>OZ059827.1:28981275-31600732 GCA_964057195.1 Orthosia cruda
ATGATTCTGTCTGATGATGAAAAAATTAAGGATAGGTGGAAGGACTACTTTGAAAAATTGATGAATGAGGAAAATGACTGGAGTGGTGTGTTAGAAAGTAAATCTGTGAATGAGGGGTTAGTGAGAATGGTTAGTATGGATGAAGTAAGAATAGCAGTAAATGGAATGAAGAATGGAAAGGCAGTTGGTCCGGACGGAATACCAGTTGAAGTATGGAAGGTAATGCGCGTAGATGGATGGACGTGGTTAGCCTTATTCTTCAATAAGTTGCTACGGGAAGAAGCCATACCTGATGAATGGTGCAATAGTTCACTAGTGCCCATCTTTAAAAACAAAGGTGATGTGCTGTAGTGCAACAACTATAGAGGAATAAAGCTAATGTCACATAGTATGAAAGTTTGGGAGAAAGTTATTGAAAGGTGGCTGAGAGAAGAGAGTGAAATATCCCAGAACCAATTTGGCTTTATGCCGGGTCGAGGTACAGCTGATGCCATTTTCGCAATCCGCCAGTTGTGTGAGAAATACAGAGGTGCACATAAAAACTTGCACATGGTGTTCGTTGACCTCGAAAAGGCATACGACCGGGTTCCTCGTGAGGTTTTGTGATGGGCCCTTAAGAAGAAAGGAGTGCCTGGCAAGTACGTAGAGTTGATCAGAGCGATGTACAGTCGATGCAGTACCGAAGTTAGGTCTACAGTGGGCAATACTGGCAGATTCAGTGTGGCGGTCGGCTTGCACCAAGGGTCGGCCCTCAGTCCCTACCTCTTCCTGTTGATAATGGACGCTCTGACGTCGGACATACACGAAGAGGCACGCTGTTTGCCGATGACATTGTGCTGGTTGCCGAGAGTGGCCTAGAGGTCCAGAGCAGATTGGAGGTATGGTGGCGCAGACTGGAGAGTGTTGGCCTGAAATTGAGCAGAAGCAAAACTGAATACTTGTTTTGCGATTTTGGCGGTCTCTCCAGTTCCGTGCCCATAACTCTCGCTGGAGCGCCCATACCAATCTGCTCCGACTTCCGGTACCTAGGGTCGCTTGTCCAAGGTGATGGCGAAATAGACCGAGACGTAACGCACCGGATCAACTCAGGATGGATGAAATGGCGACAGGTCACTGGAACAACTTGCGATCCACGGATGCCCCTCAAGTTAAAGGGTAAAATATACAAGTCCGTGATTAGACCTGTCATACTGTATGGATCAGAATGTTGGGCTGTGAAAAAGATGGATGAAAGGAGATTGCATGTAGCAGAGATGAGAATGTTGAGATGGATGTGCGGCGTGACGAGATTGGATAAAGTGAGAAATGAGTATATTAGAGGCAGTTTGATAGTGGCGCCAGTGACAGAAAAGTTGAAGGAAAACCGTTTGTCCTGGTATGGTCATGTGATGAGGAGGGATGAAACGCATGTTACTAAAAGAGTTATGAATATAAATGTGGATGGATGGAGAGGAAGAGGAAGGCCAAATAAAAGATGGATGGACTGTGTGAGGAGTGATATGAAGGAAAAGGGAGTCAGTAATAGCGTGACAGGGGACAGAACGGTATGGAAGAAGAAAACGTGTTGCGCCGACCCCAAGTAACATGGGATAAGGGCAGGAAGATGATGATATTTCTCTTAAATTATCTTCAAGTTAGTTGAACTGAATCTCTTCATCATCATCGTTAAACAGCCAGAAGATCTCGACATCTAGACAATGACATCCTCGATAGATGACCATGGACCATCTATACAGCACGTGGGATATTGCGCTCCACATGTGTTCATGGACATTTCTGACTCAACAGTGGTGAGTTTTGCTGATTATTAGCTAGTTCATTGCTAATTCTAAGATACCCTCATATTGACTAAATGTTACGACTTCCTTTTTTCCACACTCGTCATCCGAACAATACTCGATGAGACTGGCAATCCTGCGTCGCCCAAGCAGAATTTTAGAAACAGTCCGAGAACAACTGTCGATCAGTTGCCCGAACTAGACACAACCGCTGCCTGGTTGGATGATCCTCCCTTTTCAATGGAGGTTTGTGGGACTTTACACCCTATTCCTCATACCTAACATAGATGTAAAATGGCTAAGCAGACGAATAAATAGACCATACCTTTTCAAAGCACATATATCTCACAAAATCTACCATCTCTACAAACTTCGTACATCCACGGTATAATTTCCCAAGCCATCGAGCCCGCGTCTCCGTCGAGGCGAGCATTTTGTCGATCGTAAAGCCATGCGTCCCAAATGTTGCGCACTCCTAGCTCACCTGCCATTACGGGCTCTTTGTGATGTTAACGTTTTGTGTGGAGGGTTAAGAGACCTATAAGTCGTACGAAAATATTTTCTATTACAAAAAGTTAGTTTTGAAACTTTTTGTAACGCATTGGCTTGGGTCCTTGGTGTCACGGTTCGGTCATCAATTTATTGTTGTAATGGGTATTCATACGAATAGGACTTACTTAATATGATACATTGCTAAAATTATCGGAGGACCCAGAAAAAGTGACATTTCTTTATTTATTTATTTAATTAATACTTTAAGCACATAAAAGTACAAAAGTGAACTTTGCCTTAGGCATTTTCCACCATGATGATGGAGATACAAATAGTGGTAGGTGAAATAACGTTAGATTTGAATAGAAGGCATAAATATTAACTATAAATAAATACAATAATACTATTAATCACACTATAATATTAAAAGAGCCAAAGTTTCTGAGTGAGTATGTGTGTGTGTTTGTATATTTGTTACTTCTTCATGTTATAGTCTGGAATAGCACATAGGATACTTTTTATACCTGGAATATATTTCCTTGGGATAATTTTCGACATTCACGCGGGCGAAGCCGCTGGTAGAAGCTAGTTATACAATAAATACTAAAACAAATAAACTAAATACAGAAATTATTTAACATTTAATTTTTAATATCAGTGAACAGGCTTTGGGATGAATTCCCTAGTCCCTTCCTTTCCTTTATCTGTGTATTTCAAATCTGCCGCCAAAAGGCACTCCTACATTTGCGAGTGCACAAAAGACATTACCTCAATCCCGCCATCTGACGGCGGGTAACAAAACTATTCAGTAAGAACTCAATAAAAATGCCGGCCGGCTAACTTTCGCGTGCGCGAAGAAAAACTATCGTGAAATAAGACTAAAAGGGCAAGTGTGGTGATCACCCGACTCCATGCAGTGTTCCAAGTATCCTGTAAGTACCTCAATACCTCATTATATCCTTTAGCCTGTTTTTGTAGGAAAAATATTTCAAGCCACGTCCTTGGTTGGACGTGAAGCACATTCATATTTTTGGTCCATTTCGAGCGCGAATACCTGTAGATTACAGTTTTTTCAGGCATTCTCAGGTTCAATTTCAATAAAAAACTCTGAGATTTGCTAGATATTTGCATTTTACAAATATTATCCTACTAAAATTGCGTTGGTCATACTTTCCATATAACCTATACGGATTCAGAGGTCATCTTAATTTTATCCGTATTATATTTCAATAACTTATGTATTTTACGTAATTTATTGCAAGTAATTACATTATCTATATCTATTGAACGTATTTATTAATTTATAAACATTATTTCACAACCATTTCACCTAAACGTATCGAAAAACACCTAGTAAAATCTCAACTTAGGTTCGTATTTTCATACCTATTTTTCACACACAGAACAAAATGGAGGAAGGCAAACTTAAACTTCTTCAATCTCAACGCGAATATGTTTACCGTGATATCCAAATCCTTTATGACTTATCAAAAACTATGATTCAAGATCGTTCAAAGGTATCGTCGTTCAAGGCGAGATATACTCGAATACATTCAATTCGCGAAGAATTTGTTTTGATACGTGGTAAAATACAGACTTTGGAGTTAGCCATGAAACCCGATGCCCGGGTGTGCCAAGAGTCTTTGAGCTCGTTTGATGATTTGTACTATGCCGTAATCAGTGCAGCGGCTGAGTTACAGAGTACTGATAAGAGCGGGAACGTCGCCGGGGCATCGCAGGAGACGGCGCCGCCCGTGCTTGCCGGGGCTTACGACCCCGCACAATCAGTGCGTAACGCACGGCTCCCTAAACTTGAGTTACCTAAATTTGATAGTAAAATTGAAAATTGGCAAACGTTTTATGATATTTATAAAACCTTGATTCATGAACACTTCGATTTCTCAAATAGAAAAATATCACTATTTAACGTCTTGTTTACAAGGCCCGGATTTGTCTATTGTCAAAGGGGTCCCGAAGACCGCGGATAATTACGAAGTTGTTTTTAATAGTTTGATCGAACGTTATCAAAACAAGCGTATAATAGCTTTAACATATCTAGATAAATTCTTAGATCAGCCAGCTTTAAAATCGGGTAACTTCCAAGATTTACAAATTTTAACAAACGTAATTTATGAGGCATACCATGCACTCCAAGCTTTGAAAATTGAAAATTTAGGTGATTTCATTTTATTTTGTTTAACTTCGCGCATGCTGGACTCGGACACGCGCAATCGGTTCGAATCTCAAAACATTTCACAAATACCCACTTTTTGTGAATTGTTAAAGTTTCTTCAAGACTACGTAAATGTCTTAGAAACTAGTCAGTTATCTTCTAAATCTAATATCAGGCATACTATTATGTCTAACCCTCGTAACCGTGAGGGGAAAAAATCTCCGCCTGCGGCTGGTAGGCAAAACAGCAGCGGATCAAAACGCTCATCTTATCTCGCAAAATCAAACCCACTTGCAAATGTGACTTGTGCTCATTGCAGTGAGGCGCACTCGATTTATCGGTGCTCTACCTTTCAATCCTTAGATTCTCGTGCTAGACTCGCGTTAGTACAAAGTAAAAATAATATGTGTACAAATTGTTTGCGTACAAATCACGTCATAGATAAATGCCTATCTAAAATGACTTGCACGTTATGTGGATTACGTCACCATACCCTATTGCATATTGACCCAGCGCCATCAAGCACCAGCGCAACCACTGGAGCGAACGTTACTGCTCATGCCCACGCCGCCGTTCCCCACTGCGATATGGTATTGCTAGGTACATGTCAGACGCGCGCGTTCAACACTGCCGCCGGCACTCAATGTACCGTCCGTGCACTCGTAGACAGTGGGGCGCAGGATTGTTTTATCACTTCAGCGTGCGCACGATCGCTCGGGTTAAAAATCCGCCGGTGTAAGCTTAGTATAGCCGGACTAGGACAAAACTCAGTCACTCAAGTAAGGGGGGTGACGGAATGCACTATACGGCCCGTGCACGGTGAAGCTCCGTATTTTAATATAAAGCCAGTCGTGTTAGATAACATCACTGCTCTAATACCTAGCGTTAAAGTACCATGTTGCAACCATTTAGTGTTAGCTGATCGCGACTACGATGTACCCGCGAAAATCGATTTATTAATAGGCGCGGAGTTATTCCCCGATATCTATGACGGTCAACGTATCAATCTGGGGCCCGGTTTACCTACCGCTTTGCGTAGCATTTTCGGGTGGATTCTCACCGGGACAGTAAACGCGTACTCAGTGCCTTTAAACACCGCGTGCTCTTTAGTGGCCACCACATTCACATTAGATGACCAAATTAAAAAAAAATGGGAAGTGGAGGAACCACCGCGCGTGGACATCACTGTCCCTGAGAATGATATCTGCGAACGCATGTACACTGATTTAACCTTTCGTGAACTTAACGGACGAAACGTTGTACCTATCCTCTTAAAGGATGGCGAGCGTTCTTTGGGAGAATCTTATAATAGTATTTTGTCGCGTTTGACTCATCTTGAAAAGAAACTTAATCGTCAGACTGAACTTAAATCCGATTATATTAATTTTATGCGTGAGTAGGAGAATTTAAATCACATGTACACCGTACCTAACGCCGTCGTACCTACTCTCAATCGTTATCTTATCCCTCACAGTTGCGTCGTTCGCCCGGAGAGCACGACCACTAAATTGAGAGTGGTATTCGATGCCAGTTCTAAAACCACTAACGGTCAATCGTTAGATCTTTATCAAAACCCTAAACATTTCTCCGAAGAAAGTGATAAATCAACGTTAAAAATCTTAGGAGTCCAATATGATCCTGTAAGTGATAATTTCAGTTACCCACAGTCCCCAATCGAGGACGCTTAATTTACGAAGCGTTCCATCTTATCCAGCATCGCTTGTATTTTTGACCCTCTTGGGTGGCTCACACCTTGTATCTTAGAAGCCAAATTGCTCCTTCAAGATTTATGGCGTTTTTATCTTTTAATTGCTAAGTCCACGGTAGCACCTCTAAAAGTGACACATAACCTTTTAGAGCCGTGCAATGCTGTATTACTATTCAAAGTAATAAATCGCATTCACTCCTTGCTTAGTTCAAAACTCATCTTAAATAAATCTATCTTATTCACGGACAGCTCGACTGTCTTGTCGTGGTGGAATACTGAGCCACATACACTTATGACCTTTGTTGTGCACAGAGTAGTTCTAATTAACGACAGTCCTCTGCCTACTGAGTGGTGACATGTGTCCACCCATGACAATCCAGCCGACATCTGTAGTCGTGGCTTATCTTGCTTATCTTTATCATCTGCCGAAATCTGGTGGTATGGTTCTCAGTGGTTGTCTAACGAACTCTTCAACTGGCCTGTTTCAACAGTAGAAGTGTTAGATAATGTGCTCGAACTCAAGTCAACATCACGCGCGTGTCATGCTAGTGTGACACCCGAAGCTGACGTGCTTGAATCCCTCATGGAACGCCACTCCTCTCTTTTTCCATTAAAAAGAGTGGTTGCATGGTTCTCCCGTTTCATTAAAAACGCGAAAGCTACACTTTCTGAGCATAACGTAATACCTTACCTGACAGCCACTGAATTAAGCCAATCTTTAAATCATTTAAGAAAGTATGTTCAACATCAAAATTTTTATGATGTCATATCTTTAATAAATTCCAATAAACATTTAACCAAACATTTATCTAAGCTCTCCCCTTATCTTGACACTCGCGGAATCTTGCGAGTGAGGGGACGTCTCAAGCATGCATCGTTACCAGGTCGCGTCAAAAATCCATACCTCTCACCTAAGACTTCTCGATTGAGTACTCTTCTGATTGACCACTTACACACAGCTTATCTTCACTGTGGGCTTCGCCTACTCAAATCTTTATTTATGCGTCGATTTTGGATACTCAGCGTTAGAGTTCTTATCAGATCGCGGTTATCGAAATGCGTGACATGTTTTAAAACTAAATCTATTCCACTTCAAACTGTACTAGGTGACCTTCCACCTTCCCGTACGCAACTGGGTCATTGTTTCCAAACAATTGGCATTAATTTTGGAGGTATCATAAAAGAAGGTAGGAGTCGTAACGCTAAAACTTACAAAGCTAATCTTTGCCCCATAGTTTACCACTCCATAGTTACAGATGGTGGTACTAACTTCGTGGGTGCCAAGCGTTATTTATAGGAAGTCAGCGAAATGCTCAACCGTGAAAGCGATAGTATTTCCAGACAGCTCGCTTCTCGAGGTATCACGTGGAAACTTAATCCTCCGTCCGGTCCTCACTTCGGAGGCATCTTCGAAAGCGGTATAAAATCAACAAAATACCATCTCAAGCGTGTCATCGGATCGCAAATTCTTACTTTTGAAGAATTTTATACTATTCTAACAAAGGTGGAAGCCATGTTAAACTCTAGCCCGTTAGTCGAACTATCTTCTGATCCCGGCGAGGTTGACGTTCTTACAGCTGGCCACTTCCTCATCGGTCGACCTTTAATCTCCCTACCTGAACCGGTTTTTGCTGAAAACGAGACTTTACGTACTCGTTGGCAGCTATTACAGCGCCTATCACAAAGCTTCTGGCGCACCTGGCAAAGGGACTATTTGCATACATTGCAACAGAGACTGAAGTGGTTTAAACACGGCAACCGACAGCCAAAACTGAACGATCTTGTAACCATTTTTGAACCTAACTTACCTGCTAACGAATGGAGACTAGGTCGCGTTGTACAGCTCCATCCGGGTAAAGATTGTCTATTCATTTTTCCTAGACATTTCAATCGACCAGCTATTTCTTTATTCAACAAAGTGTCAGCTGAATATTTTAACACTACGACACATTTTGTGTCTGGTCGTCACGGCCGTTATGCCGAGAATATACGAGATTCTAGGTATAAACTGACATTTTCTTAGGTACTAAGAAATACTTGTATAAATATACAATGGGCAAAGGCAAAGGCTGATTTGTAATCGAATATCAATTTCTTTGCTTCATTTATTTTTATTGGACTAGACTTTCAAGGATTATGATAAGTAAGCTGTTGTGGTAGTGGGGCGAAAAT
Organism: Orthosia cruda; assembly: GCA_964057195.1. NCBI lineage: Eukaryota > Metazoa > Arthropoda > Insecta > Lepidoptera > Noctuidae > Orthosia > Orthosia cruda. The sequence goes on from OZ059827.1 coordinate 28,989,599, forward strand.
GTTAAGTCCGCCTGACCGAATGTAGGTTATCTACGCGGGAGATATTATAGTGCACGCACAAGTAGGTGCCCATAATATATAAATAACATATGTACTCTCTCTTCTCTCATTCTCATAGTTTTTTTTACACTCTGTAGAAGAACCGCTGTTTGTAAATTTTAGTTGATAGCCTATAGCCTATAGCGTATAGCTTATAGCCTATAGCTTATAGCTTATAGCTTATAGCTTATAGCTTATAGCTTATAGCTTATAGCTTATAGCTTATAGCTTATAGCTTATAGCTTATAGCTTATAGCTTATAGCTTATAGCTTATAGCTTATAGCTTATAGCTTATAGCTTATAGCTTATAGCTTATAGCTTATAGCTTATAGCTTATAGCTTATAGCTTATAGCTTATAGCTTAAAGCTTATAGCTTATAGCTTATAGCTTATAGCTTATAGCTTATAGCTTATAGCTTATAGCTTATAGCTTATAGCTTATAGCTTATAGCTTATAGCTTATAGCTTATAGCTTATAGCTTATAGCTTATAGCTTATAGCTTATAGCTTATAGCTTATAGCTTATCGCTTATAGCTTATAGCTTATAGCTTATAGCTTATAGCTTAAAGCTTAAAGCTTATAGCTTATAGCTTATAGCTTATAGCTTATAGCTTATAGCTTATAGCTTATAGCTTATAGTTATAGCTTATAGTTATAGCTTATAGTTATAGCTTATAGTTATAGCTTATAGTAATAGCTTATAGTTATAGCTTATAGTTATAGATTATAGATTATAGCTTATAGATTATAGCTTATAGCTTATAGCTTATAGCTTGTAGCTTATAGCTTATAGCTTATAGCTTATAGCTTATAGCTTATAGCTTATGGCTTATAGCTTATGGCTTATAGCTTATGGCTTATAGCTTATAGCTTATAGCTTATAGCTTATAGCTTATAGCTTATAGCTTATAGCTTATAGCTTATAGCTTATAGCTTATAGCTTATAGCTTATAGCTTATAGCTTATAGCTTATAGCTTATAGCTTATAGCTTATAGCTTATAGCTTATAGCTTATAGATTATAGCTTATAGATTAAAGCTTATAGCTTATAGCTTATAGCTTATAGCTTATAGCTTATAGCTTATAGCTTATAGCTTATAGCTTATAGCTTATAGCTTATAGCTTATAGCTTATAGCTTATAGCTTATAGCTTATAGCTTATAGCTTATAGCTTATAGCTTATAGCTTATAGCTTATAGCTTATAGCTTATAGCTTATAGCTTATAGCTTATAGCTTATAGCTTATAGCTTATAGCTTATAGCTTATAGCTTATAGCTTATAGCTTATAGCTTATAGCTTATAGCTTATAGCTTATAGCTTATAGCTTATAGCTTATAGCTTATAGCTTATAGCTTATAGCTTATAGCTTATAGCTTATAGCTTATAGCTTATAGCTTATAGCTTATAGCTTATAGCTTATTTATTATAGCTTATAGTTTGTAGTTCACAGAAGTTATGCCAGAACCAGGCAGCGGCAGGCGAGCGCTACTTTCAAGTTGCTCGCAGAGCTTTTTCACCATTTTTTAATTATGCGGGTTTTCGCAGTATCCGAAATATGAAATTACCCTGTGTATAATAATATCGATAATTGTAATGTATGTATTGTATTGTAATTGTAATAATGAATATCGATATTTGGGGCATTTGATACTCTCTACTTTCGATATTTAGGTCTTTCGATGTCACTTTTGTAGATAATTAGATTTTAGATATATTGGACGTAGGTTATATAACCTGAATGGTTAGGTTAGGTTAGGTTACATTATAAACTTACATTATTTTAATTACCGGTTAAATGGTCATTCGATATTTAAATTTTCGATGTTTTGAACAGTGACATTTTAACCATAGGTATTTTAATATTCGATATTCTAATATGTACCCCCGTATAACACAACCATGTGTAGAAAAACTCTGAAGAAAGTGCCGCCGACTTATATCTTTGAAGAAATTATAAACAATGATCCCGCGTAGTAGACACCACAGTACTTGGCAAATTAGACAAATGGCATTCGATTTAAGTGAAGGCGATTGTCCAAATGACAAAATCGCGATTTTTCGATATCGCTGGTCAATCCCACACAATTTTGTCTTTTTGACAATCGCTATCGCCACGCTTTCGATGATTTCACTGAAAGTCACTTGTCTAGGGCCTCAGGTCGCAATCTTTCTAATTTTTACGATTGGTCGAGAAGCTACGGACAACGATGACTCACTATTTTCTCTACGCGAATGGATTAACGTTTATCGGCTCCAAAAAGGTAGCTCATAAGTATTGATTTAACCACCGAGCCCAGTTGTATTCAGGTTCTATCCTGGTTCTGGCATAACTTCTGTAAACTACAAACTATAAGCTGTAAGCTGTAAGCTATAAGCTATAAGCTATAAGCTATAAGCTATAAGCTATAAGCTATAAGCTATAAGCTATAAGCTATAAGCTATAAGCTATAAGCTGTAAGCTGTAAGCTATAAGCTATAAGCTATAAGCTATAAGCTATAAGCTATAAGCTATAAGCTATAAGCTATAAGCTATAAGCTATAAGCTATAAGCTATAAGCTATAAGCTATAAGCTATAAGCTATAAGCTATAAGCTATAAGCTATAAGCTATAAGCTATAAGCTATAAGCTATAAGCTATAAGCTATAAGCTATAAGCTATAAGCTATAAGCTATAAGCTATAAGCTATAAGCTATAAGCTATAAGCTATAAGCTATAAGCTATAAGCTATAAGCTATAAGCTATAAGCTATAAGCTATAAGCTATAAGCTATAAGCTATAAGCTATAAGCTATAAGCTATAAGCTATAAGCTATAAGCTATAAGCTATAAGCTATAAGCTATAAGCTATAAGCTATAAGCTATAAGCTATAAGCTATATGCTATAAGCTATGAGCTATATGCTATAAGCTATGAGCTATGAGCTATGAGCTATGAGCTATGAGCTATGAGCTATGAGCTATGAGCTATGAGCTATGAGCTATGAGCTATAAGCTATAAGCTATAAGCTATAAGCTACAAGCTACAAGCTACAAGAGCTACAAGCTACAAGCTACAAGCTACAAGCTACAAGCTACAAGCTACAAGCTACAAGCTACAAGCTACAAGCTACAAGCTACAAGCTACAAGCTACAAGCTACAAGCTACAAGCTACAAGCTACAAGCTACAAGCTACAAGCTACAAGCTACAAGCTACAAGCTACAAGCTACAAGCTACAAGCTACAAGCTACAAGCTACAAGCTACAAGCTACAAGCTACAAGCTACAAGCTACAAGCTACAAGCTACAAGCTACAAGCTACAAGCTACAAGCTACAAGCTACAAGCTACAAGCTACAAGCTACAAGCTACAAGCTATAAGCTATAAGCTATAAGCTATAAGCTATAAGCAATAAGCTATAAGCTATAAGCTATAAGCTATAAGCTATACGCTATAAGCTATAAGCTATAAGCTATAAGCTATAAGCTATACGCTATAAGCTATAAGCTATAAGCTATAAGCTATAAGCTATAAGCTATAAGCTATAATCTATACGCTATAAGCTATAAGCTATAAGCTATAAGCTATAAGCTATAAGCTATAAGCTATAAGCTATAAGCTATAAGCTATAAGCTATAAGCTATAAGCTATAAGCTATACGCTATAAGCTATAAGCTATAAGCTATAAGCTATAAGCTATAAGCTATAAGCTATAATCTATACGCTATAAGCTATAAGCTATAAGCTATAAGCTATAAGCTATACGCTATAAGCTATAAGCTATAAGCTATAAGCTATAATCTATAAGCTATAAGCTATAATCTATAATCTATAAGCTATAAGCTATAAGCTATAAGCTATAATCTATAAGCTATAGGCTATAAGCTAACATTTTCGCCCCACTGCCACAACAACTTAGTTATCATAATTCCTTGAAAGTCTAGTCCAATAAAAATAAATGAAGAACAGAAATTGATATTCGATTACAAATCAGCCTTTGTATATTATTATTGTATATTTACACAAGTATTTCTTAGTACCTAAGAAAATCTGACATTTTCTTAGGTACTAAGAAATACTAGAATCTCGTATATTCTCGGCATAACGGCCGTGACGACCAGACACAAAATGTGTCGTAGTGTTAAAATCTTCAGCTGACACTTTGTTGAATAAAGAAATAGCTGGTCGATTGAAATGTCTAGGAAAAATGAATAGACAATACTAAGAATTACGCGGTTACAAGTATACGAGTAACATAAAAGAACGTGCTGCGATTCTTATAATCCACTTTGGCTTCGCTCACGTTAATTGCCTCTAACTCAACACCATACGTTAAACCATACGACAATAAGGTCAATCCATGTTCTTCTAGAACATTTCCTACCAGCCTTTCCAATAGAACCATGTTGGAAATCGCGTTTTATTTCACCTTTCAAACTGGTCAATCTACGAGTATCTAAGCATAGTCTTTATAAGAACAAACGTCATATAGATAGAATATGATTTATATTACACCAGAATTACCAAACAAACCAGGAGTGTTATACGGGGGTACATATTAGAATATCGAATATTAAAATACCTATGGTTAAAATGTCACTGTTCAAAACATCGAAAATTTTAATATCGAATGACCATTTAACCGGAAATTAAAATAATGTAAGTTTATAATGTCTAATGGTTAGATAACCTACGTCCAATATATCTAAAATCTAATTATCTACAAAAGTGACATCGAAAGACCTAAATATCGAAAGTAGAGAGTATCGAATGCCCCAAATATCGATATTCATTATTTATTACACAGGGTAATTTGATATTTCGGATATTGCGAAAACCCGCATAATAAAAAAATGGTGAAAAAACTCAGCGAGCAACTTGAAAGTAGCGCTCGCCTGCCGCTGCCGCGGCACCGCTCGCTTCGCTTGGTTGGCTCACGCGCACGGTTGGTCACATTTCTAACCTAACCTATACCTATTTCACCTGGTCAAAATAACGAATCATACCTATAATCTGCCTGCGACTAGATAATTAGATAATGGTGACCACATTTCTGCGGTAGATTGCAGGTATGATTCGTCATAGGTTAGATTAGAACTGTGACAAACCGCGCGCGAGCCGTGCGAGCGAAGCGAGCAGTGCCGCGGCAGCGGCCGGCGAGCGCTTGAAAACTAATAATCCGTTTTCCGACATGATGATTTTCGCTAAATAATACGTTAAATGTTTGCAGTGGAGGACAGACTAATGATTAATAGCAATGCGTTGGCAGAGTGTGAAAATTTCAAATCTACCTAAATATTTTCCACTCATACCACATATATAAAAAATAGTTCGATATTCTAACGAGTAGGTATTTTTAACGTTAATGTAATTGAACTTAGGTGTTTTAAATGTTGACATTTTGAACATAGGTATAATGACTATCGACATTTTGAATCAGTCGATATTTTAATCAGTCGGCATTTAAATCTTAGACATTTTTTGCTTAGATGTAAAAAAAAACAATATTTCGATACAATCGTTATTTTAATTTTCGATGTTTTGATCTGTGGCATTTTATCCGTAGGTATTTTAGTCTTCGATATTCAAATATGTACCCGTTATACGGTTATAAGATCGCCCTTCAAAGCTAACACCATTTCCATTCGATTCTGTATATTTCTCATTATACTGCCTGACAACTTGGAAATGAACCGCCACTGCACCGACACAGTGATACCCCGTACCTGACTGTATTACCTGGCTGACACTAGTTTAACGTGCTTGCTGACATGGGACGTGAATGCAATAAGAGAGAAGACACTGCAGTGTCTTACAGAGATGAGTATTTATAGGATAACTTTACCAAAATATTTTATATTTAAAATAAACCAATTGCTTGTGCCAAAAGCACATTTGTGACAAAGGAGATGTATCATTTTTGTATGTGACTCCGGCCATAACCTGTACCTTTTAGAAAAGCTGGGCAACTAACCCCTGAATAGAATAAAGTACACACATCAACACGGTCTAGGGATATTTCATACTCAATTAAATAACTCGAAAAGTACTGGCCGCATTGGAATCTTTTATACACCGATTTGTTTGTAATTTATCTCAGACTAATTCCAAATTCAAATTTTTGAAAATTCTTTTGTTTCGGTGGCATAAAAATGTCTTGATGTGTAGGAGAGGGAATTTTCATTTGTGCGAAATTTGGAAAACAATACGAATTACGTTTAGTTACAGTTTTTTTTCATTTTTAAACGAAAGATAAAGTTAAAATTGAGGTATTGTAGCCATGCAACGCCAACATTTGACGAGGGCGGAGATGTTACGAGCTGTGGGAATGCTGGAAGCTGGGTCTGTTCAGCGTAATGTTGCTGAGGCCATAGGGACCCACCAAAATGTAATTTCAAGATTGTGGACACGCTATCGTGCCACAGGTGAAGTAGCGGAGAGGCACCAGGGGCCAAGTCGCATCACTACCTCCAGACAAGACCGATTTTTGCAAATTACTGCGCGAGCTCAACCAAATGCAACGGTGACTCAATTGGTCCAAAGGCTGCGAGTGGAACACCAAGTGCTTGTGAGTGTCCAAACTGTAAAAAGGCGACTGCATGAAAGCAATCTACGCTCTCGTAGACCACTCCGGGTCCCACCTTTACGGAGAGGCAATCGTGGACGACGATTAGAATGGGTTCGGAACCACGTGGACTGGGGCCGTGAGCAATGGTCCAATGTGCTGTTCACGGATGAATCCAGGTTCGGCTTCCATCCAGATTCACGAAGGACGCGTGTTTGGCGAGTTCCTGGACGATGGAGCCGTCTTCAGAACCCTCAGGATGTTCACCCATACCAAGGAGGAACAATTATGGTTTGGGCAGGAATTCGTCTTGGAGGACGGACGGATCTCGTTTGGGTGCGGGGCAATATGACGGCAGAACGATACGTCCAACAGGTGCTGGGGCCCGTAATCTTGCCCCACAGAACACAAATGGGGCAAGATTTCCTGCTCATGCACGACAATGCCCGGGCACACACGGCGAGAACGGTAGCAGCTTGGTTACATACACACAATGTTAGAGCCTTAGACTGGCCTGGTCAATCGCCAGATCTAAATCCCATTGAGCATGCGTAGGATATGCTGCAAAGAAGAGCTCTGAAGGAAGTTCCTGAAAATCTGGCTACAGAAGATCAACTTTTTGCGCACCTCAGAAGGACATGGGACAATATTCCGCAGCAAGACATTGACAACCTTGTTCTGAGCATGCCGAATCGTTGCCGATGTGTTATGAACATCATGGGCGCTTTCTCAGACTACTAACTTCAAGTTTATAAACACAAATTAAATGATTTTTCTATTTTTTTCAGTTTTTACTCATAAATTAAAAGTTAATTCATATACGGTTTCCGTCTATGCTTAATTTTTTTCCATAAAATCCTGAAATTTTAATCGAAGTACCTTGACCATTATTAAAAAATGGTAGAATATTAAATAACGTATCTTTTAAATATATACATGTCATATAAATAATTAACACATTGATAGTAATTCGCTTTTTTTAAAATATCCCTAGACCTTGTTGATGTGTTTATTCTTTTCTATATTATCAATTTTTACATACGTTAATAAAAATTAATAATGATTGACGTTTATCGTGACAGCTAATTGACAGCCATGATAGGTTTTAGTTTTGACGTTAGCGTAATCTAGAAAGTGACTTGACACACCTTAATCAAACAAAATGTAATTTTGAATAATTTGTTCAGTTAAACTTCAGAAGAGTAAAATATTTTTTTTAACGATGAAATGACACAATGACACTTCCTTTTATATTTATTTATTTTGTTATAAAAAACAGGAGTACAATTAAATGTAATACATACTATCTAAATAAAGAAAATACTTAATATACTACTAGCAACATTATCCACTTATTACTAATTTGATTATTATTAATGCTATGTGTTAAAAATATGAATGAGAATACATGAGTGAATGATAAATCGTTGATTAATTGAATGAATCTTCCCAACAACGTAATTTATGAAAACAAAAAGAGAAGAAAAGAAAATACACCACTTATATTAGTCGTAAAAGATGTTTATGAGAATAATAGTATTATATAGTAATTTATGCTTTGATTTGTCATGCTTTCAGAACAAATCGAAATGAAAATTACCTTAAGATCCCTCAAAACCTTGTTGGTTTGAACTACTCAATTTTTACCATTTTTATACCCTGCAATTTGCAATCTTAATATAGCACCCTTTTCCAAAATGTAAAAGCCGGGACAACGTAAAGTAAGCAATGAAGTAAAGTTCACTACGTGACGACAAACATACGGTCGACTCGACTCTATTTTTATTAGCTGTCAGTAAGTATTCGTGTTGGTGCTTGTAAGATAGACAAGTTGACAGACGTGTAGAAAATACAATTTAGGGCGATTTAGTGATATTGAAATCCCCCAATGCAATGAGATATTGGGCAGGTATATTGCTCGCAGAACGGATGGTCGTTACGTTCTGGAGTGATGACTCCGTACTTGAAGGCACAGCATTACGCTCTATGTGGACCGATTATCTGGTTAAGGTTGCAGGAATTCGCTGGATGCAAGACGCACAGGACCAATTGAAGTGGCGACACTTGGGGGTGGCCTATGTCCATCAGTGGATGTCTTTTGGATAATATGGTGATTAATGAGTACTTAGTAGTAAAAATAAAGTTCGCAAGTCACAGTTATCGATTTCAGTGATGCCTACCTGACTAATCTTTTCGTCGAAGCCTTCAGTGACCCTAATAGGCAAATTCTAATCTGGTAGGGTCTTCTATAATCACGATTCGAACCCAGCTCCATGCCTATACCAAAAACTTAAGCTTACTTTACTAAGTACTTACAAAAATATGTGAGCAATTTTCTACTCAAATCTAAGTACATACTTCTAACAAGGTGACACGTGCTACTGGCTCCAACCTCGTCCTCATATTATGACGTCGGACCTCGCTCGTAAGTACGTCTACATGTGGATTGGATTTAACGACCTTGAAATGGACTCTAAATCTGCTTCCACATCAATAATTAACAAGCTAATGGTAACTGTCAACTTGATTGTTTGAGCTGGAATCCAATTGGACGACTTGGAGCGGCCCTACCTAGACATTGATGTGGATGTGGCCGACGACCCAAGAAGATGTCGATTGCAATATTTCGCGTTGGATAAATGAGCTTGTATGTTTATATATTATTTTGTATTGTAATTTCTAAGTATTTATAAATAAAAATAATGAGTATACTAATGCAAAAAAAAATTGGACGACTTGACTTGAAACGGGTGTGACAAACGAATAAAAAATCCTGTTTGTCACACTGGTCTGATAACCTGGTGTGACTACGAGTCAGCAACGGAAATCTGTGGCCCTAGTGAAAAGGGTATAGAATCTGTACCCCTTTTCACTAGGGCCTTTTTTTTAGTTCGATTTTGTCGAAAATGAGTTAAGGATATCAATTAAGTGATCAGAAAACAATGCTCTATAATTTGCTGAAAACGGTTTTAAGTTGTCTCTAAAAATAATGAAGTTACTTGATTTAAAAGGGTCCAAATGACACCAAAAAAATTACAAAGGTCGGTTTCAAGTACTTTTGTATTCTTTGAAACGGAAAAATAAAAAAATATTTTGTGTTTTTAATCAAAATTTACATAAATTACCCACGTTTTAATTTGGTTGGTGTTTATCAATACAACAACACCTGGTCTGTAAACATGGTTTAGTGAGTAATTATATTACTAGCCATAAATCCAAAAGAAAGGAAAAAAAAAACAAAATTTATTTGCATTACTTGGTTATCATAAAAATCATTCCAAAGGCAGGAATGATTTTAAGATTTTAACATTTAAATAACAGAAGAAGGAGTACAACATATTTTATACCCTCAAGGAATTTGTTTTGTCGTAATTATAAAACTAACCTGAAAATAACTCAATAATAAAGAGCACAAATCGTTTACCTTTAAAAAACATCACATGTATTTCATTTGATAGCGGTTTAAATGTCACACGAGGTCAAACACGCAATTTGAAGCGCGCGGAGTGTTTGTTGCGTCTCCTGTAAAGTTGCATTTTTGGATTTGGACACTTTTTCACTAAGGCCACAGAAATAGAGGTTTTAACTTTCAAGCCCAATTCTTCACTCGAGTTTAATTAAATAGAACTTCCAGCTTTTGACGCAGCTGCATCGTTTTGCATTAAAATAAGCAAGCTGGACTGGTAATAGGCCGGCCATATTATTAGCCGTAGAATTGATGACTATTTGGGTAGACGTGTTCTTGACTGGAGACCACGAATGGGTAAACGTAAGGTAAGATGTGCTCAGGTTAGCTAGGTTGAGCGACATTCTTCGCTAGGTGGCTGGTAGCAGCTGGAAGAGAGCAGCGTGTAATTGGAAATGCCTATGTCCAGCAGTGGACTGCTATTTGGCTGAGAATGATGATGACGTCATTTTGCTACTACCTATTTTTAGCCTACTAGTTTTCACTCTGCGCTGATCCTGAAGTTTATTTGAAATTAGGTACCTACTTAAAGACATTGACAATACCAACACCAAGTCTTCTGATAAAAAAATAAGAGAAGCGCATATGTCCAAAGCTCCTAAAATTAACCGTTAGGTATATACTATGTAAGACTGTACCTTGCTAGATACATGGACCGAGTCAAGAAAAGGTATATTTCAGGACGGCTATAAAATTGGATCGTAATACAATTTCCCCGCACGGTCGACGCTGCTAGCGACCTCGGATGAACCGCAGACGGCGGGCAATTTGTTTATCCATCACAAAAATAGGTTATGGTCAGATTTCCTATACCTTACCTTTCCGTAAAGGAAGGCAAAATCTAAATCGAGAAATAAACCTCGTTATTTGTTAGTTAAGGTAGTTCAGTAAGATGGATGGGCTGTGAGAGGAATGATATGAAAGAAAAGTGATTCAGAGATAGTGACGGTAGACAGGAGGGTATGGAAGAAGAGATCGTGTTGCGCCAATCCGAACGATGGGACAAATGCAGGAATATGAAGAGTTAAGGTAGGTCAGTTTATATAAACGCTTATTAATACAAATTATACGCACGGGACCGGTCAATGTGGCGACGCTTGGGGGAGGCCTATGTCCAGCAGTGGACGTCTTTCGGCCGATATGATGATGATGCGTACGTTAACGACGGTTGAAAACACGACGGCAACACTGCAAAAAGCTGAGAAGAAAATGAAGGATGAGGAATTCCAACGCAGAGAAATGTTTCAAGAATAATATTTTTAAACTAATTAAATTGTGATAATAATCTAATGAAGCTCCCAGGAAGCTTCTGTGCTTTTGGGCGTTGTTAGGCTGGCTTTGTTAGCCAGAACCCCTACGAACAACGGACTGAATGAAAGTCTAAGTGTGGAAAAGGGAATCCCCATCATTATCATCATCATAGCGGTTGCAAGCGCCAATCAGGAGACTTCGTGCGACTTCGTGCTCAGGAGCACGAAGTCGTTCACGTCCACGTGTTCAATTCCCAGGTATACCAGCATCCCCACCGAGAGTGTCTCCACGTTGTCGTCGTGGTGGGGCTTGCGCGTCTCAATGATCTTGGGGCTTCGCCGGTAGAGTTACTCATGCCGGAAAGGCCCAAGTGAGAGACCTGACTAAGAGAGACACACGGAGGGGTCGCTCCTGATCGACCGACGGTCGTCGGTTGGCAAAGGATGCGACCAGGTCGCAGCGGTGCAGGCGCACCAATGCGGCAGGCGTTTCTCTCCTCGCGGGGATTCCTTTGAGGAGAGAACTTTCGGCGGGTTTGCTGAGCTGGGTTGGCCAGACAGCGAACAGAGGCATGTTTAATGCCGCCGTCGGGGGCTTGGCTTAACCGCCTGGCCCAGAGGAAGGACACCTCTAAGATAAAAAACCACCTAATCCTAAGCTTGAGGCGCGGCGAGAGGATGAATGGCTGGAGGGACTTCAGTCGTTAGCGCTTCACCTGTAGAGCACCTGCCGCACTCTGCAGTATGTAGGCTTACCTGGGTAAAAGGCTCTGCCCAGGTGGACTTTAATTCCTATACTACTCGTGGGAACAAAAATGGACACAAATTATAAAAATAAAATTGACGAAGAGGTGAGGAGTGATGCAGGGTCGGAGTCCGACGCTGCATCTGGCGCAAACGGCTCACAGAGCTTGGAGCGCGAAGTTGACGGGGCTGCTGCGAAGAACCGAAGGTTCTTCAGGAAGCGCCCCAAATCGGGGGATGGCCAAGGGTCGTTTTCTGATGACGAGCTGGCCTCGGCCCGAAAGATCCCTACCAGTATGCGGGGTGGGGGCCGAGACAGAGGAGTGGGGAGGGGGCTCACCGTCCAGGAGGCTGCCCAGCGGGGGGATCCCCTCACAGCGCTTACGTCCTAGTCGTATCCCCCGGGCAACGCCCCAGTTCTGACCACCGTAACGGAGTGGCAGACTGGGTGCGGCAAAAGTGCGCTGTGCGATCGTAGCTATCATTTGCGGAAACTGCGATCATTGCTGAGAATTTTAATTTTATCATGTCGGAACCTGCGCGGGATGCCCGCGGGCGATTTTTAAAACCCAAAGGCCCTTCTCAGGGCCAACCAAAAGGCCCTTCTCAGGGCCAACCAAAAGGCCCTTCTCAGGGCCAACGTGACGCTTCAGCGTCAGCGGAGGAAGGGCGGACCTTCTACGGTGGAAGGGCGGACGAGTCGGATTCCGACAACGAGTCCGTAGTGTCGGGAGCGAGTTCGATGGAGGTTGAGCAAGGTTGTCGATCTCAATCGCGGAAGCGGGCCTTCCTAAAGGACGGGTCCGATGGCTCTTCGGCTTCGGGTTCGGCAAAGGAGCCCAAAAAGCGAGCAAAGGCCAAGAAGATGGCACTGGATACCCACGACGTGGGTCTGGCAGACGCTCAAGGCCAGTTGGACCTGGCTCGGCGGACGCAGCTCCAGCAGGAGTTGGAGGAGAGTGTTGCGGCCAAGGAGGAACGGGCGCGCGTTGCTCGTGCCAAGTCCGGGTACGGAGCGTCTGTCGTTCTGTACGCGGACCACTCCTTGCTGGAGCTGGAGCGGATGGCTGAGGAGGACGAGGAGGGGATCGTGGAGGTCGCCTCCAAGTCCTCTCGACTGAAGGGGACCTTCCAAAAGGCCCTCAAATGCCGGGTCGCGAGCATGCGCGGCATCGTCGGGGAGCTGGTGCAGCGCCAGGCGACCGACGAGATGCGGCAAATGCAGGCGAGAATTAATCGCCTGCAGAAGGAGGTCAGCCAGCTTCTGATGAAGCTGGCTGAAGCCACGGCCCGGCCAACCACAACCGAGCCCAGACCTGCGGCAGAGGGCCCTGCCTCCTTCAACCTTGAGGACACACTCCGAAAGGTTATGCAGGAGGAAAGGGCCTTCGTGAGAGCCTGCCTAGCAGGCATCGAGGACCGGCTCCTGCCGGAGAAGTGCCTCCGACCGCCGCTTGCGGCGGACAAGAGACAAGGCGAGGCGGGGCAGGCCTCCCAGAAGGAGGACGCCCTTTTGCCGTCCACCACCCCGACCAACCAGCAAGGCTGGACGAAGGTGGTCGGCAAGGGGAAGGGGAAGGCCACAAAGGCGGCAGCGGTCGTCCCTGCCGTCCCCACCACCACCCCTCCCAGCCAGTCGCAATCGACTGCACAGGGAAAGGGGAAGGGAAAGGGGAAAAAAACGCCGTCAACCATCCCCGCCAACATCCCTCCCAGCAGCCAGTCGCAGTCGACTGGCAAGGGAGGGGCAAAGGGTAAGGGAAAAAGTTCCCCCCCAGCCGGCACCAAGAAGAGGCTCGTTCCCCCGAAAACCGCGGCCGTTGTGGTGATGAAGTGTATACTCTCCTTTAGATTAACAACCATATATGTATGCCCCTTTATATTAGGTATCACATGTTATGCTGACATAGCTTTTACTTCGTTTTACTCGTTTCTTACTGTAACTAATTCATTATACTATTGGCAGCCAACCTGACTTATTATTTCTACATCCCGTACAACTCCAAACATCTCATGGCGACCCTGCCAGGATCTCCTTGGGTTTTAGTATAATCGCCAACTACTGCCTCTTGCCGCGAAATTCGGTTACTTGTAAATTAAACCAATAACACATTAGCCATCGGAGTTTCTAAAGGATGTGCAACTCAAAGGTGGAAAAAGATGAGGTATTCATCACACAAAACGCAGCGGGCAGCAACCAGGCCACGTTGAAGGATGTTGGTCAGCACATGGAGCGGATGAATATTGTGATGTTCGCGCTGTTGGCTATACTCACCATTGCAATGGCCTACTTTGTGGTGCGTTTATATAAACGGTGCCATCGGCAGTGGATCCAGGAAGAGATTGGTCTCCGAGCTATGCAACGTATCCGGGCTTCTATCAGAGGACACAATAACGCCGAAACAACAGCCTAAAGAACCGTGAGTTACCTGCCAAGATCATTTCAGAAAGTGTTTTATCCGACTTTTGTGAGTGTTTTTTTTAAATTTCAGTGCGATTAAATCTCTCGCGAGTGATAAAATTAATATAATTATAAGTTATGGACATTAAAACTAGAAAACAATAAGTAATATTTAAATCTAAAAATAGAATGGGATCATATTTCATTACGATCTGAGTTAATTATTCTATAATCGTGTACTTTTGCTCACGTAACTCGATACTTCGCAGCAAAATTGAAACGTAGGACATTCTTTAGCCGCGCTGCAAGTAACTTTACACTATTGTTTTGACATTTTACTTTTAATTATAAAATACTGCAATGACTAAATGGATCGATTCTATTTTTAAATAATGATAGATGCGTTAATTGAGAATTATGATTTATTAGAGCAAATAAGAAAATATCTGATTAAAAAGGGAAAAGCTAGATATTTAGGTAAGGTTGCCGAGATAAAATTAAATGAAGCGACAAACATTATAGATAAATGCAGTAAATTGATTTTACTTTTAGAATCTAAGAAGGATCCGCAGATTATTTCATCAGCGGCAGATATTTTTAAAAACATAAACAAACTATACGATAATATAAAAACTTTATGTACTTCTCCTAATATTGACTCTGTCAAAATGGAGTTCGATTTGAAAACTGCTTGTAACTTATTACCCGTTATGGACGATTCGGAAAATGTGACGAAACGCTTGATCGATGGTATCGAGATGTATTCGGATATGATCGGCGACACAGATAAGGATTTATTAATTAAGTTTATTTTGAAAAGTAGACTATCAGAGAACGCGAAGTTGCGAATGGCTTCAAAGTATTCAACTGTTACAGCACTTGTCAAGGACATGCGTACGCACCTTTTAACTAAAAAATCATTTACAGCAATTCAATCACGTCTGCAAAATGTTTCACAAGGTCAACGTTCGATTGATGAATATGGATCTGAACTCGAAAAACTTTTCACGGACTTGACAATTGCTCAGGCAGATGGTAACCCTACCAAATATGATATTTTGAAACCATTAAACGAAAAAATGGCAATAAGAAAATTTTCAGAGGGTTTAAAATCCACTAAACTTAGCACGATAGTTACAGCTCGAAATTATGGCTCATTAAAGGACGCCATTCAGGCAGCTAAGGATGAGGAGTGTTCGATGTTGCCGGGTGCGAGTCCAAGCAACGGCAACGTCATGCATTATTCTGGTAAGTCAAGTTCACACCACAGAGGAAAGCGAGGTATGTATAACAATAATTTCAATGGACACAGACATGAAGGACATCGAGGACGAGGTGCGCAAGGACGAGGTCAGTCAACGAATAGGTATGCAAAGGGGAATAATTATAGTAATCGCGGTAACCGTTCAAGATTATACCATAATTCAGGTTTCTTTAGAGGCGCAAAGCTTAGAAATAATTATCCGTTACAGAATCGTAGTAATACGCGTCAAATATATTCGGCTCAAGCAACTGATACTAACGACAATAGCGCCCAAACCCAAACTGCTCAAGTAGTAGACCAAGCAGATAAGTTTTTTCGTGACCCACCCAGAAATATTAGCTTTTAATGGACAAACTAAATTAGTTTCATTTAATTTAAATAATAATCAGTTTTATTGGCTACTGGATACCGGAGCTTCTTTGTCGATTGTACGAAAAGAATGCTTACCACCAGATATTTAAATTTTTGGACATGATATTTTAGTAAACGGTATAGCTGGTCAAATCCGTTCACTGGGTCAAGTTTGCCTTGCATTGTCATCACCGCTGTTAAGTGACGTATTCACTCATAACTTTCACGTGTTTAATAATCTACCTATCAAGGCTGATGGAATTATCGGATTAGACTTTTTAACTAAATACTCGTCAAATATTAATTTAGAGGCAAATGATTTAACTTTAAATATAAACGGAAAGACAATCAGAACTAAAATTTTTGATATTACGGAATGTCAATCTGAATTTTTGAGTGTTCCGGCGCGAAGTGAGTCTGTTCACTATATAGACTTAAAATCAAGTTTAAAAGAAGATTATGTTGTTTGTGCAAGTGAATTAGCGAAAGATTTGTTATTAGCTGGTGCAATCGTA
The DNA here is from genome assembly GCA_964057195.1 of Orthosia cruda. Classification (NCBI taxonomy): domain Eukaryota; kingdom Metazoa; phylum Arthropoda; class Insecta; order Lepidoptera; family Noctuidae; genus Orthosia; species Orthosia cruda. The sequence continues at coordinate 29,006,173 of OZ059827.1, forward strand.
AGGGCACATAAAAATAAAATCCCATTAAAAATTTTAAATGTAAGTGAAAAACATATTCGTATTCCTGTTATAACACCGATTATGCAGCCGTTGTCTGAATATGAATGCTACTCATTTGATAAACATAAAGCTGATACAAGTAGGGCTCAGACTTTAAGTAAGTTTTTGAAATTACAACATCTTAATTTAGAAGAGAAAACATCAATTGAAGATATTTGTAAAAAATACTCAGATATTTTTTACTTACCAAATGATAAACTAACAATAACAAATATTTATGAACAAAAAATAACGCTAAAACCTAATACTAATCCAATATATATAAAACAATATAGACAACCACAGCAATTAAAACAAGAATTAAATAAACAAATTAAAACAATGTTAGAAAATGATATTATAGAAGAAGCACAAAGTGAATGGTCTAGCCTAGTTCTACTAGTACCCAAGAAAAGTGACAATAATAATGAAAAGAAGTGGCGTTTAGTAGTCGATTATCGAAAACTGAATGAAAAAATTCAGGATGACAGATTTCCACTACCAAACATTACTGAAATTCTAGATTCTCTTACAGGAGCTATTTTATTCAGTCATCTAGATTTACATTCAGGTTATTATCAAGTTTCATTAAATCCAGAAAGCAGGAAATGCACAGCATTTAGTACTAATACTGGTCAATATCAGATGAAACGTCTGCCGATGGGGTTAAAAATTTCCCCAAGTGCTTTTAGTAGAGTAATGACTGTAGCAATGTCTGGTTTAACTTTTGACAAATGTTTCATATATTTAGATGATTTGATTGTTTTTGGACGTAACCTAGAATCCCATAATCGCAATCTAATGGACATTTTCGAAAGACTGAGAAAAGTGAATTTAAAATTAAATCCCGCAAAATGTCAGTTTTTAAAGAAAGAACTTTTATATCTTGGTCATGTTGTTTCTGCACAAGGTGTCATGCCAGACCCAGATAAAATTAAAATCCTGAAAGAATATCCCGTGCCTAAAAACGCAGACGAGGTTAAACGGTTTGTTGCATTTTGCAATTATTATAGAAAATTTATACCTTGTTTTGCTGAAATTACAATGCCTTTAAACAAATTGTGCAGAAGGAATGAACCTTTTATTTGGTCACAAAGTTGTCAAAATTCTTTAGAAAAATTAAAACAATCAATGACAAGTCCACCAATTTTACAATACCCAGATTTCACAGACAACAGTAAATTTATATTAAAAACCGATGCATCAGGAATAGCAATTGGCTCAGTCCTATGTAATAAAAATATGAAACCGGTTGCTTATGCTAGTCGACCATTAAACAAAGCAGAGAGAAATTACCCAACAATTCAAAAGGAATTGTTAGCTATTGTTTGGTCAGTCAAATATTTTAGACCATACTTATACGGCAAACATTTTGTCATAGAAACAGACCATAAACCGTTAATATATTTATTTGGGATGAAAGACCCCTCAAGTCGTTTGTTAAAATTTAGATTGACACTAGAAGAATACGACTATGAGATAGTGTATGTCAAAGGAAAAAATAATGTCGCCGCAGATGCATTGTCCAGAATTGTGATAACATCGGATGAATTGAAAAGTATGAATAATGATGTAGTAACAGTGTTGACAAGAGCGCAAAAGAAAAGAATGAATGATATGACGGATGCAAGTAAAACAGATTTGTCTAAGAGATCCTCAAACTCAAGGTCTGATCAGCCAAGAGTTGTGGAAATTGTAAAGAAACCTACTGATTCTGTAGAAATGAAATTAGTAGAAGGTGCGCATCTAAATAAATTAATTAAAAACAATAGGATATCCTTGAATGAAGAATGTTTTGCATACGAAGAAAAGACAAAGAATTTATTTATAAATCTTGATTATCGTTCACATTTTACGCGAGTCGAATTTGTGTCGAAATTGAGTAAACTTTGTAAGAAATTAAATATAAATGAGTTATGTATAATAAAACATGAAAATAATGCTAGCTTTATAAAAGACTTATTTCAAGAAATTGAATCAATGAATACTTGGTCCGGACCACGAATTCATGTTTTAAGAGGAGTCAAGAGAATTACTGATGATGACGATATTAAATTCATTTTACATGACTTTCATTTACTGCCCACTAGCGGTCATGCTGGTGTGCGCAGAATGATAAATAATATTAAAAGACAATTTTACTGGCCAGGAATAGGAAAAGACGTCGAAGATTTTGTATCAAGGTGTGACAAATGCCAAAAGATGAAACATGGTAAACCTATTAAGGAACCCATGTGTATAACTACTACGGCATCTTATGCCTTTGAAAAAATATTTTTAGATATTTTAGGTCCATTACCTCAAGATTACGAAGGTAATGTATACATACTGAGTCTCCAGTGTGAATTGAGTAAATTCGTGGAAGCATATTCACTTAGAACTAAGGACACTATAACTGTAAGTAAAGCATTAGTAGATAACTTTATCCTTAGATTTGGACTACCAAAAACAATTGCAACTGATCGAGGTGCTGAATTTATGTCGTCAACAATGGAACAGGTTTGTAAACTTTTAAACATTAATAAAGTATCATCAACTGCGTACCATCATCAATCTATCGGTTCGTTAGAAAATTCTCACAAAAATTTAGGAGCTTTTCTCAGAATTCAATGTAATAATAATCCACAAACTTGGTCACATTGGTTAGCTTACTGGTGTTTTAGCTACAATACCACTGTTCATTCAGCAACAAAATATCAACCTTTTGAACTTGTATTTGGTAGACAATGTATTGTTCCTTCTAGATTATGTAATGATGTTGAACCATTGTACAATCAAGACAATTATTGTAGTACACTTAAGTATAAGCTTCAACTAGCTAATAAAGACGCTAGAAATAATTTAATATTAAGCAAATGTAACCGCAAAGATAATTATTATGATAAATATTTGAACCCAATTCAATATAAGAAAGATGACTTGATATTGATTAAAAATGAAACGGGTCAAAAATTAGACCCATTATTTGATGGTCCATTTACTGTTTTAGAAGATATGGGATGTAATGTTAAAATTAGAAAAAATAACAAAATCGACATAATTCACAAAAATCGAACCAAGCCTTTTGTATCCTAAATTCTGATTTGCAACAAAAGGTAAAAAAAAAAAAAAAATACAATATTATGCTATTTTTTTTTTTAAATAGCCGGAGGTGAAGTGTATACTCTCCTTTAGATTAACAACCATATATGTATGCCCCTTTATATTAGGTATCACATGTTATGCTGACATAGCTTTTACTTCGTTTTACTCGTTTCTTACTGTAACTAATTCATTATACTATTGGCAGCCAACCTGACTTATTATTTCTACATCCCGTACAACTCCAAACATCTCAGTGACTCTCACCGCGGAGGCTGCGGAACGGGGGGAAACGTACGCGTCCGTATTGCTACGGGCGCGTGCCAATGCCGATCCCACCCAACTGGGGATCGGCAAGGTGACTTGTCGCCGGACGCAGGCTGGGGCTCGTATTTTCGAGTTCCCAGGGGCGGAGGGTGGTAAGAACGCGGACCTCTTTGCGGCCAAGCTGCAGGAGGTAATTGCGGACGCGGCCAAGGTGGCCAGGCCGGTGAAGTCGGCGGCCATCGAGGTGACCGATCTGGACGACTCGGTCACCAAGGAGGAGGTGGTGGCGGCAGTCGCGGCCATAGGGGGCTGCGATGTCGCAGCGGTGCAAGGCCGGGGCATCAGGCCCGGCCGCGGTGGCATGGGCACCATTCGTCTGGAGTGCCCAGTCGCCGCTGCCAAAGCCGTCCTCGACAAAGGACGGCTTGCCGTTGGCTTTAGCTCGGGTGCAGTCCGTGCCCTTGTGGCTCAGCCACTGCGGTGCTTCAGGTGCTTCGGCATCGGACACACCCGAGCCCTCTGTCCGTCCAGCGTAGACAGGACGGACAGTTGCTACCGCTGCGGCAAGGAGGGCCATAAGGCCGCGTCCTGCAGGGCCGTCACGCCGCACTGCGCGGTGTGTGCCGCCAGTGGCCACCCGGCGGGCCACGTAACGAAGGGGAGGAACTGCAGTCCTCCCCCAAAGAGGGGCAAAGCGCAGGCGCTGACCCGGCCTGTCACTGCCACCGCCACTGCCGTCGCCGCTGTCGCCACCGTTCCTGAAGTAGGAACCCCGGCGGCAGCTGGCCTTACTGAGGAGGAGGTTGCGATGTCACTTGATGCATAGAGTCGAACATCGCATCCTCCAGGCGAACACCAACCACTGCAGAGCGGCCCAGGATCTGCTGATGCAGACCGTGGCTGAGTGGTTGGTGGACGTGGCGGTGGTCGCCGAGCCGTACTCGATACCTGGCCGTTGGCTGGGTGATCGGGACGGCTTGGTGGCGTTGGTGTCGCGGCCCGCCACGGACTCCCCTCCCCTCTCGCTCTTAGAGAGGGGGCCGGGATACGTGGCCGCCGCGTGGGGAGATATAGCCCTCGTCGGGGTCTATTTCTCCCCAAACCGCCCTCTAAGGGACTTCGAGAACTTTCTCGAGGTCCTTACGGCAGTCGTCGGGAGGGCGGCACCACGCCAGGTCGCCGTGTTGGGCGACCTGAATGCCAAGTCGGCGGCCTGGGGCAACCCGGCCGCGACTTGCAACGTCCGGGGACGCGCCGCCGAATTTTGGGCGGCTTCGTGCGGTGTGTCCCTCCTAAACAGGGGGAATGTTCACACGTGTGTGCGGCAGCGGGGTGGGTCAGTGGTTGACGTTTCGTTTGCCACCCCCGTGCTAGCCACCCGCGTCGTGAACTGGCGGGTTGAGATGGTGGAGACCATGTCGGACCACCGTTACGTGCGGTTCGACATCTCCACCCAGGGCCCGCGGGAGGGAATGGCCCGCTCTGGCCAATCTCCCTTCCCGCGGTGGGCTCTCACCCGCCTGGACCGGGAGGCAGCTCAGGAGGCGGCGTTCTTCCAGGACTGGCTCTCGCCCCCTGTGGAGGCCTCGGACGTTGACGCTGCAGCGGTCCGGCTCCGCGGGTCCCTGACCGAGGTGTGCAACTCCAGCATGCCTCGGTCACGTCGTCCACCTCCCCGTCGCGCCGTGTACTGGTGGACGGAGGAGATAGCGGGACTCCGGGCGGCCTGCGTGGAGGCCAGGAGGGCCTACACGCGGAGCCGGCGGCGCACCAGCCGATCTCAGGCCGGGGAGGGCCGCCTCTACGCCTCTTACCTAGAGGCAAAGGCGGTCCTCAAGTCGGCAATGTGCGCCGCCAAAGACTCGGCGAGGGCCGAGATGTTGGAGGGTCTCGACAGGGATCCATACGGGAGACCGTACAAGCTGGCGCGGAGCCAGCTGCGGCCCTATGGTCCCCCCCTGTCGGAGACCCTCGAGCCGGCATTGCTGGATGGGGTCCGGTCCCTGTTTCCGCGCAGGACCGACTTCGCCCCACCAGCAATGGACCCCCCGCGGGAAGCAGCTCCGCCGGAGGCGGAGATCCCACCAGTGACGGCGGATGAGATCCGCGACGGGATACTTCGCCTCCGCGCGACGGCCCCTGGACCGGACGGCGTCCCCGCACGGGTGGTGGCCATCGCGGCGTCCCTCATGGAGGGTAGGTTTCGGGACCTCTTCAGCGCGTGTCTTACGGCTGGGAGGTTCCCGAAACAGTGGAAGGAGGGACAATTGTGCCTCCTCCGGAAGGAGGGACGTCCGGTGGACTCCCCCTCGGCATACCGGCCCATCGTTCTGCTCGATGAGGTCGGTAAATTGTTCGAGGGGATCATCGCCACCCGGCTAAATAGCCATTTGCGGGAGGTAGGGCCAGACCTGTCGGACGCCCAGTTCGGTTTCCGACGGGGGCGTTCAACGATCGACGCGTTGGCCCTACTCAGGGGCCAGGTGAAGGAGGCGGTCGAGGCTGGGGACGGAGTGTTGGCGGTGTCGTTTGACATCGCCAACGCGTTCAACTCCGTGCCCCACTCGACCATATTGGAGGCACTCCGGTATCACGGAGTGCCCCAATATCTGCGGGCGATCCTGGCCAGCTACTTGGAGGACCGAGAGGTCCTCCTTGTAGACAAGACGGCTAGGATCAGGCGCTACGGCGCAGAGTCCGGTGTTCCGCAGGGGTCGGTTCTAGGCCCCCCCCTGTGGAACATCGGTTATGATTGGCTCCTGCGGGGCACCCTCCTCACGGGCACGAGTGTCATCTGTTATGCGGATGACACTCTCCTCACTGCCCGGGGGAGGGACTTTGGAGAGGCGGCCTGTCTGGCCTCGGCTGGCGGATCCTTAGTGGCAGGTAGGATCCGCCAGCTTGGATTGAGGGTAGCGCTGAACAAGACCGAGGCCGTGTTCTTTCACGGGCCTCGGCAGCGCTGCCCTCCCGACGCCCACATCGTGGTGGAGGGCGTCCGGATAGGGGTAGGGGCCCAGATGAAGTATCTGGGCCTCGTGCTAGACAGCAGGTGGCGCTTTGGCCCGCACTTCAGCGGGCTGTCGACGCGCCTGCTGAAAGCCGCGGACGCCCTCTCATGGCTCCTCCCAAACCTGGGGGGACCCAAGGATCGATGCCGGCGCCTCTATGCCGGCATCCTAAAGAGCATGGCCTTATACGGGGCACCCATCTGGGCGGACTCCCTCCACAGGAGGGAGAATGCAACCGCCATCCGCAGGCCCCAAAGGGCCATTGCACAGCGGGTGGCGAGGGCCTACCGCTCGGTGGGCCTTTCGGCGGCGTGCGCTCTGGCGGGCACCCCTCCCTGGGAGTTGGAGGCATGGGTGCTCGCCAGAGTGTACGAGTGGGCGGCGAGGCGGAAGGCGCTGGGAGAGCGCCCCGCCAATGAAGAGCGGGAGGCCGTGCGGCGGGAGGCGAGGGACGCTATCGTCGTCCATTGGACGGAGGACCTCGCCTCCGCCGCCTTTGGCCGTCAGACGTTGGACGCGCTCGGTCCAGTCTTGCAAAGCTGGCTCGAGCGGCCCCACGGTTTCCTCTCGTTTCGTCTGGTGCAGGTGTTGTCCGGACATGGGTGTTTCGGAACGCACCTGCACCGGATCCGTAGGGAGGAAACCCCGGGGTGCCACGATTGTGGCGCTGCGGAGGACACGGCGCAGCACACCCTCGAGGTGTGCCCAGCCTGGGCAGAGCTGCGCCGTGTCCTTATAAGTGTGATCGGGCAGGACCTCTCACTTCCCGGCGTGGTCAACTCCATGCTGGGGAGTGAGGAGGCATGGGCGGCGGTTGCCTCCTTTTGCGAGCAAGTTATGTCGCTAAAGGAGGCGGCGGAGCGTGCGCGGGAGGATGATCCTCTCGCGCCACCGCACCGCAGGCGGAGAAGGGGTGGGAGAAGGCGGTTGTACGATCGTCTCCTCCCACCTCCTGGTGGTGACTAGCGGGCGACAGGCGCGGGGGCGCCTCTCGCTCGCATTGCACGAGTCACCACCCTCGTTGGGCGGGAACGGCCGAGCACTCGCTGTCGTTCCCGGGCCCCTCCACTGAGGGAGGGGCGTGAAGGGCCTGCCCTAAAAGGCGGGCGGTCGTCGGCGGAGGGCTGGACGTAAAGGCTGTGCCGGTTGCCCAGTCCTCCTCCATTCAGACGATGCGGGAGTGCCGCTGGGTTATTTTAGTGGGTATACCGGGCTAGACCGGGGAGTCCCACATAGCCCCCCATTCCCCCAATTGGTGGGTATGCGTAATGCATTTTTTCCCAGCGAGATCAAAAAAAAAAAAAAAAAAAGGAGGCTGCCCAGCGAACCGAGAGGCTTGCCACGGAGGGGCGTCACCCCGGATCGATCAGCCGCAGGGCTGTCCTTTCGAAGTCTTCTGGCGGTGAGCTAGATTCAGAGCTGGATCTGGATTCGGAGCGAGCGGTCAGGTTCGCAAAGGTCGTGGAAGCCGCAATCCGAGATGTGGCCTTGAAGAGGAATAAGTCCTCTAAAGACAAGGCCATATCGGCGGCCACGGCCTCCATTATGGCGGCTGCGGAGGCAAATCACGTCGGGCCTCCATCGGTTGCAATGTCCGAGATGGGTGGAGGGTGGAGGTCACCCGCTTGAAAGCCGACATGGAGCTTCTCCAAAAGGAGAACGAGAAGCTCCGAGCGGACCTGGCCGGGCTCCAAGGAGCCGGAACCCGGGAGAAACCGCAGGGGGGGGCGCACCATGGACAAGGCCAGCCTCTGCCTGCAGAGGATCGGTTTCTGAATCTGGTGAGGCAGGAGCTGGCTGCCTTCCAGAGTCGGTTCTCTGTTCTGGAGGCCATCGTCCTGCGCCCCCCGCTATCGGCGAGCCAGGTGCCTTTGGGCCAGCAGAAGGCGGCCTCATTTGCTGCCGCCGCGGCTGCCATGGCCAAACCGGGTTCGTCGGGACAGGCCAATCGTGGGGCCACAGCAGAACCCGCGAGTTTAGCCCCAGCGAAAACGGCACCCAAAAGGGGTGGAGCGGCACAGGCATCGAGAGCCCCAGCCCGGGAGGCGGGACGGCCACCCCAATCACTGTCGCCTCCTGAATCACCTGCGGCCGACGCCGAATGGCAAGTGGCTGGGGAAAAGAGGAAGGCAGCAAGGGCGGCCAAAAGGAAGGCGAGGCGGCAGCGGCGAAAGAAGCAAAGCGTCGCAGCTAGGCTCCACGCCCCGAAATCCGCAGCTGTGGTGATTACACTACAGCCGGCAGCGGAAAAGAAGGGCGTGTCCTACCGCGACGTTCTCGCCAAAGCAAGGGCATCCGGGTGAGGGTAACCGCGACTGGGGCACGGATGCTGGAAGTTCCCGGTGCGGCCAGTGGCTCGACCGCCGACGCTCTGGCCGAAAGGCTCAGAGCTTCCTTAAATGCGGACGAGGCGCGAGTGTCCAGACCCATCAAGTGCGCTGACTTGCGCATTCTCGGCCTGGATGACTCTGTGACGGAGGGAGAGGTGGTGGCCGCCGTCGCTAAGACTGGGGGGTGCTCTGCCGAGCAGGTGAGGGCGGGCACCATACGTCCTGACGTCACGGGGATGCGGGCCGTTACGGTAAGCTGCCCCGTCTCGGCGGCCCAAAAAATAGCCGGGGAGGGTCGTAGGCTCTTGGTGGGGTGGGTTTCCGCGCAGGTGAAGATACTGGAACCCAGACCTCTGAGGTGCTTCCGCTGCCATGTAGGCAACCACGTGGGAGCTCAATGCACCTCGGAGGTGGACCGGAGCAACCACTGCTTCCGCTGTGGGCAGCCTGGTCACAAGGCCGACTCGTGCAATGCCACGCCGCACTGCTTCGTATGTGCGGCAGCTGGCAAGCCGGCCGATCACCGGGCTGGGAGCAAGACCTGCACTCCACCCACCAAGGTCAGAGGTAGAGGCAAGCCCTCCACCGTCGCCGTCACCGCCAAAGCCGCAGCCGCTGCCACTGCTGCCGCCCCTACAGATGTCGTCGCCGCCGCCAAAACCACCGCGGCAGAACATGGAGGCAGATCCACCGCGGTGGAAGCAGATATGGAGTGCTAATAATGGCCCCATTACGCCTCCTCCAGGCGAACATCAACCACTGCGCTGCTGCTCAGGATCTGCTGCTCCAGAGCATGGCGCAGTGGTCGATTAACATCGCCGTGGTCGCTGAGCCGTACTTCGTCCCACCCAGGGATGACTGGGTGGAGGACCTGAGCGGCTCAGTGACCCTAATTTCGTCAGCCGCCGCCGGTACCCCGTCCCTCGAGGGTGTCAAGAGGGGACAGGGTTGCGTGGCAGCACGATTCGGAGAGATTGCCGTGGTGGGGGTATACTTCTCTCCGAACCGAACTCTCGCCGAGTTCCACAACTCCCTTGCAGAATTGAGAATCGTCGTCGTCGGGTACCGCTCCCTCCCTGTGCTCGTCCTTGGGGACTTCAATGCCAAGAATGTGGCTTGGGGTTCCCGGTATACGGACACACGGGGCAGGATGGTGGAAGACTGGGCTCTGGAGACAGGTCTGGTCGTCCTAAACCGGTGTTCTGTCCCCACGTGTGTGCGGATGCAGGGCGAATCGGTGGTGGACATTTCGTTCGCCAGCGCCGCTCTGTCACCACGTGTCATCGACTGGCGCGTCATGGAGGAGGTGGAGACTTATTCCGACCACCGGTATATACGGTTCGACGTCTCCGCCCAGACCTCGAGCGTGCCGGTCCGACAGACCCCGTGTGGTCCGCGGTGGGCGCTGAAGCAGCTGGACCGGGAGCTACTCCTGGAAGCCTCGATCGTGCAGGCCTGGGTGCCATCATCGGACAGGCCTGCTGACATTAACGACGAGACGGAGTGGTTCCGGGAGGCCATGTCCGACATATGCGACATGGCAATGCCCCGGGTCCAGCCAGGACGCGCCCGGCGCCAGGTGTACTGGTGGTCACCGGAGCTAACGGCTCTGCGCCAGGCGTGTGTCGCTGCGCGACGCCAGTACACCAGGCACCGCAGGCTCCGTAACCGCTCTCCGGATACGGAAGCCATTGAGGCGGAGCTATACGAGAGAAACAGAGCGGCGAGAATCGCCCTCCGAGCGGAAATCAAGCGGGCCAAGGGTTTGGCCCGCGAGGAATCGCTGGAGACTCTGAACAGGGATCCGTGGGGACGCCCCTATAAAATGGTGCGGGATAAACTCCGCCCATGGGCTCCCCCGTTGACGCAGAGTCTCCGGCCGCAACTCGTAGAGGGCGTGGTGAGCACTCTGTTCCCCTCGCGAGGGGAACATACTCCCCCGCCCATGGCTCCGCCTCCTGCGGTGCCTAATGCGGACAACACTGCCGACGACGACGATGCTTCGGAGGTGACCGAGGTAGAGCTGAGAGTGGCGGTACGCAGGCTGAATGCCAAAAATACCGCCCCAGGGCCAGACGGCTTACCTGGAAAAGCCTGGGTCCTGGCCTTGGAGGCTCTCGGGCCTCGACTAAGAGGGCTCTTTAGCGCATGTTTGGAGAGGGGCCAGTACCCACTTCGTTGGAAGATGGGGAAACTGGTCCTCATAAAGAAGCCGGGGCGCCCAGCGGACTCTCCATCCGCTTACCGGCCCATCGTGCTGCTCGATGAGATGGGCAAGCTCTTTGAAAGAGTCATTGCAGACCGCCTCGTCGGGCAGCTGGTGCGGGTGGGGCCGGATCTGGCAGGGAGCCAGTTTGGTTTCCGCAGAGGGCGCTCTACGGTGGACGCCATCATGCGCGTGCGAGCCCTCACGACGGGGGATGCAGTGGCCCGGGGTGGGGTCGTCTTGGCGGTGTCTCTAGACATCGCCAATGCCTTTAACACCCTGCCATGGAGCTGCATCAGGGAGGCACTCCGGTATCACCGGATGCCTCGCTACGTCTGTCGTGTGGTCGAGGCCTATATGACGGACAGGGCCGTCATCTACCCCGGTCACCAGGGAGAGTGGAACCGGCGAGAGATGTCGTGCGGTGTCCCACAGGGATCGGTCCTGGGGCCGCATCTGTGGGACATCGGGTACGACTGGGTACTGCGCGCCGATCTTCCTAGTGGAGTCAGCGTGGTATGCTACGCTGACGACACGCTGGTCCTGGCGCAGGGAAGTTCGCACCAGGTGGCGGCTGAAAACGCGACACGTGGGGTTGCGACAATCGTCGAAAGGATCCGGCAGTTGGGACTCGAGGTGGCCCTGCACAAGTCCGAGGCCATGTGTTTTCACGGTCCTCGGAACGCGCCACCGCCGGGATCCCAAATAACAGTAGGAGGGGTTCACATCGGCGTCGGGTCGACGATGAAGTACCTGGGACTCGTCCTCGACAGCCGGTGGAATTTCGTGGAGCATTTCCGACGTTTGGCTCCCAGACTGGAGCGGGCGGGGGCTGCATTCAAGCGGTTGCTGCCCAATCTAGGGGGTCCAAACGCCTCCTGCCGGAGGCTCTACGCGGGGGTCGTGCGGTCCATGGCCCTTTACGGGGCACCGGTATGGGCGCGTTTCCTGAGGCGGCGACCAGCCCGCCGGTTGAACGCGTCCCAAAGGGTCATGGCCATCCGGCTGGTCCGGGGATATCGCACGGTCTCCGGTGAGGCAGCGAGCCTCCTTGCCGGATTACCACCATGGGATCTAGAAGCAAAAGTCCTCGCGCAAATATGGGAGTGGCGCGAGGAGGCGAAATGCCGGGGCGAAACTCCGTTGCCGCGACAAATCGCGGCTCAGCGGACAGAGCTCCGGCAGGATCTCATGGCGACATGGAGTGGACGATTGTCGCAACCCAGCGCTGGGCACGCCACAATTGCGGCGGTAAGGCCCCTCTTTGAGGAGTGGCTTGAGAGGCGTCACGGCGCCCTCACCTTCCGCCTGACGCAGGTCCTCACCGGACACGGCTGTTTCGGGAGGTTCCTGTTCAGGATAAGGCGGGAGGAAACGCCCGGGTGTCACCATTGTTTGGATCGCCTGGAGGACACGGTAGAACACACGGTGGAGGTCTGCCCCGCTTGGGCGGAGCAACGCCGTGTCCTCGTGGAGGCGATCGGCGGTGGCGACCTCTCGCGTCCGGCCCTGGTCAAGACCATGGTACGGAGCGAGAGGGCATGGGAAGCTGTCACCTCCTTCTGCGAAGCAGTAATGCTCGCAAAGGAGGAGGCAGAACGCGTGAGGGAGACGCAACGGAGGCACCCTCACGCCCCAAGCCGCCGCAGGAGACGCCCTGGGCGTCGGGAGTCGCAAGCTGATTCCCAGCCACCGTAGGCGCGGGCTTGCGGACGGTGAGTAATGGGTAGCTCGCCGTCCGATAAGGACCAGGCCCGAGTCGACGGCGCGTAGTGTTCCACGCGCGCCTCAAAGAGATGTCAGCAAAATTGATGGGGCCAACCAGGGCTAATGCCTGTCTGGGTCGCGGATAAATTTGAAAAAGAGTTACCGCGGCCCTGGCTCAAGCAACTGAAGGAGCACGGGTGGGTTTTAGTCAGTAAAAGTCTGACACGCCCTCCCGCTTCACCCAGAGCGGGAGAAGTCATAGGATGATTTCCCACCCAAAAAAAAAAAAAAAAAAAAAGGTATACCAGCATAGTGTTTTTGAGTTTTCTGGAATTTCTCAGTTTCTCTAATATTTCAGGAGTCTGGCTTCTTGCCTGCTTTACGAAATGAACGTGTTCTTTTTGCCACCACTTCCTCTATTGTGGATACAGCTTTACTGAAAGACACCGTCCAAGGTTCGAACACTTATTTTTTTATGTAAGTAGAGAACAGTACAATAGCAGAGCATATTTCAGTACATTGATGCTGAACTGGGGAAAACTATCTTATTTCTTGATCTTTTTAACCGACTTCCCAAAAAGGAAGAGGTTCCCAATTCGAATGTTTTTTTATTTTTATTTGTGTTCAGGTATAACTCCGTCTTAAATAAACTGATTTGCAAAATTCTTTATTTATTTCGAAAAGTTCCTATTTAAATTTGGTAAAGATCTGATGTAGAACTTCGAAGATATACAACAGAACTCTTCAATAAATGTCGGCAAATCTCTCAGGATTGCTGCAAATGTTTACACTATTTCAAAACATACGCCAGTACGATCTACACATTTTCGACATTTTGCTGAACTGGTCCTATTTGGCGCAGCCGTGGGACACACAATGTTACTAATATATTGTTTTCTTTTCGTTTATTATTGTTGTTTAGTCTAAAGTTATCTTTTTTATTTGTTTATGTTTGTGTTGTTGCTTGTGTCAAATAAATTTATTTTCTTTCTTTCTTTTCTTTTCTTTCTTTCTCTAAACGGGTACGCAGATGTGAACAGTTTACCTTGGTACACTCTCATTCCACCGGTTATGTTCAAGTTACATGTTATTCGTGCAATCTATTCTGGCACCACTATGGACATTATAGGTACCTTACTATAGAACTTGTCCATTATGTACCACTAAAAAGAGAAAAATAAAAAACTTTTTACAAAAAAATATAACTGACTTCCAAATAAAAACTGTTCCTGTTTACGTTTTTTGACACCTACTGCCGAAATTGAAGTTATTTTTCACTTTGTAGTGTTTTATTTGGAAGTTGGTTGTATCTTTTGTAAAAAGTTTTAGAGACAGATTCATAAGAACATAAGGCAATAAAAATCGTACTTATTAAACTTTCTAAGAAGTTCCTAACTTCCTTCTTTCAGGCGGATGATTGCTGCCAGATACAGAAGTGCCTTTTCCAGAATGAAAGCGCGGTGACAAAGGTAGAGCGAGCGCGATTAGGTGGCCGCAGGAATTAGCGAGTTGTTATAGTGGGTAGAGACTAGTAGAGGTTTCCTCAGGGTAAAACAATACACAATCGCTATCAAACTACGTTTAATACGTCCTCCATTCCGTAAAACTATATCAGGATCCAACTCCCCATCCCCAGACTTTGCAAGGCTTCTTAAGAATTGCGATGAATCAATACATATTTATTCACAACACTTTAAATATTAACTTTAAAACTTTCGCGTTTCATAATTGAGAAACAATATACCACGGGTATTTAAATTTTTATTAAGAATCGAAATCATCGCGTTAAATACCCGTGGTAAATTGTTTCTCAACACTTTAAATATTCAAGCGCCAAGTTCATCAAAAGTAACTACCATATTTTTATCTTTGTACTTACTGTGTTTCTAAAACTACCCATTTAAATAAAAATAACACATACAATAGTATGTGTTATTTCTACACTATTATTGTAATTTTACTGATGTTATCATTTTGTTATTGCTTGCTGTGTCCATTACTTGGTTGCGCTATTCATCTGTTTGGGGGGTGGATAGTGGACGCAAAAAAACGAACAGGTCTGATCAATGTGGCGACGCTTGGGGGCGGTCTATGTCCTGCAGTGGACGTATTTCGGCTGAAATGATGATGATGCTGTGCTATCGCATTATATTGTATACTATGCTTATATCATTTACTGTTTCTGCTTACCTGACCTCACACGCAGTGTATGGGCTACAAGAATATCACGTAGGGACTCTTAATAGTACATTATTGCAAAGGCTGGGCAATTTTGCAATTGCAGGTTGAGTATGAGTTTAAAGGCCGAGCCGTAGAAGAGGACTTCACTAATACGAGACAGGCAATTGCCATTTCCATCGAGGCGTATATATAGTGCTCTACTGCTCTTCTCCAAAGAATGCAGGCAAATAAAACATACTTTTTATATTATACATATAATTTAATTAATATTAAAAGTTACAACAACATTGTTGGAGCGTTGTAATGTTCCAAATTCTAAAAACGCGCCTGCAATGGATTTGATCAACATTGCTGGAGCGTTGTAAAGTTCCAAATTCAAAAAACGCTCTAGCATTGGATTTGATTATCTTTGTCCGTAAATTCGGTACTTCGCTTGTTCTTTTTTCAAAAATAATGACAATATTTCCATGCAGGTTTGAGAAATTATTATTTATCTTCGATACTTACAATAAGCAAAGGAGAAAAGCTTTCACCTTATAGAAAGAACAGACACGAATGTATATTCAGCCAGCATTAAATTGTCAGTCTCATCCAGTCTTCGCATGACAGTGCAATTTCCAGTGCGTCACAAGATTGCTTGCTTGTACTGTAGGAGAAATTGCGAGTTTTGCTGTATGAATCTACAGGTTGAATGCATGTTTTTTTTAAATAATACGGCAAACATTTAAAAGTGTTTCGGGATTGTTATTATTTATTTATCTATGAAAACTTTATGCACAAGTACAAAGGCGGACTTAATGCCTTAGGCTTTATCTACCAGTCGACCATAGGGTGGTGCAGGGAAAGAACATGGCAGGTGCAACTAAATGAAAGGATGAATAGAGAAAAAAGTATATATTTATTTAATATACAAATATATATATATATAAACTTATATACATACATACCCATAAACAATGTTGTAGAGAATCCGCAACCAAAAAACAATTTTATTATTATAAGCCGAAGTCGGTGATTGATAGCAGACCCCGTGAGTGGTCCACTTCAGGCTTGAAAAAACCCCTGGGAGTTGGTACCCGAAGTTCGAAATTGAATATCATCATCATTATATTCTAGTTTTTTTTGGTCAGCCATTGCTGTCCCACAGCTGGGCAAAGGCCTCCCCAAGTCCTTCCAGACATTCTTTTCCCGCGCCGTCTCGAACCAGTCCGCATGGTAATGCTCGTCCAAATCATCTCGCCACCCATTTATAGGCCGGCCTCGACGACGCGTTCCATCTTCAGGAACTGTGTAGAGACTCTTACCCAGTGCTTAATTTGCATGCCACTAACGTGACTCGCCCGACCCCATTGAGCATGGCAATATTTTTGCCGACGCCTATTATGCCCGTTTTTTTATTATATTATAAAAAAAAATATATATATATAAAAGTGTTCTTTGTTAAATCAACTCAGCCGTAAAGGCATCATTGGTCAAATATCTAAATTCACAATGATCAAAACCTACAGACCTTTACATTTAGAATCTTAGTAGGATTAAATCTATCTCTAACATATATAAACCAACACTACCATCTAACATGATTGTGTAACAAACACATTACCTACCCTTCCTCATAATCTCTCCCTAAATATTATGTGTTTATCCCAGGTCAATAACTCTTAAGCCGCCTGTCAAGCACACAATAGGATATCGCCCGGATCTTACAACTTGCACAAAAATAAGCACCCTTACTTTTTCTTTTATCCCCGGCAAGGATCAATAAGCTCTCGATATTCTAGAATAGGACCTCAGACCAAGAGGTGAGAAAGTTAGAAGGTTTAGTTGTAGAACTAAGATTAACAATGATAAACCATAAACGATAAATGTAAAATAACAAATAATTGTCATTATTGCAAAGGCCGGGAAATAGGCAATTGCAGGTCGAGTATGTATTTGAAGGCCGAGCCGTAGGAGAGCACTTCACTAATACGAGACAGGCAATTGCCATTTAGGCAAATATGGCATTACCTAAATTGGCATTTTGGCATATATGGGGCTTTTCTCAAAAGAATGCAGGGAAATAAAACATACTTTTTATATTATACATTTTTCTCAAACATGCTTGGAAATTTGAGCATTACTTTGACAACCTTCTTCGAGATAAATCGAAATTGCAGTACAGGCCAAATACATGCGAGCAGCGGCCGGCAAAAGTTGTATGAAAATCCATATCTGTCGTTTGCAGCGGCCAAATAAATTACATAGTAAACTCATATCTGTCGTGTAATTTAAAAATGGAACGATCTTTTACTCCGAATCATGGCTACCAAGGAGGTAACTTATCAAAGGTTTTATTTAAATTTCGAACTGGCTTGCAAATAGAAAGCTGTGTATTGAAAAAAAAACAAATGAACACTTTAAGGCTTAGCACGCACTGCCATTTTTATTTGCGCGGTTTTTTGTAGTATTATCACCGCGTGATTTTTTTACCGCAACGCGTGCGGCTTCATACAATTCCATAGGCCGCAGAATGGGCGGAAAAAAAATCGCGCGAATGAAAATCGCAGTGCGTGCTAAGCCTAACGCGGGCATAATTATTGTTGTTCGGTTTTCGTCATTGATTTTGAAAAGTAATTGTATTTGACAAAATGAGTTCTAGGTACTACTTAGTTTTAATTTCCGCGCATTATTTGAGAAAAGCACTATACAAGCCTTGGCCACAACTAGGCATTGATGGACTTACGCATGTGTGCATCGGCTTCGCCTCGGCCCACATTTACACGATCGTCCATCAATGCCTCTTTTGCTGGCCGCTGCAGTAATGTACTATAATTTAATTAATATTAAAAGTAACAACAACATTGCTGGAGCGTTGTAATGTTCCAAATTCAAAAAACGTTCCTGCAATGGATTTGATCAACATTGCTGGAGCGTTTTAATGTTTCAAATTCAAAAAACGCTTTTTAACGCCAAAGTTAAAATAAGAATTTTATTATGACGGATGTAGGAAATATTTTTATGTTCTATTGAAGTTGAGGTTCTTTATTTGTATCCTATTTTAAAATCCACCGCGTTCAATGTAGATTTTATGCATGTGGGAATAAGGGTCACTTTGAAAAAGCGACCTTATTGTGGTATAAATAGGGGTCACTATTTAAATTTATTATTTGGGGAAAAGGTAAAAAAAATGATAATAAGGGGGTTATTAGAGGGTGGCGTTAAGGGTTTATTATTGTGGGTGGACCGTGATCTCCATTAACTATTTGGGAAAAGAAAGTAGATTTTAAGGACAATAGGTGAAAGAAAATGACTTATATTCTCAAAAATTAAATGCTATGCAATAGCTTTACCGCGGCAGTCCCCGAGTGCCACACGTCTTTTTTCTAAAATAATGACAATATTTCTATGCATGTTTGAGAAAAATCTATATAAATAACACTAGACCAACGAGCCAACATCATTTCTGAAACCACAAAACTGGCAAAGAGCGAGCAGGACTCGTCTACCGAAGATTCCGTACAGAAGCGCCCTTAAGGTGCGACTTTGTCTATCTGCCACAGACACACATACGAAGGCTCAGAAATTATTTCAGGACTTAAGGTACGTAATCCGCGGTGGGCGAGTTCGACTCATTCTTTGCCTGTATTTTTAATAACTTCAATTTATTGTTTTAGTATTTCATCTTCTGTGTCTAGTATCTGATCTTCTGTGCTAGAATCCGTCCCCTATTTTTTTATAACCTGGTTCATCCTTAGTCCTGCACCTGCACTTTTGAGATATGAGGAATCCTTTATGGAACCCAAACTTTCAAAGGGTTAAGTCACCATCGACTCGAAAAGAAGAAGAAGACCTTTAAATTTCCACAGACGACTAAGGTGCCCAATCACGCAAATATTTCCACTCTGAGAGGCCATGTAGTGGATTCTCGAGTAGACCTTCTGTAAGTACTCATTCACTCCCCAAAGTCTGCAAACACAAAGCGTATCGGCGAACTCAATGAACAATAGACGGAGTCGGCATTAAAAATGAATCAAACTGGAATATACGCGACATTTTTCGTTGTATAGGTTTTAATATTAAGAAGGATCTATCAAGTATTCTATTCTATATTTACGTATTTTGGATCGTTTTTGCTACCGAACAACAAGGTCAAAATTAACTTAAAAATCAAAAACCCGAGTGCTTAGGAAGCGAACTAAAAATATGTAAACAAGTGGAAAATTAAAAACTATGAAGTCGGAGGATACATATTCGCGAGATACGCGTTAAAAACAACCTTTGCAGTCTGGTAATTTAAAAGTCAAAACAAAAGCTAAAAAGACTGCTTAAGAGACAAACTTTCATTGACATTGGCAGGTTTTAGAATCATTATCATGCCCGTTTCCCCCGAAGGGTACAGAGGTGTAAAAAAACAGATTTGGTTAGTTACATTTGAGTACTACGTAATAACGGTCCGCATATACAAGATTCAAATACAGAATCCGGGCTGCTGCTGCGAAATTAAAAGGAAAACCCAAAAGCCCTACTTCCACGGAAATCGACCTAAGACGCCAGTTTCAAAAGTCGCACTTGCGGTCACCATGGTTTGTTAAGACTTTTAAGTTAGTTTTTAGATAGATATGTTTGTGTTTCAATCACGCAAAAACGGCTGAAAATAATTGGATAAAATTATTAACACAGATAGTTCCATGATAGTTCATAACCTGGATTAACAACACATATAATACTTTTCATCCCGGTAAAATGTTCTATTGGGATAGTAAAATAATGGTCACGCGGGCATGCACTAGTATTTAAATAAAGATAGAATATCTCTGATTTCTTTTTACAGACCAATCCATAATACCCTATCTTCAGCTAATCAACAGAAGCCGCGATTTCTTCTGAACACAAATCATTCTAATGTGAACAACTCATTACACACAGATTGCCTCCCAACTGCAGAGCGAGCTGAATTGCATCAAAAATGAATCAAACTCGAATCTACCTATGATTTTGTTCAGTGAAGCCCTATTTGTATTGTTTTTTGTAATGAAAGGCGTCGATTGTTGGTAGGATATTGTGTTGTCAAATGCAGATATCTGAGTGCTTTATTTTTGATGCTGGTTTTAAAATATTTGTAGTGATATTCTGTAGTTTTTGTGGTTACGTTGTAAAAAAGGATTCCAGATCACTTCGTTGTCTGTCTGCCTATCTGTCTTTCAATTTGTCTGTCCGTGTATCAAGACCTGTTTCTCTGGAACGCCTGAAGGTAATTAAGTTGAAATTAATATCATGAAATCAAGTCTGCTATCTTAAAAAGAAACCTAGGATCAACGGAATCTAAAGATATCGCCGTTTATGTCGCAAATTTGACGAAACGCAAGGGAATCAAAACGTATAAATCATACGTTAATGTATGTATCTATTTCTCTGTAAAATGCGCTCCTCCAGGAAATCAGGATGGCAACCAACGGATTAATCTTCAAAGTTAAGGTTCGCGAGCATATTCGTAAGGAGATGGCAGTAGTATCGTCACAGCGCTAATGATTTTCCATAATTGACAATAACTACTAATTGTTTATGTATATTTGTGTATTTAGTTTATTCTTTGAGTATATATGGTATTTTTAGTTTAGGTATATGTATTTAAATAAACGCAATTTGCTTGACTTTATATTGCACCTACCACTATATGTCTCTGCAACACCCAAAGGTTGACTGGTAGAGAATGCCCAAGGCATTAAGTCCGCCTCTGTACATTTGTGTGCATAAAGTATTAAATAAATATATAAATAAATAAATAAAGTACGTATACTTCCCGTTGACCCAGAATCATCAAACTTGGCAAGAAACAACGTCTTATAGCACAATTAAAGGAAAAATTCCGAAAACCTTAAATCTATGGCTACATCATAAAAAAAAGTTTTTTTAAGCGTTTACGAACTTAATACTTTTCTTTCAGAGTTTAAATATACTCTATTACTAAAGTACTTAGGTTTCAAGTGTCATCACGAATCGTCTCGCGCGCAGGTTTGACGATTTCCAGCATCCCGAACAAGCCGGATTCCGTAAAGACTTTAACAGGAGGTTAAGCAACGCTTGCTGTGGCAGGGTCGTGGATGAATGACGTCAGTTTTGCAAAGTAGTATCGTGTTACCCAGTTACGGGGTTGTGGAGGTCAGAAAGGGTTGAGAAGAGGACCACCAATAGCAAACTCATTTCGACTTCTTCTGCTTGTTCAGTCGGTCCCTCATTACTGAGGATCGTGCGGACAATCTGCCTCCATCGACTCCGGTCATAAGTTGCCATCACCACCTGCTGGAATTTGCTTGAGGACGTAGCTTCCTTCACTTGGTCAGACCATCGTGTTGGCCTCGTGCTCTCTTTCCTTCGGTATTGCCAACAATGTCTAGCTTTTCAAGACTGCTATCTCCTCTTCGCATTATGTGGCCAAAGTAAGTCAAAATACGCTGTAAGCAAACCGTAGACAATCGGGTCTTGATATTGAGTTGTGAAAGGACAGACACATTTGTGCGTTTGGCTATCCATGGGATTCGGAGCATCTACCTCCAGCACCACATTTCGAATGCGTCTATCCTCTGTCTTTCTCTTGCTTGGATTATCCACGTCTCAACTACTTAGAGGAAAATCGGGACAACCAGTGCTCTGACCAAACGGGCTTTGGTTTTGAAGCTTACACTGCGATTTTTCCAGATGTTCTGGAGACGCGTCATAGCATCTTTAGCCATGGTTATTCATCGCTATATTTCTGGGACGCAGCTGCCTTCATTATTAATACTAGAGCCCAGATAAATAAAACTGTCCACGGTATCGATACTCGGGATGCTATTGGCGCCCGCTAGTTTTCCCGCACGAACGATCACTATTTCGTCAGTTATGTTTAATTCTTATGTATTAGGGGGCGAGTCTTTTGCCATCAACCGGCCATAAATCAGGACTCTGGGCGGCTACTTAGAAATTCATAATGTAAAACCGCAATTACACTTTGCCTGACCCGGGAATTGAAACCGGGACCTCATACTCAGCGGTAGCGCTTGCGAATACTAGACCAACGAGGTAGACCTTGGTAGAGAATGTCTCAGACATTAAGGCCGCATATGTGCCTGTAGGTTGCATGAAGCTTTAATAAACAAATAAAATAGAACAGTGATCTCAATATAATTGGGTAAAGACTAGACAGGTGGTTCTACTCGCCACCACTGCGGTTCCGTGGTTTATAGTATGGCCACAGGGTCTCAACGCTAACAAAGAAAATTTTGTTCATATAAATGTCACTAGATGGCGCGATATGCATCGTTTTATTATATGTAAAATTACATTGCCAAAGTTACATTTTGAAGAATTGATCATAAAAATTGTATGTTCTTGTTTAATCAATTCTCCTAAGCACAAAATTAAGGAATGTTGGACTCTTAATTCACATTTCAAAGATTATTTCAACGGATCATTTGAAATTGATGCCAATAGATGGCGCCTTTATAAATTTCTGATGCCACTCGATTTTTCTAATTTGTATTGTAACACTTTTTGGTACAATGAAACTGTAAAAACGTGCAAAAAAAATACTATAAAACAAATCGTCACTGTATTTAAAGAAAAAAATTGTCACGAACCGAGAAAACCCTTTTACTTGCAAGTCACTGCTAACACCATCTATAGCCGTGGAAAGGAACCGAAGGCGATCGAAGTACTTATAAAAATAATCAGTTTAGATGAAAAACGCTAGTTACGTCGGCACGGTTTCTTTGTATGGGATGAGGCATATGTATGCTAGTATTATATTATCTGTGGTATGGCATAACAACGTCAGGCTTGCGTCAGGCGTATAATAAATTAATGACGTGCCACTGTTCATATTGTTATTGTTTCGATATTTCACCGTGACAGGAAGACCGACGTGTTTATGGTTAGGAGAGAGAATTTCATAATATTATGTTGAAATGAAATATGGGCAGGTAATAATAATGTTAGATTGGCATCTTTTACCTTACTCATTTTATCAGCCAGTATTCAAAAGTCATACTCTGAAGATCGGTTTAGACCAAATACTTTCTATCCCTTCACTACCTACCAAATTCTTTTTGTGTAATGGAGCAACCTGTCGTTGGAGATTGAAAAAAAACAGTCTTTTTTTTCGTTGTTGATAGACTTGCGCTTGACCACTATCTCACCTGATGGTAAGCGATGATGTGTTCGACAATGAAGAAATAGAATGCCTAGAACAAACCTATTCACTCTTGACTAAGAGACTTCCAGGTTGTAGCTATCAGGAAATACATACTCCGGCAGGGAATTCCAATCCTTCACTGTACGCATAATAAAAGTATTCCCAAACGTTTAGTGCGTATGGTTGGGATGTTCACCATGTACCGATGACGCATCGCCGTACGTCTTGCAGTCCGATGATGGAACGGGCTAGGAGGAATTAGTTCATGCAATTCCAACGCACACTCCCCGAAATGTAACCGATAAAAAACCGACAGCCTTTTAATTGTTCTGGTTCTATATTCATTTGTCATAAGCCCACCTTAAGATGACAGTCTTCGCTTCATTGATGACCGTTCATTGGGAAGCTGTAGAAATAAAATAAGTTCAACGGTTAGATATAGGCTACAAGCTTAAGGACATCGAATCGTTGAAAAATTCTACCAACTTGACATATCAAATAAAGTTTACTGATTTCAATACTTACGTCAGTACTCGTTCAAAAATGTTCAACATTATTATGTTTACTTTCCAAAGAAACCTATATCGTACGGAGATACATCGTTGTGCTACGCCATAGCAGCGTAGAACACCGTAGCGTATAGTAGCGTAGGCAACAGCTGCTACATATTACATATTTAGGGCCGATTTCACCACTGAAACTAGTTTACTTGAACTAATCGCGATTAGTTCAAGTAAACTCAGTTTATGCAAATACAGAATTCTGATTGGTCGTTTCTCAGCTATCTCAAACAATCAGAACGATATATTTGCATAAACTGAGTTTAGTTAAGCTAATCGCGATTAGTTTCATTGGTGAAATCAGCCTTTAGAACCTTTCTCAAACTCAGAGTAAATCACTACGTGACAATCAAAACACCAGTTCAACGTCAATATTCAAAAGTCCAAAAGCTAATCTAAAAGGGTTCAAACACTAACAATAAACAACATTCGATCCGTAAACAAATTGTCACGTTGTCAGAGGTACCTACTACTAAGTAGTCGGTAAGGGTTTCAATCTGTCGGGCTTGTGCGTGATCCGCCCGCTAATATTAGACCTCCGTTTTCGTAGTACAGTCGGTTGCACATAAGATGTAACAATTTGATACGAACAAGGAATTAAGGATGATTTTCTGCCCCAGATGAGCGGGGTAGCTAGGTGGTGTGAAGAAGCGTATCGTTGCTTGGAAAATGTGTAAAGTTACATTAAAGAAGCGGACTCTTTTCAGCAGTACACGCATACATCCTTCGCTACATCCCTCGCACATATATATCGTTTTTTTTTTGTTTAAAAAAATACATAGCCCTTTTCGATCAGAACTGCGTTAAACCTGGCTAAGAAATTTAAGTGAACGCATTGGTAAATATTTTCCTCGTTCACAGCCGCGCTTCCTCCCACATATTTGGTGAAATAATATTATTCATTAAAAAAACTTTTTTTTAATATAAGCTTTTTTCGTATTCTACTCAGCTAACCAATAATATTCAAATAATGAGTGTATAACGTATCTGTTTATTTGAATATCATTGCAGCTAACCCTTTCATTTGATACCCATACCATGGCAGTGCACACAAAAATGATTAGTCCGCCATCTTGGGCCATCCACCATATTGGATTTAGAAAGACGTCACTTGGCTAACCATGCATTGTCATCCAAACTAAACGTGTATGCAAAATTGCATATTAATCTCTATTTGTTATATCTGGTGGAGTATTTTCACACTTTTCACTTGATGTTGAAGACATTTTTAATAAAATTTCACTCAGAAAATTTTTCGCGCGTCCACTTTGTTTTCATTTTTTTATTTATTCTTTATTAGGTATAAGGCAAAGATCTTGTAGCCACAACAGCCAAATAGTATACGATACTTTTGTTCTAAACTTGTTCCATTTTTAAAAACATCATTTTCATTGTCTCGATTTCGAAGTAATATTATAGGTACCTGGATGTATGTTCAGAATGTCTTTGCTTGTGTTTTAGAATTTATGATAAAAGCTTTTATCTACTTCGGTTTCGTTATATTCGAATTACAAAATTGACAGCGGTTTCATTATGATACCCATAACGACATCGGGTTGCATTATGCGAATCGTCATAAATTCTAAAACACAAGCAAAGACATTCTGAACAAACAACCAGGTACCTATATTATTACTTCGAAATCGAGACAATGTAAATGATGTTTTTAAAAATGGAAAAGTTTAGAACAAAGGTATCGTATACTATTTGGCTGTTGCGGCTACAAGATCTTTGCCTTATACCTAATAAAGACTAAATAAAAAAATAAAATAAAAAGTGGACGCTGGAAAAAAATTCTGAGTGAATTTTTATTCCAAATTTTATTAAAAATGTCTTCAACATCAAGTGATATTGAAAATACACCACCAGATATAACAAAATAGAGCAGTTCCAGTTACAAATAATTTACTACCAGAAAAATCAAGAAATGTATATGAGAAATGAAATACTTAAACACACTTCCTGAAATACTTATTTGTCTATATCTGTGTTTTATTCCTTCCTTCGTAGATAAAATTTTGTATGCAACTGTATGTTATTGGTATTTTAATAACTCGTGCCCACCTATTTTGGTACGCGCTACGCTTGTACCGAAAAATGGCACTCGTATTAAAAGACCGTCCATAACTTAATAGTTGCATAAATAGCTATTAAAACACCTCTATGTCGGGCATTTTTTAGCTTGACATTTACCACGGAGTTAGACTTTGGAGTGCTATTGACTGTACTATGTTGATATCACTTTTGTAGCGTAATATTTTGGCTATTTATCTGGAAAATAGGGTAAAACATGAAATGCGTCTAACATATCCACGTAAAAAGCTTGATTTGTAACAAAGGAAGTTATGTCATTATCTATACCAATATTATAAAGAGGAAAGATTTGTTTGTTTGTGTATTTGTTTGTACCGAATAGGCTCCGAAACTACAGGACCTATTTAAAAAAATCTTTCACCTGTGGAAAGCTACATTATTCCCCAGTGACATAGGCTATAAATTATTTAAAAAAGAAATGGAGATCCTTATGAAAATTGCATTACCCAAAGTAGCAAAATGTTGCCTATAAAATTCATTATTTGGCGTGATCAGAGAAAACTATTGTTGATACATAAAAATTATGTACCACATGATTAGGTAGGTTGATCGGTAGGGCAGGCGAGTAGGTTAGTAGGTAGGTGGTAGGTAGATAGATAGCCAGTTGACGGGAGCGAAGCCGTAGTTCAATATAAAATTGAGAATGTAGACAAAATGTAGTCAAGTAGTAGAAGTTGATTTATCCAAAAGATTAGTGATCGCATAGACTAGGTAATTTGTTGTATTTAATACAAGCAGAAGACTGAAAAATATTAAGCTTTAATTTATCGACGTTTTCAAGTAAGTAAAACATTCGAAATTTGAGAAAATGTTTAACAAGGTACTTGTGCTGAAACAGCCCTCACAAAAGTATGAAAAAGTATCTAAGCATTCATCATCGACATCATCATTTTAGCCGAAAGATGTCCACTGCTGAACATAGACCTCCTCCAAGTGTCGTCACATCAACCGATTCCGTGCTTCCCGCATCCAGCGGATGCCCGCAACCTAAGCGGGTTCGATCAATGAAAATATCAATATTATAACGGGTTCTATGAAACTGTGTATTTACTTTTATAGATAACATTTTTTGATATCTCTAGTCTGTAAATCCGGGATTCATTAAGGCATGTCCATATTATTTTTCATGAAGTGAAGTTTAAGTAAATAAGCCCCAGATTATCGCATCATTTATAATCACCGTAGTCAACAGGTTTAACCGTGCTAGCGCGCCTGGCGCTTCACAAGGAGCTAAAATTAAGAAAGATCTTTTCCGATATTTGATCACTCAGTCATCATCATCATCAGCTTTTTTAATGTTCCCATTGTCTGCTGATACATAAAAACCGGCCAAGTGCGAGTCGGACTCGCGCACGAAGGGTTCCGTACATTCATCGCAAAAACGGCAAAAAAGCACGTTTGTTGGGAGCCCCACTTAAATATTTATTTTATTCTGTTTTTAGTATTTGTTGTTATAGCGGCAATA
This sequence comes from Orthosia cruda, assembly GCA_964057195.1. Classification (NCBI taxonomy): domain Eukaryota; kingdom Metazoa; phylum Arthropoda; class Insecta; order Lepidoptera; family Noctuidae; genus Orthosia; species Orthosia cruda. The sequence goes on from OZ059827.1 coordinate 29,033,266, forward strand.
GAAATACATCATCTGTGAAAATATCAACTGTCTAGCTGTTACGGTTCATGAGATACAGCCTGGTGACAGACAGACAGACAAACGGACCGCGGAGTCTTAGTAATACGGTCCCGTTTTTACCCTTTGGGTACGGAACCCTAAAAATCACTCAGTATCAGAATTCAAATATGGGATATTTCGTTCCAAGATTTCGATATTACGAGATTCCAAGTTTCCGATATTCATGCCCCAGTTTGTGCGTTTTCGTTTCTATAGCGAATCTGTAGAGATGTGCTGTACGTGTATGCGATCGGTAAATAATCTGCACTGAAACGACGTCAGGCGTCTTCATTAGTAGTTTTGGTGAGGAAGGCGCCTAAGGTTTAGGCTTCTATTTGAAATTTCGGACAAGTTCATAAAAAGGGTGGAAAGCCGCAGAAAAAGCTGGATAAACCAATATAGTACTCCACCTTTTCAACAAAAAATCAAACCGAATTAAAAAGTTTTTATTTTCCTCTTTTTAGGTTTGGTAGGTACATCCAATTAAGATGAAAATCGCCAAAGTACATCTCAAGACGATTCCAATAAGCCCAAACACGACTAAGATACATTGTTTTATTTCGGAGTTCCAGTGGACATTGTGGTCTTCTGCATCAGTTCCACTTCACTAAATGATACTTTCTAGTAGTTTTGGTGAGGAAGGCGCCTAACGTTTAGGCTTCTATTTGAAATTTCGGACAAGTTCATAAAAAGGGTGGAAAGCCGCGGAAAAAGCCGGATAAACCAATATAGTACTCCACCTTTTCAACAAAAAATCAAACCGAATTAAAAAGTTTTTATTTTCCTCTTTTTAGGTTTGGTAGGTACATCCAATTAAGATGAAAATCGCCAAAGTACATCTCAAGACGATTCCAATAAGCCCAAACACGACTAAGATACATTGTTTTATTTCGGAGTTCCAGTGGACATTGTGGTCTTCTGCATCAGTTCCACTTCACTAAATGATACTTTCTGCGTGCAAATGATTATATTATTGATGAAAATACCAAAATCGCTATAAATGCGCCTATAATATTTGAGGAGTTCCTTCGATTTCTCTAGGATACCATGATCGCAAAAAATCTCTAACTATTCTCAATTTCATTTTTTCTTTCCTTCTTTTAATTAGACTTTTTACAATGGTTTTCAATCATGTTTGTAGCCCTTTGCTAAGAATAGTTACAGCACTGATAACAAAATTTGTGCCACCATGTTAAATTTAGTCTTGTTATACTTATTTTTATTTACCTTTGTATAGATTATTTTACCGATTGTTTTGTGAATGTGTGAACATTGTAGCCCTTCTATATGCTAGTTAACATTTGTTAACTTTTTTATAAAATATATAATCTTTTTATTTTATTTTTTTAGTTTCTTACGACTTATTGTCATAAGTCGGGCCTACGTTGTCCCCCCATATCTAAGTACTAATGCTGTAACATGGAAATATTGTAAAACCAAACCATTTTTTAAAAGAGTAACCATGGAGTTTCTTGCCGGTTCTTCTCCATAGGAAACGACCAACCCGAACCGTGCACCTTTTGTCGACGTTTTATAAGTGCCCATTTAGGCCTATGTGAAATAAAAAAAATGATTTTGATTTTGATCAGATACTAGTTTCCTTATCATGGTACCACCCTTGGGATATCTCCTTTCCAACAAAAAATAATCATCAAAACGACGAAGTTATCCGCGAACACACATAAAAAAATAATGTATTTACGGTCGAATTGTGAAACCTCTTTTTGGGAAGTCGGTTAAAAAAGACTACGTTTCATAGTAAAGAAAAATCTACTCGTAGTTGAACGGTAAATTGTAACCCTACAAACTCAACAATCGGGCAAACAATTCCTACAATAGGAAATAACTGTTCGCACAATAAGTCCGCACTCAGGCTTCACAAAGGGGCTGATTTCAATGTGCCAGCATCAGCCAGCATTGCTCGAGTAACCGGTATGACGGCACGTCCGTCTACTATTGTCCCGTTCCCTATTGGGCTATCCAGTTCGTTTTTATGGTTCTGTGTTACCAAAGGTTCGGAACAAGTGAGATTGGAACGTTGTTAGGCTTTTGTAAGGTTGAAAACTGAGAAGGTATTCGGAGTGAAAAGAAGGGTTTCTGTTTCTGAGGGTATATTAAAAAAAATATATATATTCGGTTGACAACCACAATTTTTAGGCCGGTGCAAAGATTTTATTCGTTTGATTTTTCGTGTTTTCACAGAGAAAACCTTTTTAGTTTGGGCTTCGGCAGTCTTCGTCCAAAAATAACAGCATCGGCTTTGTCTAAAATGGGTCGAATTTTGATCGAAGCCAAAGGTTTCTATGAAGTGCCGAAATTAATAAACCGTTCAGAGGCGTAGCTAAGTCGCCAAAGGCCCTGATGCAAACAAAACTGGGGCTCTAGCTGAACTGTTTAGGTTTGATCAAGTCAAAATAATAATAAATATAAATACTTTAAAAGTGCAAAGCTACTTTATCATCAGCAAGTATTTGATTTAGTGTCGCTTTCCTGCCCAGCCCACGAGTACACGTACAAAAGTTTTATATTTCACGTTTTCACGAATGTCTTGGTTCCGACTCCGAGTGTATAAATGGGACGTCAATCAAACAGTCAACCAAGGGTTTGAAATTTCGATAAAACGCGTTCATTCATCAGTTCTTACACGAACAATTCAAAAAAATTATCAATTAATTAATTTTCCAACTTATTTGACCATTTGCGAAGCTTACAATTGATGAACAAACGCATTTTACCGAAAAAAAAATTAATATAATTTAACCATTAGTCAAGTTAACTACTGATAAAAAAAACTAGGCCTAAGCAAGTTAGAGAGAAAGAGTTGAAGGAAGGTAGGCAGAATTCTTACACTCTCTCTTTCTTTTCACGACGCTCTCCAGTAGCAAATCCTATGATTCTGGATATAGAGTTATGCCACACGTTAAACAACAAAATGGTACCTACGGTGAAGATTAACAAAAAAATACTTGATTGCAAAAGCGAGCGAGGCGAACTCGAAAATTTTGTCACCACTAGAATTTAAAATTTAAAAACGCACGAAGCGAGCTTGAAAATCTGAATACTTTGCCTAGGATAGTAAATCTTAACTATCCTAGGCAAAGTATTCAGATTTTCCTTTTACCACTCATACCGACAGATATAGAAGTCGACCGAAAAACATAAAAGAAACAGAAGAACTAAGGATATCGAAAATGTTAACACCTTGCCTCGGATAGGTTAAACTTTCTTTTTATGTTCATCTGCATAGCCATGGATGTATCAAAGATATCGTAAGTTTCGAACAGATGTTTGAAACTTGCTCGGCATACTCCTGTATTCTTTCAAATGAGTGGCTCTGATTAAAATCGTGTTGCAATAATTTTTTATTTGGATTCCGAAGAATGGAGAATTTTTCGCTAGATGAGGTTTGCTGGTCAGGGTCCGAGGGCCCCCTGAACTTTGGGCCCCGGTGCACAATACCGTCTAGCCTTCCGATAGCTACGCCCCTAGAACTGTTAAGAAAGCGTAAAAACGCGATTGAGAGACAACAGGCAGGGAAAGCGAGGCGGTTACAAAACAAAATCAAAGTTTTCATGAGACCCATGAAGCTTGACAATTCCAATCAGCCTTTGTGATGTTAGTCCTAATTCTATCCAATCAGGTAACTAGCGTTGATCTATGTCCAGCAGTGGACTGCTAGTTATGGGAAGCAACGAGCCAGTGAAATCAGGCACTGTTGTTGGAAGTTCGAAGAGACGAAGTTAGATTTGTAGGTAATCAACGGTAGATTGCTAGTTAGTTAAGCCTAGACTTACTTTATACTGAGCTGGACTTCGGTTTGAAAATATGTTGGATCAGGCCTATTGAACTTTTTATCTTTTTTATTTTCGATAGATTTATAGGCTTACTATCATCTGCCCGCGGCATTGCCCGCATGAATAGTGTTTTATTGTGTCAAGAGAACAAACAACCGAAAGAAAAAGCAACCTAATCCAGGTCATGGTCTATCCATGTGCCAAGTTTCATCTAAATCCGTTCACCCGTTGAGACGTACATAGGTAACAGACAGACAGAGGTACTTTCACATTTGTCAAACTCTACTTCTAGCCTGAAAACTTATCAAACTTTGGTACTAAAGCCAAACTTTGTTACGTTCTTATCTCCATTATAAATGCCCACAAACACTTTTTTTTTGTTCATCATCACCCTTTTAATGCTGGGACACTGACTTCCTCTCTGTGAGAGAGGGAATAGACCGTAATCCACCATGCGGGCCCAGTTGATGGATGTTACATGTTTTCAAATTTTTGGTTCTAGGATGATGTTTTCCTTCACCGTTTTGATTGCAATGGTTGTGAAATAATTTACAGAAAGTAAAGCGCCGGCCTGGGTTTGATCCCATACCCCAAATTGTAAGTCGCGGCCGACACCACTGAGCCACCACTGCTCACTTTTTTTTTGTTATCGGTGGTAAACCTTCAAAAGGCACCTTTACTATTGGGGAAAAGACCAGGATGTGTAGGACTCGACCTTACTAAAATCACCCCGTGACCTCTTAAATGACCATCCAGGAACCCCCTCTGTACAACGCCTCCAGGGCACATCCCTGGGGACACTGGAAAAGCTTCTCCCATACGGGCCACAAGGCACCTACCTAAAGTTACCACAGTTATTTCAAAATTCTACCTCGTTTTTCAATCCCTAGCTGGCACGAGGAACACGACGCGACGAGGATGAGCTTTACATACCAACCTACTACATACAACTACTTACTTTCTGAGCGACTTGGCAAGTAAAACAAATGACATTCGAGCAATAAAACGCACGCTGATATAAAATAAATAATAAAAAAAGAAGTTATATTGCCTGTCTTCAAGTGTAGTTTTACATGACTACCGCTACTAGGTTCTTCATCTAAGACCGCTACGCTATGGCACAGATAATATAGTTCTATAGGCTACAGTAACTCTCACCACGTCAAGTTGAGTACCTGCCTCCTTGCTTGTATTCTTTTCTTTTAGACGGAGTAAAATAATAGAAATAAATTCGTTTAGAAAGTCGTTTATTTTCTAGATGGCAATGAGTTCCAAAAAAACAAATTGAAATGTTATGCCGCCACCACACGCTTGTTGTTTGCCACAAACAGTGGCGAACGCCAAACACGTGACAAACACTGACTACAATCACCCAACACAAACACAGTATCAGCCTTGGCCAACGTGCTAGTATATTCCGGATTGGCAAACATGGCAGACGACGAGCTTGTTGTGGCAGGGATTACTTTCGGGTTAACCTCCTCAGACCAATCAGACATTTTTCCTTACAATTTAGCTTAAAATACACAAAATGTCACGATTCGTAAATTTGACTCCGTCCTATTAACTCCGTCCGCCGCATACTCGCGCGTAATACTAAACTGAACAAGCGTCTGGAATAGTCTGGATACATCGCAAACATGTTTGGCAAACAACCTTTGATTTGTGCACAAAAACCGACACCGATGCCGACCACGGGCGAACACGAACAAAAACAGGCAAACACAAACAAACACCCATCCACATGTTCGTGTTTGTTGTTTTGTGTTTGCTGTTTGCCTTTGTTCGCCAAGCGTGTAGAGGCGGCTTTAGAGTAAATTAATTATTGCTTACAGCTAGATTACTTAGGCATAATTGCCAGTGAGCCCCCAAACTAGACGCCTGTATCTTGTGACTCGGGCGCCGGTTTCTGGTGACGGACAGCCGCGGCGGCTTCGCGATGAGTACTAACGCGTGCCCATGTCCGCGGCACAGAAGGATACCGTAGAGTTTTAATGGGTTGGAGTCCCACATAACTGCGCTAAATCCCCGTGGCAGTGCAGTATGCATGAGCAAAACTAAAAAGTGTACTGGCTTGTGTAATGGTGTGCTATTGTATGTGTGTGTTTATGTGCTTTTCGCAATAATTATGCATCGTGTTTTGATCAATACGAAATTGGATCTAATAGATTCAATAATAAACCTAGTCTGTAACTGTAGTTGTTCTATTACAAGGCAGAGGCCTCTTTTTCTAGAAAGTATTATGATTAGAAAACGGCACATTGATACTTGTCCGGCTTTTAAACCATGACCTCAAATACGATAGGCGAGATTTTAACCACTGGGTCTCCACGACACTGATCTAGATTATATCTGATATTTTTTGTGCTGCTGAGTTAAGGCGTATATATTCCCCAATGTTAACGCAGTACTGGCCGTGCGCCCGCTTGGAGCCAGAATATCAATATTGAACCGCCTTTTGGACAGTTTTGTTTGCAAAATATTCTTTGATTTACAGTATATGCTATTTCAGTTATGAAGAAATTCTAGCCATCAATTTATCTTTGTAAAAATTCAAGTCTTTTTTTAACATCTTCGTTGTTTTGGAGGAGTATACAAAAGTAGCGAAAAAATATCGTGTTTTATTTTTTTTAAGCAAAAATTACATCAATAAAAAGGAGTATGCTTTAGAAAGTAACCGTTTTACGACACTAAAGCGGTGTAAAGCCCTTAAAAAATGAGCCAGCAATGATAAGCGGCTGTAGGTATGTAGGTATGGGTCAAATGCTTTACATTTGCTAACATGGTATTTAGGTCCTCTTGCTAGCAATATTACTCTAAAAGTAGATAAACTGTGATTTTTAATTTCGTAGACTAAACAGAGCTGCCAATAACCAATTATTTTTAAAATGTTGCAAGCGCGGTGCATAGTGTTGTAGATATCTAAGGCTCAATCATAAGTGATTCATCGAATCAATGTTTCTTGAACGACTCCCCAATTAAATTTTCTTATTAATATTTTAAGAATATAAACGTAATCTATTTAAATATAACAACCGTACACACATAGTACAAGTACATACACTTTTATTGTAATAAATAAGAAATCAGCAATAAAATAAATACGATCGATAGAATGAAGTCTGACATAAATGAGTAGACATTAAATAAGGGCCGCAACTTTCTTAACAAATGTATATATTTTGCCATAAAATAGTTTAATTTTCGATCTGCTTCGATTTTCAATTAACACTATTTTTATGCAACGATAAAATGACAGCCCCCCAAATGTCAGTTTATTCTACGAAATTAAATATCAGAGTATAGGTATCTAATTTACCCATATAAGTGTAAAAGTTAAGAAAAAAATCCTACACAAATAGAAAATTTTCATTAAAAAAGTTGCCTTAAAATTCGCACGCAACTTGCTTTTCTTTGCCGTAAAACTTTTCCCGAACTCAAAGCCCCATAGTTTAGGAGTTGGTACATGATTACGAGTGAACTTTAGTAGGTAAGGTAGCACCCTTCGATGGCCGTAGAAAGGTCTGAAGTAATAAAGGTACCTACGTGCATATTGCCCGTAGGCTTGATCAAAATAAATCGATACCAAAGGGTGAAAAAAAAAGACTTTACTTTTTAGCTGACTGCCGAAGGAGGGTCATGTGTTTATCAGTCTATGTATGTATGTTTTATGTTTGTTCCTATATGGCGTTCTAGAGACCAAACGCGTCAGCCTATTTTAATGATTCTTGCGTCAATCGATTCGTCTTAACCTTGCAAGTGTCACTGGCTACATTAAAATTGGAAAATAGAAAAATGGCGGCTGTTGTGTTTTTTTTATTTTTTATTGGGGGGCCCCTATTTTTGTCTTCCCAATACCAAACCAAAACCAGGAAACATCTGATTTTGGTCAGCCAGCTGGCGAATATGTATCCTCCGACAGTACAGCATGATTTTATTCTTGTTAACGTCTTTTTAGTTCGCTTTTATGCAGTCGGGTTTTTTGATTTTTTGAATTAACATTTTTTTCAGCATTCATTATTAGGTATTTCAGTACTGAAGTCGATATAATTATTTTGTTCGAACGTAGATATCAGTGTTCAATATAACGTAGGTACATATTCGATCTACAAAATACAATAAAAAAAGTGTTTTTTTTTAATTATAGTGTAATACTGCACCTAGTAATAAATTATTATTTTTTTTTCGTAAAATTTAATTCAAACTAACTAATAGATAATAAAGTTAATAAACATATATTTTCATCATTCTTTTACATAAGCAAAAATATCGACATTATTTGAATCGATACCAATAAAATTTTCGTCGAAATATTTTTTTTCATTTGCCCATCCCTACTTCGATGGCCGAAAAGATCCGAAATATCAAATACGTGCACATTGCCAGTAGTTTATTCACAGGACGTGATGTTTTGTAATCTAAGTTTCGGTCATTCATTGACCCTTTTGTAGGATCTTGAAGTGCCTGCCTGAAATGTGAGAAGGTTTCAAGAGGATTTGCTTCGACGTGTCCCGATTTAGAAAAGGTAGTGTTTAGCTAAATGAATTTAGTTTAGTTAAGTAGAGAATACAGGTTTGAAAGTTGAATTCAGGATTTTAATGTTTTCACCAAATTCCTAAGGCTTCAGCCGGATCGAAAACCGCCGTCATATTAGCCGACTAATCTATACTAATATTATAAAGCTGAAGGGTTTGTTTGTTTGTTTGAACGCGTTAATCTCAGGAAGTATTGGTTGGAATAGAAAAAATATTTTTGTGTTGGATAGTCCATTTATCGAGGAAGGTTATAGGCTATATAACATCACGCTACAACCAATAGGAGCGGAGCATAAAGGAAAAATGTTGCATAAATGGTAAAAAAATATTCCATTTTGAAAGCTGCCGTTGCGTGCGCTGCGTAAACGGTTTAAGTTACGCAACAATCATGTATGTAGGGTAGGTAGGGTAGATGGGTAGGTAGCCAGGCCAGTTGACGGGAGCGAAGCCGCGTGGGACAGCTAGTTCTATATAACGCCGACACCCTAATTGCTTATTCTGTTTTTACACCACGAAGCACCCTTTTCATTTTGATAACCCAACTGTATTCATTGCGTGTTTTACGTTGTCGATTAGAAGAACTTTTGAAGATATGAAGCAATGAAAGCAAGGAAATCGTGCCGAGCTCAACTATTTGAACCACAGATATAAATTCTTGACGCGATTATATGTACATATAATCGCGTAGTACATCGCGTGACAAAAAGAATTATAAACCGCGAACATTTTTATTCTTTCCATTTAGCATTATCACCGGAAATGCACCGAAATCTAGAAAAATGCCTTTTTTTAAGTTGGCCGAGTCATTGGAAATGTTTTCTTTCATGGATAAGTACTTTTTTTTTAATTGTGTGTGGCATGCTTGGTTTTCATACAGATGGAAGGACTTGCGTTATCTATCTAGTTAGATTTATGTCTGTGATTTGAACTTACACAATTAGGGTGCTGTTAAAAATACGGACACTGCAACCATAACTTATCTTAGCTGTAATAACACAACTTTCTCTTTTTTGGCCAGTCCTAGTCGCGTAAAAAGACGTGAATCTAACATCTCCTTAACCCTGCCGGACTAGAAAACCTCTGCTTGCGCTATTAGCCTTTCGGAAATTAAAGGAGTACCATACCAGCCGAAAGACGTCCACTGCTGGACATAGGCCTCACCCAAGCGTCGCAACATTGACGGTCCCGTGCGTCCCGCATCCAGTACCTATTAGAATGTACTGACTAATTAACTGACTGTATAATTTTTTTTTGGAAATAACGCCATCCTTATTCTACCAAACTTGCCGGGGTTCCTACACTAAAATTCTGAAAATCTAATTCCCTTCCCACGAAAGCTAAACAAAACTCGTGAAAACAGTAAGAACCTCACTGATTTTACTGACTACTACCTTGTTTATCCTCGTATGTTGTTGTGTTCATAAAAATGTTTGCGGGACGAGTAGTTCTGCGATCGGCGTATAAAAGTGGGAAGGGGGCTGTAATAGCACTCATACGATGTCTTTTAGTAGTGTGGTTACGGTGATAGGGGGTAGCGGAGCGGAGCGAGATAGCGTATTGCTCTCATCGTAATTTTGTTGTATTCTTGAAAATAAACATGAAGGAAAGTGCAAGATGAAGGACGAAAAAGGAACATTTAAAATTGCCTGTTTCCAAAAGTTATAGTTGGGGATTTGTAATCATTCAATTATAATACTCACAGTGGATCTTTGTGTCTCTGAAGTTGGTTTTGACACATAACGCGCAAGAAACAGTTTAACTGCATAGAGTAAGCGAGATAGGATGATGCGACAAACGTAAGCGAGTGAAAGAGACAGTTATACAATGATAACTTCACTTTCAATATTGACACAAAAATAGCTACTGCGCAGGCTCTTGCAGCCAATTCAGAGACACAAAGATCCGTTGTGAGTATTATAACAAACCTGTTTGTGATTGTTAATTGAATGGAAAGATATTTTTAAGCTAGAATGAAAATTTTTTTTGCGGGGGGAGGTAAACGGTTAAGGGGGCGGGGGGGGGGGGGTAAATCCTATCTTGTTCTCCTGGATGCAGTAGCAGGAGGCAGGGGGCATTTTTTTTGTCAGAAATGCGCTAACTTCAACCGTTTCTGAGATAAGAGGGTTTTAAAATGTTTGTTGGTCGTAATTTTTTTGCCTTTTATCGGTCTCTCTGAGCTGTTTCTGTGACAATGGTGATCAATGTGGACCTTAGGCTAATGAGAATAAGGGTCACTTTTGCTTGTCAAAGAAAAGCGACCTTATTTCAATGTGAATAAGGGTATTTTTGTTTTGTTTTTTAGAGTTTTATTAATCGTAAATAAATGCGGGTTTGGCTCGCTACGTTTTCGAGTTTTTAACGTTTTTAATTTTTTTGACGCATTTTCCAGGACTGGATCTAGAATAAATGCTATGCAATAGCTTTACCGCGGCAGTCCCCGAGTGCCACACGACTTTTTTTTTTTTTTTGGTTCGTCTAATGACTTATCCCGCTCTAGGTGAAGCTGGAGGGCGTTTCAGACTTTTACTGACTAAAACTCACCCGTGTTCCCTCAGTTGCTTGTGCCAGGGCCGCGGTAACTCTCTTTCAAATTTATCCGCGACCAGACAGCTATTTCTTCGATATTGATGAGACAAGCCCTCCATTTGATTTGTTTCGTCAAAAACCTCACATCACATCACATCGTCAGCCTTTAATGTTCCCACTGCTGGGACACAGGCCTCCACTCATAGAGGGAGTGGGATTTAACCCACCACGCGGGCCCAGTGCGGATTGATAGATGTCACATGTCTTTGAATTTTTGGTTCTAGGACATGTCAGTTTTCTCACGATGTTTTCCTTCACCGTTTTGAGAGCAGTGGTGATGAAATAAATTACACAAAGTAAAGCGCCTGTTCGGGTTTGACCCACGACCTACAACTTGTAAGTCGGGACCGTAACCACTGGGCCACCACTGCTCTCATAAACCTCAGTAAGCTGAATTTTGCTGCTAAGGGAGAGACCACTGAACCTTAAATCCTGCTGATCGCGAGAACCTACGTCCTGAACCTACTGTAGGTTGGGTAGGCGAAACTGAACCAGGAGTTTTTCTTTACGAAAGGGACGATCCTCGCCACATTACTAGATAGTTGAGTCCAAAACCAGAAGGACAATCTTGCGCACGTGCGTTTGAAAAAATCCCAGCGACATACACAGTTATGTTTCAGGGATCTGTGTTCGTGCAAACATCTGTCAAGAAACTGCTTTGAAAATCATTTCTTCACGCTAATCGCTACATCTTATCACCGTACCCTCTCCCAATTACTTTAAGGCGTAACAAGATTCTGCGGCAGCTCCAAACAGTATGCTCTATAATATTTATCAGACACACAATGTTCGTATGTAAGCCTCTTTTCAAATTAAACCTGTATGCGTACGTTCGAATTCAAAAAGGCTTTTATGTGAAACAAGGAAATGGTATTTGTTACAATGTTCTTATTGGTTTTCTGTATTCAAAAGAAATTGTCGACACGTCACAAATTAAACGCTATGAGGGCTTCCGTTTTTAACCGGCTGCCCAAAGAGGTTCTCAATTCGATTTATTTTTTATTTATGTAATGTACACCGATTATTCAAAGACGCCTGGACCGATTTGGAAAATTCATCTTTTGTTTGAAAGGGTATACTTTCCATTTGGTCCCATAGTCATCAGGTCAGGATCTAATGCGGCATACATATAGCGATTTTGGCATTTTCATTTATTTATTTATATACACTTTATTGTACACCATAATAAACAAGAAAAAAAGAAACTTAATACTAAAAACATACCAAAGCCATACCGCCAAAGAACATCTGATGACGATTCCAATATAAGTAATACTACTTAATACTAAACACAACTAGGATACATTGTTTTATTTCGGAATTCCAGTGCCTACCTGCCAGCTTCATCATCAGATCAGTTCGATGGTACCATTTTCATCAGTATTAATTATTTTATAAGTATTTGCTTCATCATAGTCGTTTAACTATTGGAGATATTGTAGACATACTTAGCACTAAGGAGTTGCATTGGCCAACTGTGGTCTTCTTCACCAGTTCCAATTCACCAAATGATTGCATTGTTGATGAAAAAATGTATTTAAAAAACTCATCAAAGAATCATCTTAGTTTTCTTTGTTTTCTTGGTTGTGGTCGTATATCATTTATTTTCATTGCTTATATATTAAGTTTGTATGTAAGTATTTATGTATCTATTATTTAGCATATGTATGTATTTGTGTTTCTTGTAAGTATTATTGTATCTAAGTTCATTGTTGGTATTGTCGCACCACTGACAACCCCATGTCATGTCTAGGTAATCTCTGTCCATTCCTGGTTGTGCAAATGTTACTTTCTGAGTGCAAATGATTGCATTGTTGATTAAAATGCCAAAATCGCTTTATGTATGTATATTTGAGGAGTTCCCTCGATTTCTCCAAGATCCCATCATCAGATCCTGACTTGATGACTATGGGATCAAATGGGAAGTATACCCTTTCAAACAAAAGAAGATTTTTAAAAATCGGTCTAGGCGTCATTGAGTAAACGGTGTAAACACATTTAAAAAAAATGCCAATCGAATTGAGAACCTCCTTCTTTTTGGGAAGTCGGTTAAAAATTTATATCGCACGTCATCATCATTCCAGGTGCACTTCTTTGTGCACAATTGGACATTTATGCGTACCTCAAGCGTCGTCACATCCGACCGGCAGGCTTATTACGTATCTTTTGCAAGAGCAAAACGATAGCGATCAAACGTTTTATGTCATAAAAGTCGGCATTACCTGCAGTGTAGGTACTGTAGGTCCTAAACAATTGTTTGCTAATCGCTCGCTGTTTTTCAAATGCACTTATTTAAAAAAAATCGCCAGCAAAACCTGGCTAAGGAGTACTATGGGTGAAAATCGCCTCAATGGTCTGGCCATGATGAGTGTGCACAGAAAACTTACAAGATTTTCATAATAAAGTGGTCGAAAAGTTTTCAAAAAACCCCAGAAGATTATGTTTTAATTAACCTAATCAAAAAATTAACTTAAAATAACCCCGCTATAATATTAAAATCTGGTAATTACAAAAAATATACACTGTGTATTCAAACACAGTGTATATTTTTATTATATTTGCTCATTACCTCCATCGACTCGCTGAAAGACAGCGAAGAGGTTTCTAACACCAGTAACATGTAAAACTAAACTGGAGTGTGAGCCGCCCACCATTACCATAGACCTTACAGGGGATGATACCATTGCTAAATGTCCAATTCTAAGTAGTCATAATAAAATTAAGAAATATATTAAAATCAATAAAAGTATTAAGAAATATAAGAAACTTAGAAAAACTCAAAGTGTTTGCAAATATAATGTTAACCTTAGGAAAGATTTAAGAATCTTAAAAAACCAATGAAATATGTGTAATAGTAAATTAGAAACTAGTACACAAATGTATGATGTTGAAATTCAGAACCTTGAAAGGGAATTATTGTGCAGGGAAAATACACTTAAGGAAGTATTTTGTAAATATGAATGTAGTCAACAGATGTTGAGTGAACGCATGCAGGAGGCCTGTGAGTTGGTGGACCTGGTGAAGTATAATGCAGAGAGGTGCGAATCATTGACTAACAACCTCACCTGTAGTTGTACTGCCGCTCTGCCACCTCTCATGACACAACATGTTGCTACTACAACTTTACCCATTGATCATACTGCAACAACTTTGAACCCCACCAAAAGTAATGTCTTAGTATTTTCTGATAGATTAGGAACAGGTTTTGGATCTTTGTTAAATAACCGTTCTAAACATACAATAGTGAACCATTGTTATCATAAACTGCAATTTAATGAGCTTATCCATAAAATTCAACAGACACAATTGAATGAGCAAACTACTGTAGTAGGTACTTCTTATTGGAAATAGCCTTAGTAAAACAAAAAGGGACATAGTTAATGGTATTGACACCTTACTTAAGTTAAGATTAGGCAAATTACCTAATATTATGTGCATTGCCCTATTCTGGCAAGTTACTTGTTCATGAAAATGAATACATTTCTAGTTTGAATAACCTGATGCATATTTTATCTTGTCGTCATAGTGACCGTTTATTGTTTTTTGACCCCAACAATTTTGTTAGTGATTTTGTTTTGATTGGGAACCATATGTTTCTTCCCAAAAATAGTCGACATTTATTAGATACATTGTTAGCTTTTAATATACAGGCAGTTATTGATAATTTAACTGAGACTAGGTTTAGTGATTTAACAGTATTATCCAGTTTTTTTCTGATAATACTTTAAACGATGATTCTTTAAACGATTAGAGCCGACAAAAGAGAAGTCGAATAGTAATATTTTACTATATCATCAAAATATAAATCGCTTCTCCGGCAAAATTTTAGACGTGGAATTGTTAGTAGATAAATACCACATGGATATCTTATGTTTTTGTGAAACTTGGTTAAAACCAGATAGGATGTTGTTTAATGTAAATAATTTCTCAGTTGCCAGCGCGTACAACAGATCCACAGTTGGTGGTGGTACCCTGATACTTTGTAATAGTCATTTAAAATATAAGGAAAGGAAGGATATCACTGCTTACTCTGTTGATCGCTTGTGTGAGGTAGCATGTGCAGAGGGCGAGGGGCATACTGTCTTGCGCGTTTACAGACCACCAGCATCAAACTTGTCATTGTTTTTGATTACAATGGAAGAATTATTAAGTAAACTTTTCAGAGATAATAAATTAGTTTTTGTTTGTGGCGACTTAAATATAGATCTGTTAGTCAACTCGCCTGAAAAATGTAAAGTCATTTCATTATTTAAATCAACCTAAAATATTTATTTAATGAACCAACAAGAATAACAGCAACTTCAGCTTCTTGCATAGATAATGTATTCACTAATTCTAAAGTAAAAGATTCGTTTTTAATTAGTGGCGTTAGGTCAGACCATACTGGTCAACTAGTATCTTTTGAGTCAAATAAAAAAAATAACCTAGCTAAATCAATTCGATTAAGACTACTTACTAAAAATAAATTAATCTCTTTTAATAATAATGTTTTTAGCAACTTTTGTAACGCCAGTTTTGATTCAAACGACCCCAATATAAATTACGGCACGTTGTTTTCAACAGTTTGCCAAGAATTCAATAAAACGTGTCCTGTAAAAAAACTTTTTAACAAAAAATCAAACCGACTTCCAGAACAAAAAACTACAAAGCAAAAAATTAATTTCTTTTCCGAAGTCGGTGTCTTTTGTGCCTACTCATTCTTTCCCGTTTTTCGACACCGACTTCAGAAAAGAAATTTATTTTTTGATTTGTAGTTTTTTGTTCTGGAAGTCGGTTTGATTTTTTATTAAAAAGTTTTTATTTTTCTGTTTTTAGTTTTGGTAGGTACCTCCAATTAACATGGTTATCATTTATAGCCAAAGTACATCTCATGGCGATTCCAATAAGCCCAAACACGACTAGGATACATTGTTTTATATTAGAGTTCCAGTGCCTACCTTCTGGCTTCATCATCAGATCAGTTCGATGGTGTCATTTTCACCAGTACCATTTATTTATAAGTATTTGCTTCATTATAGTCGGTTAACTATTCGGGATATCTTATGCCCGTAACATATTTAGCATTTAGGAGATCCAGTGGCCATCTGTGGTCTTCTTCATCAGTTCCACTTCACCAAATGATACTTTCTGAGTGCAAATAATTGCATTGTTGATGAAAATACCAAAATCACTATATGTTTGCCTATAATATTTGAGGAGTTCCCTCGATTTCTCTAGGATTCCATCATCAGATCCTGATTTGATGATTATGGGACCAACTAGGAAGTATACCCTTTCAAACAAAAGAAGAATTTTTGAAATCGGTCCAGGCGTCTTTGAGTAATCGGGGAAAATACATTAAAAAAAAAAGATTCCGACTAATTGAGAACCTCCTCCTTTTTTTGAAGTCGGTTAAAAACAGTTAAAGTCAACAATTCCAAATCGAAATTTAGTGAATGGGCCACTGTGGGCATAAGAAAAAGCCGAGATATCTTATATAATTTATATTACGAAAAATCTTTGACTTCCGATCAAGTTTTTCACACTTATGTTAGAAACTATTCCAAAATATTCAAAAGAGTCTGCGCTCAAGCAAAATCTCTAATAATAATTAACAAAATTGGTGCTTCTAATAATAAAATAAAAACTGTGTGGCAATTAATTAATAGCGAAACTGGAAAGATACAACAACGCGATCAGAATGAGTTGTCTTTGAAAATAACTAATCAAACCATTTCTGATAGGCAAGAAGTCGCTGAGACATTAGAAAATTTCTTTACCAACATTCCGTTAGAGGTTACGAAGTCTCTTCCTTCCTCATCTAAATTAGCTGAAGCTCTTCTTAAAGAAAACTTTACTAAAGACATACCAATCTTTAAATTTAAACCAATATGTATTGATACAATTAAAAACGCGTTCAAAAGTCTCAATATAAAGAATACTGAAGACTTGTGGGGGATATCCGTTAGGGTTCTTGGAGATATTATTGACTCAATTGCTCCTGTCCTAACAGGCATATTCAATCAATGTTTGGACAGCGGCACTTTTCCTGACTTAATGAAACACAGTAAAGTAGTACCAATTTTCAAATCAGGCTGTAAGAGTGATCCTTCTAATTATAGACCTATATCCGTGCTTCCAGCATTGAGTAAAATCTATGAACATGATGTTGTCTCACTTCAATTCAAATGGGATCCTGCATAGTCAACAGTTTGGTTTCACGAAAGGTAGGTCGACAACGGACGCGGGAGTAAAACTCATCAGTCACATCTTGGAGGCTTGGGAGAGGTCCCAGGATGCCATTGGCATTTTCTGTGATCTCTCAAAAGCTTTCGACTGCGTCGACCACAACACACTGATCTGTAAATTACACCACTACGGAATTCGTGGAAAATCTGCTGATCTCGTGCTTTCCTATTTATCAAACAGACAGCAAAAAGTAAATGTTAATGGGGCGACGTCCTCCGGGTCTCTAGTCAAGATGGGCGTGCCCAAAGGTTCAATTCTCGGCCCTTTCCTTTTTCTTGTGTACATTAATGATCTCCCTTTTATGATGGCCAAATTATCGGATATAATTCTATTTGCTGATGATACTTCGCTAATTTTTAAAATAGATAGGCAAGATACAGACATCCGTCTTAAATGTCAACGAAAGTCTGATTGTTCTCTCAAAATGGTTCGCAGCTAACAATCTTTTACTGAATGTGAAAAAAACAAAATGTCTAAAGTTCTCTTTAGCAAATGTACCACAACATGACCTAAACCTAAATCTTGACGGCAAAAATCTTGAAGTTATAACGGAAACTGTATTCTTAGGGATTACTATCGATTCAAAATTGCAGTGGGGCGCGCACATTAGAACTCTTTCGGGTAGGTTAAGTTCGGCTGCATATGCAGTAAGGAAAATAAGGCAGCTAACCGATGTAGCTACAGCTAGGTTAGTAGGTATACTATGCTTATTTCCACAGTATTATGTCTTATGGCATTCTGCTGTGGGGTTCAGCAGCAGACGTTGACTCAATTTTCATCCTACAAAAGAGGGCAATCCGCGCAATCTATAAAATGGGTCCTCGCGAGTCCCTCAGATAAAAATTTAAAGAGATCGATATACTAACTCTATCTTCACTTTATATTTTGGAATGTATTTTGTATGTCCGTAAAAATCGGGGGCTTTTCAAAACTAGAAGCGACTTCCATAATATAAATACACGCAGTAAGCACGAAATTGTAATACCCAAATTCAGATTAACGAAAACTAGCAAGTCTTTTCTTATAAACAGTATACGCTTTTATAACAAGTTGCCAAAGTCAGTTATAGAACTGACCGATGGAAGGTTCAAAAACTACATCAAACGTATCCTTATTAACAAAGCATATTATAAAATCAAGGACTACGTTGAAGATAAAAACATTTGGCCTTAGCTCCTTCTGCGCATGCAGCTTCCCTGGTAACTTGTAAACGGCACAAATAAGTGGATGTCTCTAACTATTCTCAATCTCATTTTTTCTTTCCTTCTTTTAATTAGACTTTTTACAATGGTTTTCAATCATCTTTATAGCCCTATGCTAAGAATAGTTACAGCACTGATAACAACATTTGTGCCACACGTTAAATTTAGTCTTTTTATACTTATTTTTTTACCTTTGTATAGATTCTTTTACCGATTGTTTTGTGAATGTGTGAACATTGTAGGCCTTCTTGATGCTAGTTAACATTTGTTAACTTTTTTATTTAATATATAATCTTTTTATTTTAATTTTTTTAGTTTCTTACGACTTATTGTCATAAGTCGGGCCTGCGTTGTGCCCCCATATCTAAGTACTAATGCTGTAACATGGAAATATTGTAACACCAAACCATTTTTAAAAGAGTAACCATGGAGTTTCTTGCCGGTTCTTCTCCATAGGAAACGACCAACCCGAACCGTGCACCTTTTGTCGACGTTTTATAAGTGCCCATGTAGGCCTATGTGAAATAAAAAAATTGATTTTGATTTTTGATTTTGAATTGACAAATTCAAACGCCTAATTTTCTACTAAAAGTAACAACTTATGTTTGATTTATTGCACAGTCAAGAACTCGTGAAGCGTTACAAATCAAATCAAATCAAAATATTTATTTGCCAGAAAATACATTGTTTAACAAGGAAAGATCTTAAAGCCTATTTATAGCCTACAAGGAAAGAGCTTATATTATAAGTTATTGTATTCTGCCTGCAAGCGTGAAAATTGTTTCAATAGTAAAGTAATTAAGTTTTTTGACATCATACCAAACACAATTGGAAACATTAGATAGAAAAAAACCAGAACAAACCAAAACAACATTGATGCATTCTTACATTTTCAATTGCCAGATTATAAAATCAAAAACACACGTTGGATTATTTATTATTACAATCGCTGTCATGTGTTCTCGACTTTACCATTCATACTTTTCTCATTCCTCCATATAAACTTCCCCCCCCCCCTCCGTGGGCCATCGGCTGGCGACGCCCTTTTATACTACTACCGTGTCTATACAGACCTACAATTTCATCTCCATCGCCCTCCCAAAGATGTGAAAATCGAACTTCTAGGATTTGGTATAAACTTCTGCAACTCTTTGTTGTGTAAACTCGTGACTATATTAATGAATTAATTTAGCCAACCTTTGTTTTTATTCAGAAATGTGATCTGCCCGTTTTGACTACGTAAATATTATAGAGCAAGATGCCAGAAGCCACAGACATTTCTTGATTCTTGGAATGTAGTAATGTTTTTTGCGTACCCTTGCACCTGTTATAGTTCTCGCCAAACTTCTGGGCCGCCCTGAAGTTGGCTTTTCGATGCGCAAGGCACCATACGGGGCTGTTTTGGTATGCGATTTACTACTGCGCAGCCATTCTAGCCAACTTCAGGGCGGCCAAGAAGTTTGGCGAGAACTATACCTGTAAAACCTGTAAATCGGTCATCGACCAAAGTTAGCATCTGAGGGCTCTGGATCATTATCATATAGACCATCTGGTATCTTGGATCATATCATTTATGTAGACCAGGGAGGTGACCATAAGCTCTTAGAATAAGGTTATTTTGAGTATGCGTAAGGCGCAGGCCACATAGAAATGGGTCGGGCGCGGACTTGGCACGGGCGGCTTCCTATTCCATACAAAATGCATAGAAATAAAGCGCAATTTAGGACACACGGTATGGTCGTTCCTCGGACTTGGTTATGACGCGTCATTTCGGCGCCCGTGCCTGATCAAATTTGCGCTTTATTTCGATGCATTTTGTATTCAATTTGAATGGAATAGGAAGCCGCCCGAGCCATGTCCGCGCCCGACGCCATTTCTATGTGGCTTGCGCCTAAGGGACAGATGTATTCAAGTCCAGTGTAGTCAAGTGTGTGGATGTGTAAAAATAACCTCACTCTAAGTCGTTATGGTAACCCTTCTGGTTTAAACAACAGAATAAAACAAGCAATTAATTTTATTACCAATCATGATTTATTCAAAAAATAATACAAAATCCATACACGATAAGAATATGTTGAATAAAATTAATACATAGAGGTGTCTTCTAACTTAATGGCACAACTAATATAAACAAAATAATGTGCTGAGTAAATATTTTAACCTTTGGACGGAGATATTGTTAAATATTAAGTAAATTGCCGAGTTCTATAGTACAACCAGTATGCTTCATCAGTGACCATCATGGATCTATCAGACTAAATAAAAACGTAGAGCAGCTGACATTGAATAATAAATCTTATTATCAGTGGTTTAGAGCACAAAACCCGCTCGAACAGGCTTGATCTACGTCGATGTTCAAAATACTTTGCACTTTATGTTACAACATTATTTTATTAATTAAATTTATACAAGTCTTGTTCTTTATTTCACCGTTTACCGAAATGTACTGATTGCACTATAGTTGATATTTAAGATTTTGATATATAAAAATTATTAAAAAGAGAATGCTCGATTTGAAATAATTTATACTCAAATAAGGAGTGCTAGTTGTAGCTAGCTAAAAACCAGCATACACGGGCAGCTTATAAATGGGGTAAAATTGAATATCACAAAAATTCATATGGGTAACATTTTTGTGATACTCAATTTTCGTGAAAACTACGTAAAAAGTAGGTACTTAGCTGATTATATCAACAAGTTTGACAGATTTCTACCTCTTTTGAGTAAAGTCGGAAGGCTGAGATTCTAATAAAGAGATATGTTTTATTGTCCTTATGAGGTAATTATTGAATACTTAATAATTGAATAACTTTTCATCCATATAATAAGAGCAAGAAAGTTTGTAAAAGCGTAGAAAACAGTAATAAATTAAAATAGAAAATCTTGTTCATAAATATTTGAGCATTTTCGGAAAGAATGACATAAGCTACAAGTATTTCTCCAGGCGACTTCATACCCTAGACATCTTGTTATTAGGTCGCTTCTTGCAAAACATGTGTCTTCATGTATTTTTTTTCAGATGTTTTTAATACAGTAAATGGATGAAAAGCTTACATAAATGGGTAAATCACCTTAACACTTCATAATATAGTAATGTACAACACTAAATACTAGAATATAATAAAAATGGACGGAGTTAATCACAACTTAATTACCAACAAGCTTATAAACTAACATTCAGCCTTCATAACGTCTTATAAATTATTTTGGAAGAGGAAGAAAGGACAAAGAAAATTTGCTTCAAATAAATGTCACTAGATGGCGCGATAAGCATCGATTTGTTATTAAATTGTGTGTAAAATTAAGATTTTCTAGAATTGTTCATAAATATTGTATGTTCTTGTTTTATCAACTCTGTTTAGCACAAAATTACGGAATATTGGGCTCTTAATTCACATTTCAAAGATAATTTGAAAAGATCATTAAAAAATGATTCAAATGAAACTGTAAAAACATGCGAAAATGTACTATAAAACAAATCGTCACTGTATTTAAAGAAAAACATTGTCACGAACCGAGAAAACCCTTTTACTTGCAAGTCGCTGCTAACACCATCTATAGACGTGGAACAGAACCGAACGCGGTCGAAGTACGTATGAAAATAATCAGCATAATCAGACGAAAAACTCTAGGTACGTCGGCACGGTTTATTTGTATGGGATGAGGCATCTGTATGCTAGATTATCTGTGACACGGTCAACTTAACTGATCACCTGGTGCTGTGACGTCACTGACGTTTTAATCTTGCTATTGGCGCACGAGGCGAAAACATTCCAACGAAGTGAACAGTTCAGTTGACCATGTTGATACATTACACTTTTGAGGAGTTTTGTCACTCGCCCAGTACAATGGGCCAGTCTTGTTTAAAAACGCGTTTTACTTTGGTCCAAGACCGAAATCATCGAGTCAGTTATTAAGGTTGCACTAGACGATTATTCTTCCATACAAACGTAGTCTGACGATTACTCCACTGTTTGACGATGTACGTTCAAAATAAAAAAATATATCAATTTGTCTCATCATTATCTAGTCCTGTATGGAAACAAAAGAGTAATAAAAAAAACAATTTATGAGCTTCTAAGTTGCCATATTTCAACACTAATTTTAACGCATCTTTGGGCGGAAATAAATGCCATAAGCAGAAACAAAGATGCAAAACAGCCTCCATGCAGGGATAGATTAGTAGTTCAACAATACAAATACTTTTATTTTGAAAATACACATTTTGTTGTTTTTTCATGATATCCATACTCCCAAAGGGTTGTTTATATAATTTCGCGCACTCGTTTTCGTCCTAATTCATCATCCATTTCGCTACAAATTTGCAAAAGTGTGTATTCGTACCCGAACTAGCTTCTTACTGCTCATCACAGCATCTATCTCTTTCGCACGTGTTGTCGGATGAGATAGCATGCATTTTAACACCGCGCACAAAATAGTGTCGTCGTCTAGGGCAACCTTAAGCGCACTTTATGATAAAACGAATCGTTTAACTATTACGTCTATTTCACCCACGCTAATACTGTCGCAGTTGCTGTTGGAAAGTATTAAAATACAATTTTAAACATCAAATAATTTCTTAAACTTGCGTGCTTGACGCGATTTTGTAGTATGTAATCAGATCTATCACCATTTTAAATGCACACACATGTATTTTGTACCTCCTCTCGGTTTCTTCATAATGACCACAATGCTTGGTTTTCTCATCAAAATATCTTCTAATCGACAAGTGTTTACCGTATTTGAAAGTCTGTTAATATTGTTTCGTTTAAAACTAAAGCGCATATCTTTGCAATTGGGTATCTTTCTCGATGCATTGACTGGGCCTGTATTTCGAATTTCTAAAATATTCCATTAGTTATTTTGCTCAATTGAAAGGATTTCTGGAATTTCAGGAAAATTCACTCCACTAGTTGGCGCCATTTTGGCGAGAGGTATTTTCTTTTGAAAACTTATGATATTGACGTCAAATTTCGTAATGTCAAAAACAGGGTTTTGACATGTGTCTGGAACTGATGTCTCAATGCTGCCACATAGACTTCCTAAAAGATAGCTTATTCTCTGTGACAGCTTTCAGTATCAATACAGTAACAAGAGCGCTTGACAGACTAACAATAACGTATACGTCAGTTTGACATATGTCGCAGAGATCAAGCTATCATATAAGAAGTATAGTTGACGCCGCTTTGGCGAGAGGTCTTTTCTTTTCGACAACATGACATTGACGTCAAACTTCGTAATGTCAAAAACAGGGTTTTGACATGTGTCTGGAATTGACGTCTCAATGCTGCCACCATCATTGGCCAGAAAATCGTAAATATCAGCCCAATCTTAACGCATTATCTTTCAGCAATTTGTCTAATACAACATGATAGCCCCATTGACTTTCTCTTCTAAAGCCGGGGCTATGGTGTCGATGTCTCGTCCGTCCGCCATGGCTATGAGTATGCAGACGTCGTTGATGAACGCTGCTATGCTTGCTGATACCACCAGCCTGAAAATAAAAAGGTGGGAATTAGTTCCTGAATGAAAACTGTGCGTGTTATATGATGGTAAGACTTTTAAAACTTATTTGGTGGTAGAGTTGTACACGGTAACTATTGGCGGTAATAACCACTTTTCAAGTATTGTGACAGTAAACCAAACTTAAGGTTGCCCTAGTCGGCGGCACGAACTATTTTGTGGCCGGGGTTAAAATGCATGCTATCTCATCCGACAATGCGTAAGAAAGGGACAGACGCTGTGATAAGCAGTAAGAAGCTAGTGAGCGTACAAATACCCACTCATGGTAAAAAATAAATGGATGATGATTTAGAACGAAAAGGAGCGCGCAAAAATTTATAAAAAGACCTTTGGGAGTATGAGTATCATGAAAAAACTACTGAATGTATTTGTTTAAAATAAAATTATTTTCATTTTTTAACTGCTAATCTCCCTTTATGGTGACTGTTTTGCAATTTTCCTTCTTTTTATGATGAGACAAATTGATATAATTTTTTATTTTAAACGTATACCGTCAAACAGTGGAGTAAACGCCAGACTACGTTTCTATGAAAGAATAATCGACTAGGGCAACCTTAAAACTCAATTGTAACAATTTAGCTTGATATAGTCAAAAATCATCATCAAGCTTCTTCGTGAATGTTGAAGAGTTTCACACCAATCTAAGATTACAGCGCTAGTCATTAGAATTTGCAGTATGACTGACCCCGAAAGACCCAGAATACTAAGTTCCTCAAGCGCACTTTAAATATTGTTTTAAAGTTAGGCGCCTTTTCCAACAGTAAGTTCAACTTCTAGAGATTCTTTATCTTTGCTGCCTATATTTAATTAATGATTCATTTATTATCCTTACCAGAAGGACAGTCCAAGATCAGCAGTGTCGTCAGAAGACCACGTATTGGCGAGGTCTTCGTCCGACATCACGTTGTGCTGCAACCTCAGGAAGTACTCTGTCAGCCAAACTGCTATTGCTCCCAGGCTGAATAGCACTGAAACATGGGAAGTAAAAGTAAAGTTGAGTTAGAGTAATATTGTATCGGGAAGCGAGCTCTCACACCAGCTAGTGGGAGCACAGCTTCGTGAAAAGTGAGCGAAGCGAGCCCATAAAAGAAACAAATGAAAAGATCTTACTCCCACTATGAGCGTAGCGGACATCCCACACAGTGGTGCAAGACCACTATCAAAAAAAGCGAGCTCAGACAAGTAGGTACTTCAGCGAAGCGAACGCCAACGCCTACGCCTCTACGCCGAACTCGCTCGGCTCATCCACAGAACAGAAAAAACGACTTCTACAGGGCTCATCAGTAATCGCGGTTTATTCGCTTGTACACCTACACCACCTACCTATACCTACACCAGGTATGCGTTGCTCGCTATTTTTAACAGTATGCTATTTCTGCTTATTCTATTTGCTTTGTTTGTCTTATGGAAGGTGCTCGCTCGTTTTGAAAGGTTTACTCCACTTGTTTGTCTTGGCCTGCTTTACTAGCTCATCACTTTAGTAAGCGCATATGTCAGGTGTGTTGGCTCGCTTCGCTCGCTCGTCACGATACTCTAAATGCGAATAACTCGAAGTCCCGACGTTAAGAAAGAAAATTTGGTTCAAATAAAATTCACTAGATGGCGCGATATGCATCGATTTATTACTTTTGTGTAAAATTAACATTTTCTAGAATTGATCATAAAAATAGTTTGTTCTTGTTTAATCACCTCTCCTAAGCACAAAATTATGGTATATTGGGCTTTTATTTCACATTTCAAAGATTATTTGAATGGATCATTTAAAATCCATACCAATAGAGTATGCGCTTACGCGGTTTTAAATTAATGAGGCATTCCTCTCCATTTTGTAATTTGTTTTGTTACACATTTTGGTACAATAAAACTGTAAAAACGTGCAAAAAATACTATAGTGGAAGTGGAACGGGGTCTTTAAGTCAAGAGTGAATAGGTTAATTCTAGGCAAGCGTGCTACACCTTCGACCACATCATCGATTACCATCAGGTGAGATAGTAGTCAAGCGCAAGCCTATCTACAATTTAAAAAAAACTATAAAACAAATCGTCACTGTATTTAAAGAAAAATATATTCACGAACCGAGTAAACCCTTTTACTTGCAAGTCACTGCTAACACGATGGTGTTACGCAGTCAGTTTAACCGACCGCTTTCGATGTACTTTCAGTAAAATAATCAGTTTAGTCAAACGAAAAACTCTAGTTACGTCGGCACGTTGTCTGTGTATGGGATGAGGTATCTGTATGCTAGTATTATATTATCTGTGCTCATAGTTAGGAAAATACAGTTTAGCTGGATGTGACAGTGACCGCATCTCATTCGTTAGGAAATATTCTCACGAACACACACGACGCGGATTCAAGCTTTATTATAATTTTACTATCTTCTGCCAGCGGCTTCGCCCGCGTGAATGTTGGGAGTTGTCCCACGGGATCCGAAATTTTTCCGCGATAAAAAGTATATGTGCTATTCTACATCTGTGCCAAATTTCATCCAGATCCGTACAGACGTTCTGGCGTGAGTAATAAACATCCATCCAAAGTCTCGCATTTAAAATATTAGTAGGATTCACCTGCTAAAGAGTTGCTGACAAGCAGCGGTCGTGGCGAGCATCGTGCTCTCGCCGCTGAGCCCAGTGCTGCAAGCACGCAAGAGCCGCCCGCCGACAGCAGCGACGCGGCCAGTAGACCCGCTGTACCGCACCATGCCCAGCGACGTGCAGGGTGCGTGCCGGCTTTTACTGGAATGGAGATAAATTTATGTTAATTTGGAAGTATTTGTAACGCCAGATGGGGTGGGCAAATATATTTGTCAATCTGATAAAGTTGGGATACCTCAGCGAAAAGTCTGAATGGTGCGGTTATGGTACTCCATCACTAGGCTGGGAGCTGGGACAGCAGCTACTTACCTGCACTCTGTGCTCCAAAACCTGCAGTCAAAGCGACCTATGCGATGGCACTGACGATAACGCAGAAGTTGCGAAGTATTAGGTCAACAAAATTTGCTGTGGACTGTTAATTGTCTGAGTCCATATCAAGCAGGAGAAAGAACAGAGCTAGACTGCCAATAACTGGCCGGGATGGCCTGGAAAATAATAGTTTTTCTTACAGCCCACTGTTTTTTACACGCAAAATCATGATTTTCTGGGCTTTAAACGAGACGAGACAAAAAATATACTACTCCAGGGGACGTTGAAAAGCAATTGAAAGACTTATAGGATCGAAAATACAACCATTTGCATGGCCATCGCCAAAGACAGACCTTGGGAACACAAATTGCTGAAATTTTTTGAGTGTTTCTCGTTTTGGGTATACCTACATATGAAATTATTTAGCTGGCAATGTTGCTAAAGTAACTTATATCTATCAAAAGCAACGCAACATTAATCATGTTATCTTAAAACCCGATGTCATTGTGGATTGACCAAACGCAACGCCTCTGAATCTGAATGGATTACAAAACTGAACGCAAGTCGCATAGGCCTGATCTTATCGTGGACACAAAGCAAGTCTTTAGCAATGACTAAGCAGTAGACACAAGACTGGTTCATGTTGTTCTAGTTTTTCGATACACAGCTGATATGGATTTATTTGATGTCGCAACGAAACAGTAGCTAGAGACACTGCAGTACTATATTTTGACCGCTCAATTCGGTCAAAGAGTTTGGATGATCTGAATTCAGATCAGTGCAAAGTCATCATTATCAGACTTCAGACATAGGCCTCCTCTGTGTGAGAGAGGGATTGGGTCGGGTTAGTAGATGTCAAGTCTTCGAATTGAGTAGTGTTATGTAGTGCAAAGTGCCTTGCAAGAAAGCAATTGCTTTTATGTAAGTATGAGCATCTGGGCAAAAGCAATACTACTGGTATGTTCTACCGATTAAAATTGTACAAGAGCCGGGTGATTAGATTACTGAATGCGAAAAGCAAAAAATATGAGGAAGGCCTATGTCCAGCTGGATGATACAACGCCAGAGAAATCAGACATCCCCGGCAAATGTAGGGAAGACAAAAGTGCCCTGACTCAATATAACAACGTCGACTTCAGGAAAGACGGTGGCACAGTCATCATGCGCTGCCGTGCACAGCGAGGCTCAGGGGAGGCGCTTATTCAGTCTCCCCAGGGAAGTACCCTAACACGCGTTGCACAGAGGGCTTTTCGGGGTGATCTTTTCTAAGAGGTCACGGAGGGGCTTCTAAGTGATGTTGATGATCACCGGGGTGGTTTTAGTGAGGTAAAAATCCCACACGGCCTAGTCTTTCACCTAAAAGTCCAGACCCAAAAAGGATGTCGGGATTCCCTATCCCGACATCCTTTTTTGGTAATATGAAACCGACTAAAACATCTTCGCGATCGAACCAGCGATTCTGCAAGCAAATTGAACAAGTTATTGCTGCAAAGATGTTTTATGTCTCTTTAGCTGTGACTCATACCATTGTCAGCTCACCAAGTTATTGCAAAAAGAAACTATCAGAGCTTGTAAGTTGTCTAATCTTTTGTCATACCAGTTCCAATTGCAGGTCGCAAGAAGCGGTGTTATCAAGTTGTCAATGTCAACTTTATCTAGAAATAGGTATTACAAGATCATTGCATTGCATAATACTAGGTATGATTACAATATACATGAGAGCAGTTAGCACGTTCCATGGGCAATATTATCTTTAATGACCAATGTATTAGAACAAGTTCGTGTTTGGTTGAAATAAACTTGAGTTTAGGTACATGTTAATTTTTTGGCAGTATCAATGGCAAACTACACACAACAGCAGACCTTCATCTTTTGTATCTTGGATTGACAGTTCGACAGCTTGGGGGTCGACCGTTTTTCGTACACGTTATTGTAGGATCAAGACGAACATTGAGGCACGAATATGACTCTCTCTTCAAGCCGGTCTTTAAAAGCAAAGACCGGCTTTAGAGTGCATAGGATATATGTCGCACCCTTGCAAAGAAAGTGATCTAACATAAAAAATGCAATTTGTGCGCAATGACCAAAAAAGTCTTTAAAAAAGAATACTAAAGTGACCCATGCACAAGCTGTTCCTATCTTACTCACAATTCGGGTTTTTTTTTGCCACAGGGGTTTTAGAGTAGGCTTTTTAAGGTCAGTTTATAGCAAAATCAGAAGTTACAAGAACTTTGTGACGTGTGTGGAAAAGACATTAGGAGGCCTTTACTGACAATTAAGATCATTTTGAGTCAAGTCAATTCGGTGGGAAAATGCCGCTAGTGCGGCTGACAATTTTGAAGACCAGCTTATCATGAAGGTAGCTCAGTGACACAATATTGTTGAACGTTATTGAAAATTGAACAGACAATGTCACTGGTGAAAATATTATGAAAACACGTTTCTTAGCAAAAACATTTATGTACTTGTAACACTAACATACTTTGACATAAAACTTTAACATATGGGCACCAGTTTTTTATAGCTTGGACGACAATGAAGAAAGACTATCGAGTATAAAAATACTCGAAACGCAGCAAAACTTCCTGCTTCAAGAAAATAAACCTAAAAAACATAACCCCCTTTTAACTTCGCCGTAGTCAGGTAAAAAGTAAAATTCCTTACCACTAAAATCATGATTCCTCCACCCATATCCGAAGTTCAGCTCCTTCCGTCCTTCAAATAGACCGAAACTGATCCTCCCTTCGGACTCCAAAGGATTCGACGTCCTTCGAGCACGCGCATCAATCCAATGCGTAGTTCCCAAAGACGCCACTATCAACGCTATACACAAACACGAACCGAAAAATGTCGCAAAAATCATCGACCGCTTAAACAAATTCAACTTCATGTTGACGTTTTATCACTTTCACTGTCTACGTAGATCGTCAATAAACCGCTAGATGGCGTTATGTCACATTTCACATTGCTTCGGGCTAATTGGTTTGTTTTTTAACATGTTTTCTAGCTATTCATGTTGTGGGACTGGCTCTCTGACACGTCCATTGTTTAGCTGTTCAGTGCTATCATAACAGTTTCCCTTTGCTGATCTTCGCACGGGGTGAGAAGAAAATCTGTAACAATTAAAAGAAAATTGTTATTATGCAATTATTAATGTGGATTTTTTTAACTGAAGTGCATTTTAATTGGCAACAGCTGAGGTTGCGTCGCGTGCTTATATAATAAAATAGTAAGATAGAATTATTAAAACTTGTTTTTTCAGTATCAATCTAATTAAGAGAAATGTCATCATACAGAAATTTCGCAATCAAAGTTAACGCATTTTATTTGAAGATCCAGCACTTTTGAACGATCAGACTTCCTAAACCAATCAAAAGGATTGCAAATTACCTAGCATTATGTCATAAATCCTTCAAGCATTTCGATTCGTCTTAATTAGCAGTAAGTAAAAAAAAACAGAACAGCATCCGAGTGAAAGAGAGCGCTGCGACAGTAAAGACGATGAAAGTATACTTTCAGCACTTAAATAAATACTTTTTTAACTTGCATAATATCACAGTTTTACAAACCATTATTCTCAAGTTGAGTATGGATTATTATAAAAGAGGCAGGCCAAAGAAAAAAGGATAGATTATGTAGACGAATATATAGATAAGAAAGAGCGAAGATCGTCATAGATAGAAATTGACGAAAGAAAAAGACAGTACGCCGATCTTTAATAAACACATAGAAGTAAGGACAGAAGAATGAGCGTGATAAAGTAAGCCTGGCGTGCGAGCATGGCCTACTGTGACAGGCTTGAGACACACTTTTTTATCACAGTTTGAGAACAAAACCGTGATAAAATACGTGACTCAAGCCAATCACAGAGGCCATGCTCGCCCTGCTGATAAAACAGGAAACTATCTCGTGAACCTGGACACTGAATATAATGTGTACAAAAGGTCACTTTTAAAGAAGCCTTTGAGGTGTTTTCTATTAGATTTCAAATTGACAGTATGTTACGGCTGTTTGTAGCTCAACATCAAGGTCAGACTTTCCACCACCTGTTTGCGAAGAGTCCTAGAATTCTTTGGCCACATTATCCGGAAAGAAGGTCTCGAACAGTTGATGATAACTGGCAAGGTCGATGGTAGGAGGCCGCGGGGTTGCAGCCCGATCAGGTGGTCTGACCAAATTCGTGTAACGCTCAACACCTACTTGCAAGAAGGACTGGAAGTAGCCAAGAACAGACTCAGATGGAGGAATATCATAAGAGAAAGGTTGATCTCTCGTCGGGCGAATCGGGACCCTCAGTAATGAGGAACACGACAAGAGGAGGGGGTTTACGTTACATGGTGTCGATCAGGGACTGAAAGCGGTTACGGTTAAAGGTTAAGATACCTCAAAAAAATATCGGTACCGCTTTAAAATAAAGGTAGAGCTATACCGATACCTTTATAAATAAAGGTTGGGCTAAATAACGGTTTAACCTTAAAACGATTTCGGTACCGAAAAATAATCGAGGGGCTCGGCGCGGGTGCGCGGGGATGTCGAACACGTTAGAACTGTGTACAATTTGTTTGCTGAACCTACTCTTTTACTCAACTCTATGTTCGTTGCCGACTGTGTGCCGCGCAATACGTTTTTATTTTGTCGATCTGTTACAACCTTTATTACAAGGCAATAAAGCCGACTTTTGCATTCTCTAGTTAAAGTCTCAGTTTTCATTGCACAGCCAATGCTGAATTGCAGTTATCGCACATTAGCGGAATTTTAATATTAATTTAGTTAGATTCTGGAAGCTGTCGCGTAAACCCAAATTTGTTAGATTTATCTCGAGAGATACAAGAGATTATGGAAAGTCGTTATTTCAGTTGGTGTATTTTCGTGTACTATTAAATAGAACTTTAATCAAAAGTGTAATTGTGGGTTTTTGTGAATAAGTGGTTTGGTAGAAAATAGTTTTTTTTTTTAAAGATCTACAGGGTCGGCCGTGTAACAGATCGCTGATACTCTGATAGTTCATCAACTTAAATCAGTGTCGGACTGGGACCCAAAAAACTACTGGGACTTTTTTTAAACTGCGCTCTCTGCGAGTATGGTCCGCCACACTAGGCAAAGGCAAAAAATAGGATTAATAATTATCGGAGGCTATGTTTGAGTTAAATTAAATTATTATTTAATTATGTTTACTGATATGAAATCAATTAATCTGTCTAGCCTAGAGTATGAAACATGTGCTGAACAATAAGCTCCTGGCATACCTAGAAGACAACAACATCCTCAGTGACAACCAATACGGTTTCCGCCTAAATCGGTCAACTGGGGATCTTCTAGCTTATGCCATTCACGGCTGGAGTGAGGCCATCGAGAGGCACGGGGTTGCGCTTGCTGTCTTCCTTGACATCTCGAAGGCTTTCGACAAGGTCTGAAATGAGAGCCTTATTGGTAAACTTCCTTCCTTCGGTCTGCCTAGTGGTCTGTGTGACTGGATTGCTGACTTCCTGAGGAATCGGTCCATCTGAGTGGTTATCGATGGCTACTCGTCCGGTCAGTTACGTATCAACGCAGGAGTCCCTCAGGAGTTGCTGAGAGATACGTGTCCGGCGCACGGGCTACTGGGGAGGCCATGGTTGAGCGCTTGAACCTGTCTTTGGAGGCAGTCTCCGAATAGGGCGATGCCAAACCAGACAGTTTCAATGCTGATTGGACTCAGGCGTGTCTTTTTGCCGCAAAAAAGACCCTAATTCACCCGAATCCATCTTTCCTTGGTGTAACCATGCCGATAACGGACCATCTCGACTTTCTTGGTGTTACGTTAACATCAACCATCAATTTTGGTCCATTCATTAAGGCAAAGGCTCAGTTGGCTCCAAAAAAGTTGGGGATCCTTGTATAGGTGAGACGGTACTTCACGCCTGAACAGCTGCTCAACTTTTTTAAAGCGCAGGTTGGACATGCATGGAGTACTGCTCTCACCTCTAGGACGGATCTGCCAAATATCAACTTGATGCACTTGAGTCGATTGACAAACGGGCCAAGAGGCTTATCGGCAACGATAAGCCTCTTGTCACTGGTCGCCTCAAAGCTCCAGAGGATTGAACATCGACGCCGAGTGGCCAGTCTGTCGGTTTTATAGCGGTTACATTTCGGGGAGTGTGCGATGGAACTGTACAATTTGATTCCGCCTGGCCCTTTCCATCATCGGACAACAAGACGTACGGCAATGCGCCACCGGTACATGGTGGACATCCCACCATTCCCACCCATACGTACAAAGCGTTTTGCGAATACTTTCATTATGCGCACAGCTAAGAAGTGGAATTCCCTGCCGGAGTCTTTGTTTCCTGACAGCTACAACCTTGGGGTCTTTAAGTTAATTTTAGGCAAGCGTTTTTCACCATCGACCACATCATAGCTTGCCATCAGGCGAGATGAAAAAAGCCTTGTTCCCAACTAAATAGATTGAAAGAAGAGATTGGGCTCTTCTTTCAGTGTAACTGGATACAGCTGAGAAGAAAGCACGGAACAAGATCACTTGTATCGACACTGTCGATACAAGTGATCTTCCATTAGCAGAATGGAAGATCACTTCTGTTGTGAATGTTATTCGTTAACATCAAATTCCCTTTTTATCTACCCAATAAAAACGGTGCACGTTTTTAGTTTCCAGTCTTCTTCTCATCGTCTCATCTTTATGCCCTTGTCCCATACTACTTGGGATTGGCAGAAAACGGTAAGTCCAGTAAATTTCAGTCCGATATTTTCATTCATATCACTCTTCACACTATCCAATCATCCTCCTCGGCCAATCATCCATAGGCCTCGCTCATCCATCTCATCTCATATTTGTCTTCATAACTGTATCAGTAACATGCGCTTCATCCCTTCCCTGAACGTGACCATGTTAACCCACTTCTGATATTATATTATATTCATCGCTTAATTGCTCACATCCCAATTACATATTACATAAAAGCCTGTTATTATTATCTCATACAACCAGCTACCGTACAACCTTCCATTCAAAAACCTTAATAACGGTCTCACGATCTAATATTGCGTGTCCGGATTTGATTTACTCCGCCATTAAGCGGTGAAAACAATTTGCGACGAAAGTTTCTTTATAATCATTATAGTTGAATATTATTCGGTCTGTTAGGTTTCGACTCAAATGATTAAATGACTCAGGTAATAAATTCGCTGCTTTGGGAGTAACGATAGCATCGACAAGAAAATTGACTATTTTATAAATTTTGTTACCGGATGTTTACAAGTAAGAACACTTTGTATCCGGACGGACATACAATAAAAGAAACGTTATATTAATTTAATATCAACTAGCCCACCACAACTTCGCACTTGACAAATTATACACACAAACCTGCCTCGGTTATCGGTATTTCTATTAGTGAAAACCGTATCAAAATCCGTTCCATGGTTTAGAAGAAGTAAGCGGAGAAGTAGATAGAGGCAGACAGCGACTTTGTTTTATACTATTTAGAGATACCCAAGATACTCTTTACACAAGTAAGCAACAAACATCTTAAATTCCGACATTCCAAAATGAAGTCATCTAGGTAGGAAAAACATTAAATTCTAGGAATGATCAGGCAAAATATTTGAATGATGTTGTCATCAATTGATATTGCAGCGCTTTATTAAAATTGATATTAAGTCACTAACTAGTAACTACAAGCTATGTTACAGTAAAAGCCCGAACTACGGTAAATTCTAAGGGTTTACCGATAAAACCTAAGATTAACCAAGTCACATTTAATAGCCCGAAATGTTCTATGATAATCGCTAATTTCGGGCTTTTACCAGCAAATAAATGTTGAGAACAATTATGGACTGTTTGATTAGCTTCACTAGTGTTTGTTACATGATTCAAAAAAATACCTACATGATTATAAAATATTTCCTCTTAAAAACATTCGAAAATGTTTTAAAAACATGTAGATATTTTTTAAGAATTATGTGAAGTGTGTCATAGACATAAAAAATACAACATTTACAAGTTTCTAAGGTAAATCCTAAGATTTAGAGAAGAAATTATCGAGTATCATATAATATCATCATTTTGGACTTGTTAAATTTTAGGTTTTACCGGGTAATCCTAGGTTTTACCGTAGTTCGGGCTTTTACAGTAACAGCTATATTATTCAGAGTAGGAAGATACTCTTTCCACTTAAGTAAGCAATGAACATCTTAACGATTTTGAGCGATATCATAATGACGTCATCTACGTAGAAAAAGCATTGATCCTAGGATCAATGTTTTACGATCACGCTAATATTTGAATGATGTTGTCATCAATCAATTGATAGAACACCTCATCATTAAAATTGTTATTATGTCACGAGCTGGCTATACTATTCAAAGATAGAGAAGATACACTTTCCACTCAAGTAAGCAATGAAAATCTTAACGATTTTGCGACATTCCAGACGTCATTGAAGTAGGAAAAACATAGATTCTAGGAATGACCACGCTAAATATCTGAGTGATGTTGTCATCAGTTGATAGAGCAGCGCATCATTCAAATTGTTATTAAGGCACTATGTACTGGCTATACCTACGCATTCCACATAACATGGCTTGTTAATTAGTTTACGGTCTGATGCCTTCTGGACAGTATGGCAGATGTTATTAATTAACACACACTTGGACGACCGTTACATCTATACATTATTAGCTTCTGTGTCTAAAGTCGGTAATTATTCCAAGAGAATACACTACCGGGATAAAAAGTATGTTATATCCTAATCCAGGACTTGATATCTACCCGTGTGGCAAGTTTTATTTGGATGACCCTGCGACGGATGAATGGATTTGGATCTATTCACCATTTCTAACATTAGTATCATCATCATATCGGCCGAAAGACGTCCACTGCTGGACATAGGCCTCCCCCAAGCGTCACCACATTGACCGGTCAATGTGGCGACGCGAATCGAATCCCAATACATTTATTAAAGCTGAGTTTGGTTAGTTTAAATCCTTTTATCTCTGGAAATACCCGTCGTATTTAAAATATTATTTTTGTAATTGATAGCCCAACTATTGTGGAAGATCATAAGACTTATCTACTAATGTCTCGCTACGAGCCTTTGAAGCCGAGCAAAATGAAATAAAGTCAGAAGAATGAGATGCGTAAAAAAAGCGCGGTCAGGAGACACCGCGGGACACAGCAAAATATGCATATTTGTTGACCATTTGCATCATCATCATAATTTCAGTCATAACACGACACGTCCACTGATGGACAACGGCTCCCCCAAGTGTCAACACATCGATTGGTCCTGTGGGTCTCGCATCCGGCGGATTCCCGTAGCCTTAACCAGGTCACCGGCCACCAAGAGGGTGGCCTTCCAAAGGTGCGTGTTCCGGTACACGTACCCCTACGGTTCCGGTACGGTGACCCTTTTACGTCTTTTAATCCAATGGGGACCAGTGGGTCATTAATAAAACAAACATAGTTATTAATAAGTATTTAAATAAATTCAACAATATCAAAATTTCAAGTTTGACGTTGATTTTATAAATAAAAATCTAGATTCATGTGCCACCAGTCCACCATTTATATTCAAGGTTAAAAAGACGTTAGTTAACGTAACATGCTAACAATGTGTTGATAATATTGACATTATTGGATACAAAATTGGTCATATTCAAGCAGAACATCTGAGATTTTTTAACGGCAATGAAAGAAAAAAAACAAAGACATTTAGCCGTTTGAATGTTGATTTAAACGAAACAATTAAAAAGCTATTGGAAGGTATTGATGTCGAAGAAGAAACGAAATGGATTGGATGACACGGAAACAGGACACAGACGGAATATGCCATAGGATGTTTTTATAGTAATTTGATATCGAAGAGGCTCTGTATGTAAAAAAAAGTCCTAAAAAACTAAGCTCCCAACTTGAAGAGGTTTCTAAAAAATACCCACACATTTCATTTAACCTTTCAATGTTTTTGGCACGAATTAGTTGATTAGTGGAAAAGCAAATATCTACAACTGGAATATGCTTGACATCTACGAAACTCATACGTTCGTAATCACAGATTTTCAATTCAATCCAAGTCAATCGATTAAAAATTTATGAACTGAATTAATTTAGGCTCGAACGAAGCCGGTACAAATGGTATTCTGAATAAAATAACCATATATTCAACTGCCTCACATTCATTGTCACACATAACTAGACACATCAATGCGATTCAATATTCCGAACACCCAAAAATAATCACGATTCACACGGCATCCATCAATCTTGTCCGATTTCACGCCATTGAAAACGAGGCATCCAATCCAATATCAAAATTTGGCCCACTTTCTTTCACCGTCATGAAGCTATGAAAAGTTACGATTTCACCCCATGCATGATGACTCGTACATAGATGATGTTTTATTCATATCCAACACCAGCATTCGCATACTATGTGGGAAAGTCAGGAAAAATCAGCAGACGGTGTTTAATTGGAAATTGATGCTGAAAGGAATGCGAGGAAAAAGCTGCACCTGCAGTAATTTTCTGGCACGTGTAGACAATTCCTGCATTGAAGACTAGGTTTTAAGTACCGTGGCAGATGCTCTTAGAGCATTTTTTCTTCTATGATAGAGTAAGGATAAAGTTGATTCATGAATGAATTCATGATGAAATTCATTTCATGCTGTTTTCGCATGCATTCGACTTGAGAAACAACTTTGTTTTTTGTCTAGCAGGTGTGATGTTCACTTTAAATATCTAGACAAGACTTTACCTGTTATTCAAGAATAGAAATTGATAGATGACTTGATCATCATCATCATTCATCTTTTGAAACGGGTCTTAATTCCACACCTCTTAATTCTCCTTTCATCATCATCATCATCATTTCAGCCGAAAGACGTCCACTGCTGGACATAGGCCTCCCCCAGGCGTCGCCACATTGACCGATCCCGTGCGTCTCGCATCCAGCGCCTTCCCGCAACCTTAACCAGGTCATCAGTCCACCTAGTGGGAGGCCTTCCAGCGTATCGTCTTCCGGTTCGCGGTCGCCATTCCAGAACTTTTCGGCCCCATCGGCCATCCGTTCTGCGAGCAATGTGCCCTGCCCACTGCCACTTAAGTTTGGCAACTCTTCGGGCTATGTCGGTAACTTTGGTTCTCCTGCGGATATCATCATTTCTGATGTGATCACGCAAGGAAATTCCGAGCATAGCCCTCTCCATTGCCCTTTGGGTGACTTTGAGCTTTCTGATAAGGCCCATTGTGAGCGACCACGTCTCGGTTCCATAGGTGATCACTGGCAACACACACTGGTCATAGACTTTTGTCTTGAGACACTGCGGTAAATTGGACGAGAAGATACCACGCAACTTCCCGAACGCCGCCCAGCCGAGTCGAATTCGACGGTTGACCTCTTTCTCGAAATTGGACCTACCCAACTGGACCGTTTGTCCCAGGTAGACATAATCGTCTACAACTTCGAGAGTAGAGTCTCCGACCTTAATAGGAGTGGGTGTTACATGGGCATTCACCATGATCTTGGTTTTGTCCATGTTCATTTTAAGACCCACTCTTTCGGAAGCTCTACTGAGGTCATCGAGCATTTTACTGAGGCTCTCCATGGTCTCAGCCATGACCACTATGTCGTCGGCAAACCGAAGGTGAGTAATGTACTCGCCATTAACGTTGATGCCCAGCCCCCTCCAGTCCAGAACCTTGAAGACATCCTCCAGCGCAGCAGTGAACAGTTTCGGAGAAATGACGTCTCCCTGTCTCACGCCGCGCCGGAGAAGGATTGGTTTCGAGGTCTGATCCTGAAGACGGACTGACATGGTGGCGTTTTTGTACAAACACTTCAACACCTCAATGTACCGGTAGTCGATCTGGCACCGTTGGAGAGACTGCAGTACAGCCCAAGTCTCGATCGAATCGAAGGCTTTCTCGTAGTCCACAAACGCTAAACATAGAGGCAGGTTATACTCTTCGGTCTTCTGTATAACCTGCCTCAGCGTATGTATGTGGTCTACGGTGCTAAAGCCTTTTCGGAATCCGGCTTGTTCGGGGGGCTGGAAATCGTCAAACCTGCGCGCGAGACGATTCGTGATGACTCTTGAAAACAACTTGTAGACATGGCTAAGAAGTGAGATGGGCCTATAGTTCTTCAGCCGGGCATTGTCGCCCTTCTTGAAGAAGAGTACCACCACACCCCTGCACCATGCCTGTGGCGTTTTGCCCTCGAGTATGACGGAATCAAACAGCTTCTGAAGGGCCTTAAGGACCGGTTTGCCACCCGCCTTCAGGAGTTCGGCCGTAATTCCGTCATCACCCGGCGCCTTGTTGTTTTTGAGCTGTTTCAGAGCCATCCTAATCTCGTACAGGCTGACGTCCGGGATATCTTCGGTATAGTGTCGGGTCAATCTAGCTCTTGGGTCGTTTGCTAGACTCGCAACGGGCTTGCTGATCGATGTGTACAACTGCCCATAGAATGTCTCGATCTCCCTTAGAAGCTCCGGTTTGGCGGATACGATCCTGCCATCGTCGGTCTTCAGTTTCGTGAGTTGGCTCTGCCCAATAGCCAGATCCCTTGCAAACACCTTGGAGCCTTTATTTCGCTCGATCGCGTCTTTAATACGCTCGGTATTGAATCGGCGGAGGTCTCTTTTCAAGGATTTAGAGATCTGTCTATTGAGCTGCCGGTATTTGCACGCCTCATCTGAAGACTGCAGGATCATCTCACGCCTCTCCTTCATAAGCTTGAGGGTATGATCAGAGAGCTTTTTGTTCCTATCTGTACGACGGGTCTTGAAAAACTTAGACCCGACCGTATGGACAGCTTCCACGAACCCGTTGCTGTATTCATCCACGGAGCTCCCTAGGCATTCGAAACGATTCTGGAGTTCGAGCTGAAAGCTCTCGGGGTTTTGGACCTGGATCTGCGCTGGCCGGAGCGTGGACTTCATCAGTCGAGACCTTTCAAGCTTAATATTAATGTTCAATGTGCCTCTTACCATGCGGTGATCGCTCCCGGTTTTTACCGAATTGATCACAGAGACATCATTGAACATTTGCTTCTTGGTTGACATGATGAAGTCGATCTCATTTTTTGTTGCACCATCGGGGCTCTGCCAGGTCCACTTCCTGTGTTCACGCTTTTTGAAGAAGGAGTTCATCATATAGAGGCCCTCCTTCTCCATAAAACTGGCCAGTAGGTGACCCCGGTGGTTCCGTTGTCCAACTCCAAATTGCCCCACTTGCAGCTCATCCTCGTCTCGTTTGCCCAGTTTCGCGTTGAAGTCCCCCATGACAACGGTGAAGTGAGTTTTGAAACCATGCATGGCTCTGGAGATATCCTCATACATGGTCTCTACCTCATCGTCGGGGTGTGCCGAGGTTGGGGCGTAGACCTGTATGACCTT
Organism: Orthosia cruda; assembly: GCA_964057195.1. Lineage (NCBI taxonomy): Eukaryota > Metazoa > Arthropoda > Insecta > Lepidoptera > Noctuidae > Orthosia > Orthosia cruda. The sequence continues at coordinate 29,073,472 of OZ059827.1, forward strand.
CAGCGAATATCTTGAGGATATTCTGAGTATAAGGTACGCCACCCTGGTCGACACACTCTCGATCTTCACCACGTTGTTCACAAGGGACTTGTGGACGATAAACCCGACACCACCCTGGGACTGCCGGTCACCCTCTCGGAAATAGAGCAGGTTACCGGATTTGAGGATTATCGAGTCCTCCCCCTCTCTTCGGACCTCAGATAACCCTATAATACTCCATCGCAACCTGCTCAATTCTTCCTCGAGTTCGGTGACCTTCTCGTCGGTCCGAAGTGTGCGCGTGTTGTACGTTGCCAGGTCCAGTCGTCGGTGATTGTTGGGGTAGCCGGATCTCGTCCGGAGATTCTTAGCACCCCTTGCCATGCCGTAGCCTCGACCGCTACCGTAGTCGAGGGTAGGCAAGCTGCCGGGTACTAGGGGCCATTTTTTATTTGTGCTATTCATTGGGGGGTTTTGCCATAATCGCCACGCTTGGCAGGCGGGTTGGCGATCGCAGTATGGTTGTTATAGAAGTACAGAGAACGCTGCTGCCCATTCTCTGGTTTGTCCCTTAGTCGCCTCTTACGACACCCACGGGAAGACATGGGATGGTGAAATTCTTTACGTCCGGCACCATACGGAATTCTCCTTTACTTCAACCTAATGCTGAGTGAAGATCTCTTTTACTTGCACGCCACTCGGTCTTAGGCGGCCCGCATTAAACCCAAAACTCACGTAGATTCCCACATCATTCTGTTTGACTTCAACTATCCCATAGCCGCATCCCTCACATGTTTGGTACAGCTTGAAGTGGTATGGCACCGCCCATACCGTTTCCAGTGACACCAAAATTCACACTTCAAACGTTACAATCTACTTCTTCCACGTTACCGTTCTTTCAACACGCATTAACAGCTACATAATTTCAGGCAATTACGCAAATCAGTACGCTTCACCTAATGAATCCTGTCAACCTTGACAATGGGCAGACGTAACGGACAGCGTAGCCACGCGTCGTGATACGCTTGGCTGGCCATAAGGTCATTGTTATGCTGACTGTTTCCAACAAATGTTATATGACATCATCAGCTATATTGGCTTCTTCTTTTCGTGTTTATGTGAATGTATAACAGAATGAGTTAGGCCTAGGAGGTAACCACACCAATCCTGGTATCATTGACGTGTGTCTGGCATACTAACTGATGGAACATCGTTTGGTCGGGAGCACAGCATTCGCATTGTATCGATGGGGTCTCTAATTCCCCATTTGCGAAAATTTTGCATTGGCTTATTGCAGTCGATTGATTGCTCCCATTTAAGCCAATGCAGGTTACGTCCTAGTGTTGGAGCTTGTCCAAATTTGTGAATACTTCGAAGGAGTCCTCATGTGGTAAAGCGGTCTTATGTCTGATTCAGCCCTTTCATATTCTCGATTGTGTTAATAACAATGCAAAGTCCAGCCCATCGAGTCGGTACAGTACCGAACTTCGTGACCAATCTAGTGGTCATTTTATTGATATCGGATTGACGTCATACCATAGAAATTACAAGTTATTACCATGATTAAATATAACTGCTATTAGGACAACAATAATTGTAATCGATCCGGTTCGTTATAGAATAGTTCTGAATCAGAGAGCAGACCTCAGTAGACTAAATAATTCGAACGAGTTTGTATCAGCCAGTTGCCTAAACTCCTTTTATATTGGTCTTATCGAAAGGCGTTGATTCTTCTCTCCTGACTGCGAAGTCTTTAAGTCAAAGCATTTCAATGAAACCAATTATCAAAGAGAGCAATGGAGTCCCGACTTCCGTGTCGTAAGTCGTGGAATCGCACACAGGCAGGCGCATTACTTTATTCAAATTATTTCATGACCACTGCTCTGAAAACGGTGAAGAAAAACATCGTGAGGAAACCGGCATGTCCTAGAACTAAAAATTCGAAGATATGTGACATCCACCAACCCGCACTGGGCCCGCGTGGTAGATTATGGTCCATTCCCTCTTCACACAGAGGAGGCCTGTGTCCCAGCAGTGGGAACGTTAAAAGGCTGATGATGATGTTGATCAAAGTTTGTGGATCTCAAATATGTTGCCAGAATGCGATGATTATGACCATACTTTTGAATTGTCAAGGAGTATTTCGTGTGTAGGTTGAACCCACGCCAACGCCATGTGCAGGCTAGGGTGACGTTATGGATAAAGCTACATGGTCTGCGCTTCCCCTCACTTACACCCTTCGCGTCATGCAAGGCTGCCCATACAGAGTATTCAGTAAGGTCATTGTTATTATGGCCGAAAATATTTGACCCGAAATGTGAAATAGTCAGCAATTATGTAAAGGCTGTTATTAAAACCATTTGGCAAACATTTCTGGCAGTTTCATAGTTTGGTGTTGCGTGTGTTGTTATTGATTTGGAATTCTGTATTTTAATTAAAGCTTGGATAAGGAAACACATAAAGCTAATCAGCCAATAAGGTCGAATACTGATTTTTGATATCACAATTTTGACTTTGATATTTTGGCTACTTAATTTTTGTATGAATCTATACATACATACATAAACACACACATACCGGTCAAAAAAGTAACCTTCCCTTTTGCGTCGTCGTAGACTAGTAAAAAACGAGCATTTATAGTTTCTAACTATAAATGCCTGATTACATTAAGAAGACATGTGTTTTCTTTTAGTTATATATACGTTGGCTTATAAGAATTGGTTGGTTTGAAGTTTGAGTTATACGAAGTAACGTTTCTTGATCAAGATCTGTCTTTTTATCCGACTGCGGGTGGGTAATGTTTTTCGAGCGCATGTATGTATGTTCATTTCTATAACTGCACCCCAAACGGCTTGACGGATTATGAATATATGAGGTGCAGTTTTTTTGTTAACATAACCACATGGGTATCAAATGAAAGCTACTAAATAGACCATTCCAAATATATATATATCGTAACACTGCTATGTTACTATTTTGGCACAAATTCAAGATAAGCAGTACCAAAATAAATTACTAAACCAATCACATACATTTTATTCACTAAAGCCATAATAAGTATTCGTAATATCTTTTACCGCAAAACTTATTTGGAGATCTTGCTCATTAATAAAACTAAAGTCTAGAAAAATTAAAATTAAAAATAAAAGCCCTACTGCTAAAAAATAATGACCTGAAAAGAGAAAAATAAGTACCCTTAAAATAGACATTAAGTTTTATGAGGTGCCGCCAGCGGTGACAAATGAAGTATTGATAGACAAATAAATGTGAAACAATATTCTATCGTCTTATTTTATAACAATAACAGTTATGATCATCAGTCCCTAACCATACCTGTCAGTCCCTAGATGCCTAAATTCACAAAGTACATAATTTCTTAAAAAATACCACATAAGTGACTGGCCCTTTTGGGTATGCTATAATAACTTAATCAACCATTACAAACACTAATAAAGAATCCAACAGCATCTAAAATATAGTAAAGCCCTAATTTCATGGAAAACCCGCCCCCCCACAAAACAATCACATATTATATATTTTATCGATCGTATAATTCGTATATCTTTCATGTCTAGACCAGCAATCGAGTTGCCGAATTTATCGAACAATTCCAAAACCGAGTTAGGACAAGTCACAGATATCAATAAATCTGTTCTAGATATTCGATTTTCGAAACTGAATCGAGTATATTGATTCATCGAGTTACCAAGAACTGCGTAAGAAACTTACATAACCCGTGCCAAAACCTACGCCGTTAGAGCATTGTCCATAAAACAATCAAGTAATAGACATATATGTCTTTGTTCTTTTATAATCCCGTCCTTGCAACACCAATTAGATACAAACTATGGCTACCGTAATGGATGCCACGTAGAAATCTTCGCAACGAAGCGAAACCGATGGCAGAACTAATTTAAGATCTCGTGAATAAACGGTTGCGAACTTTGAACCAGGAAATGTGAAAAAAAAGCAGTAAAATGAAACTGTTTTTATGGTTTTTAAATGCTGTCGATGGACTTGATATGTACTAGGAGAAAAACAAGAAAACAGCAATGACTGACAACGGACACTTATCTTATAAGAAGCAGTGAATGAAACTGGAACTCGTTGTAATAGGAAAAGTGAGAGAATTTCAAAGAAAGTCTGATTTAACAATATTTTGATATTTGTTATTAAAATATACGTGATATAAAGATTATCACCAAATTTCAAATTCATAGATCAATGGGAATTTAAAAATTATTCGGAACAAAATTTCGTAAAAATAAAAAGCTAACTTTGGTTCTCATTCCTTAGTTTCAAATATTTTTTGAAACCAAAAATTAGAGTATTTATCTACTCAAAAAGCTTTCGCGCCCACCTTTTATTGTATGGGACACCCTTAAAATATGATTTGACAATGTTAATGGCTTTAGGTCAACAAGATGCCTATACTATGAAAATTTCAAGACCAAGACTGTAGATCCAACTGTATGACTGTCAAACCTGTGTGACAGACAACGGACAGACAGACTCCGTTTGGGCTCTTCGGGTACCGAACCCTAAAAACCAAGTCCACTCAAGAACATAAGCACTGCCCGTACAGTAAAGTGACCGCGAAACCAAGCCTTATATACATAAACGACATATTACTCACCTCAACCAACTGTATGATTGAAACCGATTAAATAAAACGACTATTAATCATAGCCGTCATTGGTGTCTCTCAATCAAAAACCTTCAAATGCACCTTTCTCGATACTAAAAGCAAGACACATTATACATTCAGTTTGTCTAGTATCGTTTACATTGCGGAAGAAATGTCTCGAGACCGTTTCCTTATATGCACTGCAATTGCTAGTTTCTCATGAGTGTTCTGTTTAATATGGAAGCTATGTTCTCATAACAAGATCGACTTCGTTAAGACAATGTTTTTGCTTGAGAATTTTTGATGTCTTTTTTCTGTCTTTGGTTTCATCGTACTTTGCACGCAAACGATGTCAGCGTCATTTGATTTTTGGGTTTTATAGATTTCTCTGATACAAGTTTTTGCGGTTCCTTCCATCTTTAAGTGCGTTTCTGTTTTTTTTTAATCTTCGAGCTCTTAATGTCAATTCAAATCTACCGAAATATGATTAGAAAATATCATGAAGTACAGTCTAAGTAACTTCAAACCCATTCAATGTCCCCGAATTATGTTTCAAGGACTATTGTAACAGTAACAGTGACTCCGTCATTACTAACGTGAACGACATTGTACACATGTGTATAAATGGTAATATCCACCTGCTCATCCATTGTATCAGCATACATTTCATCATTTTCGACCTTCCAGTCTATCAAACAATGCGTATTGAGGTCCCTATCATTGTTTGCAACCATTGTGGGTCTCAAAAGCTATTTTGATACTTTGATACGGCTATTTTGATTACCTTTATAGCAACTATTTTTGTATAGCTTTTAGTGTTATTGGAATTCCTTGCAAAGAGGTAATGGATTACATGATGCGAATAGTCTTGATGAGTTTGAAACTCATTGAGTTTTAATGCGGTAATGAACTTGGATTGCTAATGGCTAATCTTCGGAGTTAGTTATGCAGTTTAGTGTCTGTCTGTAATTTACCATGTTGTAACTTGTGAGACTACAAGAATAAATCACAACGCAGGTTGCTGTTTTTATTCAGATCCACATTCACCATTTCAGCCGAAAGACGTCCACTGCTGGATTTGCGACTTTTTTGGTGTACTATAAAGTATTCTATTCTAAAGGTCGCCACATCGATCGGTACTATGCGTCTCGCATCCCGCATCTCGGATTCCCACAGCCTTAACCAGATCACCAGGCCACCTAGAAGTAGGCCTTCCAACGCTGAGTCTTCCGGTACGCAGTCGCCATTCCAGAACATTTCCACATTATGATTTGATGATTCATTATGATTTCATTTGATGTCTTTTTCGGTTTACGCTCCTACGCAAATATTGAAATCTGTGGAGAGCCGAGAGGTATGCCAGTGTGTCATATCTCCTAATCTTTCTCTTATTTTGTAATTTCTAGAATAGGGGTAAAAAAACAGCTCACAGCGCCAACCTATAAGATTGCTCAAACACTTCACCAATAAGGCCGGCAGTTAAACTGAAGGCGCCTATTAAGTAACAGTTTCCTCAATCTCAATATTACTTCATTTCCATCTGAGACCTATTACAGCACCATTTCCTCGAGCGCTTTCCTCCAATCGCGTTTCCTTGAAGACTCAACTCATTGTTACTCGGTCCAAGCCTTTGTTAACTCAGTCATGCTTTCAGTTCACTTATTGTATAACTGGTCATAACCAGTTAATTATTTACGGTGAGTTAACAGTTCTCAGAGCAGTTAAACCATCGGTTTACGGTTAACGTGAAGACGTTCAATTGTTTGTCGTGCTATACCAGAGGTAATGGTCATTTTGATTTGGATATTGCTTCTTTTACATAGTTGTAAAGTTAAAGGGTTATTTGATTTCGTAATGGTTGCCTTGTTTGGTTTTCTCTTGATTGATTTCAATCGATTGTTACGCATTGGCCGCCAGCTTGCAAAGTTACGAGAATCGATAATAATTGTAATGTGTAAAATTTGAAATACTGCAGTTGTCACATATATTTGAATGTGGGTCACATTTTATAAGTCAATATAAGCTTATGATTTGATAGATAGGCACTAGAAATGTGAACCAAGTAAACCATCACCAAAACCTAGGTAAGATTTGAGGAATATATAGAGATCCCTCAAATCTTAATTCAGAAAGTGCTGGAAAACAAGCAAGGGTTTGATATCCAGTCATGTAAAATAGCAAATTGACTGCCCAGAATTATCAAGATCAAGCAAACAATGTGGATTCGGAACGTGAACGGGACCTAATGATCCCCCTAGACAAAAATAAGAATAATGTACAAATAAACACAGACAGAAAAGCAATCGGTTACCGCAATCCATTAACCTGAATTAACTGAAGATTATATAGTTGCTCGACATGATAATCAGCTCCCATTGTTTTTGCTTCATTCATTGAATCGGCTGCGTTCAACCTGTTTCGCGATGTGCGTAAAGCAGGTTGAAGTACAATATGCAGAACACGGCACAGCACAGATAGAAATTATATTCCTCTCGGCATTTTTTTTAGAAATTTGTTATGAAGTCAATGACTATACAAGCTCGATTTAATTTTAAACAAAATGAAATCTATGATTTTTGAAGAAACAATAATTATGCTTCGGCGCACTCCAGGCGTTTGTTCAGCATTTCACATAGAATTCTCCAACGGGTAGATGAAAAACAGTGGCGAGAAAATGACTCTTTGGGACCGCCATGCAATTTAAATTGCTAGATTGGCGATATACGTACGTTGTTTCTAAGAAAATTTCAACAAAAATCGCTTATCGTTGTGATACAAATCAAATTGCGTCGAACCATCTTGAAGGTCGTTTACAACCCCCAACAGACAATTGAGAATCCAGTACAATTCATTTTCGTTAAACACCTTGGCAATCGAAGATAGACATCTTCACTAAGGTTAGTTCACCACGGAAACTGTTTATTATTCTGCCAACGACGTCTTCTTACATAATACCCTCAATTTACCTCATTACACCAGCTGATCCACGTTCATTGAAATCAAGTGAAAACATGATCCGTCGTTTTAAATTTAATGAGCGGCAACAGCTACTGGCTATTCGAAAGTGTCGCTGGATGAATTTCTAAATCATTGCGCTGGAGTATTATAATTTCTGTTATGCCCATGCTTTACTTCGAAAGTGACACTTTTAAGTGTTCCCGAGTGTAAAGTGTATTTTTACGGTTGTGTAAAGTGTTTGTGGTCATTTCTTTTAATTAGCCGGTTTATTATGTGTTCAATGTTGTGCGTTTATTAGTCACAGCGGATCATTGTGTCTCTAAAGTTGGCTGTGCGAACCATTGCGCAAGAAACAGTTTGTCATCGAGTATACTGCATAGAGTAAGCGAGATAAAACGATGCGACAAACGTAAGTGAGTGAAAGAGGCAGTTATACAATGCTATCTTCGTCTTCAACAATTACACACAGCCCCGGATCTAAGGGGGGGCAAACCGGGGCACTTGCCCCGGGCGGCAATTTCATGGGGGCGCCAAATCCATGAGACAAGAATTCGAAATATCTAACCTGAAAACTTTAACCATGGATATCTCAATAAACATGGGGCTCCGAGTGGTGGGGATGGTACAGGGGGGTAGCCAAACCTCCCCCCCTTCCTCCCCCACCCTCCCCGCGCCAAAAACCAACGGCCCGTAATGGAAATTTTATCCATAATTTGCAAGAATTACAGGTAAGAAACTATCTGGCCTCGCGATCCTAGCTATTGAAAACAAAACTGCCTATGCGACGGACTTTGAGGAGCTAATAGATTCTTTTGCAGAAAAGAACGCACGCCGTGTAAAGTTGTAGTCTTTCCTGGTTATATATTTTTTCTGTGTTTCTGTTTTATGTCACAAATGAAAGTTATCAGATAATAGATAGTAAAAAGTTTAAACTTATTAAGGGATTATTATTTTATCAAATGGTCACAAAAATGCTACTCATTGGCAGTTTCAACAGTTTTTCTCAAACACTGAAGGGAGGGGGCGCCACTATCAAGGTTTTGCCCCGGTTCGAAAAAATCGTAGATCCGGGGCTGATTACACAAAAATAGCTACAGCGCAGGGTCTTGCAGCCAATTTCAGAGACATCCGACAGACAAGATCCGCTGCGAGTATTATAAGTGTGACTGGCGATGTTAAAGACTTTGCTTCAATCTGATATTTGAAAGTTTTATAATCTTTTTGCTGTTTCCCTTATAAGCTTTTTCATAGACCTTTACAGCTGTTACGGTAGCCTGAAGCCACAAAATCTAACCACAAGAATGTTTTCATATTTTGCCAAAAAGGTATTGTGTTATCCTGTTATTGGGTTGTGGTCTTTTGAAGATCAGAAGATAGGCAGTCGCTCCATATAAATTACTGTTTCTCATCTGCATCAGGTTGGACTGAAAGCGAACCCCATCATAAATGGAAAAAAGGTTAATAAAAATAAATAAAAAACCCGACTGCTTAAAAAGCGAACTAAATAGACGTAAACAAGAAGATAATCATGCTGTGCAGTCGGAGGATACATGATCGCGAACTGGCTGACCAAAACCAGATGTTTTGGTCAGCCAGCAGTATGATTGTTTATTTATAACTTTATAGTTTTTTCTAATTAGGTTCATTTAAACATACAATTGTTATATGTTTTTAAATCACCTCTCTTAACCCTTTATTTTGATACCCCTGGATGGGTTTGAAGAAAAAAAAAATATGCCCCACAATATGTCACACAAAAGCCGCCATTTTTTTATTTTCTATTTTATTGTAGCCAGTGAGTGACAGTCGCAGGATTAAGACTAATCGATTGACGTAAAAATCAACAAAATCGGCCAACGCGTTTGGTCTCTAGAACGCCACATAGGAACAAACATACATACATACAAAGACTGATAAACACATTACCCTCCTTCGGCAGTCGGGTAAAAAGGCTAGAAAAATTGATTTTATAATTCACGGATCTGACTACAGCATAGTTTTGGGATTTAAAAGTCACAAGACCCGTCCCCGAATCAATTAGGCAAAGGGCTCCACAAACTGATCGTAGCAATTCGTACATCTGTACTTGGCTCCAAGCTCTAAGTCAAGACGTTTCTCTCTTTGCAATTAAGACCAACGTGTGGAGCAATCTATTTGTTCTTGGGCAGTGCATGTCTGCAATTCGCTTATTAACGTGTGATTTTCTCACGAGTTTCCTTCACTATTTAAAGACGTTGTTCAAGCAAAATGAGTGGTTAGACTGTTCACTAGACGGTACGAGATTTTGACTGGAGCTTTGCAAATTCGTACGTTGTTACTCCTATGGTCCGCGGGCGCGGGGGACGTAAGGCAGCGGGGGTGATAAAACGTGCGCGCGAGACGGGGTTCACCTGACGGGAGCGTCGCGGTCGTTGCGTCATCGCTCCTTCAAGTCATTGGGTAGTAACGTCCCCCGCCACCCGCGCGGACCAAGGTAGTGTCACGCACGATTTTGCCAAGCTTTAGATTGTGAAGTAATCATTAAAAATCCTATGTTGTTTGCACTGGGAACATTGTCTTTCCAGTGCAAACTAAGCACTGCATTAGCGTGTCTCACTCTACGCAGCTTTCAGTGTTTCCTTACACATAATCTGCTTTCTTTATTATCCTCATCATCATCTTCCTGTCCCAGTCCATGTTACTTGGTTCGCCGTCACGCCTCACACAATCCATCCATCTCTTCTTTTATTTAATGTTAGCTATATCCATCAAAAAGATTCATCACTCTTTAGTTGATTTACACACAATACGTTAATCGTCTTCGAACTTCGAAAGTTCTCTCTCTCACAGAGAGAAGACCTGTGTCCCAGGAGTGGGAATATTAATAGGATGATGATGATGAGCTTCGAAAGTAACCAATGGATAGAATACATGTCTTGCCTTTTGTTTTTCTTTGATAATGTATTACGAATCTCTGACCAATCTCCTCCTGGATCCAATTCTGATGGCACCGTTTATACAAACGTACCACAAAGTAGGCCATTGCAATGGTGCATATAGCCAACAGCGCGAACATCACAATATTCATCCGCTCCATGTGCTGACCAACATCCTTCAACGTGGCCTGTTTGCTGCCCGCTTAATTTTGTGTGATGAATACCAAATCTTTTTTCACCGTTGAGTGGCACATCTTTTTGAAACTCCAATGTCCAATTGTGTTATTGGTCAAATTTATAATTAACCGAATTTCGCGGCGATAGGCAGTAGTTGGCGATTATACTAAAATCCAAGGATATCCTGGCATCTTCTGATGCAGGCTGGCAGGGTCGCCATGAGATGTTTAGAGTCGTACGGAATTAGTAAAAATAAGAAGTCTGGTTGACTACCAATAGTATAATGTATTCGTTACTGTAAGAAACAAGTGAAACGACGTAAATGCTAGGTAAGCTTAACATGTGATACCTAATGTAAAGGAGCATACATATGTTTGGTAATCTAGAGGAGTATACACTTTACAGTATCAACAGTGACAACATTATCTAAGAATACATTACCATCATTGATCAATGAGGAAACTACAGAAAGGCACGTGCGATGATCGTCACGTATCTACCTACCTGTTGCGTTTGCTTCTTGTGCGTAACTGCGTACATTCATACAGACGTATCTACCCACTTAATATAACGCTAACGAATGGAGGTAGTCAGCAAAAGCGGTCATTGTGTAGGAGCCACAGTTATGGAAACCTCAATCAACATTTTCGTAGACTGTTCTAAGTACCAAACAATTACCGTACACCTGCTAATGTACTTGACCGATTTCTTTCTCCATTGAGAATAAAACGTGAAACTATAACGTTAAGGGGCTGAATACTCAAAATAGGCTTTCTTTTAAACATTTTTTAGCCAAATCCATTGAAGATGTGGCAGCGGAAAAAAGATATATTAATCTTGATCATATTTCCGAAAACTTTGTTGTGGCCGAAACACGTTTACGCACAAAAACCTCGATACAATTGAATGGCAAAGTAACCTCTTACCGTGATCTTCAAAAGATTTTTCCGGTAATACTGACCAGCGTACGTTTGTACAATTAACAACAATAACGTATCATAACAGGACGCAAAACTTCATTGTCGTAGATTTTGAAGTTTCATTCATTATTTTTAAGTAATTCATATTATTATGTTTTATAAAAAAATCTATACAAATTCCATCGTGCTTCTCTTTCCATCCAGTGCAATTCGACAGTGACCGCTTTGCGGCGTTGCTAGGTGGACGTATGTCGCTTTTTTCCGCAAAAAGCAAAAATAATATTTAATTTATTTCTCGTCAATTCAATCTGTCAAAAAAATATCAGGTATAATGCAGCCAGATCATGTAGCCTGGTGGCTTTAATTGGAACTAACGAAATCACAAGTAATATTGTCAAAGTTTGTATTATTTTTATTTTCTGGCACTACCGCTGTCACTGGCATCTATATTTTTGTTGTATTATAAACAACTCACGTCGGTTAGTTTACTTACTAAGTCCACAACTAAAAAGTATTTAAACCTCTTTGAAAATACAACTTATGTTATCTCAATTTGAATTAAAAATATTTAAAATAGGGTGGGAGGTCGAATACGATTTCAACCTTCTTCGTTGATGTAAAAACAATAGAAGGAAAAAACACAGAACATGGAATGTTCGTCCCGTTGACGTTGAGGCGTGATTAATTCGAGAAAATATAGTTTTAGATAATATCAGATTCCCATATTTCGTTTACTTATTTATTTTCGTTTTTTTTTTAAGTTAGTAAGTCGTGTTTATATTTTATTTTGTTAGTAGGTATAAGTTGTAAAGTACAAAACTAAGCCGTGTAAATGATATTATAATTCCGTGCCAAATGGGAACAAACAAAAATGTCTCAAATCAGCAAAAAAGCTTTTGTATTCTAACAGACAAAAACATATGGAAGAGGTAATGTAAGTACCTACACATTTTAGGTAGCTAGCTTTTTTAGCCCAACGCTTTCGTTTTTAGGGTTCCGTAGCCAAAGGGATCCTTCTACTAAGACTCCACTGTCCGTCTGTCACCAGGCTGTATATATTTCTGTAGCCGCTTTAACAACAAATACTCAAAACAGAATAAATAAATATTTAAGTGGGGCTCCCATACAACGTGATTTTTTTGCCGTTTTTTGTCGATAATGGTATGGAACCCTTCGTGCGCGAGTCCGACTCGCACTTGGCCGGTTTTTTAATAGTCCAAGAATGTTTGTAATCTGGTCAGTACATCCAATGCATCCAATCTAGTCCATCCTATCATATAAAATATATATGAGTATAGATTTAGATAGATTACCCATAATACGAGTACCGTCCGGGTCCATGGAACAGACATATGAATGAATGATTTTTCTTAACAGTATAAGAAGACGTTTGGCCAATTCAGAAGCAGGTGAAGCATCGGAGATTGGTTTTAACGAGTAAGCTATTATTATATAAGTATCGCTTGAACCTGACATTATTATTGTTTCGTTTATATAACTTTCATATACATTGTTACATATTTCTTAAGAAATAATCATGGCTAAGTCCGTACCAGCCCTTACTGAAATACTTTCTACTCCGAGTACGGTTGCCTTTGCGAATCTCCACTCAAGCCAGTTAATAAATGCAAACCAGAGATGAGGAATAAGACTTTTCCAAATTATCAGGTCCGTGGGTTCGCCAAAGAAGTTTATATCCGATATGGTCCCATTTAAACTTGGTAAAGATCTGATGAAGAACTTCGGAGCTATATAAAACATAACTCTTCAATAAATGACGGCAAATCTCTCAGGATTGCTGCAACCGCATTTATGTTTATTGTGCATCACTATAGAACATGCCCACTAGGTAGGTACCACAACTAAAAGTTAAAAATAAAAACATTTTACAAAAAATACAACCCGACATCCACATCAAAAAAAAATATTACAAATAACTTCAATTTCGGAAGTCAGTGTTCCGGTTTTCGTTTCTTCGTTTTTTTACACCGCCTTCCGAAAGTGAAGTAATTTTTTACGTTGAAGTTATTCTTCACTTTAAAGTGTTTTTATTTGGAAGTCGATTGTATTTTTTAGTAAAAAAAGTCGTTTTACACCTACCACGTAAGTAGTATTCTGGCACGTTCGTGTTTTTATGTCTTGATGTTTTTGGGTCCGGCCATGTTCCAAACAATCTGAGTCGTGGTTCTCGACAGCCCGAATGATAAATAACCCCCTGGGACCACGCCTGCAAGTAGGTACTTATTGAGCTGCTTCAATTAATTTTGTTTTTTTATTATATTTTGCACCGTGAATTTTGTTATTATATTTTTTAATATTTTTTTTTTGGTTTTCTTGCAATGACAAGAATATTTACTTTTAAAAGTATTATATTATTTTATTTTAATTATTGTGAATGTGAAGACTATCTGGATCATTCTTTTTTGTTTTTTTTTTTGTTTTAATTTAAATTTATCTTAGTTTTTAATCATGGTCTGGCAGTTTGAGTAGTTTATGCGGCCTACCCGGATGTCCTTTTTTTGGTATTGTTCGTTGAATCGTTGAGCTCCTTAAATTCTGAGTTTAGCTGCTTGGTTATTGACAAATGCGTGCACTGACTGGACGGGTCCACTCAATCTGGCTGGTTCTTGCCTCAAAAGACCATTTCAGACATCAGTCTACATGGTCTTCACATGATCTAACCAATATTTTGTCTGGACTTTAAAAGAGACTGTGACCTCTGAGTTTGTTTCGGCCTTTCTTCTCAGAGTAGTCAGATAGGAAACGCCGACCTCATCTAGTTTTAAAAAATATGTTCGACATGTAAAAGTGTTTGTACAAACCAACTTACAGAAATAAAATCATTTATCATTATCAATTGTTTGTAAATAAAATGTAATGTTAATAAAATTGCTCGTATTTTTTTCGCCCTGTCTATTACTTTTTAACTCTATGTAAAAATGCAACATGTGAACAGACAGTATCACGGCTGTTGCACGCTATACACAAAAACCCAGTATATAACTTTTTCGAACAATATTTTCCAGGAGAAAGCAAAAAATATGTAAAATTATATAAATTGAAAAGTCTTTTGGAAAATAATCTTGTGTTCGGTAACTACATCAAATTATAACACTTATAGTGATAGAGTTATAATATTAAAATAACCCATACAAAAATACGCACACACATATTATCTAATAATCATAGTAAACATTTTCTCCATGTTCTTACGTAGTTTTATAAACCTTTACTAGGTTGAAATGCTTGCCTAAATAGAGCAACTAACCATTTCAAAGCCTAGTAAGTTAGTTTTTTTTTTACGTAACTGCGGTGGAGCCCAAAAGTACCTTTATTCAAAATTTGATGGGTCTACTCTGCTATAAATTTGAGTATCTGGGTATAAAACCATCATAAAGAAATTGGTTCAAAATGTCACCTACTGTGTTCTTATTTGTGGCAGTCGCATAGAATCAGACAAAATTTTAATATTTATTCAATTTGCACGGCAAGAACTTGTATGACACTAGCCAGATTGCCTATTTCAGTGATCTTTATTTTCGTAGCAATAAGGTTGCATTCATAGGCAAAATAACAGTGAACGATATGATGTCAGATACCAGCCGCCAGTTTGAAATAAGAACTTGCGCAGTAATGTTTATGTAAAAACTATCGGAAGAGTCCGTTTATGATGCGGGCCTCTGTGGTCGGCCTTGTGAATTTAATTTTCAAATACTTTTCGCTCCAATTTAAAGTTTTCCCCTAAGCTGTCAATGACAGTGGGCGTGGCTTAGAACCTCAGATGTCGATTGTCAACTGTTCGAACACAGCCCCTTAACAATAACGTCTACGTAATCTAACGTTTAAGTTACAACATAGGAAGAGAAAAAATAAAGAAATTAGCCTGCTTTGTGGACAAAACTAGTGCACAGAGTGTGACGGATTCTTGCAGGTAAACAATAGTAATCGTTGAACATTTCGGGCGATAAAATTCTAGCGATTTTAAGCTTTATTGCTCTAGTCTTTAGGCAATATGTTTAGGTGCGGCAATGATACAAAATACTGTCCACGATCTGCCTTCGTAGGATATTGGAGTTATTTGGTCACATCGCCAGAAAGGATGGAAACAACCTAGAACAACTGATGGTTACTGGCAAGATTGAAGGGAAACGTCCTAGAGGCCGCAGTCCATTATGATGTTCAGACCAAGTCCGCACATCGTTGAAAACCCAACTGCACGATGCTCTCCACGACGCAAAAGACAGGCATAGATGGCGCAAATTAGTGAAGGAAAAGTTGTTTCCACGACAACAGATGAATCACGACCCTCAGTAATGAGGAACACGACGCGAGGGGGAGGAGGAATGATACAAAAACAAATATGGTTTTGCGTATTGTTGAACTTTATTACGAAGGCGCTAGAAATTACACCCATCAAATGCTATTAAAACTCAGTGCTGAAAGTGTAAGATCTAACAAAGAAACACTTTTTCTTAAAGAATGCTGAAAAAATAAACTGTCAACAGTTTCAACACGGCTAGTGACGGTATTAGTTTAATTGTGATAAGTCAACAGTTTCAAGACAGTTCGTAATGGAATCAGCGTGACTAGCATACTGCAAAGCACTCATTTAGGCCGCATCTGCGTCAAAAACTTAACCGAGTTGAATGTAAGCAATTGGCCGTGTTAGCTATCAACTCGGAGTTAGTTTAAGATAACACAGAGTGGCGCAAGGGGGTCATAGAAGATTACAATTAGACTAGCAGCATAATATCCAGAACTTACAGAATATTCAGTCCCATCTCCGTTTACTCCAGCCCTGAACATGGACAGAAAAGTTAGCCAATAGGCATCTGAGGGGCCACTCCAAAAATGCAATTTTGAAGAACAAACTTCCAACCACCAGACAGCCTTCAACACCCAACAGATTGCTTATTATTATAACTTTAGATGTCTACGCATACCGAGTTTAAACAATGAAAGGAAAACACAATACTCTCAAGGAAATCCACATGTCCATATTTTGTTGATTTAGCAAGCAAAATGTAAAAAAATAAACTGTTAACTGACTACGTTTTTTTTAGCCTTTATTATCCAGGGCCATAATAACGAATCGATTAACACCTTATTCATCATCAAAATCGGATGAATACTTTAGGCGCTACAGAGGAAGATACGTAAATACAAACATACATGTAACATCATAATTCATAACTCTTCCTTTTGTCTTGCCGTAGTTGGTTAGAAAGTGAATGTTTTTATAATATTGAATGTCATATTCAATGTCAATGTCATACCTAATGTATTATGATTTATGAGACACTTTTGTCGAGTAAATTGCTAGTACAATTTCAATATTATCATGTGAAGACTCAAGATAGGCATTCGTCTTCACGGTTTCGTGAATTATTTGTTGAGTTGCTTAAGGCTTGCATGCAAATTTTTAGGGTTCCGTACCCAAAGGGTAAAAACGGGACCCTATTACTAAGACTTCGCGATCCGTCCGTCTGTCTGTCTTTCTGTCCATCTGTCTGTCTGTCCGTCTGTCACCAGGCTGTATCTCATGAACCGTGATAGCTAGACAGTTGAAATTCTCACAGATTATGTATTTCTGTTGCCGCTATAACAACAAATACTAAAAACAGAATAAACTAAATATTTAAGTGGGAAATATAATATGGGAGCCCTCCCATACAACAAACGTTTTTGTTTTTGGCGTTTTTTGCGATAATGGTACGGAACCCTACGAGCGCGAGTCCGACTCGCACCTGGCCGGTTTTTTTTTCGCCCGTTCTGCGAACTATGGCATTGTATGAAGCTGCATGCATTGCGGTAAAAAAATCGCGCGGAAATAATACTACATAAATTCGCACGAATAAAAATTGCAATGCGTGTTAAGCCAAAACTATTCAATAGAAATCACAAACCTACTTATTACAATGTGTTAAAATCATTGAATGGAAGAAGAGTTGGGTGCACTGGGACACTGTATAAAAAGATTCCATTCAAACTTATGGTTCATCATCATCCTCATAATTTCAGCCGAAGGACGTCCAGTGCTGAACATAGACCTACCCCAAGTGTCACCAAATCGATTGGTCCTGTGCGTCTCGCTTCCAGTTGTTTCTAGAAGCCTTAACCAGTTCATCGATCCACCTAGTGGGAGGCCTTCCAAATCTACATCTTCCATTCGCCACTCCCCAACTTTTTGGCTCCATCGACCATCCATTTTGTAAGCAATGTGCCTCGCCCATGGAACTTATAGATGCTTACTGACAATGGGACAGTGGGACTTATTTATAAAAATCTCTGAGCTGTTTAGGACAACACAAGTCTGACACAAATTGGAGAGCCATCAACACACAAAAAAAACCAGGCAAGTGAGAGTCGGACTTGCACACGAAGGGTTCCGTATCATCATCACAAAAAACAGCAAACAAATCACGTTTTTTGTATGGGAGCCCCACTTAAATATTTATTTTATTCTGTTTTTAGTATTTGTTGTTATAGCGGCAACAGAAAAACATCATCTGTGAAAATCTGTCTAGCTATCACGGTTCATGAGATACAGCCTGGTGACAGACAGACAGTGGAGGGTTAGTAGTAGGGTTCCATTTTCCTATGGGGTTAGGCAGAAAATATAGGACGCCACCTTCTACAATCCTTACATAATTCACTCACATTTATTAATCTAGTCAAACATGCACGCCGGTTATGAGTACTGCGGACCTGGCCTTTCTGAAGAACATCACCAATAAGGTCTATGTAAGTAGATTAAACAATTGTTAATTCAGCCCTTGCACACCATTATTATAAGACGCAGGTGCTAGAAAGTGGAAAGTAAAACCCACTTACATAAAGACACACCCATATTAAACACCTCTCATAAAAAAATTAACAATCATGTTTGTAGGCCTTGTGGCATGCATGTAAATGGTGATATTTTAAACATATTATTATGTAAATCTTAACTAATTGTATTCATAACAAAGTTTTATGACTGAATTGACTGATCGATAGACTATTTGTTAAATTCACAGTTGTTCTAATCATGATTTTGTTAAAGTTTAAGGTACAGATATGTATCCTGGAAAAATGCATGGGGTTACAATATGGGAGGAAAGGCACGGGCAGAAGCTAGAGTAAAATACAAATTAATGTACTGAGTATTGAAGTAGAAGAAGTTTTGACAAAAACCAGATTTACTGACCTTTGGTTTTCAGTATAAGAAAGAAGCAGGTGCCTATTTTTACATTGTCCTTTCCTGTTAATGTCACTACAAACATTCACACAGTACTTATTTGCATCAGCAAGGTCATTTGGCACATCTCAGGCGATTGCAAAGTTGCATTTATGTGTGATTGAATGGTGCAATCAATTGTTTAGTTTGAGATGTCAATGTGAACAAAGTTTTAAAACTTTTGAAAGGATTTTAAAAACAGGTGTATTTTGAGGATCAAGCAGGACTTTAACTAGCAACCAAAAGTATAGATTTACATACTTCAGCAGGAACTTAGTGATTAAATATAAAACAAGTTTGTATTCATGAGGTTCGTGTTTGATTCTCTGGTATGGTAATGCTATTGGGTTTTTCTTATCTGGAATTTCTTAGTAGCACAATATAGTCAGGCATTATCAGAGTTGAAGGCAATAGGTTTCACCCCCTATTTCCTACATGGACTTTAATCCACACACATGAGCTGATATTGTGGCAAGACAAAAATTCAAAGGTCTCTTTTTCATGCATAGTGTGAGGGCTATACTAACTTTAAAAAATATCTACCTACACACCCTCCATATAAAGATAACTTCATTGCTGAACACGCAGGCGATGCCATAGGCAGATCAAATAGTGTGTTAAATATTTACGATTAAACTTTTCTACGAAACATCCATTGACCTACTGCAGATTCCATGATAGACATGCATGCACGGTAATTACAACACGATTATGATCTACCACACTTTATAATCACATAGGCCTAATAAATAAACCAACCGTTCTCAACAATTATTTACACTTTCTCACGAGTAAAATATTATGCATAAAACTAACGGAATGTCTCACTTATTTGCGCAAATTACACAACTTTATTCTAGATGTTATTCTAGGAATTTTGAGTGTTTCCTGGATTTATAAAAGTTGATATCCTTACCTTTTTACTACGGCCTTGTTTCAAAAACTTTCAAATAAAGGATGTGAACTTGTTGACACAAAAAATTTAACTTTGATCACTTCACTGCGAGTTCGATATCACGAATTTGTAGCTCACAATCCGTACAGACTTACTGTTAACACTTTATTAATGTTTAATTTAGTTATTAATTAAACTTATAAGATTAAAATTGTCGATTTAACACTACATCACAACACAGAAACTTTCTTAGCTTCTGCGAAATCTGCGAACTCTTCTCATGCGTGCGTCAACCATTGCGTTCGGAAACTCACTCAATGTGTCGACCAATGAGAAATCGTGGATCGCCAAGCCAACTCAGTCAAAACTTCCACAGATGTTATTGTCGCTGTCACTTTTTTTTTAAGTCGGCAACATTTATGAAATGTTGTCAGAAATAAAAATCATTTGTAATTAAATATATTATTTGGAAGCCCATTTATTAACTTATTTTTAACAACAACAGAATAATCAATAACTATCATGCCTCAACTTTGTAACATCTTAGTTTAGTTTATTGTCATACCCGTGGGTATAGTTTTCGCAAAACTTTTTGGACGCCCAGAAGTTGGCTACAACGGCTGCGCAGTAGTAAATCATCTCATACAAAAACGACATCAATCCGCGCCTTGCGCATCGTAACTTCAGGGCGAACCAGATGTTTGGCGAGAACTATACTTTTCTAACTAGAATGCTAAGTATTGTTAGATCTCTCATTTTAGGTAAGTTGAACTATTGCTTTGATCATTAAACCTTAGAATATTATTGTTCTTAGCATTAAACCTTTTGTGGTCTCGCACCGAAAATAACCGATCCAACACGAACTGTTGTAGCGCCAAGTTCAATCTGTAAAAAGGAGTAATTTTAGAATTTAGTTTCATCACTGATTTAAATTTCCATCAAGTTACTGTTGTTGTTGTATATCTTTGGCTTTCTGAGGGTGTTTTCTATGTTCCAACAGGTGGATTGGATAAGACTATAATATTTCAGTTAAGAACATATTTCAGGAACATTATTAAAAATTGTAGATGATAAACTCACATCTTTCTTCCATGAGGGTAGGCAGGAACTACATAATGCCACCTGCTGCCATCCTTACATATATCCATAGAGTATAATAATAGATCATACGTCCTTATCCATGCCTGTTTATGTAGTCTAAATATGAAAAGAAGAGAAGAAAGAAAAGGTATTTATATACATATACTTACAGCATGTTCATAATCCGTAGACATCCCCATAGACAATTCCACTTCATTTATATCAAGCTTCAGGTTCTCACAAACTTCCAGTCTACATTTGGCAAGAGTCACAAAGTCTGGGTTCGGCCCTTTGGATGTATCATAGTCATATATACCAATAGTCATCAAGCCTTTGAAATCTAGGTTTGGACAGTTCTTCAAAACATGTTCAACAACTTTTGTTGCTTCAGATGGCTCAATTCCATTTTTGGCTGCAAACAAATGAAAATGTTAAATATTTAATTGCCTGCTTAAAGATGTCTATGATAATCTGCCTATATTATTCCTACTGGTGGAATACAGGCCCTGCCTTCGTATTTAGCGCCAAATTACAAAAAAGAAAAAGCTTTTAATAACCAGTGTGATGGCCAGGAGCGTACCGTATCATTGTTACAATTGGCTATGGGTACCAGTAATACCCAAAATCGAAGAGTAGTTGTCTGGCCTTGGGTACCGGGAGTACCCAAGCAGAAAAGATTCAGAGTGACTGTCAATAATGCTGTGTTACACAAAATTACTATGATCACGAAGTTACTTTCAAATTTCAATGCAATATTTGCAACGTTTATGTACATCCTATTTTATTAATTAAGACAATCATATTTTAAATAATTTATACACAGTTCAAAAGGCCTGTTCATTGGATTTATAAAAATATCAAGTGTTAACAAAATACTCAGAAAGGAAGTCATAAAAATAGTTTGTTTACAAAACGAGCCGGCGACCCGCCACACCGTATCGGAAGCAGTCAGGTGGCGGCTCACTCCTGGCCAAATAAAGCTCGATGGACCCTGGGTACCACTTGTATTCAAGGCCTGGTCAAGGGATAACTCAGAAACACATTGCATCATTCATTGTTTTATAAAGTAGTTTCTGAAGATTGTCTTGGAAAGAAATTGCATTAGACTCATCCTAGATTAGACATCCAGTAAAATTAATTTATTGCACACCAGATTAATCTATCAATAGAAAATTAAATAAGATACAATACCATCTTCAGCACTTGTATTAATCTGTACCATAACTGGTAACTTCTCCTCATTCCTTCTATACTTTGGCCACTGTTTATTTAAATTGTCAGCTAGCTTTTCTGAATGAACTGTCTCAACTATGTACAACTTCGGTGATCCAAGCAATTTGTTTATTTTATTGGTTTGTAAATGGCCAATGAAATGCCATTGTATGTCCTTGCATTTCTCCAGTATTAGTGGATCACTTGCTTTCTCGGCCAATTCATTGACGTAATTCTCTCCAAAATGTCTTTGACCAGCTTCATAGGCTTCGACAATCAGAGAAGCAGGTTTAATTTTGGATACAGCCACCAACCTTGGTGCAATTTGTGGCAAATCCTGAAATTAGTTAAATATTGATTCAGTTAACTTTGTAAATGTTGGTCAAAAATTTTAAAAGATATTTTTGAGAGGTTTAGGCAGCCAAGATGGCCAGAGAGGTCGATATTGCTGAACGACGCAACGGAGAGGTTGTGCAAAAGATATCGTCTTCATTGATAACATCACTATAAGGGATGCTGTGTCGTAAATAAAGATTAAAAGGAACGATTTACACACCTTACTGCGCCTCGCAACAGCGGCTTCAATCTGCGTTAGTACGTTCTTTAGCCCAAACATAACGTCAACTTGCTGATCTTCTGATGACATAATTATCGCAAAAACACTATGTTAATTATTAGCAAGATTTCGTCAACTATACTCGTAAACTTTTATCTAAATCTACACTACAGTCACTACAATACAATCTATCTACTACACCAGTTTTATCACTTTGACAGCTTCTTTCTTATCAGAGAAATGTCATTGTCAAAAACTTTTTTTTTTTCCTACGCTCTACTCGGGCAGGCTAAGGTCTTGGACCATACCGCCTCGTCTTCAGTGCATAATATTCTTCTTAAATTCTTAAGTATGCATTAGATTGCGGATGTAATAGATTCTAATGTTTTTTTGGTGTATTTGACAGCAAATTCAGTCAGCCTTCCCAGCAAGCTTTGCGGAGGCAGTCAATACCACAATAAAATTCTCCGCTCCACTATCCCGAGATCGCTTCTGTCAATGATTTCACATATTGTCCAGTTGCGTAAACAGTTGAGACACAAAACTACACCAATTTTATATCACAATAGCCACTAGGAATCAATTTGCAAATAATATTAACAGCCGCTGAACTACACTCGAAAAAAGCCCGTCAAAAGCTCAATCATTGTCAACCTACAAAATCAATACCAGGATACCAAAGATTCCATTGAACTATTAGGTCTATGAAAGATTCAAACAGGATTCAAACATCAGGTTTTTGAGCGAATAAAAGTCATGATTTTAGGACTCGGTCGTCACAGATAATATTTCATATATAATAAAACAATTGCATTTCATTTCATATTGCATTTTAATTCAACAGAATTTCAGGTTCACTAGAACTTGAAATGTGTTGCGATTTTCCATGAGTGTGTGAGGATGAGGTTAGTGTACAGCACTAAAACAAATTAGGTATGTTATGTAGCTCTCACCAGGTGGCCTTCTAATCCTTTGGCGCTCGTGTTACTACCAATCTTACTACCAGTAGTAATACTGTTAATTTGATTCCCTTTCTTACTACTGCAGTAGTAAGTTGTTAGAAGGGTAATTATAATTTTCCCTTGTATCTTATATATTGGTAGTACAATAATAATTATAAAGAATCTGGCGACATGTTGGGTAGATTACAAGAAGGCCTCTGATTCAGTGCCACATACATGGCTCATGAGGGTGCTGGAGTTGTATAAAATAAATGCAACTCTATGCACCTTCCTTAAGTCATGTATGGGGCAATGGAAGACAGTCCTTCGATATCCAGGACGTCGACTGATTCAGGGGGATGATGAGCCTGTATGGATTAAGCGGGGTATATTTCAGGGCGATAGTTTGAGTCCACTTTGGTTCTGCTTAGCCCTGAATCCTCTAAGTACACTGTTGGAGGATTCAGGACTAGGCTATCGGTTGAGAAGAGGTGGTCAGGTCATATCTCACCTCCTTTACATGGATGATCTGAAATTCTTTACCCCAACAAATTCCAACTGACGGAGCTACTGAAGGAAACTGAAACCTTCAGTAACTCCATCAGGATGGAATTTGGTGTGGACAAATGTGCAGTCATGCATGTAAAGCAAGGGGAGATTATAGGAATCCGTGGCAATTCAACTCTCTGATTCCATACACCTTAGACATCTCACCTCGAATGAAACTTACAAGTATTTGGGTATGTCGGAAGCGTCGGGCATCAACAGTACTGACATGAAGCAACTGCTGAAGGAGCGGTTCTTTGGCCGCCTGAAAAATAGCCTTTTGTCAGACGGAAATAAGGTGCGCGCCTTCAACAGTTGGGTCATGCCGGTTTTATAAATAAATAAATAAATGATAAATAAATGATTTTATATCTGTAAGTTGGTTTGTACAAACACTTTTACATGTCGAACATATTTTTAAAACTAGATGAGGTCGGCGTTTCCTATCTGACTACTCTGAGAAGAAAGGCCGAAACAAACTCAGAGGTCACAGTCTCTTTTAAAGTCCAGACAAAATCTTGATTAGATCATGTGAAGACCATGTAGACTGATGTCTGAAATGGTCTTTTGAGGAAAGAACCAGCCAGATTGAGTGGACCTGTCCAGTCAGTGCACGCATTTGTCAATAACCGAGCAGCTCAACTCAAAATTTAAGGAGCTCAACGATTCGACGAACAATACCAAAGAAAGGACATTCGGGTAGGCCGCATAAACTACTCAAACTGCCAGACCATGATTAAAAACTAAGATAAATTTAAATAAAAACAAAAAAAAAATATCCACATAGTCTTCACATTCACAATAATTAAAATAAAATAATATAATACTTTAAAAAGTAAATATTCTTGTCATTGCAAGACAACCAAAAAAAAAAAAAATTATAATAACAAAATGCATAGTGCAAAATATAATAAAAAAACAAAATTAATTGGAGCAGCTCAATCCCAAGCCTTTTTGTCCTCAATGTAATCTTTTGTTGTATAAAACGCTTTCTGGCACAACTTACGTTTAATGAAAGACTTGAATTTATTAAGACTTAGATCTTGTACGTGGCTTGGAAGCTTATTATAAAAGCGTACACATTGACATCTAAACGAGCCACCTATTTTCTTGAGCCTTGTTGTAGGTACCACAAATTTGTGTTTGTTCCTAGTATTTATGTTATGGATATCACTGTATTTTTTAAACAATTTTATATTTTTATGGGCATATAAAAGATTTTCATAAATATACTGAGAAGGCACAGTCATTACATTAATCTCCTTAAATTTCTCTCTGAGAGAGTGTCTCGGGCTTAATTTATAAATTGATCGAACAGCTCTTTTCCGCAAAGATAGTCTGGATGTGGGCGGCATTTCCCCACAACAGAATACCGTACGACATTACACTATGAAAATAGCTAAAGTATACTAAACGGGCTGTCTCTATGTCAGTTAAATTACGATTTTTTCTAACAGCATATGCTGCGGAGCTTAGCTTCTTTGACAATTTATCTATATGTGGGCCCCACTGAAGCTTAGCATCCAAAGTTAAGCCTAAGAATACTGTGCTATTTTCAGGATTCAATTCTTCGCCCTTTATCAACACATCGGTTTTCACCTGCCTAACGTGAGGTAGGGTAAACTTAATGCATTTGGTTTTTTTTTCATTAAGAAGTAAATTATTAACATTGAACCAGTGAACTACTTTTGAGATCGCGCTATTTACATCGTCAGTAACCAGCTGCTGACGTTTAAGTTTAAACAAAAGTGAAGTATCATCCGCAAACAACACTATATCATGGTTATCCTTTATGAGGTAAGGCAAGTCATTAATATAAATAAGAAACAAGAAAGGACCAAGAATCGAGCCCTGCGGGACTCCCATTGTTACCATAGATCCAGGAGATCTTTTTCCATTAACGTCAACGGTCTGAATCCTATTACTCAAATATGAAGTAAGAAGATCCAGAGCGCTGTTCCGGATCCCGTAGTGGCGGAGTTTCCTGATTAGCGTTTCATGAAAAACACAATCAAATGCCTTGGACAAATCACAAAAGATTCCCAAGGCATCGCACTTATCTTCCCATGCATTATAAATATGTCCTAAAAGCTCAACACCGGCATCAGTAGTTGAACGACCCCTTGTAAAACCTAACTGCTTGCTATGTAATAATTTATGTTTATTAAAAAATCTATCTCTCTATTTTGATGTACTCTTTCGGCATACTGAAATGGACTCAAACCGAGCTCGACGCCCTCGACAGGAGGGTCCGGACACTGCTGACCGTATATAAATATGTCATTTTTTTGGCGAATAAACACTATTTCTTTCTTTGTTTCTATCATTGGTAGTAACAAGGGCAAATAGTAATTACCGTTCTAACAACTTACTACTGCAGTAGTAAGAAAGGGAATCAAATTAACAGTATTACTACTGGTAGTAAGATTGGTAGTAACACGGGCGACAAAGGCTTCTAATGGGCCATGGTGTGGGCCAAAATAAGCCAAATATTATTTTCAAAGTCAATTATTTTCAAACAAACAAGGAATATTGTATATTGACCACAATAGATCCCAAGAGTCAAAGTGTCAGAGTTCTTTCTCGGCCCCTCCACAAGATAAGATTGTGGTCCCTTATTCTAGGCGAGCCAGAATACCTATCTAGATTTAAGAACTAATAGTCCAGAACTTTTCGGGCTTAGTGAATAACACTAACGTAACCCTAACGTAGCAATAACGTATACGTCAGTTTGACTGGTTTGACTTATGTCGCAGAGATCAAGCTATCTTTTTTGAAGTAGACACATCAACACGGTCTAGGGATATTTTTAAAAAAGCGAATTACTATCAATGTGTTAATTATTTATATGACATGTATATATTTAAAAGATACGTTATTTAATATTCTACCATTTTTTAATAATGGTTAAGGTACTTCGATTAAAATTTCAGGATTTTATGGAAAAAAAATGAAGTATAGACGGAAACCGTATATGAATTAACTTTTAATTTATAAGTAAAAAATGAAAAAAATAATTTAATTTGTGTTTATAAACTTGAAGTTAGTAGTCTGAGAAAGCGCCCATGATGTTCATAACACATCGGCAACGATTCGGCATGCTCAGAACAAGGTTGTCAATGTCTTGCTGCGGAATATTGTCCCATGTCCTTCTGAAGTGCGCAAAAAGTTGATCTTCTGTAGCCAGATTTTCAGGACCTTCCTTCAGAGCTCTTCTTTGCAGCATATCCCACGCATGCTCAATGGGATTTAGATCTGGCGATTGAGCAGGCCAGTCTAAGGCCCTAACATTGTGTGTATGTAACCAAGCTGCTACCGTTCTCGCCGTGTGTGCCCGTGCATTGTCGTGCATGAACAGGAAATCTTGCCCCAGTTGTGTTCTGTGGGGCAAGATTACGGGCCCCAGCACCTGTTGGACGTATCGTTCTGCCGTCATATTGTCCCGCACCCAAACGAGATCCGTCCGTCCTCCAAGACGAATTCCTGCCCAAATCATAATTGTTCCTCCTTGGTATGGGTGAACTTCCTGAGGGTTCTGAAGACGGCTCCATCGTCCAGGAACTCGCCAAACACGCGTCCTTCGTGAATCTGGATGGAAGCCGAACCTGGATTCATCCGTGAACAGCACATCGGACCATTGCTCACGGCCCCAGTCCACGTGGTTCCGAACCAATTCTAATCGTCGTCCACGATTGCCTCTCCGTAAGGGTGGGACCCGGAGTGGTCTACGAGAGCGTAGATTGCTTTCATGCAGTCGCCTTCTTACAGTTTGGTCACTCACAAGCACTTGGTGTTCCACTCGCAGCCTTTGGACCAATTGAGTCGCCGTTGCATTTGGTTGAGCTCGCGCAGTAATTTGCAAAAATCGGTCTTGTCTGGGGGTAGTGATGCGACTTGGCCCCCGGTGCCTCTCCGCTACTTCACCTGTGGCACGATAGCGTGTCCACAATCTTGAAATTACATTTTGGTGGGTCCCTATGGCCTCAGAAACATTACGCTGAACAGACCCAGCTTCCAGCATTCCCACAACTCGTAACATCTCCGCCCTCGTCAAATGTTGGCGTTGCATGGCTACAATACCTCAATTTTAACTTTATCTTTCGTTTAAAAATGAAAAAAAACTGTAACTAAACGTAATTCGTATTGTTTTCTAAATTTCACACAAATGAAAATTCCCTCTCCTACACATCAAGACTTTTTTATGCCACCGAAACAAAAGAATTTTCAAAAATTTGAATTTGGAATTAGTCCGAGATAAATTACAAACAAATCGGTGTATAAAAGATTCCAATGCGGCCAGTACTTTTCGAGTTATTTAATTGAGTATGAAATATCCCCCGTGTTGATGTGTGTATAAAGTATAGAGTGCTAGTATGCAAGTTTGACCAGTAGGCACGACTTAGATCATCGCTCCACGCCGGCCGCTAGTGCTGCCAGCAGGGATGACAATCTTAATAGTGGCAAACGAGATAACGTTCTAATATAAGTGCATAAAATTAGGTTGGACAGCAAAAGTATTGCCATTCCATACATTATCATACTGTATCAATGGAGAAATTGTTTGTTTTCCACTCTGTATAAAAAATACTCTGTGCCCATACCTACCTCATCTGCTATCAGAGAGGAGTTTGTAATGATACGTATTATCTAGTAGTCAGTGCCTCATCTGCTCATCTGCCTACGCTGTTTAGCTCTATATAGCTCCTTTTATCCTTTATCTAAGCTACGCTAAGACGTCCGGTGTGTTGCACTCTATACTTTAGTTGTTAAATAACTGAAGTAGGTATAGAGAATCAATTTTATTCTCGAAGGTTTCAGGCTTCTCCCTTCAGGGACTCTGTGAGAGGGTGGCTGGACGCCATCCTTCATTATACAAGATGCGAGTCTAGATCAGTCTAGACACAAATAATAATATCATAAAAGATAGCTTGACAAATGTCAAACTCACTTATACGATGTTTGTTAAGTTAGTGTCTTTTCTCAAACATGCTTGGAAATTTGAGCATTATTTTGACAACTTTCTTCGAGATAAATTGAAATTGCAGTACAGGCCAAATACATGCGAGCAGCGGCGGGCAAAAGTTGTATGAAAATCCATATCTGTCGTTTGTAGCGGCCAAATAAATTCCATAGTAAACTCATATCTGTCGTGTAATTTGAAAATGGAACGATCTTTTACTCCGAATCATGGCAACCAAGGAGGTAACGTATCAAAGGTTTTATTTAAATTTCAAACTGGCTTGCATATAGAAAGCTGTTTATTGAAAAAAAAACAAATGAACACTTCAAGGCTTGCGATTTTTATTTGCGCGGATTTTTTTAGTATTATGCCCGCTTTAGTATTAAGGTGGAAACAGATTATTGAAACCCCACGCGACCCCACGCCACCCGACGTGTCGACACCCGACGCGCACCGTGCACATATACAACACCCCACATGATGCTACAACACGTTAGCTAATGTCATAGCCAGTATTGCCAGGTCTCGTTTTTGTTTTATCTCAAGTCTGATCTCAATGTACCCTATACTCCATTTGCGATAACATTAGACGTTTAAATTAGCCCATATTACAGCTCATTCAACCGATTTTAACTTCTATTGCGTTTGTGATACGACAAATGATAGCTGCAGTAAACAGTTGGTTTTGGTAACAGGTTTATGCTTTTTATGTCATCCTTATGTTTACAGGATAGAACCCAAAATCGGTTGAACGGACTGTAAAAAGATTTGGAAACATGTCTTGATTTTAAGTTATATAAAAAAAAAATATTTTTTTATTAATTTGCTTTCCCTCTCCGTTCTATATATATTTGATACATTTCATGCAAGATAATACATAAGATGAGACATTATAATCTATAATATAAATACAGACCAGTTTTACTATAACAATAATAGAAACCATAACAAAAAACTGGTTATTTAGGGATTTACGTCATTGAGACTATGATAGGCGTATCGAAAAAGAAGTTTTAAGAAATTGTGGGCTCAAGGGTAATATTTAAACTTAAGTCCATATCATTGCAAATTTGACTCAAAAAGTTACTAATTTCTATTATAGCATAAACATAAAAATTACCCTCACCGATTTTGTACCCTAAAAATGACCGTGCTGATGAAACTTTACTCTAAATTAGGGTAAATTTCCCTTTGTTGGCACCACTCGACTGACTGACGCGTGGGATCGGGTGTTAATAGAGACACACTGTGTCGAAACGTCGGGTGGCGTGTGTTCCCCCACTCCCGGCAACACGCTGATCCAAACCGACTGCGTGTTGACACGTGGGAATGCGTGTGATCGCATGGCGTGTTGACTATGTGTCTCTGACCATACTAAATGTATGGGTTTGATTAGTACTTCAATGCGTCAGAAGGCGTCGGGTGGCGTGGCGTCGGGTGGGGTTTCAATAATCTGTTTCCACCTTTATTCACTAACAATTCTTGCTATAATTTCGTTCGGAAACATACGGATCTACTCAAAGTTGTGTCCAATAAATAAATCAATGATTCTAAATAAAATAAATTCAAACACACAGTATTTATATTATATACACGTTATGTAACAAGAATAAAATAATGTAATCTTCAATACAAACATTTTATTGAATTTAACATTTTCACTCCACAGCTGATCCAATTCAATTCTTGATTATTTCTGAACAAAGCGCAGACGTCAACTCAATTGATTTTCTTCACGTTTGTTTGCGTTTTTCGCGACGGAAATTCGTTTATCAAACAATAAATTGCTTTAATTATGATCGAAATACACACTGAGAACACCGGCTGATAAACAAGAGCCATGAACGTGTTGGAGAAAGCTGAAAAGGCTTTGGAATTCCTAAAGGCAAATGAGAATACGGCGAAGTAAGTTTTTGCATAATTTTTCCGTCTTCGGCTATAAGTTTGTGATGGTTTATTTATATATGTGTTGTTTGTAGGAGTCATGAGCTGCAGGCGGCGGCGGGGACGCTCGGGCGTTGTCTGGGAGCCTTAGGGAGCCGTTCAAACTGTGCTCGTCACTATGCAAACTTATTGCATTCGG
Organism: Orthosia cruda; assembly: GCA_964057195.1. Lineage (NCBI taxonomy): Eukaryota > Metazoa > Arthropoda > Insecta > Lepidoptera > Noctuidae > Orthosia > Orthosia cruda. The sequence continues at coordinate 29,104,540 of OZ059827.1, forward strand.
CTGCGCCAACGCTTCTCCTTTTAGCTAGTAACGATAGCGTAAGTTACCTTGAATGTTTTTTAGCCAAATAGCGTGAAGGATGATTCAACTGTGTTATCCAATGATTGGATTATTATGCACTGTTGTTAAGAAACAGAATAATGAGGAAATGTAAGTCTATGTGCAATGTTTATGCAAAATAAACATTACGGATTTTTTATCGCATTGATTATGTCTTTCATTTCTATCTGCAACAACTTTCAGAATAAAAATACTGTTCAGTTGCATGCATTTAGACTGGAATGGCATCATCGCTTACCATCTGGTGAGATAGTGGTCAAGCGTGAGCCTATTGATAATAAAAAAAAAGGAAACAGTATCAACATAGTTTGCAGACGGCTAGGCAGATGATGTTTTATGGACTAAGATGTTGATGATAATGCTAGAAAAACAACATTTCAGGCAGAAGTACGTCTTGTAGGTGATGAAGCATTGAACAGAGCTGTGGTCGGAGGATTCGCCTTTCATTCTCACAAGACCAATATTGTGCTACAGAATCAAATAGACCACACTAAGAATGCAAGGTATGTATAGAAAAAAACTTTTTGCATTGCATATAAATACATGTTATAATCTTGTCATTAAGCGGGCACTTAACTCACAAAAGGACTCAACATCATTCCGCTTGTGTTTGTTTCAGTTCAACTTTACATTTGCATTTTAATAAGAATGACACAGTCTGTATGGCTGCTAGCCAAACTTAATACCAATAGGATAATTCTATTTAAATATGAATGTAGGTAAGATGCAGTTAAACCAAGATCCTATATGCAAAATATACACTAAGACGTGGAGTTGCAGACACTAGCAAATTATTTATTTACATAACCAAGTTCCCTTATTATTTATTGTTGATGAATAGTAATAATAATATTCTAACTAATAATATTCTAACTAGGTTCCAATTATAACAAAACTTTTTTTTTATTGTCTTAAAAAAGTTTCTAATAATACAACATTCTTACTTCCTACTTGTTGAATAATCACTTTTGTTTTATTCGTAATAATGAAAATAATCTAGGTTTCTATAAAATGTTGAACATGTATGTACAAAACTTGTTTTATTACAATGTTCCTCAAATATGTTTAACTGAAATGTGTCTAGCTAATTAATTAAGTAATTAAAACACACATTAGAAAAATTGGGTAGGGCAATGAGTCAATTACATAGAATTTGTAAAATACGTGTTGGAATATGTATATGTCATGGGCCAAGTGATTATTCAGGGTACTATGTATAACCCAATGTATGTGTACCCTTCGGGTCCAGTATAATAACGCGTTCAGATAACTGATGGGGTTGCCTTGGCGTTGTAGTGCGTCAGGGATGTTTGCAGCAGCGCGTGTGGATTGTTTTTACGCGATAATGCGCAAGCGTGCAACATCAATTGTGGCCCGGGTTATGGACAGCCGTAACAGGGTTCTGAAAATAATTGCTGACAGAGTGGACTGTCCGTATATAGTTCACTGCTGTCAGTTACATGTGTCACCGTATTGTGTTGTTTACTAACACTTAGTTTTAAGCACATTGTTACTAACCCTATATGAGTTTTCGATCGAAATATTTTTTTTTTTTTTTTTTAATTTGAATAATGCCTAAGCATTATAAATCTAGTCCGAATCTGCTCCGTCGACATTGCTGCTTAAATGGTAATCGTACTTACCTATTCTAAATTAAAACCAATGTCAAAATCACAAAAAAAACTACTTTTATTAGCCAGCCCAATAAGTGATAAGCATTATTCAGAAAGCCCGCTCAATTTAATTATTTCAATAGTTTTTATCATATTGCCTTGCGGGCATTATGAATAATGCCGTATTTATCACTTGGTCCATAACATATATATTATTATGTTGTCACATTCTACAATCCTACTCTATATATATAAAAATGAATCCCTATTTCCCTTGGTCACGGCATCACGCGTGAAAGGCTGGACCGATTTCGCTTCTTCCTTTTTTGTTGGTTTTGTTATTGTTAGGAGAAGGTTCTTATGAAAAAAAAAATACCTTAATAATAGGATAGGTATGTAGGTAGGGTATGGTAGGTAGGGTAGGGTAGGGTAGGGTAGGTAGCGTCGGGTAGGTAGGGTAGGGTAGGTAGCGTAGGGTAGGTAGGGTAGGGTATTTAGGGTAGGTTAGGTAGGGTAGGGCAAGTAAGGTAGGGTAGGTGAATGTTTGGTGTTTTTATGGCAAAACAAAGTTTGCCGGGTCGGATAGTAATATTATAAATGTGAATGTTTGGATGGATCATTGTTACTCAATAATTCCACAGCAAATGAATGGATCTGGATGAAGTTTGGCACAGAGATAGATTATACACTGGAATAGCACATAGGCTATTATTTAACCCAGTCTCTTGGGCTTATAATATATTTTGACTTCCGAAGCAGCAGGCAGATGCTAGTTAGAAATATGCCGTTAAAATATACCAGCGTTTTCACTAATACAAACTTTCTTTTAGGCATCAGTCACAAAGACACGAAAAGCAGGCCTCTGTGATAATTGCTCATATTAGAATTCTGCACGCGCCCCCTTTGCCTAAACCTTAATTTGAAAATAGTACTTATGTGCCCGTTCATACTAAAACTAGGTGACATTTACATTAATGTTTAAATTACTTTAAATGTTGTTGGATTTTGTACGCTCGGCCCAGCGCATAATGTTGAAAATTCAACTGTACAATAACTTTTAGGTGTTCAACGTAATAGCCACTAATAATCAGACTTTGATCAAATCTTCATAACCTTTTCCTAGATGGATCCGCGCCGCCCTCTCTCGGATATGCCTCGGCGAATGCTGGCTTCGTCCTGGAGTTGGCAAGATCCGAACACAAGCACAGACACTATTCCCCAAACTCAGTCAGATAGTGCGACAGACCAATGAGATCCAGCTGATTGTTGAGGCCTTGGAGAATAACCTGCCGAGGATACTCACGGCGCTGGCTGAGTATACTACTGATGAGGAGATTTCTGGTAAGTTGATGTTGGGAATTTTATTTGACTTGCGGCTTTGTGACTTAAACAAAGTAAAAAACAAAACATTATGGAGATAAATTTGAGCATTCATTTATACAAACATTCTCCATATTGTTGTGGTTAAAAACACAGTTTAAACTTAAACGTATGTGCCAATTCGTTGGTTAAATGACTATGAAGCGACTGCTGAAAGGCAGGTTTTAGGCTTGATTCCCAGATCAGGTCAAGGCCTTTTGTGTTTTTCTTCTGAAATTCACTGGAAACTCAGAAACTGATGTTTGCCCAGTTTAGGGCTCGCCCTGTACAATATGGAAATTAAACGAACTGGAAAAATAAAAGTTCGCAACACAGTACTTCACACTGTCACATTTAAGAAAATTAATAATGATTTTATAATAATTATAGTCCGTAAAACGGGGTGAATAGGCATTCAGGGGTGAATGGCAACAAAACCTTGAATTGAATTTTCAAGATATTTAAAAATTGTTTGCAGTATTTTAGTAGGTACTTCAATGTATTAAATAGGTAATTATAAAAAGCTATGCTTTTTAGGGTTCCGTACCCAAAGGGTAAAAACGGGACCCTATTGTTAGCACTCCGCGGTCCGTCTGTCTGTCTGTACCTCATGAACCGTGATAGCTAGACAGTTGAAATTTTCACAGATGATGTATTTTCATTACCGCTATAACAACAAATACTAAAAACAGAATAAAATAAATATTTAAGTGGGGCTGCCATACAACAAACGTGATTTTTTTGCCGTTTTTGAGTGGTACGGAACCCTTCGTGCGCGAGTCCGACTCGTACTTGGCCGGTTTTTTTTTTTAAACCAAGAAGTGGTATCTAAGCCCTGCATTCCTATTCAACCCATTTTACTCGGTACCTAATTTCTATCTAAAACATGCTTAATAAAGATATATAATAACAAAACTCTCATTCACTTGTTTCCAGAACTATCAAAAGCCTTACTATCGCACGTGGAGACATCAGATCCAGCTGTGAGACGCGGCATAGCTACGTGTGTGGCCCATCTCTGTTCACACAGGGAGCCACTGCTAACCAACATATTGGCGAGAGTGTTCGGTAAGTGATAAATTGAGGTGGTTGTTTGTATGTTTGTGTTTCAACTTTCAATCACGCAAAAACGGTTGAACGGATGAATTTTTGCACGTTTTGGATAGTTTATAACCTAGATTAACTTTTTACCCCAATAAAATTGGTATAACGATCCATTGGGACAATATAACAGTTATCATGAGGGCGAAGCATCGACCACATAGCCACTAGACGCCTAATGCTTGATCTAATACATCAAAACAATTCTGTCAACTAGCTGAGGTATGAGGAACGGGACGACTGCGCCCTGATTGGTCCTTTACCAAGGTCATATGTCTCATTAAGGATGGGACAGGTTTAAATAAAACCCGACAGGTATCGATATTTTTAGATAAATAATATTTGTACTTATTTTTTTTAAAACCTATTACCTTTTTTATTATTAATTATACGGCTTTTTAACATTTTAGTAATAACATAAAATGTTAGAACTAAAAAAAATATCGAAATTACAAAGGTAACAAAACATACTTTGTTTGGTTGTTGGTTCTTAAATATAGTAATATTAAATCTTAGTAAAAAAACGTCATCAAAAAATCGTTTCACAACTAACAAACTATTCAATTTAATGTTTTTATTTGTAAGGTTTATAGTACTATCGATAACAGATTTGGTCATAGGATATGGTGCATCACTAGTTGTGTTTACGAAATTATAGAGGAGAAGAGATAGCGAAAAAAATACTTTAAAAAGAAAGAGACGCAAACATGCGGTGGGCGTTTTCACCTACAAACATGACCAGTTTAATATGAACTCCGATAAATAATATCAGAAAATAAATCTAATTATGTTTATATGTAACTATTAACTTATCAATGAAATGTTATGCCATTTTTCCGTAAACTCGAAGTCTGGCTGTTGTTACCATACTAACGGATTGTACAAGAGGCCATTATAATATTTATTTCGTCAATTTTTTATTGACTGACGCGGAAGTGTTTACGGCTCACAGAAGTGGTCGGTACTAATTCGAAATTGTCGAGTGGCGAGCTGTATTACCTGTATATGATCTTTTTAGTCATATGTGTTGACAGACATCGCTCGCCTGTTATGAGGCGTCTAGGGGCTGTGTGGTCGCTGGGGCGAAGCCACAGGCAAAAGCTTTGCAAGGCTATCTATACTAGCCTTGCACTAAGGCCTCCTTCAGACCGTAACTTTTTTTAAAATTTTATGTAGGCTCGCGCTTGACAACATCTCACCTAATACCACACATAACTAAGACAACAACATAAGGTATGACGTGTTGTATGGTGAACCACGCTTGCCTAGAAGTAACCTATTCACTCTTGACTTAAATATCCCTAGGTTGTAGCTATCGGGAAACTCAGACTATACAGATTTCTATCGATTTTGTGCTTGATCTGTCCAATCATCAAGTAAACCATGTAACCCAGTTTGCATATTAATTGTGATACTGTTATTTTTGCAGAAAAACTATGGCCACTGACACCAGACAGTACAGTGGTGATGGGATGGTTTTGCGTCATAAAAGCCATCTTCCAAATCAACGACATTGCGAAATTTGCCGAAAACGACTTGTTCGCTGTCCGGGATTATTTAGAGGTAAGAATATCACTGTAATCGTCATTATAATTTTTGCCTAAAGACGTCCACAGCTGAACATAGGCGTGGGGTCTCATCCCATACACAGAAACTGTCCCGACGTACTGTACTGATTATACTGATTATTTGATTTATCTATCGATATCGATTGATTATTAGATAGTGAACTATCTATCGCCGTGGAACGGAACCGAACGCGATCGATTTACAAAAAATAATCAGTATAATCAGGTGAAAAACGCTAGTTACGTGGCACGGTTTCTTTGTATCGGATGAGGCATCTGTATGCTAGTATTATATTATCTGTGACATAGGTCAAACTTTTTAAAATTCTTTGGGCTATGTCGATAACTTTGGTCCGTGTGAATATCCTCATTTCTGATGTGATCACGCAAGGAAGCTCCGAGCATAGCCCTCACTGCTATATTAAATGGTATTTGTCTTGACTTGAACATTTATAATTAAAATAATCCTCGATGTACTATAATAAAGTTATTTCGTAGTTTTTTGGGCGGGATATTTTCGAGTGTAGTTCAGCGGCTGTTAATATTATTTGCAAATTGATTCCTTGTGGATATTTTGATATAAAATTGGTGTAATTTTGTGTGTCATCTGTCTACGCAACTGGACAATATGTGAAATCATTGACAGAAGCGATCTCGGGATAGTGGAGCGGAGAATTTTATTGTAGTATTGACTACCTCCGCAAAGCTTACTGGGAAGGCTGAATCGATACAATTTGCTGACAAATACTCCAAAAAAACATTAGAATCTGTTACATCCGCATTCTAATGTATACTAAAGAATTCAAGAAGGATATTGTGCATTGAAGACGAGGCGGTATGGTCCAAGACCTTAGCCTGCTCGAGTAAGGCGAAAAAAAAAAAGGAGTTCTTTCACATTGATTAATATGTCATCAATCACTGATATTGAATGTAGTCGGTTAGTGTCCGACCGAAAGTTCGCTTTCGGTCGAGTTTCGGCAAAAAAATGAGTTTTGGTTTAGTTTTGACCGAAACCGAAACTGCATTCGGGAGTTCTCGCGCTGTGATCGGTTATGTTTGGCGCGTTGAATTACATCCAAGCGAGTATATTTTTGCGAATATTTTTTTCTTGAATAAGTGAAAATGTCGAAGACTGCATAGCTATGTGATTTAAAGATAACAAAATAAAGACTGATTATAATAACGTTTTCTTTATTTTTCCTTCCCTTTCTTTTATCCTTTTAAGGAAGTCTTGGTTTCGGTTTCGGCCGAAACTGAGACTGTTGCCGAAATTCGTTTTCTGTCCTAAAAACCAGTTTCGGTCGGACACTATAGTCGGTTGATTGGTGGACTCCATTTTCCGCACTTAGTCTCATGTTCGATCCGTTGTGTTTGGCGTTGTGGACAGTAGTGGAGACGATAGATACGATTTTTAGTTTGATAACACCCTAAAAGTTAATGCATTCAGGATAACGAGTTGGAACTATTTGAGAGACTTTTTGAAAAGGCATATATTTTTCTTTAGTGGCGACCGCGAACCGGAAGGCGTTGCGTTGGAAGGCCTCCCACCAGGTGGACCGATGACCTAGTGAAGGTTGCGGGGATCCGCTGGTTGCGAGACGCACGGGACCGGTCAATGTGGCGACGCTTGGGGGAGGCCTATGTCCAGCAGTGGACGTCTTTCGGCTGATATGATGATATATTTTTCTAGTATTTGTTCCGTTAATCAGTTTTGATCTATCCAAACCATTCAATTACCCTAAAACCAGTTACAATATGTAATGGGTGTAGTTTTGATAACTATTTTTATTGGTTCCAGCTATACTACCTCTGCATCTACTACATAGAACATACGAAGGAGCACAACGTACAGAACGCCATCATGGAGTGTTTCACAGTGATCCTGTCTCTAGCCTCCGCGCAGTGCAAGACAGCCTTACTGGACAGACATCCCAGACATGTGTCTCTAGATAATACTCATAGCGAGAAGGGACATAGGAGGAATATTAGTAAGTATTCAGCATAAAAATAAATTAAATTAATTAATCAATAGGGGTGATGACGGGGTACGAAACAGCAAATTCTATTTAGTCTGCTGTTTAAATTATCCAAAAATATTGGACACGTATTTGTTGCTAATTCAATTCAATAAAAACTCACCAAGATAAAGCGCATCAAAGTTCGGGAGTGAGGGCTTGTGACGTAACTTCTTTGTTAAAAAGTGTACCAAGGCATGATTTCTTGCGATATTTTAACGTATTGTATCGTCATAATTTTTTTTAACGTAACGAAAAAAAATATTTTGTGTGTCCAATATTTTTTGAAATCTAACTGACGGACTATAATATTTTTTTAGTCATCATCCCTATTATATTATATATATTTTATATTTTTTGGGCACCCGCCCACCGTAATATCAGCTTGGCCGTTTTCGGACTTTGTTGGAGCCGATTTAGAGTCAAATTAGATGCTGTTAGAATCATGGATGGAGCTCTCACAATGCCTTAGGTGATCTTTCTCGGAAGTGCGTTAAAATCATGGAAAGAGAAAATAGTAGTATTTTATGCAATTAGTGAATAAATGACGGATTTAAAGCGAAGGCCATAGATGAATCACGAGCGTAGCGAACCTCGTTCACTGACGGCAGCGCAACGCGGCATAAAAATAAAATTATTCATTAAAAATCTTTTTAAAACGAGTTTTTTCGTATTCTTTTCAGCAAACCCTTTCATTTGATACCCATATCATGGCAGTGCACAAAACATAACTAGTTCGGCATCATAGGCCGTCCGCCATATTGGGTTTAAAATGACTTCACTCAGCTAACCATGTATTGTCATCCGAACTAAACGTGTATGCAAAATTTCATCTTAATCGGTGGAGGATAATACTATTTATATACTCGTATATGTCGCAAACATGAGGGCAATCTTCAATATACCCTCGATCTTGTGGGCTTAATGTGGGTATGCTTGCACAAAGCAGGTAACTTATGCCGTTTTAGAGATAGTCCTTGGTCCAATTTTATCAAAGCAGCGGATTCGGTCACCAATACTTTCGCTTTCTCTCAACAAACACACACTTTTTCAAGTTTATACACGCCGCTTTCGGCTAGTCTAGTTCTCAACTCTTTTCCTCACAACTCTTTTCAACTCCGAAACGCGCGTCCGCGCGTTTCTTTACCAACTTCACTAAGCCATGGTGGAAGAACCCACTGAGAGCGCCTGTATAGACACCCCTGCTTATTATTGACTAAAGAACTCATCCGGCAAATTACCGCTTTATAACGTCCAATAGGAATCGTGTATTTTGTCATAAGAAAAATAAAGTGTTGTCAATCGAATAAAATCGAACTGAGATTTGAATCAGAAGCTAAATGTTGCCAATTAAACAAAACTGAATTAATAACTTTACAAGCGATATTTCTTTGTTCCTGATTATTAATCGTATACCTTCCTCCTATATATATAATAACTACTTTAAAATTCAGTTGCAAGATTTTTACTCGAACACACTTACATACATACATTGCAAGTTAAATAAAAGCTTGTAAAAAATGGACGTAGTTTTTTACACTCACGGAGCGTTTGGAGTGCGTCAAGATGGCGGCCAGGATGAACATTTTTCGCATTGATGATCACTTTAAACGCCACTCCAATACGTCTAAATGGAGTGGCGTGCTAGATTTCAGTCCGTTTGGAAATCCACGGCCGAGTAGCCGCCGTTTTATAAACAGCATACGTTTTTGACATTCATGGGCAGATTTTGTAATGCGGCCACACCGTTTAAACTTTAAGGTTGCCCTAGTCGACGGCACGAACTATTTTGTGCGCGGGTTTAAAATACATGCTGTCTCATACGACAACACGTGCGAAAGAGATAGATGCTGTGATGAGCAGTAAGAAGCTAATTCGCATACGAATACAAAATTGCAATTTTGCAAATTTGTAGCGAATTGGATGATTTTTAAGGACAAAAAAGAGCGCGCAAAATTTTATAATTAGACCTTTGGGAGTCTGGATATCATGAAAAAACGACTAAATGTATCTGTTTTAAATGAAATTATTTGCATTGTTGAACTACCCCTGTATAGTGACTGTTTTGATATTTTTCTTCTTCTTATGGTATTTATATGCGCACAAAGATGCGTTAAAATTAGTGTTGAAATATGGAACTTTCGACGCTCATAACTTAAAAATATATATTTTTTTACTTTTTTGTTTCCATACAGCGATAGATAATGATGAGACGAATTGATATCATTTTGATTTTTATTTTGACCGTACACCATCAAACAGTGGAGTAATCGCCGTACTACGTTTGTAAGGAAGAATGTTCGACTAGGTAGTAGTAGTAGGGACTCCCTTTTCCGCACTTAGAATGTTCGACTAGGGCAACCTTATGTATATTATTATGAATCTCTCCACGGATGGTCTTCCATCCACGGACCGACCTCGGAAAGCATTGCTCCTTGAAGATCGACCCTTGTGGCTGTTATTATTAAGCCATGAGCCCATTTACAATACTAATATTAAATTGGAATTGTCCACAGCTATAGTCATCGGCACGTAACTTGGCAAGAGTCGTTAGATGCGCAGAAGTCGTTTTTTAGATCTCCTCGGTAGTGAAGCGGGACGCGGGGTACAAGATCGCGCCGATCCGAGCGCGCGATTGGTGGCGCAGTCGACCCGCGCCTCCCGCACCCCGTCCTCTTTCCGTTGGCTCCCGATTACACTTGCGTGCACGAAAGTTGTATACTTTGTTTTTGTTGAGTTTTTGTTAAGATTTTGATAAGTTAGTTTTTGTTAGGAGTAGTTGTTATTGTTTTGAATTTAGTTTTTATTACGAGTTTTACTGTTTTATTTTGATCACAATGCCATAATTTTTACTATCTTTCTCAATTTTTTTTTAACTTGTGACTGTATATATATTTTATTTATAACACCTAATAAACTTCACGAATTCCTCTCCATTATTTAACTTTCCTCTAAACATACATTTAAAAGAATAAATGATGGCCCTAACCATTGAAAAATTACAAGAAATAAAAGTGACCACTTTTTTGTGGCAGTAAGTGTACGATGCGCGAACTTACCCCCACTACGCCAAAACCTTGCCAAGTTACGTGCCGATGACTATAACATCCTCTTGACTCACCTTTTAATAATCTTCTTTCTTTATCCAGGTACCTCAAGTATAATATCATCCCGGTACGCCCCCAGTCCTCAGTCTGAGCTCAAAGATCCGTTAGAGATATCGTTCTCCGGAGCATTGCATCTCGGTAGTCTGTTGCAGTTGCAGCAGACGCCTAGTTTGAGCGTTGAGGACCTTACCATACAGGTATTTGTATATTTATATTGTTTAATATAATTATGATGGTTGATCTGAGTGGTGCCGATCCATATGTCATGTTCGTGAACGGGCGCCATCGGTTGGGATTGGTCATCAATCATCACATTTGTAGTTCGAAAATGGTCTTTATTACTACGACATAAAAGTCCGAGTTCAAGGATCCGTTAGAGATATCGTTCTCTGGAGCGTTGCAGCTCGGGAGTCTGTTCCAGTTGCAGCAGACGCCTAGTTTGATCTTTGAGGACCTTACCATACAGGTATTTGTATATTTATATTGTTTGATATAATTATGATGGTTGAGCTGAGTGGTGCCGATCCATATGTCATGTCCGTGAACGGGCGCCATCGGTTGGGATTGGTCATCCATCATCAAACTTTCAGTTCAAAAATAGTCTTTATTGCTACGACATAAAAGTGGTCAAGGATCCGTTAGAGATATCGTTCTCTCGAGTAGCAGCTCGGAAGTCTGTTGCAGTTGCAGCAGATGCCTAGTTTTACATGTATTTTTTTATCACTAGCTTCTGCTGCCGGCTTCACCTGTGTGAAAAGGGTTTTGTTATTCCGAGGGAACATCATACCGGGATAAAAGTAGCAGCCTGTGTGTTGTTCCAGACTATAATCTATCTCTGTGCCAAATATCATCCAGATCTATTCAGCCGTTCTGGCCATCCATCCAAATAACCATCCATCCATTTACCCAAACTTTCGCATTTATACTTATAGGGGACTTGGTAGGATTAATTGTCTCTAATTCAGTTTCCTTTCTTGCAGACGCCAGACTCCCCAGTGAGCGACCAAGAAATGGAAATGCCGAACTCAGAGCAACTATCTAAGGATCTATCAGAAAAGCTACAAGAGATTGAAGAGATTGAACCTAAAGAGACTGAACAAATTGATCATGCGCATACTGTAACCGATGGTGGGATTAAGGTACGGACTTTTTTTTTTGTTTTTTTTTTAAATCGATTGGCTCGCGTTTGACCACTATCTCGCCTGAAGGTAAGCGATGATGTGGTCTTCTTATTTTACTTTACATTTGCGTTAATATCGCCTGCGTCAGTTTCTGCAGGAGAAAATGTTTAATTTTACTGTATTGAAAGAACAGCAATATTCAAGAAGTGCCGTTCGGTCAAAAAAAAATCTTTCGTATCTAATAAAAACTTTCATTTACTAGCTGTGCACGCGGCTTCGCTGCCGTCAACTGCTTACCCTACCCTACCTACCTACCAATTATTTTCTTATTTATTTCTTTCATAAGAAGCTTCTCCTAACATAACAAACACAACAAAAAAAGAATTAGCGAAATCGGTAAAGCCGTACTCAAGTTATATCGTGACCAGGAGAAATAAGGGTTCATTTTTAGGGTTCCGTACCCAAAGGGTAAAAACGGGACCCTATTACTAAGACTCCGCGGTCCGTCTGTCTGCCTGTCTGTCCGTCCGTCTGTCACCAGGCTGTATCTCATGAACCGTGATAATTAGACAGTTGAAATTTTCACTCATGATGTGTTTCTGTTGCCGCTATAACAACAAATACTAAAAACAGAATAAAATAAATATTAAAGTGGGCCTCACATAAAACAAACCTGTTTTTTTTTGCGATACTGGTACTGAACCCTTCGTGCGCGAGTCCGAATCGCGCTTGTTATATATATAGATTTGGTGGATAGTGGTGGTCTGAATACTGGCAAAAGTCATATGAGTGTCTTAAAACGTTCTATTGAGAGAAACAAACTTCAAAGAATGTGAAAGGGATTTTATAGGTTATAGCACAGATAATATAATACTAGCATACAGATGCCTCATCCCATACAAAGAAACCGTGCCGACGTAACTAGCGTTTTTCATCTGATTAATCTTGTTATTTTTTGTACATCGAACGCGTTCGGTTCTGTTTCACGGTGATAGATAGATGGTGTTAGCAGTGACTTGCAAGTAAAAGGGTTTACTAAGTTCGTGAATATTTTTTTCTTTAAATACAGTGAAGGTTCGTTTTATAGTATTTATTACCACGTTTTTACAGTTTTTGTTGCACCAAAATGTGTTACAATGCAAATTTTAACAATTGAGTGGAATGCCTCACAAATTAAAAAATGCGCCATCTATTGGCATCAATTCTAAATGATCCGTTAAAATAATCTTTGAAATGTGAATTAAGAGCCCAATATTCCATAATTTTGTACTTAGGAGAGTTGATTAAACAAGAACATACAATTTTTATGTTCAATTCCAGAAAATGTGAATTTTACACACATTCAATAACAGATACGTGCATATCGCGCCATCTAGTGAGATTTATTTGAATCAAATTCTTTGTTAGCAATGAGACCCCGTGGTTATAGTTTTAAATCTCAATGTTTTGCAGGTCAACATCGGAACATCGAAAGACGACGATATTCCTCTGAAATACTGCGCGAGATTGTTAACATCAAAGTTTCTTCTAACTGGCAACAAGGGTGGTGTTATTCCTGATAGGTAAGTCTTCCATTTTTGTTGTTTTTTCAAACCCGGAGTTTGAGAATATATTTTATTTGAATAGTTCAGCGTTCTATAACAAATCCCTAAAATGTATAACTGCTCGAAATTATAATGTGAACTTTATTTACAGGCAAATAAGAGTATCTTTAAAGTCATCAGCACTGAACTGCTTGTCTGAAATACTACATCTGTATCCTCAAGCGATAACGTTGTTTCTAGACAAAGACGCTGATGCGAAACATCATAATATTTCTGGTAAGATACATTATAAAGCTGTAATATTACGGGTGTAATATTATGGTCGCCCCCCTGAGCCATTTGTTTAATTCAGGTAGCGATCTTAATATGACCCCAAATGTAAACCGAGTTCAGGGGGGTGACCATAAGCTCGTAGAGTAAGGTTATTTTCAGTGTGTGTAAGGGACAGATGTATATGACTTGTATACATCTATCCCTTACGCACACTCAAAATAACCTTACTCTAAGAGCTTATGATCACCCCTTTGATTAATACTAGGTAGAGAAGGGGCTAACCCGATTATTGGCTATACGCCCAACTCTACATCTGCGCTTATTTAGATTTTAATTCTTTCAGGTTCATCCGAAGATACAACCAATCAAGACCACATAAATGACTTCATACTAGAACGAAACGTTTGCTACCAAGATTCTCTTACAGACTCCTTGAGTCAAGACCTCCTTAACCGAAGTATAGACAGCCAACAGACCACACAATCCCACCAATTATCGAAAAAAGACAGCAAATCAGAAAGCACAGAACAGAAAAGCTCTAAGGATGCCCCGAGTAATATTTTAGACAGCAAAGTATACCTGAAAAACGATTTAATGGCCAGTGGCCATACTGATAGTACAAACCCCAATATGACAAACAGCAATTTCACCATGAATTCCAACATGACAGGAAGTAATGCTCTATCAACTGGATACCCAATGACTAGTAGCGGAGATGTTTTATCGTCCAGCATTGATTTAGACATGAAGTTCGACCATTTTGGTGAAAGCACAACCAATTTAGACCATCTAGATGCTTTGAAAGACTTTGAGAAGAAGGAAGAAAGAATCAAAAGACCTTTGAAAAGAACTGATGAAGTCCAAAGAAAAGATTTGATAGATATTACTACTGAAAATGTAGTTACAGAGGTAGAGAAGGTCGTAGAAAGTGTGGAAAATTTCGAGTTCCAGCATTTAAGTGATGTTTTTACCCTGTTAGAGGGTCATAATGATCCTCAGATCAGAGGGTTGGTGAGAGTGTGCATTGCTAGTTATCTGGTGGCCGCGTTGGATATCTCTCATGGGTATTATCATCGCTGGAGGAGCTACAGTGCTTTGCCGAAAGATGTGTCGGAGTTAATTTGTATGGACAAGCTGGTTGGGATAATTTTGAAGGTATGTTGTATTTGATTTATATTAATCCATATAGCTTTTCTGCATATTCATCCGTCCAGATGAATAATTATCTGAATTGTTTATGGCGTAATTTTGTAAGGCTACACAACCCTTTAACGTGGAAACTACCTCATTTTAGAGCAAATTATGTATAAGTTATGGACCAAGTCATTAATACGCCATTATTCATAATGCCCAGGCAATTTGAAATAATTAAATGGACCGGTCTTTCTGAATAATGCCCATCACTGAGTCGGGTATTAAAAATATGTGTTATTTTAATGTTGACATTGGTTTTAATATAGAATAGGTAAGTACGATTACTATTTAAGCAAAAATGGCAACGGAGATCCGCTGCTCCTATTTCTGTCTGCAGGGTCTAAAGTAAACTAACATGAAGGAGATGACGGAAGCTGAGTTCGCAGTTGCTCGCTCATTTCTTGACTTGACTATATTCTTATTGCCCGGGCATTATACATAGTGCCCTGATTAATCACTTTGTTTATGACATATATATTTATATGAGTTACATTTTATATATGAATATGAACCTTTTCATGGAGTCATAAGGTTCATGTTCGTATGCAAGCAAAGTAAAGTCAAATACGTGTTTTCCTAAAGCTTCAGTTCCGAAGAGCTGGCCTAGACTTTCTGACAGCTTTAATGCCAGACGCTAACGTCAAAATGTATGGCAATGATATTACCTGCGGAAAGGACACTTAATGTCACGCACCACTGCGCTCGAAGTGTTTTGACTCGAACGCGTAAGCGACGCGTATTACACGCGTATTTTAGTGTATCGGCGACACTGACGCCGATACACTGAAAATTCGCGGTAAAGATGGTCTTAAGCGTCGTGTAATACGTTTCGCGTATGCGTTCTAGTCAAAACACTTCCAACGCATAGGTCGCGGTAGTAGCGGAGTGATTTGATTCGAACGCGTAAGCGACCCGTATTTCACGGCACTTAGGATCTTCTTTCCGCGAATTTTAGTGATGCCGCGTCAGTGTCGCCGCAGCCGCTTTGCTCGGAAGTGAGCTTTTAGTGTACGGCAACAAACATTTTTTGTGCCTTTACAAGAAATTTTTCATAAATTCTAGCACCCGTAGGCTGAAAACTGACCGTTAAAAGGTCAGTTTTATTTAAACCCTTTACAAAAATCTACTTTGTATTTTCCAGGGCCTTTCCGACGACATCCACTCAACTGTGAACCACACTCTCTCGTCCCTCACGACTCTATCCACGTGTCTATGCCACAGCTCTCACTGGGCACAACTCATTGATGTACTGAACGCGCTTGTCAATGTGGAGACGAACAACTATTGGTTATGTAGAGTCAACCTCTGTAAGCTGTATGAGAAGTTGCCTTATCAGAAGTAAGTCGGCGAATTTGTGTCTTCTTTGCAACTTTAGCAGGGCAAGCCAGTTTCAATCTTATGCCAAAGATGGGAAGGTTGACTTTCAAATGATGTAGAAGTGATCACACTGAACAGGTTTTTTTTTATTGTCGATAGGCTTGCGCTTGACCACAATCTCACCTGATGGTAAGCCATGATGTGGTCGACGATGAACGACGCTTGCCTAGAAGAAACCTATTCACTCTTGACTTAAAAGATTACCAGGTTTTTAAATTAAAAATTAAAGCAGTAATTAAATTGAAAATTTTATCAATAATAGATTGATAAAATTTTACCCGACTGCCGAAGGAGGGTAATGTGTTTATCAGTCTATGTATGTTTGTTCCTATGTGGCGTTCTAGAGACCAAACGCGTTGGCCGATTTTGATGATTCTTACGTCAATAAATTCGTCCTAACCTTGCGAGTGTCACTGGCTACATAAAAATTGGAAAAGAAAAAAATAGCGGATTTTGGGCGCCATTTCATGGAGAAAAAAAAATGTTTTTCTTCCAAACCCATCGTGTATTAAGAGGTTTTAAGAGGTGATGTCGAAAATATAATACTTATATGTTTAAATGTACCTAATAAAAAAAATATTATAAAGTTGTAAATAAAAAAAGTTGAGAAAAAATAAAAAAACCTGACTGCTTAAAAAGCGAACTAAAAAGACATAAACAAGAAGAAAATCATGATGTGCAGCCGGAGGATACATATTCGCGAGCTGGCTGACCAAAACCAGATGTATCCTCCGACTGCACAGCATGATTTTCTTCTTGTTTACGTCATATTAGTTCACTTTTTAAGCAGTCGGGTTTTTTTTTATTTTTTTTAACTTTTTTATTTACAACTTTATAATTATTTTCGAATGCTTCATTTGGAGTACAACATTTATTTATGTATTTTCGGTTCCCTGATTTGTGGTTTGATTACAACTTGTGGACCTAATTGACAGTTTTATTGCAAGGTCATTAAATGAAAATTTCCTAAAGAACAATAGCCACGCTCCTAACATACTTGCACTGGTGAAATTTAACAAAACGTCCCTTGATTTATATAGGCAAATGAAACATACGTTGTTTCATTTGCCTATATAAATGTAACTAAGTACGGCCTACAATATATTTTTAAAACATGGGAGAGTCAAGTAATTAAGAAATATGTTTTTGAGGTTAGGTAGTATATTATTAATCTGTGGCTTTCTGAATTGATAGGTTTTGCACCTCTTTTTACATATGTTATAAATTATGTTGATTGCAAGCCAGATAAATGATGATTTATGCTAGACCGTAGCGGTCTTGAGCCGAGCCCTTTAACTTTATGAATAAGTAAAATACTGTACCAAGGCGGACTTAAGGGCCTTCCAACGCTTTAGTGCCGTAACACTGTTACTTTCTAAAGTATACACCTTAGTAACGGCTAGGTTAAAAGGATTGAAAAAAAAAAAGATTTATGTACTTTATTTATTTTCGTGTAACTAATATTACTTTTTTAAAAATACATCACGTTATTTTATGGCTTCTTTTGGAATATCCTCCAAAACGACTTGGGTATTTAAAATATTTCTACACAAAAAAAATTATAGCTAGAATTTCTTAATAGCTGAAATAGCATGTGTAAATCGAAGAATATTTAGAAAACAAAACTGTCCAAAAAGAGGTCAATATTGATATTCTGGCACCGAGCGGACGCACGGCCAGTACTGCGTTAACATTTGGGGAATATATACGCCTTAATACCTATCTAGTATCTTTCTAGTTTCTTTCTAGTATCTTTTACCAGTCTACGTTAGAGTGGTGTAATCCGGTGTTATCCAGCGTTGTGGCTATGTTGTGACCAGCATTTGCTGAGCCCGCTCCATTTACCACACTGAATGTACTCATTTTGCCACATCTGTGTTTGACACTATTTAGAATTAAGATTGTACATGTACAGTGTTTGGTAATAAATTTTCTTTCTTTCTTTCTTTCTTTATTTTATTCTTTTATAATTATGTTTAATTGTTACTTTTTCAGGTTATACATGCTGTACCCCATGTATTATGTGAGAAGTAAACTGATCATGGATACTCTAATAAGGTTGCTCGCTGACCAGGATCAGAAAGTGAGGAATGCAGCAGCACAGGCTATAGCTAAGTAAGTTGCAGTTATCTTTTGTTACAAAGGCCAAATAAATCTTTTTTTGTTAAGACCTCTTGGAGGTGTCTAATATTTTTAATATTGATGCATCATTTGTAAAAATAAAGTTGAATAACTTTTAAAATCACATCTATTTAAAAAGAGCTAGTTTATTCTTCGTAAACGGGGACTAAAATAGCTCATTATTCCCTAGGGACTAAAAGTAATTTGAATTTGGAATGTGGATATTGTTAGTAAATGCTCCAATCAGCAAAGAGATGAATCACAAACCATGCGATCGAAAATAGGATTACATCGATAAAATCGATTACAAATATTGTATGAGGTGAATGGCTAATGAGCGATTGTAATTCTATTTCGGACCGCAAGGGAACATTGTATTAAACAAGTGACTGGCTGGAAGACCGCGTGAAAGCCAAATTAAAAAATAATCTACAACTGTTACGAATGGTACTAATAAAATTGTTACGATGCACTTCGAAAATAGTACAAAATGAATAAATTGGCCTCTAATTATTACTATGTTATGTTTTATAGGAACCATTGTATGTAAATAAATAAACGTAACGTTCTTGTTCATAAGTTTTACTTAGTTATTTTCTCATAGAGTGATAAAAAATTGATTGTCCACCTCGGTATCAACACTATTTTAAGCTCGAGTGACGTAATTTGAATCCTTCGCTGAGCTCTGGATTAAAAAAACA
Source organism: Orthosia cruda (assembly GCA_964057195.1). Classification (NCBI taxonomy): domain Eukaryota; kingdom Metazoa; phylum Arthropoda; class Insecta; order Lepidoptera; family Noctuidae; genus Orthosia; species Orthosia cruda. The sequence goes on from OZ059827.1 coordinate 29,123,694, forward strand.
GTATCGCCTTTAAAATACTTGTTTGCTCCCTTGATAAACAATTTACTATTTTATCTCCTGCGATCTTCATACATTCAACTGTGTACAGTCCGCAGCCATTAAAATAGGACATGTGTTGTAGTGTCTTCCTTCACATTCATACCTACGTGTCAGTCTTCAAAACTTGACTTGTCATATTATTGCCTAGGATATTGGTACGGGTATTTTAAAAGACCAAAAATGCAGATTCGACGTCTACAACTTACGTCAATTGAATGACTAATATTGTACAATTTCTCTCTACAGCATAACGCCCATAATCCACCCTTCAAAACATTCTGCCCCCACCACCATAATCTCCCAACTAGCCAAAGAACAAAGCAAGCAGTTCACATTCGATCACGAAGGTCTAGCCTTAGACCTGGTCAGAGATATCTACTTCTATAGCGATCTGCCTCCACAACTGAGGCGCGGAGAACAGCTGAAGTCTGGAGAAGACAGTTTGAAGATGATCATCGGGAATCTAGTGGGGAATCTGATGGCAGCACATTGTAAATATTATTCGGTGAGTACAAACTAACTTTTCTTCCTAGGCAGTGTTTTCCGGGATAAAACTTAACCCAGATTAATGCCAGGCTTATTAACTATCTACGTGCAAAGAAATAACATCGATCCATCGCTCCGTTGCTGCGTTAACGATGAACATACATACATACTTTCGCATTATTATAGTGGAAATTGTGATGGGATAGTTGGATAGGATAGTAGGTTTGCTAAGGAAGGGTTGACTGTAGACCCGGTTAGGGATATCTACTTCTAAAGCGATATAGGCATATATCACCACAACTGAGTTTCTTTCAGAATAAAACATAGCATAGATTAATTCCAGGTTTATTAACTATCTATATGCAAATAAAATTATTCATTATAAAAACATGTTTTCGTATTCTTCTCAGCAAACCCTTTAATTAAATACCCATATCAAAAATAGAGATAAAGAAAAATAACTAGTTCGCCATCCTGGGCCATCCACCATTTTGGATTAAAAATAATGTCACTTAGCTAACCATGCGTTGTCATCCAAACTAAACGTGTATGCAAAATTTCATCTTAATCGGTGGAGGGTAACTGCTTTAAAATTCAGTTGCAAAATTTGACCCGAACACATACATACATACATTGCAAGTTAAATAAAAGCTTGTAAAAATCACGTAGATACATTTTTTTTATAATGAAACGTTGCCCTACACTAGGAATTTCTTCCTGTATCGTGGGTGCGTTTACAAACATATAATAGTAGTTTATGAAACTGTTGCATAATGAGGGGTATTAAAACATGAGTGTGTGTTTAAAAACCGAGCCGTAGGCGAGGTTTTTAATAGTTTTCACACGAATGTTTTAATACCTAGTTATGTGCAGTTTCATACACTACTTTATCTACACTCATAAATTGGGATTGAACCTACTAAATACCTCTTTTTGCATTTTCCATGCCATAAAATCGTGATAGCATTTGTCATATACTTTTCTCGACTTTGCTGGTAATAAATTAAGAGTAATTTCCTTCGCCGCATCTAAAATATCGGGCGGAGTCAAATTTTCTTCACATTCACTGATATCAGACATTTCACACACAATAATTTAAATAACTCATGAAATTCAGTACAGCAAAACTTGCAAAACGTATGACTGGCGCCAAAACCCAGCACATCACCGCATTAACCGCGCATGCGCTAAGGCTTAGCACGCACTGCGATCTTTACTCGCGCGATTTTTTTCCGCCCATTCTGCGACCTATGTAATTGTATGAAGTTGTTCGCATCGGTAACGAAATCGTGCGGAAATAATTCCGCAAGAAAGCCGTGTTTTGCCACAGAATCCATCGCACCACGGCGCGAATTTTATTCGCCCGAATATTTTGAGCTCTATGAACAGGTAGAAGGAAACAAAATTCGCGCGAATAAAAATCACAGTGCGTGCTATGACTAAAGCGGGCATTGTCATAGACAATTTAAAATTGGAATCAAATCTTTTTTTAATAGGTACTATAAAATGGCATTACAAAAAAAATATTGATGGAAACTCCTTAGTGATTAACTTCTTGGATTTGTCCTGTATCGTAATAGAAAAAAAATTGTTTTATAGCATTATTTTGTTAGAGAAATAGTGTTATAATAAGATTCTATTTTTAAATTTCGGTATTGTGTTTATAAAGTATGCCAATATAAACTCGTTTTGAATTTTATAATTCGAATATTACGATATGAGAGTAGATAATAGTAGTTTATGAAACTGTTGCATAATGAGGGGTATTAAAACATGAGTGTGTGTTTAAAAACCGAGCCGTAGGCGAGGTTTTTAATAGCTTTCACACGAATGTTTTAATACCTAGTTATGTGCAGTTTCATACACTACTTTATCTACACTCATAAATTGGGATTGAACCTACTAAATACCTCTTTTTGCATTTTCCATGCCATAAAATCGTGATAGCATTTGTCATATACTTTTCTCGACTTTGCTGGTAATAAATTAAGAGTAATTTCCTTCGCTGCATCTAAAATATCTGGCGGAGTCAAATTTTCTTCACATTCACTGATATCAGACATTTCACACACAATAATTTAAATAACTCATGAAATTCAGTACAGCAAAACTTGCAAAACGTATGACTGGCGCCAAAACCCAGCACATCACCGCATTAACCGCGCATGCGCTAAGGCTTAGCACGCACTACGATCTTTATTCGCGCGATTTTTTTCCGCCCATTCTGCGACCTATGTAATTGTATGAAGTTGTTTGCATCGGTAACGAAATCGTGCGGAAATAATTCCGCAAGAAATCCGTGTTTTGCCACAGAATCCACCGCACCACGGCGCGAATTTTATTCGCCCGAATATTTTGAGCTCTATGAACAGGTAGAAGGAAACAAAATTCGCGCGAATAAAAATCACAGTGCGTGCTATGTCTAAAGCGGGTATTGTCATAGACAATTTAAAATTGGAATCAATTTTTTTTATAATAGGTACTATAAAATGGTATAACAAAAAAAATATTGATGGAAACTCCTTAGTGATTAAACTTCTTGGATTTGTCCTGTATCGTAATAGAAAAAAAATTGTTTTATAGCATTATTTTGTTAGAGAAATAGTGTTATAATAAGATTCTATTTTTAAATTTTGGTATTGTGTTTATAAAGTATGCCAATATAAACTCGTTTTGAATTTTATAATTCGAATATTACGATATGAGAGTAGATAAACTCACATACACAACACCCAAAAAAACGGAAAAACTAACTGTAGGTCATACGAATATTTGTTCCGTGCGGGAATCGAACCCGTGACACGCAGCGCTGCAGTCAATCGCTTAACCACTGCGCCAACCGTGCGCCCGTCACTGCGTGAAAATAGGACATACATTCATACTTTTGTATTTTTTATATTATAATAGGAAGTAGGGTAGGATAGTAGAGAAATGAATATTTTTTTGTATGCTGCCCGTAATCGCCACCTTTACCAAAACGATCAGCATTTAAGCAATCGGAGCCAACGTTATTCCGATGCCCCTGATAAATAACGCAATATTCTGACCATATCAATATATTTTTTTCCTCCTTTATCCCCACTTTCTTTCTAGCAAGGTCTTCTCGAAGCCCTGCAAGCGATCTGCAAAAAGTGGTCGCCATGGAAGCACATGGAAGCTTACTCCGACCAAGGATTGTTGACCTACTGCCTCGACAGTCTTGACTATTGCAACGGAACTGTGGTGGTTCGGACTATTATTATGGATCTGTGTTCGCTGATCTATCCAGGTAAGATATATTTTACTTTTGAAGACCGGGATCAGATACATACTTACCTTAACTTAGTACCTTTGTGCTCCTATCTGTAATCCTTCTTTTCTCTGTTAAGTGTTTTGTGTGTACATAAATACGAAAATCACACATAAAAATTAAAAATACACTAACAATTTCACACACACATAGATACATTCTGTGTCATAACAGTATAATAAAATGACGCAACTACACTGACAATTTGCTTACAGCCGTGGTTGTAACTACTTTCGATAGGCATTATCGATAAATTCAAGAACTCGGTTAGGGATATAAGGTTGAAAAGGTGATACAAAGGTAGATATTGTTATAAAGATTGACTTTATTTATTATGTACTACAATAATAATCATCTAACCAATAAACTTAATGTTTGGATCATTTTAAAAACCAGTGATAGTTGTATCTACCCGTTTTTGTTGTTATTATTACAAAATTTCTTCCATGTATCCCTTAAATTTGGATCTTTAGGAAACCTGCATTAAATAAATTAAAACACATTATGGTTGAAGTTCACATTAAGTAATTTTAATATATTAAATAAAGCTTACAATAAATAAATCAGAAAACTTAATCTCAAAAATGTCTCTGTATGGATATAGACTCCTTTGCCATTTTTATCGATAACTATCTACAAACAAACCGCACACTACAACACTATCGCTCAGCGACTACTCGGAAACAGACTCGGATCAGTTGCGCGACCGATCCGTATATTGTATGAGGGCGAGCGGCCTGTGTTGGTAAACAAATCCGAAACGTCACCGACCGATAATATTGTAATTTTTAAGTTTTATAGAAGTTATTTACTTAATGTGATTAAAATTTACTTACATATGAAAGGTAACGCCATCATTTTGTAAATTTGACGTGGCAGTTCTTTTTTTGCAGCAAAAAACAGACAGTTCGGCATTTTTTTAGGACGTCGATTCAATCGCGCAACTAGATTTAGTCTACTGAGCAGTGCGGCTGCAACTAGTTTTATTGTACGCATATGACCGCGTGGACTTGTACTTTGACAGAGGGGAACGCCTGCGTATGGCTACTACCCTTCGGTCCGCCGGTGGTCCGTGTTGCTCTATGCTTATTTTATAACCCTTGCGATTTGAGTAGCCTCTAGCGCGATACGAGTCCTGTTCCAGCGAGGTCTCTAGATAATTCGACGTGTAAACAAGTTTCACAAAAAAGTGATTTCAAATAATAGACCAAAACTTTAATATTTAAAATTACGCCTATAATAAATAATATATTTTAAATTACGCCTATAATAAATAATAACTGTCTTACAAAATGATTCTTACGATGGATGGATAAACTATATTAGGACAAATTGTGAAACACGCCATCTATTGCAAAGAACTCAAAACAAAACGAAAAGTCGATAGCTAAAATAAAATAAATAAAATAGTTTATATATAATAAGTTTATATATAAGATACTAATATTATAAAGCTGAAGAGTTTGTTTGTTTGTTGGAACGGGCTAATCTCAGGAACTCCTGGTTTGAATTGAAAAATTATTTTTGTGTTGTATAGTCTATTTATTGAGGAAGGTTATAGGTGATATAACATGACGCTACGACCAATAGGGGCGGAGCATTAATGAAAAATGTTACAAAAACGGGCAATATTATTCCTTTTTGAGGGCTTCCGTTGCTTGCGTTGCGTAAGAGGTTAAAGTTACGCAACATTCATGTATGTAGGTAGCCAGTTGACGGGAGCGAAGCCGCGTGGGACAGCTAGTTAAATGATAATAATAATACCTGACTATTATTGTTGTCCCAACGCAGCGCAAAAGCTGATGCTTCTATGTAATGAGGAGATCCTCATACAGAGAAGGCGTAAGCATTGGTTTTTATCAAATACTAGTTCTTATTTAAATGTTTGTTTCCAGTCGAAATCCACAATATAATGCGTCACAAAACGCAAAACCGAGACATTTTCGAACGGGACTCGCAAAATACCAAAGAAAAATGGCATCACTTAGAATGTGAGAGGGTTGCCAACTTAGCGGAAAAGTTCCTACAAGTCACGCTGAAAATGTTGAATGTGCTGGTGCATTTGATAGAGGAAGTTAATCCTAATGTGCATTTGAATAAGGGTGGGATTGCGCTGCCTGGGAGTCCAGTTAGGAGGAAAACTACAGGTAAGACTTTCTTTACTCGTCAGAAGATCTGAAAGTTTAATAGTGTCACTTAACTGTTTTATTGGTTGAGTTGCAATCTGAATTTTCATGAAATATTTCATCTTATTATCACACTAATATTATAAAGGTAAAAGTTTGTGTGTGTTTGTTTTTTAATTCTTCACCCCAGAACGGCTGAACGGATTTGGATGAAAGGACAATGGCAGAAGCCCGTACATTGTTTTAGCTAAGATTAAATGCCTACGACTCTAAATGAAAAATATCTGGTTTCATTCAGGGTCATGTTCTGAATTAGTTTGTGCAAGAATTTTCGTCAAGAACGCCGAGAATAATGAATATTCAGTCATGAACTTTTGTAGGATATCTCTGGGTAACTTTTAATAATGTGTTTAATAGGTAATATTATTCAATTTCGTGGAATTAAAAGGGCAATATCGCATTAGTATTTCCCTTTCCTAGTTATTTCAGTAGTTAGTTAGTTATACTCTTTAGAAAGAGTATATTTTACATTTCATGCAAGAGAAAGAGAGAGAATTTGGCGTAGTGGTGGTAATTTTTTGCATATGCCGCTAACTGGCCAACCACCAAATAGTGCGAACGGAACGTGGTCGCCACACTATTGGTCAGTCGATCCTTGTGTCAACTGACCAACCAATCGCGCTCTCGGAACGGTCCTTAACGTTCCCCGCGCCCCGCTTCACTACCAAAGATACCTAAAAAATTGTTGGTTATTGGTCAATTCGGGCATAGTGCCCCCCACTATGCCAAAACCTTACCAAGTTACGTGCCGACAACTATACCAGTGTATGTCTGCAATTTTTCTCTTCTAGATGCAATGCCACGAAGAGGCAGTAATCCTACCGAGCTGGACGAGAAAGGTTCGCTCCGTAAGAAACCTCCCGCGCCTGCATCCAGTCTAAAAGCCAACTTCGTGGGACATTTCTTTAACGAACCTTTTTATATGAAGTTCTATGAAACTTTGAGAGCTACTTATTCTAATCATAAGGTACGCCCTAAACGATTACCATCAGGGATATATTGGTAGTCAAAAGAAAATAAAGCTTTGTATATATTGTGATTTAAAAAACAAAATGCAACTTTTAAAAAGTTAGGTCATTGGCAGCTGTCAGTTTAGGGCCGATTGCACCAATGAAACTAATCGCGATTAGTTTAATTAAACTCAGTTTATGCAAATACAGCGTTCTGATTAGTTGAGACAGCTGAGAAACTACCAATCCGAACGCTGTACACGCATAAACTAAGTTTAGTTGAACTAATTATTGATGAAATCGGTCCTTAGTCTACGATATTATAAATCAGAGCTTAGTCACGTATATCAGTCAATAATATTTAAATGAAGAACCTATGGTTTGACATAGATGCCATCTTAAGAAATTACTAGCTCAGAAGGCTTTGAAAGATCTGTGTTATCAGAATCTGTTGTGATGCTCTAAAAAGCTAGATTCGCAATGAAATCTTAGTTTATTTTACCAAAATGTTAAGTCACCAAAATGAAATATACACTCAAATACATTATACGATAATGGTTGTAAACAATTAACCTTGCAAAGTTAAACCTAACTACAGATAATATACTAGCACACAGATGCCTCAAACCATACAAAGAAAACCGTGCCGACGTAACTATCGTTTTGCGTCTGATTAAACTGATTATTATTTTTACATGGATCGCGTTCGGTTCCGTACCACGGCGATAGATAGATAGTGTTAGCTGCAACTTGCAAGTAAAGGGGTTTACTCGGTGCATGAATATTTTTTTCTTTAAATACAGTGAAGATTTGTTTTATAGTATTTTTTTGCACTTTTTTACAGTTTCATTGTACCAAAATGTGATAAATAAAAACAATAAAAAATTTAACAATCGATTGAAGTGCCTCAGAATTTTAAAACCGCGCCATCTATTGGCATCAATTTCAAATGATCCGTTCAAATAATCTTTGAAATGTGAATTAAGAGCCCAATATTCCAAAATTGTGTGCTTAGGAGAGTTGATTAAACAAGAACATTCAATTTTTATGTTCAATTTAAGAAAATGTTAATTTTACACAATTCAATAACAAATCTGTGCATATCGAGCCATCTAGTGAGATTTATTTGGACCAAATTTTCTTTGTGAGCGCTGGGACCCCGTGACCTAACTAACAATCTTCTTCACAGATAAACCTCGACCCAAAAAGCAGTATCTTCCACACATTCTTATCAACAGTACTAAACTCCTTAGCCATACAACTAGAACTGGCCACAGAGAAAGAAATAGGCAACGTCACCGAAGAGGTTTTATTCTACCTCAAAGTCATCATGCCTCTATGCCCGGACACAACTGTATACTGCATCACCCAACTTCTAAAATGTCTTTTTGGTACCAACATGGTGAACCAATACTCAGATTTTATGAGCATTTTGGACAAAACTGAAGTCAGTAATAAGTCGAGTTTCCACCAAGACGTTATGATGGTCAATATGTTGACGACGTTAAAAGAAGAATCAAGAAGAAGTAGTGTATGCTCTAATGCCAGCCAGAAGTTGTCTTTGGATAGCAAGAACCCAAGGATGGTGGCGGAAAGGCAGTTGTTGATGACTATGGAGAATTTCGCGAAGAATAAATCTGATCGCAAGTGGAGTACTAATAAGAAGGAGTTGGAGAGATATATTCGGCTGTTTGAGCCGGTTGTTATACAGGCTTTGAAGGTTAGTAGTTGTTGGCTTGTTGGTGTTTATTGTAAAATAATTATAGTAAGATTATCAAGTGTTTGGCCAGGGTTCCCATAATAACCATCAAAAAGACCGTTTTTGACCTTACCAAAGAGACAATACATTATTTTTAACTGAATGAACACTTTTATAATAAGGTATTTTTAAATTGACAATTTAACTTGTAAAATATTCTTAGTTCAATAACAAAATAGAAAGTATACAGAAGGGTCACTCCTGCCGTTTCGTAAATTGACACCTAAACTTGTCAGACTCACCGGGGTTGCTACTATATTGATTCTGAATTTTAAAATGGTGTAGGTAGTATAAGTATAATATAAATACTTAGACTACAGTATCTAAAGACTGGCGTTTTACTACTTACCTTTCTGTATCGTTTGGACATTTGAAGAACGAGTAGGTACTGTTTTATGTTGTATCTAAGCAACCAAATACACTGCAAGCGTAATAATAGCATTCATTCATTTTGACAACACTTGACCACAAAGTAAAAATCACAGAATTAAAGGTTTCGCCGCAGCTAACGTAAATAGCTACATTTATCAAATTACACGTACCTTGTCCCGTACCATAAAATAAAAGTACTCTGTGCTATGTCCTTCAGATGGCCGGACAATTGTTGACAAACAGATCCTTTATAAATACTAATGAATTTAAATTATATTCGGTCTGTAAACATTAATAAAGGTAACCCAGCCAACGCAACCTCGTTACAGTACTTTATGAATGACGTGCGAAACGCCCGCACAAAGCACTCGTGACAGCCGCGACTGAGCTCGGTCCAATATTGTCCAAGAATCCCTGTTAAATCGCAATGTCAATGTGTGTGTGCAAAATGACGTTTTGTTTGTAGTTGCCTCTCTGTCTGCGCCGCTTACGTACTTCATGATTCAATCTAGTATTATTCGTAGTCAATTCATAATGTTCTTCCATATCTTTCGTGCTTGAAAGATAAACAAAATTATATCACTCTTCCGCATCCTAACAATCTGCACAGTTCGTATTACGTAAATTAAGTTTACCACTTTGAAATCAGACTATCCGATGCGCATGGTATGGTAGGCTGTTTTTACCCGACTGCTTGGAAAGGGTTATGTTTTTCGCGCGTATCTTTTATGTTTGTATGTATGTAATATTCTTTATTACCTCATATCTTGCAAACCACTAGACGGATTTACATAATTAAGACATCGTAAGATTCGTCTTGACCGCCCAAATGTTCTTAGATAGGTGACTTTAAAAAAAAACAAATACGATGGATTTTGGGCGCCATATTGTGGGAGTCTCAATTTTTTTCTTCTGTACCCATCGAGTGGGGTATCAAAATGAAGGTTTAATTTTGGTCATCACCTATAAAAAGGTAAGTGGGGTATCATGCTGTGCAGTCTGCGGATACATCTGGTTTTGATCAGCTAGCTCGCGAATATGTATCCTCCGACTTTTTGTTTTTTGATTTTTGTTTAATTTGTATTGTAATTACAGAGCTACACAATGCAGAACGACATCCCACTTCAGTGCCAGGTTCTAAATCTACTGAACCAGCTTCTAACATTGCGAGTGAACTACTGTATGCTGGATAGTGATCAGATCTTCATCGGGTTTCTGATGAAGCAGCTGGATTTGGTTGAACAGCATGAGATACCGTAAGTACTAGTTAATTTACGATTTATCTACACATCACCTGAAATGTGAACTCTATATTTTGTTAAGTAAGGTATCTTTTTTAGTGTACAACAATGCGTCAGCAATACTTCGTTCATTGCTCGTCAACTACTGGCACTAAAAGTTGTTCATATATATGATTACTATGACTAGCAAATTTTGACTCTTTTGTGCTGAGAACAAGATAGATTTTTGAATGTCGGCAATTTAACAATGTTATTTCAATGAGTAATCTTATTTTACTTACTCCTCTCTTCCAGAGATTGCTGCGATTTAGTAAACAGTATACTAATGTTTTTGGTGCAACTATCCTCTTCAAAGCATCACACAAAACAAATCATAGAAATACCTAAGGTAAGAATTGTTTCCATTTGCTGCATATGAAAAACCTGCGCCAGTCAAAGTAATTTTAACCTTAACTCAATGTATGCAAGTTCAATGTCGCTCGTGATTTGAATATAAAATGTGATAAATAAAAATAAGTTTAATAATACGAATAATTTTGATTGCAGCTCATACAACTGTGTGATGGTTTGATGGCGTCTGGTGCTCATTTAGAATGTATAGCTGGACTGGAGCCTGTAGCTGTAAAAGTCTTTAGCAATATGGGAGGTGAGACAAACCAGTTATTGTTAAAAGCTATTATTTAACTTGCAATGTATGTATCTATATTAATATTATAAAGCTGAAGAGTTTGTTTGTTTGAACGTGCTAATCTCAGGAACAAAAAAAAAAGGAATGAAAAACGGGAAGAGGTGAGAGGTTGGAATTGAAAAATCTTTTTGTGTTTGATAGTCCATTTATCGAGGAAGGTTATAGGCAATAACATCACGTTACGAGTAATAGGAGCGGAGCATAAATGAAAAATGTTGCAAAAACGGGCAAAAATATTCCCTTTTTTAGAGTTTCCGTTGCGTGCGCTGCGTAAACGGTTTAAGTTACGCAAATATCATGTACTAGCTAACCCTCGGGGCTTCGCTCCCGTCAATTGGCTACCTATTTACTTAGTCTGCCTACCCTGCCCCTACCCTGCTTACCCTGCCTAACCTGGCTACCATGCCTACCTTGCTTACCCTGGCTACCCTGGCTACCCTGGCTACCCTTCCTACCCTGCCTACCCTGCCTACTCTGCCTACCCTACCTACCCTACCAACTAATTTTTATCTATCATCAATAGTTTTCTCAGGGCAAGCCAAATAATGTATTTTACAGGCAACATTTTGCTACCTTGGGTTACCTTATTGCAATTTTTTTTTAAATTATAGCATAGCTTATGACACAGGAATAATGTAGCTTTCTACTGGTGAAAGAATTTTCAAAATCGGTTCAGTAGATCTAGAGATTACCCCTTACAACATCACAAACTCACAAACCCACAAACTTTACCTCTTTATAATATTAGTATAGATGATAGAATTGATCCCCTTTAAAAGTTCTAAAAACTGTCCGCGACAGCATATGTCTATCTTTTAAGATTGACTCACTATACCCTTTTTTATGATACTCAAATTCGTTCATTTGCGAAGGAGTTTTATCAACATCTATACTAATATTATAAAACTGAAGAGTTTGTTTGTTTGTAGGGTAGGCAGGGTAGGTAGGTAGTGGTAAGTAGATAGATAACCAATTGACGTGAGCGAAGCCGCGGGGGTCAGCTAGTATTGTTATTATGTAAGTGTGTTCGGGTCAAATCTTGCAACAGAATTTTATCTACTCTCATATCGTAATATTCGAATTATAAAATTCAAAACGAGTTTATATTGGCATACTTTATAAACACAATACCGAAATTTAAAATATAATCTTATTATAACACTATTTCTCTAACAAAAAAATGCTATAAATAGTATATTATGCAACTAGTGAATAAAAGACGGATTTAATACGAGGGCCAAAGATGAATCACAAGTAAGTGAAGGATTCTAACAACTGAATCACGACCGTAGGGAGTGATTCATGATGATTGAATCACGAGCATAGCGAGTGATTCAAGTGTTAGAATCATGAGCGACGCGAGTGATTCATGGCCCTCGATATAAATCCGTTTTATTCAAGAGTTGCATACTATATTTTATACCATGACTACGAGAAAAAGCAAGATTGAAGCGGCACAAGAAATAATAATAAATAAATGGGTTTATTACCTTCAAAATTTACAAAAAAATGTGAAACCCTGACCCCTGAGCTAGGTAACAGCACTTGTGTTTCAATCTCTATCTCTAACTCTAACTCTATCTCTAACTCTATCTGTAACTCTATATGTAACTCTATCTCTATCTCAATTTCTAACTCTATCTCTATCTCTAACTCTATCTCTAACTCTATCTCTAACTCTATCTGTAACTCTATCTGTAACTCTATCTGTAACTCTATCTCTAACTCTATCTCTAACTCTATCTCTAACTCTATCTCTAACTCTATCTCTAACTCTATCTCTAACTCTATCTCTAACTCTATCTCTAACTCTATCTCTAACTCTATCTCTAACTCTATCTCTAACTCTATCTCTAACTCTATCTCTAACTCTATCTCTAACTCTATCTCTAACTCTATCTCTAACTCTATCTCTAACTCTATCTCTAACTCTATCTCTAACTCTATCTCTATCTCTAACTCTATCTCTAACTCTATCTCTAACTCTATCTCTACCTCTATCTCGAACTCTAACTCCATCTCTATCTCTATATGTAACTCTAACTCTATCTCTTACTCTATCTCTATATCATTCTCTATCTCTTTCCCTATCTCTATGTCTAACTCTATCTCTATCAATCAATCAATCATTTATTTTGTATCTCTATCTCAATCTCTATCTCTATCCCTATCTCTATGTCTATCTCTAACTCTATCTCTATCTAAGTTTGTATCGAATATTTTATGCGTAAGGAGGTTGTACAGCATTGAGATGGAGTTTGAATATTATATTGGTGTGTTCTAAATTCAAACACCAAAACAGTGATTAAAAGTGCTTTTTATTCACTGTTTTCAGTGAATAAAATAAGCTTTTTAGAGGGGGAATGGTATAAACAATTTTTTTTCTATTACGATACAGGACACATCCAAGAAGTTAATCACTAAGGAGTTTCCATCAATATTTTTTTTGTAATGCCATTTTATAGTACCTATTATGAAAAGATTTGATTCCAATTTTAAATTGTCTATGACAATGCCCGCTTTAGACTTAGCACGCACTGCGATTTTTATTCGCGCGAATTTTGTTTCCTTCTACCTGTTCATAGAGCTCAAAATATTCGGGCGAATAAAATTCGCGCCGTGGTGCGGTGGATTCTGTGGCAAAACACAGATTTCTTGCGGTATTATTTCCGTACGATTTCTTTACTGCAATGCGAACAATTTCATACAATTCCATAGGTAGCAGAATGGGCGGAAAAAAATCGCGCGAATAAAGATCGAAGTGCGTGCTAAGCCTTAGCGCATGCGCGGTTAATGCGGTGATGTGCTGGGTTTTGGCGCCATTCATACGTTTTGCAAGTTTTGCTGTACTGAATTTCATGAGTTATTTAAATTTTCGTTCAAAAATGTCTGATATCAGTGAATGTAGAAAATTTGAAAATTTGACTCCGCCCGATATTTTAGATGCGGCGAAATTTCATCTTAATCGGTGCAGGAAATGCTTTAATAGTAGTTTATGAAACTGAACATAACTAGGTATTAAAACATTCGTGTGAAAACTATTAAAAACCTCACTATTACAAACACACACTCATGTTTTAATACCCCTCATTATGCAAAAGTTTCATAAACTACTATTAAAACATATCCTCCACCGATTAAGATGAAATTTTGCACACACGTTTAGTTTGGATGACAATGCATGGTTAGCTAAATGATAAGTGACGTCATTCTAATTCAATATGGTGGACGGCCCAAGATGGCGGACTAGTTATCTGCCATGATATGGGTATCAAATTAAACGGTTTGATGAGAAGAATATGAAAAAAGATTAATAAAAAAAAATTGATCAATATATTTTTGTTATTTGAAATAATTACTAAATTTTTTAATATATTTACCCAGCAGCACTGCTGTGCAGTAAAGGTTGATTGAAAGCATATTGAAATACTATGTGAAAAGTTACACTTTTCTTATTTTGTTGTTGTCAAAATTGTGTCTAACTGGTGGGTCAAGACCTCCTCTTTCTCCTTCCAAACCTTTTTGTCTTTCGCGTCCTTTAGCCAAGTTAAACCCATAAACGTGATCAGTAGCCCAATAGCGTACTTGAGTTCGGTAGGGTAAAGGGAATACTCCATGAAAGAGAGACACATACAGTTTATTTATTTTTTCGGTTTTGCGTAAATAATTTAGAAAGGGTATGTTCCCTATGAGTTGAAGATCATCTTCGGAATAGGCACGGAACGTCATAAACGAGACTCGTGTTATGTTTCATCAAACTCGAATGATTTATTTCCAAATAATCAGGCCTTATATTTTGATTCTTGATTCTCTAATTATTTCTCTCGATTCTCCGCTTTCGTTCACTCTTTATTTTCAATTCGTCGTTTACGTCACAAATCTTTTCCATGACCTTTAGAGTATATTATGCAATACGAAAGTCGTTATTACCCTGCTGCCGAAGGAGGGTAATGTGTTATCAGTCTATGTATGTTTGATCCTATGTGGCGTTCTAGATACCAAACGCGTTGGCCGATTTTGATGATTCTTACGTCAATCGATTCGTCTTAACCTTGCGAGTGTCACTGGCTACATTAAAATTGGAAAATAATAAATTTGGCGGATTTTGGGCGCCATTTTGTGGGGGATTTTTTTCCCCCTTCCAAACCCAATAGTAATACTTCTATGTTTAAATGTACCTAATTAAAAAAAAAATAACTAAAAAGTTGTAAATAAAAAAAGTTATATAAAAAATCAAAAAACCCGACTGCTTAAAGAGCGAATGCAGTCGGAGGAACCATACTCGCGAGCTGGCTGACCAAAACCAGATGTATCCTCCGACTGCACAGCATGCATTTCTTCTTATTTTCGTTTTTTTAGTTCGCTTTTTATAAGCAGTCGGGATTTTTGTTTCTTTTTTTTAAGCTATTGCATAGCTTCTATCGCGGGCCTTGAGCGTGGAGACCGAATCCAGAAATTCCGTAACGAACAAATTCCGTAACGAAAATAACCTAACACCCCCCACTCCGACCGGCACAGCGGTGATACTTTTTTTTTGCGGGGGGAGGTAAACGGTTAAGGGGGTAAATCCTATCTTGTTCTCCTGGATGAAGTAGCGTGGGGTTAGGGGGCAATTTTTTTGTCAGAAATGCGCTAACTCCAACCGTTTCTGAGATATGAGGGTTTTAAAATTTTTATCGGTCGTAAAAATTTTTCCTTTTATCGGTCTCTCTGAGCTGTTTCTGTGACAATGGTGATCAATGTGGACCTTATGATAATGAGAATAAGGGTCACTTTTGCTTGTCAAAGAAAAGCGACCTTATTTCAATGTGAATAAGAGTCACTTTATATTTTTGTTTTGTTTTTTAGAGTTTTATTAATCGGAAATAAATGGGGGTTTTGCTCGCTAAGTTTTCGAGTTTTTAACGTTTCTCGCTAAGTTTTCGAGTTTTTTTTTATTAATACATTTTTAGGAGTAGGATAAAATTAAAATATTGTGGTTTTATTTTAATTATTATAATTTTTGTTTTTATTTTTTTTGGTTTGATCTCCACGCTCTAAAAATGCTATGCAATTGCTTTACCGCGGCAGTCCCCGAGTGCCACACGTTTTTTTTTTAAAGTTCTCAGCCTTACCTATAAGCGTTCTTTGTCGAATTCACTTATATAATTAGGCTGCAGGTCACCACTTTCGCCACGCTCTATCTCGATGACAGCGTAAGTAAAAAAAAAAATGTTTGATTTCAGGTACAAGTGTGCTAGGCCGAGCTCAGCAACAAGAGGCGCAAGCAACTAGAGAGGTGCTTTTCTACATGTTGCAGAAAACTATGCATCAACACAAGGTTAGTTAAGTTTTTAACTTCTTAAGACGACGACAGTCGCCAACGACCTTGAGGGAACGAAATGCGCAATCGTTTCACACCCACGCGACCCATCATTTTGTAGTTTTTTTTACTTCCCTTATTATTCTATGACTTAAATAAGTTTTTCCAATTTAAAAACTTTTTTTAAACAAGCTTTTTGTATTACCGTGCATTGTCATCCAAAACAAACGTGTATACAAAATTTCATCTTAATCTGTTTAGGATAACTGCTTTAAAATTCAGTTGCAAGATTTGACCCGAACACACTTACAAACATACATACATACAAAGAGCCATCCTTAAAGTAGGTTGGTCTATTCCTTATCAATTTCCTACCACCGAACTTTATAAAATATGTAAGGTCCTCTCTATTCGAAAATTGTTTCTACTAAATTTAATTCTAACAGTCCGCTCCCGCAATTCATATACTCCCGAAAAATATAAAACCGTGAGACGAAAGCATACAGTGTGTCCGTCTATTTCCGTAAATACAAGGCTAGCCCAGCGATTCTTTTATTTCCTTGGTCCTTATGTATACAACAGAGTAAACAAATCCTTACATATCTACTCAATGGTCAAATGTAAATGTAAAACTACTGTAAGGGACTGGCTGATGGGTTTGGTCTATGAAGGTACAGAAAATATCATCCGAACAATTAAATAATAAATTATTGTTACATACGTCCCTCTTAATTTTAGTGATACCTAAGCACAAACACTCGCACAGGAATTACACTCATATACTCAAATCATCCCCATACACTCACACACTACACAACAATCCTTCAATAATATCACTTTACATTACATTCCACAAATAGAGATTTAATATTAAAATTTTTTGAAATATTGTTTTAATAATCTGAATTATGTTGCCGTCCAATATGATTATTCTAAAGAGAGAGCCTGGAGATCTGTCATACAGGTCCCGAACCTAGTTCAGACTCCAGCTCTCACAAAGGTTATAATGTAAGACAAAATTGTAAAAATATTTCTTATTTAAGTAACGATGTCAACCTTTATGAGAGAAATAAACAAATTTTGAATACATTGCAAGTTAATAAACGCCTGTAAAAAGCCTCAATTTAAAATGTAGATAATTAAATTGCCTTTGAGATGGTGACAATTTTATTAAAATACGCCCAATGGTTTTGGTGCGATTGTCGTATTTTTCCTTCATATAAGACATAATTTTAGAAATTAATTACGCTATGTTATACGAATAAAACTCAAAATTTCTTTGATCAAATTATTAAGAAAATGGTCTCATGTAACATATATTTTTCCAAAAAATTATTACTAGCCATATAGACGTAATTCTCATTTTAAAATCAGCTACTGAGGGGTATCTGCGCCTTAAGGCCGGCGACCGTCAGATAGTTTTTATCGAAAAACAAAATTTTCGCCTTCTAATTTTATTTGGTTGTGATGACAACTAGTCACACTAGCTATGTCGTCCCTATCCTTAATAGGTCACTTTCACTAATACGTCACTTTGTACGTGTAGTCAGCTTCCCAATTTGTCTCAAGCCGTCTCTTTCCCAACTCGTCCGACGCTTTGTTCAATGTACTGTAAGGTACAATATTATAAAGTGCTGTCTCATTTCCGAGGTACAAAATGACAAAAAGAAGAGGTTGGTTGCCTGTTGGCCTTATAATAAATAAAAAAAACTGGATTTTGTCATCATGTTTCATATTTTGTTTTTCGGCGTGTCATTTTATTTTTGTTTTTATTTCTTCCTTACTTTTTTATCAAAAATCATTTAAATATTACTTACAATAAATAAAAAAAACTGGATTTTGTCATCATGTTTCATATTTTGTTTTTCGGCGTGTCATTTTATTTTAGTTTTTATTTCTTCCTTACTTTTTTTATCAAAAATCATTTAAATATTACTTACTTCATTTAGCCTCTTCCTAAATATTAAATTAAGATTACCTACTTACTAAAAAGTAGTGTTAGTATTTTAATAACATTTTGCTGTAATGAAAATGTTTAGATTTTTTGTGCTTAAGTGTACATAAGCGTCGGACGAGATGGGAAAGAGACGTTATACGGCTTGAGATAAATTGGGAAGCTGACTAAATGTACAAAGTGACGTATTAGTGAAAGTGACCTATTAAGGATAGGGACGACATAGCTAGTGTGACTAGTTGTCATCACAATCTCAGACCCTGTATTAGGTCTTTGATTGATTGCATATCATGAAATGAGATTAACTAAGACAAATTTGCATTATGAAAATAATGCATTGTGACACAACGTATTCCAGTACCACGTATTCTGATATCTCTCTCCCCAGGTGTTAGAACTAGTATCGTGCGTGCTATCTCTCTCACAAGAACATCCGGAGAGTTACTACCGCTGGTCAGAGCTAGCCAGCGACACTCTCCTCAACCTACTAACACAGAGGTCTATAGAGCTGCCCTGTCATAGAGCGATCGGATCTCTGGAACAGTTACTGGATACGGTTTATAAGGACGTGCTACTAGAACAGGGTCGGGTGGAGATTCTGTTGAAGATATTGTTTAAGGCGCCGCCGGATCAGGTTAGTTAATTATTATTATTATTTTGAATAAAAGTCTTTTAATAGTATGAACATTAAAATAATATTATTGTGTTTCTCATTATTCTCGTGTATTAAGATAACTTTTGGCGCTCTTTTAACTTATAAACTGCCAGCTGACCCCCGGGGCTTCGCTCCCGTCAACTACCTACCTACCCGCCTACCCTGCCTACCCTGCCTAAGGGTAGGGACCCTACCTACCTACCTACCTACTATTTTTTATCTATCATCAATAGTTTTCTCAGCGCACGCCAAAGAATGAATTTTATAGGCTACATTTTGCTACTTTGGGTTACATTATTGCAATTTTCATAAGGATCTCTATTTTTTTTGAAAATATATAATAGCCTATGACACTCAGGAATAATGTAGCTTTTTACTGGTGAAAGAATTTTCAAAATCGGTTCAGTAGATACTGAGATTACCCCTAACAACGTCACAAACTCACAAACTTTACCTCTTTATAATATTAGTATAGATTATTGAATACACAAATTTGGCTTCGTTCTGAAGCGATATTAATATTATTGGGGAATTTTAGAGTTTGAAACATAAGGCTATCCAAATATTTTGACAAAATAATGTCTCTAGAAAGTATGAATCGCACATTAATGATGTCTATTAAAAATACTTTTACTCATGTGTAGTTCTCGCCAAACTTCTTGGCCGTCCTGAAATTGGCTACAATGTTTGCGCAGTAGTAAATCTCCTACAAAAACAGCACCGTCTCGTACCTCGCGCATCCGGAAAGCCAACTTCAGGGCGGTCCAGTAGTTTGGCGAGAACTATAGAACATTGCATACATTTTTTGTTCTGAATTTCTAATTCCACCAGTGTTTATTTAAAGGAGCATCCTTACTGAGAGCATTCACTTGTAATGAGCATTCGACGTCGAATATTCGAGTGGTGTGGACGTTGAGCCGAGCGTTACAAAGCTTACACGCAAGTGCGAAATTCAGCCGGTGTGGACGTCGCAACGATTTTCGCGGAAACTGCTCGCATTCGAATGTTCACGCAAATAAAACGCTCGAAAGCGAGTACTCAAATAATGAAATGAAAGAGTATGTATATAGGAATATTACTGGCCACTTGCAATGCAAGTAACAGTTCCTTGATCATAAGTGTTTGTGACCTTCTTGGTCAATCGTATTATCGAATGAATGACATTTAACGAGATCGTATTCGAATGCTCCAAGCTCGTAAGGGAATGTTCGACTCGAACGTTCATAGTTTTGCTCGAAAGCGAATGCTGGGCTCGCTGGGAAGCATTTGTTGCTCGCCTACGATTGCTTGTTTACAAATGCTCACGAACGAATGCTCCCAGTGAGGACGCTCCTTAACAATTGATAATAACTAGTAATTTCCTTTTCAGGCATCAACCCCCCTAAAACTAAAACTCCGCTACCTCTCAATCATAATGGTACTACTTCGTAAAATTCTCGTCCTCATACCAGAGAGCGAGATCCTCCTTACAATCAACTACCTAAAAGCAACGTGCATATCTCCGCTGTCCATCTTCTTCAACGTCAAAACTGACGTGGATCCTCTAAATGTTCAGAATGTGAACGAGAACTGTGCGAATTTGTCGCCTGACGTCATTTTGGTCCGGTTTTTGTTTAAAACCGTGACGTATGCGATCATGGAGATGGAACATTGTTATGAAAGTATGGAAAGTGAACAGAATAAGTTGCTGTATTCAGTCTGTGTGAATATTATTGTGCAGGTGAAGCATATGCTGCATTTAACGGGTAAGTTTCTTAATGTAAGCAAGAGGTTAGGTTAGTTTACTGAATTTTATTTTTTTGTCCGTCAGGTAGATTAATAAAAAATATTGGAGACGTATTTTTCTTTTAAAACGTAAACTTAAAGTGACGACAACATAATGCGTTGAAATATTGTGAAACGTCGCCGCTAATACACCTTATACTGCCTTAGTGACGTCACAAGCCCCCACTCCTGAACCTTGATGCACTTCAACTTTGTATCTTTTTATTGATTTGGTAAAGCAAAAGTTACGTGTCCAATATTATTTGATAATCTCACAGACGGACTGAATAGAATTATTTTTTTTTCTACCGAGGAAACAACCCTATTCAATAGATCTCAGACTAACCAAACGGTCAGCCTGAGTAGTTGTAGCTTAAATGATATTGTAAAGCTATTATCTAGCTATTAATACTTTGTGTATGGTAGTTTGTATGTTTGTAAATGCACCGATGCTTCACGATACGAAATAAAGGATAAAAGGCCTAACCCTTTTTAGGGTTCTGTATCGAAAGGGTAAAAACGGGACCCTATTACTAAGACGCCGCTGTCCGTCTGTCACCAGGCTGTATCTCATAAACCGTGATAGCTAGACAGTTGAAATTTTCACAGATGATGTGTTTCTGATGTTGTTAATACTAAAATCAGAATAATATAAATATTTAAGTGGGCTCCTTGAGGGCTCCCATAGGTTAGGTTAGGTTAAAATGGGTTGTTTTCCGCATCTCCACGACCAAGCGCGTATTTTGCGTACGGGTGGGAATTAACCTACTACCAAATTCCTCACTCGATCCATCCCAACTCCTCGAGGAAAGCCTGAGAGTAGGCTCCCATACAGCAAACGTGATTTTATACAAATCATACAAAAATTTGTTGCGTGTGGGAATCGAACCCGCGACACGCAGCGTAGCAGTCAATCGTTCAACCACTGCGCCAACCGTGTGCCCATTTGTTAAAATTGATAAAATATGGTGTAAATATGCTCTGCTGTTTTAACAGGTGTGTGATGTTACTCGTAAAGTTACTTTTGTAAACTTTTCCATAAAATATTAATTGCTGTTCCAGTGAAGTACTGCAGTTACTAATATAATCATAATTTTATTTGATAATAGCGACCACAACCCCCCCCCTTTTGTCCGTGACAATTTATATACAAAAACCTTCCTCGTTTCTCACTCTTTCTTTTGGTGAAAACCGCATGAAAATCGGTTCAGTAGTTTTTGAGTTTATCGCGTACTAACGCGGAGGGGGACATTATTACAAGCTTTTAATTAACTTGTAATGTATGTAAGTGTGTTCGGGTCAAATCGTGCAACTGAATTTTAAAGCAGTTATCTTCCACCGATTAAGATGAAATTTTGCATACACGTTTAGTTTGGATGCATGGTTAGCTAAGTGACGTCTTTCTTAATCTAATATGGCGGACGGTCCAAGATGACGGACTAGTTATGTTTTGTGCACTGCCATGATATGGGTATCAAATGAAAGGGTTTGCTGAGAGGAATACGAAAAAAGATTCATTAAAAAAATATATTAATGAATAAAATCTTATTATGTAATATGTAGTGATTTATCTTAACAACTTATACATGTTTCCAGACGGCTGTCTCTTCCCCTTATCAGCTAAAACAGCTCAAAGCCTTCTCCACAACGAACAGAGCGGTCTAAACACAGGCCTGTACAGTCCGGAAGAGAACATTCCTCTAGATGTACTCAACTTGATCTGTTTGAAGTCGGCGCATCGGATACCTTTGCTGACTGTACACTGGTCGCATTTACTTATCAGGTATGTAGTGTTTTCGTTTTTTGAATAAAGAACCGACTACATTTTGTTTTTCTATGAGTGGTGGGATCGGTTTCGCTCGGCTGTATTCGGCAACCTTCGTAGCGAAACCAACTGCAATGTATGGAGGTAACATCTGGAGTGAGTTTAAAAAAAACTATGGCAGAATAGTAGCAGGTGTAGCCTCCTGTATCATAATGACTACTTACCAAAGCAAAGACATGTTTACTAGTTAATCTACACAACGTAATATTCCAAATATGAATTAAAAAAATATTGAACAAACACGTACTTTATATTATAGGTAAAATTAAAAAAAAAACCATTACATTGCAATATTTTCCTTCGATTTTCAAGCAACTGCATCATAACTTTTTAATTTTTATAGCACACTTTTAGTTTTTAATTTATGGGCTCATTGACTTAATGTAGAAAAATAGTATCATTGTCTATGGCTGCGCGCGCTGCGCAGTCATGCGCAATGAGAGTCTAAATTGCCCGCCACATAATTTTCCGTTTCCATTTTTGTTTTATTTCAACTGTATGAGTGAAGATATCGTTGTCATGGGGGACTTCAACGCGAAACTGGGCAAACGAGACGAGGATGAGCCGGAAACACCGGGGTCACCTACATGATGAACTCCTTCTTCAGAAAACGTGAGCATAGAAAGTGGACCTGGCAAAGCCCCGATGGTGCAACTAAAAACGAGATCGACTTCATCATGTCTACCAAGAAGCAAATGTTCAATGATGTCTCTGTGATCAACTCGGTAAAAACCGGGAGCGATCACCGCATGGTAAGAGGCACATTGAACATTAATGTCAAGCTTGAAAGGTCTCGACTGATGTAGTCCATGCTCCGTCCAGCACAGATCCAGGTCCAAAACCCCGAGACCCCCGAGACTCGAACTCCAGAACCGTTTCGAGTGCCTAGGGAGCTCCGTGGACGAATATAGCGATGGGTTCGTGGAAGCTGTCCATACGGTCGGGTCTAAGTTTTTCAAGACCCACCGTACATATAGGAACAAAAAGCTCTCTGATCCTACTCTCAAGCTAATGAAGGAGAGGCGTGAGATGATCCTGCAGTTTTCAGACGATGCGCTGAAATATCGGCAGCTAAATAGACGAATCTCAAAGTCCTTGAAAAGCGACCTCCGCCGCTTTAATACCGAGCGTATTAAAGACGCGATTGAGCAGAACAAGGGCTACAAGGTCTTTGCAAGGGATCTGTCTATTGGGCAGAGCCAGCTCGCGAAACTGAAGACCGATGATGGTACAACCTGCCTCTCTGTTTAGCGTTTGTGGACTACGAGAAAGCCTTCGATTCGATCGAGACTTGGGCTGTGCTGCAGTCTCTCCAACGGTGCCAAATCGACTACCGGTACATCGTGGTATTGAAGTGTTTATACAAAAACGCCACCAGTTCGACTTCAGGATCAGACCTCGGAACCCGTACATTTGCAGCGAGGTATGAGACAGGGAGACGTCATATCTCCGAAGCTGTTTACCGCTGCACTGGAGGACGTCTTCAAAGTTCTGGACTGGAGCGGGCTAGGCATCAACGTCAATGACGAGTACATCACTCACCTTCGGTTTGCCGATGATATAGTGGTTAGGACCTCAGTACAATGCTCGATGACCTCAGTAGAGCTTCCGAAAGAGTAGGTCTAAGGATGAACATGGACAAAACCAAGGCGATGCTAAATGCCCATGTTACACCCACTCCTATCAAGGTCGGAGACTCTACACTCGAAGTTGTGGGCGACTATGTCTACCTGGGACAAACGATCCAGTTGGGTAGGGCCAACTTCGAGAAAAAGGTCAATCGTCGAATCCGACTCGGATGGGCAGCGTTTGGGAAGTTGGGCGGTATCTTCTCGTCCAACTTACCACAGTGTCTCAAGACAAAAGTCTATGACCAGTGTGTGTTGCCAGTGATGACATATGGCTCTGAGACGTGGTCGCTTACAATGGGCTTCATCCGAAAGCTTATAGTCACTCAAAGGGCAATGGAGAGGGCTATGCTCGGAGTTTCCTTGCGTGATCGAATCAGAAATGTAGATATCCGCGAGAGAACCAGGGTTACCGACATATCCCGAAGAATTGCCAAACTTATGTGGCAGTGGGCAGGGCACATTGCTCGTAGAACGGATGGCCGATGGGGCAGAAAGGTTCTGGAGAGGCGACCGCGAACCGGAAGACGTTGCGTTGGAAGGCCTCCGACCAGGTGGACCGATGACCTGGTGAAGGTTGCGGGGATCCACTGGTTGCGAGACCCACGGGACCGGTCAAAGTGGCGACGCTTGGGGGAGGCCTATGTCCAGCAGTGGACGTCTTTCGGCTGATATGATGATGATGATGTTGAGTGAAGATAAAATAGTGTATGCAACGGCATATAATTAGGTATTAAAACACTCGGGTGATAATATTATCACACTCGGTTTCTCCTCGTGTGATAAATGCACGCTCGTGTTTTAATAACCTCTATTATATGGCCGTTACATAAACTACTATTTGAGTGAGCAAGATTGATACTGATGATGGGGTCAACTGCCACAGATGCGTATGTATTGCCTCATATGGTACCTTGCCTTTGCCGATTAATCTTACTTTTTACTAATATATTAAATATAAATTATTTATTTCATAATCAACAGGTTTTACAAAAAAGTTGTAGAGGACCTCTTTTAGGTATGGATATACCTGTACCAGAGGACCTATATATATATATCTTATATAAAAGAAAGTCGTGTTAGTTACACTATTTATAACTCAAGAACGCCTTTACCGATATGGCTGAAAATTGGTGAGGAGGTAGCTTAGAGCCAGGAGACGGACATAGGGTAGGGTAGGGTAGGTTAGGTAGGGTAGGTTAGGTAGGGTAGGTTAGGGTAGGGTAGGGTAGGTTAGGTAGGGTAGGTTAGGTAGGTTAGGTAGGTTAGGTAGGGTAGGGTAGGTTAGGTGAATGTTTGGTGTTTTTATGGCAAAACAAAGTTTGCCGGGTCAGCTAGTATTATATATAGTATTGTAAATGCGAAAGTTTGGATGAATGTGTGTATGTTTTTTACTCTATCACGCTAAAACGGCTGAACGGATCTTGAAACGGACGGTGAAATTTGGCACAGAGATAGATTATAGCAATGATGTTATATAATATACTTAGGTAGATACGTTTTATCGACGTCTGCGCGGCAATACAAACACAAGCTGACCAGCTTGAGTGAACTCAGTCCGTCTGGCGTCTGGCCGCGACACGAACGTACGTTTGAACAGTATGTTTATCTTTTTCCGACAATGGGGTTCCAGTTATACATCTGTGATCTTTTAACCTACTCAGAGATAGAAATAAAGTTCCAAGTTCCATAGGTCATATGTAGGTAGCTATAGTAAAATATCGTTATGTTTTTATTTCTTTATAATGAGAATGACGTCTCTATTGGTACAATCTCATTGGATTATAGTCTGGCTAATTTTCATCCCGTTATAATGTGCCCTTGGCATAAGAAAACACTTCACACGGGCGTAGCCGCTGGCAGAAGCCAGTGTACCTATTTTTGTCTGTATATCCAACGAAAAACCATTTTAAAAATCCTCCTTTAAAATCAAGACCCGTTTCAGCGTCAACTACAACAAATGTGTTTCATCTAGTAATTATATTGTTTCAGACTAAACTTCCTGTCACACAAATACTGGCAAAAACTTATCGGATTCGCTCGCAACCTTCCTTTAAGTGGCGACTGCGGTGATACTCAGCTGTTACGAGTTGACATACTGCAGATAGCCTGTGTTATGGCTTACTGCGAATACTTTGTGAGTTTTGTTCACGTTTATTATGAAAAGTAGAGGCATATATATTCTCCAATGTTAACGCAGTACTGGCCGTGCGCCCGCTCGGGGCCAGAATATCAATATTGTACCTCCTTTTGGACAGTTTCATATGCAAAATATTCTTTGATATACATATGCTATTTCAGCTTTGAAGAAATGCCAGCCATCAATTTATCTGTGTAAATATATTTTTAAACTTCTATGTCGTTTTGAAGGAGTATCTAAAAGAAAAACAATCGTGTTGTTTTTTTTTTTTTTAAAGCCTAACTATTACTTACACGGAAAAATCCATGTTTCACAAATAATGAACCTAGCCGTTACTAAGGTTTATGCTTTAGAAAGTAACCGTTTTACGTAACAGGCAAAAAAAAAGCGGTGGCAGATCCTTAATTCTGAGTCATTTTAGTCAACCCTTTATAGATTTGGGTTTACAATATCTACCCCTTTTTTTTGGGGCTTGTATTTAACATATTTGGAGATTTTTTTTCGTACCTAAATAAAGCAATACCTTTGCTTAGCTGTTTGAGAATACAGACTTGTTGTGTGTGGGTATGTTTAAAATAATGCCATGATGAGACGCACTATATTAACTTTGAGTACATACATATATATGCAACTAAAAAGGTACATAAGGTGACTTAATGCTTTAACGCCTTGCTTCAGAATACCCTTCAGCGTCTTATTTTATCCAGAAAATCGTGACCCCTAACAGCCCTCTCGTTTCAGGTAGAAAACGGTCTAACAGAAGCGGTGCACCTAACCTGGTTACTAGTCAACCGAGTACATATCCTCGTCAGTCAGTACAAAGAAGAGATAGTACAGACACTGATAGCTAAAGTGCAGCAAATGCCAGGAGCATCAGGGTTACTGCTTCAAGCTATTGCTGCGAGGTGTCAGAGCTGTTTGAAGGTAAGCTGTTGAGATGTCATCATTATCTGCTATATTGATTTTGTTGATTTTCAGTCTAATTTAGTGTGGCAGAATACTAGTAACCTAATAGGGATGTTTTCTGGGTAGAAAAATTGATAATTCAATTAAGTCCGCCAGTGAGATTATCAAATAATATTGTACACGTATTTTTTGCTTTACCAAATCAGTAAAAATTTAGAAAGTTAAAGCGCATCAAAGTTCAGGAGTGGGGGCTTGTGACGTCACTAAGGCAGTATAAAGTGTACTAGCGGCACGCCGCTAGTACACTTTATACTGCCTTTCGTTGAATTTTTTCGTTGAACAGCATTATATCGTCGTCACTTTATGTTTACGTGTCAAAAGAAAGCGTAAAATATACGAAATACGTGTCCAATGTTTTTTATTAATCTACCTAACGGACAAAAAACAAATTTTCATGGCTTCGGCCCCGCGCACGCCTGGACCGGGATCCTAGGGTTCCGAGATTGTCAAAGTTATGTCAAAAATAATAAATTAAATTTAATAATCGAAATTATGATAATCTGTCATAATTCAGAACATTTTGAACTCGGAACTCAAATCACATACACGGACGTGCAGTACATACCTGCCAGCTAGGAACGTGTATTGAAAAGCGCAGCTTGCCATAATAGGCCAGTAATTTGTCAGTCATAAGGTAAAAGCATAAAAGCTGTCGGTTTTGCGACACTAAGGCCGTTTGTGCACGATGCGACACAAGACGCGACAAAATGTGGTCACGATTCAGAGCTCCATATATTTATATGGACCGTTTATTCACTGCACGACACCGCACCACACGCGACATGATTTACAAACGGGTCTTCGGCCATGTCGTTGGTGCCGCTATGTCGTCGCGACAGTTTTTGTCATTTTTGCAGTGACCATTTAGGAGCTGTACAAAACAAGTATGAGCTTGTTGAGGACACGACACAACGCACCGCACGGCTCACGTGTGGTTTGTCACTCACGCGCTTAAAGAACAATACAAGTGCACTGGGGGGTGACCACAAGCTCTTAGAGTAAGGTTATTTCGAGTGTGTGTAAGGGACAGATGTATATGACTTGTATACATCTGTCACTTACTCGATCTCAAAATAACCTTACTCTAAGAGCTTATGGTCACCCCCCTGCTGTCGTTTCAGCATCGTGTCTAGTGAACAAACGAGCTTGTACTTCGTAGCACGACCATGTGCGCATTCATTATAACTTTAGATGGTTCTATAATCCTTATAATTTGTACTATTTTATACCAGTAATTAGAAATTTTATACCTGTCAATTATCGCAGATAAACAGGTCGTGCTGCCAAGATCATTCATACAATATCATTTTCTGCCACATTTAACGCCATCTTGTTTTTTTCGCTTTTCTAACAATTTACCAGTAATGAAATAGGAGTACATAATGAGTACAAATGTTTAATAAGTACAAATGCTCCCGTTTCATCAACTTCTTTGCCAGCTGAAATTTTTGCGTGGTCGTGCTGGGAAATAATCTTGCCAGCACGACCTTTATATCCGCGATAATTGAGAGGTATAAAATTTCTAATTAGTGTTATAAAATAGTACAAATTATAAGGATTATAGAACCATCTAAAGTTATAATGAATGCGTTCATGGTCGAAGGACTACGAAGTACGAAGGACTACGAAGTACGAAGGACTACGAAGTACAACACAACAAACGAACGGACAACAGACCGTCTGCAGTGTGTTAAAAAACGGGACAACAAATCGTCTCGTGCGGTGCCTCGGGAACAAACGACCTTAGGGGAGGTCTTTGTTTAGCAAACACCTAATGCATCTGCGCGGTAGGAACAAAGATACAGATATTCACGTTTTACTGATTTTATTCTCAGGATGAATTCGCACTGAATACGTACAAGATACTGTCGTTATGTCATGAGAGTCAGTCGGGACCCCTCGTATTTCTTATCTGTCGGATCATTGGGAAACTGGAACCTGCGATCGCTGGGAGGTATGTTATTATTGTAGAATTAAAGTATTGGTAGTAAATTTTCATCAAAAATCCTCACAAATTAAAATATAACGGTTATTAAATGTTGCAGATTTGCCAAACTAGCAATAGACAGATGTAGGATATTAAAAGAGTTGCCAATTGATAAGATAAACGTGCAGCTATCGAAAGAAGATGTTCAAGTCGCTTTGGAGTTACTGCAGAGAGATAAAGTTCATACACGGTAAGTGTACCCCCCACGATCCCCATACCCCCCGACCACGGGGTCCCAGCGCTAACAAAGAAAATCTAGTTCAAATATCCGCTCCGGTAATTTGCCGTTTTTCGATGTCCGCACCCCTATCCGTAGCGGATATTTCTTGTGGGTACTTATTTTTTCCAAAATTTGTATCGGAAAGGTGGATATTCTCGGTAGATTTGTAGTTTAGACTATGCTTTAATAGACAAATATGAAAAAAAAACGCCCCGCTGGTCTTTGGATCCGCCCGAGACCGAAATATTTATTTTTTAATTTAGTTCACCTGCGGTGACCTGCGGTCGCCATTACGCCCGCAAAATCGTCCGCGCAAAAAAATGTTGTGAAAAAAATTTTGAAAGTTTTTTTTTCGAGGCTTGTGATTTCTGCTGGATAAAACCATGGAACGGTAAGTGTTGAACTGTTTTAAATAGTTTTTTTTTTGTATTTCGCGTAAATTACAGCAGAAATAAGTATTTCAACGAACGCCGTCCGACATTTTTCTGCGGTTATTGTTTGTATTTTTCTTTTTCTAATATCTTCAAACTGTCGTTATTTTCTATGCTACGCTAATTAACAACAGAAACAATGCATTTAATTGAAGTGGTAACGATCCAAATTCGAATCTAAGTGAAAACAAAAACATTCGACCCCAAAATATCCGGAACGGATATTTTGGCAGATTCACAATTTTGTGTGTTTACCACGGATTTTAAAAAATGGATATTCTATTTTATATAGTTGTTCGGTAGTTGTTCAACTGGAATTTTTCTAGGGACAATTTTTTTTGTGTATCGTGTTTTTCAGCTTTTTTACTTTTAATGATTTGTGGATTTCAAATTTTATATTTTTGTTTCAGGTCGAGTTCAGTTGGGAAAACATCGGTGCCGTATCCATTTTTGGTTTATTCCGTGACCAAGTTGTTGTTGTTGCAGTGAAATTGTACATCTTGCGGGTTAATTTTTGTGGTGTTTTTATTAAAAACAATGTGTTGTGTTGTGTTTTTCCATTAGTAAATATCATAATAATATATAAAAAATAAAAAAAAAACAAATAAATGCTATAGTACTTGTAAACTAAGCCAAATAAACAAAGGTCGTTTTCATGGCTCTTTTTCAAGTGTTTATCAAGTGTTTGCATTGGGACTCATATTTCGTAAACTAAACAATTGTAACAGCTAAAACTGTGTGTGTGATGAGATTAGGTACCAAACTATGTAATACAATAGCAATTAAAGCCACTTGGCCTACATAGTTCTCAGAACTCGAGTGTAAACATTACCATTTTTTGTGCCGCGCCGGCGCGCCGGCCGCCTGTTTTTTTGCGGCGTAATTTTGTAAAGCTTGTGGTATCTAAAAAATGTATAGGGAGGTGTGTTTTTTTTATTGATTATTGTGGAATAGGGTGTATCCTTGTAGAAAAAATTAAAACTTTATGAAATAATGGTTTCTTTTTTTATTACTATCTCCTTTTGTACACAAACCTGAGAAAATTTCCCTTACACTGACTTTACACAATATTTACAAATAAATTAAAAGGTGAAAATGGATTATTCCCTTTGAAATATGATAGCTTATTTTATAGCGATTCTAATAACATAAGTTTTATACATGGGTTCTATACTAAACTTCCGAGAAATCGGCGTTTTAGTGACGCCGCGCCGATTCGGCGAAATCTCCAGTTGGGAGTCTGACAGACGGGCGATGTTGGGAATTTTGCCGGACCTATGAGTGGATATGCATCGATTTGCTGTTGAATTGTGTGTAAAATATACATTTTCTAGAATTGAACATAAAAATTGTATGTTCTTGTTTAATCAGCTCTTCTAAGCACAAAATTCTGGGATATTGGGCTCTTAATTCACATTTCAAAGATTATTTGAACGGATCATTTAAATTTGATTCCAATAGATGGCGCGGTTTTAAATATCTGAGGCATGCCACTAGATTTTTTAAATTTGTATTGTAACACAGTTTTAACTTATCAAAACTATTATTAGGTATTCCGCTGTGATTTAGCGCGCTGAAGCTAGTAGGATTTCATTACTGCCAGAGACTACATCATATTAGTCGACTCCTATATGTCTTGTCTCCGTTTGAACTAATAAGCAGTTCTAAGTTCAGACCCTATGACCAAGGCAATAAGATTACTTTCTATAATTTGTTTCTATTTCTAGGTACTCAGCTTTAGTAGTGGAATTAAACTCGCTAGCATCTAGCGTGTTTGATCTATCACCGTTGGACTTGTCTCAAGACAGAGCGATCAACCCGCAGTACATTGTCACTACGAATATCGATGGGAATTGGTTACTGAATCAAGTTAAGAGCAGGTAAATCTTATCAGTTTGTTCAATATAACTGGCAACTTTAGGCGAAAAAAAAATTAATGATGATAATAAAATAATTTTAGTCCGTCAGTTAGATTTACAAAAAAATATTGGACACGTATTTTTCTTTTGTCACGTTAACAAAAAAAAAGTCGTGTGGCACTCGGGGACTGCCGCGGTAAAGCTATTGCATAGCATTTATTCTAGATCCAGAACTGGAAAATGCGACAAAAAAATTAAAAACGTTAAAAACTCGAAAACGTAGCGAGCCAAACCCACATTTATTTACGATTAATAAAACTCTAAAAAACAAAACAAAAATACCCTTATTCACAGTGAAATAAGGTCGCTTTTCTTTGACAAGCAAAAGTGACCCTTATTCTCATTAGCATAAGGTCCACATTGATCACCATTGTCACAGAAACAGCTCAGAGAGA
The DNA here is from genome assembly GCA_964057195.1 of Orthosia cruda. NCBI lineage: Eukaryota > Metazoa > Arthropoda > Insecta > Lepidoptera > Noctuidae > Orthosia > Orthosia cruda. Next base: position 29,155,890 of record OZ059827.1, read on the forward strand.
CCGATAAAAGGCAAAAAAATTACGACCAACAAAAATTTTAAAACCCTCATATCTCAGAAACGGTTGGAGTTAGCGCATTTCTGAAAAAAAATTTGCCCCCCTGCCCTCTGCTACTTCATCCAGGAGATCAAGATAGGATTAACCCCCCCCCCCCCCCTTAACCGTTTACCTCCCCCCGCAAAAAAAAATTTAATTCTAAAAATACCAACACGGAAATCGAAAACACGTGCAAAAAACTTTGCTTGCGCGATGCAGGATTTGTGTGACGTCATGTCATTAGTTCGTAAGTGACGGCGTTGGTGCCGCTACACTACATTCTCAGTTGTCATCGATAATGGACTTGCGTTTTAAATAAAATTATTACTTATTTTGTATCGGTGATCTGAAAATTATGCTAAGATTTGTACTGTTTTACCAACAGATGCTGCCAAGCAGATTGCACAACACCAAAATCACTAAAACAAAATGAGCTAGCACTATTCCTCTCAAACCTATCCAAAGAAGAACTAAATACCGTAATGGCGTGCCCAGAATTTGACAGAAAAATACTAAACCCAGCCTTTGGCATCGCCTGCGATAATTACTTGAGAGAGTTTCTAAATATACTTTCAGTACACGAAATAAAAGAATATGAGAAAGAGAGCGCAAGAAAACAGAGGGAGATGAAAATGAGAGAAGAGATGACGGCATCGATTGATAGTAACAAAATCAATGTTGTCAACACATTACAAGTTTTTAAAAAGAGTGACAACAAGGAATCGAAATCTCAATTCTTCATACCTATCACAGACAACGAAAACTTAAAAGAGAACTTCGGTAATCTACAAATATCTGAAGAAGATCTAGAAATTGATCCGCCAGAGTTGCCAGCTTTATACACCATCGGTGTTGCTACACTAGAAAAATCTTTATCAGATATTATAAGATTGTTTCCCAAACAAATTCGGCCGTTGAGTCAGTCTGAGAATTTCAGTTTGAATGTGGAACAGACCATAGACAGATACACAAGACGTTGTCATCAAGTCTTTCAAGATAAATTGTTTTACCAAGAATTTAACATACTACAAACTATAATGACAGGGTTTTTGACATCTTTAGACAGAATAATATCATTCGTCGATGAAGCCGACTGTGATTTACTCGATAAATGTATCGAAAATATCTTGCCTCCATCACTAGCAAAAAACATGGCAATATTTGCTGTAATTTCTTTGCAATATCTATCTTTTCTAATCAAAAATAAAAAGATAGTCGAAACGCCGGTCAATGCTGACGTGTCATTCAGAGTCACGGCGTCAGTGTCTGACAATATTGTCGTTGACAACGTTGTCAGTGTGACTATTGACAATGTTGCTAAAGCGCTGAATTTCAAAGAGATTTGGGCGGAATTGAATACGGATTCGAATGTGAATAGGACGCAGTCGGCTGTCAGCTGTTTGTATGCGGTTGTCAAGTATTTGGTTAAGGTAAGATCTTCCGTTTTACATTTAAGGCCGGTTGTTCACAAGGCGACAAACGACACAACAAAATGTGGTCACGATTCAGAGTTCCACATATTTGTATGGACCGTTTGTCATTGCAATACACCGCACTACACGCGACACGATTTACATATGGTATTTCGGCTATGTCGTCACGACTTTTCTGCAGTGACGATTTAGCGGCTGTACAAAACAAGTATGAGCTTGCTGAAGTCACGACACACCGCACCGCACGTCCGCACGGCTCACGCGCTTATAGAACAATACAAGTGCACTGCTGTGTCGTTGCAGAATAGTGTCTAGTGAACAAACGAACGCACGGCTTTGTCGTGTCTTAATATCGTGACCGCAAATCGTGTCGTGCGGTCTCTCGTGAACAACCGACTTTAAGTAATAGGTAGGGCAAAGTATAAGAGCGGTTTCGCACTTCATCCGAACCGAAGTAACCTTAGTATTACTTGCAAGAGGTTTTACACACTAGATCCAAACTTCGTCCAACCGAATTCAGAATATATTCAATTCGGATAGAAATTGAAACTCAAACCCGGACTCGGGTCGAATGTAGTGCAAAACCGCTCTAACTCATTCTCTCGCTCAGAAACTGATTTTGCTATTGCGAAAATACTGCTTGCATTTTCCGGCATTCTCTAGCCGATTTTGTGCGTTGGTGCTTTTTTCTGGCTCTAGTAAAATATGTTTCTACTAAGCGACAGAACGGAATAAAGTTTAGTGTTCACCCTAGTTTAATACACTCCAGCCATTTTGAAGATACAATGTTTACTAACAAATTAAAACGAATTCGATATAGAATGTTGATCTGTTGTACTTCGATTTAACTGAGTTAGTACAGATGAAAGATAGTTTGGGAACATAAAATATCCAAGGTCCTATGAATTTTGGGTCCTCTCGAATCTAATCTTCTAGTCATAGGACTAGAAGATTAGATTCGAGAAGACCCAAAATTTTCTCCCCTGCTGTCAGCTGATTGAGCTGTCAGTACTTTGTTAGTACATATTATACCTTCATCTTGGGCAGAGTATAGATTTTTAACTTATCCCCAGTCTCTCAGCAAATATGTTGACAAATCTCAGGTTAGGGGTCGCTGTGTATTTACACGTCAAACACAGGCTTGGCACTTGGCATGAGATTTCACAAATGACAGAATAGGGTAGTTTACTGAAACTTTGTTTTTTGTCCGTCAGGTAGATTATTCAAAAATATTGGACACGTAAATATAAAGTGACGACGATATAATGCATTGAAATATCGTGAAACGTCACGCCGCTAGTACACTTACACGCCTTAGTGACGTCACAAGCCTCCACTCCTGTAATTTGATGCGCTTTAACTTTGTAATTTTTTATTAATTTGGTAACGCAAAAATACATATATACATAAACTCACGCCTTTTTCTCATTTGGGTAGGCAGAAACTACAGAACGCCACCTGCTACGATCCTTACATACTTCTTTTGCTTCGCTCACATTCATACATCTAGTCATACACACACGTAAAAAATACGTGTCCATTATTATTTGATAATCTCACTGACGGACTAAATATAATTATCATTTTTCTTCCCAGGAAACATCCCTATTGTAATATTTTCAAATTTGATTGTACAAGCCTCCATCAAAAATGTCTTAACGGTCCTTTTTTAGGGTAAATAACACAACCTTAGCCAATTTACCCACCGCCGACGAGGAAGTGATTACCTATCGACTATTTTCTCGCTGAAGAAACGGACATAACATACAGCAGCCGTTTTGCGTAAGTGAATACGGCAACGCAAAGAGTTTGACCGCTATTCAATCGACCAAATCGATCAATCACATGCGAGATAAATGACGCGATGAGGATTTCCGTCTGTGTGATTGGTCGATTTGGTCGATATCGATAGCGGTCAAACTTTTTGCGTTGCCGTATTCACTTACGCAATACGGCTGCAGATCCCGCGTCAATAAAAGAGACATATATATTAACAGTCGATCGTTGGCTATTTACACTGCCGGCAAATACTAACTCGACGCAAGTTTGTCACAGCGACAAGAGCTATCAAAGATAATACTCGCTCAGCGATACTCGCTCGGCGATGCTCGCTTGGCGGTTAGAACGCACGCCCAGAGACCAACCAACCATCGCGTGCAGGACGGACCTCCCGAGCGAGTGATGCGAGTAATCGCCCGTCGCACAAAAACACTCGCTCTTAGCCGAGCGGTAAAACTATCAGAACTACGCACTCGCTTCTCGCTGCTCGCCAATTCGTATCTAGTTTCTACTCGCTGCTCGTCGGCGATGGGACAATTTTGGCAATAAACGGCAGTTATCATTTTCATTATTTTCAGGACATAAGACCCATAACACCTAAGAACTACATGCAACCTCAAGACCCAGGTCCTAAGCCCGACATGATCATCACTGGTGACAAACTAATCACTCTGCTAGAGTATTGGGAGACCAACTTCTATTCCAAAAGTTCAGGAGATTTTCTAGAGAAGTGCTATAGAGAACCTATTGAGAGTCTGCTTGTATCTCTTGCTAGGTGAGTAGAATACTGATGTTTGGATCTTGTCCACTAAGCAGGCACAATAGGATATTTCATTGAATTTTTAAATTATATCCAAACCTATAATCCAGTTGTTTTGAAGATACAATGTTTACCAACAAAGTAAAACAGCATTTTTAGGGTTCCGTACCCAAAGGGTAAAAACGGGACCCTATTACTAAGACTCCACGATCCGTCTGTCTGTCTGTCCACCTCACCAGGCTGTATCTCATGAAACGTGATAGCTAGACTGTTGAAATTCACAGAGGATGTATTTCTGTTGCCATTATAACAACAAATACTAAAAACAGAATAAAATAAATATTTAAGTTGGGCTCCCATACAACAAAGATGTATTTTTACCGTTTTTTTGCGATAATGGTACGGAACTCTTCGTGCGCGAGTCCGACTCGCATTTGGCCGGTTTTTTTTCCTATTTAAGGCGATATATACGCCCCAATGTAACGCAGTACTGGCCGTGCGCCCGCTCGATGCCAAACATTCAAAATTGAACTTCCTTTTGAACAGTTTTGTTTGCAAAATATTATTTGATTTACATATGCTATGTTAGGTATGAAAAAATTCCAGCCATAAATTTTTCTGTTTAAAAATATTTTTAAACATCCAAGTCGTTTTGGAGGAGTTTCCAAAAGTTGCGAAAAAATATCGTGTTGTTTTTTTTTTTTTTAAAGCAAAACTATTAGTTATAAGAAAAAACCTTGAGTTCAAAATTATGTACATGAATCAATAATAAATATATATTTTTTTCAAACCTTTTAACCTAGCTGTAACTGAGGAATATGCTTTAGAAAGTTACCGTTTTACGGCACTCAAGCGTATGTAGGCCCTTAAGGCTACTCTTTACTCAACAACAGAAATAAAACGAATTCGATATAGAATGTTGTATCTGTATATGATGTTGTACATCGATTTAACTGAGTTAGTACATATGAAAGATAGTTTTGAGAACATAAAATATCCAAAGTCATAAAGACCAGAAGGTTATATAAAGCGAACCTAAAATTTTCACCCCTGCTTCCAGGTGATTGAGCTGTCAGTGCTTTGTTAGTAAATATTGTACCTTCATCTTGTCGAGAGTATAGTCAAAAGATAAGACAATGCAAAAAAAAAGCCGGCAAAGTCAGACTCGCGCACGGTGGGTTCCGTACCATTATCGCAAAAAACGGCAAAAATATCACGTTTGTTGTTTGGGAGCCCCACTTAAATATTTATTTTATTCTGTTTTTATTTGTAGTTATAGCGGCAACAGAAATACATCATCTGTAAAAATTTCAACTATCTAGCTATCACGGTTCATGAGATACATCCTGGTGACAGACAAATAGACGGAGAGTGGAGTCTTAGTAATAATGTCCCCTTTTTACCCTTTGAGTACGGAACCCTAAAAATGGCAAAGTTATAAGCTTTTTAAAATGTATGACAGAGACACCACTACAAGCGTTTGACGTCACAGGCAAGTAATGCCTTAGTGACTTCGACGTTTTGCGTACAAGGATACAAGATTAACTTTAAAAGCGTGTAACTTCAATGTTTTCCACCGAATTTTATTATTATTTTCACAAGTTTAATTATGTTAGTAACATCTTTAGTATTTAGTATATTTTTGATAGTTTTAAAATACCCTATTAATGCACAAATAATTATTGTTTAAATTAATCAATAACAAATACATTGTTTTCAGACTAGACATAGTTAGCCACATAGCGTTAATACCTCCCATAGCGTGGTCTTCTGTGGATGTCGTTTCAAAGAAGGATCAAATACAGAAGATTGATCTGCCTCTACAGGCCTTACAGGATATGGATGTGTTAGAAGCGTTCTTGTTTAGGTAAGTTATGGGCATAAACTCACGCCTTTTCCAGCTACACATTTCAAATTAAAAATACACAGAATTTAAAAAGAATATAATGGTGATCTCAATGAGATCACGACAAGGTTTTCTATTTTTAAAGGTTTCGATTTAGTTCTCAGTCTTTTGTAGGATTTCCACCGACAGGGCCGCGCCGCCGCCGGAATGCAATTTACAGTGTGCTAAAATAATTGAAGCGCCCATGAAGCAGTTAAATGTCATATAATATATGACATTTAACTGGTTCATGAGCGCTCAATGGGCCGGTCGGCCACCATGTATATATTATGTACATGGTGGCCTACCGGCTACCTACTGCAACTAGCGTACAAATCCGATCAAGTTCAATTGTTATTTAAATACCATGTAGGTACAGTCGGTAATAGCTGTTACCTGACTCACCCTGCCTTTAGCTGACCAACTTAAAGTTTAGAATTTGAAGCTTCTGCAATTGGCAGTAGATAAGTGTTATTCGATACGTATGAGCTTATCGAATTAGAACGACTTGTCTAAGGTAGGCAAATATTATAGAATACAGTTATGCCAAATTGATCTTTAACACGTAACGTTAGAGTAGGTAAGCGTTTGAATACTGTTTTGTCACCGTGATGGACTTGTTAATTTCAACAATATTTGATAAGTCGATTTTGGTCTAGTGGTTGCATCAGTGAATCTTTTTTTTGCCTTGTGAAATTCTCATGCATACTGCGCTACCACAAGGAGATAGCGCAGTTATGTGGGACTCCAACCCACTAAAACTCCACGGTGTCCTCCTGTGCCGCTTATGGCGGTAACACGGGCACGCGTGAGCATACATCCGCGAACCCGCCGCGGCTGTCCGTCATCGGACCCGCCTCCGGGGATCACCCCCTGTCACTGGCGATGGTGGCGACCCCGTGCAGGCCGCACAAGCGGCACCGAAACCAACCGACGTAGCGGCCAACAGGTAGTTGGCCGCTACGTCGTCGGCTTATCGGCAAAAGCCCTGGCAAGCGGCCCCTCCTGAGCTTCCTCTTCGCTTCACCGTGGTTGGCCAAGCCACGGCTACCGATACCGTCGCCTCGACAATGCGAGAACCCACCGGGGGGGACCTGCATCAGTGAACCTACGTCACCATGATTGCGAGTTCAAAACTAACCTTCGACATGCTAACGTTTTAAAGATCATATTTGCGTATCTGTATTAATATTGTTACGATGCTACGATGACCGACTGTTCCCACATTGCGTCCAATAGAACCGAATGGTGACGCATGGCAAGAGCCATCATGCATCAGGACCCACCCATAGACCACGACCACTCTGCCAAGAGTGCCCGACTAAGAAGAAGATTAATATTGTATTTGTGCATCGAGTAGCGCTAGTCAGATAAACTCATACAAATAAAATAATCCTTAATTTTACAAGAAGAGGGTTCAAATTCGTCCGTTTTTAGGGTATATCAGGTAACAGCTATTACCGACTGTACATAAATATTATTATGACATCTAGCCACTTAACGATCGCTTCAATTTTTAATCGCGGCCCGGCCAGTGGAAATCGTAAATAAGACTTATTTATTGTGAATATAATGAATTCATCTTGAAAACTTCTCTCCCAGGGTAAACCTAATAGGCTGGTCATCTAAGAAACAATTTGAAGAGATGTGGGTAGGCCTCCTGGGTGCTTTACAAGGGAACGGAACTCACTGGGCCGTGCGCGGGATCACTCAGCTGCTGCTAAGCGCTGCACCTACAGCGCTACAGCGACGCAGGGAACTGTTGCATGTGCCCAGACATAGTCATAGTTGTAACGAAGGGTAAGTTTGTACACATAAGACCCAATTACAGTTTAAGAAACCTAAGATTTAATGAAAGACCTAAGATTTAAAAGGAAAGTGTAATAAGTGTATGAGGTTTGAGACCTTATGGATGTCCTAATATCTCCATTGAGTATGTGCAACCGAAGTCAAAGCCGATTAACCGGCCATTACCACAAACTTCGGCAGAAGCCGATTACGAAGGTACGGCCACTACTATTGAAATTTTATGTAAAGAAGAGGGGAAAATTTTCAATGATCCTAGTGTACAGTACGACTGATGAGTTGTGAAGTTAGCGCCAAGTGGTTGCGCAGTAGTAAGGCCCATACAAATACAGCAGCGTGCCATGCCATGCGCATCGCAAAGCCTATGTTCAGACGGGCCACGACTCATCGGTCGTATTGTACAACATCGTCATTAGAATTTGCTCAAATAAAAAATTTGGTGCTAAATATACCCCGGCCACCGTAGGTGCGGGCTTGCGGACGGCTAGTAATGGGTAGCTTATCATCCAATAAGGTCCGAGTCGACGGCGCGTAGTGTTCCACGCGCACCTCAAAGAGATGTCAGCAAAAACTGACGGCTGATGTCTGGTCGCGGATAAATTTGAAAGAGAGTTACCGCGACCCTGATACAAGCAACTGAAGGAACACGGGAGGGTTTTAGTCAGTAAAAGTCTGAAACGCCCTTCCGCTTCACCCAGAGCGGGAGAAGTCATTCGATGATTTCCCACCCCAAAAAAAAAGGTGTTAAATATATCTTGCATTTATAAATCCCTATGTAATAAAAATTCTCACGAAGTCATTATGTATCTCCACAGAATGCAAAGACTCCGTAACATCCTAGTCGGCACGCCATCTTACAAGCTATTTGAGTGCGTCAATCTAGAACGAATACCTCTCATGAACGACGGTTTCGACGGATACCATATGGCGCAGTTCAACACCGAGTACTTGAAACTGGCTTCAGGTGAGTTTATACAATTATCTTTAGTTCATCATCATTTCAGCCGAAAGACGTCCACAGCTGGACAGGCCTCCCCCAAGCGTCGCCACATTGACCGATAGGGCGTCTCGCATCCAGCGGATGCCCGGGATTCCAGAATTTGTGTATGGTTAATGACAATATCTTGCCTCCTTTATTACATGGGGAACTGAAACATAACTGTTGAAAAGAGGTTGTACTATTATACACTTAAACTTTTCGGGATGTAAAGGTTTTGTTTTTAAATTATTATTATTGATAGGCTCGCGTTTGATCGCTATCTCACCTGATGGTAAGCGATGATGTCGTCGACGATGAGGCGTAGGTGTGTTTTTATGTTATCTCTACATTATTTTGCTTTCTATTACTACTCTACAGAGCAGTGGTGGCCCAGCGGTTACGGCCCCGACTTACGTGTCGTAGGTCGTGGGTGGTTCAAACCCAGGCAGGCGCATTACTTTGTGTAAATTATTTCATCACCACTGCTTTAAAAAACGGTGAAGGTAATACTTGGCTTAGAACCAACGTCCGCGTAACGTCTTTTTTATAATAAACTAGCTGATCCCGGCGGCTTCGCTCCCGTAAACTGGCTACCTACCTACTCTATCTACCCTACCAATTTGTTAAACTATTTATTTGAATAAGAATTAATACTACAATACGAATGTAAACAACTTTTGTTTCTACCGGCGATCTAATTAAAATTTAGAATATAAAAGCTGATATTTAGATATATTCTCTCGCAGTCTTTTTGTAGGTAATAATGAGTACAGTACATCATTTTTTTTATGTATCATCAACATTTTTCTCATCGAACGCCAATGAATGTATTTTAAAGGCGAAGTTTTGCTACTTTGGGTTACATTATTGTAATTTTCATAAGGAACTCTATGTTTTTTTTTAAATAAATTTTAGCCTGTGTCACTCAGGATTAATGTAGCTTTCTACTGGTGAAATAATTTTCAAAATCGCTTCAGTAGGTCCAGAGATTACCCCCTACAAACTCAAAAACTCACAAACTTTACCTCTTTATAATATTATAGTATAGATATATTTTGCGTTTCGTGGGACTTGATTGGCACCAGAATATCCTCCAAAGATATTATTATTATCGTGAGGAAACCGGCATGTCTTAGAACCAAAAATTCGAAGACACGTGACATCCACCAACCCGCACTGCGCCCGCGTGGTGGATTATGGCCCATTCCCTCTCCCACAGAGAGGATGCCTGTGTCCCAGCAGTGGGAACGTTAAAAGGCTGATGATGATGATAAAACTTGGATATATTACCTAATGATAGGTTTTTTCTTCATACAGATATAACAGATGACGCGAGTTACAAAGTGAAGAGAGAAGTCAAGCGAGTAAGAAGAAACAAAGAGATCGACATTAACAGTTGTTTACAAATACTTATGGATGTCACCTCGCAGATGCTAGAGCCTAAGGTAAGGAAGGACACGGTTTATATAGTCAAGAATGATATAAAATGGGACGTTAGCTTTCCAATACAATTCCGCACATAATTTTTCCGACCTATATTGTAAACTGATTTTTTTGCTGTCGCTAACGCACATCATCGAATCTTACAGCTGAGTTGCTATGATATAGAGTTTCATCTACCGGGTCCGATCCAATGAAATACGTTACTGCATTGTTTTTACCGGGCTGCAATGAAAGGGTTATGTTTTTCGCGCGTATCTTCTTTATCTACACTCACAACGTAATGTTCCAAATATGAATTAAAAAAATATTGTGTAAACACTTACATTTTTTTCGTGGATAAGTAAAATAAACTTTTACAGTGCAACATTTTCAAACAACTGCATCATAAAATAACTTCTTTTTATTTTATAGCACACTTTTACTTTTTAATTTTGACTCGTTTGGGCTCATTGACTTAACATGTGTTATTGAGTGACAAAAATGTGTCATTGTCTATGGATGCGCGCGCTGCGCAGTCATGCGCAATGAGAATCTAAATTGCCCGCCATACCGCATATTTTTGCCCTTTCCACTTTTGTTTTATTTCAATTGAATGAGTGAAGATAAAATAGTGTATGCAACGGCATATAATTTGGTATTAAAACACTCATATGATACTGTTATCACACTCGTGTTTTAATAACCACTATTATATTACAGTTGGATAAACTATTATTATTACCTCATATCTTTCAAACCGCTACACGGATTCATCTAATTATACATCGTTAGATTCGTCTTGACCGCCTATGTGGTCTGAAATAGGTGACGTTACAAAAAAACAAATAATATGGCGGTGCAGTATTGTGCGGGTCCTAATTCTTTTATTATTTTAAACCCGTCAAGTGGGGTATCAAAGTGAAGGGTGTTAAGAGGTGGTTACAAAAATAATATACCTGTTATATGTTTAAAAGTAAGTTGAAGAAATAATTACCTATAACTAAAAAGTTGTAGGATCGTCGGCGAATCAGGTGGTAAGCCAGCTCGCGAATATGTATCCTCCGACTGCACAGCATGACTCTTCTTGTTTATATCTTTTATTTCGGTTTGCCAAATGAAAGTCGCTGTAACCTTGTGAATTCAAAATTTGCTTTCTCTTGCCTCCAGGCACCAACCGGCTTAGCAGCGCGCGTGGCCCTACTCTCCTGCATGTCGCAGACCAGCGCAGTGTTCACACAGCCCGCGCACTGGTGCTGGGCGGCCGGACAGCTCATCTCGCTCAGCTCAGCTGCGCACGCCACGCTCACACAGTACTCTACAGCAGGACGCGCGCTACTACTCGCGCTGTCCCACTGTATGTGTGTGCTGGACGGGTTCGAGGGGCTACAGGTTAGTGTACACAGCTCATCTCGCTCAGCTCAGCTGCGCACGCCACGCTCACACAGTACTCTACAGCAGGACGCGCGCTACTACTCGCGCTGTCCCACTGTATGTGTGTGCTGGACGGGTTCGAGGGGCTACAGGTTAGTGTACACAGCTCATCTCGCTCAGCTCAGCTGCGCACGCCACGCTCACACAGTACTCTACAGCAGGACGCGCGCTACTACTCGCGCTGTCCCACTGTATGTGTGTGCTGGACGGGTTCGAGGGGCTACAGGTTAGTGTACACAGCTCATCTCGCTCAGCTCAGCTGCGCACGCCACGCTCACACAGTACTCTACAGCAGGACGCGCGCTACTACTCGCGCTGTCCCACTGTATGTGTGTGCTGGACGGGTTCGAGGGGCTACAGGTTAGTGTACACAGCTCATCTCGCTCAGCTCAGCTGCGCACGCCACGCTCACACAGTACTCTACAGCAGGACGCGCGCTACTACTCGCGCTGTCCCACTGTATGTGTGTGCTGGACGGGTTCGAGGGGCTACAGGTTAGTGTACACAGCTCATCTCGCTCAGCTCAGCTGCGCACGCCACGCTCACACAGTACTCTACAGCAGGACGCGCGCTACTACTCGCGCTGTCCCACTGTATGTGTGTGCTGGACGGGTTCGAGGGGCTACAGGTTAGTGTACACAGCTCATCTCGCTCAGCTCAGCTGCGCACGCCACGCTCACACAGTACTCTACAGCAGGACGCGCGCTACTACTCGCGCTGTCCCACTGTATGTGTGTGCTGGACGGGTTCGAGGGGCTACAGGTTAGTGTACACAGCTCATCTCGCTCAGCTCAGCTGCGCACGCCACGCTCACACAGTACTCTACAGCAGGACGCGCGCTACTACTCGCGCTGTCCCACTGTATGTGTGTGCTGGACGGGTTCGAGGGGCTACAGGTTAGTGTACACAGCTCATCTCGCTCAGCTCAGCTGCGCACGCCACGCTCACACAGTACTCTACAGCAGGACGCGCGCTACTACTCGCGCTGTCCCACTGTATGTGTGTGCTGGACGGGTTCGAGGGGCTACAGGTTAGTGTACACAGCTCATCTCGCTCAGCTCAGCTGCGCACGCCACGCTCACACAGTACTCTACAGCAGGACGCGCGCTACTACTCGCGCTGTCCCACTGTATGTGTGTGCTGGACGGGTTCGAGGGGCTACAGGTTAGTGTACACAGCTCATCTCGCTCAGCTCAGCTGCGCACGCCACGCTCACACAGTACTCTACAGCAGGACGCGCGCTACTACTCGCGCTGTCCCACTGTATGTGTGTGCTGGACGGGTTCGAGGGGCTACAGGTTAGTGTACACAGCTCATCTCGCTCAGCTCAGCTGCGCACGCCACGCTCACACAGTACTCTACAGCAGGACGCGCGCTACTACTCGCGCTGTCCCACTGTATGTGTGTGCTGGACGGGTTCGAGGGGCTACAGGTTAGTGTACACAGCTCATCTCGCTCAGCTCAGCTGCGCACGCCACGCTCACACAGTACTCTACAGCAGGACGCGCGCTACTACTCGCGCTGTCCCACTGTATGTGTGTGCTGGACGGGTTCGAGGGGCTACAGGTTAGTGTACACAGCTCATCTCGCTCAGCTCAGCTGCGCACGCCACGCTCACACAGTACTCTACAGCAGGACGCGCGCTACTACTCGCGCTGTCCCACTGTATGTGTGTGCTGGACGGGTTCGAGGGGCTACAGGTTAGTGTACACAGCTCATCTCGCTCAGCTCAGCTGCGCACGCCACGCTCACACAGTACTCTACAGCAGGACGCGCGCTACTACTCGCGCTGTCCCACTGTATGTGTGTGCTGGACGGGTTCGAGGGGCTACAGGTTAGTGTACACAGCTCATCTCGCTCAGCTCAGCTGCGCACGCCACGCTCACACAGTACTCTACAGCAGGACGCGCGCTACTACTCGCGCTGTCCCACTGTATGTGTGTGCTGGACGGGTTCGAGGGGCTACAGGTTAGTGTACACAGCTCATCTCGCTCAGCTCAGCTGCGCACGCCACGCTCACACAGTACTCTACAGCAGGACGCGCGCTACTACTCGCGCTGTCCCACTGTATGTGTGTGCTGGACGGGTTCGAGGGGCTACAGGTTAGTGTACACAGCTCATCTCGCTCAGCTCAGCTGCGCACGCCACGCTCACACAGTACTCTACAGCAGGACGCGCGCTACTACTCGCGCTGTCCCACTGTATGTGTGTGCTGGACGGGTTCGAGGGGCTACAGGTTAGTGTACACAGCTCATCTCGCTCAGCTCAGCTGCGCACGCCACGCTCACACAGTACTCTACAGCAGGACGCGCGCTACTACTCGCGCTGTCCCACTGTATGTGTGTGCTGGACGGGTTCGAGGGGCTACAGGTTAGTGTACACAGCTCATCTCGCTCAGCTCAGCTGCGCACGCCACGCTCACACAGTACTCTACAGCAGGACGCGCGCTACTACTCGCGCTGTCCCACTGTATGTGTGTACTGGACGGGTTCGAGGGGCTACAGGTATTTGTTAACCTTACTAGACATGCTCGCTTAGGCTAGGTTCACCGACAATTTAACCGTTGGCCGGCGCTATCGGGTTATGGTGTTCACACTATAAGCTGCCGATGCCGGTCCGAAGTAATGTGAACATCACTGTCGTTAACCGCTGCCCGTTTCACCACAAATTAGTTGTTAGTTGGTTTCTGCGTACAATGGACGACGACAACGTTCTGTTCTGGTAGAAATATGGTAAAAAAGTAAAATTATTAAAAAGAAAAAGGGAATATTAGGTTCATCCCATCTTTGCGGAGCGTTAGCGATTTAAGAAGTGATGAGCTAAAGTTCTATAATTACTTTGGAATGTCTATTCGTTCCTTTGATTGATTTTGCGAATGTTAAAGGAAGCGTAAGAGCATAAAATACAAGATTCAGAGATTGGTTTTACGGCACGAGCCGACAAGTGCGAACGGCGCTATATAAAGCAGTATGCCAATATTATATCCGGCCCGACAGAAATCGTGGCTGAATTTCCGATAAATGTTTCGTCGACGAAAGTTTTATCGGGTCGCCCTAATGTAAACAGCGAAATATATATGCCAAATTGCTTCCGACACCTTTGTCTATCCGGTAAAACTGTCTGTCCGATCTAATGTAAACCCGCCCTTACCTTTAGAACCTACGAGATCGACCATTTCATCGAACATTTAAATCAGTGGTACGCTAATTTATTTAAAACAGTTTTGAAAACACTGTTTCTGTTTTATTGAAATTTGAGTACCTATCGAAATGTACTCATAATCTCCTGCTTTCGAAGCCGCTTGGAATTCTTTAATATTAAACCAGTCGATTTTATTGATGGAAAGGAAAGAGGGTCCAGTAGTGGGGTATTGAGTTATGACTAGATTCTTTATCTAGAATAGTCAATTCATAATTAGGATCACTTCCCTCCGCGCACTCGCATTGGTTAGCGGTGATCTGTTTGCTCCCTGTTTTTAATTGCAATTGTCGTGTTCCGAAATTTATTTCCGGCTTGTGATTTGCTGTCAATTGTGTATCATTGTGATAAGTGCTGGTATCGTAAGTTTTTAAACGTGTTTACGTCCGTTATTTAGTTGCAATTAGTTAATTTCGTCAGCTATCGGTGAGTACATTTACTTTTCTTGACGTGTGGGTATATCGAAATAATTGTATCGTCCGTTAATCTTTCACTTTTTACGTTCTAATACGCTTATTAGTTTAATTTCCAAAAGTAATTATGTTATCTAACAATGATGACCCACCTGATCGTGGTGGGGAAATATTATTCCGCCGAATAAATAAACCAAGGTCGCCGACGACCTCCGCTAATGCTAAGCGTTTATTTAGTGAAATGTCTCCTTCTTACATTTCACCCGAAGATAGATTTAAGCGAATGCAAACATCAGAGTCAATTGTAAGGTCTTCGCCGATATTAAATGTCACTAATGTAAGCAATGACGACTATTGTGATTTGGTTACTCAGGCGTCTGCGTACCTGTCTAAAATTAACGATCTTGTCAATGACCAAGGGTCCCGCATTAATGTTGCAAATAAATCCGCAATTATGGACATGACTCAGCGCATAACGGCTATTGTCTCATTGCTAGCCATAAAATCATCCGCCAACGAGACTAAGTTGGCCAATACGGAACGCGAATTAGAAAAAATAAAACATAATACCGGTGTCGATATTGCCAAGTCTGATGTCAATAATGCCTCATATGCTGACAAATTAAAACTTCGTTTACCTAAAGTAGTTCCACAAGTAAATGCCCGTGCCAAACTTCCGTGTCTTGTGGCCTACCCCACTGATGAGCGTTCAACTGATTTCGCAACTTCTTCCGCGACTAAACAAGCGCTCATGAAAGCAATAGATCCTAGTGACGGCTTTCAAATTGTAGGTGTCAAGAAGGCTGCGAAGTCTGGCGTCGTGTTACGTGTCGCTAACGATTTACAAATCAAAAAGCTACAATCGGTCGATGCCATTAGGTCCGCTGGCTTGCGACTTGAAAAACCAAAAGGCCGTAAGCCTCGTATTTTAGTTAAAGACGTCCCATCCTCAATGGAGGACAATGCCTTTTTGCATGCGTTGTACTGCCAAAACATTAAAGACGAGTTGTCATTAAAAGAAGACGAATTTATTAAATCAACAAAAATCATACGTAGGCGTTCGTTAGACAACGGTCGGAAATGGATAGGCATTGAACTCGAGTCCGCGGTCCGGAAACATTCAGTCTCGACCAAGGATAAATTGTTTATTGATTGGGCGACTTGCCGTTTCATTGATGATGTCGATGTAGTACGTTGTGCACATTGTCAACAGTTCGGTCATGTTAAGAAATACTGCACTATTAAATCACCTACCTGTGCTAATTGCTCTGAGACACATGAAACCAAAGACTGTCTCCGCATAAAGACAATTTAAATTATATACCGTCTTGCGTGGCGTGTAAACGCTCTAAGAAACCGTCTGACCATCGATGTGGATCAGATGGGTGGGATCACTTATAAACTTAAACTCGAACAACTTATCCTCAACACCAACTACTAAAATAATGGATAGATTAACCATAGGACAATTAAACCTCCACAACGATAGGGTAGCGACTTCTGAACTGGACAAACTAATTATCGATTATAACTTAGATATCGTGCTTGTTCAAGAACAATATCAAAACGCGCGTTTACGTCACAAAGTAGTACAGTTGGATGGCAAAGCACGAGCTGGAATTTACGTGGCGCATTCTTCTAACTTCACAGTAACGTCTTTGCGTAATCTAATGACACCCCATTGTGCCGTTGCGGAGGTCTCATCGTCTTCTTTTAAAGTTTACGTTGTGAGTTGCTACTTTCAATATTCAGACCCTGTTGCTCCTCATATACATAACCTCCGTCACGTCTTGCAGTCGCTCGCGGGCTGCAAAGTTATCGTTGGCGCTGATGTTAATGCGTCATCATCACTCTGGTATGGCAAAGTTCGGTCTACGGATTATGAACGACGCTGCGCTGTTGAAGATTTCATTGCTGAAATGAATCTGACTATTCATAATACCCCTGACGCACCACCAACTTTTTGCAGCCAAATGGGCGAATCTTGTATTGACGTCACACTTTCTAGTCTAGCAGACGTACGCTTGGATAGGTGGCGTGTCCTACCGGACGCGTCTTGTAGTGATCATCGCTTGATCGTGTACGAATTTGCTCCAGTTTTTACTCAGGGTACGTCACATGTCATTGGTAACTTTAGGTATAAATGTAAGGGTGCGAATTGGGAATTCTTTAGCTCGCTTGTTGCGTCTCACGCCAAAGACTTCACTCGTGATGGGCTTTCAGCTGAAGAAAGTGCTGAAATTATGTCAGACACCTTCACTTACTGTGCTGACATTGCCATTGGTCGTGGATCTTTGACCAATATACGTAGATGTGATTGGTGGTGTGACTACCTAACTGAACAGCATATAAATTATCGCCGAGCGCGTAAACATCTTAACAAGCTTAAAAAACGTAAGGTTACCGGTGACCCTCTTTCCATTGCGTTAAATACGTTTAGAGTTGCCAGGTCCCGCTACAGAGCATCGGTGGAAAAATCAAAGGGTAATTTATTGCGTAAAGTAGTAGAAAAATTAGATAAAGAAGGTCCGTGGTCTCCTTTATATCATGAGTTTAAAGCCAATCGATCAGTCGACCTCGCGTTTGTTCAGAATATTAAAGTAAATAATAAACACACTACCGGTATTGAGGAAACAACTGAAGTTTTGCTGAATACTCTTATACATGATGACGTACTAGCTAATGACAACGTATACCATCAACAGATCAGAGCGTGGGCAGCTGTACCACCTGAATCACCAGCGTCAGACCTTCCATCCACTGACGAATTTATTAACGTTGTCAAGAGGTTACCACTCAACAAGTCATCAAGTGAAGATAAAATATCTAATCGGATGATTATAGAAGCGTGTAAAACAGCCGGTGATGCGATTTTAACCGTTTACAACCATTGTATTGTGGAGGGCGTATTTCCTCGTATTTGGCGACGCGGATTTATACGAATAATCCCGAAAAGTGGCGACAAACCCCCGGACGACCCGAAGTCGTACCGGCCCATAACATTACTTCCATCTTTGGGAAAACTTCTGGAGCGCCTTATCGTTCCACGGTTGCTACCGGACGGACCAAAATTTCATAATAATCAATTCGGTTTCACTATTGGAAAATCTACCGTAGACGCGGCCCTTACTGTTAGGAAAATAGTTAATACATCTGAACATAAGTATGTAATTGGGATTTTTCTAGATATTTCTGGGGCGTTTGATAACGCATGGTGGCCAATGCTATTACTTAAAATGAAAAATCGAGGCTGCTATAGAAATATATACAATTTAGTTTACTCTTACTTTTTAAATGGTTCTGCGAAACTCAAACTCGGCCATCATTCCATGTCGAAGTCTCTCACCATGGGATGTCCTCAGGGTTCGGTTATTGGTCCACCTTTATGGAATTTAGGCTTTGATGATTTCCTCGCGATTCCGCTTCCAAGCGGCTGTTCATTAACCGGTTACGCGGACGACGGTCTTCTGCTCATTCAATCAAGTACTCGAGCTGGACTCGAGAACTTAGCTGACACTTGCCTACGATTAATATCTCAGTGGGGCGATCGTAACCGCCTGACCTTTGCTCCGCATAAAACTTATCAGCTCATTTTGAAAGGTAATCTTAAATCGTGTCCTACTATTAAATTTAATAACGTTCCGGTAAAAAGGAAGCAGTCCGTGTGCTATCTTGGTCTTGTGTTAGAAAGGAATTTTGCATTTATAGATCATATTAAAATCGTCGGTGAAAAAGCAAAAAAGAACTTCTATGCCTTAACGAGAATATCTAAATCTACGTGGGGTCTGTCTTTTTTGACTTTAAAGACTATTTATGGGGCTACTTACTTGGGTTGTATCTGCTATGGGGCGCCTGTTTGGGCTGATAGGGCCACAATAGGGGCGGTCCGACGTAAATTACTTCAGAGTCAGCGTTTGGCTTTGAAATTCTTATGTAAAGCATACAGGACGGTTAGTACTGAGGCCTTACCGGTACTTGCTGGCGTACTTCCGGTCGACCTTGAAGTGCAGCGACGTGCTGCAATGTACTATTCCGCAAAAGAGACCATGGACGCGGACTTTTTAACGCGGAGTGACCGTGCCAAAATCTCTAGATTATTTAAGCCACATATTGACGTCTGGGAGGAACTTTTATCCGAATGGCAATGTAGGTGGGATAATTCCATCAAGGGCCGACACCTCCAACAATTCTTTCCATCCGTTCGCGTGCGGCTGGCCAGGACGTGGCTGGAGGTGGATCACTGTGTTGCCCAATTTCTCACAGGGCATGGTAACTTTAAAAGTAAATTATTTTCCTTCAAGATTGTTGCCTCGCCATTATGTCAGTGTTCTACATCTGACTGTGAATATGTACAATCTGCACATCATATCTTATGGGAGTGTATTCTTTGGCAGAATGAACGCAATACTATGTTGAATAATGTACAGGCTGTATCAGGAGCCGTTTACTATACGGACCTTGTGGAAACTAGAACAAATTTACGTGCGTTCAAGCGCTTTTGCCATACCTATTATTGGAATTAAATATAACAGCTCACAATGTTAGGACCCATTAATATTAATGCTATTTTTTATCCGTGGTGCTAGGCAACTGGGCTTATCCCAGTTGTAAACGACCCTTTGTGCCTATTGGTCTTGTTTGTTCTGTCTCCTGCTTGATATGGAGGGAAGTGGAAATTTGTATTTTTCTTACTCCTCCATTTTTCTTTTCTGATTAATTTCGTTGCGGGATCCAAGACTGTTAAATTCATTCTCTGGGACTTCGTCGAGCTTCATTGCCTCGGCGCTTTTCTGGTGGTCGCCACTGTGGATTCTGGCTTTCAGGAGTTGCAGTGGTTTGGGAATAGTGCGGTGGGATTGTCCCAATTTAAAAAAATTAGGATCAAAACATATTCACAAACATGGCATATATTTTTTATCAGACATTTGAAGTTGAAACTGCACAAAACTGCGTACCTATATCTCGCATACTAAATCCCGAGAACTGGAGCCCTTTTGCTTGGATGCCCACTTATTTCTACACTGTATCACATATTTATCTAACAAATATCTTTTTCTTTCCAGGAACTATCAACAGTTCACCAGAAGCTCCTGAAGTCTCTCTCCTCAAGTTACGCGCCTTTACGTCAAGCGGCCCTGCAGGGTTGTCTCCTACAGTTGACAGGGAAGGCACACCTTTTGGCCAATGTGCATGGTCAGCCCAACCCTTATCATGAGCTAGTGTCGCAGCTGAATGTCGCTGTGAGACAGTATCTGGCGCCTAATACTAAGTAAGTATCATTCAAAATACAATTAAGGAGTTGAATTCCCTGCCGGAGTCTGTGTTTCCTGATAGCTACAACCTGGGGTTCTTTAAATCAAGAGTGTGTAGGTTAGGTGTGTAGACTTCTAGACAAGCTTGTTTCACCGTCGACCACATCATCGCTTTCCATCAGGTGAGATAGAGGTGGCTATCAATAATAATAAAAAGTTACGCGCCTGTATGTCAAGCAGCGCTGCAGGGTTGTCTCCTACAATTAACAGGAAAGGCACATCTGTTGGCCAATGTGAATAGTCAGCTCAACCCACAGACATAAGTCTAATTAAAAACGCTAAAGATAACGCAAGTCCCTCCATCTGTATGAAAACCAAGCGTGCCACTTTTTCACACACAATTTAAAAACAAATTTACTTACCAATGAAAGAAAACATTTCCAATGCCTCGGCCAATATTTTCTATACAGTATTTAAAGCTCAATATGGCAGCCCAATAAGGCATTTTTCTAGATTTGGGTGGATTTCCGGTGGCGATAATGCTAAATGAAAAGCTCAAAGTACGATCATTGATCGTAATTTGACTCCGTTTTTTCGCAAAGTACATACAATCGCGTCATCTAGTTAGATTTATATTTGTGGCTCAACCCTTATCATAAGCTGGTGTCGTAGTTGAATGTCGCTGTGAGGCAGTATCTAGCGCCTAATACTAAGTATCAGTACCAAATTAAAGATAGGTTTTTGGGCCGATGGGGCCGAAAAGTTCTGGAATGGACGAAGAAATAGTGTTTGAAGGCCTTCCATTAGGTGGACCGATGTCCTGGTCAAGGTTACGGGAATCCGCGTGATGCGAAATAGACAGGACCGGTTGATTAGGTGACTTGGAGGACGCCTATGTTCAGCATTGAATGTCTTTCGGCTGGAATGATGATGATGTGCCTTGTGGTTATGTGCCTTGGGGCTGTGGACTGTGAACCTGTTAATGATCCGGTTCGAATGACCATGTATCATCCTAACCGAGACTTCGTGCACCTTTGTTTTGTAAGGGTTAATGAAGGATGTTTAACAGGTTCACATTCCAACCTGTTAATTGTATTGTTTTATGGGCTGTGGACTGTGAACCTGATAAAGATCCGGTTCGAATGACCATGTATCATCCTAACCAAGATTTCGTCGAAGAGTCGTTTTATATTAAGCGACCCGTAATTAATTAGGTTATTTTTTTCAAGGTAATAATTAAAAATGTAAAGAGTATGCACATAAAGTGAAAAAAGGAGATAACCAGTTTTTTTTTAGTTTGAAAGGAAATTTCTAACATGGTTATATTTTATTTTCAGAATATCCCTCTACGAACAAAGTCTATACTGGACGGTGCTATTCACACTCATAGAACTCGGACATCCAGAGTTAATCAATATTGCTGTGGACTTCGTGCTAACCAACCCTAGGCATTACTGCATCGATCTAGTTGTTAAGGTAATTTAAAACTTATTTTAATGTCGTTAGATACTATAATAATCACACTGCATGTGAAGAATTTCATTATTACATTTATTAGAATTTAATTTATTGTTAAGGTAATTTAGAACTTATTCTTATGCATATAGAGTGTACAATGATATAACTTGGACATCTATCTGGAGCTGATCGACATTGGTGAAGCATGTTATCACACCCAAGGCATTACTGCATCGATCTAATTGTTAAAGGAATATATAACTTTTATCTATGTTAGTAGAGTCTATATTGTTGAGTCTATAGGATTCGGACATTCAGAATTGATCAACATTTCTGGGAATTTTGTTCTAAACAGTCCTAAGCATCACTGCATCGATTTAGTTATGAAAGTAATTTAGAATATTATATTTTAAAGTGTTTTATCTAAACTCACAGCGCAATGTTTCAAATATGAATTCAAAAAATATTGTATAAACACGTACTTTTTTTTCAGGTATAGGTAAAATTAAAAAAAAAAAGATTACTGTCCAACATTACCTTCGATTTTCAATAACTTTTAAATTTTAATAGCACACATTTTATTGACGTGGCTCATTGCCTTAATGTAAAAAAGATAGTGTCATTGTCTATGATGCGCGCGCTGCGCAGTCATGCGCAATGAGAATCTAAATTGCCCGCCATAACACATTTTTTCCGTTTCCACTTTTTTTTTTATTTCAACTGAGTGAAGATAAAATAGTGTATGCAACGGCATATCACGCGTATGATAATATTATCACACTCGGCCTCTCCTCGTATGATAAACCCACAGTCGTGTTTTAATAACTCCTATTATATGACCGTTGCATAATAGTAGTTTATCTACTCTCATATCGTAATATACCTAGTTATGTGCAGTTTCATACACTATTTTATCTACACTCATAAATTGGGATTGAACCTACTAAATACCTCTTTTTGCATTTTCCATGCCATAAAATCGTGATAGCATTTGTCATATACTTTTCTCGACTTTGCTGGTAATAAATTAAGAGTAATTTCCTTCGCCGCATCTAAAATATCGGGCGGAGTCAAATTTTCTTCACATTCACTGATATCAGACATTTCACACACAATAATTTAAATAACTCATGAAATTCAGTACAGCAAAACTTGCAAAACGTATGAATGGCGCCAAAACCCAGCACATCACCGCATTAACCGCGCATGCGCTAAGGCTTAGCACGCACTGCGATCTTTATTCGCGCGATTTTTTTCCTCCCATTCTGCGATCTATGAAATTGTATGAAGTTGTTCGCATTGCGGTAAAGAAATCGTGCGGAAATAATACCGCAAGAAATCCGTGTTTTGCCACAGAATCCACCGCACCACGTCACGAATTTTATTCGCCCGAATATTTTGAGCTCTATGAACAGATAGAAGGAAACGAAATTCGCGCGAATAAAAATCGCAGTGCGTGCTAAGTCTAAAGCGGGCATTGTCATAGACAATTTAAAATTGGAATCAAATCTTTTTATAATAGGTACTATAAAATGACATTGCAAAAAAATAATAATGGAAACTCCTTAGTGATTAACTTCTTGGATTTTTCCTGTATCGTAATAGAAAAAAAATTGTTTTATAGCATTATTTTGTTAGAGAAATAGTGTTATAATAAGATTCTATTTTTAAATTTCGGTATTGTGTTTATAAAGTATGCCAATATAAACTCGTTTTGAATTTTATAATTCGAATATTACGATATGAGAGTAGATAAACTACTATTATGTTTTAAGAGTAATCTGAAAGGCGGTGTACATGATATAAATATTAATTTATGGTAGGCAGGTAATCTCAAAAATAATGTTACTGTTTTCAAACAGATAAAACACTGTTTAAAACCAATATAATGGTGATTTCAGGGTATCACAACGACAATAAGACAACAGGTTCTACCAAAAGACCTAAAGAACACAATAATTGAAAAGCTTTTGGATAACATGAAGAGTTATTCAGAACATCATGCGGTACAAATATTGATGGTGCATTTATTCTCAGGTAAGTGTATTTATTTATTTATCAATTATGGGCGACTTACAGCTAAAACAAACGGAATAAAAAATAGTATGTGAGGCTGACGGCCAATTAAAAGTATTCACTTCTAAAAATGGATTGGAAAGGAAAAGTGTGAACAACACAACACAGCTACCAAAAAAGAAAACAGTATAACATTGAGCTTGAACTTAATTAACATATAAGTTAACAGTATATCATTCAGCTTAAACAAAATCAACATTTAAGTTAACAGTATAACATTGAGCTTAAAATAAATTAACATTTAATTTAACAGTATAAGATTCAAGCTTAAACTAAATTAACAAAAAGTTTATTATTCTTGTTCTCCACTGCGACAGAACCCAAAAGGAGGATAATGTTTAACTCGCTTCAAACTAATTGAACTTCTGTTTCTAATGAAATTCAACCAGCCGGGCGAGCACCGCCTACTATGACAGCCTAGAGTCACACATTTTTATCACAATTTGGAGCAAAACCGTGACAAAATGCGTGAATCAAGCCCTTGATAGGCTCGCCCAACAGGTTTATGTTAGATTTTTGATGAGAAAAAATGCTTGAATGTGGTCTACTATATAATGTTAACCTTAGGAAAGATTTAAGAAACTTTAAAAACCAATTAAATATATGTAATAGTAAATTAGAAACTAGTACACAAATGTATGATGTTGAAATTCAGAACCTTGAAAGGGAATTATTGAGTAGGGAAAATACACTTAAGGAAATATTTTGTAAATATGAATGTAGTCAACAGATGTTGAGTGAACGCATGCAGGAGGCCTGTGAGTTGGTGGACCTGGTGAAGTATAATGCAGAGAGGTGCGAATCATTGACTAACAACCTCACCTGTAGTTGTGCTGCCGCTCTACAACCTCTCATGTCACAACATGTTGCTACTACAACTTTACCCATTGATCATACTGCAACAACTTTGAACCCCACCAAAAGTAATGTCTTAGTATTTTCTGATAGATTAGGAACAGGTTTTGGATCTTTGTTAAATAACCGTTCTAAACATACAATAGTGAACCATTGTTATCATAAACTGCAATTTAATGAGCTTATCCATAAAATTCAACAGACACAATTGAATGAGCAAACTACCGTAGTACTTCTTATTGGAAATAGCCTTAGTATAACAAAAAGGGACATAGTTAATGGTATTGACACCCTACTTAAGTTAAGATTAGGCAAATTAATATTATGTGCATTGCCCTATTCTGGCAAGTTACTTGTTCATGAAAATGAATACATTTCTAGTTTGAATAACCTGATGCATATATTATCTTGTCGTCATAGTGACCGTTTATTGTTTTTTGACACCAACAATTTTGTTAGTGATTTTGTTTTGATTGGGAACCATATGTTTCTTCCCAAAAATAGTCGACATTTATTAGCTACATTGTTAGCTTTTAATATACACGCAGTTATTGATAATTTAACTGAGACTAGGTTTAGTGATATAACAGTATTATCCAGTTTTTCTGATAATACTTTAAACGATGATTCTTTAAACGATTAGAGCCGACAAAAGAGAAGTCGAATAGTAATATTTTACTATATCATCAAAATATAAATCGCTTCTCCGGCAAAATTTTAGACGTGGAATTGTTAGTAGATAAATACCACATGGATATCTTATGTTTTTGTGAAACTTGGTTAAAACCAGATAGGATGTTGTTTAATGTAAATAATTTCTCAGTTGCCAGCGCGTACAACAGATCCACAGTGGGTGGTGGTACCCTGATACTTTGTAATAGTCATTTAAAATATAAGGAAAGGAAGGATATCACTGCTTACTCTGTTGATCGCTTGTGTGAGGTAGCATGTGCAGAGGTCGAGGGGCATACTGTATTGTGCGTTTACAGACCACCAGCATCAAACTTGTCATTGTTTTTGATTACAATGGAAGAATTATTAAGTAAACTTTTCAGAGATAATAAATTAGTTTTTGTTTGTGGTGACTTAAATATAGATCTGTTAGTCAACTCGCCTGAAAAATGTAAGCTCATTTCATTATTTAAATCATTTAACCTAAAATATTTATTTAATGAACCAACAAGAATAACAGCGACTTCAGCTTCTTGCATAGATAATGTATTCACTAATTGTAAAGTAAAAGATTCGTTTTTAATTAGTGGCGTTAGGTCAGACCATACTGGTCAACTAGTATCTTTTGAGTCAAATAAAAAAATTAACCTAGCTAAATCAATTCGATTAAGACCACTTACTAAAAATAAATTAATCTCTTTTAATAATAATGTGTTTAGCAACCTTTGTAACGCCAGTTTTGATTCAAACGACCCCAATATAAATTACGGCACGTTGTTTTCAACAGTTTGCCAAGAATTCAATAAAACGTGTCCTGTAAAAACAGTTAAAGTCAACAATTCCAAATCGAAATTTAGTGAATGGGCCACTGTGGGCATAAGAAAAAGCCGAGATATCTTATATAATTTATATTACGAAAAATCTTTGACTTCCGATCAAGTTTTTCACACTTATGTTAGAAACTATTCTAAAATATTCAAAAGAGTCTGCGCTCAAGCAAAATCTCAAATAATAATTAACAAAATTGGTGCTTCTAATAACAAAATAAAAACTGTGTGGCAATTAATTAATAGAGAAACTGGAAAGATACAACAACGCGATCAGAATGAGTTGTCTTTGAAAATAACTAATCAAACCATTTCTGATAGGCAAGAAGTCGCTGAGACATTAGAAAATTTCTTTACCAACATTCCGTTAGAGGTTACGAAGTCTCTTCCTTCCTCATCTAAATTAGCTGAAGCTCTTCTTAAAGAAAACTTTACTAAGGACATACCAATCTTTAAATTTAAACCAATATGTATTGATACAATTAAAAACGCGTTCAAAAGTCTCAATATAAAGAATACTGAAGACTTGTGGGGGATATCCGTTAGGGTTCTTGGAGATATTATTGACTCAATTGCTCCTGTCCTAACAGGCATATTCAATCAATGTTTGGACAGCGGCACTTTTCCTGACTTAATGAAACACAGTAAAGTAGTACCAATTTTCAAATCAGGCTGTAAGAGCGATCCTTCTAATTATAGACCTATATCCGTGCTTCCAGCATTGAGTAAAATCTATGAAAAAATCATGCTGGAACAGATGTTGTCTCACTTCAATTCAAATGGGATCCTGCATAGTCAACAGTTTGGTTTCACGAAAGGTAGTTCGACAACGGACGCGGGAGTAAAACTCATCAGCCACATCTTGGAGGCTTGGGAGAGGTCCCAGGATGCCATTGGCATTTTCTGTGATCTCTCAAAAGCTTTCGACTGCGTCGACCACAACACACTGATCTGTAAATTGCACCACTACGGAATTCGTGGAAAATCTGCTGATCTCGTGCTTTCCTATTTATCAAACAGACAGCAAAAAGTAAATGTTAATGGGGCGACGTCCTCCGGGTCTCTAGTCAAGATGGGCGTGCCCCAAGGTTCAATT
This sequence comes from Orthosia cruda, assembly GCA_964057195.1. Classification (NCBI taxonomy): domain Eukaryota; kingdom Metazoa; phylum Arthropoda; class Insecta; order Lepidoptera; family Noctuidae; genus Orthosia; species Orthosia cruda. The sequence continues at coordinate 29,183,268 of OZ059827.1, forward strand.
CTCGGCCCTTTCCTTTTTCTGGTTTACGTAAATGATCTCCCTTTTATGATGGCCAAATTATCGGATATAATTCTATTTGCTGATGATACTTCGCTAATTTTTAAAATAGATAGGCAAGATACGGATGTTTTAAATATCAACGAAAGTCTAATTATTATTGTTCTCTCAAAATGGTTCGCAGCTAACAATCTTTTACTGAATGCGAAAAAAACAAAATGTCTAAAGTTCTCTTTACCAAATGTACCACAACATGACCTAAACTTAAATCTTGACGGCAAAAATCTTGAAGTTATAACGGAAACTGTATTCTTGGGGATTACTATCGATTCAAAATTGCAGTGGGGCGCGCACATTAGAACTCTTTCGGGTAGGTTAAGTTCGGCTGCATATGCAGTAAGGAAAATAAGGCAGCTAACCGATGTAGCTACAGCTAGGTTAGTATACTATGCTTATTTCCACAGTATTATGTCTTATGGCATTCTGCTGTGGGGATCAGCAGCAGACGTTGACTCAATTTTCATCCTACAAAAGAGGGCAATCCGCGCAATCTATAAAATGGGTCCTCGCGAGTCCCTCAGAGAAAAATTTAAAGAGATCGATATATTGACTCTACCTTCACTTTATATTTTGGAATGTATTTTGTATGTCCGTAAAAATCGGGGGCTTTTCAAAACTAGAAGCGACTTCCATAATTTAAATACACGCAGTAAGCACGAAATTGTAATACCCAAATTCAGATTAACGAAAACTAGCAAGTCTTTTCTTATAAACAGTATACGCTTTTATAACAAGTTGCCAAAGTCAGTTATAGAACTGACCGATGGAAGGTTCAAAAACTACATCAAACGTATCCTTATTAAAAAAGCATATTATAAAATCAAGGACTACGTTGAAGATAAAAACATTTGGCCTTAGCTCCTTCTGCGCATGCAGCTTCCCTGGTAACTTGTAAACGGCACAAATATGTGGATGTCTCTAACTATTCTCAATCTCATTTTTCTTTCCTTCTTTTAATTAGACTTTTACAATGGTTTTCAAACATCTTTATAGCCCTTTGCTAAGAATAGTTACAGCACTGATAACAAAATTTGTGCCACATGTTAAATTTAGTCATGTAATACTATTTTTATTTACCTTTGTATAGATTCTTTTACCGATTGTTTTGTGAATGTGTGAACATTGTAGGCCTTCTAGATGCTAGTTAACATTTGTTAACTTTTTTATAAAATATATAATCCTTTTATTTTATTTTTTTAGTTTCTTACGACTTATTGTCATAAGTCGGGCCTACGTTGTCCCCCCATGTCTAAGTACTAATGCTGTAACATGGAAATATTGTAAAACCAAACCATTTTTAAAAGAGTAACCATGGAGTTTCTTGCCGGTTCTTCTCCATAGGAAACGACCAACCCGAACCGTGCACCTTTTGTCGACGTTTTATAAGTGCCCATGTAGGCCTATGTGAAATAAAAAATATTGATTTTGATTTTGATTTTTGACTGTTAAGCTTGCAGACTTTAATGCAGAGACAAACGAAACTTTATTAACCTATATCCTAATTTCAATATATAAAATTAGTCAAGTCACAGATAATATAATACTAGCATACAGATGCCTCATCCCATACAAAGAAACCGTGCCGACGTAACTAGCGTTTTTCATCTGATTAATCTTGTTATTTTTGTAAGTACATCAATCGTTTTCTGTCACGTTCCACGGCAATAGATGGTGTTAGCAGCGACTTGCATTAATAGTACATTACTGCAGCGGCCAGCAAAAGAGGCATTGATGGACGAACGTGTAAATGTGGGCCGAAGCGAAGCCGAGGCACACATACGTAAGTCCATCAATGCCTAGTTGTGGCCAAGGCTTGTATAGTGCTTTTCTCAAATAATGCGCGGAAATTAAAACTAAGTAGTACCTAGAACCCATTTTGTCAAATACAATTACTTTTCAAAATCAATGACGAACAACAATAATTATGCCCGCGTTAGGCTTAGCACGCACTGCGATATTTATTAGCGCAATTTTTTTCCGCCTATTCCGCGGCCTATGGAATTGTATTAAGCTGCACGCATAGCGGTAAAAATATCACGCGGCAATAATACTACAAAAATCCGCGCAAACAAAAATCGCAGTGCGTGCTAAGCCTTAAAATGCTCATTTGTTTTTTTTTTTCAATAAACAGCTTTCTATTTGCAAGCCAGTTCGAAATTTAAATAAAACCTTTGATAAGTTACCTCCTTGGTTGCCATGTTTCGGTGAAAAAGATCATTCCATTTTTAAATTACACGACAGATATGAGTTTACTATGTAATTTATTTGGCCGCTACACACGACAGATATGGATTTTCATACAACTTTTGCCGGCCGCTGCTCGCATGTATTTGGCCAGTACAGCAATTGCGATTTATCTCGAAGAAGGTTGTCAAAATAATGCTCAAATTTCCAAGCATGTTTGAGAAAAAGGGTTTACTAGATTCGTAAATATTTTTTTCTTTAAATACAGTGAAGGTTCGTTTTGTAGTATTTTTTTGCACGTTTTTACAGTTTATTTGCAACAAAATGTGTTACAGTGCAAATTTTAACAATCGAGTGGAATGCCTCAGAAATATAAAACCGCGCCATCTATTGGCATCAATTTTAAATGATCCGTTAACATAATCTTTGAAATGTGAATTAAGAGCCCAATATTCCATAATTTAGAACTTAGGAGAGTTGATATGTGCATATCGCGCCATCTAGTGAGATTTATTTGAACCAAATTTTCTTTGTTAGCAATGAGACCCCGTGGCCATGTGTTGGCAGACTTTGCACATTTAGGGTTTCGTACCAGACCGCAAAATTAAGTTTGTTGTAATAGAAAAAATGAGGGAATTTCAAAGAAAACCAGATTAATTTGATAATTGTTAGCAAAATATACGTAATAATGAACATTATCACCTTTTAAGTTCATAGATCAATGGGAAGTGAAGAAATCTTCGGGAACAATTTTTTTTTAAAATTCTGACTTTGGTGGCTTTATTCTTTTAAACAAAAAACACAGTATTTATCTACTCAACGAGCTCAAAACAACGACTTTTTTTTTGCAAAAAAACAAATTTGTATAGCTTTGGGTCAACAAGATACTTACACTGAAAATTTGAAGACTGTAGGTCCAACTGTTTGGTTGTGAAACCCGAGTGTCAGACAACGGACAGACTGACGGACACGTGAGTGACAGCGATAGGGCTCCGTTTGGACCATTCGCGTACGGAACCCTAAAATATCAAAAAACCATGTATTTTTCTTTCCAAAAGCGACGAGTTGCTTAAGTTTTAATAATCAATAATCATTTAATTTTAATTCCACAGCCGATAACAAACTCCTGAGTCCAAAACTAACATCAGACGTTTCCAACATGGACCCAGATATTCTAATGAACTCAATGGAACGCATCACCCTACTCTACAAAGTTCTCCGCCAATCAAGAGAGAGAGAATCCAAGAAGATCATTACGACTTCGCTTAAATACTTCCTGAGAGAGACTCTGCCACCGGCGGCGACTTTGAGTAGAGTGGTCATAGAGTTTCTAGAGTGCTGCAAAGAGAGTGAGAAGATTAAAATGGAGATTGCTTCAGATAGAGAGCGGTGGATCGATTGCGCTGTTATGAATGCTGAGATTGTTTTCGAGGTAAGATTTATTAGTGTACAAATTGTTCTATTATGGGGCCGTCCATTAAACACGTGATGTTTTTTTAGCTTTTTTTAAATCAATCAGCATACAAGTTCTGATTTTGTGCATTCAGACATTTTTTTTTTAACTTGCTTTTGTAGTATTCTTTTCAGCAAAACCTTTCATTTGAGACCCATATCATGGCAGTGCACAAAAAATAACCGGTCCGCCATCTTGGGCCGTCCACCATATTGGATTTAGAACACATACATTACACACATACATACGAGGTGCATTCAATAAGTATCTAGCCTCATCGCCAGAGGGCGCTGTAGTTTCAAAAGAGTTTTACCACATTCTTTTTTAATTCTTTTTTTAAATTTTCATTCCAATCCCTTCATTTGTTTTAATTTGACAACTTATGGAAGCGAACGTGTCGATCGGTTTTACAAAAATGGAAAAAGAGCAATATCGTTCGGTGATTCGATTCCTATTTTTGGAAGGGAAAACGCGCATCGAAATCAAAGAGCGCTTGGATGCTGTGTACGGTGACTCTTCTCCATCGATGGCAACCGTCAAGAATTGGTTCAACGAGTTTGCACGTGGCCGTACGTCGGTTTTTGATGAACCACGTCCAGGTGCACCGAAAACAGCTGCTACGGAGGAAAACATTAAAAAAATCCATGATTTCGTATTGGCAGATCGCCGATTGAAGGTTCGGGAGCTAGCTGAGACTGTAGGCATTTCAGAAAGAACAGTGCATCATATTCTTCACGAGGAACTCGGCATGAGAAAGCTGTCGGCGCTATGGGTGCCGCGTTTACTCACACCAGTAAACAAGCGCAACCGTGAGGCCACATCGGAGACATGTTTGGCGCTGTTTAAGCGGAATCCAGCGGAGTTTTTGCGTCGTTTTGTGACCGTCGATGAAACCTGGATCCACTGGTACACACCAGAGACCAAGAAGCAATCAAAACAATGGATCCAGACCGGGGAACGTGCTCCAAAGAAGGCGAAAACTGTAAAACAGCTGGAAAAGTTATGGCCACCGTTTTCTGGGATTCACAAGGTGTGATCTACATCGATTACCTCGAGAAGGGTAAAACAATTACAGGGCTTTACTATGCCGATTTATTGGGCCGATTCGACGCCGTATTAAAGAAAAAACGAACCCATCTGGCGAAGAAAAAAGTGCTGTTTCACCACGACAACGCACCGGTTCACACGTCTGCCGCTGCCATGGCCAAATTGGTCGAATTACGCTACGAATTGCTGCCCCATCCACCGTATTCTCCAGATTTGGCCCCTTGTGACTTCTTTCTGTTTCCTAATCTGAAAAAATCACTCGCCGGGAATAGATATGGATCGAATGAGGAGGTCATCGCCGCCACGGAGGACTATTTTGCAGAGTTTGACAAAAAATATTTTTCCGACGGGTTAAAAAAGTTGGAGCATCGCTGGGCTAAGTGTATCGAACTAAAAGGAGACTATGTTGAAAAATAAATTGCCACTTTTCCAAAATTTTCGTTTACTTTTTGTAGGCTAAGTATTTATTGAATGACCCTCGTACATTGCAAGTTAAATAAAACCTTGCAAAAACTCTCAGTCGCCGAGACTTCTAAATGTCGGCTAGAGATTATCTTCGCCTAAGAAGCCAGATGCAACCGAATATTATTATTTACATGAAACTACTATCATCTGATCACTACGATGCAATTATTGGAAAAACCGATAGGGAGTTCTGTTTTACAAGCTTTTATTTAACTTGCAATGTATGTAAGGGCATCTAGATCTAGTGGCTAAATAATAACAGCCGCACTGGTCGATCTTCAAGGTTAAGCAACACTAGACGAAGTCGGGCCGTGGATGGGTGACCATTTCAACATACCGGGTATCCTCCGTGCCTCGGAAAGAACGTTAAGCCGTTGGTCCCGGCTGTCATTTGAAGATCTTTGACAGTCGTTACGAGTAGTCAGAAGCTTGAGATCTGACATCAGTCTAGCCAAGGGGTACCGTGTTACCCAGTTATTGGGTTGTGGAGGTCAGATAGGAAGTCGCTTCATGTAAAACACTGGTACTCAGCTGAATCCGGTTAGACTGGTAGCCGACCCCAACATAGTTGGGAAAAGGCTAGGCAGATTGTATGTATGTAAGTGTGTTCGGGTCAAATCTTGCAACTGAATTTTAAAGCACTTATCCTCCACCGATTTAGGTGAAATTTTGCATACACGTTTAGTTTGGATGACCATGCATGTTTAGCTAAGTGACGTCATTTTAAATCCAATATGATGGACGGCCCAAGATGGCGGGCTAGTTATTTTTTGTGCACTGCCATGATATGGGTATCAAATGCAAGGGTTTGCTGAGAAGATAACAAAAAATGAATAATTTTTAATGAATAATTTATATGATATTGTAATAGATTAACCTAAGATTATTCTTCTACAGGTATTCCAAACATCGATAACTCAAGACCAGCTCCCAGTGCTATCCGGCTGGATATTTGAAGCCCTTTGCCATTTAATGAGCGGCAAAGTAACATCAAACCTATTCCCGTACTGTTTACAAACCTTACTAGTTTCAGCCAGTTCAAACCAGTTCATAAGACATGTCTCCCCTCTGTGTTACCATATATTGAGGATAGGTTTCCTCAAAAGCGGGGAAATGTCGGAAAACTGGGGTATTTTTAAAGAGTTCTTGTCTAATAAGTCAGGTATGTCGTTCTCTGATAGGAGATTGTTGTGTGTGGTGTCAATAAAGTCTAATTTTACTGGATCTCAAATTGAACGATTGAAGGAACTTTGTAATAGTAACGAGTGTTTAGCCGATCTGGCTTTGTGCTTGAATGTGTAGTTTTTAAGTGGAAACGTTGAAGGGTTTTAATGGTACCTTAAATTGAGCGTTGGTTAAGTGTTTTCCCGGATTTTAAAGTCCGCTTTGCTTTACAGAAATAATCTTTTCTGCTTTTGGCATTCACTATCTTCATTCGACTAGAAAAATATAGGAGTTCTCCAGATTTTAATGAACATTTTTACATTATTGATGTTCTCGCGTTTGACCACTATCTCACCTGATGGTAAGCAATGATGTGGTCGACGGTGAATCTCGTTTGCCTTGAAGTAACCTAGCCTATATTTAATCACAGATCATATAATACTAGCATATAGATGCCTCATCCCATACAAAAAAACCGTGCCGACGTAACTAGCGTTTTTCATCTGATTATACCGATATTTTTTTGTAAATCGATCGCGTTCAGTTCCGTTCCATGGCGATAGATAGACCACCATCTATATCCGTGGAACGGGACCGAACGCGATCGAAGTACAAACAATAATCAGAATAATCAGTACAGTAAACATGTACGATTTCATTGACATCAAACCATTCACTAACTTTTATTATACATTTCTTCGATCAGATCTATCTAGATTTTACTTATCTAAGTCTGTCATTATTTCCGCCTTCCTTAATTATCTATCAAACACAATCTAACCGGAATCTCCCAGTCTAACCGGATTTACAGTCCAACTATTTTCTTAATGTCCCTCGGCCAACTTCGTGTTTCGTCAGTCGTCGGCTTTCTATCTGACTTTCAAGTTGATTGAGGGCGTCCGGTCTGCACCAAGTGCAAAGGGCATCTGATAGAAATCAGATGATTGACGAATCACGAAGTTTGCCGAGGGACATTAAGAAAATAGTTGTACTGTAGTTGATTGACAGTATTTTACATGTACATACACCACTGCTATCAAAAAGGTGAAGGAAAGCATCGTGAGGGAAGCGGCATGTATTAGAACCAACAATTCGAAGACATGTGACATCCACCAACCAGCACTGGGCCCGCGTGGTACATTACGGCCCATTCCCCCACACAGGCCTGTATCCCAGCAGTGGGCACATTAAAAGGTTGATGATGATTTTACATGGGGCGACTGCCTCTACCTCCACAACCCAGTAACTGGGTAATACGATACCCTTTTGGTAAGACTGCTGACAGATTTCCTGGCTTCAGGCTATCCGTAAAGACTGTATAACAAAAAAAAAAAGTATTGAGAAACTCCTCCTATTTTTGATGTCGGTTAAAAATTAAGTTAGAATATGAGGTCATTATCATTTTATAATTCATCCCCTTGTTCTTTTCCCATTTATTACAACATGTTCATCTTCTTGTATATATTTCTATTTGCCATAAATTAAGGTACCATTAAAAACCATTATAAAAGATCAAATGTGGTAGTACTTGTAGGCAATTTAATTCTGTTCACTTAATTATCGAAATTCCTTCAGAGCTAAATTTTCATTCCAAATTAGTAGGTATTTTTGATTGAGAATTTGAGATTGCTCGTTTTAGGATAAGTGTAGGAACTTATTAGGCAGGCAGGCTGTAGTTTGTATTATAAATATTTGAAAGATGCGGATAGAATCTTTGCATGAATACGTTGCATGCCAAATTCGACCTTAAAAACATTACACTCGTTTTGGATGCCTACGAAATCGAGTAAATAATGCCATACATACAACGGTCCAAACTAGAAGTTAAGCTAACAATACATTAAGAACTAAACGAAAGAGAATAACACAAGTTTTTTTTCTTCTTTTGTCTGGAATTAGTTGTTAACTTTACCCTACCTTACCTACTCCACCCTACCTACCTATCCTGCCGTACCTTATCTACCCTGCTCTACCTTACCTACCCTATCCTACCTACCCTACCTTACCTACTCTACCCTACCTACCTACCCTGCCCTACCTTATCTACCCTATCATACCTACCTACCTACCCTACCTACTTACAATTTTTTAACAATAACAAAGTTATAGCGTGACCAGGAGAAATAGGGGTTCATTTTTATATATATACGTATAGATTGGTGCCTGCCTGCTTAGTACGTTAGAGAAAGTTATAAAAGATTTTTTTATAGAAAGTATATTGCTTGTTTCTCTTCTTATCCTTTAAGGAAAACATTGTGAGTTTAAGATATCGTTTGAGTGTCATATTAAGTGTCAAACATGTTTTCGGCAGCTCCGTAGAAAGTTTAAAAAACAATTATCCAGTTTGAGTATAAAGCGTCTCGACCATACAGTATCCCTAATTTCATATAGAATTTCTTATGACGGTGTGTCTTGTGTATAAATCACTCTAACTAGGTCATCACTAGAGATCGTAGATCGTAATAGTATATTTATCTAAAGTTCGAGGAAAAAGTTACATAGAGTTAGTAATACCTACATACTATGTCTATTTTCTAACTAGACTGTTCCACTACCTGCGTATGTTCACGAGACACACTGCAGACGGTCTGCCGTCAGTTCGTTTGTTCACTATACACGATTCTGCAACGACACTGCAGTGCACTTGTATTGTTTTATAAGCGCGTGAGTGACGAACCACGCGTGAGCCGTGCGGTTCGGTGTGTCATGTCGTCAACAAGCTCATACTTGTTTTGTATAGCCGCTAAATCGTCACCGCAACAAAGTCGCTACGACATGAAATCGTGTCGCGCGTTGTGTAATGTCGTGCAAGGCACAAACGGTCCATACAAATATATGCTATAGCTCTGAATCGTGACCACATTTTGTCGTGTCGTGTGTCGCGTCGTGAACAAACGACCAACAAACGTACGACTATTAGTAGACAGTATTCGACTACTCGATAACTTAGGAATCGATACTTTTGACAAGAATTCAGAGCGAGGCGCTAAACTAAACAGTTATTTTTATATAGCAGCAATATTTTATTAGTACATAGTACAAATTTAATGAACAATGTTCTTTAATTATTCAAATACTAATCGTTTACTTACCTTCCGTTTCTCGAACTAAAATTATCGCAAAATTGCCTAGGGCATGTAAACTACAGTAATTGGTTGAAAGTGTTGCCAACCACCAAAATTTACGAGCGCTTGATATATTGCCACTTTAATTTTGCGATAAAGAGAAACTGTGGGTTAATATAATAACAATGTATTAAAATAATCGCGCTTATATTTTTCGATGTAGAATAATTTATTAATTTCTAAACTAATGTAATAGGAATAGAGGAAACATTATTGCAATAATATTGTACTAAAATAACTATTTACCATAGAAATAAAATAAAGTAGGTTCTGTATTTGTACTATGATTGCGTACATGCACAATATGAATGGAAAATGTAACAAGCGTATATTTAGTTCAACTCATCTTTGCGCGCGGCGCTATGTTTGAGTAAGCATGTGTGGGTGGTTGTTTGCTCGGACGACGACTGCCTCGTCACTGCCACACAAATGCATAATGTATAATAATTACAAGCGCATTGTTACACCGCCGACCACGTAAAACTTAAAAAAAAAACTTCCAACGCACTTGTTTATTCACAAAAATCTACAGTTACACTAAATAATACACTATAATACATCAACCAAAATAATGACTTTCTTTAACCTTTTGAGCGCCACGGTCTTCTATAGAATACAACCGTTTCCGTGCCCCCCACGCCACGTCTTTATTAGAAGACAATATATAATCTTATCGTTTATTACATTAAAATACATGAACAAATGCTTTGTGCGTATTGCTACTATTGCCTAAAACCCTAAACTTAATGTTTTATTTCAATAGTGGTCTTCGTTTATATAAAAAACAGAAAAATAATACCAGCCAAAATTTTTGCCGTGTCCCAGGCGCCGTAGTCTTTATAGGAAGACGCCTAGTGCTGTGGTTTCTTGATTAAGTTTCTAAAGTGTCGATATACACAAAAGTTTAAAAAAACACTTTTATTTCGAATCAAAATGTTGAGTTTTGAAATAAATGCGATCCTTATGGAGAATGTACGTAATTTTGCTAGCCCTTACACATATATTTACTTAAATCTTTTAATACACACAAAGCCGGACTTTGGTTAATACTGATATCGATATTAAAAGATCCCGCCACTACGAAACTAATAGATATCGGTGCCTCGTGCGCCATAGACATCAATAGAAGACAACCTGTGACGTCATAGACGTAAGTGCATCAAGGTCAGTTTGAGATAGTGCAGCGCTGTTATGGATCGTTATCGATTAAAAAAAAAGTGAAGCTAATGAATTACGTTCTGAAGAACTTTTAAAAATCGTACAAGGTGTGGATTAGGAAGCTGAATCCGATAAATACGAGAGTACATCAGACGAAGATTTTGAGTGTAGTGTAAATAACATAACGGTAAGAAAAAATAAATAAAATATTTTCGTTTAATAACCTCATTAGATTGGCGTAAGTAGGTACCTACATTCGAAATTAGTATGATATCTCAAAATACAGAACATACCAAAAATTGCGTTCTTACTTTGAATGAGATACGCCGAATCCAGAAACGAGCGCGTAACGTGGCCAAGCAAAATCGATAATAATAATATTAATGTGTTTAGCATAAACACAAACATCGATACACGAAAAAAAAAAGATAATTGAACATACACATCCCTATAAAAATTGAAATTTTACGTGCTCCGGGCGCCACGGTCTTAATTAGAAGACTACTGGGTGACGCCAAAAGACAATAGGGATGTAGCCAACTTCTTATAGCTAAATTGAGTTATATAACTGTTTGGTCATTATCTATAGTGTATTCTGCTTTTTCTTATCACAACTATTGTTAATAAAACAAGGTATCGAAATGTGTCATTATTATTTATTGTTTTATCGAAATACGTCATTATTTCTATTTTTCTGGTACATTTATAAAAAAAAACATGTGAGTAACATTTATCGATACTATAATTACCCACATCACTACTTTTGACTATATATTCGTTATACATTTATAGCTTGGCGCTGGGGGACACATCGCATTCGGTACCGCTTGGCGCTCTTGTATCTCTCGAGATAAGTCTAACGAATTTGGTTTACGCGACGGCTTCCATAATCTAACTGACTAAATTAATATTAAAACTCTGCTAATGTGCGATAACTGCAATTCAACATAGGCTTTGCAATGAAAACTGAGACTTTAACTAGAAGATGCAAATGTCGGCTTTATTGCCTTGTAATAAGGGTTGTAACAGCACGCAGACATGGACACTTCGCCATCGCTGATAGAAAGATTTTGTCTGGAGCCTCAGGTGAGATAGTGGTCAATCGAGAACCAAACAATTTTTTTTTCTCTCTTTTCTCTAGAAATTTTCTTAGTTACGAACGTTAACCTCTCATACGCCCACACATATTCGCGTTGCTTGGGAGTCCAAACCCAGCATAGCCGCCAATTTGTGTCGTTATAAGACAAGATTTTGCCAAGTCTTGCGATATCTTTCATATCATGCATGTACGCAGTCTGCCACCGCGTAAAGAATTTGAAATAATAAGGCTTTTTAATTTTTACGTTGTATTAAACAACTCTTTATATTGAATTAACGATGAATGTAATTATGTTTATAACAGTTTAAAAAAGGCTTATATTTTAGTTATAAGTATGTAGATATTTCAATTTATTCGTCGCAAATTAGAAGGATTATTCAATATCTGAACAAAAAATGTGTTTATTAGAAATACTCTTTAATTTCTGTATTTTCTACTTCCAAATAATTCTAATCCTTATTCTCTGAGTGACAAAGTTCTATTTCATTTGGATGGCAATCGCGAGAGACGTCAAAATGACGTCATTGTTCTCAAGTGTCTTATAAATTATTTCACTGTAAAACTGTATGATAATGTTGTACAATATGTATATTTTATGAAATTATGTAATTGAAATTATTACTTATAATTATATTTTTAACTCGAAGCTTCAGCAAGTTAAATAAATAAAATAGTGTAACGTTGTTCTGTTTTTATTTGTTACCTAGAATACCTTTCTAAATGACCATTGGGCGAAAATGTGTACTTTGCTGGCCCATCAAGTCACGCCAAATAGTATTTTTTTTTATGGTTTGTTTGCTCTTGACTCTAGTCTAGGTCAGAGGTGACAGAGACAAAGTCGACGATGGAGTGAGCTTACCCAGAAGATGCCTGTTTACTCTAACTTTGAAGAGATTCGGGTTGTATGCGTTCGGAAACACAGACGCAGGCAGTGAGTTCCACTCTTTTGCCGTGCGCATTATGAAGGATGTTTGGAAGCGCTTGGTGCGAATTGGTGGAATGGCAACTATGTGAGGATGGTAACTTGCAGTGCGTCTAGATGTCCGATGGTAGAAGGGGGCCGGTGGGATGAGGTCGTGGAGTTCATGAGCACACTCGCCAAAATACAGTCTGTAGAAGACCGACAAGCAGGCAACCTTACGGCGATGAGCCAAGCTTGGCATCTATCAGTTTGACGTCGCCAATTAGTCTCTTAGCTCTGCGCTCCACCGAGTCAAGCGCGGCAAGCTGATATTTAGCTGAGCCATCCCAGAGGTGGCTGCAATACTCCATGCAGGATCGGACTTGCGCCTTGTAAAGAGTTAATAGCTGTCCAGGCATAAAGTATCGCTTCACTCTGTTTAGGGCGCCAAGTTTCTTTGCCGCAATTTGGGCTTTTTACTCGATGGAGGCGCTGAAGTTGAGAATGGAAGTCAACTCCATGCCAAGGAGCTTGAGCCGATCAGTCACAGGAACAGATGCACCCCGAAAAGTAGGCGTTTGGGTGAAATGAGTCCTTTTCGCGGTAAAAAGACATGCCTGTGTTTTGGTGGCGTTAAAAGAGACCAGATTGTCATCACCCCAACGGGAGACAAGACTTAAATGTCAAATCTGTACGCTTCACCATAGCCTCTCTCAAGGAATATACTTCATCCCCGCCGGTTTTTGCGCTGGACAAGTATCTCTCTGAAACAGTACTGTCATCTGCGTACCCAACAATAACAGGCAGAAGTAGGTCATTGATGTGCAGCAGGAAAAGAGTTGCAGAGAGAACAGACCCCTAAGGAACTCCGGCATTAATAGCCTTAAGGTCAGAGGAGCAGCCGTCAACGACCACTCGGATCGACCGTTCACTGAGTCTGATATCCAGCTACAAAAACCGGCTGGGATGCCATAAGCAGGAAGCTTGCTGAGTAGACTAGCGTGCCAGACCCTGTCAAAGGCCTTCGAGATATCGAGCGATACGGCAAGAGCTTCGCCGTGTTTCTCGATGGCTTCGCCCCAGCAGTGCGTGACAAACACAAGAAGATCGCCAGTTGACCGTCTCCGGCCAAAGCCATATTGACGGTCACTGAGGAGATAATTGTCTTCAAGGTAGGTCAGCAACTTACTGTTCAGTACCCTTTCTATAACCTTACATAGTATGGAGGTAATGGCTATTTATTTATTTAATACTTTAAGCACACAAATGTACAGAGGCGGACTTAATGCCTTAGGCATTTTCTACCAGTCAACCTTTGGGTGTGGCTATCGGACGGTAGTGGGCAGGGTCTGCACGGTCGCCCTTATTGGGTACTGGTTGTACATTTGCAAGCTTCCAGCATTTCGGCACCGTTCTTTTTTCAAGAGAGAGGCGAAACAAGCGTGTCAACACAGGAGACAGTTCAGGCACACACTGCCTCAATACTCTCGCTGGAATGCCGTCAGGCCCGCTGGACTTGTTCACGTCTAGGCTACACAGTACTCTCCGAACCTCTTTAGTGTGAATTGCGATCTCCGGCATCGAAGAGTCACAATGAGGTATAATAGGTGGTTGCTTAGAGCCAGCATCCAGACGTGAATTGCTTGCAAAGAGAGATGCAAATAAATTAGCTTTCTGTTGTATATGTTATCAAGGTGCGCGTCCCTCCCCCGCGCCCCTCCTGTGTGTCGGCAACTCTCAAGTGTCCTATGAAATTAAACCAGTGTGTAAATAGCAGCTCAGCGTTTCACTTGTCCATACCCGCATACTTAACATTGGCGACGAGAATCTACCTACACGTTAGTAATTTAGAAAATGACAAGTTCAGTGCAATTTGGAATTCTAAATACGTTCGACCATAACATACAGACATGGAAAACGTACAAGGGGCGTATAAAGCAATATTTCGTGGCAAATGGCATCAACGAGAAGACTGATCCCGCGGGTGAAAAACGAAAGGCCATCCTGCTCAGCGCACTCACTGAGGGTACCTACAAATTAGCAACGGATTTGGTTCTACCAAAAAACGTTGAAGATGTGCCCTACGAAGATTTGACATCACTGCTAGACAACCATTTCACCCCCAAATGTGTCGGGTTTGGTGAACGTCACAATTTCTACGCGGCGATCCAACAAACAGGAGAATCTCATTCTCAGTGGGCAGCGAGATTGCGAGGGCTCACAGAAAAATGCGGTTTTCTCAACGTGGAGGAGGCACTCCGTGACAAATTCCTTATGGGGATGGAGCCAGGACGTGAGAAGGAGAAGCTGTACACCAAAGATCTGACCGAACTCACGCTGGCCAAGGTCGTGGAGATGGCAGAAAACCTCAGGTGTTCGCGCGCTGCCGCCGCAGCCAGTGTGGGGCAGCTGACACCGGCGTCTGCGGCAGACCAACAGCTGTTCAAGATAGCGGATAAGGGCAAAAGTGGTAGTGGTGCAGTGAAAGTGAAATGTGGGGTATGTGGGTATACGAAACATAAATCGGCTGACTGTAGATTCGCAAATTATGTTTGTAAAAAGTGTCACGTAAAAGGTCACCTGCGTAAAATGTGTCCAAAAGTGAATTACGTACAGGTGGATAGCGGTGACAAGGATGACGATGACGGTACGCTGTATTATATCCGTTCGTTTAGGGGAGAAGCCATGGTAGAAACCGTTTTCATTGATACCGTCCCTTTAAAATTCGAAATTGATAGCGGGTCTGCAGTAACTGTAATTTCGGAAAACTTTTACAAAAGTCATTTTAAAGATGTGCCATTATCAAGTACACGTAAACAGTTGATAACGTATTAACGGTGGACGCTTCGCCAAGTGGGTTGGGTGCAGTCCTATCTCAAGTAGGTTCAGACGGTGTAGAAAAACCTATTTCTTTTGTTTCGCGTACTTTAAACTCAGCTGAAAAGCGATATGCTCAGATACAAAAGGAAGCAACCGCCATTATTTACGGTGTGAGACGGTTTCATCAATATTTGTATGGTAGATCGGAACAGTTTATTCTTCGAACAGATCACAAGCCTCTCTTGGCAATTTTTGGGCCTCACAAAGGTATACAAGAAATGTCAGCAAATAGATTACAGCGGTACGCTTTGTTCTTAAGTAGCTATAATTATAAAATTGAGTACGTGCGCAGCGCTGACAACAGTGCCGACTATTTCTCTCGCGCGAGCTTGCCGCGCGCCGTTCACGAGTGCGCTTGCACTGAACAGTGTAAGTGTTGTGATTGCGATGTATCATACGACCGCGCTACTTATGTTTGTCTTGTTATGGACGGAAGTATGCCCGTGACATTAGATAAGTTACGTGAGGAGGTGAGTTGTGACGTAGTTTTGAGGCAGGTAAAATATTTCATTTTGAATGGGTGGCCGCCGAAGATAACCGATATAAGGTTAAAACCGTACTACTTATGTAAATCACAATTATCTTATGAGAATGGTTGTGTCATGAGAGGCCACAAGGTGGTTTTACCATCGAGCTTATATAGAATCATTCTTAAAGAATTACATTCTTCACATTTAGGCGTAGTAAAAACCAAGGCCGAAGCTCGATCAAGATTTTGGTTTCCGGGAATTGACCAGGCCATAGAAGCAATGATAGGTACATGCGATGTCTGTATTCAGCTGCGGCCCTCACCGCCGCGCGCGCCGCCTGCTCATTGGGAATACCCAAGTCGACCCTTCGACAGAATACACATAGATTTCCTAGGTCCGGTTAAAGGTTGCTCTTATTTAGTCGCGGTAGATGCACATACTAAGTGGGTAGAAGTGTATAACATGAATACGGCTACTTCTTCGACAGCGGTGATTCGGAAGCTATATGAGTTTATGTCAAGGTTCGGAGTTCCGAAAACAATATTAAGTGATAATGGCACAGCTTTTTGTTCGCGAGAGTTTGAATTATTTTGCGCGACAAACGGGATTTCGCATGTGACGTCACCGGTTTATCACCCACCTAGTAACGGCCAGGCCGAAAGTTTTGTCAAAGTTGTTAAAAAGGGAATAAAATCATGTAGGTATTATGACGAGTCACAGCGCGAATGAAGCATCGGTACAGTTATTAAGATATCTGATGGATTATCGTAATTCAGTTCATTCCGCCACTGGATTGTCCCCTGCACAATTGGTGTTCGGGCACAAGTTAAGGTCGCGATTAGACCTGATGGATCCAAAGTCATCGGCACCTTTGTCACCGTCTATATCTAACGTTGCAAAAAATCAACAGTGTACGCAAACTAAGCAGCAAGGGAAACACAAAACGAAACATTTAGAACTAAACGATAACGTATTATATAAAAAATATGTAAACAAAGGAAGCTATATGTGGTCTAAGGGCATCATACTTAAGAAAATAGGAAAAGTTTTGTATTTAGTCAAAGACAGTAACGGTACAGAAATTCATAAGAGACACATAAACCAACTGATGCTATATAACGGAACAAACAAAATAGGGGATTATTTACAAAGCACAAACATGAATATACCTGGGTCATCTGGTACTATTTCACCGTCACCGCCACACTCGCGGTCGTCGTCGCCGACGCCCTGCCTGACGCCAGCAGCTTCAGATACGCCTAAACCAGATCGTCACTCACCAGATCCCTTGCCGTGCAGCTCGGCCAGAGGGAAGAGAGCAGAATCGTATGAACGAAGTACTTCTTCACCGACGGGAGAGGACGGGTCTGAGAAGGATCCACAACAGGACCATGAGGATGAACAACAGTCGAACGACGTCGATAGTGAAAAAACGCAGAGACATAGCGAGGATGTTGGTCACGAGGCGGGGACAGAAGTCGATACCCAGACCACACATTACGGTTACTCAAATACACCAAAGAGATCGACAAGAAATCGCCCCGTTACTTGTTACAAAAAGTTCTTTTAAGCTAAGTTTTTGTATAGTACATAAGTTTATAATGTTTAGTAGTAGGTACTTAGTAAGGCTAATAAATGATGTTCGGTGTCTATAGACTGTGCTATAGACTAGAGGGAGGAATGTTGTATATGTTATCAAGGTGCGCGTCCCTCCCCCGCGCCCCTCCTGTGTGTCGGCAACTCTCAAGTGTCCTATGAAATTAAACCAGTGTGTAAATAGCAGCTCAGCGTTTCACTTGTCCATATCCGCATACTTAACACTTTCTCACTTGCAGAGTGAGCCAGCGACCCGTCAGGCTTCAGCAATGGAGGTAAAGTGGGACGACAGAAATTAGTTTCAACCGCTTTTGACAGGGACCAAAACTGTTTACTACCCGGAGGGTGCGATGCCAGCTTGGCCCCGATACGTCCAATATGGTCAAAACGTGCCCGACGCAGAACCCGCTTGCAGAGCTTGGCGGCAGAATTAAAGGCCCTTTTCCTCGCGCGAACCCTACGCGCTCTAACTTTGCGGTCGCGGGCCAAGGCCAAGGCCTACCCAGGCTTGGTAGGCAGATTCTTTTCGGGCCTCAGCGTGGGCGCAATCAGCATTATACCAAGGCCGGGATTAGTGACCGAGCGGGATGTCGGAGAATGGAATAAAATACTCCATTCCCAGCCGAATCACATCCGCAACTACGTCAGCACAGCACGAGGGGTCACCCGAGGAGAAGCACACATGCCGCCAAGGATAGGACGCAAAAAAGTGTCGCATCTCATACCAATCTGCTGACTCGTATCGCCATACTCGCCTCGTGCCTCTAGGACTCTCATCTGGAGGAGAGCAGGTCGAAACGGATTTCACCAGACAGTGGTCAGACGTTCCCAGCGGGGCTGAGACCGATACTGAATGACTGTCCGGATCAGTTGTCAGCAGGAGGTCCAAGCAATTGGGTGTATGGCCGTCTACATCTGGTACCCGCGTTGCCACATTCATCAGCTGGGTAAGATCTAGCGTTGAAGCAAACTTGCGCGCCTCCAACCCAGCATGGTCGGTTTTCTGGTACGGGAATAGCCACTCCTTATGATGGGCGTTGAAGTCCCCCAGAAAAACAAGCTTCGCTGTTGGGTATCGTTACTGGGCTACATCAGTCGACTCTGCAAGGTTATTAAAGAGCGCTGTTGACTCCTGCTCACCGCTATGTGATCGGTATATGCCGATGTAGATAGATTTTTCCACGCCTGTGTCCACAAGTAGCCATATGGCAGAAAAACCCGATTTCTCAAAGCAACGGAGACGACGACATCAAATGTCATCGCGGACGTACACGCAGACCCCAGCTTGCTTCTTGAACTTGTGCTCAAGAGAGTAACCCGGGTAGTTGAGGTACGCCACGTCCGACGGGGTTGTTATTTTCGTCTCCGTTAGGAAAAACTGTACATTACTGCAGCGGCCAGCAAAAGAGGCATTGATGGACGAACGTGTAAATGTGGGCCGAGGCGAAGCCGAGGCACACATACGTAAGTTCATCAATGCCTAGTTGTGGCCAAGGCTTGTATAGTACTTGTCTCAAGTAATGCGCGGAAATTAAAACTAAATAGTATCTAGAACTCATTTTGTCAAAATCAATGACGAACAACAATAAATGTGCCCGCGTTAAAGTGTTCTCTTGTTTTTTTTTCAATAAACAGCGTTCTATTTGCAAGCCAGTTCTAAATTTAAATAAAACCTTTGATAAGTTACCTCCTTGGTTGCCATGTTTTGGAGTAAAAGATCATTCCATTTTTAAATAACACGACAGATATGAGTTTACTATGTAATTTATTTGGCCGCTAGACACGACAGATATGGATTTTCATACAACTTTTGCCGGCCGCTGCTCGCATGTATTTGTCCAGTACAGCAATTACGATTTATCTCGACGAAGGTTGTCAAAATAATGCTCACATTTCCAAGCATGTTTGAGAAAATACAGTAATCCATACATTGTCTAAATTTTTTTTTTTTTTGTCTTTGGAAATCGTCCAAAGACTTCTCCCGCTCTTGGTGAAGCGGGAGGGCGTGTCAGACTTTTACTGACTAAAACCCACCCGTGTTCCTTTAGTTGCTTGTGTCAGGGCCGCGGTAACCCTTTTTCAAATTTATCCGCGACCCAGGCAGGCATCGGCCCTAGCGGACCCCGTCAGTTTTGCTGACATCTCTGAGGCGCGCGTGGAACACGACGCGCTGTCGAGTCGGGCCTGGTCCGTATCGGACGTTGAGCTACCCGTTACTCGCTGTCCGCAAGCCCGCGCCTACGGTGGCCGGGAATTGCGACTCCCGACGGCCGGAGCATCTCCTGCGGTGGCTAGGAACATTGCGTCTCCTTCACGCGTTCCGCCTTCTCCTTCGCGAGCTTTACTGCTTCGCAAAAGGAGGTGATGGCCTGAACCAGGACCGGACGCGATAGGTCGCCACCGCCGATCGCCTCCACGAGGACACGGCGGTGCTCCTCCAGACCTCCACCATATGCATCGTGTCCTTCGAGCGATCCACACAATGGTGACACCCGGGCATTTCCTCCCGCCTTATCCTGAACAGAAACCGCCCGATACAGCCGTTTTCGGTGAGTACCTGCGTCAGGCGGAAGGTGAGGACAGGAGCAGAGGAATTGTGGGGTGCCCAGCGCTAGGTTGCGACAGTCGTTCTCTTCATGTTGCCATGAGATCTTACTGAATCTCTGTCCGCCGAGCCGCGATTTGTCACGGCAACGGAGTTTCGCCTCCTCGCGCCACTTCCATAGTGCGTGAGGAAACAATGTCCAACCTGGGCATCGTATCTATCTAGGACCTTAGGTTCAGTGGTTGCGATTGTAATCTCTATACCTACTATCAAGATATTCGAGTATTAAATTATGTTCAACAAACACTATCTTTGTTAGTAAAGTATATAACTAAACAATTCAATAGAAATTATCACGATTTACCATGTCTGTTAGTTTTGATTTTTATGGTATGTCGATCTACTGTTTTTGATAAGATTTTAATCTTTTAATTGAAACTATTGGGCAAAGTATGTAAATTGCTTTATTTTTGCGGTTAAATTAAAATCAGGCCATGTTGAACTTTATTTACTACTCAAAAAGGTACAAAATTTAGTGACAAAATTCGAATACATACTCCCGAATTAGAATTCTCCCACTAAAATGTGAAGTTTAGTACCAAAAAGCGCTAAAGGGTACCTATTCAACTATTTTATCAGTGAAAGTAAGCAGGAAATTTTGATCGCGGATGACCGATGTGGTCAAAATGTTCTGGAGTTGCATTCGCTTATAGTTCTCGCCAAACTTCTTACCTGCCCTTAAGTTGGCTACAATGGCTGCGCAGTAGTAGATCTTATACAAAAACAGCACCGTTTCGTGCCTTGCGCATCGGAAGGCCAACTTCAGGGCGGCCCAGAAGTTTGGCGAGCACTATATCGGAGAACGAATCGTTGGAAGATCTCGCACAAGGTAGACCAATGAACTGCGAAGAGCACAGGACCGATTGATGTGATAGCGCTTGGGGTAGGCCTGTGTTCAGCAGTGGACATCTTTCGGATAAAATGATAATGATGTTAATCTACCCTATGACTTTCTTACTTTTTTTCGCAAATCAGCTAAATACGGAAGGACAGGCAAGCACAGATGCCTATGCCCAAAAACGGTCTGCGATAAGCCAAGCAATTGTAAGTCCAGATAGGTAATCGGGCAACGCATTATCAAACACGACGCGGCGAATACACTGAGTCACTATGAAAAATATTCACGTATTATCTAAAGATTATCCCTATCAGTGATAATTGTTGATAGAAATAAAGCGAAATATCTTGTAGTGTTGTGTATTTCGGTCAAAATGGCCGAAACCCGCCGCGGTTACATTTTTGGTGCGTTTTTATCGAGTGTGTTTTCTGTTTTACTTATTGTGGTTGCCCTAGCAAGTGACAGTTGGGTGAGTTGAGGTGTTTTCTTTAAAACATCGCCTGCTATAAAAAAAAAACAGAGTACCTATAGAGAAATTTTGGAATTGTATTGACTAGGCTAGTGACATTGTCGACATAAACGAAATGTGAGGTAGGATCGGATGTAGTGCATAACCGGCCTTGGGACGGATATCCGACCTGACCGCCGTTGTCATTGTGCCAGAGGGTTTTCTGGAAAATTTACACCATCAGTTAAGGCTACTTTGGCAAGAGATCCTCCACGTTATACAAAACATATTCCTATACTGACGACATGACATTGACATCAATTTAACGAATGGGTTCTTACCTGATGCGCGTTCTCTCAGAAAACCCTCATTGTCTAATAGCAAAGAGTACCGACGGGAGTAACACGTGAGGAAGGTATCTATAGGTAAATAATTGCCATAGGGATAAAGACATCATATAGGAAGGTATATCTACTCCCCCCCACATCCTACTCTCTTTCTCTTTGCCAAGGGTTATCGTGTAAGGAACTGGCCATAACACAGTCAAGCCGGAAAGTCTCTCCATGTAAAATTCAGGTATTTAGCTGCACTCTGTCAGCCTGCAAGTCGGCTCCAACTATAGGAAAAGGTTAGGCATATTTATTTATTGGGATATATCTAGATAAAAAGAGATTGCATGTAGCAAATATGAGAATGTTGAGATGGATGTGCGGATCGACAAGAATGGATAAAGGGGGATTGAGTATATTAGAGGAAGTTTGAAAGTGGCACCAGTGATAGAAAAGTTGAAAGGAAACCGTTTATCCTGGTATGGTCATGTGATGAGTAGGCATATTACTAAAATAGTTATGAGTATAAATGTGGATGGTTGGAGAGAGAGGGGACAGCCAAAGAAAAGATGGATGGACTGTGAGAGGAGTGATATGAAAGAAAAGGGAGTCGGTGATCGCGTAGCGGTGGACGGGATGGTATGGAAGAAAAAAAACGTGTGGTGCCGACCGACCCCTAATAAAATGTGATAAAGACAGGAAGTTGATGGTCCATATCTAGATGAGCCACATAGTGAGAGGAGGGATCATTATAGGCAGTAGCATCTGACTTCAAACGCTTTGAATACGCATCAATATTGCGAATGAATGCGATGAATGTGGTTACAAAATTATGCGTTGTAACTGCATCCGGTTGTTTACCATTATCGTTACTTAGATCGACAATTATTTAAAAATGATAATAAAAATTCGAGTAAATTTTTGTTACCTATCTAAAAGATACAAACAATTTACAAGGAGTGCCAAATACTAATATGTGCGTTGGATTTTTTATTATTGTTTAGGTAATAATTAATCTACCTAGCTATTTTTCAACTATATTGTGCTCGCTTGCTGGGCAGTGCCGGGATGCAGCTGTATAACAGTAGTCTACAAGGAGCAGACTGCCTATTTGACCTCCACAATCCAGTAAGAAGGTAGGACGATACCCCTTGTCAAGATTGATGTCGTTACAAACGGCTTAGTGTGCTTACCGAGACTCGGTGTTCTCTCGGTATATGAATGATTCCACGGACCGACCTCGGTATATATCCGTATTCTATAAACATATAAAAGAAGAAAGTGACTGACTGACTGACTGACCGACTCACTCACTGACCATCAACGCACAGCCCAAACGGCTGAAAATTCAAGCATGGAACTTGGCACGTAGGTTCCTTTGGTAGTGTAGGTGAGCACTAAGAAAGGATTTTTGGAAATTCCACCCCTAAGGGCGTGAAATAGGGGATGAAATTTTGTATGGAAATCCATCAGTTTTAAAGTCAGGATCTTCATATTTTGGGTTTAGGCTGAAGATTAAAAAACAATTTACACGTGTCTCAGCGATTTTGAAGATTCCACCCCCATGTGGGTGAACAGGGGGATGAAGTCATGGGAATAATGAAGTCGTCTAGAGAATTGAAATTTTGCACATAGATACAGGCTTTTTGTAAGAAAGGATTTTTGTGAATTCAACTCCTAAGAAGCTGAAATAGGGGATGCAAGTTTGTATGAAAGTCGGTCAGTTTTGAAGTTAGGATCTTTGTACTTTGGTTTTGGGCTGAAGATTAAAAACTAACGCAAATTAAGGTATTTTGGGAATTCCGTCCTTGGGGGCGGATCATGGGGGATAAAATGTTGTGTTCTAAAGTCCTTCTTTTACAAAGGAAGAATTAATGAAAATACTTTCAAGTCTTTAAAGTTTGTTGGTAACTATAAAATGGCTATACGCATAAATATAGGAATAAAAATAGGGACGGGCGGGATAGGGATAGACCTATTATCTAAGCTAACTTATCAATGTTAAACATTTACGTGTAACAATTGTATAAAAATAATTTTCAGTTTATTTTGTTTTATTTACATTTAAGCTGTTGCATTAGGGGTCAGCAGTGTAGCAAAATAAAAATAGGTATTCTGTAAATAATAAAAGTATCTAATAATTACTTCTGTAGGTAGGTAATTAATTTCTAACTACATAATAAATGAATCAGTGATAGGAAATAAGTAAGAGTACCTAGTTATAATCCGCGGCACCTAACGTGAGCTCTGGCTACCATACAATTATTATAGATGCATTTCTCTTAGATGCAATGATAATTGTGACCGCTTCAGTTAATCGGCAACGATTACGCCACAAGGACGTATTATAACGAAGTACGCAGCGCACCCACATACATATTGACATTATTAGGAACATGCAAAAAATCGTAAATAATAAATAATACTGTAATTTAATTATGTATATGTACAAACCATTATTGTATTTGATACATTACATTGATATTTAAACTACCAACTACATAACATATTTTTTTATAATCATATTTTAATGATGTTGCAGCCTGAAGCACCAGATATTTTTTTTTATTCAGGAAAAAGCCAAATTGTGCCCGTCTTGCGGGCATTATAAATGTTGTGATAGTTAATTATAAAATTATTATGATTAGGTAAATTAAATACCTATAATTTTATAAACCAGTTACCTAAATGATCAAGTTTTACTTAATTTTGAAAATTCGTATCCAGCGACCCCAAAAACCACGAAAAGCAAAAGGCGCCGAAAGAAATTTTTGAAACTTTCGACATCATCACGTCATTTTCATGGGTTTTGGGGTCGCTAAATGCTTTTATGGGGTCAAAATGAAAATACAAGATGGTGCCGACCGAAATTTTTGAAACTTTTGACATGGGTCTCATTTTCATGGTTTTCAGGGTCGCTAAATGCGACTTTGGGGTCAAAATTAAATTCCAAGATGGCGCCGACCGGAATTTGTGTTAGTTTCATGGTTTTGGGGTCGCTAAATGCGACTTTGGGGTCGAAATGAAATTATAAGATAGCGCTGACCGAAATTGCTGAAATTTTCGTCATGGGTGTCATTTTCATGGTTTTTGGGGTAGCTTAATGCTAATATAGGGTCAAAATGAAAATACAAGATGGCGCTGACCGAAATTTCTGAAACTTTCGTCATGGGTGTCATTTTCAAAGTTTTCAGGGTGGGTAATTGTGAACATGTGGTCAAAATGAAAATATAAGATGGTGCCGACCGAAAATTTTGAAACGTGGGTGTCATTTTCATAGTTTCCGGGGTAGGTATTTGTGAAAATGTGGTCAAAATGAAAATTTAAGATGGCGCTGACTGAAATTTCTGAAACTTAAGTCATGGGTGTCATTTCCAAGGTATTTAGGGTTGCTAAATGCGAATTTGTGGTCAAAATAAAATTCCAAGATGGCGCCGACAGAAATTTCTGAAACTTTAGTCATGGGTGTCATTTTCAGGGTTTTTGGGGTCACTAAATGCTAACATGGGGTCAAAATGAAAATCTAAGATAGTGCCGACCGAACTTTATAAAACTTTCGTCATTGGTGTCGATTTCATGGTTTTCTGGGTGTAACTGTAAATATGTTAAAATATATGTTAGTGACGAAAGTTTTATTTAAAGTTTTATTAGCATTTAGCGACCCTAAAAACTAAGAAAATGACACCCATGACGAAAGTTTAAAAAATCTCGGTCTGCGCTATCTTGGAACTTCATTTTGACCCCCTATTAGCAAATTAGCAACCCCAAAAAGCCATGAAAATGACACCCATGACGTGTTTCAAAAATCTCGGTCGGCACCATCTTGGAATTTATGACATTTGCATTACACAATACCAATAGTGAAGTTTTCTCTCGATTCTTCCGCTTTCGTTCATTCTTTACAATCAATTCTACGTAAAAATATTGGTCATGGAAAGGTTTCACCTCCTTTCCTTTTCAGAGTGTAGTATGCAATAAGTAAAGTCGTTTTTGGGAAGGTTCCAAATCATTTCCTTTTCCGAATTCACTTACGAAATTAGGCTGCTGATTGTCATACTTTCGGTGTGGTAGCCAAGGATCAAGATACGTGGCGGGGATTAGGTATACGTTCCATTCACACGGCTGCACCGGGGAATGGGAGGTGCAACAAAGGTGCAAAGGGGGGGGACCTGTATGAGTGCAGAGCCTAAAGCGGGCACTCGCTGCAGGGTCGACGTCGTTGACAGTTGTATGCGAAAATGGAACTTTGAGCTTATGCTTGAATACTTTTTAGTTTTGCTGGGGACAGTTCCTTTTCTTCATTTGTTTTGTAGCATAATTTTGTTAGTTTAGAATAGAAAATAATAAAAAAAATCCTTTTGGATCCACTGCCATCGCATCTGTAAAACGGCACAGAAAAGGAGCGATGTAAAAGGTTTTGAGGATGGAAGACTTGAGGATTATGGTCCAGAAGTAGGACATTATCAATTGAACAGACGAAAAGAACAAAGAAAGAACGATGTGTGACCTTGGACCAGAAGTGGGACAATAACCTAAGTATAGCTTAAAATATGATAAAAGTTTGACCCTGCTACTGTAAATGTTAAGGAAAAAAATCAACATTTAAATACTAAGGTATTAACGAATAGCAGATTAAAATGTATCGTCGATATAAGTAAAATAAAATTCATAATTCATAGTCTATAAAATAAAATTCATATCAGTTGATAAACTTCACAGAGAATTTTATTAGCCTATTGACTTAAATAAACATTGCAAGGTGAATACCATAGTTGGAATCAGTCGTAAACAATGCTGAAATACTGGTTCATCATCTTCCTGCTCTTGGCTAATGTTAATAAGGATAAATCGACATCCAAAACAAAACACTACAGAGTGAATAATAACTTTATTTTGGGAAGTCGGTGTCAAAAACGAAAATGATAGGTACCAAAGACACCGTCGAATTTTCCGAAAAGAAAGTTATTTTTGTCACATCACACCATCTTATCATCAGCAGCCTTGCAGTCCACGGCTGGACATAGGTCTCTACTACTACTCTCATCCTTTTGCCTCGTTTGGTTGTTATAAACAAGTGAACGTTGCTACTAAGTTCTTTGGCTTATAAACTGACGTTCTATTGAGAGGTACCAATTGTCCAAATGTATGGAATTGACAGTGCATGCGCCTCCGAAATGTCACACAGGTAATTCGAACATTTGACAATCGTTATAACTGATACAATTTGACTTAGCCTAGACTCTCTTGACAATTTAAATGTAGTTAGCGTATCACGTAATTTACAAAGTAGAGAGACTGGCCTCATTTTCGCTTGTCATCGCACGAAAGGCAGTTCAACAAGCTAGACTAGACCTTTTTAAGCATAATAAGGTTGAAGAAAAGTTATTGGATACTTTTTCCTGTCGCAGAATCCTTTGCTTTATTAAGGGTTTCTTGAGAAATAGAGTTTACTAAGCCAGTTAGGAAAGGGAGCAGAATATTCAGAGACATTGTTAAGGTCGGAGAGACCGGTCCCGGCCCATGATGGGACAAGTGGGATGACATGTCCCAAAAGTTTTTTTTAATAATAGTAGGCTTGCGCTTGACCACTATCTCATCTGATGGTAAGCGATGATGTAGTCGACAATGTAGCACGCTTACATTGAAGAAAACTATTATCTCTTGACTTAAAGACTCCCAGGTTGTAGCTATCAGGAAATACAGATTCTGGCAGGGAATTCCACTCCTTAGCTGTACGCATAATAAAAGTATTCCCAAAACGTTTGGTGCTTAAGGGTGGGATGCCCACCATGTACCGATGACGCATCGCCATACGTCTTATAGTCCGGTGATGGAACGGGCTAGGAGGAATTAGTTCATTCAATTCCATCGCAAACTCCCCGAAATGTAACCGATAAAAAACCGACAGATTGGAAACTTGGCGCCGATGTTCAAGGCTCTGGAGCCTAGACTAGTCCCATGGGACAACTGATACTAAATTGACATAGGTTTTTTATTCCTCAAACACGCACAGTATCTGTGAGCTATTCTCCTTGAGGAGGCTATTACACTTGGCTGAGCTCAGTTGTCTATTAAGGTAGAACGGTAGAAAGCTTTTAATTACACTACACTGTGTCAATGAATCCGTCTGCAGTTTAAAGGTCGTAGCTCACTTACACCTACACCACCACCTTTTTCAAAAATCTATGTTGCTTCAAGCGAGCAGTCAGTACAGCGCGCGGGCCGCCCGCTTGAAGCGCGTGGTAAGCATGCGGTAAGCGAGACGTCAATTATCGACTGGCGGTAAGCTTGCTTACAGCGAGCTGTCTGCTTATTTATGTTGTTAATCTAAAGTATGTATACAGAGGGCGCCCTGAAGCTCACATTTAAAGGAAGATTATTTTATAAGTCAATCTGCGTAACAAACAGACCTAGTTATCTCGTTGTTTCTTCTTTCCAATTTCCTTATTGTTTAGGAGGATGAAATTGTTACTTAATTCGCTACTTACGTATCCAAGCTATTTATACCACTAAATGTAGGCAAGTAAAATAAGTTCTTGATGCATTTTCTCAGGTGACCTCAACAGCCACGGCACCAGTTCAAGCAGAAGACAGCAACATCAGATATGGCCTGTTCAGAGGAGAGTTTATTATACGAGAGCTGGTCACACCCAGTCATAACACGCTTTACTGTAAGTCTTTTTAGTACTTGAATTAACTCCTCAAGTATACAGCAATCGCGAAGAGTTCATAGCTGAATAAATATCTGCAAGAATTGATCTTCCACGTTAAGCAACATTTTCCGAGGTTGGTCTGACTAACCGTATCGTCTGTCAATGTTCTACAAATGCTTAAGGATAACATCATGCTTAAGGATAAGGATGATATATACGCCCCAATGTAACGCAGTACTGGCCGTGCGCCCGCTCGATGCCAAAATATCAAAATTGAATCTCCTTTTGAACAGTTTTGTTTGCAAAATATTATTTGATTTACATATGCTATGTTAGGTAAAAAGAAATTCCAGCCATCAATTTTTCTGTATAAAATTATTTTTAAACATCCAAGTCGTTTTGGAGGAGTTTCTAAAAGTTGCGAAAAAATAACGTGTTGTTAATTATTTTTTTAAAGCAAAACTATTAGTTACACGAAAAAACCTTGTGTTCAAAATTATGTAACTACATGAATCAATAATAAATATATATTTTTTGCAAACCTTTTAACTTAGCCGTTACTGAGGAGTATGCTTTAGAAAGTTACCGTTTTACGGCACTAAAGCGTATGATATACGCCCCGATGTAACGCAGTACTGGCCGTGCGCCCGCTCGATGCCAAAATATTAAAATTGAACCTCCTTTTGAACAGTTTTGTTTGCAAAATATTATTTGATTTACATATGCTATGTTAGGTATGAAGAAATTCCAGCCATCAATTTTTCTGTATAAAAATATGTTTAAACATCCAAGTCATTTAGGAAGAGTTTCCAAAAGTTGCGAAAAAATATCGTGTTGTTAATTATATTTTTAAAGCAAAACTATTAGTTACACGAAAAAACCTTGTGTTCAAAATTATGTACATGAATCAATAATAAATATGTTTTTTTTTCAATCCTTTTAACCTAGCTGTTACTGAGGAGTATGCTTTAGAAAGTCACCGTTTTACGGCACTAAAGCGTATGTAGGCCCTTAAGGCGTATATATTCCCCAATGTTAACGCAGTACTGGCCGTGCGCCCGCTCGGAGCCAGAATATCAATATATATTGAACCTCCTTTTGGACAGAATTGTTTGCAAAATATTCTTTGATTTACTTTATACTATTTCAGTTAAGAAGAAATTCTAGCTATCAGTTTTTCGTTGTATAAATATTTTTAAACATTGAAGTCGTTTTGAAGGAGTATCCAAAAGTAACGAAAAAATATCGTGTTGTTAATTATTTCTTTAAAGCAAAACTATTAGTTAAACGAAAATACCATGTTTCACAAATAATGTTCATTAATCAATAATATTTTTTATCAAACCTTTTAACTTAGCCGTTTCTAAGGAGTAAGCTTTAGAAAGTAACCGTTTTAGGTTTTGTAGATATTTATTTCCAATAAGAACTTATAAATAACAGTTCACTTATAATGAGATACAAAGTTACTTAATCTAAATAATAATAATAATATTTGCCTCTGGGGCGTTGGCGACGTTATAGGGTACATACATGTTTTTTTAGTTTACTCTTAAATACGTTAATATTATCACACCTCTTTATATCTTCCGGTAAATCATTGAACAGCTGTGCTCCCTCCACTAATACTGTTTTTTTGCCATAATTAGTCCGTGCACTGCATGTGTTGCAAGTTGAAATCTGTTTTTACTTCTTGTGTTGTATGTTATTGTTCTTTTGTGCAATTGTATGTTTGATTGTTCGGCATTCATGGCACTAACTAACGGCACTAAAGCGGTGGAAGGCCCTTAAATGCTTAACGTGCAACCGAAACCAATAGTCAAAGGCTTAACGTACTTTACGGGGCACGGAGGAATTTCAGTAAAGGTATGAAATGGATGGTGATTTGGTCACCCCATCCAAGGACTGACCTCGGCAAGTGTTGCTTAACCTCGAAGATCATCCCGTGCGGCAGTTATGATTTAGCCACGAGCTTTTCAAAAGTCTTTACAAGGCTTAATAAACGCTCTCTGAAAAACTCCAAAACGATGGTTAAATTGTAGGCCTGTAGGTATCCGATATTACACGAACGATACCACTTTTAATTTTACCAAAAACATTACGAATTTCCCGCCACAGTATACAGATTTATGATATTAATAAAGAATGATTTATACCTTAATTAGGTCGGGTCAGTGCAGTCTTGGTACACTTTAATATAATTTACCGCAAAATATTGTTTGTTACGCATTTTCCGGGCAACTTTTGTGATTTAATCTCGTGATGTTGCCACGTAATGAAACATGAAATTTTCATCGAAATTTAAACCTACAATTTCTGGATTGATGAGCTATCAGTGAATGTGGTATTATTAATGTCATGTTAACTGATGTGGTTTATGATATTTTAATTTATTATTATTCGGGGAGCTCGTGGGTAAATAATAACAGCCGCACGTGTCGATCTTCAAGGTTAAGCAACGCTTGTCGAGGTTGGTCCGTGGATGGGTGACCATTTCAACATACCGAGTTTCCTCCGTGCCTCGGAAAGCACGTTAAGCCGTTGGTCCCGGCTGTCATTTGAAGATCTTTGACAGTCGTTACGAGTAGTCAGAGGCTTGAGATCTGACACCAGTCTAGCCAAGAGGTACCGTGTTACCCAGTTACTGGGTTGTGGAAGTCAGATAGGCAGTCGCTCCATGTAAAACACTGGTACTCAGCTGAATCCGGTTAGACTGGAAGATAGTTGGGAAAAGGCTAGGCAGATTGAATTTATTATTATTATAATCAGCCTCAATCTGAGGTTTTGTTCGCAATGGAAATAATTAGGTGGGAAAATGAAATAAAAAATTATAATAAAATGTCACGGCTGTATTTATCCGAAGGGGTAAGTTGAGATTTAAAGAAATCCACCGACAAGATTTCTAAAGCTCTAATGACATGAGGCCCATGTGAAATGTGCCACAAACCCAAACTCGGGTCTCAAATTTCAATTGATACGTCTGTGGTTTGATTGTATTTATTTATTAGTTTATTATCGCACTGATGACTTGCAGCAATTACAGCAATGGAGCACCATCTTATAATAAACTCACTATACCCACAACCACCTCCGGACAATAAAACCACCACTGAACTAAAATCTAAGTTCATAGATACCTAGACCTACCACGTCTTACCTAAACTTCAAAAACAAGTCTTTAAAAGCCTCAAAGGCGACAAAGTCATGTCAGTTACCTTTTAAAGGCTTAACAAAATAATACCTTTACAAACTTCAAGAGTTCAGGGTTCTATTAATAAAAAAATTTGATCAAAATTCTCGTTGCTCGTTACAATACATTTTCGAGTAAAATTGCAAAACTAATAACTTTTGTAGGAGGGAGTGTCGGGTTTTCTTGAGGCTAAGAAATACGCGAGGATTATGGTTTTTATGTCGGCGAGCCGCATGACTAAATAATAGCACCCCACGACTTGTTCATGAAAGTAAAGCAACACTTGTCAAGGATATTCTGAAGATGGGTGACTATACATTACAATAAGACCCAAAGGGTCTTGGGTGCTTCGGAAAGTACAATAAGTAGTTGGTCCCAGCTTTCATTTGTAGATCCTTCATAGTCTATAAGGGTAATCAGAAGCCTGACCAGTCTTACCATGCTATCCAGTTAGGTATTGTGTTTAGAGATTCTTGCAGTCACTTCATGTGGAATTATTTACGGTATGCCTCGCATCCGGTCTGACTAAAAGCCAATCCCAACATAGTGGGGAAGGCTAGACAGAACATGATTTTGTTTTTAACAAGAACATAAGTTTTATTAGAATCATTTTATTTGCACCATCTAGCGTCATTCTTCTTCATTTTATTTTGTACATGTATTATTGTTGTGGTATTGGCATGCCGAAGACACATAGCGGGGATACCCATTGTCTAAATCTCGATGTTATCACTCGCATATGTGATAAGATTTTGTTATCTAAATAATACATGTACAATGACGTCAGAGTGTTGGAGTTCTTGATTCGATCCTTTGATTGGACAACAGCCTCTATACAACAGACGTTCTATCTAAAATATAGCGATTGGCAAAGTGTCAAAAACGTATGGTATTGTAAAGCGCAATCAATTCCTTTCATTTTGATATTTCGACAATCGCCATCGCTGATACAATGCACCTATGTCTAGAGCCTTAAGTATATTAGGTTTGTATTTTCGTGGCGGCCCAGCATATTTAAAAAACAAAACTGTACATAGGTACAGCTACATTTTAGTACTTTTGCGTTTGTGTCACATTATATCGGGCTTAGGTACTGTTATTTATCTACCTGCATTTCAAGAATCAACATAGTCGCTTTATTTTGCTGTTTGTTTCGTGGCCCAACAGAAAGTAACAAATTAAAGTAGAAGACAATAGGCTTTTTTTTATAAATAAGTTTGTGTTTGCAACTTTATGTAAATAATCATCTTCAGCTGTCATAACCTTAAGAACTGTCTTCAATTAAGACTTGCTTCGTATCTCAGGCAATGGTTTATGATAACTTAATTTATAGAAATTTCGATACTTCAGTTTTATCCATAGGTATTATTAGTAACTACTGGACATTGGCCTCCCCCAAGAATCGCCACACTGATCAGTCCTGCGCGTTTCGCATCCACCGGACGCCTACAGGCTTGACCAGGACGTCGCTCCACCTAGAAGGAGGCCTTCCAACGCTGTGTCTTCCGGTACGCGGTCGCCACTCTAGAACTTTTCGGCTCAACGGCAATCCGTTTTGCGAGCAATGTGCCTTGCCCACTGCCACGACGTCTGGACGTCTTCCAACTGAAATGATGATGATGATTAATAGTAAAGATACTGCCCTCTAATCGCTTGCTAATACACGTTCACGAATGAGCAGTGTTGACCCAGTGGTAACGGCCGCGTCTTACAAGTTGTATCGTGGGTTCAACCCAGGCTTTACTTTTTGTATTTAATTCATCACCACTGCTCTCAAAACGGTGAAGGAAAACATTGTGAGGAAACCGACATGCCTTCGAACCAATAATTCGAAGACATGTGACATCCACCACCTGTATTGGGCCTGCTTCGTAGATTACGGCCCGTACTCCCTCTCACAGAGAGAAGGCCTTTTTTTTTTCGCTTGCCGAACTGCTCATGCATACTGCGCTACCACGGGGAGATAGCGCAGTTATGTGAGACTCGAACCCACTAAAACTCCACGGTGTCCTCCTGTGCCGCTTATAGTGGGAACACGGACACGTGTTAGCACTCACGGCGAACCCGCCGCGGCTGTTTGTCACCGGAACCTCCGCAAGTCCTCAGGGGGATACCCTCCATCACCGGCGCACCAGAACACACTGTACACCGTGACCACCCCAGGGACCAAACCAGCACATGGGTGCCAGACGACCCCATGTATGGAACTGTGACGGGTCAGGTCAGGCCCCGCCAACTACCACTTTTCGGCCTCATGGGATAGGGACCTCCCCTGCGGCCCCAATGCATCCACCATCAGAAAGTGGCGACCCCGTCCAAGCCATGGAAGGTAGGGAGTGCGGCGCACAGTAATACCGGCACTCCTCTCCTGCCGCGGCCTCCAACCCTCAGCCGCGATATCGTATGGGACCTGGGATGCTCCATATACGACATCGCGGCCCGCCTCAGTTGCGATGTCGCCTCTGTTACCAAGCGGCACCGCAACATACTTTTTTGGCGCTACGTCGTCTGCTTAGTTGGCAAAAGCCCAGACGAGCGGCCCCTCCTCGAGTTCCTATTTACTTCAGCGTAGCTTGTGGATGACCAGGCCACGACTACTGAGCCCCCCAGCCTCGACAAAGCGGGAACCCATCGGGGGTAAAGAGAGGATGCACAACGGTCCGTTGGGTGGGGATGGAAGTCTAAGTGCGGAAAAGGGGATCCATTTATCCTATCCTATCCATTTGATCACGAACATGGCCAACCACGTGACGAGTTTGCATCGGCACAAATAATATAACATGGCTTCGGTCTTATATCAACTATGTATGACCAAATTGTGGTATCGGGAAAACACGCGGTTCTCACCTTACTACATAATAATATACATGGGCTTATAGAACTTTCTATCTCCTTTTTTCACTTTTCACGGGTCTGAACACTATCGAGGAATGGATTATGAGCAATTCATCGTCTTCCTGTCCTTGTCCCATGTCTCGCGGATACTGCTAGAGACAGCATTGCCAATAGTTTGCAAACAAATCAAACGCGTCAGTGAGTGATCGCGTCACCGTTTGCTAATAGAAATTGAGGCCCAATGACAATGCTGACTATCCTGACTATTATTGTGACAGCCGAAACCTATGCTTTATTATTATGCGTGCTTGATCGCGTTAACGTAAACATTCTCTTATATCAATTTGTGTACACACAATTTGTTATAATTTTGTTTGACAGCGTTTAAATACCCCTTTTCAATATAAATTGATGTTTACGTTATGCCTACAGGTCCTGCTGCACACTTATGCCAAGATTTTTAACGTACCCACTCGTGATAACGTAAACGATATCTTATGTCTACTGTCACCAGACGGCGCTTATCCAGTTTCAATACAAATTGACGTTTACGTAACGCGATTGAGCGTGAGTAAAAACTCGAACTAATGACTCTGTAGGCTTATTCCGTGTTTTCACTCGTGCTCGATCTCTTATCTCAATTTCTATATTCTTCTCTTTTGTTCTACAAAAAAAAGAGACTTCTCCTAACTGTCACCAGACGGCGCTTATCCAGTTTCAATACAAATTGAAGTTTACGTTAACGCGATTGCGCGTGAGTAAAAACTCGCACTAACCCTACAGTTTGTGATTCTGAATCCCGGATTCTGGCATCCGGTGATTCCGTAATTCGTGGTAAGTTGCATTATCATCATCATCAGTCTATAGCAGTCCACTGCTGGACATAGGCCTCTCCAATTGCACGCCTTTTGGTTCGATTTTCGGCAACTTTCATACTGCTGCTACCAGCCACCATGCGAAGGTTGTCGCTCCACCTAGCCTGAGGGCGTCCTACCTTACGTTTACCAGTTCGCGGTCTCCACTCAAGAACACGTTTACCCCAACGGTCATCGGTTCTATGACTTATATGGCCGGCCCATTGCCACTTCAGCTTTCTGTAAGCTGCATAGTTGACATAATAACTACATTCTATTTTGTATTATTTCAGTTACATGTGTGCCAGATCTCGGAGTGTGTGCTTTGAGCTGTAAAACAAATGAACTAGCCAGGGAAGCAGAGGTAAATATCAACTGATTGAATTCCGACTACGATATTGATAAATAAATAAATCGGTCACAGGCGACATGCTTGGATGACCTAAATGTACAGCGGAGGTCGTCTTGAGGCTGAGCAATGAACTGGACTTTTTTTCTTCTTGGAACACATTTACTATGAAGCCAAACAAAATAATCGAATTAAAGAAGATATCGCTGCTTCAATAACTTGAGATTTTCGTATTTCTAAAATATAAAAGTTTTAAAATAACCTACAGTAGCCCACAAGCCCTAACCTCCAAAAATTTTCCCGCTTGAGAGGTTGTTTAATAAAAATATATCACGTTTTCAGGTGCGAGCGCTGGCTGTCGGCTTCCGACCGAATTCCGCTTGCGGTACCTCCACCACTGTCGATGAAGAGGATCCATGTATGTATTACATTTTAATTAATTAATTCTTTATTGTACAACAGCGGCGAGCTTAATTAACTCAATGTTTCTCTAGTCTACCAGTATTTTTTTAAATTGTAATGTCAAAATTAAACAGCAGTTAAGAAACCGGCCAAGTGCTAGTCGGACTCGCGCACGAAGGATTCCGTATCATTATCGCCAAAAACGACAAAAAAAAAAAGGTTTGTTGTATGGGACCCCGACTTAAATACATATTTCATTCTGTTTCTAACTCCCGACGGAAAAAGAGGGGTGTTATAAGTTTTACGTGTGTAGCTGTGTATCTGTGTGTCTGTCTGGGGCACCATAGCGCCTAAACGGATAAACCGATTTTGATTTAGTATTTTTTGTTTGAAAGGTTATTTTGTCGAGAGTGTTCTTAGCTATGTTTGAATAAAATCTGTTCAGCTGTTCAAAAGTTTTGGGCGTTTTACTGTTTGAATCGGGGTGTTTTCGCATGATATCGTGTCATAATTACGTGTTCAATAGATTGCCGATCGAACGTATCTACTATATACTAGATAGATTAAGAAGCATAAAATAAAAATGTGACGGGGGTTTTTAAAATTTTACTTGTTAGTATTTGTTGTTATAGCGGACCATAAATACATCATCTGTGAAAATTTCAACTGTCTAGCTATCATGGTTCATGAGATACAGCCTGGTGACAGACAGACAGATAGACAGACGGATAGCGGAATCTTAGTAATAGAGTTACGTGTTTACCCTTTGGGTACGGAACCCTAAAAATAAGCTATAAGGACGAACTGACATTCTATCAACGACAAAGATTGTCAACAAGTAAAAACAAAATGGTATTAGCTACAATCGTTACGCTGGCAGAACTTTTTCTAGAACCCCGTACTTTAAACTATGTGACCATTCGTGCTCTTGCTCACGAAGTGTCCGTGGTCCCTTTGAACAGAATAACACTACTCGCTTCGCTTACTAAAGTCGGGTTGACTAAGACAAAGCAAAATATATTTTATTTCAACTAGGCTGCTAAGCGGCACTTTTGAACGTTAGATACATTAAAATTTACAAGGAATAAAAATTGATTCTACCGTGCATTCTGAAATTATCTTGTTATGGAGAAGAACGCACAAGAAACTCCATACTTATTCTTTTAAAAAAAATATAGTTTTTTTACAATATTTAGGTACATAAGTACATACATTAATAAATTTATATGTGTGTGGACAATGCTCCCATAATCACTACACACTATATTACGTACAGGTACAAAGTATTAAAAGTACTCACACATGTACTGTGCAGTTACATAATGGGTACTACAAAAACATTAGCATCCGAAGCAGTTAAGTTAAGACCAATCCCAACTGACGGCGCCCGTTTAGGAAAATGACGCATGAATCGGCACCACCCAGCTCAACCAT
The DNA here is from genome assembly GCA_964057195.1 of Orthosia cruda. NCBI lineage: Eukaryota > Metazoa > Arthropoda > Insecta > Lepidoptera > Noctuidae > Orthosia > Orthosia cruda. Next base: position 29,220,801 of record OZ059827.1, read on the forward strand.
CATGAAGGGAACCGAATGATCCAACACACGCGCCACCATCAGAGAGACAGATTTGATAGACCATGACCCACTCAACTGCCAGTGCACACACAAGTCAACGAACGACACAAAGGTACAGCAAATGGTAGATTTACAGTTGGTTACATAGTACTCACACACGTTATACAATACTAAAAGAAATTGAGTCTATATAATACAAATATATTCATACAGTCTTCAGCAGGTCCAACAATACTTCAAAACAATAATGTTCTGCATATCACGTGTTTTTGCGCCCTAGTGGTTGTGGAGCAAGACTAGCATTGAGCCAAGCATTTTTATCAGTGATGTAATCCCCCAACTTTAAATATGCCTGCCTGCATGGTGTGCGTTTTATATAAGTTTTAAATTTCGTCTCATTCAGTTCTTGAATGTGGGGAGGAATTTTATTGTAACATTTTGTACAGTACCCCATGAAAGATGAGGCTACTTTAGCCAGTCTGAAACCTGGTTGAACTAATTGGTCCCTATTTCTAGTAATGTAATTATGTCTATCTCCGTTTTTACTAAAAAGATGTAAATTCTTTCTCACTTACATCATATTTCATAAATATATTGACAAGGAACCGTCATGATGTTAATGCCCTTAAACAGTTCCCTTAGAGAATCGCGCCGGCGAAGATTGTATATCGCTTTGATGGCTCGTTTTTGCAGTGGATTTAATCTGCACTTGTTTTATTAGCACAATGGACTCAAATGTCACCAGTAGCAGGCAGATATTTTATAATGGCCTTGTCCAAGTAGTTGCAGCAACAAAAAACATTATCAATACATGTAGCAGAACTCAGTGTAGTTCGGGTTGGTTCCGTAAACACATGTGACAAATTAAATGATTTAAAGAGATTTAATAACCTAGTGCTATCTGAATTATCTTCTAGAATAATAATATTAAAGTCACCACAGACAATTACTAGTTTATTACCCATTGCAAGTTTTGCCAAAACATCTTCCATCACTGACTCGAATATAGAGTAGTTCTTATAATTAGGGGGTCTGTAGAAGCACACTATGACATGCTTATCCAGCTCAACACAGGACAGTTCAACACTATGTTCAACTGAGAGGTCTGCTATATCTTTACGAAGTTTTGATTTAATACCATTTTTAATTAATATAAGTGAACCCCCATGCAACATAATACTTCTGTTAAATAACTGCCCACAGTGTAATTTTCATAACTGATTAGCATTGCATAATCTATCAGCCAATGCTCAACAAACAATTTCAAACATTGTTTTTAGGGTTCCGTACCCAAAGGGTAAAAACGGGACCCTATTACTGAGACTCCGCGGTCCGTCTGTATGTCAGTCTGTCTGTCTGTCACCAGGCTGTATCTCATGAACCGTGATAGCTAGACAGTTGATAACATACTAAAAACAGGATAAAACTTATATTTAAGGGGGGCTCCCATACAAAAAACGTGATATTTTTGCCGTTTTTTTGCAATAATGGTACGGAACCCTTCGTGCGCGAGTTCGACTCGCACTTGGCCGGTTTTTTCTAAAAACAGTTCGATTTCCAATTCCTTTGAAAAAAACCCTGAATATTCTGGTGGAATAATTTCAGAGAGTTCTGCTCAGACCTTTTTTTGAAATTATTTTTTTGCGAGCAAGAATGTACCTTTTTGATGGTGGATATACTCGTAACTATTCCGTTATTGGTACCCTCCCTTGTCCTATCAATTAGTTTAAAGAATAAATATTAATAGCATTTTTGCTAACGTTATTCAAGGTATTTAGTCACCTTTAGATTTGTGATGCTGTCAGACCTTGAATTAACCTAATTCACATACAAGAAAAAAACAAAAAACCAACCAACTGTTAGTCTAACTCGCGCACAGAGGGTTCCGTATAAACAGCTACATTCACCAAAATAAATAGGTAACATTACTAACGTTCATAAACAACGCCGTGATTTTTTCGCATATCCAAAAGCAACCATTTAGCTGGCAGGGAAGGGAAAACTTGACTCTAACAATTAGCCATTTAAAGCTTCATTTTACGCAAACGGATCCCTGAATCGAAAAATGGTTATCAACAATCTGTAATATTTTTGAATGGCCTATCCAACGATACAGAAGGTGCCCATTTTTTTTTTACCACTTTGTCGGCGTAATTACTTATGTATATCCCATATATGCCAAATTATAGCTTTCTAGTACTAAGAGTCTCTGAGCTAAGCTGCGGACAGACGGACGGACAGATGGACATGGCGAAACTATAAGAGATCCTGGTTGACTACGGGACCCTAAAAAGCAAGTATTTAAATTAGATATTTATTCTACTTTCAGTAAGCGTTCCTCCGGTGATTTCATTCGCGTTCTACGTGTGCCAGATAGCTCTCCTTATCCTACAGCTGGTATTAGCCGTGGGTTCAGCTGGGCTCGCCATCTTGAATGCAACTAAGAACCCTACAGAAACTGTTTTTGGATTGCCTGGTAAGTTTTGTTTGCATACGTAGGTATAGGATACTTCTTTTTAAGAAGTTTATTACATCGGGGTGTTAGTCTGATGGTAGAGGAATAAGGTGCATTGTTATTCCAAAAAAACAGACTTTATCTACATATAACAACCAAACAAATAAGATTGTCCTAGACTCATGTCTTTTACCTTGCCTCTCATATGCAAGTCAAACCTGGATCTATAATACGCACACGAATGAAAGAATTGAAAAATGCCAAAGAGCCATGGAGAGAAGCATTCTTAACATGAAACTCAGAGACAAAAACGACACAGCGAAATAAGAGAAAAGACAAAAGTTACTGATGCGTTAACCCACTGCAAGAAACTTAGATGGAAGTGGGCTGGTCACGTTGCACGTCAGGATAAAGAGAGATGGACTAGAAAAATTACTACATTGGCTAGCCCATCCGGAAAAAGGAAAAGAGGTCGCCCCCTGGAAAGATGGGAAGACGAACTTATAAAATTCGCAAACAACGACTGGATGAGAACAGCCCAAGAAAAAATTGGAGTGAGATGGAGGAGGCCTATACTCGTCGAGAGGTCCTTAGTTAAAATTATGTAAAAGAAAAATCTATAACTCTGTATTATTGTAATTGGAGTGTGGAGTGAGACAGGGGGGGTTAACCTCCCCTGCCCTCTTCAATTTGTATATGAATGCCCTGATTGAGGCGCTTAGCGGTCATCATGTCGGTTGTCATAGTGATGGTGTCTGTGTCAAGTGCTGCTGAACGCGTCAGTCGGTGGTATTAGGACACTATTGGCCATATGTGAACGTTACGCAACTGAACATGGTTTATTATATAATGTTCAGAAAAGTCAGTACATTGGGGGACCAGGTAACTTCCGGAGGGCTCTTTCTGTCCGTGCGAATATGATAGCTCGCAGGTTTGCACGTTGTACTGCAGAAGTAAAGGTGACGCTATTTAAAGCATTCTGTACCATCTTCTACACTTGCAGCCTGTGGGAGAAGTATTCGCGGGCGTCGTATGGGGCCCTTCGGGTCCAGTATAATGACGCGTTCAGAAAACTGATGGGGTTGCCTTGGCGTTGCAGTGCGTCAGGGATGTTTGCAGCGGCGCGTGTGGATTGTTTTTACGCGATAATGCGCAAGCGTGCAACATCAATGGTGGCCCAGGTTATGGACAGCCCTAACAGGGTTCTGAAAATGATTGCTGACAGAGTGGACTGTCCGTATATAGTTCACTGCTGTCAGTTACATGTGTCACCGTATCGTGTTGTTTATTACCACTTAATTTTAAGCACATTGTTACTAACCCTATATGATGTTTTCGCTCGAAATAAAGTTTTTTAATTTGAATTATTAATTACTAAGGAATTAAAGAGGCTTAAATGAATAAATAAAAATACAGTTGGATCTTAGGGTACGAACGTTTAGTAGGTACCTATATTCGTATCAATTCGCTATTCGCCGAGTGACTGGTTAGACTCTACTAGTCGCAAAAAAGCCAGTGCAAACAGTGTTAGTGCAATTTTAGCCTTATAAAGACTTTAACATTTGTTAATTGTCACCGAGATAACATTGGGACGTTTTTTAACTACAAAAAATGATCTTTAAATTCTAATGTGCCATTTCAATGCCAGTGTACTTACTGTAAGACTTGTTTTCTATTCCGATTTTCTTCTGTTTTTCAGGATGTCTATGGACGAACGTAGCAGCTGCTCTAGTTGGCGTGGTGGTGATGCTAATGTTCGGCATATACTGGCTGACATCGGGGTTGCAGGACCACCTCGCTATGACCCACATAGCGTTAGGTCTGTTCGTGCCGGGGCCGGGACTTGGATACTCTTATTGGTAAGAAGTTACTTTATTTTAAACCGACTTCAAAAAAGGAGGATGTATGTTCCCCAATTACTCAAAGACGCCTGGACCGATTTGGAAAATTCTTCTTTTGTTTGAAAGGGTTTAATTCCCAAACAAAACCGCTACAAAGCGAAAAATAACTTTCTTTTCCGAAGTTGGTGTCGAAAAACGAAAAACAATAGGTAGGTAATTCGAAAAAGAATGTTATTTTTCACTTTGTAGTGTTTTGTTTTGGAAGTCGGTTTGATTTTTATGTTAAAAAGTATTTTTAAACCTATATCAGAGGATAATATAATATTTGTTTTATCAGAAGATTAGGTATACCCTTGGTATTTATAGTTCTTCCGCATTTAGGCAGTTTTATATTTAAAATCCCATGGTTACTATTGCAATGAACATGGCACATATCCAAACTCTCGAATCCGAACACTCGGTCTGGGGATCCAATTAAGCCACATTGTCATAATAATTTGGTTGTTCATACTTCAATAAATATCATCATCATCAATATCAATATCATTAATCATCATATCTTTAATTTGCTGCTGAGATAGGAGACTTTTAAGTCAAGCACGGGTTCGTTTTTTTGATTTTCTCTTTTTCTCTCGTGTTTCTTGTACGTAACAAGAAAACATTTTGCTTTCTTTTTACACGACTGGCCATAAAGGCAGTTTTCAGGGTTCATGTATGTGTGTGAGTTTCTGTATTCCACCATCACTTCTAAACGGCTTAACCAATATCAATGTTTGTGGTATCCTTAGAAGCGTTGCGTTATTATTAATTCCCATAGAAAAACTTATAAAAAATGTGTGCTTTTGCAAAAATTACGTTTTATCACTAAAAGGTATTAAATAAAAAATAAAAAAACAGCCTCGTCAAAATTTTAAAGTTCAATTTTTTCTTTTTTTTGACCTGGCAGTCTTTTTTATAATATTAAATTATATGCTCAATGATTAATATTATTTTTCTTCTACTTCCAGGTTATTAATAGTAGCATGCCTTTGCTCCGCAAGCAACGTGGTCCTCATCCAATTGAGAGCGTATCTCTTAGAAAGAGATCCACCACCACCGACGATCAAGGTAGAGAACCATTCTGATGGAACCATATTCTTGTATTAAGAGGATTGATTGAATGTGATTAGTATTTAGTTGAGGGAGTAGTTAGTAAAATTGGGGCTTGACCGTGTCAATAGTTAGCAGTCAATGGACCAAACTTAAAAGGTCCTATCTAAGGATAGATGTTCGGCTTTTTGGAAAGAAAGAAAGCAAAAGAGTTAATTTGCGACCGGTAATAAACGGGTTATTTATACTTTTATACCAGGGGTCAACAAATGGTGGACCTAGTTTGTGTGGACCTTAAGTAAACAGTAGAATATAATTTACTTGTGTTACTTGAGTACGTTATTTAATAATTTATCCCGCGCTGAGTGCGAGATACTGAAGCTGAAACATGTCCAAGATTTAATGAAAATAGCCAGAACCAACTTGAGTAAAATCTTCGGACGGATAGTTCAAGGTAAAAATTATATGCAAATTAATATTTGAAAAACTTTAAAATATATTCAGATATCCTTGATGGGACGGAGGAACGGTAGGTGGCTTTAAACCTTACGGAACGCGACGGACATATTATTTTCAAAGGAAAATAATTGGTGACCACAGTTTTATACTCGTACTGTATGCATCGTCCTATGTATCTTCATCTCCTAATTTCATCATTGTCTGTTAAAATTAAAATAAGTACAGATAGGGAAATTTAGTTTTATCACCAAGGTCGAATGAATTTGACTATTTTTGACCGTGACAGTTATATTTTTCAACGCAATTTCAATTTACTGGATAATAGTCTGGAAAAAATGGTAAACAAAGAATTTAGCTGAATTACTCGTACTCAAATTTAAAATGATTGTACACGAAAATTAGAGCCTTAATTTTTAATTCTTGACGTATAAACGATGGTGATGTCCTTTGTAATTACTTTTATAATTAATTACTCACCTACAGACTTACATCGTTTAATTTCGTAATTTTAATTAGTTTTAAGAATTTATGATTCTTTGTAAATAATTTTAGGTGTCAAATAAATGTGTAATTTTGTAGTTTGTGTTTTATTTTCGTAGTTTTAAGATATTAACCAGGTATAAAAAAGCCGATATTCTAGGTCTTTTTGTATGGTGAGTGTGTAGTTATTACTAAATAATTGCTTATCTTTAGAAGAGTGACTTTCTAAAATTGTTTCTTCAACTCCTTAAATTTCGTAGAGTTATTTTTTTAACACCTTATATATTTGTCAAAGAGACACTCACTTCATGTAAAGTGCTGATATTTAGCTGCGTACACCTTATATATTTGTCAAAGAGACACTCACTTCATGTAAAGTGCTGATATTTAGCTGCGTACACCTTATATATTTGTCAAAGAGACACTCACTTCATGTAAAGTGCTGATATTTAGCTGCATACATCTTATACATTTGTCAAAGAGACACTCACTTTATGTAAAGTGCTGATATTTAGCTGCGTACACCTTATATACTTGTTAAAGAGACACTCATTTCATGTAAAGTGCTGATATTTAGCTGCGTACACCTTATATATTTGTCAAAGAGACACTCACTTCATGTAAAGTGCTGATATTTAGCTGCGTACACCTTATATATTTGTCAAAGAGACACTCACTTCATGTAAAGTGCTGATATTTAGCTGCGTACATCTTATACATTTGTCAAAGAGACACTCACTTCATGTAAAGTGCTGATATTTAGCTGCGTACATCTTATATATTTGTCAAAGAGACACTCACTTCATGTAAAGTGCTGATATTTAGCTGCGTACATCTTATACATTTGTCAAAGAGACACTCACTTAATGTAAAGTGCTGATATTTAGCTGCGTACACCTTATATACTTGTCAAAGAGACACTCATTTCATGTAAAGTGCTGATATTTAGCTGCGTACACCTTATATATTTGTCAAAGAGACACTCACTTCATGTAAAGTGCTGATATTTAGCTACGTACACCTTATATATTTGTCAAAGAGACACTCACTTCATGTAAAGTGCTGATATTTAGCTGCGTACATCTTATACATTTGTCAAAGAGACACTCACTTCATGTAAAGTGCTGATATTTAGCTGCGTACACCTTATATACTTGTAAAAGAGACACTCATTTCATGTAAAGTGCTGATATTTAGCTGCGTACACCTTATATATTTGTCAAAGAGACACTCACTTCATGTAAAGTGCTGATATTTAGCTGCGTACACCAACTTGGTTTGGAAAAGGCTAGGCAGATGATGAACATCTCAGTCAAAACGGTTTTTATTATACTAAAGAGATGACTTTTCATACCAGAATTGAAGTTTATTTCTTCTGAACCTAGTATTATAGCTTAACTTTTAACCCTCAGCATAAAATACAGATGTCGCACTATTGGAACACGTAAAAATAATTTCATCATCAAAACGAATGTTCACAAACATACAAATCAATATAAAAAATAATATAGCTATTAGTAGGCAGGTTTTGCTCTTTGCAAACCCTTTCAAACTCTTTGTCAAATTATGTACGAGTAAACTTTTATAAAGTTACAAAAAAAGTCATTTTCGAGTGCTGTGACTTTTAAAAGATTTGCATAGAAATAAGAAAATTACAACTTTGTTAGAAACTTTTCTCAGTTAAACGTGGCAATGGGATTTAGGTAAGAATCGTCGTGCTTTTGTTTCGGATTTGATTGTATTTCTGAGTTAATTAAGTGGTATTTTTACCCGACTGCTGAAGGAGGATAATGTGTTTATCAGTCTATGTATGTATGTTTGTTCCTATGTGGCGTTCTAGAGACCAAAGACGTTGACCGATTTTGATGATTCTTACGTCAATCGATTCGTCTTAATCTTGCGAGTGTCATTGGCTACATTAAAAATGTAAAATAGAACAATGGCAGATTTTGGGCGTCAAATTTTTGGGTTCCAATTTTTTTTATTCCAATCCCATCGTGTGGGCTGTGGGGTATCAAAATAAAGGCTTTTAAGAGGTGTTTTCAAAAAGATATAACACTTATATATTGAAATGTACCTAATTCTTAAAAAATGTTAACTAAAAATTTCTAAATCAAAAAAGGTAATAAAAATATCAAAACACCCTACTGCTTAAGAAGCGAACAATTCATATTTTTTTACGTTAAATAAGCAATTTTGTACCGCGTGCGCAATTTACCTTAGTTCGCGTTTGGTCTTCGCCGCGTGTTCTCTCTATCATAATATCGTAACAGTTAGATATCCTAAAATCATGCTATAATAAACTGTATCAATTTATAGCATTATATCAATAAATCTATCATTATGAACTATCACATCTTATCGTTTATAGTTGTCCCGTACAACTTTATGGTCCTTCGAGCCGGATCCTCCGACTGCTCAGCATGATTTTCTTCTTGTTTACGTCTTTTTAGTTCGCTTTTTAAGCAGTTGGGTTTTTAGTTTTTTTTTATTAAGCGGTTCACAGTCCAACCCGTTAATTCTATTGTTTTAAATATTGTTTTATGGGCTGTGGACTATAAACCTGTTAATTTAACTTAGTACCTATGTAGGTATTATTCATTGGATAGATATTAGAGTATATTAACTATATAATCACCGACACAGTCGTAGCTGCTAAGATAAGTAGAGATCGGATAATCGGATGCACATTTACGAGTAATTTATTTACCCACTGATTTTTTGACTTTTCTATTATGGTATATTTTAGGTAATATTTTTATGCAAATTTGTCGATGCTAGAGCGCATTTGATAATAATATTAATGGTGCTAACGGTGCGCCAACTGTTCATTCTTTCAATGTTACTCAAGTTCCACAAAACTGCAGCTGTCACAGTAGTTACGGACCAGCGCTCGCGAAGAAAGCCTAAGTGGAACAGAGTCTCAAGCAGGCTTAAATTTGGCAACAAAGCATTCTCACATATCCACATCTGTATGAGAAAGTCAAAGACCAGGCAAAAATCCTCCTCATTACCAAGTTTGGGTGCAAAAAACAAGTTCGGGATTGGCTACTAGGACTTACCTATAACGAAATCGAAAACTTACTAGCAATTTCGTGGTAACACACCATATGACCATACACACCATCGCATACACTCCATCACTTACATACCAGCACACTTACGCTTACACCTTTAGTTACCTTTCAGTTTTTGTTTAATGATTGGAACCTTTACATTTGATATGTCTAATCAAACAACCGTATTATTTGTAGAGAGTGACTGGATTCTGCGACACAGGGTATCCTAGTGTAAGATCCAGTGTCATTTCTTAATACTGTAACAGTATTTTATTGAAACAATAAACTTTATTTTATTTATTTTTATTTTATTAATAGCTAACATCTCTTCTACTCAACTTCAGATCAAAATGAATACGATTATTCATGCTTACATCACTTAAGGTTGATGTTCTTCAGAAAGACCAGATGGGTGGTACTCTCAGCTAGCGTGCGTGTAAAGAGGCATAAGGAGTACTTATGTAAGAATCGTAGCAGTAGGCGTTCTATAGTGTAAAAGAAAAAGACCCGGCTTTCATTAATTAAATTAAAATTGTTTGTACAGGTAACTTTTCAAAACCAATTCCACATTAATTATAAACAGAATAATAAAAAAAAAGTTTGTTGTATGGGAGCCCCACTTATATATTTATTTTTTGTTGTTATAGTGGCAACAGAAATACATAATCTGTCAAAATTTCAACTGTCTTGCTATCACGGTTCATGAGATACAGCCTGGCGACAGACAGACAGACAGACGGACCGAGGTGTCTTAGTAATCGGGACCCGTTTTTTACCTTCGGGTACGGAATCCTAAAAATAAAATTCATTAATATAAAATAAGTTTTGCACATTGACTTGTCCCTCAAAACAATGGCGGAGAAAAGGGAAATCCAATAATATGTATATCTGTGTGAATTTTAATTTATCACACATTCTTCATCTGTCCTTTAATATACAAACCAATATAAAGAACACACTCGACCATTCACCACTTAACAATTGACAATTCAGAGTTCAAAGTGACCAATAAACGCCCCTATCCAATTTGTCGTTCGGTTTTCACGCCTGCATGTTCATACTTCGGCACTAAGGACTCAGCAGAGAGGAGGCACCGTGACCACGAGTTGATTACTGTGATTGTTCACTGGAGCTGTGGTATAAATGCATTCCCAATCAAAATTACTGTGAATATTTCCAATTTGAAGATTTACTTCATCAGTATGGAAGTCAAAGTCCTTTCTTGTTCCTTCAACCTTTTTCCTTCAGGTCTTTGGATCTTCAGTCATCTTTGCCATTAAAAGTTAGAGAAAGAATTATCTAAATAATTCACAGCAGTGGTGGCTGAGTGGTAACAGCCCCGCCTTACGTGTCGTAGGTTCAAACCCAGGCAGGCGCATTACTTTGTGTAAATTAGTTCATAACCACTGCTCCTAACACCTTAAACGCCACTCATGAGACACAATAAAAAATGTATTGTTTGAGGTCACCGGTGACTGGAGAGGCGTCGAAGACGCAGGTGTTAAAACGATGAAGAAAAACACCGGCATGTACTAGAACTGAAAATTCGAAGACATGTGACTTCCACCAACCCGCACTGGGCCCGCGTGGTGATTATGGCCAATTCCCTCTCTCACAGAGAGGAGACCTGTGGCCCAGCAGTGGTAACATTAAAAGGATGAAGATGATGATGATGATGAAACAATTCACACGCGCCGTTCAGACATAAATATTTACCCGCGGTTTACAATGGGTTTAAGGGGCTGACTCGCTCTGAAATTAAAATGGATACACCCTTTTGTAACGAGAAAAACCCTATACAATTGTTTTGTTTATCCTAATGTGGCTTTATACAATTCCACAGGAAGATAATTATGAAGACTTTTAATGATGCGGTGTCTCATAATTTACTGTTTTAATACAAAAACCAAACGCGGGTGAACGAGCATTCTATCTTTCTTCTTTGTAAACAATAGAACTGTAGGCAGTAGGCTAAATTATACCGTCGGCTTTATATTTTAGCCACAAAATGTTTCTGCTTAAAACTCCAAATCACCAGTTTCAGAACTTTCTTACTTTTACGTAATTAGAATTAACTTTTAGAACCAAAAATTAATTAACCTACTTTTGAAACTTTACATCATTAAGGACATGACAAGCGAAACACACTTTGCAACAGAAACGCCCAAAAAATTGGCTGAGTGCGTTACTAAGAGTTCCGTACCAGAAAAAATGGTGTTAATTACTCCCTATATACATATATGTTTTGCATGATAAAGGTCATGTTAATACGTATTCCGAGCAAATTTAACGGCTACTAATAAATAATGTACCTACGTTTATAAATATACAATCATGTAAGAGATGGGCAGAAGGGGACGCTGGTTTAGTGGGACAGAGATAGATTATAGTCAGGAATAGAAAATAGGTTACATTTAATCCCGGGAACATATTCCCGGGATTAAAAGATTGGAAATATGTTTCTTCGGGATAATTTTCGACTTTCACGGCGGTGAAGCCGCTGGCAGAAGCTAGTAATATTATAAATTTGGCACAGAGATTATAGTCTGGAATAGCACATAGGCTACTTTTCATCCCTTTATAATTTACCGTTAATATTTCTTTTATTGGACTGCATTACGGGGATCCTTCATCAATCATCGCTTCTATGGTTATGTGAAACTTATTCTTAAAGCCAGCAATCTGGTAGGACCTTTCCATTATTTCTATTTTTAAAACTTCAATTAGTGCAAGATGCAGTAATATCACCCTAATTACGAGTATTAATATAGCCATTAATTTAGTAAAGTTAACATAAGTGTTATTGTATTTTTTTAACTATAATGGTTAATACATGTAAAGCTACGGGCCATTAAATAGAGAAAAAACAAACAAATTGTTTTATTTTCTTTAATTAGCTCCCCACCGGCAGATTAAAAGTCTGACTGTTCCGATAAGTTCTTTCCGGCAACCTTTATTGTATTTGTACTGTGTGAACCTCCCTGGCGCCCGAATTTATTATCTTATTATTTAATTTTAATTTTGGGAGAACACATTTTTTTTGTTTATTCAATTACAACAAATTATCGATTACATTTGGCAAAAGTAAATGCTAATGGGGCGACGTCCTCCGGGTCTCTAGTCAAGATGGGCGTGTCCCAAGGTTTAATTCTCGGTCCTTTCCTCTTTCTTGTTTACATTAATGATCTCCCTTTTATGATGGCCAAATTATCGGATATAATTGTATTTGCTGATGACACTTCGCTAATTTTTAAAATAGGCAAGATACGGATGTCTTAGATGTCAACGAAAGTCTAATTGTTCTCTCAAAATGGTTCGCAGCTAACAATCTTTTACTGAATGCGAAAAAAACAAAATATCTTAAGTTCTCTTTACCAAATGTACCACAACGTGACCTAAAATTAAATTTTGACGGCAAAAATCTTGAAGTTATAACGGAAACTGTAATCTTAGGGACTACTATCGACTCATAATTGCAGTGGGGCGCGCACATTAGAACTCTTTCAGGTAGGTTAAGTTCAGCTGCATATGCAGTAAGAAAAATAAGGCAGTTAACCGATGTAGCCACAGCTAGGCTAGTATACTATGCTTATTACTACAGTATTATGTCTTATGGCATTCTGCTGTGGGGATCAGCAGCAGATGTTGACTCAATTTTCATCTTACAAAAGAGGGCAATCTGCGCGATCGCGAGTCCCTCAGAGATAAATTTAAAGAAATCGATAGACTGACTCTACCTTCACTTTATATTTTGGAATGTATTTTGTATGTCCGCAAAAATCGAGGGCTTTTCAAAACTAGAAGCGACTTCCATAATTTAAATACACGCAGTAAGCATGAAATTGTAATACCCAAATTCAGATTAACTAAAACTAGCAAGTTTTTTCTTATAAACAGTATACGCTTTTATAGCATTTCACTTTTATACTGTAAGTTGTTTCTTTGTATCATCACACCATATTATTATGTATTATTGTCTCTTGTTTATTTATATATCTACCCGCCATTACTTTTATTTTTTTATTTTTAAATCTACCCAGACCCGCTGTTATTGTTATTTCTTATTTATTTTTGTATCTACCCATTATTACTGTCACTGCCCGTATATGATGTTTCTACACCACGTATTGTATCACTCATCGTATAATTTGAATGCACATAGCAATTCCTCTTTTTCAAATGCCGCGAAATAAACATATTACGTTTGGACTTCTGAACGCGGCCTCATTATCAACAAATCATGATGAGTTTATTATTATTAATGAGACATGGTTGAGGGAGCGGGAAGAGGGCAGGGCTCCTGTGGTGCCTGGATATTAATTGCGACACAGATCGCGCCCGGTGGCGATACGTGGGGGGCGCGGGGGGGAGGGTGTCGCGTTTTATATTAAAGCTGGAATCAGCACTCAAATAAGGACCCATCCGTATCATCCGCAGGTGGAACAGATGTGGATGAATATAACTGTCAAGGGGAAGAAACTACTTATAGGAACAGCGTACCGGCCTCCCTGGTTAGACATCAATATTTTCCTGGACGCGCTCACGGACAGCATGTGTGCATTGGCTCCGTATGATAATGTTATTTTGTTAGGTGATTTTAACGTTAATATGCTGGACACAAATAATGGTAGAACCAAAAACCTTATAGAATTCCTTGATTACTGTAGCATGGATCAGATCGTACCGACGCCTACGCACTTTGTGGGAGATAGTGCCACATTAATCGACTTGATCTGCACGGATGCGCGGCACAGGAATGCTTCCGTGGACCACGTCACAGAGCTCGGTCATCACTCGTTCGTCTCATGCGAAATAGTCTTCAAAAAAGAGAAACCGTTACGTATATATACGATAGTGCATCGCGTGTTTGGGGACATCAAGGCTGATGATTTCAGGAGAGCCCTGGAGGCGATCCCGTGGGACTCAATCCGCCAACTACAGGATGTAAATGACATGGTGCATTCCTTTAATTCTCACATCAATAGCCTTTTTGACGCCCATGCACCTGTTAAAACCAGAATATTTAAAACCCAACCAACACCTTGGATAACAGACATTATAAAATTAATGTTTAAACTTAGAAATGACACTCGACTTCAATATCGTCAAACAAAACTGGAAGCGCACAAACGTTACTACTTAGACCTTAAGCAGCAAGCAGTAGTTGGTTTATTCAATGAGAAAAAAGCCTTTTTTTAATAAATATATAAATGACAACATTAACGACTCTAAATCATTATGGTATAATCTAAAAAAAACATGTTCTCCCTTTGAGTAAGGACGATGGTGTGCTCCCTGAATAATTTGACGACCCAGACCGGATAAATGAAGCGTTCCTAGATGTCCCGGGCGACACTAAAGTGAACTCTTCTCAACAAACCTTATTTAAAAAAAAAAAATACGGTTCCGCAATTTTCACCTTAATGCCAACAGACACAAAAACAGTATTAAATATCTTAAAAACTATATCCACAAATGCGCAGGGTATTGACGGTATATCGAAAGAAACTCTTACACTACCACAATCTTTAACTACAATAACCGATATAGTAAACAAATCAATTACGTCAAACGTATTTCCTGATTTGTGGCGTAATGCGATTGTGCGGCCTCTTCCAAAAACTAATAACCCACAAAGTTACAAAGACCTTCGTCCCATAGGTATTTTGCCATGTTAGTCCAAGGTGTTGGAGAGAGTGGTGTATCTGCAGGTCATCGATTTTCTCGAGAAGCATGGTATGCTGCCTGAACTGCAGTCAGGTTTCAGAAGGGGACGCGGAACCGCAACTGCCTTAGCGGACGTCGTGGGTAACCTCCTTGAAGCACGGGACCGTGGTGAGGGTTCTACCATGGTGCTGCTCGACTATTCGCGGGCTTTTGACTCGATTAATATTCATTTACTACTATCCAAATTAACATATTACGGTTTGACAGCCAGACTACGAAATGGTTTAAAAGTTATTTAATGGGTAGGTCGCAGCGGGTCGAGTTGCGCAAGAAAGACGGTTCCACGGTATCTTCTTCCCCGATACTATTCACAAGGGGGGTTCCCCAAGGATCACTGCTCGGGCCTTTACTCTACATACTCTATAGTGCCGACCTAACTGCGTGTATTAAAAACTGTAAGTACCATGTATACGCGGATGATCCTCAGTTGTATGTCTTGTTCAAAACTAGTAACACAACAGCCGGAGTACATACCCTGAATGAGGAACTAGATAGAATCGCGTCGTGGTCTATGGGCAACTCACTTGTGCTGAATCCAAAAATATCTAAGTTTATGGTCATGGGCAGCAGAAATCAAATAAAGTAAATTCTTTCTGCTAAGCCCGAAGTTAAAATCATGGGAGAAAACATCCAAAGGGTGGAAATCGCTTGCAACCTGGGTCTAGTCACGGATCCAGAACTTCGTATTGAGGCGCATATCAATAGTGTAGTACAAAACTGTTTTTATAGATTAAAGGTTCTGTACTGGGTGAAAGACCTCCTTAGTGTTGCAATGAGGAAGAGATTGGTGGACAGCCTGGTACTGTCCCAACTGAATTATTGTGACACTGTATACGGGCCGTGTCTCCTTTCCCGCACAGAGCGTCTAATACAGCGGGTACAAAATTCGTGTGCGCGTTATTGCTTCAGTATACCCCGGAGGCATCATATCACTCCTTACTTGAATAACCATAAGATCGCTGAAACAAAACAAAGCTTTAAATTTCATTTAAAAAGAATCCTGAAGAACAGAAAGTTGAACAATGTATATATTATAAATAAAAAAAATGCTTTAAAGTTACTCACTTAAGGTTTATAATCCATTGACATCGAATCCAAGCGGTCAGAGGCAGCGGCATCACAATACTTCGGAAGCAGCGATGTGGGGGGCGTTCTTTACTGTGCACAACACTTTCTCTTCTTTCTTTGTTGTCTAACATCACCAATCGAACCACACGAGCTAATCCCACGGCAAATGCCTGCACGGGGCTCGTTCGCTGCCCTGACGACATCCAACGTCTCAATCTATTATATAATAGAGGACGCCTCGCGGTTTCATCCGCGTAGTTCCCGTTCCCGTAGGAATACAGGGATAAAAAGTAGCCTATGTCACCCGGGGTTAGAGTAGCTTCCCAACGGTGAAAGAATTTTTGAAATCGGTCCAGTAGTTTTGGAGCCTATTCGGTACAAACAAACAAAGAAACTAAAAAATCTTTCCTCTTTATAATATTGGTATAGAAGTACAGATTAGTCTATGATCCAACGAGCGCACGCACGTACTACGTCGCGTAGACTAACAAAGTAAGGCTTTGTGGGAGCGCTGCGCGAGTGTGGGTGTGGGAGCAGGACAGAACACCGATTTTATGTGTTTTTGCGGGTGTAACACCCTGTTTTGTCAATCGTGTGCCGTATATGCATCTCTTCGGTGTTTCTGATACCTGCATTCCTTTTATTCAAAACATAATAATATTTATAGTTTATTCGAAGTTTATTTTAAATATCTTACTGTATTTTTTTTTGTGTTGTTGTACCTATTTTTACATGCACTACATACCTTGGTATCCGTACGTCACGTCCCAGGCGACCACTGAAAAACAGCGCCGTGTTGTGGGTCCCCCACGGCACAGCATTATGCTGAGTGGAAGCCTTCTTGCCACAATCACGACATGCATCTGCTTTTATTTACACTAGCATTTATTTTTTTTGTCTTTATTTTACATTTCTAACATAATTTAAGAACTACTGTTAAGGGTTTAATTTTCAAAATCTTTTACCACTGTTCTCGTTCTTGAAATGTAATGTTTGTATGTGGTTTTGTGGCAATTAAATATTTTTTCTTTCTTTTCTTTTCTAACAAGTTGCCAAAGTCAGTTATAGAACTGACCGATGGAAAGCTCAAAAATCACATCAAACGTGTCCTTATTAAAAAAGCATATTATAAAATCAAGGACTACGTTGACGATTATTTTTTTGGCTTTAGCTCCTTCTGCGCATGCGGCTTCCCTGGTAACTCATAAACGGCACAAATATGTGGATGTCTCTAACTATTCTCATTCTCATGTTTTCTCTTTTTTTTGATTTTCTTCTTTTAATTAGACTTTTTACAATGTTTCTCAATCATCTTTATAGGCCTTTGCTAAGAATAGTTACAGCACGGTTAACAACATTTGTGCCACATGTAAGATTTAGTCTTATTATATTATTTTTTTTACCTTTGTATAGATTCTTTTACCGGTTATTTTGTGAATGTGTGAACATTGTAGGTCTTCTAGATGCTAGTTAACATCTGTTATTTTTTTTATAAATTATATAATCTTTTATTTTTAGTTTCTTACGACTTATTGTCGGGCCTACGTTGTCCCTCCATAGTACTAATGCTGTAACATGGAAATATTGTAAAATCAAACCATTTTTAAAAGAGTAACCATGGAATTTCTTGCCGGTTCTTTTCCATAGGAAACGACCAACCCAAACCGTGCACCTTTTGTCGACGTTTTATAAGTGCCCATGTAGGCCTATGTGAAATAAAAATCTTTGATTTTGATTTTCTGATTTTGTTGGGATAAGAAAACACAAACGCGGGCGAAGCCGCTGGCAGAATATAGTACATTATAAATGCAAAAATAACTATGTTTGCTACCCCTTAACGTCTTAATTTTGATGTTTTTGGATAAAACTTGGCAATCGGGTATATAAGGCTAAGATCGGTGGTAAGTAAGTTTTACCACTTAAAAAATGTATTGAACAAACAAACGTTAAGAATGGTGTATTTTGCATTTGCCGATTCACTATTTAAGAAAGAATCAAAAAATGTGTATGTCGTTTTTGTGGCGAATAAACACTTTTTCTTTCTTTCTTAATATTCAATGGACTCCTTGTGTATCCCGTACACAAGAAACCTTTACTACATATTTAAGAGATATTAAAGACATACAAATAAGACTGATAAAGTTTCTGGTTAGTATAATGTTAAAGATAAGTGCAACAAAGATTATTACTCGCGACGAAGCGTCAAAACAAATATTAGAATAGTTTGTAGATATAAATAGTATAAACAAACATACGTCTGCTTACCCCAGCGCGCTAGCTCGTACTAAACAATTTTAGACGAGAATTTTTCTTTTATAGTTTTTTCGAACATAGAATTCGTTAGCCTTTTTGAGGCACTAAACATTATGTTTTAGTGTATATCAGTATGTATTAAGTTAATATGGGGTCTAACAAGTAAATTAGAATCGATACATACATACTGAATGCGGTAGTTACGGAAAGAAAACAAATTCAAAACAAAGTCAAATTCCGTAAAACGACCGGTCGCCACGACCGTTTCGTTCGAAATGAGCAGTCAGTTTTTTTTTTTTTTTTTTTTCTAGGTTCCGTCTCGCAACTCGGTCAGAGTGACCGGCTATTGCTTAACCGGTTTTTCCTGTGGAGACTAAGCTATATAGCCTCCAGCCAGGCACAAAAATACTAAAACTAAGCGACCGCGCTAAGGGCTACCCCCTGTGGGATCGAACCTCGGCTCAGGGCGTCGCTGGGGGGACAGCTAGGGCTGGATCTAGTAAAAGTGATTCTACCATCCGTTCGGAAAAAGCCTACGTGGAGAAGAACGGACAAGAAACTCCAATTAACTAATTAGAATTTAACTATGGCCAGCGTCACGCGGGTTGGCTAGTATATCTTGTTGGGGACGTCGCGGCGGGCCTCGGCGGCGAGGGCGGAACGAAGGCGGTCTTTGTTTGCGAATTGTGCTGGTCTTTGGGTTGCTCTCTTGGAACAGGGTAGTGGCGTCATCGGGGGTGGAGAGAGTGAGCCTTGGTCGGCGAACTTTAGATATTTGGGAGAGTTCGTAGCGGGAGGCCGCTTGAATTAGGGGGTTACTATGGTTGACAGCAGAGTCGAAAAAGCGTATGGTAATGCGTTTCATAAACTGCTGTATTATGGGGATTCTGAGATCGACATGGAGTTCCTGGTTCCGAGCGAACCAGGGGGCTCCAGTGATTTTTCGGAGGAATCGGTTTTGTATAACCTGAAGCTTGTGAATGTGACGGGGCTTAGCGTGTGCGAAGACAGTGCATGCATAGGTCATGATGGGACGGATGACCGCAGTGAAAATGCGCAGCTTGCACCTAAGTGACAAGCCGCTGCTTGCGTTCACCATCCCATGAAGTCTGCCCATAGCGAAGGCGGCTCGCGAGCGCGCCGCCTTTATGTGCTTGGCGAAAGTGAGGTGGTTGTCAAGGGTGACACCTAGGTATTTGGCTTGCCATTCCCAAGGGATCGGCTTGCCGTACATGGATATGGGTTTGGGGTGGTGGGGGTTTTTATATCTATTATTGTATTTTCGGTCAGGTCAGGCCTCGAGAAGAGGACAGCCTGGCTTTTGTCTGGATTGACTTCTATTCTCCAGAGGCGAAACCACTTGGCCAGTGTGTTGGCGGCTCTCTGGAGTTTTAGGGCTATGGCATTGGGTCTTCGGCCAGTGTAATAAAGGGCCGTGTCGTCAGCGAATAGTGCCAACTGGTTCTCTTTGGTTTTTGGGATATCGCTTGTGTACAGCGTGAAGGCAATGGGGTTAATACGCAGCCTTGGGGGACTCCGGCTCGTATGGGGTGGAGAGGGAGGAGAGTTCTCCCTCGACACGATAGCGGAAAGTTCGGTCCGACATCCAGTCTCGTAAGATGAGCACGAGACGATCTGGCACTTTGAGTTTGTATAGCTTATAAATTAAGCCATTGTGCCAGACTTTGTCGAACGCTTTCGCTATGTCGAAGAACAAGGCACCCGTCATCAGACCACGCTGGAAACCAGCACTAGTATATTCAACGATGCGGTGAACTTGTTGAGGGCAAGAGTGTTCGGAACGAAAGCCGAATTGCTCGTGGGGGATAAGGCTCTTTCGCTCGACAAAGTCTTTGAGCCGCTTATAAATAAGGCGCTTATAGACCTTTCCGAGGGAGTTGAGTAGGCTGATGGGACGGTAACTGGTAGGCTCCGATTTGGGTTTACCCGGTTTAGGGATGCCTATCACAGTGGCCTGTTTCCAGGTTTTGGGGAAGATATTTTTGCTTAATGCAGCGTTGAATATGGCCGTCATTAGCAGTATTATATGGTGAGGGAGGAGTTTCAACACCTTATTGGTGATGCCATAGCCCGGGGCTTTGTTAGAGTGAAGCCTTTTGATGACCTCCTCTACTTCGTCTGGGGTGACGGGAGGTAGCGGGTCATCAGGGTCTTCGACTGGTGGAAGGGACGTCCTACGTTCGACTTCAGCTTCTACCATGTCTATGTGAGCTTGGTCTACTGGTTGGGAGTTGGGTGTGCATTGAAATTCGAGGCTGTCAGCCAGGCATTCGGCTTTTTCAGAGTTTTCGAATGCTACACTCTTATCGGGGCGAATAATCGGGTGCATGGCTTGGTCTTCAGTGGAGCGTAATCTCCTCTGAAGCTGCCAGAAGGCATGGTGGGTGGGCTCTAGTTCGCTCAGAATCTTATTCCATGTCTCAGAACGGTGCTCAGCAGTACGTTCCTTTACAGCTTGCTGCAAGTTACGCATGTGAGTTCTGTTTGCGACACAGGGAAAGTTCCTGTAATGACGGATAGCTGCGTTCTTTTTGGTTATCAGCCTGCGTACATCGTCCGGCAGTTTCCCTTGCTGGGGGTCCAGCATTGGAACCTCCCTTGAACATTCGTTCAGGACAGATTGTACGTGAGCTGTAAGCGAGTCGATCGCCGCTTTCGTGTCAGCGACTGAGTTTAGGACATTGGGGATTGAGTCTAACTGGGGGGACTTGTCGGATTTCAGTTTAGCACTTACTTTCCTCCAGTCGGTGATCTTTTTAGTAGGGGGTGGCTCTCCTGGATCTGGGAGGCCTGAGCGACTACCTAGGTGTAAGATCACGGGACGGTGATCTGAATATAGTTCTTCTATCGCTTCTATAGAGCGTAACTGAAGGTTAACGTTTTTAAGCAGAGCTACATCGAGGACATCCGGTCTATGGTTAACATTATCCGGGAAGTGAGTGAAGCTTTTTCTTGAGTTTCGGGTCGCTCATGAGGATTTCTTGGTTAAGGTCGACGCATAGTGCGAGCGACATTATAAATTTTTGCGGTGAAGCCGATAAGGGGAGTCTTCCCCGGGTGGATGGGCCCGGGGGTGTGTGCAATCCTACCCTCCCAGCCGGGTGTGACTGGGAGGTGTGTACCTGGGGTGAGCCCTAAGCTTGTGCACCTGTCACCAATCTTATTGGGTGACAGGGGTTCTAAGGTACCGGTAAGCCCACAGAAGGTGGGCCACCCTCCTCCTGCGTACCACGAGTCTGGTACGTAGGGGTAGACACACCCTACCGTACCAGGTGATTGCTGTGGGACAGAGACAGGAGTTGACTAGGCTATCTACCAGGGCCAACTACCCTGCTCCCGATTCCAATTAACTGCCGTACCCTGAAGAGGTTTAGCGAGCTTGGGGCTACACTCCAGCTGGCTTAGTTATCACCGTTAGTTTTCCGCCAGGGACCACATAAGAGTGGTTTTTACCCAGAAGGGGCTTATGGGCGTCCTTCCCAACCCGGAAGGGTTGGGCCGAATTTGTCACTACTAGTAACCGAAGTTACTAGTAGCGACACCTGGTGGCGGCGCGCTGAGACGCGGCGACCGCAGTGACGTCACGCAGAGGCGCGACGAAGCGGAGAGCGGGGCGCGTGGTGGGGGCTGCGAGCGGCGGCGAGGCAGCGGGCAGCGAGACGTCTGCACGGGACGACGGCTGGTGGCGAGTGGAGCAGTCAGTTTTTTTTTTTTTTTTTTTTTTTTAATGCGTGGCGTCTCGCAGTTCAGCCAAAGTAGCCGTCCTCTGCTTAACCGGACTAACCTGTGGAGACTAAGCTATGTAGCCTCCGGCCAGGCTTAAAGTTTCTAAACCTAAAGCGACAGCACTAAGGGCTACCCCAGTTGGGGTCGGACCTCGGCTCAGGGCGTCGCTTGGGGGATGGCAAAGGCCGGATCTGATAAAGTGATTCTACCATCCGTTCGGAAAAGCCTACGTGGAGAAGAACGGACAAGGAGCAGTCAGATGGCGACTCCTGATATAAATAGTCTGGCGCGTAAGCAGGCAAATTTGGTATTTTAGAATAGTGTTTTAAGGGCTTTATAATAGCTTATAGTACGCAAAATGCGGTTATCTAGTAGTATTATAGTTGATATACTTTAGATATAATGTGTAAGTAGTAATTTAAGCAAATAAAAAATATTTGTTTACTTATTTTGGACCCCCCTAAAATGGCTGGGTCGCAAGTATCGATAGGTGCGCTCTGCCCACCTACCAATCGTATTATTTTCCTTACACATTTGTTTTGTTAGGAAACACCATCTAGGTGTTCTAGATAGAATACCTTGGTGCTATGACTGAAAAACTGTACATAATAACAGTACATAGCCAGGTTTAAAACAATTTCACTCTGAGATGGTAAATACATGCATTTTTGCTCAAGTAAGTAAATAGAAAATTCGTTATAAGCGATTTAGCGCTTCTAGGTGACCTGGAACTGTGTCCAGGCCCTATATATAGATGGCGTCTATGTAATTCTAGTACATAGATCTTACTTACTTGAAATAATGTGTCTGTATGTGCCAGCATGGACGTTTCTATGCGTCTGCCAGAGGGCCCACTACCTTCAGACACACTTGGTGCCTGAAGGACTATTGTGTATCTGAAGCATTACCTTCGGGGACCCTCGGGCAGACGCCCGGACTCAGTCACAACACAAAGCTAATATATAGCTACACTTACACACACAGAGGCGTTGAAGCCATGGAACAACACGATATTTTCTATTTCGGCCGCTTCCCGGCATCTAAAATCCCAGAAGGGCTGGTGGTACACCCATCAGGGTACCACCATT
The DNA here is from genome assembly GCA_964057195.1 of Orthosia cruda. Lineage (NCBI taxonomy): Eukaryota > Metazoa > Arthropoda > Insecta > Lepidoptera > Noctuidae > Orthosia > Orthosia cruda. The sequence goes on from OZ059827.1 coordinate 29,244,067, forward strand.
CGATAGCCCAATTCTCCAGCTTCCCAACCACATTTTTGGAAGGAGCCTAGATCTGGTGGTTAGGGAACTAACCGACTTAATATAGTAAGAGGTTCCATGGTTTTCTCGCATCGTCAACCACATCAGAGTGAATACTGGATCAAGAGTTGGAGCTGTATCCACCGGACTTCCACCATGGGATGGCCCATCGCGAGGGCTATCCGATGATGGTTGGTGAATGCGGATCCGCCCACCAGCTCGAGTACAAACTCGCTTAATATGCCGAAAACAGGCGCAGAAGCTATGTTTTCGCACTTTCACGTGGCTGTGCCCGTGAAGGTGACAGATGAAGCTATGGAACTGTCACAGATCGATGGTCCAAGAGTAGGGCTACAAGTCCCTCGCTGGTACCCTGGCACTAAAGTGCACCATTGTAATATAAAGTAGCGTGTAAAGCTACAAATTGACAGAACTTCCCCTTATTAGGCGTTCTCCACGCAAGAGCTCCCTGAAGGTAGCAGCTATGGACCTGGACCTAGGTCCGGAGGGAAGGTCTTGTCGAGAACTATCCAGAGACACAAGTCTCATCGAAATCGGTTCTGTAGAAGGGGAGTTTCTGTCGGTTTCCAGCGAATAGTCGTAGTGATTATTTACTTAATTAAAGTTTATGCGCGCACGATAATTTGCGGTCGTCGTTACGGTCAAGTGTGGTAGGAGGATAGTGCACAGAGGCACCATCCAATTCGTAGCCATTATTTCTCAATAAACAAATCCACGTCACTTTGCGTAACGAAGACCATGAAGAAGCGTCGCTTTTGGTCATGAAAACTGAAGTCTTTCATTAAACTGGACATCACGCCTTCCCCTCAACATACTTGGCAGCCTTCCAACCACTGGGTCGGTATTTGCTCGAAGACAACGAACTATAGGTGCAAGGGGTATCAACGCGTTCGAGCTGGAGCCTTACAACCTCCGGAGTGCCTGCGGCCTTGAACGATCAAGTCCGTCCCGCACAATTATGATAAGTTATTTCCCACCAGCAAAATTATACCTATAGATTAAAGAAAACCAGTCAAGTGCGAATTGAACTCGTACGCTGAAGGTTCCGTACCTCCCCATTATACCGCCATAATAAAATTGGTATAATTTTTATTGGTGGCTAAGTTTTAAGTGTGTGTGTGAATCAAGGTCCTAAAACTTGTAAGTACCAAAATATAGTTTTCTCGAAATATCTTTTTATCGTATGGACTCAGGACCTTGATTTTTATACACCTAAAAGGAACTATAAGACCTAAGTATCCGGTATAAATTTCAACTAGCTAGGTCCTGAGAAAATCGGGGGTGAGACACAGCCAGACAGACGGACAAGAGAGTAATCTTATAAGGGTTCCTTTTTTTACCTTTTGAGGTACGGAATATAAAGGATAGCAAACAGAACTAAATATGTACATTGTATAAGATTCAACCGTAACAGTATAATATATATGTAGTAGTGTATATACGTAAGGTGGTGCATTTTGAAGTAAACGAGCGCCATCAAACGTAAAGGTTTGGCGAGTTTAGAATTAAGTAACAACTCTGTATTAAAATAGCAATAAATCAATAAAAACAAATTTATTTTTATGCCGGGAGTATGTTCCCTTAGGATAATATCCGACATTTACGCGGGCAAACCCGCTGGCAGAAGCAGTTACCAATAAGATCTTCGTTGGTATTTGAAAACAGAACAAAAAAAAAAACAGCGTGTCTAAACTTTAAAATTATCCCCCATTTTTTCGGACGCACCATGGCCTTAACACATTCGCTGGGCCCAGTGAAATTATTGATGTCCGAATCCAAATTGCTCCGGGGCCGTCTGCGCCTACAGGCCGAAATTTTGAACCGCGCTCTTTACTACAATTACGGCACAAGTCAGAAGAGCAATGGCGGCTAAAGGTCGGTTGTATTGTGTATTTTTGGTTGGTGAAAGGCCTAGAAAAGATTACTGTTGCAAATGTGCCTCTTAATGGCCATTCTAGTGAGCAGGTGCTATCTGCTTCTTTTTGTGGCGCGGTATATTTAATCATACCGTTAGACTTTTGGGGCACTGCAGACGGCCATGGTCTGAGCAGAAGCATTGCACTCGCTCTGGGTACTTGATGGATATGAAATCCCCCACTTCACCAAAGTATATTGGCAGCGGCCTACTTGGTTCGATTAAATGCTTTCCTTATACGCCACTGCAATTCACAACCATGAGGCAGGTGTTCTTTGGGCACGATCAAGCGGGAACCCTGTCATGATGCATTAGGTTTTTACTTTAAACCTAATCTTTCTTGGTCAGAGGTGAATAAGGCAGCTGTCAACCGACAACTGCGATGACCAACTAGTTGTGCAAGATGTGATGATATTCATATTTTCTTTCAATCACACCTGCGGAAACCACATATAACCACATATTTGGTCGTTTTGTCATTTCTTCGTCAATTTTCCATGACTTTAACCCCTTCCCACCGTATCTTCTCCTACCTTACACCATCCAGGCACTCATGTCCAGCGCGTCAGCTCCAATTTGCATCCAATAAGCCTTTGGTAACTGGATATTGTGTGTGTACTATTAGATTATTAAACGCCTTTGCATTTACCGAGCCCCAGTAAACGCAGGGTAGTAGCCGGATGATCAGGTCCAGGTAAACTTGTTAAGTATTGAAGGCAATTGAAGTGGGAAGAGTGTGCAGGTGAGATGAAATGGTGGAGAGGGATACGAAATTTGTGTGTGAAAAGTTGTTATTGATGTGAATCGATGGTTAGGAAAAGGAAACGGTTGATTGAAAGACGGGAGAAAAATAGAATTAAGTTTTATACTAAGAGTAAACTTTAGTTTGGAAAAAAAGAAGTGTTACGGATCCACAAACAAGAAAATAACTTTTACATAATAAAATTATACTTAGACCAGAAATCTGTAGCACCATCAATCTGAACACCCAAAAACGGCGATGTATGATATACTACATAAGTTACGTTTCCAAGTGAAGGACTCTTAACAAAGTGGCGTCAACTGGTGACGCGAATTTTCCTGAAATATCTCATTGAACTCTCGACTGCATAAATATACCGACCAACTTCATAACACACGAACTCTGGCAATATACTCTCAATATGCAAAGAACATAACCACATCAGACATGACCTCAACTCTCATGGCTTAATGCCGCAAATTGATGGCTGTTGCATCAGCCAATAAGCCACGAGCCAGTCCTAGCAATGCTAGGCAATGAGTGTTAAAATAACATTTTCGTGAGTAGTTCAACATTTTGCGCGTTGACAAACGCTTGTCTGTCGGGTGCTTTAATTATGGTAATGTGAATGTTCGTTTGGCATGCGCATAGAGCACTGAATCACCGCGCCCGCCGGTACTAGTCACACAGAAAATATATTTGACTAGAGACGCCAACCATTCTGCCTAGCCTTTTTCTTCGGCTGCCAGTCTGACCAGATGAAACTGAGTACCAGTACAACCCAGGCACTGGGGAACAAGATACTCCTTAGCAAGATATGATCAGTTTTCTGGCATCAAACTACTCGCAACGACTGTCAAATGTGTTACAAATATTTTCTTAATGACCCTCGGCTATCTTCGTGTTTCGTCAGTCGTCAGGTTTCTATCAGTTGCCCTTTGCACTTGGTGCAGATTATATAAAAAATAAGCTCACAAGGTAAGGTTAGCTCGTAAAGTAAGTTAGGTCAAAAGGTTAGGTTAGGTCAAAAGGTTAGGTTAGCTCAAAAAGTAAGGTAACCTCAAAAAGTTATGTTAGCTCAAAACGTTAAGTTAGCTCAAAATATTGGTTTAGCTCAAAAGGTTGGGTTAGCTCAAAACCTAAGGTTTAATCAAAAGGTTAGTTAAGCTCAAAAAGTTAAGTTAGCTCAAAACGTCAAGTTTGCTCAAAATATTAGTTTAGCTCAAACGGTTAGGGTAGCTCAAAAAGTAAGGTTAGCTCAAAAAGTTAAGTAAGTTCAAAACGTTAGGTTAGCTCAAAAGGTTAGGTTAGGTCAAAAGCTTAGGTTAACTCAAAAAGTAAGGTAACCTTACATGGTAAGGTATGCTCGAAAAGTTAGGTTAGCTCAAAACGTTAAGTTAGCTCAAAATATTAGTTAAGCTCAAAAAGTTAGGTTTGGTCAAAAGGTAAGGTTAGCTCAAAAAGTAAGGTAAGCTCACATGGTAAGGTTAGCTCAAAAAGTTAGGTTAGCTCAAAAAGTTAGGTTAGGTCAAAAGGTTGGGTTAGCTCAAAAAGTAAGGTAAGCTCAAAAAGTTAGGTTAGCTCAAAACGTAAGGTTTAATCAAAAGGTTAGTTAAGCTCAAAATATTAATTTAGCACAAAAGGTTAGTTTAGCTCAAACGGTTAGGTTAGCTCAAAAAGTAAGGTTAGCTCAAAAAGTGAAGTAAGTTCAAAACGTTAGGTTAGGTCAAAAGCTTAGGTTAGCTCAGAAAGTAAGGTAAGCTCAAAACGTTAGGTTAGCTCTAAAAGTTTGGTTTGGTCAAAAGGTAAGGTTAGCTCAAAAAGTAAGGTAAGCTCACATGGTAAGGTTAGCTCATAAAGTTAGGTTAGCTCAAAAAGTTAGGTTAGGTCAAAAGGTTGGGTTAGCTCAAAAAGTAAGGTAAGCTCAAAAAGTTAGGTTAGCTCAAAACGTAAGGTTTAATCAAAAGGTTAGTTAAGCTCAAAATATTAGTTTAGCACAAAAGGTTAGTTTAGCTCAAACGGTTAGGTTAGCTCAAAAAGTAAGGTTAGCTCAAAAAGTTAAGTAAGTTCAAAACGTTAGGTGAGGTCAAAAAGTTAGGTTAGGTCAAAAGCTTAGGTTAGCTCAGAAAGTAAGGTAAGCTCAAAACGTTAGGTTAGGTCAAAAGGTTGGGTTAGCTCAAAAAGTAAGGTAAGCTCAAAACCTAAGGTTTAATCAAAAGGTTAGTTAAGCTCAAAAAGTTAAGTTAGCTCAAAACGTCAAGTTTGCTCAAAATATTAGTTAAGCTCAAACGGTTAGGTTAGCTCAAAAAGTAAGGTTAGCTCAAAAAGTTAAGTAAGTTCAAAACGTTAGGTTAGCTCAAAAGGTTAGGTTAGGTCAAAAGCTTAGGTTAGCTCAAAAAGTAAGGTAACCTTACATGGTAAGGTATGCTCGAAAAGTTACGTTAGCTCAAAACGTTAAGTTAGCTCAAAATATTAGTTAAGCTCAAAAAGTTAGGTTAGCTCAAAACGTAAGATTTATTCGAAAGGTTAGGTTAGCTCATAAAGTTAGGTTAGCTCAAAACGTAAGGTTTAATCAAAAGGTTAGTTAAGCTCAAAAATTGAGGTTAGCTCAAAACGTTAAGTAAGTTCACAACGTTAGCGTTAGGTTAAAGTTAGATTAGCTCAAAAAGTTAGGTTTGGTCAAAAGGTAAGGTTAGCTCAAAAAGTAAGGTAAGCTCACATGGTAAGGTTAGCTCAAAAAGTTAGGTTAGCTCAAAAAGTTAGGTTAGGTCAAAAGGTTGGGTTAGCTCAAAAAGTAAGGTAAGCTCAAAAAGTTAGGTTAGCTCAAAACGTAAGATTTAATCAAAAGGTTAGTTAGGCTCAAAATATTAGTTTAGCACAAAAGGTTAGTTTAGCTCAAACGGTTAGATTAGCTCAAAAAGTAAGGTTAGCTCAAAAAGTTAAGTAAGTTCAAAACGTTAGGTTAGCTCAAAAAGTTAGGTTAGGTCAAAAGCTTAGGTTAGCTCAAAAAGTAAGGTAAGCTCAAAAACATAGGTTTGCTCAAAATGTTAAGTTAGCTCAAAGGGTTGGGTTAGCTCAAAAAGTAAGGTTAGCTCAAAAAGTTAAGTAAGTCCAAAACGTTAGGTTAGCTCAAAAAGTTAGGTTAGCTCAAAACGTAAGGTTTAATCAAAAGGTTAGTTAAGCTAAAAAGTGAGGTTAGCTCAAAACGTTAAGTAAGTTCACAACGTTAGCGTTAGGTTAAAGTTAGGCTAGCTCAAAAAGTTAGGTTAGGTCAAAAGGTGGTAAGCTCACATGGTAAGGTAAGCTCGAAAAGTAAGGTTACCCCAAAACGTTAAGTTAGCTCAAAATATTAGTTTATCTCAAAAGGTTAGGTTAGCTCAAAAAGTTAGGTTAGCTCAAAAAGTTAGGTTAGCTCAAAAAGTTAGGTAAGCTCAAAATATTAGTTTAGATCAAAAGGTTAGGTTAGCTCAAAAGGTTAGGTTAGCTCAAAATGTAAGGTAAGCTCACATGGTAAGGTAAGCTCGAAAAGTTAGGTTAGCCCAAAACGTTCAGTTAGCTCAAAATATTAGTTTATCTAAAAAGGTTAGGTTAGCTCAAAAAGTTAGGTTAGCTCAAAAAGTTAGGTTAGCTCAAAACGTAAGGTTAGCTCACAAGGATAGGTTAGCTCAAAAATAAAGGTAAGCTAACAAGGTTAGGTTAGCTCAAAAAGTTAGGTTAGGTCAAAAGGTTAGGTTAGCTCAAAAAGTAAGGTAAGCTCACAAGGTAAGGTTAGCTCGAAAAGTTAAGTTAGGTCAAAAGGTTAGGTTAGGTCAAAAGGTTAGGTTAGCTCAAAAAGTAAGGTAACCTCAAAAAGTTAAGTAAGTTCAAAACGTTAGGTTAGCTCAAAAAGTTAGGTTAGCTCAAAACGTAAGGTTTAATCAAAAGGTTAGGTTAGCTCAAAAAGTAAGGTTAGCTCAAAACGTTAGGTTAGCTCAAAAAGGTTGGGTTTGGTCAAAAGGTAAGGTAAGCTCACAAGGTAAGGTTAGCTCGAAAAGTTAAGTTAGGTCAAAAGGTTAGGTTAGGTCAAAAGGTTAGGTTAGCTCAAAAAGTAAGGTAACCTCAAAAAGTTAGGTTTGGTCAAAAGGTAAGGTAAGCTCACAAGGTAAGGTTAGCTCGAAAAGTTAAGTTAGGTCAAAAGGTTAGGTTATGTCAAAAGGTTAGGTTAGTTCAAAAAGTTAGGTTAGGTCAAAAGGTTAGGTTAGCTCAAAAAGTAAGGTAAGCTCACAAGGTTAGGTTAGCTCGAAAAGTTAAGTTAGGTCAAAAGGTTAGGTTATGTCAAAAGGTTAGGTTAGTTCAAAAAGTTAGGTTAGGTCAAAAGGTTAGGTTAGCTCAAAAAGTAAGGTAAGCTCACAAGGTAAGGTTAGCTCGAAAAGTTAAGTTAGGTCAAAAGGTTAGGTTAGGTCAAAAGGTTAGGTTAGCTCAAAAAGTAAGGTAACCTCAAAAAGTTAAGTAAGTTCAAAACGTTAGGTTAGCTCAAAAAGTAAGGTTAGCTCAAAACGTAAGGTTTAATCAAAAGGTTAGGTTAGCTCAAAAAGTAAGGTTAGCTCAAAACGTTAGGTTAGCTCAAAAAGGTTGGGTTTGGTCAAAAGGTAAGGTAAGCTCACAAGGTAAGGTTAGCTCGAAAAGTTAAGTTAGGTCAAAAGGTTAGGTTAGGTCAAAAGGTTAGGTTAGCTCAAAAAGTAAGGTAACCTCAAAAAGTTAGGTTAGCTCAAAACGTTAAGTTAGCTCAAAATATTGGTTTAGCTCAAAAGGTTGGGTTAGCTCAAAAAGTTAGGTTAGCTCAAAACGTAAGGTTTAATCAAAAGGTTAGTTAAGCTCAAAATATTAGTTAAGCTCAAAAGGTTGGGTTAGCTCAAAAAGTTAGGTTAGCTCAAAACCTAAGGTTTAATCAAAAGGTTAGTTAAGCTCAAAAAGTTAAGTAAGCTCAAAACGTCAAGTTTGCTCAAAATATTAGTTAAGCTCAAACGGTTAGGTTTGCTCAAAAAGTAAGGTTAGCTCAAAAAGTTAGGTTAGCTCAAAACGTTAAGTTAGCTCAAAATATTAGTTTAGCTCACAAGGTTGGGTTAGCTCAAAAAGTTAAGTAAGTTCAAAACGTTAGGTAAGCTCAAAAAGTTAGGTTAGCTCAAAACGTAAGGTTTAATCAAAAGGTTAGTTAAGCTAAAAAGTGAGGTAAGCTCAAAACGTTAAGAAAGTTCACAACGTTAGCGTTAGGTTAAAGTTAGGTTAGCTCAAAAAGTTAGGTTAGCTCAAAATATTAGTTTAGCTCAAAAGGTTAGGTTAGCTCAAAAAGTTAAGTTAGGTCAAAAGGTTAGGTTATGTCAAAAGGTTAGGTTAGTTCAAAAAGTTAGGTTAGGTCAAAAGGTTAGGTTAGCTCAAAAAGTAAGGTAAGCTCACAAGGTAAGGTTAGCTCGAAAAGTTAAGTTAGGTCAAAAGGTTAGGTTAGGTCAAAAGGTTAGGTTAGCTCAAAAATTAAGGTAACCTCAAAAAGTTAAGTAAGTTCAAAACGTTAGGTTAGCTCAAAAAGTTAGGTTAGCTCAAAACGCAAGGTTTAATCAAAAGGATAGTAAAGCTAAAAAGTGAGGTTAGCTCAAAACGTTAAGTAAGTTCACAAAGTTAATATTAGTTTAGCTCAAAAGGTTAGGTTAGCTCAAAAATTTAAGTTAGCTCAAAACGTAAGGTTTAATCAAAAGGTTAGGTTAGCTCAAAAAGTAAGGTAACCTCAAAAAGTTAGGTTAGCTCAAAACGTTAAGTTAGCTCAAAATATTGGTTTAGCTCAAAAGGTTGGGTTAGCTCAAAAAGTTAGGTTAGCTCAAAACGTAAGGTTTAATCAAAAGGTTAGTTAAGCTCAAAATATTAGTTAAGCTCAAAAGGTTGGGTTAGCTCAAAAAGTTAGGTTAGCTCAAAACCTAAGGTTTAATCAAAAGGTTAGTTAAGCTCAAAAAGTTAAGTAAGCTCAAAACGTCAAGTTTGCTCAAAATATTAGTTAAGCTCAAACGGTTAGGTTTGCTCAAAAAGTAAGGTTAGCTCAAAAAGTAAGGTTAGCTCAAAAAGTTAGGTTAGCTCAAAAAGTTAGGTTAGCTCAAAAAGTTAGGTTAGCTCAAAAAGTAAGGTTAGCTCAAAAAGTTAGGTTAGCTCAAAAAGTTAGGTTAGTTCAAAAAGTTAGGTTAGCTCAAAAAGTTAGGTTAGCTCAAAAAGTTAGGTTAGCTCAAAAGGTTAGGTTAGCTCAAAATGTAAGGTAAGCTCACATGGTAAGCTCGAAAAGTAAGGTTACCCCAAAACGTTAAGTTAGCTTAAAATAATAGTTTATCTCAAAAGGTTAGGTTAGTTCAAAAAGTTAGGTTAGGTCAAAAGGTTAGGTTAGCTCAAAAAGTAAGGTAAGCTCACAAGGTAAGGTTAGCTCGAAAAGTTAAGTTAGGTCAAAAGGTTAGGTTAGGTCAAAAGGTTAGGTTAGCTCAAAAAGTAAGGTAACCTCAAAAAGTTAAGTAAGTTCAAAACGTTAGGTTAGCTCAAAAAGTAAGGTTAGCTCAAAACGTAAGGTTTAATCAAAAGGTTAGGTTAGCTCAAAAAGTAAGGTTAGCTCAAAACGTTAGGTTAGCTCAAAAAGGTTGGGTTTGGTCAAAAGGTAAGGTAAGCTCACAAGGTAAGGTTAGCTCGAAAAGTTAAGTTAGGTCAAAAGGTTAGGTTAGGTCAAAAGGTTAGGTTAGCTCAAAAAGTAAGGTAACCTCAAAAAGTTAGGTTAGCTCAAAACGTTAAGTTAGCTCAAAATATTGGTTTAGCTCAAAAGGTTGGGTTAGCTCAAAAAGTTAGGTTAGCTCAAAACGTAAGGTTTAATCAAAAGGTTAGTTAAGCTCAAAATATTAGTTAAGCTCAAAAGCTTGGGTTAGCTCAAAAAGTTAGGTTAGCTCAAAACCTAAGGTTTAATCAAAAGGTTAGTTAAGCTCAAAAAGTTAAGTAAGCTCAAAACGTCAAGTTTGCTCAAAATATTAGTTAAGCTCAAACGGTTAGGTTTGCTCAAAAAGTAAGGTTAGCTCAAAAAGTTAGGTTAGCTCAAAACGTTAAGTTAGCTCAAAATATTAGTTTAGCTCACAAGGTTGGGTTAGCTCAAAAAGTTAAGTAAGTTCAAAACGTTAGGTAAGCTCAAAAAGTTAGGTTAGCTCAAAACGTAAGGTTTAATCAAAAGGTTAGTTAAGCTAAAAAGTGAGGTAAGCTCAAAACGTTAAGAAAGTTCACAACGTTAGCGTTAGGTTAAAGTTAGGTTAGCTCAAAAAGTTAGGTTAGCTCAAAATATTAGTTTAGCTCAAAAGGTTAGGTTAGCTCAAAAAGTTAAGTTAGGTCAAAAGGTTAGGTTATGTCAAAAGGTTAGGTTAGTTCAAAAAGTTAGGTTAGGTCAAAAGGTTAGGTTAGCTCAAAAAGTAAGGTAAGCTCACAAGGTAAGGTTAGCTCGAAAAGTTAAGTTAGGTCAAAAGGTTAGGTTAGGTCAAAAGGTTAGGTTAGCTCAAAAAGTAAGGTAACCTCAAAAAGTTAAGTAAGTTCAAAACGTTAGGTTAGCTCAAAAAGTTAGGTTAGCTCAAAACGCAAGGTTTAATCAAAAGGATAGTAAAGCTAAAAAGTGAGGTTAGCTCAAAACGTTAAGTAAGTTCACAAAGTTAATATTAGTTTAGCTCAAAAGGTTAGGTTAGCTCAAAAATTTAAGTTAGCCCAAAACGTAAGGTTTAATCAAAAGGTTAGGTTAGCTCAAAAAGTAAGGTAACCTCAAAAAGTTAGGTTAGCTCAAAACGTTAAGTTAGCTCAAAATATTGGTTTAGCTCAAAAGGTTGGGTTAGCTCAAAAAGTTAGGTTAGCTCAAAACGTAAGGTTTAATCAAAAGGTTAGTTAAGCTCAAAATATTAGTTAAGCTCAAAAGGTTGGGTTAGCTCAAAAAGTTAGGTTAGCTCAAAACCTAAGGTTTAATCAAAAGGTTAGTTAAGCTCAAAAAGTTAAGTAAGCTCAAAACGTCAAGTTTGCTCAAAATATTAGTTAAGCTCAAACGGTTAGGTTTGCTCAAAAAGTAAGGTTAGCTCAAAAAGTAATGTTAGCTCAAAAAGTTAGGTTAGCTCAAAAAGTAAGGTTAGCTCAAAAAGTTAGGTTAGCTCAAAAAGTAAGGTTAGCTCAAAAAGTTAGGTTAGCTCAAAAAGTTAGGTTAGTTCAAAAAGTTAGGTTAGCTCAAAAAGTTAGGTTAGCTCAAAAAGTTAGGTTAGCTCAAAAGGTTAGGTTAGCTCAAAATGTAAGGTAAGCTCACATGGTAAGCTCGAAAAGTAAGGTTACCCCAAAACGTTAAGTTAGCTTAAAATAATAGTTTATCTCAAAAGGTTAGGTTAGTTCAAAAAGTTAGGTTAGGTCAAAAGGTTAGGTTAGCTCAAAAAGTAAGGTAAGCTCACAAGGTAAGGTTAGCTCGAAAAGTTAGGTTAGCTCAAAACGTAAGGTTTAATCAAAAGGTTAGTTAAGCTCAAAATATTAGTTAAGCTCAAAAGGTTGGGTTAGCTCAAAAAGTTAGGTTAGCTCAAAACCTAAGGTTTAATCAAAAGGTTAGTTAAGCTCAAAAAGTTAAGTAAGCTCAAAACGTCAAGTTTGCTCAAAATATTAGTTAAGCTCAAACGGTTAGGTTTGCTCAAAAAGTAAGGTTAGCTCAAAAAGTAAGGTTAGCTCAAAAAGTTAGGTTAGCTCAAAAAGTTAGGTTAGCTCAAAAAGTTAGGTTAGCTCAAAAAGTAAGGTTAGCTCAAAAAGTTAGGTTAGCTCAAAAAGTTAGGTTAGTTCAAAAAGTTAGGTTAGCTCAAAAAGTTAGGTTAGCTCAAAAAGTTAGGTTAGCTCAAAAGGTTAGGTTAGCTCAAAATGTAAGGTAAGCTCACATGGTAAGCTCGAAAAGTAAGGTTACCCCAAAACGTTAAGTTAGCTTAAAATAATAGTTTATCTCAAAAGGTTAGGTTAGCTCAAAAAGTTAGGTTAGCTCAAAAAGTTAGTTTAGCTCAAAAAGTTAGGTTAGCTCAAAATATTAGTTTAGATCAAAAGGTTAGGTTAGCTCAAAAGGTTAGGTTAGCTCAAAATGTAAGGTAAGCTCACATGGTAAGGTAAGCTCGAAAAGTTAGGTTAGCCCAAAACGTTAAGTTAGCTCAAAATATTAGTTTATCTAAAAAGGTTAGGTTAGCTCAAAAAGTTAAGTTAGCTCAAAAAGTTAGGTTAGCTCAAAACCTAAGGTTAGCTCACAAGGATAGGTTAGCTCAAAAATAAAGGTAAGCTAACAAGGTTAGGTTAGCTCAAAAAGTAAGGTTAGGTCAAAAGGTTAGGTTAGCTCAAAAAGTAAGGTAAGCTCACAAGGTAAGGTTAGCTCGAAAAGTTAAGTTAGGTCAAAAGGTAAGGTTATGTCAAAAGGTTAGGTTAGTTCAAAAAGTTAGGTTAGGTCAAAAGGTTAGGTTAGCTCAAAAAGTAAGGTAAGCTCACAAGGTAAGGTTAGCTCGAAAAGTTAAGTTAGGTCAAAAGGTTAGGTTAGGTCAAAAGGTTAGGTTAGCTCAAAAAGTAAGGTAACCTCAAAAAGTTAAGTAAGTTCAAAACGTTAGGTTAGCTCAAAAAGTTAGGTTAGCTCAAAACGTAAGGTTTAATCAAAAGGTTAGGTTAGCTCAAAAAGTAAGGTTAGCTCAAAACGTTAAGTAAGTTAACAACGTTAGCGTTAGGTTAAAGTTAGGTTAACTCAAAAAGTTAGGTTAGGTCAAAAGGTTAGGTTAGCTCAAAAAGTAAGGTAAGCTCACATGGTAAGGTTAGCTCGAAAAGTCAGGTTAGCTCCAAACGTTAAGTTAGCTCAAAATATTAGCTTAGCTCAAAAGGTTAGGTTAGCTCAAAAAGTTAGGTAAGCTCAAACGTAAGGTTTAATCAAAAGGTTAGCTTAGCTCAAAAAGTTAGGTTAGCTCACAAGGATAGGCTAGCTCAAAAATAAAGGTTAGCTTACAAGGTTAGGTTAGCTCAAAAAGTTAGGTTAGGTCAAAAGGTTAGGTTAGCTCAAAAAGTAAGGTAAGCTCACAAGGTAACGTTAGCTCGAAAAGTTAAGTTAGCTCAAAACGTTAAGTTAGCTCAAAATATTAGTTTAGCTCAAAAATTTAAGTTAGCTCAAAACGTAAGGTTTAATCAAAAGGTTAGTTAAGCTCAAAATATTAGTTAAGCTAAAAAGGTTGGGTTAGCTCAAAAAGTTAGGTTAGCTCAAAACCTAAGGTTTAATCAAAAGGTTAGTTAAGCTCAAAAAGTTAAGTTAGCTCAAAACGTCAAGTTTGCTCAAAATATTAGTTTAGCTCAAACGGTTAGGTTTGCTCAAAAAGTAAGGTTAGCTCAAAAAGTTAGGTTAGCTCAAAACGTTAAGTTAGCTCAAAAAGGTTGGGTTTGGTCAAAAGGTAAGGTAAGCTCACAAGGTAAGGTTAGCTCGAAAAGTTAAGTTAGCTCAAAACGTTAAGTTTGCTCAAAATATTAGTTTAGCTCAAAAATTTAAGTTAGCTCAAAACGTAAGGTTTAATCAAAAGGTTAGTTAAGCTCAAAATATTAGTTAAGCTAAAAAGGTTGGGTTAGCTCAAAAAGTTAGGTTAGCTCAAAACCTAAGGTTTAATCAAAAGGTTAGTTAAGCTCAAAAAGTTAAGTTAGCTCAAAACGTCAAGTTTGCTCAAAATATTAGTTTAGCTCAAACGGTTAGGTTTGCTCAAAAAGTAAGGTTAGCTCAAAAAGTTAGGTTAGCTCAAAACGTTAAGTTAGCTCAAAAAGGTTGGGTTTGGTCAAAAGGTAAGGTAAGCTCACAAGGTAAGGTTAGCTCGAAAAGTTAAGTTAGGTCAAAAGGTTAGGTTAGGTCAAAAGGTTAGGTTAGCTCAAAAAGTAAGGTAAGCTCACAAGGTAAGGTTAGCTCGAAAAGTTAAGTTAGGTCAAAAGGTTAGGTTAGGTCAAAAGGTTAGGTTAGCTCAAAAAGTAAGGTAACCTCAAAAAGTTAAGTAAGTTCAAAACGTTAGGTTAGCTCAAAAAGTTAGGTTAGCTCAAAACGCAAGGTTTAATCAAAAGGTTAGTTAATCTAAAAAGTGAGGTTAGCTCAAAACGTTAAGTAAGTTCACAACGTTAGCGTTAGGTTAAAGTTAGGTTAGCTCAAAAAGTTAGGTTAGGTCAAAAGGTTAGGTTAGCTCAAAAAGTTAGGTTAGCTCCAAACGTTAAGTTAGCTCAAAATATTAGTTTAGCTCAAAAGGTTAGGTTAGCTCAAAAAGATAGGTTAGCTCAAACGTAAGGTTTAATCAAAAGGTTAGCTTAGCTCAAAAAGTTAGGTTAGCTCACAAGGATAGGCTAGCTCAAAAATAAAGGTTAGCTTACAAGGTTAGGTTAGCTCAAAAAGTTAGGTTAGGTCAAAAGGTTAGGTTAGCTCAAAAAGTAAGGTAAGCTCACAAGGTAACGTTAGCTCGAAAAGTTAAGTTAGCTCAAAACGTTAAGTTAGCTCAAAATATTAGTTTAGCTCAAAAATTTAAGTTAGCTCAAAACGTAAGGTTTAATCAAAAGGTTAGTTAAGCTCAAAATATTAGTTAAGCTCAAAAGGTTGGGTTAGCTCAAAAAGTTAGGTTAGCTCAACACCTAAGGTTTAATCAAAAGGTTAGTTAAGCTCAAAAAGTTAAGTTAGCTCAAAACGTCAAGTTTGCTCAAAATATTAGTTTAGCTCAAACGGTTAGGTTTGCTCAAAAAGTAAAGTTAGCTCAAAAAGTTAGGTTAGCTCAAAACGTTAAGTTAGCTCAAAATATTAGTTTAGCTCAAAAGGTTGGGTTAGCTCAAAAAGTAAGGTTAGCTCAGACCGTTAGGTAAGCTCAAAAAGTTAGGTTAGCTCAAAACGTAAGGTTTAATCAAAAGGTTAGTTAAGCTAAAAAGTGAGGTTAGCTCAAAACGTTAAGTAAGTTCACAACGTTAGCGTTAGGTTAAAGTTAGGTTAGCTCAAAAAGTTAGGTTAGCTCAAAATATTAGTTTAGCTCAAAAGGTTAGGTTAGCTCAAAAAGTTAGGTTAGCTCAAAAAGTAAGGTTAGCTCAAAAAGTTAGGTTAGCTCAAAAAGTTAGGTTAGCTCAAAAAGTTAGGTTAGTTCAAAAAGTTAGGTTAGCTCAAAAAGTTAGGTTAGCTCAAAAAGTTAGGTTAGCTCAAAAGGTTAGGTTAGCTCAAAATGTAAGGTAAGCTCACATGGTAAGGTAAGCTCGAAAAGTAAGGTTACCCCAAAACGTTAAGTTAGCTCAAAATATTAGTTTATCTCAAAAGGTTAGGTTAGCTCAAAAAGTTAGGTAAGCTCAAAATATTAGTTTAGATCAAAAGGTTAGGTTAGCTCAAAAGGTTAGGTTAGCTCAAAATGTAAGGTAAGCTCACATGGTAAGGTAAGCTCGAAAAGTTAGGTTAGCCCAAAACGTTAAGTTAGCTCAAAATATTAGTTTATCTAAAAAGGTTAGGTTAGCTCAAAAAGTTAGGTTAGCTCAAAAAGTTAGGTTAGCTCAAAACGTAAGGTTAGCTCACAAGGATAGGTTAGCTCAAAAATAAAGGTAAGCTAACAAGGTTAGGTTAGCTCAAAAAGTTAGGTTAGGTCAAAAGGTTAGGTTAGCTCAAAAAGTAAGGTAAGCTCACAAGGTAAGGTTAGCTCGAAAAGTTAAGTTAGGTCAAAAGGTTAGGTTAGGTCAAAAGGTTAGGTTAGCTCAAAAAGTAAGGTAACCTCAAAAAGTTAAGTAAGTTCAAAACGTTAGGTTAGCTCAAAAAGTTAGGTTAGCTCAAAACGTAAGGTTTAATCAAAAGGTTAGGTTAGCTCAAAAAGTAAGGTTAGCTCAAAACGTTAGGTTAGCTCTAAAAGGTTGGGTTTGGTCAAAAGGTAAGGTAAGCTCACAAGGTAAGGTTAGCTCGAAAAGTTAAGTTAGGTCAAAAGGTTAGGTTAGGTCAAAAGGTTAGGTTAGCTCAAAAAGTAAGGTAACCTCAAAAAGTTAGGTTTGGTCAAAAGGTAAGGTAAGCTCACAAGGTAAGGTTAGCTCGAAAAGTTAAGTTAGGTCAAAAGGTTAGGTTATGTCAAAAGGTTAGGTTAGTTCAAAAAGTTAGGTTAGGTCAAAAGGTTAGGTTAGCTCAAAAAGTAAGGTAAGCTCACAAGGTTAGGTTAGCTCGAAAAGTTAAGTTAGGTCAAAAGGTTAGGTTATGTCAAAAGGTTAGGTTAGTTCAAAAAGTTAGGTTAGGTCAAAAGGTTAGGTTAGCTCAAAAAGTAAGGTAAGCTCACAAGGTAAGGTTAGCTCGAAAAGTTAAGTTAGGTCAAAAGGTTAGGTTAGGTCAAAAGGTTAGGTTAGCTCAAAAAGTAAGGTAACCTCAAAAAGTTAAGTAAGTTCAAAACGTTAGGTTAGCTCAAAAAGTAAGGTTAGCTCAAAACGTAAGGTTTAATCAAAAGGTTAGGTTAGCTCAAAAAGTAAGGTTAGCTCAAAACGTTAGGTTAGCTCAAAAAGGTTGGGTTTGGTCAAAAGGTAAGGTAAGCTCACAAGGTAAGGTTAGCTCGAAAAGTTAAGTTAGGTCAAAAGGTTAGGTTAGGTCAAAAGGTTAGGTTAGCTCAAAAAGTAAGGTAACCTCAAAAAGTTAGGTTAGCTCAAAAAGTAAGGTAAGCTCACAAGGTAAGGTTAGCTCGAAAAGTTAAGTTAGGTCAAAAGGTTAGGTTAGGTCAAAAGGTTAGGTTAGCTCAAAAAGTAAGGTAACCTCAAAAAGTTAAGTAAGTTCAAAACGTTAGGTTAGCTCAAAAAGTTAGGTTAGCTCAAAACGTAAGGTTTAATCAAAAGGTTAGGTTAGCTCAAAAAGTAAGGTTAGCTCAAAAAGTTAGGTTAGCTCAAAAAGTTAGGTTAGTTCAAAAAGTTAGGTTAGCTCAAAAAGTTAGGTTAGCTCAAAAAGTTAGGTTAGCTCAAAAGGTTAGGTTAGCTCAAAATGTAAGGTAAGCTCACATGGTAAGGTAAGCTCGAAAAGTAAGGTTACCCCAAAACGTTAAGTTAGCTCAAAATATTAGTTTATCTCAAAAGGTTAGGTTAGCTCAAAAAGTTAGGTAAGCTCAAAATATTAGTTTAGATCAAAAGGTTAGGTTAGCTCAAAAGGTTAGGTTAGCTCAAAATGTAAGGTAAGCTCACATGGTAAGGTAAGCTCGAAAAGTTAGGTTAGCCCAAAACGTTAAGTTAGCTCAAAATATTAGTTTATCTAAAAAGGTTAGGTTAGCTCAAAAAGTTAGGTTAGCTCAAAAAGTTAGGTTAGCTCAAAACGTAAGGTTAGCTCACAAGGATAGGTTAGCTCAAAAATAAAGGTAAGCTAACAAGGTTAGGTTAGCTCAAAAAGTTAGGTTAGGTCAAAAGGTTAGGTTTGCTCAAAAAGTAAGGTAAGCTCACAAGGTAAGGTTAGCTCGAAAAGTTAAGTTAGGTCAAAAGGTTAGGTTAGGTCAAAAGGTTAGGTTAGCTCAAAAAGTAAGGTAACCTCAAAAAGTTAAGTAAGTTCAAAACGTTAGGTTAGCTCAAAAAGTTAGGTTAGCTCAAAACGTAAGGTTTAATCAAAAGGTTAGGTTAGCTCAAAAAGTAAGGTTAGCTCAAAACGTTAGGTTAGCTCTAAAAGGTTGGGTTTGGTCAAAAGGTAAGGTAAGCTCACAAGGTAAGGTTAGCTCGAAAAGTTAAGTTAGGTCAAAAGGTTAGGTTAGGTCAAAAGGTTAGGTTAGCTCAAAAAGTAAGGTAACCTCAAAAAGTTAGGTTTGGTCAAAAGGTAAGGTAAGCTCACAAGGTAAGGTTAGCTCGAAAAGTTAAGTTAGGTCAAAAGGTTAGGTTATGTCAAAAGGTTAGGTTAGTTCAAAAAGTTAGGTTAGGTCAAAAGGTTAGGTTAGCTCAAAAAGTAAGGTAAGCTCACAAGGTTAGGTTAGCTCGAAAAGTTAAGTTAGGTCAAAAGGTTAGGTTATGTCAAAAGGTTAGGTTAGTTCAAAAAGTTAGGTTAGGTCAAAAGGTTAGGTTAGCTCAAAAAGTAAGGTAAGCTCACAAGGTAAGGTTAGCTCGAAAAGTTAAGTTAGGTCAAAAGGTTAGGTTAGGTCAAAAGGTTAGGTTAGCTCAAAAAGTAA
This sequence comes from Orthosia cruda, assembly GCA_964057195.1. Lineage (NCBI taxonomy): Eukaryota > Metazoa > Arthropoda > Insecta > Lepidoptera > Noctuidae > Orthosia > Orthosia cruda. The sequence goes on from OZ059827.1 coordinate 29,261,915, forward strand.
GGTAACCTCAAAAAGTTAAGTAAGTTCAAAACGTTAGGTTAGCTCAAAAAGTAAGGTTAGCTCAAAACGTAAGGTTTAATCAAAAGGTTAGGTTAGCTCAAAAAGTAAGGTTAGCTCAAAACGTTAGGTTAGCTCAAAAAGGTTGGGTTTGGTCAAAAGGTAAGGTAAGCTCACAAGGTAAGGTTAGCTCGAAAAGTTAAGTTAGGTCAAAAGGTTAGGTTAGGTCAAAAGGTTAGGTTAGCTCAAAAAGTAAGGTAACCTCAAAAAGTTAGGTTAGCTCAAAACGTTAAGTTAGCTCAAAATATTGGTTTAGCTCAAAAGGTTGGGTTAGCTCAAAAAGTTAGGTTAGCTCAGACCGTTAGGTAAGCTCAAAAAGTTAGGTTAGCTCAAAACGTAAGGTTTAATCAAAAGGTTAGTTAAGCTAAAAAGTGAGGTTAGCTCAAAACGTTAAGTAAGTTCACAACGTTAGCGTTAGGTTAAAGTTAGGTTAGCTCAAAAAGTTAGGTTAGCTCAAAATATTAGTTTAGCTCAAAAGGTTAGGTTAGCTCAAAAAGTTAGGTTAGCTCAAAAAGTAAGGTTAGCTCAAAAAGTTAGGTTAGCTCAAAAAGTTAGGTTAGCTCAAAAAGTTAGGTTAGTTCAAAAAGTTAGGTTAGCTCAAAAAGTTAGGTTAGCTCAAAAAGTTAGGTTAGCTCAAAAGGTTAGGTTAGCTCAAAATGTAAGGTAAGCTCACATGGTAAGGTAAGCTCGAAAAGTAAGGTTACCCCAAAACGTTAAGTTAGCTCAAAATATTAGTTTATCTCAAAAGGTTAGGTTAGCTCAAAAAGTTAGGTAAGCTCAAAATATTAGTTTAGATCAAAAGGTTAGGTTAGCTCAAAAGGTTAGGTTAGCTCAAAATGTAAGGTAAGCTCACATGGTAAGGTAAGCTCGAAAAGTTAGGTTAGCCCAAAACGTTAAGTTAGCTCAAAATATTAGTTTATCTAAAAAGGTTAGGTTAGCTCAAAAAGTTAGGTTAGCTCAAAAAGTTAGGTTAGCTCAAAACGTAAGGTTAGCTCACAAGGATAGGTTAGCTCAAAAATAAAGGTAAGCTAACAAGGTTAGGTTAGCTCAAAAAGTTAGGTTAGGTCAAAAGGTTAGGTTAGCTCAAAAAGTAAGGTAAGCTCACAAGGTAAGGTTAGCTCGAAAAGTTAAGTTAGGTCAAAAGGTTAGGTTAGGTCAAAAGGTTAGGTTAGCTCAAAAAGTAAGGTAACCTCAAAAAGTTAAGTAAGTTCAAAACGTTAGGTTAGCTCAAAAAGTTAGGTTAGCTCAAAACGTAAGGTTTAATCAAAAGGTTAGGTTAGCTCAAAAAGTAAGGTTAGCTCAAAACGTTAGGTTAGCTCTAAAAGGTTGGGTTTGGTCAAAAGGTAAGGTAAGCTCACAAGGTAAGGTTAGCTCGAAAAGTTAAGTTAGGTCAAAAGGTTAGGTTAGGTCAAAAGGTTAGGTTAGCTCAAAAAGTAAGGTAACCTCAAAAAGTTAGGTTTGGTCAAAAGGTAAGGTAAGCTCACAAGGTAAGGTTAGCTCGAAAAGTTAAGTTAGGTCAAAAGGTTAGGTTATGTCAAAAGGTTAGGTTAGTTCAAAAAGTTAGGTTAGGTCAAAAGGTTAGGTTAGCTCAAAAAGTAAGGTAAGCTCACAAGGTTAGGTTAGCTCGAAAAGTTAAGTTAGGTCAAAAGGTTAGGTTATGTCAAAAGGTTAGGTTAGTTCAAAAAGTTAGGTTAGGTCAAAAGGTTAGGTTAGCTCAAAAAGTAAGGTAAGCTCACAAGGTAAGGTTAGCTCGAAAAGTTAAGTTAGGTCAAAAGGTTAGGTTAGGTCAAAAGGTTAGGTTAGCTCAAAAAGTAAGGTAACCTCAAAAAGTTAAGTAAGTTCAAAACGTTAGGTTAGCTCAAAAAGTAAGGTTAGCTCAAAACGTAAGGTTTAATCAAAAGGTTAGGTTAGCTCAAAAAGTAAGGTTAGCTCAAAACGTTAGGTTAGCTCAAAAAGGTTGGGTTTGGTCAAAAGGTAAGGTAAGCTCACAAGGTAAGGTTAGCTCGAAAAGTTAAGTTAGGTCAAAAGGTTAGGTTAGGTCAAAAGGTTAGGTTAGCTCAAAAAGTAAGGTAACCTCAAAAAGTTAGGTTAGCTCAAAAAGTAAGGTAAGCTCACAAGGTAAGGTTAGCTCGAAAAGTTAAGTTAGGTCAAAAGGTTAGGTTAGGTCAAAAGGTTAGGTTAGCTCAAAAAGTAAGGTAACCTCAAAAAGTTAAGTAAGTTCAAAACGTTAGGTTAGCTCAAAAAGTTAGGTTAGCTCAAAACGTAAGGTTTAATCAAAAGGTTAGGTTAGCTCAAAAAGTAAGGTTAGCTCAAAAAGTTAGGTTAGCTCAAAAAGTTAGGTTAGTTCAAAAAGTTAGGTTAGCTCAAAAAGTTAGGTTAGCTCAAAAAGTTAGGTTAGCTCAAAAGGTTAGGTTAGCTCAAAATGTAAGGTTAGCTCACATGGTAAGGTAAGCTCGAAAAGTAAGGTTACCCCAAAACGTTAAGTTAGCTCAAAATATTAGTTTATCTCAAAAGGTTAGGTTAGCTCAAAAAGTTAGGTAAGCTCAAAATATTAGTTTAGATCAAAAGGTTAGGTTAGCTCAAAAGGTTAGGTTAGCTCAAAATGTAAGGTAAGCTCACATGGTAAGGTAAGCTCGAAAAGTTAGGTTAGCCCAAAACGTTAAGTTAGCTCAAAATATTAGTTTATCTAAAAAGGTTAGGTTAGCTCAAAAAGTTAGGTTAGCTCAAAAAGTTAGGTTAGCTCAAAACGTAAGGTTAGCTCACAAGGATAGGTTAGCTCAAAAATAAAGGTAAGCTAACAAGGTTAGGTTAGCTCAAAAAGTTAGGTTAGGTCAAAAGGTTAGGTTTGCTCAAAAAGTAAGGTAAGCTCACAAGGTAAGGTTAGCTCGAAAAGTTAAGTTAGGTCAAAAGGTTAGGTTAGGTCAAAAGGTTAGGTTAGCTCAAAAAGTAAGGTAACCTCAAAAAGTTAAGTAAGTTCAAAACGTTAGGTTAGCTCAAAAAGTTAGGTTAGCTCAAAACGTAAGGTTTAATCAAAAGGTTAGGTTAGCTCAAAAAGTAAGGTTAGCTCAAAACGTTAGGTTAGCTCTAAAAGGTTGGGTTTGGTCAAAAGGTAAGGTAAGCTCACAAGGTAAGGTTAGCTCGAAAAGTTAAGTTAGGTCAAAAGGTTAGGTTAGGTCAAAAGGTTAGGTTAGCTCAAAAAGTAAGGTAACCTCAAAAAGTTAGGTTTGGTCAAAAGGTAAGGTAAGCTCACAAGGTAAGGTTAGCTCGAAAAGTTAAGTTAGGTCAAAAGGTTAGGTTATGTCAAAAGGTTAGGTTAGTTCAAAAAGTTAGGTTAGGTCAAAAGGTTAGGTTAGCTCAAAAAGTAAGGTAAGCTCACAAGGTTAGGTTAGCTCGAAAAGTTAAGTTAGGTCAAAAGGTTAGGTTATGTCAAAAGGTTAGGTTAGTTCAAAAAGTTAGGTTAGGTCAAAAGGTTAGGTTAGCTCAAAAAGTAAGGTAAGCTCACAAGGTAAGGTTAGCTCGAAAAGTTAAGTTAGGTCAAAAGGTTAGGTTAGGTCAAAAGGTTAGGTTAGCTCAAAAAGTAAGGTAACCTCAAAAAGTTAAGTAAGTTCAAAACGTTAGGTTAGCTCAAAAAGTAAGGTTAGCTCAAAACGTAAGGTTTAATCAAAAGGTTAGGTTAGCTCAAAAAGTAAGGTTAGCTCAAAACGTTAGGTTAGCTCAAAAAGGTTGGGTTTGGTCAAAAGGTAAGGTAAGCTCACAAGGTAAGGTTAGCTCGAAAAGTTAAGTTAGGTCAAAAGGTTAGGTTAGGTCAAAAGGTTAGGTTAGCTCAAAAAGTAAGGTAACCTCAAAAAGTTAGGTTAGCTCAAAACGTTAAGTTAGCTCAAAATATTGGTTTAGCTCAAAAGGTTGGGTTAGCTCAAAAAGTTAGGTTAGCTCAAAACGTAAGGTTTAATCAAAAGGTTAGTTAAGCTCAAAATATTAGTTAAGCTCAAAAGGTTGGGTTAGCTCAAAAAGTTAGGTTAGCTCAAAACCTAAGGTTTAATCAAAAGGTTAGTTAAGCTCAAAAAGTTAAGTAAGCTCAAAACGTCAAGTTTGCTCAAAATATTAGTTAAGCTCAAACGGTTAGGTTTGCTCAAAAAGTAAGGTTAGCTCAAAAAGTTAGGTTAGCTCAAAACGTTAAGTTAGCTCAAAATATTAGTTTAGCTCACAAGGTTGGGTTAGCTCAAAAAGTTAAGTAAGTTCAAAACGTTAGGTAAGCTCAAAAAGTTAGGTTAGCTCAAAACGTAAGGTTTAATCAAAAGGTTAGTTAAGCTAAAAAGTGAGGTTAGCTCAAAACGTTAAGTAAGTTCACAACGTTAGCGTTAGGTTAAAGTTAGGTTAGCTCAAAAAGTTAGGTTAGCTCAAAATATTAGTTTAGCTCAAAAGGTTAGGTTAGCTCAAAAAGTTAAGTTAGGTCAAAAGGTTAGGTTATGTCAAAAGGTTAGGTTAGTTCAAAAAGTTAGGTTAGGTCAAAAGGTTAGGTTAGCTCAAAAAGTAAGGTAAGCTCACAAGGTAAGGTTAGCTCGAAAAGTTAAGTTAGGTCAAAAGGTTAGGTTAGGTCAAAAGGTTAGGTTAGGTCAAAAGGTTAGGTTAGCTCAAAAAGTAAGGTAACCTCAAAAAGTTAAGTAAGTTCAAAACGTTAGGTTAGCTCAAAAAGTTAGGTTAGCTCAAAACGCAAGGTTTAATCAAAAGGTTAGTTAAGCTAAAAAGTGAGGTTAGCTCAAAACGTTAAGTAAGTTCACAAAGTTAATATTAGTTTAGCTCAAAAGGTTAGGTTAGCTCAAAAATTTAAGTTAGCTCAAAACGTAAGGTTTAATCAAAAGGTTAGTTAAGCTCAAAATATTAGTTAAGCTCAAAAGGTTGGGTTAGCTCAAAAAGTTAGGTTAGCTCAAAACCTAAGGTTTAATCAAAAGGTTAGTTAAGCTCAAAAAGTTAAGTAAGCTCAAAACGTCAAGTTTGCTCAAAATATTAGTTAAGCTCAAACGGTTAGGTTAGCTCAAAAAGATAGGTTAGCTCAAACGTAAGGTTTAATCAAAAGGTTAGCTTAGCTCAAAAAGTTAGGTTAGCTCACAAGGATAGGCTAGCTCAAAAATAAAGGTTAGCTTACAAGGTTAGGTTAGCTCAAAAAGTTAGGTTAGGTCAAAAGGTTAGGTTAGCTCAAAATATTAGTTTAGCTCAAAAATTTAAGTTAGCTCAAAACGTAAGGTTTAATCAAAAGGTTAGTTAAGCTCAAAATATTAGTTAAGCTAAAAAGGTTGGGTTAGCTCAAAAAGTTAGGTTAGCTCAAAACCTAAGGTTTAATCAAAAGGTTAGTTAAGCTCAAAAAGTTAAGTTAGCTCAAAACGTCAAGTTTGCTCAAAATATTAGTTTAGCTCAAACGGTTAGGTTTGCTCAAAAAGTAAGGTTAGCTCAAAAAGTTAGGTTAGCTCAAAACGTTAAGTTAGCTCAAAAAGGTTGGGTTTGGTCAAAAGGTAAGGTAAGCTCACAAGGTAAGGTTAGCTCGAAAAGTTAAGTTAGCTCAAAACGTCAAGTTTGCTCAAAATATTAGTTTAGCTCAAACGGTTAGGTTTGCTCAAAAAGTAAGGTTAGCTCAAAAAGTTAGGTTAGCTCAAAACGTTAAGTTAGCTCAAAAAGGTTGGGTTTGGTCAAAAGGTAAGGTAAGCTCACAAGGTAAGGTTAGCTCGAAAAGTTAAGTTAGCTCAAAACGTTAAGTTTGCTCAAAATATTAGTTTAGCTCAAAAATTTAAGTTAGCTCAAAACGTAAGGTTTAATCAAAAGGTTAGTTAAGCTCAAAATATTAGTTAAGCTAAAAAGGTTGGGTTAGCTCAAAAAGTTAGGTTAGCTCAAAACCTAAGGTTTAATCAAAAGGTTAGTTAAGCTCAAAAAGTTAAGTTAGCTCAAAACGTCAAGTTTGCTCAAAATATTAGTTTAGCTCAAACGGTTAGGTTTGCTCAAAAAGTAAGGTTAGCTCAAAAAGTTAGGTTAGCTCAAAACGTTAAGTTAGCTCAAAAAGGTTGGGTTTGGTCAAAAGGTAAGGTAAGCTCACAAGGTAAGGTTAGCTCGAAAAGTTAAGTTAGGTCAAAAGGTTAGGTTAGGTCAAAAGGTTAGGTTAGCTCAAAAAGTAAGGTAAGCTCACAAGGTAAGGTTAGCTCGAAAAGTTAAGTTAGGTCAAAAGGTTAGGTTAGGTCAAAAGGTTAGGTTAGCTCAAAAAGTAAGGTAACCTCAAAAAGTTAAGTAAGTTCAAAACGTTAGGTTAGCTCAAAAAGTTAGGTTAGCTCAAAACGCAAGGTTTAATCAAAAGGTTAGTTAATCTAAAAAGTGAGGTTAGCTCAAAACGTTAAGTAAGTTCACAACGTTAGCGTTAGGTTAAAGTTAGGTTAGCTCAAAAAGTTAGGTTAGGTCAAAAGGTTAGGTTAGCTCAAAAAGTTAGGTTAGCTCCAAACGTTAAGTTAGCTCAAAATATTAGTTTAGCTCAAAAGGTTAGGTTAGCTCAAAAAGATAGGTTAGCTCAAACGTAAGGTTTAATCAAAAGGTTAGCTTAGCTCAAAAAGTTAGGTTAGCTCACAAGGATAGGCTAGCTCAAAAATAAAGGTTAGCTTACAAGGTTAGGTTAGCTCAAAAAGTTAGGTTAGGTCAAAAGGTTAGGTTAGCTCAAAAAGTAAGGTAAGCTCACAAGGTAACGTTAGCTCGAAAAGTTAAGTTAGCTCAAAACGTTAAGTTAGCTCAAAATATTAGTTTAGCTCAAAAATTTAAGTTAGCTCAAAACGTAAGGTTTAATCAAAAGGTTAGTTAAGCTCAAAATATTAGTTAAGCTCAAAAGGTTGGGTTAGCTCAAAAAGTTAGGTTAGCTCAACACCTAAGGTTTAATCAAAAGGTTAGTTAAGCTCAAAAAGTTAAGTTAGCTCAAAACGTCAAGTTTGCTCAAAATATTAGTTTAGCTCAAACGGTTAGGTTTGCTCAAAAAGTAAAGTTAGCTCAAAAAGTTAGGTTAGCTCAAAACGTTAAGTTAGCTCAAAATATTAGTTTAGCTCAAAAGGTTGGGTTAGCTCAAAAAGTAAGGTTAGCTCAGACCGTTAGGTAAGCTCAAAAAGTTAGGTTTGCTCAAAACGTAAGGTTTAATCAAAAGGTTAGTTAAGCTAAAAAGTGAGGTTAGCTCAAAACGTTAAGTAAGTTCACAACGTTAGCGTTAGGTTAAAGTTAGGTTAGCTCAAAAAGTTATGTTAGCTCAAAATATTAGTTTAGCTCAAAAGGTTAGGTTAGCTCAAAAAGTTAGGTTAGCTCAAAAAGTAAGGTTAGCTCAAAAAGTTAGGTTAGCTCAAAAAGTTAGGTTAGCTCAAAAAGTTAGGTTAGTTCAAAAAGTTAGGTTAGCTCAAAAAGTTAGGTTAGCTCAAAAAGTTAGGTTAGCTCAAAAGGTTAGGGTAGCTCAAAATGTAAGGTAAGCTCACATGGTAAGGTAAGCTCGAAAAGTAAGGTTACCCCAAAACGTTAAGTTAGCTCAAAATATTAGTTTATCTCAAAAGGTTAGGTTAGCTCAAAAAGTTAGGTAAGCTCAAAATATTAGTTTAGATCAAAAGGTTAGGTTAGCTCAAAAGGTTAGGTTAGCTCAAAATGTAAGGTAAGCTCACATGGTAAGGTAAGCTCGAAAAGTTAGGTTAGCCCAAAACGTTAAGTTAGCTCAAAATATTAGTTTATCTAAAAAGGTTAGGTTAGCTCAAAAAGTTAGGTTAGCTCAAAAAGTTAGGTTAGCTCAAAACGTAAGGTTAGCTCACAAGGATAGGTTAGCTCAAAAATAAAGGTAAGCTAACAAGGTTAGGTTAGCTCAAAAAGTTAGGTTAGGTCAAAAGGTTAGGTTAGCTCAAAAAGTAAGGTAAGCTCACAAGGTAAGGTTAGCTCGAAAAGTTAAGTTAGGTCAAAAGGTTAGGTTAGGTCAAAAGGTTAGGTTAGCTCAAAAAGTAAGGTAACCTCAAAAAGTTAAGTAAGTTCAAAACGTTAGGTTAGCTCAAAAAGTTAGGTTAGCTCAAAACGTAAGGTTTAATCAAAAGGTTAGGTTAGCTCAAAAAGTAAGGTTAGCTCAAAACGTTAGGTTAGCTCTAAAAGGTTGGGTTTGGTCAAAAGGTAAGGTAAGCTCACAAGGTAAGGTTAGCTCGAAAAGTTAAGTTAGGTCAAAAGGTTAGGTTAGGTCAAAAGGTTAGGTTAGCTCAAAAAGTAAGGTAACCTCAAAAAGTTAGGTTTGGTCAAAAGGTAAGGTAAGCTCACAAGGTAAGGTTAGCTCGAAAAGTTAAGTTAGGTCAAAAGGTTAGGTTATGTCAAAAGGTTAGGTTAGTTCAAAAAGTTAGGTTAGGTCAAAAGGTTAGGTTAGCTCAAAAAGTAAGGTAAGCTCACAAGGTTAGGTTAGCTCGAAAAGTTAAGTTAGGTCAAAAGGTTAGGTTATGTCAAAAGGTTAGGTTAGTTCAAAAAGTTAGGTTAGGTCAAAAGGTTAGGTTAGCTCAAAAAGTAAGGTAAGCTCACAAGGTAAGGTTAGCTCGAAAAGTTAAGTTAGGTCAAAAGGTTAGGTTAGGTCAAAAGGTTAGGTTAGCTCAAAAAGTAAGGTAACCTCAAAAAGTTAAGTAAGTTCAAAACGTTAGGTTAGCTCAAAAAGTAAGGTTAGCTCAAAACGTAAGGTTTAATCAAAAGGTTAGGTTAGCTCAAAAAGTTATGTTAGCTCAAAATATTAGTTTAGCTCAAAAGGTTAGGTTAGCTCAAAAAGTTAGGTTAGCTCAAAAAGTAAGGTTAGCTCAAAAAGTTAGGTTAGCTCAAAAAGTTAGGTTAGTTCAAAAAGTTAGGTTAGCTCAAAAAGTTAGGTTAGCTCAAAAAGTTAGGTTAGCTCAAAAGGTTAGGTTAGCTCAAAATGTAAGGTAAGCTCACATGGTAAGGTAAGCTCGAAAAGTAAGGTTACCCCAAAACGTTAAGTTAGCTCAAAATATTAGTTTATCTCAAAAGGTTAGGTTAGCTCAAAAAGTTAGGTAAGCTCAAAATATTAGTTTAGATCAAAAGGTTAGGTTAGCTCAAAAGGTTAGGTTAGCTCAAAATGTAAGGTAAGCTCACATGGTAAGGTAAGCTCGAAAAGTTAGGTTAGCCCAAAACGTTAAGTTAGCTCAAAATATTAGTTTATCTAAAAAGGTTAGGTTAGCTCAAAAAGTTAGGTTAGCTCAAAAAGTTAGGTTAGCTCAAAACGTAAGGTTAGCTCACAAGGATAGGTTAGCTCAAAAATAAAGGTAAGCTAACAAGGTTAGGTTAGCTCAAAAAGTTAGGTTAGGTCAAAAGGTTAGGTTTGCTCAAAAAGTAAGGTAAGCTCACAAGGTAAGGTTAGCTCGAAAAGTTAAGTTAGGTCAAAAGGTTAGGTTAGGTCAAAAGGTTAGGTTAGCTCAAAAAGTAAGGTAACCTCAAAAAGTTAAGTAAGTTCAAAACGTTAGGTTAGCTCAAAAAGTTAGGTTAGCTCAAAACGTAAGGTTTAATCAAAAGGTTAGGTTAGCTCAAAAAGTAAGGTTAGCTCAAAACGTTAGGTTAGCTCTAAAAGGTTGGGTTTGGTCAAAAGGTAAGGTAAGCTCACAAGGTAAGGTTAGCTCGAAAAGTTAAGTTAGGTCAAAAGGTTAGGTTAGGTCAAAAGGTTAGGTTAGCTCAAAAAGTAAGGTAACCTCAAAAAGTTAGGTTTGGTCAAAAGGTAAGGTAAGCTCACAAGGTAAGGTTAGCTCGAAAAGTTAAGTTAGGTCAAAAGGTTAGGTTATGTCAAAAGGTTAGGTTAGTTCAAAAAGTTAGGTTAGGTCAAAAGGTTAGGTTAGCTCAAAAAGTAAGGTAAGCTCACAAGGTTAGGTTAGCTCGAAAAGTTAAGTTAGGTCAAAAGGTTAGGTTATGTCAAAAGGTTAGGTTAGTTCAAAAAGTTAGGTTAGGTCAAAAGGTTAGGTTAGCTCAAAAAGTAAGGTAAGCTCACAAGGTAAGGTTAGCTCGAAAAGTTAAGTTAGGTCAAAAGGTTAGGTTAGGTCAAAAGGTTAGGTTAGCTCAAAAAGTAAGGTAACCTCAAAAAGTTAAGTAAGTTCAAAACGTTAGGTTAGCTCAAAAAGTAAGGTTAGCTCAAAACGTAAGGTTTAATCAAAAGGTTAGGTTAGCTCAAAAAGTAAGGTTAGCTCAAAACGTTAGGTTAGCTCAAAAAGGTTGGGTTTGGTCAAAAGGTAAGGTAAGCTCACAAGGTAAGGTTAGCTCGAAAAGTTAAGTTAGGTCAAAAGGTTAGGTTAGGTCAAAAGGTTAGGTTAGCTCAAAAAGTAAGGTAACCTCAAAAAGTTAGGTTAGCTCAAAACGTTAAGTTAGCTCAAAATATTGGTTTAGCTCAAAAGGTTGGGTTAGCTCAAAAAGTTAGGTTAGCTCAAAACGTAAGGTTTAATCAAAAGGTTAGTTAAGCTCAAAATATTAGTTAAGCTCAAAAGGTTGGGTTAGCTCAAAAAGTTAGGTTAGCTCAAAACCTAAGGTTTAATCAAAAGGTTAGTTAAGCTCAAAAAGTTAAGTAAGCTCAAAACGTCAAGTTTGCTCAAAATATTAGTTAAGCTCAAACGGTTAGGTTTGCTCAAAAAGTAAGGTTAGCTCAAAAAGTTAGGTTAGCTCAAAACGTTAAGTTAGCTCAAAATATTAGTTTAGCTCACAAGGTTGGGTTAGCTCAAAAAGTTAAGTAAGTTCAAAACGTTAGGTAAGCTCAAAAAGTTAGGTTAGCTCAAAACGTAAGGTTTAATCAAAAGGTTAGTTAAGCTAAAAAGTGAGGTTAGCTCAAAACGTTAAGTAAGTTCACAACGTTAGCGTTAGGTTAAAGTTAGGTTAGCTCAAAAAGTTAGGTTAGCTCAAAATATTAGTTTAGCTCAAAAGGTTAGGTTAGCTCAAAAAGTTAAGTTAGGTCAAAAGGTTAGGTTATGTCAAAAGGTTAGGTTAGTTCAAAAAGTTAGGTTAGGTCAAAAGGTTAGGTTAGCTCAAAAAGTAAGGTAAGCTCACAAGGTAAGGTTAGCTCGAAAAGTTAAGTTAGGTCAAAAGGTTAGGTTAGGTCAAAAGGTTAGGTTAGGTCAAAAGGTTAGGTTAGCTCAAAAAGTAAGGTAACCTCAAAAAGTTAAGTAAGTTCAAAACGTTAGGTTAGCTCAAAAAGTTAGGTTAGCTCAAAACGCAAGGTTTAATCAAAAGGTTAGTTAAGCTAAAAAGTGAGGTTAGCTCAAAACGTTAAGTAAGTTCACAAAGTTAATATTAGTTTAGCTCAAAAGGTTAGGTTAGCTCAAAAATTTAAGTTAGCTCAAAACGTAAGGTTTAATCAAAAGGTTAGTTAAGCTCAAAATATTAGTTAAGCTCAAAAGGTTGGGTTAGCTCAAAAAGTTAGGTTAGCTCAAAACCTAAGGTTTAATCAAAAGGTTAGTTAAGCTCAAAAAGTTAAGTAAGCTCAAAACGTCAAGTTTGCTCAAAATATTAGTTAAGCTCAAACGGTTAGGTTAGCTCAAAAAGATAGGTTAGCTCAAACGTAAGGTTTAATCAAAAGGTTAGCTTAGCTCAAAAAGTTAGGTTAGCTCACAAGGATAGGCTAGCTCAAAAATAAAGGTTAGCTTACAAGGTTAGGTTAGCTCAAAAAGTTAGGTTAGGTCAAAAGGTTAGGTTAGCTCAAAATATTAGTTTAGCTCAAAAATTTAAGTTAGCTCAAAACGTAAGGTTTAATCAAAAGGTTAGTTAAGCTCAAAATATTAGTTAAGCTAAAAAGGTTGGGTTAGCTCAAAAAGTTAGGTTAGCTCAAAACCTAAGGTTTAATCAAAAGGTTAGTTAAGCTCAAAAAGTTAAGTTAGCTCAAAACGTCAAGTTTGCTCAAAATATTAGTTTAGCTCAAACGGTTAGGTTTGCTCAAAAAGTAAGGTTAGCTCAAAAAGTTAGGTTAGCTCAAAACGTTAAGTTAGCTCAAAAAGGTTGGGTTTGGTCAAAAGGTAAGGTAAGCTCACAAGGTAAGGTTAGCTCGAAAAGTTAAGTTAGCTCAAAACGTCAAGTTTGCTCAAAATATTAGTTTAGCTCAAACGGTTAGGTTTGCTCAAAAAGTAAGGTTAGCTCAAAAAGTTAGGTTAGCTCAAAACGTTAAGTTAGCTCAAAAAGGTTGGGTTTGGTCAAAAGGTAAGGTAAGCTCACAAGGTAAGGTTAGCTCGAAAAGTTAAGTTAGCTCAAAACGTTAAGTTTGCTCAAAATATTAGTTTAGCTCAAAAATTTAAGTTAGCTCAAAACGTAAGGTTTAATCAAAAGGTTAGTTAAGCTCAAAATATTAGTTAAGCTAAAAAGGTTGGGTTAGCTCAAAAAGTTAGGTTAGCTCAAAACCTAAGGTTTAATCAAAAGGTTAGTTAAGCTCAAAAAGTTAAGTTAGCTCAAAACGTCAAGTTTGCTCAAAATATTAGTTTAGCTCAAACGGTTAGGTTTGCTCAAAAAGTAAGGTTAGCTCAAAAAGTTAGGTTAGCTCAAAACGTTAAGTTAGCTCAAAAAGGTTGGGTTTGGTCAAAAGGTAAGGTAAGCTCACAAGGTAAGGTTAGCTCGAAAAGTTAAGTTAGGTCAAAAGGTTAGGTTAGGTCAAAAGGTTAGGTTAGCTCAAAAAGTAAGGTAAGCTCACAAGGTAAGGTTAGCTCGAAAAGTTAAGTTAGGTCAAAAGGTTAGGTTAGGTCAAAAGGTTAGGTTAGCTCAAAAAGTAAGGTAACCTCAAAAAGTTAAGTAAGTTCAAAACGTTAGGTTAGCTCAAAAAGTTAGGTTAGCTCAAAACGCAAGGTTTAATCAAAAGGTTAGTTAATCTAAAAAGTGAGGTTAGCTCAAAACGTTAAGTAAGTTCACAACGTTAGCGTTAGGTTAAAGTTAGGTTAGCTCAAAAAGTTAGGTTAGGTCAAAAGGTTAGGTTAGCTCAAAAAGTTAGGTTAGCTCCAAACGTTAAGTTAGCTCAAAATATTAGTTTAGCTCAAAAGGTTAGGTTAGCTCAAAAAGATAGGTTAGCTCAAACGTAAGGTTTAATCAAAAGGTTAGCTTAGCTCAAAAAGTTAGGTTAGCTCACAAGGATAGGCTAGCTCAAAAATAAAGGTTAGCTTACAAGGTTAGGTTAGCTCAAAAAGTTAGGTTAGGTCAAAAGGTTAGGTTAGCTCAAAAAGTAAGGTAAGCTCACAAGGTAACGTTAGCTCGAAAAGTTAAGTTAGCTCAAAACGTTAAGTTAGCTCAAAATATTAGTTTAGCTCAAAAATTTAAGTTAGCTCAAAACGTAAGGTTTAATCAAAAGGTTAGTTAAGCTCAAAATATTAGTTAAGCTCAAAAGGTTGGGTTAGCTCAAAAAGTTAGGTTAGCTCAACACCTAAGGTTTAATCAAAAGGTTAGTTAAGCTCAAAAAGTTAAGTTAGCTCAAAACGTCAAGTTTGCTCAAAATATTAGTTTAGCTCAAACGGTTAGGTTTGCTCAAAAAGTAAAGTCAGCTCAAAAAGTTAGGTTAGCTCAAAACGTTAAGTTAGCTCAAAATATTAGTTTAGCTCAAAAGGTTGGGTTAGCTCAAAAAGTAAGGTTAGCTCAGACCGTTAGGTAAGCTCAAAAAGTTAGGTTAGCTCAAAACGTAAGGTTTAATCAAAAGGTTAGTTAAGCTAAAAAGTGAGGTTAGCTCAAAACGTTAAGTAAGTTCACAACGTTAGCGTTAGGTTAAAGTTAGGTTAGCTCAAAAAGTTATGTTAGCTCAAAATATTAGTTTAGCTCAAAAGGTTAGGTTAGCTCAAAAAGTTAGGTTAGCTCAAAAAGTAAGGTTAGCTCAAAAAGTTAGGTTAGCTCAAAAAGTTAGGTTAGCTCAAAAAGTTAGGTTAGTTCAAAAAGTTAGGTTAGCTCAAAAAGTTAGGTTAGCTCAAAAAGTTAGGTTAGCTCAAAAGGTTAGGGTAGCTCAAAATGTAAGGTAAGCTCACATGGTAAGGTAAGCTCGAAAAGTAAGGTTACCCCAAAACGTTAAGTTAGCTCAAAATATTAGTTTATCTCAAAAGGTTAGGTTAGCTCAAAAAGTTAGGTAAGCTCAAAATATTAGTTTAGATCAAAAGGTTAGGTTAGCTCAAAAGGTTAGGTTAGCTCAAAATGTAAGGTAAGCTCACATGGTAAGGTAAGCTCGAAAAGTTAGGTTAGCCCAAAACGTTAAGTTAGCTCAAAATATTAGTTTATCTAAAAAGGTTAGGTTAGCTCAAAAAGTTAGGTTAGCTCAAAAAGTTAGGTTAGCTCAAAACGTAAGGTTAGCTCACAAGGATAGGTTAGCTCAAAAATAAAGGTAAGCTAACAAGGTTAGGTTAGCTCAAAAAGTTAGGTTAGGTCAAAAGGTTAGGTTAGCTCAAAAAGTAAGGTAAGCTCACAAGGTAAGGTTAGCTCGAAAAGTTAAGTTAGGTCAAAAGGTTAGGTTAGGTCAAAAGGTTAGGTTAGCTCAAAAAGTAAGGTAACCTCAAAAAGTTAAGTAAGTTGAAAACGTTAGGTTAGCTCAAAAAGTTAGGTTAGCTCAAAACGTAAGGTTTAATCAAAAGGTTAGGTTAGCTCAAAAAGTAAGGTTAGCTCAAAACGTTAGGTTAGCTCTAAAAGGTTGGGTTTGGTCAAAAGGTAAGGTAAGCTCACAAGGTAAGGTTAGCTCGAAAAGTTAAGTTAGGTCAAAAGGTTAGGTTAGGTCAAAAGGTTAGGTTAGCTCAAAAAGTAAGGTAACCTCAAAAAGTTAGGTTTGGTCAAAAGGTAAGGTAAGCTCACAAGGTAAGGTTAGCTCGAAAAGTTAAGTTAGGTCAAAAGGTTAGGTTATGTCAAAAGGTTAGGTTAGTTCAAAAAGTTAGGTTAGGTCAAAAGGTTAGGTTAGCTCAAAAAGTAAGGTAAGCTCACAAGGTTAGGTTAGCTCGAAAAGTTAAGTTAGGTCAAAAGGTTAGGTTATGTCAAAAGGTTAGGTTAGTTCAAAAAGTTAGGTTAGGTCAAAAGGTTAGGTTAGCTCAAAAAGTAAGGTAAGCTCACAAGGTAAGGTTAGCTCGAAAAGTTAAGTTAGGTCAAAAGGTTAGGTTAGGTCAAAAGGTTAGGTTAGCTCAAAAAGTAAGGTAACCTCAAAAAGTTAAGTAAGTTCAAAACGTTAGGTTAGCTCAAAAAGTAAGGTTAGCTCAAAACGTAAGGTTTAATCAAAAGGTTAGGTTAGCTCAAAAAGTAAGGTTAGCTCAAAACGTTAGGTTAGCTCAAAAAGGTTGGGTTTGGTCAAAAGGTAAGGTAAGCTCACAAGGTAAGGTTAGCTCGAAAAGTTAAGTTAGGTCAAAAGGTTAGGTTAGGTCAAAAGGTTAGGTTAGCTCAAAAAGTAAGGTAACCTCAAAAAGTTAGGTTAGCTCAAAAAGTAAGGTAAGCTCACAAGGTAAGGTTAGCTCGAAAAGTTAAGTTAGGTCAAAAGGTTAGGTTAGGTCAAAAGGTTAGGTTAGCTCAAAAAGTAAGGTAACCTCAAAAAGTTAAGTAAGTTCAAAACGTTAGGTTAGCTCAAAAAGTTAGGTTAGCTCAAAACGTAAGGTTTAATCAAAAGGTTAGGTTAGCTCAAAAAGTAAGGTTAGCTCAAAAAGTTAGGTTAGCTCAAAAAGTTAGGTTAGCTCAAAACGCAAGGTTTAATCAAAAGGTTAGTTAAGCTAAAAAGTGAGGTTAGCTCAAAACGTTAAGTAAGTTCACAAAGTTAATATTAGTTTAGCTCAAAAGGTTAGGTTAGCTCAAAAATTTAAGTTAGCTCAAAACGTAAGGTTTAATCAAAAGGTTAGTTAAGCTCAAAATATTAGTTAAGCTCAAAAGGTTGGGTTAGCTCAAAAAGTTAGGTTAGCTCAAAACCTAAGGTTTAATCAAAAGGTTAGTTAAGCTCAAAAAGTTAAGTAAGCTCAAAACGTCAAGTTTGCTCAAAATATTAGTTAAGCTCAAACGGTTAGGTTAGCTCAAAAAGATAGGTTAGC
Source organism: Orthosia cruda (assembly GCA_964057195.1). Classification (NCBI taxonomy): domain Eukaryota; kingdom Metazoa; phylum Arthropoda; class Insecta; order Lepidoptera; family Noctuidae; genus Orthosia; species Orthosia cruda. The sequence continues at coordinate 29,277,973 of OZ059827.1, forward strand.
TCAAACGTAAGGTTTAATCAAAAGGTTAGCTTAGCTCAAAAAGTTAGGTTAGCTCACAAGGATAGGCTAGCTCAAAAATAAAGGTTAGCTTACAAGGTTAGGTTAGCTCAAAAAGTTAGGTTAGGTCAAAAGGTTAGGTTAGCTCAAAATATTAGTTTAGCTCAAAAATTTAAGTTAGCTCAAAACGTAAGGTTTAATCAAAAGGTTAGTTAAGCTCAAAATATTAGTTAAGCTAAAAAGGTTGGGTTAGCTCAAAAAGTTAGGTTAGCTCAAAACCTAAGGTTTAATCAAAAGGTTAGTTAAGCTCAAAAAGTTAAGTTAGCTCAAAACGTCAAGTTTGCTCAAAATATTAGTTTAGCTCAAACGGTTAGGTTTGCTCAAAAAGTAAGGTTAGCTCAAAAAGTTAGGTTAGCTCAAAACGTTAAGTTAGCTCAAAAAGGTTGGGTTTGGTCAAAAGGTAAGGTAAGCTCACAAGGTAAGGTTAGCTCGAAAAGTTAAGTTAGCTCAAAACGTCAAGTTTGCTCAAAATATTAGTTTAGCTCAAACGGTTAGGTTTGCTCAAAAAGTAAGGTTAGCTCAAAAAGTTAGGTTAGCTCAAAACGTTAAGTTAGCTCAAAAAGGTTGGGTTTGGTCAAAAGGTAAGGTAAGCTCACAAGGTAAGGTTAGCTCGAAAAGTTAAGTTAGCTCAAAACGTTAAGTTTGCTCAAAATATTAGTTTAGCTCAAAAATTTAAGTTAGCTCAAAACGTAAGGTTTAATCAAAAGGTTAGTTAAGCTCAAAATATTAGTTAAGCTAAAAAGGTTGGGTTAGCTCAAAAAGTTAGGTTAGCTCAAAACCTAAGGTTTAATCAAAAGGTTAGTTAAGCTCAAAAAGTTAAGTTAGCTCAAAACGTCAAGTTTGCTCAAAATATTAGTTTAGCTCAAACGGTTAGGTTTGCTCAAAAAGTAAGGTTAGCTCAAAAAGTTAGGTTAGCTCAAAACGTTAAGTTAGCTCAAAAAGGTTGGGTTTGGTCAAAAGGTAAGGTAAGCTCACAAGGTAAGGTTAGCTCGAAAAGTTAAGTTAGGTCAAAAGGTTAGGTTAGGTCAAAAGGTTAGGTTAGCTCAAAAAGTAAGGTAAGCTCACAAGGTAAGGTTAGCTCGAAAAGTTGAGTTAGGTCAAAAGGTTAGGTTAGGTCAAAAGGTTAGGTTAGCTCAAAAAGTAAGGTAACCTCAAAAAGTTAAGTAAGTTCAAAACGTTAGGTTAGCTCAAAAAGTTAGGTTAGCTCAAAACGCAAGGTTTAATCAAAAGGTTAGTTAATCTAAAAAGTGAGGTTAGCTCAAAACGTTAAGTAAGTTCACAACGTTAGCGTTAGGTTAAAGTTAGGTTAGCTCAAAAAGTTAGGTTAGGTCAAAAGGTTAGGTTAGCTCAAAAAGTTAGGTTAGCTCCAAACGTTAAGTTAGCTCAAAATATTAGTTTAGCTCAAAAGGTTAGGTTAGCTCAAAAAGATAGGTTAGCTCAAACGTAAGGTTTAATCAAAAGGTTAGCTTAGCTCAAAAAGTTAGGTTAGCTCACAAGGATAGGCTAGCTCAAAAATAAAGGTTAGCTTACAAGGTTAGGTTAGCTCAAAAAGTTAGGTTAGGTCAAAAGGTTAGGTTAGCTCAAAAAGTAAGGTAAGCTCACAAGGTAACGTTAGCTCGAAAAGTTAAGTTAGCTCAAAACGTTAAGTTAGCTCAAAATATTAGTTTAGCTCAAAAATTTAAGTTAGCTCAAAACGTAAGGTTTAATCAAAAGGTTAGTTAAGCTCAAAATATTAGTTAAGCTCAAAAGGTTGGGTTAGCTCAAAAAGTTAGGTTAGCTCAACACCTAAGGTTTAATCAAAAGGTTAGTTAAGCTCAAAAAGTTAAGTTAGCTCAAAACGTCAAGTTTGCTCAAAATATTAGTTTAGCTCAAACGGTTAGGTTTGCTCAAAAAGTAAAGTCAGCTCAAAAAGTTAGGTTAGCTCAAAACGTTAAGTTAGCTCAAAATATTAGTTTAGCTCAAAAGGTTGGGTTAGCTCAAAAAGTAAGGTTAGCTCAGACCGTTAGGTAAGCTCAAAAAGTTAGGTTAGCTCAAAACGTAAGGTTTAATCAAAAGGTTAGTTAAGCTAAAAAGTGAGGTTAGCTCAAAACGTTAAGTAAGTTCACAACGTTAGCGTTAGGTTAAAGTTAGGTTAGCTCAAAAAGTTATGTTAGCTCAAAATATTAGTTTAGCTCAAAAGGTTAGGTTAGCTCAAAAAGTTAGGTTAGCTCAAAAAGTAAGGTTAGCTCAAAAAGTTAGGTTAGCTCAAAAAGTTAGGTTAGCTCAAAAAGTTAGGTTAGTTCAAAAAGTTAGGTTAGCTCAAAAAGTTAGGTTAGCTCAAAAAGTTAGGTTAGCTCAAAAGGTTAGGGTAGCTCAAAATGTAAGGTAAGCTCACATGGTAAGGTAAGCTCGAAAAGTAAGGTTACCCCAAAACGTTAAGTTAGCTCAAAATATTAGTTTATCTCAAAAGGTTAGGTTAGCTCAAAAAGTTAGGTAAGCTCAAAATATTAGTTTAGATCAAAAGGTTAGGTTAGCTCAAAAGGTTAGGTTAGCTCAAAATGTAAGGTAAGCTCACATGGTAAGGTAAGCTCGAAAAGTTAGGTTAGCCCAAAACGTTAAGTTAGCTCAAAATATTAGTTTATCTAAAAAGGTTAGGTTAGCTCAAAAAGTTAGGTTAGCTCAAAAAGTTAGGTTAGCTCAAAACGTAAGGTTAGCTCACAAGGATAGGTTAGCTCAAAAATAAAGGTAAGCTAACAAGGTTAGGTTAGCTCAAAAAGTTAGGTTAGGTCAAAAGGTTAGGTTAGCTCAAAAAGTAAGGTAAGCTCACAAGGTAAGGTTAGCTCGAAAAGTTAAGTTAGGTCAAAAGGTTAGGTTAGGTCAAAAGGTTAGGTTAGCTCAAAAAGTAAGGTAACCTCAAAAAGTTAAGTAAGTTGAAAACGTTAGGTTAGCTCAAAAAGTTAGGTTAGCTCAAAACGTAAGGTTTAATCAAAAGGTTAGGTTAGCTCAAAAAGTAAGGTTAGCTCAAAACGTTAGGTTAGCTCTAAAAGGTTGGGTTTGGTCAAAAGGTAAGGTAAGCTCACAAGGTAAGGTTAGCTCGAAAAGTTAAGTTAGGTCAAAAGGTTAGGTTAGGTCAAAAGGTTAGGTTAGCTCAAAAAGTAAGGTAACCTCAAAAAGTTAGGTTTGGTCAAAAGGTAAGGTAAGCTCACAAGGTAAGGTTAGCTCGAAAAGTTAAGTTAGGTCAAAAGGTTAGGTTATGTCAAAAGGTTAGGTTAGTTCAAAAAGTTAGGTTAGGTCAAAAGGTTAGGTTAGCTCAAAAAGTAAGGTAAGCTCACAAGGTTAGGTTAGCTCGAAAAGTTAAGTTAGGTCAAAAGGTTAGGTTATGTCAAAAGGTTAGGTTAGTTCAAAAAGTTAGGTTAGGTCAAAAGGTTAGGTTAGCTCAAAAAGTAAGGTAAGCTCACAAGGTAAGGTTAGCTCGAAAAGTTAAGTTAGGTCAAAAGGTTAGGTTAGGTCAAAAGGTTAGGTTAGCTCAAAAAGTAAGGTAACCTCAAAAAGTTAAGTAAGTTCAAAACGTTAGGTTAGCTCAAAAAGTAAGGTTAGCTCAAAACGTAAGGTTTAATCAAAAGGTTAGGTTAGCTCAAAAAGTAAGGTTAGCTCAAAACGTTAGGTTAGCTCAAAAAGGTTGGGTTTGGTCAAAAGGTAAGGTAAGCTCACAAGGTAAGGTTAGCTCGAAAAGTTAAGTTAGGTCAAAAGGTTAGGTTAGGTCAAAAGGTTAGGTTAGCTCAAAAAGTAAGGTAACCTCAAAAAGTTAGGTTAGCTCAAAAAGTAAGGTAAGCTCACAAGGTAAGGTTAGCTCGAAAAGTTAAGTTAGGTCAAAAGGTTAGGTTAGGTCAAAAGGTTAGGTTAGCTCAAAAAGTAAGGTAACCTCAAAAAGTTAAGTAAGTTCAAAACGTTAGGTTAGCTCAAAAAGTTAGGTTAGCTCAAAACGTAAGGTTTAATCAAAAGGTTAGGTTAGCTCAAAAAGTAAGGTTAGCTCAAAAAGTTAGGTTAGCTCAAAAAGTTAGGTTAGTTCAAAAAGTTAGGTTAGCTCAAAAAGTTAGGTTAGCTCAAAAAGTTAGGTTAGCTCAAAAGGTTAGGTTAGCTCAAAATGTAAGGTAAGCTCACATGGTAAGGTAAGCTCGAAAAGTAAGGTTACCCCAAAACGTTAAGTTAGCTCAAAATATTAGTTTATCTCAAAAGGTTAGGTTAGCTCAAAAAGTTAGGTAAGCTCAAAATATTAGTTTAGATCAAAAGGTTAGGTTAGCTCAAAAGGTTAGGTTAGCTCAAAATGTAAGGTAAGCTCACATGGTAAGGTAAGCTCGAAAAGTTAGGTTAGCCCAAAACGTTAAGTTAGCTCAAAATATTAGTTTATCTAAAAAGGTTAGGTTAGCTCAAAAAGTTAGGTTAGCTCAAAAAGTTAGGTTAGCTCAAAACGTAAGGTTAGCTCACAAGGATAGGTTAGCTCAAAAATAAAGGTAAGCTAACAAGGTTAGGTTAGCTCAAAAAGTTAGGTTAGGTCAAAAGGTTAGGTTAGCTCAAAAAGTAAGGTAAGCTCACAAGGTAAGGTTAGCTCGAAAAGTTAAGTTAGGTCAAAAGGTTAGGTTAGGTCAAAAGGTTAGGTTAGCTCAAAAAGTAAGGTAACCTCAAAAAGTTAAGTAAGTTGAAAACGTTAGGTTAGCTCAAAAAGTTAGGTTAGCTCAAAACGTAAGGTTTAATCAAAAGGTTAGGTTAGCTCAAAAAGTAAGGTTAGCTCAAAACGTTAGGTTAGCTCTAAAAGGTTGGGTTTGGTCAAAAGGTAAGGTAAGCTCACAAGGTAAGGTTAGCTCGAAAAGTTAAGTTAGGTCAAAAGGTTAGGTTAGGTCAAAAGGTTAGGTTAGCTCAAAAAGTAAGGTAACCTCAAAAAGTTAGGTTTGGTCAAAAGGTAAGGTAAGCTCACAAGGTAAGGTTAGCTCGAAAAGTTAAGTTAGGTCAAAAGGTTAGGTTATGTCAAAAGGTTAGGTTAGTTCAAAAAGTTAGGTTAGGTCAAAAGGTTAGGTTAGCTCAAAAAGTAAGGTAAGCTCACAAGGTTAGGTTAGCTCGAAAAGTTAAGTTAGGTCAAAAGGTTAGGTTATGTCAAAAGGTTAGGTTAGTTCAAAAAGTTAGGTTAGGTCAAAAGGTTAGGTTAGCTCAAAAAGTAAGGTAAGCTCACAAGGTAAGGTTAGCTCGAAAAGTTAAGTTAGGTCAAAAGGTTAGGTTAGGTCAAAAGGTTAGGTTAGCTCAAAAAGTAAGGTAACCTCAAAAAGTTAAGTAAGTTCAAAACGTTAGGTTAGCTCAAAAAGTAAGGTTAGCTCAAAACGTAAGGTTTAATCAAAAGGTTAGGTTAGCTCAAAAAGTAAGGTTAGCTCAAAACGTTAGGTTAGCTCAAAAAGGTTGGGTTTGGTCAAAAGGTAAGGTAAGCTCACAAGGTAAGGTTAGCTCGAAAAGTTAAGTTAGGTCAAAAGGTTAGGTTAGGTCAAAAGGTTAGGTTAGCTCAAAAAGTAAGGTAACCTCAAAAAGTTAGGTTAGCTCAAAACGTTAAGTTAGCTCAAAATATTGGTTTAGCTCAAAAGGTTGGGTTAGCTCAAAAAGTTAGGTTAGCTCAAAACGTAAGGTTTAATCAAAAGGTTAGTTAAGCTCAAAATATTAGTTAAGCTCAAAAGGTTGGGTTAGCTCAAAAAGTTAGGTTAGCTCAAAACCTAAGGTTTAATCAAAAGGTTAGTTAAGCTCAAAAAGTTAAGTAAGCTCAAAACGTCAAGTTTGCTCAAAATATTAGTTAAGCTCAAACGGTTAGGTTTGCTCAAAAAGTAAGGTTAGCTCAAAAAGTTAGGTTAGCTCAAAACGTTAAGTTAGCTCAAAATATTAGTTTAGCTCACAAGGTTGGGTTAGCTCAAAAAGTTAAGTAAGTTCAAAACGTTAGGTAAGCTCAAAAAGTTAGGTTAGCTCAAAACGTAAGGTTTAATCAAAAGGTTAGTTAAGCTAAAAAGTGAGGTTAGCTCAAAACGTTAAGTAAGTTCACAACGTTAGCGTTAGGTTAAAGTTAGGTTAGCTCAAAAAGTTAGGTTAGCTCAAAATATTAGTTTAGCTCAAAAGGTTAGGTTAGCTCAAAAAGTTAAGTTAGGTCAAAAGGTTAGGTTATGTCAAAAGGTTAGGTTAGTTCAAAAAGTTAGGTTAGGTCAAAAGGTTAGGTTAGCTCAAAAAGTAAGGTAAGCTCACAAGGTAAGGTTAGCTCGAAAAGTTAAGTTAGGTCAAAAGGTTAGGTTAGGTCAAAAGGTTAGGTTAGGTCAAAAGGTTAGGTTAGCTCAAAAAGTAAGGTAACCTCAAAAAGTTAAGTAAGTTCAAAACGTTAGGTTAGCTCAAAAAGTTAGGTTAGCTCAAAACGCAAGGTTTAATCAAAAGGTTAGTTAAGCTAAAAAGTGAGGTTAGCTCAAAACGTTAAGTAAGTTCACAAAGTTAATATTAGTTTAGCTCAAAAGGTTAGGTTAGCTCAAAAATTTAAGTTAGCTCAAAACGTAAGGTTTAATCAAAAGGTTAGTTAAGCTCAAAATATTAGTTAAGCTCAAAAGGTTGGGTTAGCTCAAAAAGTTAGGTTAGCTCAAAACCTAAGGTTTAATCAAAAGGTTAGTTAAGCTCAAAAAGTTAAGTAAGCTCAAAACGTCAAGTTTGCTCAAAATATTAGTTAAGCTCAAACGGTTAGGTTAGCTCAAAAAGATAGGTTAGCTCAAACGTAAGGTTTAATCAAAAGGTTAGCTTAGCTCAAAAAGTTAGGTTAGCTCACAAGGATAGGCTAGCTCAAAAATAAAGGTTAGCTTACAAGGTTAGGTTAGCTCAAAAAGTTAGGTTAGGTCAAAAGGTTAGGTTAGCTCAAAAAGTAAGGTAAGCTCACAAGGTAACGTTAGCTCGAAAAGTTAAGTTAGCTCAAAACGTTAAGTTAGCTCAAAATATTAGTTTAGCTCAAAAATTTAAGTTAGCTCAAAACGTAAGGTTTAATCAAAAGGTTAGTTAAGCTCAAAATATTAGTTAAGCTCAAAAGGTTGGGTTAGCTCAAAAAGTTAGGTTAGCTCAACACCTAAGGTTTAATCAAAAGGTTAGTTAAGCTCAAAAAGTTAAGTTAGCTCAAAACGTCAAGTTTGCTCAAAATATTAGTTTAGCTCAAACGGTTAGGTTTGCTCAAAAAGTAAGGTTAGCTCAAAAAGTTAGGTTAGCTCAAAACGTTAAGTTAGCTCAAAATATTAGTTTAGCTCAAAAGGTTGGGTTAGCTCAAAAAGTAAGGTTAGCTCAGACCGTTAGGTAAGCTCAAAAAGTTAGGTTAGCTCAAAACGTAAGGTTTAATCAAAAGGTTAGTTAAGCTAAAAAGTGAGGTTAGCTCAAAACGTTAAGTAAGTTCACAACGTTAGCGTTAGGTTAAAGTTAGGTTAGCTCAAAAAGTTAGGTTAGCTCAAAATATTAGTTAAGCTCAAAAGGTTAGGTTAGCTCAAAAAGTTAGGTTAGCTCAAAAAGTAAGGTTAGCTCAAAAAGTTAGGTTAGCTCAAAAAGTTAGGTTAGCTCAAAAAGTTAGGTTAGTTCAAAAAGTTAGGTTAGCTCAAAAAGTTAGGTAAGCTCAAAAAGTTAGGTTAGCTCAAAAGGTTAGGTTAGCTCAAAATGTAAGGTAAGCTCACATGGTAAGGTAAGCTCGAAAAGTAAGGTTACCCCAAAACGTTAAGTTAGCTCAAAATATTAGTTTATCTCAAAAGGTTAGGTTAGCTCAAAAAGTTAGGTAAGCTCAAAATATTAGTTTAGATCAAAAGGTTAGGTTAGCTCAAAAGGTTAGGTTAGCTCAAAATGTAAGGTAAGCTCACATGGTAAGGTAAGCTCGAAAAGTTAGGTTAGCCCAAAACGTTAAGTTAGCTCAAAATATTAGTTTATCTAAAAAGGTTAGGTTAGCTCAAAAAGTTAGGTTAGCTCAAAAAGTTAGGTTAGCTCAAAACGTAAGGTTAGCTCACAAGGATAGGTTAGCTCAAAAATAAAGGTAAGCTAACAAGGTTAGGTTAGCTCAAAAAGTTAGGTTAGGTCAAAAGTTTAGGTTAGCTCAAAAAGTAAGGTAAGCTCACAAGGTAAGGTTAGCTCGAAAAGTTAAGTTAGGTCAAAAGGTTAGGTTAGGTCAAAAGGTTAGGTTAGCTCAAAAAGTAAGGTAACCTCAAAAAGTTAAGTAAGTTCAAAACGTTAGGTTAGCTCAAAAAGTTAGGTTAGCTCAAAACGTAAGGTTTAATCAAAAGGTTAGGTTAGCTCAAAAAGTAAGGTTAGCTCAAAACGTTAGGTTAGCTCTAAAAGGTTGGGTTTGGTCAAAAGGTAAGGTAAGCTCACAAGGTAAGGTTAGCTCGAAAAGTTAAGTTAGGTCAAAAGGTTAGGTTAGGTCAAAAGGTTAGGTTAGCTCAAAAAGTAAGGTAACCTCAAAAAGTTAGGTTTGGTCAAAAGGTAAGGTAAGCTCACAAGGTAAGGTTAGCTCGAAAAGTTAAGTTAGGTCAAAAGGTTAGGTTATGTCAAAAGGTAAGGTTAGTTCAAAAAGTTAGGTTAGGTCAAAAGGTTAGGTTAGCTCAAAAAGTAAGGTAAGCTCACAAGGTTAGGTTAGCTCGAAAAGTTAAGTTAGGTCAAAAGGTTAGGTTATGTCAAAAGGTTAGGTTAGTTCAAAAAGTTAGGTTAGGTCAAAAGGTTAGGTTAGCTCAAAAAGTAAGGTAAGCTCACAAGGTAAGGTTAGCTCGAAAAGTTAAGTTAGGTCAAAAGGTTAGGTTAGGTCAAAAGGTTAGGTTAGCTCAAAAAGTAAGGTAACCTCAAAAAGTTAAGTAAGTTCAAAACGTTAGGTTAGCTCAAAAAGTAAGGTTAGCTCAAAACGTAAGGTTTAATCAAAAGGTTAGGTTAGCTCAAAAAGTAAGGTTAGCTCAAAACGTTAGGTTAGCTCAAAAAGGTTGGGTTTGGTCAAAAGGTAAGGTAAGCTCACAAGGTAAGGTTAGCTCGAAAAGTTAAGTTAGGTCAAAAGGTTAGGTTAGGTCAAAAGGTTAGGTTAGCTCAAAAAGTAAGGTAACCTCAAAAAGTTAGGTTAGCTCAAAACGTTAAGTTAGCTCAAAATATTGGTTTAGCTCAAAAGGTTGGGTTAGCTCAAAAAGTTAGGTTAGCTCAAAACGTAAGGTTTAATCAAAAGGTTAGTTAAGCTCAAAATATTAGTTAAGCTCAAAAGGTTGGGTTAGCTCAAAAAGTTAGGTTAGCTCAAAACCTAAGGTTTAATCAAAAGGTTAGTTAAGCTCAAAAAGTTAAGTAAGCTCAAAACGTCAAGTTTGCTCAAAATATTAGTTAAGCTCAAACGGTTAGGTTTGCTCAAAAAGTAAGGTTAGCTCAAAAAGTTAGGTTAGCTCAAAACGTTAAGTTAGCTCAAAATATTAGTTTAGCTCACAAGGTTGGGTTAGCTCAAAAAGTTAAGTAAGTTCAAAACGTTAGGTAAGCTCAAAAAGTTAGGTTAGCTCAAAACGTAAGGTTTAATCAAAAGGTTAGTTAAGCTAAAAAGTGAGGTTAGCTCAAAACGTTAAGTAAGTTCACAACGTTAGCGTTAGGTTAAAGTTAGGTTAGCTCAAAAAGTTAGGTTAGCTCAAAATATTAGTTTAGCTCAAAAGGTTAGGTTAGCTCAAAAAGTTAAGTTAGGTCAAAAGGTTAGGTTATGTCAAAAGGTTAGGTTAGTTCAAAAAGTTAGGTTAGGTCAAAAGGTTAGGTTAGCTCAAAAAGTAAGGTAAGCTCACAAGGTAAGGTTAGCTCGAAAAGTTAAGTTAGGTCAAAAGGTTAGGTTAGGTCAAAAGGTTAGGTTAGGTCAAAAGGTTAGGTTAGCTCAAAAAGTAAGGTAACGTCAAAAAGTTAAGTAAGTTCAAAACGTTAGGTTAGCTCAAAAAGTTAGGTTAGCTCAAAACGCAAGGTTTAATCAAAAGGTTAGTTAAGCTAAAAAGTGAGGTTAGCTCAAAACGTTAAGTAAGTTCACAAAGTTAATATTAGTTTAGCTCAAAAGGTTAGGTTAGCTCAAAAATTTAAGTTAGCTCAAAACGTAAGGTTTAATCAAAAGGTTAGTTAAGCTCAAAATATTAGTTAAGCTCAAAAGGTTGGGGTAGCTCAAAAAGTTAGGTTAGCTCAAAACCTAAGGTTTAATCAAAAGGTTAGTTAAGCTCAAAAAGTTAAGTAAGCTCAAAACGTCAAGTTTGCTCAAAATATTAGTTAAGCTCAAACGGTTAGGTTTGCTCAAAAAGTAAGGTTAGGTTTTTTAATCAAAAGGTTAGGTTAGCTCAAAACGTTAGGTTAGCTCAAAAAGGTTGGGTTTGGTCAAAAGGTAAGGTAAGCTCACAAGGTAAGGTTAGCTCGAAAAGTTAAGTTAGGTCAAAAGGTTAGGTTAGGTCAAAAGGTTAGGTTAGCTCAAAAAGTAAGGTAACCTCAAAAAGTTAGGTTAGCTCAAAACGTTAAGTTAGCTCAAAATATTGGTTTAGCTCAAAAGGTTGGGTTAGCTCAAAAAGTTAGGTTAGCTCAAAACGTAAGGTTTAATCAAAAGGTTAGTTAAGCTCAAAATATTAGTTTAGCTCAAAAGGTTGGGTTAGCTCATAAAGTTAGGTTAGCTCAAAACCTAAGGTTTAATCAAAAGGTTAGTTAAGCTCAAAAAGTTAAGTTAGCTCAAAACGTCAAGTTTGCTCAAAATATTAGTTAAGCTCAAACGGTTAGGTTTGCTCAAAAAGTTAGGTTAGCTCAAAAAGTTAGGTTAGCTCAAAACGTTAAGTTAGCTCAAAATATTAGTTTAGCTCAAAAGGTTAGGTTAGCTCAAAAAGTTAAGTTAGGTCAAAAGGTTAGGTTATGTCAAAAGGTTAGGTTAGTTCAAAAAGTTAGGTTAGGTCAAAAGGTTAGGTTAGCTCAAAAAGTAAGGTAAGCTCACAAGGTAAGGTTAGCTCGAAAAGTTAAGTTAGGTCAAAAGGTTAGGTTAGGTCAAAAGGTTAGGTTAGCTCAAAAAGTAAGGTAACCTCAAAAAGTTAAGTAAGTTCAAAACGTTAGGTTAGCTCAAAAAGTTAGGTTAGTTCAAAACGCAAGGTTTAATCAAAAGGTAAGTTAAGCTAAAAAGTGAGGTTAGCTCAAAACGTTAAGTAAGTTCACAACGTTAGCGTTAGGTTAAAGTTAGGTTAGCTCAAAAAGTTAGGTTAGGTCAAAAGGTTAGGTTAGCTCAAAAAGTAAGGTAAGCTCACATGGTAAGGTTAGCTCGAAAAGTTAGGTTAGCTCCAAACGTTAAGTTAGCTCAAAATATTAGTTTAGCTCAAAAGGTTAGGTTAGCTCAAAAAGTTAGGTTAGCTCAAACGTAAGGTTTAATCAAAAGGTTAGCTTAGCTCAAAAAGTAAGGTAAGCTTACATGGTAAGGTTAGCTCGAAAAGTTAGGTTAGCTCAAAAAGTTAGGTTAGCTCAAAAAGTTAGGTTAGCTCAAAATATTAGTTTAGATCAAAAGGTTAGGTTAGCTCAAAAGGTTAGGTTAGCTCAAAATGTAAGGTAAGCTCACATGGTAAGGTAAGCTCGAAAAGTTAGGTTAGCCCAAAACGTTAAGTAAGCTCAGATATTAGTTTATCTAAAAAGGTTAGGTTAGCTCAAAAAGTAAGGTTAGCTCAAAAAGTTAGGATAGCTCAAAACGTAAGGTTAGCTCACAAGGATAGGTTAGCTCAAAAATAAAGGTAAGCTAACAAGGTTAGGTTAGCTCAAAAAGTTAGGTTAGGTCAAAAGGTTAGGTTAGGTCAAAAGGTTAGGTTAGCTCAAAAAGTAAGGTAACCTCAAAAAGTTAAGTAAGTTCAAAACGTTAGGTTAGCTCAAAAAGTTAGGTTAGCTCAAAACGTAAGGTTTAATCAAAAGGTTAGGTTAGCTCAAAAAGTAAGGTTAGCTCAAAACGTTAGGTTAGCTCAAAAAGGTTGGGTTTGGTCAAAAGGTAAGGTAAGCTCACAAGGTAAGGTTAGCTCGAAAAGTTAAGTTAGGTCAAAAGGTTAGGTTAGGTCAAAAGGTTAGGTTAGCTCAAAAAGTAAGGTAACCTCAAAAAGTTAGGTTTGGTCAAAAGGTAAGGTAAGCTCACAAGGTAAGGTTAGCTCGAAAAGTTAAGTTAGGTCAAAAGGTTAGGTTATGTCAAAAGGTTAGGTTAGTTCAAAAAGTTAGGTTAGGTCAAAAGGTTAGGTTAGCTCAAAAAGTAAGGTAACCTCAAAAAGTTAAGTAAGTTCAAAACGTTAGGTTAGCTCAAAAAGTAAGGTTAGCTCAAAACGTAAGGTTTAATCAAAAGGTTAGGTTAGCTCAAAAAGTAAGGTTAGCTCAAAACGTTAGGTTAGCTCAAAAAGGTTGGGTTTGGTCAAAAGGTAAGGTAAGCTCACAAGGTAAGGTTAGCTCGAAAAGTTAAGTTAGGTCAAAAGGTTAGGTTAGGTCAAAAGGTTAGGTTAGCTCAAAAAGTAAGGTAAGCTCACATGGTAAGGTAAGCTCGAAAAGTTAGGTTAGCCCAAAACGTTAAGTAAGCTCAGATATTAGTTTATCTAAAAAGGTTAGGTTAGCTCAAAATGTAAGGTTAGCTCAAAAAGTTAGGTTAGCTCAAAACGTAAGGTTAGCTCACAAGGATAGGTTAGCTCAAAAATAAAGGTAAGCTAACAAGGTTAGGTTAGTTCAAAAAGTTAGGTTAGGTCAAAAGGTTAGGTTAGCTCAAAAAGTAAGGTAAGCTCACAAGGTAAGGTTAGCTCGAAAAGTTAAGTTAGGTCAAAAGGTTAGGTTAGGTCAAAAGGTTAGGTTAGCTCAAAAAGTAAGGTAACCTCAAAAAGTTAAGTAAGTTCAAAACGTTAGGTTAGCTCAAAAAGTTAGGTTAGTTCAAAACGCAAGGTTTAATCAAAAGGTAAGTTAAGCTAAAAAGTGAGGTTAGCTCAAAACGTTAAGTAAGTTCACAACGTTAGCGTTAGGTTAAAGTTAGGTTAGCTCAAAAAGTTAGGTTAGGTCAAAAGGTTAGGTTAGCTCAAAAAGTAAGGTAAGCTCACATGGTAAGGTTAGCTCGAAAAGTTAGGTTAGCTCCAAACGTTAAGTTAGCTCAAAATATTAGTTTAGCTCAAAAGGTTAGGTTAGCTCAAAAAGTTAGGTTAGCTCAAACGTAAGGTTTAATCAAAAGGTTAGCTTAGCTCAAAAAGTAAGGTAAGCTTACATGGTAAGGTTAGCTCGAAAAGTTAGGTTAGCTCAAAAAGTTAGGTTAGCTCCAAAAGTTTGGTTAGCTCAAAATATTAGTTTAGATCAAAAGGTTAGGTTAGCTCAAAAGGTTAGGTTAGCTCAAAATGTAAGGTAAGCTCACATGGTAAGGTAAGCTCGAAAAGTTAGGTTAGCCCAAAACGTTAAGTAAGCTCAGATATTAGTTTATCTAAAAAGGTTAGGTTAGCTCAAAAAGTAAGGTTAGCTCAAAAAGTTAGGTTAGCTCAAAACGTAAGGTTAGCTCACAAGGATAGGTTAGCTCAAAAATAAAGGTAAGCTAACAAGGTTAGGTTAGCTCAAAAAGTTAGGTTAGGTCAAAAGGTTAGGTTAGCTCAAAAAGTAAGGTAAGCTCACAAGGTAAGGTTAGCTCGAAAAGTTAAGTTAGGTCAAAAGGTTAGGTTAGGTCAAAAGGTTAGGTTAGCTCAAAACGTAAGGTTTAATCAAAAGGTTAGTTAAGCTAAAAAGTGAGGTTAGCTCAAAACGTTAAGTAAGTTCACAACGTTAGCGTTAGGTTAAAGTTAGGTTAGCTCAAAAAGTTAGGTTAGCTCAAAATATTAGTTTAGCTCAAAAGGTTAGGTTAGCTCAAAAAGTTAAGTTAGGTCAAAAGGTTAGGTTATGTCAAAAGGTTAGGTTAGTTCAAAAAGTTAGGTTAGGTCAAAAGGTTAGGTTAGCTCAAAAAGTAAGGTAAGCTCACAAGGTAAGGTTAGCTCGAAAAGTTAAGTTAGGTCAAAAGGTTAGGTTAGGTCAAAAGGTTAGGTTAGGTCAAAAGGTTAGGTTAGCTCAAAAAGTAAGGTAACCTCAAAAAGTTAAGTAAGTTCAAAACGTTAGGTTAGCTCAAAAAGTTAGGTTAGCTCAAAACGCAAGGTTTAATCAAAAGGTTAGTTAAGCTAAAAAGTGAGGTTAGCTCAAAACGTTAAGTAAGTTCACAAAGTTAATATTAGTTTAGCTCAAAAGGTTAGGTTAGCTCAAAAATTTAAGTTAGCTCAAAACGTAAGGTTTAATCAAAAGGTTAGTTAAGCTCAAAATATTAGTTAAGCTCAAAAGGTTGGGTTAGCTCAAAAAGTTAGGTTAGCTCAAAACCTAAGGTTTAATCAAAAGGTTAGTTAAGCTCAAAAAGTTAAGTAAGCTCAAAACGTCAAGTTTGCTCAAAATATTAGTTAAGCTCAAACGGTTAGGTTAGCTCAAAAAGATAGGTTAGCTCAAACGTAAGGTTTAATCAAAAGGTTAGCTTAGCTCAAAAAGTTAGGTTAGCTCACAAGGATAGGCTAGCTCAAAAATAAAGGTTAGCTTACAAGGTTAGGTTAGCTCAAAAAGTTAGGTTAGGTCAAAAGGTTAGGTTAGCTCAAAAAGTAAGGTAAGCTCACAAGGTAACGTTAGCTCGAAAAGTTAAGTTAGCTCAAAACGTTAAGTTAGCTCAAAATATTAGTTTAGCTCAAAAATTTAAGTTAGCTCAAAACGTAAGGTTTAATCAAAAGGTTAGTTAAGCTCAAAATATTAGTTAAGCTCAAAAGGTTGGGTTAGCTCAAAAAGTTAGGTTAGCTCAACACCTAAGGTTTAATCAAAAGGTTAGTTAAGCTCAAAAAGTTAAGTTAGCTCAAAACGTCAAGTTTGCTCAAAATATTAGTTTAGCTCAAACGGTTAGGTTTGCTCAAAAAGTAAGGTTAGCTCAAAAAGTTAGGTTAGCTCAAAACGTTAAGTTAGCTCAAAATATTAGTTTAGCTCAAAAGGTTGGGTTAGCTCAAAAAGTAAGGTTAGCTCAGACCGTTAGGTAAGCTCAAAAAGTTAGGTTAGCTCAAAACGTAAGGTTTAATCAAAAGGTTAGTTAAGCTAAAAAGTGAGGTTAGCTCAAAACGTTAAGTAAGTTCACAACGTTAGCGTTAGGTTAAAGTTAGGTTAGCTCAAAAAGTTAGGTTAGCTCAAAATATTAGTTTAGCTCAAAAGGTTAGGTTAGCTCAAAAAGTTAGGTTAGCTCAAAAAGTAAGGTTAGCTCAAAAAGTTAGGTTAGCTCAAAAAGTTAGGTTAGCTCAAAAAGTTAGGTTAGTTCAAAAAGTTAGGTTAGCTCAAAAAGTTAGGTAAGCTCAAAAAGTTAGGTTAGCTCAAAAGGTTAGGTTAGCTCAAAATGTAAGGTAAGCTCACATGGTAAGGTAAGCTCGAAAAGTAAGGTTACCCCAAAACGTTAAGTTAGCTCAAAATATTAGTTTATCTCAAAAGGTTAGGTTAGCTCAAAAAGTTAGGTAAGCTCAAAATATTAGTTTAGATCAAAAGGTTAGGTTAGCTCAAAAGGTTAGGTTAGCTCAAAATGTAAGGTAAGCTCACATGGTAAGGTAAGCTCGAAAAGTTAGGTTAGCCCAAAACGTTAAGTTAGCTCAAAATATTAGTTTATCTAAAAAGGTTAGGTTAGCTCAAAAAGTTAGGTTAGCTCAAAAAGTTAGGTTAGCTCAAAACGTAAGGTTAGCTCACAAGGATAGGTTAGCTCAAAAATAAAGGTAAGCTAACAAGGTTAGGTTAGCTCAAAAAGTTAGGTTAGGTCAAAAGGTTAGGTTAGCTCAAAAAGTAAGGTAAGCTCACAAGGTAAGGTTAGCTCGAAAAGTTAAGTTAGGTCAAAAGGTTAGGTTAGGTCAAAAGGTTAGGTTAGCTCAAAAAGTAAGGTAACCTCAAAAAGTTAAGTAAGTTCAAAACGTTAGGTTAGCTCAAAAAGTTAGGTTAGCTCAAAACGTAAGGTTTAATCAAAAGGTTAGGTTAGCTCAAAAAGTAAGGTTAGCTCAAAACGTTAGGTTAGCTCTAAAAGGTTGGGTTTGGTCAAAAGGTAAGGTAAGCTCACAAGGTAAGGTTAGCTCGAAAAGTTAAGTTAGGTCAAAAGGTTAGGTTAGGTCAAAAGGTTAGGTTAGCTCAAAAAGTAAGGTAACCTCAAAAAGTTAGGTTTGGTCAAAAGGTAAGGTAAGCTCACAAGGTAAGGTTAGCTCGAAAAGTTAAGTTAGGTCAAAAGGTTAGGTTATGTCAAAAGGTAAGGTTAGTTCAAAAAGTTAGGTTAGGTCAAAAGGTTAGGTTAGCTCAAAAAGTAAGGTAAGCTCACAAGGTTAGGTTAGCTCGAAAAGTTAAGTTAGGTCAAAAGGTTAGGTTATGTCAAAAGGTTAGGTTAGTTCAAAAAGTTAGGTTAGGTCAAAAGGTTAGGTTAGCTCAAAAAGTAAGGTAAGCTCACAAGGTAAGGTTAGCTCGAAAAGTTAAGTTAGGTCAAAAGGTTAGGTTAGGTCAAAAGGTTAGGTTAGCTCAAAAAGTAAGGTAACCTCAAAAAGTTAAGTAAGTTCAAAACGTTAGGTTAGCTCAAAAAGTAAGGTTAGCTCAAAACGTAAGGTTTAATCAAAAGGTTAGGTTAGCTCAAAAAGTAAGGTTAGCTCAAAACGTTAGGTTAGCTCAAAAAGGTTGGGTTTGGTCAAAAGGTAAGGTAAGCTCACAAGGTAAGGTTAGCTCGAAAAGTTAAGTTAGGTCAAAAGGTTAGGTTAGGTCAAAAGGTTAGGTTAGCTCAAAAAGTAAGGTAACCTCAAAAAGTTAGGTTAGCTCAAAACGTTAAGTTAGCTCAAAATATTGGTTTAGCTCAAAAGGTTGGGTTAGCTCAAAAAGTTAGGTTAGCTCAAAACGTAAGGTTTAATCAAAAGGTTAGTTAAGCTCAAAATATTAGTTAAGCTCAAAAGGTTGGGTTAGCTCAAAAAGTTAGGTTAGCTCAAAACCTAAGGTTTAATCAAAAGGTTAGTTAAGCTCAAAAAGTTAAGTAAGCTCAAAACGTCAAGTTTGCTCAAAATATTAGTTAAGCTCAAACGGTTAGGTTTGCTCAAAAAGTAAGGTTAGCTCAAAAAGTTAGGTTAGCTCAAAACGTTAAGTTAGCTCAAAATATTAGTTTAGCTCACAAGGTTGGGTTAGCTCAAAAAGTTAAGTAAGTTCAAAACGTTAGGTAAGCTCAAAAAGTTAGGTTAGCTCAAAACGTAAGGTTTAATCAAAAGGTTAGTTAAGCTAAAAAGTGAGGTTAGCTCAAAACGTTAAGTAAGTTCACAACGTTAGCGTTAGGTTAAAGTTAGGTTAGCTCAAAAAGTTAGGTTAGCTCAAAATATTAGTTTAGCTCAAAAGGTTAGGTTAGCTCAAAAAGTTAAGTTAGGTCAAAAGGTTAGGTTATGTCAAAAGGTTAGGTTAGTTCAAAAAGTTAGGTTAGGTCAAAAGGTTAGGTTAGCTCAAAAAGTAAGGTAAGCTCACAAGGTAAGGTTAGCTCGAAAAGTTAAGTTAGGTCAAAAGGTTAGGTTAGGTCAAAAGGTTAGGTTAGGTCAAAAGGTTAGGTTAGCTCAAAAAGTAAGGTAACGTCAAAAAGTTAAGTAAGTTCAAAACGTTAGGTTAGCTCAAAAAGTTAGGTTAGCTCAAAACGCAAGGTTTAATCAAAAGGTTAGTTAAGCTAAAAAGTGAGGTTAGCTCAAAACGTTAAGTAAGTTCACAAAGTTAATATTAGTTTAGCTCAAAAGGTTAGGTTAGCTCAAAAATTTAAGTTAGCTCAAAACGTAAGGTTTAATCAAAAGGTTAGTTAAGCTCAAAATATTAGTTAAGCTCAAAAGGTTGGGGTAGCTCAAAAAGTTAGGTTAGCTCAAAACCTAAGGTTTAATCAAAAGGTTAGTTAAGCTCAAAAAGTTAAGTAAGCTCAAAACGTCAAGTTTGCTCAAAATATTAGTTAAGCTCAAACGGTTAGGTTTGCTCAAAAAGTAAGGTTAGGTTTTTTAATCAAAAGGTTAGGTTAGCTCAAAACGTTAGGTTAGCTCAAAAAGGTTGGGTTTGGTCAAAAGGTAAGGTAAGCTCACAAGGTAAGGTTAGCTCGAAAAGTTAAGTTAGGTCAAAAGGTTAGGTTAGGTCAAAAGGTTAGGTTAGCTCAAAAAGTAAGGTAACCTCAAAAAGTTAGGTTAGCTCAAAACGTTAAGTTAGCTCAAAATATTGGTTTAGCTCAAAAGGTTGGGTTAGCTCAAAAAGTTAGGTTAGCTCAAAACGTAAGGTTTAATCAAAAGGTTAGTTAAGCTCAAAATATTAGTTTAGCTCAAAAGGTTGGGTTAGCTCATAAAGTTAGGTTAGCTCAAAACCTAAGGTTTAATCAAAAGGTTAGTTAAGCTCAAAAAGTTAAGTTAGCTCAAAACGTCAAGTTTGCTCAAAATATTAGTTAAGCTCAAACGGTTAGGTTTGCTCAAAAAGTTAGGTTAGCTCAAAAAGTTAGGTTAGCTCAAAACGTTAAGTTAGCTCAAAATATTAGTTTAGCTCAAAAGGTTAGGTTAGCTCAAAAAGTTAAGTTAGGTCAAAAGGTTAGGTTATGTCAAAAGGTTAGGTTAGTTCAAAAAGTTAGGTTAGGTCAAAAGGTTAGGTTAGCTCAAAAAGTAAGGTAAGCTCACAAGGTAAGGTTAGCTCGAAAAGTTAAGTTAGGTCAAAAGGTTAGGTTAGGTCAAAAGGTTAGGTTAGCTCAAAAAGTAAGGTAACCTCAAAAAGTTAAGTAAGTTCAAAACGTTAGGTTAGCTCAAAAAGTTAGGTTAGTTCAAAACGCAAGGTTTAATCAAAAGGTAAGTTAAGCTAAAAAGTGAGGTTAGCTCAAAACGTTAAGTAAGTTCACAACGTTA
Organism: Orthosia cruda; assembly: GCA_964057195.1. Taxonomy (NCBI): domain Eukaryota; kingdom Metazoa; phylum Arthropoda; class Insecta; order Lepidoptera; family Noctuidae; genus Orthosia; species Orthosia cruda. The sequence continues at coordinate 29,296,923 of OZ059827.1, forward strand.
GCGTTAGGTTAAAGTTAGGTTAGCTCAAAAAGTTAGGTTAGGTCAAAAGGTTAGGTTAGCTCAAAAAGTAAGGTAAGCTCACATGGTAAGGTTAGCTCGAAAAGTTAGGTTAGCTCCAAACGTTAAGTTAGCTCAAAATATTAGTTTAGCTCAAAAGGTTAGGTTAGCTCAAAAAGTTAGGTTAGCTCAAACGTAAGGTTTAATCAAAAGGTTAGCTTAGCTCAAAAAGTAAGGTAAGCTTACATGGTAAGGTTAGCTCGAAAAGTTAGGTTAGCTCAAAAAGTTAGGTTAGCTCAAAAAGTTAGGTTAGCTCAAAATATTAGTTTAGATCAAAAGGTTAGGTTAGCTCAAAAGGTTAGGTTAGCTCAAAATGTAAGGTAAGCTCACATGGTAAGGTAAGCTCGAAAAGTTAGGTTAGCCCAAAACGTTAAGTAAGCTCAGATATTAGTTTATCTAAAAAGGTTAGGTTAGCTCAAAAAGTAAGGTTAGCTCAAAAAGTTAGGTTAGCTCAAAACGTAAGGTTAGCTCACAAGGATAGGTTAGCTCAAAAATAAAGGTAAGCTAACAAGGTTAGGTTAGCTCAAAAAGTTAGGTTAGGTCAAAAGGTTAGGTTAGGTCAAAAGGTTAGGTTAGCTCAAAAAGTAAGGTAACCTCAAAAAGTTAAGTAAGTTCAAAACGTTAGGTTAGCTCAAAAAGTTAGGTTAGCTCAAAACGTAAGGTTTAATCAAAAGGTTAGGTTAGCTCAAAAAGTAAGGTTAGCTCAAAACGTTAGGTTAGCTCAAAAAGGTTGGGTTTGGTCAAAAGGTAAGGTAAGCTCACAAGGTAAGGTTAGCTCGAAAAGTTAAGTTAGGTCAAAAGGTTAGGTTAGGTCAAAAGGTTAGGTTAGCTCAAAAAGTAAGGTAACCTCAAAAAGTTAGGTTTGGTCAAAAGGTAAGGTAAGCTCACAAGGTAAGGTTAGCTCGAAAAGTTAAGTTAGGTCAAAAGGTTAGGTTATGTCAAAAGGTTAGGTTAGTTCAAAAAGTTAGGTTAGGTCAAAAGGTTAGGTTAGCTCAAAAAGTAAGGTAACCTCAAAAAGTTAAGTAAGTTCAAAACGTTAGGTTAGCTCAAAAAGTAAGGTTAGCTCAAAACGTAAGGTTTAATCAAAAGGTTAGGTTAGCTCAAAAAGTAAGGTTAGCTCAAAACGTTAGGTTAGCTCAAAAAGGTTGGGTTTGGTCAAAAGGTAAGGTAAGCTCACAAGGTAAGGTTAGCTCGAAAAGTTAAGTTAGGTCAAAAGGTTAGGTTAGGTCAAAAGGTTAGGTTAGCTCAAAAAGTAAGGTAAGCTCACATGGTAAGGTAAGCTCGAAAAGTTAGGTTAGCCCAAAACGTTAAGTAAGCTCAGATATTAGTTTATCTAAAAAGGTTAGGTTAGCTCAAAATGTAAGGTTAGCTCAAAAAGTTAGGTTAGCTCAAAACGTAAGGTTAGCTCACAAGGATAGGTTAGCTCAAAAATAAAGGTAAGCTAACAAGGTTAGGTTAGTTCAAAAAGTTAGGTTAGGTCAAAAGGTTAGGTTAGCTCAAAAAGTAAGGTAAGCTCACAAGGTAAGGTTAGCTCGAAAAGTTAAGTTAGGTCAAAAGGTTAGGTTAGGTCAAAAGGTTAGGTTAGCTCAAAAAGTAAGGTAACCTCAAAAAGTTAAGTAAGTTCAAAACGTTAGGTTAGCTCAAAAAGTTAGGTTAGTTCAAAACGCAAGGTTTAATCAAAAGGTAAGTTAAGCTAAAAAGTGAGGTTAGCTCAAAACGTTAAGTAAGTTCACAACGTTAGCGTTAGGTTAAAGTTAGGTTAGCTCAAAAAGTTAGGTTAGGTCAAAAGGTTAGGTTAGCTCAAAAAGTAAGGTAAGCTCACATGGTAAGGTTAGCTCGAAAAGTTAGGTTAGCTCCAAACGTTAAGTTAGCTCAAAATATTAGTTTAGCTCAAAAGGTTAGGTTAGCTCAAAAAGTTAGGTTAGCTCAAACGTAAGGTTTAATCAAAAGGTTAGCTTAGCTCAAAAAGTAAGGTAAGCTTACATGGTAAGGTTAGCTCGAAAAGTTAGGTTAGCTCAAAAAGTTAGGTTAGCTCAAAAAGTTAGGTTAGCTCAAAATATTAGTTTAGATCAAAAGGTTAGGTTAGCTCAAAAGGTTAGGTTAGCTCAAAATGTAAGGTAAGCTCACATGGTAAGGTAAGCTCGAAAAGTTAGGTTAGCCCAAAACGTTAAGTAAGCTCAGATATTAGTTTATCTAAAAAGGTTAGGTTAGCTCAAAAAGTAAGGTTAGCTCAAAAAGTTAGGTTAGCTCAAAACGTAAGGTTAGCTCACAAGGATAGGTTAGCTCAAAAATAAAGGTAAGCTAACAAGGTTAGGTTAGCTCAAAAAGTTAGGTTAGGTCAAAAGGTTAGGTTAGCTCAAAAAGTAAGGTAAGCTCACAAGGTAAGGTTAGCTCGAAAAGTTAAGTTAGGTCAAAAGGTTAGGTTAGGTCAAAAGGTTAGGTTAGCTCAAAAAGTAAGGTAACCTCAAAAAGTTAAGTAAGTTCAAAACGTTAGGTTAGCTCAAAAAGTTAGGTTAGCTCAAAACGTAAGGTTTAATCAAAAGGTTAGGTTAGCTCAAAAAGTAAGGTTAGCTCAAAACGTTAGGTTAGCTCAAAAAGGTTGGGTTTGGTCAAAAGGTAAGGTAAGCTCACAAGGTAAGGTTAGCTCGAAAAGTTAAGTTAGGTCAAAAGGTTAGGTTAGGTCAAAAGGTTAGGTTAGCTCAAAAAGTAAGGTAACCTCAAAAAGTTAGGTTTGGTCAAAAGGTAAGGTAAGCTCACAAGGTAAGGTTAGCTCGAAAAGTTAAGTTAGGTCAAAAGGTTAGGTTATGTCAAAAGGTTAGGTTAGTTCAAAAAGTTAGGTTAGGTCAAAAGGTTAGGTTAGCTCAAAAAGTAAGGTAACCTCAAAAAGTTAAGTAAGTTCAAAACGTTAGGTTAGCTCAAAAAGTAAGGTTAGCTCAAAACGTAAGGTTTAATCAAAAGGTTAGGTTAGCTCAAAAAGTAAGGTTAGCTCAAAACGTTAGGTTAGCTCAAAAAGGTTGGGTTTGGTCAAAAGGTAAGGTAAGCTCACAAGGTAAGGTTAGCTCGAAAAGTTAAGTTAGGTCAAAAGGTTAGGTTAGGTCAAAAGGTTAGGTTAGCTCAAAAAGTAAGGTAAGCTCACAAGGTAAGGTTAGCTCGAAAAGTTAAGTTAGGTCAAAAGGTTAGGTTAGGTCAAAAGGTTAGGTTAGCTCAAAAAGTAAGGTAACCTCAAAAAGTTAAGTAAGTTCAAAACGTTAGGTTAGCTCAAAAAGTAAGGTTAGCTCAAAACGTAAGGTTTAATCAAAAGGTTAGGTTAGCTCAAAAAGTAAGGTTAGCTCAAAACGTTAGGTTAGCTCAAAAAGGTTGGGTTTGGTCAAAAGGTAAGGTAAGCTCACAAGGTAAGGTTAGCTCGAAAAGTTAAGTTAGGTCAAAAGGTTAGGTTAGGTCAAAAGGTTAGGTTAGCTCAAAAAGTAAGGTAACCTCAAAAAGTTAGGTTAGCTCAAAAAGTAAGGTAAGCTCACAAGGTAAGGTTAGCTCGAAAAGTTAAGTTAGGTCAAAAGGTTAGGTTAGGTCAAAAGGTTAGGTTAGCTCAAAAAGTAAGGTTACCTCAAAAAGTTAAGTAAGTTCAAAACGTTAGGTTAGCTCAAAAAGTTAGGTTAGCTCAAAACGTAAGGTTTAATCAAAAGGTTAGGTTAGCTCAAAAAGTAAGGTTAGCTCAAAAAGTTAGGTTAGCTCAAAAAGTTAGGTTAGTTCAAAAAGTTAGGTTAGCTCAAAAAGTTAGGTTAGCTCAAAAAGTTAGGTTAGCTCAAAAGGTTAGGTTAGCTCAAAATGTAAGGTAAGCTCACATGGTAAGGTAAGCTCGAAAAGTAAGGTTACCCCAAAACGTTAAGTTAGCTCAAAATATTAGTTTATCTCAAAAGGTTAGGTTAGCTCAAAAAGTTAGGTAAGCTCAAAATATTAGTTTAGATCAAAAGGTTAGGTTAGCTCAAAAGGTTAGGTTAGCTCAAAATGTAAGGTAAGCTCACATGGTAAGGTAAGCTCGAAAAGTTAGGTTAGCCCAAAACGTTAAGTTAGCTCAAAATATTAGTTTATCTAAAAAGGTTAGGTTAGCTCAAAAAGTTAGGTTAGCTCAAAAAGTTAGGTTAGCTCAAAACGTAAGGTTAGCTCACAAGGATAGGTTAGCTCAAAAATAAAGGTAAGCTAACAAGGTTAGGTTAGCTCAAAAAGTTAGGTTAGGTCAAAAGGTTAGGTTAGCTCAAAAAGTAAGGTAAGCTCACAAGGTAAGGTTAGCTCGAAAAGTTAAGTTAGGTCAAAAGGTTAGGTTAGGTCAAAAGGTTAGGTTAGCTCAAAAAGTAAGGTAACCTCAAAAAGTTAAGTAAGTTCAAAACGTTAGGTTAGCTCAAAAAGTTAGGTTAGCTCAAAACGTAAGGTTTAATCAAAAGGTTAGGTTAGCTCAAAAAGTAAGGTTAGCTCAAAACGTTAAGTTAGCTCTAAAAGGTTGGGTTTGGTCAAAAGGTAAGGTAAGCTCACAAGGTAAGGTTAGCTCGAAAAGTTAAGTTAGGTCAAAAGGTTAGGTTAGGTCAAAAGGTTAGGTTAGCTCAAAAAGTAAGGTAACCTCAAAAAGTTAGGTTTGGTCAAAAGGTAAGGTAAGCTCACAAGGTAAGGTTAGCTCGAAAAGTTAAGTTAGGTCAAAAGGTTAGGTTATGTCAAAAGGTTAGGTTAGTTCAAAAAGTTAGGTTAGGTCAAAAGGTTAGGTTAGCTCAAAAAGTAAGGTAAGCTCACAAGGTTAGGTTAGCTCGAAAAGTTAAGTTAGGTCAAAAGGTTAGGTTATGTCAAAAGGTTAGGTTAGTTCAAAAAGTTAGGTTAGGTCAAAAGGTTAGGTTAGCTCAAAAAGTAAGGTAAGCTCACAAGGTAAGGTTAGCTCGAAAAGTTAAGTTAGGTCAAAAGGTTAGGTTAGGTCAAAAGGTTAGGTTAGCTCAAAAAGTAAGGTAACCTCAAAAAGTTAAGTAAGTTCAAAACGTTAGGTTAGCTCAAAAAGTAAGGTTAGCTCAAAACGTAAGGTTTAATCAAAAGGTTAGGTTAGCTCAAAAAGTAAGGTTAGCTCAAAACGTTAGGTTAGCTCAAAAAGGTTGGGTTTGGTCAAAAGGTAAGGTAAGCTCACAAGGTAAGGTTAGCTCGAAAAGTTAAGTTAGGTCAAAAGGTTAGGTTAGGTCAAAAGGTTAGGTTAGCTCAAAAAGTAAGGTAACCTCAAAAAGTTAGGTTAGCTCAAAACGTTAAGTTAGCTCAAAATATTGGTTTAGCTCAAAAGGTTGGGTTAGCTCAAAAAGTTAGGTTAGCTCAAAACGTAAGGTTTAATCAAAAGGTTAGTTAAGCTCAAAATATTAGTTAAGCTCAAAAGGTTGGGTTAGCTCAAAAAGTTAGGTTAGCTCAAAACCTAAGGTTTAATCAAAAGGTTAGTTAAGCTCAAAAAGTTAAGTAAGCTCAAAACGTCAAGTTTGCTCAAAATATTAGTTAAGCTCAAACGGTTAGGTTTGCTCAAAAAGTAAGGTTAGCTCAAAAAGTTAGGTTAGCTCAAAACGTTAAGTTAGCTCAAAATATTAGTTTAGCTCACAAGGTTGGGTTAGCTCAAAAAGTTAAGTAAGTTCAAAACGTTAGGTAAGCTCAAAAAGTTAGGTTAGCTCAAAACGTAAGGTTTAATCAAAAGGTTAGTTAAGCTAAAAAGTGAGGTTAGCTCAAAACGTTAAGTAAGTTCACAACGTTAGCGTTAGGTTAAAGTTAGGTTAGCTCAAAAAGTTAGGTTAGCTCAAAATATTAGTTTAGCTCAAAAGGTTAGGTTAGCTCAAAAAGTTAAGTTAGGTCAAAAGGTTAGGTTATGTCAAAAGGTTAGGTTAGTTCAAAAAGTTAGGTTAGGTCAAAAGGTTAGGTTAGCTCAAAAAGTAAGGTAAGCTCACAAGGTAAGGTTAGCTCGAAAAGTTAAGTTAGGTCAAAAGGTTAGGTTAGGTCAAAAGGTTAGGTTAGGTCAAAAGGTTAGGTTAGCTCAAAAAGTAAGGTAACCTCAAAAAGTTAAGTAAGTTCAAAACGTTAGGTTAGCTCAAAAAGTTAGGTTAGCTCAAAACGCAAGGTTTAATCAAAAGGTTAGTTAAGCTAAAAAGTGAGGTTAGCTCAAAACGTTAAGTAAGTTCACAAAGTTAATATTAGTTTAGCTCAAAAGGTTAGGTTAGCTCAAAAATTTAAGTTAGCTCAAAACGTAAGGTTTAATCAAAAGGTTAGTTAAGCTCAAAATATTAGTTAAGCTCAAAAGGTTGGGTTAGCTCAAAAAGTTAGGTTAGCTCAAAACCTAAGGTTTAATCAAAAGGTTAGTTAAGCTCAAAAAGTTAAGTAAGCTCAAAACGTCAAGTTTGCTCAAAATATTAGTTAAGCTCAAACGGTTAGGTTAGCTCAAAAAGATAGGTTAGCTCAAACGTAAGGTTTAATCAAAAGGTTAGCTTAGCTCAAAAAGTTAGGTTAGCTCACAAGGATAGGCTAGCTCAAAAATAAAGGTTAGCTTACAAGGTTAGGTTAGCTCAAAAGGTTAGGTTAGGTCAAAAGGTTAGGTTAGCTCAAAAAGTAAGGTAACCTCAAAAAGTTAGGTTAGCTCAAAACGTTAAGTTAGCTCAAAATATTGGTTTAGCTCAAAAGGTTGGGTTAGCTCAAAAAGTTAGGTTAGCTCAAAACGTAAGGTTTAATCAAAAGGTTAGTTAAGCTCAAAATATTAGTTAAGCTCAAAAGGTTGGGTTAGCTCAAAAAGTTAGGTTAGCTCAAAACCTAAGGTTTAATCAAAAGGTTAGTTAAGCTCAAAAAGTTAAGTAAGCTCAAAACGTCAAGTTTGCTCAAAATATTAGTTAAGCTCAAACGGTTAGGTTTGCTCAAAAAGTAAGGTTAGCTCAAAAAGTTAGGTTAGCTCAAAACGTTAAGTTAGCTCAAAATATTAGTTTAGCTCACAAGGTTGGGTTAGCTCAAAAAGTTAAGTAAGTTCAAAACGTTAGGTAAGCTCAAAAAGTTAGGTTAGCTCAAAACGTAAGGTTTAATCAAAAGGTTAGTTAAGCTAAAAAGTGAGGTTAGCTCAAAACGTTAAGTAAGTTCACAACGTTAGCGTTAGGTTAAAGTTAGGTTAGCTCAAAAAGTTAGGTTAGCTCAAAATATTAGTTTAGCTCAAAAGGTTAGGTTAGCTCAAAAAGTTAGGTTAGCTCAAAAAGTAAGGTTAGCTCAAAAAGTTAGGTTAGCTCAAAAAGTTAGGTTAGCTCAAAAAGTTAGGTTAGTTCAAAAAGTTAGGTTAGCTCAAAAAGTTAGGTAAGCTCAAAAAGTTAGGTTAGCTCAAAAGGTTAGGTTAGCTCAAAACGTAAGGTTAGCTCACAAGGATAGGTTAGCTCAAAAATAAAGGTAAGCTAACAAGGTTAGGTTAGCTCAAAAAGTAGGTCAAAAGGTTAGGTTAGCTCAAAAAGTAAGGTAACCTCAAAAAGTTAAGTAAGTTCAAAACGTTAGGTTAGCTCAAAAAGTTAGGTTAGCTCAAAACGTAAGGTTTAATCAAAAGGTTAGGTTAGCTCAAAAAGTAAGGTTAGCTCAAAACGTTAGGTTAGCTCAAAAAGGTTGGGTTTGGTCAAAAGGTAAGGTAAGCTCACAAGGTAAGGTTAGCTCGAAAAGTTAAGTTAGGTCAAAAGGTTAGGTTAGGTCAAAAGGTTAGGTTAGCTCAAAAAGTAAGGTAACCTCAAAAAGTTAGGTTTGGTCAAAAGGTAAGGTAAGCTCACAAGGTAAGGTTAGCTCGAAAAGTTAAGTTAGGTCAAAAGGTTAGGTTATGTCAAAAGGTTAGGTTAGTTCAAAAAGTTAGGTTAGGTCAAAAGGTTAGGTTAGCTCAAAAAGTAAGGTAACCTCAAAAAGTTAAGTAAGTTCAAAACGTTAGGTTAGCTCAAAAAGTAAGGTTAGCTCAAAACGTAAGGTTTAATCAAAAGGTTAGGTTAGCTCAAAAAGTAAGGTTAGCTCAAAACGTTAGGTTAGCTCAAAAAGGTTGGGTTTGGTCAAAAGGTAAGGTAAGCTCACAAGGTAAGGTTAGCTCGAAAAGTTAAGTTAGGTCAAAAGGTTAGGTTAGGTCAAAAGGTTAGGTTAGCTCAAAAAGTAAGGTAAGCTCACATGGTAAGGTAAGCTCGAAAAGTTAGGTTAGCCCAAAACGTTAAGTAAGCTCAGATATTAGTTTATCTAAAAAGGTTAGGGTAGCTCAAAATGTAAGGTTAGCTCAAAAAGTTAGGTTAGCTCAAAACGTAAGGTTAGCTCACAAGGATAGGTTAGCTCAAAAATAAAGGTAAGCTAACAAGGTTAGGTTAGTTCAAAAAGTTAGGTTAGGTCAAAAGGTTAGGTTAGCTCAAAAAGTAAGGTAAGCTCACAAGGTAAGGTTAGCTCGAAAAGTTAAGTTAGGTCAAAAGGTTAGGTTAGGTCAAAAGGTTAGGTTAGCTCAAAAAGTAAGGTAACCTCAAAAAGTTAAGTAAGTTCAAAACGTTAGGTTAGCTCAAAAAGTTAGGTTAGTTCAAAACGCAAGGTTTAATCAAAAGGTAAGTTAAGCTAAAAAGTGAGGTTAGCTCAAAACGTTAAGTAAGTTCACAACGTTAGCGTTAGGTTAAAGTTAGGTTAGCTCAAAAAGTTAGGTTAGGTCAAAAGGTTAGGTTAGCTCAAAAAGTAAGGTAAGCTCACATGGTAAGGTTAGCTCGAAAAGTTAGGTTAGCTCCAAACGTTAAGTTAGCTCAAAATATTAGTTTAGCTCAAAAGGTTAGGTTAGCTCAAAAAGTTAGGTTAGCTCAAACGTAAGGTTTAATCAAAAGGTTAGCTTAGCTCAAAAAGTAAGGTAAGCTTACATGGTAAGGTTAGCTCGAAAAGTTAGGTTAGCTCAAAAAGTTAGGTTAGCTCAAAAAGTTAGGTTAGCTCAAAATATTAGTTTAGATCAAAAGGTTAGGTTAGCTCAAAAGGTTAGGTTAGCTCAAAATGTAAGGTAAGCTCACATGGTAAGGTAAGCTCGAAAAGTTAGGTTAGCCCAAAACGTTAAGTAAGCTCAGATATTAGTTTATCTAAAAAGGTTAGGTTAGCTCAAAAAGTAAGGTTAGCTCAAAAAGTTAGGTTAGCTCAAAACGTAAGGTTAGCTCACAAGGATAGGTTAGCTCAAAAATAAAGGTAAGCTAACAAGGTTAGGTTAGCTCAAAAAGTTAGGTTAGGTCAAAAGGTTAGGTTAGCTCAAAAAGTAAGGTAAGCTCACAAGGTAAGGTTAGCTCGAAAAGTTAAGTTAGGTCAAAAGGTTAGGTTAGGTCAAAAGGTTAGGTTAGCTCAAAAAGTAAGGTAACCTCAAAAAGTTAAGTAAGTTCAAAACGTTAGGTTAGCTCAAAAAGTTAGGTTAGCTCAAAACGTAAGGTTTAATCAAAAGGTTAGGTTAGCTCAAAAAGTAAGGTTAGCTCAAAACGTTAGGTTAGCTCAAAAAGGTTGGGTTTGGTCAAAAGGTAAGGTAAGCTCACAAGGTAAGGTTAGCTCGAAAAGTTAAGTTAGGTCAAAAGGTTAGGTTAGGTCAAAAGGTTAGGTTAGCTCAAAAAGTAAGGTAACCTCAAAAAGTTAGGTTTGGTCAAAAGGTAAGGTAAGCTCACAAGGTAAGGTTAGCTCGAAAAGTTAAGTTAGGTCAAAAGGTTAGGTTATGTCAAAAGGTTAGGTTAGTTCAAAAAGTTAGGTTAGGTCAAAAGGTTAGGTTAGCTCAAAAAGTAAGGTAACCTCAAAAAGTTAAGTAAGTTCAAAACGTTAGGTTAGCTCGAAAAGTAAGGTTAGCTCAAAACGTAAGGTTTAATCAAAAGGTTAGGTTAGCTCAAAAAGTAAGGTTTGGTCAAAACGTTAGGTTAGCTCAAAAAGGTTGGGTTTGGTCAAAAGGTAAGGTAAGCTCACAAGGTAAGGTTAGCTCGAAAAGTTAAGTTAGGTCAAAAGGTTAGGTTAGGTCAAAAGGTTAGGTTAGCTCAAAAAGTAAGGTAACCTCAAAAAGTTAAGTAAGTTCAAAACGTTAGGTTAGCTCAAAAAGTTAGGTTAGTTCAAAACGCAAGGTTTAATCAAAAGGTAAGTTAAGCTAAAAAGTGAGGTTAGCTCAAAACGTTAAGTAAGTTCACAACGTTAGCGTTAGGTTAAAGTTAGGTTAGCTCAAAAAGTTAGGTTAGGTCAAAAGGTTAGGTTAGCTCAAAAAGTAAGGTAAGCTCACATGGTAAGGTTAGCTCAAAACGTTAGGTTAGCTCAAAAAGGTTGGGTTTGGTCAAAAGGTAAGGTAAGCTCACAAGGTAAGGTTAGCTCGAAAAGTTAAGTTAGGTCAAAAGGTTAGGTTAGGTCAAAAGGTTAGGTTAGCTCAAAAAGTAAGGTAACCTCAAAAAGTTAGGTTTGGTCAAAAGGTAAGGTAAGCTCACAAGGTAAGGTTAGCTCGAAAAGTTAAGTTAGGTCAAAAGGTTAGGTTAGGTCAAAAGGTTAGGTTAGCTCAAAAAGTAAGGTAACCTCAAAAAGTTAGGTTTGGTCAAAAGGTAAGGTAAGCTCACAAGGTAAGGTTAGCTCGAAAAGTTAAGTTAGGTCAAAAGGTTAGGTTATGTCAAAAGGTTAGGTTAGTTCAAAAAGTTAGGTTAGGTCAAAAGGTTAGGTTAGCTCAAAAAGTAAGGTAACCTCAAAAAGTTAAGTAAGTTCAAAACGTTAGGTTAGCTCAAAAAGTAAGGTTAGCTCAAAACGTAAGGTTTAATCAAAAGGTTAGGTTAGGTCAAAAGGTTAGGTTAGCTCAAAAAGTAAGGTAAGCTTACATGGTAAGGTAAGCTCGAAAAGTTAGGTTAGCCCAAAACGTTAAGTAAGCTCAGATATTAGTTTATCTAAAAAGGTTAGGTTAGCTCAAAAAGTAAGGTTAGCTCAAAAAGTTAGGTTAGCTCAAAACGTAAGGTTAGCTCACAAGGATAGGTTAGCTCAAAAATAAAGGTAAGCTAACAAGGTTAGGTTAGCTCAAAAAGTTAGGTTAGGTCAAAAGGTTAGGTTAGCTCAAAAAGTAAGGTAAGCTCACAAGGTAAGGTTAGCTCGAAAAGTTAAGTTAGGTCAAAAGGTTAGGTTAGGTCAAAAGGTTAGGTTAGCTCAAAAAGTAAGGTTAGCTCAAAACGTAAGGTTTAATCAAAAGGTTAGGTTAGCTCAAAAAGTAAGGTTAGCTCAAAACGTTAGGTTAGCTCAAAAAGGTTGGGTTTGGTCAAAAGGTAAGGTAAGCTCACAAGGTAAGGTTAGCTCGAAAAGTTAAGTTAGGTCAAAAGGTTAGGTTAGGTCAAAAGGTTAGGTTAGCTCAAAAAGTAAGGTAACCTCAAAAAGTTAGGTTTGGTCAAAAGGTAAGGTAAGCTCACAAGGTAAGGTTAGCTCGAAAAGTTAAGTTAGGTCAAAAGGTTAGGTTATGTCAAAAGGTTAGGTTAGTTCAAAAAGTTAGGTTAGGTCAAAAGGTTAGGTTAGCTCAAAAAGTAAGGTAAGCTCACAAGGTTAGTGTACGGAACCGCACATTATTTTTCATACTCACGCGCCGTGCATTCTGTGCACTCAGCATTTCGTATCTATCACTAAGCTAATTTGTGTAAGTACATTAAATCAATAAATCAGTGTTCAACGGACATTCGCGGTGGTCGGTTTTATTTCATCATCATCCCCATAGAATCGCCCCGGTATCATCACTAAGTGCAGGGATCCCCTACATTTATTTTGGTCCTTCGAGATTAGCATCAGGACCTCGTCGCGGTACTTTGAGCTAGCGCGCGCACAGCTCAGTGGCAATCTCTCGCGAACGTGGTTCTGTGATCAAACCAGTGAGAAACTCTTTTTTTCACTCTCTCATCCTATACTTGAGTTACACTTGACTTGAGCTTAGGTCAACAGCACGGTCGTGGTAAGGAAATCACGGCGTGATATCACCATCATCATCATCAGGCTCCCTGGAGCACATCATCGGGTGGCGCAAGGGTTCAGCGTCCGCAGTCAGCATCGTCATCACGTGGATCATCATATTTCCAAGTAAGACTGTTCCTTTTACCTACCTACATCATGGAAGATCTTATTGCCCGTCAATCGGAAATCATCGCCAATTTTACTACCATCAAGGTCAACTTTAGCAAGGACTCGGATTCTCGCAAAACTACGGAATACCTCAGGAAACGTTTAGACGCGATAGACGACCTCTGGGGAGAGTTCGAACAAAATCATAAGCAAATATCGGAGCATAAAGATGCGGCGGTCGACTATTTCCTCGACAACACGTATCAAAAGGGCAAAGATCATTATCAATTTGTACGGAATCTCATTTCGTCTTACGGCAAATCAAACAAATCAACTCAACCTGATGGCAAGTTAGACGAACTAATATCGCTGCAACGCACGAACTTTAGGGCATTTACTCGGCTGGTCAAAGGTATCAAGATTGATCAGATATCGGACAAATGGGAACTTGAGGATGAGCTCAAAAACATCCAAGTAAAGTGGACAATGATAGATACGCAACATTTGCAAATCGATCATATCCTAGCTGGAGGTGACTTATCATACGACGAGGAGTTTAACAATCATGAATTGGTCTACAAAAACATCAAAAGAGAGCTTAATAAGAAGATCTCCTCAACATCTCATTTAGAGAGATCAACCCCGCACATTGATATACCGTCATTTAGCGGGAACTACACACAATGGCCAACATTTTATGACTTGTTCACCGAGACAATTCATAACAACAATTCGATCACGAAAGCTCAGAAGATGCAGCATCTTAAGGGAAAACTTAAGGGGGAGGCAGAGCGTATTATTCATCATCTCCATATATCATCAGATAACTACGATGCAGCGTGGGATATCTTACTACATCGGTACAATAATACTCAACTTCTTTTTACCAATCACATCGAAATCTTCCTTAATCAACCCAACATCCAAAGGCAAACATCATTAGACATCAAAGGTTTATACGATACCTCAACCGAATGTATTCACGCGATACACAATCTCGGTGCTGATACGAATACATGGGATCCGTTGTTGGTTCACTTGCTCTGCAAAAAACTGGACCCAGAAACATATGCTGGGTACAAAGAAGCACGCAGGAATCCTCGTGACCTACCAAAGCTGGAGGAATTAATGTCTTATCTCGAGAGTAAATTTACTGCTCTTGAACCCATTAAAACTACTAAGGAACCCTCATCATCAAGCAAAAGGAACCCAAATCAATCGCATAATAAGCAAAACTATAATAAAGGTTTCGCTAACAAAAATTATCAGGCCATCATTACGCAAACATCGAAATGCACTGTATGCAATTCAAATCATGCTCGCAATTTGCTATCATGCCAAAAATTTATGAAAATGACATCAGATGTACAATTGAAATTGGTGACGAAATCAAATATATGTCGAAATTGTTTATTCAGTCACGACGGAAATCAATGCACTTCAACGAAACGTTGCAAAACCTGTCAAGGAGATCATCACACAATACTCCATGAAGCGTGTTGTGTCTCATCATCAAAATCGCCAAATAACCACCCTAACGTTAATCATGTCGCAGGGGAGGACGAAGAGTTATTGTTGACCACGCTGTCAATCAAAGTCAAGTGTTCCGACGGCAGCTACGTGTTCCTTAGGGCACTTCTAGACCAGGGATCACAAATATCATTAATATCGGAAAACGCTGTTCAGCGATTAGGGTTGCAGCGTCAACGATACAACGCATCAGTATCAGGGATAGGTGCTGGTACTAGACAAAGCAAAGGACGGGTATCAATCGACTGTCAATCTATCTACGGCGACTATCATTTTACTACAGAAGCCCTGGTTCTGCCTAAAGTCGCTAACTGCTTGCCTGGTGCACCATTCAAAAAACAATCATGGCCTCACATTCAGCATCTTCAATTAGCAGATCCAGAATACAACGTGTCTAAGCCAATAGATATTCTCTTGGATGTGAGTATCTATTCTCAAATCATCATGGACGGTCTCATCAAAGGACCAGCGCAGGCTCCGATTGCGCAACAGACCGCACTCGGTTGGATCCTGTCTGGCAATGTTCGCACATTTAACTGTCATATCGCGACGAATGACTTATCAGAACTATCAAAATATTGGGAGATAGAGGACGTAGAAACATCATCATCACCCCTTACCCGTGAGGAGCAGTACTGTGAAGAGTTTTATCAGCAAGCTACTCGTCGTTTGTATACTGGTAGATACGAGGTTGGCATACCCATGAAACCCGAATATGAAAATCAGCTTGGATCATCAAAATCTAAGGCTATCGCACAATTCAAACAGTTGGAAAGAAAAATGTGCAATAATGAATCATTTGCAGAAAATTATAAAACGTTTATGTCGGAACATCAACAACTGGGTCACATGTGTACGGCTAATAATGTCGATGAATCAAAACGTGCCTACTTCTTACCACATCATGGCGTAATGAAATTAGACTCAACAACAACAAAACTTAGAGTCGTTTTCAATGCGTCAGCGAAATCAACATCAGGAAAAAGCCTAAATGACCTCATGTGCTGCGGACCAAATCTACAAAAAGACCTCATGACACTCATCTTAACCTGGAGAACGTACAGTTACGTTATCACGGCAGACATAGAGAAAATGTTTCGCCAAATCATTATCAGGCAATCCGATCGTCATCTTCAATCAATCATTTGGCGGCAATCATCTCAAGAAATACTTAACGAATATCATCTTACTACCGTAACATACGGTACTAAGGCCGCTCCATACTTAGCGATGCGAACGTTAAAACAGCTGGCAATAGACGATGCCGACAAGTATCCTCTAGCTTCGTCAGCCCTGAGTCAATCATTTTATATGGACGATCTATTTAGTGGAGCAAATACCATTCAACAAGCGAAGGAGCTTCAGCATCAACTCATTGAGACGCTGAAGGGAGCTGGTATGAACCTCCGGAAATGGTCCAGTAACGTACCGGACCTCCTGGTAGATCTATCACCAGATCAACTCAACAACCCATTAGACTTCAAGTGCTCGGAAACAAGAAAAACACTTGGATTAAGATGGAACTCATCAACGGATAGCTTCACCTTTCAAAATCAATTGGATTATCACGATAAACGCGTCACAAAGAGACAGCTACTTTCGGAAATTTCAAAGATATTTGACCCCTTAGGCTGGCTGTCACCATTATCAATCAGAGCAAAACTGCTTTTTCAAAACGCATGGTCATCACATTTATCATGGGACGAAGAAGTTCCGCAACCGATTCAAGATGACTGGATTCAGATCAAGAATGATTTCAACACCATAGATCAATTTATCATTCCACGTTATCTCGGCAACACAAACCAATCATATTAAATCCATGGATTTTGTGACGCATCCGACAAAGCATACGCATGTGTTGTGTATGTAGTAGCTAAGGACAATAAGGGTGATCGCACATCAACGCTCGCTGTAGCAAAAACAAAGTTAGCACCACTGGCAAAAAAGGTATCATTACCACGACTAGAGTTATGTGGTGCGCTACTACTATCTCAACTTATCAAGAAAGTCATGGAACCATTATCAAATCAAGATGTGGAGATTTACGCCTGGACAGACTCGATGATAGTTTTAGGGTGGATCCAAGGCGACGTGAAGAAATGGAAACAATTCGTAGCTAACAGAATCAACAAAATCACTATTATCATTCCACCCTCAAGTTGGCATCATGTGAGGTCCGAAGAGAATGCAGCAGATTGCGCTACTCGGGGTCTGACGTCACGGAAGCTTTCAAGCCATCCGCTGTGGTGGCAGGGTCCGAAATGGATAACCAATTTCGAACAAAGCACCCTCCCTACCACCTCATATCAATCACCAGATTTGGAAACCAAGAAGCCTAGTGTAAACACGGCTTTATATCAAAATCATATTTCATTGATACACGAGTTACTACAGAACTACAGTTCCTTAACTCGCATTCTGAGAATCGTCGCTTGGGTCTCGCGTTTCATAACGCAATCACGAGGTAAACGCACATCAAAATCAGATGTTTTAACGTCATCAGAATTGAACAATGCATTGAATATCATTATCAAAGATGACCAACTAAAACAATTTCATGAAGATATATTGTTTATCAATCAAAAGGGGCATGTGCATCCAAGAAGCAAAATATCATGTCTTAATCCATTCATAGATGAACACGGTCTCCTTAGAGTAGGTGGACGACTGAAAAACGCACGCATCAACGACTCATCAAAGCACCCTATCATATTATCAAGCCACAGTCGTCTCACAGATTTAATCATTGATCAGGCTCATATTACCACATTGCACGGAGGCCCGCGACTGACACTTTCATACATCAGAGACAGGTATTGGATCATCAGTGGAATCCGTACCGTCAAAAGGAAGTTGAGATCATGCGTTAAGTGTCAGCGCTTTACTCAAACGCAATATCATCAAATCATGGCCGATCTTCCACAACCACGAGTCACCCCGTCACGACCTTTCTCTCACACCGGTGTCGATTTTACCGGACACGTCGAGCTGAAGGCTAATAAGGGACGTGGAATCAAAACCGTTAAGGGCTATATTGCTGTGTTTGTTTGTTTGTCTACCAAGGCTGTTCATCTGGAGCTAGTTTCTGATCTCAGTACTCCATCATTTCTAGCAGCCTTTCGTAGGTTTTCGGCCCGTCGTGGAACACCAAGTCACGTTTACAGTGATAATGGCACAAATTTCGTAGGTGCCAACCGTATCATAAAGAAGGAATATCAAGACATCATAGCCACAATCAACACCGATTTCTTCAATAACATCAATGACATGAACATAAAGTGGCACTTCAACGCTCCTGCATGGCCAAGTGCAGGCGGTCTTTGGGAGGCTGCGGTGAAAAGCCTCAAATATCATCTGAAACGCATCATCGGAGATCAGAAACTCACTTACGAGGAATTTACTACACTTCTATTTCAAATCGAGGCATGTCTGAACTCAAGGCCCCTCTGTCAGTTGACAGAGAGCCCTGAAGACGACGTTCTTACGCCAGGTCATTTCTTGATCGGCGGCCCGCTTCTATCTAGACCACAGACTGATCCAGATCACATAAACCAGTCAACTAGGTGGCAACTCATTCAATCAATGAACAAACACCTTTGGAAAAGGTGGTCAAGCGAATATTTACAGCAACTGCAGGCTAGATCAAAATGGCGTAAGCCAAGTAGGAACTTCGAAGTGGACGATGTCGTTCTTATCAAGGACGAAAACTTGCCACCCGGCAAGTGGGCGCTAGGACGTATTCAAGCAGTTCATCCTGGGAGAGATGGCTATGTAAGGGTAGTCAGCTTAAAAACCAAAAATAATATCATTCAACGTCCAGTCACCAGACTTGTGTTGTTACCAGTAAACGAGGATACAAGTCAGGATGAAAAAGTCAACCATCAAAACAAATCAGATGAGCGAAGCAAGAGAAAGCGACTTCCTCGCAACAACGTTTCATTGAAGAATCTATTCACTAGCTTCATATTACTATTTTTCATGTTATTATCATCGACTTCAGCGGAAAATATACCCAATCAAGAATCGTATAATCTGACGTCATTAGATCAGAATCAAGCTATTTACTTCGATAGAATATCCAATCTTCAGTACATCCAGGACGAATGGCGTCTAGTTGTCTACTACAATATGACGACATACTGGAAAGGGTTAGCCGAGATCAAGAGTTACGTCAATCATATCAAGTCATTATGCATAACTCAGGCAAATAAACAATATCAGAGTATCATTCATCAATTAGAGCACGAAATAAGTGACATTGAACATTATGATATGTTACTTAAATATCAAAGTCCAAAGAGGCTAAAGAGAGGCCTAGTGGACGGCGTGGGTTATATTGCCAACTCGTTATTCGGTGTACTAGACGAAAGGTTTGCTGAAAAATATAAGGGTGACATCGAACAGATCAGTCATAATGAAGCACATCTACAGAAACTTATAAAAAATCAAACAAGCATCTTAGAATCTGAGTTCAACATCGTACGCCGTAACGAGGATATCATGAATAAACAATTTTCATTTATCAAGCAACATCTACAACATATATCATCTGAGGTGAATAAAGTACGTCTCGCAAACGAAGATAGTCTTTACATTACCTCATCGGCACTAGCAGCATCAATAATTCTCACAAATATTCGTTGGATTCAGCAAACGCTAATCGGAACCGTAACAGATATTTCACACGGGCGCATTGACAGCCATTTGCTGTCACCGGAGCAGTTATCGTATCAGCTGAGCACTATCTCCAGTCGACTGAATGGTAAACTTACGATACCTGTGGACTTAAGGAATGTCAAGGATTTGTACCGGTTACTAAAGGTTTCGGCTAGAGTCTTCTCTAACTACTTAATCATTGAGATCAAGGTTCCACTCATAAGTAACGAACTGTTTGAGTTGAACAAAATCATATCAATTTCGCAAAAGAGAGGACAACAATATTATCATCTCATTCCATCAGTACCGCTCATAGCCTACAATTTGCGCAAGGATACAGCATTTCTCCTATCAGAAGCAGACCTTCAATCATGTACTCATGTTCCTAACGATATCTTGTTATGTTCATTAAACATGCCCATCTACAATCTAAACATGAAACAATCAATTTGCGAAATCAAATTATTCAATAAAAAGCAACTATGCCACTCCGTAAAATCATCATGTGACGAGCAATGGATCAAATTACACAGGCCGAACAGCTGGTTGTACACATGTTGCCCGGAATGCCAAACTCGCATTATTTGCGCCAACGGAATCACAATGGTGAACCTTGTCGGCAACGGGATTATTACCCTAGGTCAAGGTTGCACATTGAAAGGAGAGACCTTCAGTATCTATGCCCATAACAATTTCATCAATCACGTGAATATTCATCATCACATCGAAGTCCCAGAGGTGTCCGTACTAAACAAAATCATGAAAACGTCTGCGCCAGAGAACTTCAGTGAAGCTGAAGATCATCATCTCATTTGGAATAAATTAAGGGCTCAGATTGACGAGGTTAAGGAACAGTCATCTACAGATCTGAGCATTCACGACATTCATCACTACACTGTGTTGTACATCAGTGTAGCTTCGGTAATCATCTTGGGTGGCGTCGTCGTGTACCTCATCAAAAGCCAACGAAGTACGGGCAGGGCATCAGCGTCGCCGGCCCCCCAGGGCCAAGAGGCTCTCGGGGTGGGGCCTGTGGCGGTCGCACCGGCATCGCGTGGATCATCAGTGCAAAAGTGTAGTGAAGTGTTCACAATCAGTGGTGTAGACAGGGCTACCTCGCCCATGTGTACCGTAGAATAGTCGTTTAGTTAGTATTTTCACATTTGTATCATTAGCAATCTATATCATTTTATTTTACTATTTTACTTGTCTCTTAATTTAATTTTCTGTTAATCAATCATATCAGTTGTCTGATTGCGGGCAGGATGTACGGAACCGCACATTATTTTTCATACTCACGCGCCGTGCATTCTGTGCACTCAGCATTTCGTACCTATCACTAAGCTAATTTGTGTAAGTACATTAAATCAATAAATCAGTGTTCAACGGACATTCGCGGTGGTCGGTTTTATTTCATCATCATCCCCATAGAATCGCCCCGGTATCATCACTAAGTGCAGGGATCCCCTACAGTTAGGTTAGCTCGAAAAGTTAAGTTAGGTCAAAAGGTTAGGTTATGTCAAAAGGTTAGGTTAGTTCAAAAAGTTAGGTTAGGTCAAAAGGTTAGGTTAGCTCAAAAAGTAAGGTAAGCTCACAAGGTTAGGTTAGCTCAAAAAGTTAGGTTAGCTCAAAAAGTAAGGTTAGCTCAAAAAGTTAGGTTAGCTCAAAAAGTTAGGTTAGCTCAAAAAGTTAGGTTAGTTCAAAAAGTTAGGTTAGCTCAAAAAGTTAGGTTAGCTCAAAAAGTTAGGTTAGCTCAAAAGGTTAGGTTAGCTCAAAATGTAAGGTAAGCTCACATGGTAAGGTAAGCTCGAAAAGTAAGGTTACCCCAAAACGTTAAGTTAGCTCAAAATATTAGTTTATCTCAAAAGGTTAGGTTAGCTCAAAAAGTTAGGTAAGCTCAAAATATTAGTTTAGATCAAAAGGTTAGGTTAGCTCAAAAGGTTAGGTTAGCTCAAAATGTAAGGTAAGCTCACATGGTAAGGTAAGCTCGAAAAGTTAGGTTAGCCCAAAACGTTAAGTTAGCTCAAAATATTAGTTTATCTAAAAAGGTTAGGTTAGCTCAAAAAGTTAGGTTAGCTCAAAAAGTTAGGTTAGCTCAAAACGTAAGGTTAGCTCACAAGGATAGGTTAGCTCAAAAATAAAGGTAAGCTAACAAGGTTAGGTTAGCTCAAAAAGTTAGGTTAGGTCAAAAGGTTAGGTTAGCTCAAAAAGTAAGGTAAGCTCACAAGGTAAGGTTAGCTCGAAAAGTTAAGTTAGGTCAAAAGGTAAGGTTAGGTCAAAAGGTTAGGTTAGCTCAAAAAGTAAGGTAACCTCAAAAAGTTAAGTAAGTTCAAAACGTTAGGTTAGCTCAAAAAGTTAGGTTAGCTCAAAACGTAAGGTTTAATCAAAAGGTTAGGTTAGCTCAAAAAGTAAGGTTAGCTCAAAACTTTAGGTTAGCTCTAAAAGGTTGGGTTTGGTCAAAAGGTAAGGTAAGCTCACAAGGTAAGGTTAGCTCGAAAAGTTAAGTTAGGTCAAAAGGTTAGGTTAGGTCAAAAGGTTAGGTTAGCTCAAAAAGTAAGGTAACCTCAAAAAGTTAGGTTTGGTCAAAAGGTAAGGTAAGCTCACAAGGTAAGGTTAGCTCGAAAAGTTAAGTTAGGTCAAAAGGTTAGGTTATGTCAAAAGGTTAGGTTAGTTCAAAAAGTTAGGTTAGGTCAAAAGGTTAGGTTAGCTCAAAAAGTAAGGTAAGCTCACAAGGTTAGGTTAGCTCGAAAGGTTAGGTTAGTTCAAAAAGTTAGGTTAGGTCAAAAGGTTAGGTTAGCTCAAAAAGTAAGGTAAGCTCACAAGGTAAGGTTAGCTCGAAAAGTTAAGTTAGGTCAAAAGGTTAGGTTTGGTCAAAAGGTTAGGTTAGCTCAAAAAGTAAGGTAACCTCAAAAAGTTAAGTAAGTTCAAAACGTTAGGTTAGCTCAAAAAGTAAGGTTAGCTCGAAAAGTTAAGTTAGGTCAAAAGGTTAGGTTAGGTCAAAAGGTTAGGTTAGCTCAAAAAGTAAGGTAACCTCAAAAAGTTAGGTTAGCTCAAAACGTTAAGTTAGCTCAAAATATTGGTTTAGCTCAAAAGGTTGGGTTAGCTCAAAAAGTTAGGTTAGCTCAAAACGTAAGGTTTAATCAAAAGGTTAGTTAAGCTCAAAATATTAGTTAAGCTCAAAAGGTTGGGTTAGCTCAAAAAGTTAGGTAAGCTCAAAACCTAAGGTTTAATCAAAAGGTTAGTTAAGCTCAAAAAGTTAAGTAAGCTCAAAACGTCAAGTTTGCTCAAAATATTAGTTAAGCTCAAACGGTTAGGTTTGCTCAAAAAGTAAGGTTAGCTCAAAAAGTTAGGTTAGCTCAAAACGTTAAGTTAGCTCAAAATATTAGTTTAGCTCACAAGGTTGGGTTAGCTCAAAAAGTTAAGTAAGTTCAAAACGTTAGGTAAGCTCAAAAAGTTAGGTTAGCTCAAAACGTAAGGTTTTATCAAAAGGTTAGTTAAGCTAAAAAGTGAGGTTAGCTCAAAACGTTAAGTAAGTTCACAACGTTAGCGTTAGGTTAAAGTTAGGTTAGCTCAAAAAGTTAGGTTAGCTCAAAATATTAGTTTAGCTCAAAAGGTTAGGTTAGCTCAAAAAGTTAAGTTAGGTCAAAAGGTTAGGTTATGTCAAAAGGTTAGGTTAGTTCAAAAAGTTAGGTTAGGTCAAAAGGTAAGGTTAGCTCAAAAAGTAAGGTAAGCTCACAAGGTAAGGTTAGCTCGAAAAGTTAAGTTAGGTCAAAAGGTTAGGTTAGGTCAAAAGGTTAGGTTAGGTCAAAAGGTTAGGTTAGCTCAAAAAGTAAGGTAACCTCAAAAAGTTAAGTAAGTTCAAAACGTTAGGTTAGCTCAAAAAGTTAGGTTAGCTCAAAACGCAAGGTTTAATCAAAAGGTTAGTTAAGCTAAAAAGTGAGGTTAGCTCAAAACGTTAAGTAAGTTCACAAAGTTAATATTAGTTTAGCTCAAAAGGTTAGGTTAGCTCAAAAAATTAAGTTAGCTCAAAACGTAAGGTTTAATCAAAAGGTTAGTTAAGCTCAAAATATTAGTTAAGCTCAAAAGGTTGGGTTAGCTCAAAAAGTTAGGTTAGCTCAAAACCTAAGGTTTAATCAAAAGGTTAGTTAAGCTCAAAAAGTTAAGTAAGCTCAAAACGTCAAGTTTGCTCATAATATTAGTTAAGCTCAAACGGTTAGGTTTGCTCAAAAAGTAAGGTTAGGTTTTTTAATCAAAAGGTTAGGTTAGCTCAAAACGTTAGGTTAGCTCAAAAAGGTTGGGTTTGGTCAAAAGGTAAGGTAAGCTCACAAGGTAAGGTTAGCTCGAAAAGTTAAGTTAGGTCAAAAGGTTAGGTTAGGTCAAAAGGTTAGGTTAGCTCAAAAAGTAAGGTAACCTCAAAAAGTTAGGTTAGCTCAAAACGTTAAGTTAGCTCAAAATATTGGTTTAGCTCAAAAGGTTGGGTTAGCTCAAAAAGTTAGGTTAGCTCAAAACGTAAGGTTTAATCAAAAGGTTAGTTAAGCTCAAAATATTAGTTTAGCTCAAAAGGTTGGGTTAGCTCATAAAGTTAGGTTAGCTCAAAACCTAAGGTTTAATCAAAAGGTTAGTTAAGCTCAAAAAGTTAAGTTAGCTCAAAATATTAGTTTAGCTCAAAAGGTTAGGTTAGCTCAAAAAGTTAAGTTAGGTCAAAAGGTTAGGTTATGTCAAAAGGTTAGGTTAGTTCAAAAAGTTAGGTTAGGTCAAAAGGTTAGGTTAGCTCAAAAAGTAAGGTAAGCTCACAAGGTAAGGTTAGCTCGAAAAGTTAAGTTAGGTCAAAAGGTTAGGTTAGGTCAAAAGGTTAGGTTAGCTCAAAAAGTAAGGTAACCTCAAAAAGTTAAGTAAGTTCAAAACGTTAGGTTAGCTCAAAAAGTTAGGTTAGTTCAAAACGCAAGGTTTAATCAAAAGGTAAGTTAAGCTAAAAAGTGAGGTTAGCTCAAAACGTGAAGTAAGTTCACAACGTTAGCGTTAGGTTAAAGTTAGGTTAGCTCAAAAAGTTAGGTTAGGTCAAAAGGTTAGGTTAGCTCAAAAAGTAAGGTAAGCTCACATGGTAAGGTTAGCTCGAAAAGTTAGGTTAGCTCCAAACGTTATGTTAGCTCAAAATATTAGTTTAGCTCAAAAGGTTAGGTTAGCTCAAAAAGTTAGGTTAGCTCAAAAAGTTAGGTTAGCTCAAAAAGTTAGGTTAGCTCAAAACGTTAAGTTAGCTCAAAATATTAGTTTAGCTCAAAAGGTTAGGTTAGCTCAAAAAGTTAAGTTAGGTCAAAAGGTTAGGTTATGTCAAAAGGTTAGGTTAGTTCAAAAAGTTAGGTTAGGTCAAAAGGTTAGGTTAGCTCAAAAAGTAAGGTAAGCTCACAAGGTAAGGTTAGCTCGAAAAGTTAAGTTAGGTCAAAAGGTTAGGTTAGGTCAAAAGGTTAGGTTAGCTCAAAAAGTAAGGTAACCTCAAAAAGTTAAGTAAGTTCAAAACGTTAGGTTAGCTCAAAAAGTTAGGTTAGTTCAAAACGCAAGGTTTAATCAAAAGGTAAGTTAAGCTAAAAGGTGAGGTTAGCTCAAAACGTGAAGTAAGTTCACAACGTTAGCGTTAGGTTAAAGTTAGGTTAGCTCAAAAAGTTAGGTTAGGTCAAAAGGTTAGGTTAGCTCAAAAAGTAAGGTAAGCTCACATGGTAAGGTTAGCTCGAAAAGTTAGGTTAGCTCCAAACGTTATGTTAGCTCAAAATATTAGTTTAGCTCAAAAGGTTAGGTTAGCTCAAAAAGTTAGGTTAGCTCAAAAAGTTAGGTTAGCTCAAAAAGTTAGGTTAGCTCAAAATATTAGTTTAGATCAAAAGGTTAGGTTAGCTCAAAAGGTTAGGTTAGCTCAAAATGTAAGGTAAGCTCACATGGTAAGGTAAGCTCGAAAAGTTAGGTTAGCCCAAAACGTTAAGTAAGCTCAGATATTAGTTTATCTAAAAAGGTTAGGTTAGCTCAAAAAGTAAGGTTAGCTCAAAAAGTTAGGTTAGCTCAAAACGTAAGGTTAGCTCACAAGGATAGGTTAGCTCAAAAATAAAGGTAAGCTAACAAGGTTAGGTTAGCTCAAAAAGTTAGGTTAGGTCAAAAGGTTAGGTTAGCTCAAAAAGTAAGGTAAGCTCACAAGGTAAGGTTAGCTCGAAAAGTTAAGTTAGGTCAAAAGGTTAGGTTAGGTCAAAAGGTTAGGTTAGCTCAAAAAGTAAGGTAACCTCAAAAAGTTAAGTTAGGTCAAAAGGTTAGGTTATGTCAAAAGGTTAGGTTAGTTCAAAAAGTTAGGTTAGGTCAAAAGGTTAGGTTAGCTCAAAAAGTAAGGTAAGCTCACAAGTTAAGGTTAGCTCGAAAAGTTAAGTTAGGTCAAAAGGTTAGGTTAGGTCAAAAGGTTAGGTTAGCTCAAAAAGTAAGGTAACCTCAAAAAGTTAAGTAAGTTCAAAACGTTAGGTTAGCTCAAAAAGTTAGGTTAGTTCAAAACGCAAGGTTTAATCAAAAGGTAAGTTAAGCTAAAAAGTGAGGTTAGCTCAAAACGTTAAGTAAGTTCACAACGTTAGCGTTAGGTTAAAGTTAGGTTAGCTCAAAAAGTTAGGTTAGGTCAAAAGGTTAGGTTAGCTCAAAAAGTAAGGTAAGCTCACATGGTAAGGTTAGCTCGAAAAGTTAGGTTAGCTCCAAACGTTAAGTTAGCTCAAAATATTAGTTTAGCTCAAAAGGTTAGGTTAGCTCAAAAAGTTAGGTTAGCTCAAAACGTAAGGTTTAATCAAAAGGTTAGGTTAGCTCAAAAAGTAAGGTTAGCTCAAAACGTTAGGTTAGCTCAAAAAGGTTGGGTTTGGTCAAAAGGTAAGGTAAGCTCACAAGGTAAGGTTAGCTCGAAAAGTTAAGTTAGGTCAAAAGGTTAGGTTAGGTCAAAAGGTTAGGTTAGCTCAAAAAGTAAGGTAACCTCAAAAAGTTAGGTTTGGTCAAAAGGTAAGGTAAGCTCACAAGGTAAGGTTAGCTCGAAAAGTTAAGTTAGGTCAAAAGGTTAGGTTATGTCAAAAGGTTAGGTTAGTTCAAAAAGTTAGGTTAGGTCAAAAGGTTAGGTGAGCTCAAAAAGTAAGGTAACCTCAAAAAGTTAAGTAAGTTCAAAACGTTAGGTTAGCTCAAAAAGTAAGGTTAGCTCAAAACGTAAGGTTTAATCAAAAGGTTAGGTTAGCTCAAAAAGTAAGGTTAGCTCAAAACGTTAGGTTAGCTCAAAAAGGTTGGGTTTGGTCAAAAGGTAAGGTAAGCTCACAAGGTAAGGTTAGCTCGAAAAGTTTAGTTAGGTCAAAAGGTTAGGTTAGGTCAAAAGGTTAGGTTAGCTCAAAAAGTAAGGTAACCTCAAAAAGTTAGGTTTGGTCAAAAGGTAAGGTAAGCTCACAAGGTAAGGTTAGCTCGAAAAGTTAAGTTAGGTCAAAAGGTTAGGTTATGTCAAAAGGTTAGGTTAGTTCAAAAAGTTAGGTTAGGTCAAAAGGTTAGGTTAGCTCAAAAAGTAAGGTAAGCTCACAAGGTTAGGTTAGCTCGAAAAGTTAAGTTAGGTCAAAAGGTTAGGTTATGTCAAAAGGTTAGGTTAGTTCAAAAAGTTAGGTTAGGTCAAAAGGTTAGGTTAGCTCAAAAAGTAAGGTAAGCTCACAAGGTAAGGTTAGCTCGAAAAGTTAAGTTAGGTCAAAAGGTTAGGTTAGGTCAAAAGGTTAGGTTAGCTCAAAAAGTAAGGTAACCTCAAAAAGTTAAGTAAGTTCAAAACGTTAGGTTAGCTCAAAAAGTTAGGTTAGCTCAAAACGTAAGGTTTAATCAAAAGGTTAGGTTAGCTCAAAAAGTAAGGTTAGCTCAAAACGTTAGGTTAGCTCAAAAAGGTTGGGTTTGGTCAAAAGGTAAGGTAAGCTCACAAGGTAAGGTTAGCTCGAAAAGTTAAGTTAGGTCAAAAGGTTAGGTTAGGTCAAAAGGTTAGGTTAGCTCAAAAAGTAAGGTTAGCTCAAAAAGTTAGGTTAGCTCAAAACGTTAAGTTAGCTCAAAATATTAGTTTAGCTCAAAAGGTTAGGTTAGCTCAAAAAGTTAGGTTAGCTCAAAAAGTTAGGTTAGCTCAAAAAGTTAGGTTAGCTCAAAAAGTAAGGTTAGTTAAAAAAGTTAGGTTAGCTCAAAAAGTTAGGTTAGCTCAAAAAGTTAGGTTAGCTCAAAATATTAGTTTAGATCAAAAGGTTAGGTTAGCTCAAAAGGTTAGGTTAGCTCAAAATGTAAGGTAAGCTCACATGGTAAGGTAAGCTCGAAAAGTTAGGTTAGCCCAAAACGTTAAGTTAGCTCAAAATATTAGTTTATCTAAAAAGGTTAGGTTAGCTCAAAAAGTTAAGTTAGCTCAAAAAGTTAGGTTAGCTCAAAACGTAAGGTTAGCTCACAAGGATAGGTTAGCTCAAAAATAAAGGTAAGCTAACAAGGTTAGGCTAGCTCAAAAAGTTAGGTTAGGTCAAAAGGTTAGGTTAGCTCAAAAAGTAAGGTAAGCTCACAAGGTAAGGTTAGCTCGAAAAGTTAAGTTAGGTCAAAAGGTAAGGTTATGTCAAAAGGTTAGGTTAGTTCAAAAAGTTAGGTTAGGTCAAAAGGTTAGGTTAGCTCAAAAAGTAAGGTAAGCTCACAAGGTAAGGTTAGCTCGAAAAGTTAAGTTAGGTCAAAAGGTTAGGTTAGGTCAAAAGGTTAGGTTAGCTCAAAAAGTAAGGTAACCTCAAAAAGTTAAGTAAGTTCAAAACGTTAGGTTAGCTCAAAAAGTTAGGTTAGCTCAAAACGTAAGGTTTAATCAAAAGGTTAGGTTAGCTCAAAAAGTAAGGTTAGCTCAAAACGTTAAGTAAGTTAACAACGTTAGCGTTAGGTTTAAGTTAGGTTAGCTCAAAAAGTTAGGTTAGGTCAAAAGGTTAGGTTAGCTCAAAAAGTAAGGTAAGCTCACATGGTAAGGTTAGCTCGAAAAGTTAGGTTAGCTCCAAACGTTAAGTTAGCTCAAAATATTAGCTTAGCTCAAAAGGTTAGGTTAGCTCAAAAAGTTAGGTTAGCTCAAACGTAAGGTTTAATCAAAAGGTTAGCTTAGCTCAAAAAGTTAGGTTAGCTCACAAGGATAGGCTAGCTCAAAAATAAAGGTTAGCTTACAAGGTTAGGTTAGCTCAAAAAGTTAGGTTAGGTCAAAAGGTTAGGTTAGCTCAAAAAGTAAGGTAAGCTCACAAGGTAACGTTAGCTCGAAAAGTTAAGTTAGCTCAAAACGTTAAGTTAGCTCAAAATATTAGTTTAGCTCAAAAATTTAAGTTAGCTCAAAACGTAAGGTTTAATCAAAAGGTTAGTTAAGCTCAAAATATTAGTTAAGCTAAAAAGGTTGGGTTAGCTCAAAAAGTTAGGTTAGCTCAAAACCTAAGGTTTAATCAAAAGGTTAGTTAAGCTCAAAAAGTTAAGTTAGCTCAAAACGTCAAGTTTGCTCAAAATATTAGTTTAGCTCAAACGGTTAGGTTTGCTCAAAAAGTAAGGTTAGCTCAAAAAGTTAGGTTAGCTCAAAACGTTAAGTTAGCTCAAAAAGGTTGGGTTTGGTCAAAAGGTAAGGTAAGCTCACAAGGTAAGGTTAGCTCGAAAAGTTAAGTTAGTTCAAAACGTTAAGTTAGCTCAAAATATTAGTTTAGCTCAAAAATTTAAGTTAGCTCAAAACGTAAGGTTTAATCAAAAGGTTAGTTAAGCTCAAAATATTAGTTAAGCTAAAAAGGTTGGGTTAGCTCAAAAAGTTAGGTTAGCTCAAAACCTAAGGTTTAATCAAAAGGTTAGTTAAGCTCAAAAAGTTAAGTTAGCTCAAAACGTCAAGTTTGCTCAAAATATTAGTTTAGCTCAAACGGTTTTTTTTTTTTTTTTTTTTTTTTTTGTTTTGGCAGGTGTGGAAAATCCTCCTGGGACGCCCCAAACTGCC
The DNA here is from genome assembly GCA_964057195.1 of Orthosia cruda. NCBI lineage: Eukaryota > Metazoa > Arthropoda > Insecta > Lepidoptera > Noctuidae > Orthosia > Orthosia cruda. The sequence goes on from OZ059827.1 coordinate 29,325,175, forward strand.
TCGCCCAGAACGAGCCAGCCTGGGCAGTGTCGGACTCACTTAGGGTGCCTACCGACTAAAAACCACACCTGCCTCCAAATTTATTGCCGATGTCAATTCAGCATTTAAGTCTTTACGTTATGAATCTAAGGTTGGGCCCATTTTGCATGGAAGACCTAACTCGGTTGGTTTTACATGAAAACTTTCCGAGCCAGGTCTCTCATGCGTATGTGCCGAAGAATGAGTCTGGGTTTGGTTAATAGTGTTAGTACAGGTTAGATGTTTTTTTTTTTTTTTTTTTTTTTTTTTTTTCTTTCTTTTTTTTTTTTTTTTTTTTTTTTTTTTTTTTTTATTATTTGTCTATTCCAGGACTAAAACTTATTATGTATACTAGAACTAAAAGTTAATAACAACTCGACAATATAAAATACAGCAAATATTTCCCATCCGCTGCACGCATCTTAAACTAATTGAAACAGAACTAGTGCTAAAGATAAGGCTTAACATATACTATGAAATAAATCTTAATTAACTTTTGATCACTTATATTTATTATGAAATTGCACCCTTTTATGCTGCCTACTTATAAACTACGGCCAGCAACTTAAAATATTTTGAAAACTATATTATATCTTACTGGACTTACGGACTATATGTTAACTAGCTCTGGAAAAAGAACTTAAACTATCTAAAATAAACGATCGACTAGAATTAACTAAAACTATTTTTATTAACTAAAAACTGTGACAAATGCAGTGGCATGGGTTACAACTTATAACTTACTTTATACTTACTGGACTTACGAACTACAACACTAAAATACATTATAACTATGAAATACTAGCATTCCCCATCAACTCATATATATATATATATTTTTTTTTTTATACAAACTGCGCCTAAAACAGCGAAAGCGAGCTAAAATCAAGCAAGGGTCGACCCATTTGCTTTCGCAGCCTTGGTCATGACTATTTCCGCGAAAGCTAGAAAACAGGATCGGCCATTGTCGTCATTCATCAACTCCTGAATACTGCCCAACGGGCGACCCAGCCTCTGCTCACAGTCATACTTGGCCCGCATAAATCGGGGGCAGTCTAATAATATATGACTTACTGACTCGATCGCCTCGTCATCACAAACACAGGCTGGGGCACCCGCCAGCTTAAACCTGTAGAGGTACTCACGTATACCACCATGTCCCGTAAACAGTTGGGCCTTAAGGTTATTGGGAGGACCTATCTTCCCCAGAATCCTGTATGCACTCACTACGTCAGCAAAGAACAGACGTATGCCTCTGCCTTGATGGGTGCCCGCCACGAATCGTTCTTGCCATTTGACCAGCGTTGCCTCCCTGATCGAGCGCTTTGCGAAGGACAAGGGGAAGTCGTCATAGACGGGGCTTGTCTTACGATGTAGTGCCGCATTTTTGGCAAGTTCGTCCGCCCTCTCATTGCCGGGTATGCCTGCGTGGGCCTTTACCCAGTAAAGTAGTATGTCCCTGCCCTGTCTTACAGCCTCCGCGATCCTAAGCTGAATCCTGATAGCAATTCTGTTGGATGTCTTGGGATCCGCAATTGATTCTAGTGCCGACCTTGAGTCAGATATAACATTGGCTGAAATGGGTGATCTTCTGTCTTCAGCATACTTAAGGGCTCGACTTATTGCGACCAATTCAGCCTGAAACACTGAGCAGTGGTCGCCAAGTTTAAGGCTCAGTTTTGCTACCTCCCCGTCCCGCCCCCAGCACGAGACCGCAGCTCCGACCTTGCCTTCTATCTTACTCCCGTCCGTGTAAAGCCGCGGGAAGTTGTTCCCAATTCTGGAAAGATCTACGGGCGAATCGATATGCCGGAACCCCAGCCTCACCCTGAGAGCGGGATGCGGCAGCTCAGATGGATGTGCGCGTCTTTCAAGGGTTCTACCCGGGAGCTCTTCCAGAGGTTTACCCCTTTTGACTTCGTAAATCCTCAAGTGTTCGATTGCTCGCATGTCGAGGGGTATTATCCTAGCAAGGACAGCTGCTGCTATAAGCGACGTAGTCCTATGGGCTTTTGATATTTTGATCGCAAACATCCTGGTGACCGAGTCAAGCTTTTTTCTGGCGTACGCCTTACCGGCAATCTGTGCCCAAGAGCTCGATGCGTAGGTTACCACTGGCTCTATAACGCCAATATATATGGTCCTCAGGATGCTTGCGTTCAATCCCCATTGTGCACGTGCTGCCCTCGCCACCATCTTGAATATGTTAGCTGTCTTCCTGGAGATCTCCTCTAGGTGCGGGCGGAAGCTCAAGCCTGCGTCCAAAGTCAAGCCAAGTATCTTAAGTCGGTTGGAGATTTGAATGGGGACTCCCGATAGGTGAAAGCTAGGCAAGTCGTATTTAAGCTTTTTAGTGCAAACTAGTGCCTGGGTTTTGTGGGGTGCAAACCTCATTTTGTTCCTTTTCCCCCACTCCGCGACAACTGAAAGAGCCTCGTTGACCTTGTCTTCCAGCTCAATCGTCGTGTCAGCCGCCGCCAAAATCACTATGTCGTCTGCGTAAGCCTGCATGTGCGCTCTGAGATTATCCGCTTCCACCATTAGGGGATCCAATTGGATATTCCAAAAAATGGGACCATTAATTGATCCCTGGATGCAACCCTTCGTTGTGGGCAAAGAGACTATGTTGCCGAGATACTCTAGCGCAACCTTTCTGTCGGACAAGTAACTATGCAGGAGTCGCAGGGTTTGCCGGTCAACTTGTTTTCTGTGTAGCTGCTGCAGAATCGCCGGCCACCAAGCGTTGTCAAATGCGCCCTCGATATCCAGCGACACTACGGCAACGATCTTCTTACAACGAATTCCATCTCTGATATACTCCACGATGTCATAAAGGGCATCCTCAGTACCGCACCGCGGACGAAAGCCGTACTGCCGTCGACTCAAGAGGTTTTTTTTCTCAAAGGTCCAGGTCAATCTGTTGGCAACTAGCTTCTCCAGCACCTTACCCAGGACGGGTAGAAGTCCTATGGGGCGGTAGGACTTTGCAGTCATGTAATCCGACTTCCCATGCTTCGGAATCACCCGGATCCGGGCCTCTTTCCATACAGTTGGGAAGTAGCCGATATCAAGGCACTTGTTCAGCAGTGCTAGCTGGAACTCTGGATTGCTCTTATATGCTTCGTGACAGACGTCCGCCGTGAAGCCATCGGAGCCCGGAGCTTTCTTAGGGTGGATTCCTGCGTACACGTAGAGCAGTTCCGTGTGCGTGAATTTAGGAGTAGCCTCTGCTGGACAGCTATGCGGCTGGTAAAGATTTTCTAATGCAAGCCGCACATTCTCTCTGGTTATACCCTGCCCAGGGGTGTCCGTTCCAGGGTCGTCAGTAGGGAAGAAAGTTTCAGCCAGGTATTGAGCCGATTCCTCAGCCGACAGCATTGTACCGGTACGCGGGTCCTTAAGAAGACAGGCCTTTATCCGACTCGAGCCGGAGCAGCGGGTTATAATGCGTTGCGCGCATGTCCAAACATCCTCCTCTTTCTGTCTTGTACAAAAATCCTTCCAGCTCTTGGTAAGGGAAAGCTCAATGTGTTTTTTAAATTCGTCTCTGGACTCAGTGTACTCCTTGACGCAGAAGGGCCTTCTACCGGGATTCGCGTGGTGGATTCTTCTGCGAAGTCTTCTAACCAATTTCCTTTCCGCTTCTAAGTCCTCCGTCCACCATTGCGGCATGGAGCTTTTCCTCTGAGCCAGTTTGGGGATTGCCTCTTCGCAGGCCCTGGTGATTGCCTTTTGATAATTCCCCACTAGACTTTCTAAGGAAGTTGAGTCGTCGCTAACATGGACCCTCTCTGTGGTCAAGTCTAGATCCGTCATTGCAGTGCAAAGGGTCGCAGCAAAAAGCGTCCATTTGGCCTTTTTGGTGTTGTATTTTTTTGTTGTGGCGGTCTTAACGGGAAGGTCCTGACCGTCCAGGGAGAGCTCAAACCGGATAGTACGATGGTCGGTCAGAATGGCCGTTTCGGTGTCGACCCTCCAGTTCGAATTGTTGGCTAAAAGTGAGTCAGTGCAGGCAGTGATGTCCACGATGCTGGAGTACAATTTACCGGCCCTGAAGGTGTAGAATGTTGGTGTCGAACCCAGGTTCAGGACATTCATGTTGTTCTGCGCCAAGAAGTCCGTCAATGCCCCACCCCGAATGTCCTCCGCATCACAGCCCCACCAGGGGCTCGAGGCGTTCACGTCGCCGGCGAGGATGACCTCCCTAGTTCCCATTTTGTCGAATACGGTCTGGATCCTGTTGAGGCAAACGTCTATATCCCTATCACCCTCAAGATACACATTTATTATGCCCACTTTCAAATGTCCTACAATGAGCACAACCGAGCTTACATTGGTGCAGTTCAGGTCATAATTGGCTATGTGCCTTATATTTGGATTCATGACGACAATAGCCGACTTCACGGGAAGGTTTTTGGATCCGCGAGGGTGCTGGATGATCACGTGGGGCGCAGACAAAAGGCCTGTCGCTCCCACGTAGGGTTCCTGGAGCAGTAATACGTCGGTGCGGGTATTAACGGCATCGCACAACGCTTCCTTGGTTGCAGCTAGGCCCCGGCCTAGGTTCACCTGCGCGAACTTTATAATCAATGGGGTGCCCTCAGCAGTATCTCACCTCAGACCTAGAGATACGATCCCACTTGACCCACTCCGGGCAAAGGCCAGAGTAGGCTGCATGGTCGGAACCGCTTTGTCTTCTGTTCTTAGTGCAGTTTATGCACTGAGGGGGCCCGGAACGATTAGCGCACTCCCGGGTGTCGTGTTCACCTGCGCAATATCCGCATTTAGGGGTCGATAGGCAGTCACGCGCCATATGCCCGTATCCCAGGCACTTGTAGCACTGGACTACGGGGGACTGATCCGAAGCCAGCACCACCTGATATCCCAGCCTCACCCGCTGTCCGTTTAGACGCTGCCATAGGTCCGTGCAAACCTCCAGGACCACATTTGTGGTGGTCGAAATTCTGCCCTTGGTTCGTCGTACTGTTCTAATCCGCTTGCTTTCCGGAGGGAGGCCTTCAAACAGCTTAATGTTCTGCGTGATCAACGCCCTTTCGACTGCGGCGTTGTCCAAGTCATTGACGACACCCACCAGGCGAATTAAAGGGTTCTTAGGTGGCGGAGTTACGACGGCAAATCCCTGTGCTGCCTCCTTTATAGCGTCTCCGAGGGCAGCTCTGTCCTGCTCCGAGACGCAGCCGAATGAAACCCTCTGGTTTCGTAGCCTCCGTATGCTGCTGATCCCAACCCCAAGAGTAACGACATCAACCTTGGACTTTACCTTTTTTATAACGTCGTCGCTGGTATGGCGAGGATCAACTGACTCCACTATGAGGCTGTGAGTTCGGGCTGTGCCAAGGGCTTCCGCGTACGACTTTGGGTGGACATGGTTTGCGGTATGTGCATCACCGGCAGGTGGGGTGTCTCTTTCTGTTGCGAACAACGCTCCACCCTCCATAAGGCTGCGCACATGTTCAACCGACATCCTAATCGGCGCTGCAGTCTCCACAGTGGTATCCTGGAGGCACTTAACTTCCCTGCGAAGCTCCTCCACTTTGGAGCCCAGAAGCTCCGCAGCATCCCTCGAAGGCAAATCACCCCGGAGCTCCAACAAACCACCACGCACCTCTACTAAAGTATCGTGCGTTTCCGCACACGTTTGCAGGATCTGCCGAATTTCAGGCGCGAAAGAAGGGGAGGGGGATGGAATGTCCTGAGTCGCCTCGCGCACTGCAGCAATTATTTCCTCGGTAGACGAGTCACCCAAGGGGAAGTCCTGTCGGCGCTGGTTCAGAGAGGCCAGCTCCCGGCGGATGAGCATGAGCTCCGCGTGAAGATCCGACATCTCAGGGCTGCTGCCGATAACGGGGGCGGCGGCCTCCTGAACACCTCGAGGCAGCACTGAAAGTAGTGCCGCTTTGAGAGGCTCGAGCCCAGCAGACATGTCAGCCACTCTCGCCAACACCGAACTAACCAGTTCGGGCGATTCTCTAAGTGCGAGTTGTGTGTTTCTCTTAAGTTCCTTGATAGGCTCACAAGCGTCGAACAGTAATATCTGGCGGAGCGACTCGACGTCACTCGTCAGTTTCTCGACATGAGCCTCGAGTCCTCTGTAATTCGCCAATACATTCTCCAGTGTCCGAGCGTGCCTGTTGGCCTGACGCTCACTTTCCTTAGACACTCCTGCCCTCAGTCTGCACGACTCAACCATGTGCAGACTTCGGGAATCTGACAGTCTCAGGATCATCTCGTACATAAGTTGGAGGGCCGATACGACGTTCTCCCGAATTTCCCTCTTCAAGTTCCCAGACTTTTCAAGGTCGAGCTTAGCCTTCTGGAGAATAGAGCCCGCCTGACGCGGCATCTCATTAAGGACGATTCGCCGGCCGTCGACCGTCCTGGTGGAGTCGCACGAGTTGACCGACACGTCTGAATCATATTCCTCCGTCTCCACAGGCCCAGCCGCCATCGCTTGCCTAATTTGTGCTTGAATCCGAAGATCCACCGGAGCCGACCTGGGACCAACCGCGCCCGGTCTAACCTCCTCCCTAACCGGTGTTGACGAGGGGGGGAAGTCCCCCAAATCCAAGGCATCTAAATACGCGGGGGAAGCGCCAGCTTCCGGGGAGTCCAGCGACCGGGAGTCGATGTCGCGATCCAGGGCGGATTCCGAGGGGACTGAAGCCACATTCACTGCCACTGCTATTGTCCTGGCTGCCTCCTCGCGCGTTTCTGAGCCCACTTCAGATACAGGTACTTTGCCGGCGGCCCTTGTCCTCGCGCGCTGTTCAACCGGGGGGACCCGCGCCGCAGCCCTAACCGAACGCTTGGGTGGGGGGGGGATGTTCTTGGACATAGTGAATGGCCAAGAGCAGTCCTTTTTTTTTTTTTTTTTTTTTTTTTTTTTTTTTCTCGTTATCGGCGAAAGCGGAACTGCCGAGGCCAATTAGTAGGGCTCCTCGAGCTAGTCACCCTGGACCCTAGCACCAGGGGTTTATCTCTCCAAGGGGCAAAGATATCCCGAGGGGGGTGAAATAATATGAGAGAGTAGAGGGGGGGGGTCCCAAGTCCTGAGGGGAGGGGGGGGTCCTGAAGGGGGCACGAATTAAAGTAGATATATAATTAATATAAGTGAGTCACGAAATTTTGGGGGTGCCGAGAAAGGGGGCAAAAAAATAAATTTAGGGGGCCTATCATATACCCAGTCCAGATTGGGAGGGGGTGTCTTCTTTGGGGGGGGGGAATTTCACCCGTTTCTTGATATTCCCAGCCGTTCCCGAGATATTCGGGATTTTGTAAAATTAATTATGCCGAAGAGAATATTTATTAAATTTATAAAATTTTGTTACAATAAAATTAAAATATCATTAAAAATTTTACATTCATTAAATTAAATTACCATTTACAATAATTAAATGCCACGAATTTGGTAAACTAGAGTAAAAATAATGACTAGACTTAAATTTGGAATTTTAATTGGACGGCGGGGAATAAAAGAGGGGTATGTAAAATTTTTTGGTAAATTTTCCGAAAGGTTCCTAGAAAATAGGGGGTAACAAAGAAGGTATTCTGGTGTAGTAACGGGGTAACAAGCTCCGTTCCCAAAAATTTTTAGTTTTTGTAACCTTCAAAGTTCCGAGTTCAGTTCCCGGTTTTTACTTAGTTTAATTGCCTAAAAACAGAACAGTACAATTATATCATAGCGTTTATTTTATCACAGCATGTCAAAGATTTCTAGCAGAATAGTTCGGCTCTGTTGGTTTATTTTTATTTTATTTATTATATTTTTTTTCCTTTTTTGCGTTATGCGCGAACAGTGTTAAAGTATAGGGTAATGCAAATTTTATCTGGGGAGAAAAGTTCGAGACTGGGGCTAATCTCGTAATTTACCCCGAGCTTTCCACAGGGGCGTCGCAGGAGAATGAGGTTTGGACACAGGGGTTGTCCTAGAAGAGAAAACAGTGTTATCTATGCTCACACTCCCTCTACGACTTCCCGTTGAGGTGATATGAGCCTCAACACACAACTCGTAAACAAGTGCAGATCGGGGAAAAAGTCCCACGACCTGGGGGAGGCTATTTATTGTATACTAGTAGCTGATGGCTACTAGTATTTATATTAAAAGATCTTAAAAACTGTAATTAATCAATTTCCTATTTTATTTTCCCAATAAAACCAATCTACTCTGCCGTCGGAAATTTATGATGCATGCACTAATTTTACGAAATATAGTTAATTTGTTGTCCGATTTCAATAGTTTCTTGCATAAGGGTTGGATGACGTCCCAGCTAACCTCCACAGAAATTTGGGACCAGTTTATCGCTGATCTTTGAGGATTTCGTGTTCGGGAAAAGTTGGCGTCAGTTTGACAACCGAACAGATTTTTGTAACTTTGTACGTTCGATTTCTCGGTGTTCACTTCGAATATTAAAATTATGAAAATACCTCCAAAAAATTATTCGTGGATTTCCTTGTTTCCCCTTGTATTTCCGCGCGCCTGCGCGGAATAAATCGGGACTCTTGCCAAGTCTGTAGAGCTCGACGGGGCACACAAGATAGCACTTCACGTTTTTATAGTTTACGATCTACTTTTTGAGTAAATTCACTTTTTTGTGTTTTTGTAACCTTAAATTTTCACTATTTTTGGGTTTAATTTCCCGTTTTTCACTTTTTCACCAAACTTTTTACACCACTGTGTTCGCCTTTTTACAGCGCGTGTTTTGACATACGACCTGAGTGATTTGGACAACTTTTTACCGTGTTCGCGATTTTTCGCAACGGAGCGTTTTAAAAACTGAACTGTTCGGTGCGGGGGCAGGTGGGGTAGTCCTCAAAAAGTAAGGTTAGCTCAAAAAGTTAGGTTAGCTCAAAACGTTAAGTTAGCTCAAAAAGGTTGGGTTTGGTCAAAAGGTAAGGTAAGCTCACAAGGTAAGGTTAGCTCGAAAAGTTAAGTTAGGTCAAAAGGTTAGGTTAGGTCAAAAGGTTAGGTTAGCTCAAAAAGTAAGGTAAGCTCACAAGGTAAGGTTAGCTCGAAAAGTTAAGTTAGGTCAAAAGGTTAGGTTAGGTCAAAAGGTTAGGTTAGCTCAAAAAGTAAGGTAACCTCAAAAAGTTAAGTAAGTTCAAAACGTTAGGTTAGCTCAAAAAGTTAGGTTAGCTCAAAACGCAAGGTTTAATCAAAAGGTTAGTTAATCTAAAAAGTGAGGTTAGCTCAAAACGTTAAGTAAGTTCACAACGTTAGCGTTAGGTTAAAGTTAGGTTAGCTCAAAAAGTTAGGTTAGGTCAAAAGGTTAGGTTAGCTCAAAAAGTTAGGTTAGCTCCAAACGTTAAGTTAGCTCAAAATATTAGTTTAGCTCAAAAGGTTAGGTTAGCTCAAAAAGATAGGTTAGCTCAAACGTAAGGTTTAATCAAAAGGTTAGCTTAGCTCAAAAAGTTAGGTTAGCTCACAAGGATAGGCTAGCTCAAAAATAAAGGTTAGCTTACAAGGTTAGGTTAGCTCAAAAAGTTAGGTTAGGTCAAAAGGTTAGGTTAGCTCAAAAAGTAAGGTAAGCTCACAAGGTAACGTTAGCTCGAAAAGTTAAGTTAGCTCAAAACGTTAAGTTAGCTCAAAATATTAGTTTAGCTCAAAAATTTAAGTTAGCTCAAAACGTAAGGTTTAATCAAAAGGTTAGTTAAGCTCAAAATATTAGTTAAGCTCAAAAGGTTGGGTTAGCTCAAAAAGTTAGGTTAGCTCAACACCTAAGGTTTAATCAAAAGGTTAGTTAAGCTCAAATAGTTAAGTTAGCTCAAAACGTCAAGTTTGCTCAAAATATTAGTTTAGCTCAAACGGTTAGGTTTGCTCAAAAAGTAAGGTTAGCTCAAAAAGTTAGGTTAGCTCAAAACGTTAAGTTAGCTCAAAATATTAGTTTAGCTCAAAAGGTTGGGTTAGCTCAAAAAGTAAGGTTAGCTCAGACCGTTAGGTAAGCTCAAAAAGTTAGGTTAGCTCAAAACGTAAGGTTTAATCAAAAGGTTAGTTAAGCTAAAAAGTGAGGTTAGCTCAAAACGTTAAGTAAGTTCACAACGTTAGCGTTAGGTTAAAGTTAGGTTAGCTCAAAAAGTTAGGTTAGCTCAAAATATTAGTTTAGCTCAGAAGGTTAGGTTAGCTCAAAAAGTTAGGTTAGCTCAAAAAGTAAGGTTAGCTCAAAAAGTTAGGTTAGCTCAAAAAGTTAGGTTAGCTCAAAAAGTTAGGTTAGTTCAAAAAGTTAGGTTAGCTCAAAAAGTTAGGTTAGCTCAAAAAGTTAGGTTAGCTCAAAAGGTTAGGTTAGCTCAAAATGTAAGGTAAGCTCACATGGTAAGGTAAGCTCGAAAAGTAAGGTTACCCCAAAACGTTAAGTTAGCTCAAAATATTAGTTTATCTCAAAAGGTTAGGTTAGCTCAAAAAGTTAGGTAAGCTCAAAATATTAGTTTAGATCAAAAGGTTAGGTTAGCTCAAAAGGTTAGGTTAGCTCAAAATGTAAGGTAAGCTCACATGGTAAGGTAAGCTCGAAAAGTTAGGTTAGCCCAAAACGTTAAGTTAGCTCAAAATATTAGTTTATCTAAAAAGGTTAGGTTAGCTCAAAAAGTTAGGTTAGCTCAAAAAGTTAGGTTAGCTCAAAACGTAAGGTTAGCTCACAAGGATAGGTTAGCTCAAAAATAAAGGTAAGCTAACAAGGTTAGGTTAGCTCAAAAAGTTAGGTTAGGTCAAAAGGTTAGGTTAGCTCAAAAAGTAAGGTAAGCTCACAAGGTAAGGTTAGCTCGAAAAGTTAAGTTAGGTCAAAAGGTTAGGTTAGGTCAAAAGGTTAGGTTAGCTCAAAAAGTAAGGTAACCTCAAAAAGTTAAGTAAGTTCAAAACGTTAGGTTAGCTCAAAAAGTTAGGTTAGCTCAAAACGTAAGGTTTAATCAAAAGGTTAGGTTAGCTCAAAAAGTAAGGTTAGCTCAAAACGTTAGGTTAGCTCTAAAAGGTTGGGTTTGGTCAAAAGGTAAGGTAAGCTCACAAGGTAAGGTTAGCTCGAAAAGTTAAGTTAGGTCAAAAGGTTAGGTTAGGTCAAAAGGTTAGGTTAGCTCAAAAAGTAAGGTAACCTCAAAAAGTTAGGTTTGGTCAAAAGGTAAGGTAAGCTCACAAGGTAAGGTTAGCTCGAAAAGTTAAGTTAGGTCAAAAGGTTAGGTTATGTCAAAAGGTTAGGTTAGTTCAAAAAGTTAGGTTAGGTCAAAAGGTTAGCTTAGCTCAAAAAGTAAGGTAAGCTCACAAGGTTAGGTTAGCTCGAAAGGTTAGGTTAGTTCAAAAAGTTAGGTTAGGTCAAAAGGTTAGGTTAGCTCAAAAAGTAAGGTAAGCTCACAAGGTAAGGTTAGCTCGAAAAGTTAAGTTAGGTCAAAAGGTTAGGTTAGGTCAAAAGGTTAGGTTAGCTCAAAAAGTAAGGTAACCTCAAAAAGTTAAGTAAGTTCAAAACGTTAGGTTAGCTCAAAAAGTAAGGTTAGCTCAAAACGTAAGGTTTAATCAAAAGGTTAGGTTAGCTCAAAAAGTAAGGTTAGCTCAAAACGTTAGGTTAGCTCAAAAAGTTTGGGTTTGGTCAAAAGGTAAGGTAAGCTCACAAGGTAAGGTTAGCTCGAAAAGTTAAGTTAGGTCAAAAGGTTAGGTTAGGTCAAAAGGTTAGGTTAGCTCAAAAAGTAAGGTAACCTCAAAAAGTTAGGTTAGCTCAAAACGTTAAGTTAGCTCAAAATATTGGTTTAGCTCAAAAGGTTGGGTTAGCTCAAAAAGTTAGGTTAGCTCAAAACGTAAGGTTTAATCAAAAGGTTAGTTAAGCTCAAAATATTAGTTAAGCTCAAAAGGTTGGGTTAGCTCAAAAAGTTAGGTTAGCTCAAAACCTAAGGTTTAATCAAAAGGTTAGTTAAGCTCAAAAAGTTAAGTAAGCTCAAAACGTCAAGTTTGCTCAAAATATTAGTTAAGCTCAAACGGTTAGGTTTGCTCAAAAAGTAAGGTTAGCTCAAAAAGTTAGGTTAGCTCAAAACGTTAAGTTAGCTCAAAATATTAGTTTAGCTCACAAGGTTGGGTTAGCTCAAAAAGTTAAGTAAGTTCAAAACGTTAGGTAAGCTCAAAAAGTTAGGTTAGCTCAAAACGTAAGGTTTAATCAAAAGGTTAGTTAAGCTAAAAAGTGAGGTTAGCTCAAAACGTTAAGTAAGTTCACAACGTTAGCGTTAGGTTAAAGTTAGGTTAGCTCAAAAAGTTAGGTTAGCTCAAAATATTAGTTTAGCTCAAAAGGTTAGGTTAGCTCAAAAAGTTAAGTTAGGTCAAAAGGTTAGGTTATGTCAAAAGGTTAGGTTAGCTCAAAAAGTAAGGTAACCTCAAAAAGTTAAGTAAGTTCAAAACGTTAGGTTAGCTCAAAAAGTTAGGTCAAAAGGTTAGGTTAGCTCAAAAAGTAAGGTTAGCTCAAAAAGTTAGGTTAGCTCAAAACGTTAAGTTAGCTCAAAATATTAGTTTAGCTCAAAAGGTTAGGTTAGCTCAAAAAGTTAGGTTAGCTCAAAAAGTTAGGTTAGCTCAAAAAGTTAGGTTAGCTCAAAAAGTAAGGTTAGTTAAAAAAGTTAGGTTAGCTCAAAAAGTTAGGTTAGTTCAAAAAGTTAGGTTAGCTCAAAAAGTTAGGTTAGCTCAAAAATTTAGGTTAGCTCAAAAAAATAGGTTAGCTCAAAAAGTTAGGTTAGCTCAAAAGGTTAGGTTAGCTCAAAATGTAAGGTAAGCTCACATGGTAAGCTCGAAAAGTAAGGTTACCCCAAAACGTTAAGTTAGCTTAAAATATTAGTTTATCTCAAAAGGTTAGGTTAGCTCAAAAAGTTAGGTTAGCTCAAAAAGTTAGGTTAGCTCAAACAGTTAGGTTAGCTCAAAATATTAGTTTAGATCAAAAGGTTAGGTTAGCTCAAAAGGTTAGGTTAGCTCAAAATGTAAGGTAAGCTCACATGGTAAGGTAAGCTCGAAAAGTTAGGTTAGCCCAAAACGTTAAGTTAGCTCAAAATATTAGTTTATCTAAAAAGGTTAGGTTAGCTCAAAAAGTTAGGTTAGCTCAAAAAGTTAGGTTAGCTCAAAACGTAAGGTTAGCTCACAAGGATAGGTTAGCTCAAAAATAAAGGTAAGCTAACAAGTTTAGGTTAGCTCAAAAAGTTAGGTTAGGTCAAAAGGTTAGGTTAGCTCAAAAAGTAAGGTAAGCTCACAAGGTAAGGTTAGCTCGAAAAGTTAAGTTAGGTCAAAAGGTTAGGTTATGTCAAAAGGTTAGGTTAGTTCAAAAAGTTAGGTTAGGTCAAAAGGTTAGGTTAGCTCAAAAAGTAAGGTAAGCTCACAAGGTAAGGTTAGCTCGAAAAGTTAAGTTAGGTCAAAAGGTTAGGTTATGTCAAAAGGTTAGGTTAGTTCAAAAAGTTAGGTTAGGTCAAAAGGTTAGGTTAGCTCAAAAAGTAAGGTAAGCTCACAAGGTAAGGTTAGCTCGAAAAATTAAGTAAGTTCAAAACGTTAGGTTAGCTCAAAAAGTTAGGTTAGTTCAAAAAGTTAGGTTAGCTCAAAAAGTTAGGTTAGCTCAAAAAGTTAGGTTAGCTCAAAAGGTTAGGTTAGCTCAAAATGTAAGGTAAGCTCACATGGTAAGGTAAGCTCGAAAAGTAAGGTTACCCCAAAACGTTAAGTTAGCTCAAAATATTAGTTTATCTAAAAAGGTTAGGTTATGTCAAAAGGTTAGGTTAGTTCAAAAAGTTAGGTTAGCTCAAAAAGTTAGGTTAGCTCAAAAAGTTAGGTTAGCTCAAAATATTAGTTTAGATCAAAAGGTTAGGTTAGCTCAAAAGGTTAGGTTAGCTCAAAATGTAAGGTAAGCTCACATGGTAAGGTAAGCTCGAAAAGTTAGGTTAGCCCAAAACGTTAAGTTAGCTCAAAATATTAGTTTATCTAAAAAGGTTAGGTTAGCTCAAAAAGTTAAGTTAGCTCAAAAAGTTAGGTTAGCTCAAAACGTAAGGTTAGCTCACAAGGATAGGTTAGCTCAAAAATAAAGGTAAGCTAACAAGGTTAGGCTAGCTCAAAAAGTTAGGTTAGGTCAAAAGGTTAGGTTAGCTCAAAAAGTAAGGTAAGCTCACAAGGTAAGGTTAGCTCGAAAAGTTAAGTTAGGTCAAAAGGTAAGGTTATGTCAAAAGGTTAGGTTAGTTCAAAAAGTTAGGTTAGGTCAAAAGGTTAGGTTAGCTCAAAAAGTAAGGTAAGCTCACAAGGTAAGGTTAGCTCGAAAAGTTAAGTTAGGTCAAAAGGTTAGGTTAGGTCAAAAGGTTAGGTTAGCTCAAAAAGTAAGGTAACCTCAAAAAGTTAGGTTAGCTCAAAACGTTAAGTTAGCTCAAAATATTGGTTTAGCTCAAAAGGTTGGGTTAGCTCAAAAAGTTAGGTTAGCTCAAAACGTAAGGTTTAATCAAAAGGTTAGTTAAGCTCAAAATATTAGTTTAGCTCAAAAGGTTGGGTTAGCTCATAAAGTTAGGTTAGCTCAAAACCTAAGGTTTAATCAAAAGGTTAGTTAAGCTCAAAAAGTTAGGTTAGCTCAAAACGTTAAGTTAGCTCAAAATATTAGTTTAGCTCAAAAGGTTAGGTTAGCTCAAAAAGTTAAGTTAGGTCAAAAGGTTAGGTTATGTCAAAAGGTTAGGTTAGTTCAAAAAGTTAGGTTAGGTCAAAAGGTTAGGTTAGCTCAAAAAGTAAGGTAAGCTCACAAGGTAAGGTTAGCTCGAAAAGTTAAGTTAGGTCAAAAGGTTAGGTTAGGTCAAAAGGTTAGGTTAGCTCAAAAAGTAAGGTAACCTCAAAAAGTTAAGTAAGTTCAAAACGTTAGGTTAGCTCAAAAAGTTAGGTTAGTTAGAAACGCAAGGTTTAATCAAAAGGTAAGTTAAGCTAAAAAGTGAGGTTAGCTCAAAACGTTAAGTAAGTTCACAACGTTAGCGTTAGGTTAAAGTTAAGTTAGCTCAAAAAGTTAGGTTAGGTCAAAAGGTTAGGTTAGCTCAAAAAGTAAGGTAAGCTCACATGGTAAGGTTAGCTCGAAAAGTTAGGTTAGCTCCAAACGTTAAGTTAGCTCAAAATATTAGTTTAGCTCAAAAGGTTAGGTTAGCTCAAAAAGTTAGGTTAGCTCAAACGTAAGGTTTTATCAAAAGGTTAGCTTAGCTCAAAAAGTAAGGTAAGCTTACATGGTAAGGTTAGCTCGAAAAGTTAGGTTAGCTCAAAAAGTTAGGTTAGCTCAAAAAGTTAGGTTAGCTCAAAATATTAGTTTAGATCAAAAGGTTAGGTTAGCTCAAAAGGTTAGGTTAGCTCAAAATGTAAGGTAAGCTCACATGGTAAGGTAAGCTCGAAAAGTTAGGTTAGCCCAAAACGTTAAGTTAGCTCAGATATTAGTTTATCTAAAAAGGTTAGGTTAGCTCAAAAAGTAAGGTTAGCTCAAAAAGTTAGGTTAGCTCAAAACGTAAGGTTAGCTCACAAGGATAGGTTAGCTCAAAAATAAAGGTAAGCTAACAAGGTTAGGTTAGCTCAAAAAGTTAGGTTAGGTCAAAAGGTTAGGTTAGCTCAAAAAGTAAGGTAAGCTCACAAGGTAAGGTTAGCTCGAAAAGTTAAGTTAGGTCAAAAGGTTAGGTTAGGTCAAAAGGTTAGGTTAGCTCAAAAAGTAAGGTAACCTCAAAAAGTTAAGTAAGTTCAAAACGTTAGGTTAGCTCAAAAAGTTAGGTTAGCTCAAAACGTAAGGTTTAATCAAAAGGTTAGGTTAGCTCAAAAAGTAAGGTTAGCTCAAAACGTTAGGTTAGCTCAAAAAGGTTGGGTTTGGTCAAAAGGTAAGGTAAGCTCACAAGGTAAGGTTAGCTCGAAAAGTTAAGTTAGGTCAAAAGGTTAGGTTAGGTCAAAAGGTTAGGTTAGCTCAAAAAGTAAGGTTAGCTCAAAAAGTTAGGTTAGCTCAAAACGTTAAGTTAGCTCAAAATATTAGTTTAGCTCAAAAGGTTAGGTTAGCTCAAAAAGTTAGGTTAGTTCAAAAAGTTAGGTTAGCTCAAAAAGTTAGGTTAGCTCAAAAAGTAAGGTTAGTTAAAAAAGTTAGGTTAGCTCAAAAAGTTAGGTTAGTTCAAAAAGTTAGGTTAGCTCAAAAAGTTAGGTTAGCTCAAAAATTTAGGTTAGCTCAAAAAGTTAGGTTAGCTCAAAAAGTTAGGTTAGCTCAAAAGGTTAGGTTAGCTCAAAATGTAAGGTAAGCTCACATGGTAAGCTCGAAAAGTAAGGTTACCCCAAAACGTTAAGTTAGCTTAAAATATTAGTTTATCTCAAAAGGTTAGGTTAGCTCAAAAAGTTAGGTTAGCTCAAAAAGTTAGGTTAGCTCAAACAGTTAGGTTAGCTCAAAATATTAGTTTAGATCAAAAGGTTAGGTTAGCTCAAAAGGTTAGGTTAGCTCAAAATGTAAGGTAAGCTCACATGGTAAGGTAAGCTCGAAAAGTTAGGTTAGCCCAAAACGTTAAGTTAGCTCAAAATATTAGTTTATCTAAAAAGGTTAGGTTAGCTCAAAAAGTTAGGTTAGCTCAAAAAGTTAGGTTAGCTCAAAACGTAAGGTTAGCTCACAAGGATAGGTTAGCTCAAAAATAAAGGTAAGCTAACAAGTTTAGGTTAGCTCAAAAAGTTAGGTTAGGTCAAAAGGTAAGGTTAGCTCAAAAAGTAAGGTAAGCTCACAAGGTAAGGTTAGCTCGAAAAGTTAAGTTAGATCAAAAGGTTAGGTTATGTCAAAAGGTTAGGTTAGTTCAAAAAGTTAGGTTAGGTCAAAAGGTTAGGTTAGCTCAAAAAGTAAGGTAAGCTCACAAGGTAAGGTTAGCTCGAAAAGTTAAGTTAGGTCAAAAGGTTAGGTTAGGTCAAAAGGTTAGGTTAGCTCAAAAAGTAAGGTAACCTCAAAAAGTTAAGTAAGTTCAAAACGTTAGGTTAGCTCAAAAAGTTAGGTAAGCTCAAAACGTAAGGTTTAATCAAAAGGTTAGGTTAGCTCAAAAAGTAAGGTTAGCTCAAAACGTTAGGTTAGCTCAAAAAGGTTGGGTTTGGTCAAAAGGTAAGGTAAGCTCTCAAGGTAAGGTTAGCTCGAAAAGTTAAGTTAGGTCAAAAGGTTCGGTTAGGTCAAAAGGTTAGGTTAGCTCAAAAAGTAAGGTAAGCTCACAAGGTAAGGTTAGCTCGAAAAGTTAAGTTAGGTCAAAAGGTTAGGTTAGGTCAAAAGGCTAGGATAGCTCAAAAAGTAAGGTAACCTCAAAAAGTTAAGTAAGTTCAAAACGTTAGGTTAGCTCAAAAAGTTAGGTTAGCTCAAAACGCAAGGTTTAATCAAAAGGTTAGTTAATCTAAAAAGTGAGGTGAGCTCAAAACGTTAAGTAAGTTCACAACGTTAGCGTTAGGTTAAAGTTAGGTTAGCTCAAAAAGTTAGGTTAGGTCAAAAGGTTATGTTAGCTCAAAAAGTAAGGTAAGGTCACATGGTAAGGTTAGCTCGAAAAGTTAGGTTAGCTCCAAACGTTAAGTTAGCTCAAAATATTAGTTTAGCTCAAAAGGTTAGGTTAGCTCAAAAAGTTAGGTTAGCTCAAACGTAAGGTTTAATCAAAAGGTTAGCTTAGCTCAAAAAGTTAGGTTAGCTCACAAGGATAGGCTAGCTCAAAAATAAAGGTTAGCTTACAAGGTTAGGTTAGCGCAAAAAGTTAGGTTAGGTCAAAAGGTTAGGTTAGCTCAAAAAGTAAGGTAAGCTCACAAGGTAACGTTAGCTCGAAAAGTTAAGTTAGCTCAAAACGTTAAGTTAGCTCAAAATATTAGTTTAGCTCAAAAATTTAAGTTAGCTCAAAACGTAAGGTTTAATCAAAAGGTTAGTTAAGCTCAAAATATTAGTTAAGCTCAAAAGGTTGGGTTAGCTCAAAAACTTAGGTTACCTCAAAACCTAAGGTTTAATCAAAAGGTTAGTTAAGCTCAAAAAGTTAAGTTAGCTCAAAACGTCAAGTTTGCTCAAAATATTAGTTTAGCTCAAACGGTTAGGTTTGCTCAAAAAGTAAGGTTAGCTCAAAAAGTTAGGTTAGCTCAAAACGTTAAGTTAGCTCAAAAAGGTTGGGTTTGGTCAAAAGGTAAGGTAAGCTCAAAAAGTAAGGTAAGCTCACAAGGTTAGGTTAGCTCGAAAAGTTAAGTTAGGTCAAAAGGTTAGGTTATGTCAAAAGGTTAGGTTAGTTCAAAAAGTTAGGTTAGGTCAAAAGGTTAGGTTAGCTCAAAAAGTAAGGTAAGCTCACAAGGTAAGGTTAGCTCGAAAAGTTAAGTTAGGTCAAAAGGTTAGGTTAGGTCAAAAGGTTAGGTTAGCTCAAAAAGTAAGGTAACCTCAAAAAGTTAGGTTAGCTCAAAACGTTAAGTTAGCTCAAAATATTGGTTTAGCTCAAAAGGTTGGGTTAGCTCAAAAAGTTAGGTTAGCTCAAAACGTAAGGTTTAATCAAAAGGTTAGTTAAGCTCAAAATATTAGTTTAGCTCAAAAGGTTGGGTTAGCTCATAAAGTTAGGTTAGCTCAAAACCTAAGGTTTAATCAAAAGGTTAGTTAAGCTCAAAAAGTTAAGTTAGCTCAAAACGTCATGTTTGCTCAAAATATTAGTTAAGCTCAAACGGTTAGGTTTGCTCAAAAAGTTAGGTTAGCTCAAAAAGTTAGGTTAGCTCAAAACGTTAAGTTAGCTCAAAATATTAGTTTAGCTCAAAAGGTTAGGTTAGCTCAAAAAGTTAAGTTAGGTCAAAAGGTTAGGTTATGTCAAAAGGTTAGGTTAGTTCAAAAAGTTAGGTTAGGTCAAAAGGTTAGGTTAGCTCAAAAAGTAAGGTAAGCTCACAAGGTAAGGTTAGCTCGAAAAGTTAAGTTAGGTCAAAAGGTTAGGTTAGGTCAAAAGGTTAGGTTAGCTCAAAAAGTAAGGTAACCTCAAAAAGTTAAGTAAGTTCAAAACGTTAGGTTAGCTCAAAAAGTTAGGTTAGCTCAAAACGCAAGGTTTAATCAAAAGGATAGTAAAGCTAAAAAGTGAGGTTAGCTCAAAACGTTAAGTAAGTTCACAAAGTTAATATTAGTTTAGCTCAAAAGGTTAGGTTAGCTCAAAAATTTAAGTTAGCTCAAAACGTAAGGTTTAATCAAAAGGTTAGGTTAGCTCAAAAAGTAAGGTAACCTCAAAAAGTTAGGTTAGCTCAAAACGTTAAGTTAGCTCAAAATATTGGTTTAGCTCAAAAGGTTGGGTTAGCTCAAAAAGTTAGGTTAGCTCAAAACGTAAGGTTTAATCAAAAGGTTAGTTAAGCTCAAAATATTAGTTAAGCTCAAAAGGTTGGGTTAGCTCAAAAAGTTAGGTTAGCTCAAAACCTAAGGTTTAATCAAAAGGTTAGTTAAGCTCAAAAAGTTAAGTAAGCTCAAAACGTCAAGTTTGCTCAAAATATTAGTTAAGCTCAAACGGTTAGGTTTGCTCAAAAAGTAAGGTTAGCTCAAAAAGTAATGTTAGCTCAAAAAGTTAGGTTAGCTCAAAAAGTAAGGTTAGCTCAAAAAGTTAGGTTAGCTCAAAAAGTAAGGTTAGCTCAAAAAGTTAGGTTAGCTCAAAAAGTTAGGTTAGTTCAAAAAGTTAGGTTAGCTCAAAAAGTTAGGTTAGCTCAAAAAGTTAGGTTAGCTCAAAAGGTTAGGTTAGCTCAAAATGTAAGGTAAGCTCACATGGTAAGCTCGAAAAGTAAGGTTACCCCAAAACGTTAAGTTAGCTTAAAATAATAGTTTATCTCAAAAGGTTAGGTTAGTTCAAAAAGTTAGGTTAGGTCAAAAGGTTAGGTTAGCTCAAAAAGTAAGGTAAGCTCACAAGGTAAGGTTAGCTCGAAAAGTTAGGTTAGCTCAAAACGTAAGGTTTAATCAAAAGGTTAGTTAAGCTCAAAATATTAGTTAAGCTCAAAAGGTTGGGTTAGCTCAAAAAGTTAGGTTAGCTCAAAACCTAAGGTTTAATCAAAAGGTTAGTTAAGCTCAAAAAGTTAAGTAAGCTCAAAACGTCAAGTTTGCTCAAAATATTAGTTAAGCTCAAACGGTTAGGTTTGCTCAAAAAGTAAGGTTAGCTCAAAAAGTAAGGTTAGCTCAAAAAGTTAGGTTAGCTCAAAAAGTTAGGTTAGCTCAAAAAGTTAGGTTAGCTCAAAAAGTAAGGTTAGCTCAAAAAGTTAGGTTAGCTCAAAAAGTTAGGTTAGTTCAAAAAGTTAGGTTAGCTCAAAAAGTTAGGTTAGCTCAAAAAGTTAGGTTAGCTCAAAAGGTTAGGTTAGCTCAAAATGTAAGGTAAGCTCACATGGTAAGCTCGAAAAGTAAGGTTACCCCAAAACGTTAAGTTAGCTTAAAATAATAGTTTATCTCAAAAGGTTAGGTTAGCTCAAAAAGTTAGGTTAGCTCAAAAAGTTAGTTTAGCTCAAAAAGTTAGGTTGGCTCAAAATATTAGTTTAGATCAAAAGGTTAGGTTAGCTCAAAAGGTTAGGTTAGCTCAAAATGTAAGGTAAGCTCACATGGTAAGGTAAGCTCGAAAAGTTAGGTTAGCCCAAAACGTTAAGTTAGCTCAAAATATTAGTTTATCTAAAAAGGTTAGGTTAGCTCAAAAAGTTAAGTTAGCTCAAAAAGTTAGGTTAGCTCAAAACCTAAGGTTAGCTCACAAGGATAGGTTAGCTCAAAAATAAAGGTAAGCTAACAAGGTTAGGTAAGCTCAAAAAGTAAGGTTAGGTCAAAAGGTTAGGTTAGCTCAAAAAGTAAGGTAAGCTCACAAGGTAAGGTTAGCTCGAAAAGTTAAGTTAGGTCAAAAGGTAAGGTTATGTCAAAAGGTTAGGTTAGTTCAAAAAGTTAGGTTAGGTCAAAAGGTTAGGTTAGCTCAAAAAGTAAGGTAAGCTCACAAGGTAAGGTTAGCTCGAAAAGTTAAGTTAGGTCAAAAGGTTAGGTTAGGTCAAAAGGTTAGGTTAGCTC
This sequence comes from Orthosia cruda, assembly GCA_964057195.1. Taxonomy (NCBI): domain Eukaryota; kingdom Metazoa; phylum Arthropoda; class Insecta; order Lepidoptera; family Noctuidae; genus Orthosia; species Orthosia cruda. Next base: position 29,346,147 of record OZ059827.1, read on the forward strand.
AAAAAGTAAGGTAACCTCAAAAAGTTAAGTAAGTTCAAAACGTTAGGTTAGCTCAAAAAGTTAGGTTAGCTCAAAACGTAAGGTTTAATCAAAAGGTTAGGTTAGCTCAAAAAGTAAGGTTAGCTCAAAACGTTAAGTAAGTTAACAACGTTAGCGTTAGGTTAAAGTTAGGTTAGCTCAAAAAGTTAGGTTAGGTCAAAAGGTTAGGTTAGCTCAAAAAGTTAAGTTAGGTCAAAAGGTTAGGTTATGTCAAAAGGTTAGGTTAGTTCAAAAAGTTAGGTTAGGTCAAAAGGTTAGGTTAGCTCAAAAAGTAAGGTAAGCTCACAAGGTAAGGTTAGCTCGAAAAGTTAAGTTAGGTCAAAAGGTTAGGTTAGGTCAAAAGGTTAGGTTAGCTCAAAAAGTAAGGTAACCTCAAAAAGTTAAGTAAGTTCAAAACGTTAGGTTAGCTCAAAAAGTTAGGTTAGCTCAAAACGCAAGGTTTAATCAAAAGGATAGTAAAGCTAAAAAGTGAGGTTAGCTCAAAACGTTAAGTAAGTTCACAAAGTTAATATTAGTTTAGCTCAAAAGGTTAGGTTAGCTCAAAAATTTAAGTTAGCTCAAAACGTAAGGTTTAATCAAAAGGTTAGGTTAGCTCAAAAAGTAAGGTAACCTCAAAAAGTTAGGTTAGCTCAAAACGTTAAGTTAGCTCAAAATATTGGTTTAGCTCAAAAGGTTGGGTTAGCTCAAAAAGTTAGGTTAGCTCAAAACGTAAGGTTTAATCAAAAGGTTAGTTAAGCTCAAAATATTAGTTAAGCTCAAAAGGTTGGGTTAGCTCAAAAAGTTAGGTTAGCTCAAAACCTAAGGTTTAATCAAAAGGTTAGTTAAGCTCAAAAAGTTAAGTAAGCTCAAAACGTCAAGTTTGCTCAAAATATTAGTTAAGCTCAAACGGTTAGGTTTGCTCAAAAAGTAAGGTAAGCTCAAAAAGTAATGTTAGCTCAAAAAGTTAGGTTAGCTCAAAAAGTAAGGTTAGCTCAAAAAGTTAGGTTAGCTCAAAAAGTAAGGTTAGCTCAAAAAGTTAGGTTAGCTCAAAAAGTTAGGTTAGTTCAAAAAGTTAGGTTAGCTCAAAAAGTTAGGTTAGCTCAAAAAGTTAGGTTAGCTCAAAAGGTTAGGTTAGCTCAAAATGTAAGGTAAGCTCACATGGTAAGCTCGAAAAGTAAGGTTACCCCAAAACGTTAAGTTAGCTTAAAATAATAGTTTATCTCAAAAGGTTAGGTTAGTTCAAAAAGTTAGGTTAGGTCAAAAGGTTAGGTTAGCTCAAAAAGTAAGGTAAGCTCACAAGGTAAGGTTAGCTCGAAAAGTTAGGTTAGCTCAAAACGTAAGGTTTAATCAAAAGGTTAGTTAAGCTCAAAATATTAGTTAAGCTCAAAAGGTTGGGTTAGCTCAAAAAGTTAGGTTAGCTCAAAACCTAAGGTTTAATCAAAAGGTTAGTTAAGCTCAAAAAGTTAAGTAAGCTCAAAACGTCAAGTTTGCTCAAAATATTAGTTAAGCTCAAACGGTTAGGTTTGCTCAAAAAGTAAGGTTAGCTCAAAAAGTAAGGTTAGCTCAAAAAGTTAGGTTAGCTCAAAAAGTTAGGTTAGCTCAAAAAGTTAGGTTAGCTCAAAAAGTAAGGTTAGCTCAAAAAGTTAGGTTAGCTCAAAAAGTTAGGTTAGTTCAAAAAGTTAGGTTAGCTCAAAAAGTTAGGTTAGCTCAAAAAGTTAGGTTAGCTCAAAAGGTTAGGTTAGCTCAAAATGTAAGGTAAGCTCACATGGTAAGCTCGAAAAGTAAGGTTACCCCAAAACGTTAAGTTAGCTTAAAATAATAGTTTATCTCAAAAGGTTAGGTTAGCTCAAAAAGTTAGGTTAGCTCAAAAAGTTAGTTTAGCTCAAAAAGTTAGGTTGGCTCAAAATATTAGTTTAGATCAAAAGGTTAGGTTAGCTCAAAAGGTTAGGTTAGCTCAAAATGTAAGGTAAGCTCACATGGTAAGGTAAGCTCGAAAAGTTAGGTTAGCCCAAAACGTTAAGTTAGCTCAAAATATTAGTTTATCTAAAAAGGTTAGGTTAGCTCAAAAAGTTAAGTTAGCTCAAAAAGTTAGGTTAGCTCAAAACCTAAGGTTAGCTCACAAGGATAGGTTAGCTCAAAAATAAAGGTAAGCTAACAAGGTTAGGTAAGCTCAAAAAGTAAGGTTAGGTCAAAAGGTTAGGTTAGCTCAAAAAGTAAGGTAAGCTCACAAGGTAAGGTTAGCTCGAAAAGTTAAGTTAGGTCAAAAGGTAAGGTTATGTCAAAAGGTTAGGTTAGTTCAAAAAGTTAGGTTAGGTCAAAAGGTTAGGTTAGCTCAAAAAGTAAGGTAAGCTCACAAGGTAAGGTTAGCTCGAAAAGTTAAGTTAGGTCAAAAGGTTAGGTTAGGTCAAAAGGTTAGGTTAGCTCAAAAAGTAAGGTAACCTCAAAAAGTTAAGTAAGTTCAAAACGTTAGGTTAGCTCAAAAAGTTAGGTTAGCTCAAAACGTAAGGTTTAATCAAAAGGTTAGGTTAGCTCAAAAAGTAAGGTTAGCTCAAAACGTTAAGTAAGTTAACAACGTTAGCGTTAGGTTAAAGTTAGGTTAGCTCAAAAAGTTAGGTTAGGTCAAAAGGTTAGGTTAGCTCAAAAAGTAAGGTAAGCTCACATGGTAAGGTTAGCTCGAAAAGTCAGGTTAGCTCCAAACGTTAAGTTAGCTCAAAATATTAGCTTAGCTCAAAAGGTTAGGTTAGCTCAAAAAGTTAGGTTAGCTCAAACGTAAGGTTTAATCAAAAGGTTAGCTTAGCTCAAAAAGTTAGGTTAGCTCACAAGGATAGGCTAGCTCAAAAATAAAGGTTAGCTTACAAGGTTAGGTTAGCTCAAAAAGTTAGGTTAGGTCAAAAGGTTAGGTTAGCTCAAAAAGTAAGGTAAGCTCACAAGGTAACGTTAGCTCGAAAAGTTAAGTTAGCTCAAAACGTTAAGTTAGCTCAAAATATTAGTTTAGCTCAAAAATTTAAGTTAGCTCAAAACGTAAGGTTTAATCAAAAGGTTAGTTAAGCTCAAAATATTAGTTAAGCTAAAAAGGTTGGGTTAGCTCAAAAAGTTAGGTTAGCTCAAAACCTAAGGTTTAATCAAAAGGTTAGTTAAGCTCAAAAAGTTAAGTTAGCTCAAAACGTCAAGTTTGCTCAAAATATTAGTTTAGCTCAAACGGTTAGGTTTGCTCAAAAAGTAAGGTTAGCTCAAAAAGTTAGGTTAGCTCAAAACGTTAAGTTAGCTCAAAAAGGTTGGGTTTGGTCAAAAGGTAAGGTAAGCTCACAAGGTAAGGTTAGCTCGAAAAGTTAAGTTAGCTCAAAACGTTAAGTTTGCTCAAAATATTAGTTTAGCTCAAAAATTTAAGTTAGCTCAAAACGTAAGGTTTAATCAAAAGGTTAGTTAAGCTCAAAATATTAGTTAAGCTAAAAAGGTTGGGTTAGCTCAAAAAGTTAGGTTAGCTCAAAACCTAAGGTTTAATCAAAAGGTTAGTTAAGCTCAAAAAGTTAAGTTAGCTCAAAACGTCAAGTTTGCTCAAAATATTAGTTTAGCTCAAACGGTTAGGTTTGCTCAAAAAGTAAGGTTAGCTCAAAAAGTTAGGTTAGCTCAAAACGTTAAGTTAGCTCAAAAAGGTTGGGTTTGGTCAAAAGGTAAGGTAAGCTCACAAGGTAAGGTTAGCTCGAAAAGTTAAGTTAGGTCAAAAGGTTAGGTTAGGTCAAAAGGTTAGGTTAGCTCAAAAAGTAAGGTAAGCTCACAAGGTAAGGTTAGCTCGAAAAGTTAAGTTAGGTCAAAAGGTTAGGTTAGGTCAAAAGGTTAGGTTAGCTCAAAAAGTAAGGTAACCTCAAAAAGTTAAGTAAGTTCAAAACGTTAGGTTAGCTCAAAAAGTTAGGTTAGCTCAAAACGCAAGGTTTAATCAAAAGGTTAGTTAATCTAAAAAGTGAGGTTAGCTCAAAACGTTAAGTAAGTTCACAACGTAAGCGTTAGGTTAAAGTTAGGTTAGCTCAAAAAGTTAGGTTAGGTCAAAAGGTTAGGTTAGCTCAAAAAGTTAGGTTAGCTCCAAACGTTAAGTTAGCTCAAAATATTAGTTTAGCTCAAAAGGTTAGGTTAGCTCAAAAAGATAGGTTAGCTCAAACGTAAGGTTTAATCAAAAGGTTAGCTTAGCTCAAAAAGTTAGGTTAGCTCACAAGGATAGGCTAGCTCAAAAATAAAGGTTAGCTTACAAGGTTAGGTTAGCTCAAAAAGTTAGGTTAGGTCAAAAGGTTAGGTTAGCTCAAAAAGTAAGGTAAGCTCACAAGGTAACGTTAGCTCGAAAAGTTAAGTTAGCTCAAAACGTTAAGTTAGCTCAAAATATTAGTTTAGCTCAAAAATTTAAGTTAGCTCAAAACGTAAGGTTTAATCAAAAGGTTAGTTAAGCTCAAAATATTAGTTAAGCTCAAAAGGTTGGGTTAGCTCAAAAAGTTAGGTTAGCTCAACACCTAAGGTTTAATCAAAAGGTTAGTTAAGCTCAAAAAGTTAAGTTAGCTCAAAACGTCAAGTTTGCTCAAAATATTAGTTTAGCTCAAACGGTTAGGTTTGCTCAAAAAGTAAAGTTAGCTCAAAAAGTTAGGTTAGCTCAAAACGTTAAGTTAGCTCAAAATATTAGTTTAGCTCAAAAGGTTGGGTTAGCTCAAAAAGTAAGGTTAGCTCAGACCGTTAGGTAAGCTCAAAAAGTTAGGTTAGCTCAAAACGTAAGGTTTAATCAAAAGGTTAGTTAAGCTAAAAAGTGAGGTTAGCTCAAAACGTTAAGTAAGTTCACAACGTTAGCGTTAGGTTAAAGTTAGGTTAGCTCAAAAAGTTAGGTTAGCTCAAAATATTAGTTTAGCTCAAAAGGTTAGGTTAGCTCAAAAAGTTAGGTTAGCTCAAAAAGTAAGGTTAGCTCAAAAAGTTAGGTTAGCTCAAAAAGTTAGGTTAGCTCAAAAAGTTAGGTTAGTTCAAAAAGTTAGGTTAGCTCAAAAAGTTAGGTTAGCTCAAAAAGTTAGGTTAGCTCAAAAGGTTAGGTTAGCTCAAAATGTAAGGTAAGCTCACATGGTAAGGTAAGCTCGAAAAGTAAGGTTACCCCAAAACGTTAAGTTAGCTCAAAATATTAGTTTATCTCAAAAGGTTAGGTTAGCTCAAAAAGTTAGGTAAGCTCAAAATATTAGTTTAGATCAAAAGGTTAGGTTAGCTCAAAAGGTTAGGTTAGCTCAAAATGTAAGGTAAGCTCACATGGTAAGGTAAGCTCGAAAAGTTAGGTTAGCCCAAAACGTTAAGTTAGCTCAAAATATTAGTTTATCTAAAAAGGTTAGGTTAGCTCAAAAAGTTAGGTTAGCTCAAAAAGTTAGGTTAGCTCAAAACGTAAGGTTAGCTCACAAGGATAGGTTAGCTCAAAAATAAAGGTAAGCTAACAAGGTTAGGTTAGCTCAAAAAGTTAGGTTAGGTCAAAAGGTTAGGTTAGCTCAAAAAGTAAGGTAAGCTCACAAGGTAAGGTTAGCTCGAAAAGTTAAGTTAGGTCAAAAGGTTAGGTTAGGTCAAAAGGTTAGGTTAGCTCAAAAAGTAAGGTAACCTCAAAAAGTTAAGTAAGTTCAAAACGTTAGGTTAGCTCAAAAAGTTAGGTTAGCTCAAAACGTAAGGTTTAATCAAAAGGTTAGGTTAGCTCAAAAAGTAAGGTTAGCTCAAAACGTTAGGTTAGCTCTAAAAGGTTGGGTTTGGTCAAAAGGTAAGGTAAGCTCACAAGGTAAGGTTAGCTCGAAAAGTTAAGTTAGGTCAAAAGGTTAGGTTAGGTCAAAAGGTTAGGTTAGCTCAAAAAGTAAGGTAACCTCAAAAAGTTAGGTTTGGTCAAAAGGTAAGGTAAGCTCACAAGGTAAGGTTAGCTCGAAAAGTTAAGTTAGGTCAAAAGGTTAGGTTATGTCAAAAGGTTAGGTTAGTTCAAAAAGTTAGGTTAGGTCAAAAGGTTAGGTTAGCTCAAAAAGTAAGGTAAGCTCACAAGGTTAGGTTAGCTCGAAAAGTTAAGTTAGGTCAAAAGGTTAGGTTATGTCAAAAGGTTAGGTTAGTTCAAAAAGTTAGGTTAGGTCAAAAGGTTAGGTTAGCTCAAAAAGTAAGGTAAGCTCACAAGGTAAGGTTAGCTCGAAAAGTTAAGTTAGGTCAAAAGGTTAGGTTAGGTCAAAAGGTTAGGTTAGCTCAAAAAGTAAGGTAACCTCAAAAAGTTAAGTAAGTTCAAAACGTTAGGTTAGCTCAAAAAGTAAGGTTAGCTCAAAACGTAAGGTTTAATCAAAAGGTTAGGTTAGCTCAAAAAGTAAGGTTAGCTCAAAACGTTAGGTTAGCTCAAAAAGGTTGGGTTTGGTCAAAAGGTAAGGTAAGCTCACAAGGTAAGGTTAGCTCGAAAAGTTAAGTTAGGTCAAAAGGTTAGGTTAGGTCAAAAGGTTAGGTTAGCTCAAAAAGTAAGGTAACCTCAAAAAGTTAGGTTAGCTCAAAAAGTAAGGTAAGCTCACAAGGTAAGGTTAGCTCGAAAAGTTAAGTTAGGTCAAAAGGTTAGGTTAGGTCAAAAGGTTAGGTTAGCTCAAAAAGTAAGGTAACCTCAAAAAGTTAAGTAAGTTCAAAACGTTAGGTTAGCTCAAAAAGTTAGGTTAGCTCAAAACGTAAGGTTTAATCAAAAGGTTAGGTTAGCTCAAAAAGTAAGGTTAGCTCAAAAAGTTAGGTTAGCTCAAAAAGTTAGGTTAGTTCAAAAAGTTAGGTTAGCTCAAAAAGTTAGGTTAGCTCAAAAAGTTAGGTTAGCTCAAAAGGTTAGGTTAGCTCAAAATGTAAGGTAAGCTCACATGGTAAGGTAAGCTCGAAAAGTAAGGTTACCCCAAAACGTTAAGTTAGCTCAAAATATTAGTTTATCTCAAAAGGTTAGGTTAGCTCAAAAAGTTAGGTAAGCTCAAAATATTAGTTTAGATCAAAAGGTTAGGTTAGCTCAAAAGGTTAGGTTAGCTCAAAATGTAAGGTAAGCTCACATGGTAAGGTAAGCTCGAAAAGTTAGGTTAGCCCAAAACGTTAAGTTAGCTCAAAATATTAGTTTATCTAAAAAGGTTAGGTTAGCTCAAAAAGTTAGGTTAGCTCAAAAAGTTAGGTTAGCTCAAAACGTAAGGTTAGCTCACAAGGATAGGTTAGCTCAAAAATAAAGGTAAGCTAACAAGGTTAGGTTAGCTCAAAAAGTTAGGTTAGGTCAAAAGGTTAGGTTAGCTCAAAAAGTAAGGTAAGCTCACAAGGTAAGGTTAGCTCGAAAAGTTAAGTTAGGTCAAAAGGTTAGGTTAGGTCAAAAGGTTAGGTTAGCTCAAAAAGTAAGGTAACCTCAAAAAGTTAAGTAAGTTCAAAACGTTAGGTTAGCTCAAAAAGTTAGGTTAGCTCAAAACGTAAGGTTTAATCAAAAGGTTAGGTTAGCTCAAAAAGTAAGGTTAGCTCAAAACGTTAGGTTAGCTCTAAAAGGTTGGGTTTGGTCAAAAGGTAAGGTAAGCTCACAAGGTAAGGTTAGCTCGAAAAGTTAAGTTAGGTCAAAAGGTTAGGTTAGGTCAAAAGGTTAGGTTAGCTCAAAAAGTAAGGTAACCTCAAAAAGTTAGGTTTGGTCAAAAGGTAAGGTAAGCTCACAAGGTAAGGTTAGCTCGAAAAGTTAAGTTAGGTCAAAAGGTTAGGTTATGTCAAAAGGTTAGGTTAGTTCAAAAAGTTAGGTTAGGTCAAAAGGTTAGGTTAGCTCAAAAAGTAAGGTAAGCTCACAAGGTTAGGTTAGCTCGAAAAGTTAAGTTAGGTCAAAAGGTTAGGTTATGTCAAAAGGTTAGGTTAGTTCAAAAAGTTAGGTTAGGTCAAAAGGTTAGGTTAGCTCAAAAAGTAAGGTAAGCTCACAAGGTAAGGTTAGCTCGAAAAGTTAAGTTAGGTCAAAAGGTTAGGTTAGGTCAAAAGGTTAGGTTAGCTCAAAAAGTAAGGTAACCTCAAAAAGTTAAGTAAGTTCAAAACGTTAGGTTAGCTCAAAAAGTAAGGTTAGCTCAAAACGTAAGGTTTAATCAAAAGGTTAGGTTAGCTCAAAAAGTAAGGTTAGCTCAAAACGTTAGGTTAGCTCAAAAAGGTTGGGTTTGGTCAAAAGGTAAGGTAAGCTCACAAGGTAAGGTTAGCTCGAAAAGTTAAGTTAGGTCAAAAGGTTAGGTTAGGTCAAAAGGTTAGGTTAGCTCAAAAAGTAAGGTAACCTCAAAAAGTTAGGTTAGCTCAAAACGTTAAGTTAGCTCAAAATATTGGTTTAGCTCAAAAGGTTGGGTTAGCTCAAAAAGTTAGGTTAGCTCAAAACGTAAGGTTTAATCAAAAGGTTAGTTAAGCTCAAAATATTAGTTAAGCTCAAAAGGTTGGGTTAGCTCAAAAAGTTAGGTTAGCTCAAAACCTAAGGTTTAATCAAAAGGTTAGTTAAGCTCAAAAAGTTAAGTAAGCTCAAAACGTCAAGTTTGCTCAAAATATTAGTTAAGCTCAAACGGTTAGGTTTGCTCAAAAAGTAAGGTTAGCTCAAAAAGTTAGGTTAGCTCAAAACGTTAAGTTAGCTCAAAATATTAGTTTAGCTCACAAGGTTGGGTTAGCTCAAAAAGTTAAGTAAGTTCAAAACGTTAGGTAAGCTCAAAAAGTTAGGTTAGCTCAAAACGTAAGGTTTAATCAAAAGGTTAGTTAAGCTAAAAAGTGAGGTTAGCTCAAAACGTTAAGTAAGTTCACAACGTTAGCGTTAGGTTAAAGTTAGGTTAGCTCAAAAAGTTAGGTTAGCTCAAAATATTAGTTTAGCTCAAAAGGTTAGGTTAGCTCAAAAAGTTAAGTTAGGTCAAAAGGTTAGGTTATGTCAAAAGGTTAGGTTAGTTCAAAAAGTTAGGTTAGGTCAAAAGGTTAGGTTAGCTCAAAAAGTAAGGTAAGCTCACAAGGTAAGGTTAGCTCGAAAAGTTAAGTTAGGTCAAAAGGTTAGGTTAGGTCAAAAGGTTAGGTTAGGTCAAAAGGTTAGGTTAGCTCAAAAAGTAAGGTAACCTCAAAAAGTTAAGTAAGTTCAAAACGTTAGGTTAGCTCAAAAAGTTAGGTTAGCTCAAAACGCAAGGTTTAATCAAAAGGTTAGTTAAGCTAAAAAGTGAGGTTAGCTCAAAACGTTAAGTAAGTTCACAAAGTTAATATTAGTTTAGCTCAAAAGGTTAGGTTAGCTCAAAAATTTAAGTTAGCTCAAAACGTAAGGTTTAATCAAAAGGTTAGTTAAGCTCAAAATATTAGTTAAGCTCAAAAGGTTGGGTTAGCTCAAAAAGTTAGGTTAGCTCAAAACCTAAGGTTTAATCAAAAGGTTAGTTAAGCTCAAAAAGTTAAGTAAGCTCAAAACGTCAAGTTTGCTCAAAATATTAGTTAAGCTCAAACGGTTAGGTTAGCTCAAAAAGATAGGTTAGCTCAAACGTAAGGTTTAATCAAAAGGTTAGCTTAGCTCAAAAAGTTAGGTTAGCTCACAAGGATAGGCTAGCTCAAAAATAAAGGTTAGCTTACAAGGTTAGGTTAGCTCAAAAAGTTAGGTTAGGTCAAAAGGTTAGGTTAGCTCAAAATATTAGTTTAGCTCAAAAATTTAAGTTAGCTCAAAACGTAAGGTTTAATCAAAAGGTTAGTTAAGCTCAAAATATTAGTTAAGCTAAAAAGGTTGGGTTAGCTCAAAAAGTTAGGTTAGCTCAAAACCTAAGGTTTAATCAAAAGGTAAGTTAAGCTCAAAAAGTTAAGTTAGCTCAAAACGTCAAGTTTGCTCAAAATATTAGTTTAGCTCAAACGGTTAGGTTTGCTCAAAAAGTAAGGTTAGCTCAAAAAGTTAGGTTAGCTCAAAACGTTAAGTTAGCTCAAAAAGGTTGGGTTTGGTCAAAAGGTAAGGTAAGCTCACAAGGTAAGGTTAGCTCGAAAAGTTAAGTTAGCACAAAACGTCAAGTTTGCTCAAAATATTAGTTTAGCTCAAACGGTTAGGTTTGCTCAAAAAGTAAGGTTAGCTCAAAAAGTTAGGTTAGCTCAAAACGTTAAGTTAGCTCAAAAAGGTTGGGTTTGGTCAAAAGGTAAGGTAAGCTCACAAGGTAAGGTTAGCTCGAAAAGTTAAGTTAGCTCAAAACGTTAAGTTTGCTCAAAATATTAGTTTAGCTCAAAAATTTAAGTTAGCTCAAAACGTAAGGTTTAATCAAAAGGTTAGTTAAGCTCAAAATATTAGTTAAGCTAAAAAGGTTGGGTTAGCTCAAAAAGTTAGGTTAGCTCAAAACCTAAGGTTTAATCAAAAGGTTAGTTAAGCTCAAAAAGTTAAGTTAGCTCAAAACGTCAAGTTTGCTCAAAATATTAGTTTAGCTCAAACGGTTAGGTTTGCTCAAAAAGTAAGGTTAGCTCAAAAAGTTAGGTTAGCTCAAAACGTTAAGTTAGCTCAAAAAGGTTGGGTTTGGTCAAAAGGTAAGGTAAGCTCACAAGGTAAGGTTAGCTCGAAAAGTTAAGTTAGGTCAAAAGGTTAGGTTAGGTCAAAAGGTTAGGTTAGCTCAAAAAGTAAGGTAAGCTCACAAGGTAAGGTTAGCTCGAAAAGTTAAGTTAGGTCAAAAGGTTAGGTTAGGTCAAAAGGTTAGGTTAGCTCAAAAAGTAAGGTAACCTCAAAAAGTTAAGTAAGTTCAAAACGTTAGGTTAGCTCAAAAAGTTAGGTTAGCTCAAAATGCAAGGTTTAATCAAAAGGTTAGTTAATCTAAAAAGTGAGGTTAGCTCAAAACGTTAAGTAAGTTCACAACGTTAGCGTTAGGTTAAAGTTAGGTTAGCTCAAAAAGTTAGGTTAGGTCAAAAGGTTAGGTTAGCTCAAAAAGTTAGGTTAGCTCCAAACGTTAAGTTAGCTCAAAATATTAGTTTAGCTCAAAAGGTTAGGTTAGCTCAAAAAGATAGGTTAGCTCAAACGTAAGGTTTAATCAAAAGGTTAGCTTAGCTCAAAAAGTTAGGTTAGCTCACAAGGATAGGCTAGCTCAAAAATAAAGGTTAGCTTACAAGGTTAGGTTAGCTCAAAAAGTTAGGTTAGGTCAAAAGGTTAGGTTAGCTCAAAAAGTAAGGTAAGCTCACAAGGTAACGTTAGCTCGAAAAGTTAAGTTAGCTCAAAACGTTAAGTTAGCTCAAAATATTAGTTTAGCTCAAAAATTTAAGTTAGCTCAAAACGTAAGGTTTAATCAAAAGGTTAGTTAAGCTCAAAATATTAGTTAAGCTCAAAAGGTTAGGTTAGCTCAAAAAGTAAGGTAACCTCAAAAAGTTAAGTAAGTTCAAAACGTTAGGTTAGCTCAAAAAGTAAGGTTAGCTCAAAACGTAAGGTTTAATCAAAAGGTTAGGTTAGCTCAAAAAGTAAGGTTAGCTCAAAACGTTAGGTTAGCTCAAAAAGGTTGGGTTTGGTCAAAAGGTAAGGTAAGCTCACAAGGTAAGGTTAGCTCGAAAAGTTAAGTTAGGTCAAAAGGTTAGGTTAGGTCAAAAGGTTAGGTTAGCTCAAAAAGTAAGGTAACCTCAAAAAGTTAGGTTAGCTCAAAACGTTAAGTTAGCTCAAAATATTGGTTTAGCTCAAAAGGTTGGGTTAGCTCAAAAAGTTAGGTTAGCTCAAAACGTAAGGTTTAATCAAAAGGTTAGTTAAGCTCAAAATATTAGTTAAGCTCAAAAGGTTGGGTTAGCTCAAAAAGTTAGGTTAGCTCAAAACCTAAGGTTTAATCAAAAGGTTAGTTAAGCTCAAAAAGTTAAGTAAGCTCAAAACGTCAAGTTTGCTCAAAATATTAGTTAAGCTCAAACGGTTAGGTTTGCTCAAAAAGTAAGGTTAGCTCAAAAAGTTAGGTTAGCTCAAAACGTTAAGTTAGCTCAAAATATTAGTTTAGCTCACAAGGTTGGGTTAGCTCAAAAAGTTAAGTAAGTTCAAAACGTTAGGTAAGCTCAAAAAGTGAGGTTAGCTCAAAACGTTAAGTAAGTTCACAACGTTAGCGTTAGGTTAAAGTTAGGTTAGCTCAAAAAGTTAGGTTAGCTCAAAATATTAGTTTAGCTCAAAAGGTTAGGTTAGCTCAAAAAGTTAAGTTAGGTCAAAAGGTTAGGTTATGTCAAAAGGTTAGGTTAGTTCAAAAAGTTAGGTTAGGTCAAAAGGTTAGGTTAGCTCAAAAAGTAAGGTAAGCTCACAAGGTAAGGTTAGCTCGAAAAGTTAAGTTAGGTCAAAAGGTTAGGTTAGGTCAAAAGGTTAGGTTAGGTCAAAAGGTTAGGTTAGGTCAAAAGGTTAGGTTAGCTCAAAAAGTAAGGTAACCTCAAAAAGTTAAGTAAGTTCAAAACGTTAGGTTAGCTCAAAAAGTTAGGTTAGCTCAAAACGCAAGGTTTAATCAAAAGGTTAGTTAAGCTAAAAAGTGAGGTTAGCTCAAAACGTTAAGTAAGTTCACAAAGTTAATATTAGTTTAGCTCAAAAGGTTAGGTTAGCTCAAAAATTTAAGTTAGCTCAAAACGTAAGGTTTAATCAAAAGGTTAGTTAAGCTCAAAATATTAGTTAAGCTCAAAAGGTTGGGTTAGCTCAAAAAGTTAGGTTAGCTCAAAACCTAAGGTTTAATCAAAAGGTTAGTTAAGCTCAAAAAGTTAAGTAAGCTCAAAACGTCAAGTTTGCTCAAAATATTAGTTAAGCTCAAACGGTTAGGTTAGCTCAAAAAGATAGGTTAGCTCAAACGTAAGGTTTAATCAAAAGGTTAGCTTAGCTCAAAAAGTTAGGTTAGCTCACAAGGATAGGCTAGCTCAAAAATAAAGGTTAGCTTACAAGGTTAGGTTAGCTCAAAAAGTTAGGTTAGGTCAAAAGGTTAGGTTAGCTCAAAATATTAGTTTAGCTCAAAAATTTAAGTTAGCTCAAAACGTAAGGTTTAATCAAAAGGTTAGTTAAGCTCAAAATATTAGTTAAGCTAAAAAGGTTGGGTTAGCTCAAAAAGTTAGGTTAGCTCAAAACCTAAGGTTTAATCAAAAGGTTAGTTAAGCTCAAAAAGTTAAGTTAGCTCAAAACGTCAAGTTTGCTCAAAATATTAGTTTAGCTCAAACGGTTAGGTTTGCTCAAAAAGTAAGGTTAGCTCAAAAAGTTAGGTTAGCTCAAAACGTTAAGTTAGCTCAAAAAGGTTGGGTTTGGTCAAAAGGTAAGGTAAGCTCACAAGGTAAGGTTAGCTCGAAAAGTTAAGTTAGCTCAAAACGTCAAGTTTGCTCAAAATATTAGTTTAGCTCAAACGGTTAGGTTTGCTCAAAAAGTAAGGTTAGCTCAAAAAGTTAGGTTAGCTCAAAACGTTAAGTTAGCTCAAAAAGGTTGGGTTTGGTCAAAAGGTAAGGTAAGCTCACAAGGTAAGGTTAGCTCGAAAAGTTAAGTTAGCTCAAAACGTTAAGTTTGCTCAAAATATTAGTTTAGCTCAAAAATTTAAGTTAGCTCAAAACGTAAGGTTTAATCAAAAGGTTAGTTAAGCTCAAAATATTAGTTAAGCTAAAAAGGTTGGGTTAGCTCAAAAAGTTAGGTTAGCTCAAAACCTAAGGTTTAATCAAAAGGTTAGTTAAGCTCAAAAAGTTAAGTTAGCTCAAAACGTCAAGTTTGCTCAAAATATTAGTTTAGCTCAAACGGTTAGGTTTGCTCAAAAAGTAAGGTTAGCTCAAAAAGTTAGGTTAGCTCAAAACGTTAAGTTAGCTCAAAAAGGTTGGGTTTGGTCAAAAGGTAAGGTAAGCTCACAAGGTAAGGTTAGCTCGAAAAGTTAAGTTAGGTCAAAAGGTTAGGTTAGGTCAAAAGGTTAGGTTAGCTCAAAAAGTAAGGTAAGCTCACAAGGTAAGGTTAGCTCGAAAAGTTAAGTTAGGTCAAAAGGTTAGGTTAGGTCAAAAGGTTAGGTTAGCTCAAAAAGTAAGGTAACCTCAAAAAGTTAAGTAAGTTCAAAACGTTAGGTTAGCTCAAAAAGTTAGGTTAGCTCAAAACGCAAGGTTTAATCAAAAGGTTAGTTAATCTAAAAAGTGAGGTTAGCTCAAAACGTTAAGTAAGTTCACAACGTTAGCGTTAGGTTAAAGTTAGGTTAGCTCAAAAAGTTAGGTTAGGTCAAAAGGTTAGGTTAGCTCAAAAAGTTAGGTTAGCTCCAAACGTTAAGTTAGCTCAAAATATTAGTTTAGCTCAAAAGGTTAGGTTAGCTCAAAAAGATAGGTTAGCTCAAACGTAAGGTTTAATCAAAAGGTTAGCTTAGCTCAAAAAGTTAGGTTAGCTCACAAGGATAGGCTAGCTCAAAAATAAAGGTTAGCTTACAAGGTTAGGTTAGCTCAAAAAGTTAGGTTAGGTCAAAAGGTTAGGTTAGCTCAAAAAGTAAGGTAAGCTCACAAGGTAACGTTAGCTCGAAAAGTTAAGTTAGCTCAAAACGTTAAGTTAGCTCAAAATATTAGTTTAGCTCAAAAATTTAAGTTAGCTCAAAACGTAAGGTTTAATCAAAAGGTTAGTTAAGCTCAAAATATTAGTTAAGCTCAAAAGGTTGGGTTAGCTCAAAAAGTTAGGTTAGCTCAACACCTAAGGTTTAATCAAAAGGTTAGTTAAGCTCAAAAAGTTAAGTAAGCTCAAAACGTCAAGTTTGCTCAAAATATTAGTTTAGCTCAAACGGTTAGGTTTGCTCAAAAAGTAAAGTTAGCTCAAAAAGTTAGGTTAGCTCAAAACGTTAAGTTAGCTCAAAATATTAGTTTAGCTCAAAAGGTTGGGTTAGCTCAAAAAGTAAGGTTAGCTCAGACCGTTAGGTAAGCTCAAAAAGTTAGGTTAGCTCAAAACGTAAGGTTTAATCAAAAGGTTAGTTAAGCTAAAAAGTGAGGTTAGCTCAAAACGTTAAGTAAGTTCACAACGTTAGCGTTAGGTTAAAGTTAGGTTAGCTCAAAAAGTTAGGTTAGCTCAAAATATTAGTTTAGCTCAAAAGGTTAGGTTAGCTCAAAAAGTTAGGTTAGCTCAAAAAGTAAGATTAGCTCAAAAAGTTAGGTTAGCTCAAAAAGTTAGGTTAGCTCAAAAAGTTAGGTTAGTTCAAAAAGTTAGGTTAGCTCAAAAAGTTAGGTTAGCTCAAAAAGTTAGGTTAGCTCAAAAGGTTAGGTTAGCTCAAAATGTAAGGTAAGCTCACATGGTAAGGTAAGCTCGAAAAGTAAGGTTACCCCAAAACGTTAAGTTAGCTCAAAATATTAGTTTATCTCAAAAGGTTAGGTTAGCTCAAAAAGTTAGGTAAGCTCAAAATATTAGTTTAGATCAAAAGGTTAGGTTAGCTCAAAAGGTTAGGTTAGCTCAAAATGTAAGGTAAGCTCACATGGTAAGGTAAGCTCGAAAAGTTAGGTTAGCCCAAAACGTTAAGTTAGCTCAAAATATTAGTTTATCTAAAAAGGTTAGGTTAGCTCAAAAAGTTAGGTTAGCTCAAAAAGTTAGGTTAGCTCAAAACGTAAGGTTAGCTCACAAGGATAGGTTAGCTCAAAAATAAAGGTAAGCTAACAAGGTTAGGTTAGCTCAAAAAGTTAGGTTAGGTCAAAAGGTTAGGTTAGCTCAAAAAGTAAGGTAAGCTCACAAGGTAAGGTTAGCTCGAAAAGTTAAGTTAGGTCAAAAGGTTAGGTTAGGTCAAAAGGTTAGGTTAGCTCAAAAAGTAAGGTAACCTCAAAAAGTTAAGTAAGTTCAAAACGTTAGGTTAGCTCAAAAAGTTAGGTTAGCTCAAAACGTAAGGTTTAATCAAAAGGTTAGGTTAGCTCAAAAAGTAAGGTTAGCTCAAAACGTTAGGTTAGCTCTAAAAGGTTGGGTTTGGTCAAAAGGTAAGGTAAGCTCACAAGGTAAGGTTAGCTCGAAAAGTTAAGTTAGGTCAAAAGGTTAGGTTAGGTCAAAAGGTTAGGTTAGCTCAAAAAGTAAGGTAACCTCAAAAAGTTAGGTTTGGTCAAAAGGTAAGGTAAGCTCACAAGGTAAGGTTAGCTCGAAAAGTTAAGTTAGGTCAAAAGGTTAGGTTATGTCAAAAGGTTAGGTTAGTTCAAAAAGTTAGGTTAGGTCAAAAGGTTAGGTTAGCTCAAAAAGTAAGGTAAGCTCACAAGGTTAGGTTAGCTCGAAAAGTTAAGTTAGGTCAAAAGGTTAGGTTATGTCAAAAGGTTAGGTTAGTTCAAAAAGTTAGGTTAGGTCAAAAGGTTAGGTTAGCTCAAAAAGTAAGGTAAGCTCACAAGGTAAGGTTAGCTCGAAAAGTTAAGTTAGGTCAAAAGGTTAGGTTAGGTCAAAAGGTTAGGTTAGCTCAAAAAGTAAGGTAACCTCAAAAAGTTAAGTAAGTTCAAAACGTTAGGTTAGCTCAAAAAGTAAGGTTAGCTCAAAACGTAAGGTTTAATCAAAAGGTTAGGTTAGCTCAAAAAGTAAGGTTAGCTCAAAACGTTAGGTTAGCTCAAAAAGGTTGGGTTTGGTCAAAAGGTAAGGTAAGCTCACAAGGTAAGGTTAGCTCGAAAAGTTAAGTTAGGTCAAAAGGTTAGGTTAGGTCAAAAGGTTAGGTTAGCTCAAAAAGTAAGGTAACCTCAAAAAGTTAGGTTAGCTCAAAAAGTAAGGTAAGCTCACAAGGTAAGGTTAGCTCGAAAAGTTAAGTTAGGTCAAAAGGTTAGGTTAGGTCAAAAGGTTAGGTTAGCTCAAAAAGTAAGGTAACCTCAAAAAGTTAAGTAAGTTCAAAACGTTAGGTTAGCTCAAAAAGTTAGGTTAGCTCAAAACGTAAGGTTTAATCAAAAGGTTAGGTTAGCTCAAAAAGTAAGGTTAGCTCAAAAAGTTAGGTTAGCTCAAAAAGTTAGGTTAGTTCAAAAAGTTAGGTTAGCTCAAAAAGTTAGGTTAGCTCAAAAAGTAAGGTTAGCTCAAAAAGTTAGGTTAGTTCAAAAAGTTAGGTTAGCTCAAAAAGTTAGGTTAGCTCAAAAAGTTAGGTTAGCTCAAAAGGTTAGGTTAGCTCAAAATGTAAGGTAAGCTCACATGGTAAGGTAAGCTCGAAAAGTAAGGTTACCCCAAAACGTTAAGTTAGCTCAAAATATTAGTTTATCTCAAAAGGTTAGGTTAGCTCAAAAAGTTAGGTAAGCTCAAAATATTAGTTAAGCTCAAAATATTAGTTAAGCTCAAAAGGTTGGGTTAGCTCAAAAAGTTAGGTTAGCTCAACACCTAAGGTTTAATCAAAAGGTTAGTTAAGCTCAAAAAGTTAAGTTAGCTCAAAACGTCAAGTTTGCTCAAAATATTAGTTTAGCTCAAACGGTTAGGTTTGCTCAAAAAGTAAAGTTAGCTCAAAAAGTTAGGTTAGCTCAAAACGTTAAGTTAGCTCAAAATATTAGTTTAGCTCAAAAGGTTGGGTTAGCTCAAAAAGTAAGGTTAGCTCAGACCGTTAGGTAAGCTCAAAAAGTTAGGTTAGCTCAAAACGTAAGGTTTAATCAAAAGGTTAGTTAAGCTAAAAAGTGAGGTTAGCTCAAAACGTTAAGTAAGTTCACAACGTTAGCGTTAGGTTAAAGTTAGGTTAGCTCAAAAAGTTAGGTTAGCTCAAAATATTAGTTTAGCTCAAAAGGTTAGGTTAGCTCAAAAAGTTAGGTTAGCTCAAAAAGTAAGGTTAGCTCAAAAAGTTAGGTTAGCTCAAAAAGTTAGGTTAGCTCAAAAAGTTAGGTTAGTTCAAAAAGTTAGGTTAGCTCAAAAAGTTAGGTTAGCTCAAAAAGTTAGGTTAGCTCAAAAGGTTAGGTTAGCTCAAAATGTAAGGTAAGCTCACATGGTAAGGTAAGCTCGAAAAGTAAGGTTACCCCAAAACGTTAAGTTAGCTCAAAATATTAGTTTATCTCAAAAGGTTAGGTTAGCTCAAAAAGTTAGGTAAGCTCAAAATATTAGTTTAGATCAAAAGGTTAGGTTAGCTCAAAAGGTTAGGTTAGCTCAAAATGTAAGGTAAGCTCACATGGTAAGGTAAGCTCGAAAAGTTAGGTTAGCCCAAAACGTTAAGTTAGCTCAAAATATTAGTTTATCTAAAAAGGTTAGGTTAGCTCAAAAAGTTAGGTTAGCTCAAAAAGTTAGGTTAGCTCAAAACGTAAGGTTAGCTCACAAGGATAGGTTAGCTCAAAAATAAAGGTAAGCTAACAAGGTTAGGTTAGCTCAAAAAGTTAGGTTAGGTCAAAAGGTTAGGTTAGCTCAAAAAGTAAGGTAAGCTCACAAGGTAAGGTTAGCTCGAAAAGTTAAGTTAGGTCAAAAGGTTAGGTTAGGTCAAAAGGTTAGGTTAGCTCAAAAAGTAAGGTAACCTCAAAAAGTTAAGTAAGTTCAAAACGTTAGGTTAGCTCAAAAAGTTAGGTTAGCTCAAAACGTAAGGTTTAATCAAAAGGTTAGGTTAGCTCAAAAAGTAAGGTTAGCTCAAAACGTTAGGTTAGCTCTAAAAGGTTGGGTTTGGTCAAAAGGTAAGGTAAGCTCACAAGGTAAGGTTAGCTCGAAAAGTTAAGTTAGGTCAAAAGGTTAGGTTAGGTCAAAAGGTTAGGTTAGCTCAAAAAGTAAGGTAACCTCAAAAAGTTAGGTTTGGTCAAAAGGTAAGGTAAGCTCACAAGGTAAGGTTAGCTCGAAAAGTTAAGTTAGGTCAAAAGGTTAGGTTATGTCAAAAGGTTAGGTTAGTTCAAAAAGTTAGGTTAGGTCAAAAGGTTAGGTTAGCTCAAAAAGTAAGGTAAGCTCACAAGGTTAGGTTAGCTCGAAAAGTTAAGTTAGGTCAAAAGGTTAGGTTATGTCAAAAGGTTAGGTTAGTTCAAAAAGTTAGGTTAGGTCAAAAGGTTAGGTTAGCTCAAAAAGTAAGGTAAGCTCACAAGGTAAGGTTAGCTCGAAAAGTTAAGTTAGGTCAAAAAGTTAGGTTAGGTCAAAAGGTTAGGTTAGCTCAAAAAGTAAGGTAACCTCAAAAAGTTAAGTAAATTCAAAACGTTAGGTTAACTCAAAAAGTAAGGTTAGCTCAAAACGTAAGGTTTAATCAAAAGGTTAGGTTAGCTCAAAAAGTAAGGTTAGCTCAAAACGTTAGGTTAGCTCAAAAAGGTTGGGTTTGGTCAAAAGGTAAGGTAAGCTCACAAGGTAAGGTTAGCTCGAAAAGTTAAGTTAGGTCAAAAGGTTAGGTTAGGTCAAAAGGTTAGGTTAGCTCAAAAAGTAAGGTAACCTCAAAAAGTTAGGTTAGCTCAAAAAGTAAGGTAAGCTCACAAGGTAAGGTTAGCTCGAAAAGTTAAGTTAGGTCAAAAGGTTAGGTTAGGTCAAAAGGTTAGGTTAGCTCAAAAAGTAAGGTAACCTCAAAAAGTTAAGTAAGTTCAAAACGTTAGGTTAGCTCAAAAAGTTAGGTTAGCTCAAAACGTAAGGTTTAATCAAAAGGTTAGGTTAGCTCAAAAAGTAAGGTTAGCTCAAAAAGTTAGGTTAGCTCAAAAAGTTAGGTTAGTTCAAAAAGTTAGGTTAGCTCAAAAAGTTAGGTTAGCTCAAAAAGTTAGGTTAGCTCAAAAGGTTAGGTTAGCTCAAAATGTAAGGTAAGCTCACATGGTAAGGTAAGCTCGAAAAGTAAGGTTACCCCAAAACGTTAAGTTAGCTCAAAATATTAGTTTATCTCAAAAGGTTAGGTTAGCTCAAAAAGTTAGGTAAGCTCAAAATATTAGTTTAGATCAAAAGGTTAGGTTAGCTCAAAAGGTTAGGTTAGCTCAAAATGTAAGGTAAGCTCACATGGTAAGGTAAGCTCGAAAAGTTAGGTTAGCCCAAAACGTTAAGTTAGCTCAAAATATTAGTTTATCTAAAAAGGTTAGGTTAGCTCAAAAAGTTAGGTTAGCTCAAAAAGTTAGGTTAGCTCAAAACGTAAGGTTAGCTCACAAGGATAGGTTAGCTCAAAAATAAAGGTAAGCTAACAAGGTTAGGTTAGCTCAAAAAGTTAGGTTAGGTCAAAAGGTTAGGTTAGCTCAAAAAGTAAGGTAAGCTCACAAGGTAAGGTTAGCTCGAAAAGTTAAGTTAGGTCAAAAGGTTAGGTTAGGTCAAAAGGTTAGGTTAGCTCAAAAAGTAAGGTAACCTCAAAAAGTTAAGTAAGTTCAAAACGTTAGGTTAGCTCAAAAAGTTAGGTTAGCTCAAAACGTAAGGTTTAATCAAAAGGTTAGGTTAGCTCAAAAAGTAAGGTTAGCTCAAAACGTTAGGTTAGCTCTAAAAGGTTGGGTTTGGTCAAAAGGTAAGGTAAGCTCACAAGGTAAGGTTAGCTCGAAAAGTTAAGTTAGGTCAAAAGGTTAGGTTAGGTCAAAAGGTTAGGTTAGCTCAAAAAGTAAGGTAACCTCAAAAAGTTAGGTTTGGTCAAAAGGTAAGGTAAGCTCACAAGGTAAGGTTAGCTCGAAAAGTTAAGTTAGGTCAAAAGGTTAGGTTATGTCAAAAGGTTAGGTTAGTTCAAAAAGTTAGGTTAGGTCAAAAGGTTAGGTTAGCTCAAAAAAGTGTTACAACTTATATATATATCGTTATATGTATATCGTCACCGTTCGGTGTTATTCGGGGATACACGCTTGTTCAGTTAAAACAAATTTCCAGTGGTTCTCAAACTACTATCGCGATGTTTACCTGCCCGGATTGCAATACCCACCACACTGATGGCCCGACCTGCAGTGCTTGCAAAAGTCAATATGACTTTGGATGTGCTGGGATTACTGAAGCTGGTTATAGGCGTCTAGGGGAAAGGAAGAACAGCTGGCGTTGCCCTAAGTGCAAGTCAAGTCCATTACCTTCTCCTGCCCCAATCTCTCCGGTACCAAGTCAATTGGATAAAATGCAAGAACAGTTGAACCAAATCGTCTTTCAGTTGGCTCCTTTGGCTACTCTTGTTGAGGATGTCAAGTTGATCAAATCGGATGTCAACAATCTAAAGGACTCTCTTGAAATGGCTCATGGATTGATCAAGAACTTCTCAAGTACCATTGACTCCTTGGAAGAACGAGTGTCTTTAGTGGAGAAAGTTGCCACCCAGATTCCAACTCTTCAGGCTGAGATAACCAGACTAAACCGGGAATTGGACGAAAAGGATCAATGGGCCAGGGCGAATAATGTTGAAATTCGGGGGATCCCACAAAAAAGGAATGAAAACCTTTATGAAATAGCCCAGAAAATCGGAAGTTTGTGTGGTTTTCCCATAAAAAAGGAACAAATAAATTATATTGCCCGGGTACCTACACTTGCACCTAATGCAGAGAAACACATCATAATAGCTTTTAATAATCGCTATATTAAGGAAGAACTGGTCGCGTCTGCACGTAAAAGTAAACAACTCACTCTTTCCAATATGGGGTTCTCATCTACCGGTAACTTTTACGTAAACGACCATCTAACGCAGCGGAACAAGAAACTGTTGAGTAAGGCGAGATCATTGGCAAAAGAACGGAACTTTCAGTACATATGGGTGAAACATTCAAAAATCATGGCCAGGAAAGTGGACGGTTCTCCAGTATTTTTTATAAAATGCGAAAACGACCTTGCGAGGATAATTTAAGATACTTTAATTTTAATTTAACTACTTTAATATTTACAATTTATAAAACCTATGTAAAAAGTTTGAGAACCACATTCTGTTCTAAGCGGGGCTATTGTGTTGTGATTTATGACCAGTGTTTTAAAGGTGTCAACAAGTTAACGCACATATCTATGCAATACTCAATGGCATTCTCGTACTTACTGACGCGCCTACTCATACTTATAGCGGTCGCTTTCGCGCGCACACTTAACTACTTAAGATTGAATATGTATTTGCATCTATGTCGGTTTCGATACACGGTACGGACGTCAGTCAAACGAAATAGTTGTGGGTTTACCTGCAATGTTAAAATAAATAAGCGTTATTATATTTCTATTATAATTATGATCCGATTGTTGCGTTTTATAGTTATGGTATACTATTTGACACGTTTTTATCTATCTCTTATACAAATATTATCTGTGCTTGGCTCTTTGCGTGTCGTGTTATTGAATTCGCGACAATCATATCGTCCTGTTTTTATGTTATGTGGGTTTGAGTGTGTCAATTTGACGACGCGTACATTCTTGAGCTACTCACCGTGCGAAATATTTAACAATATAACATTTTCAATTAATTGGCTGCGCTGTAGTTTATGTTTTTGTTTTATTGATGGCTACTTCTAATTTAAGTGTGTACTATCAAAATACTCGGGGACTGCGCACGAAGACGCACATATTTAAACGTAATCTCCTTCTTTCATTATATGATATTGTATCGTTGACTGAGACGTGGTTATTGGAGGGTGTATGTGATAGTGAGTTGTTCGACGAAAGGTATGTTGTCTGGAGACGGGATAGGAACTATGTTGCGACGGGGGAAAGATACGGTGGCGGCGTGCTATTAGCTGTTCGTCGTGAGTATGCTGCGGTTGAGCAGCCCGATTGGCGCTCGTCGGCTGAGGATATTTGGGTCACCATAACACTAAAAAATAATAGTCCTATCAGTAGATCACATCGACTGCATGTATGTACTTTATATCTTTGTAAAGAAAAGTCAGGTAATTCTTTCAATACGCAACTGCAGAATTTCACCGAAAATCTTTCCTTTATTGTTAACGCCCACCCTCAGGATGCGTTCCTGATAATGGGCGATTTTAACTTAAGTCATATCAATTGGTCAGGCGATTTAGGTTCTCTACAGCCTAGTGGGATTAATGGTGAATCTCAGGTATTCTTTTTCGATACCTTATCCGAATGTGACCTCAACCAATATAATTTAAACAGGAATGCAAATAACAGACTACTGGATTATATATTATGTAACTATAAGGTAACGGTAACATCATGCACAGACCCGTTGGTACCGGAAGATAGTCATCATAAGTCGTTAGATATAGTCCTCGATTTTACCAAGGAGTGTTTATTGAAAAGTAAAACCAGACTTAAATATTATTATAATAAAGCGGACTACGGAGCCATAAAAACTTTCTTAAATAACATAAATTGGTAAACATGCTTAAATAATAATACATTAGAGGACGCAGTACAATTATTTTATAAACACCTATATGATGTCATTGAGCAGTATGTTCCTCACAAATTAATAGCCTCTGACTCTTTCCCACCTTGGTATTGTGCTCCTTTAAAGAAACTTCTCAAAGAGAAGTTCAAATTCTTAAAAAAATTTCAAATATATGGTAATACTAGTGACCATGATACTTTTTGTCTTCTTCGTGAGCGTGCCAAACGATTGGAGAAAGAATGCTACTTAAAATATATAAAACACGCGGAAGATGCAATAATTAAATGTCCCAAGTCTTTTTGGTCGTTTATTAAGTCAAATAAAAAGGGATCGAACTCACTCCCATCAACTATTCATTATAATGGTGTTCCAGCTGATACTGGGGATGAAATATGCGATGTGTTTGCTTCTCATTTCCATTCAAACTTTCTACCTCCGTCTACATACTCTTCTTCAATACCCATGTCTATTGATAACAACGCACCAAGCAACATAGGTAGTATAGAAGTCACTGCTGACCTAGTTCTTAAATTATTAAAATCTTTAGATTTAAGTAAGGGTGCAGGGCCCGATAATGTGGTACCATTATTTATTGTCTCTTGTGCTACGTGCTTAACTGAACCTCTTGTTATTCTTTATAAAAGGTCTATCTCGGAAGGACTTGTACCTAAAATATGGAAATCTGCATTTATCACACCCATACATAAGAGTGGTAGCAAGAGTGATGCTAAAAATTATCGCCCCATTTCCAAATTATGCATCTTTGCTAAGATACTGGAAAAAATCGTATATACACAAGTTTATGAGAGTATCTCACCAACTTTGATCACGGAGCAGCATGGTTTTGTAAGCAAGCGGTCAACTTTATCTAATCTGCTGTCTTTCACAGAGTTTACGACGTCTAGCATGGATGCTGGTGGACAGGTCGATGCAATTTTTACTGATTATAGTAAAGCGTTTGACCGAATCGACCACAAAATATTACTACAGAAGTTACTCCAAGCTGGCATCCATGGAGACTTATATCGGTGGTTTGTTTCGTACATTGAAAATCGATCGCAGGCAGTGGTTGTGAATGGGTACTGTTCTAAATGGAGCATCGTCCCTTCTGGGGTACCGCAGGGTTCTTTGCTTGGGCCCCTTCTTTTTAACATATTTATAAATGATGTCACTCAATGCATTAAATACTCACAATTACTCCTTTATGCTGACGACATGAAAATTTTCAAAAAAATCACCAGCTTTGAAGACTGTCAGCTTCTCCAAAATGATTTAGATAGTTTCGAACAATATTGTTTAATCAATAAATTAGACTTAAATGTCAAAAAATGTTTTTTTATAACCTTTACTCGTAAAGTCAAAATTATTAAATTTAAATATTTTATCAAAAGACATGAGTTAGAACAGGTAGACTCAGTACGGGACCTAGGTGTCATTCACGACTCCAAGCTAACTTATGAAAGACATGTAGATCATATTGTCAAAAAAGCTTACAGGACCATGGGCTTCGTCTTGAGAGCCAGCTCTCAGTTTTCGAACTTGAAAGTACTTAAAATTCTTTATTGCTCTTTGGTGCGCAGCGTTCTTGAGTATTGTTCCCAAGTGTGGAATCCTCACTACAATATTTATATAGATAGAATTGAATCCATTCAACGTAGGTTCCTGAAACACTTGCAATATAAGTCTAAAACATATGACCCCAATTATGAGGCGAGATGTCGAAGACACCATATCTTACCATTGTACCAAAGAAGAAAGTTTTCGGATATTGCGTGCCTTGTTAAAATCGCGCAGAATCACATTGACTCACCGGATTTACTATCTCAAGTTAAACTTAAAGTCCCAAATAGAATGACGAGACGTAAAGCATGTGTGGACGTGCCTCAGAGTTCTTCAAACTACAGGCAGAATTCATTTTTTGTGAGGTCCGCTAGAGAATTTAATAAACTTGTTGACTTTCCTGAACTGGATTTGTTTAATTCAAAGCCACGCGTTTTCAACAGAACATCAACGAAATCATGGTTTGGTTCTCTGACTTCAACATAATTTAGTTATTAAATATACTTACTCTAAATTTCCCTTTTTCAAATTTTCAAATTTTGCTTAATATTAGGTTATTTACATTACCTGTTAAATCACTAAAGATTGATAACAAGCTTTCTAGATGTTTAAATGCGGAAACATGTAAATGGTATTCAGTTGTTTATATCTGTTTCTACTCTGTATGAATACACTGTATGTTTTCCTAATAAAATAAAATAAAATAAAATAAAAATAAAAAAATAAATGTCAAAAGGTTAGGTTAGTTCAAAAAGTTAGGTTAGGTCAAAAGGTTAGGTTAGCTCAAAAAGTAAGGTAAGCTCACAAGGTTAGGTTAGCTCGAAAAGTTAAGTTAGGTCAAAAGGTTAGGTTATGTCAAAAGGTTAGGTTAGTTCAAAAAGTTAGGTTAGGTCAAAAGGTTAGGTTAGCTCAAAAAGTAAGGTAAGCTCACAAGGTAAGGTTAGCTCGAAAAGTTAAGTTAGGTCAAAAGGTTAGGTTAGGTCAAAAGGTTAGGTTAGCTCAAAAAGTAAGGTAACCTCAAAAAGTTAAGTAAGTTCAAAACGTTAGGTTAGCTCAAAAAGTAAGGTTAGCTCAAAACGTAAGGTTTAATCAAAAGGTTAGGTTAGCTCAAAAAGTAAGGTTAGCTCAAAACGTTAGGTTAGCTCAAAAAGGTTGGGTTTGGTCAAAAGGTAAGGTAAGCTCACAAGGTAAGGTTAGCTCGAAAAGTTAAGTTAGGTCAAAAGGTTAGGTTAGGTCAAAAGGTTAGGTTAGCTCAAAAAGTAAGGTAACCTCAAAAAGTTAGGTTAGCTCAAAAAGTAAGGTAAGCTCACAAGGTAAGGTTAGCTCGAAAAGTTAAGTTAGGTCAAAAGGTTAGGTTAGGTCAAAAGGTTAGGTTAGCTCAAAAAGTAAGGTAACCTCAAAAAGTTAAGTAAGTTCAAAACGTTAGGTTAGCTCAAAAAGTTAGGTTAGCTCAAAACGTAAGGTTTAATCAAAAGGTTAGGTTAGCTCAAAAAGTAAGGTTAGCTCAAAAAGTTAGGTTAGCTCAAAAAGTTAGGTTAGTTCAAAAAGTTAGGTTAGCTCAAAAAGTTAGGTTAGCTCAAAAAGTTAGGTTAGCTCAAAAGGTTAGGTTAGCTCAAAATGTAAGGTAAGCTCACATGGTAAGGTAAGCTCGAAAAGTAAGGTTACCCCAAAACGTTAAGTTAGCTCAAAATATTAGTTTATCTCAAAAGGTTAGGTTAGCTCAAAAAGTTAGGTAAGCTCAAAATATTAGTTTAGATCAAAAGGTTAGGTTAGCTCAAAAGGTTAGGTTAGCTCAAAATGTAAGGTAAGCTCACATGGTAAGGTAAGCTCGAAAAGTTAGGTTAGCCCAAAACGTTAAGTTAGCTCAAAATATTAGTTTATCTAAAAAGGTTAGGTTAGCTCAAAAAGTTAGGTTAGCTCAAAAAGTTAGGTTAGCTCAAAACGTAAGGTTAGCTCACAAGGATAGGTTAGCTCAAAAATAAAGGTAAGCTAACAAGGTTAGGTTAGCTCAAAAAGTTAGGTTAGGTCAAAAGGTTAGGTTAGCTCAAAAAGTAAGGTAAGCTCACAAGGTAAGGTTAGCTCGAAAAGTTAAGTTAGGTCAAAAGGTTAGGTTAGGTCAAAAGGTTAGGTTAGCTCAAAAAGTAAGGTAACCTCAAAAAGTTAAGTAAGTTCAAAACGTTAGGTTAGCTCAAAAAGTTAGGTTAGCTCAAAACGTAAGGTTTAATCAAAAGGTTAGGTTAGCTCAAAAAGTAAGGTTAGCTCAAAACGTTAGGTTAGCTCTAAAAGGTTGGGTTTGGTCAAAAGGTAAGGTAAGCTCACAAGGTAAGGTTAGCTCGAAAAGTTAAGTTAGGTCAAAAGGTTAGGTTAGGTCAAAAGGTTAGGTTAGCTCAAAAAGTAAGGTAACCTCAAAAAGTTAGGTTTGGTCAAAAGGTAAGGTAAGCTCACAAGGTAAGGTTAGCTCGAAAAGTTAAGTTAGGTCAAAAGGTTAGGTTATGTCAAAAGGTTAGGTTAGTTCAAAAAGTTAGGTTAGGTCAAAAGGTTAGGTTAGCTCAAAAAGTAAGGTAAGCTCACAAGGTTAGGTTAGCTCGAAAAGTTAAGTTAGGTCAAAAGGTTAGGTTATGTCAAAAGGTTAGGTTAGTTCAAAAAGTTAGGTTAGGTCAAAAGGTTAGGTTAGCTCAAAAAGTAAGGTAAGCTCACAAGGTAAGGTTAGCTCGAAAAGTTAAGTTAGGTCAAAAGGTTAGGTTAGGTCAAAAGGTTAGGTTAGCTCAAAAAGTAAGGTAACCTCAAAAAGTTAAGTAAGTTCAAAACGTTAGGTTAGCTCAAAAAGTAAGGTTAGCTCAAAACGTAAGGTTTAATCAAAAGGTTAGGTTAGCTCAAAAAGTAAGGTTAGCTCAAAACGTTAGGTTAGCTCAAAAAGGTTGGGTTTGGTCAAAAGGTAAGGTAAGCTCACAAGGTAAGGTTAGCTCGAAAAGTTAAGTTAGGTCAAAAGGTTAGGTTAGGTCAAAAGGTTAGGTTAGCTCAAAAAGTAAGGTAACCTCAAAAAGTTAGGTTAGCTCAAAACGTTAAGTTAGCTCAAAATATTGGTTTAGCTCAAAAGGTTGGGTTAGCTCAAAAAGTTAGGTTAGCTCAAAACGTAAGGTTTAATCAAAAGGTTAGTTAAGCTCAAAATATTAGTTAAGCTCAAAAGGTTGGGTTAGCTCAAAAAGTTAGGTTAGCTCAAAACCTAAGGTTTAATCAAAAGGTTAGTTAAGCTCAAAAAGTTAAGTAAGCTCAAAACGTCAAGTTTGCTCAAAATATTAGTTAAGCTCAAACGGTTAGGTTTGCTCAAAAAGTAAGGTTAGCTCAAAAAGTTAGGTTAGCTCAAAACGTTAAGTTAGCTCAAAATATTAGTTTAGCTCACAAGGTTGGGTTAGCTCAAAAAGTTAAGTAAGTTCAAAACGTTAGGTAAGCTCAAAAAGTTAGGTTAGCTCAAAACGTAAGGTTTAATCAAAAGGTTAGTTAAGCTAAAAAGTGAGGTTAGCTCAAAACGTTAAGTAAGTTCACAACGTTAGCGTTAGGTTAAAGTTAGGTTAGCTCAAAAAGTTAGGTTAGCTCAAAATATTAGTTTAGCTCAAAAGGTTAGGTTAGCTCAAAAAGTTAAGTTAGGTCAAAAGGTTAGGTTATGTCAAAAGGTTAGGTTAGTTCAAAAAGTTAGGTTAGGTCAAAAGGTTAGGTTAGCTCACAAGGTAAGGTTAGCTCGAAAAGTTAAGTTAGGTCAAAAGGTTAGGTTAGGTCAAAAGGTTAGGTTAGCTCAAAAAGTAAGGTAACCTCAAAAAGTTAGGTTTGGTCAAAAGGTAAGGTAAGCTCACAAGGTAAGGTTAGCTCGAAAAGTTAAGTTAGGTCAAAAGGTTAGGTTATGTCAAAAGGTTAGGTTAGTTCAAAAAGTTAGGTTAGGTCAAAAGGTTAGGTTAGCTCAAAAAGTAAGGTAAGCTCACAAGGTTAGGTTAGCTCGAAAAGTTAAGTTAGGTCAAAAGGTTAGGTTATGTCAAAAGGTTAGGTTAGTTCAAAAAGTTAGGTTAGGTCAAAAGGTTAGGTTAGCTCAAAAAGTAAGGTAAGCTCACAAGGTAAGGTTAGCTCGAAAAGTTAAGTTAGGTCAAAAGGTTAGGTTAGGTCAAAAGGTTAGGTTAGCTCAAAAAGTAAGGTAACCTCAAAAAGTTAAGTAAGTTCAAAACGTTAGGTTAGCTCAAAAAGTAAGGTTAGCTCAAAACGTAAGGTTTAATCAAAAGGTTAGGTTAGCTCAAAAAGTAAGGTTAGCTCAAAACGTTAGGTTAGCTCAAAAAGGTTGGGTTTGGTCAAAAGGTAAGGTAAGCTCACAAGGTAAGGTTAGCTCGAAAAGTTAAGTTAGGTCAAAAGGTTAGGTTAGGTCAAAAGGTTAGGTTAGCTCAAAAAGTAAGGTAACCTCAAAAAGTTAGGTTAGCTCAAAACGTTAAGTTAGCTCAAAATATTGGTTTAGCTCAAAAGGTTGGGTTAGCTCAAAAAGTTAGGTTAGCTCAAAACGTAAGGTTTAATCAAAAGGTTAGTTAAGCTCAAAATATTAGTTAAGCTCAAAAGGTTGGGTTAGCTCAAAAAGTTAGGTTAGCTCAAAACCTAAGGTTTAATCAAAAGGTTAGTTAAGCTCAAAAAGTTAAGTAAGCTCAAAACGTCAAGTTTGCTCAAAATATTAGTTAAGCTCAAACGGTTAGGTTTGCTCAAAAAGTAAGGTTAGCTCAAAAAGTTAGGTTAGCTCAAAACGTTAAGTTAGCTCAAAATATTAGTTTAGCTCACAAGGTTGGGTTAGCTCAAAAAGTTAAGTAAGTTCAAAACGTTAGGTAAGCTCAAAAAGTTAGGTTAGCTCAAAACGTAAGGTTTAATCAAAAGGTTAGTTAAGCTAAAAAGTGAGGTTAGCTCAAAACGTTAAGTAAGTTCACAACGTTAGCGTTAGGTTAAAGTTAGGTTAGCTCAAAAAGTTAGGTTAGCTCAAAATATTAGTTTAGCTCAAAAGGTTAGGTTAGCTCAAAAAGTTAAGTTAGGTCAAAAGGTTAGGTTATGTCAAAAGGTTAGGTTAGTTCAAAAAGTTAGGTTAGGTCAAAAGGTTAGGTTAGCTCAAAAAGTAAGGTAAGCTCACAAGGTAAGGTTAGCTCGAAAAGTTAAGTTAGGTCAAAAGGTTAGGTTATGTCAAAAGGTTAGGTTAGTTCAAAAAGTTAGGTTAGGTCAAAAGGTTAGGTTAGCTCAAAAAGTAAGGTAAGCTCACAAGGTTAGGTTAGCTCGAAAAGTTAAGTTAGGTCAAAAGGTTAGGTTATGTCAAAAGGTTAGGTTAGTTCAAAAAGTTAGGTTAGGTCAAAAGGTTAGGTTAGCTCAAAAAGTAAGGTAAGCTCACAAGGTAAGGTTAGCTCGAAAAGTTAAGTTAGGTCAAAAGGTTAGGTTAGGTCAAAAGGTTAGGTTAGCTCAAAAAGTAAGGTAACCTCAAAAAGTTAAGTAAGTTCAAAACGTTAGGTTAGCTCAAAAAGTAAGGTTAGCTCAAAACGTAAGGTTTAATCAAAAGGTTAGGTTAGCTCAAAAAGTAAGGTTAGCTCAAAACGTTAGGTTAGCTCAAAAAGGTTGGGTTTGGTCAAAAGGTAAGGTAAGCTCACAAGGTAAGGTTAGCTCGAAAAGTTAAGTTAGGTCAAAAGGTTAGGTTAGGTCAAAAGGTTAGGTTAGCTCAAAAAGTAAGGTAACCTCAAAAAGTTAGGTTAGCTCAAAAAGTAAGGTAAGCTCACAAGGTAAGGTTAGCTCGAAAAGTTAAGTTAGGTCAAAAGGTTAGGTTAGGTCAAAAGGTTAGGTTAGCTCAAAAAGTAAGGTAACCTCAAAAAGTTAAGTAAGTTCAAAACGTTAGGTTAGCTCAAAAAGTTAGGTTAGCTCAAAACGTAAGGTTTAATCAAAAGGTTAGGTTAGCTCAAAAAGTAAGGTTAGCTCAAAAAGTTAGGTTAGCTCAAAAAGTTAGGTTAGTTCAAAAAGTTAGGTTAGCTCAAAAAGTTAGGTTAGCTCAAAAAGTTAGGTTAGCTCAAAAGGTTAGGTTAGCTCAAAATGTAAGGTAAGCTCACATGGTAAGGTAAGCTCGAAAAGTAAGGTTACCCCAAAACGTTAAGTTAGCTCAAAATATTAGTTTATCTCAAAAGGTTAGGTTAGCTCAAAAAGTTAGGTAAGCTCAAAATATTAGTTTAGATCAAAAGGTTAGGTTAGCTCAAAAGGTTAGGTTAGCTCAAAATGTAAGGTAAGCTCACATGGTAAGGTAAGCTCGAAAAGTTAGGTTAGCCCAAAACGTTAAGTTAGCTCAAAATATTAGTTTATCTAAAAAGGTTAGGTTAGCTCAAAAAGTTAGGTTAGCTCAAAAAGTTAGGTTAGCTCAAAACGTAAGGTTAGCTCACAAGGATAGGTTAGCTCAAAAATAAAGGTAAGCTAACAAGGTTAGGTTAGCTCAAAAAGTTAGGTTAGGTCAAAAGGTTAGGTTAGCTCAAAAAGTAAGGTAAGCTCACAAGGTAAGGTTAGCTCGAAAAGTTAAGTTAGGTCAAAAGGTTAGGTTAGGTCAAAAGGTTAGGTTAGCTCAAAAAGTAAGGTAACCTCAAAAAGTTAAGTAAGTTCAAAACGTTAGGTTAGCTCAAAAAGTTAGGTTAGCTCAAAACGTAAGGTTTAATCAAAAGGTTAGGTTAGCTCAAAAAGTAAGGTTAGCTCAAAACGTTAGGTTAGCTCTAAAAGGTTGGGTTTGGTCAAAAGGTAAGGTAAGCTCACAAGGTAAGGTTAGCTCGAAAAGTTAAGTTAGGTCAAAAGGTTAGGTTAGGTCAAAAGGTTAGGTTAGCTCAAAAAGTAAGGTAACCTCAAAAAGTTAGGTTTGGTCAAAAGGTAAGGTAAGCTCACAAGGTAAGGTTAGCTCGAAAAGTTAAGTTAGGTCAAAAGGTTAGGTTATGTCAAAAGGTTAGGTTAGTTCAAAAAGTTAGGTTAGGTCAAAAGGTTAGGTTAGCTCAAAAAGTAAGGTAAGCTCACAAGGTTAGGTTAGCTCGAAAAGTTAAGTTAGGACAAAAGGTTAGGTTATGTCAAAAGGTTAGGTTAGTTCAAAAAGTTAGGTTAGGTCAAAAGGTTAGGTTAGCTCAAAAAGTAAGGTAAGCTCACAAGGTAAGGTTAGCTCGAAAAGTTAAGTTAGGTCAAAAGGTTAGGTTAGGTCAAAAGGTTAGGTTAGCTCAAAAAGTAAGGTAACCTCAAAAAGTTAAGTAAGTTCAAAACGTTAGGTTAGCTCAAAAAGTAAGGTTAGCTCAAAACGTAAGGTTTAATCAAAAGGTTAGGTTAGCTCAAAAAGTAAGGTTAGCTCAAAACGTTAGGTTAGCTCAAAAAGGTTGGGTTTGGTCAAAAGGTAAGGTAAGCTCACAAGGTAAGGTTAGCTCGAAAAGTTAAGTTAGGTCAAAAGGTTAGGTTAGGTCAAAAGGTTAGGTTAGCTCAAAAAGTAAGGTAACCTCAAAAAGTTAGGTTAGCTCAAAACGTTAAGTTAGCTCAAAATATTGGTTTAGCTCAAAAGGTTGGGTTAGCTCAAAAAGTTAGGTTAGCTCAAAACGTAAGGTTTAATCAAAAGGTTAGTTAAGCTCAAAATATTAGTTAAGCTCAAAAGGTTGGGTTAGCTCAAAAAGTTAGGTTAGCTCAAAACCTAAGGTTTAATCAAAAGGTTAGTTAAGCTCAAAAAGTTAAGTAAGCTCAAAACGTCAAGTTTGCTCAAAATATTAGTTAAGCTCAAACGGTTAGGTTTGCTCAAAAAGTAAGGTTAGCTCAAAAAGTTAGGTTAGCTCAAAACGTTAAGTTAGCTCAAAATATTAGTTTAGCTCACAAGGTTGGGTTAGCTCAAAAAGTTAAGTAAGTTCAAAACGTTAGGTAAGCTCAAAAAGTTAGGTAACCTCAAAAAGTTAGGTTTGGTCAAAAGGTAAGGTAAGCTCACAAGGTAAGGTTAGCTCGAAAAGTTAAGTTAGGTCAAAAGGTTAGGTTAGGTCAAAAGGTTAGGTTAGCTCAAAAAGTAAGGTAACCTCAAAAAGTTAGGTTAGCTCAAAAAGTAAGGTAAGCTCACAAGGTAAGGTTAGCTCGAAAAGTTAAGTTAGGTCAAAAGGTTAGGTTAGGTCAAAAGGTTAGGTTAGCTCAAAAAGTAAGGTAACCTCAAAAAGTTAAGTAAGTTCAAAACGTTAGGTTAGCTCAAAAAGTTAGGTTAGCTCAAAACGTAAGGTTTAATCAAAAGGTTAGGTTAGCTCAAAAAGTAAGGTTAGCTCAAAAAGTTAGGTTAGCTCAAAAAGTTAGGTTAGTTCAAAAAGTTAGGTTAGCTCAAAAAGTTAGGTTAGCTCAAAAAGTTAGGTTAGCTCAAAAGGTTAGGTTAGCTCAAAATGTAAGGTAAGCTCACATGGTAAGGTAAGCTCGAAAAGTAAGGTTACCCCAAAACGTTAAGTTAGCTCAAAATATTAGTTTATCTCAAAAGGTTAGGTTAGCTCAAAAAGTTAGGTAAGCTCAAAATATTAGTTTAGATCAAAAGGTTAGGTTAGCTCAAAAGGTTAGGTTAGCTCAAAATGTAAGGTAAGCTCACATGGTAAGGTAAGCTCGAAAAGTTAGGTTAGCCCAAAACGTTAAGTTAGCTCAAAATATTAGTTTATCTAAAAAGGTTAGGTTAGCTCAAAAAGTTAGGTTAGCTCAAAAAGTTAGGTTAGCTCAAAACGTAAGGTTAGCTCACAAGGATAGGTTAGCTCAAAAATAAAGGTAAGCTAACAAGGTTAGGTTAGCTCAAAAAGTTAGGTTAGGTCAAAAGGTTAGGTTAGCTCAAAAAGTAAGGTAAGCTCACAAGGTAAGGTTAGCTCGAAAAGTTAAGTTAGGTCAAAAGGTTAGGTTAGGTCAAAAGGTTAGGTTAGCTCAAAAAGTAAGGTAACCTCAAAAAGTTAAGTAAGTTCAAAACGTTAGGTTAGCTCAAAAAGTTAGGTTAGCTCAAAACGTAAGGTTTAATCAAAAGGTTAGGTTAGCTCAAAAAGTAAGGTTAGCTCAAAACGTTAGGTTAGCTCTAAAAGGTTGGGTTTGGTCAAAAGGTAAGGTAAGCTCACAAGGTAAGGTTAGCTCGAAAAGTTAAGTTAGGTCAAAAGGTTAGGTTAGGTCAAAAGGTTAGGTTAGCTCAAAAAGTAAGGTAACCTCAAAAAGTTAGGTTTGGTCAAAAGGTAAGGTAAGCTCACAAGGTAAGGTTAGCTCGAAAAGTTAAGTTAGGTCAAAAGGTTAGGTTATGTCAAAAGGTTAGGTTAGTTCAAAAAGTTAGGTTAGGTCAAAAGGTTAGGTTAGCTCAAAAAGTAAGGTAAGCTCACAAGGTTAGGTTAGCTCGAAAAGTTAAGTTAGGTCAAAAGGTTAGGTTATGTCAAAAGGTTAGGTTAGTTCAAAAAGTTAGGTTAGGTCAAAAGGTTAGGTTAGCTCAAAAAGTAAGGTAAGCTCACAAGGTAAGGTTAGCTCGAAAAGTTAAGTTAGGTCAAAAGGTTAGGTTAGGTCAAAAGGTTAGGTTAGCTCAAAAAGTAAGGTAACCTCAAAAAGTTAAGTAAGTTCAAAACGTTAGGTTAGCTCAAAAAGTAAGGTTAGCTCAAAACGTAAGGTTTAATCAAAAGGTTAGGTTAGCTCAAAAAGTAAGGTTAGCTCAAAACGTTAGGTTAGCTCAAAAAGGTTGGGTTTGGTCAAAAGGTAAGGTAAGCTCACAAGGTAAGGTTAGCTCGAAAAGTTAAGTTAGGTCAAAAGGTTAGGTTAGGTCAAAAGGTTAGGTTAGCTCAAAAAGTAAGGTAACCTCAAAAAGTTAGGTTAGCTCAAAACGTTAAGTTAGCTCAAAATATTGGTTTAGCTCAAAAGGTTGGGTTAGCTCAAAAAGTTAGGTTAGCTCAAAACGTAAGGTTTAATCAAAAGGTTAGTTAAGCTCAAAATATTAGTTAAGCTCAAAAGGTTGGGTTAGCTCAAAAAGTTAGGTTAGCTCAAAACCTAAGGTTTAATCAAAAGGTTAGTTAAGCTCAAAAAGTTAAGTAAGCTCAAAACGTCAAGTTTGCTCAAAATATTAGTTAAGCTCAAACGGTTAGGTTTGCTCAAAAAGTAAGGTTAGCTCAAAAAGTTAGGTTAGCTCAAAACGTTAAGTTAGCTCAAAATATTAGTTTAGCTCACAAGGTTGGGTTAGCTCAAAAAGTTAAGTAAGTTCAAAACGTTAGGTAAGCTCAAAAAGTTAGGTTAGCTCAAAACGTAAGGTTTAATCAAAAGGTTAGTTAAGCTAAAAAGTGAGGTTAGCTCAAAACGTTAAGTAAGTTCACAACGTTAGCGTTAGGTTAAAGTTAGGTTAGCTCAAAAAGTTAGGTTAGCTCAAAATATTAGTTTAGCTCAAAAGGTTAGGTTAGCTCAAAAAGTTAAGTTAGGTCAAAAGGTTAGGTTATGTCAAAAGGTTAGGTTAGTTCAAAAAGTTAGGTTAGGTCAAAAGGTTAGGTTAGCTCACAAGGTAAGGTTAGCTCGAAAAGTTAAGTTAGGTCAAAAGGTTAGGTTAGGTCAAAAGGTTAGGTTAGCTCAAAAAGTAAGGTAACCTCAAAAAGTTAGGTTTGGTCAAAAGGTAAGGTAAGCTCACAAGGTAAGGTTAGCTCGAAAAGTTAAGTTAGGTCAAAAGGTTAGGTTATGTCAAAAGGTTAGGTTAGTTCAAAAAGTTAGGTTAGGTCAAAAGGTTAGGTTAGCTCAAAAAGTAAGGTAAGCTCACAAGGTTAGGTTAGCTCGAAAAGTTAAGTTAGGTCAAAAGGTTAGGTTATGTCAAAAGGTTAGGTTAGTTCAAAAAGTTAGGTTAGGTCAAAAGGTTAGGTTAGCTCAAAAAGTAAGGTAAGCTCACAAGGTAAGGTTAGCTCGAAAAGTTAAGTTAGGTCAAAAGGTTAGGTTAGGTCAAAAGGTTAGGTTAGCTCAAAAAGTAAGGTAACCTCAAAAAGTTAAGTAAGTTCAAAACGTTAGGTTAGCTCAAAAAGTAAGGTTAGCTCAAAACGTAAGGTTTAATCAAAAGGTTAGGTTAGCTCAAAAAGTAAGGTTAGCTCAAAACGTTAGGTTAGCTCAAAAAGGTTGGGTTTGGTCAAAAGGTAAGGTAAGCTCACAAGGTAAGGTTAGCTCGAAAAGTTAAGTTAGGTCAAAAGGTTAGGTTAGGTCAAAAGGTTAGGTTAGCTCAAAAAGTAAGGTAACCTCAAAAAGTTAGGTTAGCTCAAAACGTTAAGTTAGCTCAAAATATTGGTTTAGCTCAAAAGGTTGGGTTAGCTCAAAAAGTTAGGTTAGCTCAAAACGTAAGGTTTAATCAAAAGGTTAGTTAAGCTCAAAATATTAGTTAAGCTCAAAAGGTTGGGTTAGCTCAAAAAGTTAGGTTAGCTCAAAACCTAAGGTTTAATCAAAAGGTTAGTTAAGCTCAAAAAGTTAAGTAAGCTCAAAACGTCAAGTTTGCTCAAAATATTAGTTAAGCTCAAACGGTTAGGTTTGCTCAAAAAGTAAGGTTAGCTCAAAAAGTTAGGTTAGCTCAAAACGTTAAGTTAGCTCAAAATATTAGTTTAGCTCACAAGGTTGGGTTAGCTCAAAAAGTTAAGTAAGTTCAAAACGTTAGGTAAGCTCAAAAAGTTAGGTTAGCTCAAAACGTAAGGTTTAATCAAAAGGTTAGTTAAGCTAAAAAGTGAGGTTAGCTCAAAACGTTAAGTAAGTTCACAACGTTAGCGTTAGGTTAAAGTTAGGTTAGCTCAAAAAGTTAGGTTAGCTCAAAATATTAGTTTAGCTCAAAAGGTTAGGTTAGCTCAAAAAGTTAAGTTAGGTCAAAAGGTTAGGTTATGTCAAAAGGTTAGGTTAGTTCAAAAAGTTAGGTTAGGTCAAAAGGTTAGGTTAGCTCAAAAAGTAAGGTAAGCTCACAAGGTAAGGTTAGCTCGAAAAGTTAAGTTAGGTCAAAAGGTTAGGTTATGTCAAAAGGTTAGGTTAGTTCAAAAA
The DNA here is from genome assembly GCA_964057195.1 of Orthosia cruda. NCBI lineage: Eukaryota > Metazoa > Arthropoda > Insecta > Lepidoptera > Noctuidae > Orthosia > Orthosia cruda. Next base: position 29,382,716 of record OZ059827.1, read on the forward strand.
GTTAGGTTAGGTCAAAAGGTTAGGTTAGCTCAAAAAGTAAGGTAAGCTCACAAGGTTAGGTTAGCTCGAAAAGTTAAGTTAGGTCAAAAGGTTAGGTTATGTCAAAAGGTTAGGTTAGTTCAAAAAGTTAGGTTAGGTCAAAAGGTTAGGTTAGCTCAAAAAGTAAGGTAAGCTCACAAGGTAAGGTTAGCTCGAAAAGTTAAGTTAGGTCAAAAGGTTAGGTTAGGTCAAAAGGTTAGGTTAGCTCAAAAAGTAAGGTAACCTCAAAAAGTTAAGTAAGTTCAAAACGTTAGGTTAGCTCAAAAAGTAAGGTTAGCTCAAAACGTAAGGTTTAATCAAAAGGTTAGGTTAGCTCAAAAAGTAAGGTTAGCTCAAAACGTTAGGTTAGCTCAAAAAGGTTGGGTTTGGTCAAAAGGTAAGGTAAGCTCACAAGGTAAGGTTAGCTCGAAAAGTTAAGTTAGGTCAAAAGGTTAGGTTAGGTCAAAAGGTTAGGTTAGCTCAAAAAGTAAGGTAACCTCAAAAAGTTAGGTTAGCTCAAAAAGTAAGGTAAGCTCACAAGGTAAGGTTAGCTCGAAAAGTTAAGTTAGGTCAAAAGGTTAGGTTAGGTCAAAAGGTTAGGTTAGCTCAAAAAGTAAGGTAACCTCAAAAAGTTAAGTAAGTTCAAAACGTTAGGTTAGCTCAAAAAGTTAGGTTAGCTCAAAACGTAAGGTTTAATCAAAAGGTTAGGTTAGCTCAAAAAGTAAGGTTAGCTCAAAAAGTTAGGTTAGCTCAAAAAGTTAGGTTAGTTCAAAAAGTTAGGTTAGCTCAAAAAGTTAGGTTAGCTCAAAAAGTTAGGTTAGCTCAAAAGGTTAGGTTAGCTCAAAATGTAAGGTAAGCTCACATGGTAAGGTAAGCTCGAAAAGTAAGGTTACCCCAAAACGTTAAGTTAGCTCAAAATATTAGTTTATCTCAAAAGGTTAGGTTAGCTCAAAAAGTTAGGTAAGCTCAAAATATTAGTTTAGATCAAAAGGTTAGGTTAGCTCAAAAGGTTAGGTTAGCTCAAAATGTAAGGTAAGCTCACATGGTAAGGTAAGCTCGAAAAGTTAGGTTAGCCCAAAACGTTAAGTTAGCTCAAAATATTAGTTTATCTAAAAAGGTTAGGTTAGCTCAAAAAGTTAGGTTAGCTCAAAAAGTTAGGTTAGCTCAAAACGTAAGGTTAGCTCACAAGGATAGGTTAGCTCAAAAATAAAGGTAAGCTAACAAGGTTAGGTTAGCTCAAAAAGTTAGGTTAGGTCAAAAGGTTAGGTTAGCTCAAAAAGTAAGGTAAGCTCACAAGGTAAGGTTAGCTCGAAAAGTTAAGTTAGGTCAAAAGGTTAGGTTAGGTCAAAAGGTTAGGTTAGCTCAAAAAGTAAGGTAACCTCAAAAAGTTAAGTAAGTTCAAAACGTTAGGTTAGCTCAAAAAGTTAGGTTAGCTCAAAACGTAAGGTTTAATCAAAAGGTTAGGTTAGCTCAAAAAGTAAGGTTAGCTCAAAACGTTAGGTTAGCTCTAAAAGGTTGGGTTTGGTCAAAAGGTAAGGTAAGCTCACAAGGTAAGGTTAGCTCGAAAAGTTAAGTTAGGTCAAAAGGTTAGGTTAGGTCAAAAGGTTAGGTTAGCTCAAAAAGTAAGGTAACCTCAAAAAGTTAGGTTTGGTCAAAAGGTAAGGTAAGCTCACAAGGTAAGGTTAGCTCGAAAAGTTAAGTTAGGTCAAAAGGTTAGGTTATGTCAAAAGGTTAGGTTAGTTCAAAAAGTTAGGTTAGGTCAAAAGGTTAGGTTAGCTCAAAAAGTAAGGTAAGCTCACAAGGTTAGGTTAGCTCGAAAAGTTAAGTTAGGACAAAAGGTTAGGTTATGTCAAAAGGTTAGGTTAGTTCAAAAAGTTAGGTTAGGTCAAAAGGTTAGGTTAGCTCAAAAAGTAAGGTAAGCTCACAAGGTAAGGTTAGCTCGAAAAGTTAAGTTAGGTCAAAAGGTTAGGTTAGGTCAAAAGGTTAGGTTAGCTCAAAAAGTAAGGTAACCTCAAAAAGTTAAGTAAGTTCAAAACGTTAGGTTAGCTCAAAAAGTAAGGTTAGCTCAAAACGTAAGGTTTAATCAAAAGGTTAGGTTAGCTCAAAAAGTAAGGTTAGCTCAAAACGTTAGGTTAGCTCAAAAAGGTTGGGTTTGGTCAAAAGGTAAGGTAAGCTCACAAGGTAAGGTTAGCTCGAAAAGTTAAGTTAGGTCAAAAGGTTAGGTTAGGTCAAAAGGTTAGGTTAGCTCAAAAAGTAAGGTAACCTCAAAAAGTTAGGTTAGCTCAAAACGTTAAGTTAGCTCAAAATATTGGTTTAGCTCAAAAGGTTGGGTTAGCTCAAAAAGTTAGGTTAGCTCAAAACGTAAGGTTTAATCAAAAGGTTAGTTAAGCTCAAAATATTAGTTAAGCTCAAAAGGTTGGGTTAGCTCAAAAAGTTAGGTTAGCTCAAAACCTAAGGTTTAATCAAAAGGTTAGTTAAGCTCAAAAAGTTAAGTAAGCTCAAAACGTCAAGTTTGCTCAAAATATTAGTTAAGCTCAAACGGTTAGGTTTGCTCAAAAAGTAAGGTTAGCTCAAAAAGTTAGGTTAGCTCAAAACGTTAAGTTAGCTCAAAATATTAGTTTAGCTCACAAGGTTGGGTTAGCTCAAAAAGTTAAGTAAGTTCAAAACGTTAGGTAAGCTCAAAAAGTTAGGTAACCTCAAAAAGTTAGGTTTGGTCAAAAGGTAAGGTAAGCTCACAAGGTAAGGTTAGCTCGAAAAGTTAAGTTAGGTCAAAAGGTTAGGTTAGGTCAAAAGGTTAGGTTAGCTCAAAAAGTAAGGTAACCTCAAAAAGTTAGGTTAGCTCAAAAAGTAAGGTAAGCTCACAAGGTAAGGTTAGCTCGAAAAGTTAAGTTAGGTCAAAAGGTTAGGTTAGGTCAAAAGGTTAGGTTAGCTCAAAAAGTAAGGTAACCTCAAAAAGTTAAGTAAGTTCAAAACGTTAGGTTAGCTCAAAAAGTTAGGTTAGCTCAAAACGTAAGGTTTAATCAAAAGGTTAGGTTAGCTCAAAAAGTAAGGTTAGCTCAAAAAGTTAGGTTAGCTCAAAAAGTTAGGTTAGTTCAAAAAGTTAGGTTAGCTCAAAAAGTTAGGTTAGCTCAAAAAGTTAGGTTAGCTCAAAAGGTTAGGTTAGCTCAAAATGTAAGGTAAGCTCACATGGTAAGGTAAGCTCGAAAAGTAAGGTTACCCCAAAACGTTAAGTTAGCTCAAAATATTAGTTTATCTCAAAAGGTTAGGTTAGCTCAAAAAGTTAGGTAAGCTCAAAATATTAGTTTAGATCAAAAGGTTAGGTTAGCTCAAAAGGTTAGGTTAGCTCAAAATGTAAGGTAAGCTCACATGGTAAGGTAAGCTCGAAAAGTTAGGTTAGCCCAAAACGTTAAGTTAGCTCAAAATATTAGTTTATCTAAAAAGGTTAGGTTAGCTCAAAAAGTTAGGTTAGCTCAAAAAGTTAGGTTAGCTCAAAACGTAAGGTTAGCTCACAAGGATAGGTTAGCTCAAAAATAAAGGTAAGCTAACAAGGTTAGGTTAGCTCAAAAAGTTAGGTTAGGTCAAAAGGTTAGGTTAGCTCAAAAAGTAAGGTAAGCTCACAAGGTAAGGTTAGCTCGAAAAGTTAAGTTAGGTCAAAAGGTTAGGTTAGGTCAAAAGGTTAGGTTAGCTCAAAAAGTAAGGTAACCTCAAAAAGTTAAGTAAGTTCAAAACGTTAGGTTAGCTCAAAAAGTTAGGTTAGCTCAAAACGTAAGGTTTAATCAAAAGGTTAGGTTAGCTCAAAAAGTAAGGTTAGCTCAAAACGTTAGGTTAGCTCTAAAAGGTTGGGTTTGGTCAAAAGGTAAGGTAAGCTCACAAGGTAAGGTTAGCTCGAAAAGTTAAGTTAGGTCAAAAGGTTAGGTTAGGTCAAAAGGTTAGGTTAGCTCAAAAAGTAAGGTAACCTCAAAAAGTTAGGTTTGGTCAAAAGGTAAGGTAAGCTCACAAGGTAAGGTTAGCTCGAAAAGTTAAGTTAGGTCAAAAGGTTAGGTTATGTCAAAAGGTTAGGTTAGTTCAAAAAGTTAGGTTAGGTCAAAAGGTTAGGTTAGCTCAAAAAGTAAGGTAAGCTCACAAGGTTAGGTTAGCTCGAAAAGTTAAGTTAGGTCAAAAGGTTAGGTTATGTCAAAAGGTTAGGTTAGTTCAAAAAGTTAGGTTAGGTCAAAAGGTTAGGTTAGCTCAAAAAGTAAGGTAAGCTCACAAGGTAAGGTTAGCTCGAAAAGTTAAGTTAGGTCAAAAGGTTAGGTTAGGTCAAAAGGTTAGGTTAGCTCAAAAAGTAAGGTAACCTCAAAAAGTTAAGTAAGTTCAAAACGTTAGGTTAGCTCAAAAAGTAAGGTTAGCTCAAAACGTAAGGTTTAATCAAAAGGTTAGGTTAGCTCAAAAAGTAAGGTTAGCTCAAAACGTTAGGTTAGCTCAAAAAGGTTGGGTTTGGTCAAAAGGTAAGGTAAGCTCACAAGGTAAGGTTAGCTCGAAAAGTTAAGTTAGGTCAAAAGGTTAGGTTAGGTCAAAAGGTTAGGTTAGCTCAAAAAGTAAGGTAACCTCAAAAAGTTAGGTTAGCTCAAAACGTTAAGTTAGCTCAAAATATTGGTTTAGCTCAAAAGGTTGGGTTAGCTCAAAAAGTTAGGTTAGCTCAAAACGTAAGGTTTAATCAAAAGGTTAGTTAAGCTCAAAATATTAGTTAAGCTCAAAAGGTTGGGTTAGCTCAAAAAGTTAGGTTAGCTCAAAACCTAAGGTTTAATCAAAAGGTTAGTTAAGCTCAAAAAGTTAAGTAAGCTCAAAACGTCAAGTTTGCTCAAAATATTAGTTAAGCTCAAACGGTTAGGTTTGCTCAAAAAGTAAGGTTAGCTCAAAAAGTTAGGTTAGCTCAAAACGTTAAGTTAGCTCAAAATATTAGTTTAGCTCACAAGGTTGGGTTAGCTCAAAAAGTTAAGTAAGTTCAAAACGTTAGGTAAGCTCAAAAAGTTAGGTTAGCTCAAAACGTAAGGTTTAATCAAAAGGTTAGTTAAGCTAAAAAGTGAGGTTAGCTCAAAACGTTAAGTAAGTTCACAACGTTAGCGTTAGGTTAAAGTTAGGTTAGCTCAAAAAGTTAGGTTAGCTCAAAATATTAGTTTAGCTCAAAAGGTTAGGTTAGCTCAAAAAGTTAAGTTAGGTCAAAAGGTTAGGTTATGTCAAAAGGTTAGGTTAGTTCAAAAAGTTAGGTTAGGTCAAAAGGTTAGGTTAGCTCAAAAAGTAAGGTAAGCTCACAAGGTAAGGTTAGCTCGAAAAGTTAAGTTAGGTCAAAAGGTTAGGTTAGGTCAAAAGGTTAGGTTAGGTCAAAAGGTTAGGTTAGCTCAAAAAGTAAGGTAACCTCAAAAAGTTAAGTAAGTTCAAAACGTTAGGTTAGCTCAAAAAGTTAGGTTAGCTCAAAACGCAAGGTTTAATCAAAAGGTTAGTTAAGCTAAAAAGTGAGGTTAGCTCAAAACGTTAAGTAAGTTCACAAAGTTAATATTAGTTTAGCTCAAAAGGTTAGGTTAGCTCAAAAATTTAAGTTAGCTCAAAACGTAAGGTTTAATCAAAAGGTTAGTTAAGCTCAAAATATTAGTTAAGCTCAAAAGGTTGGGTTAGCTCAAAAAGTTAGGTTAGCTCAAAACCTAAGGTTTAATCAAAAGGTTAGTTAAGCTCAAAAAGTTAAGTAAGCTCAAAACGTCAAGTTTGCTCAAAATATTAGTTAAGCTCAAACGGTTAGGTTAGCTCAAAAAGATAGGTTAGCTCAAACGTAAGGTTTAATCAAAAGGTTAGCTTAGCTCAAAAAGTTAGGTTAGCTCACAAGGATAGGCTAGCTCAAAAATAAAGGTTAGCTTACAAGGTTAGGTTAGCTCAAAAAGTTAGGTTAGGTCAAAAGGTTAGGTTAGCTCAAAATATTAGTTTAGCTCAAAAATTTAAGTTAGCTCAAAACGTAAGGTTTAATCAAAAGGTTAGTTAAGCTCAAAATATTAGTTAAGCTAAAAAGGTTGGGTTAGCTCAAAAAGTTAGGTTAGCTCAAAACCTAAGGTTTAATCAAAAGGTTAGTTAAGCTCAAAAAGTTAAGTTAGCTCAAAACGTCAAGTTTGCTCAAAATATTAGTTTAGCTCAAACGGTTAGGTTTGCTCAAAAAGTAAGGTTAGCTCAAAAAGTTAGGTTAGCTCAAAACGTTAAGTTAGCTCAAAAAGGTTGGGTTTGGTCAAAAGGTAAGGTAAGCTCACAAGGTAAGGTTAGCTCGAAAAGTTAAGTTAGCTCAAAACGTCAAGTTTGCTCAAAATATTAGTTTAGCTCAAACGGTTAGGTTTGCTCAAAAAGTAAGGTTAGCTCAAAAAGTTAGGTTAGCTCAAAACGTTAAGTTAGCTCAAAAAGGTTGGGTTTGGTCAAAAGGTAAGGTAAGCTCACAAGGTAAGGTTAGCTCGAAAAGTTAAGTTAGCTCAAAACGTTAAGTTTGCTCAAAATATTAGTTTAGCTCAAAAATTTAAGTTAGCTCAAAACGTAAGGTTTAATCAAAAGGTTAGTTAAGCTCAAAATATTAGTTAAGCTAAAAAGGTTGGGTTAGCTCAAAAAGTTAGGTTAGCTCAAAACCTAAGGTTTAATCAAAAGGTTAGTTAAGCTCAAAAAGTTAAGTTAGCTCAAAACGTCAAGTTTGCTCAAAATATTAGTTTAGCTCAAACGGTTAGGTTTGCTCAAAAAGTAAGGTTAGCTCAAAAAGTTAGGTTAGCTCAAAACGTTAAGTTAGCTCAAAATGGTTGGGTTTGGTCAAAAGGTAAGGTAAGCTCACAAGGTAAGGTTAGCTCGAAAAGTTAAGTTAGGTCAAAAGGTTAGGTTAGGTCAAAAGGTTAGGTTAGCTCAAAAAGTAAGGTAAGCTCACAAGGTAAGGTTAGCTCGAAAAGTTAAGTTAGGTCAAAAGGTTAGGTTAGGTCAAAAGGTTAGGTTAGCTCAAAAAGTAAGGTAACCTCAAAAAGTTAAGTAAGTTCAAAACGTTAGGTTAGCTCAAAAAGTTAGGTTAGCTCAAAACGCAAGGTTTAATCAAAAGGTTAGTTAATCTAAAAAGTGAGGTTAGCTCAAAACGTTAAGTAAGTTCACAACGTTAGCGTTAGGTTAAAGTTAGGTTAGCTCAAAAAGTTAGGTTAGGTCAAAAGGTTAGGTTAGCTCAAAAAGTTAGGTTAGCTCCAAACGTTAAGTTAGCTCAAAATATTAGTTTAGCTCAAAAGGTTAGGTTAGCTCAAAAAGATAGGTTAGCTCAAACGTAAGGTTTAATCAAAAGGTTAGCTTAGCTCAAAAAGTTAGGTTAGCTCACAAGGATAGGCTAGCTCAAAAATAAAGGTTAGCTTACAAGGTTAGGTTAGCTCAAAAAGTTAGGTTAGGTCAAAAGGTTAGGTTAGCTCAAAAAGTAAGGTAAGCTCACAAGGTAACGTTAGCTCGAAAAGTTAAGTTAGCTCAAAACGTTAAGTTAGCTCAAAATATTAGTTTAGCTCAAAAATTTAAGTTAGCTCAAAACGTAAGGTTTAATCAAAAGGTTAGTTAAGCTCAAAATATTAGTTAAGCTCAAAAGGTTGGGTTAGCTCAAAAAGTTAGGTTAGCTCAACACCTAAGGTTTAATCAAAAGGTTAGTTAAGCTCAAAAAGTTAAGTTAGCTCAAAACGTCAAGTTTGCTCAAAATATTAGTTTAGCTCAAACGGTTAGGTTTGCTCAAAAAGTAAAGTTAGCTCAAAAAGTTAGGTTAGCTCAAAACGTTAAGTTAGCTCAAAATATTAGTTTAGCTCAAAAGGTTGGGTTAGCTCAAAAAGTAAGGTTAGCTCAGACCGTTAGGTAAGCTCAAAAAGTTAGGTTAGCTCAAAACGTAAGGTTTAATCAAAAGGTTAGTTAAGCTAAAAAGTGAGGTTAGCTCAAAACGTTAAGTAAGTTCACAACGTTAGCGTTAGGTTAAAGTTAGGTTAGCTCAAAAAGTTAGGTTAGCTCAAAATATTAGTTTAGCTCAAAAGGTTAGGTTAGCTCAAAAAGTTAGGTTAGCTCAAAAAGTAAGGTTAGCTCAAAAAGTTAGGTTAGCTCAAAAAGTTAGGTTAGCTCAAAAAGTTAGGTTAGTTCAAAAAGTTAGGTTAGCTCAAAAAGTTAGGTTAGCTCAAAAAGTTAGGTTAGCTCAAAAGGTTAGGTTAGCTCAAAATGTAAGGTAAGCTCACATGGTAAGGTAAGCTCGAAAAGTAAGGTTACCCCAAAACGTTAAGTTAGCTCAAAATATTAGTTTATCTCAAAAGGTTAGGTTAGCTCAAAAAGTTAGGTAAGCTCAAAATATTAGTTTAGATCAAAAGGTTAGGTTAGCTCAAAAGGTTAGGTTAGCTCAAAATGTAAGGTAAGCTCACATGGTAAGGTAAGCTCGAAAAGTTAGGTTAGCCCAAAACGTTAAGTTAGCTCAAAATATTAGTTTATCTAAAAAGGTTAGGTTAGCTCAAAAAGTTAGGTTAGCTCAAAAAGTTAGGTTAGCTCAAAACGTAAGGTTAGCTCACAAGGATAGGTTAGCTCAAAAATAAAGGTAAGCTAACAAGGTTAGGTTAGCTCAAAAAGTTAGGTTAGGTCAAAAGGTTAGGTTAGCTCAAAAAGTAAGGTAAGCTCACAAGGTAAGGTTAGCTCGAAAAGTTAAGTTAGGTCAAAAGGTTAGGTTAGGTCAAAAGGTTAGGTTAGCTCAAAAAGTAAGGTAACCTCAAAAAGTTAAGTAAGTTCAAAACGTTAGGTTAGCTCAAAAAGTTAGGTTAGCTCAAAACGTAAGGTTTAATCAAAAGGTTAGGTTAGCTCAAAAAGTAAGGTTAGCTCAAAACGTTAGGTTAGCTCTAAAAGGTTGGGTTTGGTCAAAAGGTAAGGTAAGCTCACAAGGTAAGGTTAGCTCGAAAAGTTAAGTTAGGTCAAAAGGTTAGGTTAGGTCAAAAGGTTAGGTTAGCTCAAAAAGTAAGGTAACCTCAAAAAGTTAGGTTTGGTCAAAAGGTAAGGTAAGCTCACAAGGTATGGTTAGCTCGAAAAGTTAAGTTAGGTCAAAAGGTTAGGTTATGTCAAAAGGTTAGGTTAGTTCAAAAAGTTAGGTTAGGTCAAAAGGTTAGGTTAGCTCAAAAAGTAAGGTAAGCTCACAAGGTTAGGTTAGCTCGAAAAGTTAAGTTAGGTCAAAAGGTTAGGTTATGTCAAAAGGTTAGGTTAGTTCAAAAAGTTAGGTTAGGTCAAAAGGTTAGGTTAGCTCAAAAAGTAAGGTAAGCTCACAAGGTAAGGTTAGCTCGAAAAGTTAAGTTAGGTCAAAAGGTTAGGTTAGGTCAAAAGGTTAGGTTAGCTCAAAAAGTAAGGTAACCTCAAAAAGTTAAGTAAGTTCAAAACGTTAGGTTAGCTCAAAAAGTAAGGTTAGCTCAAAACGTAAGGTTTAATCAAAAGGTTAGGTTAGCTCAAAAAGTAAGGTTAGCTCAAAACGTTAGGTTAGCTCAAAAAGGTTGGGTTTGGTCAAAAGGTAAGGTAAGCTCACAAGGTAAGGTTAGCTCGAAAAGTTAAGTTAGGTCAAAAGGTTAGGTTACGTCAAAAGGTTAGGTTAGCTCAAAAAGTAAGGTAACCTCAAAAAGTTAGGTTAGCTCAAAAAGTAAGGTAAGCTCACAAGGTAAGGTTAGCTCGAAAAGTTAAGTTAGGTCAAAAGGTTAGGTTAGGTCAAAAGGTTAGGTTAGCTCAAAAAGTAAGGTAACCTCAAAAAGTTAAGTAAGTTCAAAACGTTAGGTTAGCTCAAAAAGTTAGGTTAGCTCAAAACGTAAGGTTTAATCAAAAGGTTAGGTTAGCTCAAAAAGTAAGGTTAGCTCAAAAAGTTAGGTTAGCTCAAAAAGTTAGGTTAGTTCAAAAAGTTAGGTTAGCTCAAAAAGTTAGGTTAGCTCAAAAAGTTAGGTTAGCTCAAAAGGTTAGGTTAGCTCAAAATGTAAGGTAAGCTCACATGGTAAGGTAAGCTCGAAAAGTAAGGTTACCCCAAAACGTTAAGTTAGCTCAAAATATTAGTTTATCTCAAAAGGTTAGGTTAGCTCAAAAAGTTAGGTAAGCTCAAAATATTAGTTTAGATCAAAAGGTTAGGTTAGCTCAAAAGGTTAGGTTAGCTCAAAATGTAAGGTAAGCTCACATGGTAAGGTAAGCTCGAAAAGTTAGGTTAGCCCAAAACGTTAAGTTAGCTCAAAATATTAGTTTATCTAAAAAGGTTAGGTTAGCTCAAAAAGTTAGGTTAGCTCAAAAAGTTAGGTTAGCTCAAAACGTAAGGTTAGCTCACAAGGATAGGTTAGCTCAAAAATAAAGGTAAGCTAACAAGGTTAGGTTAGCTCAAAAAGTTAGGTTAGGTCAAAAGGTTAGGTTAGCTCAAAAAGTAAGGTAAGCTCACAAGGTAAGGTTAGCTCGAAAAGTTAAGTTAGGTCAAAAGGTTAGGTTAGGTCAAAAGGTTAGGTTAGCTCAAAAAGTAAGGTAACCTCAAAAAGTTAGGTTAGCTCAAAACGTTAAGTTAGCTCAAAATATTGGTTTAGCTCAAAAGGTTGGGTTAGCTCAAAAAGTTAGGTTAGCTCAAAACGTAAGGTTTAATCAAAAGGTTAGTTAAGCTCAAAATATTAGTTAAGCTCAAAAGGTTGGGTTAGCTCAAAAAGTTAGGTTAGCTCAAAACCTAAGGTTTAATCAAAAGGTTAGTTAAGCTCAAAAAGTTAAGTAAGCTCAAAACGTCAAGTTTGCTCAAAATATTAGTTAAGCTCAAACGGTTAGGTTTGCTCAAAAAGTAAGGTTAGCTCAAAAAGTTAGGTTAGCTCAAAACGTTAAGTTAGCTCAAAATATTAGTTTAGCTCACAAGGTTGGGTTAGCTCAAAAAGTTAAGTAAGTTCACAACGTTAGCGTTAGGTTAAAGTTAGGTTAGCTCAAAAAGTTAGGTTAGCTCAAAATATTAGTTTAGCTCAAAAGGTTAGGTTAGCTCAAAACGTAAGGTTTAATCAAAAGGTTAGTTAAGCTAAAAAGTGAGGTTAGCTCAAAACGTTAAGTAAGTTCACAACGTTAGCGTTAGGTTAAAGTTAGGTTAGCTCAAAAAGTTAGGTTAGCTCAAAATATTAGTTTAGCTCAAAAGGTTAGGTTAGCTCAAAAAGTTAAGTTAGGTCAAAAGGTTAGGTTATGTCAAAAGGTTAGGTTAGTTCAAAAAGTTAGGTTAGGTCAAAAGGTTAGGTTAGCTCAAAAAGTAAGGTAAGCTCACAAGGTAAGGTTAGCTCGAAAAGTTAAGTTAGGTCAAAAGGTTAGGTTAGGTCAAAAGGTTAGGTTAGGTCAAAAGGTTAGGTTAGCTCAAAAAGTAAGGTAACCTCAAAAAGTTAAGTAAGTTCAAAACGTTAGGTTAGCTCAAAAAGTTAGGTTAGCTCAAAACGCAAGGTTTAATCAAAAGGTTAGTTAAGCTAAAAAGTGAGGTTAGCTCAAAACGTTAAGTAAGTTCACAAAGTTAATATTAGTTTAGCTCAAAAGGTTAGGTTAGCTCAAAAATTTAAGTTAGCTCAAAACGTAAGGTTTAATCAAAAGGTTAGTTAAGCTCAAAATATTAGTTAAGCTCAAAAGGTTGGGTTAGCTCAAAAAGTTAGGTTAGCTCAAAACCTAAGGTTTAATCAAAAGGTTAGTTAAGCTCAAAAAGTTAAGTAAGCTCAAAACGTCAAGTTTGCTCAAAATATTAGTTAAGCTCAAACGGTTAGGTTAGCTCAAAAAGATAGGTTAGCTCAAACGTAAGGTTTAATCAAAAGGTTAGCTTAGCTCAAAAAGTTAGGTTAGCTCACAAGGATAGGCTAGCTCAAAAATAAAGGTTAGCTTACAAGGTTAGGTTAGCTCAAAAAGTTAGGTTAGGTCAAAAGGTTAGGTTAGCTCAAAAAGTAAGGTAAGCTCACAAGGTAACGTTAGCTCGAAAAGTTAAGTTAGCTCAAAACGTTAAGTTAGCTCAAAATATTAGTTTAGCTCAAAAATTTAAGTTAGCTCAAAACGTAAGGTTTAATCAAAAGGTTAGTTAAGCTCAAAATATTAGTTAAGCTCAAAAGGTTGGGTTAGCTCAAAAAGTTAGGTTAGCTCAACACCTAAGGTTTAATCAAAAGGTTAGTTAAGCTCAAAAAGTTAAGTTAGCTCAAAACGTCAAGTTTGCTCAAAATATTAGTTTAGCTCAAACGGTTAGGTTTGCTCAAAAAGTAAGGTTAGCTCAAAAAGTTAGGTTAGCTCAAAACGTTAAGTTAGCTCAAAATATTAGTTTAGCTCAAAAGGTTGGGTTAGCTCAAAAAGTAAGGTTAGCTCAGACCGTTAGGTAAGCTCAAAAAGTTAGGTTAGCTCAAAACGTAAGGTTTAATCAAAAGGTTAGTTAAGCTAAAAAGTGAGGTTAGCTCAAAACGTTAAGTAAGTTCACAACGTTAGCGTTAGGTTAAAGTTAGGTTAGCTCAAAAAGTTAGGTTAGCTCAAAATATTAGTTTAGCTCAAAAGGTTAGGTTAGCTCAAAAAGTTAGGTTAGCTCAAAAAGTAAGGTTAGCTCAAAAAGTTAGGTTAGCTCAAAAAGTTAGGTTAGCTCAAAAAGTTAGGTTAGTTCAAAAAGTTAGGTTAGCTCAAAAAGTTAGGTAAGCTCAAAAAGTTAGGTTAGCTCAAAAGGTTAGGTTAGCTCAAAATGTAAGGTAAGCTCACATGGTAAGGTAAGCTCGAAAAGTAAGGTTACCCCAAAACGTTAAGTTAGCTCAAAATATTAGTTTATCTCAAAAGGTTAGGTTAGCTCAAAAAGTTAGGTAAGCTCAAAATATTAGTTTAGATCAAAAGGTTAGGTTAGCTCAAAAGGTTAGGTTAGCTCAAAATGTAAGGTAAGCTCACATGGTAAGGTAAGCTCGAAAAGTTAGGTTAGCCCAAAACGTTAAGTTAGCTCAAAATATTAGTTTATCTAAAAAGGTTAGGTTAGCTCAAAAAGTTAGGTTAGCTCAAAAAGTTAGGTTAGCTCAAAACGTAAGGTTAGCTCACAAGGATAGGTTAGCTCAAAAATATAGGTAAGCTAACAAGGTTAGGTTAGCTCAAAAAGTTAGGTTAGGTCAAAAGGTTAGGTTAGCTCAAAAAGTAAGGTAAGCTCACAAGGTAAGGTTAGCTCGAAAAGTTAAGTTAGGTCAAAAGGTTAGGTTAGGTCAAAAGGTTAGGTTAGCTCAAAAAGTAAGGTTACCTCAAAAAGTTAAGTAAGTTCAAAACGTTAGGTTAGCTCAAAAAGTTAGGTTAGCTCAAAACGTAAGGTTTAATCAAAAGGTTAGGTTAGCTCAAAAAGTAAGGTTAGCTCAAAACGTTAGGTTAGCTCTAAAAGGTTGGGTTTGGTCAAAAGGTAAGGTAAGCTCACAAGGTAAGGTTAGCTCGAAAAGTTAAGTTAGGTCAAAAGGTTAGGTTAGGTCAAAAGGTTAGGTTAGCTCAAAAAGTAAGGTAACCTCAAAAAGTTAGGTTTGGTCAAAAGGTAAGGTAAGCTCACAAGGTAAGGTTAGCTCGAAAAGTTAAGTTAGGTCAAAAGGTTAGGTTATGTCAAAAGGTAAGGTTAGTTCAAAAAGTTAGGTTAGGTCAAAAGGTTAGGTTAGCTCAAAAAGTAAGGTAAGCTCACAAGGTTAGGTTAGCTCGAAAAGTTAAGTTAGGTCAAAAGGTTAGGTTATGTCAAAAGGTTAGGTTAGTTCAAAAAGTTAGGTTAGGTCAAAAGGTTAGGTTAGCTCAAAAAGTAAGGTAAGCTCACAAGGTAAGGTTAGCTCGAAAAGTTAAGTTAGGTCAAAAGGTTAGGTTAGGTCAAAAGGTTAGGTTAGCTCAAAAAGTAAGGTAACCTCAAAAAGTTAAGTAAGTTCAAAACGTTAGGTTAGCTCAAAAAGTAAGGTTAGCTCAAAACGTAAGGTTTAATCAAAAGGTTAGGTTAGCTCAAAAAGTAAGGTTAGCTCAAAACGTTAGGTTAGCTCAAAAAGGTTGGGTTTGGTCAAAAGGTAAGGTAAGCTCACAAGGTAAGGTTAGCTCGAAAAGTTAAGTTAGGTCAAAAGGTTAGGTTAGGTCAAAAGGTTAGGTTAGCTCAAAAAGTAAGGTAACCTCAAAAAGTTAGGTTAGCTCAAAACGTTAAGTTAGCTCAAAATATTGGTTTAGCTCAAAAGGTTGGGTTAGCTCAAAAAGTTAGGTTAGCTCAAAACGTAAGGTTTAATCAAAAGGTTAGTTAAGCTCAAAATATTAGTTAAGCTCAAAAGGTTGGGTTAGCTCAAAAAGTTAGGTTAGCTCAAAACCTAAGGTTTAATCAAAAGGTTAGTTAAGCTCAAAAAGTTAAGTAAGCTCAAAACGTCAAGTTTGCTCAAAATATTAGTTAAGCTCAAACGGTTAGGTTTGCTCAAAAAGTAAGGTTAGCTCAAAAAGTTAGGTTAGCTCAAAACGTTAAGTTAGCTCAAAATATTAGTTTAGCTCACAAGGTTGGGTTAGCTCAAAAAGTTAAGTAAGTTCAAAACGTTAGGTAAGCTCAAAAAGTTAGGTTAGCTCAAAACGTAAGGTTTAATCAAAAGGTTAGTTAAGCTAAAAAGTGAGGTTAGCTCAAAACGTTAAGTAAGTTCACAACGTTAGCGTTAGGTTAAAGTTAGGTTAGCTCAAAAAGTTAGGTTAGCTCAAAATATTAGTTTAGCTCAAAAGGTTAGGTTAGCTCAAAAAGTTAAGTTAGGTCAAAAGGTTAGGTTATGTCAAAAGGTTAGGTTAGTTCAAAAAGTTAGGTTAGGTCAAAAGGTTAGGTTAGCTCAAAAAGTAAGGTAAGGTCACAAGGTAAGGTTAGCTCGAAAAGTTAAGTTAGGTCAAAAGGTTAGGTTAGGTCAAAAGGTTAGGTTAGGTCAAAAGGTTAGGTTAGCTCAAAAAGTAAGGTAACGTCAAAAAGTTAAGTAAGTTCAAAACGTTAGGTTAGCTCAAAAAGTTAGGTTAGCTCAAAACGCAAGGTTTAATCAAAAGGTTAGTTAAGCTAAAAAGTGAGGTTAGCTCAAAACGTTAAGTAAGTTCACAAAGTTAATATTAGTTTAGCTCAAAAGGTTAGGTTAGCTCAAAAATTTAAGTTAGCTCAAAACGTAAGGTTTAATCAAAAGGTTAGTTAAGCTCAAAATATTAGTTAAGCTCAAAAGGTTGGGTTAGCTCAAAAAGTTAGGTTAGCTCAAAACCTAAGGTTTAATCAAAAGGTTAGTTAAGCTCAAAAAGTTAAGTAAGCTCAAAACGTCAAGTTTGCTCAAAATATTAGTTAAGCTCAAACGGTTAGGTTTGCTCAAAAAGTAAGGTTAGGTTTTTTAATCAAAAGGTTAGGTTAGCTCAAAACGTTAGGTTAGCTCAAAAAGGTTGGGTTTGGTCAAAAGGTAAGGTAAGCTCACAAGGTAAGGTTAGCTCGAAAAGTTAAGTTAGGTCAAAAGGTTAGGTTAGGTCAAAAGGTTAGGTTAGCTCAAAAAGTAAGGTAACCTCAAAAAGTTAGGTTAGCTCAAAACGTTAAGTTAGCTCAAAATATTGGTTTAGCTCAAAAGGTTGGGTTAGCTCAAAAAGTTAGGTTAGCTCAAAACGTAAGGTTTAATCAAAAGGTTAGTTAAGCTCAAAATATTAGTTTAGCTCAAAAGGTTGGGTTAGCTCATAAAGTTAGGTTAGCTCAAAACCTAAGGTTTAATCAAAAGGTTAGTTAAGCTCAAAAAGTTAAGTTAGCTCAAAACGTCAAGTTTGCTCAAAATATTAGTTAAGCTCAAACGGTTAGGTTTGCTCAAAAAGTTAGGTTAGCTCAAAAAGTTAGGTTAGCTCAAAACGTTAAGTTAGCTCAAAATATTAGTTTAGCTCAAAAGGTTAGGTTAGCTCAAAAAGTTAAGTTAGGTCAAAAGGTTAGGTTATGTCAAAAGGTTAGGTTAGTTCAAAAAGTTAGGTTAGGTCAAAAGGTTAGGTTAGCTCAAAAAGTAAGGTAAGCTCACAAGGTAAGGTTAGCTCGAAAAGTTAAGTTAGGTCAAAAGGTTAGGTTAGGTCAAAAGGTTAGGTTAGCTCAAAAAGTAAGGTAACCTCAAAAAGTTAAGTAAGTTCAAAACGTTAGGTAAGCTCACAAGGTTAGGTTAGCTCGAAAAGTTAAGTTAGGTCAAAAGGTTAGGTTATGTCAAAAGGTTAGGTTAGTTCAAAAAGTTAGGTTAGGTCAAAAGGTTAGGTTAGCTCAAAAAGTAAGGTAAGCTCACAAGGTAAGGTTAGCTCGAAAAGTTAAGTTAGGTCAAAAGGTTAGGTTAGGTCAAAAGGTTAGGTTAGCTCAAAAAGTAAGGTAACCTCAAAAAGTTAAGTAAGTTCAAAACGTTAGGTTAGCTCAAAAAGTAAGGTTAGCTCAAAACGTAAGGTTTAATCAAAAGGTTAGGTTAGCTCAAAAAGTAAGGTTAGCTCAAAACGTTAGGTTAGCTCAAAAAGGTTGGGTTTGGTCAAAAGGTAAGGTAAGCTCACAAGGTAAGGTTAGCTCGAAAAGTTAAGTTAGGTCAAAAGGTTAGGTTAGGTCAAAAGGTTAGGTTAGCTCAAAAAGTAAGGTAACCTCAAAAAGTTAGGTTAGCTCAAAAAGTAAGGTAAGCTCACAAGGTAAGGTTAGCTCGAAAAGTTAAGTTAGGTCAAAAGGTTAGGTTAGGTCAAAAGGTTAGGTTAGCTCAAAAAGTAAGGTAACCTCAAAAAGTTAAGTAAGTTCAAAACGTTAGGTTAGCTCAAAAAGTTAGGTTAGCTCAAAACGTAAGGTTTAATCAAAAGGTTAGGTTAGCTCAAAAAGTAAGGTTAGCTCAAAAAGTTAGGTTAGCTCAAAAAGTTAGGTTAGTTCAAAAAGTTAGGTTAGCTCAAAAAGTTAGGTTAGCTCAAAAAGTAAGGTTAGCTCAAAAAGTTAGGTTAGCTCAAAAAGTTAGGTTAGCTCAAGAAGTTAGGTTAGTTCAAAAAGTTAGGTTAGCTCAAAAAGTTAGGTTAGCTCAAAAAGTTAGGTTAGCTCAAAAGGTTAGGTTAGCTCAAAATGTAAGGTAAGCTCACATGGTAAGGTAAGCTCGAAAAGTAAGGTTACCCCAAAACGTTAAGTTAGCTCAAAATATTAGTTTATCTCAAAAGGTTAGGTTAGCTCAAAAAGTTAGGTAAGCTCAAAATATTAGTTAAGCTCAAAATATTAGTTAAGCTCAAAAGGTTGGGTTAGCTCAAAAAGTTAGGTTAGCTCAACACCTAAGGTTTAATCAAAAGGTTAGTTAAGCTCAAAAAGTTAAGTTAGCTCAAAACGTCAAGTTTGCTCAAAATATTAGTTTAGCTCAAACGGTTAGGTTTGCTCAAAAAGTAAAGTTAGCTCAAAAAGTTAGGTTAGCTCAAAACGTTAAGTTAGCTCAAAATATTAGTTTAGCTCAAAAGGTTGGGTTAGCTCAAAAAGTAAGGTTAGCTCAGACCGTTAGGTAAGCTCAAAAAGTTAGGTTAGCTCAAAACGTAAGGTTTAATCAAAAGGTTAGTTAAGCTAAAAAGTGAGGTTAGCTCAAAACGTTAAGTAAGTTCACAACGTTAGCGTTAGGTTAAAGTTAGGTTAGCTCAAAAAGTTAGGTTAGCTCAAAATATTAGTTTAGCTCAAAAGGTTAGGTTAGCTCAAAAAGTTAGGTTAGCTCAAAAAGTAAGGTTAGCTCAAAAAGTTAGGTTAGCTCAAAAAGTTAGGTTAGCTCAAAAAGTTAGGTTAGTTCAAAAAGTTAGGTTAGCTCAAAAAGTTAGGTTAGCTCAAAAAGTTAGGTTAGCTCAAAAGGTTAGGTTAGCTCAAAATGTAAGGTAAGCTCACATGGTAAGGTAAGCTCGAAAAGTAAGGTTACCCCAAAACGTTAAGTTAGCTCAAAATATTAGTTTATCTCAAAAGGTTAGGTTAGCTCAAAAAGTTAGGTAAGCTCAAAATATTAGTTTAGATCAAAAGGTTAGGTTAGCTCAAAAGGTTAGGTTAGCTCAAAATGTAAGGTAAGCTCACATGGTAAGGTAAGCTCGAAAAGTTAGGTTAGCCCAAAACGTTAAGTTAGCTCAAAATATTAGTTTATCTAAAAAGGTTAGGTTAGCTCAAAAAGTTAGGTTAGCTCAAAAAGTTAGGTTAGCTCAAAACGTAAGGTTAGCTCACAAGGATAGGTTAGCTCAAAAATAAAGGTAAGCTAACAAGGTTAGGTTAGCTCAAAAAGTTAGGTTAGGTCAAAAGGTTAGGTTAGCTCAAAAAGTAAGGTAAGCTCACAAGGTAAGGTTAGCTCGAAAAGTTAAGTTAGGTCAAAAGGTTAGGTTAGGTCAAAAGGTTAGGTTAGCTCAAAAAGTAAGGTAACCTCAAAAAGTTAAGTAAGTTCAAAACGTTAGGTTAGCTCAAAAAGTTAGGTTAGCTCAAAACGTAAGGTTTAATCAAAAGGTTAGGTTAGCTCAAAAAGTAAGGTTAGCTCAAAACGTTAGGTTAGCTCTAAAAGGTTGGGTTTGGTCAAAAGGTAAGGTAAGCTCACAAGGTAAGGTTAGCTCGAAAAGTTAAGTTAGGTCAAAAGGTTAGGTTAGGTCAAAAGGTTAGGTTAGCTCAAAAAGTAAGGTAACCTCAAAAAGTTAGGTTTGGTCAAAAGGTAAGGTAAGCTCACAAGGTAAGGTTAGCTCGAAAAGTTAAGTTAGGTCAAAAGGTTAGGTTATGTCAAAAGGTTAGGTTAGTTCAAAAAGTTAGGTTAGGTCAAAAGGTTAGGTTAGCTCAAAAAGTAAGGTAAGCTCACAAGGTTAGGTTAGCTCGAAAAGTTAAGTTAGGTCAAAAGGTTAGGTTATGTCAAAAGGTTAGGTTAGTTCAAAAAGTTAGGTTAGGTCAAAAGGTTAGGTTAGCTCAAAAAGTAAGGTAAGCTCACAAGGTAAGGTTAGCTCGAAAAGTTAAGTTAGGTCAAAAGGTTAGGTTAGGTCAAAAGGTTAGGTTAGCTCAAAAAGTAAGGTAACCTCAAAAAGTTAAGTAAGTTCAAAACGTTAGGTTAGCTCAAAAAGTAAGGTTAGCTCAAAACGTAAGGTTTAATCAAAAGGTTAGGTTAGCTCAAAAAGTAAGGTTAGCTCAAAACGTTAGGTTAGCTCAAAAAGGTTGGGTTTGGTCAAAAGGTAAGGTAAGCTCACAAGGTAAGGTTAGCTCGAAAAGTTAAGTTAGGTCAAAAGGTTAGGTTAGGTCAAAAGGTTAGGTTAGCTCAAAAAGTAAGGTAACCTCAAAAAGTTAGGTTAGCTCAAAAAGTAAGGTAAGCTCACAAGGTAAGGTTAGCTCGAAAAGTTAAGTTAGGTCAAAAGGTTAGGTTAGGTCAAAAGGTTAGGTTAGCTCAAAAAGTAAGGTAACCTCAAAAAGTTAAGTAAGTTCAAAACGTTAGGTTAGCTCAAAAAGTTAGGTTAGCTCAAAACGTAAGGTTTAATCAAAAGGTTAGGTTAGCTCAAAAAGTAAGGTTAGCTCAAAAAGTTAGGTTAGCTCAAAAAGTTAGGTTAGTTCAAAAAGTTAGGTTAGCTCAAAAAGTTAGGTTAGCTCAAAAAGTTAGGTTAGCTCAAAAGGTTAGGTTAGCTCAAAATGTAAGGTAAGCTCACATGGTAAGGTAAGCTCGAAAAGTAAGGTTACCCCAAAACGTTAAGTTAGCTCAAAATATTAGTTTATCTCAAAAGGTTAGGTTAGCTCAAAAAGTTAGGTAAGCTCAAAATATTAGTTTAGATCAAAAGGTTAGGTTAGCTCAAAAGGTTAGGTTAGCTCAAAATGTAAGGTAAGCTCACATGGTAAGGTAAGCTCGAAAAGTTAGGTTAGCCCAAAACGTTAAGTTAGCTCAAAATATTAGTTTATCTAAAAAGGTTAGGTTAGCTCAAAAAGTTAGGTTAGCTCAAAAAGTTAGGTTAGCTCAAAACGTAAGGTTAGCTCACAAGGATAGGTTAGCTCAAAAATAAAGGTAAGCTAACAAGGTTAGGTTAGCTCAAAAAGTTAGGTTAGGTCAAAAGGTTAGGTTAGCTCAAAAAGTAAGGTAAGCTCACAAGGTAAGGTTAGCTCGAAAAGTTAAGTTAGGTCAAAAGGTTAGGTTAGGTCAAAAGGTTAGGTTAGCTCAAAAAGTAAGGTAACCTCAAAAAGTTAAGTAAGTTCAAAACGTTAGGTTAGCTCAAAAAGTTAGGTTAGCTCAAAACGTAAGGTTTAATCAAAAGGTTAGGTTAGCTCAAAAAGTAAGGTTAGCTCAAAACGTTAGGTTAGCTCTAAAAGGTTGGGTTTGGTCAAAAGGTAAGGTAAGCTCACAAGGTAAGGTTAGCTCGAAAAGTTAAGTTAGGTCAAAAGGTTAGGTTAGGTCAAAAGGTTAGGTTAGCTCAAAAAGTAAGGTAACCTCAAAAAGTTAGGTTTGGTCAAAAGGTAAGGTAAGCTCACAAGGTAAGGTAAGCTCGAAAAGTTAAGTTAGGTCAAAAGGTTAGGTTAGCTCAAAAAGTAAGGTAAGCTCACAAGGTAAGGTTAGCTCGAAAAGTTAAGTTAGGTCAAAAGGTTAGGTTAGGTCAAAAGGTTAGGTTAGCTCAAAAAGTAAGGTAACCTCAAAAAGTTAAGTAAGTTCAAAACGTTAGGTTAGCTCAAAAAGTTAGGTTAGCTCAAAACGTAAGGTTTAATCAAAAGGTTAGGTTAGCTCAAAAAGTAAGGTTAGCTCAAAACGTTAGGTTAGCTCTAAAAGGTTGGGTTTGGTCAAAAGGTAAGGTAAGCTCACAAGGTAAGGTTAGCTCGAAAAGTTAAGTTAGGTCAAAAGGTTAGGTTAGGTCAAAAGGTTAGGTTAGCTCAAAAAGTAAGGTAACCTCAAAAAGTTAGGTTTGGTCAAAAGGTAAGGTAAGCTCACAAGGTAAGGTTAGCTCGAAAAGTTAAGTTAGGTCAAAAGGTTAGGTTATGTCAAAAGGTTAGGTTAGTTCAAAAAGTTAGGTTAGGTCAAAAGGTTAGGTTAGCTCAAAAAGTAAGGTAAGCTCACAAGGTTAGGTTAGCTCGAAAAGTTAAGTTAGGTCAAAAGGTTAGGTTATGTCAAAAGGTTAGGTTAGTTCAAAAAGTTAGGTTAGGTCAAAAGGTTAGGTTAGCTCAAAAAGTAAGGTAAGCTCACAAGGTAAGGTTAGCTCGAAAAGTTAAGTTAGGTCAAAAGGTTAGGTTAGGTCAAAAGGTTAGGTTAGCTCAAAAAGTAAGGTAACCTCAAAAAGTTAAGTAAGTTCAAAACGTTAGGTTAGCTCAAAAAGTAAGGTTAGCTCAAAACGTAAGGTTTAATCAAAAGGTTAGGTTAGCTCAAAAAGTAAGGTTAGCTCAAAACGTTAGGTTAGCTCAAAAAGGTTGGGTTTGGTCAAAAGGTAAGGTAAGCTCACAAGGTAAGGTTAGCTCGAAAAGTTAAGTTAGGTCAAAAGGTTAGGTTAGGTCAAAAGGTTAGGTTAGCTCAAAAAGTAAGGTAACCTCAAAAAGTTAGGTTAGCTCAAAACGTTAAGTTAGCTCAAAATATTGGTTTAGCTCAAAAGGTTGGGTTAGCTCAAAAAGTTAGGTTAGCTCAAAACGTAAGGTTTAATCAAAAGGTTAGTTAAGCTCAAAATATTAGTTAAGCTCAAAAGGTTGGGTTAGCTCAAAAAGTTAGGTTAGCTCAAAACCTAAGGTTTAATCAAAAGGTTAGTTAAGCTCAAAAAGTTAAGTAAGCTCAAAACGTCAAGTTTGCTCAAAATATTAGTTAAGCTCAAACGGTTAGGTTTGCTCAAAAAGTAAGGTTAGCTCAAAAAGTTAGGTTAGCTCAAAACGTTAAGTTAGCTCAAAATATTAGTTTAGCTCACAAGGTTGGGTTAGCTCAAAAAGTTAAGTAAGTTCAAAACGTTAGGTAAGCTCAAAAAGTTAGGTTAGCTCAAAACGTAAGGTTTAATCAAAAGGTTAGTTAAGCTAAAAAGTGAGGTTAGCTCAAAACGTTAAGTAAGTTCACAACGTTAGCGTTAGGTTAAAGTTAGGTTAGCTCAAAAAGTTAGGTTAGCTCAAAATATTAGTTTAGCTCAAAAGGTTAGGTTAGCTCAAAAAGTTAAGTTAGGTCAAAAGGTTAGGTTATGTCAAAAGGTTAGGTTAGTTCAAAAAGTTAGGTTAGGTCAAAAGGTTAGGTTAGCTCAAAAAGTAAGGTAAGCTCACAAGGTAAGGTTAGCTCGAAAAGTTAAGTTAGGTCAAAAGGTTAGGTTAGGTCAAAAGGTTAGGTTAGGTCAAAAGGTTAGGTTAGCTCAAAAAGTAAGGTAACCTCAAAAAGTTAGGTTTGGTCAAAAGGTAAGGTAAGCTCACAAGGTAAGGTTAGCTCGAAAAGTTAAGTTAGGTCAAAAGGTTAGGTTATGTCAAAAGGTTAGGTTAGTTCAAAAAGTTAGGTTAGGTCAAAAGGTTAGGTTAGCTCAAAAAGTAAGGTAAGCTCACAAGGTTAGGTTAGCTCGAAAAGTTAAGTTAGGTCAAAAGGTTAGGTTATGTCAAAAGGTTAGGTTAGTTCAAAAAGTTAGGTTAGGTCAAAAGGTTAGGTTAGCTCAAAAAGTAAGGTAAGCTCACAAGGTAAGGTTAGCTCGAAAAGTTAAGTTAGGTCAAAAGGTTAGGTTAGGTCAAAAGGTTAGGTTAGCTCAAAAAGTAAGGTAACCTCAAAAAGTTAAGTAAGTTCAAAACGTTAGGTTAGCTCAAAAAGTAAGGTTAGCTCAAAACGTAAGGTTTAATCAAAAGGTTAGGTTAGCTCAAAAAGTAAGGTTAGCTCAAAACGTTAGGTTAGCTCAAAAAGGTTGGGTTTGGTCAAAAGGTAAGGTAAGCTCACAAGGTAAGGTTAGCTCGAAAAGTTAAGTTAGGTCAAAAGGTTAGGTTAGGTCAAAAGGTTAGGTTAGCTCAAAAAGTAAGGTAACCTCAAAAAGTTAGGTTAGCTCAAAAAGTAAGGTAAGCTCACAAGGTAAGGTTAGCTCGAAAAGTTAAGTTAGGTCAAAAGGTTAGGTTAGGTCAAAAGGTTAGGTTAGCTCAAAAAGTAAGGTAACCTCAAAAAGTTAAGTAAGTTCAAAACGTTAGGTTAGCTCAAAAAGTTAGGTTAGCTCAAAACGTAAGGTTTAATCAAAAGGTTAGGTTAGCTCAAAAAGTAAGGTTAGCTCAAAAAGTTAGGTTAGCTCAAAAAGTTAGGTTAGTTCAAAAAGTTAGGTTAGCTCAAAAAGTTAGGTTAGCTCAAAAAGTTAGGTTAGCTCAAAAGGTTAGGTTAGCTCAAAATGTAAGGTAAGCTCACATGGTAAGGTAAGCTCGAAAAGTAAGGTTACCCCAAAACGTTAAGTTAGCTCAAAATATTAGTTTATCTCAAAAGGTTAGGTTAGCTCAAAAAGTTAGGTAAGCTCAAAATATTAGTTTAGATCAAAAGGTTAGGTTAGCTCAAAAGGTTAGGTTAGCTCAAAATGTAAGGTAAGCTCACATGGTAAGGTAAGCTCGAAAAGTTAGGTTAGCCCAAAACGTTAAGTTAGCTCAAAATATTAGTTTATCTAAAAAGGTTAGGTTAGCTCAAAAAGTTAGGTTAGCTCAAAAAGTTAGGTTAGCTCAAAACGTAAGGTTAGCTCACAAGGATAGGTTAGCTCAAAAATAAAGGTAAGCTAACAAGGTTAGGTTAGCTCAAAAAGTTAGGTTAGGTCAAAAGGTTAGGTTAGCTCAAAAAGTAAGGTAAGCTCACAAGGATAGGTTAGCTCAAAAATAAAGGTAAGCTAACAAGGTTAGGTTAGCTCAAAAAGTTAGGTTTAATCAAAAGGTTAGGTTAGCTCAAAAAGTTAGGTTAGCTCAAAAAGTTAGGTTAGCTCAAAACGTAAGGTTAGCTCACAAGGATAGGTTAGCTCAAAAATAAAGGTAAGCTAACAAGGTTAGGTTAGCTCAAAAAGTTAGGTTAGGTCAAAAGGTTAGGTTAGCTCAAAAGGTTAGGTTAGCTCAAAATGTAAGGTAAGCTCACATGGTAAGGTAAGCTCGAAAAGTTAGGTTAGCCCAAAACGTTAAGTTAGCTCAAAATATTAGTTTATCTAAAAAGGTTAGGTTAGCTCAAAAAGTTAGGTTAGCTCAAAAAGTTAGGTTAGCTCAAAATATTAGTTTAGCTCAAAAGGTTAGGTTAGCTCAAAAAGTTAGGTTAGCTCAAAAAGTAAGATTAGCTCAAAAAGTTAGGTTAGCTCAAAAAGTTAGGTTAGCTCAAAAAGTTAGGTTAGTTCAAAAAGTTAGGTTAGCTCAAAAAGTTAGGTTAGCTCAAAAAGTTAGGTTAGCTCAAAAGGTTAGGTTAGCTCAAAATGTAAGGTAAGCTCACATGGTAAGGTAAGCTCGAAAAGTAAGGTTACCCCAAAACGTTAAGTTAGCTCAAAATATTAGTTTATCTCAAAAGGTTAGGTTAGCTCAAAAAGTTAGGTAAGCTCAAAATATTAGTTTAGATCAAAAGGTTAGGTTAGCTCAAAAGGTTAGGTTAGCTCAAAATGTAAGGTAAGCTCACATGGTAAGGTAAGCTCGAAAAGTTAGGTTAGCCCAAAACGTTAAGTTAGCTCAAAATATTAGTTTATCTAAAAAGGTTAGGTTAGCTCAAAAAGTTAGGTTAGCTCAAAAAGTTAGGTTAGCTCAAAACGTAAGGTTAGCTCACAAGGATAGGTTAGCTCAAAAATAAAGGTAAGCTAACAAGGTTAGGTTAGCTCAAAAAGTTAGGTTAGGTCAAAAGGTTAGGTTAGCTCAAAAAGTAAGGTAAGCTCACAAGGTAAGGTTAGCTCGAAAAGTTAAGTTAGGTCAAAAGGTTAGGTTAGGTCAAAAGGTTAGGTTAGCTCAAAACGTAAGGTTTAATCAAAAGGTTAGGTTAGCTCAAAAAGTAAGGTTAGCTCAAAACGTTAGGTTAGCTCTAAAAGGTTGGGTTTGGTCAAAAGGTAAGGTAAGCTCACAAGGTAAGGTTAGCTCGAAAAGTTAAGTTAGGTCAAAAGGTTAGGTTAGGTCAAAAGGTTAGGTTAGCTCAAAAAGTAAGGTAACCTCAAAAAGTTAGGTTTGGTCAAAAGGTAAGGTAAGCTCACAAGGTAAGGTTAGCTCGAAAAGTTAAGTTAGGTCAAAAGGTTAGGTTATGTCAAAAGGTTAGGTTAGTTCAAAAAGTTAGGTTAGGTCAAAAGGTTAGGTTAGCTCAAAAAGTAAGGTAAGCTCACAAGGTTAGGTTAGCTCGAAAAGTTAAGTTAGGTCAAAAGGTTAGGTTATGTCAAAAGGTTAGGTTAGTTCAAAAAGTTAGGTTAGGTCAAAAGGTTAGGTTAGCTCAAAAAGTAAGGTAAGCTCACAAGGTAAGGTTAGCTCGAAAAGTTAAGTTAGGTCAAAAGGTTAGGTTAGGTCAAAAGGTTAGGTTAGCTCAAAAAGTAAGGTAACCTCAAAAAGTTAAGTAAGTTCAAAACGTTAGGTTAGCTCAAAAAGTAAGGTTAGCTCAAAACGTAAGGTTTAATCAAAAGGTTAGGTTAGCTCAAAAAGTAAGGTTAGCTCAAAACGTTAGGTTAGCTCAAAAAGGTTGGGTTTGGTCAAAAGGTAAGGTAAGCTCACAAGGTAAGGTTAGCTCGAAAAGTTAAGTTAGGTCAAAAGGTTAGGTTAGGTCAAAAGGTTAGGTTAGCTCAAAAAGTAAGGTAACCTCAAAAAGTTAGGTTAGCTCAAAAAGTAAGGTAAGCTCACAAGGTAAGGTTAGCTCGAAAAGTTAAGTTAGGTCAAAAGGTTAGGTTAGGTCAAAAGGTTAGGTTAGCTCAAAAAGTAAGGTAACCTCAAAAAGTTAAGTAAGTTCAAAACGTTAGGTTAGCTCAAAAAGTTAGGTTAGCTCAAAACGTAAGGTTTAATCAAAAGGTTAGGTTAGCTCAAAAAGTAAGGTTAGCTCAAAAAGTTAGGTTAGCTCAAAAAGTTAGGTTAGTTCAAAAAGTTAGGTTAGCTCAAAAAGTTAGGTTAGCTCAAAAAGTTAGGTTAGCTCAAAAGGTTAGGTTAGCTCAAAATGTAAGGTAAGCTCACATGGTAAGGTAAGCTCGAAAAGTAAGGTTACCCCAAAACGTTAAGTTAGCTCAAAATATTAGTTTATCTCAAAAGGTTAGGTTAGCTCAAAAAGTTAGGTAAGCTCAAAATATTAGTTTAGATCAAAAGGTTAGGTTAGCTCAAAAGGTTAGGTTAGCTCAAAATGTAAGGTAAGCTCACATGGTAAGGTAAGCTCGAAAAGTTAGGTTAGCCCAAAACGTTAAGTTAGCTCAAAATATTAGTTTATCTAAAAAGGTTAGGTTAGCTCAAAAAGTTAGGTTAGCTCAAAAAGTTAGGTTAGCTCAAAACGTAAGGTTAGCTCACAAGGATAGGTTAGCTCAAAAATAAAGGTAAGCTAACAAGGTTAGGTTAGCTCAAAAAGTTAGGTTAGGTCAAAAGGTTAGGTTAGCTCAAAAAGTAAGGTAAGCTCACAAGGTAAGGTTAGCTCGAAAAGTTAAGTTAGGTCAAAAGGTTAGGTTAGGTCAAAAGGTTAGGTTAGCTCAAAAAGTAAGGTAACCTCAAAAAGTTAGGTTAGCTCAAAACGTTAAGTTAGCTCAAAATATTGGTTTAGCTCAAAAGGTTGGGTTAGCTCAAAAAGTTAGGTTAGCTCAAAACGTAAGGTTTAATCAAAAGGTTAGTTAAGCTCAAAATATTAGTTAAGCTCAAAAGGTTGGGTTAGCTCAAAAAGTTAGGTTAGCTCAAAACCTAAGGTTTAATCAAAAGGTTAGTTAAGCTCAAAAAGTTAAGTAAGCTCAAAACGTCAAGTTTGCTCAAAATATTAGTTAAGCTCAAACGGTTAGGTTTGCTCAAAAAGTAAGGTTAGCTCAAAAAGTTAGGTTAGCTCAAAACGTTAAGTTAGCTCAAAATATTAGTTTAGCTCACAAGGTTGGGTTAGCTCAAAAAGTTAAGTAAGTTCACAACGTTAGCGTTAGGTTAAAGTTAGGTTAGCTCAAAAAGTTAGGTTAGCTCAAAATATTAGTTTAGCTCAAAAGGTTAGGTTAGCTCAAAACGTAAGGTTTAATCAAAAGGTTAGTTAAGCTAAAAAGTGAGGTTAGCTCAAAACGTTAAGTAAGTTCACAACGTTAGCGTTAGGTTAAAGTTAGGTTAGCTCAAAAAGTTAGGTTAGCTCAAAATATTAGTTTAGCTCAAAAGGTTAGGTTAGCTCAAAAAGTTAAGTTAGGTCAAAAGGTTAGGTTATGTCAAAAGGTTAGGTTAGTTCAAAAAGTTAGGTTAGGTCAAAAGGTTAGGTTAGCTCAAAAAGTAAGGTAAGCTCACAAGGTAAGGTTAGCTCGAAAAGTTAAGTTAGGTCAAAAGGTTAGGTTAGGTCAAAAGGTTAGGTTAGGTCAAAAGGTTAGGTTAGCTCAAAAAGTAAGGTAACCTCAAAAAGTTAAGTAAGTTCAAAACGTTAGGTTAGCTCAAAAAGTTAGGTTAGCTCAAAACGCAAGGTTTAATCAAAAGGTTAGTTAAGCTAAAAAGTGAGGTTAGCTCAAAACGTTAAGTAAGTTCACAAAGTTAATATTAGTTTAGCTCAAAAGGTTAGGTTAGCTCAAAAATTTAAGTTAGCTCAAAACGTAAGGTTTAATCAAAAGGTTAGTTAAGCTCAAAATATTAGTTAAGCTCAAAAGGTTGGGTTAGCTCAAAAAGTTAGGTTAGCTCAAAACCTAAGGTTTAATCAAAAGGTTAGTTAAGCTCAAAAAGTTAAGTAAGCTCAAAACGTCAAGTTTGCTCAAAATATTAGTTAAGCTCAAACGGTTAGGTTAGCTCAAAAAGATAGGTTAGCTCAAACGTAAGGTTTAATCAAAAGGTTAGCTTAGCTCAAAAAGTTAGGTTAGCTCACAAGGATAGGCTAGCTCAAAAATAAAGGTTAGCTTACAAGGTTAGGTTAGCTCAAAAAGTTAGGTTAGGTCAAAAGGTTAGGTTAGCTCAAAAAGTAAGGTAAGCTCACAAGGTAACGTTAGCTCGAAAAGTTAAGTTAGCTCAAAACGTTAAGTTAGCTCAAAATATTAGTTTAGCTCAAAAATTTAAGTTAGCTCAAAACGTAAGGTTTAATCAAAAGGTTAGTTAAGCTCAAAATATTAGTTAAGCTCAAAAGGTTGGGTTAGCTCAAAAAGTTAGGTTAGCTCAACACCTAAGGTTTAATCAAAAGGTTAGTTAAGCTCAAAAAGTTAAGTTAGCTCAAAACGTCAAGTTTGCTCAAAATATTAGTTTAGCTCAAACGGTTAGGTTTGCTCAAAAAGTAAGGTTAGCTCAAAAAGTTAGGTTAGCTCAAAACGTTAAGTTAGCTCAAAATATTAGTTTAGCTCAAAAGGTTGGGTTAGCTCAAAAAGTAAGGTTAGCTCAGACCGTTAGGTAAGCTCAAAAAGTTAGGTTAGCTCAAAACGTAAGGTTTAATCAAAAGGTTAGTTAAGCTAAAAAGTGAGGTTAGCTCAAAACGTTAAGTAAGTTCACAACGTTAGCGTTAGGTTAAAGTTAGGTTAGCTCAAAAAGTTAGGTTAGCTCAAAATATTAGTTTAGCTCAAAAGGTTAGGTTAGCTCAAAAAGTTAGGTTAGCTCAAAAAGTAAGGTTAGCTCAAAAAGTTAGGTTAGCTCAAAAAGTTAGGTTAGCTCAAAAAGTTAGGTTAGTTCAAAAAGTTAGGTTAGCTCAAAAAGTTAGGTAAGCTCAAAAAGTTAGGTTAGCTCAAAAGGTTAGGTTAGCTCAAAATGTAAGGTAAGCTCACATGGTAAGGTAAGCTCGAAAAGTAAGGTTACCCCAAAACGTTAAGTTAGCTCAAAATATTAGTTTATCTCAAAAGGTTAGGTTAGCTCAAAAAGTTAGGTAAGCTCAAAATATTAGTTTAGATCAAAAGGTTAGGTTAGCTCAAAAGGTTAGGTTAGCTCAAAATGTAAGGTAAGCTCACATGGTAAGGTAAGCTCGAAAAGTTAGGTTAGCCCAAAACGTTAAGTTAGCTCAAAATATTAGTTTATCTAAAAAGGTTAGGTTAGCTCAAAAAGTTAGGTTAGCTCAAAAAGTTAGGTTAGCTCAAAACGTAAGGTTAGCTCACAAGGATAGGTTAGCTCAAAAATAAAGGTAAGCTAACAAGGTTAGGTTAGCTCAAAAAGTTAGGTTAGGTCAAAAGGTTAGGTTAGCTCAAAAAGTAAGGTAAGCTCACAAGGTAAGGTTAGCTCGAAAAGTTAAGTTAGGTCAAAAGGTTAGGTTAGGTCAAAAGGTTAGGTTAGCTCAAAAAGTAAGGTAACCTCAAAAAGTTAAGTAAGTTCAAAACGTTAGGTTAGCTCAAAAAGTTAGGTTAGCTCAAAACGTAAGGTTTAATCAAAAGGTTAGGTTAGCTCAAAAAGTAAGGTTAGCTCAAAACGTTAGGTTAGCTCTAAAAGGTTGGGTTTGGTCAAAAGGTAAGGTAAGCTCACAAGGTAAGGTTAGCTCGAAAAGTTAAGTTAGGTCAAAAGGTTAGGTTAGGTCAAAAGGTTAGGTTAGCTCAAAAAGTAAGGTAACCTCAAAAAGTTAGGTTTGGTCAAAAGGTAAGGTAAGCTCACAAGGTAAGGTTAGCTCGAAAAGTTAAGTTAGGTCAAAAGGTTAGGTTATGTCAAAAGGTAAGGTTAGTTCAAAAAGTTAGGTTAGGTCAAAAGGTTAGGTTAGCTCAAAAAGTAAGGTAAGCTCACAAGGTTAGGTTAGCTCGAAAAGTTAAGTTAGGTCAAAAGGTTAGGTTATGTCAAAAGGTTAGGTTAGTTCAAAAAGTTAGGTTAGGTCAAAAGGTTAGGTTAGCTCAAAAAGTAAGGTAAGCTCACAAGGTAAGGTTAGCTCGAAAAGTTAAGTTAGGTCAAAAGGTTAGGTTAGGTCAAAAGGTTAGGTTAGCTCAAAAAGTAAGGTAACCTCAAAAAGTTAAGTAAGTTCAAAACGTTAGGTTAGCTCAAAAAGTAAGGTTAGCTCAAAACGTAAGGTTTAATCAAAAGGTTAGGTTAGCTCAAAAAGTAAGGTTAGCTCAAAACGTTAGGTTAGCTCAAAAAGGTTGGGTTTGGTCAAAAGGTAAGGTAAGCTCACAAGGTAAGGTTAGCTCGAAAAGTTAAGTTAGGTCAAAAGGTTAGGTTAGGTCAAAAGGTTAGGTTAGCTCAAAAAGTAAGGTAACCTCAAAAAGTTAGGTTAGCTCAAAACGTTAAGTTAGCTCAAAATATTGGTTTAGCTCAAAAGGTTGGGTTAGCTCAAAAAGTTAGGTTAGCTCAAAACGTAAGGTTTAATCAAAAGGTTAGTTAAGCTCAAAATATTAGTTAAGCTCAAAAGGTTGGGTTAGCTCAAAAAGTTAGGTTAGCTCAAAACCTAAGGTTTAATCAAAAGGTTAGTTAAGCTCAAAAAGTTAAGTAAGCTCAAAACGTCAAGTTTGCTCAAAATATTAGTTAAGCTCAAACGGTTAGGTTTGCTCAAAAAGTAAGGTTAGCTCAAAAAGTTAGGTTAGCTCAAAACGTTAAGTTAGCTCAAAATATTAGTTTAGCTCACAAGGTTGGGTTAGCTCAAAAAGTTAAGTAAGTTCAAAACGTTAGGTAAGCTCAAAAAGTTAGGTTAGCTCAAAACGTAAGGTTTAATCAAAAGGTTAGTTAAGCTAAAAAGTGAGGTTAGCTCAAAACGTTAAGTAAGTTCACAACGTTAGCGTTAGGTTAAAGTTAGGTTAGCTCAAAAAGTTAGGTTAGCTCAAAATATTAGTTTAGCTCAAAAGGTTAGGTTAGCTCAAAAAGTTAGGTTAGGTCAAAAGGTTAGGTTATGTCAAAAGGTTAGGTTAGTTCAAAAAGTTAGGTTAGGTCAAAAGGTTAGGTTAGCTCAAAAAGTAAGGTAAGCTCACAAGGTAAGGTTAGCTCGAAAAGTTAAGTTAGGTCAAAAGGTTAGGTTAGGTCAAAAGGTTAGGTTAGGTCAAAAGGTTAGGTTAGCTCAAAAAGTAAGGTAACGTCAAAAAGTTAAGTAAGTTCAAAACGTTAGGTTAGCTCAAAAAGTTAGGTTAGCTCAAAACGCAAGGTTTAATCAAAAGGTTAGTTAAGCTAAAAAGTGAGGTTAGCTCAAAACGTTAAGTAAGTTCACAAAGTTAATATTAGTTTAGCTCAAAAGGTTAGGTTAGCTCAAAAATTTAAGTTAGCTCAAAACGTAAGGTTTAATCAAAAGGTTAGTTAAGCTCAAAATATTAGTTAAGCTCAAAAGGTTGGGTTAGCTCAAAAAGTTAGGTTAGCTCAAAACCTAAGGTTTAATCAAAAGGTTAGTTAAGCTCAAAAAGTTAAGTAAGCTCAAAACGTCAAGTTTGCTCAAAATATTAGTTAAGCTCAAACGGTTAGGTTTGCTCAAAAAGTAAGGTTAGGTTTTTTAATCAAAAGGTTAGGTTAGCTCAAAACGTTAGGTTAGCTCAAAAAGGTTGGGTTTGGTCAAAAGGTAAGGTAAGCTCACAAGGTAAGGTTAGCTCGAAAAGTTAAGTTAGGTCAAAAGGTTAGGTTAGGTCAAAAGGTTAGGTTAGCTCAAAAAGTAAGGTAACCTCAAAAAGTTAGGTTAGCTCAAAACGTTAAGTTAGCTCAAAATATTGGTTTAGCTCAAAAGGTTGGGTTAGCTCAAAAAGTTAGGTTAGCTCAAAACGTAAGGTTTAATCAAAAGGTTAGTTAAGCTCAAAATATTAGTTTAGCTCAAAAGGTTGGGTTAGCTCATAAAGTTAGGTTAGCTCAAAACCTAAGGTTTAATCAAAAGGTTAGTTAAGCTCAAAAAGTTAAGTTAGCTCAAAACGTCAAGTTTGCTCAAAATATTAGTTAAGCTCAAACGGTTAGGTTTGCTCAAAAAGTTAGGTTAGCTCAAAAAGTTAGGTTAGCTCAAAACGTTAAGTTAGCTCAAAATATTAGTTTAGCTCAAAAGGTTAGGTTAGCTCAAAAAGTTAAGTTAGGTCAAAAGGTTAGGTTATGTCAAAAGGTTAGGTTAGTTCAAAAAGTTAGGTTAGGTCAAAAGGTTAGGTTAGCTCAAAAAGTAAGGTAAGCTCACAAGGTAAGGTTAGCTCGAAAAGTTAAGTTAGGTCAAAAGGTTAGGTTAGGTCAAAAGGTTAGGTTAGCTCAAAAAGTAAGGTAACCTCAAAAAGTTAAGTAAGTTCAAAACGTTAGGTTAGCTCAAAAAGTTAGGTTAGTTCAAAACGCAAGGTTTAATCAAAAGGTAAGTTAAGCTAAAAAGTGAGGTTAGCTCAAAACGTTAAGTAAGTTCACAACGTTAGCGTTAGGTTAAAGTTAGGTTAGCTCAAAAAGTTAGGTTAGGTCAAAAGGTTAGGTTAGCTCAAAAAGTAAGGTAAGCTCACATGGTAAGGTTAGCTCGAAAAGTTAGGTTAGCTCCAAACGTTAAGTTAGCTCAAAATATTAGTTTAGCTCAAAAGGTTAGGTTAGCTCAAAAAGTTAGGTTAGCTCAAACGTAAGGTTTAATCAAAAGGTTAGCTTAGCTCAAAAAGTAAGGTAAGCTTACATGGTAAGGTTAGCTCGAAAAGTTAGGTTAGCTCAAAAAGTTAGGTTAGCTCAAAAAGTTAGGTTAGCTCAAAATATTAGTTTAGATCAAAAGGTTAGGTTAGCTCAAAAGGTTAGGTTAGCTCAAAATGTAAGGTAAGCTCACATGGTAAGGTAAGCTCGAAAAGTTAGGTTAGCCCAAAACGTTAAGTAAGCTCAGATATTAGTTTATCTAAAAAGGTTAGGTTAGCTCAAAAAGTAAGGTTAGCTCAAAAAGTTAGGTTAGCTCAAAACGTAAGGTTAGCTCACAAGGATAGGTTAGCTCAAAAATAAAGGTAAGCTAACAAGGTTAGGTTAGCTCAAAAAGTTAGGTTAGGTCAAAAGGTTAGGTTAGGTCAAAAGGTTAGGTTAGCTCAAAAAGTAAGGTAACCTCAAAAAGTTAAGTAAGTTCAAAACGTTAGGTTAGCTCAAAAAGTTAGGTTAGCTCAAAACGTAAGGTTTAATCAAAAGGTTAGGTTAGCTCAAAAAGTAAGGTTAGCTCAAAACGTTAGGTTAGCTCAAAAAGGTTGGGTTTGGTCAAAAGGTAAGGTAAGCTCACAAGGTAAGGTTAGCTCGAAAAGTTAAGTTAGGTCAAAAGGTTAGGTTAGGTCAAAAGGTTAGGTTAGCTCAAAAAGTAAGGTAACCTCAAAAAGTTAGGTTTGGTCAAAAGGTAAGGTAAGCTCACAAGGTAAGGTTAGCTCGAAAAGTTAAGTTAGGTCAAAAGGTTAGGTTATGTCAAAAGGTTAGGTTAGTTCAAAAAGTTAGGTTAGGTCAAAAGGTTAGGTTAGCTCAAAAAGTAAGGTAACCTCAAAAAGTTAAGTAAGTTCAAAACGTTAGGTTAGCTCAAAAAGTAAGGTTAGCTCAAAACGTAAGGTTTAATCAAAAGGTTAGGTTAGCTCAAAAAGTAAGGTTAGCTCAAAACGTTAGGTTAGCTCAAAAAGGTTGGGTTTGGTCAAAAGGTAAGGTAAGCTCACAAGGTAAGGTTAGCTCGAAAAGTTAAGTTAGGTCAAAAGGTTAGGTTAGGTCAAAAGGTTAGGTTAGCTCAAAAAGTAAGGTAAGCTCACATGGTAAGGTAAGTTCGAAAAGTTAGGTTAGCCCAAAACGTTAAGTAAGCTCAGATATTAGTTTATCTAAAAAGGTTAGGTTAGCTCAAAATGTAAGGTTAGCTCAAAAAGTTAGGTTAGCTCAAAACGTAAGGTTAGCTCACAAGGATAGGTTAGCTCAAAAATAAAGGTAAGCTAACAAGGTTAGGTTAGTTCAAAAAGTTAGGTTAGGTCAAAAGGTTAGGTTAGCTCAAAAAGTAAGGTAAGCTCACAAGGTAAGGTTAGCTCGAAAAGTTAAGTTAGGTCAAAAGGTTAGGTTAGGTCAAAAGGTTAGGTTAGCTCAAAAAGTAAGGTAACCTCAAAAAGTTAAGTAAGTTCAAAACGTTAGGTTAGCTCAAAAAGTTAGGTTAGTTCAAAACGCAAGGTTTAATCAAAAGGTAAGTTAAGCTAAAAAGTGAGGTTAGCTCAAAACGTTAAGTAAGTTCACAACGTTAGCGTTAGGTTAAAGTTAGGTTAGCTCAAAAAGTTAGGTTAGGTCAAAAGGTTAGGTTAGCTCAAAAAGTAAGGTAAGCTCACATGGTAAGGTTAGCTCGAAAAGTTAGGTTAGCTCCAAACGTTAAGTTAGCTCAAAATATTAGTTTAGCTCAAAAGGTTAGGTTAGCTCAAAAAGTTAGGTTAGCTCAAACGTAAGGTTTAATCAAAAGGTTAGCTTAGCTCAAAAAGTAAGGTAAGCTTACATGGTAAGGTTAGCTCGAAAAGTTAGGTTAGCTCAAAAAGTTAGGTTAGCTCAAAAAGTTAGGTTAGCTCAAAATATTAGTTTAGATCAAAAGGTTAGGTTAGCTCAAAAGGTTAGGTTAGCTCAAAATGTAAGGTAAGCTCACATGGTAAGGTAAGCTCGAAAAGTTAGGTTAGCCCAAAACGTTAAGTAAGCTCAGATATTAGTTTATCTAAAAAGGTTAGGTTAGCTCAAAAAGTAAGGTTAGCTCAAAAAGTTAGGTTAGCTCAAAACGTAAGGTTAGCTCACAAGGATAGGTTAGCTCAAAAATAAAGGTAAGCTAACAAGGTTAGGTTAGCTCAAAAAGTTAGGTTAGGTCAAAAGGTTAGGTTAGCTCAAAAAGTAAGGTAAGCTCACAAGGTAAGGTTAGCTCGAAAAGTTAAGTTAGGTCAAAAGGTTAGGTTAGGTCAAAAGGTTAGGTTAGCTCAAAAAGTAAGGTAACCTCAAAAAGTTAAGTAAGTTCAAAACGTTAGGTTAGCTCAAAAAGTTAGGTTAGCTCAAAACGTAAGGTTTAATCAAAAGGTTAGGTTAGCTCAAAAAGTAAGGTTAGCTCAAAACGTTAGGTTAGCTCAAAAAGGTTGGGTTTGGTCAAAAGGTAAGGTAAGCTCACAAGGTAAGGTTAGCTCGAAAAGTTAAGTTAGGTCAAAAGGTTAGGTTAGGTCAAAAGGTTAGGTTAGCTCAAAAAGTAAGGTAACCTCAAAAAGTTAGGTTTGGTCAAAAGGTAAGGTAAGCTCACAAGGTAAGGTTAGCTCGAAAAGTTAAGTTAGGTCAAAAGGTTAGGTTATGTCAAAAGGTTAGGTTAGTTCAAAAAGTTAGGTTAGGTCAAAAGGTTAGGTTAGCTCAAAAAGTAAGGTAACCTCAAAAAGTTAAGTAAGTTCAAAACGTTAGGTTAGCTCAAAAAGTAAGGTTAGCTCAAAACGTAAGGTTTAATCAAAAGGTTAGGTTAGCTCAAAAAGTAAGGTTTGGTCAAAACGTTAGGTTAGCTCAAAAAGGTTGGGTTTGGTCAAAAGGTAAGGTAAGCTCACAAGGTAAGGTTAGCTCGAAAAGTTAAGTTAGGTCAAAAGGTTAGGTTAGGTCAAAAGGTTAGGTTAGCTCAAAAAGTAAGGTAACCTCAAAAAGTTAAGTAAGTTCAAAACGTTAGGTTAGCTCAAAAAGTTAGGTTAGTTCAAAACGCAAGGTTTAATCAAAAGGTAAGTTAAGCTAAAAAGTGAGGTTAGCTCAAAACGTTAAGTAAGTTCACAACGTTAGCGTTAGGTTAAAGTTAGGTTAGCTCAAAAAGTTAGGTTAGGTCAAAAGGTTAGGTTAGCTCAAAAAGTAAGGTAAGCTCACATGGTAAGGTTAGCTCAAAACGTTAGGTTAGCTCAAAAAGGTTGGGTTTGGTCAAAAGGTAAGGTAAGCTCACAAGGTAAGGTTAGCTCGAAAAGTTAAGTTAGGTCAAAAGGTTAGGTTAGGTCAAAAGGTTAGGTTAGCTCAAAAAGTAAGGTAACCTCAAAAAGTTAGGTTTGGTCAAAAGGTAAGGTAAGCTCACAAGGTAAGGTTAGCTCGAAAAGTTAAGTTAGGTCAAAAGGTTAGGTTAGGTCAAAAGGTTAGGTTAGCTCAAAAAGTAAGGTAACCTCAAAAAGTTAGGTTTGGTCAAAAGGTAAGGTAAGCTCACAAGGTAAGGTTAGCTCGAAAAGTTAAGTTAGGTCAAAAGGTTAGGTTATGTCAAAAGGTTAGGTTAGTTCAAAAAGTTAGGTTAGGTCAAAAGGTTAGGTTAGCTCAAAAAGTAAGGTAACCTCAAAAAGTTAAGTAAGTTCAAAACGTTAGGTTAGCTCAAAAAGTAAGGTTAGCTCAAAACGTAAGGTTTAATCAAAAGGTTAGGTTAGGTCAAAAGGTTAGGTTAGCTCAAAAAGTAAGGTAAGCTTACATGGTAAGGTAAGCTCGAAAAGTTAGGTTAGCCCAAAACGTTAAGTAAGCTCAGATATTAGTTTATCTAAAAAGGTTAGGTTAGCTCAAAAAGTAAGGTTAGCTCAAAAAGTTAGGTTAGCTCAAAACGTAAGGTTAGCTCACAAGGATAGGTTAGCTCAAAAATAAAGGTAAGCTAACAAGGTTAGGTTAGCTCAAAAAGTTAGGTTAGGTCAAAAGGTTAGGTTAGCTCAAAAAGTAAGGTAAGCTCACAAGGTAAGGTTAGCTCGAAAAGTTAAGTTAGGTCAAAAGGTTAGGTTAGGTCAAAAGGTTAGGTTAGCTCAAAAAGTAAGGTTAGCTCAAAACGTAAGGTTTAATCAAAAGGTTAGGTTAGCTCAAAAAGTAAGGTTAGCTCAAAACGTTAGGTTAGCTCAAAAAGGTTGGGTTTGGTCAAAAGGTAAGGTAAGCTCACAAGGTAAGGTTAGCTCGAAAAGTTAAGTTAGGTCAAAAGGTTAGGTTAGGTCAAAAGGTTAGGTTAGCTCAAAAAGTAAGGTAACCTCAAAAAGTTAGGTTTGGTCAAAAGGTAAGGTAAGCTCACAAGGTAAGGTTAGCTCGAAAAGTTAAGTTAGGTCAAAAGGTTAGGTTATGTCAAAAGGTTAGGTTAGTTCAAAAAGTTAGGTTAGGTCAAAAGGTTAGGTTAGCTCAAAAAGTAAGGTAAGCTCACAAGGTTAGTGTACGGAACCGCACATTATTTTTCATACTCACGCGCCGTGCATTCTGTGCACTCAGCATTTCGTATCTATCACTAAGCTAATTTGTGTAAGTACATTAAATCAATAAATCAGTGTTCAACGGACATTCGCGGTGGTCGGTTTTATTTCATCATCATCCCCATAGAATCGCCCCGGTATCATCACTAAGTGCAGGGATCCCCTACATTTATTTTGGTCCTTCGAGATTAGCATCAGGACCTCGTCGCGGTACTTTGAGCTAGCGCGCGC
The DNA here is from genome assembly GCA_964057195.1 of Orthosia cruda. Lineage (NCBI taxonomy): Eukaryota > Metazoa > Arthropoda > Insecta > Lepidoptera > Noctuidae > Orthosia > Orthosia cruda. The sequence continues at coordinate 29,419,886 of OZ059827.1, forward strand.
ACAGCTCAGTGGCAATCTCTCGCGAACGTGGTTCTGTGATCAAACCAGTGAGAAACTCTTTTTTTCACTCTCTCATCCTATACTTGAGTTACACTTGACTTGAGCTTAGGTCAACAGCACGGTCGTGGTAAGGAAATCACGGCGTGATATCACCATCATCATCATCAGGCTCCCTGGAGCACATCATCGGGTGGCGCAAGGGTTCAGCGTCCGCAGTCAGCATCGTCATCACGTGGATCATCATATTTCCAAGTAAGACTGTTCCTTTTACCTACCTACATCATGGAAGATCTTATTGCCCGTCAATCGGAAATCATCGCCAATTTTACTACCATCAAGGTCAACTTTAGCAAGGACTCGGATTCTCGCAAAACTACGGAATACCTCAGGAAACGTTTAGACGCGATAGACGACCTCTGGGGAGAGTTCGAACAAAATCATAAGCAAATATCGGAGCATAAAGATGCGGCGGTCGACTATTTCCTCGACAACACGTATCAAAAGGGCAAAGATCATTATCAATTTGTACGGAATCTCATTTCGTCTTACGGCAAATCAAACAAATCAACTCAACCTGATGGCAAGTTAGACGAACTAATATCGCTGCAACGCACGAACTTTAGGGCATTTACTCGGCTGGTCAAAGGTATCAAGATTGATCAGATATCGGACAAATGGGAACTTGAGGATGAGCTCAAAAACATCCAAGTAAAGTGGACAATGATAGATACGCAACATTTGCAAATCGATCATATCCTAGCTGGAGGTGACTTATCATACGACGAGGAGTTTAACAATCATGAATTGGTCTACAAAAACATCAAAAGAGAGCTTAATAAGAAGATCTCCTCAACATCTCATTTAGAGAGATCAACCCCGCACATTGATATACCGTCATTTAGCGGGAACTACACACAATGGCCAACATTTTATGACTTGTTCACCGAGACAATTCATAACAACAATTCGATCACGAAAGCTCAGAAGATGCAGCATCTTAAGGGAAAACTTAAGGGGGAGGCAGAGCGTATTATTCATCATCTCCATATATCATCAGATAACTACGATGCAGCGTGGGATATCTTACTACATCGGTACAATAATACTCAACTTCTTTTTACCAATCACATCGAAATCTTCCTTAATCAACCCAACATCCAAAGGCAAACATCATTAGACATCAAAGGTTTATACGATACCTCAACCGAATGTATTCACGCGATACACAATCTCGGTGCTGATACGAATACATGGGATCCGTTGTTGGTTCACTTGCTCTGCAAAAAACTGGACCCAGAAACATATGCTGGGTACAAAGAAGCACGCAGGAATCCTCGTGACCTACCAAAGCTGGAGGAATTAATGTCTTATCTCGAGAGTAAATTTACTGCTCTTGAACCCATTAAAACTACTAAGGAACCCTCATCATCAAGCAAAAGGAACCCAAATCAATCGCATAATAAGCAAAACTATAATAAAGGTTTCGCTAACAAAAATTATCAGGCCATCATTACGCAAACATCGAAATGCACTGTATGCAATTCAAATCATGCTCGCAATTTGCTATCATGCCAAAAATTTATGAAAATGACATCAGATGTACAATTGAAATTGGTGACGAAATCAAATATATGTCGAAATTGTTTATTCAGTCACGACGGAAATCAATGCACTTCAACGAAACGTTGCAAAACCTGTCAAGGAGATCATCACACAATACTCCATGAAGCGTGTTGTGTCTCATCATCAAAATCGCCAAATAACCACCCTAACGTTAATCATGTCGCAGGGGAGGACGAAGAGTTATTGTTGACCACGCTGTCAATCAAAGTCAAGTGTTCCGACGGCAGCTACGTGTTCCTTAGGGCACTTCTAGACCAGGGATCACAAATATCATTAATATCGGAAAACGCTGTTCAGCGATTAGGGTTGCAGCGTCAACGATACAACGCATCAGTATCAGGGATAGGTGCTGGTACTAGACAAAGCAAAGGACGGGTATCAATCGACTGTCAATCTATCTACGGCGACTATCATTTTACTACAGAAGCACTGGTTCTGCCTAAAGTCGCTAACTGCTTGCCTGGTGCACCATTCAAAAAACAATCATGGCCTCACATTCAGCATCTTCAATTAGCAGATCCAGAATACAACGTGTCTAAGCCAATAGATATTCTCTTGGATGTGAGTATCTATTCTCAAATCATCATGGACGGTCTCATCAAAGGACCAGCGCAGGCTCCGATTGCGCAACAGACCGCACTCGGTTGGATCCTGTCTGGCAATGTTCGCACATTTAACTGTCATATCGCGACGAATGACTTATCAGAACTATCAAAATATTGGGAGATAGAGGACGTAGAAACATCATCATCACCCCTTACCCGTGAGGAGCAGTACTGTGAAGAGTTTTATCAGCAAGCTACTCGTCGTTTGTATACTGGTAGATACGAGGTTGGCATACCCATGAAACCCGAATATGAAAATCAGCTTGGATCATCAAAATCTAAGGCTATCGCACAATTCAAACAGTTGGAAAGAAAAATGTGCAATAATGAATCATTTGCAGAAAATTATAAAACGTTTATGTCGGAATATCAACAACTGGGTCACATGTGTACGGCTAATAATGTCGATGAATCAAAACGTGCCTACTTCTTACCACATCATGGCGTAATGAAATTAGACTCAACAACAACAAAACTTAGAGTCGTTTTCAATGCGTCAGCGAAATCAACATCAGGAAAAAGCCTAAATGACCTCATGTGCTGCGGACCAAATCTACAAAAAGACCTCATGACACTCATCTTAACCTGGAGAACGTACAGTTACGTTATCACGGCAGACATAGAGAAAATGTTTCGCCAAATCATTATCAGGCAATCCGATCGTCATCTTCAATCAATCATTTGGCGGCAATCATCTCAAGAAATACTTAACGAATATCATCTTACTACCGTAACATACGGTACTAAGGCCGCTCCATACTTAGCGATGCGAACGTTAAAACAGCTGGCAATAGACGATGCCGACAAGTATCCTCTAGCTTCGTCAGCCCTGAGTCAATCATTTTATATGGACGATCTATTTAGTGGAGCAAATACCATTCAACAAGCGAAGGAGCTTCAGCATCAACTCATTGAGACGCTGAAGGGAGCTGGTATGAACCTCCGGAAATGGTCCAGTAACGTACCGGACCTCCTGGTAGATCTATCACCAGATCAACTCAACAACCCATTAGACTTCAAGTGCTCGGAAACAAGAAAAACACTTGGATTAAGATGGAACTCATCAACGGATAGCTTCACCTTTCAAAATCAATTGGATTATCACGATAAACGCGTCACAAAGAGACAGCTACTTTCGGAAATTTCAAAGATATTTGACCCCTTAGGCTGGCTGTCACCATTATCAATCAGAGCAAAACTGCTTTTTCAAAACGCATGGTCATCACATTTATCATGGGACGAAGAAGTTCCGCAACCGATTCAAGATGACTGGATTCAGATCAAGAATGATTTCAACACCATAGATCAATTTATCATTCCACGTTATCTCGGCAACACAAACCAATCATATTAAATCCATGGATTTTGTGACGCATCCGACAAAGCATACGCATGTGTTGTGTATGTAGTAGCTAAGGACAATAAGGGTGATCGCACATCAACGCTCGCTGTAGCAAAAACAAAGTTAGCACCACTGGCAAAAAAGGTATCATTACCACGACTAGAGTTATGTGGTGCGCTACTACTATCTCAACTTATCAAGAAAGTCATGGAACCATTATCAAATCAAGATGTGGAGATTTACGCCTGGACAGACTCGATGATAGTTTTAGGGTGGATCCAAGGCGACGTGAAGAAATGGAAACAATTCGTAGCTAACAGAATCAACAAAATCACTATTATCATTCCACCCTCAAGTTGGCATCATGTGAGGTCCGAAGAGAATGCAGCAGATTGCGCTACTCGGGGTCTGACGTCACGGAAGCTTTCAAGCCATCCGCTGTGGTGGCAGGGTCCGAAATGGATAACCAATTTCGAACAAAGCACCCTCCCTACCACCTCATATCAATCACCAGATTTGGAAACCAAGAAGCCTAGTGTAAACACGGCTTTATATCAAAATCATATTTCATTGATACACGAGTTACTACAGAACTACAGTTCCTTAACTCGCATTCTGAGAATCGTCGCTTGGGTCTCGCGTTTCATAACGCAATCACGAGGTAAACGCACATCAAAATCAGATGTTTTAACGTCATCAGAATTGAACAATGCATTGAATATCATTATCAAAGATGACCAACTAAAACAATTTCATGAAGATATATTGTTTATCAATCAAAAGGGGCATGTGCATCCAAGAAGCAAAATATCATGTCTTAATCCATTCATAGATGAACACGGTCTCCTTAGAGTAGGTGGACGACTGAAAAACGCACGCATCAACGACTCATCAAAGCACCCTATCATATTATCAAGCCACAGTCGTCTCACAGATTTAATCATTGATCAGGCTCATATTACCACATTGCACGGAGGCCCGCGACTGACACTTTCATACATCAGAGACAGGTATTGGATCATCAGTGGAATCCGTACCGTCAAAAGGAAGTTGAGATCATGCGTTAAGTGTCAGCGCTTTACTCAAACGCAATATCATCAAATCATGGCCGATCTTCCACAACCACGAGTCACCCCGTCACAACCTTTCTCTCACACCGGTGTCGATTTTACCGGACACGTCGAGCTGAAGGCTAATAAGGGACGTGGAATCAAAACCGTTAAGGGCTATATTGCTGTGTTTGTTTGTTTGTCTACCAAGGCTGTTCATCTGGAGCTAGTTTCTGATCTCAGTACTCCATCATTTCTAGCAGCCTTTCGTAGGTTTTCGGCCCGTCGTGGAACACCAAGTCACGTTTACAGTGATAATGGCACAAATTTCGTAGGTGCCAACCGTATCATAAAGAAGGAATATCAAGACATCATAGCCACAATCAACACCGATTTCTTCAATAACATCAATGACATGAACATAAAGTGGCACTTCAACGCTCCTGCATGGCCAAGTGCAGGCGGTCTTTGGGAGGCTGCGGTGAAAAGCCTCAAATATCATCTGAAACGCATCATCGGAGATCAGAAACTCACTTACGAGGAATTTACTACACTTCTATTTCAAATCGAGGCATGTCTGAACTCAAGGCCCCTCTGTCAGTTGACAGAGAGCCCTGAAGACGACGTTCTTACGCCAGGTCATTTCTTGATCGGCGGCCCGCTTCTATCTAGACCACAGACTGATCCAGATCACATAAACCAGTCAACTAGGTGGCAACTCATTCAATCAATGAACAAACACCTTTGGAAAAGGTGGTCAAGCGAATATTTACAGCAACTGCAGGCTAGATCAAAATGGCGTAAGCCAAGTAGGAACTTCGAAGTGGACGATGTCGTTCTTATCAAGGACGAAAACTTGCCACCCGGCAAGTGGGCGCTAGGACGTATTCAAGCAGTTCATCCTGGGAGAGATGGCTATGTAAGGGTAGTCAGCTTAAAAACCAAAAATAATATCATTCAACGTCCAGTCACCAGACTTGTGTTGTTACCAGTAAACGAGGATACAAGTCAGGATGAAAAAGTCAACCATCAAAACAAATCAGATGAGCGAAGCAAGAGAAAGCGACTTCCTCGCAACAACGTTTCATTGAAGAATCTATTCACTAGCTTCATATTACTATTTTTCATGTTATTATCATCGACTTCAGCGGAAAATATACCCAATCAAGAATCGTATAATCTGACGTCATTAGATCAGAATCAAGCTATTTACTTCGATAGAATATCCAATCTTCAGTACATCCAGGACGAATGGCGTCTAGTTGTCTACTACAATATGACGACATACTGGAAAGGGTTAGCCGAGATCAAGAGTTACGTCAATCATATCAAGTCATTATGCATAACTCAGGCAAATAAACAATATCAGAGTATCATTCATCAATTAGAGCTCGAAATAAGTGACATTGAACATTATGATATGTTACTTAAATATCAAAGTCCAAAGAGGCTAAAGAGAGGCCTAGTGGACGGCGTGGGTTATATTGCCAACTCGTTATTCGGTGTACTAGACGAAAGGTTTGCTGAAAAATATAAGGGTGACATCGAACAGATCAGTCATAATGAAGCACATCTACAGAAACTTATAAAAAATCAAACAAGCATCTTAGAATCTGAGTTCAACATCGTACGCCGTAACGAGGATATCATGAATAAACAATTTTCATTTATCAAGCAACATCTACAACATATATCATCTGAGGTGAATAAAGTACGTCTCGCAAACGAAGATAGTCTTTACATTACCTCATCGGCACTAGCAGCATCAATAATTCTCACAAATATTCGTTGGATTCAGCAAACGCTAATCGGAACCGTAACAGATATTTCACACGGGCGCATTGACAGCCATTTGCTGTCACCGGAGCAGTTATCGTATCAGCTGAGCACTATCTCCAGTCGACTGAATGGTAAACTTACGATACCTGTGGACTTAAGGAATGTCAAGGATTTGTACCGGTTACTAAAGGTTTCGGCTAGAGTCTTCTCTAACTACTTAATCATTGAGATCAAGGTTCCACTCATAAGTAACGAACTGTTTGAGTTGAACAAAATCATATCAATTTCGCAAAAGAGAGGACAACAATATTATCATCTCATTCCATCAGTACCGCTCATAGCCTACAATTTGCGCAAGGATACAGCATTTCTCCTATCAGAAGCAGACCTTCAATCATGTACTCATGTTCCTAACGATATCTTGTTATGTTCATTAAACATGCCCATCTACAATCTAAACATGAAACAATCAATTTGCGAAATCAAATTATTCAATAAAAAGCAACTATGCCACTCCGTAAAATCATCATGTGACGAGCAATGGATCAAATTACACAGGCCGAACAGCTGGTTGTACACATGTTGCCCGGAATGCCAAACTCGCATTATTTGCGCCAACGGAATCACAATGGTGAACCTTGTCGGCAACGGGATTATTACCCTAGGTCAAGGTTGCACATTGAAAGGAGAGACCTTCAGTATCTATGCCCATAACAATTTCATCAATCACGTGAATATTCATCATCACATCGAAGTCCCAGAGGTGTCCGTACTAAACAAAATCATGAAAACGTCTGCGCCAGAGAACTTCAGTGAAGCTGAAGATCATCATCTCATTTGGAATAAATTAAGGGCTCAGATTGACGAGGTTAAGGAACAGTCATCTACAGATCTGAGCATTCACGACATTCATCACTACACTGTGTTGTACATCAGTGTAGCTTCGGTAATCATCTTGGGTGGCGTCGTCGTGTACCTCATCAAAAGCCAACGAAGTACGGGCAGGGCATCAGCGTCGCCGGCCCCCCAGGGCCAAGAGGCTCTCGGGGTGGGGCCTGTGGCGGTCGCACCGGCATCGCGTGGATCATCAGTGCAAAAGTGTAGTGAAGTGTTCACAATCAGTGGTGTAGACAGGGCTACCTCGCCCATGTGTACCGTAGAATAGTCGTTTAGTTAGTATTTTCACATTTGTATCATTAGCAATCTATATCATTTTATTTTACTATTTTACTTGTCTCTTAATTTAATTTTCTGTTAATCAATCATATCAGTTGTCTGATTGCGGGCAGGATGTACGGAACCGCACATTATTTTTCATACTCACGCGCCGTGCATTCTGTGCACTCAGCATTTCGTACCTATCACTAAGCTAATTTGTGTAAGTACATTAAATCAATAAATCAGTGTTCAACGGACATTCGCGGTGGTCGGTTTTATTTCATCATCATCCCCATAGAATCGCCCCGGTATCATCACTAAGTGCAGGGATCCCCTACAGTTAGGTTAGCTCGAAAAGTTAAGTTAGGTCAAAAGGTTAGGTTATGTCAAAAGGTTAGGTTAGTTCAAAAAGTTAGGTTAGGTCAAAAGGTTAGGTTAGCTCAAAAAGTAAGGTAAGCTCACAAGGTTAGGTTAGCTCAAAAAGTTAGGTTAGCTCAAAAAGTAAGGTTAGCTCAAAAAGTTAGGTTAGCTCAAAAAGTTAGGTTAGCTCAAAAAGTTAGGTTAGTTCAAAAAGTTAGGTTAGCTCAAAAAGTTAGGTTAGCTCAAAAAGTTAGGTTAGCTCAAAAGGTTAGGTTAGCTCAAAATGTAAGGTAAGCTCACATGGTAAGGTAAGCTCGAAAAGTAAGGTTACCCCAAAACGTTAAGTTAGCTCAAAATATTAGTTTATCTCAAAAGGTTAGGTTAGCTCAAAAAGTTAGGTAAGCTCAAAATATTAGTTTAGATCAAAAGGTTAGGTTAGCTCAAAAGGTTAGGTTAGCTCAAAATGTAAGGTAAGCTCACATGGTAAGGTAAGCTCGAAAAGTTAGGTTAGCCCAAAACGTTAAGTTAGCTCAAAATATTAGTTTATCTAAAAAGGTTAGGTTAGCTCAAAAAGTTAGGTTAGCTCAAAAAGTTAGGTTAGCTCAAAACGTAAGGTTAGCTCACAAGGATAGGTTAGCTCAAAAATAAAGGTAAGCTAACAAGGTTAGGTTAGCTCAAAAAGTTAGGTTAGGTCAAAAGGTTAGGTTAGCTCAAAAAGTAAGGTAAGCTCACAAGGTAAGGTTAGCTCGAAAAGTTAAGTTAGGTCAAAAGGTAAGGTTAGGTCAAAAGGTTAGGTTAGCTCAAAAAGTAAGGTAACCTCAAAAAGTTAAGTAAGTTCAAAACGTTAGGTTAGCTCAAAAAGTTAGGTTAGCTCAAAACGTAAGGTTTAATCAAAAGGTTAGGTTAGCTCAAAAAGTAAGGTTAGCTCAAAACGTTAGGTTAGCTCTAAAAGGTTGGGTTTGGTCAAAAGGTAAGGTAAGCTCACAAGGTAAGGTTAGCTCGAAAAGTTAAGTTAGGTCAAAAGGTTAGGTTAGGTCAAAAGGTTAGGTTAGCTCAAAAAGTAAGGTAACCTCAAAAAGTTAGGTTTGGTCAAAAGGTAAGGTAAGCTCACAAGGTAAGGTTAGCTCGAAAAGTTAAGTTAGGTCAAAAGGTTAGGTTATGTCAAAAGGTTAGGTTAGTTCAAAAAGTTAGGTTAGGTCAAAAGGTTAGGTTAGCTCAAAAAGTAAGGTAAGCTCACAAGGTTAGGTTAGCTCGAAAGGTTAGGTTAGTTCAAAAAGTTAGGTTAGGTCAAAAGGTTAGGTTAGCTCAAAAAGTAAGGTAAGCTCACAAGGTAAAGTTAGCTCGAAAAGTTAAGTTAGGTCAAAAGGTTAGGTTTGGTCAAAAGGTTAGGTTAGCTCAAAAAGTAAGGTAACCTCAAAAAGTTAAGTAAGTTCAAAACGTTAGGTTAGCTCAAAAAGTAAGGTTAGCTCGAAAAGTTAAGTTAGGTCAAAAGGTTAGGTTAGGTCAAAAGGTTAGGTTAGCTCAAAAAGTAAGGTAACCTCAAAAAGTTAGGTTAGCTCAAAACGTTAAGTTAGCTCAAAATATTGGTTTAGCTCAAAAGGTTGGGTTAGCTCAAAAAGTTAGGTTAGCTCAAAACGTAAGGTTTAATCAAAAGGTTAGTTAAGCTCAAAATATTAGTTAAGCTCAAAAGGTTGGGTTAGCTCAAAAAGTTAGGTAAGCTCAAAACCTAAGGTTTAATCAAAAGGTTAGTTAAGCTCAAAAAGTTAAGTAAGCTCAAAACGTCAAGTTTGCTCAAAATATTAGTTAAGCTCAAACGGTTAGGTTTGCTCAAAAAGTAAGGTTAGCTCAAAAAGTTAGGTTAGCTCAAAACGTTAAGTTAGCTCAAAATATTAGTTTAGCTCACAAGGTTGGGTTAGCTCAAAAAGTTAAGTAAGTTCAAAACGTTAGGTAAGCTCAAAAAGTTAGGTTAGCTCAAAACGTAAGGTTTAATCAAAAGGTTAGTTAAGCTAAAAAGTGAGGTTAGCTCAAAACGTTAAGTAAGTTCACAACGTTAGCGTTAGGTTAAAGTTAGGTTAGCTCAAAAAGTTAGGTTAGCTCAAAATATTAGTTTAGCTCAAAAGGTTAGGTTAGCTCAAAAAGTTAAGTTAGGTCAAAAGGTTAGGTTATGTCAAAAGGTTAGGTTAGTTCAAAAAGTTAGGTTAGGTCAAAAGGTAAGGTTAGCTCAAAAAGTAAGGTAAGCTCACAAGGTAAGGTTAGCTCGAAAAGTTAAGTTAGGTCAAAAGGTTAGGTTAGGTCAAAAGGTTAGGTTAGGTCAAAAGGTTAGGTTAGCTCAAAAAGTAAGGTAACCTCAAAAAGTTAAGTAAGTTCAAAACGTTAGGTTAGCTCAAAAAGTTAGGTTAGCTCAAAACGCAAGGTTTAATCAAAAGGTTAGTTAAGCTAAAAAGTGAGGTTAGCTCAAAACGTTAAGTAAGTTCACAAAGTTAATATTAGTTTAGCTCAAAAGGTTAGGTTAGCTCAAAAAATTAAGTTAGCTCAAAACGTAAGGTTTAATCAAAAGGTTAGTTAAGCTCAAAATATTAGTTAAGCTCAAAAGGTTGGGTTAGCTCAAAAAGTTAGGTTAGCTCAAAACCTAAGGTTTAATCAAAAGGTTAGTTAAGCTCAAAAAGTTAAGTAAGCTCAAAACGTCAAGTTTGCTCATAATATTAGTTAAGCTCAAACGGTTAGGTTTGCTCAAAAAGTAAGGTTAGGTTTTTTAATCAAAAGGTTAGGTTAGCTCAAAACGTTAGGTTAGCTCAAAAAGGTTGGGTTTGGTCAAAAGGTAAGGTAAGCTCACAAGGTAAGGTTAGCTCGAAAAGTTAAGTTAGGTCAAAAGGTTAGGTTAGGTCAAAAGGTTAGGTTAGCTCAAAAAGTAAGGTAACCTCAAAAAGTTAGGTTAGCTCAAAACGTTAAGTTAGCTCAAAATATTGGTTTAGCTCAAAAGGTTGGGTTAGCTCAAAAAGTTAGGTTAGCTCAAAACGTAAGGTTTAATCAAAAGGTTAGTTAAGCTCAAAATATTAGTTTAGCTCAAAAGGTTGGGTTAGCTCATAAAGTTAGGTTAGCTCAAAACCTAAGGTTTAATCAAAAGGTTAGTTAAGCTCAAAAAGTTAAGTTAGCTCAAAACGTCAAGTTTGCTCAAAATATTAGTTAAGCTCAAACGGTTAGGTTTGCTCAAAAAGTTAGGTTAGCTCAAAAAGTTAGGTTAGCTCAAAACGTTAAGTTAGCTCAAAATATTAGTTTAGCTCAAAAGGTTAGGTTAGCTCAAAAAGTTAAGTTAGGTCAAAAGGTTAGGTTATGTCAAAAGGTTAGGTTAGTTCAAAAAGTTAGGTTAGGTCAAAAGGTTAGGTTAGCTCAAAAAGTAAGGTAAGCTCACAAGGTAAGGTTAGCTCGAAAAGTTAAGTTAGGTCAAAAGGTTAGGTTAGGTCAAAAGGTTAGGTTAGCTCAAAAAGTAAGGTAACCTCAAAAAGTTAAGTAAGTTCAAAACGTTAGGTTAGCTCAAAAAGTTAGGTTAGTTCAAAACGCAAGGTTTAATCAAAAGGTAAGTTAAGCTAAAAAGTGAGGTTAGCTCAAAACGTGAAGTAAGTTCACAACGTTAGCGTTAGGTTAAAGTTAGGTTAGCTCAAAAAGTTAGGTTAAGTCAAAAGGTTAGGTTAGCTCAAAAAGTAAGGTAAGCTCACATGGTAAGGTTAGCTCGAAAAGTTAGGTTAGCTCCAAACGTTATGTTAGCTCAAAATATTAGTTTAGCTCAAAAGGTTAGGTTAGCTCAAAAAGTTAGGTTAGCTCAAAAAGTTAGGTTAGCTCAAAAAGTTAGGTTAGCTCAAAATATTAGTTTAGATCAAAAGGTTAGGTTAGCTCAAAAGGTTAGGTTAGCTCAAAATGTAAGGTAAGCTCACATGGTAAGGTAAGCTCGAAAAGTTAGGTTAGCCCAAAACGTTAAGTAAGCTCAGATATTAGTTTATCTAAAAAGGTTAGGTTAGCTCAAAAAGTAAGGTTAGCTCAAAAAGTTAGGTTAGCTCAAAACGTAAGGTTAGCTCACAAGGATAGGTTAGCTCAAAAATAAAGGTAAGCTAACAAGGTTAGGTTAGCTCAAAAAGTTAGGTTAGGTCAAAAGGTTAGGTTAGCTCAAAAAGTAAGGTAAGCTCACAAGGTAAGGTTAGCTCGAAAAGTTAAGTTAGGTCAAAAGGTTAGGTTAGGTCAAAAGGTTAGGTTAGCTCAAAAAGTAAGGTAACCTCAAAAAGTTAAGTTAGGTCAAAAGGTTAGGTTATGTCAAAAGGTTAGGTTAGTTCAAAAAGTTAGGTTAGGTCAAAAGGTTAGGTTAGCTCAAAAAGTAAGGTAAGCTCACAAGGTAAGGTTAGCTCGAAAAGTTAAGTTAGGTCAAAAGGTTAGGTTAGGTCAAAAGGTTAGGTTAGCTCAAAAAGTAAGGTAACCTCAAAAAGTTAAGTAAGTTCAAAACGTTAGGTTAGCTCAAAAAGTTAGGTTAGTTCAAAACGCAAGGTTTAATCAAAAGGTAAGTTAAGCTAAAAAGTGAGGTTAGCTCAAAACGTTAAGTAAGTTCACAACGTTAGCGTTAGGTTAAAGTTAGGTTAGCTCAAAAAGTTAGGTTAGGTCAAAAGGTTAGGTTAGCTCAAAAAGTAAGGTAAGCTCACATGGTAAGGTTAGCTCGAAAAGTTAGGTTAGCTCCAAACGTTAAGTTAGCTCAAAATATTAGTTTAGCTCAAAAGGTTAGGTTAGCTCAAAAAGTTAGGTTAGCTCAAAACGTAAGCTTTAATCAAAAGGTTAGGTTAGCTCAAAAAGTAAGGTTAGCTCAAAACGTTAGGTTAGCTCAAAAAGGTTGGGTTTGGTCAAAAGGTAAGGTAAGCTCACAAGGTAAGGTTAGCTCGAAAAGTTAAGTTAGGTCAAAAGGTTAGGTTAGGTCAAAAGGTTAGGTTAGCTCAAAAAGTAAGGTAACCTCAAAAAGTTAGGTTTGGTCAAAAGGTAAGGTAAGCTCACAAGGTAAGGTTAGCTCGAAAAGTTAAGTTAGGTCAAAAGGTTAGGTTATGTCAAAAGGTTAGGTTAGTTCAAAAAGTTAGGTTAGGTCAAAAGGTTAGGTGAGCTCAAAAAGTAAGGTAACCTCAAAAAGTTAAGTAAGTTCAAAACGTTAGGTTAGCTCAAAAAGTAAGGTTAGCTCAAAACGTAAGGTTTAATCAAAAGGTTAGGTTAGCTCAAAAAGTAAGGTTAGCTCAAAACGTTAGGTTAGCTCAAAAAGGTTGGGTTTGGTCAAAAGGTAAGGTAAGCTCACAAGGTAAGGTTAGCTCGAAAAGTTTAGTTAGGTCAAAAGGTTAGGTTAGGTCAAAAGGTTAGGTTAGCTCAAAAAGTAAGGTAACCTCAAAAAGTTAGGTTTGGTCAAAAGGTAAGGTAAGCTCACAAGGTAAGGTTAGCTCGAAAAGTTAAGTTAGGTCAAAAGGTTAGGTTATGTCAAAAGGTTAGGTTAGTTCAAAAAGTTAGGTTAGGTCAAAAGGTTAGGTTAGCTCAAAAAGTAAGGTAAGCTCACAAGGTTAGGTTAGCTCGAAAAGTTAAGTTAGGTCAAAAGGTTAGGTTATGTCAAAAGGTTAGGTTAGTTCAAAAAGTTAGGTTAGGTCAAAAGGTTAGGTTAGCTCAAAAAGTAAGGTAAGCTCACAAGGTAAGGTTAGCTCGAAAAGTTAAGTTAGGTCAAAAGGTTAGGTTAGGTCAAAAGGTTAGGTTAGCTCAAAAAGTAAGGTAACCTCAAAAAGTTAAGTAAGTTCAAAACGTTAGGTTAGCTCAAAAAGTTAGGTTAGCTCAAAACGTAAGGTTTAATCAAAAGGTTAGGTTAGCTCAAAAAGTAAGGTTAGCTCAAAACGTTAGGTTAGCTCAAAAAGGTTGGGTTTGGTCAAAAGGTAAGGTAAGCTCACAAGGTAAGGTTAGCTCGAAAAGTTAAGTTAGGTCAAAAGGTTAGGTTAGGTCAAAAGGTTAGGTTAGCTCAAAAAGTAAGGTTAGCTCAAAAAGTTAGGTTAGCTCAAAACGTTAAGTTAGCTCAAAATATTAGTTTAGCTCAAAAGGTTAGGTTAGCTCAAAAAGTTAGGTTAGCTCAAAAAGTTAGGTTAGCTCAAAAAGTTAGGTTAGCTCAAAAAGTAAGGTTAGTTAAAAAAGTTAGGTTAGCTCAAAAAGTTAGGTTAGCTCAAAAAGTTAGGTTAGCTCAAAATATTAGTTTAGATCAAAAGGTTAGGTTAGCTCAAAAGGTTAGGTTAGCTCAAAATGTAAGGTAAGCTCACATGGTAAGGTAAGCTCGAAAAGTTAGGTTAGCCCAAAACGTTAAGTTAGCTCAAAATATTAGTTTATCTAAAAAGGTTAGGTTAGCTCAAAAAGTTAAGTTAGCTCAAAAAGTTAGGTTAGCTCAAAACGTAAGGTTAGCTCACAAGGATAGGTTAGCTCAAAAATAAAGGTAAGCTAACAAGGTTAGGCTAGCTCAAAAAGTTAGGTTAGGTCAAAAGGTTAGGTTAGCTCAAAAAGTAAGGTAAGCTCACAAGGTAAGGTTAGCTCGAAAAGTTAAGTTAGGTCAAAAGGTAAGGTTATGTCAAAAGGTTAGGTTAGTTCAAAAAGTTAGGTTAGGTCAAAAGGTTAGGTTAGCTCAAAAAGTAAGGTAAGCTCACAAGGTAAGGTTAGCTCGAAAAGTTAAGTTAGGTCAAAAGGTTAGGTTAGGTCAAAAGGTTAGGTTAGCTCAAAAAGTAAGGTAACCTCAAAAAGTTAAGTAAGTTCAAAACGTTAGGTTAGCTCAAAAAGTTAGGTTAGCTCAAAACGTAAGGTTTAATCAAAAGGTTAGGTTAGCTCAAAAAGTAAGGTTAGCTCAAAACGTTAAGTAAGTTAACAACGTTAGCGTTAGGTTTAAGTTAGGTTAGCTCAAAAAGTTAGGTTAGGTCAAAAGGTTAGGTTAGCTCAAAAAGTAAGGTAAGCTCACATGGTAAGGTTAGCTCGAAAAGTTAGGTTAGCTCCAAACGTTAAGTTAGCTCAAAATATTAGCTTAGCTCAAAAGGTTAGGTTAGCTCAAAAAGTTAGGTTAGCTCAAACGTAAGGTTTAATCAAAAGGTTAGCTTAGCTCAAAAAGTTAGGTTAGCTCACAAGGATAGGCTAGCTCAAAAATAAAGGTTAGCTTACAAGGTTAGGTTAGCTCAAAAAGTTAGGTTAGGTCAAAAGGTTAGGTTAGCTCAAAAAGTAAGGTAAGCTCACAAGGTAACGTTAGCTCAAAAAGTTAAGTTAGCTCAAAACGTTAAGTTAGCTCAAAATATTAGTTTAGCTCAAAAATTTAAGTTAGCTCAAAACGTAAGGTTTAATCAAAAGGTTAGTTAAGCTCAAAATATTAGTTAAGCTAAAAAGGTTGGGTTAGCTCAAAAAGTTAGGTTAGCTCAAAACCTAAGGTTTAATCAAAAGGTTAGTTAAGCTCAAAAAGTTAAGTTAGCTCAAAACGTCAAGTTTGCTCAAAATATTAGTTTAGCTCAAACGGTTAGGTTTGCTCAAAAAGTAAGGTTAGCTCAAAAAGTTAGGTTAGCTCAAAACGTTAAGTTGGCTCAAAAAGGTTGGGTTTGGTCAAAAGGTAAGGTAAGCTCACAAGGTAAGGTTAGCTCGAAAAGTTAAGTTAGTTCAAAACGTTAAGTTAGCTCAAAATATTAGTTTAGCTCAAAAATTTAAGTTAGCTCAAAACGTAAGGTTTAATCAAAAGGTTAGTTAAGCTCAAAATATTAGTTAAGCTAAAAAGGTTGGGTTAGCTCAAAAAGTTAGGTTAGCTCAAAACCTAAGGTTTAATCAAAAGGTTAGTTAAGCTCAAAAAGTTAAGTTAGCTCAAAACGTCAAGTTTGCTCAAAATATTAGTTTAGCTCAAACGGTTAGGTTTGCTCAAAAAGTAAGGTTAGCTCAAAAAGTTAGGTTAGCTCAAAACGTTAAGTTAGCTCAAAAAGGTTGGGTTTGGTCAAAAGGTAAGGTAAGCTCACAAGGTAAGGTTAGCTCGAAAAGTTAAGTTAGGTCAAAAGGTTAGGTTAGGTCAAAAGGTTAGGTTAGCTCAAAAAGTAAGGTAAGCTCACAAGGTAAGGTTAGCTCGAAAAGTTAAGTTAGGTCAAAAGGTTAGGTTAGGTCAAAAGGTTAGGTTAGCTCAAAAAGTAAGGTAACCTCAAAAAGTTAAGTAAGTTCAAAACGTTAGGTTAGCTCAAAAAGTTAGGTTAGCTCAAAACGCAAGGTTTAATCAAAAGGTTAGTTAATCTAAAAAGTGAGGTTAGCTCAAAACGTTAAGTAAGTTCACAACGTTAGCGTTAGGTTAAAGTTAGGTTAGCTCAAAAAGTTAGGTTAGGTCAAAAGGTTAGGTTAGCTCAAAAAGTTAGGTTAGCTCCAAACGTTAAGTTAGCTCAAAATATTAGTTTAGCTCAAAAGGTTAGGTTAGCTCAAAAAGATAGGTTAGCTCAAACGTAAGGTTTAATCAAAAGGTTAGCTTAGCTCAAAAAGTTAGGTTACCTCACAAGGATAGGCTAGCTCAAAAATAAAGGTTAGCTTACAAGGTTAGGTTAGCTCAAAAAGTTAGGTTAGGTCAAAAGGTTAGGTTAGCTCAAAAAGTAAGGTAAGCTCACAAGGTAACGTTAGCTCGAAAAGTTAAGTTAGCTCAAAACGTTAAGTTAGCTCAAAATATTAGTTTAGCTCAAAAATTTAAGTTAGCTCAAAACGTAAGGTTTAATCAAAAGGTTAGTTAAGCTCAAAATATTAGTTAAGCTCAAAAGGTTGGGTTAGCTCAAAAAGTTAGGTTAGCTCAACACCTAAGGTTTAATCAAAAGGTTAGTTAAGCTCAAATAGTTAAGTTAGCTCAAAACGTCAAGTTTGCTCAAAATATTAGTTTAGCTCAAACGGTTAGGTTTGCTCAAAAAGTAAGGTTAGCTCAAAAAGTTAGGTTAGCTCAAAACGTTAAGTTAGCTCAAAATATTAGTTTAGCTCAAAAGGTTGGGTTAGCTCAAAAAGTAAGGTTAGCTCAGACCGTTAGGTAAGCTCAAAAAGTTAGGTTAGCTCAAAACGTAAGGTTTAATCAAAAGGTTAGTTAAGCTAAAAAGTGAGGTTAGCTCAAAACGTTAAGTAAGTTCACAACGTTAGCGTTAGGTTAAAGTTAGGTTAGCTCAAAAAGTTAGGTTAGCTCAAAATATTAGTTTAGCTCAGAAGGTTAGGTTAGCTCAAAAAGTTAGGTTAGCTCAAAAAGTAAGGTTAGCTCAAAAAGTTAGGTTAGCTCAAAAAGTTAGGTTAGCTCAAAAAGTTAGGTTAGTTCAAAAAGTTAGGTTAGCTCAAAAAGTTAGGTTAGCTCAAAAAGTTAGGTTAGCTCAAAAGGTTAGGTTAGCTCAAAATGTAAGGTAAGCTCACATGGTAAGGTAAGCTCGAAAAGTAAGGTTACCCCAAAACGTTAAGTTAGCTCAAAATATTAGTTTATCTCAAAAGGTTAGGTTAGCTCAAAAAGTTAGGTAAGCTCAAAATATTAGTTTAGATCAAAAGGTTAGGTTAGCTCAAAAGGTTAGGTTAGCTCAAAATGTAAGGTAAGCTCACATGGTAAGGTAAGCTCGAAAAGTTAGGTTAGCCCAAAACGTTAAGTTAGCTCAAAATATTAGTTTATCTAAAAAGGTTAGGTTAGCTCAAAAAGTTAGGTTAGCTCAAAAAGTTAGGTTAGCTCAAAACGTAAGGTTAGCTCACAAGGATAGGTTAGCTCAAAAATAAAGGTAAGCTAACAAGGTTAGGTTAGCTCAAAAAGTTAGGTTAGGTCAAAAGGTTAGGTTAGCTCAAAAAGTAAGGTAAGCTCACAAGGTAAGGTTAGCTCGAAAAGTTAAGTTAGGTCAAAAGGTTAGGTTAGGTCAAAAGGTTAGGTTAGCTCAAAAAGTAAGGTAACCTCAAAAAGTTAAGTAAGTTCAAAACGTTAGGTTAGCTCAAAAAGTTAGGTTAGCTCAAAACGTAAGGTTTAATCAAAAGGTTAGGTTAGCTCAAAAAGTAAGGTTAGCTCAAAACGTTAGGTTAGCTCTAAAAGGTTGGGTTTGGTCAAAAGGTAAGGTAAGCTCACAAGGTAAGGTTAGCTCGAAAAGTTAAGTTAGGTCAAAAGGTTAGGTTAGGTCAAAAGGTTAGGTTAGCTCAAAAAGTAAGGTAACCTCAAAAAGTTAGGTTTGGTCAAAAGGTAAGGTAAGCTCACAAGGTAAGGTTAGCTCGAAAAGTTAAGTTAGGTCAAAAGGTTAGGTTATGTCAAAAGGTTAGGTTAGTTCAAAAAGTTAGGTTAGGTCAAAAGGTTAGGTTAGCTCAAAAAGTAAGGTAAGCTCACAAGGTTAGGTTAGCTCGAAAGGTTAGGTTAGTTCAAAAAGTTAGGTTAGGTCAAAAGGTTAGGTTAGCTCAAAAAGTAAGGTAAGCTCACAAGGTAAGGTTAGCTCGAAAAGTTAAGTTAGGTCAAAAGGTTAGGTTAGGTCAAAAGGTTAGGTTAGCTCAAAAAGTAAGGTAACCTCAAAAAGTTAAGTAAGTTCAAAACGTTAGGTTAGCTCAAAAAGTAAGGTTAGCTCAAAACGTAAGGTTTAATCAAAAGGTTAGGTTAGCTCAAAAAGTAAGGTTAGCTCAAAACGTTAGGTTAGCTCAAAAAGTTTGGGTTTGGTCAAAAGGTAAGGTAAGCTCACAAGGTAAGGTTAGCTCGAAAAGTTAAGTTAGGTCAAAAGGTTAGGTTAGGTCAAAAGGTTAGGTTAGCTCAAAAAGTAAGGTAACCTCAAAAAGTTAGGTTAGCTCAAAACGTTAAGTTAGCTCAAAATATTGGTTTAGCTCAATTGGTTGGGTTAGCTCAAAAAGTTAGGTTAGCTCAAAACGTAAGGTTTAATCAAAAGGTTAGTTAAGCTCAAAATATTAGTTAAGCTCAAAAGGTTGGGTTAGCTCAAAAAGTTAGGTTAGCTCAAAACCTAAGGTTTAATCAAAAGGTTAGTTAAGCTCAAAAAGTTAAGTAAGCTCAAAACGTCAAGTTTGCTCAAAATATTAGTTAAGCTCAAACGGTTAGGTTTGCTCAAAAAGTAAGGTTAGCTCAAAAAGTTAGGTTAGCTCAAAACGTTAAGTTAGCTCAAAATATTAGTTTAGCTCACAAGGTTGGGTTAGCTCAAAAAGTTAAGTAAGTTCAAAACGTTAGGTAAGCTCAAAAAGTTAGGTTAGCTCAAAACGTAAGGTTTAATCAAAAGGTTAGTTAAGCTAAAAAGTGAGGTTAGCTCAAAACGTTAAGTAAGTTCACAACGTTAGCGTTAGGTTAAAGTTAGGTTAGCTCAAAAAGTTAGGTTAGCTCAAAATATTAGTTTAGCTCAAAAGGTTAGGTTAGCTCAAAAAGTTAAGTTAGGTCAAAAGGTTAGGTTATGTCAAAAGGTTAGGTTAGCTCAAAAAGTAAGGTAACCTCAAAAAGTTAAGTAAGTTCAAAACGTTAGGTTAGCTCAAAAAGTTAGGTCAAAAGGTTAGGTTAGCTCAAAAAGTAAGGTTAGCTCAAAAAGTTAGGTTAGCTCAAAACGTTAAGTTAGCTCAAAATATTAGTTTAGCTCAAAAGGTTAGGTTAGCTCAAAAAGTTAGGTTAGCTCAAAAAGTTAGGTTAGCTCAAAAAGTTAGGTTAGCTCAAAAAGTAAGGTTAGTTAAAAAAGTTAGGTTAGCTCAAAAAGTTAGGTTAGTTCAAAAAGTTAGGTTAGCTCAAAAAGTTAGGTTAGCTCAAAAATTTAGGTTAGCTCAAAAAAATAGGTTAGCTCAAAAAGTTAGGTTAGCTCAAAAGGTTAGGTTAGCTCAAAATGTAAGGTAAGCTCACATGGTAAGCTCGAAAAGTAAGGTTACCCCAAAACGTTAAGTTAGCTTAAAATATTAGTTTATCTCAAAAGGTTAGGTTAGCTCAAAAAGTTAGGTTAGCTCAAAAAGTTAGGTTAGCTCAAACAGTTAGGTTAGCTCAAAATATTAGTTTAGATCAAAAGGTTAGGTTAGCTCAAAAGGTTAGGTTAGCTCAAAATGTAAGGTAAGCTCACATGGTAAGGTAAGCTCGAAAAGTTAGGTTAGCCCAAAACGTTAAGTTAGCTCAAAATATTAGTTTATCTAAAAAGGTTAGGTTAGCTCAAAAAGTTAGGTTAGCTCAAAAAGTTAGGTTAGCTCAAAACGTAAGGTTAGCTCACAAGGATAGGTTAGCTCAAAAATAAAGGTAAGCTAACAAGTTTAGGTTAGCTCAAAAAGTTAGGTTAGGTCAAAAGGTTAGGTTAGCTCAAAAAGTAAGGTAAGCTCACAAGGTAAGGTTAGCTCGAAAAGTTAAGTTAGGTCAAAAGGTTAGGTTATGTCAAAAGGTTAGGTTAGTTCAAAAAGTTAGGTTAGGTCAAAAGGTTAGGTTAGCTCAAAAAGTAAGGTAAGCTCACAAGGTAAGGTTAGCTCGAAAAGTTAAGTTAGGTCAAAAGGTTAGGTTATGTCAAAAGGTTAGGTTAGTTCAAAAAGTTAGGTTAGGTCAAAAGGTTAGGTTAGCTCAAAAAGTAAGGTAAGCTCACAAGGTAAGGTTAGCTCGAAAAATTAAGTAAGTTCAAAACGTTAGGTTAGCTCAAAAAGTTAGGTTAGTTCAAAAAGTTAGGTTAGCTCAAAAAGTTAGGTTAGCTCAAAAAGTTAGGTTAGCTCAAAAGGTTAGGTTAGCTCAAAATGTAAGGTAAGCTCACATGGTAAGGTAAGCTCGAAAAGTAAGGTTACCCCAAAACGTTAAGTTAGCTCAAAATATTAGTTTATCTAAAAAGGTTAGGTTATGTCAAAAGGTTAGGTTAGTTCAAAAAGTTAGGTTAGCTCAAAAAGTTAGGTTAGCTCAAAAAGTTAGGTTAGCTCAAAATATTAGTTTAGATCAAAAGGTTAGGTTAGCTCAAAAGGTTAGGTTAGCTCAAAATGTAAGGTAAGCTCACATGGTAAGGTAAGCTCGAAAAGTTAGGTTAGCCCAAAACGTTAAGTTAGCTCAAAATATTAGTTTATCTAAAAAGGTTAGGTTAGCTCAAAAAGTTAAGTTAGCTCAAAAAGTTAGGTTAGCTCAAAACGTAAGGTTAGCTCACAAGGATAGGTTAGCTCAAAAATAAAGGTAAGCTAACAAGGTTAGGCTAGCTCAAAAAGTTAGGTTAGGTCAAAAGGTTAGGTTAGCTCAAAAAGTAAGGTAAGCTCACAAGGTAAGGTTAGCTCGAAAAGTTAAGTTAGGTCAAAAGGTAAGGTTATGTCAAAAGGTTAGGTTAGTTCAAAAAGTTAGGTTAGGTCAAAAGGTTAGGTTAGCTCAAAAAGTAAGGTAAGCTCACAAGGTAAGGTTAGCTCGAAAAGTTAAGTTAGGTCAAAAGGTTAGGTTAGGTCAAAAGGTTAGGTTAGCTCAAAAAGTAAGGTAACCTCAAAAAGTTAGGTTAGCTCAAAACGTTAAGTTAGCTCAAAATATTGGTTTAGCTCAAAAGGTTGGGTTAGCTCAAAAAGTTAGGTTAGCTCAAAACGTAAGGTTTAATCAAAAGGTTAGTTAAGCTCAAAATATTAGTTTAGCTCAAAAGGTTGGGTTAGCTCATAAAGTTAGGTTAGCTCAAAACCTAAGGTTTAATCAAAAGGTTAGTTAAGCTCAAAAAGTTAGGTTAGCTCAAAACGTTAAGTTAGCTCAAAATATTAGTTTAGCTCAAAAGGTTAGGTTAGCTCAAAAAGTTAAGTTAGGTCAAAAGGTTAGGTTATGTCAAAAGGTTAGGTTAGTTCAAAAAGTTAGGTTAGGTCAAAAGGTTAGGTTAGCTCAAAAAGTAAGGTAAGCTCACAAGGTAAGGTTAGCTCGAAAAGTTAAGTTAGGTCAAAAGGTTAGGTTAGGTCAAAAGGTTAGGTTAGCTCAAAAAGTAAGGTAACCTCAAAAAGTTAAGTAAGTTCAAAACGTTAGGTTAGCTCAAAAAGTTAGGTTAGTTAGAAACGCAAGGTTTAATCAAAAGGTAAGTTAAGCTAAAAAGTGAGGTTAGCTCAAAACGTTAAGTAAGTTCACAACGTTAGCGTTAGGTTAAAGTTAAGTTAGCTCAAAAAGTTAGGTTAGGTCAAAAGGTTAGGTTAGCTCAAAAAGTAAGGTAAGCTCACATGGTAAGGTTAGCTCGAAAAGTTAGGTTAGCTCCAAACGTTAAGTTAGCTCAAAATATTAGTTTAGCTCAAAAGGTTAGGTTAGCTCAAAAAGTTAGGTTAGCTCAAACGTAAGGTTTTATCAAAAGGTTAGCTTAGCTCAAAAAGTAAGGTAAGCTTACATGGTAAGGTTAGCTCGAAAAGTTAGGTTAGCTCAAAAAGTTAGGTTAGCTCAAAAAGTTAGGTTAGCTCAAAATATTAGTTTAGATCAAAAGGTTAGGTTAGCTCAAAAGGTTAGGTTAGCTCAAAATGTAAGGTAAGCTCACATGGTAAGGTAAGCTCGAAAAGTTAGGTTAGCCCAAAACGTTAAGTTAGCTCAGATATTAGTTTATCTAAAAAGGTTAGGTTAGCTCAAAAAGTAAGGTTAGCTCAAAAAGTTAGGTTAGCTCAAAACGTAAGGTTAGCTCACAAGGATAGGTTAGCTCAAAAATAAAGGTAAGCTAACAAGGTTAGGTTAGCTCAAAAAGTTAGGTTAGGTCAAAAGGTTAGGTTAGCTCAAAAAGTAAGGTAAGCTCACAAGGTAAGGTTAGCTCGAAAAGTTAAGTTAGGTCAAAAGGTTAGGTTAGGTCAAAAGGTTAGGTTAGCTCAAAAAGTAAGGTAACCTCAAAAAGTTAAGTAAGTTCAAAACGTTAGGTTAGCTCAAAAAGTTAGGTTAGCTCAAAACGTAAGGTTTAATCAAAAGGTTAGGTTAGCTCAAAAAGTAAGGTTAGCTCAAAACGTTAGGTTAGCTCAAAAAGGTTGGGTTTGGTCAAAAGGTAAGGTAAGCTCACAAGGTAAGGTTAGCTCGAAAAGTTAAGTTAGGTCAAAAGGTTAGGTTAGGTCAAAAGGTTAGGTTAGCTCAAAAAGTAAGGTTAGCTCAAAAAGTTAGGTTAGCTCAAAACGTTAAGTTAGCTCAAAATATTAGTTTAGCTCAAAAGGTTAGGTTAGCTCAAAAAGTTAGGTTAGCTCAAAAAGTTAGGTTAGCTCAAAAAGTTAGGTTAGCTCAAAAAGTAAGGTTAGTTAAAAAAGTTATGTTAGCTCAAAAAGTTAGGTTAGTTCAAAAAGTTAGGTTAGCTCAAAAAGTTAGGTTAGCTCAAAAATTTAGGTTAGCTCAAAAATTTAAGTTAGCTCAAAACGTAAGGTTTAATCAAAAGGTTAGTTAAGCTCAAAATATTAGTTAAGCTAAAAAGGTTGGGTTAGCTCAAAAAGTTAGGTTAGCTCAAAACCTAAGGTTTAATCAAAAGGTTAGTTAAGCTCAAAAAGTTAAGTTAGCTCAAAACGTCAAGTTTGCTCAAAATATTAGTTTAGCTCAAACGGTTAGGTTTGCTCAAAAAGTAAGGTTAGCTCAAAAAGTTAGGTTAGCTCAAAACGTTAAGTTAGCTCAAAAAGGTTGGGTTTGGTCAAAAGGTAAGGTAAGCTCACAAGGTAAGGTTAGCTCGAAAAGTTAAGTTAGGTCAAAAGGTTAGGTTAGGTCAAAAGGTTAGGTTAGCTCAAAAAGTAAGGTAAGCTCACAAGGTAAGGTTAGCTCGAAAAGTTAAGTTAGTTCAAAACGTTAAGTTAGCTCAAAATATTAGTTTAGCTCAAAAATTTAAGTTAGCTCAAAACGTAAGGTTTAATCAAAAGGTTAGTTAAGCTCAAAATATTAGTTAAGCTAAAAAGGTTGGGTTAGCTCAAAAAGTTAGGTTAGCTCAAAACCTAAGGTTTAATCAAAAGGTTAGTTAAGCTCAAAAAGTTAAGTTAGCTCAAAACGTCAAGTTTGCTCAAAATATTAGTTTAGCTCAAACGGTTAGGTTTGCTCAAAAAGTAAGGTTAGCTCAAAAAGTTAGGTTAGCTCAAAACGTTAAGTTAGCTCAAAAAGGTTGGGTTTGGTCAAAAGGTAAGGTAAGCTCACAAGGTAAGGTTAGCTCGAAAAGTTAAGTTAGGTCAAAAGGTTAGGTTAGGTCAAAAGGTTAGGTTAGCTCAAAAAGTAAGGTAAGCTCACAAGGTAAGGTTAGCTCGAAAAGTTAAGTTAGGTCAAAAGGTTAGGTTAGGTCAAAAGGTTAGGTTAGCTCAAAAAGTAAGGTAACCTCAAAAAGTTAAGTAAGTTCAAAACGTTAGGTTAGCTCAAAAAGTTAGGTTAGCTCAAAACGCAAGGTTTAATCAAAAGGTTAGTTAATCTAAAAAGTGAGGTTAGCTCAAAACGTTAAGTAAGTTCACAACGTTAGCGTTAGGTTAAAGTTAGGTTAGCTCAAAAAGTTAGGTTAGGTCAAAAGGTTAGGTTAGCTCAAAAAGTTAGGTTAGCTCCAAACGTTAAGTTAGCTCAAAATATTAGTTTAGCTCAAAAGGTTAGGTTAGCTCAAAAAGATAGGTTAGCTCAAACGTAAGGTTTAATCAAAAGGTTAGCTTAGCTCAAAAAGTTAGGTTACCTCACAAGGATAGGCTAGCTCAAAAATAAAGGTTAGCTTACAAGGTTAGGTTAGCTCAAAAAGTTAGGTTAGGTCAAAAGGTTAGGTTAGCTCAAAAAGTAAGGTAAGCTCACAAGGTAACGTTAGCTCGAAAAGTTAAGTTAGCTCAAAACGTTAAGTTAGCTCAAAATATTAGTTTAGCTCAAAAATTTAAGTTAGCTCAAAACGTAAGGTTTAATCAAAAGGTTAGTTAAGCTCAAAATATTAGTTAAGCTCAAAAGGTTGGGTTAGCTCAAAAAGTTAGGTTAGCTCAACACCTAAGGTTTAATCAAAAGGTTAGTTAAGCTCAAATAGTTAAGTTAGCTCAAAACGTCAAGTTTGCTCAAAATATTAGTTTAGCTCAAACGGTTAGGTTTGCTCAAAAAGTAAGGTTAGCTCAAAAAGTTAGGTTAGCTCAAAACGTTAAGTTAGCTCAAAATATTAGTTTAGCTCAAAAGGTTGGGTTAGCTCAAAAAGTAAGGTTAGCTCAGACCGTTAGGTAAGCTCAAAAAGTTAGGTTAGCTCAAAACGTAAGGTTTAATCAAAAGGTTAGTTAAGCTAAAAAGTGAGGTTAGCTCAAAACGTTAAGTAAGTTCACAACGTTAGCGTTAGGTTAAAGTTAGGTTAGCTCAAAAAGTTAGGTTAGCTCAAAATATTAGTTTAGCTCAGAAGGTTAGGTTAGCTCAAAAAGTTAGGTTAGCTCAAAAAGTAAGGTTAGCTCAAAAAGTTAGGTTAGCTCAAAAAGTTAGGTTAGCTCAAAAAGTTAGGTTAGTTCAAAAAGTTAGGTTAGCTCAAAAAGTTAGGTTAGCTCAAAAAGTTAGGTTAGCTCAAAAGGTTAGGTTAGCTCAAAATGTTAGGTAAGCTCACATGGTAAGGTAAGCTCGAAAAGTAAGGTTACCCCAAAACGTTAAGTTAGCTCAAAATATTAGTTTATCTCAAAAGGTTAGGTTAGCTCAAAAAGTTAGGTAAGCTCAAAATATTAGTTTAGATCAAAAGGTTAGGTTAGCTCAAAAGGTTAGGTTAGCTCAAAATGTAAGGTAAGCTCACATGGTAAGGTAAGCTCGAAAAGTTAGGTTAGCCCAAAACGTTAAGTTAGCTCAAAATATTAGTTTATCTAAAAAGGTTAGGTTAGCTCAAAAAGTTAGGTTAGCTCAAAAAGTTAGGTTAGCTCAAAACGTAAGGTTAGCTCACAAGGATAGGTTAGCTCAAAAATAAAGGTAAGCTAACAAGGTTAGGTTAGCTCAAAAAGTTAGGTTAGGTCAAAAGGTTAGGTTAGCTCAAAAAGTAAGGTAAGCTCACAAGGTAAGGTTAGCTCGAAAAGTTAAGTTAGGTCAAAAGGTTAGGTTAGGTCAAAAGGTTAGGTTAGCTCAAAAAGTAAGGTAACCTCAAAAAGTTAAGTAAGTTCAAAACGTTAGGTTAGCTCAAAAAGTTAGGTTAGCTCAAAACGTAAGGTTTAATCAAAAGGTTAGGTTAGCTCAAAAAGTAAGGTTAGCTCAAAACGTTAGGTTAGCTCTAAAAGGTTGGGTTTGGTCAAAAGGTAAGGTAAGCTCACAAGGTAAGGTTAGCTCGAAAAGTTAAGTTAGGTCAAAAGGTTAGGTTAGGTCAAAAGGTTAGGTTAGCTCAAAAAGTAAGGTAACCTCAAAAAGTTAGGTTTGGTCAAAAGGTAAGGTAAGCTCACAAGGTAAGGTTAGCTCGAAAAGTTAAGTTAGGTCAAAAGGTTAGGTTATGTCAAAAGGTTAGGTTAGTTCAAAAAGTTAGGTTAGGTCAAAAGGTTAGGTTAGCTCAAAAAGTAAGGTAAGCTCACAAGGTTAGGTTAGCTCGAAAGGTTAGGTTAGTTCAAAAAGTTAGGTTAGGTCAAAAGGTTAGGTTAGCTCAAAAAGTAAGGTAAGCTCACAAGGTAAGGTTAGCTCGAAAAGTTAAGTTAGGTCAAAAGGTTAGGTTAGGTCAAAAGGTTAGGTTAGCTCAAAAAGTAAGGTAACCTCAAAAAGTTAAGTAAGTTCAAAACGTTAGGTTAGCTCAAAAAGTAAGGTTAGCTCAAAACGTAAGGTTTAATCAAAAGGTTAGGTTAGCTCAAAAAGTAAGGTTAGCTCAAAACGTTAGGTTAGCTCAAAAAGTTTGGGTTTGGTCAAAAGGTAAGGTAAGCTCACAAGGTAAGGTTAGCTCGAAAAGTTAAGTTAGGTCAAAAGGTTAGGTTAGGTCAAAAGGTTAGGTTAGCTCAAAAAGTAAGGTAACCTCAAAAAGTTAGGTTAGCTCAAAACGTTAAGTTAGCTCAAAATATTGGTTTAGCTCAAAAGGTTGGGTTAGCTCAAAAAGTTAGGTTAGCTCAAAACGTAAGGTTTAATCAAAAGGTTAGTTAAGCTCAAAATATTAGTTAAGCTCAAAAGGTTGGGTTAGCTCAAAAAGTTAGGTTAGCTCAAAACCTAAGGTTTAATCAAAAGGTTAGTTAAGCTCAAAAAGTTAAGTAAGCTCAAAACGTCAAGTTTGCTCAAAATATTAGTTAAGCTCAAACGGTTAGGTTTGCTCAAAAAGTAAGGTTAGCTCAAAAAGTTAGGTTAGCTCAAAACGTTAAGTTAGCTCAAAATATTAGTTTAGCTCACAAGGTTGGGTTAGCTCAAAAAGTTAAGTAAGTTCAAAACGTTAGGTAAGCTCAAAAAGTTAGGTTAGCTCAAAACGTAAGGTTTAATCAAAAGGTTAGTTAAGCTAAAAAGTGAGGTTAGCTCAAAACGTTAAGTAAGTTCACAACGTTAGCGTTAGGTTAAAGTTAGGTTAGCTCAAAAAGTTAGGTTAGCTCAAAATATTAGTTTAGCTCAAAAGGTTAGGTTAGCTCAAAAAGTTAAGTTAGGTCAAAAGGTTAGGTTATGTCAAAAGGTTAGGTTAGCTCAAAAAGTAAGGTAACCTCAAAAAGTTAAGTAAGTTCAAAACGTTAGGTTAGCTCAAAAAGTTAGGTCAAAAGGTTAGGTTAGCTCAAAAAGTAAGGTTAGCTCAAAAAGTTAGGTTAGCTCAAAACGTTAAGTTAGCTCAAAATATTAGTTTAGCTCAAAAGGTTAGGTTAGCTCAAAAAGTTAGGTTAGCTCAAAAAGTTAGGTTAGCTCAAAAAGTTAGGTTAGCTCAAAAAGTAAGGTTAGTTAAAAAAGTTAGGTTAGCTCAAAAAGTTAGGTTAGTTCAAAAAGTTAGGTTAGCTCAAAAAGTTAGGTTAGCTCAAAAATTTAGGTTAGCTCAAAAAAATAGGTTAGCTCAAAAAGTTAGGTTAGCTCAAAAGGTTAGGTTAGCTCAAAATGTAAGGTAAGCTCACATGGTAAGCTCGAAAAGTAAGGTTACCCCAAAACGTTAAGTTAGCTTAAAATATTAGTTTATCTCAAAAGGTTAGGTTAGCTCAAAAAGTTAGGTTAGCTCAAAAAGTTAGGTTAGCTCAAACAGTTAGGTGAGCTCAAAATATTAGTTTAGATCAAAAGGTTAGGTTAGCTCAAAAGGTTAGGTTAGCTCAAAATGTAAGGTAAGCTCACATGGTAAGGTAAGCTCGAAAAGTTAGGTTAGCCCAAAACGTTAAGTTAGCTCAAAATATTAGTTTATCTAAAAAGGTTAGGTTAGCTCAAAAAGTTAGGTTAGCTCAAAAAGTTAGGTTAGCTCAAAACGTAAGGTTAGCTCACAAGGATAGGTTAGCTCAAAAATAAAGGTAAGCTAACAAGTTTAGGTTAGCTCAAAAAGTTAGGTTAGGTCAAAAGGTTAGGTTAGCTCAAAAAGTAAGGTAAGCTCACAAGGTAAGGTTAGCTCGAAAAGTTAAGTTAGGTCAAAAGGTTAGGTTATGTCAAAAGGTTAGGTTAGTTCAAAAAGTTAGGTTAGGTCAAAAGGTTAGGTTAGCTCAAAAAGTAAGGTAAGCTCACAAGGTAAGGTTAGCTCGAAAAGTTAAGTTAGGTCAAAAGGTTAGGTTATGTCAAAAGGTTAGTTTAGTTCAAAAAGTTAGGTTAGGTCAAAAGGTTAGGTTAGCTCAAAAAGTAAGGTAAGCTCACAAGGTAAGGTTAGCTCGAAAAATTAAGTAAGTTCAAAACGTTAGGTTAGCTCAAAAAGTTAGGTTAGTTCAAAAAGTTAGGTTAGCTCAAAAAGTTAGGTTAGCTCAAAAAGTTAGGTTAGCTCAAAAGGTTAGGTTAGCTCAAAATGTAAGGTAAGCTCACATGGTAAGGTAAGCTCGAAAAGTAAGGTTACCCCAAAACGTTAAGTTAGCTCAAAATATTAGTTTATCTAAAAAGGTTAGGTTATGTCAAAAGGTTAGGTTAGTTCAAAAAGTTAGGTTAGCTCAAAAAGTTAGGTTAGCTCAAAAAGTTAGGTTAGCTCAAAATATTAGTTTAGATCAAAAGGTTAGGTTAGCTCAAAAGGTTAGGTTAGCTCAAAATGTAAGGTAAGCTCACATGGTAAGGTAAGCTCGAAAAGTTAGGTTAGCCCAAAACGTTAAGTTAGCTCAAAATATTAGTTTATCTAAAAAGGTTAGGTTAGCTCAAAAAGTTAAGTTAGCTCAAAAAGTTAGGTTAGCTCAAAACGTAAGGTTAGCTCACAAGGATAGGTTAGCTCAAAAATAAAGGTAAGCTAACAAGGTTAGGCTAGCTCAAAAAGTTAGGTTAGGTCAAAAGGTTAGGTTAGCTCAAAAAGTAAGGTAAGCTCACAAGGTAAGGTTAGCTCGAAAAGTTAAGTTAGGTCAAAAGGTAAGGTTATGTCAAAAGGTTAGGTTAGTTCAAAAAGTTAGGTTAGGTCAAAAGGTTAGGTTAGCTCAAAAAGTAAGGTAAGCTCACAAGGTAAGGTTAGCTCGAAAAGTTAAGTTAGGTCAAAAGGTTAGGTTAGGTCAAAAGGTTAGGTTAGCTCAAAAAGTAAGGTAACCTCAAAAAGTTAGGTTAGCTCAAAACGTTAAGTTAGCTCAAAATATTGGTTTAGCTCAAAAGGTTGGGTTAGCTCAAAAAGTTAGGTTAGCTCAAAACGTAAGGTTTAATCAAAAGGTTAGTTAAGCTCAAAATATTAGTTTAGCTCAAAAGGTTGGGTTAGCTCATAAAGTTAGGTTAGCTCAAAACCTAAGGTTTAATCAAAAGGTTAGTTAAGCTCAAAAAGTTAGGTTAGCTCAAAACGTTAAGTTAGCTCAAAATATTAGTTTAGCTCAAAAGGTTAGGTTAGCTCAAAAAGTTAAGTTAGGTCAAAAGGTTAGGTTATGTCAAAAGGTTAGGTTAGTTCAAAAAGTTAGGTTAGGTCAAAAGGTTAGGTTAGCTCAAAAAGTAAGGTAAGCTCACAAGGTAAGGTTAGCTCGAAAAGTTAAGTTAGGTCAAAAGGTTAGGTTAGGTCAAAAGGTTAGGTTAGCTCAAAAAGTAAGGTAACCTCAAAAAGTTAAGTAAGTTCAAAACGTTAGGTTAGCTCAAAAAGTTAGGTTAGTTAGAAACGCAAGGTTTAATCAAAAGGTAAGTTAAGCTAAAAAGTGAGGTTAGCTCAAAACGTTAAGTAAGTTCACAACGTTAGCGTTAGGTTAAAGTTAAGTTAGCTCAAAAAGTTAGGTTAGGTCAAAAGGTTAGGTTAGCTCAAAAAGTAAGGTAAGCTCACATGGTAAGGTTAGCTCGAAAAGTTAGGTTAGCTCCAAACGTTAAGTTAGCTCAAAATATTAGTTTAGCTCAAAAGGTTAGGTTAGCTCAAAAAGTTAGGTTAGCTCAAACGTAAGGTTTTATCAAAAGGTTAGCTTAGCTCAAAAAGTAAGGTAAGCTTACATGGTAAGGTTAGCTCGAAAAGTTAGGTTAGCTCAAAAAGTTAGGTTAGCTCAAAAAGTTAGGTTAGCTCAAAATATTAGTTTAGATCAAAAGGTTAGGTTAGGTCAAAAGGTTAGGTTAGCTCAAAAAGTAAGGTAAGCTCACATGGTAAGGTTAGCTCGAAAAGTTAGGTTAGCTCCAAACGTTAAGTTAGCTCAAAATATTAGTTTAGCTCAAAAGGTTAGGTTAGCTCAAAAAGTTAGGTTAGCTCAAACGTAAGGTTTAATCAAAAGGTTAGCTTAGCTCAAAAAGTAAGGTAAGCTTACATGGTAAGGTTAGCTCGAAAAGTTAGGTTAGCTCAAAAAGTTAGGTTAGCTCAAAAAGTTAGGTTAGCTCAAAATATTAGTTTAGATCAAAAGGTTAGGTTAGCTCAAAAGGTTAGGTTAGCTCAAAATGTAAGGTAAGCTCACATGGTAAGGTAAGCTCGAAAAGTTAGGTTAGCCCAAAACGTTAAGTAAGCTCAGATATTAGTTTATCTAAAAAGGTTAGGTTAGCTCAAAAAGTAAGGTTAGCTCAAAAAGTTAGGTTAGCTCAAAACGTAAGGTTAGCTCACAAGGATAGGTTAGCTCAAAAATAAAGGTAAGCTAACAAGGTTAGGTTAGCTCAAAAAGTTAGGTTAGGTCAAAAGGTTAGGTTAGCTCAAAAAGTAAGGTAAGCTCACAAGGTAAGGTTAGCTCGAAAAGTTAAGTTAGGTCAAAAGGTTAGGTTAGGTCAAAAGGTTAGGTTAGCTCAAAAAGTAAGGTAACCTCAAAAAGTTAAGTAAGTTCAAAACGTTAGGTTAGCTCAAAAAGTTAGGTTAGCTCAAAACGTAAGGTTTAATCAAAAGGTTAGGTTAGCTCAAAAAGTAAGGTTAGCTCAAAACGTTAGGTTAGCTCAAAAAGGTTGGGTTTGGTCAAAAGGTAAGGTAAGCTCACAAGGTAAGGTTAGCTCGAAAAGTTAAGTTAGGTCAAAAGGTTAGGTTAGGTCAAAAGGTTAGGTTAGCTCAAAAAGTAAGGTTAGCTCAAAAAGTTAGGTTAGCTCAAAACGTTAAGTTAGCTCAAAATATTAGTTTAGCTCAAAAGGTTAGGTTAGCTCAAAAAGTTAGGTTAGCTCAAAAAGTTAGGTTAGCTCAAAAAGTTAGGTTAGCTCAAAAAGTAAGGTTAGTTAAAAAAGTTAGGTTAGCTCAAAAAGTTAGGTTAGTTCAAAAAGTTAGGTTAGCTCAAAAAGTTAGGTTAGCTCAAAAATTTAGGTTAGCTCAAAAAGTTAGGTTAGCTCAAAAAGTTAGGTTAGCTCAAAAGGTTAGGTTAGCTCAAAATGTAAGGTAAGCTCACATGGTAAGCTCGAAAAGTAAGGTTACCCCAAAACGTTAAGTTAGCTTAAAATATTAGTTTATCTCAAAAGGTTAGGTTAGCTCAAAAAGTTAGGTTAGCTCAAAAAGTTAGGTTAGCTCAAAACGTTAGGTTAGCTCAAAAAGGTTGGGTTTGGTCAAAAGGTAAGGTAAGCTCTCAAGGTAAGGTTAGCTCGAAAAGTTAAGTTAGGTCAAAAGGTTAGGTTAGGTCAAAAGGTTAGGTTAGCTCAAAAAGTAAGGTAAGCTCACAAGGTAAGGTTAGCTCGAAAAGTTAAGTTAGGTCAAAAGGTTAGGTTAGGTCAAAAGGCTAGGATAGCTCAAAAAGTAAGGTAACCTCAAAAAGTTAAGTAAGTTCAAAACGTTAGGTTAGCTCAAAAAGTTAGGTTAGCTCAAAACGCAAGGTTTAATCAAAAGGTTAGTTAATCTAAAAAGTGAGGTTAGCTCAAAACGTTAAGTAAGTTCACAACGTTAGCGTTAGGTTAAAGTTAGGTTAGCTCAAAAAGTTAGGTTAGGTCAAAAGGTTATGTTAGCTCAAAAAGTAAGGTAAGGTCACATGGTAAGGTTAGCTCGAAAAGTTAGGTTAGCTCAAAAAGTTAGGTTAGCTCAAAAAGTTAGGTTAGCTCAAAATATTAGTTTAGATCAAAAGGTTAGGTTAGGTCAAAAGGTTAGGTTAGCTCAAAAAGTAAGGTAAGCTCACATGGTAAGGTTAGCTCGAAAAGTTAGGTTAGCTCCAAACGTTAAGTTAGCTCAAAATATTAGTTTAGCTCAAAAGGTTAGGTTAGCTCAAAAAGTTAGGTTAGCTCAAACGTAAGGTTTAATCAAAAGGTTAGCTTAGCTCAAAAAGTAAGGTAAGCTTACATGGTAAGGTTAGCTCGAAAAGTTAGGTTAGCTCAAAAAGTTAGGTTAGCTCAAAAAGTTAGGTTAGCTCAAAATATTAGTTTAGATCAAAAGGTTAGGTTAGCTCAAAAGGTTAGGTTAGCTCAAAATGTAAGGTAAGCTCACATGGTAAGGTAAGCTCGAAAAGTTAGGTTAGCCCAAAACGTTAAGTAAGCTCAGATATTAGTTTATCTAAAAAGGTTAGGTTAGCTCAAAAAGTAAGGTTAGCTCAAAAAGTTAGGTTAGCTCAAAACGTAAGGTTAGCTCACAAGGATAGGTTAGCTCAAAAATAAAGGTAAGCTAACAAGGTTAGGTTAGCTCAAAAAGTTAGGTTAGGTCAAAAGGTTAGGTTAGCTCAAAAAGTAAGGTAAGCTCACAAGGTAAGGTTAGCTCGAAAAGTTAAGTTAGGTCAAAAGGTTAGGTTAGGTCAAAAGGTTAGGTTAGCTCAAAAAGTAAGGTAACCTCAAAAAGTTAAGTAAGTTCAAAACGTTAGGTTAGCTCAAAAAGTTAGGTTAGCTCAAAACGTAAGGTTTAATCAAAAGGTTAGGTTAGCTCAAAAAGTAAGGTTAGCTCAAAACGTTAGGTTAGCTCAAAAAGGTTGGGTTTGGTCAAAAGGTAAGGTAAGCTCACAAGGTAAGGTTAGCTCGAAAAGTTAAGTTAGGTCAAAAGGTTAGGTTAGGTCAAAAGGTTAGGTTAGCTCAAAAAGTAAGGTTAGCTCAAAAAGTTAGGTTAGCTCAAAACGTTAAGTTAGCTCAAAATATTAGTTTAGCTCAAAAGGTTAGGTTAGCTCAAAAAGTTAGGTTAGCTCAAAAAGTTAGGTTAGCTCAAAAAGTTAGGTTAGCTCAAAAAGTAAGGTTAGTTAAAAAAGTTAGGTTAGCTCAAAAAGTTAGGTTAGTTCAAAAAGTTAGGTTAGCTCAAAAAGTTAGGTTAGCTCAAAAATTTAGGTTAGCTCAAAAAGTTAGGTTAGCTCAAAAAGTTAGGTTAGCTCAAAAGGTTAGGTTAGCTCAAAATGTAAGGTAAGCTCACATGGTAAGCTCGAAAAGTAAGGTTACCCCAAAACGTTAAGTTAGCTTAAAATATTAGTTTATCTCAAAAGGTTAGGTTAGCTCAAAAAGTTAGGTTAGCTCAAAAAGTTAGGTTAGCTCAAAACGTTAGGTTAGCTCAAAAAGGTTGGGTTTGGTCAAAAGGTAAGGTAAGCTCTCAAGGTAAGGTTAGCTCGAAAAGTTAAGTTAGGTCAAAAGGTTAGGTTAGGTCAAAAGGTTAGGTTAGCTCAAAAAGTAAGGTAAGCTCACAAGGTAAGGTTAGCTCGAAAAGTTAAGTTAGGTCAAAAGGTTAGGTTAGGTCAAAAGGCTAGGATAGCTCAAAAAGTAAGGTAACCTCAAAAAGTTAAGTAAGTTCAAAACGTTAGGTTAGCTCAAAAAGTTAGGTTAGCTCAAAACGCAAGGTTTAATCAAAAGGTTAGTTAATCTAAAAAGTGAGGTTAGCTCAAAACGTTAAGTAAGTTCACAACGTTAGCGTTAGGTTAAAGTTAGGTTAGCTCAAAAAGTTAGGTTAGGTCAAAAGGTTATGTTAGCTCAAAAAGTAAGGTAAGGTCACATGGTAAGGTTAGCTCGAAAAGTTAGGTTAGCTCCAAACGTTAAGTTAGCTCAAAATATTAGTTTAGCTCAAAAGGTTAGGTTAGCTCAAAAAGTTAGGTTAGCTCAAACGTAAGGTTTAATCAAAAGGTTAGCTTAGCTCAAAAAGTTAGGTTAGCTCACAAGGATAGGCTAGCTCAAAAATAAAGGTTAGCTTACAAGGTTAGGTTAGCGCAAAAAGTTAGGTTAGGTCAAAAGGTTAGGTTAGCTCAAAAAGTAAGGTAAGCTCACAAGGTAACGTTAGCTCGAAAAGTTAAGTTAGCTCAAAACGTTAAGTTAGCTCAAAATATTAGTTTAGCTCAAAAATTTAAGTTAGCTCAAAACGTAAGGTTTAATCAAAAGGTTAGTTAAGCTCAAAATATTAGTTAAGCTCAAAAGGTTGGGTTAGCTCAAAAACTTAGGTTAGCTCAAAACCTAAGGTTTAATCAAAAGGTTAGTTAAGCTCAAAAAGTTAAGTTAGCTCAAAACGTCAAGTTTGCTCAAAATATTAGTTTAGCTCAAACGGTTAGGTTTGCTCAAAAAGTAAGGTTAGCTCAAAAAGTTAGGTTAGCTCAAAACGTTAAGTTAGCTCAAAAAGGTTGGGTTTGGTCAAAAGGTAAGGTAAGCTCAAAAAGTAAGGTAAGCTCACAAGGTTAGGTTAGCTCGAAAAGTTAAGTTAGGTCAAAAGGTTAGGTTATGTCAAAAGGTTAGGTTAGTTCAAAAAGTTAGGTTAGGTCAAAAGGTTAGGTTAGCTCAAAAAGTAAGGTAAGCTCACAAGGTA
Source organism: Orthosia cruda (assembly GCA_964057195.1). Taxonomy (NCBI): domain Eukaryota; kingdom Metazoa; phylum Arthropoda; class Insecta; order Lepidoptera; family Noctuidae; genus Orthosia; species Orthosia cruda. Next base: position 29,454,729 of record OZ059827.1, read on the forward strand.
AGGTTAGCTCGAAAAGTTAAGTTAGGTCAAAAGGTTAGGTTAGGTCAAAAGGTTAGGTTAGCTCAAAAAGTAAGGTAACCTCAAAAAGTTAGGTTAGCTCAAAACGTTAAGTTAGCTCAAAATATTGGTTTAGCTCAAAAGGTTGGGTTAGCTCAAAAAGTTAGGTTAGCTCAAAACGTAAGGTTTAATCAAAAGGTTAGTTAAGCTCAAAATATTAGTTTAGCTCAAAAGGTTGGGTTAGCTCATAAAGTTAGGTTAGCTCAAAACCTAAGGTTTAATCAAAAGGTTAGTTAAGCTCAAAAAGTTAAGTTAGCTCAAAACGTCATGTTTGCTCAAAATATTAGTTAAGCTCAAACGGTTAGGTTTGCTCAAAAAGTTAGGTTAGCTCAAAAAGTTAGGTTAGCTCAAAACGTTAAGTTAGCTCAAAATATTAGTTTAGCTCAAAAGGTTAGGTTAGCTCAAAAAGTTAAGTTAGGTCAAAAGGTTAGGTTATGTCAAAAGGTTAGGTTAGTTCAAAAAGTTAGGTTAGGTCAAAAGGTTAGGTTAGCTCAAAAAGTAAGGTAAGCTCACAAGGTAAGGTTAGCTCGAAAAGTTAAGTTAGGTCAAAAGGTTAGGTTAGGTCAAAAGGTTAGGTTAGCTCAAAAAGTAAGGTAACCTCAAAAAGTTAAGTAAGTTCAAAACGTTAGGTTAGCTCAAAAAGTTAGGTTAGTTCAAAACGCAAGGTTTAATCAAAAGGTAAGTTAAGCTAAAAAGTGAGGTTAGCTCAAAACGTTAAGTAAGTTCACAACGTTAGCGTTAGGTTAAAGTTAGGTTAGCTCAAAAAGTTAGGTTAGGTCAAAAGGTTAGGTTAGCTCAAAAAGTAAGGTAAGCTCACATGGTAAGGTTAGCTCGAAAAGTTAGGTTAGCTCCAAACGTTAAGTTAGCTCAAAATATTAGTTTAGCTCAAAAGGTTAGGTTAGCTCAAAAAGTTAGGTTAGCTCAAACGTAAGGTTTAATCAAAAGGTTAGCTTAGCTCAAAAAGTAAGGTAAGCTTACATGGTAAGGTTAGCTCGAAAAGTTAGGTTAGCTCAAAAAGTTAGGTTAGCTCAAAAAGTTAGGTTAGCTCAAAATATTAGTTTAGATCAAAAGGTTAGGTTAGCTCAAAAGGTTAGGTTAGCTCAAAATGTAAGGTAAGCTCACATGGTAAGGTAAGCTCGAAAAGTTAGGTTAGCCCAAAACGTTAAGTAAGCTCAGATATTAGTTTATCTAAAAAGGTTAGGTTAGCTCAAAAAGTAAGGTTAGCTCAAAAAGTTAGGTTAGCTCAAAACGTAAGGTTAGCTCACAAGGATAGGTTAGCTCAAAAATAAAGGTAAGCTAACAAGGTTAGGTTAGCTCAAAAAGTTAGGTTAGGTCAAAAGGTTAGGTTAGCTCAAAAAGTAAGGTAAGCTCACAAGGTAAGGTTAGCTCGAAAAGTTAAGTTAGGTCAAAAGGTTAGGTTAGGTCAAAAGGTTAGGTTAGCTCAAAAAGTAAGGTAACCTCAAAAAGTTAGGTTTGGTCAAAAGGTAAGGTAAGCTCACAAGGTAAGGTTAGCTCGAAAAGTTAAGTTAGGTCAAAAGGTTAGGTTATGTCAAAAGGTTAGGTTAGTTCAAAAAGTTAGGTTAGGTCAAAAGGTTAGGTTAGCTCAAAAAGTAAGGTAACCTCAAAAAGTTAAGTAAGTTCAAAACGTTAGGTTAGCTCAAAAAGTAAGGTTAGCTCAAAACGTAAGGTTTAATCAAAAGGTTAGGTTAGCTCAAAAAGTAAGGTTAGCTCAAAACGTTAGGTTAGCTCAAAAAGGTTGGGTTTGGTCAAAAGGTAAGGTAAGCTCACAAGGTAAGGTTAGCTCGAAAAGTTAAGTTAGGTCAAAAGGTTAGCTTAGGTCAAAAGGTTAGGTTAGCTCAAAAAGTAAGGTAACCTCAAAAAGTTAGGTTTGGTCAAAAGGTAAGGTAAGCTCACAAGGTAAGGTTAGCTCGAAAAGTTAAGTTAGGTCAAAAGGTTAGGTTATGTCAAAAGGTTAGGTTAGTTCAAAAAGTTAGGTTAGGTCAAAAGGTTAGGTTAGCTCAAAAAGTAAGGTAAGCTCACAAGGTTAGGTTAGCTCGAAAAGTTAAGTTAGGTCAAAAGGTTAGGTTATGTCAAAAGGTTAGGTTAGTTCAAAAAGTTAGGTTAGGTCAAAAGGTTAGGTTAGCTCAAAAAGTAAGGTAAGCTCACAAGGTAAGGTTAGCTCGAAAAGTTAAGTTAGGTCAAAAGGTTAGGTTAGGTCAAAAGGTTAGGTTAGCTCAAAAAGTAAGGTAACCTCAAAAAGTTAAGTAAGTTCAAAACGTTAGGTTAGCTCAAAAAGTTAGGTTAGCTCAAAACGTAAGGTTTAATCAAAAGGTTAGGTAAGCTCAAAAAGTAAGGTTAGCTCAAAACGTTAGGTTAGCTCAAAAAGGTTGGGTTTGGTCAAAAGGTAAGGTAAGCTCACAAGGTAAGGTTAGCTCGAAAAGTTAAGTTAGGTCAAAAGGTTAGGTTAGGTCAAAAGGTTAGGTTAGCTCAAAAAGTAAGGTAAGCTCAAAAAGTTAGGTTAGCTCAAAACGTTAAGTTAGCTCAAAATATTAGTTTAGCTCAAAAGGTTAGGTTAGCTCAAAAAGTTAGGTTAGCTCAAAAAGTTAGGTTAGCTCAAAAAGTTAGGTTAGCTCAAAAAGTAAGGTTAGTTAAAAAAGTTAGGTTAGCTCAAAAAGTTAGGTTAGCTCAAAAAGTTAGGTTAGCTCAAAATATTAGTTTAGATCAAAAGGTTAGGTTAGCTCAAAAGGTTAGGTTAGCTCAAAATGTAAGGTAAGCTCACATGGTAAGGTAAGCTCGAAAAGTTAGGTTAGCCCAAAACGTTAAGTTAGCTCAAAATATTAGTTTATCTAAAAAGGTTAGGTTAGCTCAAAAAGTTAAGTTAGCTCAAAAAGTTAGGTTAGCTCAAAACGTAAGGTTAGCTCACAAGGATAGGTTAGCTCAAAAATAAAGGTAAGCTAACAAGGTTAGGCTAGCTCAAAAAGTTAGGTTAGGTCAAAAGGTTAGGTTAGCTCAAAAAGTAAGGTAAGCTCACAAGGTAAGGTTAGCTCGAAAAGTTAAGTTAGGTCAAAAGGTAAGGTTATGTCAAAAGGTTAGGTTAGTTCAAAAAGTTAGGTTAGGTCAAAAGGTTAGGTTAGCTCAAAAAGTAAGGTAAGCTCACAAGGTAAGGTTAGCTCGAAAAGTTAAGTTAGGTCAAAAGGCTAGGTTAGGTCAAAAGGTTAGGTTAGCTCAAAAAGTAAGGTAACCTCAAAAAGTTAAGTAAGTTCAAAACGTTAGGTTAGCTCAAAAAGTTAGGTTAGCTCAAAACGTAAGGTTTAATCAAAAGGTTAGGTTAGCTCAAAAAGTAAGGTTAGCTCAAAACGTTAAGTAAGTTAACAACGTTAGCGTTAGGTTTAAGTTAGGTTAGCTCAAAAAGTTAGGTTAGGTCAAAAGGTTAGGTTAGCTCAAAAAGTAAGGTAAGCTCACATGGTAAGGTTAGCTCGAAAAGTTAGGTTAGCTCCAAACGTTAAGTTAGCTCAAAATATTAGCTTAGCTCAAAAGGTTAGGTTAGCTCAAAAAGTTAGGTTAGCTCAAACGTAAGGTTTAATCAAAAGGTTAGCTTAGCTCAAAAAGTTAGGTTAGCTCACAAGGATAGGCTAGCTCAAAAATAAAGGTTAGCTTACAAGGTTAGGTTAGCTCAAAAAGTTAGGTTAGGTCAAAAGGTTAGGTTAGCTCAAAAAGTAAGGTAAGCTCACAAGGTAACGTTAGCTCGAAAAGTTAAGTTAGCTCAAAACGTTAAGTTAGCTCAAAATATTAGTTTAGCTCAAAAATTTAAGTTAGCTCAAAACGTAAGGTTTAATCAAAAGGTTAGTTAAGCTCAAAATATTAGTTAAGCTAAAAAGGTTGGGTTAGCTCAAAAAGTTAGGTTAGCTCAAAACCTAAGGTTTAATCAAAAGGTTAGTTAAGCTCAAAAAGTTAAGTTAGCTCAAAACGTCAAGTTTGCTCAAAATATTAGTTTAGCTCAAACGGTTAGGTTTGCTCAAAAAGTAAGGTTAGCTCAAAAAGTTAGGTTAGCTCAAAACGTTAAGTTAGCTCAAAAAGGTTGGGTTTGGTCAAAAGGTAAGGTAAGCTCACAAGGTAAGGTTAGCTCGAAAAGTTAAGTTAGGTCAAAAGGTTAGGTTAGGTCAAAAGGTTAGGTTAGCTCAAAAAGTAAGGTAAGCTCACAAGGTAAGGTTAGCTCGAAAAGTTAAGTTAGGTCAAAAGGTTAGGTTAGGTCAAAAGGTTAGGTTAGCTCAAAAAGTAAGGTAACCTCAAAAAGTTAAGTAAGTTCAAAACGTTAGGATAGCTCAAAAAGTTAGGTTAGCTCAAAACGCAAGGTTTAATCAAAAGGTTAGTTAACCTAAAAAGTGAGGTTAGCTCAAAACGTTAAGTAAGTTCACAACGTTAGCGTTAGGTTAAAGTTAGGTTAGCTCAAAAAGTTAGGTTAGGTCAAAAGGTTAGGTTAGCTCAAAAAGTTAGGTTAGCTTACCTTACTTTTTGAGCTAACCTAACCTTTTGACCTAACCTAACTTTTTGAACTAACCTAACCTTTTGACATAACCTAACCTTTTGACCTAACTTAACTTTTCGAGCTAACCTTACCTTGTGAGCTTACCTTACTTTTTGAGCTAACCTAACCTTTTGACCTAACCTAACTTTTTGAACTAACCTAACCTTTTGACATAACCTAACCTTTTGACCTAACTTAACTTTTCGAGCTAACCTTACCTTGTGAGCTTACCTTACTTTTTGAGCTAACCTAACCTTTTGACCTAACCTAACTTTTTGAGCTAACCTAAACTTGTTAGCTTACCTTTATTTTTGAGCTAACCTATCCTTGTGAGCTAACCTTACGTTTTGAGCTAACCTAACTTTTTGAGCTAACCTAACTTTTTGAGCTAACCTAACCTTTTTAGATAAACTAATATTTTGAGCTAACTTAACGTTTTGGGCTAACCTAACTTTTCGAGCTTACCTTACCATGTGAGCTTACCTTACATTTTGAGCTAACCTAACCTTTTGAGCTAACCTAACCTTTTGATCTAAACTAATATTTTGAGCTAACCTAACTGTTTGAGCTAACCTAACTTTTTGAGCTAACCTAACTTTTTGAGCTAACCTAACCTTTTGAGATAAACTAATATTTTAAGCTAACTTAACGTTTTGGGGTAACCTTACTTTTCGAGCTTACCATGTGAGCTTACCTTACATTTTGAGCTAACCTAACCTTTTGAGCTAACCTAACTTTTTGAGCTAACCTAACTTTTTGAGCTAACCTAAATTTTTGAGCTAACCTAACTTTTTGAGCTAACCTAACTTTTTGAACTAACCTAACTTTTTGAGCTAACCTAACTTTTTTAACTAACCTTACTTTTTGAGCTAACCTAACTTTTTGAGCTAACCTAACTTTTTGAGCTAACCTAACTTTTTGAGCTAACCTAACCTTTTGAGCTAAACTAATATTTTGAGCTAACTTAACGTTTTGAGCTAACCTAACTTTTTGAGCTAACCTTACTTTTTGAGCTAACCTAACCTTTTGACCTAACTTTTTGAGCTAACCTAACGTTTTGAACTTACTTAACTTTTTGAGGTTACCTTACTTTTTGAGCTAACCTAACCTTTTGACATAACCTAACCTTTTGACCTAACTTAACTTTTTGAGCTAACCTAACCTTTTGAGCTAAACTAATATTTTGAGCTAACCTAACTTTTTGAGCTAACCTAACTTTAACCTAACGCTAACGTTGTGAACTTACTTAACGTTTTGAGCTAACCTCACTTTTTAGCTTAACTAACCTTTTGATTAAACCTTACGTTTTGAGCTAACCTAACTTTTTGAGCTTACCTAACGTTTTGAACTTACTTAACTTTTTGAGCTAACCCAACCTTGTGAGCTTAACTAATATTTTGAGCTAACTTAACGTTTTGAGCTAACCTAACTTTTTGAGCTAACCTTACTTTTTGAGCAAACCTAACCGTTTGAGCTTAACTAATATTTTGAGCAAACTTGACGTTTTGAGCTTACTTAACTTTTTGAGCTTAACTAACCTTTTGATTAAACCTTAGGTTTTGAGCTAACCTAACTTTTTGAGCTAACCCAACCTTTTGAGCTTAACTAATATTTTGAGCTTAACTAACCTTTTGATTAAACCTTACGTTTTGAGCTAACCTAACTTTTTGAGCTAACCCAACCTTTTGAGCTAAACCAATATTTTGAGCTAACTTAACGTTTTGAGCTAACCTAACTTTTTGAGGTTACCTTACTTTTTGAGCTAACCTAACCTTTTGACCTAACCTAACCTTTTGACCTAACTTAACTTTTCGAGCTAACCTTACCTTGTGAGCTTACCTTACCTTTTGACCAAACCCAACCTTTTTGAGCTAACCTAACGTTTTGAGCTAACCTTACTTTTTGAGCTAACCTAACCTTTTGATTAAACCTTACGTTTTGAGCTAACCTTACTTTTTGAGCTAACCTAACGTTTTGAACTTACTTAACTTTTTGAGGTTACCTTACTTTTTGAGCTAACCTAACATTTTGACCTAACCTAACCTTTTGACCTAACTTAACTTTTCGAGCTAACCTTACCTTGTGAGCTTACCTTACTTTTTGAGCTAACCTAACCTTTTGACCTAACCTAACTTTTTGAACTAACCTAACCTTTCGAGCTAACCTAACCTTGTGAGCTTACCTTACTTTTTGAGCTAACCTAACCTTTTGACCTAACCTAACTTTTTGAACTAACCTAACCTTTTGACATAACCTAACCTTTTGACCTAACTTAACTTTTCGAGCTAACCTTACCTTGTGAGCTTACCTTACCTTTTGACCAAACCTAACTTTTTGAGGTTACCTTACTTTTGAGCTAACCTAACCTTTTGACCTAACCTAACCTTTTGACCTAACTTAACTTTTCGAGCTAACCTTACCTTGTGAGCTTACCTTACCTTTTGACCAAACCCAACCTTTTAGAGCTAACCTAACGTTTTGAGCTAACCTTACTTTTTGAGCTAACCTAACCTTTTGATTAAACCTTACGTTTTGAGCTAACCTAACTTTTTGAGCTAACCTAACGTTTTGAACTTACTTAACTTTTTGAGGTTACCTTACTTTTTGAGCTAACCTAACCTTTTGACCTAACCTAACCTTTTGACCTAACTTAACTTTTCGAGCTAACCTTACCTTGTGAGCTTACCTTACTTTTTGAGCTAACCTAACCTTTTGACCTAACCTAACTTTTTGAGCTAACCTAACCTTGTTAGCTTACCTTTATTTTTGAGCTAACCTATCCTTGTGAGCTAACCTTACGTTTTGAGCTAACCTAACTTTTTGAGCTAACCTAACTTTTTGAGCTAACCTAACCTTTTTAGATAAACTAATATTTTGAGCTAACTTAACGTTTTGGGCTAACCTAACTTTTCGAGCTTACCTTAAGCTTACCTATTAGTTTAGCTCAAACGGTTAGGTTTGCTCAAAAAGTAAGGTTAGCTCAAAAAGTTAGGTTAGCTCAAAACGTTAAGTTAGCTCAAAAAGGTTGGGTTTGGTCAAAAGGTAAGGTAAGCTCACAAGGTAAGGTTAGCTCGAAAAGTTAAGTTAGGTCAAAAGGTTAGGTTAGGTCAAAAGGTTAGGTTAGCTCAAAAAGTAAGGTTAGGTCAAAAGGTTAGGTTAGCTCAAAAAGTAAGGTAAGCTCACAAGGTAAGGTTAGCTCGAAAAATTAAGTAAGTTCAAAACGTTAGGTTAGCTCAAAAAGTTAGGTTAGCTCAAAACGCAAGGTTTAATCAAAAGGTTAGTTAATCTTAAAAGTGAGGTTAGCTCAAAACGTTAAGTAAGTTCACAACGTTAGCGTTAGGTTAAAGTTAGGTTAGCTCAAAAAGTTAGGTTAGGTCAAAAGGTTAGGTTAGCTCAAAAAGTTAGGTTAGCTCCAAACGTTAAGTTAGCTCAAAATATTAGTTTAGCTCAAAAGGTTAGGTTAGCTCAAAAAGATAGGTTAGCTCAAACGTAAGGTTTAATCAAAAGGTTAGCTTAGCTCAAAAAGTTAGGTTAGCTCACAAGGATAGGCTAGCTCAAAAATAAAGGTTAGCTTACAAGGTTAGGTTAGCTCAAAAAGTTAGGTTAGGTCAAAAGGTTAGGTTAGCTCAAAAAGTAAGGTAAGCTCACAAGGTAACGTTAGCTCGAAAAGTTAAGTTAGCTCAAAACGTTAAGTTAGCTCAAAATATTAGTTTAGCTCAAAAATTTAAGTTAGCTCAAAACGTAAGGTTTAATCAAAAGGTTAGTTAAGCTCAAAATATTAGTTAAGCTCAAAAGGTTGGGTTAGCTCAAAAAGTTAGGTTAGCTCAACACCTAAGGTTTAATCAAAAGGTTAGTTAAGCTCGAAAAGTTAAGTTAGGTCAAAAGGTTAGGTTAGGTCAAAAGGTTAGGTTAGCTCAAAAAGTAAGGTAACCTCAAAAAGTTAGGTTTGGTCAAAAGGTTAGGTAAGCTCACAAGGTAAGGTTAGCTCGAAAAGTTAAGTTAGGTCAAAAGGTTAGGTTATGTCAAAAGGTTAGGTTAGTTCAAAAAGTTAGGTTAGGTCAAAAGGTTAGGTTAGCTCAAAAAGTAAGGTAAGCTCACAAGGTTAGGTTAGCTCGAAAGGTTAGGTTAGTTCAAAAAGTTAGGTTAGGTCAAAAGGTTAGGTTAGCTCAAAAAGTAAGGTAACCTCAAAAAGTTAAGTAAGTTCAAAACGTTAGGTTAGCTCAAAAAGTAAGGTTAGCTCAAAACGTAAGGTTTAATCAAAAGGTTAGGTTAGCTCAAAAAGTAAGGTTAGCTCAAAACGTTAGGTTAGCTCAAAAAGGTTGGGTTTGGTCAAAAGGTAAGGTAAGCTCACAAGGTAAGGTTAGCTCGAAAAGTTAAGTTAGGTCAAAAGGTTAGGTTAGGTCAAAAGGTTAGGTTAGCTCAAAAAGTAAGGTAACCTCAAAAAGTTAGGTTAGCTCAAAATATTGGTTTAGCTCAAAAGGTTGGGTTAGCTCAAAAAGTTAGGTTAGCTCAAAACGTAAGGTTTAATCAAAAGGTTAGTTAAGCTCAAAATATTAGTTAAGCTCAAAAGGTTGGGTTAGCTCAAAAAGTTAGGTTAGCTCAAAACCTAAGGTTTAATCAAAAGGTTAGTTAAGCTCAAAAAGTTAAGTAAGCTCAAAACGTCAAGTTTGCTCAAAATATTAGTTAAGCTCAAACGGTTAGGTTTGCTCAAAAAGTAAGGTTAGCTCAAAAAGTTAGGTTAGCTCAAAACGTTAAGTTAGCTCAAAATATTAGTTTAGCTCACAAGGTTGGGTTAGCTCAAAAAGTTAAGTAAGTTCAAAACGTTAGGTAAGCTCAAAAAGTTAGGTTAGCTCAAAACGTAAGGTTTAATCAAAAGGTTAGTTAAGCTAAAAAGTGAGGTTAGCTCAAAACGTTAAGTAAGTTCACAACGTTAGCGTTAGGTTAAAGTTAGGTTAGCTCAAAAAGTTAGGTTAGCTCAAAATATTAGTTTAGCTCAAAAGGTTAGGTTAGCTCAAAAAGTTAAGTTAGGTCAAAAGGTTAGGTTATGTCAAAAGGTTAGGTTAGCTCAAAAAGTAAGGTAACCTCAAAAAGTTAAGTAAGTTCAAAACGTTAGGTTAGCTCAAAAAGTTAGGTCAAAAGGTTAGGTTAGCTCAAAAAGTAAGGTTAGCTCAAAAAGTTAGGTTAGCTCAAAACGTTAAGTTAGCTCAAAATATTAGTTTAGCTCAAAAGGTTAGGTTAGCTCAAAAAGTTAGGTTAGCTCAAAAAGTTAGGTCAGCTCAAAAAGTTAGGTTAGCTCAAAAAGTAAGGTTAGTTAAAAAAGTTAGGTTAGCTCAAAAAGTTAGGTTAGTTCAAAAAGTTAGGTTAGCTCAAAAAGTTAGGTTAGCTCAAAAATTTAGGTTAGCTCAAAAAGTTAGGTTAGCTCAAAAAGTTAGGTTAGCTCAAAAGGTTAGGTTAGCTCAAAATGTAAGGTAAGCTCACATGGTAAGCTCGAAAAGTAAGGTTACCCCAAAACGTTAAGTTAGCTTAAAATATTAGTTTATCTCAAAAGGTTAGGTTAGCTCAAAAAGTTAGGTTAGCTCAAAAAGTTCGGTTAGCTCAAACAGTTAGGTTAGCTCAAAATATTAGTTTAGATCACAAGGTTAGGTTAGCTCAAAAGGTTAGGTTAGCTCAAAATGTAAGGTAAGCTCACATGGTAAGGTAAGCTCGAAAAGTTAGGTTAGCCCAAAACGTTAAGTTAGCTCAAAATATTAGTTTATCTAAAAAGGTTAGGTTAGCTCAAAAAGTTAGGTTAGCTCAAAAAGTTAGGTTAGCTCAAAACGTAAGGTTAGCTCACAAGGATAGGTTAGCTCAAAAATAAAGGTAAGCTAACAAGTTTAGGTTAGCTCAAAAAGTTAGGTTAGGTCAAAAGGTTAGGTTAGCTCAAAAAGTAAGGTAAGCTCACAAGGTAAGGTTAGCTCGAAAAGTTAAGTTAGGTCAAAAGGTTAGGTTATGTCAAAAGGTTAGGTTAGTTCAAAAAGTTAGGTTAGGTCAAAAGGTTAGGTTAGCTCAAAAAGTAAGGTAAGCTCACAAGGTAAGGTTAGCTCGAAAAGTTAAGTTAGGTCAAAAGGTTAGGTTATGTCAAAAGGTTAGGTTAGTTCAAAAAGTTAGGTTAGGTCAAAAGGTTAGGTTAGCTCAAAAAGTAAGGTAAGCTCACAAGGTAAGGTTAGCTCGAAAAATTAAGTAAGTTCAAAACGTTAGGTTAGCTCAAAAAGTTAGGTAAGCTCAAAACGTAAGGTTTAATCAAAAGGTTAGGTTAGCTCAAAAAGTAAGGTAAGCTCACAAGGTAAGGTTAGCTCGAAAAGTTAAGTTAGGTCAAAAGGTTAGGTTAGGTCAAAAGGTTAGGATAGCTCAAAAAGTAAGGTAACCTCAAAAAGTTAAGTAAGTTCAAAACGTTAGGTTAGCTCAAAAAGTTAGGTTAGCTCAAAACGCAAGGTTTAATCAAAAGGTTAGTTAATCTAAAAAGTGAGGTTAGCTCAAAACGTTAAGTAAGTTCACAACGTTAGCGTTAGGTTAAAGTTAGGTTAGCTCAAAAAGTTAGGTTAGGTCAAAAGGTTATGTTAGCTCAAAAAGTAAGGTAAGCTCACATGGTAAGGTTAGCTCGAAAAGTTAGGTTAGCTCCAAACGTTAAGTTAGCTCAAAATATTAGTTTAGCTCAAAAGGTTAGGTTAGCTCAAAAAGTTAGGTTAGCTCAAACGTAAGGTTTAATCAAAAGGTTAGCTTAGCTCAAAAAGTTAGGTTAGCTCACAAGGATAGGCTAGCTCAAAAATAAAGGTTAGCTTACAAGGTTAGGTTAGCGCAAAAAGTTAGGTTAGGTCAAAAGGTTAGGTTAGCTCAAAAAGTAAGGTAAGCTCACAAGGTAAGGTTAGCTCGAAAAGTTAAGTTAGCTCAAAACGTTAAGTTAGCTCAAAATATTAGTTTAGCTCAAAAATTTAAGTTAGCTCAAAACGTAAGGTTTAATCAAAAGGTTAGTTAAGCTCAAAATATTAGTTAAGCTAAAAAGGTTGGGTTAGCTCAAAAAGTTAGGTTAGCTCAAAACCTAAGGTTTAATCAAAAGGTTAGTTAAGCTCAAAAAGTTAAGTTAGCTCAAAACGTCAAGTTTGCTCAAAATATTAGTTTAGCTCAAACGGTTAGGTTTGCTCAAAAAGTAAGGTTAGCTCAAAAAGTTAGGTTAGCTCAAAACGTTAAGTTAGCTCAAAAAGGTTGGGTTTGGTCAAAAGGTAAGGTAAGCTCAAAAAGTAAGGTAAGCTCACAAGGTTAGGTTAGCTCGAAAAGTTAAGTTAGGTCAAAAGGTTAGGTTATGTCAAAAGGTTAGGTTAGTTCAAAAAGTTAGGTTAGGTCAAAAGGTTAGGTTAGCTCAAAAAGTAAGGTAAGCTCACAAGGTAAGGTTAGCTCGAAAAGTTAAGTTAGGTCAAAAGGTTAGGTTAGGTCAAAAGGTTAGGTTAGCTCAAAAAGTAAGGTAACCTCAAAAAGTTAAGTAAGTTCAAAACGTTAGGTTAGCTCAAAAAGTAAGGTTAGCTCAAAACGTAAGGTTTAATCAAAAGGTTAGGTTAGCTCAAAAAGTAAGGTTAGCTCAAAACGTTAGGTTAGCTCAAAAAGGTTGGGTTTGGTCAAAAGGTAAGGTAAGCTCGCAAGGTAAGGTTAGCTCGAAAAGTTAAGTTAGGTCAAAAGGTAAGGTTAGGTCAAAAGGTTAGGTTAGCTCAAAAAGTAAGGTAACCTCAAAAAGTTAGGTTAGCTCAAAACGTTAAGTTAGCTCAAAATAGTGGTTTAGCTCAAAAGGTTGGGTTAGCTCAAAAAGTTAGGTTAGCTCAAAACGTAAGGTTTAATCAAAAGGTTAGTTAAGCTCAAAATATTAGTTAAGCTCAAAAGGTTGGGTTAGCTCAAAAAGTTAGGTTAGCTCAAAACCTAAGGTTTAATCAAAAGGTTAGTTAAGCTCAAAAAGTTAAGTAAGCTCAAAACGTTAAGTTAGCTCAAAATATTAGTTTAGCTCACAAGGTTGGGTTAGCTCAAAAAGTTAAGTAAGTTCAAAACGTTAGGTAAGCTCAAAAAGTTAGGTTAGCTCAAAACGTAAGGTTTAATCAAAAGGTTAGTTAAGCTAAAAAGTGAGGTTAGCTCAAAACGTTAAGTAAGTTCACAACGTTAGCGTTAGGTTAAAGTTAGGTTAGCTCAAAAAGTTAGGTTAGCTCAAAATATTAGTTTAGCTCAAAAGGTTAGGTTAGCTCAAAAAGTTAAGTTAGGTCAAAAGGTTAGGTTATGTCAAAAGGTTAGGTTAGTTCAAAAAGTTAGGTTAGGTCAAAAGGTTAGGTTAGCTCAAAAAGTAAGGTAAGCTCACAAGGTAAGGTTAGCTCGAAAAGTTAAGTTAGGTCAAAAGGTTAGGTTAGGTCAAAAGGTTAGGTTAGGTCAAAAGGTTAGGTTAGCTCAAAAAGTAAGGTAACCTCAAAAAGTTAAGTAAGTTCAAAACGTTAGGTTAGCTCAAAAAGTTAGGTTAGCTCAAAACGCAAGGTTTAATCAAAAGGTTAGTTAAGCTAAAAAGTGAGGTTAGCTCAAAACGTTAAGTAAGTTCACAAAGTTAATATTAGTTTAGCTCAAAAGGTTAGGTTAGCTCAAAAATTTAAGTTAGCTCAAAACGTAAGGTTTAATCAAAAGGTTAGTTAAGCTCAAAATATTAGTTAAGCTCAAAAGGTTGGGTTAGCTCAAAAAGTTAGGTTAGCTCAAAACCTAAGGTTTAATCAAAAGGTTAGTTAAGCTCAAAAAGTTAAGTAAGCTCAAAACGTCAAGTTAGCTCAAAATATTAGTTAAGCTCAAACGGTTAGGTTTGCTCAAAAAGTAAGGTTAGGTTTTTTAATCAAAAGGTTAGGTTAGCTCAAAACGTTAGGTTAGCTCAAAAAGGTTGGGTTTGGTCAAAAGGTAAGGTAAGCTCACAAGGTAAGGTTAGCTCGAAAAGTTAAGTTAGGTCAAAAGGTTAGGTTAGGTCAAAAGGTTAGGTTAGCTCAAAAAGTAAGGTAACCTCAAAAAGTTAGGTTAGCTCAAAACGTTAAGTTAGCTCAAAATATTGGTTTAGCTCAAAAGGTTGGGTTAGCTCAAAAAAATAGGTTAGCTCAAAACGTAAGGTTTAATCAAAAGGTTAGTTAAGCTCAAAATATTAGTTTAGCTCAAAAGGTTGGGTTAGCTCATAAAGTTAGGTTAGCTCAAAACCTAAGGTTTAATCAAAAGGTTAGTTAAGCTCAAAAAGTTAAGTTAGCTCAAAACGTCAAGTTTGCTCAAAATATTAGTTAAGCTCAAACGGTTAGATTTGCTCAAAAAGTTAGGTTAGCTCAAAAAGTTAGGTTAGCTCAAAACGTTAAGTTAGCTCAAAATATTAGTTTAGCTCAAAAGGTTAGGTTAGCTCAAAAAGTTAAGTTAGGTCAAAAGGTTAGGTTATGTCAAAAGGTTAGGTTAGTTCAAAAAGTTAGGTTAGGTCAAAAGGTTAGGTTAGCTCAAAAAGTAAGGTAAGCTCACAAGGTAAGGTTAGCTCGAAAAGTTAAGTTAGGTCAAAAGGTTAGGTTAGGTCAAAAGGTTAGGTTAGCTCAAAAAGTAAGGTAACCTCAAAAAGTTAAGTAAGTTCAAAACGTTAGGTTAGCTCAAAAAGTTAGGTTAGTTCAAAACGCAAGGTTTAATCAAAAGGTAAGTTAAGCTAAAAAGTGAGGTTAGCTCAAAACGTTAAGTAAGTTCACAACGTTAGCGTTAGGTTAAAGTTAGGTTAGCTCAAAAAGTTAGGTTAGGTCAAAAGGTTAGGTTAGCTCAAAAAGTAAGGTAAGCTCACATGGTAAGGTTAGCTCGAAAAGTTAGGTTAGCTCCAAACGTTAAGTTAGCTCAAAATATTAGTTTAGCTAAAAAGGTTGGGTTATGTCAAAAGGTTAGGTTAGTTCAAAAAGTTAGGTTAGGTCAAAAGGTTAGGTTAGCTCAAAAAGTAAGGTAAGCTCACAAGGTAAGGTTAGCTCGAAAAATTAAGTAAGTTCAAAACGTTAGGTTAGCTCAAAAAGTTAGGTAAGCTCAAAACGTAAGGTTTAATCAAAAGGTTAGGTTAGCTCAAAAAGTAAGGTTAGCTCAAAAGGTAAGGTAAGCTCACATGGTAAGGTTAGCTCGAAAAGTTAGGTTAGCTCCAAACGTTAAGTTAGCTCAAAATATTAGTTTAGCTAAAAAGGTTGGGTTATGTCAAAAGGTTAGGTTAGTTCAAAAAGTTAGGTTAGGTCAAAAGGTTAGGTTAGCTCAAAAAGTAAGGTAACCTCAAAAAGTTAAGTAAGTTCAAAACGTTAGGTTAGCTCAAAAAGTAAGGTTAGCTCAAAACGTAAGGTTTAATCAAAAGGTTAGGTTAGCTCAAAAAGTAAGGTTAGCTCAAAACGTTAGGTTAGCTCAAAAAGGTTGGGTTTGGTCAAAAGGTAAGGTAAGCTCACAAGGTAAGGTTAGCTCGAAAAGTTAAGTTAGGTCAAAAGGTTAGGTTAGGTCAAAAGGTTAGGTTAGCTCAAAAAGTAAGGTAACCTCAAAAAGTTAGGTTAGCTCAAAATATTGGTTTAGCTCAAAAGGTTGGGTTAGCTCAAAAAGTTAGGTTAGCTCAAAACGTAAGGTTTAATCAAAAGGTTAGTTAAGCTCAAAATATTAGTTAAGCTCAAAAGGTTGGGTTAGCTCAAAAAGTTAGGTTAGCTCAAAACCTAAGGTTTAATCAAAAGGTTAGTTAAGCTCAAAAAGTTAAGTAAGCTCAAAACGTCAAGTTTGCACAAAATATTAGTTAAGCTCAAACGGTTAGGTTTGCTCAAAAAGTAAGGTTAGCTCAAAAAGTTAGGTTAGCTCAAAACGTTAAGTTAGCTCAAAATATTAGTTTAGCTCACAAGGTTGGGTTAGCTCAAAAAGTTAAGTAAGTTCAAAACGTTAGGTAAGCTCAAAAAGTTAGGTTAGCTCAAAACGTAAGGTTTAATCAAAAGGTTAGTTAAGCTAAAAAGTGAGGTTAGCTCAAAACGTTAAGTAAGTTCACAACGTTAGCGTTAGGTTAAAGTTAGGTTAGCTCAAAAAGTTAGGTTAGCTCAAAATATTAGTTTAGCTCAAAAGGTTAGGTTAGCTCAAAAAGTTAAGTTAGGTCAAAAGGTTAGGTTATGTCAAAAGGTTAGGTTAGCTCAAAAAGTAAGGTAACCTCAAAAAGTTAAGTAAGTTCAAAACGTTAGGTTAGCTCAAAAAGTTAGGTCAAAAGGTTAGGTTAGCTCAAAAAGTAAGGTTAGCTCAAAAAGTTAGGTTAGCTCAAAACGTTAAGTTAGCTCAAAATATTAGTTTAGCTCAAAAGGTTAGGTTAGCTCAAAAAGTTAGGTTAGCTCAAAAAGTTAGGTTAGCTCAAAAAGTTAGGTTAGCTCAAAAAGTAAGGTTAGTTAAAAAAGTTAGGTTAGCTCAAAAAGTTAGGTTAGTTCAAAAAGTTAGGTTAGCTCAAAAAGTTAGGTTAGCTCAAAAATTTAGGTTAGCTCAAAAAGTTAGGTTAGCTCAAAAAGTTAGGTTAGCTGAAAAGGTTAGGTTAGCTCAAAATGTAAGGTAAGCTCACATGGTAAGCTCGAAAAGTAAGGTTACCCCAAAACGTTAAGTTAGCTTAAAATATTAGTTTATCTCAAAAGGTTAGGTTAGCTCAAAAAGTAAGGTTAGCTCAAAAAGTTAGGTTAGCTCAAAAAGTTCGGTTAGCTCAAACAGTTAGGTTAGCTCAAAATATTAGTTTAGATCAAAAGGTTAGGTTAGCTCAAAAGGTTAGGTTAGCTCAAAATGTAAGGTAAGCTCACATGGTAAGGTAAGCTCGAAAAGTTAGGTTAGCCCAAAACGTTAAGTTAGCTCAAAATATTAGTTTATCTAAAAAGGTTAGGTTAGCTCAAAAAGTTAGGTTAGCTCAAAACGTAAGGTTAGCTCACAAGGATAGGTTAGCTCAAAAATAAAGGTAAGCTAACAAGTTTAGGTTAGCTCAAAAAGTTAGGTTAGGTCAAAAGGTTAGGTTAGCTCAAAAAGTAAGGTAAGCTCACAAGGTAAGGTTAGCTCGAAAAGTTAAGTTAGGTCAAAAGGTTAGGTTATGTCAAAAGGTTAGGTTAGTTCAAAAAGTTAGGTTAGGTCAAAAGGTTAGGTTAGCTCAAAAAGTAAGGTAAGCTCACAAGGTAAGGTTAGCTCGAAAAGTTAAGTTAGGTCAAAAGGTTAGGTTATGTCAAAAGGTTAGGTTAGTTCAAAAAGTTAGGTTAGGTCAAAAGGTTAGGTTAGCTCAAAAAGTAAGGTAAGCTCACAAGGTAAGGTTAGCTCGAAAAATTAAGTAAGTTCAAAACGTTAGGTTAGCTCAAAAAGTTAGGTAAGCTCAAAACGTAAGGTTTAATCAAAAGGTTAGGTTAGCTCAAAAAGTAAGGTTAGCTCAAAACGTTAGGTTAGCTCAAAAAGGTTGGGTTTGGTCAAAAGGTAAGGTAAGCTCTCAAGGTAAGGTTAGCTCGAAAAGTTAAGTTAGGTCAAAAGGTTAGGTTAGGTCAAAAGGTTAGGTTAGCTCAAAAAGTAAGGTAAGCTCACAAGGTAAGGTTAGCTCGAAAAGTTAAGTTAGGTCAAAAGGTTAGGTTAGGTCAAAAGGTTAGGATAGCTCAAAAAGTAAGGTAACCTCAAAAAGTTAAGTAAGTTCAAAACGTTAGGTTAGCTCAAAAAGTTAGGTTAGCTCAAAACGCAAGGTTTAATCAAAAGGTTAGTTAATCTAAAAAGTGAGGTTAGCTCAAAACGTTAAGTAAGTTCACAACGTTAGCGTTAGGTTAAAGTTAGGTTAGCTCAAAAAGTTAGGTTAGGTCAAAAGGTTATGTTAGCTCAAAAAGTAAGGTAAGCTCACATGGTAAGGTTAGCTCGAAAAGTTAGGTTAGCTCCAAACGTTAAGTTAGCTCAAAATATTAGTTTAGCTCAAAAGGTTAGGTTAGCTCAAAAAGTTAGGTTAGCTCAAACGTAAGGTTTAATCAAAAGGTTAGCTTAGCTCAAAAAGTTAGGTTAGCTCACAAGGATAGGCTAGCTCAAAAATAAAGGTTAGCTTACAAGGTTAGGTTAGCGCAAAAAGTTAGGTTAGGTCAAAAGGTTAGGTTAGCTCAAAAAGTAAGGTAAGCTCACAATGTAAGGTTAGCTCGAAAAGTTAAGTTAGCTCAAAACGTTAAGTTAGCTCAAAATATTAGTTTAGCTCAAAAATTTAAGTTAGCTCAAAACGTAAGGTTTAATCAAAAGGTTAGTTAAGCTCAAAATATTAGTTAAGCTAAAAAGGTTGGGTTAGCTCAAAAAGTTAGGTTAGCTCAAAACCTAAGGTTTAATCAAAAGGTTAGTTAAGCTCAAAAAGTTAAGTTAGCTCAAAACGTCAAGTTTGCTCAAAATATTAGTTTAGCTCAAACGGTTAGGTTTGCTCAAAAAGTAAGGTTAGCTCAAAAAGTTAGGTTAGCTCAAAACGTTAAGTTAGCTCAAAAAGGTTGGGTTTGGTCAAAAGGTAAGGTAAGCTCAAAAAGTAAGGTAAGCTCACAAGGTTAGGTTAGCTCGAAAAGTTAAGTTAGGTCAAAAGGTTAGGTTATGTCAAAAGGTTAGGTTAGTTCAAAAAGTTAGGTTAGGTCAAAAGGTTAGGTTAGCTCAAAAAGTAAGGTAAGCTCACAAGGTAAGGTTAGCTCGAAAAGTTAAGTTAGGTCAAAAGGTTAGGTTAGGTCAAAAGGTTAGGTTAGCTCAAAAAGTAAGGTAACCTCAAAAAGTTAAGTAAGTTCAAAACGTTAGGTTAGCTCAAAAAGTAAGGTTAGCTCAAAACGTAAGGTTTAATCAAAAGGTTAGGTTAGCTCAAAAAGTAAGGTTAGCTCAAAACGTTAGGTTAGCTCAAAAAGGTTGGGTTTGGTCAAAAGGTAAGGTAAGCTCGCAAGGTAAGGTTAGCTCGAAAAGTTAATTTAGGTCAAAAGGTAAGGTTAGGTCAAAAGGTTAGGTTAGCTCAAAAAGTAAGGTAACCTCAAAAAGTTAGGTTAGCTCAAAACGTTAAGTTAGCTCAAAATAGTGGTTTAGCTCAAAAGGTTGGGTTAGCTCAAAAAGTTAGGTTAGCTCAAAACGTAAGGTTTAATCAAAAGGTTAGTTAAGCTCAAAATATTAGTTAAGCTCAAAAGGTTGGGTTAGCTCAAAAAGTTAGGTTAGCTCAAAACCTAAGGTTTAATCAAAAGGTTAGTTAAGCTCAAAAAGTTAAGTAAGCTCAAAACGTTAAGTTAGCTCAAAATATTAGTTTAGCTCACAAGGTTGGGTTAGCTCAAAAAGTTAAGTAAGTTCAAAACGTTAGGTAAGCTCAAAAAGTTAGGTTAGCTCAAAACGTAAGGTTTAATCAAAAGGTTAGTTAAGCTAAAAAGTGAGGTTAGCTCAAAACGTTAAGTAAGTTCACAACGTTAGCGTTAGGTTAAAGTTAGGTTAGCTCAAAAAGTTAGGTTAGCTCAAAATATTAGTTTAGCTCAAAAGGTTAGGTTAGCTCAAAAAGTTAAGTTAGGTCAAAAGGTTAGGTTATGTCAAAAGGTTAGGTTAGTTCAAAAAGTTAGGTTAGGTCAAAAGGTTAGGTTAGCTCAAAAAGTAAGGTAAGCTCACAAGGTAAGGTTAGCTCGAAAAGTTAAGTTAGGTCAAAAGGTTAGGTTAGGTCAAAAGGTTAGGTTAGGTCAAAAGGTTAGGTTAGCTCAAAAAGTAAGGTAACCTCAAAAAGTTAAGTAAGTTCAAAACGTTAGGTTAGCTCAAAAAGTTAGGTTAGCTCAAAAAGTTAGGTTAGCTCAAAACGTTAAGTTAGCTCAAAATATTAGTTTAGCTCAAAAATTTAAGTTAGCTCAAAACGTAAGGTTTAATCAAAAGGTTAGTTAAGCTCAAAATATTAGTTAAGCTAAAAAGGTTGGGTTAGCTCAAAAAGTTAGGTTAGCTCAAAACCTAAGGTTTAATCAAAAGGTTAGTTAAGCTCAAAAAGTTAAGTTAGCTCAAAACGTCAAGTTTGCTCAAAATATTAGTTTAGCTCAAACGGTTAGGTTTGCTCAAAAAGTAAGGTTAGCTCAAAAAGTTAGGTTAGCTCAAAACGTTAAGTTAGCTCAAAAAGGTTGGGTTTGGTCAAAAGGTAAGGTAAGCTCACAAGGTAAGGTTAGCTCGAAAAGTTAAGTTAGTTCAAAACGTTAAGTTAGCTCAAAATATTAGTTTAGCTCAAAAATTTAAGTTAGCTCAAAACGTAAGGTTTAATCAAAAGGTTAGTTAAGCTCAAAATATTAGTTAAGCTAAAAAGGTTGGGTTAGCTCAAAAAGTTAGGTTAGCTCAAAACCTAAGGTTTAATCAAAAGGTTAGTTAAGCTCAAAAAGTTAAGTTAGCTCAAAACGTCAAGTTTGCTCAAAATATTAGTTTAGCTCAAACGGTTAGGTTTGCTCAAAAAGTTAGGTTAGCTCAAAACGTTAAGTTAGGTCAAAAAGGTTGGGTTTGGTCAAAAGGTAAGGTAAGCTCACAAGGTAAGGTTAGCTCGAAAAGTTAAGTTAGGTCAAAAGGTTAGGTTAGGTCAAAAGGTTAGGTTAGCTCAAAAAGTAAGGTAAGCTCACAAGGTAAGGTTAGCTCGAAAAGTTAAGTTAGGTCAAAAGGTTAGGTTAGGTCAAAAGGTTAGGTTAGCTCAAAAAGTAAGGTAACCTCAAAAAGTTAAGTAAGTTCAAAACGTTAGGTTAGCTCAAAAAGTTAGGTTAGCTCAAAACGCAAGGTTTAATCAAAAGGTTAGTTAATCTAAAAAGTGAGGTTAGCTCAAAACGTTAAGTAAGTTCACAACGTTAGCGTTAGGTTAAAGTTAGGTTAGCTCAAAAAGTTAGGTTAGGTCAAAAGGTTAGGTTAGCTCAAAAAGTTAGGTTAGCTCCAAACGTTAAGTTAGCTCAAAATATTAGTTTAGCTCAAAAGGTTAGGTTAGCTCAAAAAGATAGGTTAGCTCAAACGTAAGGTTTAATCAAAAGGTTAGCTTAGCTCAAAAAGTTAGGTTAGCTCACAAGGATAGGCTAGCTCAAAAATAAAGGTTAGCTTACAAGGTTAGGTTAGCTCAAAAAGTTAGGTTAGGTCAAAAGGTTAGGTTAGCTCAAAAAGTAAGGTAAGCTCACAAGGTAACGTTAGCTCGAAAAGTTAAGTTAGCTCAAAACGTTAAGTTAGCTCAAAATATTAGTTTAGCTCAAAAATTTAAGTTAGCTCAAAACGTAAGGTTTAATCAAAAGGTTAGTTAAGCTCAAAATATTAGTTAAGCTCAAAAGGTTGGGTTAGCTCAAAAAGTTAGGTTAGCTCAACACCTAAGGTTTAATCAAAAGGTTAGTTAAGCTCAAATAGTTAAGTTAGCTCAAAACGTCAAGTTTGCTCAAAATATTAGTTTAGCTCAAACGGTTAGGTTTGCTCAAAAAGTAAGGTTAGCTCAAAAAGTTAGGTTAGCTCAAAACGTTAAGTTAGCTCAAAATATTAGTTTAGCTCAAAAGGTTGGGTTAGCTCAAAAAGTAAGGTTAGCTCAGACCGTTAGGTAAGCTCAAAAAGTTAGGTTAGCTCAAAACGTAAGGTTTAATCAAAAGGTTAGTTAAGCTAAAAAGTGAGGTTAGCTCAAAACGTTAAGTAAGTTCACAACGTTAGCGTTAGGTTAAAGTTAGGTTAGCTCAAAAAGTTAGGTTAGCTCAAAATATTAGTTTAGCTCAGAAGGTTAGGTTAGCTCAAAAAGTTAGGTTAGCTCAAAAAGTAAGGTTAGCTCAAAAAGTTAGGTTAGCTCAAAAAGTTAGGTTAGCTCAAAAAGTTAGGTTAGTTCAAAAAGTTAGGTTAGCTCAAAAAGTTAGGTTAGCTCAAAAAGTTAGGTTAGCTCAAAAGGTTAGGTTAGCTCAAAATGTAAGGTAAGCTCACATGGTAAGGTAAGCTCGAAAAGTAAGGTTACCCCAAAACGTTAAGTTAGCTCAAAATATTAGTTTATCTCAAAAGGTTAGGTTAGCTCAAAAAGTTAGGTAAGCTCAAAATATTAGTTTAGATCAAAAGGTTAGGTTAGCTCAAAAGGTTAGGTTAGCTCAAAATGTAAGGTAAGCTCACATGGTAAGGTAAGCTCGAAAAGTTAGGTTAGCCCAAAACGTTAAGTTAGCTCAAAATATTAGTTTATCTAAAAAGGTTAGGTTAGCTCAAAAAGTTAGGTTAGCTCAAAAAGTTAGGTTAGCTCAAAACGTAAGGTTAGCTCACAAGGATAGGTTAGCTCAAAAATAAAGGTAAGCTAACAAGGTTAGGTTAGCTCAAAAAGTTAGGTTAGGTCAAAAGGTTAGGTTAGCTCAAAAAGTAAGGTAAGCTCACAAGGTAAGGTTAGCTCGAAAAGTTAAGTTAGGTCAAAAGGTTAGGTTAGGTCAAAAGGTTAGGTTAGGTCAAAAGGTTAGGTTAGCTCAAAAAGTAAGGTAACCTCAAAAAGTTAAGTAAGTTCAAAACGTTAGGTTAGCTCAAAAAGTTAGGTTAGCTCAAAACGTAAGGTTTAATCAAAAGGTTAGGTTAGCTCAAAAAGTAAGGGTAGCTCAAAACGTTAGGTTAGCTCTAAAAGGTTGGGTTTGGTCAAAAGGTAAGGTAAGCTCACAAGGTAAGGTTAGCTCGAAAAGTTAAGTTAGGTCAAAAGGTTAGGTTAGGTCAAAAGGTTAGGTTAGCTCAAAAAGTAAGGTAACCTCAAAAAGTTAGGTTTGGTCAAAAGGTAAGGTAAGCTCACAAGGTAAGGTTAGCTCGAAAAGTTAAGTTAGGTCAAAAGGTTAGGTTATGTCAAAAGGTTAGGTTAGTTCAAAAAGTTAGGTTAGGTCAAAAGGTTAGGTTAGCTCAAAAAGTAAGGTAAGCTCACAAGGTTAGGTTAGCTCGAAAGGTTAGGTTAGTTCAAAAAGTTAGGTTAGGTCAAAAGGTTAGGTTAGCTCAAAAAGTAAGGTAAGCTCACAAGGTAAGGTTAGCTCGAAAAGTTAAGTTAGGTCAAAAGGTTAGGTTAGGTCAAAAGGTTAGGTTAGCTCAAAAAGTAAGGTAACCTCAAAAAGTTAAGTAAGTTCAAAACGTTAGGTTAGCTCAAAAAGTAAGGTTAGCTCAAAACGTAAGGTTTAATCAAAAGGTTAGGTTAGCTCAAAAAGTAAGGTTAGCTCAAAACGTTAGGTTAGCTCAAAAAGTTTGGGTTTGGTCAAAAGGTAAGGTAAGCTCACAAGGTAAGGTTAGCTCGAAAAGTTAAGTTAGGTCAAAAGGTTAGGTTAGCTCAAAAAGTTAGGTTAGCTCAAACGTAAGGTTTAATCAAAAGGTTAGCTTAGCTCAAAAAGTTAGGCTAGCTCACAAGGATAGGCTAGCTCAAAAATAAAGGTTAGCTTACAAGGTTAGGTTAGCGCAAAAAGTTAGGTTAGGTCAAAAGGTTAGGTTAGCTCAAAAAGTAAGGTAAGCTCACAAGGTAACGTTAGCTCGAAAAGTTAAGTTAGCTCAAAACGTTAAGTTAGCTCAAAATATTAGTTTAGCTCAAAAATTTAAGTTAGCTCAAAACGTAAGGTTTAATCAAAAGGTTAGTTAAGCTCAAAATATTAGTTAAGCTCAAAAGGTTGGGTTAGCTCAAAAACTTAGGTTAGCTCAAAACCTAAGGTTTAATCAAAAGGTTAGTTAAGCTCAAAAAGTTAAGTTAGCTCAAAACGTCAAGTTTGCTCAAAATATTAGTTTAGCTCAAACGGTTAGGTTTGCTCAAAAAAGTAAGGTTAGCTCAAAAAGTTAGGTTAGCTCAAAACGTTAAGTTAGCTCAAAAAGGTTGGGTTTGGTCAAAAGGTAAGGTAAGCTCAAAAAGTAAGGTAAGCTCACAAGGTTAGGTTAGCTCGAAAAGTTAAGTTAGGTCAAAAGGTTAGGTTATGTCAAAAGGTTAGGTTAGTTCAAAAAGTTAGGTTAGGTCAAAAGGTTAGGTTAGCTCAAAAAGTAAGGTAAGCTCACAAGGTAAGGTTAGCTCGAAAAGTTAAGTTAGGTCAAAAGGTTAGGTTAGGTCAAAAGGTTAGGTTAGCTCAAAAAGTAAGGTAACCTCAAAAAGTTAGGTTAGCTCAAAACGTTAAGTTAGCTCAAAATATTGGTTTAGCTCAAAAGGTTGGGTTAGCTCAAAAAGTTAGGTTAGCTCAAAACGTAAGGTTTAATCAAAAGGTTAGTTAAGCTCAAAATATTAGTTAAGCTCAAAAGGTTGGGTTAGCTCAAAAAGTTAGGTTAGCTCAAAACCTAAGGTTTAATCAAAAGGTTAGTTAAGCTCAAAAAGTTAAGTAAGCTCAAAACGTCAAGTTTGCTCAAAATATTAGTTAAGCTCAAACGGTTAAGTTTGCTCAAAAAGTAAGGTTAGCTCAAAAAGTTAGGTTAGCTCAAAACGTTAAGTTAGCTCAAAATATTAGTTTAGCTCACAAGGTTGGGTTAGCTCAAAAAGTTAAGTAAGTTCAAAACGTTAGGTAAGCTCAAAAAGTTAGGTTAGCTCAAAACGTAAGGTTTAATCAAAAGGTTAGTTAAGCTAAAAAGTGAGGTTAGCTCAAAACGTTAAGTAAGTTCACAACGTTAGCGTTAGGTTAAAGTTAGGTTAGCTCAAAAAGTTAGGTTAGCTCAAAATATTAGTTTAGCTCAAAAGGTTAGGTTAGCTCAAAAAGTTAAGTTAGGTCAAAAGGTTAGGTTATGTCAAAAGGTTAGGTTAGCTCAAAAAGTAAGGTAACCTCAAAAAGTTAAGTAAGTTCAAAACGTTAGGTTAGCTCAAAAAGTTAGGTCAAAAGGTTAGGTTAGCTCAAAAAGTAAGGTTAGCTCAAAAAGTTAGGTTAGCTCAAAACGTTAAGTTAGCTCAAAATATTAGTTTAGCTCAAAAGGTTAGGTTAGCTCAAAAAGTTAGGTTAGCTCAAAAAGTTAGGTTAGCTCAAAAAGTTAGGTTAGCTCAAAAAGTAAGGTTAGTTAAAAAAGTTAGGTTAGCTCAAAAAGTTAGGTTAGTTCAAAAAGTTAGGTTAGCTCAAAAAGTTAGGTTAGCTCAAAAATTTAGGTTAGCTCAAAAAAATAGGTTAGCTCAAAAAGTTAGGTTAGCTCAAAAGGTTAGGTTAGCTCAAAATGTAAGGTAAGCTCACATGGTAAGCTCGAAAAGTAAGGTTACCCCAAAACGTTAAGTTAGCTTAAAATATTAGTTTATCTCAAAAGGTTAGGTTAGCTCAAAAAGTTAGGTTAGCTCAAAAAGTTAGGTTAGCTCAAACAGTTAGGTTAGCTCAAAATATTAGTTTAGATCAAAAGGTTAGGTTAGCTCAAAAGGTTAGGTTAGCTCAAAATGTAAGGTAAGCTCACATGGTAAGGTAAGCTCGAAAAGTTAGGTTAGCCCAAAACGTTAAGTTAGCTCAAAATATTAGTTTATCTAAAAAGGTTAGGTTAGCTCAAAAAGTTAGGTTAGCTCAAAAAGTTAGGTTAGCTCAAAACGTAAGGTTAGCTCACAAGGATAGGTTAGCTCAAAAATAAAGGTAAGCTAACAAGTTTAGGTTAGCTCAAAAAGTTAGGTTAGGTCAAAAGGTTAGGTTAGCTCAAAAAGTAAGGTAAGCTCACAAGGTAAGGTTAGCTCGAAAAGTTAAGTTAGGTCAAAAGGTTAGGTTATGTCAAAAGGTTAGGTTAGTTCAAAAAGTTAGGTTAGGTCAAAAGGTTAGGTTAGCTCAAAAAGTAAGGTAAGCTCACAAGGTAAGGTTAGCTCGAAAAGTTAAGTTAGGTCAAAAGGTTAGGTTATGTCAAAAGGTTAGGTTAGTTCAAAAAGTTAGGTTAGGTCAAAAGGTTAGGTTAGCTCAAAAAGTAAGGTAAGCTCACAAGGTAAGGTTAGCTCGAAAAATTAAGTAAGTTCAAAACGTTAGGTTAGCTCAAAAAGTTAGGTTAGTTCAAAAAGTTAGGTTAGCTCAAAAAGTTAGGTTAGCTCAAAAAGTTAGGTTAGCTCAAAAGGTTAGGTTAGCTCAAAATGTAAGGTAAGCTCACATGGTAAGGTAAGCTCGAAAAGTAAGGTTACCCCAAAACGTTAAGTTAGCTCAAAATATTAGTTTATCTAAAAAGGTTAGGTTATGTCAAAAGGTTAGGTTAGTTCAAAAAGTTAGGTTAGCTCAAAAAGTTAGGTTAGCTCAAAAAGTTAGGTTAGCTCAAAATATTAGTTTAGATCAAAAGGTTAGGTTAGCTCAAAAGGTTAGGTTAGCTCAAAATGTAAGGTAAGCTCACATGGTAAGGTAAGCTCGAAAAGTTAGGTTAGCCCAAAACGTTAAGTTAGCTCAAAATATTAGTTTATCTA
This sequence comes from Orthosia cruda, assembly GCA_964057195.1. Taxonomy (NCBI): domain Eukaryota; kingdom Metazoa; phylum Arthropoda; class Insecta; order Lepidoptera; family Noctuidae; genus Orthosia; species Orthosia cruda. The sequence goes on from OZ059827.1 coordinate 29,480,606, forward strand.
AAAAGGTTAGGTTAGCTCAAAAAGTAAGGTAACCTCAAAAAGTTAGGTTTGGTCAAAAGGTAAGGTAAGCTCACAAGGTAAGGTTAGCTCGAAAAGTTAAGTTAGGTCAAAAGGTTAGGTTATGTCAAAAGGTTAGGTTAGTTCAAAAAGTTAGGTTAGGTCAAAAGGTTAGGTTAGCTCAAAAAGTAAGGTAACCTCAAAAAGTTAAGTAAGTTCAAAACGTTAGGTTAGCTCAAAAAGTAAGGTTAGCTCAAAACGTAAGGTTTAATCAAAAGGTTAGGTTAGCTCAAAAAGTAAGGTTAGCTCAAAACGTTAGGTTAGCTCAAAAAGGTTGGGTTTGGTCAAAAGGTAAGGTAAGCTCACAAGGTAAGGTTAGCTCGAAAAGTTAAGTTAGGTCAAAAGGTTAGCTTAGGTCAAAAGGTTAGGTTAGCTCAAAAAGTAAGGTAACCTCAAAAAGTTAGGTTTGGTCAAAAGGTAAGGTAAGCTCACAAGGTAAGGTTAGCTCGAAAAGTTAAGTTAGGTCAAAAGGTTAGGTTATGTCAAAAGGTTAGGTTAGTTCAAAAAGTTAGGTTAGGTCAAAAGGTTAGGTTAGCTCAAAAAGTAAGGTAAGCTCACAAGGTTAGGTTAGCTCGAAAAGTTAAGTTAGGTCAAAAGGTTAGGTTATGTCAAAAGGTTAGGTTAGTTCAAAAAGTTAGGTTAGGTCAAAAGGTTAGGTTAGCTCAAAAAGTAAGGTAAGCTCACAAGGTAAGGTTAGCTCGAAAAGTTAAGTTAGGTCAAAAGGTTAGGTTAGGTCAAAAGGTTAGGTTAGCTCAAGAAGTAAGGTAACCTCAAAAAGTTAAGTAAGTTCAAAACGTTAGGTTAGCTCAAAAAGTTAGGTTAGCTCAAAACGTAAGGTTTAATCAAAAGGTTAGGTTAGCTCAAAAAGTAAGGTTAGCTCAAAACGTTAGGTTAGCTCAAAAAGGTTGGGTTTGGTCAAAAGGTAAGGTAAGCTCACAAGGTAAGGTTAGCTCGAAAAGTTAAGTTAGGTCAAAAGGTTAGGTTAGGTCAAAAGGTTAGGTTAGCTCAAAAAGTAAGGTTAGCTCAAAAAGTTAGGTTAGCTCAAAACGTTAAGTTAGCTCAAAATATTAGTTTAGCTCAAAAGGTTAGGTTAGCTCAAAAAGTTAGGTTAGCTCAAAAAGTTAGGTTAGCTCAAAAAGTTAGGTTAGCTCAAAAAGTAAGGTTAGTTAAAAAAGTTAGGTTAGCTCAAAAAGTTAGGTTAGCTCAAAAAGTTAGGTTAGCTCAAAATATTAGTTTAGATCAAAAGGTTAGGTTAGCTCAAAAGGTTAGGTTAGCTCAAAATGTAAGGTAAGCTCACATGGTAAGGTAAGCTCGAAAAGTTAGGTTAGCCCAAAACGTTAAGTTAGCTCAAAATATTAGTTTATCTAAAAAGGTTAGGTTAGCTCAAAAAGTTAAGTTAGCTCAAAAAGTTAGGTTAGCTCAAAACGTAAGGTTAGCTCACAAGGATAGGTTAGCTCAAAAATAAAGGTAAGCTAACAAGGTTAGGCTAGCTCAAAAAGTTAGGTTAGGTCAAAAGGTTAGGTTAGCTCAAAAAGTAAGGTAAGCTCACAAGGTAAGGTTAGCTCGAAAAGTTAAGTTAGGTCAAAAGGTTAGGTTAGGTCAAAAGGTTAGGTTAGCTCAAAAAGTAAGGTAACCTCAAAAAGTTAAGTAAGTTCAAAACGTTAGGTTAGCTCAAAAAGTAAGGTTAGCTCAAAACGTAAGGTTTAATCAAAAGGTTAGGTTAGCTCAAAAAGTAAGGTTAGCTCAAAACGTTAGGTTAGCTCAAAAAGGTTGGGTTTGGTCAAAAGGTAAGGTAAGCTCACAAGGTAAGGTTAGCTCGAAAAGTTAAGTTAGGTCAAAAGGTTAGGTTAGGTCAAAAGGTTAGGTTAGCTCAAAAAGTAAGGTAACCTCAAAAAGTTAGGTTAGCTCAAAATATTGGTTTAGCTCAAAAGGTTGGGTTAGCTCAAAAAGTTAGGTTAGCTCAAAACGTAAGGTTTAATCAAAAGGTTAGTTAAGCTCAAAATATTAGTTAAGCTCAAAAGGTTGGGTTAGCTCAAAAAGTTAGGTTAGCTCAAAACCTAAGGTTTAATCAAAAGGTTAGTTAAGCTCAAAAAGTTAAGTAAGCTCAAAACGTCAAGTTTGCTCAAAATATTAGTTAAGCTCAAACGGTTAGGTTTGCTCAAAAAGTAAGGTTAGCTCAAAAAGTTAGGTTAGCTCAAAACGTTAAGTTAGCTCAAAATATTAGTTTAGCTCACAAGGTTGGGTTAGCTCAAAAAGTTAAGTAAGTTCAAAACGTTAGGTAAGCTCAAAAAGTTAGGTTAGCTCAAAACGTAAGGTTTAATCAAAAGGTTAGTTAAGCTAAAAAGTGAGGTTAGCTCAAAACGTTAAGTAAGTTCACAACGTTAGCGTTAGGTTAAAGTTAGGTTAGCTCAAAAAGTTAGGTTAGCTCAAAATATTAGTTTAGCTCAAAAGGTTAGGTTAGCTCAAAAAGTTAAGTTAGGTCAAAAGGTTAGGTTATGTCAAAAGGTTAGGTTAGCTCAAAAAGTAAGGTAACCTCAAAAAGTTAAGTAAGTTCAAAACGTTAGGTTAGCTCAAAAAGTTAGGTCAAAAGGTTAGGTTAGCTCAAAAAGTAAGGTTAGCTCAAAAAGTTAGGTTAGCTCAAAACGTTAAGTTAGCTCAAAATATTAGTTTAGCTCAAAAGGTTAGGTTAGCTCAAAAAGTTAGGTTAGCTCAAAAAGTTAGGTCAGCTCAAAAAGTTAGGTTAGCTCAAAAAGTAAGGTTAGTTAAAAAAGTTAGGTTAGCTCAAAAAGTTAGGTTAGTTCAAAAAGTTAGGTTAGCTCAAAAAGTTAGGTTAGCTCAAAAATTTAGGTTAGCTCAAAAAGTTAGGTTAGCTCAAAAAGTTAGGTTAGCTCAAAAGGTTAGGTTAGCTCAAAATGTAAGGTAAGCTCACATGGTAAGCTCGAAAAGTAAGGTTACCCCAAAACGTTAAGTTAGCTTAAAATATTAGTTTATCTCAAAAGGTTAGGTTAGCTCAAAAAGTTAGGTTAGCTCAAAAAGTTCGGTTAGCTCAAACAGTTAGGTTAGCTCAAAATATTAGTTTAGATCACAAGGTTAGGTTAGCTCAAAAGGTTAGGTTAGCTCAAAATGTAAGGTAAGCTCACATGGTAAGGTAAGCTCGAAAAGTTAGGTTAGCCCAAAACGTTAAGTTAGCTCAAAATATTAGTTTATCTAAAAAGGTTAGGTTAGCTCAAAAAGTTAGGTTAGCTCAAAAAGTTAGGTTAGCTCAAAACGTAAGGTTAGCTCACAAGGATAGGTTAGCTCAAAAATAAAGGTAAGCTAACAAGTTTAGGTTAGCTCAAAAAGTTAGGTTAGGTCAAAAGGTTAGGTTAGCTCAAAAAGTAAGGTAAGCTCACAAGGTAAGGTTAGCTCGAAAAGTTAAGTTAGGTCAAAAGGTTAGGTTATGTCAAAAGGTTAGGTTAGTTCAAAAAGTTAGGTTAGGTCAAAAGGTTAGGTTAGCTCAAAAAGTAAGGTAAGCTCACAAGGTAAGGTTAGCTCGAAAAGTTAAGTTAGGTCAAAAGGTTAGGTTATGTCAAAAGGTTAGGTTAGTTCAAAAAGTTAGGTTAGGTCAAAAGGTTAGGTTAGCTCAAAAAGTAAGGTAAGCTCACAAGGTAAGGTTAGCTCGAAAAATTAAGTAAGTTCAAAACGTTAGGTTAGCTCAAAAAGTTAGGTAAGCTCAAAACGTAAGGTTTAATCAAAAGGTTAGGTTAGCTCAAAAAGTAAGGTAAGCTCACAAGGTAAGGTTAGCTCGAAAAGTTAAGTTAGGTCAAAAGGTTAGGTTAGGTCAAAAGGTTAGGATAGCTCAAAAAGTAAGGTAACCTCAAAAAGTTAAGTAAGTTCAAAACGTTAGGTTAGCTCAAAAAGTTAGGTTAGCTCAAAACGCAAGGTTTAATCAAAAGGTTAGTTAATCTAAAAAGTGAGGTTAGCTCAAAACGTTAAGTAAGTTCACAACGTTAGCGTTAGGTTAAAGTTAGGTTAGCTCAAAAAGTTAGGTTAGGTCAAAAGGTTATGTTAGCTCAAAAAGTAAGGTAAGCTCACATGGTAAGGTTAGCTCGAAAAGTTAGGTTAGCTCCAAACGTTAAGTTAGCTCAAAATATTAGTTTAGCTCAAAAGGTTAGGTTAGCTCAAAAAGTTAGGTTAGCTCAAACGTAAGGTTTAATCAAAAGGTTAGCTTAGCTCAAAAAGTTAGGTTAGCTCACAAGGATAGGCTAGCTCAAAAATAAAGGTTAGCTTACAAGGTTAGGTTAGCGCAAAAAGTTAGGTTAGGTCAAAAGGTTAGGTTAGCTCAAAAAGTAAGGTAAGCTCACAAGGTAAGGTTAGCTCGAAAAGTTAAGTTAGCTCAAAACGTTAAGTTAGCTCAAAATATTAGTTTAGCTCAAAAATTTAAGTTAGCTCAAAACGTAAGGTTTAATCAAAAGGTTAGTTAAGCTCAAAATATTAGTTAAGCTAAAAAGGTTGGGTTAGCTCAAAAAGTTAGGTTAGCTCAAAACCTAAGGTTTAATCAAAAGGTTAGTTAAGCTCAAAAAGTTAAGTTAGCTCAAAACGTCAAGTTTGCTCAAAATATTAGTTTAGCTCAAACGGTTAGGTTTGCTCAAAAAGTAAGGTTAGCTCAAAAAGTTAGGTTAGCTCAAAACGTTAAGTTAGCTCAAAAAGGTTGGGTTTGGTCAAAAGGTAAGGTAAGCTCAAAAAGTAAGGTAAGCTCACAAGGTTAGGTTAGCTCGAAAAGTTAAGTTAGGTCAAAAGGTTAGGTTATGTCAAAAGGTTAGGTTAGTTCAAAAAGTTAGGTTAGGTCAAAAGGTTAGGTTAGCTCAAAAAGTAAGGTAAGCTCACAAGGTAAGGTTAGCTCGAAAAGTTAAGTTAGGTCAAAAGGTTAGGTTAGGTCAAAAGGTTAGGTTAGCTCAAAAAGTAAGGTAACCTCAAAAAGTTAAGTAAGTTCAAAACGTTAGGTTAGCTCAAAAAGTAAGGTTTGCTCAAAACGTAAGGTTTAATCAAAAGGTTAGGTTAGCTCAAAAAGTAAGGTTAGCTCAAAACGTTAGGTTAGCTCAAAAAGGTTGGGTTTGGTCAAAAGGTAAGGTAAGCTCGCAAGGTAAGGTTAGCTCGAAAAGTTAAGTTAGGTCAAAAGGTAAGGTTAGGTCAAAAGGTTAGGTTAGCTCAAAAAGTAAGGTAACCTCAAAAAGTTAGGTTAGCTCAAAACGTTAAGTTAGCTCAAAATAGTGGTTTAGCTCAAAAGGTTGGGTTAGCTCAAAAAGTTAGGTTAGCTCAAAACGTAAGGTTTAATCAAAAGGTTAGTTAAGCTCAAAATATTAGTTAAGCTCAAAAGGTTGGGTTAGCTCAAAAAGTTAGGTTAGCTCAAAACCTAAGGTTTAATCAAAAGGTTAGTTAAGCTCAAAAAGTTAAGTAAGCTCAAAACGTTAAGTTAGCTCAAAATATTAGTTTAGCTCACAAGGTTGGGTTAGCTCAAAAAGTTAAGTAAGTTCAAAACGTTAGGTAAGCTCAAAAAGTTAGGTTAGCTCAAAACGTAAGGTTTAATCAAAAGGTTAGTTAAGCTAAAAAGTGAGGTTAGCTCAAAACGTTAAGTAAGTTCACAACGTTAGCGTTAGGTTAAAGTTAGGTTAGCTCAAAAAGTTAGGTTAGCTCAAAATATTAGTTTAGCTCAAAAGGTTAGGTTAGCTCAAAAAGTTAAGTTAGGTCAAAAGGTTAGGTTATGTCAAAAGGTTAGGTTAGTTCAAAAAGTTAGGTTAGGTCAAAAGGTTAGGTTAGCTCAAAAAGTAAGGTAAGCTCACAAGGTAAGGTTAGCTCGAAAAGTTAAGTTAGGTCAAAAGGTTAGGTTAGGTCAAAAGGTTAGGTTAGGTCAAAAGGTTAGGTTAGCTCAAAAAGTAAGGTAACCTCAAAAAGTTAAGTAAGTTCAAAACGTTAGGTTAGCTCAAAAAGTTAGGTTAGCTCAAAACGCAAGGTTTAATCAAAAGGTTAGTTAAGCTAAAAAGTGAGGTTAGCTCAAAACGTTAAGTAAGTTCACAAAGTTAATATTAGTTTAGCTCAAAAGGTTAGGTTAGCTCAAAAATTTAAGTTAGCTCAAAACGTAAGGTTTAATCAAAAGGTTAGTTAAGCTCAAAATATTAGTTAAGCTCAAAAGGTTGGGTTAGCTCAAAAAGTTAGGTTAGCTCAAAACCTAAGGTTTAATCAAAAGGTTAGTTAAGCTCAAAAAGTTAAGTAAGCTCAAAACGTCAAGTTAGCTCAAAATATTAGTTAAGCTCAAACGGTTAGGTTTGCTCAAAAAGTAAGGTTAGGTTTTTTAATCAAAAGGTTAGGTTAGCTCAAAACGTTAGGTTAGCTCAAAAAGGTTGGGTTTGGTCAAAAGGTAAGGTAAGCTCACAAGGTAAGGTTAGCTCGAAAAGTTAAGTTAGGTCAAAAGGTTAGGTTAGGTCAAAAGGTTAGGTTAGCTCAAAAAGTAAGGTAACCTCAAAAAGTTAGGTTAGCTCAAAACGTTAAGTTAGCTCAAAATATTGGTTTAGCTCAAAAGGTTGGGTTAGCTCAAAAAAATAGGTTAGCTCAAAACGTAAGGTTTAATCAAAAGGTTAGTTAAGCTCAAAATATTAGTTTAGCTCAAAAGGTTGGGTTAGCTCATAAAGTTAGGTTAGCTCAAAACCTAAGGTTTAATCAAAAGGTTAGTTAAGCTCAAAAAGTTAAGTTAGCTCAAAACGTCAAGTTTGCTCAAAATATTAGTTAAGCTCAAACGGTTAGATTTGCTCAAAAAGTTAGGTTAGCTCAAAAAGTTAGGTTAGCTCAAAACGTTAAGTTAGCTCAAAATATTAGTTTAGCTCAAAAGGTTAGGTTAGCTCAAAAAGTTAAGTTAGGTCAAAAGGTTAGGTTATGTCAAAAGGTTAGGTTAGTTCAAAAAGTTAGGTTAGGTCAAAAGGTTAGGTTAGCTCAAAAAGTAAGGTAAGCTCACAAGGTAAGGTTAGCTCGAAAAGTTAAGTTAGGTCAAAAGGTTAGGTTAGGTCAAAAGGTTAGGTTAGCTCAAAAAGTAAGGTAACCTCAAAAAGTTAAGTAAGTTCAAAACGTTAGGTTAGCTCAAAAAGTTAGGTTAGTTCAAAACGCAAGGTTTAATCAAAAGGTAAGTTAAGCTAAAAAGTGAGGTTAGCTCAAAACGTTAAGTAAGTTCACAACGTTAGCGTTAGGTTAAAGTTAGGTTAGCTCAAAAAGTTAGGTTAGGTCAAAAGGTTAGGTTAGCTCAAAAAGTAAGGTAAGCTCACATGGTAAGGTTAGCTCGAAAAGTTAGGTTAGCTCCAAACGTTAAGTTAGCTCAAAATATTAGTTTAGCTAAAAAGGTTGGGTTATGTCAAAAGGTTAGGTTAGTTCAAAAAGTTAGGTTAGGTCAAAAGGTTAGGTTAGCTCAAAAAGTAAGGTAAGCTCACAAGGTAAGGTTAGCTCGAAAAATTAAGTAAGTTCAAAACGTTAGGTTAGCTCAAAAAGTTAGGTAAGCTCAAAACGTAAGGTTTAATCAAAAGGTTAGGTTAGCTCAAAAAGTAAGGTTAGCTCAAAAGGTAAGGTAAGCTCACATGGTAAGGTTAGCTCGAAAAGTTAGGTTAGCTCCAAACGTTAAGTTAGCTCAAAATATTAGTTTAGCTAAAAAGGTTGGGTTATGTCAAAAGGTTAGGTTAGTTCAAAAAGTTAGGTTAGGTCAAAAGGTTAGGTTAGCTCAAAAAGTAAGGTAACCTCAAAAAGTTAAGTAAGTTCAAAACGTTAGGTTAGCTCAAAAAGTAAGGTTAGCTCAAAACGTAAGGTTTAATCAAAAGGTTAGGTTAGCTCAAAAAGTAAGGTTAGCTCAAAACGTTAGGTTAGCTCAAAAAGGTTGGGTTTGGTCAAAAGGTAAGGTAAGCTCACAAGGTAAGGTTAGCTCGAAAAGTTAAGTTAGGTCAAAAGGTTAGGTTAGGTCAAAAGGTTAGGTTAGCTCAAAAAGTAAGGTAACCTCAAAAAGTTAGGTTAGCTCAAAATATTGGTTTAGCTCAAAAGGTTGGGTTAGCTCAAAAAGTTAGGTTAGCTCAAAACGTAAGGTTTAATCAAAAGGTTAGTTAAGCTCAAAATATTAGTTAAGCTCAAAAGGTTGGGTTAGCTCAAAAAGTTAGGTTAGCTCAAAACCTAAGGTTTAATCAAAAGGTTAGTTAAGCTCAAAAAGTTAAGTAAGCTCAAAACGTCAAGTTTGCACAAAATATTAGTTAAGCTCAAACGGTTAGGTTTGCTCAAAAAGTAAGGTTAGCTCAAAAAGTTAGGTTAGCTCAAAACGTTAAGTTAGCTCAAAATATTAGTTTAGCTCACAAGGTTGGGTTAGCTCAAAAAGTTAAGTAAGTTCAAAACGTTAGGTAAGCTCAAAAAGTTAGGTTAGCTCAAAACGTAAGGTTTAATCAAAAGGTTAGTTAAGCTAAAAAGTGAGGTTAGCTCAAAACGTTAAGTAAGTTCACAACGTTAGCGTTAGGTTAAAGTTAGGTTAGCTCAAAAAGTTAGGTTAGCTCAAAATATTAGTTTAGCTCAAAAGGTTAGGTTAGCTCAAAAAGTTAAGTTAGGTCAAAAGGTTAGGTTATGTCAAAAGGTTAGGTTAGCTCAAAAAGTAAGGTAACCTCAAAAAGTTAAGTAAGTTCAAAACGTTAGGTTAGCTCAAAAAGTTAGGTCAAAAGGTTAGGTTAGCTCAAAAAGTAAGGTTAGCTCAAAAAGTTAGGTTAGCTCAAAACGTTAAGTTAGCTCAAAATATTAGTTTAGCTCAAAAGGTTAGGTTAGCTCAAAAAGTTAGGTTAGCTCAAAAAGTTAGGTTAGCTCAAAAAGTTAGGTTAGCTCAAAAAGTAAGGTTAGTTAAAAAAGTTAGGTTAGCTCAAAAAGTTAGGTTAGTTCAAAAAGTTAGGTTAGCTCAAAAAGTTAGGTTAGCTCAAAAATTTAGGTTAGCTCAAAAAGTTAGGTTAGCTCAAAAAGTTAGGTTAGCTGAAAAGGTTAGGTTAGCTCAAAATGTAAGGTAAGCTCACATGGTAAGCTCGAAAAGTAAGGTTACCCCAAAACGTTAAGTTAGCTTAAAATATTAGTTTATCTCAAAAGGTTAGGTTAGCTCAAAAAGTAAGGTTAGCTCAAAAAGTTAGGTTAGCTCAAAAAGTTCGGTTAGCTCAAACAGTTAGGTTAGCTCAAAATATTAGTTTAGATCAAAAGGTTAGGTTAGCTCAAAAGGTTAGGTTAGCTCAAAATGTAAGGTAAGCTCACATGGTAAGGTAAGCTCGAAAAGTTAGGTTAGCCCAAAACGTTAAGTTAGCTCAAAATATTAGTTTATCTAAAAAGGTTAGGTTAGCTCAAAAAGTTAGGTTAGCTCAAAACGTAAGGTTAGCTCACAAGGATAGGTTAGCTCAAAAATAAAGGTAAGCTAACAAGTTTAGGTTAGCTCAAAAAGTTAGGTTAGGTCAAAAGGTTAGGTTAGCTCAAAAAGTAAGGTAAGCTCACAAGGTAAGGTTAGCTCGAAAAGTTAAGTTAGGTCAAAAGGTTAGGTTATGTCAAAAGGTTAGGTTAGTTCAAAAAGTTAGGTTAGGTCAAAAGGTTAGGTTAGCTCAAAAAGTAAGGTAAGCTCACAAGGTAAGGTTAGCTCGAAAAGTTAAGTTAGGTCAAAAGGTTAGGTTATGTCAAAAGGTTAGGTTAGTTCAAAAAGTTAGGTTAGGTCAAAAGGTTAGGTTAGCTCAAAAAGTAAGGTAAGCTCACAAGGTAAGGTTAGCTCGAAAAATTAAGTAAGTTCAAAACGTTAGGTTAGCTCAAAAAGTTAGGTAAGCTCAAAACGTAAGGTTTAATCAAAAGGTTAGGTTAGCTCAAAAAGTAAGGTTAGCTCAAAACGTTAGGTTAGCTCAAAAAGGTTGGGTTTGGTCAAAAGGTAAGGTAAGCTCTCAAGGTAAGGTTAGCTCGAAAAGTTAAGTTAGGTCAAAAGGTTAGGTTAGGTCAAAAGGTTAGGTTAGCTCAAAAAGTAAGGTAAGCTCACAAGGTAAGGTTAGCTCGAAAAGTTAAGTTAGGTCAAAAGGTTAGGTTAGGTCAAAAGGTTAGGATAGCTCAAAAAGTAAGGTAACCTCAAAAAGTTAAGTAAGTTCAAAACGTTAGGTTAGCTCAAAAAGTTAGGTTAGCTCAAAACGCAAGGTTTAATCAAAAGGTTAGTTAATCTAAAAAGTGAGGTTAGCTCAAAACGTTAAGTAAGTTCACAACGTTAGCGTTAGGTTAAAGTTAGGTTAGCTCAAAAAGTTAGGTTAGGTCAAAAGGTTATGTTAGCTCAAAAAGTAAGGTAAGCTCACATGGTAAGGTTAGCTCGAAAAGTTAGGTTAGCTCCAAACGTTAAGTTAGCTCAAAATATTAGTTTAGCTCAAAAGGTTAGGTTAGCTCAAAAAGTTAGGTTAGCTCAAACGTAAGGTTTAATCAAAAGGTTAGCTTAGCTCAAAAAGTTAGGTTAGCTCACAAGGATAGGCTAGCTCAAAAATAAAGGTTAGCTTACAAGGTTAGGTTAGCGCAAAAAGTTAGGTTAGGTCAAAAGGTTAGGTTAGCTCAAAAAGTAAGGTAAGCTCACAATGTAAGGTTAGCTCGAAAAGTTAAGTTAGCTCAAAACGTTAAGTTAGCTCAAAATATTAGTTTAGCTCAAAAATTTAAGTTAGCTCAAAACGTAAGGTTTAATCAAAAGGTTAGTTAAGCTCAAAATATTAGTTAAGCTAAAAAGGTTGGGTTAGCTCAAAAAGTTAGGTTAGCTCAAAACCTAAGGTTTAATCAAAAGGTTAGTTAAGCTCAAAAAGTTAAGTTAGCTCAAAACGTCAAGTTTGCTCAAAATATTAGTTTAGCTCAAACGGTTAGGTTTGCTCAAAAAGTAAGGTTAGCTCAAAAAGTTAGGTTAGCTCAAAACGTTAAGTTAGCTCAAAAAGGTTGGGTTTGGTCAAAAGGTAAGGTAAGCTCAAAAAGTAAGGTAAGCTCACAAGGTTAGGTTAGCTCGAAAAGTTAAGTTAGGTCAAAAGGTTAGGTTATGTCAAAAGGTTAGGTTAGTTCAAAAAGTTAGGTTAGGTCAAAAGGTTAGGTTAGCTCAAAAAGTAAGGTAAGCTCACAAGGTAAGGTTAGCTCGAAAAGTTAAGTTAGGTCAAAAGGTTAGGTTAGGTCAAAAGGTTAGGTTAGCTCAAAAAGTAAGGTAACCTCAAAAAGTTAAGTAAGTTCAAAACGTTAGGTTAGCTCAAAAAGTAAGGTTAGCTCAAAACGTAAGGTTTAATCAAAAGGTTAGGTTAGCTCAAAAAGTAAGGTTAGCTCAAAACGTTAGGTTAGCTCAAAAAGGTTGGGTTTGGTCAAAAGGTAAGGTAAGCTCGCAAGGTAAGGTTAGCTCGAAAAGTTAATTTAGGTCAAAAGGTAAGGTTAGGTCAAAAGGTTAGGTTAGCTCAAAAAGTAAGGTAACCTCAAAAAGTTAGGTTAGCTCAAAACGTTAAGTTAGCTCAAAATAGTGGTTTAGCTCAAAAGGTTGGGTTAGCTCAAAAAGTTAGGTTAGCTCAAAACGTAAGGTTTAATCAAAAGGTTAGTTAAGCTCAAAATATTAGTTAAGCTCAAAAGGTTGGGTTAGCTCAAAAAGTTAGGTTAGCTCAAAACCTAAGGTTTAATCAAAAGGTTAGTTAAGCTCAAAAAGTTAAGTAAGCTCAAAACGTTAAGTTAGCTCAAAATATTAGTTTAGCTCACAAGGTTGGGTTAGCTCAAAAAGTTAAGTAAGTTCAAAACGTTAGGTAAGCTCAAAAAGTTAGGTTAGCTCAAAACGTAAGGTTTAATCAAAAGGTTAGTTAAGCTAAAAAGTGAGGTTAGCTCAAAACGTTAAGTAAGTTCACAACGTTAGCGTTAGGTTAAAGTTAGGTTAGCTCAAAAAGTTAGGTTAGCTCAAAATATTAGTTTAGCTCAAAAGGTTAGGTTAGCTCAAAAAGTTAAGTTAGGTCAAAAGGTTAGGTTATGTCAAAAGGTTAGGTTAGTTCAAAAAGTTAGGTTAGGTCAAAAGGTTAGGTTAGCTCAAAAAGTAAGGTAAGCTCACAAGGTAAGGTTAGCTCGAAAAGTTAAGTTAGGTCAAAAGGTTAGGTTAGGTCAAAAGGTTAGGTTAGGTCAAAAGGTTAGGTTAGCTCAAAAAGTAAGGTAACCTCAAAAAGTTAAGTAAGTTCAAAACGTTAGGTTAGCTCAAAAAGTTAGGTTAGCTCAAAAAGTTAGGTTAGCTCAAAACGTTAAGTTAGCTCAAAATATTAGTTTAGCTCAAAAATTTAAGTTAGCTCAAAACGTAAGGTTTAATCAAAAGGTTAGTTAAGCTCAAAATATTAGTTAAGCTAAAAAGGTTGGGTTAGCTCAAAAAGTTAGGTTAGCTCAAAACCTAAGGTTTAATCAAAAGGTTAGTTAAGCTCAAAAAGTTAAGTTAGCTCAAAACGTCAAGTTTGCTCAAAATATTAGTTTAGCTCAAACGGTTAGGTTTGCTCAAAAAGTAAGGTTAGCTCAAAAAGTTAGGTTAGCTCAAAACGTTAAGTTAGCTCAAAAAGGTTGGGTTTGGTCAAAAGGTAAGGTAAGCTCACAAGGTAAGGTTAGCTCGAAAAGTTAAGTTAGTTCAAAACGTTAAGTTAGCTCAAAATATTAGTTTAGCTCAAAAATTTAAGTTAGCTCAAAACGTAAGGTTTAATCAAAAGGTTAGTTAAGCTCAAAATATTAGTTAAGCTAAAAAGGTTGGGTTAGCTCAAAAAGTTAGGTTAGCTCAAAACCTAAGGTTTAATCAAAAGGTTAGTTAAGCTCAAAAAGTTAAGTTAGCTCAAAACGTCAAGTTTGCTCAAAATATTAGTTTAGCTCAAACGGTTAGGTTTGCTCAAAAAGTTAGGTTAGCTCAAAACGTTAAGTTAGGTCAAAAAGGTTGGGTTTGGTCAAAAGGTAAGGTAAGCTCACAAGGTAAGGTTAGCTCGAAAAGTTAAGTTAGGTCAAAAGGTTAGGTTAGGTCAAAAGGTTAGGTTAGCTCAAAAAGTAAGGTAAGCTCACAAGGTAAGGTTAGCTCGAAAAGTTAAGTTAGGTCAAAAGGTTAGGTTAGGTCAAAAGGTTAGGTTAGCTCAAAAAGTAAGGTAACCTCAAAAAGTTAAGTAAGTTCAAAACGTTAGGTTAGCTCAAAAAGTTAGGTTAGCTCAAAACGCAAGGTTTAATCAAAAGGTTAGTTAATCTAAAAAGTGAGGTTAGCTCAAAACGTTAAGTAAGTTCACAACGTTAGCGTTAGGTTAAAGTTAGGTTAGCTCAAAAAGTTAGGTTAGGTCAAAAGGTTAGGTTAGCTCAAAAAGTTAGGTTAGCTCCAAACGTTAAGTTAGCTCAAAATATTAGTTTAGCTCAAAAGGTTAGGTTAGCTCAAAAAGATAGGTTAGCTCAAACGTAAGGTTTAATCAAAAGGTTAGCTTAGCTCAAAAAGTTAGGTTAGCTCACAAGGATAGGCTAGCTCAAAAATAAAGGTTAGCTTACAAGGTTAGGTTAGCTCAAAAAGTTAGGTTAGGTCAAAAGGTTAGGTTAGCTCAAAAAGTAAGGTAAGCTCACAAGGTAACGTTAGCTCGAAAAGTTAAGTTAGCTCAAAACGTTAAGTTAGCTCAAAATATTAGTTTAGCTCAAAAATTTAAGTTAGCTCAAAACGTAAGGTTTAATCAAAAGGTTAGTTAAGCTCAAAATATTAGTTAAGCTCAAAAGGTTGGGTTAGCTCAAAAAGTTAGGTTAGCTCAACACCTAAGGTTTAATCAAAAGGTTAGTTAAGCTCAAATAGTTAAGTTAGCTCAAAACGTCAAGTTTGCTCAAAATATTAGTTTAGCTCAAACGGTTAGGTTTGCTCAAAAAGTAAGGTTAGCTCAAAAAGTTAGGTTAGCTCAAAACGTTAAGTTAGCTCAAAATATTAGTTTAGCTCAAAAGGTTGGGTTAGCTCAAAAAGTAAGGTTAGCTCAGACCGTTAGGTAAGCTCAAAAAGTTAGGTTAGCTCAAAACGTAAGGTTTAATCAAAAGGTTAGTTAAGCTAAAAAGTGAGGTTAGCTCAAAACGTTAAGTAAGTTCACAACGTTAGCGTTAGGTTAAAGTTAGGTTAGCTCAAAAAGTTAGGTTAGCTCAAAATATTAGTTTAGCTCAGAAGGTTAGGTTAGCTCAAAAAGTTAGGTTAGCTCAAAAAGTAAGGTTAGCTCAAAAAGTTAGGTTAGCTCAAAAAGTTAGGTTAGCTCAAAAAGTTAGGTTAGTTCAAAAAGTTAGGTTAGCTCAAAAAGTTAGGTTAGCTCAAAAAGTTAGGTTAGCTCAAAAGGTTAGGTTAGCTCAAAATGTAAGGTAAGCTCACATGGTAAGGTAAGCTCGAAAAGTAAGGTTACCCCAAAACGTTAAGTTAGCTCAAAATATTAGTTTATCTCAAAAGGTTAGGTTAGCTCAAAAAGTTAGGTAAGCTCAAAATATTAGTTTAGATCAAAAGGTTAGGTTAGCTCAAAAGGTTAGGTTAGCTCAAAATGTAAGGTAAGCTCACATGGTAAGGTAAGCTCGAAAAGTTAGGTTAGCCCAAAACGTTAAGTTAGCTCAAAATATTAGTTTATCTAAAAAGGTTAGGTTAGCTCAAAAAGTTAGGTTAGCTCAAAAAGTTAGGTTAGCTCAAAACGTAAGGTTAGCTCACAAGGATAGGTTAGCTCAAAAATAAAGGTAAGCTAACAAGGTTAGGTTAGCTCAAAAAGTTAGGTTAGGTCAAAAGGTTAGGTTAGCTCAAAAAGTAAGGTAAGCTCACAAGGTAAGGTTAGCTCGAAAAGTTAAGTTAGGTCAAAAGGTTAGGTTAGGTCAAAAGGTTAGGTTAGCTCAAAAAGTAAGGTAACCTCAAAAAGTTAAGTAAGTTCAAAACGTTAGGTTAGCTCAAAAAGTTAGGTTAGCTCAAAACGTAAGGTTTAATCAAAAGGTTAGGTTAGCTCAAAAAGTAAGGGTAGCTCAAAACGTTAGGTTAGCTCTAAAAGGTTGGGTTTGGTCAAAAGGTAAGGTAAGCTCACAAGGTAAGGTTAGCTCGAAAAGTTAAGTTAGGTCAAAAGGTTAGGTTAGGTCAAAAGGTTAGGTTAGCTCAAAAAGTAAGGTAACCTCAAAAAGTTAGGTTTGGTCAAAAGGTAAGGTAAGCTCACAAGGTAAGGTTAGCTCGAAAAGTTAAGTTAGGTCAAAAGGTTAGGTTATGTCAAAAGGTTAGGTTAGTTCAAAAAGTTAGGTTAGGTCAAAAGGTTAGGTTAGCTCAAAAAGTAAGGTAAGCTCACAAGGTTAGGTTAGCTCGAAAGGTTAGGTTAGTTCAAAAAGTTAGGTTAGGTCAAAAGGTTAGGTTAGCTCAAAAAGTAAGGTAAGCTCACAAGGTAAGGTTAGCTCGAAAAGTTAAGTTAGGTCAAAAGGTTAGGTTAGGTCAAAAGGTTAGGTTAGCTCAAAAAGTAAGGTAACCTCAAAAAGTTAAGTAAGTTCAAAACGTTAGGTTAGCTCAAAAAGTAAGGTTAGCTCAAAACGTAAGGTTTAATCAAAAGGTTAGGTTAGCTCAAAAAGTAAGGTTAGCTCAAAACGTTAGGTTAGCTCAAAAAGTTTGGGTTTGGTCAAAAGGTAAGGTAAGCTCACAAGGTAAGGTTAGCTCGAAAAGTTAAGTTAGGTCAAAAGGTTAGGTTAGCTCAAAAAGTTAGGTTAGCTCAAACGTAAGGTTTAATCAAAAGGTTAGCTTAGCTCAAAAAGTTAGGCTAGCTCACAAGGATAGGCTAGCTCAAAAATAAAGGTTAGCTTACAAGGTTAGGTTAGCGCAAAAAGTTAGGTTAGGTCAAAAGGTTAGGTTAGCTCAAAAAGTAAGGTAAGCTCACAAGGTAACGTTAGCTCGAAAAGTTAAGTTAGCTCAAAACGTTAAGTTAGCTCAAAATATTAGTTTAGCTCAAAAATTTAAGTTAGCTCAAAACGTAAGGTTTAATCAAAAGGTTAGTTAAGCTCAAAATATTAGTTAAGCTCAAAAGGTTGGGTTAGCTCAAAAACTTAGGTTAGCTCAAAACCTAAGGTTTAATCAAAAGGTTAGTTAAGCTCAAAAAGTTAAGTTAGCTCAAAACGTCAAGTTTGCTCAAAATATTAGTTTAGCTCAAACGGTTAGGTTTGCTCAAAAAAGTAAGGTTAGCTCAAAAAGTTAGGTTAGCTCAAAACGTTAAGTTAGCTCAAAAAGGTTGGGTTTGGTCAAAAGGTAAGGTAAGCTCAAAAAGTAAGGTAAGCTCACAAGGTTAGGTTAGCTCGAAAAGTTAAGTTAGGTCAAAAGGTTAGGTTATGTCAAAAGGTTAGGTTAGTTCAAAAAGTTAGGTTAGGTCAAAAGGTTAGGTTAGCTCAAAAAGTAAGGTAAGCTCACAAGGTAAGGTTAGCTCGAAAAGTTAAGTTAGGTCAAAAGGTTAGGTTAGGTCAAAAGGTTAGGTTAGCTCAAAAAGTAAGGTAACCTCAAAAAGTTAGGTTAGCTCAAAACGTTAAGTTAGCTCAAAATATTGGTTTAGCTCAAAAGGTTGGGTTAGCTCAAAAAGTTAGGTTAGCTCAAAACGTAAGGTTTAATCAAAAGGTTAGTTAAGCTCAAAATATTAGTTAAGCTCAAAAGGTTGGGTTAGCTCAAAAAGTTAGGTTAGCTCAAAACCTAAGGTTTAATCAAAAGGTTAGTTAAGCTCAAAAAGTTAAGTAAGCTCAAAACGTCAAGTTTGCTCAAAATATTAGTTAAGCTCAAACGGTTAAGTTTGCTCAAAAAGTAAGGTTAGCTCAAAAAGTTAGGTTAGCTCAAAACGTTAAGTTAGCTCAAAATATTAGTTTAGCTCACAAGGTTGGGTTAGCTCAAAAAGTTAAGTAAGTTCAAAACGTTAGGTAAGCTCAAAAAGTTAGGTTAGCTCAAAACGTAAGGTTTAATCAAAAGGTTAGTTAAGCTAAAAAGTGAGGTTAGCTCAAAACGTTAAGTAAGTTCACAACGTTAGCGTTAGGTTAAAGTTAGGTTAGCTCAAAAAGTTAGGTTAGCTCAAAATATTAGTTTAGCTCAAAAGGTTAGGTTAGCTCAAAAAGTTAAGTTAGGTCAAAAGGTTAGGTTATGTCAAAAGGTTAGGTTAGCTCAAAAAGTAAGGTAACCTCAAAAAGTTAAGTAAGTTCAAAACGTTAGGTTAGCTCAAAAAGTTAGGTCAAAAGGTTAGGTTAGCTCAAAAAGTAAGGTTAGCTCAAAAAGTTAGGTTAGCTCAAAACGTTAAGTTAGCTCAAAATATTAGTTTAGCTCAAAAGGTTAGGTTAGCTCAAAAAGTTAGGTTAGCTCAAAAAGTTAGGTTAGCTCAAAAAGTTAGGTTAGCTCAAAAAGTAAGGTTAGTTAAAAAAGTTAGGTTAGCTCAAAAAGTTAGGTTAGTTCAAAAAGTTAGGTTAGCTCAAAAAGTTAGGTTAGCTCAAAAATTTAGGTTAGCTCAAAAAAATAGGTTAGCTCAAAAAGTTAGGTTAGCTCAAAAGGTTAGGTTAGCTCAAAATGTAAGGTAAGCTCACATGGTAAGCTCGAAAAGTAAGGTTACCCCAAAACGTTAAGTTAGCTTAAAATATTAGTTTATCTCAAAAGGTTAGGTTAGCTCAAAAAGTTAGGTTAGCTCAAAAAGTTAGGTTAGCTCAAACAGTTAGGTTAGCTCAAAATATTAGTTTAGATCAAAAGGTTAGGTTAGCTCAAAAGGTTAGGTTAGCTCAAAATGTAAGGTAAGCTCACATGGTAAGGTAAGCTCGAAAAGTTAGGTTAGCCCAAAACGTTAAGTTAGCTCAAAATATTAGTTTATCTAAAAAGGTTAGGTTAGCTCAAAAAGTTAGGTTAGCTCAAAAAGTTAGGTTAGCTCAAAACGTAAGGTTAGCTCACAAGGATAGGTTAGCTCAAAAATAAAGGTAAGCTAACAAGTTTAGGTTAGCTCAAAAAGTTAGGTTAGGTCAAAAGGTTAGGTTAGCTCAAAAAGTAAGGTAAGCTCACAAGGTAAGGTTAGCTCGAAAAGTTAAGTTAGGTCAAAAGGTTAGGTTATGTCAAAAGGTTAGGTTAGTTCAAAAAGTTAGGTTAGGTCAAAAGGTTAGGTTAGCTCAAAAAGTAAGGTAAGCTCACAAGGTAAGGTTAGCTCGAAAAGTTAAGTTAGGTCAAAAGGTTAGGTTATGTCAAAAGGTTAGGTTAGTTCAAAAAGTTAGGTTAGGTCAAAAGGTTAGGTTAGCTCAAAAAGTAAGGTAAGCTCACAAGGTAAGGTTAGCTCGAAAAATTAAGTAAGTTCAAAACGTTAGGTTAGCTCAAAAAGTTAGGTTAGTTCAAAAAGTTAGGTTAGCTCAAAAAGTTAGGTTAGCTCAAAAAGTTAGGTTAGCTCAAAAGGTTAGGTTAGCTCAAAATGTAAGGTAAGCTCACATGGTAAGGTAAGCTCGAAAAGTAAGGTTACCCCAAAACGTTAAGTTAGCTCAAAATATTAGTTTATCTAAAAAGGTTAGGTTATGTCAAAAGGTTAGGTTAGTTCAAAAAGTTAGGTTAGCTCAAAAAGTTAGGTTAGCTCAAAAAGTTAGGTTAGCTCAAAATATTAGTTTAGATCAAAAGGTTAGGTTAGCTCAAAAGGTTAGGTTAGCTCAAAATGTAAGGTAAGCTCACATGGTAAGGTAAGCTCGAAAAGTTAGGTTAGCCCAAAACGTTAAGTTAGCTCAAAATATTAGTTTATCTAAAAAGGTTAGGTTAGCTCAAAAAGTAAGGTAACCTCAAAAAGTTAGGTTTGGTCAAAAGGTAAGGTAAGCTCACAAGGTAAGGTTAGCTCGAAAAGTTAAGTTAGGTCAAAAGGTTAGGTTATGTCAAAAGGTTAGGTTAGTTCAAAAAGTTAGGTTAGGTCAAAAGGTTAGGTTAGCTCAAAAAGTAAGGTAACCTCAAAAAGTTAAGTAAGTTCAAAACGTTAGGTTAGCTCAAAAAGTAAGGTTAGCTCAAAACGTAAGGTTTAATCAAAAGGTTAGGTTAGCTCAAAAAGTAAGGTTAGCTCAAAACGTTAGGTTAGCTCAAAAAGGTTGGGTTTGGTCAAAAGGTAAGGTAAGCTCACAAGGTAAGGTTAGCTCGAAAAGTTAAGTTAGGTCAAAAGGTTAGCTTAGGTCAAAAGGTTAGGTTAGCTCAAAAAGTAAGGTAACCTCAAAAAGTTAGGTTTGGTCAAAAGGTAAGGTAAGCTCACAAGGTAAGGTTAGCTCGAAAAGTTAAGTTAGGTCAAAAGGTTAGGTTATGTCAAAAGGTTAGGTTAGTTCAAAAAGTTAGGTTAGGTCAAAAGGTTAGGTTAGCTCAAAAAGTAAGGTAAGCTCACAAGGTTAGGTTAGCTCGAAAAGTTAAGTTAGGTCAAAAGGTTAGGTTATGTCAAAAGGTTAGGTTAGTTCAAAAAGTTAGGTTAGGTCAAAAGGTTAGGTTAGCTCAAAAAGTAAGGTAAGCTCACAAGGTAAGGTTAGCTCGAAAAGTTAAGTTAGGTCAAAAGGTTAGGTTAGGTCAAAAGGTTAGGTTAGCTCAAAAAGTAAGGTAACCTCAAAAAGTTAAGTAAGTTCAAAACGTTAGGTTAGCTCAAAAAGTTAGGTTAGCTCAAAACGTAAGGTTTAATCAAAAGGTTAGGTTAGCTCAAAAAGTAAGGTTAGCTCAAAACGTTAGGTTAGCTCAAAAAGGTTGGGTTTGGTCAAAAGGTAAGGTAAGCTCACAAGGTAAGGTTAGCTCGAAAAGTTAAGTTAGGTCAAAAGGTTAGGTTAGGTCAAAAGGTTAGGTTAGCTCAAAAAGTAAGGTTAGCTCAAAAAGTTAGGTTAGCTCAAAACGTTAAGTTAGCTCAAAATATTAGTTTAGCTCAAAAGGTTAGGTTAGCTCAAAAAGTTAGGTTAGCTCAAAAAGTTAGGTTAGCTCAAAAAGTTAGGTTAGCTCAAAAAGTAAGGTTAGTTAAAAAAGTTAGGTTAGCTCAAAAAGTTAGGTTAGCTCAAAAAGTTAGGTTAGCTCAAAATATTAGTTTAGATCAAAAGGTTAGGTTAGCTCAAAAGGTTAGGTTAGCTCAAAATGTAAGGTAAGCTCACATGGTAAGGTAAGCTCGAAAAGTTAGGTTAGCCCAAAACGTTAAGTTAGCTCAAAATATTAGTTTATCTAAAAAGGTTAGGTTAGCTCAAAAAGTTAAGTTAGCTCAAAAAGTTAGGTTAGCTCAAAACGTAAGGTTAGCTCACAAGGATAGGTTAGCTCAAAAATAAAGGTAAGCTAACAAGGTTAGGCTAGCTCAAAAAGTTAGGTTAGGTCAAAAGGTTAGGTTAGCTCAAAAAGTAAGGTAAGCTCACAAGGTAAGGTTAGCTCGAAAAGTTAAGTTAGGTCAAAAGGTTAGGTTAGGTCAAAAGGTTAGGTTAGCTCAAAAAGTAAGGTAACCTCAAAAAGTTAAGTAAGTTCAAAACGTTAGGTTAGCTCAAAAAGTAAGGTTAGCTCAAAACGTAAGGTTTAATCAAAAGGTTAGGTTAGCTCAAAAAGTAAGGTTAGCTCAAAACGTTAGGTTAGCTCAAAAAGGTTGGGTTTGGTCAAAAGGTAAGGTAAGCTCACAAGGTAAGGTTAGCTCGAAAAGTTAAGTTAGGTCAAAAGGTTAGGTTAGGTCAAAAGGTTAGGTTAGCTCAAAAAGTAAGGTAACCTCAAAAAGTTAGGTTAGCTCAAAACGTTAAGTTAGCTCAAAATATTGGTTTAGCTCAAAAGGTTGGGTTAGCTCAAAAAGTTAGGTTAGCTCAAAACGTAAGGTTTAATCAAAAGGTTAGTTAAGCTCAAAATATTAGTTAAGCTCAAAAGGTTGGGTTAGCTCAAAAAGTTAGGTTAGCTCAAAACCTAAGGTTTAATCAAAAGGTTAGTTAAGCTCAAAAAGTTAAGTAAGCTCAAAACGTCAAGTTTGCTCAAAATATTAGTTTAGCTCAAACGGTTAGGTTTGCTCAAAAAGTTAGGTTAGCTCAAAACGTTAAGTTAGGTCAAAAAGGTTGGGTTTGGTCAAAAGGTAAGGTAAGCTCACAAGGTAAGGTTAGCTCGAAAAGTTAAGTTAGGTCAAAAGGTTAGGTTAGGTCAAAAGGTTAGGTTAGCTCAAAAAGTAAGGTAAGCTCACAAGGTAAGGTTAGCTCGAAAAGTTAAGTTAGGTCAAAAGGTTAGGTTAGGTCAAAAGGTTAGGTTAGCTCAAAAAGTAAGGTAACCTCAAAAAGTTAAGTAAGTTCAAAACGTTAGGTTAGCTCAAAAAGTTAGGTTAGCTCAAAACGCAAGGTTTAATCAAAAGGTTAGTTAATCTAAAAAGTGAGGTTAGCTCAAAACGTTAAGTAAGTTCACAACGTTAGCGTTAGGTTAAAGTTAGGTTAGCTCAAAAAGTTAGGTTAGGTCAAAAGGTTAGGTTAGCTCAAAAAGTTAGGTTAGCTCCAAACGTTAAGTTAGCTCAAAATATTAGTTTAGCTCAAAAGGTTAGGTTAGCTCAAAAAGATAGGTTAGCTCAAACGTAAGGTTTAATCAAAAGGTTAGCTTAGCTCAAAAAGTTAGGTTAGCTCACAAGGATAGGCTAGCTCAAAAATAAAGGTTAGCTTACAAGGTTAGGTTAGCTCAAAAAGTTAGGTTAGGTCAAAAGGTTAGGTTAGCTCAAAAAGTAAGGTAAGCTCACAAGGTAACGTTAGCTCGAAAAGTTAAGTTAGCTCAAAACGTTAAGTTAGCTCAAAATATTAGTTTAGCTCAAAAATTTAAGTTAGCTCAAAACGTAAGGTTTAATCAAAAGGTTAGTTAAGCTCAAAATATTAGTTAAGCTCAAAAGGTTGGGTTAGCTCAAAAAGTTAGGTTAGCTCAACACCTAAGGTTTAATCAAAAGGTTAGTTAAGCTCAAATAGTTAAGTTAGCTCAAAACGTCAAGTTTGCTCAAAATATTAGTTTAGCTCAAACGGTTAGGTTTGCTCAAAAAGTAAGGTTAGCTCAAAAAGTTAGGTTAGCTCAAAACGTTAAGTTAGCTCAAAATATTAGTTTAGCTCAAAAGGTTGGGTTAGCTCAAAAAGTAAGGTTAGCTCAGACCGTTAGGTAAGCTCAAAAAGTTAGGTTAGCTCAAAACGTAAGGTTTAATCAAAAGGTTAGTTAAGCTAAAAAGTGAGGTTAGCTCAAAACGTTAAGTAAGTTCACAACGTTAGCGTTAGGTTAAAGTTAGGTTAGCTCAAAAAGTTAGGTTAGCTCAAAATATTAGTTTAGCTCAGAAGGTTAGGTTAGCTCAAAAAGTTAGGTTAGCTCAAAAAGTAAGGTTAGCTCAAAAAGTTAGGTTAGCTCAAAAAGTTAGGTTAGCTCAAAAAGTTAGGTTAGTTCAAAAAGTTAGGTTAGCTCAAAAAGTTAGGTTAGCTCAAAAAGTTAGGTTAGCTCAAAAGGTTAGGTTAGCTCAAAATGTAAGGTAAGCTCACATGGTAAGGTAAGCTCGAAAAGTAAGGTTACCCCAAAACGTTAAGTTAGCTCAAAATATTAGTTTATCTCAAAAGGTTAGGTTAGCTCAAAAAGTTAGGTAAGCTCAAAATATTAGTTTAGATCAAAAGGTTAGGTTAGCTCAAAAGGTTAGGTTAGCTCAAAATGTAAGGTAAGCTCACATGGTAAGGTAAGCTCGAAAAGTTAGGTTAGCCCAAAACGTTAAGTTAGCTCAAAATATTAGTTTATCTAAAAAGGTTAGGTTAGCTCAAAAAGTTAGGTTAGCTCAAAAAGTTAGGTTAGCTCAAAACGTAAGGTTAGCTCACAAGGATAGGTTAGCTCAAAAATAAAGGTAAGCTAACAAGGTTAGGTTAGCTCAAAAAGTTAGGTTAGGTCAAAAGGTTAGGTTAGCTCAAAAAGTAAGGTAAGCTCACAAGGTAAGGTTAGCTCGAAAAGTTAAGTTAGGTCAAAAGGTTAGGTTAGGTCAAAAGGTTAGGTTAGCTCAAAAAGTAAGGTAACCTCAAAAAGTTAAGTAAGTTCAAAACGTTAGGTTAGCTCAAAAAGTTAGGTTAGCTCAAAACGTAAGGTTTAATCAAAAGGTTAGGTTAGCTCAAAAAGTAAGGGTAGCTCAAAACGTTAGGTTAGCTCTAAAAGGTTGGGTTTGGTCAAAAGGTAAGGTAAGCTCACAAGGTAAGGTTAGCTCGAAAAGTTAAGTTAGGTCAAAAGGTTAGGTTAGGTCAAAAGGTTAGGTTAGCTCAAAAAGTAAGGTAACCTCAAAAAGTTAGGTTTGGTCAAAAGGTAAGGTAAGCTCACAAGGTAAGGTTAGCTCGAAAAGTTAAGTTAGGTCAAAAGGTTAGGTTATGTCAAAAGGTTAGGTTAGTTCAAAAAGTTAGGTTAGGTCAAAAGGTTAGGTTAGCTCAAAAAGTAAGGTAAGCTCACAAGGTTAGGTTAGCTCGAAAGGTTAGGTTAGTTCAAAAAGTTAGGTTAGGTCAAAAGGTTAGGTTAGCTCAAAAAGTAAGGTAAGCTCACAAGGTAAGGTTAGCTCGAAAAGTTAAGTTAGGTCAAAAGGTTAGGTTAGGTCAAAAGGTTAGGTTAGCTCAAAAAGTAAGGTAACCTCAAAAAGTTAAGTAAGTTCAAAACGTTAGGTTAGCTCAAAAAGTAAGGTTAGCTCAAAACGTAAGGTTTAATCAAAAGGTTAGGTTAGCTCAAAAAGTAAGGTTAGCTCAAAACGTTAGGTTAGCTCAAAAAGTTTGGGTTTGGTCAAAAGGTAAGGTAAGCTCACAAGGTAAGGTTAGCTCGAAAAGTTAAGTTAGGTCAAAAGGTTAGGTTAGCTCAAAAAGTTAGGTTAGCTCAAACGTAAGGTTTAATCAAAAGGTTAGCTTAGCTCAAAAAGTTAGGCTAGCTCACAAGGATAGGCTAGCTCAAAAATAAAGGTTAGCTTACAAGGTTAGGTTAGCGCAAAAAGTTAGGTTAGGTCAAAAGGTTAGGTTAGCTCAAAAAGTAAGGTAAGCTCACAAGGTAACGTTAGCTCGAAAAGTTAAGTTAGCTCAAAACGTTAAGTTAGCTCAAAATATTAGTTTAGCTCAAAAATTTAAGTTAGCTCAAAACGTAAGGTTTAATCAAAAGGTTAGTTAAGCTCAAAATATTAGTTAAGCTCAAAAGGTTGGGTTAGCTCAAAAACTTAGGTTAGCTCAAAACCTAAGGTTTAATCAAAAGGTTAGTTAAGCTCAAAAAGTTAAGTTAGCTCAAAACGTCAAGTTTGCTCAAAATATTAGTTTAGCTCAAACGGTTAGGTTTGCTCAAAAAGTAAGGTTAGCTCAAAAAGTTAGGTTAGCTCAAAACGTTAAGTTAGCTCAAAAAGGTTGGGTTTGGTCAAAAGGTAAGGTAAGCTCAAAAAGTAAGGTAAGCTCACAAGGTTAGGTTAGCTCGAAAAGTTAAGTTAGGTCAAAAGGTTAGGTTATGTCAAAAGGTTAGGTTAGTTCAAAAAGTTAGGTTAGGTCAAAAGGTTAGGTTAGCTCAAAAAGTAAGGTAAGCTCACAAGGTAAGGTTAGCTCGAAAAGTTAAGTTAGGTCAAAAGGTTAGGTTAGGTCAAAAGGTTAGGTTAGCTCAAAAAGTAAGGTAACCTCAAAAAGTTAGGTTAGCTCAAAACGTTAAGTTAGCTCAAAATATTGGTTTAGCTCAAAAGGTTGGGTTAGCTCAAAAAGTTAGGTTAGCTCAAAACGTAAGGTTTAATCAAAAGGTTAGTTAAGCTCAAAATATTAGTTAAGCTCAAAAGGTTGGGTTAGCTCAAAAAGTTAGGTTAGCTCAAAACCTAAGGTTTAATCAAAAGGTTAGTTAAGCTCAAAAAGTTAAGTAAGCTCAAAACGTCAAGTTTGCTCAAAATATTAGTTAAGCTCAAACGGTTAAGTTTGCTCAAAAAGTAAGGTTAGCTCAAAAAGTTAGGTTAGCTCAAAACGTTAAGTTAGCTCAAAATATTAGTTTAGCTCACAAGGTTGGGTTAGCTCAAAAAGTTAAGTAAGTTCAAAACGTTAGGTAAGCTCAAAAAGTTAGGTTAGCTCAAAACGTAAGGTTTAATCAAAAGGTTAGTTAAGCTAAAAAGTGAGGTTAGCTCAAAACGTTAAGTAAGTTCACAACGTTAGCGTTAGGTTAAAGTTAGGTTAGCTCAAAAAGTTAGGTTAGCTCAAAATATTAGTTTAGCTCAAAAGGTTAGGTTAGCTCAAAAAGTTAAGTTAGGTCAAAAGGTTAGGTTATGTCAAAAGGTTAGGTTAGCTCAAAAAGTAAGGTAACCTCAAAAAGTTAAGTAAGTTCAAAACGTTAGGTTAGCTCAAAAAGTTAGGTCAAAAGGTTAGGTTAGCTCAAAAAGTAAGGTTAGCTCAAAAAGTTAGGTTAGCTCAAAACGTTAAGTTAGCTCAAAATATTAGTTTAGCTCAAAAGGTTAGGTTAGCTCAAAAAGTTAGGTTAGCTCAAAAAGTTAGGTTAGCTCAAAAAGTTAGGTTAGCTCAAAAAGTAAGGTTAGTTAAAAAAGTTAGGTTAGCTCAAAAAGTTAGGTTAGTTCAAAAAGTTAGGTTAGCTCAAAAAGTTAGGTTAGCTCAAAAATTTAGGTTAGCTCAAAAAAATAGGTTAGCTCAAAAAGTTAGGTTAGCTCAAAAGGTTAGGTTAGCTCAAAATGTAAGGTAAGCTCACATGGTAAGCTCGAAAAGTAAGGTTACCCCAAAACGTTAAGTTAGCTTAAAATATTAGTTTATCTCAAAAGGTTAGGTTAGCTCAAAAAGTTAGGTTAGCTCAAAAAGTTAGGTTAGCTCAAACAGTTAGGTTAGCTCAAAATATTAGTTTAGATCAAAAGGTTAGGTTAGCTCAAAAGGTTAGGTTAGCTCAAAATGTAAGGTAAGCTCACATGGTAAGGTAAGCTCGAAAAGTTAGGTTAGCCCAAAACGTTAAGTTAGCTCAAAATATTAGTTTATCTAAAAAGGTTAGGTTAGCTCAAAAAGTTAGGTTAGCTCAAAAAGTTAGGTTAGCTCAAAACGTAAGGTTAGCTCACAAGGATAGGTTAGCTCAAAAATAAAGGTAAGCTAACAAGTTTAGGTTAGCTCAAAAAGTTAGGTTAGGTCAAAAGGTTAGGTTAGCTCAAAAAGTAAGGTAAGCTCACAAGGTAAGGTTAGCTCGAAAAGTTAAGTTAGGTCAAAAGGTTAGGTTATGTCAAAAGGTTAGGTTAGTTCAAAAAGTTAGGTTAGGTCAAAAGGTTAGGTTAGCTCAAAAAGTAAGGTAAGCTCACAAGGTAAGGTTAGCTCGAAAAGTTAAGTTAGGTCAAAAGGTTAGGTTATGTCAAAAGGTTAGGTTAGTTCAAAAAGTTAGGTTAGGTCAAAAGGTTAGGTTAGCTCAAAAAGTAAGGTAAGCTCACAAGGTAAGGTTAGCTCGAAAAATTAAGTAAGTTCAAAACGTTAGGTTAGCTCAAAAAGTTAGGTTAGTTCAAAAAGTTAGGTTAGCTCAAAAAGTTAGGTTAGCTCAAAAAGTTAGGTTAGCTCAAAAGGTTAGGTTAGCTCAAAATGTAAGGTAAGCTCACATGGTAAGGTAAGCTCGAAAAGTAAGGTTACCCCAAAACGTTAAGTTAGCTCAAAATATTAGTTTATC
This sequence comes from Orthosia cruda, assembly GCA_964057195.1. Classification (NCBI taxonomy): domain Eukaryota; kingdom Metazoa; phylum Arthropoda; class Insecta; order Lepidoptera; family Noctuidae; genus Orthosia; species Orthosia cruda. Next base: position 29,507,226 of record OZ059827.1, read on the forward strand.
TAAAAAGGTTAGGTTATGTCAAAAGGTTAGGTTAGTTCAAAAAGTTAGGTTAGCTCAAAAAGTTAGGTTAGCTCAAAAAGTTAGGTTAGCTCAAAATATTAGTTTAGATCAAAAGGTTAGGTTAGCTCAAAAGGTTAGGTTAGCTCAAAATGTAAGGTAAGCTCACATGGTAAGGTAAGCTCGAAAAGTTAGGTTAGCCCAAAACGTTAAGTTAGCTCAAAATATTAGTTTATCTAAAAAGGTTAGGTTAGCTCAAAAAGTAAGGTAACCTCAAAAAGTTAGGTTTGGTCAAAAGGTAAGGTAAGCTCACAAGGTAAGGTTAGCTCGAAAAGTTAAGTTAGGTCAAAAGGTTAGGTTATGTCAAAAGGTTAGGTTAGTTCAAAAAGTTAGGTTAGGTCAAAAGGTTAGGTTAGCTCAAAAAGTAAGGTAACCTCAAAAAGTTAAGTAAGTTCAAAACGTTAGGTTAGCTCAAAAAGTAAGGTTAGCTCAAAACGTAAGGTTTAATCAAAAGGTTAGGTTAGCTCAAAAAGTAAGGTTAGCTCAAAACGTTAGGTTAGCTCAAAAAGGTTGGGTTTGGTCAAAAGGTAAGGTAAGCTCACAAGGTAAGGTTAGCTCGAAAAGTTAAGTTAGGTCAAAAGGTTAGCTTAGGTCAAAAGGTTAGGTTAGCTCAAAAAGTAAGGTAACCTCAAAAAGTTAGGTTTGGTCAAAAGGTAAGGTAAGCTCACAAGGTAAGGTTAGCTCGAAAAGTTAAGTTAGGTCAAAAGGTTAGGTTATGTCAAAAGGTTAGGTTAGTTCAAAAAGTTAGGTTAGGTCAAAAGGTTAGGTTAGCTCAAAAAGTAAGGTAAGCTCACAAGGTTAGGTTAGCTCGAAAAGTTAAGTTAGGTCAAAAGGTTAGGTTATGTCAAAAGGTTAGGTTAGTTCAAAAAGTTAGGTTAGGTCAAAAGGTTAGGTTAGCTCAAAAAGTAAGGTAAGCTCACAAGGTAAGGTTAGCTCGAAAAGTTAAGTTAGGTCAAAAGGTTAGGTTAGGTCAAAAGGTTAGGTTAGCTCAAAAAGTAAGGTAACCTCAAAAAGTTAAGTAAGTTCAAAACGTTAGGTTAGCTCAAAAAGTTAGGTTAGCTCAAAACGTAAGGTTTAATCAAAAGGTTAGGTTAGCTCAAAAAGTAAGGTTAGCTCAAAACGTTAGGTTAGCTCAAAAAGGTTGGGTTTGGTCAAAAGGTAAGGTAAGCTCACAAGGTAAGGTTAGCTCGAAAAGTTAAGTTAGGTCAAAAGGTTAGGTTAGGTCAAAAGGTTAGGTTAGCTCAAAAAGTAAGGTTAGCTCAAAAAGTTAGGTTAGCTCAAAACGTTAAGTTAGCTCAAAATATTAGTTTAGCTCAAAAGGTTAGGTTAGCTCAAAAAGTTAGGTTAGCTCAAAAAGTTAGGTTAGCTCAAAAAGTTAGGTTAGCTCAAAAAGTAAGGTTAGTTAAAAAAGTTAGGTTAGCTCAAAAAGTTAGGTTAGCTCAAAAAGTTAGGTTAGCTCAAAATATTAGTTTAGATCAAAAGGTTAGGTTAGCTCAAAAGGTTAGGTTAGCTCAAAATGTAAGGTAAGCTCACATGGTAAGGTAAGCTCGAAAAGTTAGGTTAGCCCAAAACGTTAAGTTAGCTCAAAATATTAGTTTATCTAAAAAGGTTAGGTTAGCTCAAAAAGTTAAGTTAGCTCAAAAAGTTAGGTTAGCTCAAAACGTAAGGTTAGCTCACAAGGATAGGTTAGCTCAAAAATAAAGGTAAGCTAACAAGGTTAGGCTAGCTCAAAAAGTTAGGTTAGGTCAAAAGGTTAGGTTAGCTCAAAAAGTAAGGTAAGCTCACAAGGTAAGGTTAGCTCGAAAAGTTAAGTTAGGTCAAAAGGTTAGGTTAGGTCAAAAGGTTAGGTTAGCTCAAAAAGTAAGGTAACCTCAAAAAGTTAAGTAAGTTCAAAACGTTAGGTTAGCTCAAAAAGTAAGGTTAGCTCAAAACGTAAGGTTTAATCAAAAGGTTAGGTTAGCTCAAAAAGTAAGGTTAGCTCAAAACGTTAGGTTAGCTCAAAAAGGTTGGGTTTGGTCAAAAGGTAAGGTAAGCTCACAAGGTAAGGTTAGCTCGAAAAGTTAAGTTAGGTCAAAAGGTTAGGTTAGGTCAAAAGGTTAGGTTAGCTCAAAAAGTAAGGTAACCTCAAAAAGTTAGGTTAGCTCAAAACGTTAAGTTAGCTCAAAATATTGGTTTAGCTCAAAAGGTTGGGTTAGCTCAAAAAGTTAGGTTAGCTCAAAACGTAAGGTTTAATCAAAAGGTTAGTTAAGCTCAAAATATTAGTTAAGCTCAAAAGGTTGGGTTAGCTCAAAAAGTTAGGTTAGCTCAAAACCTAAGGTTTAATCAAAAGGTTAGTTAAGCTCAAAAAGTTAAGTAAGCTCAAAACGTCAAGTTTGCTCAAAATATTAGTTAAGCTCAAACGGTTAGGTTTGCTCAAAAAGTAAGGTTAGCTCAAAAAGTTAGGTTAGCTCAAAACGTTAAGTTAGCTCAAAATATTAGTTAAGCTCACAAGGTTGGGTTAGCTCGAAAAGTTAAGTTAGGTCAAAAGGTTAGGTTAGGTCAAAAGGTTAGGTTAGCTCAAAAAGTAAGGTAACCTCAAAAAGTTAGGTTAGCTCAAAACGTTAAGTTAGCTCAAAATATTGGTTTAGCTCAAAAGGTTGGGTTAGCTCAAAAAGTTAGGTTAGCTCAAAACGTAAGGTTTAATCAAAAGGTTAGTTAAGCTCAAAATATTAGTTAAGCTCAAAAGGTTGGGTTAGCTCAAAAAGTTAGGTTAGCTCAAAACCTAAGGTTTAATCAAAAGGTTAGTTAAGCTCAAAAAGTTAAGTAAGCTCAAAACGTCAAGTTTGCTCAAAATATTAGTTAAGCTCAAAAAGTTAGGTTAGTTCAAAAAGTTAGGTTAGCTCAAAAAGTTAGGTTAGCTCAAAAAGTTAGGTTAGCTCAAAAGGTTAGGTTAGCTCAAAATGTAAGGTAAGCTCACATGGTAAGGTAAGCTCGAAAAGTAAGGTTACCCCAAAACGTTAAGTTAGCTCAAAATATTAGTTTATCTAAAAAGGTTAGGTTATGTCAAAAGGTTAGGTTAGTTCAAAAAGTTAGGTTAGCTCAAAAAGTTAGGTTAGCTCAAAAAGTTAGGTTAGCTCAAAATATTAGTTTAGATCAAAAGGTTAGGTTAGCTCAAAAGGTTAGGTTAGCTCAAAATGTAAGGTAAGCTCACATGGTAAGGTAAGCTCGAAAAGTTAGGTTAGCCCAAAACGTTAAGTTAGCTCAAAATATTAGTTTATCTAAAAAGGTTAGGTTAGCTCAAAAAGTAAGGTAACCTCAAAAAGTTAGGTTTGGTCAAAAGGTAAGGTAAGCTCACAAGGTAAGGTTAGCTCGAAAAGTTAAGTTAGGTCAAAAGGTTAGGTTATGTCAAAAGGTTAGGTTAGTTCAAAAAGTTAGGTTAGGTCAAAAGGTTAGGTTAGCTCAAAAAGTAAGGTAACCTCAAAAAGTTAAGTAAGTTCAAAACGTTAGGTTAGCTCAAAAAGTAAGGTTAGCTCAAAACGTAAGGTTTAATCAAAAGGTTAGGTTAGCTCAAAAAGTAAGGTTAGCTCAAAACGTTAGGTTAGCTCAAAAAGGTTGGGTTTGGTCAAAAGGTAAGGTAAGCTCACAAGGTAAGGTTAGCTCGAAAAGTTAAGTTAGGTCAAAAGGTTAGCTTAGGTCAAAAGGTTAGGTTAGCTCAAAAAGTAAGGTAACCTCAAAAAGTTAGGTTTGGTCAAAAGGTAAGGTAAGCTCACAAGGTAAGGTTAGCTCGAAAAGTTACGTTAGGTCAAAAGGTTAGGTTATGTCAAAAGGTTAGGTTAGTTCAAAAAGTTAGGTTAGGTCAAAAGGTTAGGTTAGCTCAAAAAGTAAGGTAAGCTCACAAGGTTAGGTTAGCTCGAAAAGTTAAGTTAGGTCAAAAGGTTAGGTTATGTCAAAAGGTTAGGTTAGTTCAAAAAGTTAGGTTAGGTCAAAAGGTTAGGTTAGCTCAAAAAGTAAGGTAAGCTCACAAGGTAAGGTTAGCTCGAAAAGTTAAGTTAGGTCAAAAGGTTAGGTTAGGTCAAAAGGTTAGGTTAGCTCAAAAAGTAAGGTAACCTCAAAAAGTTAAGTAAGTTCAAAACGTTAGGTTAGCTCAAAAAGTTAGGTTAGCTCAAAACGTAAGGTTTAATCAAAAGGTTAGGTTAGCTCAAAAAGTAAGGTTAGCTCAAAACGTTAGGTTAGCTCAAAAAGGTTGGGTTTGGTCAAAAGGTAAGGTAAGCTCACAAGGTAAGGTTAGCTCGAAAAGTTAAGTTAGGTCAAAAGGTTAGGTTAGGTCAAAAGGTTAGGTTAGCTCAAAAAGTAAGGTTAGCTCAAAAAGTTAGGTTAGCTCAAAACGTTAAGTTAGCTCAAAATATTAGTTTAGCTCAAAAGGTTAGGTTAGCTCAAAAAGTTAGGTTAGCTCAAAAAGTTAGGTTAGCTCAAAAAGTTAGGTTAGCTCAAAAAGTAAGGTTAGTTAAAAAAGTTAGGTTAGCTCAAAAAGTTAGGTTAGCTCAAAAAGTTAGGTTAGCTCAAAATATTAGTTTAGATCAAAAGGTTAGGTTAGCTCAAAAGGTTAGGTTAGCTCAAAATGTAAGGTAAGCTCACATGGTAAGGTAAGCTCGAAAAGTTAGGTTAGCCCAAAACGTTAAGTTAGCTCAAAATATTAGTTTATCTAAAAAGGTTAGGTTAGCTCAAAAAGTTAAGTTAGCTCAAAAAGTTAGGTTAGCTCAAAACGTAAGGTTAGCTCACAAGGATAGGTTAGCTCAAAAATAAAGGTAAGCTAACAAGGTTAGGCTAGCTCAAAAAGTTAGGTTAGGTCAAAAGGTTAGGTTAGCTCAAAAAGTAAGGTAAGCTCACAAGGTAAGGTTAGCTCGAAAAGTTAAGTTAGGTCAAAAGGTTAGGTTAGGTCAAAAGGTTAGGTTAGCTCAAAAAGTAAGGTAACCTCAAAAAGTTAAGTAAGTTCAAAACGTTAGGTTAGCTCAAAAAGTAAGGTTAGCTCAAAACGTAAGGTTTAATCAAAAGGTTAGGTTAGCTCAAAAAGTAAGGTTAGCTCAAAACGTTAGGTTAGCTCAAAAAGGTTGGGTTTGGTCAAAAGGTAAGGTAAGCTCACAAGGTAAGGTTAGCTCGAAAAGTTAAGTTAGGTCAAAAGGTTAGGTTAGGTCAAAAGGTTAGGTTAGCTCAAAAAGTAAGGTAACCTCAAAAAGTTAGGTTAGCTCAAAACGTTAAGTTAGCTCAAAATATTGGTTTAGCTCAAAAGGTTGGGTTAGCTCAAAAAGTTAGGTTAGCTCAAAACGTAAGGTTTAATCAAAAGGTTAGTTAAGCTCAAAATATTAGTTAAGCTCAAAAGGTTGGGTTAGCTCAAAAAGTTAGGTTAGCTCAAAACCTAAGGTTTAATCAAAAGGTTAGTTAAGCTCAAAAAGTTAAGTAAGCTCAAAACGTCAAGTTTGCTCAAAATATTAGTTTAGCTCAAACGGTTAGGTTTGCTCAAAAAGTTAGGTTAGCTCAAAACGTTAAGTTAGGTCAAAAAGGTTGGGTTTGGTCAAAAGGTAAGGTAAGCTCACAAGGTAAGGTTAGCTCGAAAAGTTAAGTTAGGTCAAAAGGTTAGGTTAGGTCAAAAGGTTAGGTTAGCTCAAAAAGTAAGGTAAGCTCACAAGGTAAGGTTAGCTCGAAAAGTTAAGTTAGGTCAAAAGGTTAGGTTAGGTCAAAAGGTTAGGTTAGCTCAAAAAGTAAGGTAACCTCAAAAAGTTAAGTAAGTTCAAAACGTTAGGTTAGCTCAAAAAGTTAGGTTAGCTCAAAACGCAAGGTTTAATCAAAAGGTTAGTTAATCTAAAAAGTGAAGTTAGCTCAAAACGTTAAGTAAGTTCACAACGTTAGCGTTAGGTTAAAGTTAGGTTAGCTCAAAAAGTTAGGTTAGGTCAAAAGGTTAGGTTAGCTCAAAAAGTTAGGTTAGCTCCAAACGTTAAGTTAGCTCAAAATATTAGTTTAGCTCAAAAGGTTAGGTTAGCTCAAAAAGATAGGTTAGCTCAAACGTAAGGTTTAATCAAAAGGTTAGCTTAGCTCAAAAAGTTAGGTTAGCTCACAAGGATAGGCTAGCTCAAAAATAAAGGTTAGCTTACAAGGTTAGGTTAGCTCAAAAAGTTAGGTTAGGTCAAAAGGTTAGGTTAGCTCAAAAAGTAAGGTAAGCTCACAAGGTAACGTTAGCTCGAAAAGTTAAGTTAGCTCAAAACGTTAAGTTAGCTCAAAATATTAGTTTAGCTCAAAAATTTAAGTTAGCTCAAAACGTAAGGTTTAATCAAAAGGTTAGTTAAGCTCAAAATATTAGTTAAGCTCAAAAGGTTGGGTTAGCTCAAAAAGTTAGGTTAGCTCAACACCTAAGGTTTAATCAAAAGGTTAGTTAAGCTCAAATAGTTAAGTTAGCTCAAAACGTCAAGTTTGCTCAAAATATTAGTTTAGCTCAAACGGTTAGGTTTGCTCAAAAAGTAAGGTTAGCTCAAAAAGTTAGGTTAGCTCAAAACGTTAAGTTAGCTCAAAATATTAGTTTAGCTCAAAAGGTTGGGTTAGCTCAAAAAGTAAGGTTAGCTCAGACCGTTAGGTAAGCTCAAAAAGTTAGGTTAGCTCAAAACGTAAGGTTTAATCAAAAGGTTAGTTAAGCTAAAAAGTGAGGTTAGCTCAAAACGTTAAGTAAGTTCACAACGTTAGCGTTAGGTTAAAGTTAGGTTAGCTCAAAAAGTTAGGTTAGCTCAAAATATTAGTTTAGCTCAGAAGGTTAGGTTAGCTCAAAAAGTTAGGTTAGCTCAAAAAGTAAGGTTAGCTCAAAAAGTTAGGTTAGCTCAAAAAGTTAGGTTAGCTCAAAAAGTTAGGTTAGTTCAAAAAGTTAGGTTAGCTCAAAAAGTTAGGTTAGCTCAAAAAGTTAGGTTAGCTCAAAAGGTTAGGTTAGCTCAAAATGTAAGGTAAGCTCACATGGTAAGGTAAGCTCGAAAAGTAAGGTTACCCCAAAACGTTAAGTTAGCTCAAAATATTAGTTTATCTCAAAAGGTTAGGTTAGCTCAAAAAGTTAGGTAAGCTCAAAATATTAGTTTAGATCAAAAGGTTAGGTTAGCTCAAAAGGTTAGGTTAGCTCAAAATGTAAGGTAAGCTCACATGGTAAGGTAAGCTCGAAAAGTTAGGTTAGCCCAAAACGTTAAGTTAGCTCAAAATATTAGTTTATCTAAAAAGGTTAGGTTAGCTCAAAAAGTTAGGTTAGCTCAAAAAGTTAGGTTAGCTCAAAACGTAAGGTTAGCTCACAAGGATAGGTTAGCTCAAAAATAAAGGTAAGCTAACAAGGTTAGGTTAGCTCAAAAAGTTAGGTTAGGTCAAAAGGTTAGGTTAGCTCAAAAAGTAAGGTAAGCTCACAAGGTAAGGTTAGCTCGAAAAGTTAAGTTAGGTCAAAAGGTTAGGTTAGGTCAAAAGGTTAGGTTAGCTCAAAAAGTAAGGTAACCTCAAAAAGTTAAGTAAGTTCAAAACGTTAGGTTAGCTCAAAAAGTTAGGTTAGCTCAAAACGTAAGGTTTAATCAAAAGGTTAGGTTAGCTCAAAAAGTAAGGGTAGCTCAAAACGTTAGGTTAGCTCTAAAAGGTTGGGTTTGGTCAAAAGGTAAGGTAAGCTCACAAGGTAAGGTTAGCTCGAAAAGTTAAGTTAGGTCAAAAGGTTAGGTTAGGTCAAAAGGTTAGGTTAGCTCAAAAAGTAAGGTAACCTCAAAAAGTTAGGTTTGGTCAAAAGGTAAGGTAAGCTCACAAGGTAAGGTTAGCTCGAAAAGTTAAGTTAGGTCAAAAGGTTAGGTTATGTCAAAAGGTTAGGTTAGTTCAAAAAGTTAGGTTAGGTCAAAAGGTTAGGTTAGCTCAAAAAGTAAGGTAAGCTCACAAGGTTAGGTTAGCTCGAAAGGTTAGGTTAGTTCAAAAAGTTAGGTTAGGTCAAAAGGTTAGGTTAGCTCAAAAAGTAAGGTAAGCTCACAAGGTAAGGTTAGCTCGAAAAGTTAAGTTAGGTCAAAAGGTTAGGTTAGCTCAAAAAGTAAGGTAACCTCAAAAAGTTAAGTAAGTTCAAAACGTTAGGTTAGCTCAAAAAGTAAGGTTAGCTCAAAACGTAAGGTTTAATCAAAAGGTTAGGTTAGCTCAAAAAGTAAGGTTAGCTCAAAACGTTAGGTTAGCTCAAAAAGTTTGGGTTTGGTCAAAAGGTAAGGTAAGCTCACAAGGTAAGGTTAGCTCGAAAAGTTAAGTTAGGTCAAAAGGTTAGGTTAGCTCAAAAAGTTAGGTTAGCTCAAACGTAAGGTTTAATCAAAAGGTTAGCTTAGCTCAAAAAGTTAGGCTAGCTCACAAGGATAGGCTAGCTCAAAAATAAAGGTTAGCTTACAAGGTTAGGTTAGCGCAAAAAGTTAGGTTAGGTCAAAAGGTTAGGTTAGCTCAAAAAGTAAGGTAAGCTCACAAGGTAACGTTAGCTCGAAAAGTTAAGTTAGCTCAAAACGTTAAGTTAGCTCAAAATATTAGTTTAGCTCAAAAATTTAAGTTAGCTCAAAACGTAAGGTTTAATCAAAAGGTTAGTTAAGCTCAAAATATTAGTTAAGCTCAAAAGGTTGGGTTAGCTCAAAAACTTAGGTTAGCTCAAAACCTAAGGTTTAATCAAAAGGTTAGTTAAGCTCAAAAAGTTAAGTTAGCTCAAAACGTCAAGTTTGCTCAAAATATTAGTTTAGCTCAAACGGTTAGGTTTGCTCAAAAAGTAAGGTTAGCTCAAAAAGTTAGGTTAGCTCAAAACGTTAAGTTAGCTCAAAAAGGTTGGGTTTGGTCAAAAGGTAAGGTAAGCTCAAAAAGTAAGGTAAGCTCACAAGGTTAGGTTAGCTCGAAAAGTTAAGTTAGGTCAAAAGGTTAGGTTATGTCAAAAGGTTAGGTTAGTTCAAAAAGTTAGGTTAGGTCAAAAGGTTAGGTTAGCTCAAAAAGTAAGGTAAGCTCACAAGGTAAGGTTAGCTCGAAAAGTTAAGTTAGGTCAAAAGGTTAGGTTAGGTCAAAAGGTTAGGTTAGCTCAAAAAGTAAGGTAACCTCAAAAAGTTAGGTTAGCTCAAAACGTTAAGTTAGCTCAAAATATTGGTTTAGCTCAAAAGGTTGGGTTAGCTCAAAAAGTTAGGTTAGCTCAAAACGTAAGGTTTAATCAAAAGGTTAGTTAAGCTCAAAATATTAGTTAAGCTCAAAAGGTTGGGTTAGCTCAAAAAGTTAGGTTAGCTCAAAACCTAAGGTTTAATCAAAAGGTTAGTTAAGCTCAAAAAGTTAAGTAAGCTCAAAACGTCAAGTTTGCTCAAAATATTAGTTAAGCTCAAACGGTTAAGTTTGCTCAAAAAGTAAGGTTAGCTCAAAAAGTTAGGTTAGCTCAAAACGTTAAGTTAGCTCAAAATATTAGTTTAGCTCACAAGGTTGGGTTAGCTCAAAAAGTTAAGTAAGTTCAAAACGTTAGGTAAGCTCAAAAAGTTAGGTTAGCTCAAAACGTAAGGTTTAATCAAAAGGTTAGTTAAGCTAAAAAGTGAGGTTAGCTCAAAACGTTAAGTAAGTTCACAACGTTAGCGTTAGGTTAAAGTTAGGTTAGCTCAAAAAGTTAGGTTAGCTCAAAATATTAGTTTAGCTCAAAAGGTTAGGTTAGCTCAAAAAGTTAAGTTAGGTCAAAAGGTTAGGTTATGTCAAAAGGTTAGGTTAGCTCAAAAAGTAAGGTAACCTCAAAAAGTTAAGTAAGTTCAAAACGTTAGGTTAGCTCAAAAAGTTAGGTCAAAAGGTTAGGTTAGCTCAAAAAGTAAGGTTAGCTCAAAAAGTTAGGTTAGCTCAAAACGTTAAGTTAGCTCAAAATATTAGTTTAGCTCAAAAGGTTAGGTTAGCTCAAAAAGTTAGGTTAGCTCAAAAAGTTAGGTTAGCTCAAAAAGTTAGGTTAGCTCAAAAAGTAAGGTTAGTTAAAAAAGTTAGGTTAGCTCAAAAAGTTAGGTTAGTTCAAAAAGTTAGGTTAGCTCAAAAAGTTAGGTTAGCTCAAAAATTTAGGTTAGCTCAAAAAAATAGGTTAGCTCAAAAAGTTAGGTTAGCTCAAAAGGTTAGGTTAGCTCAAAATGTAAGGTAAGCTCACATGGTAAGCTCGAAAAGTAAGGTTACCCCAAAACGTTAAGTTAGCTTAAAATATTAGTTTATCTCAAAAGGTTAGGTTAGCTCAAAAAGTTAGGTTAGCTCAAAAAGTTAGGTTAGCTCAAACAGTTAGGTTAGCTCAAAATATTAGTTTAGATCAAAAGGTTAGGTTAGCTCAAAAGGTTAGGTTAGCTCAAAATGTAAGGTAAGCTCACATGGTAAGGTAAGCTCGAAAAGTTAGGTTAGCCCAAAACGTTAAGTTAGCTCAAAATATTAGTTTATCTAAAAAGGTTAGGTTAGCTCAAAAAGTTAGGTTAGCTCAAAAAGTTAGGTTAGCTCAAAACGTAAGGTTAGCTCACAAGGATAGGTTAGCTCAAAAATAAAGGTAAGCTAACAAGTTTAGGTTAGCTCAAAAAGTTAGGTTAGGTCAAAAGGTTAGGTTAGCTCAAAAAGTAAGGTAAGCTCACAAGGTAAGGTTAGCTCGAAAAGTTAAGTTAGGTCAAAAGGTTAGGTTATGTCAAAAGGTTAGGTTAGTTCAAAAAGTTAGGTTAGGTCAAAAGGTTAGGTTAGCTCAAAAAGTAAGGTAAGCTCACAAGGTAAGGTTAGCTCGAAAAGTTAAGTTAGGTCAAAAGGTTAGGTTATGTCAAAAGGTTAGGTTAGTTCAAAAAGTTAGGTTAGGTCAAAAGGTTAGGTTAGCTCAAAAAGTAAGGTAAGCTCACAAGGTAAGGTTAGCTCGAAAAATTAAGTAAGTTCAAAACGTTAGGTTAGCTCAAAAAGTTAGGTTAGTTCAAAAAGTTAGGTTAGCTCAAAAAGTTAGGTTAGCTCAAAAAGTTAGGTTAGCTCAAAAGGTTAGGTTAGCTCAAAATGTAAGGTAAGCTCACATGGTAAGGTAAGCTCGAAAAGTAAGGTTACCCCAAAACGTTAAGTTAGCTCAAAATATTAGTTTATCTAAAAAGGTTAGGTTATGTCAAAAGGTTAGGTTAGTTCAAAAAGTTAGGTTAGCTCAAAAAGTTAGGTTAGCTCAAAAAGTTAGGTTAGCTCAAAATATTAGTTTAGATCAAAAGGTTAGGTTAGCTCAAAAGGTTAGGTTAGCTCAAAATGTAAGGTAAGCTCACATGGTAAGGTAAGCTCGAAAAGTTAGGTTAGCCCAAAACGTTAAGTTAGCTCAAAATATTAGTTTATCTAAAAAGGTTAGGTTAGCTCAAAAAGTAAGGTAACCTCAAAAAGTTAGGTTTGGTCAAAAGGTAAGGTAAGCTCACAAGGTAAGGTTAGCTCGAAAAGTTAAGTTAGGTCAAAAGGTTAGGTTATGTCAAAAGGTTAGGTTAGTTCAAAAAGTTAGGTTAGGTCAAAAGGTTAGGTTAGCTCAAAAAGTAAGGTAACCTCAAAAAGTTAAGTAAGTTCAAAACGTTAGGTTAGCTCAAAAAGTAAGGTTAGCTCAAAACGTAAGGTTTAATCAAAAGGTTAGGTTAGCTCAAAAAGTAAGGTTAGCTCAAAACGTTAGGTTAGCTCAAAAAGGTTGGGTTTGGTCAAAAGGTAAGGTAAGCTCACAAGGTAAGGTTAGCTCGAAAAGTTAAGTTAGGTCAAAAGGTTAGCTTAGGTCAAAAGGTTAGGTTAGCTCAAAAAGTAAGGTAACCTCAAAAAGTTAGGTTTGGTCAAAAGGTAAGGTAAGCTCACAAGGTAAGGTTAGCTCGAAAAGTTAAGTTAGGTCAAAAGGTTAGGTTATGTCAAAAGGTTAGGTTAGTTCAAAAAGTTAGGTTAGGTCAAAAGGTTAGGTTAGCTCAAAAAGTAAGGTAAGCTCACAAGGTTAGGTTAGCTCGAAAAGTTAAGTTAGGTCAAAAGGTTAGGTTATGTCAAAAGGTTAGGTTAGTTCAAAAAGTTAGGTTAGGTCAAAAGGTTAGGTTAGCTCAAAAAGTAAGGTAAGCTCACAAGGTAAGGTTAGCTCGAAAAGTTAAGTTAGGTCAAAAGGTTAGGTTAGGTCAAAAGGTTAGGTTAGCTCAAAAAGTAAGGTAACCTCAAAAAGTTAAGTAAGTTCAAAACGTTAGGTTAGCTCAAAAAGTTAGGTTAGCTCAAAACGTAAGGTTTAATCAAAAGGTTAGGTTAGCTCAAAAAGTAAGGTTAGCTCAAAACGTTAGGTTAGCTCAAAAAGGTTGGGTTTGGTCAAAAGGTAAGGTAAGCTCACAAGGTAAGGTTAGCTCGAAAAGTTAAGTTAGGTCAAAAGGTTAGGTTAGGTCAAAAGGTTAGGTTAGCTCAAAAAGTAAGGTTAGCTCAAAAAGTTAGGTTAGCTCAAAACGTTAAGTTAGCTCAAAATATTAGTTTAGCTCAAAAGGTTAGGTTAGCTCAAAAAGTTAGGTTAGCTCAAAAAGTTAGGTTAGCTCAAAAAGTTAGGTTAGCTCAAAAAGTAAGGTTAGTTAAAAAAGTTAGGTTAGCTCAAAAAGTTAGGTTAGCTCAAAAAGTTAGGTTAGCTCAAAATATTAGTTTAGATCAAAAGGTTAGGTTAGCTCAAAAGGTTAGGTTAGCTCAAAATGTAAGGTAAGCTCACATGGTAAGGTAAGCTCGAAAAGTTAGGTTAGCCCAAAACGTTAAGTTAGCTCAAAATATTAGTTTATCTAAAAAGGTTAGGTTAGCTCAAAAAGTTAAGTTAGCTCAAAAAGTTAGGTTAGCTCAAAACGTAAGGTTAGCTCACAAGGATAGGTTAGCTCAAAAATAAAGGTAAGCTAACAAGGTTAGGCTAGCTCAAAAAGTTAGGTTAGGTCAAAAGGTTAGGTTAGCTCAAAAAGTAAGGTAAGCTCACAAGGTAAGGTTAGCTCGAAAAGTTAAGTTAGGTCAAAAGGTTAGGTTAGGTCAAAAGGTTAGGTTAGCTCAAAAAGTAAGGTAACCTCAAAAAGTTAAGTAAGTTCAAAACGTTAGGTTAGCTCAAAAAGTAAGGTTAGCTCAAAACGTAAGGTTTAATCAAAAGGTTAGGTTAGCTCAAAAAGTAAGGTTAGCTCAAAACGTTAGGTTAGCTCAAAAAGGTTGGGTTTGGTCAAAAGGTAAGGTAAGCTCACAAGGTAAGGTTAGCTCGAAAAGTTAAGTTAGGTCAAAAGGTTAGGTTAGGTCAAAAGGTTAGGTTAGCTCAAAAAGTAAGGTAACCTCAAAAAGTTAGGTTAGCTCAAAACGTTAAGTTAGCTCAAAATATTGGTTTAGCTCAAAAGGTTGGGTTAGCTCAAAAAGTTAGGTTAGCTCAAAACGTAAGGTTTAATCAAAAGGTTAGTTAAGCTCAAAATATTAGTTAAGCTCAAAAGGTTGGGTTAGCTCAAAAAGTTAGGTTAGCTCAAAACCTAAGGTTTAATCAAAAGGTTAGTTAAGCTCAAAAAGTTAAGTAAGCTCAAAACGTCAAGTTTGCTCAAAATATTAGTTAAGCTCAAACGGTTAGGTTTGCTCAAAAAGTAAGGTTAGCTCAAAAAGTTAGGTTAGCTCAAAACGTTAAGTTAGCTCAAAATATTAGTTAAGCTCACAAGGTTGGGTTAGCTCAAAAAGTTAAGTAAGTTCAAAACGTTAGGTAAGCTCAAAAAGTTAGGTTAGCTCAAAACGTAAGGTTTAATCAAAAGGTTAGTTAAGCTAAAAAGTGAGGTTAGCTCAAAACGTTAAGTAAGTTCACAACGTTAGCGTTAGGTTAAAGTTAGGTTAGCTCAAAAAGTTAGGTTAGCTCAAAATATTAGTTTAGCTCAAAAGGTTAGGTTAGCTCAAAAAGTTAAGTTAGGTCAAAAGGTTAGGTTATGTCAAAAGGTTAGGTTAGCTCAAAAAGTAAGGTAACCTCAAAAAGTTAAGTAAGTTCAAAACGTTAGGTTAGCTCAAAAAGTTAGGTCAAAAGGTTAGGTTAGCTCAAAAAGTAAGGTTAGCTCAAAAAGTTAGGTTAGCTCAAAACGTTAAGTTAGCTCAAAATATTAGTTTAGCTCAAAAGGTTAGGTTAGCTCAAAAAGTTAGGTTAGCTCAAAAAGTTAGGTTAGCTCAAAAAGTTAGGTTAGCTCAAAAAGTAAGGTTAGTTAAAAAAGTTAGGTTAGCTCAAAAAGTTAGGTTAGTTCAAAAAGTTAGGTTAGCTCAAAAAGTTAGGTTAGCTCAAAAATTTAGGTTAGCTCAAAAAGTTAGGTTAGCTCAAAAAGTTAGGTTAGCTCAAAAGGTTAGGTTAGCTCAAAATGTAAGGTAAGCTCACATGGTAAGCTCGAAAAGTAAGGTTACCCCAAAACGTTAAGTTAGCTTAAAATATTAGTTTATCTCAAAAGGTTAGGTTAGCTCAAAAAGTTAGGTTAGCTCAAAAAGTTAGGTTAGCTCAAACAGTTAGGTTAGCTCAAAATATTAGTTTAGATCAAAAGGTTAGGTTAGCTCAAAAGGTTAGGTTAGCTCAAAATGTAAGGTAAGCTCACATGGTAAGGTAAGCTCGAAAAGTTAGGTTAGCCCAAAACGTTAAGTTAGCTCAAAATATTAGTTTATCTAAAAAGGTTAGGTTAGCTCAAAAAGTTAGGTTAGCTCAAAAAGTTAGGTTAGCTCAAAACGTAAGGTTAGCTCACAAGGATAGGTTAGCTCAAAAATAAAGGTAAGCTAACAAGTTTAGGTTAGCTCAAAAAGTTAGGTTAGGTCAAAAGGTTAGGTTAGCTCAAAAAGTAAGGTAAGCTCACAAGGTAAGGTTAGCTCGAAAAGTTAAGTTAGGTCAAAAGGTTAGGTTATGTCAAAAGGTTAGGTTAGTTCAAAAAGTTAGGTTAGGTCAAAAGGTTAGGTTAGCTCAAAAAGTAAGGTAAGCTCACAAGGTAAGGTTAGCTCGAAAAGTTAAGTTAGGTCAAAAAGTAAGGTTAGTTAAAAAAGTTAGGTTAGCTCAAAAAGTTAGTTTAGCTCAAACGGTTAGGTTTGCTCAAAAAGTAAGGTTAGCTCAAAAAGTTAGGTTAGCTCAAAACGTTAAGTTAGCTCAAAAAGGTTGGGTTTGGTCAAAAGGTAAGGTAAGCTCACAAGGTAAGGTTAGCTCGAAAAGTTAAGTTAGGTCAAAAGGTTAGGTTAGGTCAAAAGGTTAGGTTAGCTCAAAAAGTAAGGTTAGGTCAAAAGGTTAGGTTAGCTCAAAAAGTAAGGTAAGCTCACAAGGTAAGGTTAGCTCGAAAAATTAAGTAAGTTCAAAACGTTAGGTTAGCTCAAAAAGTTAGGTTAGCTCAAAACGCAAGGTTTAATCAAAAGGTTAGTTAATCTTAAAAGTGAGGTTAGCTCAAAACGTTAAGTAAGTTCACAACGTTAGCGTTAGGTTAAAGTTAGGTTAGCTCAAAAAGTTAGGTTAGGTCAAAAGGTTAGGTTAGCTCAAAAAGTTAGGTTAGCTCCAAACGTTAAGTTAGCTCAAAATATTAGTTTAGCTCAAAAGGTTAGGTTAGCTCAAAAAGATAGGTTAGCTCAAACGTAAGGTTTAATCAAAAGGTTAGCTTAGCTCAAAAAGTTAGGTTAGCTCACAAGGATAGGCTAGCTCAAAAATAAAGGTTAGCTTACAAGGTTAGGTTAGCTCAAAAAGTTAGGTTAGGTCAAAAGGTTAGGTTAGCTCAAAAAGTAAGGTAAGCTCACAAGGTAACGTTAGCTCGAAAAGTTAAGTTAGCTCAAAACGTTAAGTTAGCTCAAAATATTAGTTTAGCTCAAAAATTTAAGTTAGCTCAAAACGTAAGGTTTAATCAAAAGGTTAGTTAAGCTCAAAATATTAGTTAAGCTCAAAAGGTTGGGTTAGCTCAAAAAGTTAGGTTAGCTCAACACCTAAGGTTTAATCAAAAGGTTAGTTAAGCTCGAAAAGTTAAGTTAGGTCAAAAGGTTAGGTTAGGTCAAAAGGTTAGGTTAGCTCAAAAAGTAAGGTAACCTCAAAAAGTTAGGTTTGGTCAAAAGGTTAGGTAAGCTCACAAGGTAAGGTTAGCTCGAAAAGTTAAGTTAGGTCAAAAGGTTAGGTTATGTCAAAAGGTTAGGTTAGTTCAAAAAGTTAGGTTAGGTCAAAAGGTTAGGTTAGCTCAAAAAGTAAGGTAAGCTCACAAGGTTAGGTTAGCTCGAAAGGTTAGGTTAGTTCAAAAAGTTAGGTTAGGTCAAAAGGTTAGGTTAGCTCAAAAAGTAAGGTAACCTCAAAAAGTTAAGTAAGTTCAAAACGTTAGGTTAGCTCAAAAAGTAAGGTTAGCTCAAAACGTAAGGTTTAATCAAAAGGTTAGGTTAGCTCAAAAAGTAAGGTTAGCTCAAAACGTTAGGTTAGCTCAAAAAGGTTGGGTTTGGTCAAAAGGTAAGGTAAGCTCACAAGGTAAGGTTAGCTCGAAAAGTTAAGTTAGGTCAAAAGGTTAGGTTAGGTCAAAAGGTTAGGTTAGCTCAAAAAGTAAGGTAACCTCAAAAAGTTAGGTTAGCTCAAAATATTGGTTTAGCTCAAAAGGTTGGGTTAGCTCAAAAAGTTAGGTTAGCTTAAAACGTAAGGTTTAATCAAAAGGTTAGTTAAGCTCAAAATATTAGTTAAGCTCAAAAGGTTGGGTTAGCTCAAAAAGTTAGGTTAGCTCAAAACCTAAGGTTTAATCAAAAGGTTAGTTAAGCTCAAAAAGTTAAGTAAGCTCAAAACGTCAAGTTTGCTCAAAATATTAGTTAAGCTCAAACGGTTAGGTTTGCTCAAAAAGTAAGGTTAGCTCAAAAAGTTAGGTTAGCTCAAAACGTTAAGTTAGCTCAAAATATTAGTTTAGCTCACAAGGTTGGGTTAGCTCAAAAAGTTAAGTAAGTTCAAAACGTTAGGTAAGCTCAAAAAGTTAGGTTAGCTCAAAACGTAAGGTTTAATCAAAAGGTTAGTTAAGCTAAAAAGTGAGGTTAGCTCAAAACGTTAAGTAAGTTCACAACGTTAGCGTTAGGTTAAAGTTAGGTTAGCTCAAAAAGTTAGGTTAGCTCAAAATATTAGTTTAGCTCAAAAGGTTAGGTTAGCTCAAAAAGTTAAGTTAGGTCAAAAGGTTAGGTTATGTCAAAAGGTTAGGTTAGCTCAAAAAGTAAGGTAACCTCAAAAAGTTAAGTAAGTTCAAAACGTTAGGTTAGCTCAAAAAGTTAGGTCAAAAGGTTAGGTTAGCTCAAAAAGTAAGGTTAGCTCAAAAAGTTAGGTTAGCTCAAAACGTTAAGTTAGCTCAAAATATTAGTTTAGCTCAAAAGGTTAGGTTAGCTCAAAAAGTTAGGTTAGCTCAAAAAGTTAGGTTAGCTCAAAAAGTTAGGTTAGTTCAAAAAGTTAGGTTAGCTCAAAAAGTTAGGTTAGCTCAAAAATTTAGGTTAGCTCAAAAAGTTAGGTTAGCTCAAAAAGTTAGGTTAGCTCAAAAGGTTAGGTTAGCTCAAAATGTAAGGTAAGCTCACATGGTAAGCTCGAAAAGTAAGGTTACCCCAAAACGTTAAGTTAGCTTAAAATATTAGTTTATCTCAAAAGGTTAGGTTAGCTCAAAAAGTTAGGTTAGCTCAAAAAGTTCGGTTAGCTCAAACAGTTAGGTTAGCTCAAAATATTAGTTTAGATCACAAGGTTAGGTTAGCTCAAAAGGTTAGGTTAGCTCAAAATGTAAGGTAAGCTCACATGGTAAGGTAAGCTCGAAAAGTTAGGTTAGCCCAAAACGTTAAGTTAGCTCAAAATATTAGTTTATCTAAAAAGGTTAGGTTAGCTCAAAAAGTTAGGTTAGCTCAAAAAGTTAGGTTAGCTCAAAACGTAAGGTTAGCTCACAAGGATAGGTTAGCTCAAAAATAAAGGTAAGCTAACAAGTTTAGGTTAGCTCAAAAAGTTAGGTTAGGTCAAAAGGTTAGGTTAGCTCAAAAAGTAAGGTAAGCTCACAAGGTAAGGTTAGCTCGAAAAGTTAAGTTAGGTCAAAAGGTTAGGTTATGTCAAAAGGTTAGGTTAGTTCAAAAAGTTAGGTTAGGTCAAAAGGTTAGGTTAGCTCAAAAAGTAAGGTAAGCTCACAAGGTAAGGTTAGCTCGAAAAGTTAAGTTAGGTCAAAAGGTTAGGTTATGTCAAAAGGTTAGGTTAGTTCAAAAAGTTAGGTTAGGTCAAAAGGTTAGGTTAGCTCAAAAAGTAAGGTAAGCTCACAAGGTAAGGTTAGCTCGAAAAATTAAGTAAGTTCAAAACGTTAGGTTAGCTCAAAAAGTTAGGTAAGCTCAAAACGTAAGGTTTAATCAAAAGGTTAGGTTAGCTCAAAAAGTAAGGTTAGCTCAAAACGTTAGGTTAGCTCAAAAAGGTTGGGTTTGGTCAAAAGGTAAGGTAAGCTCTCAAGGTAAGGTTAGCTCGAAAAGTTAAGTTAGGTCAAAAGGTTAGGTTAGGTCAAAAGGTTAGGTTAGCTCAAAAAGTAAGGTAAGCTCACAAGGTAAGGTTAGCTCGAAAAGTTAAGTTAGGTCAAAAGGTTAGGTTAGGTCAAAAGGTTAGGATAGCTCAAAAAGTAAGGTAACCTCAAAAAGTTAAGTAAGTTCAAAACGTTAGGTTAGCTCAAAACGCAAGGTTTAATCAAAAGGTTAGTTAATCTAAAAAGTGAGGTTAGCTCAAAACGTTAAGTAAGTTCACAACGTTAGCGTTAGGTTAAAGTTAGGTTAGCTCAAAAAGTTAGGTTAGGTCAAAAGGTTATGTTAGCTCAAAAAGTAAGGTAAGTTCACATGGTAAGGTTAGCTCGAAAAGTTAGGTTAGCTCCAAACGTTAAGTTAGCTCAAAATATTAGTTTAGCTCAAAAGGTTAGGTTAGCTCAAAAAGTTAGGTTAGCTCAAACGTAAGGTTTAATCAAAAGGTTAGCTTAGCTCAAAAAGTTAGGTTAGCTCACAAGGATAGGCTAGCTCAAAAATAAAGGTTAGCTTACAAGGTTAGGTTAGCGCAAAAAGTTAGGTTAGGTCAAAAGGTTAGGTTAGCTCAAAAAGTAAGGTAAGCTCACAAGGTAAGGTTAGCTCGAAAAGTTAAGTTAGCTCAAAACGTTAAGTTAGCTCAAAATATTAGTTTAGCTCAAAAATTTAAGTTAGCTCAAAACGTAAGGTTTAATCAAAAGGTTAGTTAAGCTCAAAATATTAGTTAAGCTAAAAAGGTTGGGTTAGCTCAAAAAGTTAGGTTAGCTCAAAACCTAAGGTTTAATCAAAAGGTTAGTTAAGCTCAAAAAGTTAAGTTAGCTCAAAACGTCAAGTTTGCTCAAAATATTAGTTTAGCTCAAACGGTTAGGTTTGCTCAAAAAGTAAGGTTAGCTCAAAAAGTTAGGTTAGCTCAAAACGTTAAGTTAGCTCAAAAAGGTTGGGTTTGGTCAAAAGGTAAGGTAAGCTCAAAAAGTAAGGTAAGCTCACAAGGTTAGGTTAGCTCGAAAAGTTAAGTTAGGTCAAAAGGTTAGGTTATGTCAAAAGGTTAGGTTAGTTCAAAAAGTTAGGTTAGGTCAAAAGGTTAGGTTAGCTCAAAAAGTAAGGTAAGCTCACAAGGTAAGGTTAGCTCGAAAAGTTAAGTTAGGTCAAAAGGTTAGGTTAGGTCAAAAGGTTAGGTTAGCTCAAAAAGTAAGGTAACCTCAAAAAGTTAAGTAAGTTCAAAACGTTAGGTTAGCTCAAAAAGTAAGGTTAGCTCAAAACGTAAGGTTTAATCAAAAGGTTAGGTTAGCTCAAAAAGTAAGGTTAGCTCAAAACGTTAGGTTAGCTCAAAAAGGTTGGGTTTGGTCAAAAGGTAAGGTAAGCTCGCAAGGTAAGGTTAGCTCGAAAAGTTAAGTTAGGTCAAAAGGTAAGGTTAGGTCAAAAGGTTAGGTTAGCTCAAAAAGTAAGGTAACCTCAAAAAGTTAGGTTAGCTCAAAACGTTAAGTTAGCTCAAAATAGTGGTTTAGCTCAAAAGGTTGGGTTAGCTCAAAAAGTTAGGTTAGCTCAAAACGTAAGGTTTAATCAAAAGGTTAGTTAAGCTCAAAATATTAGTTAAGCTCAAAAGGTTGGGTTAGCTCAAAAAGTTAGGTTAGCTCAAAACCTAAGGTTTAATCAAAAGGTTAGTTAAGCTCAAAAAGTTAAGTAAGCTCAAAACGTTAAGTTAGCTCAAAATATTAGTTTAGCTCACAAGGTTGGGTTAGCTCAAAAAGTTAAGTAAGTTCAAAACGTTAGGTAAGCTCAAAAAGTTAGGTTAGCTCAAAACGTAAGGTTTAATCAAAAGGTTAGTTAAGCTAAAAAGTGAGGTTAGCTCAAAACGTTAAGTAAGTTCACAACGTTAGCGTTAGGTTAAAGTTAGGTTAGCTCAAAAAGTTAGGTTAGCTCAAAATATTAGTTTAGCTCAAAAGGTTAGGTTAGCTCAAAAAGTTAAGTTAGGTCAAAAGGTTAGGTTATGTCAAAAGGTTAGGTTAGTTCAAAAAGTTAGGTTAGGTCAAAAGGTTAGGTTAGCTCAAAAAGTAAGGTAAGCTCACAAGGTAAGGTTAGCTCGAAAAGTTAAGTTAGGTCAAAAGGTTAGGTTAGGTCAAAAGGTTAGGTTAGGTCAAAAGGTTAGGTTAGCTCAAAAAGTAAGGTAACCTCAAAAAGTTAAGTAAGTTCAAAACGTTAGGTTAGCTCAAAAAGTTAGGTTAGCTCAAAACGCAAGGTTTAATCAAAAGGTTAGTTAAGCTAAAAAGTGAGGTTAGCTCAAAACGTTAAGTAAGTTCACAAAGTTAATATTAGTTTAGCTCAAAAGGTTAGGTTAGCTCAAAAATTTAAGTTAGCTCAAAACGTAAGGTTTAATCAAAAGGTTAGTTAAGCTCAAAATATTAGTTAAGCTCAAAAGGTTGGGTTAGCTCAAAAAGTTAGGTTAGCTCAAAACCTAAGGTTTAATCAAAAGGTTAGTTAAGCTCAAAAAGTTAAGTAAGCTCAAAACGTCAAGTTAGCTCAAAATATTAGTTAAGCTCAAACGGTTAGGTTTGCTCAAAAAGTAAGGTTAGGTTTTTTAATCAAAAGGTTAGGTTAGCTCAAAACGTTAGGTTAGCTCAAAAAGGTTGGGTTTGGTCAAAAGGTAAGGTAAGCTCACAAGGTAAGGTTAGCTCGAATAGTTAAGTTAGGTCAAAAGGTTAGGTTAGGTCAAAAGGTTAGGTTAGCTCAAAAAGTAAGGTAACCTCAAAAAGTTAGGTTAGCTCAAAACGTTAAGTTAGCTCAAAATATTGGTTTAGCTCAAAAGGTTGGGTTAGCTCAAAAAAATTGGTTAGCTCAAAACGTAAGGTTTAATCAAAAGGTTAGTTAAGCTCAAAATATTAGTTTAGCTCAAAAGGTTGGGTTAGCTCATAAAGTTAGGTTAGCTCAAAACCTAAGGTTTAATCAAAAGGTTAGTTAAGCTCAAAAAGTTAAGTTAGCTCAAAACGTCAAGTTTGCTCAAAATATTAGTTAAGCTCAAACGGTTAGATTTGCTCAAAAAGTTAGGTTAGCTCAAAAAGTTAGGTTAGCTCAAAACGTTAAGTTAGCTCAAAATATTAGTTTAGCTCAAAAGGTTAGGTTAGCTCAAAAAGTTAAGTTAGGTCAAAAGGTTAGGTTATGTCAAAAGGTTAGGTTAGCTCAAAAAGTAAGGTAACCTCAAAAAGTTAAGTAAGTTCAAAACGTTAGGTTAGCTCAAAAAGTTAGGTTAGTTCAAAACGCAAGGTTTAATCAAAAGGTAAGTTAAGCTAAAAAGTGAGGTTAGCTCAAAACGTTAAGTAAGTTCACAACGTTAGCGTTAGGTTAAAGTTAGGTTAGCTCAAAAAGTTAGGTTAGGTCAAAAGGTTAGGTTAGCTCAAAAAGTAAGGTAAGCTCACATGGTAAGGTTAGCTCGAAAAGTTAGGTTAGCTCCAAACGTTAAGTTAGCTCAAAATATTAGTTTAGCTAAAAAGGTTGGGTTATGTCAAAAGGTTAGGTTAGTTCAAAAAGTTAGGTTAGGTCAAAAGGTTAGGTTAGCTCAAAAAGTAAGGTAAGCTCACAAGGTAAGGTTAGCTCGAAAAATTAAGTAAGTTCAAAACGTTAGGTTAGCTCAAAAAGTTAGGTAAGCTCAAAACGTAAGGTTTAATCAAAAGGTTAGGTTAGCTCAAAAAGTAAGGTTAGCTCAAAAAGTAAGGTAAGCTCACATGGTAAGGTTAGCTCGAAAAGTTAGGTTAGCTCCAAACGTTAAGTTAGCTCAAAATATTAGTTTAGCTAAAAAGGTTGGGTTATGTCAAAAGGTTAGGTTAGTTCAAAAAGTTAGGTTAGGTCAAAAGGTTAGGTTAGCTCAAAAAGTAAGGTAACCTCAAAAAGTTAAGTAAGTTCAAAACGTTAGGTTAGCTCAAAAAGTAAGGTTAGCTCAAAACGTAAGGTTTAATCAAAAGGTTAGGTTAGCTCAAAAAGTAAGGTTAGCTCAAAACGTTAGGTTAGCTCAAAAAGGTTGGGTTTGGTCAAAAGGTAAGGTAAGCTCACAAGGTAAGGTTAGCTCGAAAAGTTAAGTTAGGTCAAAAGGTTAGGTTAGGTCAAAAGGTTAGGTTAGCTCAAAAAGTAAGGTAACCTCAAAAAGTTAGGTTAGCTCAAAATATTGGTTTAGCTCAAAAGGTTGGGTTAGCTCAAAAAGTTAGGTTAGCTCAAAACGTAAGGTTTAATCAAAAGGTTAGTTAAGCTCAAAATATTAGTTAAGCTCAAAAGGTTGGGTTAGCTCAAAAAGTTAGGTTAGCTCAAAACCTAAGGTTTAATCAAAAGGTTAGTTAAGCTCAAAAAGTTAAGTAAGCTCAAAACGTCAAGTTTGCTCAAAATATTAGTTAAGCTCAAACGGTTAGGTTTGCTCAAAAAGTAAGGTTAGCTCAAAAAGTTAGGTTAGCTCAAAACGTTAAGTTAGCTCAAAATATTAGTTTAGCTCACAAGGTTGGGTTAGCTCAAAAAGTTAAGTAAGTTCAAAACGTTAGGTAAGCTCAAAAAGTTAGGTTAGCTCAAAACGTAAGGTTTAATCAAAAGGTTAGTTAAGCTAAAAAGTGAGGTTAGCTCAAAACGTTAAGTAAGTTCACAACGTTAGCGTTAGGTTAAAGTTAGGTTAGCTCAAAAAGTTAGGTTAGCTCAAAATATTAGTTTAGCTCAAAAGGTTAGGTTAGCTCAAAAAGTTAAGTTAGGTCAAAAGGTTAGGTTATGTCAAAAGGTTAGGTTAGCTCAAAAAGTAAGGTAACCTCAAAAAGTTAAGTAAGTTCAAAACGTTAGGTTAGCTCAAAAAGTTAGGTCAAAAGGTTAGGTTAGCTCAAAAAGTAAGGTTAGCTCAAAAAGTTAGGTTAGCTCAAAACGTTAAGTTAGCTCAAAATATTAGTTTAGCTCAAAAGGTTAGGTTAGCTCAAAAAGTTAGGTTAGCTCAAAAAGTTAGGTTAGCTCAAAAAGTTAGGTTAGCTCAAAAAGTAAGGTTAGTTAAAAAAGTTAGGTTAGCTCAAAAAGTTAGGTTAGTTCAAAAAGTTAGGTTAGCTCAAAAAGTTAGGTTAGCTCAAAAATTTAGGTTAGCTCAAAAAGTTAGGTTAGCTCAAAAAGTTAGGTTAGCTGAAAAGGTTAGGTTAGCTCAAAATGTAAGGTAAGCTCACATGGTAAGCTCGAAAAGTAAGGTTACCCCAAAACGTTAAGTTAGCTTAAAATATTAGTTTATCTCAAAAGGTTAGGTTAGCTCAAAAAGTTAGGTTAGCTCAAAAAGTTCGGTTAGCTCAAACAGTTAGGTTAGCTCAAAATATTAGTTTAGATCAAAAGGTTAGGTTAGCTCAAAAGGTTAGGTTAGCTCAAAATGTAAGGTAAGCTCACATGGTAAGGTAAGCTCGAAAAGTTAGGTTAGCCCAAAACGTTAAGTTAGCTCAAAATATTAGTTTATCTAAAAAGGTTAGGTTAGCTCAAAAAGTTAGGTTAGCTCAAAAAGTTAGGTTAGCTCAAAACGTAAGGTTAGCTCACAAGGATAGGTTAGCTCAAAAATAAAGGTAAGCTAACAAGTTTAGGTTAGCTCAAAAAGTTAGGTTAGGTCAAAAGGTTAGGTTAGCTCAAAAAGTAAGGTAAGCTCACATGGTAAGGTAAGCTCGAAAAGTTAGGTTAGCCCAAAACGTTAAGTTAGCTCAAAATATTAGTTTATCTAAAAAGGTTAGGTTAGCTCAAAAAGTTAGGTTAGCTCAAAAAGTTAGGTTAGCTCAAAACGTAAGGTTAGCTCACAAGGATAGGTTAGCTCAAAAATAAAGGTAAGCTAACAAGTTTAGGTTAGCTCAAAAAGTTAGGTTAGGTCAAAAGGTTAGGTTAGCTCAAAAAGTTAGGTTAGCTCAAAAAGTTAGGTTAGCTCAAAAAGTTAGGTTAGCTCAAAAAGTAAGGTTAGTTAAAAAAGTTAGGTTAGCTCAAAAAGTTAGGTTAGTTCAAAAAGTTAGGTTAGCTCAAAAAGTTAGGTTAGCTCAAAAATTTAGGTTAGCTCAAAAAGTTAGGTTAGCTCAAAAAGTTAGGTTAGCTCAAAAGGTTAGGTTAGCTCAAAATGTAAGGTAAGCTCACATGGTAAGCTCGAAAAGTAAGGTTACCCCAAAACGTTAAGTTAGCTTAAAATATTAGTTTATCTCAAAAGGTTAGGTTAGCTCAAAAAGTTAGGTTAGCTCAAAAAGTTAGGTTAGCTCAAACAGTTAGGTTAGCTCAAAATATTAGTTTAGATCAAAAGGTTAGGTTAGCTCAAAAGGTTAGGTTAGCTCAAAATGTAAGGTAAGCTCACATGGTAAGGTAAGCTCGAAAAGTTAGGTTAGCCCAAAACGTTAAGTTAGCTCAAAATATTAGTTTATCTAAAAAGGTTAGGTTAGCTCAAAAAGTTAGGTTAGCTCAAAAAGTTAGGTTAGCTCAAAACGTAAGGTTAGCTCACAAGGATAGGTTAGCTCAAAAATAAAGGTAAGCTAACAAGTTTAGGTTAGCTCAAAAAGTTAGGTTAGGTCAAAAGGTTAGGTTAGCTCAAAAAGTAAGGTAAGCTCACAAGGTAAGGTTAGCTCGAAAAGTTAAGTTAGGTCAAAAGGTTAGGTTATGTCAAAAGGTTAGGTTAGTTCAAAAAGTTAGGTTAGGTCAAAAGGTTAGGTTAGCTCAAAAAGTAAGGTAAGCTCACAAGGTAAGGTTAGCTCGAAAAGTTAAGTTAGGTCAAAAAGTAAGGTTAGTTAAAAAAGTTAGGTTAGCTCAAAAAGTTAGTTTAGCTCAAACGGTTAGGTTTGCTCAAAAAGTAAGGTTAGCTCAAAAAGTTAGGTTAGCTCAAAACGTTAAGTTAGCTCAAAAAGGTTGGGTTTGGTCAAAAGGTAAGGTAAGCTCACAAGGTAAGGTTAGCTCGAAAAGTTAAGTTAGGTCAAAAGGTTAGGTTAGGTCAAAAGGTTAGGTTAGCTCAAAAAGTAAGGTTAGGTCAAAAGGTTAGGTTAGCTCAAAAAGTAAGGTAAGCTCACAAGGTAAGGTTAGCTCGAAAAATTAAGTAAGTTCAAAACGTTAGGTTAGCTCAAAAAGTTAGGTTAGCTCAAAACGCAAGGTTTAATCAAAAGGTTAGTTAATCTTAAAAGTGAGGTTAGCTCAAAACGTTAAGTAAGTTCACAACGTTAGCGTTAGGTTAAAGTTAGGTTAGCTCAAAAAGTTAGGTTAGGTCAAAAGGTTAGGTTAGCTCAAAAAGTTAGGTTAGCTCCAAACGTTAAGTTAGCTCAAAATATTAGTTTAGCTCAAAAGGTTAGGTTAGCTCAAAAAGATAGGTTAGCTCAAACGTAAGGTTTAATCAAAAGGTTAGCTTAGCTCAAAAAGTTAGGTTAGCTCACAAGGATAGGCTAGCTCAAAAATAAAGGTTAGCTTACAAGGTTAGGTTAGCTCAAAAAGTTAGGTTAGGTCAAAAGGTTAGGTTAGCTCAAAAAGTAAGGTAAGCTCACAAGGTAACGTTAGCTCGAAAAGTTAAGTTAGCTCAAAACGTTAAGTTAGCTCAAAATATTAGTTTAGCTCAAAAATTTAAGTTAGCTCAAAACGTAAGGTTTAATCAAAAGGTTAGTTAAGCTCAAAATATTAGTTAAGCTCAAAAGGTTGGGTTAGCTCAAAAAGTTAGGTTAGCTCAACACCTAAGGTTTAATCAAAAGGTTAGTTAAGCTCGAAAAGTTAAGTTAGGTCAAAAGGTTAGGTTAGGTCAAAAGGTTAGGTTAGCTCAAAAAGTAAGGTAACCTCAAAAAGTTAGGTTTGGTCAAAAGGTTAGGTAAGCTCACAAGGTAAGGTTAGCTCGAAAAGTTAAGTTAGGTCAAAAGGTTAGGTTATGTCAAAAGGTTAGGTTAGCTCAAAAAGTAAGGTAAGCTCACATGGTAAGGTTAGCTCGAAAAGTTAGGTTAGCTCCAAACGTTAAGTTAGCTCAAAATATTAGTTTAGCTAAAAAGGTTGGGTTATGTCAAAAGGTTAGGTTAGTTCAAAAAGTTAGGTTAGGTCAAAAGGTTAGGTTAGCTCAAAAAGTAAGGTAAGCTCACAAGGTAAGGTTAGCTCGAAAAATTAAGTAAGTTCAAAACGTTAGGTTAGCTCAAAAAGTTAGGTAAGCTCAAAACGTAAGGTTTAATCAAAAGGTTAGGTTAGCTCAAAAAGTAAGGTTAGCTCAAAAAGTAAGGTAAGCTCACATGGTAAGGTTAGCTCGAAAAGTTAGGTTAGCTCCAAACGTTAAGTTAGCTCAAAATATTAGTTTAGCTAAAAAGGTTGGGTTATGTCAAAAGGTTAGGTTAGTTCAAAAAGTTAGGTTAGGTCAAAAGGTTAGGTTAGCTCAAAAAGTAAGGTAACCTCAAAAAGTTAAGTAAGTTCAAAACGTTAGGTTAGCTCAAAAAGTAAGGTTAGCTCAAAACGTAAGGTTTAATCAAAAGGTTAGGTTAGCTCAAAAAGTAAGGTTAGCTCAAAACGTTAGGTTAGCTCAAAAAGGTTGGGTTTGGTCAAAAGGTAAGGTAAGCTCACAAGGTAAGGTTAGCTCGAAAAGTTAAGTTAGGTCAAAAGGTTAGGTTAGGTCAAAAGGTTAGGTTAGCTCAAAAAGTAAGGTAACCTCAAAAAGTTAGGTTAGCTCAAAATATTGGTTTAGCTCAAAAGGTTGGGTTAGCTCAAAAAGTTAGGTTAGCTCAAAACGTAAGGTTTAATCAAAAGGTTAGTTAAGCTCAAAATATTAGTTAAGCTCAAAAGGTTGGGTTAGCTCAAAAAGTTAGGTTAGCTCAAAACCTAAGGTTTAATCAAAAGGTTAGTTAAGCTCAAAAAGTTAAGTAAGCTCAAAACGTCAAGTTTGCTCAAAATATTAGTTAAGCTCAAACGGTTAGGTTTGCTCAAAAAGTAAGGTTAGCTCAAAAAGTTAGGTTAGCTCAAAACGTTAAGTTAGCTCAAAATATTAGTTTAGCTCACAAGGTTGGGTTAGCTCAAAAAGTTAAGTAAGTTCAAAACGTTAGGTAAGCTCAAAAAGTTAGGTTAGCTCAAAACGTAAGGTTTAATCAAAAGGTTAGTTAAGCTAAAAAGTGAGGTTAGCTCAAAACGTTAAGTAAGTTCACAACGTTAGCGTTAGGTTAAAGTTAGGTTAGCTCAAAAAGTTAGGTTAGCTCAAAATATTAGTTTAGCTCAAAAGGTTAGGTTAGCTCAAAAAGTTAAGTTAGGTCAAAAGGTTAGGTTATGTCAAAAGGTTAGGTTAGCTCAAAAAGTAAGGTAACCTCAAAAAGTTAAGTAAGTTCAAAACGTTAGGTTAGCTCAAAAAGTTAGGTCAAAAGGTTAGGTTAGCTCAAAAAGTAAGGTTAGCTCAAAAAGTTAGGTTAGCTCAAAACGTTAAGTTAGCTCAAAATATTAGTTTAGCTCAAAAGGTTAGGTTAGCTCAAAAAGTTAGGTTAGCTCAAAAAGTTAGGTTAGCTCAAAAAGTTAGGTTAGCTCAAAAAGTAAGGTTAGTTAAAAAAGTTAGGTTAGCTCAAAAAGTTAGGTTAGTTCAAAAAGTTAGGTTAGCTCAAAAAGTTAGGTTAGCTCAAAAATTTAGGTTAGCTCAAAAAGTTAGGTTAGCTCAAAAAGTTAGGTTAGCTGAAAAGGTTAGGTTAGCTCAAAATGTAAGGTAAGCTCACATGGTAAGCTCGAAAAGTAAGGTTACCCCAAAACGTTAAGTTAGCTTAAAATATTAGTTTATCTCAAAAGGTTAGGTTAGCTCAAAAAGTTAGGTTAGCTCAAAAAGTTCGGTTAGCTCAAACAGTTAGGTTAGCTCAAAATATTAGTTTAGATCAAAAGGTTAGGTTAGCTCAAAAGGTTAGGTTAGCTCAAAATGTAAGGTAAGCTCACATGGTAAGGTAAGCTCGAAAAGTTAGGTTAGCCCAAAACGTTAAGTTAGCTCAAAATATTAGTTTATCTAAAAAGGTTAGGTTAGCTCAAAAAGTTAGGTTAGCTCAAAAAGTTAGGTTAGCTCAAAACGTAAGGTTAGCTCACAAGGATAGGTTAGCTCAAAAATAAAGGTAAGCTAACAAGTTTAGGTTAGCTCAAAAAGTTAGGTTAGGTCAAAAGGTTAGGTTAGCTCAAAAAGTAAGGTAAGCTCACATGGTAAGGTAAGCTCGAAAAGTTAGGTTAGCCCAAAACGTTAAGTTAGCTCAAAATATTAGTTTATCTAAAAAGGTTAGGTTAGCTCAAAAAGTTAGGTTAGCTCAAAAAGTTAGGTTAGCTCAAAACGTAAGGTTAGCTCACAAGGATAGGTTAGCTCAAAAATAAAGGTAAGCTAACAAGTTTAGGTTAGCTCAAAAAGTTAGGTTAGGTCAAAAGGTTAGGTTAGCTCAAAAAGTTAGGTTAGCTCAAAAAGTTAGGTTAGCTCAAAAAGTTAGGTTAGCTCAAAAAGTAAGGTTAGTTAAAAAAGTTAGGTTAGCTCAAAAAGTTAGGTTAGTTCAAAAAGTTAGGTTAGCTCAAAAAGTTAGGTTAGCTCAAAAATTTAGGTTAGCTCAAAAAGTTAGGTTAGCTCAAAAAGTTAGGTTAGCTCAAAAGGTTAGGTTAGCTCAAAATGTAAGGTAAGCTCACATGGTAAGCTCGAAAAGTAAGGTTACCCCAAAACGTTAAGTTAGCTTAAAATATTAGTTTATCTCAAAAGGTTAGGTTAGCTCAAAAAGTTAGGTTAGCTCAAAAAGTTAGGTTAGCTCAAACAGTTAGGTTAGCTCAAAATATTAGTTTAGATCAAAAGGTTAGGTTAGCTCAAAAGGTTAGGTTAGCTCAAAATGTAAGGTAAGCTCACATGGTAAGGTAAGCTCGAAAAGTTAGGTTAGCCCAAAACGTTAAGTTAGCTCAAAATATTAGTTTATCTAAAAAGGTTAGGTTAGCTCAAAAAGTTAGGTTAGCTCAAAAAGTTAGGTTAGCTCAAAACGTAAGGTTAGCTCACAAGGATAGGTTAGCTCAAAAATAAAGGTAAGCTAACAAGTTTAGGTTAGCTCAAAAAGTTAGGTTAGGTCAAAAGGTTAGGTTAGCTCAAAAAGTAAGGTAAGCTCACAAGGTAAGGTTAGCTCGAAAAGTTAAGTTAGGTCAAAAGGTTAGGTTATGTCAAAAGGTTAGGTTAGTTCAAAAAGTTAGGTTAGGTCAAAAGGTTAGGTTAGCTCAAAAAGTAAGGTAAGCTCACAAGGTAAGGTTAGCTCGAAAAGTTAAGTTAGGTCAAAAAGTAAGGTTAGTTAAAAAAGTTAGGTTAGCTCAAAAAGTTAGTTTAGCTCAAACGATTAGGTTTGCTCAAAAAGTAAGGTTAGCTCAAAAAGTTAGGTTAGCTCAAAACGTTAAGTTAGCTCAAAAAGGTTGGGTTTGGTCAAAAGGTAAGGTAAGCTCACAAGGTAAGGTTAGCTCGAAAAGTTAAGTTAGGTCAAAAGGTTAGGTTAGGTCAAAAGGTTAGGTTAGCTCAAAAAGTAAGGTTAGGTCAAAAGGTTAGGTTAGCTCAAAAAGTAAGGTAAGCTCACAAGGTAAGGTTAGCTCGAAAAATTAAGTAAGTTCAAAACGTTAGGTTAGCTCAAAAAGTTAGGTTAGCTCAAAACGCAAGGTTTAATCAAAAGGTTAGTTAATCTTAAAAGTGAGGTTAGCTCAAAACGTTAAGTAAGTTCACAACGTTAGCGTTAGGTTAAAGTTAGGTTAGCTCAAAAAGTTAGGTTAGGTCAAAAGGTTAGGTTAGCTCAAAAAGTTAGGTTAGCTCCAAACGTTAAGTTAGCTCAAAATATTAGTTTAGCTCAAAAGGTTAGGTTAGCTCAAAAAGATAGGTTAGCTCAAACGTAAGGTTTAATCAAAAGGTTAGCTTAGCTCAAAAAGTTAGGTTAGCTCACAAGGATAGGCTAGCTCAAAAATAAAGGTTAGCTTACAAGGTTAGGTTAGCTCAAAAAGTTAGGTTAGGTCAAAAGGTTAGGTTAGCTCAAAAAGTAAGGTAAGCTCACAAGGTAACGTTAGCTCGAAAAGTTAAGTTAGCTCAAAACGTTAAGTTAGCTCAAAATATTAGTTTAGCTCAAAAATTTAAGTTAGCTCAAAACGTAAGGTTTAATCAAAAGGTTAGTTAAGCTCAAAATATTAGTTAAGCTCAAAAGGTTGGGTTAGCTCAAAAAGTTAGGTTAGCTCAACACCTAAGGTTTAATCAAAAGGTTAGTTAAGCTCGAAAAGTTAAGTTAGGTCAAAAGGTTAGGTTAGGTCAAAAGGTTAGGTTAGCTCAAAAAGTAAGGTAACCTCAAAAAGTTAGGTTTGGTCAAAAGGTTAGGTAAGCTCACAAGGTAAGGTTAGCTCGAAAAGTTAAGTTAGGTCAAAAGGTTAGGTTATGTCAAAAGGTTAGGTTAGTTCAAAAAGTTAGGTTAGGTCAAAAGGTTAGGTTAGCTCAAAAAGTAAGGTAAGCTCACAAGGTTAGGTTAGCTCGAAAGGTTAGGTTAGTTCAAAAAGTTAGGTTAGGTCAAAAGGTTAGGTTAGCTCAAAAAGTAAGGTAACCTCAAAAAGTTAAGTAAGTTCAAAACGTTAGGTTAGCTCAAAAAGTAAGGTTAGCTCAAAACGTAAGGTTTAATCAAAAGGTTAGGTTAGCTCAAAAAGTAAGGTTAGCTCAAAACGTTAGGTTAGCTCAAAAAGGTTGGGTTTGGTCAAAAGGTAAGGTAAGCTCACAAGGTAAGGTTAGCTCGAAAAGTTAAGTTAGGTCAAAAGGTTAGGTTAGGTCAAAAGGTTAGGTTAGCTCAAAAAGTAAGGTAACCTCAAAAAGTTAGGTTAGCTCAAAATATTGGTTTAGCTCAAAAGGTTGGGTTAGCTCAAAAAGTTAGGTTAGCTTAAAACGTAAGGTTTAATCAAAAGGTTAGTTAAGCTCAAAATATTAGTTTAGCTCAAAAGGTTGGGTTAGCTCATAAAGTTAGGTTAGCTCAAAACCTAAGGTTTAATCAAAAGGTTAGTTAAGCTCAAAAAGTTAAGTTAGCTCAAAACGTCAAGTTTGCTCAAAATATTAGTTAAGCTCAAACGGTTAGATTTGCTCAAAAAGTTAGGTTAGCTCAAAAAGTTAGGTTAGCTCAAAACGTTAAGTTAGCTCAAAATATTAGTTTAGCTCAAAAGGTTAGGTTAGCTCAAAAAGTTAAGTTAGGTCAAAAGGTTAGGTTATGTCAAAAGGTTAGGTTAGTTCAAAAAGTTAGGTTAGGTCAAAAGGTTAGGTTAGCTCAAAAAGTAAGGTAAGCTCACAAGGTAAGGTTAGCTCGAAAAGTTAAGTTAGGTCAAAAGGTTAGGTTAGGTCAAAAGGTTAGGTTAGCTCAAAAAGTAAGGTAACCTCAAAAAGTTAAGTAAGTTCAAAACGTTAGGTTAGCTCAAAAAGTTAGGTTAGTTCAAAACGCAAGGTTTAATCAAAAGGTAAGTTAAGCTAAAAAGTGAGGTTAGCTCAAAACGTTAAGTAAGTTCACAACGTTAGCGTTAGGTTAAAGTTAGGTTAGCTCAAAAAGTTTGGTTAGGTCAAAAGGTTAGGTTAGCTCAAAAAGTAAGGTAAGCTCACATGGTAAGGTTAGCTCGAAAAGTTAGGTTAGCTCCAAACGTTAAGTTAGCTCAAAATATTAGTTTAGCTAAAAAGGTTGGGTTATGTCAAAAGGTTAGGTTAGTTCAAAAAGTTAGGTTAGGTCAAAAGGTTAGGTTAGCTCAAAAAGTAAGGTAAGCTCACAAGGTAAGGTTAGCTCGAAAAATTAAGTAAGTTCAAAACGTTAGGTTAGCTCAAAAAGTTAGGTAAGCTCAAAACGTAAGGTTTAATCAAAAGGTTAGGTTAGCTCAAAAAGTAAGGTTAGCTCAAAAAGTAAGGTAAGCTCACATGGTAAGGTTAGCTCGAAAAGTTAGGTTAGCTCCAAACGTTAAGTTAGCTCAAAATATTAGTTTAGCTAAAAAGGTTGGGTTATGTCAAAAGGTTAGGTTAGTTCAAAAAGTTAGGTTAGGTCAAAAGGTTAGGTTAGCTCAAAAAGTAAGGTAACCTCAAAAAGTTAAGTAAGTTCAAAACGTTAGGTTAGCTCAAAAAGTAAGGTTAGCTCAAAACGTAAGGTTTAATCAAAAGGTTAGGTTAGCTCAAAAAGTAAGGTTAGCTCAAAACGTTAGGTTAGCTCAAAAAGGTTGGGTTTGGTCAAAAGGTAAGGTAAGCTCACAAGGTAAGGTTAGCTCGAAAAGTTAAGTTAGGTCAAAAGGTTAGGTTAGGTCAAAAGGTTAGGTTAGCTCAAAAAGTAAGGTAACCTCAAAAAGTTAGGTTAGCTCAAAATATTGGTTTAGCTCAAAAGGTTGGGTTAGCTCAAAAAGTTAGGTTAGCTCAAAACGTAAGGTTTAATCAAAAGGTTAGTTAAGCTCAAAATATTAGTTAAGCTCAAAAGGTTGGGTTAGCTCAAAAAGTTAGGTTAGCTCAAAACCTAAGGTTTAATCAAAAGGTTAGTTAAGCTCAAAAAGTTAAGTAAGCTCAAAACGTCAAGTTTGCTCAAAATATTAGTTAAGCTCAAACGGTTAGGTTTGCTCAAAAAGTAAGGTTAGCTCAAAAAGTTAGGTTAGCTCAAAACGTTAAGTTAGCTCAAAATATTAGTTTAGCTCACAAGGTTGGGTTAGCTCAAAAAGTTAAGTAAGTTCAAAACGTTAGGTAAGCTCAAAAAGTTAGGTTAGCTCAAAACGTAAGGTTTAATCAAAAGGTTAGTTAAGCTAAAAAGTGAGGTTAGCTCAAAACGTTAAGTAAGTTCACAACGTTAGCGTTAGGTTAAAGTTAGGTTAGCTCAAAAAGTTAGGTTAGCTCAAAATATTAGTTTAGCTCAAAAGGTTAGGTTAGCTCAAAAAGTTAAGTTAGGTCAAAAGGTTAGGTTATGTCAAAAGGTTAGGTTAGCTCAAAAAGTAAGGTAACCTCAAAAAGTTAAGTAAGTTCAAAACGTTAGGTTAGCTCAAAAAGTTAGGTCAAAAGGTTAGGTTAGCTCAAAAAGTAAGGTTAGCTCAAAAAGTTAGGTTAGCTCAAAACGTTAAGTTAGCTCAAAATATTAGTTTAGCTCAAAAGGTTAGGTTAGCTCAAAAAGTTAGGTTAGCTCAAAAAGTTAGGTTAGCTCAAAAAGTTAGGTTAGCTCAAAAAGTAAGGTTAGTTAAAAAAGTTAGGTTAGCTCAAAAAGTTAGGTTAGTTCAAAAAGTTAGGTTAGCTCAAAAAGTTAGGTTAGCTCAAAAATTTAGGTTAGCTCAAAAAGTTAGGTTAGCTCAAAAAGTTAGGTTAGCTGAAAAGGTTAGGTTAGCTCAAAATGTAAGGTAAGCTCACATGGTAAGCTCGAAAAGTAAGGTTACCCCAAAACGTTAAGTTAGCTTAAAATATTAGTTTATCTCAAAAGGTTAGGTTAGCTCAAAAAGTTAGGTTAGCTCAAAAAGTTCGGTTAGCTCAAACAGTTAGGTTAGCTCAAAATATTAGTTTAGATCAAAAGGTTAGGTTAGCTCAAAAGGTTAGGTTAGCTCAAAATGTAAGGTAAGCTCACATGGTAAGGTAAGCTCGAAAAGTTAGGTTAGCCCAAAACGTTAAGTTAGCTCAAAATATTAGTTTATCTAAAAAGGTTAGGTTAGCTCAAAAAGTTAGGTTAGCTCAAAAAGTTAGGTTAGCTCAAAACGTAAGGTTAGCTCACAAGGATAGGTTAGCTCAAAAATAAAGGTAAGCTAACAAGTTTAGGTTAGCTCAAAAAGTTAGGTTAGGTCAAAAGGTTAGGTTAGCTCAAAAAGTAAGGTAAGCTCACATGGTAAGGTAAGCTCGAAAAGTTAGGTTAGCCCAAAACGTTAAGTTAGCTCAAAATATTAGTTTATCTAAAAAGGTTAGGTTAGCTCAAAAAGTTAGGTTAGCTCAAAAAGTTAGGTTAGCTCAAAACGTAAGGTTAGCTCACAAGGATAGGTTAGCTCAAAAATAAAGGTAAGCTAACAAGTTTAGGTTAGCTCAAAAAGTTAGGTTAGGTCAAAAGGTTAGGTTAGCTCAAAAAGTTAGGTTAGCTCAAAAAGTTAGGTTAGCTCAAAAAGTTAGGTTAGCTCAAAAAGTAAGGTTAGTTAAAAAAGTTAGGTTAGCTCAAAAAGTTAGGTTAGTTCAAAAAGTTAGGTTAGCTCAAAAAGTTAGGTTAGCTCAAAAATTTAGGTTAGCTCAAAAAGTTAGGTTAGCTCAAAAAGTTAGGTTAGCTCAAAAGGTTAGGTTAGCTCAAAATGTAAGGTAAGCTCACATGGTAAGCTCGAAAAGTAAGGTTACCCCAAAACGTTAAGTTAGCTTAAAATATTAGTTTATCTCAAAAGGTTAGGTTAGCTCAAAAAGTTAGGTTAGCTCAAAAAGTTAGGTTAGCTCAAACAGTTAGGTTAGCTCAAAATATTAGTTTAGATCAAAAGGTTAGGTTAGCTCAAAAGGTTAGGTTAGCTCAAAATGTAAGGTAAGCTCACATGGTAAGGTAAGCTCGAAAAGTTAGGTTAGCCCAAAACGTTAAGTTAGCTCAAAATATTAGTTTATCTAAAAAGGTTAGGTTAGCTCAAAAAGTTAGGTTAGCTCAAAAAGTTAGGTTAGCTCAAAACGTAAGGTTAGCTCACAAGGATAGGTTAGCTCAAAAATAAAGGTAAGCTAACAAGTTTAGGTTAGCTCAAAAAGTTAGGTTAGGTCAAAAGGTTAGGTTAGCTCAAAAAGTAAGGTAAGCTCACAAGGTAAGGTTAGCTCGAAAAGTTAAGTTAGGTCAAAAGGTTAGGTTATGTCAAAAGGTTAGGTTAGTTCAAAAAGTTAGGTTAGGTCAAAAGGTTAGGTTAGCTCAAAAAGTAAGGTAAGCTCACAAGGTAAGGTTAGCTCGAAAAGTTAAGTTAGGTCAAAAAGTAAGGTTAGTTAAAAAAGTTAGGTTAGCTCAAAAAGTTAGTTTAGCTCAAACGGTTAGGTTTGCTCAAAAAGTAAGGTTAGCTCAAAAAGTTAGGTTAGCTCAAAACGTTAAGTTAGCTCAAAAAGGTTGGGTTTGGTCAAAAGGTAAGGTAAGCTCACAAGGTAAGGTTAGCTCGAAAAGTTAAGTTAGGTCAAAAGGTTAGGTTAGGTCAAAAGGTTAGGTTAGCTCAAAAAGTAAGGTTAGGTCAAAAGGTTAGGTTAGCTCAAAAAGTAAGGTAAGCTCACAAGGTAAGGTTAGCTCGAAAAATTAAGTAAGTTCAAAACGTTAGGTTAGCTCAAAAAGTTAGGTTAGCTCAAAACGCAAGGTTTAATCAAAAGGTTAGTTAATCTTAAAAGTGAGGTTAGCTCAAAACGTTAAGTAAGTTCACAACGTTAGCGTTAGGTTAAAGTTAGGTTAGCTCAAAAAGTTAGGTTAGGTCAAAAGGTTAGGTTAGCTCAAAAAGTTAGGTTAGCTCCAAACGTTAAGTTAGCTCAAAATATTAGTTTAGCTCAAAAGGTTAGGTTAGCTCAAAAAGATAGGTTAGCTCAAACGTAAGGTTTAATCAAAAGGTTAGCTTAGCTCAAAAAGTTAGGTTAGCTCACAAGGATAGGCTAGCTCAAAAATAAAGGTTAGCTTACAAGGTTAGGTTAGCTCAAAAAGTTAGGTTAGGTCAAAAGGTTAGGTTAGCTCAAAAAGTAAGGTAAGCTCACAAGGTAACGTTAGCTCGAAAAGTTAAGTTAGCTCAAAACGTTAAGTTAGCTCAAAATATTAGTTTAGCTCAAAAATTTAAGTTAGCTCAAAACGTAAGGTTTAATCAAAAGGTTAGTTAAGCTCAAAATATTAGTTAAGCTCAAAAGGTTGGGTTAGCTCAAAAAGTTAGGTTAGCTCAACACCTAAGGTTTAATCAAAAGGTTAGTTAAGCTCGAAAAGTTAAGTTAGGTCAAAAGGTTAGGTTAGGTCAAAAGGTTAGGTTAGCTCAAAAAGTAAGGTAACCTCAAAAAGTTAGGTTTGGTCAAAAGGTTAGGTAAGCTCACAAGGTAAGGTTAGCTCGAAAAGTTAAGTTAGGTCAAAAGGTTAGGTTATGTCAAAAGGTTAGGTTAGTTCAAAAAGTTAGGTTAGGTCAAAAGGTTAGGTTAGCTCAAAAAGTAAGGTAAGCTCACAAGGTTAGGTTAGCTCGAAAGGTTAGGTTAGTTCAAAAAGTTAGGTTAGGTCAAAAGGTTAGGTTAGCTCAAAAAGTAAGGTAACCTCAAAAAGTTAAGTAAGTTCAAAACGTTAGGTTAGCTCAAAAAGTAAGGTTAGCTCAAAACGTAAGGTTTAATCAAAAGGTTAGGTTAGCTCAAAAAGTAAGGTTAGCTCAAAACGTTAGGTTAGCTCAAAAAGGTTGGGTTTGGTCAAAAGGTAAGGTAAGCTCACAAGGTAAGGTTAGCTCGAAAAGTTAAGTTAGGTCAAAAGGTTAGGTTAGGTCAAAAGGTTAGGTTAGCTCAAAAAGTAAGGTAACCTCAAAAAGTTAGGTTAGCTCAAAATATTGGTTTAGCTCAAAAGGTTGGGTTAGCTCAAAAAGTTAGGTTAGCTTAAAACGTAAGGTTTAATCAAAAGGTTAGTTAAGCTCAAAATATTAGTTAAGCTCAAAAGGTTGGGTTAGCTCAAAAAGTTAGGTTAGCTCAAAACCTAAGGTTTAATCAAAAGGTTAGTTAAGCTCAAAAAGTTAAGTAAGCTCAAAACGTCAAGTTTGCTCAAAATATTAGTTAAGCTCAAACGGTTAGGTTTGCTCAAAAAGTAAGGTTAGCTCAAAAAGTTAGGTTAGCTCAAAACGTTAAGTTAGCTCAAAATATTAGTTTAGCTCACAAGGTTGGGTTAGCTCAAAAAGTTAAGTAAGTTCAAAACGTTAGGTAAGCTCAAAAAGTTAGGTTAGCTCAAAACGTAAGGTTTAATCAAAAGGTTAGTTAAGCTAAAAAGTGAGGTTAGCTCAAAACGTTAAGTAAGTTCACAACGTTAGCGTTAGGTTAAAGTTAGGTTAGCTCAAAAAGTTAGGTTAGCTCAAAATATTAGTTTAGCTCAAAAGGTTAGGTTAGCTCAAAAAGTTAAGTTAGGTCAAAAGGTTAGGTTATGTCAAAAGGTTAGGTTAGCTCAAAAAGTAAGGTAACCTCAAAAAGTTAAGTAAGTTCAAAACGTTAGGTTAGCTCAAAAAGTTAGGTTAGTTCAAAACGCAAGGTTTAATCAAAAGGTAAGTTAAGCTAAAAAGTGAGGTTAGCTCAAAACGTTAAGTAAGTTCACAACGTTAGCGTTAGGTTAAAGTTAGGTTAGCTCAAAAAGTTAGGTTAGGTCAAAAGGTTAGGTTAGCTCAAAAAGTAAGGTAAGCTCACATGGTAAGGTTAGCTCGAAAAGTTAGGTTAGCTCCAAACGTTAAGTTAGCTCAAAATATTAGTTTAGCTAAAAAGGTTGGGTTATGTCAAAAGGTTAGGTTAGTTCAAAAAGTTAGGTTAGGTCAAAAGGTTAGGTTAGCTCAAAAAGTAAGGTAAGCTCACAAGGTAAGGTTAGCTCGAAAAATTAAGTAAGTTCAAAACGTTAGGTTAGCTCAAAAAGTTAGGTAAGCTCAAAACGTAAGGTTTAATCAAAAGGTTAGGTTAGCTCAAAAAGTAAGGTTAGCTCAAAAAGTAAGGTAAGCTCACATGGTAAGGTTAGCTCGAAAAGTTAGGTTAGCTCCAAACGTTAAGTTAGCTCAAAATATTAGTTTAGCTAAAAAGGTTGGGTTATGTCAAAAGGTTAGGTTAGTTCAAAAAGTTAGGTTAGGTCAAAAGGTTAGGTTAGCTCAAAAAGTAAGGTAACCTCAAAAAGTTAAGTAAGTTCAAAACGTTAGGTTAGCTCAAAAAGTAAGGTTAGCTCAAAACGTAAGGTTTAATCAAAAGGTTAGGTTAGCTCAAAAAGTAAGGTTAGCTCAAAACGTTAGGTTAGCTCAAAAAGGTTGGGTTTGGTCAAAAGGTAAGGTAAGCTCACAAGGTAAGGTTAGCTCGAAAAGTTAAGTTAGGTCAAAAGGTTAGGTTAGGTCAAAAGGTTAGGTTAGCTCAAAAAGTAAGGTAACCTCAAAAAGTTAGGTTAGCTCAAAATATTGGTTTAGCTCAAAAGGTTGGGTTAGCTCAAAAAGTTAGGTTAGCTCAAAACGTAAGGTTTAATCAAAAGGTTAGTTAAGCTCAAAATATTAGTTAAGCTCAAAAGGTTGGGTTAGCTCAAAAAGTTAGGTTAGCTCAAAACCTAAGGTTTAATCAAAAGGTTAGTTAAGCTCAAAAAGTTAAGTAAGCTCTAAACGTCAAGTTTGCTCAAAATATTAGTTAAGCTCAAACGGTTAGGTTTGCTCAAAAAGTAAGGTTAGCTCAAAAAGTTAGGTTAGCTCAAAACGTTAAGTTAGCTCAAAATATTAGTTTAGCTCACAAGGTTGGGTTAGCTCAAAAAGTTAAGTAAGTTCAAAACGTTAGGTAAGCTCAAAAAGTTAGGTTAGCTCAAAACGTAAGGTTTAATCAAAAGGTTAGTTAAGCTAAAAAGTGAGGTTAGCTCAAAACGTTAAGTAAGTTCACAACGTTAGCGTTAGGTTAAAGTTAGGTTAGCTCAAAAAGTTAGGTTAGCTCAAAATATTAGTTTAGCTCAAAAGGTTAGGTTAGCTCAAAAAGTTAAGTTAGGTCAAAAGGTTAGGTTATGTCAAAAGGTTAGGTTAGCTCAAAAAGTAAGGTAACCTCAAAAAGTTAAGTAAGTTCAAAACGTTAGGTTAGCTCAAAAAGTTAGGTCAAAAGGTTAGGTTAGCTCAAAAAGTAAGGTTAGCTCAAAAAGTTAGGTTAGCTCAAAACGTTAAGTTAGCTCAAAATATTAGTTTAGCTCAAAAGGTTAGGTTAGCTCAAAAAGTTAGGTTAGCTCAAAAAGTTAGGTTAGCTCAAAAAGTTAGGTTAGCTCAAAAAGTAAGGTTAGTTAAAAAAGTTAGGTTAGCTCAAAAAGTTAGGTTAGTTCAAAAAGTTAGGTTAGCTCAAAAAGTTAGGTTAGCTCAAAAATTTAGGTTAGCTCAAAAAGTTAGGTTAGCTCAAAAAGTTAGGTTAGCTGAAAAGGTTAGGTTAGCTCAAAATGTAAGGTAAGCTCACATGGTAAGCTCGAAAAGTAAGGTTACCCCAAAACGTTAAGTTAGCTTAAAATATTAGTTTATCTCAAAAGGTTAGGTTAGCTCAAAAAGTTAGGTTAGCTCAAAAAGTTCGGTTAGCTCAAACAGTTAGGTTAGCTCAAAATATTAGTTTAGATCAAAAGGTTAGGTTAGCTCAAAAGGTTAGGTTAGCTCAAAATGTAAGGTAAGCTCACATGGTAAGGTAAGCTCGAAAAGTTAGGTTAGCCCAAAACGTTAAGTTAGCTCAAAATATTAGTTTATCTAAAAAGGTTAGGTTAGCTCAAAAAGTTAGGTTAGCTCAAAAAGTTAGGTTAGCTCAAAACGTAAGGTTAGCTCACAAGGATAGGTTAGCTCAAAAATAAAGGTAAGCTAACAAGTTTAGGTTAGCTCAAAAAGTTAGGTTAGGTCAAAAGGTTAGGTTAGCTCAAAAAGTAAGGTAAGCTCACATGGTAAGGTAAGCTCGAAAAGTTAGGTTAGCCCAAAACGTTAAGTTAGCTCAAAATATTAGTTTATCTAAAAAGGTTAGGTTAGCTCAAAAAGTTAGGTTAGCTCAAAAAGTTAGGTTAGCTCAAAACGTAAGGTTAGCTCACAAGGATAGGTTAGCTCAAAAATAAAGGTAAGCTAACAAGTTTAGGTTAGCTCAAAAAGTTAGGTTAGGTCAAAAGGTTAGGTTAGCTCAAAAAGTTAGGTTAGCTCAAAAAGTTAGGTTAGCTCAAAAAGTTAGGTTAGCTCAAAAAGTAAGGTTAGTTAAAAAAGTTAGGTTAGCTCAAAAAGTTAGGTTAGTTCAAAAAGTTAGGTTAGCTCAAAAAGTTAGGTTAGCTCAAAAATTTAGGTTAGCTCAAAAAGTTAGGTTAGCTCAAAAAGTTAGGTTAGCTCAAAAGGTTAGGTTAGCTCAAAATGTAAGGTAAGCTCACATGGTAAGCTCGAAAAGTAAGGTTACCCCAAAACGTTAAGTTAGCTTAAAATATTAGTTTATCTCAAAAGGTTAGGTTAGCTCAAAAAGTTAGGTTAGCTCAAAAAGTTAGGTTAGCTCAAACAGTTAGGTTAGCTCAAAATATTAGTTTAGATCAAAAGGTTAGGTTAGCTCAAAAGGTTAGGTTAGCTCAAAATGTAAGGTAAGCTCACATGGTAAGGTAAGCTCGAAAAGTTAGGTTAGCCCAAAACGTTAAGTTAGCTCAAAATATTAGTTTATCTAAAAAGGTTAGGTTAGCTCAAAAAGTTAGGTTAGCTCAAAAAGTTAGGTTAGCTCAAAACGTAAGGTTAGCTCACAAGGATAGGTTAGCTCAAAAATAAAGGTAAGCTAACAAGTTTAGGTTAGCTCAAAAAGTTAGGTTAGGTCAAAAGGTTAGGTTAGCTCAAAAAGTAAGGTAAGCTCACAAGGTAAGGTTAGCTCGAAAAGTTAAGTTAGGTCAAAAGGTTAGGTTATGTCAAAAGGTTAGGTTAGTTCAAAAAGTTAGGTTAGGTCAAAAGGTTAGGTTAGCTCAAAAAGTAAGGTAAGCTCACAAGGTAAGGTTAGCTCGAAAAGTTAAGTTAGGTCAAAAAGTAAGGTTAGTTAAAAAAGTTAGGTTAGCTCAAAAAGTTAGTTTAGCTCAAACGGTTAGGTTTGCTCAAAAAGTAAGGTTAGCTCAAAAAGTTAGGTTAGCTCAAAACGTTAAGTTAGCTCAAAAAGGTTGGGTTTGGTCAAAAGGTAAGGTAAGCTCACAAGGTAAGGTTAGCTCGAAAAGTTAAGTTAGGTCAAAAGGTTAGGTTAGGTCAAAAGGTTAGAATAGCTCAAAAAGTAAGGTTAGGTCAAAAGGTTAGGTTAGCTCAAAAAGTAAGGTAAGCTCACAAGGTAAGGTTAGCTCGAAAAATTAAGTAAGTTCAAAACGTTAGGTTAGCTCAAAAAGTTAGGTTAGCTCAAAACGCAAGGTTTAATCAAAAGGTTAGTTAATCTTAAAAGTGAGGTTAGCTCAAAACGTTAAGTAAGTTCACAACGTTAGCGTTAGGTTAAAGTTAGGTTAGCACAAAAAGTTAGGTTAGGTCAAAAGGTTAGGTTAGCTCAAAAAGTTAGGTTAGCTCCAAACGTTAAGTTAGCTCAAAATATTAGTTTAGCTCAAAAGGTTAGGTTAGCTCAAAAAGATAGGTTAGCTCAAACGTAAGGTTTAATCAAAAGGTTAGCTTAGCTCAAAAAGTTAGGTTAGCTCACAAGGATAGGCTAGCTCAAAAATAAAGGTTAGCTTACAAGGTTAGGTTAGCTCAAAAAGTTAGGTTAGGTCAAAAGGTTAGGTTAGCTCAAAAAGTAAGGTAAGCTCACAAGGTAACGTTAGCTCGAAAAGTTAAGTTAGCTCAAAACGTTAAGTTAGCTCAAAATATTAGTTTAGCTCAAAAATTTAAGTTAGCTCAAAACGTAAGGTTTAATCAAAAGGTTAGTTAAGCTCAAAATATTAGTTAAGCTCAAAAGGTTGGGTTAGCTCAAAAAGTTAGGTTAGCTCAACACCTAAGGTTTAATCAAAAGGTTAGTTAAGCTCGAAAAGTTAAGTTAGGTCAAAAGGTTAGGTTAGGTCAAAAGGTTAGGTTAGCTCAAAAAGTAAGGTAACCTCAAAAAGTTAGGTTTGGTCAAAAGGTTAGGTAAGCTCACAAGGTAAGGTTAGCTCGAAAAGTTAAGTTAGGTCAAAAGGTTAGGTTATGTCAAAAGGTTAGGTTAGTTCAAAAAGTTAGGTTAGGTCAAAAGGTTAGGTTAGCTCAAAAAGTAAGGTAAGCTCACAAGGTTAGGTTAGCTCGAAAGGTTAGGTTAGTTCAAAAAGTTAGGTTAGGTCAAAAGGTTAGGTTAGCTCAAAAAGTAAGGTAACCTCAAAAAGTTAAGTAAGTTCAAAACGTTAGGTTAGCTCAAAAAGTAAGGTTAGCTCAAAACGTAAGGTTTAATCAAAAGGTTAGGTTAGCTCAAAAAGTAAGGTTAGCTCAAAACGTTAGGTTAGCTCAAAAAGGTTGGGTTTGGTCAAAAGGTAAGGTAAGCTCACAAGGTAAGGTTAGCTCGAAAAGTTAAGTTAGGTCAAAAGGTTAGGTTAGGTCAAAAGGTTAGGTTAGCTCAAAAAGTAAGGTAACCTCAAAAAGTTAGGTTAGCTCAAAATATTGGTTTAGCTCAAAAGGTTGGGTTAGCTCAAAAAGTTAGGTTAGCTTAAAACGTAAGGTTTAATCAAAAGGTTAGTTAAGCTCAAAATATTAGTTAAGCTCAAAAGGTTGGGTTAGCTCAAAAAGTTAGGTTAGCTCAAAACCTAAGGTTTAATCAAAAGGTTAGTTAAGCTCAAAAAGTTAAGTAAGCTCAAAACGTCAAGTTTGCTCAAAATATTAGTTAAGCTCAAACGGTTAGGTTTGCTCAAAAAGTAAGGTTAGCTCAAAAAGTTAGGTTAGCTCAAAACGTTAAGTTAGCTCAAAATATTAGTTTAGCTCACAAGGTTGGGTTAGCTCAAAAAGTTAAGTAAGTTCAAAACGTTAGGTAAGCTCAAAAAGTTAGGTTAGCTCAAAACGTAAG
This sequence comes from Orthosia cruda, assembly GCA_964057195.1. NCBI lineage: Eukaryota > Metazoa > Arthropoda > Insecta > Lepidoptera > Noctuidae > Orthosia > Orthosia cruda. The sequence goes on from OZ059827.1 coordinate 29,550,235, forward strand.
GTTTAATCAAAAGGTTAGTTAAGCTAAAAAGTGAGGTTAGCTCAAAACGTTAAGTAAGTTCACAACGTTAGCGTTAGGTTAAAGTTAGGTTAGCTCAAAAAGTTAGGTTAGCTCAAAATATTAGTTTAGCTCAAAAGGTTAGGTTAGCTCAAAAAGTTAAGTTAGGTCAAAAGGTTAGGTTATGTCAAAAGGTTAGGTTAGCTCAAAAAGTAAGGTAACCTCAAAAAGTTAAGTAAGTTCAAAACGTTAGGTTAGCTCAAAAAGTTAGGTCAAAAGGTTAGGTTAGCTCAAAAAGTAAGGTTAGCTCAAAAAGTTAGGTTAGCTCAAAACGTTAAGTTAGCTCAAAATATTAGTTTAGCTCAAAAGGTTAGGTTAGCTCAAAAAGTTAGGTTAGCTCAAAAAGTTAGGTTAGCTCAAAAAGTTAGGTTAGTTCAAAAAGTTAGGTTAGCTCAAAAAGTTAGGTTAGCTCAAAAATTTAGGTTAGCTCAAAAAGTTAGGTTAGCTCAAAAAGTTAGGTTAGCTCAAAAGGTTAGGTTAGCTCAAAATGTAAGGTAAGCTCACATGGTAAGCTCGAAAAGTAAGGTTACCCCAAAACGTTAAGTTAGCTTAAAATATTAGTTTATCTCAAAAGGTTAGGTTAGCTCAAAAAGTTAGGTTAGCTCAAAAAGTTCGGTTAGCTCAAACAGTTAGGTTAGCTCAAAATATTAGTTTAGATCACAAGGTTAGGTTAGCTCAAAAGGTTAGGTTAGCTCAAAATGTAAGGTAAGCTCACATGGTAAGGTAAGCTCGAAAAGTTAGGTTAGCCCAAAACGTTAAGTTAGCTCAAAATATTAGTTTATCTAAAAAGGTTAGGTTAGCTCAAAAAGTTAGGTTAGCTCAAAAAGTTAGGTTAGCTCAAAACGTAAGGTTAGCTCACAAGGATAGGTTAGCTCAAAAATAAAGGTAAGCTAACAAGTTTAGGTTAGCTCAAAAAGTTAGGTTAGGTCAAAAGGTTAGGTTAGCTCAAAAAGTAAGGTAAGCTCACAAGGTAAGGTTAGCTCGAAAAGTTAAGTTAGGTCAAAAGGTTAGGTTATGTCAAAAGGTTAGGTTAGTTCAAAAAGTTAGGTTAGGTCAAAAGGTTAGGTTAGCTCAAAAAGTAAGGTAAGCTCACAAGGTAAGGTTAGCTCGAAAAGTTAAGTTAGGTCAAAAGGTTAGGTTATGTCAAAAGGTTAGGTTAGTTCAAAAAGTTAGGTTAGGTCAAAAGGTTAGGTTAGCTCAAAAAGTAAGGTAAGCTCACAAGGTAAGGTTAGCTCGAAAAATTAAGTAAGTTCAAAACGTTAGGTTAGCTCAAAAAGTTAGGTAAGCTCAAAACGTAAGGTTTAATCAAAAGGTTAGGTTAGCTCAAAAAGTAAGGTTAGCTCAAAACGTTAGGTTAGCTCAAAAAGGTTGGGTTTGGTCAAAAGGTAAGGTAAGCTCTCAAGGTAAGGTTAGCTCGAAAAGTTAAGTTAGGTCAAAAGGTTAGGTTAGGTCAAAAGGTTAGGTTAGCTCAAAAAGTAAGGTAAGCTCACAAGGTAAGGTTAGCTCGAAAAGTTAAGTTAGGTCAAAAGGTTAGGTTAGGTCAAAAGGTTAGGATAGCTCAAAAAGTAAGGTAACCTCAAAAAGTTAAGTAAGTTCAAAACGTTAGGTTAGCTCAAAACGCAAGGTTTAATCAAAAGGTTAGTTAATCTAAAAAGTGAGGTTAGCTCAAAACGTTAAGTAAGTTCACAACGTTAGCGTTAGGTTAAAGTTAGGTTAGCTCAAAAAGTTAGGTTAGGTCAAAAGGTTATGTTAGCTCAAAAAGTAAGGTAAGTTCACATGGTAAGGTTAGCTCGAAAAGTTAGGTTAGCTCCAAACGTTAAGTTAGCTCAAAATATTAGTTTAGCTCAAAAGGTTAGGTTAGCTCAAAAAGTTAGGTTAGCTCAAACGTAAGGTTTAATCAAAAGGTTAGCTTAGCTCAAAAAGTTAGGTTAGCTCACAAGGATAGGCTAGCTCAAAAATAAAGGTTAGCTTACAAGGTTAGGTTAGCGCAAAAAGTTAGGTTAGGTCAAAAGGTTAGGTTAGCTCAAAAAGTAAGGTAAGCTCACAAGGTAAGGTTAGCTCGAAAAGTTAAGTTAGCTCAAAACGTTAAGTTAGCTCAAAATATTAGTTTAGCTCAAAAATTTAAGTTAGCTCAAAACGTAAGGTTTAATCAAAAGGTTAGTTAAGCTCAAAATATTAGTTAAGCTAAAAAGGTTGGGTTAGCTCAAAAAGTTAGGTTAGCTCAAAACCTAAGGTTTAATCAAAAGGTTAGTTAAGCTCAAAAAGTTAAGTTAGCTCAAAACGTCAAGTTTGCTCAAAATATTAGTTTAGCTCAAACGGTTAGGTTTGCTCAAAAAGTAAGGTTAGCTCAAAAAGTTAGGTTAGCTCAAAACGTTAAGTTAGCTCAAAAAGGTTGGGTTTGGTCAAAAGGTAAGGTAAGCTCAAAAAGTAAGGTAAGCTCACAAGGTTAGGTTAGCTCGAAAAGTTAAGTTAGGTCAAAAGGTTAGGTTATGTCAAAAGGTTAGGTTAGTTCAAAAAGTTAGGTTAGGTCAAAAGGTTAGGTTAGCTCAAAAAGTAAGGTAAGCTCACAAGGTAAGGTTAGCTCGAAAAGTTAAGTTAGGTCAAAAGGTTAGGTTAGGTCAAAAGGTTAGGTTAGCTCAAAAAGTAAGGTAACCTCAAAAAGTTAAGTAAGTTCAAAACGTTAGGTTAGCTCAAAAAGTAAGGTTAGCTCAAAACGTAAGGTTTAATCAAAAGGTTAGGTTAGCTCAAAAAGTAAGGTTAGCTCAAAACGTTAGGTTAGCTCAAAAAGGTTGGGTTTGGTCAAAAGGTAAGGTAAGCTCGCAAGGTAAGGTTAGCTCGAAAAGTTAAGTTAGGTCAAAAGGTAAGGTTAGGTCAAAAGGTTAGGTTAGCTCAAAAAGTAAGGTAACCTCAAAAAGTTAGGTTAGCTCAAAACGTTAAGTTAGCTCAAAATAGTGGTTTAGCTCAAAAGGTTGGGTTAGCTCAAAAAGTTAGGTTAGCTCAAAACGTAAGGTTTAATCAAAAGGTTAGTTAAGCTCAAAATATTAGTTAAGCTCAAAAGGTTGGGTTAGCTCAAAAAGTTAGGTTAGCTCAAAACCTAAGGTTTAATCAAAAGGTTAGTTAAGCTCAAAAAGTTAAGTAAGCTCAAAACGTTAAGTTAGCTCAAAATATTAGTTTAGCTCACAAGGTTGGGTTAGCTCAAAAAGTTAAGTAAGTTCAAAACGTTAGGTAAGCTCAAAAAGTTAGGTTAGCTCAAAACGTAAGGTTTAATCAAAAGGTTAGTTAAGCTAAAAAGTGAGGTTAGCTCAAAACGTTAAGTAAGTTCACAACGTTAGCGTTAGGTTAAAGTTAGGTTAGCTCAAAAAGTTAGGTTAGCTCAAAATATTAGTTTAGCTCAAAAGGTTAGGTTAGCTCAAAAAGTTAAGTTAGGTCAAAAGGTTAGGTTATGTCAAAAGGTTAGGTTAGTTCAAAAAGTTAGGTTAGGTCAAAAGGTTAGGTTAGCTCAAAAAGTAAGGTAAGCTCACAAGGTTAGGTTAGCTCGAAAGGTTAGGTTAGTTCAAAAAGTTAGGTTAGGTCAAAAGGTTAGGTTAGCTCAAAAAGTAAGGTAACCTCAAAAAGTTAAGTAAGTTCAAAACGTTAGGTTAGCTCAAAAAGTAAGGTTAGCTCAAAACGTAAGGTTTAATCAAAAGGTTAGGTTAGCTCAAAAAGTAAGGTTAGCTCAAAACGTTAGGTTAGCTCAAAAAGGTTGGGTTTGGTCAAAAGGTAAGGTAAGCTCACAAGGTAAGGTTAGCTCGAAAAGTTAAGTTAGGTCAAAAGGTTAGGTTAGGTCAAAAGGTTAGGTTAGCTCAAAAAGTAAGGTAACCTCAAAAAGTTAGGTTAGCTCAAAATATTGGTTTAGCTCAAAAGGTTGGGTTAGCTCAAAAAGTTAGGTTAGCTTAAAACGTAAGGTTTAATCAAAAGGTTAGTTAAGCTCAAAATATTAGTTAAGCTCAAAAGGTTGGGTTAGCTCAAAAAGTTAGGTTAGCTCAAAACCTAAGGTTTAATCAAAAGGTTAGTTAAGCTCAAAAAGTTAAGTAAGCTCAAAACGTCAAGTTTGCTCAAAATATTAGTTAAGCTCAAACGGTTAGGTTTGCTCAAAAAGTAAGGTTAGCTCAAAAAGTTAGGTTAGCTCAAAACGTTAAGTTAGCTCAAAATATTAGTTTAGCTCACAAGGTTGGGTTAGCTCAAAAAGTTAAGTAAGTTCAAAACGTTAGGTAAGCTCAAAAAGTTAGGTTAGCTCAAAACGTAAGGTTTAATCAAAAGGTTAGTTAAGCTAAAAAGTGAGGTTAGCTCAAAACGTTAAGTAAGTTCACAACGTTAGCGTTAGGTTAAAGTTAGGTTAGCTCAAAAAGTTAGGTTAGCTCAAAATATTAGTTTAGCTCAAAAGGTTAGGTTAGCTCAAAAAGTTAAGTTAGGTCAAAAGGTTAGGTTATGTCAAAAGGTTAGGTTAGCTCAAAAAGTAAGGTAACCTCAAAAAGTTAAGTAAGTTCAAAACGTTAGGTTAGCTCAAAAAGTTAGGTCAAAAGGTTAGGTTAGCTCAAAAAGTAAGGTTAGCTCAAAAAGTTAGGTTAGCTCAAAACGTTAAGTTAGCTCAAAATATTAGTTTAGCTCAAAAGGTTAGGTTAGCTCAAAAAGTTAGGTTAGCTCAAAAAGTTAGGTTAGCTCAAAAAGTTAGGTTAGTTCAAAAAGTTAGGTTAGCTCAAAAAGTTAGGTTAGCTCAAAAATTTAGGTTAGCTCAAAAAGTTAGGTTAGCTCAAAAAGTTAGGTTAGCTCAAAAGGTTAGGTTAGCTCAAAAAGGTTGGGTTTGGTCAAAAGGTAAGGTAAGCTCACAAGGTAAGGTTAGCTCGAAAAGTTAAGTTAGGTCAAAAGGTTAGGTTAGGTCAAAAGGTTAGGTTAGCTCAAAAAGTAAGGTAACCTCAAAAAGTTAGGTTAGCTCAAAATATTGGTTTAGCTCAAAAGGTTGGGTTAGCTCAAAAAGTTAGGTTAGCTTAAAACGTAAGGTTTAATCAAAAGGTTAGTTAAGCTCAAAATATTAGTTAAGCTCAAAAGGTTGGGTTAGCTCAAAAAGTTAGGTTAGCTCAAAACCTAAGGTTTAATCAAAAGGTTAGTTAAGCTCAAAAAGTTAAGTAAGCTCAAAACGTCAAGTTTGCTCAAAATATTAGTTAAGCTCAAACGGTTAGGTTTGCTCAAAAAGTAAGGTTAGCTCAAAAAGTTAGGTTAGCTCAAAACGTTAAGTTAGCTCAAAATATTAGTTTAGCTCACAAGGTTGGGTTAGCTCAAAAAGTTAAGTAAGTTCAAAACGTTAGGTAAGCTCAAAAAGTTAGGTTAGCTCAAAACGTAAGGTTTAATCAAAAGGTTAGTTAAGCTAAAAAGTGAGGTTAGCTCAAAACGTTAAGTAAGTTCACAACGTTAGCGTTAGGTTAAAGTTAGGTTAGCTCAAAAAGTTAGGTTAGCTCAAAATATTAGTTTAGCTCAAAAGGTTAGGTTAGCTCAAAAAGTTAAGTTAGGTCAAAAGGTTAGGTTATGTCAAAAGGTTAGGTTAGCTCAAAAAGTAAGGTAACCTCAAAAAGTTAAGTAAGTTCAAAACGTTAGGTTAGCTCAAAAAGTTAGGTCAAAAGGTTAGGTTAGCTCAAAAAGTAAGGTTAGCTCAAAAAGTTAGGTTAGCTCAAAACGTTAAGTTAGCTCAAAATATTAGTTTAGCTCAAAAGGTTAGGTTAGCTCAAAAAGTTAGGTTAGCTCAAAAAGTTAGGTTAGCTCAAAAAGTTAGGTTAGTTCAAAAAGTTAGGTTAGCTCAAAAAGTTAGGTTAGCTCAAAAATTTAGGTTAGCTCAAAAAGTTAGGTTAGCTCAAAAAGTTAGGTTAGCTCAAAAGGTTAGGTTAGCTCAAAATGTAAGGTAAGCTCACATGGTAAGCTCGAAAAGTAAGGTTACCCCAAAACGTTAAGTTAGCTTAAAATATTAGTTTATCTCAAAAGGTTAGGTTAGCTCAAAAAGTTAGGTTAGCTCAAAAAGTTCGGTTAGCTCAAACAGTTAGGTTAGCTCAAAATATTAGTTTAGATCACAAGGTTAGGTTAGCTCAAAAGGTTAGGTTAGCTCAAAATGTAAGGTAAGCTCACATGGTAAGGTAAGCTCGAAAAGTTAGGTTAGCCCAAAACGTTAAGTTAGCTCAAAATATTAGTTTATCTAAAAAGGTTAGGTTAGCTCAAAAAGTTAGGTTAGCTCAAAAAGTTAGGTTAGCTCAAAACGTAAGGTTAGCTCACAAGGATAGGTTAGCTCAAAAATAAAGGTAAGCTAACAAGTTTAGGTTAGCTCAAAAAGTTAGGTTAGGTCAAAAGGTTAGGTTAGCTCAAAAAGTAAGGTAAGCTCACAAGGTAAGGTTAGCTCGAAAAGTTAAGTTAGGTCAAAAGGTTAGGTTATGTCAAAAGGTTAGGTTAGTTCAAAAAGTTAGGTTAGGTCAAAAGGTTAGGTTAGCTCAAAAAGTAAGGTAAGCTCACAAGGTAAGGTTAGCTCGAAAAGTTAAGTTAGGTCAAAAGGTTAGGTTATGTCAAAAGGTTAGGTTAGTTCAAAAAGTTAGGTTAGGTCAAAAGGTTAGGTTAGCTCAAAAAGTAAGGTAAGCTCACAAGGTAAGGTTAGCTCGAAAAATTAAGTAAGTTCAAAACGTTAGGTTAGCTCAAAAAGTTAGGTAAGCTCAAAACGTAAGGTTTAATCAAAAGGTTAGGTTAGCTCAAAAAGTAAGGTTAGCTCAAAACGTTAGGTTAGCTCAAAAAGGTTGGGTTTGGTCAAAAGGTAAGGTAAGCTCTCAAGGTAAGGTTAGCTCGAAAAGTTAAGTTAGGTCAAAAGGTTAGGTTAGGTCAAAAGGTTAGGTTAGCTCAAAAAGTAAGGTAAGCTCACAAGGTAAGGTTAGCTCGAAAAGTTAAGTTAGGTCAAAAGGTTAGGTTAGGTCAAAAGGTTAGGATAGCTCAAAAAGTAAGGTAACCTCAAAAAGTTAAGTAAGTTCAAAACGTTAGGTTAGCTCAAAACGCAAGGTTTAATCAAAAGGTTAGTTAATCTAAAAAGTGAGGTTAGCTCAAAACGTTAAGTAAGTTCACAACGTTAGCGTTAGGTTAAAGTTAGGTTAGCTCAAAAAGTTAGGTTAGGTCAAAAGGTTATGTTAGCTCAAAAAGTAAGGTAAGTTCACATGGTAAGGTTAGCTCGAAAAGTTAGGTTAGCTCCAAACGTTAAGTTAGCTCAAAATATTAGTTTAGCTCAAAAGGTTAGGTTAGCTCAAAAAGTTAGGTTAGCTCAAACGTAAGGTTTAATCAAAAGGTTAGCTTAGCTCAAAAAGTTAGGTTAGCTCACAAGGATAGGCTAGCTCAAAAATAAAGGTTAGCTTACAAGGTTAGGTTAGCGCAAAAAGTTAGGTTAGGTCAAAAGGTTAGGTTAGCTCAAAAAGTAAGGTAAGCTCACAAGGTAAGGTTAGCTCGAAAAGTTAAGTTAGCTCAAAACGTTAAGTTAGCTCAAAATATTAGTTTAGCTCAAAAATTTAAGTTAGCTCAAAACGTAAGGTTTAATCAAAAGGTTAGTTAAGCTCAAAATATTAGTTAAGCTAAAAAGGTTGGGTTAGCTCAAAAAGTTAGGTTAGCTCAAAACCTAAGGTTTAATCAAAAGGTTAGTTAAGCTCAAAAAGTTAAGTTAGCTCAAAACGTCAAGTTTGCTCAAAATATTAGTTTAGCTCAAACGGTTAGGTTTGCTCAAAAAGTAAGGTTAGCTCAAAAAGTTAGGTTAGCTCAAAACGTTAAGTTAGCTCAAAAAGGTTGGGTTTGGTCAAAAGGTAAGGTAAGCTCAAAAAGTAAGGTAAGCTCACAAGGTTAGGTTAGCTCGAAAAGTTAAGTTAGGTCAAAAGGTTAGGTTATGTCAAAAGGTTAGGTTAGTTCAAAAAGTTAGGTTAGGTCAAAAGGTTAGGTTAGCTCAAAAAGTAAGGTAAGCTCACAAGGTAAGGTTAGCTCGAAAAGTTAAGTTAGGTCAAAAGGTTAGGTTAGGTCAAAAGGTTAGGTTAGCTCAAAAAGTAAGGTAACCTCAAAAAGTTAAGTAAGTTCAAAACGTTAGGTTAGCTCAAAAAGTAAGGTTAGCTCAAAACGTAAGGTTTAATCAAAAGGTTAGGTTAGCTCAAAAAGTAAGGTTAGCTCAAAACGTTAGGTTAGCTCAAAAAGGTTGGGTTTGGTCAAAAGGTAAGGTAAGCTCGCAAGGTAAGGTTAGCTCGAAAAGTTAAGTTAGGTCAAAAGGTAAGGTTAGGTCAAAAGGTTAGGTTAGCTCAAAAAGTAAGGTAACCTCAAAAAGTTAGGTTAGCTCAAAACGTTAAGTTAGCTCAAAATAGTGGTTTAGCTCAAAAGGTTGGGTTAGCTCAAAAAGTTAGGTTAGCTCAAAACGTAAGGTTTAATCAAAAGGTTAGTTAAGCTCAAAATATTAGTTAAGCTCAAAAGGTTGGGTTAGCTCAAAAAGTTAGGTTAGCTCAAAACCTAAGGTTTAATCAAAAGGTTAGTTAAGCTCAAAAAGTTAAGTAAGCTCAAAACGTTAAGTTAGCTCAAAATATTAGTTTAGCTCACAAGGTTGGGTTAGCTCAAAAAGTTAAGTAAGTTCAAAACGTTAGGTAAGCTCAAAAAGTTAGGTTAGCTCAAAACGTAAGGTTTAATCAAAAGGTTAGTTAAGCTAAAAAGTGAGGTTAGCTCAAAACGTTAAGTAAGTTCACAACGTTAGCGTTAGGTTAAAGTTAGGTTAGCTCAAAAAGTTAGGTTAGCTCAAAATATTAGTTTAGCTCAAAAGGTTAGGTTAGCTCAAAAAGTTAAGTTAGGTCAAAAGGTTAGGTTATGTCAAAAGGTTAGGTTAGTTCAAAAAGTTAGGTTAGGTCAAAAGGTTAGGTTAGCTCAAAAAGTAAGGTAAGCTCACAAGGTAAGGTTAGCTCGAAAAGTTAAGTTAGGTCAAAAGGTTAGGTTAGGTCAAAAGGTTAGGTTAGGTCAAAAGGTTAGGTTAGCTCAAAAAGTAAGGTAACCTCAAAAAGTTAAGTAAGTTCAAAACGTTAGGTTAGCTCAAAAAGTTAGGTTAGCTCAAAACGCAAGGTTTAATCAAAAGGTTAGTTAAGCTAAAAAGTGAGGTTAGCTCAAAACGTTAAGTAAGTTCACAAAGTTAATATTAGTTTAGCTCAAAAGGTTAGGTTAGCTCAAAAATTTAAGTTAGCTCAAAACGTAAGGTTTAATCAAAAGGTTAGTTAAGCTCAAAATATTAGTTAAGCTCAAAAGGTTGGGTTAGCTCAAAAAGTTAGGTTAGCTCAAAACCTAAGGTTTAATCAAAAGGTTAGTTAAGCTCAAAAAGTTAAGTAAGCTCAAAACGTCAAGTTAGCTCAAAATATTAGTTAAGCTCAAACGGTTAGGTTTGCTCAAAAAGTAAGGTTAGGTTTTTTAATCAAAAGGTTAGGTTAGCTCAAAACGTTAGGTTAGCTCAAAAAGGTTGGGTTTGGTCAAAAGGTAAGGTAAGCTCACAAGGTAAGGTTAGCTCGAAAAGTTAAGTTAGGTCAAAAGGTTAGGTTAGGTCAAAAGGTTAGGTTAGCTCAAAAAGTAAGGTAACCTCAAAAAGTTAGGTTAGCTCAAAACGTTAAGTTAGCTCAAAATATTGGTTTAGCTCAAAAGGTTGGGTTAGCTCAAAAAAATAGGTTAGCTCAAAACGTAAGGTTTAATCAAAAGGTTAGTTAAGCTCAAAATATTAGTTTAGCTCAAAAGGTTGGGTTAGCTCATAAAGTTAGGTTAGCTCAAAACCTAAGGTTTAATCAAAAGGTTAGTTAAGCTCAAAAAGTTAAGTTAGCTCAAAACGTCAAGTTTGCTCAAAATATTAGTTAAGCTCAAACGGTTAGATTTGCTCAAAAAGTTAGGTTAGCTCAAAAAGTTAGGTTAGCTCAAAACGTTAAGTTAGCTCAAAATATTAGTTTAGCTCAAAAGGTTAGGTTAGCTCAAAAAGTTAAGTTAGGTCAAAAGGTTAGGTTATGTCAAAAGGTTAGGTTAGTTCAAAAAGTTAGGTTAGGTCAAAAGGTTAGGTTAGCTCAAAAAGTAAGGTAAGCTCACAAGGTAAGGTTAGCTCGAAAAGTTAAGTTAGGTCAAAAGGTTAGGTTAGGTCAAAAGGTTAGGTTAGCTCAAAAAGTAAGGTAACCTCAAAAAGTTAAGTAAGTTCAAAACGTTAGGTTAGCTCAAAAAGTTAGGTTAGTTCAAAACGCAAGGTTTAATCAAAAGGTAAGTTAAGCTAAAAAGTGAGGTTAGCTCAAAACGTTAAGTAAGTTCACAACGTTAGCGTTAGGTTAAAGTTAGGTTAGCTCAAAAAGTTAGGTTAGGTCAAAAGGTTAGGTTAGCTCAAAAAGTAAGGTAAGCTCACATGGTAAGGTTAGCTCGAAAAGTTAGGTTAGCTCCAAACGTTAAGTTAGCTCAAAATATTAGTTTAGCTAAAAAGGTTGGGTTATGTCAAAAGGTTAGGTTAGTTCAAAAAGTTAGGTTAGGTCAAAAGGTTAGGTTAGCTCAAAAAGTAAGGTAAGCTCACAAGGTAAGGTTAGCTCGAAAAATTAAGTAAGTTCAAAACGTTAGGTTAGCTCAAAAAGTTAGGTAAGCTCAAAACGTAAGGTTTAATCAAAAGGTTAGGTTAGCTCAAAAAGTAAGGTTAGCTCAAAAAGTAAGGTAAGCTCACATGGTAAGGTTAGCTCGAAAAGTTAGGTTAGCTCCAAACGTTAAGTTAGCTCAAAATATTAGTTTAGCTAAAAAGGTTGGGTTATGTCAAAAGGTTAGGTTAGTTCAAAAAGTTAGGTTAGGTCAAAAGGTTAGGTTAGCTCAAAAAGTAAGGTAACCTCAAAAAGTTAAGTAAGTTCAAAACGTTAGGTTAGCTCAAAAAGTAAGGTTAGCTCAAAACGTAAGGTTTAATCAAAAGGTTAGGTTAGCTCAAAAAGTAAGGTTAGCTCAAAACGTTAGGTTAGCTCAAAAAGGTTGGGTTTGGTCAAAAGGTAAGGTAAGCTCACAAGGTAAGGTTAGCTCGAAAAGTTAAGTTAGGTCAAAAGGTTAGGTTAGGTCAAAAGGTTAGGTTAGCTCAAAAAGTAAGGTAACCTCAAAAAGTTAGGTTAGCTCAAAATATTGGTTTAGCTCAAAAGGTTGGGTTAGCTCAAAAAGTTAGGTTAGCTCAAAACGTAAGGTTTAATCAAAAGGTTAGTTAAGCTCAAAATATTAGTTAAGCTCAAAAGGTTGGGTTAGCTCAAAAAGTTAGGTTAGCTCAAAACCTAAGGTTTAATCAAAAGGTTAGTTAAGCTCAAAAAGTTAAGTAAGCTCAAAACGTCAAGTTTGCTCAAAATATTAGTTAAGCTCAAACGGTTAGGTTTGCTCAAAAAGTAAGGTTAGCTCAAAAAGTTAGGTTAGCTCAAAACGTTAAGTTAGCTCAAAATATTAGTTTAGCTCACAAGGTTGGGTTAGCTCAAAAAGTTAAGTAAGTTCAAAACGTTAGGTAAGCTCAAAAAGTTAGGTTAGCTCAAAACGTAAGGTTTAATCAAAAGGTTAGTTAAGCTAAAAAGTGAGGTTAGCTCAAAACGTTAAGTAAGTTCACAACGTTAGCGTTAGGTTAAAGTTAGGTTAGCTCAAAAAGTTAGGTTAGCTCAAAATATTAGTTTAGCTCAAAAGGTTAGGTTAGCTCAAAAAGTTAAGTTAGGTCAAAAGGTTAGGTTATGTCAAAAGGTTAGGTTAGCTCAAAAAGTAAGGTAACCTCAAAAAGTTAAGTAAGTTCAAAACGTTAGGTTAGCTCAAAAAGTTAGGTCAAAAGGTTAGGTTAGCTCAAAAAGTAAGGTTAGCTCAAAAAGTTAGGTTAGCTCAAAACGTTAAGTTAGCTCAAAATATTAGTTTAGCTCAAAAGGTTAGGTTAGCTCAAAAAGTTAGGTTAGCTCAAAAAGTTAGGTTAGCTCAAAAAGTTAGGTTAGCTCAAAAAGTAAGGTTAGTTAAAAAAGTTAGGTTAGCTCAAAAAGTTAGGTTAGTTCAAAAAGTTAGGTTAGCTCAAAAAGTTAGGTTAGCTCAAAAATTTAGGTTAGCTCAAAAAGTTAGGTTAGCTCAAAAAGTTAGGTTAGCTGAAAAGGTTAGGTTAGCTCAAAATGTAAGGTAAGCTCACATGGTAAGCTCGAAAAGTAAGGTTACCCCAAAACGTTAAGTTAGCTTAAAATATTAGTTTATCTCAAAAGGTTAGGTTAGCTCAAAAAGTTAGGTTAGCTCAAAAAGTTCGGTTAGCTCAAACAGTTAGGTTAGCTCAAAATATTAGTTTAGATCAAAAGGTTAGGTTAGCTCAAAAGGTTAGGTTAGCTCAAAATGTAAGGTAAGCTCACATGGTAAGGTAAGCTCGAAAAGTTAGGTTAGCCCAAAACGTTAAGTTAGCTCAAAATATTAGTTTATCTAAAAAGGTTAGGTTAGCTCAAAAAGTTAGGTTAGCTCAAAAAGTTAGGTTAGCTCAAAACGTAAGGTTAGCTCACAAGGATAGGTTAGCTCAAAAATAAAGGTAAGCTAACAAGTTTAGGTTAGCTCAAAAAGTTAGGTTAGGTCAAAAGGTTAGGTTAGCTCAAAAAGTAAGGTAAGCTCACAAGGTAAGGTTAGCTCGAAAAGTTAAGTTAGGTCAAAAGGTTAGGTTATGTCAAAAGGTTAGGTTAGTTCAAAAAGTTAGGTTAGGTCAAAAGGTTAGGTTAGCTCAAAAAGTAAGGTAAGCTCACAAGGTAAGGTTAGCTCGAAAAGTTAAGTTAGGTCAAAAGGTTAGGTTATGTCAAAAGGTTAGGTTAGTTCAAAAAGTTAGGTTAGGTCAAAAGGTTAGGTTAGCTCAAAAAGTAAGGTAAGCTCACAAGGTAAGGTTAGCTCGAAAAATTAAGTAAGTTCAAAACGTTAGGTTAGCTCAAAAAGTTAGGTAAGCTCAAAACGTAAGGTTTAATCAAAAGGTTAGGTTAGCTCAAAAAGTAAGGTTAGCTCAAAACGTTAGGTTAGCTCAAAAAGGTTGGGTTTGGTCAAAAGGTAAGGTAAGCTCTCAAGGTAAGGTTAGCTCGAAAAGTTAAGTTAGGTCAAAAGGTTAGGTTAGGTCAAAAGGTTAGGTTAGCTCAAAAAGTAAGGTAAGCTCACAAGGTAAGGTTAGCTCGAAAAGTTAAGTTAGGTCAAAAGGTTAGGTTAGGTCAAAAGGTTAGGATAGCTCAAAAAGTAAGGTAACCTCAAAAAGTTAAGTAAGTTCAAAACGTTAGGTTAGCTCAAAAAGTTAGGTTAGCTCAAAACGCAAGGTTTAATCAAAAGGTTAGTTAATCTAAAAAGTGAGGTTAGCTCAAAACGTTAAGTAAGTTCACAACGTTAGCGTTAGGTTAAAGTTAGGTTAGCTCAAAAAGTTAGGTTAGGTCAAAAGGTTATGTTAGCTCAAAAAGTAAGGTAAGCTCACATGGTAAGGTTAGCTCGAAAAGTTAGGTTAGCTCCAAACGTTAAGTTAGCTCAAAATATTAGTTTAGCTCAAAAGGTTAGGTTAGCTCAAAAAGTTAGGTTAGCTCAAACGTAAGGTTTAATCAAAAGGTTAGCTTAGCTCAAAAAGTTAGGTTAGCTCACAAGGATAGGCTAGCTCAAAAATAAAGGTTAGCTTACAAGGTTAGGTTAGCGCAAAAAGTTAGGTTAGGTCAAAAGGTTAGGTTAGCTCAAAAAGTAAGGTAAGCTCACAATGTAAGGTTAGCTCGAAAAGTTAAGTTAGCTCAAAACGTTAAGTTAGCTCAAAATATTAGTTTAGCTCAAAAATTTAAGTTAGCTCAAAACGTAAGGTTTAATCAAAAGGTTAGTTAAGCTCAAAATATTAGTTAAGCTAAAAAGGTTGGGTTAGCTCAAAAAGTTAGGTTAGCTCAAAACCTAAGGTTTAATCAAAAGGTTAGTTAAGCTCAAAAAGTTAAGTTAGCTCAAAACGTCAAGTTTGCTCAAAATATTAGTTTAGCTCAAACGGTTAGGTTTGCTCAAAAAGTAAGGTTAGCTCAAAAAGTTAGGTTAGCTCAAAACGTTAAGTTAGCTCAAAAAGGTTGGGTTTGGTCAAAAGGTAAGGTAAGCTCAAAAAGTAAGGTAAGCTCACAAGGTTAGGTTAGCTCGAAAAGTTAAGTTAGGTCAAAAGGTTAGGTTATGTCAAAAGGTTAGGTTAGTTCAAAAAGTTAGGTTAGGTCAAAAGGTTAGGTTAGCTCAAAAAGTAAGGTAAGCTCACAAGGTAAGGTTAGCTCGAAAAGTTAAGTTAGGTCAAAAGGTTAGGTTAGGTCAAAAGGTTAGGTTAGCTCAAAAAGTAAGGTAACCTCAAAAAGTTAAGTAAGTTCAAAACGTTAGGTTAGCTCAAAAAGTAAGGTTAGCTCAAAACGTAAGGTTTAATCAAAAGGTTAGGTTAGCTCAAAAAGTAAGGTTAGCTCAAAACGTTAGGTTAGCTCAAAAAGGTTGGGTTTGGTCAAAAGGTAAGGTAAGCTCGCAAGGTAAGGTTAGCTCGAAAAGTTAAGTTAGGTCAAAAGGTAAGGTTAGGTCAAAAGGTTAGGTTAGCTCAAAAAGTAAGGTAACCTCAAAAAGTTAGGTTAGCTCAAAACGTTAAGTTAGCTCAAAATAGTGGTTTAGCTCAAAAGGTTGGGTTAGCTCAAAAAGTTAGGTTAGCTCAAAACGTAAGGTTTAATCAAAAGGTTAGTTAAGCTCAAAATATTAGTTAAGCTCAAAAGGTTGGGTTAGCTCAAAAAGTTAGGTTAGCTCAAAACGTAAGGTTTAATCAAAAGGTTAGTTAAGCTAAAAAGTGAGGTTAGCTCAAAACGTTAAGTAAGTTCACAACGTTAGCGTTAGGTTAAAGTTAGGTTAGCTCAAAAAGTTAGGTTAGCTCAAAATATTAGTTTAGCTCAAAAGGTTAGGTTAGCTCAAAAAGTTAAGTTAGGTCAAAAGGTTAGGTTATGTCAAAAGGTTAGGTTAGTTCAAAAAGTTAGGTTAGGTCAAAAGGTTAGGTTAGCTCAAAAAGTAAGGTAAGCTCACAAGGTAAGGTTAGCTCGAAAAGTTAAGTTAGGTCAAAAGGTTAGGTTAGGTCAAAAGGTTAGGTTAGGTCAAAAGGTTAGGTTAGCTCAAAAAGTAAGGTAACCTCAAAAAGTTAAGTAAGTTCAAAACGTTAGGTTAGCTCAAAAAGTTAGGTTAGCTCAAAACGCAAGGTTTAATCAAAAGGTTAGTTAAGCTAAAAAGTGAGGTTAGCTCAAAACGTTAAGTAAGTTCACAAAGTTAATATTAGTTTAGCTCAAAAGGTTAGGTTAGCTCAAAAATTTAAGTTAGCTCAAAACGTAAGGTTTAATCAAAAGGTTAGTTAAGCTCAAAATATTAGTTAAGCTCAAAAGGTTGGGTTAGCTCAAAAAGTTAGGTTAGCTCAAAACCTAAGGTTTAATCAAAAGGTTAGTTAAGCTCAAAAAGTTAAGTAAGCTCAAAACGTCAAGTTAGCTCAAAATATTAGTTAAGCTCAAACGGTTAGGTTTGCTCAAAAAGTAAGGTTAGGTTTTTTAATCAAAAGGTTAGGTTAGCTCAAAACGTTAGGTTAGCTCAAAAAGGTTGGGTTTGGTCAAAAGGTAAGGTAAGCTCACAAGGTAAGGTTAGCTCGAAAAGTTAAGTTAGGTCAAAAGGTTAGGTTAGGTCAAAAGGTTAGGTTAGCTCAAAAAGTAAGGTAACCTCAAAAAGTTAGGTTAGCTCAAAACGTTAAGTTAGCTCAAAATATTGGTTTAGCTCAAAAGGTTGGGTTAGCTCAAAAAAATAGGTTAGCTCAAAACGTAAGGTTTAATCAAAAGGTTAGTTAAGCTCAAAATATTAGTTTAGCTCAAAAGGTTGGGTTAGCTCATAAAGTTAGGTTAGCTCAAAACCTAAGGTTTAATCAAAAGGTTAGTTAAGCTCAAAAAGTTAAGTTAGCTCAAAACGTCAAGTTTGCTCAAAATATTAGTTAAGCTCAAACGGTTAGGTTTGCTCAAAAAGTTAGGTTAGCTCAAAAAGTTAGGTTAGCTCAAAACGTTAAGTTAGCTCAAAATATTAGTTTAGCTCAAAAGGTTAGGTTAGCTCAAAAAGTTAAGTTAGGTCAAAAGGTTAGGTTATGTCAAAAGGTTAGGTTAGTTCAAAAAGTTAGGTTAGGTCAAAAGGTTAGGTTAGCTCAAAAAGTAAGGTAAGCTCACAAGGTAAGGTTAGCTCGAAAAGTTAAGTTAGGTCAAAAGGTTAGGTTAGGTCAAAAGGTTAGGTTAGCTCAAAAAGTAAGGTAACCTCAAAAAGTTAAGTAAGTTCAAAACGTTAGGTTAGCTCAAAAAGTTAGGTTAGTTCAAAACGCAAGGTTTAATCAAAAGGTAAGTTAAGCTAAAAAGTGAGGTTAGCTCAAAACGTTAAGTAAGTTCACAACGTTAGCGTTAGGTTAAAGTTAGGTTAGCTCAAAAAGTTAGGTTAGGTCAAAAGGTTAGGTTAGCTCAAAAAGTAAGGTAAGCTCACATGGTAAGGTTAGCTCGAAAAGTTAGGTTAGCTCCAAACGTTAAGTTAGCTCAAAATATTAGTTTAGCTAAAAAGGTTGGGTTATGTCAAAAGGTTAGGTTAGTTCAAAAAGTTAGGTTAGGTCAAAAGGTTAGGTTAGCTCAAAAAGTAAGGTAAGCTCACAAGGTAAGGTTAGCTCGAAAAATTAAGTAAGTTCAAAACGTTAGGTTAGCTCAAAAAGTTAGGTAAGCTCAAAACGTAAGGTTTAATCAAAAGGTTAGGTTAGCTCAAAAAGTAAGGTTAGCTCAAAACGTTAGGTTAGCTCAAAAAGGTTGGGTTTGGTCAAAAGGTAAGGTAAGCTCTCAAGGTAAGGTTAGCTCGAAAAGTTAAGTTAGGTCAAAAGGTTAGGTTAGGTCAAAAGGTTAGGTTAGCTCAAAAAGTAAGGTAAGCTCACAAGGTAAGGTTAGCTCGAAAAGTTAAGTTAGGTCAAAAGGTTAGGTTAAGTCAAAAGGTTAGGTTAGGTCAAAAGGTTAGGTTAGCTCAAAAAGTAAGGTAACCTCAAAAAGTTAAGTAAGTTCAAAACGTTAGGTTAGCTCAAAAAGTTAGGTTAGCTCAAAACGCAAGGTTTAATCAAAAGGTTAGTTAAGCTAAAAAGTGAGGTTAGCTCAAAACGTTAAGTAAGTTCACAAAGTTAATATTAGTTTAGCTCAAAAGGTTAGGTTAGCTCAAAAATTTAAGTTAGCTCAAAACGTAAGGTTTAATCAAAAGGTTAGTTAAGCTCAAAATATTAGTTAAGCTCAAAAGGTTGGGTTAGCTCAAAAAGTTAGGTTAGCTCAAAACCTAAGGTTTAATCAAAAGGTTAGTTAAGCTCAAAAAGTTAAGTAAGCTCAAAACGTCAAGTTAGCTCAAAATATTAGTTAAGCTCAAACGGTTAGGTTTGCTCAAAAAGTAAGGTTAGGTTTTTTAATCAAAAGGTTAGGTTAGCTCAAAACGTTAGGTTAGCTCAAAAAGGTTGGGTTTGGTCAAAAGGTAAGGTAAGCTCACAAGGTAAGGTTAGCTCGAAAAGTTAAGTTAGGTCAAAAGGTTAGGTTAGGTCAAAAGGTTAGGTTAGCTCAAAAAGTAAGGTAACCTCAAAAAGTTAGGTTAGCTCAAAACGTTAAGTTAGCTCAAAATATTGGTTTAGCTCAAAAGGATGGGTTAGCTCAAAAAAATAGGTTAGCTCAAAACGTAAGGTTTAATCAAAAGGTTAGTTAAGCTCAAAATATTAGTTTAGCTCAAAAGGTTGGGTTAGCTCATAAAGTTAGGTTAGCTCAAAACCTAAGGTTTAATCAAAAGGTTAGTTAAGCTCAAAAAGTTAAGTTAGCTCAAAACGTCAAGTTTGCTCAAAATATTAGTTAAGCTCAAACGGTTAGGTTTGCTCAAAAAGTTAGGTTAGCTCAAAAAGTTAGGTTAGCTCAAAACGTTAAGTTAGCTCAAAATATTAGTTTAGCTCAAAAGGTTAGGTTAGCTCAAAAAGTTAAGTTAGGTCAAAAGGTTAGGTTATGTCAAAAGGTTAGGTTAGTTCAAAAAGTTAGGTTAGGTCAAAAGGTTAGGTTAGCTCAAAAAGTAAGGTAAGCTCACAAGGTAAGGTTAGCTCGAAAAGTTAAGTTAGGTCAAAAGGTTAGGTTAGGTCAAAAGGTTAGGTTAGCTCAAAAAGTAAGGTAACCTCAAAAAGTTAAGTAAGTTCAAAACGTTAGGTTAGCTCAAAAAGTTAGGTTAGTTCAAAACGCAAGGTTTAATCAAAAGGTAAATTAAGCTAAAAAGTGAGGTTAGCTCAAAACGTTAAGTAAGTTCACAACGTTAGCGTTAGGTTAAAGTTAGGTTAGCTCAAAAAGTTAGGTTAGGTCAAAAGGTTAGGTTAGCTCAAAAAGTAAGGTAAGCTCACATGGTAAGGTTAGCTCGAAAAGTTAGGTTAGCTCCAAACGTAAAGTTAGCTCAAAATATTAGTTTAGCTAAAAAGGTTGGGTTATGTCAAAAGGTTAGGTTAGTTCAAAAAGTTAGGTTAGGTCAAAAGGTTAGGTTAGCTCAAAAAGTAAGGTAAGCTCACAAGGTAAGGTTAGCTCGAAAAATTAAGTAAGTTCAAAACGTTAGGTTAGCTCAAAAAGTTAGGTAAGCTCAAAACGTAAGGTTTAATCAAAAGGTTAGGTTAGCTCAAAAAGTAAGGTTAGCTCAAAACGTTAGGTTAGCTCAAAAAGGTTGGGTTTGGTCAAAAGGTAAGGTAAGCTCTCAAGGTAAGGTTAGCTCGAAAAGTTAAGTTAGGTCAAAAGGTTAGGTTAGGTCAAAAGATTAGGTTAGCTCAAAAAGTAAGGTAAGCTCACAAGGTAAGGTTAGCTCGAAAAGTTAAGTTAGGTCAAAAGGTTAGGTTAGGTCAAAAGGTTAGGATAGCTCAAAAAGTAAGGTAACCTCAAAAAGTTAAGTAAGTTCAAAACGTTAGGTTAGCTCAAAAAGTTAGGTTAGCTCAAAACGCAAGGTTTAATCAAAAGGTTAGTTAATCTAAAAAGTGAGGTTAGCTCAAAACGTTAAGTAAGTTCACAACGTTAGCGTTAGGTTAAAGTTAGGTTAGCTCAAAAAGTTAGGTTAGGTCAAAAGGTTATGTTAGCTCAAAAAGTAAGGTAAGCTCACATGGTAAGGTTAGCTCGAAAAGTTAGGTTAGCTCCAAACGTTAAGTTAGCTCAAAATATTAGTTTAGCTCAAAAGGTTAGGTTAGCTCAAAAAGTTAGGTTAGCTCAAACGTAAGGTTTAATCAAAAGGTTAGCTTAGCTCAAAAAGTTAGGTTAGCTCACAAGGATAGGCTAGCTCAAAAATAAAGGTTAGCTTACAAGGTTAGGTTAGCGCAAAAAGTTAGGTTAGGTCAAAAGGTTAGGTTAGCTCAAAAAGTAAGGTAAGCTCACAAGGTAAGGTTAGCTCGAAAAGTTAAGTTAGCTCAAAACGTTAAGTTAGCTCAAAATATTAGTTTAGCTCAAAAATTTAAGTTAGCTCAAAACGTAAGGTTTAATCAAAAGGTTAGTTAAGCTCAAAATATTAGTTAAGCTAAAAAGGTTGGGTTAGCTCAAAAAGTTAGGTTAGCTCAAAAAGTTAGGTTAGCTCAAAACCTAAGGTTTAATCAAAAGGTTAGTTAAGCTCAAAAAGTTAAGTTAGCTCAAAACGTCAAGTTTGCTCAAAATATTAGTTTAGCTCAAACGGTTAGGTTTGCTCAAAAAGTAAGGTTAGCTCAAAAAGTTAGGTTAGCTCAAAACGTTAAGTTAGCTCAAAAAGGTTGGGTTTGGTCAAAAGGTAAGGTAAGCTCAAAAAGTAAGGTAAGCTCACAAGGTTAGGTTAGCTCGAAAAGTTAAGTTAGGTCAAAAGGTTAGGTTATGTCAAAAGGTTAGGTTAGTTCAAAAAGTTAGGTTAGGTCAAAAGGTTAGGTTAGCTCAAAAAGTAAGGTAAGCTCACAAGGTAAGGTTAGCTCGAAAAGTTAAGTTAGGTCAAAAGGTTAGGTTAGGTCAAAAGGTTAGGTTAGCTCAAAAAGTAAGGTAACCTCAAAAAGTTAAGTAAGTTCAAAACGTTAGGTTAGCTCAAAAAGTAAGGTTAGCTCAAAACGTAAGGTTTAATCAAAAGGTTAGGTTAGCTCAAAAAGTAAGGTTAGCTCAAAACGTTAGGTTAGCTCAAAAAGGTTGGGTTTGGTCAAAAGGTAAGGTAAGCTCGCAAGGTAAGGTTAGCTCGAAAAGTTAAGTTAGGTCAAAAGGTAAGGTTAGGTCAAAAGGTTAGGTTAGCTCAAAAAGTAAGGTAACCTCAAAAAGTTAGGTTAGCTCAAAACGTTATGTTAGCTCAAAATAGTGGTTTAGCTCAAAAGGTTGGGTTAGCTCAAAAAGTTAGGTTAGCTCAAAACCTAAGGTTTAATCAAAAGGTTAGTTAAGCTAAAAAGTGAGGTTAGCTCAAAACGTTAAGTAAGTTCACAACGTTAGCGTTAGGTTAAAGTTAGGTTAGCTCAAAAAGTTAGGTTAGCTCAAAATATTAGTTTAGCTCAAAAGTTTAGGTTAGCTCAAAAAGTTAAGTTAGGTCAAAAGGTTAGGTTATGTCAAAAGGTTAGGTTAGTTCAAAAAGTTAGGTTAGGTCAAAAGGTTAGGTTAGCTCAAAATATTAGTTAAGCTCAAAAGGTTGGGTTAGCTCAAAAAGTTAGGTTAGCTCAAAACCTAAGGTTTAATCAAAAGGTTAGTTAAGCTAAAAAGTGTGGTTAGCTCAAAACGTTAAGTAAGTTCACAACGTTAGCGTTAGGTTAAAGTTAGGTTAGCTCAAAAAGTTAGGTTAGCTCAAAATATTAGTTTAGCTCAAAAGGTTAGGTTAGCTCAAAAAGTTAAGTTAGGTCAAAAGGTTAGGTTATGTCAAAAGGTTAGGTTAGTTCAAAAAGTTAGGTTAGGTCAAAAGGTTAGGTTAGCTCAAAAAGTAAGGTAAGCTCACAAGGTAAGGTTAGCTCGAAAAGTTAAGTTAGGTCAAAAGGTTAGGTTAGGTCAAAAGGTTAGGTTAGGTCAAAAGGTTAGGTTAGCTCAAAAAGTAAGGTAACCTCAAAAAGTTAAGTAAGTTCAAAACGTTAGGTTAGCTCAAAAAGTTAGGTTAGCTCAAAACGCAAGGTTTAATCAAAAGGTTAGTTAAGCTAAAAAGTGAGGTTAGCTCAAAACGTTAAGTAAGTTCACAAAGTTAATATTAGTTTAGCTCAAAAGGTTAGGTTAGCTCAAAAATTTAAGTTAGCTCAAAACGTAAGGTTTAATCAAAAGGTTAGTTAAGCTCAAAATATTAGTTAAGCTCAAAAGGTTGGGTTAGCTCAAAAAGTTAGGTTAGCTCAAAACCTAAGGTTTAATCAAAAGGTTAGTTAAGCTCAAAAAGTTAAGTAAGCTCAAAACGTCAAGTTAGCTCAAAATATTAGTTAAGCTCAAACGGTTAGGTTTGCTCAAAAAGTAAGGTTAGGTTTTTTAATCAAAAGGTTAGGTTAGCTCAAAACGTTAGGTTAGCTCAAAAAGGTTGGGTTTGGTCAAAAGGTAAGGTAAGCTCACAAGGTAAGGTTAGCTCGAAAAGTTAAGTTAGGTCAAAAGGTTAGGTTAGGTCAAAAGGTTAGGTTAGCTCAAAAAGTAAGGTAACCTCAAAAAGTTAGGTTAGCTCAAAACGTTAAGTTAGCTCAAAATATTGGTTTAGCTCAAAAGGTTGGGTTAGCTCAAAAAAATAGGTTAGCTCAAAACGTAAGGTTTAATCAAAAGGTTAGTTAAGCTCAAAATATTAGTTTAGCTCAAAAGGTTGGGTTAGCTCATAAAGTTAGGTTAGCTCAAAACCTAAGGTTTAATCAAAAGGTTAGTTAAGCTCAAAAAGTTAAGTTAGCTCAAAACGTCAAGTTTGCTCAAAATATTAGTTAAGCTCAAACGGTTAGGTTTGCTCAAAAAGTTAGGTTAGCTCAAAAAGTTAGGTTAGCTCAAAACGTTAAGTTAGCTCAAAATATTAGTTTAGCTCAAAAGGTTAGGTTAGCTCAAAAAGTTAAGTTAGGTCAAAAGGTTAGGTTATGTCAAAAGGTTAGGTTAGTTCAAAAAGTTAGGTTAGGTCAAAAGGTTAGGTTAGCTCAAAAAGTAAGGTAAGCTCACAAGGTAAGGTTAGCTCGAAAAGTTAAGTTAGGTCAAAAGGTTAGGTTAGGTCAAAAGGTTAGGTTAGCTCAAAAAGTAAGGTAACCTCAAAAAGTTAAGTAAGTTCAAAACGTTAGGTTAGCTCAAAAAGTTAGGTTAGTTCAAAACGCAAGGTTTAATCAAAAGGTAAGTTAAGCTAAAAAGTGAGGTTAGCTCAAAACGTTAAGTAAGTTCACAACGTTAGCGTTAGGTTAAAGTTAGGTTAGCTCAAAAAGTTAGGTTAGGTCAAAAGGTTAGGTTAGCTCAAAAAGTAAGGTAAGCTCACATGGTAAGGTTAGCTCGAAAAGTTAGGTTAGCTCCAAACGTTAAGTTAGCTCAAAATATTAGTTTAGCTAAAAAGGTTGGGTTATGTCAAAAGGTTAGGTTAGTTCAAAAAGTTAGGTTAGGTCAAAAGGTTAGGTTAGCTCAAAAAGTAAGGTAAGCTCACAAGGTAAGGTTAGCTCGAAAAATTAAGTAAGTTCAAAACGTTAGGTTAGCTCAAAAAGTTAGGTAAGCTCAAAACGTAAGGTTTAATCAAAAGGTTAGGTTAGCTCAAAAAGTAAGGTTAGCTCAAAACGTTAGGTTAGCTCAAAAAGGTTGGGTTTGGTCAAAAGGTAAGGTAAGCTCTCAAGGTAAGGTTAGCTCGAAAAGTTAAGTTAGGTCAAAAGGTTAGGTTAGGTCAAAAGGTTAGGTTAGCTCAAAAAGTAAGGTAAGCTCACAAGGTAAGGTTAGCTCGAAAAGTTAAGTTAGGTCAAAAGGTTAGGTTAAGTCAAAAGGTTAGGTTAGGTCAAAAGGTTAGGTTAGCTCAAAAAGTAAGGTAACCTCAAAAAGTTAAGTAAGTTCAAAACGTTAGGTTAGCTCAAAAAGTTAGGTTAGCTCAAAACGCAAGGTTTAATCAAAAGGTTAGTTAAGCTAAAAAGTGAGGTTAGCTCAAAACGTTAAGTAAGTTCACAAAGTTAATATTAGTTTAGCTCAAAAGGTTAGGTTAGCTCAAAAATTTAAGTTAGCTCAAAACGTAAGGTTTAATCAAAAGGTTAGTTAAGCTCAAAATATTAGTTAAGCTCAAAAGGTTGGGTTAGCTCAAAAAGTTAGGTTAGCTCAAAACCTAAGGTTTAATCAAAAGGTTAGTTAAGCTCAAAAAGTTAAGTAAGCTCAAAACGTCAAGTTAGCTCAAAATATTAGTTAAGCTCAAACGGTTAGGTTTGCTCAAAAAGTAAGGTTAGGTTTTTTAATCAAAAGGTTAGGTTAGCTCAAAACGTTAGGTTAGCTCAAAAAGGTTGGGTTTGGTCAAAAGGTAAGGTAAGCTCACAAGGTAAGGTTAGCTCGAAAAGTTAAGTTAGGTCAAAAGGTTAGGTTAGGTCAAAAGGTTAGGTTAGCTCAAAAAGTAAGGTAACCTCAAAAAGTTAGGTTAGCTCAAAACGTTAAGTTAGCTCAAAATATTGGTTTAGCTCAAAAGGTTGGGTTAGCTCAAAAAAATAGGTTAGCTCAAAACGTAAGGTTTAATCAAAAGGTTAGTTAAGCTCAAAATATTAGTTTAGCTCAAAAGGTTGGGTTAGCTCATAAAGTTAGGTTAGCTCAAAACCTAAGGTTTAATCAAAAGGTTAGTTAAGCTCAAAAAGTTAAGTTAGCTCAAAACGTCAAGTTTGCTCAAAATATTAGTTAAGCTCAAACGGTTAGGTTTGCTCAAAAAGTTAGGTTAGCTCAAAAAGTTAGGTTAGCTCAAAACGTTAAGTTAGCTCAAAATATTAGTTTAGCTCAAAAGGTTAGGTTAGCTCAAAAAGTTAAGTTAGGTCAAAAGGTTAGGTTATGTCAAAAGGTTAGGTTAGTTCAAAAAGTTAGGTTAGGTCAAAAGGTTAGGTTAGCTCAAAAAGTAAGGTAAGCTCACAAGGTAAGGTTAGCTCGAAAAGTTAAGTTAGGTCAAAAGGTTAGGTTAGGTCAAAAGGTTAGGTTAGCTCAAAAAGTAAGGTAACCTCAAAAAGTTAAGTAAGTTCAAAACGTTAGGTTAGCTCAAAAAGTTAGGTTAGTTCAAAACGCAAGGTTTAATCAAAAGGTAAATTAAGCTAAAAAGTGAGGTTAGCTCAAAACGTTAAGTAAGTTCACAACGTTAGCGTTAGGTTAAAGTTAGGTTAGCTCAAAAAGTTAGGTTAGGTCAAAAGGTTAGGTTAGCTCAAAAAGTAAGGTAAGCTCACATGGTAAGGTTAGCTCGAAAAGTTAGGTTAGCTCCAAACGTAAAGTTAGCTCAAAATATTAGTTTAGCTAAAAAGGTTGGGTTATGTCAAAAGGTTAGGTTAGTTCAAAAAGTTAGGTTAGGTCAAAAGGTTAGGTTAGCTCAAAAAGTAAGGTAAGCTCACAAGGTAAGGTTAGCTCGAAAAATTAAGTAAGTTCAAAACGTTAGGTTAGCTCAAAAAGTTAGGTAAGCTCAAAACGTAAGGTTTAATCAAAAGGTTAGGTTAGCTCAAAAAGTAAGGTTAGCTCAAAACGTTAGGTTAGCTCAAAAAGGTTGGGTTTGGTCAAAAGGTAAGGTAAGCTCTCAAGGTAAGGTTAGCTCGAAAAGTTAAGTTAGGTCAAAAGGTTAGGTTAGGTCAAAAGGTTAGGTTAGCTCAAAAAGTAAGGTAAGCTCACAAGGTAAGGTTAGCTCGAAAAGTTAAGTTAGGTCAAAAGGTTAGGTTAGGTCAAAAGGTTAGGATAGCTCAAAAAGTAAGGTAACCTCAAAAAGTTAAGTAAGTTCAAAACGTTAGGTTAGCTCAAAAAGTTAGGTTAGCTCAAAACGCAAGGTTTAATCAAAAGGTTAGTTAATCTAAAAAGTGAGGTTAGCTCAAAACGTTAAGTAAGTTCACAACGTTAGCGTTAGGTTAAAGTTAGGTTAGCTCAAAAAGTTAGGTTAGGTCAAAAGGTTATGTTAGCTCAAAAAGTAAGGTAAGCTCACATGGTAAGGTTAGCTCGAAAAGTTAGGTTAGCTCCAAACGTTAAGTTAGCTCAAAATATTAGTTTAGCTCAAAAGGTTAGGTTAGCTCAAAAAGTTAGGTTAGCTCAAACGTAAGGTTTAATCAAAAGGTTAGCTTAGCTCAAAAAGTTAGGTTAGCTCACAAGGATAGGCTAGCTCAAAAATAAAGGTTAGCTTACAAGGTTAGGTTAGCGCAAAAAGTTAGGTTAGGTCAAAAGGTTAGGTTAGCTCAAAAAGTAAGGTAAGCTCACAAGGTAAGGTTAGCTCGAAAAGTTAAGTTAGCTCAAAACGTTAAGTTAGCTCAAAATATTAGTTTAGCTCAAAAATTTAAGTTAGCTCAAAACGTAAGGTTTAATCAAAAGGTTAGTTAAGCTCAAAATATTAGTTAAGCTAAAAAGGTTGGGTTAGCTCAAAAAGTTAGGTTAGCTCAAAACCTAAGGTTTAATCAAAAGGTTAGTTAAGCTCAAAAAGTTAAGTTAGCTCAAAACGTCAAGTTTGCTCAAAATATTAGTTTAGCTCAAACGGTTAGGTTTGCTCAAAAAGTAAGGTTAGCTCAAAAAGTTAGGTTAGCTCAAAAAGTTAGGTTAGCTCAAAACGTTAAGTTAGCTCAAAATATTAGTTTAGCTCAAAAGGTTAGGTTAGCTCAAAAAGTTAAGTTAGGTCAAAAGGTTAGGTTATGTCAAAAGGTTAGGTTAGTTCAAAAAGTTAGGTTAGGTCAAAAGGTTAGGTTAGCTCAAAAAGTAAGGTAAGCTCACAAGGTAAGGTTAGCTCGAAAAGTTAAGTTAGGTCAAAAGGTTAGGTTAGGTCAAAAGGTTAGGTTAGCTCAAAAAGTAAGGTAACCTCAAAAAGTTAAGTAAGTTCAAAACGTTAGGTTAGCTCAAAAAGTTAGGTTAGTTCAAAACGCAAGGTTTAATCAAAAGGTAAGTTAAGCTAAAAAGTGAGGTTAGCTCAAAACGTTAAGTAAGTTCACAACGTTAGCGTTAGGTTAAAGTTAGGTTAGCTCAAAAAGTTAGGTTAGGTCAAAAGGTTAGGTTAGCTCAAAAAGTAAGGTAAGCTCACATGGTAAGGTTAGCTCGAAAAGTTAGGTTAGCTCCAAACGTTAAGTTAGCTCAAAATATTAGTTTAGCTAAAAAGGTTGGGTTATGTCAAAAGGTTAGGTTAGTTCAAAAAGTTAGGTTAGGTCAAAAGGTTAGGTTAGCTCAAAAAGTAAGGTAAGCTCACAAGGTAAGGTTAGCTCGAAAAATTAAGTAAGTTCAAAACGTTAGGTTAGCTCAAAAAGTTAGGTAAGCTCAAAACGTAAGGTTTAATCAAAAGGTTAGGTTAGCTCAAAAAGTAAGGTTAGCTCAAAACGTTAGGTTAGCTCAAAAAGGTTGGGTTTGGTCAAAAGGTAAGGTAAGCTCTCAAGGTAAGGTTAGCTCGAAAAGTTAAGTTAGGTCAAAAGGTTAGGTTAGGTCAAAAGGTTAGGTTAGCTCAAAAAGTAAGGTAAGCTCACAAGGTAAGGTTAGCTCGAAAAGTTAAGTTAGGTCAAAAGGTTAGGTTAGGTCAAAAGGTTAGGTTAGGTCAAAAGGTTAGGTTAGCTCAAAAAGTAAGGTAACCTCAAAAAGTTAAGTAAGTTCAAAACGTTAGGTTAGCTCAAAAAGTTAGGTTAGCTCAAAACGCAAGGTTTAATCAAAAGGTTAGTTAAGCTAAAAAGTGAGGTTAGCTCAAAACGTTAAGTAAGTTCACAAAGTTAATATTAGTTTAGCTCAAAAGGTTAGGTTAGCTCAAAAATTTAAGTTAGCTCAAAACGTAAGGTTTAATCAAAAGGTTAGTTAAGCTCAAAATATTAGTTAAGCTCAAAAGGTTGGGTTAGCTCAAAAAGTTAGGTTAGCTCAAAACCTAAGGTTTAATCAAAAGGTTAGTTAAGCTCAAAAAGTTAAGTAAGCTCAAAACGTCAAGTTAGCTCAAAATATTAGTTAAGCTCAAACGGTTAGGTTTGCTCAAAAAGTAAGGTTAGGTTTTTTAATCAAAAGGTTAGGTTAGCTCAAAACGTTAGGTTAGCTCAAAAAGGTTGGGTTTGGTCAAAAGGTAAGGTAAGCTCACAAGGTAAGGTTAGCTCGAAAAGTTAAGTTAGGTCAAAAGGTTAGGTTAGGTCAAAAGGTTAGGTTAGCTCAAAAAGTAAGGTAACCTCAAAAAGTTAGGTTAGCTCAAAACGTTAAGTTAGCTCAAAATATTGGTTTAGCTCAAAAGGTTGGGTTAGCTCAAAAAAATAGGTTAGCTCAAAACGTAAGGTTTAATCAAAAGGTTAGTTAAGCTCAAAATATTAGTTTAGCTCAAAAGGTTGGGTTAGCTCATAAAGTTAGGTTAGCTCAAAACCTAAGGTTTAATCAAAAGGTTAGTTAAGCTCAAAAAGTTAAGTTAGCTCAAAACGTCAAGTTTGCTCAAAATATTAGTTAAGCTCAAACGGTTAGGTTTGCTCAAAAAGTTAGGTTAGCTCAAAAAGTTAGGTTAGCTCAAAACGTTAAGTTAGCTCAAAATATTAGTTTAGCTCAAAAGGTTAGGTTAGCTCAAAAAGTTAAGTTAGGTCAAAAGGTTAGGTTATGTCAAAAGGTTAGGTTAGTTCAAAAAGTTAGGTTAGGTCAAAAGGTTAGGTTAGCTCAAAAAGTAAGGTAAGCTCACAAGGTAAGGTTAGCTCGAAAAGTTAAGTTAGGTCAAAAGGTTAGGTTAGGTCAAAAGGTTAGGTTAGCTCAAAAAGTAAGGTAACCTCAAAAAGTTAAGTAAGTTCAAAACGTTAGGTTAGCTCAAAAAGTTAGGTTAGTTCAAAACGCAAGGTTTAATCAAAAGGTAAGTTAAGCTAAAAAGTGAGGTTAGCTCAAAACGTTAAGTTAGTTCACAACGTTAGCGTTAGGTTAAAGTTAGGTTAGCTCAAAAAGTTAGGTTAGGTCAAAAGGTTAGGTTAGCTCAAAAAGTAAGGTAAGCTCACATGGTAAGGTTAGCTCGAAAAGTTAGGTTAGCTCCAAACGTTAAGTTAGCTCAAAATATTAGTTTAGCTAAAAAGGTTGGGTTATGTCAAAAGGTTAGGTTAGTTCAAAAAGTTAGGTTAGGTCAAAAGGTTAGGTTAGCTCAAAAAGTAAGGTAAGCTCACAAGGTAAGGTTAGCTCGAAAAATTAAGTAAGTTCAAAACGTTAGGTTAGCTCAAAAAGTTAGGTAAGCTCAAAACGTAAGGTTTAATCAAAAGGTTAGGTTAGCTCAAAAAGTAAGGTTAGCTCAAAACGTTAGGTTAGCTCAAAAAGGTTGGGTTTGGTCAAAAGGTTAGGTAAGCTCTCAAGGTAAGGTTAGCTCGAAAAGTTAAGTTAGGTCAAAAGGTTAGGTTAGGTCAAAAGGTTAGGTTAGCTCAAAAAGTAAGGTAAGCTCACAAGGTAAGGTTAGCTCGAAAAGTTAAGTTAGGTCAAAAGGTTAGGTTAGGTCAAAAGGTTAGGATAGCTCAAAAAGTAAGGTAACCTCAAAAAGTTAAGTAAGTTCAAAACGTTAGGTTAGCTCAAAAAGTTAGGTTAGCTCAAAACGCAAGGTTTAATCAAAAGGTTAGTTAATCTAAAAAGTGAGGTTAGCTCAAAACGTTAAGTAAGTTCACAACGTTAGCGTTAGGTTAAAGTTAGGTTAGCTCAAAAAGTTAGGTTAGGTCAAAAGGTTATGTTAGCTCAAAAAGTAAGGTAAGCTCACATGGTAAGGTTAGCTCGAAAAGTTAGGTTAGCTCCAAACGTTAAGTTAGCTCAAAATATTAGTTTAGCTCAAAAGGTTAGGTTAGCTCAAAAAGTTAGGTTAGCTCAAACGTAAGGTTTAATCAAAAGGTTAGCTTAGCTCAAAAAGTTAGGTTAGCTCACAAGGATAGGCTAGCTCAAAAATAAAGGTTAGCTTACAAGGTTAGGTTAGCGCAAAAAGTTAGGTTAGGTCAAAAGGTTAGGTTAGCTCAAAAAGTAAGGTAAGCTCACAAGGTAAGGTTAGCTCGAAAAGTTAAGTTAGCTCAAAACGTTAAGTTAGCTCAAAATATTAGTTTAGCTCAAAAATTTAAGTTAGCTCAAAACGTAAGGTTTAATCAAAAGGTTAGTTAAGCTCAAAATATTAGTTAAGCTAAAAAGGTTGGGTTAGCTCAAAAAGTTAGGTTAGCTCAAAACCTAAGGTTTAATCAAAAGGTTAGTTAAGCTCAAAAAGTTAAGTTAGCTCAAAACGTCAAGTTTGCTCAAAATATTAGTTTAGCTCAAACGGTTAGGTTTGCTCAAAAAGTAAGGTTAGCTCAAAAAGTTAGGTTAGCTCAAAAAGTTAGGTTAGCTCAAAACGTTAAGTTAGCTCAAAATATTAGTTTAGCTCAAAAGGTTAGGTTAGCTCAAAAAGTTAAGTTAGGTCAAAAGGTTAGGTTATGTCAAAAGGTTAGGTTAGTTCAAAAAGTTAGGTTAGGTCAAAAGGTTAGGTTAGCTCAAAAAGTAAGGTAAGCTCACAAGGTAAGGTTAGCTCGAAAAGTTAAGTTAGGTCAAAAGGTTAGGTTAGGTCAAAAGGTTAGGTTAGCTCAAAAAGTAAGGTAACCTCAAAAAGTTAAGTAAGTTCAAAACGTTAGGTTAGCTCAAAAAGTTAGGTTAGTTCAAAACGCAAGGTTTAATCAAAAGGTAAGTTAAGCTAAAAAGTGAGGTTAGCTCAAAACGTTAAGTAAGTTCACAACGTTAGCGTTAGGTTAAAGTTAGGTTAGCTCAAAAAGTTAGGTTAGGTCAAAAGGTTAGGTTAGCTCAAAAAGTAAGGTAAGCTCACATGGTAAGGTTAGCTCGAAAAGTTAGGTTAGCTCCAAACGTTAAGTTAGCTCAAAATATTAGTTTAGCTAAAAAGGTTGGGTTATGTCAAAAGGTTAGGTTAGTTCAAAAAGTTAGGTTAGGTCAAAAGGTTAGGTTAGCTCAAAAAGTAAGGTAAGCTCACAAGGTAAGGTTAGCTCGAAAAATTAAGTAAGTTCAAAACGTTAGGTTAGCTCAAAAAGTTAGGTAAGCTCAAAACGTAAGGTTTAATCAAAAGGTTAGGTTAGCTCAAAAAGTAAGGTTAGCTCAAAACGTTAGGTTAGCTCAAAAAGGTTGGGTTTGGTCAAAAGGTAAGGTAAGCTCTCAAGGTAAGGTTAGCTCGAAAAGTTAAGTTAGGTCAAAAGGTTAGGTTAGGTCAAAAGGTTAGGTTAGCTCAAAAAGTAAGGTAAGCTCACAAGGTAAGGTTAGCTCGAAAAGTTAAGTTAGGTCAAAAGGTTAGGTTAGGTCAAAAGGTTAGGTTAGGTCAAAAGGTTAGGTTAGCTCAAAAAGTAAGGTAACCTCAAAAAGTTAAGTAAGTTCAAAACGTTAGGTTAGCTCAAAAAGTTAGGTTAGCTCAAAACGCAAGGTTTAATCAAAAGGTTAGTTAAGCTAAAAAGTGAGGTTAGCTCAAAACGTTAAGTAAGTTCACAAAGTTAATATTAGTTTAGCTCAAAAGGTTAGGTTAGCTCAAAAATTTAAGTTAGCTCAAAACGTAAGGTTTAATCAAAAGGTTAGTTAAGCTCAAAATATTAGTTAAGCTCAAAAGGTTGGGTTAGCTCAAAAAGTTAGGTTAGCTCAAAACCTAAGGTTTAATCAAAAGGTTAGTTAAGCTCAAAAAGTTAAGTAAGCTCAAAACGTCAAGTTAGCTCAAAATATTAGTTAAGCTCAAACGGTTAGGTTTGCTCAAAAAGTAAGGTTAGGTTTTTTAATCAAAAGGTTAGGTTAGCTCAAAACGTTAGGTTAGCTCAAAAAGGTTGGGTTTGGTCAAAAGGTAAGGTAAGCTCACAAGGTAAGGTTAGCTCGAAAAGTTAAGTTAGGTCAAAAGGTTAGGTTAGGTCAAAAGGTTAGGTTAGCTCAAAAAGTAAGGTAACCTCAAAAAGTTAGGTTAGCTCAAAACGTTAAGTTAGCTCAAAATATTGGTTTAGCTCAAAAGGTTGGGTTAGCTCAAAAAAATAGGTTAGCTCAAAACGTAAGGTTTAATCAAAAGGTTAGTTAAGCTCAAAATATTAGTTTAGCTCAAAAGGTTGGGTTAGCTCATAAAGTTAGGTTAGCTCAAAACCTAAGGTTTAATCAAAAGGTTAGTTAAGCTCAAAAAGTTAAGTTAGCTCAAAACGTCAAGTTTGCTCAAAATATTAGTTAAGCTCAAACGGTTAGGTTTGCTCAAAAAGTTAGGTTAGCTCAAAAAGTTAGGTTAGCTCAAAACGTTAAGTTAGCTCAAAATATTAGTTTAGCTCAAAAGGTTAGGTTAGCTCAAAAAGTTAAGTTAGGTCAAAAGGTTCTTGTCATCCAATAATAACGCCCAGTCTATTTCATTAATATGCTTACAAATTCTATCATAGTCCGCTTTAAACAAAATTGGACGGATAATATTAAGATTGTAGGGAAGTCTAGGGTCTGCGTTAGATTTTAGTATAATTTCTAGAGGAGGGTGAAGGGGATCAATTTTGCTTAAAGGATTTTGTGCAACAGTCACGCTACCAGATGGCAAGTTACTTAAGGCAAGATCTAATATTTTTCCTGAATTGTTGCAAATGTTGTTAAGTTGCACGACTTTATTTACGTGTGTAAAATCTGTCAAAACATGGGTGAATCCAGGAGGTGCGTAACCAATAGTTGAGTCGCTTACCAAGCTCCAGTTTATAGCACTTAAATTAAAATCACCTACTATGCATGTGTACAAGCCTGACTGTTCTAGAACTATGCCACACCAATCCAAAAAAGATTCTAATGTTAGTCGAGTAACAGGTGGTGGTAAGTATACGGCGCACAGAGCTATTCGACGTACAGATTTTGTGATAGGTACTTCAACGGTGATCCAGAGATCCTCATACCGGCTTTCCCAGTGAAACATTTTCTTTAAAACGGCAATTAAAACTCCACCCCCGCCCTTTTTCTTACCACTCCTGTCCCGTCTATAGACGACGCACATACGGGTATTTGATACAAAAAACTGGCCAAAAGTCATTTTTACAATAGTAACCGCGCAGCTATCCTTTGTTATGTTTTAACAATGGGACACTCTATTCATTAAGAAACCGGTACCCAGAAGGGGCTAGAGCGCTCCATGCGCCCTCAACGTCAGTCGGAACTCATCTGTTGTGCTAGTGACACGTTTGTTTTCTCGGCGCTCGCAAATTTCAATTGCTGTTTAAGACTAATCATACTGTTGTGTTTAGTGCAAACCCCAAAAACCATCATGGAATCTTCAGGCACAGGTATGAACTTTATTTTGAATCTATTGTGCTACTGTTAGGATCACTTTTTCATTCTTTAATTGTACCATAAAGTCATGAGTATTTTTATGCAAAAAAAAACACGTAAAATAGGTTTCCTTCGTCAAATTAAGTATCAGATAAACATAGTTAAGCTAAAGTTTATACATAATCGTGTTCTTTGAACCTTCTAGATTTCATATCAAGAGAAAAACCTTCCGCCTCTTTCCGCCCCTATGAATTATAGCCTCTGAACAAAAATAGGTTTTTTTCGAAAAAAAAACAGTTACAGTTTGTACATAGCTTTTCATTTATGTATTTTGTAAGGTTATGTAAAAAGTAAGCGTTATTTTTAAATCATTGTGTATTTTTAAATGCTTTTTTTATTAGTTATTGTACAAATAAATCACCATAATGCTTGAAATAGAAAATAATGTTTTATTTTATTTCGATTTTATTTCACACGTAAGTCCCTTTGGAGAAAAGGGTATAGAAATGATTGGGTTATACTAAAATTAATATGAAAAATAACTAGGAGGCACAATTGACCCAAAATTACCAAAAAAAAGGTTTTGGCCAGTTTTTTGTATCAAATACCCGTATGTGCGACGTACCTATTGTCGAATAGCTCTGCACTCATGACAGAATCATTCAACCATGTCTCGGTTAAAATTACAATATCATAAGACTCACAAGATAATTGACGACAAAAGCTGTGAGTCTTTGTTCGCAAACCTCGCGTGTTCTGATAATATATTTTTAAAGCACTGAATATAAACTAAGATAAAATGCCAAAACATTGAGAAAAAGATATATATATATATAAAAAGACAAAGATTATTAAACAGCTAAACTAGCTTATTTAATGTCTTCATATTCCTGACCAAGATATGCTCCGCTTCTTGGGCTTTCCGCATGAAAATCCGACCAGATCGGATCCAGACATATTGATAACCGATTTCTTTGGCCTTGATTCTTGCAGCAGCATGTAAGGCCTTGTTGGCGGTAGATAGATGCTCGGTTACAAAGATAGGTAACTTTAAAGCGGAATACCCAAGGTGCGCGCTGTTTATCTTGTTGTTCGGATTAGCCTTATTGTACTTAATAGTAGCTGCAAGAAATTGATCACGTACTCGCGGAGAGCTAAGCTGCACTACCACTGAACGTGGACGATTTGTGTTGGGATTGAGCTTAACAACCCTGGTGCAATGCATAATGTCTTTCTTTATGATACCGCATCCTATCACTTTTGATAAATCGGTCACAACTTGGACTAAATTTTCTTGCTTTTTTTTCCGGAAGACATTGGATTTCGAGATTATTCGAACGGGTTTGTTGTTCCAGGTTATTTAAACGTCCAGCTAGGTCCCGATTGTTCTCCTCATGTCAAAATTCTCCTTTTGCAATTCCTTAATATTTTCCCTAGAGGCCGCATGCTCCTTAAGAAAGTCCTCATACTGACCGTTCATAAATGTCATTGAACCGTTCATACTTTCTATTTTCTCTTTGATATGGTGTAGTTCTCGATTCAGCATATCGTTAATACTAGTTTTAAACTTGGATAGTATCTTCTCAAGCTCGATCTTCATTACATCCTGAACTATTTGACGAACGTCTTGATGAGTCAATTTTTGCTCATTACTAGCCTGGGGTGGAGAGGACAGGGCTTGCCTTTTGTTACCTCTAGAGGGTGCAGGGATGTTGTGCAGTGGTGTACCACCAGACTTTTTTGGTGAAGATGGTTCAGACATTATAATATAGTGAGTAGTCTACCGTAAGTGTAATATATCCAATTACTTAAGCAAGATACTTGCTGTTTCTGGATAATTAGCAATCTTGTACCAGTATGGTAGAAAATGCTCTGGCCACCCTGAATATTGTCGTCTTCGGTCCCCCTATACTAAGTCTTGACAGCAATGACAGCTCGTCAGAAAATTACGTGCGTATTTATGATTTGCAAAAAATCGACAACTGTCAAACGCGATTTTCAATAAAGTTATTTCAGATGTTTTTGCACTGCTCAGTCAGATATTTATCAAAAGTTCTTTAAAGCACTACAAAGTGTCAGTTTTAAACTGACACTTTGTATTTATACTTTTACACGAAACATTTTATTTATTTCCGGGAGCGACACTGACAACAACAATAGATTTTTTTTTTTTAAATATAAATCGAGATTAATTGAAATACAATATTTCTAATTATATACCGGCTTTTATGAGAATTTGTTTGTGTTTTTGTTTGTTTGTATTATAGTCATACTTATAGATACACTGTTTCTCAACCTTTCGGGGAATACGACCGTGATTTTTCGTTATATTTGTTACTAGCTTTTGCCAGCAGCTTCACCCGCGTGTATTATACATATAAACCATCCTCTTCAATCACTCTACCTATTAAATGAAACCGCATCAAAATTCGTTGCGTTGTTTTAAAGATCTAAGCATACATAAGGACAGACAGCGAGAAGCGACTATGTTTTATACTATGTAAGGATAAGGAAGCGCTTCCATTACGTTTAACAGTGCTGTCCAGCCTTTGAGTCCACCACAGGCTATCTCAGAAACTCTCGGTAATGAAACGCCAATATAAAACAAAACAACCAAGTGCGAGTTTGACTCGCGCACGAATGGTTCCGCAACAAACATAAAAACGGCAAAAAATTCGTTTGTAGTATGGGAGCCCCACTTAATTTTTTATACAATGGCAACAGAAATACATAATCTGTGAAAATTTCAACTGTATAGCGGTCACGGTTCATGAGCTACAGCCTGGTGACAGAAAGACACAGACAGACAGACGGACCGTGGAGTCTTTTCTTTTATTTTTTTTATAATATAGGCTCGCGCTTGAACACTATCTCACCTGATAGTAAGCGATGATGTGGTCGACGGTGGAGCACGCTTGCCTAGAAGTAACCAATTCACTCTTGACTTAAAGACCCCTAGATTGTAGCTATCGGGAAACAGACTCCGGCAGGGAATTCCACTCCTTAGCTGTACACATAATAATAGGGCCCCATTTTACCCTTTGGGTACGGAACCCTAAAAATATTTAATAAAAAAAAAATATTTTCATTTACATTTGGTTTTTTATTAATAACGGTATGTACATATTTTGGTTAAACGAACGAGATTTCAATAAAAGGCTAAACGTAAATTAAATTAAATGGGATTTTTGGAGAACTTCAGTAAACTGGCTAAGTGTTTTTTTTAACCTAAAATTCCAGGATTATTATTTCAAAAACTGTTCTACTGGTTACTGTCAGCCTGTAGCATCCCACAGTTGGGCAAAGGTCTATCTCCATGACTGCCAGCAGTCAGCAGTGTCGAACCGGGGCTAGTACGTAATGGCCATTGGTTGATAATTTTGGCTAACTCGTCCCGCCATCTTCTAGGTGGTCTATCGGGAACCCACGGCTCCACATTGTGCTTAATTTGGCCCACAGTAGGGTCTGCGACACCCTAAACATGACAATGTATATTTATGTTAAAACCTAACAATCGCGTGGGTTTATAACATAGAAATGTACTTACCACAGTTACCATAACTGCGTTCAAACATAACTCTACAGTAACTGCCAGGTTCTGAACTAGGAAATATTCTTTGAAAATGTTTTCCATTTTCATTGAGTATCTGCAATTAACACACACATTAACATGTTTCGTTAAAATACCTATGAAAGTGAAGATATTTTTTTTCGGAACATCATAACTAAGAAAGTGAAAAGAAAGAGTAAGTAGACTGAGATGACGACTAAAGGTGCGAGTTCACACGCGAGACAACGACGCGCGGCCGCAACGCATGATTTGTCAGAAGAGCTAGCTGGTTACGCCCACCGACGAGTGGTTTCGCGCTTCGTACTTGAAATGCTCGAACATTTTGTCATTTAACAATTAAATAACCATCTTTTGATTAACTTCCATATTCAAAACGGTATTTTTTGGCCTCTAGTTGTATATAATTCGTTGATAGTCAATCTTTGTTTATTTTTATTATAATATTATAACATCATATCGTCGACTAAAATCTATATACGATGGTATTCTTCTTCCCCCAATAGTAATTTGACAACTTGGCTTTCCACTGCAATGTGGAATAATAATTTTCAACAATATAATTGTTTTCACGATTAAAATCGAGGCGAGTTTGTGCGACACTTGCTCGGTCTCGTGTCGCGGTCGCACGGTGAACTCACACCTTAATGGAGAAGTATAAGCAGTCGACATATTGCACCGACCCCAAATAAATTGGTGTAAGGGCAAGAGAATGATGAAGAATCAAAATATCAATACCAAAAAGAACACAGATCAATTAATTATATCAATAAATGCTCCAAACATATTAAAAATAAATGTAGTTGTACCCCATAAATAATAATATTAGCGCTCATTTATCAGAAGCGAACGTGCGTCCATTACATATCGAGAAATATTTTTTTATGTACACTATTGACGACTGTTTACCAGTGTTGAAACAGTTACTAATCCTTCAGCTATTAGAAATAAATTGTATAAGTATTTCCTCCTTTACAATTTCTTTCTAATCAAAGCTCAACTTCAATAGAAAATTAAACAATTCAATACTTTACCTCATCAAACGGATATGCTTCTTTATAATCTTCTTGAATTTCATCCTTGTCACCATTTCAGTCTCCTTCCGATACTGTAAATTTCCTAGCTCTTTCTGCAAATGTATCAGCTGATCACACAAGTACATCATCATGCTGCAAACCAGACCCTGCATTGCAAACGCCCTGCATAGTCCAGGGAAAACGCAGAACGCTAGAATTTGTAGCGACAGTATCAAATTCATTGTGCTCTCCATTGGATCAAATGGCAACCAAGCTTCTATAGACATTGTCCCTTCATATAGAGCTAGAAGACTAAAAGCTCCAACCACAGCA
Organism: Orthosia cruda; assembly: GCA_964057195.1. Taxonomy (NCBI): domain Eukaryota; kingdom Metazoa; phylum Arthropoda; class Insecta; order Lepidoptera; family Noctuidae; genus Orthosia; species Orthosia cruda. The sequence continues at coordinate 29,587,533 of OZ059827.1, forward strand.
GCTGTCATTCCTGTTATAATCATCACGTAATTTGCCATCAGCTTCTTCCGTTCTTCAGTAACTTCGTCACCAGAACTCTCAATTTCGTCTATGAGGTCTCTGAGTTCATTCCTCTTGATCAAAAATATGATCGTTTTGAAAAAGAAGTTGTATACAACCAGACATTTATCCAAATTAGAGAACACAACTATGAGGTCATCTTTATGCTGGTAAGTTCCAATACCAGCTAAGATAAGAAAAGTAATAGTGAGGGTATGGATAAATAATTCGTAGATTTTGTAAAAGAATTTTTGGTTTCTGGTGAGTGTTTTTTCCGGCCATAACCCGACGAAGAAAAGGTATTTGATGTTGAATGAAAAGAAGCCATCATCGATCAAATAGAAACGGTCTAGTACGGAGAGCGACATTTTGCAAATGACCACGACGATTCGTTTGTAATGAGTGTAATGGTGCGGTCACATTGCTTGTTATTTTTTCTAGATATAAAGCTTTAATTGAATACGTATGCGTTTTTTATTTAGTTTGATATACCCACTATATCGAAGCGAATCTAAACTAATAATATAAACAGGTAAACGTTTGCTTGTTGAAGGAGGATCTCTGGAAGTATTAGTCAAGTCAACTGTCGTATGCCAGTGAAGTTAGCAGATCACATTTTCATTTGACTTTTTTTCTAGGAAAAAACGAAAGAACCATTCCAAAAAAATATGAGGTACTCTAGAACAATTCGGCATGCGAATAGAGCTCGTATATTTTTATGCTCTGCTGGTAAATTATCTGCCAAGTTCACGCAGACCACTATCGCTGAATGCAATAGATCTTTATTCCTAAAAAACGCCTGATTCGTGTAGGATAGGTAAAAAACTAGTGAGATACAGTGTCCGACTTAACGTAATAAACCATTGAAGAGAGGAACATGTTTAGAATATATAGGTGTGTAGTCTAGACGGGTTATATAATTTTAAGAAAGGCTTTATTGAAATTCAACCCGAAGCGGGCGATACGAGGATTCAAGTTACTATGCGAAAGTCACGAGCAAGCTTTAGAGATAAGTCCATGTTTTATAATTGAAGATTTTTAGAGACTAAAAATAGTCTAAATCTGTCTGATCTTGTTATCCATTTATATACGTTTTGTATACGTCTTGTCGAACATGATGTTCATTGTGCCTTTCTATAAAACGAACCATGTTCAACAAAATATGCCCCTCAGGCAGGATTTCCTTCGAACATTTTGCCAGTAGTTTTCGTACAACATCGTGTGCCATTCTTTTCCTTATGTTAATCTTTAAGCAATTTGACATAAGTTTCACACTGTGCTCGATCTTCATAAAGTTCATTTTGGAGTGTAAGCAAAATTGCTGAACGTTCGGCCATTTTGGTATACAGGCTATGTCCGCCAATGTGTAGCAAGCTTTGTCATGAAGTTTGCACAAATTGTGCAACTTTGGACTTGTATATCTTCGGTTATAACTGCTAATTTCCTCATGCTCGATCCCTTTCTTGTTTGAAAGTTAGAGAAGGATGGAGAGAAGACTTTGTGAACTCTAAATGACAAATTATGGCTACGTAATGTCAAAACTATTGAACAATTGACTAACTAGTTTGCTAAAGGGCAGGTTAGCTTCTTAGGAATTATTTGTGATTGATTGATGTATTTAGTCGTTTATGAGCAATTTATTTGTTTCAAAGGTCAAAAGTAAGTGCCTTTTGTTAATCAATGTCTAGGTTATATGGTTTATACGGCCAATTATTGGTATGACGTACATTTTCTTATTTGTAGGATCATCCTCTTAACCAATTATTTAATTGGTTAATCATCAGTCATTTTTCTATCAATTTTTCTTTAAATCAAGTCACAAATAAAAAATTTCATTCGCTTTGCCGATGGTACCTAAATATACATTGCATATTTTAAAAGCTTTCCTTCTAGTATTATCTTTTCGAAATAACTATATGCCATTCTTTGAAAATTTCTATCGCCGAGGAAATTTCCCCTTTTAAAGTGGTTTTACAGTTGCGTGCACTTTACAGCAACACTTTGGTTTCAGCTGGTAGATTTTTGATAGTGGGCAAACTTAAGAGCATGGTGGGCTGTGAGTTTGAAGTGAGGAACAAACGTAATTTTAGCAGTATTTACGTCCTAACCAGAATCTCGAATTTCAATTGAAATCTTTTAATTGCAGTACTCAATGACGTTGTCTTGCGTTATGGACAATTTTCTTTAGACATAATTTGAATACACAAAACAGCGTTTTGTGCTTTAAATTATATTAGGTCTACCATCACTCTAAATTCTAAAATATGATAACATATGCTGCAGACAAATATAATGATTGAAGTTGTACCTTTACCGAAATGAATACATAACACTTAAGCTTTGCCTTCAATCCTTCACCTATTCGATACAAGAGTAAACAGTCCACATGAAGCAATGGCTGCGGTTAAAGAAATGCATCGCCACTCTAAAAGCGTAGAGTGCTCTCCGAGCCACTTATATTGAGAATGTTGGAACTGTCGCTACTATTTGTTCTCGCAATGTTTGCTGTTCGGTTTTACTTTACTAGTAAAACGTACATAACGTCACGCAAAGAGAGATTTAGTACACCGACTTTTCACCTGTTACTTCATCATCATGTAATAAAGAGTTGGCGCATTGCTATCATCATCATTTCAGCCTATTAATGTCCCCACCGTGCAGGGAAACAAGCCTCCTTTCTGTGAGAGGGAATGGACCATAATTCACCACGCAGGCCCAGTGCGGGTTGGTGGATGTCAATTGTCTTCGAATTTTTGGTTAAGGGACATGCCGGTTTCCTCGCGAAGTTTTCCTTTAACGTTTTGAGAGCAGTGGTGATGAAATAATTTACACAAAGTAAAGTATTCGTTTTTGTTTATTTATGTGTGATTTTGTATATATTATTGAATAATTTAAAGATGTGTTCTTATATGGTACCTGAAATAAATAAATTTTAATTTAATTTAAAAAGCCTGCCTAGGCTTGAACTTACGACTTACAACTTGTAAATCGCGGCCGATACAACTGGGACGCCACTGCTCTCATCAATTGCCATCACCCGTGTATAATTCCAGACTCCGAGCAGCTACAGGCAAATTTCTGATGAAAATACCCTAAAATAATTGCCCCGACCTGGGGATAGAAATCATGGAGGAACTCATATTTTACGCTGTTTAGCTTCATCAAAGCCCCATTGTAAGGAGTTTTGGCCCGCAGTTTACCCAGTATCTGGCGAACTCCGTAAACTCAATACCACTTGAGTTAAAGGAAGGGGAGTTAAGGGTTATACAAGCAACGTTAGAATTTCAAAGCATAAAGTTTCGGACCGGGATATCCCTACATAGATACAGATCTACGAAAAATATCTTCGACCGTATAGGGCGATAGCCTATTAATACATGGGGCTCAATCATAACTTACAAATGGATTTACTCAACACCTCCACCTGCCCCATCAGGAAATATCAGTGTGATCTTTCATTCTAAGTTGCCTCAATTTACGCTCATCAACGTCCATAAACATAGAAGGTGGTAAAGTGCTAAGTAAATAATTTATAATAAGTAAATTGGGCATAAATTCAGACAGACAACGGGCTAATACTGAAAAATTCTGAATGTAAATCTCAGTATCATTTTGTCCAAGAGCTGTGGATCGCAGCCACGAACCCATCTTAGAATATTATGCTCAGCCCCCGTACCATGAAGTGTCAAAGCTATCATGGTTTGACTTTGAAAGGAACTGAATGTATACAAGTCATATACATCTGTACCTTACGCACACTCAAAATAAACTTACTCTAAAAGCTTATGGTCACCACCATAAGATCTTACCCACCCTTGTTCTCAGTTTTGCTAGGCTTGTTACGCACTTACACAATTTCGGTTCCGAAATAGTGTAGTTGTACTTCTTGTAGGGGATGTTTCGAATGCATCCGAGCTTCGTCTGAACATTTCCGTTCGAATTCAGAAATAATTCGTATAGAACTCGGAACTATGACCATGTATCGAACTACAGGTCTGAGTTAAACTGGTTGCCCATTAACAAGAGAAGCTTACGCGCTTTGAATACGATATTCTCTACTCAATTCTCCCACCTCTCCTGCCTATCTTATGTCTTACTTTCAATATCTATGTTCTTTTCACGCTCGCAATCTGCCTTCTTGCAACAATCTCCTCTTACTCTCTAGCTTAATTTAAGCGGCAAATGCGGCTTTATTTTCAAAAGAAATAAGTAGATTCATCTCACTTTTTTCGTTTCTGTTACTTCAGTGTGAGTGATTCAGGGTGATGATATCCTAGTGAGTCGGGATAGTGTTGCTGACGCCAGTGGCTCGGAGCGGTGATGATAGAAGCTGAGGGTGATGACCAGGATTACGCGTTCGCTGCATGCTGGTGGTCAGGATACCCCCCGTAGATGCCGTGGGTACTAGCTGGCTGTGTGACTCGCTGCTCGATAGCTTGAGGAAGTGATGATGAAGTAGCTCTGCATGAAGGCTGCGCTGATGTTCATGTTCGAGGGCCACCAATTTTGAGGTATGTGGAACAGGGTGTAAAATCCCACAAACCACTGAAGAAAAGGGAGGATCTTCCGACCAGACGGGTGTTGTGTCTGGTTCGGGTAAATTGCCCAATGATTGATGTCGGACTGTTGTACACGTTCAAAACGCGCCGAAAACTTCGCTTGCGCGATGCAGGATTTGTATGACGTCATGTCATTAGTTCGTAAGTTGCGGCGTTGGTGCCGCTACATGTCTAAGGCATTAAGTCCGCCTTTGTACTTTTGGGCATGAAGTCTAAATAAATAAACCACGGACACGGATCGGATTTAGTGCGTAACCGCCCTTAGGCTATGTTTCTAAAAAGTAATCTCACTCACTTCATTTCTAGAAGTCTACACTCACGCTGAGTGCTTTATGCTAATTAGTATCCTGAAAAATAAACTCACATTTCCAGTAGGTGAGGCTCAAGGGCAAATTCCCAGACAGGCTAGTTTCTATCCTTGCTTTCCTTCATCAACACTAATTATTGTTCGTGTATACAGTAGATACTGAGTACACATCTAGCAACAGATTAGTCCATTACCGTCAATTACCCTTCGTTAGAGAGGCGGTAAAGCATAGAGTTAAATACATAGTCACTGTGTTTATCTACAAACTGATTCGCGTTATGTGATGGCTGAATGCGGTTGGCACTTGTGTTGATCTAAGTGATCGGCGTTGGTATGTCAAGATCAGGATAGATGAGGTCTGAGATGTCTTTATTTCCCATAAGAAATTATTTCACTTTCATGAGAAATGATTTACTAATTTAAATATACATTATTCATTTACGTACAGTTTTGGTAAAAAGAAATTACGATATACAAAAATATTCCAAAAGTGAAGGGTAATCGAAAAAAAATTACACAGTCAGAACATAAACATACCATTCATAACAGCAAATGATTAAATAATTCTAAATATACATTATTGACTTACGTACAGTTCTGGCAAAATAAATAACGATATTCAAAAATATTCTAAAAGTGAAGGGTATTCGTAAAAAATAAACTCAGCCAGAACGTAAACATCAAATATAGATGGATAAACCCTTCATGAATATACAATACCAGAGCTGTCCAGCTACATTCTGGTCGAACAATTTGAGTCATATCGACACGTACAGTACAATTATTTTCTTAATGTTCCTCGGCAATCATCGCATTTCCAAATACAAACGAATGCAAATTTCCATGTCGATCAATTATAAGATTTATCGTGTATAATAATTTGAATTCAGAACTAATTACTTTATTGTTGTTTAAGTTTCATTTTCGTGTGAACTATATAGAACTGTGAAACTATTTTCCTTAAGCAGCTTTCCTCCCATTTTTTTAATAAATTACATTAAGAGTACCTAATAATAACTCTGTATATTTCCAAGTTGATTGAGAGCATCCCGTCTTTACCAAATGCAAAGGGCAACTTATAGAAATCCGACGACTAACGAAACACGAAGTTTGCCGAGGGACCACACCATGAACCTTCCATGTTGTCTCTTCACCGCCATTGGTTGACTGGTAGAGAATGCCTAAGGCTTTAAGTCCGCCATTGAACCTTTGTTCATGAAGTTTTAAACAAATGAACTTGGCACATGTCCATGACTAGGTAATACAATATTTTATTCGGAAAGTACCAACTTTTGTCGTTCAGGCAGACGAAACCGTTGGTGAAAGCAAGTAGATAATATTGACGTCTAACAGACCATAATCGACAATGATCAAGTCATACTACGTCGATGCATAAACAATAATAATGTGTAATAGATTTCCAAGTTCGTTTTGCCAGAACCAGTAGTAAGGGATCGTGAAAATATGCAATGTAATTCTCCCTTATGTTCCACTACTGGGACACAGGCCTCCTCTCTGTGAGAGGGGATGGGCTATAAAACACCACGCGGGCCCAGTGCAGGTTGGTGGATGTCACATGTCTTCGAATTTTTAGTTCTAGGACATGCAAAAACGGTGATGAAATAATTTACACAAAGTAAAGCGCCTGCCTGGATTCGAATCCACGACCTACAACTTCTAAGTCGCGGCCGATACCACTGGGCCAGCACTGCTCTCTCTGGGCCACCATTTCTCTCGCTGGGCCACCACTGCTCTCGCTGGGCCACCACTGCTTGTATCTATGAATCTATGTAACGGAATCTTTGAACGTGATATTTACCCCCTTTAAAACGTCGGATTAATTTTAAACTTTGCACACTTAACAAGGACCAGGATTTGGTCCTTGGACCAAGAGGATGACTTTATAGTTAACATATTTTTTTCGAATTATGTACATTTAACTACGTGTTTTATATGTTTTGAAATCGCCTCTTAAAACCCTTTATTTTGATACCCCACACGATGGCATAGGCAGAAAAAAAATATTGCGCCCCCACAATATGCCGCCCAAAAGCCGCCATTTTTCTATTTCCCAATTTTAATGTAGCCAGTGACACTCGCAAGATTAAGACGAATCGATGGACGTAATAATCATCAAAATCGGCTCACGCTTTTGGCCACATAGGAACAAACATACATACATACATACATAGACTGATAAACACATTACCCTCCTTCGGCAGTCGGGTAAAAAGACTGAGAGAATGGAATTGAATGAATGGTATACCTTGTTTTAAGCCATTGTCAAAAAGACAGCGAACCGATAGCGTGGCGAAGCGTTTTTATTTTGTAATGTATGGTATCGTTTGAATCTAGCCACAAAGAAAAGCGAAAGTGAACCGATACATGCCGATACCGCGGCGAACCGAAAGGCGTGTGACGTGACGCTATGACTTGTATTAGCTGCAATACGCAGCACAGGACTGATCATTGTGGCGACGCTTGGGGAAGGCATTTGTCCAGCAGTAGACATCTTTCAGATGATAATGATGATGATAATATTAGTATAGGTGTTAAGGTATCTATATTAGACTCAAAGTTAGTTGTACATGACTTTTTCGTTCCGTGAGTCTGCCCAACCTCCGCCCTCACTATCACTTATCGCCCATTTGTGCTCTTCTTCCCCTAACCAGACCTGTGACTGTCCCAGACTAACACAAGTAAAAAATACCAAATATTTAGGCATAACAATTTATTGATAATAATCTTTCATTCTCTCTTCACATTGAGCTTCTACAAAATAGAATTAGAAAACTAATCTACATCTTCAAAACCCTACGCCACGTAGCTCCTGCCCGAATCCTGAAAAAAGTTTATTTTGCGCTATGCCAATCTCTCCTAAGTTACTGCATATCGTCTTGGGGTGGTGCGCCTAAAACGCTCCTTCTAAAACTGGAGAGAGCCCAAAGAGCCATTCTAAAAGTAAGTAATTTTAAAAAAATCACGTTCCCGACTGCTGACCTATACAAATATTGTCAAGTATTGACGGTCAGACAACTTTTTATTTTAAATACTGTTCTTATTCAGCATGCTGCGACCCCATACCGAGTTATCACTAAAAGACGTAAGGACCTAATTTGTGAAAGTAAAAAGTGTAATTTCACCCAATCCAAAAGATACAACTATTTCCTTGCTCCGACGTTATATAATAAAGTAAATAAGCTACTGCCTGTTTATCAACTCCCTAGCCAGGCCTGTAAAAAAGAAGTTAATAAGTGGCTCCTTTGCTTAACCTACGACGAGACAGAGAGTCTGTTGGTCTTTTAGATGGTCTTAGTGTTCATCAACATCAACACATATTACCCTCATCAAATACATATACAGCTACACAAACACACCATCACTAATACACACGCACCACAATGGAAAGAATTTTTTTTTTTTTTTTTTTGTTTTAAAATTTTTTTTGTTGTTTTCTTTTAATTATTCTTATATACAAATTTCAATTTTAAATAGGCTAAAGCACAATTAATTTCTGATATTTTAATTGCAAAATCATTAAATTCCCACTCCATTATAAATTATTATATATTTTAGTTTTTATTTAATCCATGAAATAATTGAATGTTTCAAACTAAGATACATTTATGAATGAATGAATGATTTATTTTTACCAATTACCCACAAAATTATTATCATTGTTTTATATTAATTCAAATTTAATGCCATTTTATATTGACTTTAATTTTAAATTGTTATGTCTGGTAAGAACTCAAACTTAATACCGTTTTATTTTTATTTTAAATTATTATGTTTTATTTTAATTCTTATTTAATTGCATTTTATTTTAAATTGTGATGTTTTATTTTAATTCTTATTCAATTTCATTTTATTTTTATTTTAAATTGTGATGTTATATATTAATTTTTAGTTTAATTTTAAGCTGTGAAAGCCCTAGATTTCAATTACTTTGCACTTAAATTGTCATATCTTTAATGTTAACCTTTTGGGGAATGGAACTGGTATCCTTAACACAGGTTATTTTGTAACCTAGCTAGGATGCCAGTTGCGATTCTTATACCGAATTCAAAACCAGATCTACGGCTCTTATGAATGTATAATTATCTTTTTTGTAATTTGATTGTTGGTTTTAATTGTGTTTTTTAACAAATAAATAAATAAAATAAATAAATTATATCTACGCGTAAGGAAAAGAAATAAAACCAAGCAATCAATTAAAATATGTCGATTTATTAAAAAGGATAAAAATGTAAAAAAAAAAAAAAAAAAAAGTTAGTCAGTTTTCATATTTTCAGATCTATTCAGATTTTACTGACCCACCGTTTTACCGTAAAACCCAATAGCACAATGCCACAAAATAAAGAATGCCAGTATTTAAAAGAATCAATGAGTCGGATCACGAATCTTCGATAATAGTTATGCAACAGCTGTAAAACAAGCTTCGAGAAAGCGTATAGCTTACATAACCCACTGCTACACACACCTACAAAAAGCCGTGAATAAAATTCCTATCCTTAAAAAACAAAAAGTTACAATAGCAAAATAACCAATTCACTTTAACAACATCGTAACCATTTAAGGGTCGACTCATAAGGGTTGAATGTACGGAACGTCGTTAAGGACTAATGTCGTGAAGTAAAAATGTTTATGACCAATTAAATGGCTGTAATGTACTGAATTATTAATGAGCTGGGTTTATGAGAGCATAATTTTGGCTTAGAAATGGCTTAGGATTATTCCTAACTATCTACTCAGTTTTGTTCGGTTTACGGGTCCTAGGGGAAGGATATGGAGAATGCCATGGTAATTTTTGATAACTCATTGTGTTATTTGCTTGAAATTACCAAATGTTTTGTATGTAAGATAATATTCGTGTCATCCATTTTGAGTCACGTGGCTTTATACTACGCTACGCTCAATCATATGTACACGTGAAGACCTTATTACTCAAGTAACCGACCATAGCTGAATACTGGGACAAACTAACAAATTACCTTCAGTTATAATATTTAGCATCGTTAAATTAAGAATAAGAATACCTCTCTCAATTTATAATATATAGCCAAAAGACAAAGTGTGTGGACATTTCATTGGCATGGCGAAACCAATAGGCCAAATTCTGAAACACAAATAAATTTTAAGTCGTAGTTAAGTCCCATGCTAACTTTATTACTCTAACATTTACGTGTAGGCAATGGTATTCAAATAAACAGATTCGTTATACACTCACAAAACAATTGAAAAAAGTGTTTCGCACACACACTTTTCATTCATCTGACATTTCAATACAAGTCGAAAGGGATGGCTTGATAAAACCAACAAGAAAAAAAGAGACAGCTAGTATTTATCACTTGCGTGTGAATGTAAACAATAGTATATTATGCAACTAGTGAATAAAAGACGGATTTAATGCGAGGGCCGTAGATGAATCACAAGTGAGTGAAGGATTGTAACGACTGAATCACGACCGTAGGGAGTGATTCATGATGATTGAATCACGAGAATAGCGAGCGATTCAAGTGTTAGAATCATGAGCGACGCGAGTGATTCATGGCCCTCGATATAAATCCGTTTTATTCAAGAGTTGCATACTATATTTTATACCATGACTACGAGAAAAAGAAAGATTGAAGCGGCACAAGGCATAATAATAAATAAATGGGTTTATTACCTTCAAAATTTACAACAAAAAAAAAACCCTGACCCCTGAGCTAGGAGCTAGAGATTGAAAAACAAGTGCTGTTTTCAATCTCTAGCTCTATCTCTAACTTTATATCTAACTCTATCTCTATCTCTAAATCCATCTCTATCTCTATATGTAACTCTATCTTTTACTCTATCTCTATCTCTATCTCAATCTCTTTCTCTATCTCTTTCTCTTTCTCTTTCTCTTTCTCTATCTCTTTCTCTATCTCTTTCTCTTTCTCTATCTCTTTCTCTATCTCTTTCTCTATTTCTTTCTCTATCTCTTTCTCTATCTCTATGTCTATGTCTATCTCTATCTATAACTCAAACTCATCTCTATCTAAGTTTCTATCGAATATTTTATGCGCAAGGAGGTTGTATAGCATTGAGATGGAGTTTGAATATTATATTGGTGTGTTCTAAATTCAAACACCAAAACAGTGATTAAAAGTGCTTTTTATTCACTGTTTTCAGTGAATAAAATAAGCTTTTTAGAGGGGGAATGGTGTAAACATTATTCTGACCACCAATGTTGTTATCTTTTTCTAACCTCCAAATATCAGAATATTAGGAAAAAAAATATTAAATTGAGGCGTATTCCGTACTTACATATGGTATGAGATCCCTTCTGTTTTATGTACTTTGGTATCATAATTGGTACAATTTCTAAATACACACGCTGGCATTTTTTTATTTTGTTTTTGTTTCAACAAAGCGTATCGCTCTTCGCCATGCGTGACATAAACTAAAGACTAAAGTTCACAATTGTGACCTATTCGAGTCTTCACAATGCGCACGATCATAACATATCTGTTTATTTGAATATCATTGCGTGTAGGTATGTTTGTCGACCATAGGCCCACGGCTTAATTGAGACCATTCTGAAGTAGCTGCGCGGTACGGAATGGAACGTATTTATTTATTTATTATAACTTCATACAACATAAAAGTACATAGGAGGACTTAATGTCGCCGCTGGTTTAGTAACCTGTCAGTCGATAGCTCACTGATGGGTATCAACATTTCTCTTACTACGTTAGGAAGAGTCTCAGTTAGAGAGAGTTAGGCAGTAGCGATCGGCCTATAACTCCTTTTACCTACCTATGATATTCCAGATATCTTTTATTCGCCACCAAGATAGACCCAAGTTAAAACTAAACCATTACCGAGTACTTACCACATTCTTCAAATCTGAAAAACTTATGTCGAAGACAACTATTTCTAGAAGTACACTCCTAAAGTTCCCAGAAACTAGTCCCTACTTAAGTACAGTTAACGATAACTTAATCTATCGTTACAAGTAAGCGAAGGGTATTACCGATAAGTACTTACTATTCACAGAGCACGGAATCGCATGACCCAACCGGCAGCTTCTAGAGACGCCATTACTATTAATGCAGCGCCATCTTGTATAATTTTTTTAAACTTTCCTATCGGCACTGTTTAACCGACTTTTTCGGAACAACTCTACAACGCCACATTTTTGGCAGTAACATTTGAAGGTGTTTTCTTTCGGCGCACTTAGTGCCTTTGACACTATAGTGGGATGGCAGATTTCTGAATTGAGTCATGCATTCTGCCTAATTTTTTTCCAATTATATTGGGGTCAGCTTCAAGACTTATTGTACACGGAACGAACTACTTATCAGACTTCCATAACCCTTGACTTCCTTCCATAACCCTAGTAACTTGACAACACAATACTTCTTAGCAATACTGATATCAGATCTTCTGTTACGCTCCACATCCGATCCGTGTCCGTGAAATTTCGGTTTCTAAGTAGTCATAGTACCTTTTGTAGGGAAAACAAGTTTCGGCTTTTTCTGAATTGATCTCATTGCAAGTATCTGAATTGAGTCAAACAATTTTCCTAGCCATTTTTCTACTATGTTGGAGTCAGCTTTAAGTCTAAGCGGATCCTGGAGCGACTGCCTATCAACCCGTAACGATTGTAAAACGTCTTCAAATGATAGCTGGGTCCGGATGAAGGAGTTGGCTCCCTAACGTGAATTTCCGAGGTCCAGAGGACTCTCGGTTAATAATCGGTCACCTACGAACCGACTTCGGCCAGCCGATGCGGCTATAATTATTGAGCCACGAGCTCCCCGTTCCTGAATTGAGTGAACATGTCAAAACCTATTTTTTTGCCGAAGTCTGGCTGGTTTTTAAGCTAGAATAAAGTTTACCACTAGCTCAACTATTATTGTCAGACTAGTAGTAGATTCTTAATTCAAAAATCTGTCAATTTCTGTAAGTAAACGGTGACGGGTTGTGAGGAAACTGTGGGCAATGCCGTGTCTAGCAGAGGCTGCCGAGCCTTCTCCGTACTCTGTGGTAGGTACTATTGCTTGATTGGTCGTCCTCGGCAACGGACGAATTGAGTGACGGATTAACTACGGTAAATTGATTGGATTATATCGGACAACTTTACTGTCGTAATGGTCCTGAATTTATTGGTAGTTTTGGAGAGAATTGAGATTTTTACATACATGCTTAAAGTATCATCTATTTTCCTATTGGGGTTGGCAGAAACTACTGAACGCTACCTGCTTCACTCACGTTTATACATCTAGTCATACATGCCCACCGGTTAAGAGTACTACGCACCTGGCCTTTATGAAGAACATTATATCTTTGTAATTGCACAATAATAGCTTTTTACTAAATGTATATAAAGGTATGTAAGAAGGAAAGAAACAACAAAAAAACACGAGATAAGCAAAAACACAAAAAAAATGTAATAAAAAAATTATAAAAATCCCTGTGCGAGACCAAAAAGGCTCGGGTCTTATCTCAGCACGTAAATACGCTGCTTCGTACTACGCTACCTAATGACGCTGCGCTCGTATTCTGATAAGGCCCACTGTTGATGCCACAGACACGTTCACGGAAACGGACCATACAATAGTTTAAAAAAAATAACAAAATAGAATATACAACATATATTTACAGTACTTATAACAAAAATAAATGGCCGTATAAGGAGTAACTTAGGACACTTTTATTTTAGAAAAAGCATTATGACTCCGCGTAAAAGTTTGATGCGAGTGAAGTCGCAGATCAAAGCTAGATTCCTATAAAGCTCAAAACCTTTACTTAAAAACAACTACACAAACCTGAAAAAATTGTACACTGCAAAAGTTTCATGTCTTAACAATTTTTGTGATTTTTAAAAGTTATATCTAGCTGGGAGGAACTAGTGTGTCTATAATAACAGCCGCACGGATCGATCATCAAGGTTAAGCAACGCTTGCCGAGGTCGGTCCGTCAATGAGTGACTATCTTTACATAGCGAGTTTCCTCCATCATCTTCCTGCCCTTGCCCCATGTTACTTGGGGTGGGCGCAACACATTTTCGTCTTCCATACACTCCTGTCCCCCGAGACGCTATCACTCACTCCCTTTTCTTTCATATAACTATTCACACAGTCCATCCATCTTTTCTTTGGCTATCCCCTCTCACTTCTCTCTTCTCACATCCACATTTATATTCATAACTCACGTTTAGTTTTAGCGAGTTTCCTCCGTGCCTCGGCAAAGACGTTTAGCCGTTGGTATCGGCGTTCAATTGAAGATCTTTGACAGTCGTTACAGGTAGTCAGAAGATTAAAATCTGATACCAGTATGGCCAACGGGTATCGGGTTACTCAGTTACTGGGTTGTGTAGGTCAGATAGGCAGTTGCTCTATGTAAAACACTGGTACTCAGCTAAATCCGGTTAGACTGGAAGCCGAGTCCAACATGGTTGGGAAATATCTAGGCAGACTTGTTCTATCGAGCTGGGTTAAATTTTGTAAAGTTATTCATTTTCATTCAGCTTACCAACTTTTTTTTTTTTTTTTTATTAGCAATAGGCTCGCGCTTGACCACTATCTCACCTGATGGAAAGCGATGATGTGGTCGACGGTGAAGCACGCTTGCCTAGAAAAAACCCATTCACTCTTGACTTAAAGACCCCTAGATTGTAGCTATCGGGAAACACAGACTCCGGCAGGGAATTCCACTCCTTAGCTGTACGCATAATAAAAGTGTCCCCAAAACGTTTTGTGCGTATGGGTGGGATGTCCACCATGTACCGATGACGTATCACCGTGCGTCTGGTTGTCCGCGGAATTAAATCATGCAATTCCATCGCACACTCCCCGAAATGTAACCGATAAAATACCGACAAGCTGGCAACTCGGCGACGATGTTCAAGGCTCTGGAGCTTTGATTTGACCAGTGCTTCATCGCCGATGAGTCTCTTGGCCCGCTTTTCGATCGACTCTAGTGCATCTAGCTGATATTTGGCAGATCCGTCCCAGAGATGAGAACAGTACTCCATGCACGATCGAACTTGCGCTTGATACAAGTTGAGCAGCTGTTCCGGCGTGAAGTACTTTCGCACCTTCGCAAGGATCCCCAACTTTTTGGCAGCCAGCTGAGCCTTTGCCTCAATGTATGGCCCAAAATTGAGAGTTGATGTCAGCGTAACGCCAAGAAGCTCAAGATGGTCCGTTATTGGCACGGTTACATCACGGAAAGTTGGAGCCGGGTGAAATTGGTTCTTTTTAGCTGAAAAAAGACACGCCTGGGTTTTAGCAGCATTAAACTTGACCAGATTGGCATCACCCCATTCGGAGACTGCCTGCAAGGACAAGTTCAAACGCTCCACCATGGCCTCACGGAGAGACCGGATCAGTGGCCCGGTAGCACGTGCGTTGGACAAGTAACTCTCAGCAACAGTGCTGTCGTCTGCATACCCAAAGGTGCCAGGTTTTAGCAGATCGTTGATGTGCAACAAGAACAGTGTTGCCGAGAGTACCGACCCCTGAGGGACGCCGGCATTAATATCCAATTTGTCCGACGAGCAGCCATCGATAACCACTCGAATGGACCGATCCCTCAGGAAGTCTGCAATCCAATCACACAGACCACCGGGCAGACCGAATGAAGGAAGCTTACTAATAAGGCTTTCGTGCCAGACCCTATCGAAA
Organism: Orthosia cruda; assembly: GCA_964057195.1. NCBI lineage: Eukaryota > Metazoa > Arthropoda > Insecta > Lepidoptera > Noctuidae > Orthosia > Orthosia cruda. The sequence continues at coordinate 29,603,099 of OZ059827.1, forward strand.
GCCTTCGAGATGTCGAGAGAGACGGCAAGCGCTTCCCCGTGCCTCTCGATGGCCTCACTCCATATGTGAATGGCATACGCTAGAAGATCCCCAGTAGACCGATTTCGGCGGAAGCCGTATTGGCGGTCGCTAAGGATATCATTAGTTTCTAGGTATGCCAGGAGCTTAGTGTTTAGTATACGCTCCATACTCTTACAGAGTATGGAGGTTACAGAGATGGGTCTGTAATTAGCCGAGTCAGCTCGACTGCCCTTCTTGGGCACGGGCTGTACGTCGGCTTGCTTCCAAGCATTCGGCACTTTTCCAGTCTCATATGAAAGGCGGAATAGGCGTGTCAAGATCGGAGACAGTTCAGGCGCACAGGTTCTAAGAACTATAGCTGGTATTCCGTCAGGGCCACTAGCCTTATTCACGTCGAGGTTTCGCAGCACCCTACGGACGTCCTTTTGATGGATGCGAATGTCCGACATACTCGTCTCGCATCCATCAGGAGAAGGAGGGGGCCGCGAGTCACCAGGATTCAGACGCGAAGATTCCGCAAAAAGGGAGGCAAATAAATTTGCCTTCTCTTCAGCGGAGTGGGCCAGTGACCCATCAGGTTTCAGCAGTGGTGGTAGTGAGGGACGGCAGAAGTTCGATTCGACCGACTTAGCCAGGGACCAAAACGCCTTACAACCTGCTGGGTAAGAAGCAAGTTTGGTGCCTATTCGGCTAATGTGGTCGAACCGAGCCCTTCGCAACACCTTCTTGCAGGACTTGGCAGCCCTGTTGTAGGCTCTCTTCTTCTGATCCACGTCACTCGCTTTGCGAGATCGTGCGTCAGCCCATGCCAGGTATGCCTCATGCTTAAGGGCATCGGCGCAATGACATTCGGCGCCAAACCATGGCCGGTCAACGCTGGACCTTGTTACGTCAGAGAACGGAATGTAGTACTCCATTCCCTGACGCAACACACCCGTCACGGCGTCCGCGCACGACGAAGGATCAGCCGAAGAAAAGCAAGTAGGCTGCCAAGGATAGCATGCGAAGAAAGATCGCATGCCATCCCAATCTGCTGACCTGTACCGCCAAACCCGCCGAGTGCCTCTTGGGCTGGGATCGGGCGGGGAGTAGACGGACACAGACTTCACCAGACAGTGGTCGGAACTACCCAAAGGTGAAGTTATCGACACAGAGTATCTGTCTGGATCTGTTGTCAGCAGAAGGTCCAAGCAATTGGCCGTGTGCGAATCAACATCTAACCCTTGTTGCCCCATGGACCAGCTGGGTTAGATTTAGCGCAAGCGAAAGCTTACGCATCTCCCGTCCAGCATGGTCAGTGCACCGGTATGGGAAGAGCCACTCCTGGTGGTGGGCATTGAAGTCCTCCAGTAACACTAATTGGGCGGAAGGGTACCGTTGCTGTGCCGCATCAGCCGCCTCACTAAGGTACTCTGTGAGCCTGGTTGTCTCCTGATCTCCTGAATGCACCTTTATTTACAAACTACTTCAAGACCGTACCTACCATATCTTTATGATGATTGCCAATTGCCACGAATCAAAGATCTAAACACAAATTAATGGAATCCGGATATTATTCAAGTAACAATATTATGTTGATATTCAAACTATTCAAACACTTCAAATCAAAGCTATACCTTAGGGCGTTCGCAGACTTACTACAGTGAAAAGTGATTTAATCGGTTTTTGATACTTCGATATAGCTCCTGCCTGGAGAACTGTCTTGTCAATCGATGCAGCATTGATAGAAAATGGGCTATACTGCGATCCAAGCGCAACAAATAGGCGATATAGTATTTTGGTAAAGCGACCGTATACAGAATGTTGCTAAATCATGATGCATCATTAATCGTCATTATCCTTTTGCTGCCCTTGTTCTGGAGACAAAGTGACATACTATCTGTGAAAACCATTATAAAAAGACTAATTTCATTTCACTTTGGTCAGGGCTTCTGGAGCGGTTTGGAGGGTCATGATATGCGGCCTCTATAGCTTTAGTTTCTTATTTTTTTGACATTGCAATGTCGACGATCCGTGACGTCAGGGATCGCCAAAGCCCGAGCTAACTTCGCGCAGCTGAGACCTGTTTGGCAGTCGCGGAAATTGTCCCGAAGGATTAAACTCAAAATCTTCGGGTCCAATGTCAAATCCGTGCTACTCTACGGCTGCGAAACGTGGAAGGTAACAAAGGACATCTCACGCGAAATACAAGTCTTCGTCAACCGCTGTCTTCGTCGCATTCTCGGAATTTACTGGCCCGAGACCATATCCAATGTAGAGCTGTTGGAGAAAAGCCACGAGAGCACGATCGACCGCCAGATCAAGCGTCGCAAGTGGAGATGGATTGGCCACACGCTTCGAAGGGATTCCGATCACATACCCGAGCAGACTTTGCACTGGAATCCCCAAGAGAAAAGAAAGCATGGCCGTCCCCGTCAAACCTGGCGTCGTACCGTGTTGGTAGAAGCAACGAGCATCGTAATGACATGGAGCGAGGTGAAGCGTGAAGCCCGAGACCGATCGCGATGGTGGACGCCCTCTGCGCCATCTAGGGGTTATAGGACATTAAGCCAAATAAGTCAATGTAGACATCTTTCTTCAACCCGTTATCTTGTCTTTAGATTCATCCGTTTCTAAAATGATCATGGTATGTGTACTGAACTAATACAGCTTCGATAGAAAACCCCAAAATTGGTGGAGGTCGGTTCGTAGATGGGTAACGATCTCAATATACTGAGATTTCTCCGTGCCTCGGTAAGCATGTTAAGCTGCTAGGCCTGGCTATCGTTTCTAGCTCTTTCGACAGTGCTCACGGATAGTCAGAAAAAATCTAATCAGATTGTTTTACAAATTTAACCAGTCGCCAAAAGGCGTCACTGCGATGTACGTAGTCGCAAAATCGCAGCTCCTAAATCGTAGCGCGTCTACAAAACCCATTATTTATCCGATCTATAATTCACAAACGCGGTAACTAATTAATATCGCAGATAATAATCATTGTTGGCTAATTTGTGAAGCTATTGTTTTACAAACAGAGTTATTGGTTCGTAATTTATTATGACCCGTTAGTAAACCCTTGGTTTAAGCTCGTGTTACCTTATCATACTGATTATTGGAACTATGTGTACCTGTTGCATTGTTACTTCATTTGTAAAGAAACTTAAACCCTTTGTGTTTACTTTGTGTTTGTTGCTGTTGTGTTGGTTCTGTAATAAATGCTAACTTAAACTCAGGGGTCAAGTATTTATTGAAATTATTTCTTTTTGCATTTTCTACATCTGTTACTGGGTTATTTAGGTCATACAGGCTCTTTTCCATGAAACAATACCGGAAGTATAAATTAATAGTAGTCGTTAGTAATCGTTTAGCTAAAATGTCTCTAACGTTTAATAATCCTTTCGGTATTGACAAAATTACTGGTATTTATTGAATTGATGAATGGATTGTCTGAACCAGAGCGTGACGGTTGACGGTAAAAATGGAAGTAGAAAACGTATAGCGTCGACCCAAGCAACATGTGACTAGGGCGGGAAGAGAATGATTCAGCTGTCTTCAGTAAGACTCAAAGCCTATCTCAATATATTTTGTAGTTGTTTGGGAAGCTTCCTTGCTTTTGATGAATTTCTACCTACGCTGGGCAAGATATTTAATCCTTGTAATTATAATACCTATTTTCAACAGTGTCTGTCAATAAATCTCTAAAACAAAGGCCCACTGACTGAAATTAAAGAACATTTTTTATTATTTGGTGACTTAGTTCACAGGTTTAAAATAAAACTAACGTTCTGAAACTCAGAGACAATTATACCAAACAATGTTAGTTGTTAAATTGTCCCTACGCATACAGCAAAGAATAGAATAGAATAGAATACTCTTTATTATGTACACCATATAAGTTACAGAAAGTATAGATGAAGAAAAAATTACACTAGGTGACACAATGGGCGGCCTTATCGCTAAAAGCGATCTTCAGCAAAGGCTCATTCGAGGTAGCTAGGGAAAATAATACCTGGAAAGATTTGGAGGCACAGGCCTTGAGTGTTGGCTAAATTAAACATAAAACAATGTACTGGCGTAGTAGACTTTACTGTCAGAACAAAAAAAAGTCAAAACAAAGATTGATAAAATTGGGCCAAAACCTGTTTGATCAATGTTAAATATTATCGTTTTCAGCATCAGAGGACGTTGTTGCCCTACAGTAAACAACTTTTTGCAAAAAAATACTACCGACTTCCAAATATAAAACTACAAAGTGAAAATAACTTAATTTTTTGAAGTCGGTGTCCATAACGCAAAAAAATGGTACCTACGAAAGACACCGACTTCAAAAAATTAAGTTATTTTTCACTTTGTAGTGTAACGAAACGTTACAACAATGAACTAATGCTTCGTTCTTTGTTTGTTTGTGACTTGGAAAGCGGCGGGTACCTGAGGCGCGGGGGCGAGTGTTCGCATAGATCGAATGATAAAAAAGATTGCGCGCGGTCGCCCGCGGGGCAGTCGTCCGCCAGTCGCTCCTAGGCTGATTTGCGAGCACACGTATTGCTTTGCGTCCTGTCGAGCGCCCTAGCAGACACGAGCGTTAATTTTTTTAAACTTATATTTATTTCGCGAGTTAACGACGGTTTAATAAGTGCCGTTAAAGTTGTGCGTGGAAATCCCGAATTAGGGATCTACGGCTTCTTCGTTTCTGCAGCTTCATCATTTCTTCGGCATCGAGCACTTCGACAAGTACTGCGTGCACGTCACGTGTGCCGCAGTTCCGAAGGCCCACCTGTCGCTACGCCACTGGTGTGCTGAGCGAGTCGTGGCTGACACCTCGCCGTATAAGCTGCCAGAGACATCGACGTACAGCACCTCTGCATATCATCTGCCAGCTTCCATCTCCGGCTTCCTGCTACTACAGGAGAGTACCTATCCCTGCAGGAGTGACAACAGACGTCCGTAACCCACTACCTACAAATATTTGTGTGCCTCCGGCTAATCTAGTTTGGTTTTGCAAATTAAAACTTAATTTTTAAAGTACACGCCCGTTTTTTATTCAGTTGCCAATTCTTAGGTGGGAATAGATCGGGTGGAGGCTTCACTGGCGCCCAATTACGTGGTTCTGTCTGTTTTCGCTTCTGTAGTTAGTAGTTAGTTATTGTACGGTGAGTGGGTATATATTTTTTTCTTCTTTTGTAAAACGCTTTGTTAATTTTTGTGTGTGCAGTAACTGGGGTGAAGATTAATGTTCACATTTTTTTTGTTAATTACAGCTTTTTAACCTTGTCATATTAGTTATTCTTTTTCTTAACTGTATAAAAAAATACAGGTTGATTTTTTTTATTTTCGTTAAATATTGCGGGTATAGTTTTTTTGGAATCATATTGCTTCTCAAACTTATTGTGTAACTACCTTCACACCAGTTGCAAAAATTTTTTTTATCACGTTTTTTTTCTTTTCATACGCATTTTTTTTTTTTTTTTCTTTTGTTTCAATCATTAGCTTGTTAATTGATCTTATCATAAAACATATAACACAGCGTTCTGTTCTGTTAAAGTTGATTGTAACAGAACGGAGTACTTTCATCATTAATTCGTTATAATTTGTGTGCTATTTACAACTTTTTAATATTGGTTGATATTTTTTTTATTATTATTATTATGGCGTACCCTATAAAATATTTATCGTTGCAAAAATCAGAATTGGAATACGAGGTAGCCGTAAGAGGTGAAACCCCGGCTAGTACGGTGGCGGATCTTAGGCGGCAGATTTGCAAACTTAGTCAGGTTCTTATGTCTTGGAGGATATGTCAGGTAAGAGCTTAGGGTCTTGGCATATAAAGGACCTGAAAATATCAAATTAAATATAATTCCGTCTTCGTTACATTCTCCCATACACTACTAAACGACTTTAAGACCTGTTACAAAAGTCATTGACGGATATTAGTCAATAGATTTTCGGCATGATAGGACACGTCGCATAATTTGTTATATTGTGTGATGTACTGTATATTAGGTATTTGATTGATGAGGTATGATTGAAGTGAAAGGATGAGTGAAAGGATATTGTAACAAATATAACATGCGGATTTTATTATTAAAATAAAATCCTTATGAGGGAACGGCGGGTAATGTAACGAAACGTTACAACAATGAACTAATGCTTCGTTCTTTGTTTGTTTGTGACTTGGAAAGCGGCGGGTACCTGAGGCGCGGGGGCGAGTGTTCGCATAGATCGAATGATAAAAAAGATTGCGCGCGGTCGCCCGCGGGGCAGTCGTCCGCCAGTCGCTCCTAGGCTGATTTGCGAGCACACGTATTGCTTTGCGTCCTGTCGAGCGCCCTAGCAGACACGAGCGTTAATTTTTTTAAACTTATATATATTTCGCGAGTTAACGACGGTTTAATAAGTGCCGTTAAAGTTGTGCGTGGAAATCCCGAATTAGGGATCTACGGCTTCTTCGTTTCTGCAGCTTCATCATTTCTTCGGCATCGAGCACTTCGACAAGTACTGCGTGCACGTCACGTGTGCCGCAGTTCCGAAGGCCCACCTGTCGCTACGCCACTGGTGTGCTGAGCGAGTCGTGGCTGACACCTCGCCGTATAAGCTGCCAGAGACATCGACGTACAGCACCTCTGCATATCATCTGCCAGCTTCCATCTCCGGCTTCCTGCTACTACAGGAGAGTACCTATCCCTGCAGGAGTGACAACAGACGTCCGTAACCCACTACCTACAAATATTTGTGTGCCTCCGGCTAATCTAGTTTGGTTTTGCAAATTAAAACTTAATTTTTAAAGTACACGCCCGTTTTTTATTCAGTTGCCAATTCTTAGGTGGGAATAGATCGGGTGGAGGCTACAGTAGTTTTATATTTGGAAGTCGGTAGTATTTTTTTGCAAAAAGTTTTTTTATTTTTCACTTTTTAGTTCATCATCATCATTTCAGCCGAAAGACGTCCACTGCTGGACATAGGCCTCCCCCAGGCGTCGCCACATTGACCGATCCCGTGCGTCTCGCATCCAGCGCCTTCCCGCAACCTTAACCAGGTCATCAGTCCACCTAGTGGGAGGCCTTCCAACGTATCGTCTTCCGGTTCGCGGTCGCCATTCCAGAACCTTTCGGCCCCATCGGCCATCCGTTCTGCGAGCAATGTGCCCTGCTCACTGCCACTTAAGTTTGGCAATTCTTCGGGCTATGTCGGTAACTTTGGTTCTCCTGCGGATATCATCATTCCTGACGTGATCACGCAAGGAAATTCCGAGCATAGCCCTCTCCATTGCCCTTTGGGTGACTTTGTGCTTTCTGATAAGGCCCATTGTGAGCGACCACGTCTCGGTCCCATAGGTGATCACTGGCAACACACACTGGTCATAAACTTTTGTCTTGAGACACTGCGGTAAATTGGACGAGAAGATACCACGCAACTTCCCGAACGCCGCCCAGCCGAGTCGGATTCGACGGTTGACCTCTTTCTCGAAATTGGACCTACCCAACTGGACCGTTTGTCCCAGGTAGACATAATCGTCTACAACTTCGAGAGTAGAGTCTCCGACCTTGATAGGAGTGGGTGTTACATGCCCATTCACCATGATCTTGGTTTTGTCCATGTTCATTTTAAGACCCACTCTTTCGGAAGCTCTACTGAGGTCATCGAGCATTTTACTGAGGCTCTCCATGGTCTCAGCCATGACCACTATGTCGTCGGCAAACCGAAGGTGAGTAATGTACTCGCCATTAACGTTGATGCCCAGCCCCCTCCAGTCCAGAACCTTGAAGACATCCTCCAGCGCAGCAGTGAACAGTTTCGGAGAAATGACGTCTCCCTGTCTCACGCCGCGCTGGAGAAGGATTGGTTTCGAGGTCTGATCCTGAAGACGGACTGACACGGTGGCGTTTTTGTACAAACACTTCAACACCTCAATGTACCGGTAGTCGATCTTACTCGATCGCGATTTTTGCGTTCGGCTGGATTCGCTTCTGGATGGTATAAAGGGATAAGATTCTGTTTAATCCCCAAGACAAACATGCACTGTTGCATCGTAGCCGAAACAAACTGTACGCCATTGTCGGATATGACGCGACGAGGAAAACCGTATCGGAGGAAGTATTCATTGATAAGAAGTGAAGCACAGGTCTCAGCATTAGCTTCGGCTAGTGCATACAACTCCACCCATCTAGTGGCAGTATCTTCCACTAGTAACACCCAATTTTCACCGTTTTTACCCTCTGGCAACGGTCCAAAGAGGTCAATAGCGAGGACTTTTCCACGCTGGTTAAGTACCGGAGTTTGAAGGAGACCAGCTGGTTTCAGATTGCTTATTTTATATCTTTGGCAATCTTCACAATTTTTAAGGTACTCCATGACATACTTCCTCATCCCCGTAAAGTAATATTTATATTTAATTCGATCAAGGGTACGTTCTACTCCCATGTGACCAGCTGTAGGTGTGTTGTGGAATTCATGCACTACCTTCTCTCGCAATGAGGCTGGTATCACAAGTTGAGGTTCATCTGAATCAGTTTCAGGGTTTAGCCTATAGAGAACGCCTTGGTCCAAAACATACCCTCTTTCTATCCAATGAGTATTATTGGCATCATAATCTTCAAGATCATTAATAATCTTAGCTACTTCTGGATCTTGTAGTTGCTCTTGGCGGATCTCAGAAGAGCCAGCTCTGGGAAAATCGATTGTGATCGCACATACCTCACAGTTCTCAGTGTTATTACACTGTGGGCGGCTCAGAGCATCTGCCAATACATTCGCCTTTCCTGGCGTATAATCATAATGGATATCATACGACTGTAATTTCAAGGCCCAGCGTATGAGTCGTCCACTTGGCGATTTGTGAGTAAGCAACCACCTTAAGGGTTGATGATCAGTTTTTACATACACTGGATGTCCGTCGAGATATCCCCTGAACTTTTCCACTGCCCACACAACAGCCAAAGCCTCTCGTTCGGTTGTGGAATAGTTTATCTCGGCAGACGTAAGCAATCGGCTAGCATACTCAATAGGTCTCTCCTCGTGACCTTCGCCTTGCATGAGCACAGCTCCTAGAGCACACTTGCTAGCGTCTGTTCGTAGTACAAAAGGCTTGGTGTAATCCGCCTGTACAAGAATGGGAGTTGAAGTGAGTTTCTGCTTAAGGCAATCGAAAGCAGCTTGTTGCTCATCAGTCCAACACCAACTCACATTCTTACGAGTAAGCTTAGATAGAGGTTGCACTACGTTTGAAAAGTTCGGTACAAACTTTCTGAACCATGAACAAGTTTGCATAAATGACTTTAGGTGCTTTACGTTTTTGGGCTCCTTCATGGATAGAACAGCGTCTATCTTTGAGGGGTCTGGCTTAATTCCCTCGGACGTGATGACATGTCCTAGATACTTGACTTCATTGCGTGCAAAGAAACATTTGTCACGATTGGCACGAAGTCCAAAAAGACGTAAGCGATCAAAGACCTTCTGAAGGTCATCTAAATGACTCGAAAAACTATCCGAAATTATCAAAAGATCATCTAAATATGCAATTAGCACTACATCCTGCAGAGCAGCACCTGAACGTAATCGGTCGATTAATCTCTGGAACGTGGATGGTGCATTTTTAAGACCGAAGGGCATCCTCGTAAAACGATAAGTGCCGAATGGTGTAATGAACGCCGTTTTATCGCGGTCTTCAGGAAAGACACTGACTTGCCAATAACTAGATCTAAGGTCTATAGTCGTCATATAACAGTGTTGCTTAGTGGACTGCAAAAGCTCGTCAATAAGTGGAAGTGGGTATGTGTCAGTTTTTGTGATGGAGTTCAACCGGCGATAATCTACGCAAAAACGTACACCATTATCCTTCTTAGGGACTAAAATCGCAGGAGAAGTCCATGCTGATTCACACTCCTCGATGATTCCTTCCTCAAGCATTGCATCCACTTCAGTCTTCATTAGCGCTTTCTTAGCGGGTGTGAGACGATACGGCGGGACAGATATGGGCGGATGATCACCCGTATCAATGTGATGTTCCGCGAACGGTGTCGGTACTCCCCCTAGCTGAAAGATATCTTCATTACACTGAAGAAGAGAGGTGAGACGTTCACGCTCGGCAGGGTTGAGAACCACTGCTTCGTCATCACGTAACAATATAGCTGAACAACACGAGACCTCGTTGCGTGGCGACTCTAATTATAAAGGATAAATAATACTGTCATCTGAAAATTGCCACGTCAACGCTGCAAAGTCAATAATAATACCAGCGGCGGTAAGAAAATCAATACCCAAGAGAGAATCATTATCAATAGCATCAGGTAAGATAACAAAGTCTAAAGAAACAGTCTTGCCTTGCTTCAAGGTTACTTGTAGATTCGTAGTCAGTATGCGGCGTGTCTGCGTAGAACCATCTGCAAGTCGCACGAGCATGCTAGTCTCGTTAAAAGGTTGATCACGCTGCTGAAGTAACTTATATAATGAACTACCGGCAATACTACGTTTCGCGGCAGTATCTACAAGTGCTTGACACTTAAAATCAAAAATTTCAATTTTTAAAATTGGTCTTTCAACACAGGAATTACCAGGGGAGACGCTAGTCAAAGATGATAAATCTATAATTTCGTCGTAATCAATTGTAGACGTCGATGGTACTACATTCCTATTTTTGTCCCGAAAATTCATGGTCACCCTACTTTGAAGTTCGGATTTCCGTAATTCTTTAGAAAATCGCATGGTCGCCCTACTTTGCGACTGTGGTTGAACTCGGTCAACGCGACTATCGAAATCGGGATTATTTACGTAACATTTATTAGAAGTTGAAAGATTGTTATTAATGGAATGTAATAAATTATTAGAACTACTATGATTAGTCTCCAATCCAATACAATCACGCTTAGAAGTGAAATTCGAACTTACCAGTTCATCCGGCGTTTGAACAGACGGTTGGAGAGGGGGCACTGACCTTTGTTGTTGTTTACGCGATTTTACGAAATTTATCGCGGCGATGTCCGCACTACATTTTGGACAATTTGTACGCACAACACCTCTCTCACCGCACCCGTAACATACAATTTCATTGCCTTGTTTACTAGGTGTAGACATTTTCAAACTTAACCCACGACATACATTTTTATTATGACCGAATGATTTGCAATACGCACAGAATTGATTGGATTTTGGTTTCACTTCACTTTTATTATTATTTAATGGCCTGAAGGGCGTTTGAGCCGTGCTATCACTAGCTAACACATCACTTTGGCACTGAGGTATCGAAGACGAAGGCGCGGGCGGCGCTGGCGTGTCCGGCGGCGCACGTGAAGTTAGGCGCTGGGCACCATCAGTGGTGCTGGGGCTCACGGCGACTGCATCATGAGATGCCTCGTTCAGAGACTCTTCAATAAGACGAGCGGTGCGGATGAGTTCCGCGAAGCACTTAACTTCATCTCGTCTTAGACGTTTTTTAATACGCCTATGCAACTGACCGTAGACCATGTCAACTTGGACTTTCTCGCTGAGGTCTTCTGGCGGTAATTTTGAAAGAAGAGCTCGTGCCTTAGCGATAAATATATCAGTTTTCTCTTCGCCTTGTTTACATTGAAACAATTCTTGATAAATTCGATGCGGGGGGCGATGATCTCCGTAGGCACTCTGTAGGTATTCAATTGCCTCCGCCCATGAATTAATTTCCGATTTCACGCCCTGCCACCAGGTGGCTGCGTTGTCAGTCAGCAACATGGATAATCCTCGAAGGGAGTTAGCTTCGGAAACATTTGTGCATTCCCGGAAGCTTTCCACGGCGTCGATGAACGCGTCTACAGATTCAGACGCATCACCAGAAAACCGGGAACTGCAGCACGCAAAGTTCCCTGATGATGACGATGCTTCGGACCCCGCGGCCGTTACAGGTCGCGGCGTAGCTGCTACCTTTTCAAGTAGCCTCTCGAAGGCTTCGGTCTGCGACCGTTGCAATGTCGCCATCATGGCGGTGACGTGTTCCGTAGTAAACGTAACCGGGCCCTCGGCGCCGGATGGTTCATCAAAGTCTGACGACTGACGTTCTTTACGCGTCCGCGGCATTTTGTAATCACTTTATCACGTTGACAAAAGTTCACAAAAGGTTTTTCAACTTCGCCCTATGCTTGGGACGCCATTTATAACCGCGACTGGGTGTGAGTTCTAGCGAAGTTTGGATTTGTGAATTAAACGATGGATAAAGTTACAATCACTGTTTAATGTAACACAGGATACAAAATAACACGAAACAAATTATTCTAAAAACACAAAAGAACTTATAAGTTAAGTTTGGTTGGTTTTGCGCGCGTACGATCAGAACGCGTCGTATCGGAAGAAGATCGGTTGTGACTTGTCGTTGCACAGCGCGCGTATTTGAAATAAGGGGTTCCGCGCATGCGCGGACTGGCGGCGATGTTGGTACACTGGGAGAGGTGTTGCCGTGGTTCATGTCAAAATTGGGTGACCGCGTTATAACACGTAATTATGACTTGATATCTTCCGGAAACAGTCCAATTCAAACAGTAAAACACCCCTAACTTTTGAACGGCTGAACCGATTTAAAAAATTAAAAAAATAAAATTATCATTCAAACAAAAAAAACGAAATCGAAATCGGTTAATCCGTCAATGTTATAACACCTCTCTTTTTCCGAGGGGGGGGGGGGAGTCCAAATTAGTTATGACCTAAAAAACAATATCATAACCTGAAAAAGATAATTGAACTTCTGGTTTTTTTTCTTACTAGACACAAAACAGAGTTTTAGTATATACTAGTTAGTTTAGTTTTTTTTTTATTCGCAATTAGACTGCTGCTTTAAAGGTGAGTATAGACTAGAGCATTCACTTGTAACAAGACATTGAGCATTCGCTGTTTTTATATTTACTCGAACCTCACTTCAAACATGACGCTCGATGTTTTGTTACAATCTGATTTTATAAACGAATATTCAAAAGAACGGTACATTACACTCATGAAAATGCTCGCGATAATGCTCTAGTGTATCCACCTTTACGCAAAAAAGGTGCAACTACCAAAACACAGAAATAACAAAATAATAATAAAAAAAAACTCGAAATGTTTCACAAATGTGTGTAATTATACAGTAAGTCTCAGGTAGCAACTTAACCGGTAAAACGTGGTTATCTTTTCTATTGAAATAGACCAGACCAATATCAAAGTGTTACCAATGGCGTGACCTTACTGTATCTATTTATCTTCGTACCCTACCTATCTTCAAACCAGTGAAAGAAACATACCTATTTCTGAACGATCATAAAAAAAACTTTTACATTAATTTCTTCATTTGCCTTTGCTACACGCAAAATACCATCTTAAAGAACATTTAGTTAGGAAGTAAAAATCTTTTTACTACATGAACGTCGCGTTACCTATAAAATTATCAAAAGATTTAAGGCGAAGATAAGAGACAAACTCAAATTAGGCTTTTGCTAAATCTGTTTCATTAAAAGCTGCGAAGAAAATGTGTGTTAATCTTGAATATAATTGTGAGAACATTATTTAATTCTAAATACGTTTTTCGTAAATTTACCTTTTACTTTTAACATATTTGTATTATTTTCCAACATAAAATGTATAACCACAACGTATTTGAATATTTTGAATGTCTTCTGCTATAACTGGCCATTTTTTTAACCGACTTCCCAAAAAGGAGGAGGTTCTATGTTCGACATTATGTTTGTTTTTTTTTACATACTGTCGCTGCATATTGAAGAGTGCAAACTTGATTGATTTGTTGAGGAAATCTGTTAAACGCTTTATATTTTGCCATGAACTACAACCGTATTTATTGAAAACAGATTTTTCTCTTCTATATAGTTCAACAATGACCACGCTTTAGCTCTTGTCAGTGTCTTAATATTTCTGCTAAATATGCCTATTTTCGTTCGGTCGGTTTACTGCCTATAATAATTCTCCGAGTGATTGTAAGCCGAACCGCTTGCGATATCGATGTAACGGGAACCCTGACATTGGGTACTTTCTAGGAGGGGCCGCAGGGGAGGTGGAATGTTGGTATAGGGTTGGTCGCTTTCCCTTTCCCCTGCAGCTGAAAAATGGTAGGTGGCGGGGCCGCTGACCTGACGCGTCACAAGGGGACCAAGGGTGCCATACACGGGATCGTCTGCCGACCATGTGCTGGTTTGGTCTCTAGGGGTGTACAGTGTGTTCTGGTGTGCCGGTTATGGGAAGGTACTCCACAGATAATGGTCCGGTGATGGACAGCCGCGGCGGGTTCGCGGTGACTGCGGCACTGGAGGACACCGTGGAGTTTTAGTGGGTTGGAGTCCCATATAACTGCGCTATCTCCCCGTGGTGCAGAATGCATGAGCATTTGTCCCCGTTGAAAAGAAAAAAATGTAAACAGTGTTCTTGTCATTTCCATGTTAATAAAGTAAGAACGTTATAGCAGTGAGACCAGAATAAATAAGGAACTAATAGGAATTGATTGCATTTCGGACGATTAGGTTTGATTGAAACGGCAACCGTAGGCATAGATTATGCCTATAGATGCCAGACCAAGAACTGATGAGTACGTTCCCCAACTTAAACAAGCAGACACCTCCTCCTACTCCTCCTGTTCTCACACACTATTTGTCTACATTTCTTCTTCATTTCTCCTTTTCGTGAGTCTGCTGGTAGAAATGTTTGAAGTACTAAGCAGTACCTTTGTACTTCTTTGTCATGATGTGTTTTCTGTATGTATTTTCTGTGTGTACATAAATAAATAAACCTCGACCGATAAATTGAAAGTCATTCAAATTAGGCTGAAAACCAGCACTTTTAGAAAGTCATAATCTACAAACCTCTAAAACGCTCGCCCGTCACCACTTCCTAGCCGTGAAAAAGAAGTGGTGTAACAGCCCTGAAACACATCTGAATATGACAAGTAACCACAATATCTTTTTAGTATCAAAGTTTAAAAGTAGTCTGGTAGCAAAAATAATTATGTCATTAAATACACAGTCGAGACCCTTGTATTAAAAAACCCCCGAAAATGTCTTAGGAGTATCACTTCTCAAAGATCTGAACCTCTGACATTTCATAAAGATTACAGTAACCGATATTCTTCTATTTTTCTGCACACAAAGTAATACAGCTCAAACGATCTACCATTGTTATATTTCTGCGAATCGGTCTAAACTATCTAAACTACAATTTCTTTGAAAGGGAATACTACTACTACTACATTACAAAACGATTTACCATCTATTATTATAGTTCTGCCTTCTGGGCACGTTCAGCGATGTGGAGGAGTCCTTCGACGTCTAAGTGTACCTTTCTTTTGTATATAATGTAAGTAGTTAGGTTTAATGTTAGTATAGTCTACTTTTTTTAGTATTTAAGTATGTACAAATTTACACCTATGTTTTACAAATAAAAATAACACTAAGATGACTTTAAAGGTAGTTAAAAGAAGGTTAGCAATAATAAATTATTGTATAAACAAACTTAAAAAGTTTTAACATATAGACATGTTTAAGCCTATCCGTTCTTTCCAGAAGAGTGGCGTTGGCGCTAAGTTTAGATATTGTCAACGGATTTAACTCCCTGTCCTAGGCTGCGATAAGGGCGGTACTGTGCATCACAGAGTGCCCCCTTACCTGCAGTGCATCGACCAGCACATTCGCAATATGAGTCGGGATGGTAGCGTATATCGGAGGGAGATAAAGACCCTTCCATGTACTGATGGTGATCACCGGGGTGGTTTTAGTGAGGTAAACATCCCACAATCCCAGATTTTTCGAAGGTTTACCCCAGACAACAAAAAAAAACGAATTCCATACAAAAAAGCATCTTATAATACACGATGTTCTAATTTTGTATCCATTGTACCAAACGAATATAAAAGTGCGGGTCAATAGTATGTAAGGAGAATAGTGTTCTACTAATTTGTAAGTTTTTTAATATTCTGTGTGTTTATCAATAATAACGCTTCAACTGCAGAACGGATTTCAATGATACTTGACTTAGGATATAGGGACACTCTATTTCTGTAGAACGTTCCCTTGGCAACTCCGGCAGTCGTTACGGGTTCAAAAATCTGACTATCAGTCTTGTCTGGAGATGATCCCAAGTAACTGGATTGTGGAAGACATATTATAGGCAATCATTTCATGTAAAATACTGTTAGTCAGCAGAATCCGGTTAGACTGAAGATGACTGAAAAGGCTAGGCAGGATGTGTTCGCTACCTTGGGATAATAAAAACAGTAGTCGTGTGAAACCGCGAGCAGAAGCTAGTTAAGATAACGCGCAATGGACACTACGCACGTAATCCTGTCGATGCGAATCAAATTTATGATGTGAAGACGAAGGTTTTTTTGCTATTAGAAAGATTACTTCGGAAAGGTAGGTGCGCTCGAAGAATAGTGGATAAAACAGAATTTCTAGACAAAGTTTATTCTGTCAGCGATCGGTGGTTGTTGAAATGCCAAAATGTCAGATACGTTTCAATTACTTATCGTGTTATTTGTTTTTGAACTTTATGTCTGTCTTTAAAAAGTTCAGTAGCCATCTCATTTGGAAAAGTTTGAAAGAATGGAAAGGCTCCGATGACAAAGCTTGCCAAAACTTAATATGGAGACTATTGGTCAAAGTCCCTACTAGCTTAGGTTATTGTTGAATATGAAGAAGCAAAGTCCCTACTAGCTTAGGTTATTGTTGAATATTTATTTATTTATTTATTTAAACTTCATGTACAATGGTGATACATAGGCGGACTTAATGCAGCAAGGCATTCTCTACCAGTCAACCTTTGGGTTAAAAAGGACAAACAGGTGGTAGGAGTACAAAATAAAAATGAACAATAATTAAAGTCGGATATTAATAAACTATCTAACAAATAAAATACATAAATAATTTCTAAAACAATAGACTATGAATAATAATGACTATGAAATATAGATAGAATATGAAGAAGTGACGCCTTGGATATCTGACGCCCAGCAAATGTTGTGTTTTCTTTTATTAATTAAAAAAGGACTCATAAAAATCTACACACACCAACACCCACCTACACACACACACACCATCCATACACGCGCACACATACACACACTCGTGCACACACACACCCACCCACACATATGCAAAGTTATTGCAGACCAAAAGAGCATGCGCATCTCTTATTTACTTTCTTTAATATGTTTATTTTTTTTAATTAATTTATTGCACAGCTTATATGTTATGAAATGTACCACAAATGGGCGAAGACACTGGCTCCTGTAACACAGGTTGCTACCTAGCACAGGAGCCAGGGCTTCAATAAGTATGATAAACCTGTATTTTGTGTCAATAAACAATTTTATATTTATTATTAATATTCTTCTCTTTAACTTTGTTATTGTTGCTGTTGTGTTGGGGTGCGTCTCATATTATATAAAGTTATTTGTTATATTTTCATTTCAATAATATTCACAAGATATAATAAACGTGAGTTATACTAACTGTTGACATAATTTATTTAGATATAACATTTATATACTCTAAAACTTATTTCGTATAACGTTTATTTAATCGAAAATCATTTAGCCTATCGTTTAAAATATATAATATTGATACCATCTTTATGATTAACACCCCGATTCAAAGCAATCCAACTAGGATGGGTTATATTAGGTTAGAAGGTTAAGGCGGGAGCGGAATGGAGTGCCAAGTCCCCACTATGTTGGTGAATCATTTGGGTAAGGTTTGGTTAGAACAGGAATGATTAACGCGCGAAGGCGAACGTGTGAAGCGAGCGTGCTGCGGGTGCGGCGTGACAGAAACGAATCGCTGTAAGACCGACTCCACGTAGTCTTGTCTGCCCTACCCAGGGACGGTTACCGTTACCAAAAAAATACCGGTTAAAGTACCAAAACATTTCGTTCCGTTATGTTAAATATTTAACGTTAAAAATAACGTTATATCGCAGGATTTACCGGTATTTAAATAGCGATACTAATAGCGGTATTTCGCTAAAACTTAGCAACGTCTAGTGCGACGTTGCCAAACCGAAACGTGGGCCGCGCGCCGCGCCGGGTTTTCTAAGCAGAGCGGCAACATAAATATGAATACGAGACGGCTCGCGGTCACGCGTTTTATTTTAATAATCATAACAAACATCGCGTACGTCGGACATACTTTTTAACCGACTTCCCAAAAAGGAGGAGGTTTTCAATTCGACAATTATTTTTTGTATGTGTGTTGCCTCAGAACTTGTTACTGGATGAACCGATTCTGTTATTTTTTTTTTTGCTTTAAGCTGGTGCTTGTCATGTGGTCCCGTTTAATTTTCATCAAGACCTGAAGAAGAACTTCGGAGATATACATCAGAACTCTTCAATGAATGACTGCAAATCACTCGAGATAGCGGCAATCGCATTTCTGTTTATTGTTTACACCATTTCAAAGCATAACATCACGATCACACTAGCACGCTCTAAAGGGGTACGCAGGTGAAAACAGTTCACCTTGGTATACTCTTATTCCACCGGTTTTGTTTAAGTTTCGTGTTATTGGTTTTATCTATTCTGGCTTCACTTTGGGCATTATTGGTACCTAGCCTATATAAGTGGTCCTCTATGTACCACTACTAAAAAGTGATAAATAAAAAACTTTTTACAAAAAAAACACCGACTTCCAAATAAAAACACTAAAAAGTGAAAAATAACATCAATTTCGGAAGTCGGTGTCAAAAAACGTAGAAACGAAAACAAGAACACCGACTTCCGAAATTGATGTTATTTTTTACTTTGTAGTGTTTTTATTTGGAAGTCGGTTGTTTTTTTTTGTAATAAGTTTTTTTTACTGTCTTAATTTAGTAACAAGTTGTTTGTAGTAAATATTATTATGGGCAGAAAGAAGTGCAACAAAGTGTACCGATATTTCAAAGACGTATCGCTGGCTGCAGAGTGTCATTAAGCACTAGTCTTTTTGATATATTAAATCAGATGCCTTATTAAAAAACTTACCACCATGATGGCATTTTGGGGGCTGAGTCAACCGCGTCCGTAGGTGAGTACCCCTTTTGTTACCCTACCGTGGTACCCGGGTGGTGCTAATCACGTGACACTAACCGGTGGTAGGTTTCGGCCGAAGGCTTACGTCCACCCACCGACCAAAGACGTACCGCCAAGCGGCCTAGCTGAGTTCCGGTATGATGCCCGGTGTAGTCCCAAGAGGGGTTGGGTCGAGATAGTTGTTCCACTGCAAGCAGACAAGCATGACTCGCGTTGTTATGGGCCTATCGGGAGACTAGTCGCGGAGGGTAGCGGGATCCGAGGCACGGTGCGACGCTGGCCGCAGGTAGTTGGGGGCCCAAGTAATGTGCCAGCCACACACGAAAGGCTGCCCCGCCAAATGTCTAAAAAATCCGAGGTGCGCCATCCCATCGTGCTGGATGGCGACCAGATGAGAGTGCCCGATGGACATTCCCAGAGGGGCTCGGGCGTCCCCGTAGTCTCCAGACTAGTTTCCCAATGATGGCGTCCTGTCTGCGCGTGTCTGAAGGTTGCCAGCGTTTAACCTCATCTCACTTCCTTCTCCTCACCTTCCTTCACTCACAGCAGTAATGCCAAGGAACAAAAAGAGAAAAGCTGAACAGCGGCAGCACTCACTCTCACATAAGGTGCACATCAGCAACATCCGAGGTCGTGTTGCTGATAGCAACATCCGAGGTCTGCATTCGAACCTTGTCGCAGTCCATCACCACCTTGAGTGAGGCTGAGAAACCAGCATTTTTGTTCCTTACGGAGACGCAGATCGGATGTGCGTCGAACGTGGCGTACCTATTTTACCCAGGATTTACCCTGGAGCACAAATTCAAGCCACGCGCGGATGTATGCATGTACGCCCGTGACGACATCTGCTATCGGCGTCTCCGTGACCTTGAAGACTCAAACTACTCAGTGCTATAGGCCCTGGTGGACACAGGTCTGGATAAGATTATCTATGCCTGTGTCTACCGATCACATAGCAGTGATCTGGAGACAACCAGCTAGGCAGATCTGGCCCAGCAACGGTGCCCTTCCGCCCAATTAGTTTTACTGGGGGACTTTAATGCCCACCATCAGGAGTGGCGAAAGATTTCGCATCTCTCGTCGATCATGGTTAGTGCACTGGTATGGGAAGTACCAGTGCACTAACCATGCTCGACGAGAGATGCGAAATCTTTCGCTAGCGCTAAATCTCACCTAGCTGGAGCCCCCTGGCTACGAGGGTGCCGGATATTGATTTACATACGGCCAATTGCCTGGACCTTCTGCTGACAACAGATCCAGACCGATTCTCAGTGTCGATATCATCACCTTTGGGTAGTTCCGACCACTGTCTGGTGAAGTCTGGATCAGTCTACTCCCCGCCCGATTCCAGCCCGAGGGGCACCCGGCGGGTTTGGCGGTACAGGTCAGCAGATTGGGATGGGATGCGATCTTTTTTCGCATGCTATCCTTGGCAGCCCACTTTCTTCTCTTCGGAAGATCCATCGTCGTGCGCTGATGCCGTCTGATGTGTTGCACCAGGGGATGGAGTACTACATTCCACTCTCTGACGTAGCGCTTACCGGAGTTGACTGACCATGATTTGGTGCCGAGTGCTACCGTGGAAATACGGTTAAACACAAGGCTTACCTGGTATGGATCGACGCTAGAGTGCACAAGGCAAATGACGTAACTCAGAAGAAGAGAGCCTTCAACAGGGCTGCCAAGTCTTGCAAAAAGAATTTATTTTGACCATATTAGCAGAATCGGGAACAAACTAGCTTCATAACCTGCTGGTAGCAAAGCGTTTTGGTCCCTGGCTAAGTCGGTTTATTCAAACTTCTGTCGCCCCTCACTACCACCACTCCGTCGAGGACAAGGCCAACTTGTTTGCATCCCTTTTTGCGCCCCTTCGTCTCCTAGTGGATGAGGGACGAGTATGTCGGACATTCGCATCCATCAGAGGGAGGTCTGTAGGGTGTTGCGTAACCTTGACGTGAACTAAGCAAGTGGCCCCGACGGCATACCGGCAATTGTATAAAAAACTTGTGCGCCTGAATTGTTTCCGATCCTGACAAGCCTAATAGATCTTTTAGCCTTTCGATAGTGACTGGAAAGGTGCCAAAGGCTTGGAAGCTAGCTTAGCTAGCTTAGCACATATTATTATGATATCCCGGGAATATCTTCCATTGGGATAATATTCGACATTCACGTGGGCGAAGCCGCTGGCGGAAGCTAGTAACAAATAAATGTTTTCTATTTCAAATGTTTATGGTGTGTTTACTCCGATTGAGTTGATAACCATCTAATATTAACAAAAATAATTTGATGCTCGTTTCATTGCCTCCAAAGATACAGGTAAAGAGGGCCGATATTCTGAGTGTTGATGGCGGGTATCGTTTTATACAGTTACTGGGTTGTCGAGGTCAGTCCCTCCAAGATAAATACTAGTTTTTAGCTAGATCCGGATAGAAAGAAAGCCGTCTTCAAGTCGGGCAAATAGGTTGGATTACCTACTGATAAGAAAAGTTTGAATAAATGGTATAGCTACGCTTTTTATAACATACCATTATTTTATCGTGGTCCAAATCTTTTATGAGCAGAATTGGAATTTATTGGCGGTTTTATGTTCACAAATCATATCAAAGGACAATGACCTCCAAAACCAATATCCACCGTCTCATCAACAGACATAAATATAAATAGTTAACGCAAGTCCCTCCATCTCTATGACAACCAAACGTGCCACTTTTTCACAAACAATTTGAAACCAAATTTAATTACCAATGAAAGAAAACATTTTCAATGACTCTGCCAACTTTTTCTATACATTATTTACAGCACAATATGGCATTAAAAGGCTTTTTTCTAGATTACGGTGGATTTCCGGTGCCGACGTCAAAAGCAAAGGTGCAGATAATGCTAAATGAAAAGCTCAGATTACGACCATTGATCGTAACTTTACTCCGTTTTTTGACACGCGAAGTACATACAATCGCGTCATCTAATTAGATTTATGTCTGTGGTCTCATCATATAAACATCGTAAACTTCTTCAATTGACACTGTTTTGTTAGCTAATTAGTCTTTATGTTACTGTCATAAAGTTTATAGTCCCATAGGTCTTTTTAATGCTAAATACTACGATTGCAGAGTAGTTACAAACGACATCTTGGTGTATACCAAGATTTCGTTTGTAGAATGTTTCTTGGGAGTCTTAAATAGGAGGTGTAGACAGGCTGGTTACAAACTTGCGACTAAATAGTCTGATTGATTGCAATTACTGTGTCGTGTCTTTGTCAGTCAGTTTAGTCAAATTAGCAAGAACTTAATTTATTACTAGAATTTACCCGTGGCTTCACTTATGTTGTCTATCCCTGAGGAACCTTGCATTTTTTAGGGATAAAAATAGCAGAGGAGGCGATGAAAGAAAAGAAAGAAAGAAAAAGTGTTTATGACACACAACGATACTGTAACATTCTATTTGTGAAAGGATTTTTGTAATCTATAAGTTCTTGAGATTCATTTTACAAATAATTATAAACAGACAATTTTACCTTTTCATTAATTTGTTTACATCATAATTAATATTTATGGAAAGATAAGCATACAAAATTATATAAGGTGCGTATTTTCATCTCCTCCTCTTTTGAAGTAAACTAAAAATGTCAAACCACTACAAAAGCACAAAGAAATCATGCAAGTATTTCCACTTCGAAACACTTAAAAACAGAGCTTAATTAAGTAACGACATTTCATTTCCGTATTAGCATTTCAATCGCACATTCAGTTAGTTTGTGCACATCACACTCAGGAACTATTGACTCACTTTGAATAGCGGATCGGGGCTGTTTGTTAGGTAACGTTTTAGAATGTTCCTGGCATTTATCTAATTATCTTTGGCTTAAATTATTATGTTTTATGACTTATGTTGAGTTTGGTAGTTTAATTTCTTGCTACCCGACTGCTGATGGAGGTAATGTGTTTAAGTGTGGGGCCGTTTTTTTCTCGAAGGTTACACAGGTCTACGCCCCGACCTCGGCACACCCCGACGACGAGGTAAAGACCATGTATGAGGATATTTCTAGAGCCATGCATGGTTTCAAAACTCACTTCACCGTTGTCATGGGGGACTTCAACGCGAAACTGGGCAAACGAGACGAGGATGAGCTGCAGGTGGACAATTTGGAGTTGGACATCGAAACCACTGAGTCACTCTCACTCACTCAGAGTACTGAGTCATTCTATGGGCAGTTGTACACGTCAACCAGTAAACCCGTCGCGAATCTAGCATAAGACCCTAGGGCTAGATTGACCCGGCACTATACCGAAGACATTCCGGACATCAGCCTGTATGAGATTAGGATGGCTCTTAAACAGCTTAAAAACAACAAGGCTCCGTGTGAAGACGGAATAACAGCCGAACTCCTGAAGGCGGGTGGAAAACCGGTCCTGAAGGCTCTACAGAAGCTGATTGATTCCGTCATACTAGAGGGCAAAACGCCACAGGCATGGTGCAGGGGTGTGGTGGTACTCTTCTTCAAGAAGGGCGACAATGTCCTACTGAAGAACTATAGGCCCATCTCACTTCTTAGCCATGTCAACAAGCTGTTTTCAAGAATCATCACGAATCGTCTCGCGCGCAGGTTTGACGATTTTCAACCTCCTGTACAAGCCGGTTTCCGTAAAGGCTTTAACACCGTAGACCATATACGAGTACATACGCTGCGGCAGGTTATACAGAAGACCGAAGAGTACAACCTGCCTCTCTGCTTAGCATTTGTGGACTACGAGAAAGCCTTTGATTCGATCGAGACTTGGGCTGTGCTGCAGTCCCTCCAACAATGCCAAATTGACTACCAGTACATCAAGGTGTTAAAGTGTTTGTACAAAAACGCCACCATGTCAGTTCGACTTCAGGATCAGACCTCGGAACCTGTCTTTCTGCAGCGAGGTGTGAGGCAGGGAGATGTCATATCTCCGAAACTGTTCACCGCTGCACTGGAGGATGTCTTCAAGGTTCTGGACTGGAGAGGGCTAGGCATCAACGTCAATGGCGAGTACATCACTCACCTTCGGTTTGCCGACGATATAGTGGTCATGGCTGAGACTATGGAGGACCTCAATACAATGCTCGATGACCTCAGTAGAGCTTCCGAAAGATTGGGTCTTAGGATGAACATGGACAAAACCAAGGTGATGTTGAATGCCCATGTTACACCCACTCCTATCAGAGTCGGAGACTCTGCACTCGAAGTTGTGGATGTCTACCTGGGACAAACGATCCAGTTGGGTAGGACCAACTTCGAGAAATAGACCAACCGTCGAATCCGACTCGGCTGGGCAGCGTTCGGGAAGTTGCGCGGTATCTTCACGTCCAACTTACCACAGTGTCTCAAGACGAAAGTCTATGACCAGTAAGTGTTGCCAGTATGTGGTGCCAGCCACCTATGGCTCTGAGACGTGGTCGCTCACAATGGGCCTCATCAGAAAGCTTACAGTCACCCAAAGGGCAATGGAGAGGGCTATGCTCAGAGTTTCCTTGCGTGATCGAATCAGAAATGTAGAGATCCGCAGGAGAACCAGGGTTACCGACATAGCCCGAAGAATTGCCAAACTTAAGTGGCAGTGGGCAGGGCACATTGCTCGCAGAATGGATGGCCGATGGGGCAGAAAGGTTCTGGAGTGGCGACCGCGAACCGGAAGACGTTGCGTTGGAAGGCCTCCCACCAGGTGGACCGATGAGCTGGTGAAGGTTGCGGGGATCCGCTGGATGCGGGACGCATGGGACCGGTCAATGTGGCGACGCTTGGGGGAGGCCTATGTCCAGCAGTGGACGTCTTTCGGATGATATGATGATGATGATAATGATTTTGCTTACCACAAGATACTATCAACCACACCTGTTACCAAACAAAGCCGAGAGTTTTTCACCACTTGGCGCCACTAGCGAGTAAGGTCCTTAAATATAGCTGTCAAATGTTGTTATTACGCACACGGGAGCAAATTTTGAATTAAAATCATTTCTAATGCAGTAGAAGTACGATTGAATCATCGAGTATTATAATTGTACGAAAAAAATACTGAAATATGGTGTAAATATTCAGAGTCTGGATGCTATAAGTTGTCAAAAAGACCCTTCCAGGGTTAAATTCTTCATCACAATTTCTATTATTGTCGACTTGGTACAACGGCTTTAGGGTTCCGTAGTCAAATAGCAAAAACGGAACCCTTACTTTTGGTCTTCTCCGTGTGTCCAGATGTTGCACAGCCATTTCACTCGGAGACTTTTTGCACTAAATCGATGACATTTTTAGAGGAGCACTAAATTGTATGGTCAAATTACGTAAATAATAATGTTATGGTTGTGCGAGCATTTAAGGGATTTGCTGAATGAAAACTGCTGGAATACTCAGTGCATGAAAAATTACTATATTTGGTGTTGACTACACGGGATAATATTTTTGCGCTTTGCAATTAGTGGTAATTGCTCATTTAGTGAGTTGCTGCCATGCTGTGATGATCAGGCGCTTCAACAATGGTGTTACTCTGCATACTAATATGGGTAACTGATGGATGAAAAAACAATAAGAGCACATAAAGCGTGTGGAGTATGTTGGATTCTTCAATCAACAATACTAGTGGGGTCAGCGCAAGAAATACGTCTCGATAATTATCAGCTCACTTGAAAAGTGAGTTCTTAAATATTTTGTTCAGTGTTGTAAATGTGGGTAGTAAGTATATATTCACGTGGACAGAATTTAGCATTGGCTTTGAACGTGACCCGTTATCATAGTTTGTTATTGTTGATCGAAGGTTGGATTAAATAATTCAAAAGATATTGTTATTACTGTTTTTTTTTTCATTTTAGTCAGTGGGATACGTACTTTTAAAGTTACAACTGCAAATATAGGTCAAGTTATCATAGTTTATTTTAGCGATTTTGCAAATAATTAATTTTGCCGTCGATAAAATGAATATTGAGCATGCGTGAATACTCATCCCAATGATAGATTACGTACACAACGGAACCCTTCACAGTGCGTGGTCTAACACCCACTAGGCCGGTTTTTCATCTCCGAATTTTACAAATAAATTGTTCTTGCTTGCCCTTGCAGAGGATTTTTGATACAAATTCGATAATTTCTCGTATTTCTTTGCGTTGTGTTCTTTTGATTTCTTTTGCTTTGGATATTAAATTTAGGGTGACAATAATCAAAATTGATTTGTCGTTATCAAATTTAAAGTAGGTACAGGCATGAAAAGACGTTAGTGCGAAATTCAATTCGTTTTTTTCTATTAGAATTATAAAAAAATAGTGACATCTGCAAGCATAAGGCCGCTATCCCACTGGCGATTTACTAGAGAGACGCGACGTTGACGTCGCGAGACTAGTGATAAACGTTAGCGCTGAGGCTTCGCAACGTTAACGACGCCTCAACGCGACGGTAACGTTGCGTTTTTGGCAACAGGCACAATCACGCCGTCAAAAATAATGAATGAAATTAAAATAATGAAAAAAGGAACTAATGAGCGTCATTAAAAAATATAGACGAATGTCAAAAAATACTCACCAAAACTCTCATACAAGGGTATTTTACAGCTGTGGAAACATCGTCTTCCTCCAATTCTTTCTAACCACCACTAACCCAAATTACTCCAGTAACACTGCCAATAGTCCTACTCCCAATCATCGGTTCAGTGATGCCACTTCACAAAACTCAGTGACCTATTTACCGATAATACGATTAACGATATCTTGTAAAATTATTTAATATATACCTATATTTATATTAATTATGATTCTTATATGTCTCCACGACGGAAATCGGCGCCTTAACAAACATTGATTATTGTGAAACTTATGACAGTGTCTTTGAATAAATAAAACAGGTTGTTAAAAATATACACAAAAGCGATTTATATACATACCTCAAAGTTATAACAACAAGAAGAGAGGCCTTCTGGTGATACTGAACCTCTGAGATTAGTGTCTAAATATTGTGTCATTTTGGATCACTTCTAATAGTTCGTTAAATGTAGTCTCCGGCTTTCGCAAATATTTATAAAATTCCGATTCATATTATTAGAGTACAGTGCGAAATATTCCCTTGCTTGTAATCGATTGGACCATACAGGACTTTTTTCTTTTATGTAATTTTCATCGAAGTAGCAAAACCAACAATAGTGTTTCCTCGTCGGAATTAATTGTGTCTGTGATTGTACGCCTCAAATTGTAGCATGTGCGCGACGTAAACTTTGCGTTCAGCGGATGTAACGCTTGCCACTAAAGTCTCGCAAACTCACCGTCGCGTCTGGACCTTGGAAGAACGCCAACGCTCGTAAAGCGCCAGTGGGATAGCGGCCTAAGGCGCCCATATATTTTTTGCAATTATTTAATATTTCACTTTCTAAATTAATTTGGGTGTGACGTATTGATTCGAAGATTTGAGATTTTGTTGAGTGGAATCATGATAATTGTTGATTAAACGAATGAAACAGATAAAACTTTTTTTTTTCCATCATTCATTAGTTCTGTATTTTGACTTGTATCTTTTTGTTCCTAATTATTAGTGATTATTTATTGATTGTTTGTAATTTATCTTTTATTATGCTCA
The DNA here is from genome assembly GCA_964057195.1 of Orthosia cruda. Taxonomy (NCBI): domain Eukaryota; kingdom Metazoa; phylum Arthropoda; class Insecta; order Lepidoptera; family Noctuidae; genus Orthosia; species Orthosia cruda. Next base: position 29,630,671 of record OZ059827.1, read on the forward strand.
ATTATCTTATTACTGTCAATTTCTAAATTCTTATTTGACATTATATAAAGTAAACCTAAACTGCTAGTACTGTGCACACCTTTAAGTGAAAAGTTCGCTATAGTTTGTAGACAATTGTGATTAATTTATTGTCAATGTTATTGTGAACAATTCTATGGAGTGCCATACTAAATAAAAAAAAATAAAAAATAAAAATGCATGGTTTGTAGAGGCTTTACAAAAATTATTCATCTTGATATATTATCTATCTATATCGATGTTATATCATATTCTATCACACTTCACACTATAAGCACACTAATTCATAAAGGCGAAAGTTTGTAATTGTGTATGTGTGTGAGTGTTTTTATGTTTGTTACTACTTCACGCTCAAAAAGGCAGTCATTTCTGACAAATCTGAATGAAATTTGGCACAGAGATAGATAATAGTCGGGAATAGCGCATAGGATACTTTTTATCTCAGGAATATGTTCAGGATGCTTTTCGACATTCACGTGGGCGAAGCCGCTGGCAGAAGCTAGTCAGCACCATTTGGGATTAGGCACTTATTCCACCGCCAATGACGAAGCGATTAGCTATCGACTAATTCTCGCTGAAGAAACGGAAAAAATATATAGATCCCGCGTCAATAACAGATACACATATATTACTAGTTGGTCTCTGTTCTCACTGCCACCGATAACTCTCTCACCACTAGTTTGTTGCAGCGACAAGAGCTATCAAAGATAATACTCGCTTGCTTGGTGGTCAGAACTCACGCTGAGAGACCCACCAGCCGTCGGCAACCAGCAACCGACTGAGCGACAAAACTATCGACACTATCACTCGCTTCTCACTGTTCGCCAACTCGCATATATTATCTAGCTTCATTCGCTTCTCGCTGCTTGGCTGATGTGACAAGTGCCTTAACTTCGTCACATTTTGTTATTGCCTGTCAATTCCGTACATTTCAGGTGAACGCGCACCTAAACGCACCATAGGAGCCGCACGCGCCGCAGTCATCGCACCTCCAATTAAAATATTGATATTCAGCTTCTCTTAGTTCGACAGAAACCCTACACATACGGGTGAAGGCCCAAAAGACCGCGGTTTTTTTAAATTATTATTGATAAGCTCGTGTTTGAACACTGTCTCACCTGATTGATGGTAAGCGATGTTGTGGTTCATGGCGAAGCACGCTTGCCTAGAAGTAACATATTCACAAAAGAGAAAATGTATTTTATTTAAGGAAAATATTCCACTAACTTTAAAACCTCTTTTAACCTCCCTGAATGAAACAGAGGAGTGTTATAACTTATAAGTAAGACGTGTGCATCTGTGTGTCTGTATGTAGCATCATAACTGATGCGACGCGAGTATGACGGTACCTGGTTAGGAAAATCCTAGTTGAATAAACACATAGAGAACTTCTTATGTTATCCAAAATTTCCCTTGGGAAAAACGGCGGGCAAGACTTCTAACTGATATTAACGTATTGAAAACCCTGTTAGAATATTGGGTTATATTACAAAGGTGTTGATGTCAAAGCCTTCAAAGAAATGGTGACAAGGCTTCTTTTGGTATACGATGGTACGGTAACGTAAAGAAGGCTCTCAATGGTGTAGATAAAAAGGGAAACTGATTATTTACAGTTTTCCGGGAAATTCATTCATAACTCACGCATTTTTCTGGAATGAACTGTGAATAAAATAATAGGTATGATAAAAAGGTGGAAAGGAGAGTGAATACAGAATATAAAGTGAATGATGCATATGGTTATACATGCAATTATGACGAGCCAGTCGATATCCTCAAAGCTCGACTCGCTGTTCACAACTGTGTGCTGGCCTTCACTTATGTATGGTACGGTGAGAGGGTGTGGCAAAATTGAGTCCAGGATTCCTCACGATATTTTTCTTCACCGTTGTTAGCGATGTCGATAAACTTAGAAAGAACATATGAATCAATAAAAGTCATATGGGTACTTGCTCAAATTTGACTCCACGACCTTAAGAACGAGAGGCGAGATCTTGGCCACTGGTACACCACGACTGATAATGAAATAAACTGAAAACCCCCAAACCCTTTAAGAGAGGGCTTTAAATGCAGGTACTTACTAAGTATTTTTTTTAGCTAGCTTTAAATATAGCAATGCTTTAAATACATTACAAAGGCTCAACCATCTTTTGTTTTATCAAATAGAAGTAATTAAGTATAACAAACGACTTACCAACCTAAGTGCGAACAAACATAAATTCCGACAATGTTTTTGTGTTAAGATTTTTAACAGACGAAAAAAATGGGAGGATAGGTTTTCATGTCGACCCATATATTTTTATTATAAAGATCTTAGGGAACTTTGTTTTAGGCTCGCTGTAAGGGATCATTCTTGTTTTAGGTACTGGCCATGCAGAACTCGATGCCTTTTGTTTTATTTGTGATTTATTGTACTTGTAATATTTGATTTTGGTAATCATGTCTCAAGGTAAGGCTTTTTTTAGAAGTTTTATTTGGGTATTTTGATACACAAAGGCATTCGATAATGTTATTTTATTGTTCTTATTTTCGTAGGCATTTTAAGCCTTTTTTGTATTCTATGAATCTTCGTAATACCACCTACTTTAAACATGAAAAAATATCGTACGAATTTTATTATCCCTACGCTCACTTGTCTGTTCATCAAGCTGTATCAGCATAACATTTATGGAACAACTAGCTTCTGCCAGGAGCTTCGCTTGCGTAAAAGTCGAAAATTATTCCAAGAAGTGACTTATGTCCTAAAAAACCGGCCAAGTGCGTGTCGCAACCAGCGTAAGAAAGAAAGAAATATACGTAATAATAAACATTATTACCAAATTCCAGGTCAATGGGATGTTAAAGAATTCTTCGTTGTTATAAATGATTGTATGACTTTGGTGGCTTCTCATTCCTATGCTTTCCAATATTTTTTTAAACAAAATATACAGTATTTATCTACTCAACAAGTTCTAAACAATGAGACCCCAATTGATGGGATAGGAAAATTCTTTTTTCACGCTCACCTTAAAAATTTTAAAAATATTTTTTGATAATTTGTATTTCTTTGGGTCATAGTATTTGAAGACTGTAGCTCCAACCTGGCTGGACAGACGGACGGACACGTAAGTGGAAGTGATAGGGTTAATAACTTTGGGTACGGAACACTAAAAACGACTAAAATTAGCCGTGTTCTAAGATACAGATTATCTAGTTTGGGACTCATTGGCAATCATATATATGTAATCTAGTTGTAAATAATAATGTTTAAGTTGCTCTGACATTTTAACTTGTTTATATTTATGTACCAGCTACCATCTGGATAATAAATGATTTGGATTGCCTAATCCTGGACATGGTGTTTTATCCCTGTGCCAAGTATCATCTTAACCAGTTCAGCCGTTAAGACACGAAAATGTAACAAACAGATAGACGGACAGTGTTACCTTCGCATTTACAAATTATCTCAAGGGTACATACTCTTTTGATAAAAAGTATCCTATAATATTTCCCAAGGACCCATCTAACTCTATACCAAAATTTATCAAAACTCAACTAAACAATACACAGACAAGCAACAAGAAGAAATAGCGATAGTATGGATTTATATATTATGCTATTATTCTGCATCAGTAAAAATGGTAATATCAAGTTATTCACTCTACGCCTTGAGATACTAGAATATTCAACGGCTTTTGTTCAGGGTTTTGAGATCTCGTTGGAATGCTACCAATCATAAGGTTTCACATGGCGATTTTTATAAAACATTTGGTTCTTAAATTATTATTTTTTTTTTATTTGTGATGGGTTTGCTCTTGACTCTAGTCTAAGTCATAGGTGACAGAGTCGACGATGGAGTGAGCTCAACCAGAAGAAGCCTGTTCACTCTAACTTTGAAGAGATTCGGGTTGAATTTGAAAATTTCTCTTTTTGGCCAGAAAAAGGGAGTTTAGTATTGGTATCACTTTTATATCTTATGATCCTACAGAAAATGCAAAGTTAGATCTTACTCGGATTGACTAAAATGTAAGTCAATCGATAGTCTTTTTAAATTAGTTGCAGTAGATATATTTGTAAAAGATCTCGATTGATTAAGCTACTATCACCATATCAGTTTAGCAGACAAACAGATTTACTGCGTTCCATTTCTAGGAGTAGGGGTTACTTACGTTATTACAATTTTGTCTCTTGGTTAATTTGACATACAGCATGTTAAGATTTCTCTGGTGTTGTATATAACCTCCTAACTTGATCATTATTGCTACCATTGTTCCACCCACTGCTAAGTTAAGCCCTTTTCGCGTCTGTGCTATCCTTTTGTGGCCTATGCGAGTTAAAACCAACTAAATAGGACATTACGGTCCAAGAGAAACAAGAAGAGTTTTTGCTTTACTTGGAGAATTTTCCTTTATTTTGTTCCTAAGCTTTAAGTGACAATGTCACTTAGTGGCGAGTCCTCGCAAACTTTCCACCGGTAAATTAATAGGTTGTTACCGAGCCGTAACTTCTAACTTTTATTCCTTTGGTTACCCGACTCGGCAAGTTTTAACGACGGAGTCCTCTGCTATTATATCTGCGCCTTTAATAAAAACAGTTGAAGGGGCGCTTTTTAAAGTTTGAAACGATAAGAATATATAAGGCATTATTCATCCGTCAAAGTCAAACATTTATTTCAATGAGGGCTATCGCGTTTGAATTTGCCGCTAGGGGCGCTTGTGCAGAGTAAGGTCTTCAAAATGTCTAATCTCACCGTTTTTTGGCTTTTAGCGCGAGTTTATCCTACCACTTTTTTATTGTTGTCAATATTTTCCAAATATGACAGATTAAGATAGGTATGTTTAGAAAAATTGTACCTTCCTTTTTTCGAAAAAACTGCGCAAAACTGCGGCATACTCGATGTTATAATCCCACTTCTACGGCATTAGAAATGAATTTTATTCAAACTTTGCTCCTGCGCGCGTAATAACAACATTTAACATCTATATTTAAGGACTCGGTGTCTTTGTTACTATTATGTATCATGTAAAATTACACTCATTTTATATTCAATAGATTTAATGAAATTCACAGTGACCGAATTATGACATGACATAATCCAAAAACGAGGTAAATATATAACAAAGAAGGCCACATACATAGCACCTCCGTCCCAAATCGTCTAGTTGTCACGTTGTTTCAGGTTTACTGATGCTATCTTGGTATTAGGGTACCCAGCATCTGATCAACATGTCTTTTGCAAATCTGACCAGAATCAGTTTCTATTTGATAATGCAATCGGCCTAATATCCTCAAAACGGTTCCGAATTCCCATTTAATTTGGTTGTTTGTGTAACTGCGTATTTGCACTCTCTGCCCAACAGTAAATGAGCGTACCGTTGCGTCATCAGTTGGCGGACGTGTTTCATGCCTTGTCCTCGCCTTGAAGTGAACACTTAGGGTGTTTCTTATTTCCCTGCCAAACATGAGCTCATATGGACTTTTATTTTTGCTGCTGCTCGGCGTCCTCCGTAGGCGTTCCTTAATACCCAACAGTTTGTCCTGTAAAGTGCCTGGCTCTGCACTGATGCTATGTATTGCTTTTTTAATTGTTTGAACGTATCGCTCCGCCTGTCCGTTCGTGGCTGGATGGTAAGGGGCTGTGTTTTGTGAACAACCCCGCTTTCTCTGAGGAATGATTCAAATTCATTTGAAACCAATTGCCGACCGTTGTCTGATACTAAAGTAAGCGGGAATCCAAATGTCACGAAAAGCTCTTTCAGTTGGCGGATACACCATGAGCTTGTGGTTGTTTTCGTTTCTATAATTTCCACCCATTTTGTAAAAGCATCCACTATTATAAATAAGGAATAACCCTTAATCGGCCCAGCAAAATCCACATGGATCCTTTGCCATGGGCCTGATGGTAAGTCCCAATGATGAAGAACTGCTCCTGCAGGTTCATTTTGCTTTAATCGACATTCGAACTATGTTTGCTATGTCTTGATCCAAATTTCTCCAGAATACGTATCCACGTGCCAGTAATTTCATTTTTACTATTCCAAGATGTCCTGTGTGTAGTTCTTCTAAAACCTGTTGTCTCAGGCTTGCCGGAATCATCACTCGTTTTCCTTTTATAATGCATCCGTCTTGTATGGTCAATTCGTTGTCATTGTAGCCGTATCTTCTCACTGAGGTACCGTTTTTCAAAGCTTCCAATAAACGGTTATATTCATCATCGAGTTGGGTCTTTTCGGCGATTTTTATACGGTCGACGGAAATTGTGTTCATCTGATTTAATTGAAATGCGCAATGTACGTCAATTAGGTTATTTGCTACTGTTTCTACTGGAAATCTTGATAGATAATCTGCATTGCTATGATCATCCGATGTTCTGTATTCAGTAGTGTAGTTAAAACCAGATAGGAAATGTGCATAGTGAAAGAGCCTCATTGTGCTCATAGCCGGTAAAGTTTTGTGTGGATTGAAGATTGTAGTTAATGGTTTATGGTCTGTCATAAGTATGAATTTTCTTCCATAGCAGTAGTGAAAAAATTTCTTTAATCCCCAAAATAAGGACGTCGCTTCTTTGTCTATCTGACTGTACTTTTTTTCACTACTCGTCAATGAACGTGATGCAAAAGCAATAGGTCGATCAGAACCGTCTGATAATCGATGCGATAGAACTGCTCCAAGTCCAAAAGGTGAAGCATCTGTAGCGAGAACCAAAGGTTTCTCAGGGTCAAAATGCATTAAAACTCTCTCACTGAGGATTTCCTGTTTAATTTTCTTGAAACTTTCATCACATTTGTGCGTCCATTCGTATTTAATATCCTTCTTGAGTAGGTTATTAAGAGAGCTTGATATTGAAGCTAAATTTGGTATGAACTTATTGTAATAATTTGCCATTCCTAGAAATGTCCGCAGTTCGTTGATGTTGCTGGGGCGTTTTGTATCTAGAATAGAGTTTACCATGTTTCTATTTTTGTGAAGTCCATTTTTATCAATGGTGTGACCCAAATATTCGATTCTTTCTTGAAAAAAATGACATTTGTCCTTATTGAGTCTTAAATTTTTTTCTTGTAATTTTTGTAATACCAAGCGTAGTCTCGTAAGAAGTTGTTCTTCTGAATGTCCTTGTATTATTATATCATCGAAAAAACATTTTACTCCAGCTACTCCTTAAAGCAAACGATCCATAAACTTTTGCCATAGATTCGGGGCAACCTTGACGCCAAACATAAGTCTATTTACTTTAAATGTTCCTCTGTGTGTGCTTAATGTTTGCATCATAGCGCTCTCCTAGTCCATCATCATGTTTAGGTAAGCTTGACTGATATCAAGTGTGCAAAATATTTGACCTCCGTTCATCTCTACCAGAATGTCCTCTATGATCGGAATAGGGTATTGTTCATCCCGTATCACTTTATTTAAGGTGACTTTGTAATCCGCACATAAGCGTATACTGCCATTTGGTTTGACAATAGGAACCACTGGTGTTCCCCACTCAGAGCTATGAACTTTTGTAATTACCCCTTGTTCGCATAGTCGTACTATTTCATCGTCAACTTTATTTTTAAGAGCATATGGTATACGTCTAGGCTTAACAAAAATTGTGATACCTCATCCATTAGGGTCAAATGAGCTTTGTAATCAGGTATGCACCCAAGGGAGCCATCAAATACCTTCGAGTATTCAGAAAGTAGCTTATCCAGTTTTGGATGTTCTTTAACTACGTTTATTTTTGCCAGATCCAAGTTGATTGCTCGTATCCATGCCCGACCGAAGATAGGATCAACGTCTTGTTTGATAATGTATAATTTTCCTTCAAGTGTTTGGTCATTGTATTTACACGTAACGAATGCCACTCCGAGTGGTGCGAAGATTTCTCCTGTATATGTTCTCATCGTGATGTTTGTTTTGTAGATCTTGCATCCAGTGTTCAATTTTTTTAAATCTTTGTGAGAGATAGATGACAGAGCAGCTCCTGTATCTACTTCCATTTTCAGTTTCGAGTCATTGATGCGTACTTTTATCAGAAATTTGTCTGTGTTGTTGGATCGTATTAAATTCACATCCCATGGGGTGGTGTCATCGACTATATTTGAGGAGTTGTCCGTAATATCCGTGTCCTGCAGCTCCACATGCTCAGGCTCCAGTTGGTTGAGTGTTGGTTGTAAGCAAACGCGAGCAAGGTGACCAACTCTCTTTCATTTGCTGCACGTATCCTTAATGTTGTGACACCTGCCTGCTCGATGGTCTTTGCTGCCACAACGAAAACACTTGCCTCGTAAGTCTCTAATGGTAAGAGGTTTATTCTCTTGCTTTGGACTGCGGTTTTTGAGGTCAGCTTGAACAGTTTTCATATTATGTAGTAAACCTTGGTTTGAGGAGTGAACTGCTGGTGACATAAAGGTGCTTTCAGATTTTGCTAGTTCAATCGTGGTTGCTTTATTAATTAAGTCAGAAAAATCAGTCAGCATTGTTTCCTGAAGTATTTTGGTTCGAATATCGGTGTCATTTAATCCTCTTATAAATTGTAAGGTAAGAAAATTATCACAGATCGATTTTTTACAATTATTACACGTGAATTCGCAATCTTGAACTAAATGTTTCAACTCTGACGAGTATGACATGACTGTCTCGTCAGAACCTTGAAGTCGCGAAATAAATTTATGTTGACTAGCACAAATGCTTGGTTTTGGATCTATATAGTGTTGTAATATTTAAACCAACCTGCCAAATTCACAAGGATCGTTCGGTGCGCACAAGTCGTAAGTTTTCTGGTGTGATTCCGGTGGTAATAAACTAAGCAGCGTGAGGGTCTGGATTTCTAGATTGTGACAATTATTTAGCTTCATGTAGGTTTTTAATCTCTGAACAAAGTTATTGAAACTTTCTCGTTCCTGAAACGGTTGAAAGTTAATTCTTGGTGTTGTTTTCGGTGTGCTTTTACTTGAAGCCGTGACGTAAGTCGACAGTGCTGTCGGTGGTGTAGGGCGTAAGCCATGCAGCTTTAGCTTTAATTGTAATATGTGCTCTTCTTTAGAATGCCGCTGCTCAATTTCAGCTTCCAAGTCACATGTTTGCAATTCGATTTCGTTTTGTAGTTTTCAAATTTTTGTTCGTAATTTGTTAGACTTGTCAGACGTGAACTTACTTCGTAATCCGAAGGATTTTGTAATTGTTCCAGTGTACGTTCAAACTTTGTAAGCTGACCGCGTATAGTAGCGCGCAAGCGAGTAAGTCGCGCCAGTTCTGCGTCCATCGTCGCCAATATTATGTATCATGTAAAATTACACTCATTTTATATTCAATAGGTTTAATGAAATTCACAGTGACAGAATGATGACATGACATAATCCAAAAACGAAGTAAATATATAACAAAGAAGGCCACATACATAGCAGTTACCTATTGTTTTTCAATGTACGACACCGACTTCGGAAAAGAAAGTTATTATTCGCTATGTAGTGTTTTATTTTTGGCAGTCGGTTTTTTTTTTTTTTTTTTTCTCTTTTTAATTTGATAGTTACCGCAAATTGCCATACAAATCATTTATTGACAAAGTAAATCACACGACGATTACAATAAGCCCAAACACGATAAGAATACATTGTTTTATTTCGAAGTGTGCCTACCTGCCGGCTTCATCATCAGATCAATTCGATGGTACCATTTTCTTATGTATCAATTATTTATAAGTATTTACTTCATCATAGTCGGTTGACTATTCGAGACATACCCGTGACAAACTTATCACTAAGAATTTCCAGTGACCCTCTGCGGTCTTATTCATCATTTCCACTTCACTAAATGATACTTTCTGAGTGCAAATGCTTGCATTGATGATGAAAATACCAAAATCGCAAAACGTATGCCTATAATATTTGAGGAGTTCCCTCAATTTCTTTAGGATTCCATTATCAGATCCTGACCTGATGACTATGGGACCACCTGGGAAGTATGCCCTTTCAAACAAAAGATAAAATAAAGATAGAATTCTCTTTTCAATATCAAGAGAATTTTCCGAACCGGTCCAGGCTTCTTTGAGTAATCGGCTAACAAACATTAAAAAAAACCTATTGCCTGTAGCCTGTGACATAGTATGTGACTCAGAGATAGTCCAGCTTTCTATCTGTAAATGAATTTTCGAAATCGGCTCATTAATGCCAGATATTACCTCTCGCAATCAAACAAAGCAATTTTACGCCTACTATATTAATTTGAAGGATATTTTTAACATCGTGCTTTTTGCCTTTAATAAAAATCCATAACAAACGTGCGGGCAAAGTTACGCTAAAAACACATTATACAACCGCAAGGTCTCTTTTTTAAATTTCCATATTATCTGCCCAACCAATCATGGAAGACCCAATACATTGTCACTTAAGATCCTACTGGCATGACAACCTACAATGCGGTCGGTTTTCCCATTACATAATAACAATACGTTACCTTCATCAAAAGACAGATTTCATGAATCATGACAGATAATGAGGTACCCCGCGAAAGGTTCTGTGGCAAAGATAACGATCGTCCCATATTTGTAGAATTAAATGAGGTCACAATATTGAAAGCAGAATAAAATTGTTAGAGACCAACCGAAGGTTCGGCTTTGGTTTCGGCCAAAAAATATAGTTTCGGCGTTAGTTTCGGTTTCAGCCGCACCGAAACTCGGTTTTCGTGAATTGTCATGCGTCTTTCGGCTAACTCGTGGTTGCTCCAAACTCTCGGAGAACTCCTCAGTAACCGTAGATACCAAGTTATCCTCCTGGATGATAGGAGAAGTTGGTGAGTTCAAAAGAATGCGCTGCCTTAAAGTAGTGAACTGGCCCCATTACTGTTCAACATTTATACCAATGACAAACCGGCGAACCCTAACACGGTCCGCTATCTGTATGCAGACGACCTGGTATTAACCTACCGCTTTACAACTACAAGCTTTCTACCGCCCTTTCCGATCTTAGTCGTTATTATACTGAGAACGCTCTCAAGCCTAATCCTTCAAAAACGCAGTCGTGCGCCTTTCACCTTCGTAACAGACAAGCGAGCCGAACAGTCATCTCGTGGCAGAAGTTGTCAGTCATCCAAAGCCCCCATCCAAAATATCTAGGTATTACATTGGATAGGTTAAACTATAAGATGAAAAGAATGAATCTCGGTCTACCTTGCCATCCCCTTGGACAAGCGGGTTTTTTAGGTACCGGAAGTCGGAGCAGATCGTTATAGGTGTTCCAACGAGAGCTATAGGCACGGAACTGGAGAGACCGCCGAAATCGCAGAACAAGTATTCGGTTTTGGTTTTACTCAATTTCAAGCCAACACTCTAGCACGCACCGTCATATTTATGGAATAATGTGTTCTCCGACTGCATCGTTTTAGCTCGCTTCTTAAGCAGTTGAGTTTTTGATTCTTTAAATTTCTTTTTTATTATCCTTGCTACTGCCAGTGGCTTCGTCTGAGTCAATGTCTGATAAAAAATTACCTGTGTCCTTCTCCAGTGATCGATCTATCTATATACCAAAATTATAATCATTTTTATTTCACAGCAAGTTTTCTGAAAAAGGTGCAACATTGAGACGACAGATGGAGGCAAATGACAACATACATTCACTCAAAAAAGTTTCGGGAATGGATGATTTGTTTTTGGTTCTAAATTCATTTATTTTTTGTTGCTTTTGTTGTTTCATCCATTCCATTTTGGCGCGGAGTTTGAGTTTCATCTGTTATTTAGATTAAACATAGTGCTGTTTTAAGTTATATCATATCTAGTGCGTATTACGAATTGCATAATGAAAAAAACATCGAACAAAGAGTTTGTCTTAAATTTGGCATCGCCAATGGAATTTCGTGTAGTTTTGAGAATGTGGAGTCACTGAAAATATTACAGAAGGCTTACGGTGAATCGACTTTATCAAAAACACGTGCTTATGAGTGGTACAAAGCGTTCAAAAGCGGTCGAGATGGGATGGAAGTTTTGCCTCGCTCTGGTAGGCCAAATGGTTTGATGATTGGCTTATTAGTGTATCGGATCGTTTCTGAAGGGGCATACTTGAGGGTGATAAAATAAATTTGGATGAGTAACTAAAATTTTGTGTTTTATTGATTTTTTCCCGGTTTTTCCTTGACAGAGTAGTAAGTTGCTTTTTCAATGGAAAGAGTCTCTTGCCAATGTGTCGCTAACTGGTGACGTGAATTTCCAACGAAAATCCTTATTCCGAACCACCAAGGTTCCCGACCACTTTCACAATATCCATAATGTTTATAGCATCTTTCCAAAGAAAATTAATAGAAAAAAGCAATACCAACTTAATGAAATTTTTTACGAAGAATTTACAAGCCAGCAAAATCTGCTTTACACAGAAATTATTACTGTTACACTTAATGTTTTTTTATATAGCCGTTGGACAGCTTTCGGGTCCAAATGCTGTATTTTTGAGTCTACCATAAAGAAAAATGCGAGACACAGTGTAGCAAATTCATTTGACGTTTTTAGTCACAACAAATAATTTTCGTTTAAATTCAATATCAAATCGTTAAATTTTAAATAGACGCTTTTGAAAGTGACGCAAAAAAAATTTTGTTGCTTATTCTTAACCCCTCGAGTGCCGAAACGTGGATCCACGCGAGACACAGTCGATTTTTAATTATGCCGGTAATTACGGCATTCAGTCGGTAGGTAGTTTGGAGTCGATCACGATGGACAAGACAATGCAGCTTCAAGTCAAATTTAAATAATAGTAAATACTCTTGGATACTCAAGTGCATAATAACTGTTATTTACATTTTTAAATACCTATGACGCTGTATAACAAGCACTAAATCCAATCAAAGTATTAATTTAACATACATACAGAAAGACACACACATATTAGTACATTTAACAACAAAAAAGCAGATAGGTGGCAAATAAATAAATGAAATGAGCGCTATTCCTCTCTCCTAGACTGTATCTAGAATGTTGCTGTGCCCGACAGGGACCATATTTGTTTCTGTTAGTTATATTTACCACCTTTATGTACATTATGGATGCAATAAATTTAGTTTGAATTTATTTAGTTTAGTTAAGTTTTACGGCTTAAATTAAGTAACTTTTTAATCAGTAATAAAATGTATTTGTTTGGGTTCATAATAAGGTTTATCGTAAATACATTGCTTTTTCAGAGCTAGGCCTGATCTCGGAGCTTTTGCATGTTTTTTTATCTCAGACTGCGGGTGCAATTCGGCCACTGACCAGCATAGCTTAATGGCCGATTTTGATGATTCTTTCGTCAATCAATTCGTCTTTTATCGTGAAAATATTGTGTTTCAGAGCTAGGGTGTTCTCGGAGCTTTTGCATATTTTGTATCTCAGACTGAGCAAGCAATTCGGCCGCTGACCAGCATAGGTAAATTGGCCTTGTCTTGTCAAAATAATTACTGTAGAATTTTAGTCGAAATAAACGCATTTACATTTTGATCTCATGAATATTATTATACATATTTTTTCTTTTTATTAGCTTCAGTACCTACCGTCATCCATATCAAATGACTATGTTAAATTTGAACTCAATCGGTTGGCGATCCTCATCACCATTTAAGCCGAAAGATGTCCACTGCTGGACATAGACTTCGGTTGGGGATAACTGTTCAAAATTCAGTTGCAAGATTTACGAACGAACAAACTAACAAGGCAAGTTAAATAAAAGCTTGTAAAAATAATGCTTAAATAAGTGGTCGAGAATAAAACGAAACTTGACTTCTAAAGTGGGTTTTATGTTCTGTATCTTAGAAGCTAAGAGATAGGTTCTCAAAAGTAACATTTTGTTCCGACACAAATGTACAAGTATTGTACCAAAATAATAAATTGTTCAGGCTCTTCTAAAAAACATCATCATTCAACATCCAAATTCACATTACCCTACTGTATTTAAAGGTACAGTCGGTAATAGCTGTTACTTGACCTACTCTGTCGTTAGCTGTCCCACTAAAAGTTAGACGATTTTGAACCTTCTTCAATTAGCAGTAGATAACTGTTATTCGATACTTACTACATTACTAGATACTTGCTTAAGGTAGGCAAATATTATACAATACAGTTATGCCAATTTGATCTTAAACACGTAAATATAGGGTAGGTAATCTTTTGAATACTGTTTTGTCACCATGATGGACTTGTTAATATCAGCACCATTTGTTAAGTCGATTTGGTCTAGTGATTCTCATTCTCTCTCTTCTCTCTTTAAGAAAAATCATCGATACCCTAGCTTTACTGTAAAAATGTCTGTTAAAAACTAATTAGTGAATTAATACTGCTTTCATATCGAGTAGGTATTGCTCATTTAACAGTATTCAAGAGGAGTTATGAGACGAAAAACTGCAAGAAAGTGAAACACATTTAAAATACAATCAGAAAAAGAAGTTAACCTGCTTATTAATTGGAGATGCCGATCAATCTTAGGCTGATATTCCAGATGTTCATGCTCATGCTGAACTCAACTCAAACTGACAATGGACAGCTGTTGTGATTGATTGGCTTTTTCTTGACATTGACGTGCTCAAGTCCAAGATCCTAGAAGCCCATAACGTTACCGAACTCTATTAATACAAAATCAGTGGAATTGAAAAGTATTAGCATTTACTTATAACGTAATCGTACTTGCTTACTTGGACTTTCATTTTCATTCAATACTTACCGCACATTTTGTTTAGAAAAAAATCAGTAACGTATGGGGCGTCTGGGCTTTTGCTCTATTGAGTACACAAGCTAAATAATCATTTATCAAACTCGAGAGTTGTGTTAGGTTGGCAGTTGATTGAAATACAAGTATATAAGTCTCAAAGTAAAAAATAATGACAAACGCGCCTCGCACACCTGCACCGCCGCGTACTACACTATCGCGCGCGCCATAAGGGAACATTTCTGCATCGGTCCCAACCACAGCAGGGATGAAGATGCCAGCACCTCGCACTACAACATCTGTGCCAGAAACTTGAGCGCATAGCACAATTAAAATAGATAGCCGTACTACTCGCGATCCCCGTATAAAGGACCGCGAACTAAAACACCAGGTGGCGCCACTAGTGGGTTCATCGGCCAATCACGGCTCACCTGCTCCTCCCCGCACTTCCGCGTATGATTCCCTCGCGATGCAATCTGGCCAATCGAGCCTAAGTGGGTCAAGCACCTCGCTTGCTTCCTACGGGCGCAGGGCAGAAGCAGAGTACCTAAATGAATTAGTTACCCCTATGTCGCCTAATCCATACATGGACGTCGATATAGATTTTCAGACTGGAGCCCCTTACTGGACTGGAGGGCCTTAAGACGACGTAGGAGCCCTGAGGAAGCCGCACAAGAAGCGAAACGCTACCGCCTCGACTCACAGCAGTCACAGACGCGGGAGCAACGGAGCGTAAACTCGCCAACGTTCGCCGAGGCCGTGCGCCGCACGCCATCTCCGAGAACGTCCGCCGCCCCCTTGGTTAAGGGGGCGGCGGACAGAAGGATATCAGGGGTAAGCGAAACACAACCATCTACCCCCAACATTGAGACAGCCCCTGCATCGGTCACGACCGACCAAAATACAGGCAAACCAGTTAAAAATAAGCGCTCCAGATACTCGCCACTTATAGTTGAAAAGTTACCTAACTGGGCAACACATTTCAGAGCTCTGGTGGCAAAACTGGGCCGACCACCGAACGCTCGCCCGTATAGGCAGGGGGTTCGATTCTCCCTTGAAAGTGAGGACGAATACAGGGTGGTCCAAAGCTACCTGGCCGCCCTGGAAAAGGAAAAAAACATCAGCTGGTTTGCCTACTCACTCCAAGCTGACAAAAAAAAATAAGGTTGCCATCAGGGAACTGCCAGCGGACACGGAGCCGCAGGAGATTGAGGAGGAGTTCCGCAGCTTAGGTTATGAGCCTGAGTATGTGAGGCATATCAATGCGCGCCAGGGACGACCTGGCTGCGTGTTCCACGCCGTCCTCAAGAGAAAGGAAAATGTTAGGGCCATTTATTACACCTCCAGTTTTTACTGATGCGAGGTGTCAAAATTGAGGCATAGCGTAGCAAACGTGGGCCCGCACAGTGTCACAAGTGCCAACAATTCAGGCCCTCATCACACCAATGCCACTCGCCTGTGTGCGATGTGGAGAGGGGCACACTGCCAGAGATTGCCCAAGGAAAGAGCCGGCCACCTGCGCGAATTGCGGGGGCC
Source organism: Orthosia cruda (assembly GCA_964057195.1). Lineage (NCBI taxonomy): Eukaryota > Metazoa > Arthropoda > Insecta > Lepidoptera > Noctuidae > Orthosia > Orthosia cruda. Next base: position 29,646,840 of record OZ059827.1, read on the forward strand.
CGCACCCAGCGAGCAACATAAAGTGCCTTATCTTCCAGAAGGAGATAGCACACAGGCGAATGGGAACTGTCGCCATCACCTCAAACGCTTCACGCCGTCCTCAGAAAGAGGTACAGGCAGCAACAGCAGAGCGTGAAGCAGCACAAGGAACAACACTGATGGCGGCAGCAAATGGGCCCATACAGCGTGGAGAGGCTGCCTCCTCCTCAGGGCGGAGGAAAAAGAAGAGAGGGGGAAGAGTAGGAAGCCACACCACCCCACTGCGACCCAGGAATCAACCCAAAACAATGAGAAAACAAATGTAAACAATGAAGCGTAGGCAGTGAATACCAACGTTATTACTGCAAATAGCGCCAGCACTACGAACACAGAGCGCCATCTATCGTCGCAGAAAAAAAGACGGCACTAGCCAGATAAGGTCGGCCAATCCAGCGCCGATACAATCTAACACAACCGAAAATGCATCAAGCCACAAAAATTTCACTACCTGCGCCATACAACTGTTGATGGACCTTATCAGACAGGGACAAGACGTGGAGCAGGTTATCCTCGACGGCTTGGCCGCACTATTAACGCCATGCATATATAAGTCGTTGAGGATAATACATTGGAACGCTCGCGGCCTGAAACGTAAGGTCGCACTCCTCCGCCTTCTCCTGCAGGAACAGGACGTCGACGTGGCGCTAATAAGCGAGACTTTCCTGGGAACTGGAGATAGGTGCAAGATCCCAGATTATCTCGTTTATAGAAAGGACGAGCGGTCGGCATGCGGAAACAACTTTCGCGGCCTGGCGGTGCTTGTAAAGAGAAGAGTCGTGCATCAAGAGCTTCCCCTCCCCGCACTACAAACAGCATACGCGCTGGGCGTACAGCTGCATGTAGCCGGCGAGGACCTAGAGATATAAACCACCTCACTACAAACATGTCATGTCGGAGTTCAGGAAACTGTTAACCAACACAGAAAATCCGACCATCCTCGCCGGTGAATTTCAACGCGAAACACCCAGCGTGGAACAGCTACTGCTTCAACGACGAGGGGAGACGACTCTTCGGACTCGAAACTTACTATACCCTGTACTCTCGTCCCGCCTCCCCGCCCGCACCAAGCTGGGTATCTACAAGACCTACCTACGCTCAATCCTCACCTATGCAGCCCCAGCTTGGTACACCCTCACTGGCGAGGCAACCAGGAATCAACTCCGAGCTCAAAGAAGCATGATATTACGACGCATTATGGACGCGCCTCGCTATGTGAGGAACGACGTAATCTTCTTGCGGGACACAGGTATAGAGAGCCTCGACGAATTCATCGAGCGACTCGCCACAACCATGTTCGCGCGGGCCGACGCTTCTGCCTGGCCCCATATCGCCGATATAGCGCCATGGCACGCGCGCCCGCCCGACAAAAAGCGCCTCGCCCGTGACCTTATCTCTGACGCTGCAACCCCATCCACCTCCCGGACTTGACGCCTGAGTAAGCAGTAACAGTCTACACACTGCTTACTCAAACAGTAACACTGCCCACCCTACACGACATCCTAGCGTGAAGTTTCGTTCTAAGTTAATATAGGCGAACTTCACGTTAAAAACAGCCAATCATAACTATACATTCGCTAGTACACGTGCACCGACTAGCGTCGCGAGTACCTCGCACGCTATTGGTACATGAGCGGTGTACAAAAAACATTGCCGCTCCTACATACATTTACGGCGGCGCTATTAGTCGCTTACATTACCAAACTGTGGGTTCGTCCGAAGTCAGCACGTCTGCCGCTGGTTACCTTCTCTGAGCCTCCCAGGGTACGCACTGGGTCTCACTCGGAGGGGGAGGACTGCCAGAGTGCTGTGAAGAAACGGCGGACCGTTCATAACGACCGCCGCGGCGCGCCCACAGTCACAATCAACAAGTAAACATAGCTAGTGTCGGTCATTGACCCGCACAGGTTAATGACCGCGCTAGCAATATGCTTGGTCCAGAGGACAACAGAGCGACGGGTTCGCTGTTGCGAGCACCCGCGGGCTGGTAACGCTGTTCCGGCGATATAGTAAAGACGGCGCGCTGGGGTGAGCAAACATGTGTCTGCTGATGCAATCTTTGTTTACATAAACTATCCAGTATGGTTCGTGACGCTTCGTCGCCAACCATATCTATGACCCTTCAGTCACCAAATGTGTCTGAAGATGGCAGGCCCGCTGACAAGCGTCTAGAAACCCCTTTGTTATGTTTATATAAACACACTACCTCAACCAAGCAGTGTCTATATACTGAGACTATATGAGTCCTGTCTATGTATAGGGCCTGGGTAGAAACCTAGGTCACCTAAAAGCGCTAAACTATAAATAAGAAGTTTCCTTACTGCTTATTTGAGGAAAATGTGCTATTATGTATTATTTTCCAGTCGTAGCCTTAGGGCATCCAAGTTAGAACACTTAGACTATGTGTCCTAACTAACTAATGTGTATAAGACAAATAAAACGATTGGTATGTGAGCAGATCGCACATACCACTATGACCCTGCCATTTGAGGGGTTCTAAATGAAAATAAACGAAACTATTTTTATTTTCCTAAACTATTACATACATTACGTACTTAAAGTATTTATGTATACTGCTAGTACATAAGCGAAATATGCAAACTATAAGCTAAGTGACGCCTCGTCGCGAACACCAACATACTTACATTTAGACTTTTTATATACCCCATGGATTTGGGGTCAGCGACTTAGGTAGTGTTAATTGGCTCACTATAAGCAATCGATCCGCATACAGTTAGTTCTTAATGATTGCCGGGTTTCGGTCCATACATTTTGGACCATCTCCTTTGTGTAAATAAAACAGCTCTTTACATAATTGGTGCTTTATTTTTAGTCACTTATTTATTTATAAATTACACTTTTCCCAATGGATTTAAGTCAAAGATAAGGTTGAAAGGCGAGAATGTTGAATAATTATATAATAAAAATGAGTAGTAAATATTAATTTCAAGGAGGAAGTAAAACAGCTCTTCACATTAATTGGTGCTTTCTTTCTTGTTACTAATACAGATAACTAAAAACAAAAGCCCTATTTATTTTTCCATATCAGAATTAAAAAAAAAATCCAACGTTCACTGCTGACCCTACTTCAGTATCTCACTAAGTAACATTTATTTTTATTTTCCGACTTCAAAGAGCTTGACCTGCAGGTCAAGTAGAATTGTGAATTAAATACAGAAATAAGGGACTTCAAACATTTTGCAGACTCAATCAGTTTTAATTGACGGCGTCAGTGAGGACTGCGAAGATCGAATATCCGTTGTAGAGAGCCTGGAAAAAAAATTAATGTTAGGTAAAAATTTATTTGGAATCTAGTTTTGGGTATGTTATTCCTGAATACATTTGTTAGAAGGTTTAGTAAGTCGATTTTAAGCAACAATTTGGTTTATAAAGTTCCTATGACCAATGTATGTAACAATTATTGTAAGTATGCCGTCTCAATTTTTTCGCTCGAATCTTAAGTATATAAAAGATTAGTCTTAAATGCATTCAGTGCTACCAAGTGCTACTATATTAGAATTATGGACACAACATGAACTGCATCAAATTACAGGATAACTTGCTACTTGCAAACCAAAATAAATAAAAATGTGTGTACATAGATGCAGTCTATGTGTCCATAAGTGTGAAATTTTGAAGTTTCGCAGTTTTGGCAAAATTTTACATCAATTCAAAACATAAGTTATTAATGAAAGACCCAAATCCTAGTTTTTTGATCCGTAGTTTACTCGGTTTCAGGTTGTTAATTTTGGTAAAACACTATTTTTCTTCAGTTCTTAGCCTCACAAATGGTCGAATAAGTTGGAGGGTTAATTATTTGACCATTTATTTTGTAAGAATAACTATTGAGGAATAAACGTGCTTTACCGAAATTTTAAATCATTTGTCATATTTAACCATTGGTTGAGTAAACTACGGATACAAAAACTCGGCCTTAAGCTTAAGTAATTTTTAATCAAATAAGGTTTTAATATCTTTATTAGAAAACAAAAGACGAAATTATATATAAATAAAACTAGAAACACGCACATTAAATTTCCATCAAAAATAATCTTCTAAATAGAATTACGCAAATCCAATACCTAGGTACTTGATGTCAGTAACATTATTTCTCTCTCACTTATTCTGCCCCACTAATTTACTTCAAAAGTCCTCCACAGAATTAATTTAAAGCCATATTTATAGAAATCATAAATTATTTAGAAATATACAGTATTTTTACGAATGCCTCATTACGGTGACTCAAATAGAACCAAAGAAGGAACTGAGCCGCCGCGCCGTTCCCTCTCAGGCAGTTATATAGAAACGGAACAGGTATCCGAATTTCTGCTTTTTAAGGTTTCGTACGACCGAATAAGAAAGGGAACCCTTATAGGATAACTCGTTTGTCTGTCCGTCTGTCACAGCCACTTTCCTTTAAACCTCGATTATGTTTAAAGAAAATTGGCTGTGACCGATTTTTTGAAATTTGGTGCACACCTTGACTGCTGTGACTCAAATACCGCCGAGAAACTGAATTTAAAACTTTTGAATAATGGTTTAGTTTTGGAAGATCAATTAGAAATTTAATACATTTTTTTCAAACTGTTCTGTGTGACATTTCAAATGAAAAGGCTAATTGTGAGAAATTCAAATATTTTATTTTTTATTTTTAAATAAACCATTTTAAAGTTATTTATGAAAATAGATGGAAATTGACCATTCACCCCTCATCTCTAAAACTAATGAGACTTCGGAGAGCTTCAGCGGAAAAGTAGGCTAATAGATAGTTCAATATGGAATGCAATAAATAAATATGTATAAATAAATATGTTAATAAACGCTGCAAATAACGGTCACTGACCCGCCTCGTCACATTTATTTCAATTTTACAACTTTTGTCGTGAACGAAAATTGTTTGTTTTTTTTTCTTTTTATTGTCGATAGGCTTGCGCTTAACCACTATCTCACCTGATGGTAAGTGATGATGAAAATGATGATGATGTTAATTAGATGACGTTATGATTGTTAGTTTGTTTCCAATTCCGATGAAAAGTTATTAGGGACAGTTCAATGCCCGCTGTAGTTTGATTGTTAATCCTGCAGCTGTAGCCAAGTTTACAAACTACAATCGATAACGCTAGTAGAAAACGAAATGACATATCTGTCCGTTAAGTTACGTGGTCAGCCGTTAACTATTATCATATTTCTCATTGTTTGATGTGCAGAATAAGTTCAGAGAAAGAGTTACGTGGGACGTATTCACGTTATTAGATTATTTGAGGTTCCTTTGGGAGTACTGGTAAAAGTGCTTTTAATGGTAGGTAGGTAGGTTCTGATTTTTTTTTATATTGACTAAATAAAAGCAGTAAAAAGTGGTCTACGATAAAAACCATCCACAATACAGCACCCTAACAAAGTGCAGCATTTTGTACTATTAAATGCTCCTGTGCATTTACTTGGAAATTCTAAGGCCCTTAAATTCTGCGGCAGTTTTAACTAAATCACAACGTTCATAAGTTTACCAAGCCAAGATTACGATGACTGATCCAAAGTTTCATACAAACAGCCCCTTCGAAGCTGTTGGGTAATGTCAGAATTTGAATGTTTTTGAGCTAAAGGTTCTCATCTAGGTTTAATGATAATCAGGACACAGGTCTCCTCTCGGTCTTACACAGAGGGTTCCCGCATTGTCGAGGTTGTGGGCCTGAGTAGCCGTGGCTTGGCCACCCACGGTGAAGCGACGAGGAACCCGAGGAGGGCCCGCTCGTCAAGGTTTTTGCCGATAAGCCGACGACGTAGCGGAACAGAGCGACATCACAAATGAGGAGGCCGCAGCGGGAGAGGCTTGCCAGTATTGCGGATCGCCACTATCCCCACCTTCCACCGTCTGTTGGCGGACACAGTGGGGCCGCAGGGAAGGAGGAGTGCCGGTAGACCGTTGGCCACTTTCCTTAACCTCTGCGGCCGAAAAATGGTAGGTGGTGGAGCCACTAACCTGACCCGTCACCCCATGCCCCACGCACCCATGTGCTGGTTTGGTCACGGCGTACAATGTTTTCAGGTGCGCCGATGATGAGGGGTACTCCCCTGAGGAGAGTCCGGTGACGGACAGCCGCGGCGTGTTCTCGGTGAGTGCTAACTCCTGCTCGTGTTCCTGCCATAAGCGGCACAGGAGGACACCGTGGAGTTTTAGTGGGTTGGAGTCCCACATAACTTCATTATCCCCCGTGGTAGAGCAGTATGCATGAGCATTTGTCCACGCAAAAAAAAAGCCTCTCTGTTAAAGGGAGTGGACAGTAATCCACCACGCGGGCTATCTGCGGATAGGTAGATGCTATGTGTCTTAGAATTTTAGTTCTAGGGCATGCCGGTTTCTTCACGATGTTTTTCTGTACCGTTTTGAGAGCATCTGAATAGGTATATGAAGTGGTATTTCTATAACCACGGACAAGCACTGTCAAGAAATTCAAATAATATTTTAGTATTTTTAATTCAATTACAGACCATCAAGTAATTGCCTGGCTAAAAGTTTGTATAGACAACAGTGCCATGCCACCAGCACTTAGCTTCAAAGGTCTCTGAGCTGCGACGATGACGATCAGAAGATCTTTTTGCAGGTCTACTGGCCAGGATGTCCAGGTCGACTCATAGGCTGCTAGAGCGATGCCTTGACTCTGTAAAAAGATTAGAGTAAAAGCCCGATGGGGTGGGCCATATCAAAAAATAATTTCCACACAATTTTATTTCATCGTGGTATTATATTATACGTATTATTTTAAAGCAACTGCCCAAAAAGGAGGAGGTTCTCAATTTGGATGGTTATATATACATATTTTTTTATGTTTGTTCGGCCATAACTCCATCATTTTTAAACGAATTTGTAATTATTATTTTTTTACAAATTTATTTTATGCCGAAATGGGGGGGATTGATTTGGTAAAGATCTGTTGTAATACTTCAGAGATGTTTGTACAACAGAACTCTTCAATAAATGACGGCAAATCTCTCGGAATTGCTGCAATCGCATGTCTGTTACACCATTTCATAACATAACATCACGCCAGTATGCTCTGCATATTAATCGGGATGTGTACAGTTCTCCCTGGTACACTCTCATTCCACCGGTTATGTTCAAGTTACATGTTATTCTGGTAATCTATTCTGGCATCACTGTGGATATTAAAGGTACTTTACTATAGAACTTGCCCATTATGCACCACTACAAAGTGAAAAATAAAAAAACTTTGTTAAAAAACTAATATAACCGACTTCCAAATAATAACACTACAAAGTGAAAAATTACTCAATATCAGAAGGTCAAAAAAGAAGAAACGAAAACAGGAACACCGACTTCCGAAATTGACGTTATTTGCCACTTTGTAGTGATTTTATTTGGAAGTCGGTTATATTTTTTTTAATGTTTATTAAACAAATTCATTCACACACCGACCCGTTTACTTAGCCTATCTTTTCAAAGATTATAAAGGCCTATCCACACCAAAGCCGGCCCCGGCAGCACAAACCACCAGACTCATTTTGAACAGGCTTGCACCCGCGCATTTAACTCAGCGTGGCGGCTTGCCAGCCTTGTAATTTTTTAATCACTAACCCACCAGGCTAACCCAATGACGCTTACTCGGCCGTGCCGGTCAGTATCGATTCTATATTTTTATATGGCAACCAAAGCCGATGTCAACATTTTCAGTTAATCTGCGATTGCCACACGAAATCTCTAAGGTCATCAGTTAACTTGCAACTTAAAATGCCAATGCATCCCACAACTTTCATGGATATTTTTTTCTGGGCAGGCTGCTCGTCTGTGGAATGCATTGCCTCAACGTGTTCAGTCGTTGCCCGTATTTCAAGGCTCATCAGGGAACATTACTTATCGCTGTAATCGTGCTCTTTGTTTTATGACATACATTTTATATATGATTGTCATACGTCATTTATTTTCACTGCTGATATAATAAGTATGTATATATTTATGTATATATGATATAGCGTATATCTCTATTTGTGTTTTTTTGTTAAGTATTGTTGTATCTTTATATTCATAGTTGGTATTGTTGTACTACTGACAACCCCATGTTGTATATTTTAGAGTTTTAAATTTTTTGTTCCTTTACAACATTAATTTCTTATGAAATAAGGAAAAAGAATGGGAAAATTTGATCCCATAATTCACGAGATAAGAAAAGAGGTTTTGCGACTTTCATACGTATATATCGGCGCAAAATCAACATTAATACCGGCGTGAAGGCGTAACCGAGCGTCGAATAAATTATCATTGATTATTTTAAGTTCAAATAACGTTTGATTGCTTATTTGAATATATAAGTTGATAAAAATCGCTCAAATGACTATTTGATTATTTTTACTCATTTTATTAACTAAAATTATTAAAATCTAATTAATCTGTACTTCTAAATTCATTTTATGATTTGTTAAATAAAAATAAGAATGCAATAACAAACAATAAACAAAGACAGTCTATTGACTTAGTCAATAGACTCTAACCGAAGATTCGTATAAATAGGACTGCCCGACCGCTTACAATTAATTCTAAGTCGAGTCGTCGGACGGTACGGAGCTCCGGAATATTATGAGTCATTCTTTATTGTTGATAACTATTTATTGTGTGCCATTCTGTGTCATTATTGTGTGCTATCTACCAGCAAGAATATAAGTTGATACTCTTGAAGTGAAGTCTTTCATTTTCAACATGAGTAACCATCACCAGCATCAACACCAAGATGTTAATGGAGATAGTGACGTCAGCATTGCTGACGTCACTCTTTTTAAAAATAACCAGGGGGCCCGTCCCCCGTCATCAGAAGTGGGATTGGAACAGCATCCAATCCAAACCACCTCCTCATCAGCTCGATCTCCAGTTGACCAACCTGGAACCGTTACTGCTCAACGAACGGAACCAATGTCGGTTCCCACCACTTCGTTCGGCTATCCATCTCAAACTCGTAATGAGATGATTCATGCTCTGGGCCGTGATCCGCCTATGGGCGTACCACCACAATTCTTTATGCAGATGATGGACACGATGCAGAAAATGTCCGAGCGTTTATGTGCGCCATCAGCAGATTCTAAAATCAGGATTAAGGATGTCTACCTGCCATCATTCGATCCTGACACCAACGTCGGCATTCGTGAATGGTGTCAACATATTGACAAGGCGGTGGAACAATATAAACTGAATGATTTCGACGTTCGAATGAAGGTGTGCAGCTTACTAAAAGAACGTGCCAAGATGTGGGTCGACGACTGGATGGTGACTACGTCTTCATGGGAAGAACTACACAGCAACCTGATTACGACGTTCGAGCCTGAGAACAGATATTCTCGGGATATTCTCAGATTCCGAGAACATGTTTACGACTCTACAAAGGACATTGCCGAGTTCTTGTCACGTGCTTGGGTCCTCTGGAAAAGACTGACAAAAGATAACCTGGACAACGGACATGCAGTGGAAGCCGTAATTGGATGCATCGATGATGAACGTGTGCGGATGGAACTGCTGAACACAAAAGCAACCACGGTGCCTGAACTTATTTCCATTGCATCCTCAATACGAAGAAAGCGTCCTCAACAGAGTTACCACTACCACTAGCAAGCGTCCGCGCTTTGCAGATCACAACCAATCATCTCGGAGCTGTCAATTCTGCAAGAAAACAAACCATACGACGGACCATTGTAGATTCAAACCAGCTGATGCAAAACCTGAATCTTCCAATAAAGACCCAAAGCCATCAAATATTACTTCGTGCACATTTTGCAAGAAACCAGGCCATACTTATGAAATGTGCTACAGAAGAGATCGTTCGGTATCGTCAAACGTTAACTGTGTTACGGGAACTAAGTTAGCACCTATCTCTGTGCAAATCGGTACTCGGTCTATACAAGCAGTATTCGATAGCGGCGCGGAGTGAGAATCACTTGCTGCTGCTTTACCTGGTCAAAGAATCTCTACGGTCAGTTATTTAAGGGGAATTGGACAGTTTCCTGTAATGTCACTTGCAAAACTGCTAACCATCTGTGTTATCGATGCTATCAGTGTTGAACTTCAGTTTTTCGTGTTATCCGATGGTGACATGACCGCAGACGCGTTGATAGGTATGAATTTAATTCATGACACCAATTTGAGTATGCTAATAACCTCCAACGGCACTCAACTTATACGTCAGGTGACTATCAATCATGTGAGTACGAACAATCCAATGTTCGATAAACTGGACTGTGACCTTACCAATGATGGAGATATTATGCAGCTACGTGGACTACTGAACAAATACGAACACATGTTCATTCGTGGATATCCAAAAACCCGAGTCAACACTGGACAGTTGGAAATAAGATTGAAAAACCCTGACAAGTACGTAGAGCGGAGACCATATCGCCTTAGTCCCGTTGAGCGAGAAAAGGTTCGTGCTATCATCAAGGACTTACTGGACAATGATATCATCCGAGAAAGCAAATCGCCATATTCAAGTCCTATCATCTTAGTGAAGAAGAAGAATGGTGATGACCGACTCTGCGTGGACTTTCGGGAACTCAACGCAAATACACTACGGGACCATTACCCTCTACCACTGATATCCGATCAGATTGATCAGCTAGCCAACGGACATTTCTACATAAGTTTGGACATGGCAGCCGGATTTCACCAAATACCAATTGCAGAAGGGTCAATTGAGAAGACTGCCTACGTTACACCAGACGGACTCTACGAGTACCTCACGATGCCATTTGGATTGAGCAATGCTTGCTCAGTTTATCAGCGCTGCATCAATAGGGCCTTGTGTCCACTCCTTGGCTCGGTTGCGCAGGTATATGTTGATGATGTGCTGAGCAAATGTACAGACTTTGCTGAAGGGCTGTCAAACCTTGAACGCATTCTGATGGCGCTTCAACAAGCTGGCTTTTCAATCAATGCGGACAAATGCAGCTTCTTCAAGCGATCCATCGAGTACCTGGGCAACATTGTCTCGGATGGACAAGTACAACCAAGTCCTAGGAAGGTGGAAGCACTCGTCAAGGCACCAATTCCAAAAACGGTTAAACAAGTAAGGCAGTTCAACGGTTTAGCTAGTTACTTCAGAAAATACATCCCAAACTTTTCCCGCATAATGATGCCTCTGTACGAATTAACAAAACAAGGTGCAAAATGGGAATGGGATGAAAAACATGAAAGTGCTAGAAGTACGATAATACAATGCTTAACATCGACTCCAGTTCTGATATTGTTTCAAGAGGCAGCACCCATTCAATTGTATACTGACGCCAGTAGCCTTGGTTTTGGCGCAGTACTCGTCCAAATTATTGATGGACGACAACGAGCTGTGGCTTTTATGAGTATGAGAACCACAGAAGCAGAAAGTCGCTACCATTCATACGAACTTGAGACGCTAGCTGTGGTACGTGCCATAAAGCACTTCCGACAATACCTCTACGGACGCAAGTTCACAGTCATAACGGACTGCAATGCACTCAAGGCGTCGAAACATAAAGACCTTCTTCCAAGAATTCACCGCTGGTGGGCATTCCTGCAAAATTATGACTTCGAGGTGGAGTACCGTAAAGGTGAACGACTCCAACATGCAGATTTCTTCAGCAGGAATCCTACTGAGCACAAAGTCAACATCATGACTAGAGATTTGGATTGGCTCAAAGTTGAACAAAGACGCGATGAGGAACTGCGTTCAAAAATGGATAGCTTGAGAGACAATAACCAAGTTGAAGGCTACGTTCTGAATGACGATGTCCTGAAGAAGATCAATCAAGATCCCGTCTTCGGACAACAAGTTTGCACTGTGGTACCCAAGTCGTTCCAGTGGAGTATCATCAACCACTTCCACACAGCACTGAAACACCCCGGATGGGAGAAGACGCTGCAGAAAATAAAGGAAACTTACTGGTTTGACAAAATGAGTTCACTGGTAAGAAGATTTGTCGACAACTGCATAGTATGTAGAACATCGAAAGGACCATCAGGCGCTGTACAAGCACAGCTTCATCCCATCCAGAAGCCAACCGCCGCGTTTCAAGTAATCCACATGGATATCACGGGCAAACTGGGCAACGAACATCAGTATGTCATTGTCACGATTGATGCTTTCACGAAGTATGTGATGTTCTATTACGCCAACAACAAAAGCCCTCAAAGCACACTTGCTGCTCTGAAACGCACTGTACACTTGTTTGGTACACCTGTCCAAATCATCGTCGATGGAGGAAGGGAATTTCTGGGAGAGTTCAAAGACTACTGTGACAGATTTGGAATGAATATCCATGCTATCGCGCCAGGAGTCAGCCGAGCGAACGGACAGGTTGAAAGATTAGTAGCAACACTGAAGAATGCATTAATCATGATGAAAAATTATGAAGTTGAACCATGGCATACTACACTCGATGCGCTTCAATTAGCAATGAATTGTACAGTCCATCGTGTAACTGGCGTCGCTCCCCTTACGCTCATCACACAACGTCGTCACTGCGTTCCGCCGGAACTTCTAAACATGGTGGATATTGATGAAGCAACGGTTGACATCGAAGCGCTCACTCAACATGCACAACAGAAGATGATACAGTCTGCAGAACAGGGCAGACAGCGCTTCAACAAACGGAAAGCGAAAATTCATCCATTCCAAAGAGGTGATTATGTGTTGATCAAGAATAACCCTCGGAACCAGACTTCACTAGATCTTAAATTCAGTGAACCGCATGATATCTGTAGAGTTTTAGAAAATGATCGATACTTGGTGAAGAAAGTGGTCGGCAGAGGCCGCCCACGCAAGTTCGCTCATGACCAACTTCGCCGTGCTCCGCAACCCGGTGATAAACAGACCGTATCGGCGCATGGAGATACATCTACACCAAAAAACGCAGAACCAGTGGACCCCGTGCCATCAACTTCACGAGGAGGACAGCCTGCACATCACGTCGAAGACACCAGAGACGCAGATGAAATATCATCAGAATAAATTGTGAGTATTTCAACAAAATTCTTATTATTTTCATATAAACCTTTGAATAACAATATAAATCTACGAGATCCTCCGAGAATCTACGAGACCCGACGAGAAATCTACGAGACCGTCCGAGAAATCTACGAGACCCGCCGAGAAATCTACGAGACCCTCCGAGAAATCTACGAGACCCTACTAACATTTAAATCATAAACCATAGTGCAACGTAGGTTGCCTACGGATACCAATCTCAAAGAAATACCATAATTTGTTTCAGATTTAGAAGACGATCACGATCTACATTCAGGCTGGTGCAGAGCGCGTACCGCCTGTCAGAATGGCCGTATCGGCGCAAAATCAACATTAATACCGGCGTGAAGGCGTAACCGAGCGTCGAATAAATTATCATTGATTATTTTAGGTTCAAATAACGTTTGATTGCTTATTTGAATATTTAAGTTGATAAAAATCGCTCAAATGACTATTTGATTATTTTTACTCATTTTATTAACTAAAATTATTAAAATCTAATTAATCTGTACTTCTAAATTCATTTTATGATTTGTTAAATAAAAATAAGAATGCAATAACAAACAATAAACAAAGACAGTCTATTGACTTAGTCAATAGACTCTAACCGAAGATTCGTATAAATAGGACCGCCCGACCGCTTACAATTCCTTGTCCGTTCTTCTCCACGTAGGCTTTTCCGAACGGATGGTAGAATCACTTTATCAGATCCGGCCTTTGCCATCCCCCAAGCGACGCCCTGAGCCGAGGTCCGACCCCAACTGGGGTAGCCCTTAGTGCTGTCGCTTTAGGTTTAGAAACTTTAAGCCTGGCCGGAGGCTACATAGCTTAGTCTCCACAGGTTAGTCCGGTTAAGCAGAGGACGGCTACTTTGGCCGAACTGCGAGACGCCACGCATTAAAAAAAAAAAAAACGCTTACAATTCATTCTAAGTCGAGTCGTCGGACGGTACGGAGCTCCGGAATATTGTGAGTCATTCTTTATTTTTGATAACTATTTATTGTGTGCCATTCTGTGTCATTATTGTGTGCTATCTACCAGCAAGAATATAAGTTGATACTCTTGAAGTGAAGTCTTTCATTTTCAACATGAGTAACCATCACCAGCATCAACACCAAGATGGTAATGGAGATAGTGACGTCAGCATTGCTGACGTCACTCTTTTTAAAAATAACCAGGGGGCCCGTCCCCCGTCATATATTATCAACGGCGGCGGAGGCACCTTTGTTTAACTTTTTGTCTTTTAAAGATGGCGGGTGTAAGCGGATTAATAAGTCAGGAAGATTAGAAGCCTGTATGTGTAAGTATAAAATGTATGTATGGATATAATGTAAGGATTTTATCTCAAAAATTAGTCTGATTTTAAATTGTAAGAAGCACAAATAAAATATTTAAGTATAACAATACTTAAATATTGTATTTGTTTTTTTCTAGTATATTCATTGTTTTAAGCATCATACATTATATAATCAATTGAAATAATTATATTTTTTTGAGTATGAATGTGCGTCACCCATATGTATGCTTAGTAATAGGTGGATAGATTTTATGAAAGACTAGCTACCACCCGCGGCTCCGCCCGCGTTGTAGTACTTCTCCAAATATCTTTATTCTGATGTATAAGCTCTACCTATTTCTGTAAAGTTTCATAAAAAATCCGTTCAGTAGTTTTTGCGTGAAAGAGTAAAACATCCATCGATCCTCACAATTTTTTATATTTATTATAGTAATTAGATAAGATGATTTAGATAGAAAGTGTCTATACAGATGTCACCGCAAATAGAGATGCTTATAATAAGAATAAATACTGCGCCTGCGCCGATCCCGAAGTAAACTGGGATATAGGAGAATGATGATGATGAACAGAAATTAAAAAAACGTTTTACAAAAAAATACAACGATTTCCAAAAAAATACTACAAAGTGAAAAATCACTTCAATTACGGAAGTCGGTGCCAAAAAACGAAGAAACAAAAACAAAAACACCGACTTTCGTAATTTGTCCCGTGTTTTGTGAGTGTTTTTTGGAAGAAGGTTGTATTTTTGTATTATTAATTTTTTCCTTTTTTGTTGTGGTACCTAATAAGCAAGTACTAAAATAAGATATCTATAATGCACACAGTTATGCCAGAATAGATTACCCGAATAACATAAAACTTGAACATAACCGGTTAAATGAGAGTGTAACAGGTTGAATTGTACACATCTGCGTACTCCTTTAGGGTGTACTGGTGTGATGTTATGTTATGAAATAGCGTAACCAATAAAAAAGACATGCGATTGCAGCAATTTCGAGAGATTTGCCATTGTTTATTAAAGAGTTATGTTGTATATCACCGAAGTTCTTCATCTGATCTTCACCAAATCTAAATGGGACCACATGACAAGCACCAGTTTTCATATACAAAAGGAATCATTGGTTCACCTAGTAAAACGTTTTGAGGTGATACACATAAAAAGTTCAGTCGCATAGATAACCTCCTCCTTTTTTAAATTGGTTAAAATAAAGAAGGAACTTACCTGGATAATAAGCTCGTTTCCCAAGTAGCAGTAAATGTAGGCATTAATAAGTGCAATGACCAAGTACGCTAGGAACGTAATCAGCAGAGTTATTTGTTGTACACCGACCTAAAATAAAATACTTATTTTATAAATTCAAATATTTTTATTTGTAGTGCATAGGTAAATAAACAGAGGTCAATATTAATACAATGAACGCTATGTCTTGCCGTCAACGGCATACAAATATTAATTGGTAACAAATATTAAAACATTCAAAATCAATAAATAAAAATTGTCATAAGATTACAATTTGTCTTCAAAATTAGAAAGAAAGTTACCGCGGCCCTGGCACAAGCAACTGAAAGAACACTGGTGTTATTAAACTAGTAAAGATGGTGGCGGTGTCTTAATAGCCATTTTGAAAACTTTAAAATCATGTCGAGCATCTCGTCTTGAAAGCGATATCGAGGATTTAAGGGTTATTATTGATGTAGAATCCTCGCAAAATAATAAAAAGAAATTGTACATTTGTGGAGTCTATCTTCCACCTCCCCTACATCGTGATACATTATTGCATTATACCTCCAATGCCCAGAAAGTCTTAGATAAAAATGTAGACGCTAATCTTAGGCGATTTTAAACTTAGTAATATCTCGTGGGTTTTAAAAGATAAATTATTATTTTGCTGATTGTAAAAACTCTGAAAACAACGCTTTATTGATAGAATTTATGACTTACAATGCTTTGAATCAATTCAACCCTATTATCAACAGTAAATCATACATTTTAGACCTTGTACTTAGTAACATATGTTTAGAGAAAATCATACGGTGCAATATCGCGCTGTCCAAGGAGGATCCGCTACGCCCATAGACTTCTTTTTGCCAATTTTAGCAGACTGTCACCTAGAACCATTGACCTCTATTATACAAGTACGCTGGACTATATACTATATGAAATGACAGTTGATTTTAGTGCTGATTCAAAGCGCCCCACTCGAGCGTATCAGCAACTAAAATTGACACATTTAGAGATAGGATACTACCGATATTTCTAAAAATTAGGTAATACTAATACATTTGACTGGAAATATTATAATATTGTAACTAATATATCAGTATTAGTGATATTTTTAAATTACACTAATATCAAAATAGTAGTCTTGGCAAGGCGTATCACTCATTTACTGTAGAGTCTTCTCGTAGTATGTTGGAACTAAATATCTCATATTGGTATTGGTGATGAATGTTAAATGAATGCCTAATAATCAGTAATAATATGTTCAAAAGCGATGTGTAATACTAAATTCTAGAATCATCATCACGATTATCCACAGCCCGACTTCGCCCACTGCTGAGCACAGGCCTCTCTCTTGTACCAATCACCACGTTCTTGAGCCTTATTATTATATAAACAAATGTTTTAAAGTCAAATAATCTATTATCTGCATCTGAAACAGAGTTAAAGTCTTCACCTTGCTGGAATGCGATACAACTCTTATTTGCACCTTAACACTACAGAGACAGGATCTCAGCGATGAGAGCGAGAAATACGTCCGTTGTAAATGATTATCCATCTCATTTATTATTATTATTATATAAATGGTGTTCCCTTCACGAACCCGATGGGCGCCAACCGAGTGAATCCGGATGATTGTAAGTATTAACTAACTAGTGTGCGAGGAGATACTTGCTCAAATATACTGGTTTTAAGGATAAGTTGTTAGCCTATCCCCGGTATTTAAATCTCACTGATCTGACAGTAATTTGCTATAACTTTACTAGCACGCTATCCACTACTTTATAGCTTGCAATCTAACTGAAAATATTTTTCAGTTAACCTATACAGCAATTATTCTATTACTTAAAAATTAATCATAATAAAAGTAACTGGTTTTTTTTTTCTCTTACGTATTAAATTATTCTCACGATCGATAAAGCCCATAAAAGTATTTTTTACCGAAGGCTGTGTCCCATGTCTAATATTAGTTCCATGGACTCTCACGTTAGGTCACGTTGCTATCAGGGCCAAAATGGCGAAAATCAAATGTCTTCATTTTGTCATCGATAATATGAAGTCCAGCGTACTTGTATGATAGAGGTCAGTGCCTAGAACCCAAGCATGTATCGAAACCTAACTTTTTTAAGGCTGACTACGAAAAGGTTCAAAGTCGTTTAATTATTATTTATTTATTAGTTAATGTGTTCTATAGAATCTTAAGAAACACAATCTTTGAGACGATTCCAATTAAACAAATGACGAATAAGAATTACCCACTATGGTACCCGGGAGACCTCATACGGCTTTTAAAAGAAAAGTACAAATATCATGTTCATTTTAAAAAATATAAAAATCCACTAGATTAATTAATTAATTAATGATGATTAATAGGATTAATTTATTAGATTGGGTTAAGCTCGCCTGTGTACATAAGTTCCTTCCTTTTGTATTTTAAATGTATATTTTGTGTACAATAAAGAATATGAATAGATTTGTTAGCATTTGAAAGATTAAGGGATGACTGTAATACACTTAGAGCAACCTCTTACAAAACGTATATTTCTAGCCTAGAAGATGGAATATCTAAGAACCCAAAATTATTCTGGACCTTTATTAAAAATAAAAGAAAAGGTAGTAGCACATACCCGGCTCAAATGTTCTTTGAAAACAAAGAAGCAAATAATGGTGAAGACATTTGCAATTTGTTTGGTGAAAATTTTGCTCAAGCTTTCAGCTGTCCGACAGCAGTTCCAGCTCAGTCTATGCCAAACACTAATCCTAACGTATCTTCCTCTGCATTTTGTTCATTATCTATTGATTCTAGAGAAATCTATAAAGGCTTAAAAGGATTAGATGAAGCTAAGGGTACTGGCAGTGATGGTATTCCGCCAGTCTTTATCAAACGCTGTGCTAAGGCCTTAGTCGAACCTCTACACAGAATATTTAGTAGATCCTTAC
This sequence comes from Orthosia cruda, assembly GCA_964057195.1. Lineage (NCBI taxonomy): Eukaryota > Metazoa > Arthropoda > Insecta > Lepidoptera > Noctuidae > Orthosia > Orthosia cruda. The sequence continues at coordinate 29,665,327 of OZ059827.1, forward strand.
AAGCAGGCGTCTTTCCACATAAATGCAAGAAAGCTATAGTCGTACCTATTTTAAAGTCTGGAGAAAAACACTTTGTTGCCAACTATAGGCCTATCTCAATTTTAGTAACTTTTGGCAAGGTATTTGAAAAAATCATTAGCAAACATCTCATGTGGTATCACAAATTACTGAGTACCAACACGGCTTTATTAAATCCAGATCTATCACCACTAACCTTCTGTGCTTCACTTCTGCTTTATCTGATTGTCTCGATAAACGTATCCCAGTAGACACAATTTACACAGATTGTATTAAGGCGTTCGACAAAGTCGACCATACCCTCCTTGTTAAAAAACTGGGTCAACTTAGAATAGACGGTACATTGATTAACTGGTTTGAATCATATTTATATAATAGGCATTCGAGGGTAGCCGCAAACGGTAATTTCTCCAAAGAATATAGAGCCACGTCGGTCATTCCGCAGGGATCATATTTGGGACCTATTTTGTTCAATATTTTCATAAACGACATAACACTATGCATCAAACATGAATTTTTTTATTTATTTGCGGATGACCTTAAAATCTTGAAACCCATTCAGAGTAATCAGGACGCTTATAAGCTACAAGAAGACATCAACTGACTAACGCTCTGGTGTAAAGAAAATAATATGTCATTAAATATAAGCATTAAGCATTCACGCGAAATAAACATCCACAACCTAACAAATATTTTATTGAAGGAGTCCAATTAAAGAAACTATGTGTTGTCCGTGATCTAGGAATTCAGCTCGACAGTGCACTTAAATTTGATGTCCATATCTTAAACATTGTGTCAAAGGGTTTCAAAATACTAGGGTTTTTTATCCGGAATTGCAAAGAATTTAAGCGATCCTCAACAAAAATTAAGCTATTTAACACCCTTGTTCGCCCGATATTGGAATACAGTTCAGTCATTTGGAACCCACATTACGATGTCTTTATTAAACGCTTAGAGAGTGTTCAAAGACGTTTTCTTTATCATCTCAGTTATGGTGATCATTTAGCAAAGCATATAACGAGTTACAAAGAAAGGATGAAACATTACCAGATTAAAACATTGTCTAGCTAGACGAAAGGAATTAATAGATTTAATATTTTTACACATAATTATTAACGGGTCCATTGGCTGTATCGAACTCCTGAACTCCATAAATATAAACATACCCAACCGCATCCCAAGAAAAAAAGCTTTCAATCTATTGGAAATACCTTACTCAATAACCCATCTCGGTCACTATGCCGCTGTAAACAGACTCTGTAGGCATTATAATACTTTGTCGAAAACTTGTGACATTGACATTTGTGAGCCATAGCCTAAATTTAAAAAGTCATTAGTTGAGGTTCTGTGAGTTTTTATATTTAAGTTAGTCTATAGTTTTATGTTTCAGATTTAAATTTAATTTTAAAGTTTATTTTAAAAGTGCTTTGCCCTCTGTAACTAAATTTTCTTCAGTTCAGTTTACCATTATGTTTTTATTTTAATATTGTTTAATCTATAAGGTGTTTGTAAAAAGTATATATAAATTTTGCTACTTTTGTAGATTTTTTGCCGTCTGGTTTGCCATAATGTAGGTAAAGCCCAGGTTAATTATATATAAGGAGAGTTTTTTTTTATTTTCATAAGTATGTCATGTTTTGATTACTTTTTTTCTTTTTATATGTTTTACAATTTTCAATAAGAGTTTATATTTTATTTTCTATTTAGTCGATAATCCAAAATGCATGCTGTGGCCTCCTATAATTGAGGGAGTGCTTCGTTACTTCATATTGATGATATTTTGTATTTTTTGTGTACGTCTTTCGTTGGAAGTCCTGAATAATTAAATAAATAGCACATATCTCTCTATAGCGACGTTTCGATATCAGTGTTTGAAACAGATGCAAGTTTGTGTTTGCGAGTACTGCTGTCTCGTAGAGGTACATACAAGGCAAAGTAAGAAGTTTATATTTAACAAATAATGGACTTCAACTATCAGTCTTTTTCAGCCCAAACACAGCACGTACATACCTCTTTCGAGCATTGAAAGCAATGTTTTTATCAGTGGAATTTCCCCAATACATTATTGCAAAACATACGTTATTCTGTATTTTAAAGTGAAATAGAACTATTCGCAGTTCAGAATTGAGTCCAATCATTTAAATGACACGAGAGTCTGACATCTGACAGCAATAACGATTGTCAATTATGTATTATAAAAACTAAAAAAAAACAAGATATCTAACCCAAAACTGTATTAGGAGTATCTACTGAATCGGTTGGGGATAACTATTTTAAAATTCAGTTATTTATTTTGTTTTATTTTATAAATTTTACGAAAACTTACAGATAATACAGCAATGCGCAGAAAAAAACATACACGTAAAAGCCAATTAAAAGTATCCACCCATACAAAAGTTGCCATAAAATACACATCAGCGAGAGCAAAAAATACCGCCAAACTGCACTGGACCCGCGTGGTGGATTACGGCCCATTCCCTTTCATAGAGAGGAGGCTTGTGTCCCAGCAGTGGAAAAATTAAAAAGGCTTATGATGAGACCAAAAAAAAAGAGAGCAATTGTTTTCTACATATCAAAGAAACACTTACTCAATTTAATTTTTAGGTTTTTAATCTTAGTATCGAACAAATCTAGATCAAAATCCCGACAAACCACATTAAACAGCAGTAGTACAGCAGTTGCATGATTTGACCTATATATGCTAACGAACCAGCCTAGTAAAATTAAAGCTTGTAAAATATCCAAAATGTATGCAGTTGTTATCCGCTTAGCGCTACTTTACGTGGTCAATCCTTAAAATTTTTGGACTGTCCTAGAATAGAATGTTACTCATTCTAGAAGTAAGCACTTATTAATAAGACATATCGACTTCTATAGTTCGGGTTTGTAGAAAGTTTTCTTCACAGAAAACGTACTATAAAATTGTCTTAAAAGCATAAGTGACACTACTTATGCTTATCTTAATATTAAAACTCGATTTGCCCCTCTAAATTTGTGTTTCCCAACATTATATTACTCATCTTCTTTACAACTGAGGTTGCCTTGTTTCAGTGAAATTGGAATCCAATAATTCATATAAGAGTAAATCCCCTATTTAGTCTTTCCGGAAATAAAGGTTCTATTGAAACGGGCCCTTAATTGTATACAAAGAGAGCTTTCCAGCAGTACCCAGAGTTAAAATTAATTGAAATACAATATTTCTATTTATACATCGGATTTTACGAGAATTTGTTATTTTTTGTTTGTTTGTATTATGGGTACACTTTTGCTCAACCTCTCGATGAATTCGGGCGTGATTTTTCGTTATATTTGTTAAGCGCTTCCATTACGTTTAACAGTGCTATCCAGCCTACGAGTCCACCATAAGCTATCCTAGAAACTCTCGGTTATGAAACGCCAATATATAAAAAAAAATACATTTATGATTTTTATCAATAACGGTATGTACATGTTTGATTAAACGAACGGGATTTCATTAAAAGGCTTAAAGTTAATAAATAAAATGTTTTTTTGGAGAACTTCAGTAAACTGGCTACGTGTTTCGTTTTCACCTAATATTTCAGGATTTTTATTTCGAAAACTTAAAGGTTTGCCTACAAGACTGCCAGCAGTGTCGGACCGGGGCTAGTACGTACGAGTATTGACCATTGGTTGATAATTTTGGCCAGCTCGTCCCGCCATCTTCTAGTTGGTCTATCGGGAAGCCAGGGATCCACATTGTACTTAATTTGGCCCACAGTAGCGCCTGCGAAACTGTAGACATGACAATGTACATTTATACATACATAAAATCACGCTTTTTTCCCATGGGAGTAGGCAGAAACTACACAACGCCACCTGCTACGATCCTTACATACTTCTGAGCGAGCTGCGGAGTGTCGCTCAGCTACGCTGAATGTACATTTATGTTAAACCTAACAATCGCGTGGGTTTATAACATGGAAATGTACTTACCACAGTCACCATAACTGCGTTCAAACATAACTCTACAGTAACTGCCAGGTTCTGAACTAGGAAATATTCTTTGAAAATATTTTCCATTTTCATTGAGTATCTGTAATTAACATTCACATTAACATGTTTGGTTAAAAAACCTATGCAAGCGAAGATAATTTTGTTCGGAACATCATAATTATGGAAGGGAAATGAAAGAGAAAGTAGACTGAGATGACGACTAAAGATGTGAGTTCACCGCGAGACTGAGGCACGCGACCGAGGTAGGAGACGCGCGACACCACTTGTCCTTAGGCTTTGTATGGGAGTGAGTTAACGCGCGATACCGGGTCACGCGGCCGCGACGCTTGATGTGGCAGAAGACCGCTAGCTGGTCTCGCCCACGGACGAGTGGTGTCGCGCGTCATGCTCGAAATCCCCGAACATTTTGTCATTTAAAAATTAAATAACTTTCTTTTGATTGACTTCCATATTGGAAACAGTATTTTTTTGACCTCTAGTTGTACATCATCGTTGATAGCCAATCTTTGTTTATTTTTATAATAATGATATGACATCATATCGTCGTATTCTTCTTCCTACAATAGTAATTAGATACGTTAGCTTTCCATTGCAATGTGGAATAATAATTTTCAACAATATAACTGATTTTAACCTAAAATCGAGGGAGAGTTTGTGTGCGACACATGTCTCGGTCTCGCGTCACGGTCGCGCGGTGAACTCGCACCTTAACGTTTACACTAGTCGATCTTTCTTCCATCAAAAGTAGACTGGCGATTACTCCAAAATAAAAAAAAATATATCAATTTGTCTCATCATTGTCTAGCCCTGTATGGCAACAAAAAAGAAAAAAAATATATATTTGAAAGTTATGAGCGTCGAAAGTTCAACACTAATTTTAAAGCATCTTTGGGCGGTAAATAAATACCATAAGAAGAAGAAAATAGCAAGACGGCCTCCATACAGGGATAGATTAGTAATTCAATAATGCAAATAATTTTATTTTGAAAATATGTATTTAGTCGTTTTTTCATGATATCTAGACTCCCAAAGGTCTGTTTAAATAATTTCGCGCGCTCGTTTTAGCCCTAAATCGTCATCAATTTCGATAGAAATTTGCAAAAGTGCCAATTTGTACGTGAACTACCATCTTACTGCTCATTACAGCATCTATCTGTTTTCTTTTGCACGTGTTGTCGGCGAGGTTAAAATGCATGCTATCTCATAGCATGCTTTTTAACCTCGCGCACAAAATAGTTCGTGCCGTCGACTAGGGGAACCTTAACAGAGAAACATAAAGCAGAAGACATCGCACGCTTAATAATAAACCAGAATATGTCAAAAATTAAGGATTCCCACTTTAATTAATAAAACGAACTAACTTCGACTGAAGAATCTATAGGTACGATCCCGCCATGCGAAACAAACCAAAATGGTCGATTATTAGTTCACCCCTCTCTTTTCTACAAAAGCGCGCGACAATTGCTTTCATGCAATAAAGAATCATTTAGTGATGCGGTGACCGTGATATGAGATAGATGTCGTTGTTTTGTGACACCGGTGGAGTAAGGTGAAATAATTCTGTTTATTTTCAAACGCAGGAGGGACTATTACACTTCTTTTTTTTTTCTAAACAAGCATGTTTCGTTTTACTTCATTTTAGTTGAATATGCTTTTATAATACAGCATGTACTATTTAGACTTGTTGCAGTTTATCTATTATATTTTTATAGATGAGAAAGATTGCGTATTAGTGCGTTTTAGTATAAAATTATTACTTATATACGAGAAGCAATCCATTTTATATCACTTTATCACCAAAACCATCGATAGATTTAAATAATACTTGTGTTTATTTCGGTTTACGTTTTAAATGATCCTAAAGTCTAAAGTTGCCCTAGTAATAGCTGAAGTTTATTACAAAATGTCCTTTCAATTTATTTTAAATACTCATTAATAAAAAGTATTCAATTTCTAGTTTCATAGTTTTAAGCCTGAAGATGACGTCTGCAAATAGGAAGCAGCGATGCCTAAAACTTCTTATGATGAGTAATAATGCTCGATGTACTGATACGCATCTTATGATAAGTAAAACTACTGGATGTACTGATACGGATAATTGTAAGCTATTCGAAATAAAAGTAAGTAAATAACCTCGAACCGAAACCGAAAAAACGACACCAAAGTCGATCAAAAGTCAAAGTCATATTGACTGTTTTCTTTGACTATCGCGGTGTTGTGCACTCGGAATTCTTGCCGGAAGGTCAAACGGTAAATATAATTTGAGTGTTCTGCGGTGTTCAAGATAGAAAATTAGACGAAAAAGGCCAGAGTAGTGAAAAGAAATTCTTGGATTTTGTACCACGATAATGCGCACAAGCTGGCATTCTGAACGAATTTTTGACCAAAAACTCACCAAATACCATCGAACCACCTTTTTCACTAGATATTGCTCCAGCCGACTTCTTTCTTTTTCTTAAACTCAAATTACCACTTCGTGGCACCCGTTTTCATTCGGCAGACGACATAAAGGAGAATTCGCGGTGAGAACTTAACTGGATAACGGAAAAGACGTTTAAAAAGTGTTTTGATGATTAGATTATTCGTTGGCGTAAGTGTATCGTTTCTGAAGGAGCATACTTTAAAGGTGATATTTTTTTATTTTTTTTAACTTTCTTTCTTGCGATATTTGTTTGTCTTACGAAAATTCAACAGCGGACCAAAAACAAGGGCTTAGAGAAAAATATGACCAACATCATGAGGAAAAGATACTGAGTAGAAATGAAAAAAAGCTAGACCGAAAAAATATTACTGAAAATAACAAAGTATATTAATAAGACCTGCAAGCTGTTTTACAATGACTAAGTGGAGACACGTCAGCGTTCTACTATAAGTCCAAACTCAATAGTTACAACTTGACAGTAACTAATCTTAAGCTGATAAAAAAGGCGCTTTTGTATCTGTACACAGCTATTGTTGGATGGAATCGGATGCAAAGCGTGGCTCGATCGAAATAGGTACATGCATTTGGAAATACTTGGAGGAACCATTAAACATTATTTTTTATTCTGATAATAATTAAGCGGGTCAGAATAAACATATATATTTTGAGTAGTCACAATTTCCGAGACTGAATAACAATAATAGGTAAAACCTACTTAGTTCTGTTGATTCTAATTAATGTTGGTAGATGTACCAATTACAAGTAAGTATATAAGAAGTTTTTATTCTTTTGTATTAAAATGTTTATTATTCTTTAGCATAATTACGTAAAGCTAGATCTCTTAAGCATTTTGTGATGACTTCTACGTTAGTTACTAAGTACAAACAATTATAAGTTCTTCATCATCATCATCATTTCAGCCGATAGACGTCCACTGCTGGACATAGGCGTCCCCCAGGCATTGCCACATTGACCGATCCCGTGCGTCTCGCATCCAGCGCCTTCCTTAACCTTAACCAGGTCATCGGTCCACCTAGTAGGAGGCCTTCCAACGTATCGTCTTCCGGTTCGCGGTCGCCATTCCAGAACTTTTCGGCCCCATCGGCCATCCGTTCTGCGAGCAACTGCCACTTAAGTTTGGCAATTCTTCGGGCTATGTAGGTAACTTTGGTTCTCCTGCGGATATCATCATTTGTGAAGTGATCACGCAAGGAAATTCTGAGAATAGCCCTCTCCATTGTCCTTTGGGTGACTTTAAGCTTTCTGATAAGGCCCATTGTGAGCGACCACGTCTCGGTCCCATATGTGATCACTGGCAACACATACTGGTCATAGACTTTTGTCTTGAGACACTGCGGTAAATTGGACGAGAAGATACCACAATATATGCAACTTCCCGAACGCCGCCCAGCCGAGTCGGATTCGATGGTATACCTCTTTCTTGAAGTTCGATCTACCCAACTGGACCGTGTGTCCCAGGTAGACATAATCATCTACAACTTCGAGTGTAGTCTCCGATCTTGATAGGAGTGGGTGTTACATAGGCATTCACCATGACCTTGGTTTTGTCTATGTTCATTTTAAGACCTACTCTTTCGGAAGCTCTACTGAGGTCATCGAGCATTTTACTGTGGCTCTCCATGGTCTCACCCATGACCTTGTCGTCGGCAAACTGAAGGTGAGTGATGTACTCGTCATTTACGTTGATGCCAAGCCCCCTTCAGTCCAGAACCTTGAAGACATCCTCCAGTGCAGCAGTGAACAGTTTTAGAGAAAGGATGTCTCCCTGTCTCACGCCACGCTAGAGAAGGATTGGTTTCGAGGTCTGATCCTGAAGACGAACTGACATGGTGCAGTTTTTTTACAAACACTTCAACACCTCAATGTATCGGTAGTTGATTTGGCACCGTTGGAGAGACTGCAGTACAGGCCAAGTCTCGATCGAATTGAAGGCTTTCTCGTAGTCCAGAAACGCTAAACAGACAGGCGGGTTATACTCTTCGGTCTTCTATATAACCTGCCACAGCGTATGTATGTAGTCTACGGTACTAAAGTCTTTTCGGAATCCGGCTTGTTTGGGAGGCTAGAAATCGTCAAACCTGTATAAGTTTCTATCACGACTGATTATTATAATTACTGTTGTTATAAGGTTAAGAAAGCAGATACGATAAAACTTAAAATATAAAATGTTATTTTACAATAACAAATATAAAAGTGTTTTGCGAAATATTTCTGTATTTTTAATTCCGTTTTACTTTAAAAGTGTAATAAGTATTAAACATTTATTCGATTATATTATTTATTGATACTAAACTGAAATATAAAATATTAGTTTACAAACATTTTGAAAATTGATCATTATTTTTTATACTAAACTGACCTAAGTCGAAACTTTAGAAAATAAACTTAATTTATTAATTTAATATAAATAATACAATTAAACTATTATGTCAGTTATATACGCTATACATCTCTCTACAATTTAAGACCAATAAAATAAAAATAACACCGTAAACACGTGAAAACCATCAAAAAGTTTTCAACAAGGTAGAAACTCAAAACTTTGACCGCGATTTCCCAAAAAAGTGATTTTTTGTCTAATTCCGGTTTATTATTAAGCGTGCGACATGTTGCATCGACCCCAAATAAATTAGTATATAGGCAAGAGTATGATGAAGAATCAAAATAGTAGTACCAAAAAGAACACAGATCCATTAATTACATCAATTAATGTTCCAAACATAATAAAACCAAATGTAGTCGTACCCTATTAATAATAATATTAGCGTTCATTTATCAGAAGCGAACGTGAGTTCATTACAAATCGAGAGATAGATTTCTATGTACACTATTGACGACTGTTTACCAGTGTTGAAACAGTTACTTATCCTTCAGCTATTAGAAATAAATTGTAATGGAAATCTAAGCTCAACTTCAATAGAAAAATAAACAGTTCAATACTTTACCCCATCAAACGGATATGCTTCTTTATAATCTTCTTGAATTTCATCCTTGTCACCATTTCAGCCTCCTTCCGATACTGTAAATTTCCTAGCTCTTTATGCAAATGTATCAGCTGATCACACAAGTACATTATCATACTGCAAACCAGACCCTGCATTGCAAACGCCCTGCATAGTCCAGGAAACACGCAGAACGCTAGAATTTGTAGCGACAGTATCAAATTCATTGTGCTCTCCATTGGATCGAATGGCAACCAAGCTTCTATAGACATTGTCCCTTCATATAGAGCCAGAAGGCTAAAAGCTCCAACCACAGCAGCTGTCATTCCTGTTATAATGATCACGTAATTTGCCATCAGCTTCTTCCGTTCTTCAGTAACTTCGTCACCAGAACTCTCAATTTCGTCTATGAGGTCTCTGAGTTCATTCCTCTTGATCAAAAATATGATCGTTTTGAAAAAGAAGTTGTATACAACCAGACATTTATCCAAATTAGAGAACACAACTATGAGGTCATCTTTATGCTGGTAAGTTCCAATACCAGCTAAGATAAGAAAAGTAATAGTGAGGGTATGGATAAATAATTCGTAGATTTTGTAAAAGAATTTTTGGTTTCTGGTGAGTGTTTTTTCCGGCCATAACCCGACGAAGAAAAGGTATTTGATGTTGAATGAAAAGAAGCCATCATCGATCAAATAGAAACGGTCTAGTACGGAGAGCGACATTTTGCAAATGACCACGACGATTCGTTTGTAATGAGTGTAATGGTGCGGTCACATTGCTTGTTAATTTTTCTAGTTATAAAGCTTTAATTGAATATGTATGCGTTTTTTATTTAGTTTGATATACCCACAATATCGAAGCGAATCAAAACTAATAATATGAATAGTTAAACGATTGCTTGTTGAAGGAACTCTCCGAAAGTATTAGTCAACTCACACTATCGCATGCCAGTGAAGTTAGCAGATCATATTTTCATATGACTTTTTTTCTAGGAAAACCGAAAGAACCATGTAAAAACATATGAGGAACTGTAGAACGATTCGGCATGCAAATATAACTAGCTTCTTTTTATGCTCTGCTGGTGCATTATCTGCCAAGTTCACGCAGACCACTATCGCTGAATGCAATAGATCTTTACCCTTAAAAATGCGTGATTCATGTGGATAGACCACGGTAACGAAGTCACGGTAAAAAGCTAGTGAGATACAGTGTCCGACTCAACGTAATAAACCATTGAAAAGAGGAACACGTTTAGAAGATATAGGTATGTAGTCTAGACGGGGCATGGAATGTTAAAAAAGGCTTTATTGAAATTCAACCCGAAGCAGGAGATACGAGGATTCAAGTAACTATGCGAAAGTCACGTGTAAGCGTATAAGTCAATTTTATATAATTGCATAGTAAAAAAGTCTAAATCTGTCTTGTTATCCATTTATAATCGTTTTGTATACGTCTTGTCGAACATGATGTTTATTGTGGCTTTCTATAAAACGACCCATGTTCAACAAAATATACCCCTCAGGCAAGATTGCCTTCAAACATTTTGCCTTTACTTTTCGTATAACATTGTGAGCCATCCTTTTCCTTATGTTATGTGGAACTTGAATTGTTTGAAGACAATTTGACATAAGTTCCACACTGTGCTCGAACTTCATAAAGTTCATTTTGGAGTGTAAGCAAAGTTGCTGAACGTTCGGCCATTTTGCTCTACAGACTATGTCCGCCAATGTGTAGCAAGCTTTGTCATGAAGTTTGCACAAATTGTGCAACTTTGGACTTGTATTTCTTCGGTTATAACTGCTTATTTCCACATGCTCGATCTCTTTCTTGTTTGAACGTTAGAGAAGGAGGGAGAGAAGACTTTGTAGACTCTAAATGACAAATTATGGCTACGTAATGTCATAACTATAAAACAATTGACTAACTAGTTTGCTAAAGGGCAGGTTAGCTTCTTAGGAATTATTTGTGATTGATATATTTAGTCGTTCATGAGCAATTTATTTGTTTCAAAGGTCAGTAAATTCATGATTCAATGTCTAGGTTATATGGTTTATGCGGCCTATTATTGGTATGGCGCACATTTTCATTTGTTTCTAAATTCTATTTATTCATCATTTGTTTCTGATCTACATCTGGGACATTATTTATAGGATCATCCTCTTAACCAATTATTTAATTGGTGTAACACACATTTTTCTTTCAATCAAGTCACAAATACAAAAATCAAATTTTGTTCAACCTTTTGCCGATGGTACATAAATATAAATTCCATATTTTACAAGCTCTCCTTCTAGTTTTATCTATTCAAAATAACTAAGTATATGCGATTCTTTGAAAGTTTCTATTGAAGAGGAAATTTCCTCTTTTAAAATGTTTTACAGTTGCGTGCACTTTACAGCAACACTTTGGTTTAAGCTGGTAGATTTTTAAAAGTGGGCAAACTTAAGAGCTTGGCGGGCTGTGAGAATGAAGTGAGGAACAAAAGTAATTTTTAGCAATATTTACGTCCTTATCAGAATCTCGAATTACAATTGAAATCTTTTCATTGCAGGACTCAATGACGTTGTCTTGCGTTACGAAGAATTTTCTGTAGACCCAATTTGAATAATCAAAACAGCGTTTTGTGCTTTCAATCGGTCTACCATCAACTCTAAATTATAAAATAAGATAACATCTACTACAGACAAATAAAATGGTTGAAGCTGTACCTATTACCTTCTTCTTCCACCTGCCACTTCCTGTTACTCGGGGTCGGCTTGCCTGGTCATGAGGCGCCACTTGTTCCGCTGATAAGCATTGTCAGTAGATAGGCCCCACATCTTCATGTCCTATTTAGCTGTACCTATTACCGAAATAAATATATAACACTTAAGCTTTGCCCCCAATCCCTCACCCGTTCGATACAAGAGTTAACAGTCAACATGAAGCAATGGCTGCGGTTAGAGAAATGCATCGTCACTCTAAAAGCGTAGAGTGCTCTCCGAGCCACTTATATTGAGAATTTTGGAACTGTCTCTACTATTTGTTCTCGTGATGTTTGCTGTTCAGTTTTACTTTACTAGTAAAACGAACATAACGTCACGCAAAGAGAGGTTTGGTACATCGACTTTTCAACTGTTACTTCAGCCTCATGCAATAGCATCATCATCAGTCTATTAAAATTAATTTTCCCTCTGGGCGAAAGGAGGCCTGTGTCCCTGACACAGGCCTCCTTTTTTTTGGGAGGGAATGGGCCGTAATCACCGACCTCTAACATACAAATACGCTGGATTTCATACTATCGATGACAAAATGAAGACATTTAATTTTCGCCATTTTGGCCCTGATAGGAACGTGACTTCACGTGAGCGTCCATGGAACTAATATAAGAGATGGGACCCAGCATTCGGTAAAAAAATATTTTTATGGGCTTTATCGATCGTGAGAATAATTTAATAAGTAAGCGAAAAAAATGCACAGTTATTTTATTATGATTAATTTTTAAGTAATAGAATAATTCCTGTAAAGGTTATCTTAAAAATATTTTCAGTCAGATAAGAAGCTGTTAACTAGTGGATAGCGTGCTAGTAAAGTTATAGCGCATTACTGTCAGATCAGTGAGATTCAAATATAGAGATAGCCTAACAACTTATCCTTAAAACTAGTATATTTCAGCACATATACTAGAATACTAGCATAATTTGAGCAAGTACCTCCTCGCTCAAGTACATTAGTTAGTTAATACGTAGTTTACAATAGTTCGGATTCGCTCATTTGGCGCCCATCGGATTCATGAAGGGAACATCATCCATACAAATATTTGTGTGGATGAGATGGATAATAATTTACAACGGACGTATTTCTCGCTCTCATCCCTGAGATCCTGTTTCTGTAGTGTTAAGGTGCAAATAAGATTGACATCGCATTCCAGCGAGGTGAAGACTTTTATCAGTTTTCCACTCTGTTTCAGATGCAGACTTCAAAACATTTGTTAATAAAGTTATAATTATCATGATATTATTCCAGAATTAATTCCAGGCACAGGAACCAGGTGATTGGTACAAGAAGAGAGAGGCCTGTGCTCAGCAGTGAGTGAAGTCGTGTTGTGAATACTCATGATGATGATTCCAGAATTTAATATACACATTGCTTTTGAACATTTATTATTACTGATTATTAGGCATTCATATAACATGCATCACCTAATGAAATATTTAGTTGCAATATACTACGAGAAGTCAATACAGTAGATGAGTGATACGCCTTGCCAAGTCTACTATTTTGATATTAGTGCAAATTAAAAATATCACTAATACTGATATCTTAGTTACAATATTATAATATTTCCAGGCGAATATATTAGTATTACCTAATCTTGAGAAATATCGGTATTAACCTATCTCTAAAGGTGTCAAGTTTAGTTCCTGAGACGGTCGAGCGGGGCGCTTTGAATCAGCACAAAAGCAGGTTTTTAACGATCTTCACATCAAGATCGATGTATTTATATTGATGATGCCATTTGAGTGAATTCGCAAAAATACTGTTGTTTATTTTATGTTATAGTGAAGATTAGAGTAGATATGGTTTTGTTTTGTATTTTAAATATTGTATTTTTATATTTACGAAACATAGTTTATAAGTTAGTTTATTAGGACTACTATATTTTTACATTTTCTTAGTTTTATATTGTAAATAAGTTAATTTTAAGACCGCGCTGTCGCATTAGATATACCTACCTGTAAGAATAGTTGTATGGGTGATTTTAATAAATAAATAAATAAAAATCAACTGTCATTACCCGAATGCCGTAAGAGGGTAATGTGTTTATCAGTCTATGTATGTGTCGCATCAAGGCTGGCCGATAGATCCAAACCATCGGGAAGTCAGGATGTATTCCTTAGGTTAAGACATCGTGTGTAGGCAGATCGGTGGGTACAATCGTGCAAATGAAATCACAGAAATTATTCGATACACTGATTCTACGACGTGTTAGCTCTATGGTGGTCAGTATTCAACTGCTCTATGTGGCGTTCCAGAGACCAAACGCGTGACCGATTTTGATGATTCGAATATGATACGTCGATACGTCTTAATCTTGCGAGTGTCACTGGCTACATTAAAATTGGCAAAATGAGAAATGACGGCTTTTGTGCACCATATTGTGGGGGCCCAATTATTTTTTACTTCCAATCCCATCGTGTGGGGTATTAAAATAAAGGGTTTTAAAAGGCAATTTCAAAAATATACAACATTTATATTTTTAAATGTACCTAATTCGAAAAAATGTTAACTAAAAGGATTTAAATTAAAAAAAAATCAAGAATCAAAAAACCCGACTTCTTAAAAAGCGAACTGAAAAGACGTAAACAAGAAAAAATCTTGCTGTGCAGTCGGAGGATACATCTGGTTTTGGTCAGCCAGCTCGCGAGTATGTATCCTCCGACTGCACAGCATGATTTTTTCTTGTTTACGTCTTTTCAGTTCGCTTTTTAAGCAGTCGGGGTTTTTATTCTTGTTTTTTTTTTCATATAGTTTTTTTTTTTCATTATGTACGCTGGACCGTACTTGTATAATAGAGGTCAGTGGCAGTAATCCACCACGCGGGCCCAATGCGAGTTGGTGGACGTCAATTGTCTTCAAATTTTTGGTTCTAGGACATGCCGGTTTACTTACGATGTTTTCCTTCACTGTTTTTGAGAGCAGAGGTGATGAAATAATTTACTCAAAGTAAAGTGTTCGTTTGTATTTATGTGTGATTTTATATTTATTATTGAATAATTTAAAGATGTGTTCTAATATGGTACCTGAAATAAATGAATTTTAATTTAATTTAAAAAGCGCCTGCCTGACTTTGAACTTACAACTTGTAAGTCGCGGCTACCATTGGGCCACCACTGCTTTCATCAATTGCTATCATCCGGGTATTAATTCAGTCTCCGAGCTGCTACTGCAAAATTCCTGATGAAGAAACACTTTAATAATGCCACGATCTGGGGTTCAACCTCATAGAGGAACTCATAATTTACGATGTTTAGCTTCGTTAAAGCCCCATTGAAAGGAGTTTTGGTCCGCAGTTTAGCCAGTATCTGGCGAACTTTGTAAGCTCAATAACACTTGAATTAAGGGAAGGCGAGTTAAGGGTTATACAAGCAACGTTAGAATTTCGAAGCATAAAGTTTCAGACCGGAATATCCCTACATAGATACAGATCGACGAAAAATATCTTTGACCGTATATGTCGATATCCTATTGTCACATGGGGCAATCATAACTGACAAATGGATTTACTCAACACCTCCACCCTCCGCATTAGGAAATACCAGCGTGATCTTGTGGTAAAGTACATAATCTATAGTAGCAGATTATTCGAATGCAAATCGGGCATAAATTCAGACACCGGGCAAATGGACTGAAAAGAATGAGAAATATGTGTGTTGATGTAAATCTCAGTATCATTTTGTCCGAGAGCTGTGGATCTCAGCCACGACCCCATATTAGAATATTATGCTCAGCCCCCGTACTATGACGTGTCAAAGCCATCATGGTTCGACTCTGAAAGGAACAGAATGTATACAAGTCATATACATCTGTACATTAAGCACACTCAAAATAACCTTACTCTAAGGGCTTATGGTCACCACCATAAGATCTTACCCACTCCTGTTCTCAGTTTTGCTAGGCTTGTTACGCACTTACACAATTTCGGTTCCGAAATAGCTGTAGTACTTCTTGTAGGGGATGTTTCGAAGGCATCCGAACTTCGTCTGAACATTTCCGGTCGAATTCAGAAACAATACGATATTCTCTACTCAATTCTCCGCCTATCTTATGTCTTACTTTCAATATCTATGTTCTTTACACGCTCGCAATCTGCCTTCTTGCAACAATCTCATCTAATCCTCTAGCTTAATTTATACGGCAAATGCGGCTTTATTTTCAAAACAAATAAGTAGATTCATCTCACTTTTTTCGTTTCTGTTACTTCACTGTGAGCGAGTCAGGGTGATGATATCCCAGTGAGTCGGGATAGTCTTGCTGGCTCTAGTGGCTGGGAGCGGTGATGATAGAAGCTGAGGGTGATGACCAGGAATGCGCGTTCGCTGCATGCTGGTGGTCAGGATACCCCCGTAGATGCCGTGGGTACTGGCTGGCTGTGTGACTCGCTGCTCATCAGCTTGAGGAAGTGATGACGAAGTAGCTCTGCATGAAGGCTACGCTGATGTTCATGTTCGAGGGTCACCAGTTTGGAGATATGTGAAACAGGGTGTAAAATCCCACAAACCTCCAAAAAAAAGGGAGGATCCTCCGACCAGACGGGTGCTGTGTCTGGTCCGGGCAAACTGTCCAACGATTGATTTCGGACTGTTGTACACGTTCAAAACGCGCCGAAAACTTCGCTTGCGCGATGCAGGATTTGTGTAACGTCATGTCATTAGTTCGTAAGTTGCCGCGTTGGTGCCGCTACATGTCTAAGGCATTAAGTCCGCCTTTGTACTTTTGGGCATGAAGTCTAAATAAATAAATCACGGACACGGATCGGATTTAGTGCGTAACCGCCCTTAGGCTATGTTTCTAAAAAGTAATCTCACTCACTTCACTTCTAGAAGGCTACACTCACGCTGAGTGCTTTATGCTCATTAGTAACACTAGGTAAACTCACATTTCCAGTAGGTGAGGCTCAAGGGAAAATTTCCAGACACACTAGTTTTATACATTCTATCCTTGCTTTCCTTCATCAACACTAATTATTGTTTGTGTATACAGTAGATACTGAGTACACACCTAGCAACAGATTAGTCAATTACCGTCAATTACCCTTCGTTAAAGAGGCGGTAAAGCATAGAGTTAAATACATAGTCACTGTGTTTATCTACAAACTGATTCGCGTTATGTGATGGCTGAATGCGGTTGGCACTTGTGTTGATCTAAGTGATCGGCGTTGGTGTGTCAAGATGGATAGATGAGGTCTGAGATGTCTTTATTTCCCATAAGAAATTATTTCACTTACATGAGAAATGATTTACAAATTTAAATATACATTATTCATTTACGTACAGTTTTGGTAAAAATAAATTACGATATACAAATAAATATTCCAAAAGAGAAGGATAATCGAAAAAAAATTACAGTCAGAACGTAAACATACCATTCATAACATGAAATGATTAAATAATTCTAAATATTCATTATTGACTTACGTACAGTTCTGGCAAAATAAATAACGATATTCAAAAATATTCTAAAAGTGAAGGGTATTCGAAAAAAATAAACGCAGCCAAAACGTAAACATACAAAGATAGATGGATAAAACCTTCATTAATATACCATACCAGAGCTGTCCAGCTATATTCTGGTCGAACAATTTGAGTCATATCGACACGTACAGTACAATTATTTTCTTAATGTCCCTCGGCATTCATCGCATTTCCATATACAAACGAATGCAAATTTCCATGTCCATCAATTATAAGATTTATCGTGTATAATAATTTGAATTCAGAACTAATTAGGTACTTTATTGTTGTTTTAGTTTCATTTTCGTGTGAACTATATAGAGCTGTGAAACTATTTTCCTTTAGCAGCTTTCCTCCCATTTTTTTAATGAATTACATTAAGAGTACCTAATAACAACTCTATATATTTCCAAGTTGATTGAGAGCATCCCGTCTTTACCAAATGCAAAGGGCAACTGATAGAAATCCGACGACTAACGAAACACGAAGTATGCCGAGGGACCACGCTATGAACCTTCCATGTTGTCTCTTCACCGCCATTGGTTGACTGGTAGAGAATGCCTAAGGCTTTAAGTCCGCCATTGAACCTTTGATCATGAATGTAGTGACCGGTTTTATGGGGCAATTCACAGGCTCATACACGCACTAAATGACCACACTTCAACACGTCTACACTGGCCAGCGGCTCTCGTAATACTAACGCGGTGCGCACGAGATTGTGTATGTCTGTGTGGGGGAAAGTGGCGATGACAAAGCGAACGTGCGAGTGAGATAGATACACTACATCCCTTCCTCATTAATGATTTTATTAAGAATCTATTTAATATTAATTCATTTTGTAAGAATGTATTTTTGTTATTCTTATGTAATCAAATATTCTTGACAGATTCTTGTCTTTTTTTTTAAGGTTTCAACATCCCTTCACCCTCCTATTTATCTTTAATTTAATTAGAGTAAATAAAGCTATCACCAAAACCTCTGAAAACTGTAATTTACCAATGATCCACTTATTTTATTATTTTGTTTGTGATTTTAGTTTTATAGATATTTTAATTTTATATTTTATTTTAAAAAAGGTATGAGTTCATGTATGTACGCAAATATCCAATTTAATGGCAGCAAAATCCACCAATTTAATGGTAGCAGCTACCCACCAATTCAATGGCAGCAACCACCCACCAATTTAATGGCAGCAGCCCACCAATATAATGGCAGCAGCCCACCAATTTAATGGCAGCAACCCACCAATTTAATGGTAGCAAAACCCACCAATTTAATGGTAGCAAAACCCACCAATTCAATGGCAGCAACCACCCACCAATTTAATGGCAGCGGCCCACCAAATTAATGGCAGCAGCCCACCAATTTAATGGCAGCAACCACCCACCAATTTAATGGTAGCAAAACCCACCAATTCAATGGCAGCAGAGCCCGCCAATTTAATGGCAGAACAGCCAGCCAATTAAATGGCAGCCTCTTTTTACTACACCCATTCCTATGAGCATAATCAGCCTATAATGTTCCATTCACCGGAAAGCGAACCTCCCCTCTGCGACAGGGCCAAGGCCTCAATCCACTACACGAGCTAAGCGTTTTTCTGCGGACGTCACACGTTCCCGAATCACCGGCTCCAGGACATACGGTTGCCTCACCATAAGTATGTTTATTTATAAGCTGTTTAGGTAGGTACCTTTATAGTTTTACAAAAACACTTTAATGTTAACGTTAACATTGCATATCTTCACAGCTAAATAACTTCAAGGCTATCGATGTGGCACTTTGATAAAACTGACATTTCGATAGTTGTCTAGTCCTGCAGGTATCTTTTTACAACAGCAGTGCCCTTGATAGTTTTAATCTAACCTAAATTGACATAACTCGCCTAGGATCTAGCCATACCATATGACATTAGCTTATGATGTAGCCAACCATATGCCATACGTTCTTTTGTTTTGCTTGAAATACGCTTAATGGTCAGGCAAACCTTAGATCATTTAATGATGAGTGCTGAGCGTTTACGTTTGACTATACCTAAACTAACTTTTCATCCGCTTGACGTTAATGGAGAACTCATACTCAAACTACATATTTGTAAAACATACATACATAGGAGTAAAGGAAAGTACAGAGATCGCTATTGCTCATCGTGTCTTCTCTAATAGATTCAGGCATCCTGCTTTAAATACTCAAAAACTGAAAGTGTAAATTCTGTGTTGTATTATTGTATAGTGGCGCGAATCTCAATGTCACGACACTTCTATTTAAATGTTCAGTTAAAAATAATTAATTTAGCAATGACACAAATATGACAATATAGATAGATGATATGTACTATCAACAAGATTTAAAACTGACCCACCGTATACTAATTCTTCTACGGGCATTCTACCCAATAAGGTCTTATCTTACTTGAAAATATATTTTCTCAGCAACGACTTCCTATATATTTAATAAGACAGTCATAGACTAATATATTATATAGTGAAAGTCAGTGACAATTAGTTTACCAATCTCGCTGTCATCTCAATGATATTTGCAGATTGAATATTTACTCGACATCTTGTTATTTAGCATTTTTCTTTGAATTCAGAATAATCTCTTAAATAGTATTTTTAAATAGTTTGTATTTATTTTATAAAATTTTGTAATGCGCTTCTTTCTATAAGTAAACAATGCGCGACGACAGTTAATTCCAGTTTCTCCTTTATCACATTTTTTTTCCAATTAATAATCTACTTAATGCAATGAAAAAAATGGTCATAGTAGTTACGCGACCAGATGCCTGTATTGACACGGTTTTTTAGCATTTTTGAAACGTCTTAAATCCACTATGAGATGACTGGTATATAGTAAGAAAACCCTAATGTTTTGAATTTTTCAAACGGATGGGTCAAGAATCAAACAACTTAACTGTATATATTGGGTATTGTTATGTACGTAGTATATTTTTGATTTATTTTATTTCTCCTGTGTTGGTTTGACGTTTTACACCTAACTACATCTACCCTCTTTTACAAACTCTCTCCATCACTCAAAAGTTCGATAGTAGAAAACCGAAACCAGAGCTAAACTCGCTTTTGTACAAATATTCATTTTATTTTTATGTCCTGTGTACAAAAACAATTAAGAATGTTCCAAATGCAATGGGGTAATCTGTTTTCACGACCACTACACTCTCAAGAATGTACATACCTGATAGGGTCAGCAGCTCAAACCCTTTTGAGGAATGGTAGGGAACTGTCGGTTGATTTTAGCTCGAAGACTGATCGTAAACCTTAATAATATTATAAATGCGAAAGTATGGACGGACGGATGTATGTTCGCCACCCAACCACGCCAGAACCGCTGAAAGGATCCGGAAGAAACAAAGTCCGGAACAGCACTAGGCCACTTATCTTGGTGTAATGTGCACTAGGGATAAAATTCAAACTGCGCGCAGGCGAAGCCGTTGGAAGAAACTAGTTCATAAATATTTTTTCGTGCCCAGAATGTAATAAGTTTAGTATATTGTTCAAAGCGTACTGTATATGATACGTAGGCAATGAACAAACAATAAGGTCTTGAAAAGATTATTTCAAAGTAAACACAAATGTGTTAACTAACTAAAATTGTAAGTTAACTAACTTTATCTTTTTATAAATCAATCATTCCTTTTCTTTTTAGGTTTAAGTAGTCCTAAAACCACGTAACTAAAGCCCGTATTTTATATAGCACTGTCGTTGCATGGGTCACCGCTGTTTACAGCAGGAATTTGGACTCATATGCATGGCTTATGTAACCAAAACATGACTGTTTGGCCTTACGATGTTTGCAAATATTTACGTGCCCATTACGAGCTTTTAAGAATTTGCGTGCGGCATGACGTAATTCAATTTAATCTTGAGACCTTCGTTTGAGTAGTTACGGCTACTATATGGATATATAATTTCATTTTGTATTGGCCGTTAAGATATACATTAAATTATTTGCCCAAACCACATTTGGTGATATCAAAAGTTACCGTTTATTATCATTAACATTTTAGTCGGTAGACGATTCAATTTAAACCTGTTAATTTTAAGGGATAGGCTCGATAAACAATGAATAAATATGTAGGCATTTAGGTATATATGTACCTACAATGTACATATTCACATTAACAGTCAGTGTGTATATACCTACGTTTTAAGTTCTTTCTTATGATTTCTACATAGCCGTGGTTGTAACTGCAACTTCACTAGAGTGACTATAATCTTTGGGTTTACTGCTTGATTTCGAATTTCATATGCCCGATGGCTAATTCCCCGAAGTAATCAAATTTAACTGCCGAATTGCCAAAATTCCATAGCATCGATGTACCATAATTTCGAATAGTGTCCAAATGGAAACGAAATCACAATATGTCGCCATTAAACTTAAGTATTTAAACAAAACGTATTTCCCGATCATTGGAAACCCCTATTTGAATTATGAACGGTAACCAGAAAATGATTCCATTAAATAGAGTAGACTCTCGATTGTCTGTGGAAAGATTTCAAAGATATCCACGTTGCAAACGCAGTAGTTCGGTTACAAAATAACAATGTATCGACTTTATCATTTTGATCAGATGTTATGATTTGAAATAGTAAAGTAAATTTTGTTATTTACCTACCCACCAATTTAATTTAAAATCGTTTTATAACAGCTGTTTGATTCAACTTCAAGATGTTTGTTTAACGGCACAGTTTTTGTAATCAGACACAACTTAGTCATGGCCCTTGGCTCTTTGATTGGAATAACACGAATGTCTTTGCCTTCGTAATACTAAATTTCCTTTATTAATCAAATCTGGAATGGTTATTTACTCAATACTTAGACAGAATTTATTTTCCGCTACAAAGTTATGTTTAAGCAGTCATAATATGATGGTAACACAATAAATAGGTATTTACCATGTAATTTTTAATTTTTATCACATAGGACCTGCTTCAATGTCTTATTTTCATAACGGAATGTGGGCGCCTAAACAATAACAAATAACCTTATGTCATGTCATGCGTCGCGTTACCTATAAAATTATCAAAAGATCTAAGGCGAAGATAAGAGACAAACTCAAATTAGGCTTATATATTTATTTGCTAAATCTGTTTCATTAAAAGCTGCGAAGAAAATGTGTGTTAATCTTGAATATAATTGTGAGAACATTATTGAATTCTAAATACGTTTTTCGTAAATTTACCTTTTACTTTTAACATATTTGTATTATTTTCCAACATAAAATGTATAACCACAACGTATTTGAATATTTTGAATGTCTTCTGCTATAACTGGCCATTTTTTTAACCGACTTCCCAAAAAGGAGGAGGTTCTATGTTCGACATTATGTTTGTTTTTTTTTTACATACTGTCGCTGCATATTGAAGAGTGCAAACTTAATTGATTTGTTGAGGAAATCTGTTAAACGCTTTATATTTTTCCATGAACTACAACCGTATTTATTGAAAACAGATTTTTCTCTTCTATATAGTTCAACAATGACCACGCTTTAGCTCTTGTCAGTGTCTTAATATTTCTGCTAAATATGCCTATTTTCGTTCGGTCGGTTTACTGCCTATAATAATTCTCCGAGTGATTGTAAGCCGAACCGCTTGCGATATCGATGTAACGGGAACCCTGACATTGGGTACTTTCTAGGAGGGGCCGCAGGGGAGGTGGAGTGTTGGTATAGCGTTGGCCGCTTTCCCTTTCCCCTGCAGCTGAAAAATGGTAGGTGGCGGGGCCGCTGACCTGACGCGTCACAAGGGGACCAAGGGTGCCATACACGGGATCGTCTGCCGACCATGTGCTGGTTTGGTCTCTAGGGTGGGGTGTACAGTGTGTTCTGGTGTGCCGGTTATGGGAAGGTACTCCACAGATAATGGTCCGGTGATGGACAGCCGCGGCGGGTTCGCGGTGACTGCGGCACTGGAGGACACCGTGGAGTTTTAGTGGGTTGGAGTCCCATATAACTGCGCTATCTCCCCGTGGTGCAGAATGCATGAGCATTTGTCCCCGCTGAAAAGAAAAAAATGTAAACAGTGTTCTTGTCATTTCCATGTTAATAAAGTAAGAACGTTATAGTAGTGAGACCAGAATAAATAAGGAACTAATAGAAATTGATTGCATTTCGGACGATTAGGTTTGATTGAAACGGCAACCGTAGGCATAGATTATGCCTATAGATGCCAGACCAAGAACTGATGAGTACGTTCCCCAACTTAAATAAGCAAACACCTCCTCCTCCTCCTCCTCCTGTTCTCACACACTATTTGTCTACATTTTTCTTCATTTCTCCTTCTCGTGAGTCTGCTGGTAGAAATGTTTGAAGTACTAAGCAGTACCTTTGTACTTCTTTGTCATGATGTGTTTTCTGTATATATTTTCTGTGTGTACATAAATAAATAAACCATGACCGATAAACTGAAAGTCATTCAAATTAGGCTGAAAACCAGCACTTTTAGAAAGTCAAAAAACTACAAATCTCTAAAACGCTCGCCCGTCACCACTTCCTAGCCGTGAAAAAGAAGTGGTGTAACAGCCCTGAAACACGTCTGAATATGACAAGTAACCACAATATCTTTTTAGTATCAAAGTTTAAAAGTAGTCTGGTAGCAAAAATAAATATGTCATTAAATACATAGTTGAGACCCTTGTATTAAAAAATCCCCGAAAATGTCTTAGGTGTATTCTCAAAGATCTGAACCTCTGACATTTCATAAAGATTACAGTAACCGATATTCTTCTATTTTTCTGCACACAAAGTAATACAGCTCAAACGATCTACCATTGTTATATTTCTGCGAATCGGTCTAAACTATCTAAACTACAATTTCTTTGAAAGGGAATACTACTACATTATTACACATTACATTACAAAACGATTTACCATCTATAGTTCTGCCTTCTGGGCACGTTCAGCGATGTGGAGGAGTCCTTCGACGTCTAAGTGTACCTTTCCTTTGTATATAATGTAAGTAGTTAGGTTTAATGTTAGTATAGTCTACTTTTTTTAAGTGTTTAAGTATGTACAAATTTACACCTATGTTTTACAAATAAAAATAACACTAAGATGACTTTAAAGGTAGTTAAAAGAAGGTTAGCAATAATACATTATTGTATAAACAAACGTTAAAAGTTTTTACATATAGAAATGTTTAAGCCTATCCGTTCTTTCCAGAAGAGTGGCGTTGGCGCTAAGTTTAGATATTGTCAACGGATTTAACTCCCTGTCCTAGGCTGCGATAAGGGCGGTACTAGTGCATCACAGAGTGCCCCCTTACCTGCAGTGCATCGACCAGCACATTCGCAATGTGAGTCGGGATGGTAGCGTATATCGGAGGGAGATAAAGACCATTCCATGTGCTGATGGTGATCACCGGGGTGGTTTTAGTGAGGTAAACATCCCACAATCCCAGACCTTTCGAAGGTTTACCCCAGACAACAAAAAAAAAACGAATTCCATACAAAAAAGCATCTCATAATACACGATGTTCTAATTTTGTATCCATTGTACCAAACGAATATAAAAGTGCGGGTCAATAGTATGTAAGGAGAATAGTGTTCCACTAATTTGTAAGTTTTTTAATATTCTGTGTGTTTAGAACATTTTACTCATTTACAGAAAATAAATACTCATTAACTTCATGTTTGGACCTGTTTTGTTTTAACTGTCAGGAGATGTCACGTATTCCCTTAAACCCAGCTACGTGATATGTGAGAAGACGACCGTCTCATATTTGTTATTCTTAGTATGCCATCACTTTATATTTTATTCTCGCACAATAATACAAAGCTCCTTCGCAAAGTGTATACGTGTGTTTTAACTTATATATCTGCGTACTTTATTGCATTAATACATTATGCCAATATTATGTTTCAGGTACAAGGTGTTACAAGGTAGCCTGATGATCTTGTGTAAGCCGCTGGATGCGAGACATGCTTACAACGTTGTGGCTTATTACGTAAGAAACAGCAATCAACAATCATCGCGCGATCAAACGCTTTACAAATACAATTCATTCATTCGTTCATTTGTTGAACATAGGTGGGTTAGGTACAGATGTTGTAGTTATTAAAGAACGCTATATCTAGCCGTCTTATGTGTACAAATATTATGTCATAAAAGTCGGAAATACCTACAGTGAAGGTATGGTCCTACACAATCGTTTACAAATCACTCGCTGTTTGTCAAATGACCTAATATCCAAAAAAATCGCCCAAAACTCTAAAAATCCTGTAGTGAAGAGCAATTATTGCGCTGTCGGTTTTTGATCGGTTACATTTTGGGGAGTGTGCGATGGAACTGCATAATTTCATTCCGCCTAGCCCGTTCCATCATCGGACTGTAATAAAAACGGCGATGCGTCATCGATATATGGTGGATATCCCGGCCGTACGCACAAAGCGTTTTGGGAATACTTTTATTGTGCGTACAGCGTACAGCTAAGTAGTGGAATTACCTGCCGGAGTCTGTATTTCCTGATAGCTACAACCTGGGAGTCTTTAAGTCAAAAGTGAATAGGTTACTTCTAGGCAAGCGTGCCCCATCGTCGACCACATCATCGCTTACCATCAGGTGAGATAGTGGTCAAACGGGAGCCTATCAATAATAAAAAATCGATATCGAGAACTATGTCGCACTATATAAAGCGTTTTTCGGCTGAAATGATGATGATGATGAAATATCTAACTTTAAAAGTCTTCCTCGTTTGTCACAAGCGCTTCTGCTGTTCATGAGGTTCTGGTTTCAATTCCCTGATCGGGGAAAGTTTAATCGTGTTTGGCTGGCTTTTTTCAGTAGCTGCCTTTTTTCTGTTTTTTGTTCTTGGAAATCATCCAATGGCTTCTCCCACTCTGGATGAAGCGAGCAGGCGTGCCAGACTTTTACAGACTAAAACCCACCCGTATTCCTTCAATAGATTTTGCCGGGGCCGCGGTAACTTTCTTTAAAATTCATCCGTGACTCTGCTTTGAATCTGCTCATTCGGCAGAGTAGAAATTTGTGCGCCTCGACTGCGCTTTTCTCTCTTCTCAACTCTCCAACACCTCCTTCTTATCTCATACCTCACTTTCTATACCTATGTACTTCACAAACTAGCAATCTACGTCCATCCAACAATATTCTCTTGCTCTGTCCTTCTCATACTTCTGATTTTGTTCATTCTTCCTTTCACATACAATCCGTTCTTCTCTGGAATGCGCTTCTTCTTGATATCAGGACGGCCACCAGTAGTTTAAGCGGAATTTGCGGCATTATTTTCTAAACGAATAGCAGAATCGGCTCAATTTGCGCCTTTTTATTAATTGATATATATATTTATTATTTTATATATAGTATTTATTATCTATACTTCTATACTAATATTATAAAGAGGTAAAGTTTGTGAGTTTGTGACGTTGTAAGGGGTAATCTCTGGATCTACTGAACCGATTTTGAAAATTCTTGCACCGGTAGAAAGCTACATTATTCCTGAGTGTCATAGGCTATAAAAAAAATTCAAAAAAATTAGAGATCCTTATGAAAATTGCAATAATGTAACCCAAGGTAGCAAAATGTTGTCTGTAAAATACATTATTTGGCGTGCGCTGAGAAAACTATTGATGATAGATACAAATTAGTAGGTAGAGTAGGCAGGGTAGGCAGAGTAGGCAGGGTAGGCAGGGTAAGCAGAGTAGGCAGGGTAGGCAGGGTAAGCAGAGAAGGCAGGGTAGGCAAGATAGGCAGGGTAGGCAGGAAAGGCAGGAAACGCAGGGTAGGCAGGAAAGGCAGGGTAGGCAGGGTAGGCAGGGTAAGCAGGATAGGCAGGGTAGGCAGGATAGGTAGGATAGGCAGGGTAGGCAGGAAAGGCAGGGTAGGCAGGGTAGGCCGGGTAGGCAGGGTAGGCAGGGTAAGCAGGGTAGGCAGGGTAGGCAAGATAGGCAGGGTAGGCAGGAAAGGCAGGGCAGGCAGGGTAGGCAGGGTAGGTAGGGTAGGCAGGATAGGCAGGGTAGGCAGGAAAGGCAGGGTAGGCAGGATGGGTAGGGTAGGCAGGGTAGGCTGGGTAGGCAGGGTAGGCATGGTAAGCAGAGTGGGCAGGGTAGGCAGGGTAGGCAGGTTAGGCAGGGTAGGCAGGGTAGGCAGGATAGGCAGGGTAGGCAGGAAAGGCAGGTTAGGCAGGGTAGGCAGGGTAAGCAGAGTAGGCAGGGTAGGCAAGATAGGCAGGGTAGGCAGGAAAGGCAGGGCAGGCAGGGTAGGCAGGGTTGGCAGGGTAAGCAGTAAAGGCAGGGTAGGCAGGGTAGGCCGGGTAGGTAGGGTAGGCCGGGTAGGCAGGGTAGGCAGGGTAGGCAAGATAGGCAGGGTAGGCAGGAAAGGCAGGAAAGGCAGGGTAGGCAGGAAAGGCAGGAAAGGCAGGGTAGGCAGGAAAGGCAGGGTAGGCAGGGTAGGCTGGGTGGGCACGATAGGCAGGGTAGGCAGGATAGGCAGTGTAGGCAGGAAAGGCAGGGTAGGCAGGATAGGTAGGGTAGGCAGGGTAGGCAGGGTAGGCTGGGTAGGCAGGGTAAGCAGAGTAGGCTGGGTAGGCATGATAGGCAGGGTAGGCAGGAAAGGCAGGGTAGGCAGGGTAGGCAGGAAAGGCAGGGTAGGCAGGATAGGTAGGGTAGGCAGGGTAGGCAGGGTAGGCATGGTAAGCAGAGCAGGCAGGGTAGGCAGGGTAGGCAGGGTAGGCAGGGTAGGCAGGGTAGGCAGGGTAGGCAGGGTAGGCAGGGTAGGCAGGATAGGCAGGATAGGCAGGATAGGCAGGGTAGGCAGGAAAGGCAGGGTAGGCATGGTAGGCAGGAGAGTCAGGTTAGGCAGGATAGCCAGCGTAGGGACGGACAGATAGATAGACATACGGATCGTGGAGTCTTAGTAATAGGGTCCTGTTTTTACACTTTGGGTACGGAACCCTAAAAATAAATGTTTATTTTGAAAAAGGCATTTATTCTTCTAATAACAAACCCACCAAACTGCGTGGCGGAATTAGCGCTCGAATAACAATTGTTTCACGACACTTACACTTAGATTTACACAACTGAATATCCAAAAAAAGTTGTCCTAGTCTGCCCTTTTGTAGTTTTCGTTATTTTTATAAGGTTTAGCGGTCTTACGTAAGTGTGGATTCACAACAACAAGTTTTTAATATGAATCATGTTCAAATATTTTAAATTTTTGTTATTTTCAACTTTTCACCGTCTGGACATATGTCTGACAACAACAGACTCGCCCTAAAACAAACTAAAACATAACACCGAAATGTAGTTGCACCCAGCTCATCTGTCTACTCCTTCAGCTATACGGCGTGATGATACATTAAAGAGGTAGTAAGTTGACAAGTAAATGGCACAGCTGCGAAAACAAGTAGCTTGGTTAAATATGCATGTACTGTGATTGTAAGAGCGGGTTCCCTTATACAGGCTGTATCGAAACTAAATAAAATATGTGGTCATTTTTCTTCAATCTCTAATAACACCTGTTCACAAGGGAGGGGGTCAAGATGATATTAAAAATTACAGACCTATTTCAGTACTTTCAGCGCTGTCAAAGATCTTGGAAAAACTACTGAACCATAGACTCATAAGATACCTAGAGCACTTTAAAATATTATCAGACTCACAATTTGGTTTCAGGTCTGGGAAAAGCACCGTAGACGCAGTCAATCAACTTGTTGGTTACGTTACTGGAAAAGTGGATGAAAAACAGAAATGTCTGGGTGTTTTTCTAGACCTAGCCAAGGCGTTTGATACTGTCTGTATCTCAACCCTTGTAAAGAAGCTGGAACATGTCGGAGTCAGGGGAAAGTCACTCAGCATATTTACTGACTTTCTAACTGACCGAACACAAAAAGTTAAGATTGGTGAACAAATTAGCAATGAAGTCAAAATTGATTATGGTGTACCACAAGGTAGCTGCCTATCTCCAAGCCTCTTCCTAGTCTATGTAAATGACCTATGCCAGAAGTCGCTTATTAAAGGTAAAATATTTAGTTATGCAGACGACACCGTATAGACCGATAGCGCTAGGCTATTTTGATGTCATAAGTTTAAAAAATTCTAAAGTTGCTTATTTCTTGCCTGTGGATACAGTCGTACCTATGAAGGTTATTATTGCGTTTTGTGTCAGATCTGATACTTGCATTTTCAGTAATTCGCTGATTTGTGGTTGATAATTTTTATTCAAATCTAAACGGGCAAAAAATATTTAAAGTTTAAAATATTTATGGTATTATATCTAGGATAGTTTGCGGAGTGTGCAAACCCAATTTGTGTCATAATCGTCCAATGCAAACTGACATAGGGTCAATATGTAAAATATAGTGCAAAAAAAAAATTACAGTTTATGAAATAACTATTTCCTTTATCAGATCACTTACATATGCCTATTAAATAAATTTGTGCCAAATTAGGGCACGCAATTTTAAGATTTTTAATTATTTTGTTTTTCTAAGCTACAAACGCTTCAAAAAAATATTACAATCATTAGAGTTCACTTATTTAATATCATAAATGCATGAAAAATCGACATTGTAAATTTGTGTCATTTTCATTCACGGTAAGTATTAAAATGAATAAAACACAAAAACAATGGTTGCGGTCGAAGCGGGCGGACGCGGCGGCGGCAAACGCACGCAAACTCGTTCGTTCGGTACAATTTCTTCTTAGATGCGAAGCGTTCATAAATAAATAACATACCTATCATATTGAGTATTGATTGACTATTATCTTCGCTACGTAATGAACAAATGTGTAACCCATAGAGATAAAAATAATGAAGTGCTAATTTTGTACACAGCGCGTCTGCAATCTCATTACCTACGAATGTCAATGGTCAATGCTTAGAAGACGGTCAATGTGGTCAATATTATTTTAGATTGACGCTTCGATTCGCTTCGAATTTAAACCTGAAAGCGGTAGGTTGGTAGGTATGCCGACACCTACCTACCTACCGCTATTTCATTATACTGCATCTCGATATCCCGCGCCCCGCTTCGGTTAGGTAGTGTACTAGGTACCGCCCTTTTTGCGTCGACCATAGCCAAATGACTTGTTTGATTTTTTGCCGTCTTTTTTTAATTACAAAAACAAGGGGCTGACAGGTACTAGAGAAACAGTCACCCGATGCTGCGATAATATTGGTTGATGAGTATGTCGGCTTTAATTTAGCGGGCGACCCCTGCAAGCTAAAATAGTCCTTACAGTGATCAGATATAGATTTGGCCGATTGTACCTACAGTCAGTAAGACAAATAATACACGAAGTAAAAAAATACTAGATATTTTTGTTGTGTGGTGATAGTGATTATTGGTGTAGTTTTATTTCAGCACGGTCCTTAAAACAGTCTGCTTTTCCGTCATTCCTTACAATGCTTGATTCTATGAACTTTAACAATCCCCTTTCACAAAGGACAATCACTGTATGTAACGTCCAGTATCCACATATCATCACCCAATTTGAATAACATTATAACTTTAGTTACACATTGGTACAACTTTATGTCATATGAAATCAGCAAGGACAGACCTTTATTTCTGCCTCTTAACCGTATTTAAGAGGCAGAAATAAAGGATAAGAAAATGTGAAATTTAATAATTTTATTTGATTTGTAAAATGGAATAATTTTATTGTAATTAAAAATGAACAATGTTTCTACTAAAGTATACTTGTCGATCAAGTTCCAATACCTACACAAAAGTTTTGGTAACAAGGGTTTCTTTGTTTTAAAGTAATTTAAATTGACATACAATGTAATACATTTTAAATTTTGCTCTATTTATATTTTACTATATTGTAATTTAATTTGAGAGCAATGGTGGCCCAGTGGTAACGGCCGCGACTTACAAGTTGTAGGTCGTGGGTTCGAGCCAAAGCAGGCGCTTTACTTTGTGTAAATTATTTCATCACCACTGCTCTCAAAACGGTGAAGGAAAACATCGTGAGGAAACCGGCATGTCCTAGAACCAAAAATTCGAAGACATGTGACATCCACCAACCCGCACTGGGCCCGCGTGGTGGATTACGGCCCATCCCCTCTCACAGAGAGGAGGCCTGTGTCCCAGCAGTGGGAACATTAATAGGCTGATGATGATGATGATATTGTAATTTTAAGTTACAATGCTTTTCTTCTTAAATCTAAACAGTTAATTTAAATGTTATCATTGTAAAGAAAGATGCAGTGTTGATATCGAGAATAGGTTTTTTGTACATCAATTGAATATAGTAGTATCAGCATAAATGGTCTTGGAGAAAAACTAAGAGTAGGAATGAAATAAACATTTTTTTAGACTCATTCAATATTACAGATATGTGGGTAAGAAGAATAATACAAAAAAATGTGTAGAAGTAATTGCAAACGATAGGCGTCGTAAGCATTAGGATAGGACAGGATAGATGGACCCCCTTTTCTGAACTTAAACTCCCATTTGGTCTATTGTGCGTTTAGGCCCCCTCTCTGTAAGAGGTAATGGGCCGAAATCCACCACGTGGGACCAATGTGGTTTGATGGATGTTACTCGTACATGTCTTAGATTTGCATTGCAATGCAATGCATTTTTACTTCAGTGTTTTGAGAACAATAGTGATGAAATAAATTACACAAATTAAAGCACTTGCCTGGGTTTGAATCCACGACCATACTTGTAAATTGTGTCCGTTACCACTGGGCCATCACTGCTCTAGGATCTACTATCCACTGCGTGGTAAGCTTTGCAATAGGGGGAATGCATTTCATTTATATTTGGAAGGCTTGCGCTAGACTACTTCTTCACCAGATGGTAAGCGATGTCGTGGTCGACGATTAAACACGCTTGCCTGAAAGTTACCTATTCACTCTTGACTTAAACACTCCTAAGTTGTAGCTATCGAGCAACACAAACTCCGGCAGGGAATGCCACTCTTTAGCTGTACGTACAATCTACGTATTCCCAAAATGTTTAGTGTGTATGGGTGGGATGTCCACCATGTACCAATGGCACATCGCCGTAAGTCTTATAGTCCGATTATGGAATGGGCTAGGTGGAATCAGATCGTACATTTCCATCGCACACTTCCCGAAATTTAACCGATTAAAACCGACAAGCTCGCAACTCGGCGACGTTGTTTAAGGCTCTGGAGCTACGATTCGACCAGTGTCTCATTGCCGATCTTCTTGGCCCGTTTTTTGATCAACTTAAGTGCATGAAGCTGGTTTTTGGCAGATCCGGCCCAGAAATGATAACAGTACTCCATACATCATCTAACTAGCGCTTGACGAGCTTGACACAACTTGAGCAATTGTTCTG
This sequence comes from Orthosia cruda, assembly GCA_964057195.1. NCBI lineage: Eukaryota > Metazoa > Arthropoda > Insecta > Lepidoptera > Noctuidae > Orthosia > Orthosia cruda. The sequence goes on from OZ059827.1 coordinate 29,698,211, forward strand.
GCGTGAAGAACCGTCTCACTTTTGTGGGGATCCCCAATTTTATGGCAGCCAGTTGAACCTTTGCCTCAATGTGTGGATCAAAATTGAGGATCGTGTTAAAAGTAACGCCAAGAAGCACAAGATGGTCCATTATCGGCACGTTTACACCTCGGAAGGAAAGAGCCGAGTAGAATTGGCACATTTTAACAGAGAAAAACACGCCTGAGTTTTAGCAGCAAAGAACCAGACCAAATTGGCATCGCCCCATTTGGAGACTGGCTTCAAAGATAAGCTCAAACGCTCCACCACAGCCTCACAAAGGACAAGGATGGAACAGTACCTCTCAGCAACAGTGCTGTCGTCTGCATAGCCAAGTTTCAAGCACTTTACTTACTTTACCAACCTTTGAGGGACCCCGGTATAAATATCCAATTGGTCAGACGAGAACCCATCGATAACGACTGGAATGGACCGATCCCACAAGAAATCTGCAATCCAATCACACATACCATCACCAGGCAGACCGAATGAAGGAAGCTTACTAATAAGGCTTCCGTGCCAGACCCTATAAAAACCATTCGAGTTATCGAAGGAGATGGCAAGCACCTCCCCGCGCCTCTCGATGGCCTTACTGCAGATGTGAACGGCATAAGCTAGAAACCCTGTAGAACCGTATTGGCAATCACTTCAGGATGTCATTAGCTTCTAGGTATACCAGGAGCTTAATATTAAGCACACGAAGAGATGGGTATATAATTGGCAGGGTCAGCTCAACTTTCCTTCTTGGACACGGGCTGTACGTTAGCTTACTTCCAAGCATTCGACTCTTTCACAGTTTCACACGAAAGGCAAAATAGACGTGACAAAATCGGAGACAGTTCGGGCGCACAAGTTTTAAGGACAAGTGTAAGTATCCCGTCCCATCCCGTCGGGATCACTAGCTTTGTTCAAGTCGAGGTTGATACGAACATCCTTTTGATGGATGTGAATGTCCGACATATATGTCTCACATCCACCAGGAGAAAGAATACATCCGCGCATCACCAGAATGCTGACGCGAAGATTATGCAAAAAGAGGCAAAAAAGTTTGACTTCTCCTTAACGAAGCGGGCCAGCGATCTGTCGGGTTTCAGCAGTGGTAGTGAGGGATGGCAGAAGTTCGACTGAACCGACTTACCCAGGGACCAAAACGTTTTACTATCTTCTGGGTAAGAAGCAAGTTATGTCCCTATTCGGCCAATGTGGTCGAACCGAGCCCTTTGCAACACCTTCTTGCAGGACTTGGCAGCACTGTTGAAGGCCTTTTTTCTGACATACGTCACTCGCATTCCCAAGGTGAAGTTATCGACACAGAGTATCGGCCTGGATCTATTGTCAGCAGAAGGTCCAAGCAATTGGCCGTGTGCGAATCAACATCCCCCGTTGCTGTTGCCTCCCGAACCAGCTGGCGGATTACCGCTAACGAAAGCTTATGCATTTCCCATCCAGCATGATTACTGCACTGGTATGGGAAGAACCACGTTACTGCTGATGGTGAGCATTAAAGTCCCCCTGGATCATTAATTGGGTGGAAGAGTACCACTACTGTGCCGCATCAGCCGCTTAACTGAGGTAATCTGTGAGCCTGCTTGTCTCCTGATCGCGGGCATAGATAATTTTATCCAGACCTGTGTCCACCAGAGCCCAAAGCGTTGTGAATATTAATTGAATTATAATAATTATTAAAAAACGAGTTTATTAGCTCTTCCATAGTACTTTACATGTCTTTTTTTGTTTTGTCGGTATAATTCGTAATCGTACAATAATATTCACAGAAAAAATCTTTCAAATGTTTTCAAGACTCTATTGTAACCGTAGTTACAATGTTTTTCATATTAAAAATGCTAAATATCTGTAAATTGTAAAATTGCGAAAATCATACTTGCAGTGGTTTTATCAAAACTGAAAGAGCAATTAAAATTAGTAACATGAAACCTAAAATAAAGCAAATAAACTTTACAAAAAAAGAAAATAGCTGTGTTGAAAACTATGCAATGTTGAGTTACTATGTTATTCATATTGGGTGTCGACATAACACATTTATTAAATTCAATCTCCAGTTTAGTCTTTCACAGCTTCATACATAACTAACTTTTAAGGCCCACTTGCGCAAAAAACTTAACTCAGTTGCTAAGACTAGGTTAAATTGACAGTTTGTTATACAATATTGTCAATTTAACCTTTGTCTTTGACCTTTGTCAATTTCATCTCGTGTTAGCAACTAATTCTGAGTTAAGTTTTTCGTGCAATGGGCCTTAATCAATCAAATACATCATAAATAACGCACGCACTTTTTTGTTGCAACTTGCAAAGACCGAATGTAAACAAATAAACGCGCCGCGCGTATGGCTTGCCGGCACCCGCGCCGCTTGTGCCTGCGCTTATCCCCGCGCTCGCCCTTCGTGCGAAGGAGTCTAGATATTTTTTTTAGAATAATACGATTTCGTGGATAAAAACGACACAAATTATGAATAGTGTTTTGTCACACCATAATAATGAAAAACACATAAACTCTAATAACTTGTATTTTCTTTTGTGGATTTTACAGGGTGTTGTAGTAAAAAAATAAAATATCTTTAAAAGTCGTGGATGAATTTGACACAAAATATTTTAAACAACAGATATCAGTACTCTAAAACGCGTAATACCTATTTAACCTACTTTAATATTCTTTTAGAGCTAGTTGGCTACGTGTTAGGTACTGGTTTAAGTATTAGGATTCCCGTGGACAGAGATGACACAAAATGCCTATGTACATCAGTTACTACTTCGTTATTATCATGAAAGTAAAATTTTCATCTCTAATTTTCTTTTCGTCCGATACTGGTCGAAAAGACAAACAGCTAAATTTCTACCTATGCAAATACCTAGGATGACACAAACTAAGGTATTAGGTTGGGCAAATGGTCCGGCAACTATATGCGAAAAACAAACAACTTTAATATTTTTGAAACCTCAAAACCTAGCGCTATCGGTCTACGTATTAATATTTCATGGTGAGAATTGGGAAGCAGCGCAACAAGCGGCAGAGATGGGCTTACGTGAGATAATCCGTTGGCTAGAAAGTAACTTACTAACCCTGAATATTTCAAAGACCTCATATCTACAATTTACTTTCGCCAATACTAAACCCATGGAAATAAGTCTTAAAGTACACTCCTGCAATGATTTTAACAGTCACCAATGCCCATGTCTTCCAATCTCACAAAAAAAGTCAGTGAAGTACCTAGGTGTACTTCTAGACGAACGACTTAGCTGGCGTCCCCACATTGAATTGACCACTTCCCGTGTCAGGAAACTTATATGGACGTTTAAGAAGCTTCGACAGGTGGCTCAGTTTAAATTACTACGAACGGTGTATCTTGCGCTGGCGCAGTCAATCATAGGCTACTGTATCACGGCATGGGGCGGCGCCTTCAAAACCTTTATGATTCACCTCGAAAGAACCCAAAGATCTCTACTAAAGGTCATGACATTCAGACCATAACGGTTTCCTACGAAAGATTTTTATGAAAATTGTAAAGTACTTACCGTGAGACAGTTGTACCTTCTTAATCTCACAATTAAACAACATCAAATTACACCGGTATATCACACCACAAAACTAAAGAGAACTATTACTCGTTTTGATATATAGACCAGCAGTATGTAAGACCGCTTCCGCTAGACGACAACACTTTTACATGGCTACATATATTTACAACAAAATAAACAATACCCTTAATATAAACCCATTAACAACTAGAGAAAGTAAAAAGAAAATCTCCACTTGGCTTTAAACATTGGATTATCACCAGACGGAAGACCTAGTACAACAGAAATAGGACTCATAAAAATCTACACACACCAACACCCACCTACACACACACACACACCATCCACACACGCGCACACATACACACACTCGCGCACACACACACCCACACACACATATGCAAAGTTATTGCAGACCAAAAGAGCATGCGCATCTCTTATTTATTTTGTTTTAATATGTTTATTTTTTTAATTAATTTATTGCACAGCTTATATGTTATGAAATGTACCACAAATGGGCGAAGAAACTGGCTCCTGTAACACAGGTTGCTACCTAGCACAGGAGCCAGGGCTTCAATAACTATGATAAACCTGTATTTTGTGTCAATAAACATTTTTTTTTTTTTTTTTTTAATTGCTTCTGTATGTGATACTAGAGGACGCCTCGCGGTTTCACCCGCGTAGTTCCCGTTACCGTGGGAATACAGGGATAAAAAGTAGCCTTTGTCACCTGGGGATAGAGTAGCTTCCCAACGGTGAAAGAATTTTTGAAATCGGTCCAGTAGTTTTGGAGCCTATTCGGTACAAACAAACAAACAAACAAAAAAATCTTTCCTCTTTATAATATTGGTATAGATAAAGGGTTTTTCAATTGGCGTGGGTAGATTTTGGCGGTCCGTGGCGTCCATTTTGTTTTGGTAACATCTATCAAATCTTTTGTTTATTATTCAGGTACTTACGCCAAATCACCATGGCAAGTTACACGATTGAACAGCACGTTCAAATGATAAAACTTCTGCATGAGCGATTTGAGCGTAAGGTTATTTCTCGCAGGAGTGATGTGAATTGGCCTCCAAGGTCATGCGATTTGACGCCGTTAGACCTTTTCTTGTGGGGTTTTTCGAAGTCGCAGGTCAATGCAAACAAACTACAATCGACCGATGCCCTAAAGGTAAACACACACACACACACACAGGACATTGCTCAAACTCAGCGGATCTATGCAGAAGAGTCATTGAAAATTGGACCACTCGGATCTGTGCTGTAAATAGCCGAGGCGGGCATTTGAACGATGTCATATGCCGCCATACTTAATGGCACAAGTAGGCCTTTTAAATAAAATAAAAATTGTTAATACCTCACACACAGCTTATTTTATTCATTTCAACATCTACCCGCCCTAATTGAAAAACCTTTTACAACGTTCTCCAAGAAATCATAGTCAAATCTCAAAAAAAATATTAGATTTTAATCACAAATATAAAGCAGGAAACATCACAACAACTCCATAACTAAACCGTGCGATAAAACGACTATAAACAGACTACATTGCCACATTTGCCCAAAATGCGGCATCACGAATTTCATAATTACTAAAGTTTGGTGGCGTCTCATTACTAACGGGTCGGCGTAAATGTACGAAATAACGGGTTGTTTAGTAGAGGCTTTATTCCACTAATTGTTTCCTTTATTTTAACATCAACACCTCGCAGGAACCATACATTTTCTGGGATCAAAATTAGCCACAAAAGTTTTAGCTTTCCGTAAAATATTTTATTGGAATCGGATCAGTACTCTTACGAAATAACAAGCAATCAATGTTACCACTTTATAATGATAATTAGATCATATTAATTTAGCTGCTTTAAAACGTTTATTTTGAAAAATACATTCATTCTTATATTATCAGACCCACCAAACTGCGTGGCGGGATTAGCGCTCGTATGTCAATTGGTTCACGACACTTACACTTAGATATACATAACTGAATATCCAAAAAAATATTGTCCTAGTCTGCCCTTTTCTAGTTTTACTAAGGTTTGGTGTTCGTCAATGCGGCTTCACAACAACAGGTATTTAAAATGAATAATGTTTAATTAAAGTATTTTTTTTTTGTTTTTCAGTAACAGTTCACCGTCAGGACTTATGCTTGACAGCAACAGACTCGCCCAAAAACAAACTAAAACATAACACCGAAATGTAGTTGCACCCAGCACGTATGTCTGCTCCTTCAGCCATACGGCGTGATGTTACATTAAAGGGGTAGTAAGTTGACAAGTAAATGGCACAGCTGCGAAAACAAGGAGCTTGGTTAAATATGCATGTACTGTGATTGTAGGAGCGGGTTCCCTTATACAGGCTGTATCGACAAAATGTGGTAATTTTTTAAAAATTGCTGCTGTATGTGATATAAAGGGTTTTTCAATAGGCGTGGGTAGATTTTGGCGATCCGTGGCGGCCATTTTGTTTTGGTAACATCTATCAAATCTTTTGTTTATTATTCAGGTACTTATGCCAAATCACCATGGCATGTTACACGATTGAACAGCACGTTCAAATGATAAAACTTCTGCATGAGCGATTTGAGCGTAAGGTTATTTCTCGCAGGAGCGATGTGAATTGGCCACCAAGGTCAAGTGATATGACGCCGTTAGACCTTTTCTTGTGGGGTTTTTAGAAGTCGCAGGTCTATGCAAACAAACCACAATCAACCGATGCCCTAAAGGTAAACACACACACAAAAAAAAATGAAAATTGGACCACTCGGATTCGTGCCACAGTAGGTAGCCGAGGCTAGGTTTAAACGATGTCATATTCCACACTTAATGGCTTAAGTGAACCTTTCAAATAAAAACAGAATTTTGTTAATATCTCACACACAGCTTGTTTTATTCACGCATAAATGATAAATGATTTTATTTCTGTAAGTTGGTTTGTACAAACATTTTACATGTCGAACATATTTTTAAAACTAGATGAGGTCGGCGTTTCCTATCTGACTATTCTGAGAAGAAAGGCCGAAACAAACTCAGAGGTCACAGTCTCTTTTAAAGTCCAGTCAAAATCTTGATTAGATCATGTGAAGACCATGTAGACTGATGTCTGAAATGGTCTTTTTTGAATGGTTATTTTTTGCCGTTTTTTAAGTAATAGTACGGAACCCTTCGTGCGTGAGTCCGAATCGCACTTGGTCAGTTTTTTTAAGGTAGCCTAATTGGCGATCAGTCGCCGATCGTAAAAATTGGTCGCCTCGGGCACTCTTCCGAGTCTAAGCCTAAATGGCGAAAAGTCGCCCAATCTGGCCACACTGATTATGTAACGTTGACAACGGTTTGAGAATTTGAGAATGATCAAATGTGTTTTTCTCAGTTGTGAAACCTAATTGAACGTCAATGAAGGTTTTTTGTATGACATAAGGTATACTTTGGCATGACTTGACTACGTATACTTAAACCTTACTCAGCATCGCAGAAAACTTAAAGTTGCAGATGATCAAGAGTGACAGATGCTTAAATCGAAATAAGCACATACTTACTTACCTCAGAAACCGGCCATTTAAGGCCGTACCCTGACCAAAAAATCAGCATGAGATATGAGCATTCCTATTGGCCTAGCGGAATTACAGTAGTGAATACGCCAAGATTTTAGAATAAAATCTTTATAAAATCGAATATTGGTCTTTTGAAAAAAGTAAAACTTACAAAATGTTCGTTATCAAATTGTCTATCTATTAGTATTAGTACAAAAAAATACTAATTAACACTTTACGAGGAGATGCATGCTATCAATCATTATTTCTATTTTTTATGATTTTGTTGGAAGGAGATTAGTGAAACATATACTTCACCTAAAAAGAAAGGAAATCTACAATTTTTTTTTTTAATGTATTTTATTAGTTGATATTTCATTTTAAATAACGAGTAGATAGCTCCTAAAAACTGCACGACAAACGGCTAGCGCGGCGTTTTGCTCGGGGTAGCGCCTTAATTCACAATCACTGCAACTCCTGAAAAACAGAAATATGAATAGTGGCGACACCTGAGAAGTACAGAGTCAATGAATCTCGACGAGTCCTGTGGCTTTAGATAAAAATGTCATATTATTCTATAACGATGGCGACGGTAGTTTTTTAATTTTTTTATTGGCTCGCGCTTGAGCACTATCTCACCTGTTGGTAAGCGATGTTGTGGTCGACGGTAAGACGTGCTTGTCTAGAAATAACATATTCACTCTTGACTTAAAGACCCCTAGATTATAGCTGCTGTTGTTGTTGTGGTCGAAATACCAAAATGTAAGAGATAAATCACGTTATATTTTGATAGAGCCACATCATCATCATCACCAGCCTTTTAATGTTCCCACTGCTGAGACACAGGCCTCGCCTCCTCTCTGTGAGAGAGGGAATGGGCCGTAATTCACCACGCAGGCCCAGTGCGAGTTGGTGTATGTGACATGTCTTCGAATTTTCGGTTCTAGGTCATGCCGGTTTCCTCACGAAGTTTTCCTTCACCGTATTCCCACGGGAACAGGAAATACGCGGGCGAAACCGCGAGGCGTCCACTAGTGTATTAATATTTTGGTATTTGTTAGTAGAACAAAAATTACTTTGGTGGCTTCTTATTCTTTTGTCTATATCTATACATATGCTATTTTCCTTCACCGTTTTTAGAGCAGTGCTAATGTAATTATTTACACAAAGTAAAGTGTCTGCCTGGGTTCGAACCCACTACCGACACGTAGGTAATTACCGTTGGTAGCGCTTGGCAATCTCATATAATATTTTTGACGGCTTCGTTAATTAATATAATACATAGAATGTCGCTTATGTAGAGTTTCTGGAGAAACGATTCAACTGTCTTGGATCCCGCAACGAAAACAACATCAAAGAAGTCAGAAATTAATTAATTCTACTTCCCTTCTTGGACTCTTAGAAAAGTGTCATTCGAAGTCAGCGATGGTCATGGTAGAAATAAAAAAATTGTAGGAAATTTATTACGAGTCTTTTCGATCGTGCTCGCTTTTTTTACTTTTTACCCGACTGCAAGGAAAAAGTTTTATTTTTCGCGCGTGTCTAGTATGTTTATATTATTCTTTATTACCTCATATCTTTCAAATCACTAGACGGACTTATGTAATTGAGACATCGATTGAACGCCTAAGTATTCTTAGATAAGTGACGGCAAAAAAAGAAAACAGGCATGGCGGCGTTTGGTTTAATGTATACCAATGTTTAAAAGTAATAAAAAAAAAAAAAAAAAAAAAAAACCCGACTGCTTGCAGTTGTAGGATACATATTCACGAGCTGACTGACCAAAACTATAATGTATCCTCCGACTGATTTTCTACTTGCTTAAGAAGCCAACTAAATACATTAAACATTTATTAAAAATGCCAATTTTATTAAAAATGTAATGTATTTTAAATACATTACATTACATGTATTTAGTTGGCTTCTTAAACAGTCGGGTTTTTTTTTATTTTATTAACTTTTTTTTCATATCGCTATTGCGACGGTTACTAAACGGATGATAATATGGCACTTATCTAGAACCTCTAGTGTAAGCTAAGCCAATACGCACAAAAGAACATTAACGTTTAGGAACTTGAAAACCAAATAATTTATTTACCCAAAAAGGCTTTTTCTTTCAAAGATATACGGCAACCCATCACTTAATCTCCAAATCCCGTTACCCCGTATCAGTAAGAGAATAAATAAGGAGGAACTCTCAACAGATGCATCCATAGGGAGCGGATTGTATGTCTGTGTGTGTGTTGGTGTGTGGAGTCAATTTTTATGTACGTCTCGCTTCAGGGACTAGATTTATAGGCGGACGAGAGACGTCGAATTGTTAGGAGGCCTTAATGGAAGCGAGTAATGGAAAAGATTTTTTGGTTGGGTGGCTTTTTGCAAGTGGATTTCTCTGTTATGTTAGTATACTGATTCAACAAAATGTTATACATAAAAAAAAATAAAAAAAAACAAAAATCCTACTCTTAAGAAGCGAACTAAAAAGAAGTAAACAAGAAGATCATCAGGCTGTGCAGTTGGAGGATACATATTCGTGTACTGACTGACCAAAACCAGATGACTGCATCCTCTGACTGCACCGCATGATGTTCTTCTTGTTTGCGTATTTTTAGTTCACTTCTTAAGCAGTCGGGTTTTTTGATTTTTTGAATTAACTTTTTATATTGATAACTTCTTAGTTATTTTTTTTTTTCAAATTAGGTATATTTAAACATATAAGTATTATATATTTTTGAAATCACCTCTTAAACTGTGACCTCTTAAAATGTTGATACCCCACACGACAGGAAAAGAAGAAAAAATAATTGGGCACCCACAATATAGCGCCCAAAAGCCGCCATTTTTCTATTTTCCAATTTTAATGTAGCCAGTGACACTCGCAAGGTTAAGTCGAATCGATCGAAGTAAGAATCATCAAAATCGGCCAACGCGTTTGGTCTCTAGAACGTCATATAGGAACAAACATACATACATAGACTGATAAACACATTACCCTCCTTCGGCAGTCGGGTAAAAAGCATTTTTTATATCCCAATTATGTCAGGGACGGCTTCCTGTCTAACCAGCTAGAGCTGAATACCGGTATTGTTCACGGAGCGACTGCCTATCTGGCTGTACCTCCACAACCCAGGAGCGGGGTACACGATACCACTGGGCAAGACTAGCATCAGGTTTTTAGGCTTCTGATAACTAACCCTAACGACTTTCAATCAAATGGCAGCAGTGACCAATGGCTTAGCATACATTCCGAGGCACGGATGAGTCTCAGTTACCCACGAGGACTTCTTTATTTTTGCTTGGAGAAATGCTCATACATACTGCGCTACCATGGGGAGATAGAACAGTTATTTGGGATTACAACCCACTAAAACTCCATGGTGTCCTCCTGTGCCGCTTATGGCGGGAACACGGGCACGCGTTAGCACTCATCCGCAAACCCGCCGCGGTTGTCCGTCACCGGATCCTCCTCTGGGGAGTACCCGCCATCACCGGCGCACCAGAACACATTGCATGCCGTAACCAACCCAGGGGCCACACCAGCACATGGGCGCCAGATGACCCCGTGTATGGCATACTTGGTCCCCCTGTGACGGATCGTGTAAGTGGCCCCGCCACCTACCTCTTTTCAGCCGCAGGGGATAAGGAGAGCGGCCAACGCTACACCGACACTCTTCCTCCCCTGCGGCCCCACCGCGTCTGCCATCAGACAGTGGCGACCTCATCCAGGCCGTGCAAGGTAGGGAAAGCGACGCACCGCAATACCGGCACTCCTCTCCCACCGCGGCCCACTATGCGTCCCATACGACATCGTGGCGCGCCTTAGTTGCGATGTCGCCCAAGCGGCACCATAACCAACTTGTTGTGTGTGTGACCCCTCTTCGGTTTCCTATTCGCTTCACCGTGGGTGACTAAGCCACGGTGAAGTAACTACTGAGCACCCCCACCTCGACAATGCGGGAATCCACGAGGTTTCGCCCTAACGAAAAAACCTTTATGGAAAAAACATACTATTGCATGACGTTAAAATAAAGCTCGTCCTCGCTCCGCTATCATACGCTCCACACCCATATCCACTCGTGCGACGAAAACGACACCGCAGGTGACTGTTGTTGTGTTATTTATGACATCAAGGCCCGAACTCACAAGCACCGTGCGTTGCGTGCGATTTCTCACTGTTTTACGTACAAGGGCTTTATACGCTGTTTTGCGTTAGATTTCTCACTGTTATACGTACAAGAGCTGTACGCCAATTTACGTTACATTAAACTGTAGTATGTTTGGATGGTTTAAGAAGACCTATAGCTTGGTATTGTTGGTCGTCAGTTGTTTTAAAGCTTGAACGGATGTGTGGATTGAAGGTTTGTGTTTTATGAGATACATTTTCAATTTCTGGGTGTTAGTTTGGTGAAAGAAACGTTGTATCTATCTTTAATGACGGTATGACGCATTTCATAAAAAGAAAAATAGGAAAACCAAATATTAATAGGGATATAGGATCATTACTAACGGATTTCTAAAAGGCGTGTGTTTATTTTATGTTTTAACCCAAAATCATAATAAAAATCTTGGGGCTTAAGGTTGCCCTAGTCGGCGGCAAAAACTATTTAGTGGCCGGGGTTTAAATGCATGCTATGTCATCCGACAACACGTACGAAATTGGTAGATGCTGTGATGAGCAGTAAGAAGCTAGTGCGCGTACGAATACACACTCATGGTATAAACATAATAAATTGATAATGATTGAGAACGAAAAGGAGCGCGCGAAATTGTATAAACATACCTTTATTATGAGTATCATGCAAAAACTACTGAATGTATTTGTTTAAAAAAACTTTTTAACAAAAAATCAAACCGACTTCCAGAACAAAAAACTACAAAGCAAAAAATAACTTTCTTTTCCGAAGTCGGTGTCTTTTGTACCCATTTTTTTCAGTTTTTTGACACCGACTTCGGAAAAGAAAGTTATTTTTTGCTTTGTAGTTTTTTGTTCTGGAAGTCGGTTTGATTTTTTGTTAAAAAGTTTTTTATTTTTCTCTTTTTAGTTTTGGTAGGTACCTCCAATTAACATGATTATCATTTACAGCCAAAGTACATCTCATTGCGATTCCAATAAGCCCAAACACGACTAGGATACATTGTTTTATATTAGAGTTCCAGTGCCTACCTTCCGGCTTCATCATCAGATCAGTTCGATGGTGCCATTTTCATCAGTACCATTTATTTATAAGTATTTGCTTCATTATAGTCGGTTTACTATTCGAGATATCTTATGCCCGTGACATATTTAGCATTTAGGAGTTCCAGTGGTCATCTGTGGCCTTCTTCATCAGTTCGACTCCACCAAATGGTACTTTCCGAGTGCAAATTATTGCATTGTTGATGAAAATACCAAAATCGCTATATGTTTGCCTATAATATTTGAGGAGTTCCCTCGATTTCTCTAGGATTCCATCATCAAATCCTGACCTGATGATTATGGGACCAACTAGGAAGTATACCCTTTCAAACAAAAGAAGAATTTTTGAAATCGGTCCAGGGGTCTTTGAGTAATCGGGGAACATACATAAAAAAAAAAAAAAGATTCCGACCAATTGAGAACCTCCTCCTTTTTTTGAAGTCGGTTAAAAATAAAATTATTTGCATTTTCAACTGCTAGTCTATCCCTGTATGGTGACTGTTTTGCAATTTTCCTTCTTTTTATGCTATTTATTTCCACCCAATGATGCGTTGAAATTAGTGTTGAAATAAGGAACTATCGACGCTCATAACTTTCAAATACACGTGTTGTTTACTTTTCCATGCAGGTCAAGGTAATGATGAGGCAAATTTATATCACTTTTATTTTGACTGTACACCGTCAAACAGTGAAGTAATCGCCATAAATGTTTGTTTGGCAGAATGACTGACTAGGGAAACGCTATAGTGGTTTCCGAAGGTTTGACACTGGACCACAATTTAAAAGACTGACTGAGGTTTTAAGATACATACCTACTTAGATTTATAAAATATAATATACCTATAGAATTAATGCAGTATAGTACAACTGCGGCGTAGGTCGGCAAAATTGCAGCAAAAACAAATTGCCTACCCACAAAACCTTACTCTTCAAAGGTCACAGAGCACAAAACTTTCCCCACCTTTAAAATAACAGGAAAAGAAAACGATTTCCTATAATCGTTCTCCATTTCTCATTGCTACGCCAGGGGTACGCATCTGAGGCAATTTCCCCTAATATTGCCCAACCTTTTCTTTACAGACGTATCGTTATCCCAGCAATATGTCGGGGACCGCAATTTATACAGGGATTTGGTGATCGGGTTATGACGTCAGAGCTCGTTAGAGGTCGCACACTTTTGACATGGCATGTGTTTCAGAGAGTTTTTAGAGCCTCGCAAAGTAGAAGTGCTAACGAGAGAAAATATTGACAGTCCATGATTTGTTAGAGGTTTAATTTTTTGGTTGTGAACTGAAAGTAAAACCTAAAGATGATTATAGACTAGAGCATTTACTTGTAACAGAACATTGAGCATTCGCTGTTTTTAAATTTACTCGAACCACACTTCGAACATTGGCGCTCGATGTTTTGTTTCAACCTGATTTTAAAAACCAATGAGCGTTTTGGTGTAACATTTTGTCGACCAAAGGCACGAGCGCGGGTGACGTGGAGTGAGATCAATATTATACGCAAGGTACAAATAAATGTTACAGATAAATGCTAGCTCGCTGTAAGCATTACGTCGAGCGCAGCGTCGAACATTCGCACGTACGATACATCACATGGAAATGCTTAAGGAAACTGAGCATTGTCTGTATTGTACCATACGTAAGAACGTTAAATAAGATTTAGGTACGTTATTGTCAGCTAAAGTCAGCTTCAGGCGGTAGACTTAGGTATGGGCGATAAGTGAGCTTAGTCAAATTGATATTTGACAGTGGCAACGATTGCCAAAAGGCAGAAATACAAGGGATTGACCACGTTTCATTTCGGTGATGCATAATCAAATCATTTAATTTCGAACTTTTTGATAATTGCTGTCGCCACATTATTGCTTCTTCTTTTCGTGTGAGGATGTGGCCACCTCTGGTGTCAGAGCTAATTAAGCCACCTATGGGAACCCCACATGTCTCTGACTTGGCTATTTCAGACTTACATTAACCATTTAAGTCCAGGTTTCCTCACGATGTTTTCCTTCACCGTTGCCTGTGGTGTGATAAACTTAGAAAGTACCTACATATTATGAATTTGAAAAAGATACATTGGCAAGTAACAATGTGTCGTCATTGCTGATAGAATATAACTCTTTCTTTAGCTCTCTTATTAGTTTACTTTTCTTCTTAGCGTGTCGATGGCAAATACAGTTTTTTAATTATATTTTGCACAGTATTCAGCTACGGAAACACCATTCGCTGACGCAGCCATAAGGTTATTTACATTTGCAGGGCATGCGGTGCAGGACGAAATGTGGGCCATGGTCTGCGGAGAGACACCGCATAAACAATTGGTATCGGATCTATCCGAGAACTCCCAGCCGTGGCGATTGTCTTTGCTGCTGCCGACTGCGTTTATTAAAAAGGGGATAGAGGAATAGCTTAAAACTAAGCAAGCATGACCAATGGTCGTAAGATGGGCAGGTTTCAGTCTCTCTGTCTTATACAATCGTCATAATTCTGCTTCTGTAGTTAAAGGTTTCAGGTTAATAGCACTCTATCTATACTGAAAACAAACAAGAACATATAGCAGATCAAACGATGATGCTTTAAAGTTAATTAAAATCCACGCAACAACGTACAATCAACTTGTGATCCGTCAAATTGATATGTGGAAACAGCTATCAGCATTCTGATGAGATTGTTTGTTTGTGCATGTTTGAATTTTAATGGGGAAGAAAAATACAGGATGGCTTTTCATTCTTTGGTAATATTTCAGGAGGTGAATTTACTTATGAATATCTTTTACTAATAACCGGCTGCTTAAAACTAACTTCACTCGCTGCTCTATACCCGCTAGCAGGAACAGCCCCTACGGAGGTTCGAAGAGAAGTAGCCTGCACCTTCGAAAAGCACAAACAGGAGACCGACAAAGGAAACAAAATGTGCAATATGTACTAACCAAGAAGGCGTTTAAAAAGTCGGAACAGCTTCCTTAAGTCGGCTAAAGTAATAAACGACGACAGTCCTAGCGAAGCACGCAAGGAACTATGGCTCTTCAAATACCCCTCCCAACAGACAATGTTGAGTCTGCAGAAAAGCTCCCAGCGGGCCATAAATTGCCATGGATCACCTGAAAATCTTTAAACCGGCTGTGAAGCCAGGTGGGTCACTGTAGGTCAGTTGGGGGTACTCCCATCTGCCACAGTGTGACTGCGGAACCACTCCACAGACGATGCTCCATCTCTTGTGCACTATCACCTGCATCATGCGAGGTTTTTGCGAGGCCAGCGCTAAGGCCATCGATGTGGCTGAGTACTGGTCTAATAAAAGAATAGAAGTAGAAAAACCGGCCAAGTGTGTCCGACACACTTTTAGGGTTCTGAACATAGATATAATAAAGAAGGTTCTGTACCAAAGAAAAATCTGGCTTATCAATATATTGGTATTTGTGAGTAAAGTATACGTAACAATAAACATTATCACCAAATTTCAAGTTCGTAGGTCAATAATGGGCAGTTAAAAATTCTTCGGAAAAATATTGTGTGACAGACGACGGACAGACAGATGGACAGGTCAGCAATGGGGCTCTGTTTGGACCCTTCGGACGGTACGGAACCCTAAAAAACAAGGGTTAGTACATTTAAGTTGGCATGACTTCAAATAATTTTATTTCGCTATTTCTTTAAATTGTTCATATTGTCTAAAATGTTGATATTCATAGTTTCACCCCCTGCAGGCTTATGGCTAAAGTTTATTTTACTCAAGAGGTTACATTGAGTATTATTAAACTGTAATACATTTACCATTTTCTTGGTCCTATCCTAATTTATTTGGATTCGGCAACATGTCTTCTTGTTCCATACTTTTCCATAAGTCATAATTATCATCTTCATGTATCATCATACAGTCCATCCATCGACTCATTGTTCCTCTGCAGGATCTACTGAAGATTAGTTATAACAAGAGATTCATTGCAGTAACACCGCACTGAAAAATATAAAGTTTTGTAACTTTACAAAGTAAACTTTAGTTATTATAAAAAAAAACTTTAATACAAAACTACTTAACTAGAAGATAGAAAAACTTTACTTTGTTGTTAGTAAGTCCCAAAATTCGTAACCAGCAACCAAACCTTTGGTGCGAAATGTAATAAAATAACAACAGAAATCAATTTCCAATTTTTGCAACGCACGTGTAAACCTATCCATTTCATATCAGAACTAAGCCAAGCATGAAACAAAATCGGCTTGATTTTTAACGATTGTCAGAACTGGATTTTTAGCTGCATACATTCGGCAGTAAGTTAAGTCCCGATTTAAATATAAAGCGGCTTTTGGCGGATTACTGGTTGATGAATTGATACTTTATTTTAAATTAAAATATCGAGCCCGATGAATGAGGTTTTATGGCAAATGAATAAAATGCAGCTCTAAATTTTATCCATTCAATTTGGTGTTATCTGTTTAAGTGACCTTTGGCATCAGTTCAGAATCATTATTTAGTCTCGCATTTGTGTAAATTGGTGGTCACATCGATTGTGGTTGCAATTTACATTTTAGGTTTCCAATTTATTTTGTCATCGATAGCCAGAATGGTGCTGTTAAAAATATGTTAGATGACACAAAAAAATATGTTATTTTTCTTCTTGTTGTATAGTAGTTAAAGGAACTACCGGACTTCTTAAAGAAATCACTTATTTTGAACCGCTCGCCTACTGAATGATTATGAATGAGTTGACCAATGTAGCTTTAATGGGAATGGAATTTAAAGGGGCACACAAGTGAACTTAGCGCCCCAAGACAACCTTATCTACTCGTGGTGCATCCTGGTGGATAATAAATGAGGTTTAAGAGGAACTTGCAGCTAAATGGCGCAGACAGGCGATAGGCAGCAGCGTTATCAGTGAGAGAAGCTGTGATCTGCGATCGCTAACCATGCTTGGTGATTTTGGGCAAAACTTCCAATGGCAAGTAAAAAACCGAAATTAATTGCATGCGACAGGAGAGATCCAGCAATGGACTGATGATGATGACGGTGCAGCTTTAATTGCATACTAAATCATCATTATCATCTGCGTAACCTTACCGGGTTTCCACAAGTGGTTATGATAGAGTCATATTTATTTCAGTCTAACTGGATACAGTAGTATACCAGTATTTTACAATCATTATCAACATCAGCCTTTTAATGTTCTCAGTGCTGGGACACAGCCCTGAGTCATATAATAAAATATATATCTAGCACTGTGTCAATCTGTTATTGCATACTGCATTCTGTCTTGGGATGGAGCTGCTAAGACCATCATCAAGGGATTAGAGGTGGCTCAGCGCGCGATTTTAAAAGTAAGAACGTTTAAGCCAATACTGTTCCCTACAAGAGAGCTCTATCAGTTTTGTCAAGTTCCTACCGTGAGGTAACTGTTTATAGAGAGAGTGGTTTTAAAGAAGCTCAGCGAAATTCTTTATGACCCACTACTAACCAACAAACGCAGAAAGCACGAGGTATGTACTCGACCCAATAAGCCTAAAACGTCTTTTGTAAAAAGTTTTTACACATTTTTAGCCTCTTTTCTTTACAATAAAATAAATAAGAACCTCAATATATATCCACTAAATAAGTCTTTGTGTAAGAAAGGGGTACATAACTACCTGCTTAACCTTTCTTATGAGGAAACAGAGAACCTGTTTCTCATTCAGAAATAAAAATGAGAGTTTGACAGGCATCCTGACATGAGCAGTTTCCAGACTAAGATAACCAATAGATAATGGATGTTTTGTTTTATATATTTTGTTCATTTTATCCATCTATAGATTCTCGGTATTATGTATGTATCAAAACTACACTACCCAACATCCCTACACCTCTCACTACTCTACATTTACACAAAACCACACGTAGGCACACATACATGCACATTTTTGGTATTGTTTGGTTTTAGAACAAATCAAAGACATTGTATAATTTCATAGATACGTCTTTTTGCATGTCTATTGGACTAAATATAATAATCTATTTCGAGGGTCAGGCGCTGTATGCCGAGATACAGGATTCGTCCTAGTTCGGCTACAGATGCTCCCATGTTGCATAATTTTAAGTACTGGCCTGAATTATTTTATGTAATTTGTTGTATTACTTTTGTTAAAATAAATAAATAATTATAATTAAAAAAAAAACAGCCGAAAGACGTCCACTGCTGCTCGTATGTCTCCCCTAGGCGTCGCCACATTGGCCGATCCCGTGCGACTCGCATCCAGCGGTTCCAACAACCTTAACCAGGTCCACCTATTGGGAGGCCTTCCAACGCATTGTCATACGCTTCGCACTCGCCAAAGGAACCTTGCAATATGCAAACTGGTGGCATAGTTAGAGCTGGATTTGAAAACTATTACATAGACAGCCGTAGGCTGACACAGAGTTTTAATATAGGTAAAGTAAAATAAAATCTTTATAGGATGAAAATCCCATTCTAGCGCTAATTATTATTTACTGAATTCGAGACCAGAGAGGCCCAGAGGTCTTACAGTGACTTGACTTAATGTCCTATTACCCCTAGATGGGGCAGAGGGCGTCCACATATGTCCTCCATCGCGATCGGTCTTGAGCTTGACACTTCACCTCGCTGCATTTCATTCCGATGCTCGTCGCTTCTGCCAAAACGGTGCGACGCCAGGTTTGACGGGAACGGCCACGCTTTCTATTCGCTTGGGGATTCCAGTCCAAAGCTTGCTTGGGTTTGTGATCGGGATCCCTTCGGAGCGTGTGGCCAATCCATCTCTACTTGTGAAGCTTGATCTGGCGGTCGATCGGGCTCTCATGGCATTTCTCCAACAACTCTACATTGGAGATGGTCTCGGGTCAGTAAGTTCCGAGAATGCGACGAAGACAGCGGTTGACGAAAACTTGTATTTTGCGTGAGATGTCTTTTGTGACCTTCCATGTTTCGCACCCGTAGAGCAGCACAGATTTGATATTGCACCCGAAGATTTTGAGTTTAATCCTACGGGTCAATTTTCGCGATTGCCAAACAGGTCTTAGCTGCGCGAAGGTTGCTTAGGCTTTGGCGATCCGTGAAGCGATGTCCTTTTCACTACACCCAGTCTCTGACACGACACTCCCAAGGTATGTGGTATATTCGGAAGGAGGGTAGCAGAATAATACAACCAGTATTTCACAAGCTCGTATATTCGACTGGCGCAGCAGTCATTTGCACACGTATATATATATAGATGCCTACCTACTTATTTACTAGTTAACGATATGTAGGTACCCACATAACATTCCTCCACCTTTAATCAGAAGAAATTCCTATAATCTATAGCAGTTCTGGTTCGTTTCGACCGGGTGTCTGACTCCGGGTCGATAGAAGAAACTGCCGAAATCACTTCCTCTTCAACGGAATCTGCGCCGTGATCAAGCACTGATGCAGGCGTTTCTGACTCCACAGCAGCTTCCTCTACAGGAGCACCTTCCACAGAGACTTCGGATAGCTGCTGCCCTGTATTCGTCGAGCTTGAGGGTATTATGAATGCGGGGACGATCTCCTCGCCTGCCCCATCTTCACTCCCTCTATATTTAAGCAACTGATTAATGTGCCTCTTTAATGTATCTTCTGATGCACTCAGTTTCACCATGTACACAGCTTTTCCATTTTTTTTAATAATTATGCCCCGTGACCAATATTGTTTGTGCTGACTATACATTTTTACCAAGACTTGGTCACCCACATTGAATAAAAGTTTACGGTTGCCCCGATAATTATCAACCTGCGAACATTGTTTTCCTTTTACCACTGTGTCGAGTGCAGCGTCGGATGGCGTTGTGGTGGTTGGTGTCAGGAGATCTAATCTACATCTCAAATTATGACCGAACAAAACTTCAGCCGGAGATCTGTTTGTGGTCGAATGTTTGGAATTCCTGTATCTCAGTAGGAATTCTGATATTTTAACATTCACTTGTACCTGATATTAAGTAAGATTTAATTGCCTTTTTAATGATTTTAACATAACTCTCCGCTTGTCCATTGCTAGCCGGATTATATGTTGGTGAAGTTATATGAGTGATGTTGTTTCAGTACAGAATTGTTTAAATTCGTGCGAGACAAAAGAAGAGCCGTTATC
Source organism: Orthosia cruda (assembly GCA_964057195.1). Lineage (NCBI taxonomy): Eukaryota > Metazoa > Arthropoda > Insecta > Lepidoptera > Noctuidae > Orthosia > Orthosia cruda. Next base: position 29,718,560 of record OZ059827.1, read on the forward strand.
CGAGCAAATCGTATGAAATAAACCAAATCGTGACATTACTTCGCATAGTTTTTCAATAACCACTCGCGATGTGAACCCCGATGAAACATCGAAACACTACCCATTTCGAATATGCATCTACAAATCTACAATTATTAAAAATGTTTTGCCGCTAATCGGTCCTAAAAAGTCTATGTGTACACGGTGCCACGGCTGGGCCGGGAACGGCCACGGAGTGAGAGGGTAGCGTGGGGGCGCGGCGCGCTGTGACGCACACACGGCGCAAGCACCGATGTGATGTTCGATAGCCACAGACATACCCGGCCACCAAAACCTATTGCGTGCCTCTTCTTTCACTTTTGTGATTCCTAAGTGCCCTGAGTGTAGCTCGTTTAACACTTTATGTCGCAGACTTTTAGGAATCACTAACCTGTGACCTCTCATCAGACAACAATTTTCAACTGATAGTTCTAACCGATGGCTATAATAATGCTTCATTAATGGTTCACTAATCTTACTCGGCCAACCATTTGACAAATAATCGATAACGGTTTTGATAACATTATCATTTTTTACCGCATCTTGGATATCTGTCAATGACAAAAATCTCTCACCTTCGTAAACAAAACGTACATAACTAGATTTATCTATTGGTGACTCATCACGCTCGCGCTCTGAGCGTGTGACGTTCGTTTTTAAATAGTCGGGTACTGATCGACTTAAGAAATCTGCACAATTATGAGTACTGCTTACATATTCTATTTTATAATTATATGCAGATAGAAAAATAGCATAACGCTGTAACCGATTAGCTGATATCTCAGGCATGCCCTTTTCTGGATTAAAAATTGAAACCAATGGTTTATGATCTGTTCTTAAAATGAAGGGTTTGGTTCTTCCATATAAATATTGGTGAAATTTTCTTATCCCGAAAATTATTGCAGTTGCTTCCTTTTGGATTTGGCTATAGCGTTTTTCTGCTGCATTTAGAGACCGAGAAATGTAGGAGATAGGTTTTTCTACACCACCTTCTACCTGTGATAACACGGCGCCTAACCCGCTCGGTGACGCATCAACCGTAACTATTAGCAAAGCTTCTGGATTGAAATGTGCTAAAGTGGTATCAGAAACTAATGCACGTTTTATATTTGAGACTGATTCGTCATGTCTCTCAGTCCATGACCAAGGCTCATTTTTTTTTAGTAATTCATGCAGTGGACTTAAAATCGATGATGCGTTCTTAATAAAATTTCGGTAATAGTTTACCATGCCTAGAAATGATTTTAATTCTGTTGTATTGGTAGGTACCCGACTTTGCAAAATAGCTTTAATTTTTTCCGGTGATTTATGTAATCCATTACGGTCGATAATAAAACCCAAATAGGTTACGGATTCCTGAAAGAAGGTACATTTATCTATATTTAAAACTAAGCCAGCTTCCTGTAACCTACGGAAGACTTCATTCAACCTAGTCATCATCTGATCTTTGTCCTCTCCACATACTAAAATATCGTCGAGAAATAAAAGAGTACCATTTAACCCTGATAGCAGCGCTTCCATGTTTCGCTGAAAAATGGCCGGTGCACTAGCTAGACCAAAGACTAATCGAGTATACTTATACAAGCCTATATGCGTGTTTATACAAGTGAGCATCTGTGATTTTTCATTTAGACACAATTGATTGTACGCATGCGAAAGATCTAATTTACTAAAGTACTTGCCGCCATGTAGTTTTGAAAACAGCTCGTCATACCTAGGTAGTGGGTATTTATCGACCAGTAACTGTTTATTGATAGTCACGGAGTAGTCGGCACAGAGACGTATAGATCCGTCTCGTTTTAGAACTGGTACAACTGGACTGGCATACTCCGCGTACTTTACGGGTACTAATACACCTAAACCTACAAGACGATTAAGTTCCTTCTCCACATTTTCCCGTAGTGCAAAAGGTAAAGGTCTCGCTTTGAAAAAGATCGGTTTAGCGTCTGGTTTTAAAGCTAAATCTACCTTCACGCCTTTAAAACAACCTAATTTATTTCCAAATAATAGTGGGTATTTGGCAGAACTACCCGATAAATAGTCGTTACAGTTATTAACGGAACATATTTGCAAGTTAAATCGTGAAAAAAAATCCCTGCCTAACAAGGGAGGCCCTCCATTCCGTACGACGTAGACACTTATTGTGAAAGAGTTATTATTATACGTAAACAATAGTTTAATTTTACCCACAATATGCAATTTATCGCCGTTGTAACTATGCAAAATAACATCACTGGCTTCTAACGTTATGGTTTTAAAGTTTTTAAGATACGTTTGCTCAGAAATAACGGTCACTGATGAACCCGTATCTATTTCAAAAGTTAATTCAATTCCATTGACACAAACAGATTCCCGCATTGGTTCACCGCGAATGGATCGAATATTACAGCAAACGTGTTTACCATCATCGCTAGAATCCTCACAGCACTCGACATAGTGTTGCTTATTCACATTTTGTTTACACATTCGTTTAAGATGGCCTTGAACGCCGCATTTTTTGCACTAATACCGCACGAACCGACATGACGATGCCTGATGGCCTGTGTAGCCGCAGGCGGTACACCCACCGCCAAGGCTGCCGTCAAGAGCGCGCTCAGCGCTAGCCACGGGTGACGCCGCTCCATGCCTGCGCCACGGCGCGGTGCTCCCGCGCGCTGCGCCTGGCTGTGCTGCCGTCTCCATCTACATCACCTGAAGTGGTGTACCCGCCTCTGCTTGCCGTGACGTTTCTCGTGCCCCCATGCGAGCACTACGTATGCCTTCAGCTGCTTCCAAGGCCTTGCTCAGAGTCAACTCCGACACCGCCTTGGTGAATAGTTTTTCTCTTTCCGGTCCTGGTGCCATGCCCAGCACGAATCGATCGCGAAGCTGTTCATCTAGGTTTTTCTGCCCACTCTGGTAGCCCTTCGCCGATTTGTTGCATGGCACTGTGGAATTTGTACCTTTCCGCGAATGTGCATTTCTTTAGTGTGAAGTGTCCATCCAACAACTCCACCACTTCGTCATAGTTTAATGTACCAGCTTGCCGCGGTAAAGCTAAGTCGCGTATCAACTTGTAGCTTGCTTCCGAGCAGTTACTTAGTAGAATAGCTCGTCGTTTGCAACCGGCTTTATCTGCATCTACCCCAATTCTGTTTGCCAGAAACCACTGCTCGAGTCTTTCCTTGTATAGCTGCCACTCTTGATTTTCGTGGTTGAACACTGTCAAGGTGCCGACTGAAGTGAATACTCTTGCCATTTTCAAAATAAGGTACGCGTGTCTCGTACTTTTTCCTCGTCGCCAACTGTTATATTCGGAAGGGGGGTAGCAGAATAATACAACCAGTATTTCACAAGCTCGTATATTCGACTGGCGCAGCAGTCATTTGCACACGTATATATATATAGATGCCTACCTACTTATTTACTAGTTAACGATATGTAGGTACCCACATAACAGTATGTAAATTTGTGGACGCGTTCCACTACCTCTGTGCCAATCACGAGGTTCTTACAGTACTCACGATCAATTCAGTCAAACATGGTCATAAATGGAGACCCAATGCCATCATTGCTACAGCTTTTAGATAGACCTGAAAAGGCTTAGACTATCTTACTTAATATTATAAATGTGAAAGTTTGGATGGATGTATGTTTGTTACTCAATCACGCCAGAATGGCAGAACGGATCTGGATGAAACTTTGCAAAGAGATAGATTATAGTCTGGAATAGCAAATTGGTTACTTTTTATTCCAGTATAATGTTACTTTGGGATGATAAAACACTTATCACGCGGGCGAAGCCGCTGGCAGAAGTTGGTTAACAATAATTTCACGACTAAAGTTTCACACCGCGCCTTCAGTACCCAAACCTTTAGGCTAGCTGAGGCATATCCTAGGTACCCACAATTCGATAATTCACTGGATATATCCAACTTCAAAAATAATTACAAACAAATAGGTGAGTATGCGAAATGAAAGGCCTATATAGAAGTGGACAGCGGAAAGGTATTGGTAGTATCGATTGTGAGGTATGTTACGGCTTTTGCAAGCCTTTTTGCAAATAATGTACTACTTGTGTCGTTACGAACCGTACACGAGCACAATCAATTAAAAACAAAACTCAAACAAATTGGCGGTAAGAAACATTTATTTACGAAAGCCAACACGGTACATAAACCAAATAAAGTTAAAAAAAATAAAAAAAGCAATACATTAAAGAAGATATCCATGTGTACAAATAATTCCCTTCCATAGCACCCATAAGCACTCAACTGCACTCACTCGAAGCAACCATTAAATTCCTACCCTAAATTAAAATACCTCGACCCAACATCTGTGCACATGTATAACAGAATGTCGTCTTCGAATTCAATAGCAATTTATATGTAATTTTATTAAAAATGGTTTTATGTTTAATTAAAATAATAAATTAATTATAAATAGTCAGCGAACCATTTGATTTCCTGAACGAGAGGAAGCCATTTTAAGACGTACAATAAACGTTTTAAAACACACAATTCGAAAACACATCAAGCCTTTATTGGCCTATAAAATAATGTTTAGGTTTGTGGGTGCCCGTTGTTTGATACGGTACGTCCTTGGTCAAAAGTTTGATTTTCAATGTGAGATAAAATATTTAAGCCAAAAATTTGTAATGTTAATTCATCTATCTTAACAGACTGGCTGTATAAGAATAGAAACATACAGAGGTATCCAAAAATATGTAATCGTCAAGGTAAAATGTCCAAGGTGCGTTTCTTCTCCTTTTCGTGCCGTTTAATTACTGACTCAATTTTTAAACGGCCAGTATTTGGTTTATTATACAGTGGACAGCTCTGATTGGCTTTTTGAGGAGGTGTTTGAGCATGATGATAGTAAGTGTAGGTAACGCATATCATCTAAACTGGTACTGTTCTTTGGATGGATCTAGGATACCTTATTTAGGCGCACATCATCATCATCATTATTTCAGCTGAAAGACATCCACTGCTGGACATAGGCCTCCCCCAGGCGTCGCCACATTGACTAATTCCGTGCGTCTAGCATCCAACGTTATGCCCGCAACCTTAACCAGGTCATCGGTCCACCTAGTGGGAGGGCTTCCAACGCATCGTCTTCCAGTTTGCGGTCGCCATTCCTTTTCGGCCCTATCAGACATGCGCTCTGCAAGCAATGTGGCCTGCCCACTGCCACTTAAGTTTCAAAATTCTTCGGGCTATGTCGGTAACTTTGGTTCTCCTCTCTCCTCATTTCTGAAGCGATCACGCAAGGAAACTCTGAGCATAGCCGTCTCCATTGCACTTTGTGTGACTTGGCGTTTTCTGATGAGGTCCATTGTAAGCGACGACGTCTCGTCACATAGGTAATCACTGGCAACACATACTGGTCATAGACTTTTGTCTTAAGACACTGCGGTAAATTGGATGAGAAGATACCGCGCAACTGCCCGAACGCCGCTCAGACGGGTTGACCTCTTTCTCGATTTAACTACCTAACTGGATCATTTGTCCCAGATAGACATAATCGTCTACAACTTCGAGTGTAGAGTCTCCAATCTTGATAGGAGTGGTTGCACTGGTCGTAGGTATTTGTACAATTAGGAAACACCACTGGCTATTTATGAATTTTTCCTGAATATTAATTATAATACAATATAATAGAGGATTATCTTAAAGGAGTTTGGAAAACATACCTTGAATTAACTCTTGAAATTCAAAATCAAATCCCATTTTAACTGTGAAGGCTCGAGCAAATATTGCCGAATTTTGTCAAATTACATGAAATAAATTCCGGTGATAAATTCTCGAGTAAACAAATATTAAGATAAGATACCTTGATTGCCCGTTTGATGTTTTAACACTTATTAAATGTCAACAAAATTAGTACGATAGTGAACTCTCTTGTAAGTAATTAAATGATACAAGATTAATTTGATATTTTTTTAAAAGACACGTCAGGGTATGGAGTCTGATTAAGATTATCAAAAGTTTTTCACTGTTAGAAATACACACTGTAAATGAGTGCCTTATGCTACTTTTTGTTACGAAAAAAAACAAAAGCCTGCCTGCTTAAGAAGCGAACTGTAAAGCTGTAAACAAAGAAAAATCATGTGCAGTCGGAGGATGTGGAGGTCAGCCAGTTTGCGAATATGTATCCTCCGACTGCACAGCATGATTTTTTCATGTTTACAGCTTTTTAGTTCGCTTCTTAAGCAGGCGGGTTTTTGAATTTTCATTTCTTTTTTTTTTTGATTTACAACTTTTAGCTATCACTTTTTTTTTCGGATGCCTTTTAAACATATAAGTGTTTTATATTTTTATAATCACCTCTAAAAACCCTTCATTTTGATATCCCACTCGGCGGGTCTGGAAGAAAAAAATTGCAAACACAATTTCAATTTCAAATTGCATACAATTAAGATACGCGCGAAAAACATAACCGAAAGGGTTGCAGCCAAGTAATAAAAATAAACAGTTGGATGGGCTTTAAAAGCAATTCTTAGCTTTAAATTATATAAACACGTGGAACCTTGAAAGAGTGTTGGCCTAATGCTGCTTGAGCGAACTGACACACAGGTTGGATGGAAAGAAGTATGTGACGTATTTTGTGCTTCGGTTGGTGTACGGCGTTACAATTCAAAGCGGGGATAAATACAGAAATATTGGAATGGTGTGGCCGCCATATTATCTTACGAATTAATGTATTTTATTCTTATAAATTTACCAATCGAAAGAGGGGCATTTCAGGAGTTTATCTTTAGATGTTAGAACTGCCACCGAAAGTTTTAATGACGTTTTAGAAGGCATCGTCAAACTGTGTCGCAATGCCCTGTTGCACCTGTATGGCAGAGTTTTTATCTGCCTAAGCATGCACTTAATCATGTTAAAAGCTATTGACAAAACCAGTGTATAAAAATATCCGTAGAACAATCTGCTGCGTCGAAGCTTGCTCGCCATAGCAGGCTGAACATAAACTTTTTTGTTTCCACCACAATGGATGCTCTATCCACTTTGTTATGTACTTAATAGGTATATGGAATTGTGTCTAAATAATAGCAGAATATTTTTTTATGGTATCTACTTTTGCTTAATTACCCGACTACGGCGAAGAAAGGGGAGGGTTATGTTTTTGACCGGTATGTGTGTATGTATGTTCATCTGTTCCCACATAACTTCTAATCTACTTAGCATAATTTGACAAATGAGGTGATGTTGAAAGCGTCTTGTTAGTCTGCTAGTTATAGGCTATGTGGCGTCTTATTAGCCGCGTACCCACCTAGCGCACAGGCTCGCGCGGCAGCCTCGGTGTCCGGATCGCGAGCGATGGCTCCCGCGGCAGCCTCAGTAGATTTGTTCAATTACACGAGGCCGCCTCGCGAGGCAGGCTGAGCCATCATAAGTCCGCGAGTATTCGTAATGAACGCGAATGGACTCCTCCTGACTGCCCATGATATCAAAATTACAAAGAGACAAAACTTGTAGTAGCTTCGCGCGCGAGCCAAAACATAACCGTCCCCACCTAATGCACAGCGCACACTGAGGCACCTTTGAGCGCGTCAAGTTTACCGACAACAGATGGCTCGGGGCCGAGCCGTGCTCGGTCGAGCAAACGCGCGCCCGAGGCAGGCCGAGGCACGTCCACACCAGCCGAGCGTTTGGCTCGCGAGGATGCCGCGCGAGCCTGTGCGCTAGGTGGGTACGCGGCTATTAAATTGAATATGGCGCCGCGCCGTCAGGGGGCACGAAATCAAGAACAAAAAAAAAGAGCCCGCCTCATCATGTGTGGTATCATTGAACAGGGATTAAAAAATATAGGTAGGGTTCCGTACATCATATTTTTGTTTAAGCGTACCGTTTTTTTTCTTTTTTTTTTTTTTTTCTTTTTAAAAAACGTTGCCCCACTCTAGGAATTTCTTCCTGTATCGTGGGTGCGTTTACAAACATATAAACTCACATACACAACACCCAGAGCCGGAACAACTATCTGTAGGTCATACAAATATTTGTTCCGTGCGGGAATCGAACCCGCGACACGCAGCGCAGCAGTCAATCGCTCAACCACTGCGCCAACCGTGCGCCGTTTGTGAGATATATCCCGACAAAGTCATGAAAACGATTTTTTCACCCGACTACGGAGTCGCAAAGTGTTTGTTGATCGGTTTGTATGTATACATTTATTACCTCAGGCTCTGTAAAAAGCCTAAATTATTTGATTTAAAAAATAAGTTCAAAAACTAAAACCCGACTACTGAAAAATCACGCTCTCAAAAGTATGAAACGTGTAAATATTCCCGTAAATTTACCGTGATCATAATATGCTGCTTTGCAGAATGTATTGTTTTGTTACGGTAGGTGGCATACGACCCCGGTAAATTTACGGGAATATTTTCTTGTTACATACTTTTTAGAGCGTAATTTTTCAGTAGTCGGGTTTTAGTTTTTGAACTTATTTTTTTTAAAGTCAAATTTCGTAATTAAAATTCAATTTCAAATTGATTTATTACACATACACAGTTATGACAGATTACAATAACGTAGTAAGTTAATAAACCTAACAATTAACCAAATGGTTACCAATGGATCCCAAACTAGGCACAACCTATATCTTGGTGACCCAGAAAGTAATGTTTTGGTCTAAATCCTTGTTGTTTTAGAGGTCGCAAGCAGCGCTAAAATTAAGCATGAGGTTCTAGGGTCGATTCTCGGGACATGCAAAGTATTATAAGGATTTTCCATTTGGGATTTCTCATAAGCAGTCTAGAGTCGGAGTTTTTGTGCCGGTTGATGGCAACAGGGTCGCCCCTTTTTATATGCGAGCTAATCGTCTCAGGTGAAATGTAACTGGGCACTAAAGGTACACTAACTGTAATACAAGCGTGATATTCACATATCACGTCTGCTTAGCGACCATATGTCACTGCAGGGATCCAGCAGAATATCAGCGTTAGGTATATTTGCCTGACACGTGCTGACCTGGACTCCCATTTGGTGCAACCTTGAGACGCACACCGCACTGTGTTTTAATTGTTATACCTAAATGTTACTGTGGTCACTTTTACTTTTATTAACCGACTTTCCAAAAAGGAGGAGGTTCTATGTTCGACTTCAAGTTAGTTTTTTTTTTTTTTTTTTTTTTTTTGTGTATGTTCACCGATTACTCCGTCAATTGTGGACCGATTTTGAAAATTCTTTTTTTGTTTGAAAAAGTATGTTTCGAAATTGTTCCCATTTTAATTTGGTGAAGATCTGATGAAGAACTTCGGAGATATACAACAGAACTCTTCAATAAATAACGGCAAATCTCTCGGGATTTCTGCAATTGCATGTCTGTTTGTTGTTTATAACATTTCATAACATAACATCACGCCAGTTCGCTCTTAAGGGGTAAGCAGATCTCTCATTTCACCGGTTATGTTCAAGTTTCATGAAATCTATTCTGGCGAAATAGTTCCCTTACTAACTTGCCTATTAGGTACCTACGTAAAACTAAAAAGTGAAAAATAAAAAAACTTTTTGCAAAAAAATACTACCGACTTCCAAATACAAAACTACAAAGTGAAAAATAACTTAATTTTTTGAAGTCGGTGTCCATAACGCAAAAAATGGTACCTACGAAAGACACCGACTTCAAAAAATTAAGTTATTTTTCACTTTGTTGTTTTGTATTTGGAAGTCGGTAGTATTTTTTTGCAAAAAGTTTTTTTATTTCTGTAAGTATGGTTTCTTTTTTCAGCACTTGGCACCTTGTTTTTAAACCTACACGCAAATTGAAATAATTTAATTAGGATTTTGTGTGTTGTGCTGTGTCTTTTGTGTGCATTCAATAAATTATTTATCTATCTATATTATTTTGAAGTAATCCCAAAACCCTAACAGGACCTTCAGCCACATTTACAACCTTACTTTTTCAAGAACAGCTGATTTTGTTTCGTGACTTCAGCTATTGTCCGATGATATAAGTTGTTAAAACTAAATCTTTATATGAATAAATTTATATTTTAGAACTGAGCTCGAACCCGAAGAGGTACATCAGCATTAGAGTACTTAAATTTAAAACTCATCCAAGCATGGAATATTTTAAGACAGACTCTACAAAAACAATGGACACAAACGAAGAAGCCACCAAAATTCTCCGTATAACCCAGCAAATGTTATAAAAATAAAAACTTGGTAAACAAAAAACCATAAAAGTAGCAAATTATTTTATCGCCTGAAACGGTTTTTCACACGTTCTCACTCTATTTACATGATTAAGAAGGTTTTTCCAACATTTTTCCTAAAGACCGGATGCACTTTGTATTCGGTCCTGGCCACAATGAAAAAATATATAGTGAGGGTGGCAAAAATTTTAGGAAGAATTCGTGCGTTGCTATTTCTGGTCAAAAGGCTATTGCGGTGACTTTTCGAATTTTCTAACAAGGTTACTATTTCGGTTTAATAAAAGTCGATTATCTACAAGTAGAGTACCTACTTATTTTGTGTTAGTTATAGTTAAGACTGAATCTTACGTATTCCTGTGTTCAGCGAGGGATTCAAACCATCTTAAGACGAAGAAGCGTTTAAGGCTTCCGTAGAAAGGCGCGACGCGACAATGCAACAACGATGCAAAGTGCGTCTTTTTATTTTGATAGAAACTGAAAAAATCTTAAATTACTCCTCGGGAAAAACAACCGTTTTCTGCGTTGTCCCTCTGTAGCTTCGGATGGGAAAAACTTAAAGATTATTTTGTAGTGACCAATTTTAATTCAAATTGACCAATTAAAATTTTGATTTCTAATAAAATTACAAAGCGTTGCGCTTCGTTTTGGGACTGTCGCCTTGGACACTTCGTTTTGGGACTCGCAGATACGAGTATGCATCTGTGAGTACCTTTATCCCAAAGAATTTTAAGTACTCTTTTACAAATCTTCCGCAAGATAATAAAAATAAATTCGCAATTCACCAAAAAAAATTAGATTATCGATAATCGAATTTAAAAAAACTCCATGTCTGTATATTTTTAAACATGATTAAGGCACGTGTACCACCGCCAACGATCAGCGACCAGCGAGTTAGAGCTAGAATCAAAATACGAGTTGGCGAGCAACGAGAAGCGGATGTGTAGTGCCGATAGTTTTACCGCTCTGGCTATGAGCTAGTGTTTTTGTGCGACGGGCAATCACTCACACCACTCGCTCGGGTGGTCAGTCCCACGCATTGGTTGGTATCTCGACGTGAGTTCTGACCGCCAAGCAAGCATAGCCGAGCGTTTATTATCTTTGATAGCTCTTGTCACTGCGACAAACTTGTGGTGTGAGAGTACTCGCCGGCAGTGTGAACAGCCAGCAATCAATTATTAATATAATGTGTCTCTTTTATTGACACGGTATCTGTATCTTTTGGTCGTTTCTTCAGTGAGAAAATAGTCGAAAGCCAATCGCTTCGTCGACGGCGGTTTTGACAAGTTCCATAAATACGCATAATTTTCAGCTGCATTCCTACCTCCCGTCGGACATTAGTTTAAAGTCCTCGGCGGAAAATATATAGTCCGGGCTGCGAGAGTTATGGCCTGCGAGCTGTCAACTATTTTGTTCGTTACTGCTGTTAAAGATGGGTACGGTATCTCGTGTTATACAAACACTAATTAATTTATGTTTATTTATTTATTACTTAATTATTTTAACAGCTGCATAAGCATGTTGTTAATCATATTTATAATAAGCAAACAACAATAAATTGTAAAGGAAAAGCCGAAATGTTCACCATACCTTTTTAAGTTTCCGTATCCAAATGGGGAAAAATGGGACCTTATTACTGAGACTCCACGGTCCATCTGTATGTCTGTCACCAGGCTGTATCTCATGAACCGTGATAGCTAGATAGTTGAAGTTTTACCAGATGATGTGTTTCTTTTGCCGCTATAACAACAAATACTAAACAGAATAAAATAAATATTTAAGTGGGGCTCCCTAACAACAAACGTGTAACGGTATATACTCCTCCAAGTCGTCTCTGTCGCGGGTCCACTCCCTAAAGGTGAAATGTTACACAGGGGCGCCAATACCGAGTACTGCCCAAAACACCCTGTTCCTGGTTCATACGCAGGGGGAGAAAGCCTCTCTTGCGAGCCAGGGATATGGGTCCGGCGAGGGGTCGCGCCTGCTTACCATACACGAGGCTCAGGGGTCGACCTACGACAGCGTTATCATCATCAACACCAAGTTCAGGAGGCTCCAGGTCGACGACAGTATCTCCCACGCGGTAGTGGCGGTGTCCAGACATACAGTCAGTTGCGTCTATTACACCGACGACGTCGATGACGCCACAGGCCACCTTGCTAAGAGGGCGATGGATGCGCCGACTAAAACGGTCGTCAACTACAATCTTAAGACGGCCATGCAGCATCGAGACGTAGTCGTCATAGAGGCCTTGCTCACGCTAGCGATGTCCCTGGTCAGCAGACATCACCAAAATACTACCTAACAAGCCCCATCCAAAAACTCCAACCCAAACACATACCAAAACCATCACCATGTCTAAAGCAAAAAAAAAATATATATGTGAAGCTGCATGGTGGAGCGAGTCAGTCATACTCACCTTAACGTCCTAACGACGGAGTTATATAACCGGTACCGTCGGCCGGGGCTGGTCTGCTCGCACTGCCATGCATCTTCCCAGAAAGTGTACTAATAGATATAGTAATAACATAACATAAGTATAACATCGGTTTAAAGATTCTTTATTTATTCTAAAAAAACATACATTGTTCACTTATCGAATAAATACATGACTAAGGTTAGTGTAGTCCAGTAGATAACAGTTTTGTTTTCTTGATGTAGGTAGGTAGGTACGATGCCGACTATAGTGAGACTTTTATGGTTAGCTTATAAGTTTTGTGTTGTTAGTGACGTACTGTTTGAGTTTAGCTCTGTATACATTAAAAGAAGCTGTGTTCCTTATATCTGCTGGTAGATTATTATAAAGCTGGACGCCTTCGTATTTTATATTTTTCTTGCCATATTGCGTTCGCGGGGGACGCGCCTGTAGTTGGTTAGGATATCTTTGGCTGTATTTGGATGTTTTGGTGTTGAAGGATAGCTGTGTGTGTATGGTTTTATTAAGAATTTTTCTAATGAGAACGCAGGAATTGAAAGTGTAAAGTTGATGAATGCTCATTAGTTTGGTGTTTTTGTATATTTCAGATGTAGATGTATGATAATCGTAGTTAAATAGAAGTTTAATTATTTTATTTTGTGCTATTTGCAGATCTTTAATTGCAGATTTTGTAGCGCATCCCCAGATTTTGATAAGATAATTTATGTGTGAGCGAATTAATGAGTTGTAAATGTTGAAGCGGATTTTTTTTGGGATGTTATTTATGTACCCGCGCATTGATCCCATTAATGTTGTTATTTTTGATTTTATGTAATCTATGTGCGCTTGCCAAGTGAGTCTATTGTCTAATCTAAGTCCGAGGTATTTTTCACAATTGCTTTTGACGATTTTAGTGTTGTTTATGTGTAAAGTTGGGTAATCAGAGATTTTTTTTATTTTTAGCTGAGAATATCATGTACGATGTTTTTGAAGCGTTTATAGTAAGTAAATTGGAGCTAAACCAGTTATACAATATGTCCAAGTCTTTTTGAGCGTCAGCTATAATGGCGTTTATGTTGTTACCGAAGTAAAATAGGCAAGTATCGTCGGCGTACAAAGTTAGTTGTCCAATTAAGCCTAAATCTTTAATATTGTTTATGTAAATAGCAAATAAGAGGGGGGATAGCAAAGATCCTTGGGGAACACCAAATTCTATGGGAGATTCTCTACTCATCGCGTTTCCTATTTTAACTATTTGTTTCCTATTGTTTAAATATGAGGAAAGAATATTATACATTTCTCCGGTGATACCAATGCTTTTTAGCTTTAATAATAGGATTTTATGAGAAACTGTGTCAAAAGCCTTTTTTAGGTCAATAAAAATCCCGAGTGCAATGTTTTTTTGGTCAATGTTCGTTTTAATGGTGGTGACTAAATCGATTGTGGCGCACAAGGTGTTGTATTTGGGTCTGAAACCGAACTGTCGATCATAAATATAATTAATGTTGTTTAGGTATTTTTCTAGTCTTGTGTAAATTAATCGTTCAAAAATTTTTGATAGTACCGGTAGTACCGATATGGGTCGATAATTCTCGGGCTCTGACTTTGTGCTGGATTTGTATATAGGGTTGACTTTTGCAATTTTGAGGGTATCTGGGAATGTTCCACTTTTGAAACAGTTATTGATACAGTTAGTTAGGTTGGCCGCTATTAGGTTTTTTATGCATTTAATAGTTTTAGTAGTGATGCCATCAATTCCTGAGCTACAACACGGGTCTAAATTATCGATTATATTTATAATTTCAGCACTAGTACAGGGCGTGAGGGTATCTAATTGATTTGTGTTAGGGTTATTGTTTGTTGTGGTGTATGTTAAGTTATTGTGAAATTTGTGTGGTATTTGAGTGGCTAGGCGCTTCCCCACGGACGCAAAAAAGTTATTGAATGTTTCGCATATCTCGATAGGGTCGTTAATGGTTATGTTGTTTACGTTTAGCTTAGGTATGTTGGAGGCGGTGACCGGATTATTATTAGATAAATAGTTAATTAAGGTCCACATCTTCCTTGGATATGATTTGCAGTTAGAGAATTTATTATAAAAATATTGTCGTTTTTCTTTCTTCATAAGGTGTTGCACTTCGTTTCTCTTTGTTATAAAATCGGTTTTAAAGTCGTTGTTGTTTGGATTACTTTTAGATTTTCTCCATAGCAGATTTCTCTTGTCAATTTCCCTTGTAATTTTTCTGTTTATCCAATCGTCTCTGGGTAGGTTTAGGATTTTTGATTTCTTTTTCGTGTTTGTTTTTACTTTATCCTTTATGAAACTCTCTAGATCATGGTAGTCGTCGTTTGTTGTTATGTAGTTGTTATTTGAGACGTCTTTGTATAGATTTGTATAATCAATGGCTGTGTAGTGATGTTTTTTTTTGGTGGTCGTTTGAATTTCCTAAGTTCCAGGTAAATATGGTTGTGGTCTGATAAGGACGATTCAATGACAGCCATGTGAAAGTCGTCTTTGGAAAGGTTTGTGCAGACGTGATCTAATATTGTATTGGTGGTAACGGTAGTCCGAGTTGAATATTTCTTGTTTGTTTTGTTTAGTATTTTGTATCCAGCCTCTTTGATCATATTTGTATAGGTTATCGTAGTCCGATCCGGTTTGAGTAAGTCCAGGTTGAAGTCGCCGAAAGCAATGCATCGTCGTTTTTGTTGAAGTTGTGAAGAATAGTATTCTATAAAGTTTTTGTTGTTTGTATCTAGTGGTTTGTAGATAATGCCGACGTCCAGCGAATACCTTTCCAGGAAAATCCAAAGATAATTGTTCCCATCAATGTAGTTTTGTTGAATCTCTTTGTGTTCAAGGTCATTATGGACGAAAATTGATACCCCTCCGCCGCGCCGATCATTGCGGTAATTGTAGTGATGAGTATAGTTTGGAATGTATAGTGAAGAGCCTTCAGAGTGGGATCTAATCCATGTTTCGCTTAATAAAATCAGGTGAATTATGTGGGGTATGCTTTTCAAAATGCATTGAAGTTCCTCCAATTTCCCTTGTTTTGATAAACTTCGTATGTTGATATATAGAAATTTAAGGGCTTGCGCATCGGAGGTAAGTTGAGAGTAATTGCGAATTGCTTGATACGTTGTTTTGTTTGGGTTTGTACAGCTTGTTTGGGTTCTAGTGGATATTAGTTTTTTGAGGGTATACTGTACACAATTTTAGGAAGTCCTTTAACATATTTTATAATTAAATTGGTGTCACCATTTTCTTGACGGTGTTGTAGTTCAGCTCTTAATTCATTTAGGTATTTTTGTTGGTTGGGTGTTTGGTCTGAGAATATTTTTAAATTTGATTTGGTGAGCTTGTCTTTGTTACGTAGTATGTGTTGAGCTATTTCATGGGATTCCAGGCTTATTTTGATGAGCCTGTTTTTACCGGCATTATATTTGCCGAGGCGCAGGCATTTAGTGATGTTGGGGTGGTTACTGTCGCCGTACACAGGTTTCAATAATTTTTGTATTTGTTGTTTTTCGAGAAACTCTTGGTTTGTTTTGTTTGTGTCCTCTAATTCCAAAACTCCCGCTATGATTATATTTTTCTGTCTGTCGTTTCGTTCGCGCATTTCGTGCAATAGTTCTTCCTGTTTAAACGCGGATGTTGGTTCTGTTTTTAGGGAAGACATTTGGGATTCGATTTGTTGTAGCTTTTGCTCGGTTGTATCACATTTACATGCTAGCTGCGATAAATCAGACTTTAATATCTGTTGCTCAGCAGTTAGCTTGTCCGCACGTTGATTAATGCTCGATAAGTCCGTTTTAAGGTCACTCAAGTCTTGCCGTATTTGTGACATGTTGTCGGACTGGGTTTTTGAGAATTTTTCTAAGGAAGCAAAGATATCCTTACGAAAGTTGGATATTATTTCCGTAAATTGGGTATTCATGGTATTAATTTCCGTATGAATTTTGGTAATCTCCTCTTTAAATTCATGGTCAAGGTCAGGTCTTTTTCTTTTGCGTAAAGTACCTGATTGAGGCTCGTTATTCTCGTCCAATTTACGCAAGTCCGGGTACGATGACGATGTAGTTGTAGCTTCCGCCATTGTTTTTTCGTTAGGCGATCGCACCACACTCCTTATAAGTAGTAAAATTAATATGCAAACGTTAAAAATTGCGTGCGAGTGGGATCAAAAATATAGTTCGTCTCTTTTACCCGAGGGGGTGATGGGAGCCGCTTGTTGGCCACGCACCGCGCTGCTGCGAGAACTATGCGTACTGGAGTAGTATACAAAAGTCCTTTTTGCATATAAATTGGCACAGTAATTAGCACTGTCACTTTTCAATTTTAAGGTTCAAACTGGGGTGACTAGTATTTGTAATACGTAAACTAAAGTTTTTTTTTTAGAGAGTTTGACACACGTCTGGTCGCACTGGCTACTGGACGATGACATAAGCAGTGTATTAATAGAAATAAGTAAACAAAATAGCTCATAACATAAAGATAAGTATTAAATAGAAACATAAAATTGTAATGCCAGTGTGTATATATAGTATTTTAGTGAGGGATGAACTCACTTAAATTTAAGTAGGTAAGTAAGCCTAAAAATAATGTCCGACGTAGGAGTCAAACAATTGTAATTATTATGAAAAAAAAAAACAAACAAAATATAAAAACAATAAAAAAGAGCGCGGACTGCCACAAGTCCGCGGTAGAATATTGAAAAAAAAAAACACAACAAACGTGTTTTTTTTTCGTTTTTTTTGCGGTAATTGGTACGGAACCCTTCGTCCGCGAGTCTGCCTCGCACTTGGCCGGTTTTTTTTAAAATAAATATATCTTTTTTCAAAATTTATATCCTTAATATTATCTTTTAATTTTAAGGATATAAATTGTCCGTTATCTTTTTTTTTTATACCTAATGCGTGCATAGCTGTCGGGATGATGGGCTAGACATGATGTTATATTATTTGTACTACACTTTTAATAGAAACGGGGTGTCGGTCTATAGCTTGTGCGAACCATTGTTCACTAATTTGGTCTAGTAGTGTAGTGTAGCATCTTCTGTGTGGTCTACCGCGAAGTAGTTATTTCTGGGGAGGTGCGTCGGTGATGGGGGGTACACCCCAGAGGAGAGTCCGGTGACGGACAGCCGTGGCGGGTTCGCGGTGATTGCTAGTGCGTGTCCGTGTGCCCGCCATAAGCGGCACAGGAGGACACCGTGGAGTTTTAGTGGGTTGGAGTCCCACATGACTGCACTAGCTCCCCGTGGAAGCGCTGTGTGCATGAGCATTTCTCAAAGCTATAAAAAAAAAGTAACTACATATTGGTTATTTTGGCCTTTAACTAGAACCATTGGAACACACTGCTCTGGGTCTAAACATTTTTACAATACTCGTCCTAATATCGTGTACCTCGAACCGAAAAAAGTGGAGAATGTAATAACGTAATGTAATCGGATGTCCTTTTGTTCAAAAAGTCAAAGTTAATGACTTAACCAATCTCCCTTTTGAAGTGAAAAATCAGGTATTTTAACGGTACACAACAGAGCACCGAGACGTGTCAGCGGCCACTATAAGAGACAGCATTGTCAAAAATAAACATACAAAACAAGGTGCCAGTGAAAAAATTAACATAAATTGACGGCCTATGACAATTTTGGCAATGGTTATGAAGCCGAAATTTGTGCTCAGTGGACATTGCGCGGGCATGAATATGTACTTTCTGCTAATGTTATATATTTGAAAACTGTATGGTTGTTAATCAGTCACGCCTCAAAGGCTGAAAACTCATAAGTCATTTATTCAAATTAGGCTGAGAGCCAGCCCTTTAGGAACGTCAAAGTTTTACACAAACATAGTCCTCCAAAACGCCCGCCCAACTCACTTCCTAGTATTTTTTCATGCGTATCGGAAAGCCAACTATAGGGTATGTCAAAAATTTGACAATAACTATACCTGCCTACCCTACTTGACTTACTACATACCCTACCTAACCACAATTTTTTTTCTAGTGGCATTCTTCTACGGAGAATCTTAACACCGCCATTAAGAAAATGACGTCAAATGCATAACACCATCTATCGAATATGGAGTTCAACTGTCCGATTATCTAAATTGCGTGTGTTGTGATATTTTACTTCTTGAATACTTTAAATTCATCTTACTTTTGATATAGTAACGACTTTCTCTACAGATTTATTATATTATGTACCTATTGATGATTGATGAAAGTGGGCACATTGACAGATCGTGTCTTGGCATCCTGGAAGTACGTTGGCTTGGGACAATTTCGAACATCCACGCGAGCAAAGCCGCTGGCAAAAACATATATAATATTTCCTCCTTGGTTCCGTACTCTATGCCTTACCCAAACCAAATACCGATACGGTAGTACGATAACTACCCTCACAAACCGACTGCGTACAGGACAAAAGCTTTCCCCTTTACCTCACAGATTCAATGCCTTTCAGATTCCCTAATCAAAATGAAAAAATAAACCCCTGAATGTTGTTTGTTCACTCAGTTATCTTTGGACCTTTTAGGCTTTTGTAGGCTTTGCTAGACTTTGTTGACTTACAGGCTATTTCATATTTAGCTGAAAATAGAATGCCTGAAAATAAGTTAGAAAATATAAAATGAATAAAATAATGTAACGTTTGTTTAAAACAATTACATAAGCCCGGTGGCATTGGGGGTTTTGTGTTGATTTAAATTCTATACAAGTATACAGACAACGATGATGAATATATTCTTTAAAAAATTGGTGTGGCAGGTGTTCCACAGGATCTAATATCGAACTTGGTAGGATCTGAAGAGCCCGTTGCAACTCAAACTAGGCAGATAAACAAAATCGTTTAGGACCGACCAATAAAAAAAAGGCATTTTCAGTCTAAAAGAAGTAAGAAAATGTTCTAGTTCTCACTCATAATGATTGTGAAATTAAGTAACAAGGCTTTTTTTGTTCGCCTATGATGTCTCATTGCTGGACAAAGCCATTTTTGATATCTTTTCAGTCATACATCAAATTTGATGCAAGCATCATCGGACTAGAAGACGTACGGCGCACTGCAAGCGTCATCGGTACGTGAAATACTTGTATTATGCGTACAGCTAAAGAGTGGCATTCCCTGTCGGATTCTGTATTTCCTGATAGCTACAACCTGGGAGACTTTAAGCTAAGAGAGAATAGGCAAGCGTGCTTCATTGTCGACCACATCATCGCTCACCATCAGGTGAGATGCGCAAGCCTATCAAAAATAATATAAGGTTAAAAATGTATTCGCTTTACCTTGCTAGAAGTTCTACGTTTTCAGATTTGCGGACTCCACCCAAGAACACGCCAACCACGACGGTCATTGCTCTTCAGTTAATATGGTCAGCCCATTACCACTTCAGCTTGCTTATTCTGAGTTGGTTGGTTCGTTGCTATTTCATCTTGCGAATTCTGCATAAGTCAACAACTCATTAATTATCTTCAGTTCTCACTCATACGTTTGTGAATAGAGATATATTTTGGTCGTCTATGTTGTCCCACTGCTGGATCACACATGACATAGATGATGGACACCTCTGATCAAACATGGTGTGAGCTTATGAAGTCTATGCTCCATCTCTTGTCCTACCCTCTGAACCCCAAATAATCCTGATCTATGCGCTAACATCGACGATACCGTGGCAGTGGCTAACTTTTGGGCCAAACAAATATGAACGACTCTCGTGCCAGCGTCTCGAAGAAGAAGAAGACCAGAATTCTACTTTGTCTTTGCTGTTTTGCGGACGCCGTTCAAGGATACCTCTTAACTGGTCATTGCTCCTCCAGTTAATATGGTCAGCCCATTGCCACTTCAGCCTGTAGACTCAGTTAGTTATTTCAACAGCTCTGTAATTATCTCCCACTTCTCATTTATCACGTTTACTGCCTCACAAAAACTCGTTAAAAATCGGTATTCTTTCTTTTCAGCTTTCAAAAACAAAAGTGGTTGGAGCAAAAAGTTCGGTAATTAAGTTTTGCGGACGTGATCTGGTTACGTGAGGGTACTATTCAATTTTAGACGGAATTGAGGCACGCAACGCGAGTGGTTTTGCCTGAACAGATGTGTTGGGGCTCTGAAGTTTGAGTGTGAGAACGGAGTTGATAATTGGGGGCACCATTTTTTTATTGGGAATGGAGAATAACAAGCTCACAAATTAACTAAGATTAAGATGAAGGGAAATGTGGTCAAAGAAGTGACATTTTTTCTTACTTAAAAATACACCTTTTAAAATAAAAATGAGATCGCACTTAGTACATTTTAAAAATAAAATAATATAATATTATATTGCGTGTTTTCTCCAATTGTTCTTAATAAAATTTTCACCCGCCTAGACATGTTGAGAATAATGTTATTCATTGTCTCTTGTGGTAGTTTTCATCAAGCCTATTCAATGGCGCTTCGCAGTATACCCACATTGACAGGTGTAGGAAGTATGAATTTTGCTCTTCGTTTTAGCAGTTCCCAGACGTGTTCTATCGCATGCATGTCTGGTGATCTCGCCGGCGCCGCCAAAACTGCGATATTGACATTATTAAGATAGGCTGGATTTGAACAAGTGATATGCAGCCGAGGATTTTCCTAGATCAAAACGAAGTAACCACTGATGAAGGGGCAAATGATACCGCGTTTTATTCTTAAATAACACACTTCTATAGCGATGTATAATAAGATTCCCTCCATCGATCATAATCAAGTCCGTACGAGCTCCCAAACATTTCCTACCTGAATCCAATATTGTTCTTCTGACAAATGCCATTGTAGCTTAAAAAATACAGATTATGTTGTTCTTGTTCATGACACATTCATTGCCGTCTGTCGATTCGATTTAAATTAATTCCACACTTATCACTGAACAATATTTTACTCCATTAGTCGATGTACTAAAGTTGATATTCCCGGGCAAACATTGTTCTGTTTCAAAGGTGACGTGCCTCAATTTTTGGACCTTCGGCGGAGACGAACTGCACATCATTCTGTAGGTTTGATCATTTCTTCTCATCTCAAGTGCCCTGGGCCTCTCAGTTTGGGTAAAGTTGGGCACAATGATATCCTAAACTTCGAAAAAGATCTAATCATTAAAAATGAAACAAATTACTCAGGTTGTTAATGAAAAATTTACAAAATTTTAAATCAAAACCATGAAGTGGCAATAAGCAAAATTCTCTCAAAATGATGTAAGTTCGAATAAAGTAAAAACAATAGCTTGAAAAGTGAAGTTCAATTGTTTTATCAATTAGGAATAATTGATTTTATTATAAAACAAAAGAAAAAAAAAGGTAAAAAAAGGTTTTGCGATATTTTTTTCTTATTCCGCTAATTTTGCCAGTGTGTGTATATGTTTATGAATCATGTAAAAATATACAAAAATAAAATCATAAAATCCTAAATAATAATGATTTCTAAATTAATAATGTTTAAGCTCGATTAACGCATTGCAGTGGCCGGAGTAGCGCGGTAGAGTCTATTTTGTGTTAGTGCAGAAGTATTTTCGATCTTTTGTAATCTAAAGTCAAATTAGATTCGATAGACAAGCAATATACTTATTTTCTTTTGTCGATATCCATCTTTAAAGTCAATATTCGACCCGACAAATCCAAAAATTCAAATTCCGAAAGAGAAATTAACAAGGAGCGTGCGCGCAAGGATCCAGGAACGAACCATACCAATCCCCGTGGCTCTAACGCACGCTCTTATGGGCTTTTACGCAATTGGCACCCGCGGTGGTACTCAAATAGATAATATTGTTTATGATAATATAGTTGGAATTTATAACTCCTTCAGTTACCAGTTAGTCCTTCTTTAGTTTAAGTCAAGAGTGTATAGGTTACTTCTAGGCAAGCGTGCTTCACCGTAAACCACATCATCGCTTACCATCAGGCGATATAGGGCCCGTTTTTAGACGTTGTGTGCCGCTGTAACTGTTTTAATGTTCATGTAACAACAAGAAACCCTTCTTCTTAGTCCGCATTATTATGAAACTTCGGAACCCTATTACTGCGCGTGGCCCGACACGCACTTGTCCGGTTTTTTTTTTGTTAATTTTCTTTATGTACACTTAAATTAACTTTGTCAAGTAGAGCAACACAACATAAAATTAAACATGGTGGATTAGATCAGCAGTTTGCAAAAAATATCATTTTGACAATGACATTTGATTGATGTATCATCGTAATAGCTGCGTTAAAAAAACAACACGAATTCAATTGCAATTGCAATCAAAGAAGCAATCAAACAATGTCCGTAGTAGTAAACTGGGTTGCAAAACTAAAACAATCACTAAAAACTCCGAAACATATCCAATTCAAAGTCAAACCAAAGAGACTTAAAGATGTCAATTCTTAAAACATATCAAGAGCTCCTGTCATGGCAGCCCTAAAAATAGGGCTAGCTTATTAAAAAACTTTTCAAATGTTATCTTCCATCATTTTTGTACGCCTGTACCCTTCTCCAAATTATTTTTTTAGTATTTTTATGGAATGCCGCTATCCTGTTTATCTATGTAGTGTACATAGTGATGGCCCAAAATCAAACATCTCCTTTTCTTCGAAAATACGTGCGCGATATCGCCTGTCGACGCAATTATTACAATTCCATCTCACCATTAGGAATGTCCCTTACTAACAATTGAATTACAAACAATACCGAATGATGATTATTCAAATTTAAAATTGTATGCATATAATTAAGCTAGCAAATCGCTTTCTTCGTAGCCCCACACACAATCAGATAACGGTACAGCGTACATGTGAGGTTGTAACGTTGAGTTAGAGAACGTAGGCTTTTACGGCAGTTTGTACGAATTAAATGATACAAGTTACGTAGTTATTACGTTATGTTACATCAGTGTAACAGAAGTTATTGTTACATATTTATCAGTATTTCTTTTTTATTGTGATTCGTTTTTTAATCGACTTCATAACGGAGGAGGTTCTCAATTCGATTGTTTTTTTTATGTATAGGTGAATCGATTTTGATGTTTTTTTTTATTTGAAGGCTGGTCCTTTTCATGTGGTGCCATTTAAATTTGATTAAGATCTGACGAGAAGAATTTGAGTTATCCTTACTAGCGAAATATAAAAAAGAAAGAAAATTCGATTGCAAACATTAAAAAAAAGGTATCAAAGAAACCGACTTTCGAAAAGAAAGTTATTTTTCGCTTCGTGGTGTTTTGGAAGTCGGTTTAATATACTTGCTAAAAAAAAAAATAGTATTGAGTTAGATCCTGTCTTCTTCTTTTCGTGTGAGGATGTGGCCACCTCTGATGTCAGAGTTAATTAATTAAGCCGCCTCTGAGAACCCCACAGGCCTCCGACTTGGCTATTTATAAGTTCAGGTTTTCTCGCGATGTTTTCCTTCACCGTTGCGTGGTGTCCAAGATAAACTTGAAAGTACATATGAATTTGAAAAAGTCACATTGGTGCTTGCCCGGATTTGAACCCACGACCTCAATTACGAGAGGCGAGGTCTTAGTCACTGGGCCACCACGACATAGTCTGTAATAAGTACAAACTCATTTGCGTAGTTATTTACTTTTCCTTTAATTAATAAAGAATGTTTTATGCCAAGTTACACATAAAATCAATCTGTCTATCCTTTTCCCAATTGTACATACACACATACATATTACCAGTTAGCAAATTGGTAGCGTGGTTACGGCTTAGTTTCTGGAACGAAAATTATCGCATTAGTGTGTCTAATTGCCAAACGTGCGTTAGCTGATGTGATTGATTGAATTAATTATAATTATCAGGAACCAATCACATCACTCGACTTGCGTTCAACTTGTGACGCGTCGATAATATCTTTCTCAAATAGATTTCCGATTACTCAAATAGAACCCACTTCTCCCCGTGCCTTTCTCACAAATTCGTGCGTGGATTCGCCAAAGATCAACAGAACTACATAATAACAGATGGTCACGGGCAACAGACTGCAGACAGTCAAAAATGGCTTTGGCAAACGTACACCCGCGTCTTGCTAAAAATCTCCTCAGCCTGAGTAGAAATAACCTAAAAATAATTATAGGGACAATAACGGGCCACACACTTCTAAACAAACATTTATTCAACATAGGCGCTACGGACAGCCCACTTTTCAGGGGCTTTTTTAACGCCGTAGAATCCACCCACGTAATCCTGGAATGCGAGGCCGTACTATCTCAACGTGAAGAAATACTTGGAATAGTGAGGTCGCTCCGTGAAGCCTGTGAAGCTCCCAGGAAGCTTCTGTGCTTTTGGACAGAGCTAGGCTGGCTATGTTAGTCAGTGCCCCCCGCACAACGGACCAAATGGGAGTCTTAAGTGTGGAAAGGGAGTCCCTACCACTACCACTAGATTCCCGATTGCGGCATGATCGCCCGAAGTACTGTCCAGTGCAGAGAAAAGACGTGTCCGATCAAAATATGTTGTTGTACATAGACTAAGTTACATAGTACATTTATTTCTAACAACCTGCTTCCCGCAACTTAGTCGAACTTTTCTTTTCAAAAATAATATTAGTCGAAGTTACTACTAGCTTCAGCTATCTGCCAGCGAAAGGTCCAGCCGTTTTGGAGATAAACTCTAACAACCAGATAGACAAACAAAAATCGCTTTTCTGTTATCATTATTTCAATATACTTTCGTATAAATTTAGTAAAAAGCTGATATTTTTACATTATAATCAGACAGTTCAATTTTATTTATTTGTCGACATTTCTAAAGATTTCGTTCTGAAGAGAGCTATGGTTTCGAAAGATACTGACAGATATCAGCTTGACATAACACCAAGCACTAATTTTTGGCGCGAACAAGGGGTGATCAGACATGAGATCGAGTGTTTAGCCTAGCCCGAAAAGAACCCATGCAATAATGGCTTTTCCTGACAATTACATAGTCTTCAATACATATTTATATGTATGTGTAGATTGTATCATCAATTGTAGAGGCTACTTAAATGCATCTTTACAAAAACAATATCAACGTGCTATCCATATCTCCAGACTCCTAAAACTAACTGAACATATCTCAAACCAACATTCATAAATTGACACTTACCATTTTCAGCCCAACTCCTTTCCCAAGGGGCTGGTCTGTGAGCGACCAAAAATCCTTGAATCATGAAGTTACCGTTTGCCCAATTAAGACAATTATGCTGGGCCCCAACTTTCCTCTCAAGAGTCAGATAATTCTTACTTTTGCACTCTCTTTTATTTTTGGGGTGAGAATACAGTATGAGCGTAAGCGGCCAAGATTTTGACTTACTTTAATCGTGTTAATTCCTCTTTTTTTCGAGTCGATGGAAACTGTTCAAATAATTGGGTCCCAGAAGGTGTTCTCGCAAAAAAAATATTTTATACCTCTTACAAATATCTTTTCTAAAAAAAAGCGTTACTAAAAAGAAAATAATAATCATTTCATAATAATTTTAAAGGCGCGCGAAAACACTCGGTCACGTGACATTTTGGGCTATGACGTCATATCTTAACAGACGCGAACTACGACGAACAACTCTTTGTTTGTTGTTTAAAATGTGACGTCACACGATGCATCAATCATGGCCGCCCCAGTTTTGGATAATTCATTCCATAGATAAAAATGGCAATTTTGTTTTCCAAAAATAAAATATTATAATTTTATAAATAGACGAAAAAAAATTGTACATTTATTATTTACCTACAAGCTAACATTACCAACACATTCCATATTTTATTGCAATATCTGTCAAATAGCCAATTGCAGCAAACAATAATGCTAATATTTGTTGATAAGCGGAGATAAGTGATCCATATGACAAATGCGTATTTCTCTAAGGGGAGATACAAAAGGGGCTGTCTACCTCCACAGGGAATACCTACTGAAAATATGTTGTGATATTCCTGCATAACTGAGGCCTGCTTAACCAATGTATTTTTGTACCTGATTGTAATAAGCACGGATTGCGACTACAAGTTATAGAATAGCAGAAAGATGATGAGAAGTTATCGGCTTTAGCAAAATCATTGCTGACTGCTGCTCCCGTACCATGATGTCTCAAATCTATCATGGTTCGACTCTGAATAAGGGACAGATGTACCTTACCTATCAAGATACAAGTCCGTATACATCTGTCCCTTACGCAAACTCAAAATAACTTTGCTCTAGGAGCTTATGGTCAACTGATCTGTTTTTATGCGTAGAGGGATTCTGCTGATATCATATCGTCGTAGATTTTCACGAAGATTGTGGGTTTTAAATTGGATAGCCTCTCATTATCTTTCGAGTAGAAAAATGTATTTTTGCAAAGCATTTAGTATAGTATAGCCCCCAAAATCCAGAGATAATAATGAATCACTACAAAGAGAAAACTCGGACGTCCATCAATGATTTTAACCTGACCTAGTGTAGGCGAATACGAAGTTAATTGCCGTTTTCAATGAATCATTAATGACACATTACTGGTTCGAAATGCGCCACCACAAACTTGTCGATTAATCCGCCTGACAAAATTGCACTGTGGGGAGATTGGGGACGCGTTCATTGAAAATTACGCCGCCATTGCTGTGTGCGCCGCCAACGTTGCATGCGCTACAAATAGGCTTATTTAACAGCTTTATGTGCTATAATGAGAGGTGGGTGAGAATTTTAATTAAGGGCATATTGCTTTTTGTGGAGTATACCAAGAGGAAGTCTAAGGGATGATTCTGATGTCGCGAGGCAATTTAAATTGCCGTTTTTATTGATGTCCGTGTTATTTTCTATGAAAACTTCAAGTGCACCCCAAAGATCCGGAGGCCCTCACGCCGAACCACTTCCTCATCGGAACCTCCTCAGACCTTCCCCGCACTGGGCCTTGTGATGAGGCCAGCCGCAAGCAATGGAGAGCTGCCCAGGCGCTCGCCGACCACTTCTGGCGGCGCTTGGTAGACGAGTACCTGCCCACGCTGGTGCCCCGCGGGGCGTCAGATGACCAACGACGGCCGCTGCAAGTTGGCGACCTGGTCATCGTCATCGACTCCTCACTACCAAGAGGAACGTGGACTCGAGGCATCGTGGACGCAGTCTACGATGCCCAATCCTGATTGCAAGGTGCGATCGGCAGACGTCAGAACTACAGCGGGTATCCTACGGCGTCCAGTCACGAAGCTCGCCGTCCTCTGCGTTGAAGATTAGGCTACGGTAGCCATGCGCCGGGGGGAGGATGTTACGGACGTCGTAGCTATGATATAATGTAATTTTGATATGTGTAATTATGATACCGATGTAAATAAATAACCCAGATAGACATAAGTAAATAGATAATTATGATAAAATAGAATTGCATGATTGTTTAAGGTTTAGATTTAAGTATTGAATAAAGACAGATCTAAGTAGGGCTTTTCATGTAAATAATTAGAATAGGTTTGTATTACTCCCTTAGGTGTAAATATATGGGTAAACATAATTGTAAGGTGGCATAGAGCGTGGTTAAAACACCACGCGGATAATATCGGACAAGTCGAAACCTGCCCCGAGCACATGTGCAGACTACGGGAGGGGCACGGGAGGGGGCGCGCGAGGCGCGCTCCGATTGGTCGAGCGGAAACTACCTGCGCTCTACGCCACCCTTTTACCGGCACTAAGCCAAATTGTATAAATAATGGGTGGCTTGCTGCAAATTATGTCATTCAACATTTCGTCACTCAACCATCACCATCAGCAGCAAGCCACCCCTGGGAATAAGAAGAAATAAATAGCCCGAAGTTTTACTCAACAACCAACAAACATACAGTCCACCCCGTTCGAATTGCATTACTTCGCGTCTATGTGAACGTATGTACAGCCCACCGACTTTAAACAAAAACACATATTTTGACGTGAGAATTTTTGATTGAAAATTAGGGTGTTTTTTTTTTTGTTAAGTCAAAATAAGGTTAAAAAAGTTTTAAATAAAAAATACAGTGTGTTTGGGACATAAAAAGGTAAGTTTTCAACTAATTTCGCGATAAGAAAAATTATAAAAATAAAGATATTAAAATAAAAAACCAAAAACTTGGTTATTTGAATTTTCACATAAATTTTGAGATCATGTGAAAAAGGGTAAATACAAAACTTGTAGATGTTTTTGTTACCTACAACTTTGCGATTTGACTTTTTCCATAGAGCTTGTAGTTCTAGAAATCGAGATAAACCGTTTTTACACTTAAAAACTAACCACCTTCCACTTCCCGACCTCAGATCGCCCGTAAATTATATTTCCTTTAATTTTTGTTATCTTCTCTTCCTTTTCCAATGGGTTTCATCGCACAATTTTTTTTTTTGGTATCAACAATTATCGACCCTGGTCTATATTGGGCATATGATGTTCAATTTTTTAGGAAATTGTCGCGGGGAAAGTTTGAAGTATGAACTTGGAATGATAAGAGTAGGGAAAGACTAAAAAAGTGATGGATGGATTGTGTGAAAGATGATACGGCTAGACAGGGTGTGACTTCTGAGGTGACTATAATAGAAAAGTATTGAAGAAAAACCTTTTTAACAAAAAATTAAACTGATTTCCAAAACAAAACTCTACATCGCGAAACATAACTTTCTTTTCGGCAGTCGGTGTCTTTGGTACCTATTTTTTTTTGTCTTTGACACCGACATCCGAAAAGAATGTTATTCTTCGCTTTATAGTGTTATGTTTTGGAAGTCGGTTTAATTTTATTTGTAAAATGTTTTTTATTTTAATCTTTTTAGTTTTGGTACCATATATTACGCATTATTAAGAATAACTTGCAACAAGACGTTTTACGAACACTTTTATTATGCGTACAGCTAAGGAGTGGAATTCTCTGCCGGAGTCTGTGTTGCCCGACAGCTACAATCTAGGGGTCTTTAAGTCAATAGTGAATAAGTTGTTTCTAGGCAAGCGTGTTTCACCGTCGACCACATCATCGCTTACCATCATGTGAGATAGTGGTCAAGCGCGAACCTATAGAATATAAAAAAAAAGTTTAATCAGGAATGTCAGATCTTGATAAAATTTGAAGGGAACCATATGAGAAGCACCAGCAAATAAAAAATAATCATCCAAATCGGTTCATAATTGGCGGAATAATGGCACAGACATACAAAAACATACAGTTGAATTGAGAATCTTCTCCTTTTTGATGTTGGTTGAAACATTCATGTTGTGACATTCAACGAAAAAATAAATTGGAATAAGAGTGAAGGGCTATTCTTGTTCCTTAGATACGGAAAACTCATTTCGCCTCAACGAAAATAATGTTCACGGAGGTGATTATGGTAATTACCTTTTCTGCTATTATTTTACCATTTAGGAAATTGGTAAGGGATAAGGGACATTCAATTTTTTAGTCAGCAAGGCATTACCACTTAAAGGTCCAAGGCAAAATCACTTAAAAGAGTACCTGACACCGTACACATAACTATTCCGTCTTTTATTCAAAGTGGACAAGGTATTAATGGCGGAAAGTGCATTTAGCGAAGAACGTTCACAGCGAGGTCAGAACACATAATCTTTGAGACTTGCAGAACACTTGTACATGAATCAAGGCAGCAATGATGAAAATTATTAGTTAGGTTCGGTTCCATATCCATAATCATTATCTTCAGTTCAGCTGAGAGACGCCCACTTCTGGGCATATCCCACTTTCAAGCATCGCTCCTCAACTAGTCCTGTTTTTGCCACCAGCAAATTTCAGTGGCCTTCACCAGGTCATCGGTCCACCTTGTATGAAGCATTCAATCTTTCGCCACGCCAGTATTTTCAGCCCCAACGACCATCTGTCTTACGAGCAGTGCACCCTGCCCTTTTCCACTATATTGTATCCGAAATAATATGTCATAGACCTCATTGGTTATGTTCTTCAGAAAGGCCTGGCAGTACTCATAGCCGGCGTGTGTGTATGGCTAGATGTATTACCATCACCACGGGGTCCCAGCGTTAACAAAGAAAATTTGTTTCAATTAAATGTGTCTAGATGGTGCGATACGCATCGATTCGTTATTGAATTGTGTGTAAAATTAACATTTTCTAGAATTGGTCATAATAATTGAATGTTCCTTTTTAATCAACTCTCCTAAGCACAAAATTATGAAATATTGGGCTATTAATTCACGTTTTAAAGATTATTTGAACGGATCATTTAAAATTGATTCCAATAGATGGCGTGGTTTTGAATTTCTAAGGCATGCCACTCGATATTTTAAATTTGTTTTGTAACACATTTTGGTACAATGAAACTGTATAAATTTGCAAATACATACTAGAAAAACAAATCGTCACTATATTTAAAGAAAAAATTGTCACGAACCGAGAAAACCCTTTTACTTGCAAGTCGCTGCTAGGACCATCTATAGCCGTGGAACGGAACCGAACACGATCGAAATACTTATAAAAATAATCATTTTAATCAGATCAAAAACGCTAGTTACGTCTGCACGGTTTCTTTGTATGGAATGAGGCATCTGTATGCTAGTATTATATTATCTGTGCCATCATACAGCAATAGCGATATCCATACTAATATTATAAATGCAAAAGTAACTCTGTTTGTTTTTAACCTTTTCACGACTAAAAGGCTGAACCGATTTAGATGGGTACGAGTTAGATTGTATGAGTTCCTGGGTAGGACTGTGATAGCTTTTTTTCCCGGTAGTGTGTTCCCTTGGTATGATAAAAACTTTTTACGCAGGCAGAACCTCATCACCATCATCAGCTTTTTAATGTTCCCACTGCTGGGACACAGGCCTTCTCTTGCAGAAGCTAGTTGTACCATATATTTGTAGCTGCAACCGTCTCCGTATTCATTGTTACCATAACAAATGTTAGCCATAACGATAACACTTACACAGAGGCTATTTGCTTTCATTCGCAATCAGTCAAAGGTAGTTAACGTTGAATGTGGACGATAATTGTTGGACTTTTTGTTGTTTTATTAGCAGTGAGAGATTGCAATGTATTATTATGTTTTTTGTCGGTACCAATAGCCTTTGTTTAGCGAAACTGCACAGGCGAAAGTTAGAAGTATTAAACCCTTATTTATTTTATTTCCTACAGGAATGGCACCACAAGGCCCCTATGACCCTACAGGGTGAATATTAGATTAGTAAAACTTGACTTGACTAAATAACTTTTTAATTGCCACAGAAACTGACATGCTTTTAAAACCTTTAGCAATAGTATTAGTCGTTCTTAAAATCTGTTAAATAGCTTTAAGAAATAACGCCGTCTGTTATACCCGCTCCGACTATCAATAAAATCCCACCCAAAAGCAAATACCCCAAGGCTAAACAATAAAACTTTACCATTCACCCCGAAGGATGAAAGTTGATCGTATACAGCTGTTACATTGGTAATAACAGATACTTACATATGAATGTCTGGTCATAAGTCTTTGCTAGCTTGTTTGAGACGACCGAAAAAAGGAGGTTATTCCACTTAGTAAATATTGTTTGTGCTGTCGTAAAAAGTTTACCTAAAGTAGGGTCAACAGCAGTACTAACATCTTCGATCAATAATACACTAGATAGCCGGTCAGCGCTTCAAAAACGGGCTAAAAAAATATGGCCACAAATACGGTTGTGGTCTTATTTCAAATTAGTATGGTCCAATCATAGCCACCAACGTTTGCGTCGAGTGTCGACAACGCGCCAGCTATTGTTACAAATATCGACTGTTTCGGAACTTTGAAATTTATACTTTAAAACACGCGTGTGCTGTATCTCATGAAACGTGATAGCCAGATAGTTGAAATTTTCACAGATGATGTATTTCTGCTGAAAAAAATAATAAAAACAATTTGTTTTGATGTATGTTGAGCAGCGAAGTAAGCTCATAAAATTGTTCTTTGTGCAAGTTTTGTGAATGCTTTAACTTTAAACATTGCATTTAGGGTTGAATTTGCATTATATTGCAACTAGAATTCTTAGAATTATCTAAACACAATTGGCGTCAGTTTTAAAGAGAAGACTAACATACTCACTTATTATATAAACTCACCCCTTTTTTCCTATGGTGATAAGCAGAAACAGACTACAGCAACAATAAATAAATAAATAATGAATTTTTCAAAAAGTACAAAAGCGGTTCAAGAAACAACATTTTCATCTATGTTAGTGAGGTAAATGTACAGAGTCATTTTAATTTAAGACAACGACTCCCAAAGAGACATGCTCGTATCTTGGGTAGGCGGCGGTCGGCCGTTTTAGATGTCGTATACTTATCACCGTCTAA
Organism: Orthosia cruda; assembly: GCA_964057195.1. Classification (NCBI taxonomy): domain Eukaryota; kingdom Metazoa; phylum Arthropoda; class Insecta; order Lepidoptera; family Noctuidae; genus Orthosia; species Orthosia cruda. The sequence continues at coordinate 29,751,342 of OZ059827.1, forward strand.
TTTATTGCTAAAATATTACACATAACTATTTTACTCAATTAGCAACTTTACAATGTTTCGTGCTAAATTATTATTATTTAAAATTCAAAGACTAAGTTTTATTTTACTACTAGCTGACCCCCACGGCTTTGCTCCCGTCAATTGGCTATCTATCTATCTACCACTACCTACCTACCCTACAAACAAACAAACTCTTCAGCTTTATAATATACTAGCTGACCCTCGGGGCTTCGCTCCCGTCAACTGGCTACCTATCTACCTACCCTGCCTAACCTGCCTACCGTGCCTACCCTGCCTACCCTGCCCCTACCCTGCCTACCCAGGCTGCCCTGGCTACCTTGGCAACCCTGCCAACCATGTCTACCCTTCATACCCTGCCTAACCTGCCTACCCTGCCTACCCTGGCTACCCTGCGTACCCTGGCTACCCTGCCAACCCTGGCTACCCTGGCTGCCCTGCCTACCCTGCATACCCTGCCTAACTTGCCTATCCTGTCTACAACCCCTACCCTGCTTACCCTGCCTACCCTGGCTACCCTGCCTACCCTGGCCACCCTGCCCCTACCCTGCCTACCCTGGCTACCCTGCCTACCCTGCCTACCCTGGCTAACACAGCTACCCTGGCTACCCTGCCTATCCTGGCTACACTGGCTAACCTGGCTACCCTGCCTACCCTGCCTAGCCTGCCTATCCTGCCTACCCTGCCTATCCTGGCTATACTGGCTAACCTGGCTACCCTGCCTACCCTGCCTACCCTGCCTACCCTGGCTACCCTGCCTACCCTGGCTACACTGGCTAACCTGGCTACCCTGGCTACCCTGGCTGCCCTGCCTACCCTGCCTACCCTGACTACCCTGACTACCCTGCCTACCCTGTCTATCCTGCCTACCCTGGCTACCCTGCCTACCGTGCCTACCCTGACTACCCTGACTACCCTGCCTACCCTGCCTACCCTGGCTACACCGGCTAACCTGGCTACCCTGGCTACACTGCCTACCTTGCCTACTCTGCCTACTCTGCCTACCCTACCTACCATACCTACAAATTTGTATCTATCATCAATAGTTTTCTCAGCGCACGCCAAATAATGTATTTTACAGACAACATTTTGCTACCTTGGGTTACATTATTGCAATTTTCATAAGGATCTCTATTTTTTTTGGAATTATATTATAGCCTATATAGATAGATATATACTGTCGCGGACTTTTTTTTAGAACTTTTAAAGAAAAACAATTCCATCATACATGATATTTGCGTAACTTAAACCGTTTACGCAGCGCACGCAACAGAAGCTCTCAGAATGGAATACTTTTGCCCATTTTTGCAACATTTTTCATTTATGCTCCGCTTCTATTGGTCGTAGCGTGATGTTATATAGCTTATAACCTTCCTTGATAAATGACCTATCCAACACAAAAATATATTTTCAATTCCAATCAGTAGTTCCTGAGATTAGCGCGTTCAAACAAAACAAACAAACATAATCTTCAGATTTATAATATTAGTATAGATAATAAATATCTATAGACGATAGAGAGCAGTGGTGGCCCAGTGGTTACGGTCCCGAATAACGAGTTGTAGGTTGTGGATTCAAACCCAAGCAGGCGCTTTACTTTGTGTAATTTATTTCTTCATGCACTGCTCTCAAAACGGTGAAGGAAAACATCGTGAGGAAACCGGCATGTCCTAGAACAAAAAAATCAAAGACATGTGATGGGTATGGGATCTACCTCCTAGCGGTCCATCCCGGGCAACGGCACCACAGGCTTGCCTGTGGTGCCGTTGAACGATCCCACTTAAGCGGTGGTAGGCTCCGCAAGGGGCCGCCTGGCTCGCGACCACCATCCCACCGGAGTCCGGCGCCAAGCAGCTTGCTGTGTTCCGTCGGTGTGTGTAGGACTGCCAGTGCCTTTGGGGGAGAAGGAGGATGTCAGTTGCGCTGTTCAGAAACGGTCTTGGTCTCTGGACAAAACTTGCCGGGTAACTCATTTTGGAGGGTAGCGGGATCCGAAGCACGGTGCCAGCCGCTGGCCAACCGCAGTCACTAGGGGGCCCAAGTAGCACTCCAGCCACGTGCCAAAGGCTGCCCCGCCAACTCGCGTAAAATCCCGGTAAGCTCCACCGTGCCAGCTGATGACTGGATGGGAGGACTCGGTGGCCATATCCGGGGGGATTCAGGCGACCCCGCAGTCTTCAGATGAGTTCCCCATAGGTTGGGTTAGCTCCAGTGTTCCACTTGGTTCACTGAGCTACGCCTCGACAGTTTAACTTCTTCCCCAGCAAACTCAAAAAAAAACAAATGACCAAAGCAAAGAAGAATATGGTGAAACAACGGCTGCTTTTGCTCCCACTAAAAGTGCACCTCACTAACATCAGCGGGTTGCACTCTTATCTCGATCCGTGCTGGGTCTGTGTGTACGTCCGCGATGACATTTGTTGTCGTCGTCTCCGTTGCTTTGAGAAATGGGGTTTGTCTGCCATATGGCTACTTGTGGACACTGGCGTGGAGAAGTATCTCTATATCGGCGTCTACCGATCGCACACCGGTGACCAGGAGACGACAGCACTCTTTAACTGCCTCATGGAGTCGGCTGACATAGCACAGCAACGGTACCCAACAGCAAAGCTTAATTTTCTGGGGGACTTTAACGCCCATCATATGGAGTGGTTGTACCCTTACTGGAAAACTGACCATGCTGGGTTAGAGGCGCGCAAGGTTTCTCTATCGCTAGATCTAACCCAGCTGGTGAATGTGTCAACGCGGTTACCGGATGTTGACGGCCATACAGCCAATTGGTTAGACCTTCTGCTGACAACTGATCCGGACAGTTATGCGGTATCGGTCTCAGCCCCGCTGGGAACGTCTGACCATTGTCTGGTGAAATCCGTGTCGACTTGCTCTCCTCCAGATGAGAGTCCTAGAGGCACGAGGCGAGTATGGCGATACGAGTCAACAGACTGGGACGAGATGCGGCACTTTTTTGCGTCTTATCCTTGGCGGCATGTGTGCTTCTCCTCGGATGACCCCTCGAGCTGTGCGGACGCGGTTGCGGATGTGATTCGGCAGGGAATGGACTATTTCATTCCATTCTCCGAAATTCCGCTCGGTCACAAATCCCGACCTTGGTATAATTCAGAATGTGCCCACGCTGAGACCCGAAAAGAGTCTACCTACCAAGCCTGGGTCGGGGCCCGCGACCGCAAAGTTAGAGCGCGTAGGGTTCGCGCGAGGAAATGAGCTTTTAATTCTGCCACCAAGTTCTGCAAGCGGGTTTTGCATCGGGCACGTTTTGACCATATTGGACGTATTGGGGCCAAGCTGGCATCGCACCCTCCGGGTAGTATACAGTTTTGGTCCCTGTCTAAAGCGGTTGAATCGAATTTCTGTCATCCCACTTTACCTCCAATGCTGAAACCTGATGGGTCGCTGGCTCACTCTGCAAGTGAGAAAGCAAATTTATTTGCATCTCTGTTTGCTAGCAATTCACGTCTGTGTGCTGGATCCAAGCAACCACCTACTGTACCTCATTGTGACTCTTCGATGCCGGAGATCGCTGTGCACACCAAAGAGGTACGAAGAGTATTGTGCAGTCTAGACGTGAACAAGGCCAGCGGGCCTGACGGCATTCCAGCGAGAGTACTGAGGCTGTGTGCGCCCGAACTTTCTCCTGTGTTGACACACTTGTTCCGCCTCTCTCTTGTAAAAAGAACGGTGCCAAAGTCCTGGAAGCTTGCAAATGTACAACCAGTGCCCAAAAAAGGCAACTGCGTAGACCCTGTCCATTACCGTCCAATCGCCATTACCTCCATTCTGTGCAAAGTTATGTCAAGGGTACTGAACAGTAAGATGCTGACCTACCTTGAAGACAATAATCTCCTCAGTAACCGTCAATATGGCTTTCGCCGGGGACGGTCTACTGGCGATCTTTTTGTGTGTTAAATACAGGTCTTCTGGTCCCAAGCCAGGAGTTATACACCGGGGCCCATAGCGGCGTTGCGACTCCTGGACCCTGTCTGAACCTGTACCCCACGAAACCGCGGTTCGCGGCAGTGGAAAGCTTGGGATTGTCTCCTTGTTGGGAGATATACTGGTTCCTACTACGGGTATAAGGTGGCACAAGGGTTGGCCGGTAATATTATAGACAATTACTTTAGATTCCTGCGGTAGACTCCTGGGGGTCGATCAATATTGTGCCGTGAGGTTAGGGATAGGAGAATATATATATATAATAAAGGACAATGATTGGATTGGGACCACCAACGCGTTCTGGGCTGGGTTCCGGCTTCCGTCAGACACACAAGCGTTTCCCTCAAAAGCACCTTGATGTGCTTGAAATATATTTAACACCACCTTAGCGGACGCCCCACTAACCGATTGCGAACGGAGGGCGCTATTAACTATTACAAATCAACGAAATATCGCTCGATTAGCTTATCAAATTACAAGACACCGAATTTCTCGCGTGTTCATTACAAATTTTCTAACTACTCTGTGAAGTGTCATCTGTCAAAATCGTTGACAGCCCACCGACACGGTGTTGCAAGTAAATATAAACTCGGGACGGAACATCCCCCCGTCTTGGACATAAGGAGTTATGTCCGCTAATAAATGGGCAAGCGTGCTAAACTCGCCACTGCTCGCTTCAAAACCGAATCTCCGACCATGACCTCCGCAACTCTGGGAACTCCGTCAGACCCATAAATCAAATCTACAATGCGTCCACGACGCCAATACAAAGGTAACAAGTTAGGTTCTTTAACAAGTACAAGGTCTCTGACTTTGGGAGGGTCAGTTTTGTCAGTCCACTTAACGCGCTGCTGCAAAATATGCAAATATTCCAAAGACCAACGATGCCAGAAACTTTGGGACATCTGTTGGAGCAACTCAAAGCGAGTCAATTGCGAAGATTTAATTTCCCTGAATACTTCATTCCGGCAGGGCGTTAAGAGGCTGACCGATGAAAAAATCACCAGGGGTCAAAACTTCCAGGTCATTTGGGCCTGAGGAGATCGGACAGAGGGGTCGTGAATTGAAGACGGCCTTGATTTTACAAAATACCGTAACAAGTTCCTCAAAGGTCAAAATTGTTTCACCAATAAACACGGCGGAGATGCGTTTTTGCCACCTTTACAACGGCCTCAAAACTGCCACCCCAATGTGGGCACACTGGGGGGTCAAATTGCCAATTAATTCCCATTTGCGCCATGGCAAATCTCAAATTCTGTTTATCCTTATTTAGATAATTACAAATATCATTTAAATATCTATCGGCGCCCTTATAATTAGTACAGTTATCGGAACGGATCAAAGATGGTAGTCCTCGGCGGGAAACAAATCTACCTAGCGCTGCAACAAACGCATCTGTGCTGAGGGCAGTTACAAGTTCCAAGTGAACCGCCTTAGAGGCCAGACAAACGAACACATACAAGTAGGCCTTGACAGCCTTGACGTTCCGAAGTAGAGAAGTCTTCACCAAGAAGGGACCAGCGAAATCAGTTCCGACCGAAGCAAATGGTCTGCTCTCCGTCACTCGGTCGGATGGCAAATCACCCATTATGGGTTGAGTGGGAGCAGCCTTCAACTTATAGCACTGCATACATTTAAAGATGATGCCACGAATAGTGCGTCTGGCCGACAAAATCCAAAATTCACGCTGCAAAATGGCTACGAGGGCGTTGCAACCGGCGTGTGCGTTACTAATGTGTCGATCGGACACCAACAATTTCACTAACGCTCCTCCTTTAGGAATCAATAAAGGATGGCGAGCACCATAAGGCAAGTTCGAATTCCGCAGTCATCCTCCCCGTCTCGTCTAGGAATGGATTAAGACGAGCTATTGAGCCTTTCAAAGCTGAGCATTTCTTCAGGGCTTCAATAGTCTGGTCAAAGTGCTTGTACAGCACGAACCAACAACATCAGGGCCTCTTGGAATTCATGAGGCTACAAAACTGAGGATAACAATTTATTATTAGGGTTCCATCCGTTACGTATGAAACGCCGGACCCAAGCGACAAAGAACTGTATCTGTCCAAAAGATAATCCAAATTATATGCAGGTTGCGTTTCCACAATTCCAATACGCAAGCCTGGCAAAACCTCTGGAGAGGAGAACCTATTCTGGGGCCAGGACGATTCGCGATGCGACAACCAGTCTGGTCCCCACCAAAGAGAATGGTTAACAAGGGCAGGAGCCTCGCAACCACGGGACGCGCAGTCTGCGGGGTTCAATTCTCCTGGGACATGTCTCCAGATCAGTTTATTCTCAGAGTTCTGAATCTGTGAGACTCTATTCGCCACAAAAACCTCCAAAGTATGAGCTGAGGTGCGAAGCCAACAAAGAACGATCTCGCTATCAGTCCAAGCAAAAACGTCTGAGATATCAACTGAGCGACACAGAGTGTTGTAAACATGGTGAAGGAGCCTAGTAAGAAAAGCTGCTCCAGAAAATTCCAATTTAGGAAAGGTTAACCGTGACCTAATAGGCGCCACCTTACTCTTTGCCATCACCAAGTGGACCTCTACAGAACCGGATGGACTTAAAGTCCGTAAAAATACCACGGCCGCGTACCCTAGTTCGGACGCGTCACAAAATCCGTGGAGACTCACTCGACACTTACCAGCTGGTAGAAGGAGTCTGGGCAAGGAAATCCGGTTTACATCCGGAAGGGAAGATACAATCGCAAACCATTCCCTCGTCAACTCTTCCGGCAGAGGCTCGTCCCAAGTAATATTGGCTAACCAAAGTTTCTGCGAAAACCACTTAGCCAAGAATATGACAGGAGTGATCCATCCATTGGGATCAAAGGTCCAGGCAACAGTTGACAAGACCATGCGCTTTGTCCAGGTCTGTGGAGTATCCAATTTCGCTTGATAGGTGAAGACATCCTGGACGGGCTGGTTCTGGATACCAAGGACGGCAATCAAATTAGGGTTATTCACATCCTCAAAAAGGAGAGAATCCTGCTGATGCTCTACTGGCAGATCACTCAACAACTCTGGACTATTCGACATCCATGTACGCAATTCGTAACCTCCTGATTTCAGGATTCCAATCAACTCATCCCGCAAAACCAAGGCCTCTTCCACTGTAGAGGCCCCGGTGCACATATCATCGACGTATACGGAGTCTTTCAAAATAGCAGCTGCACGTGGATACTTCAACTGTTCATGGCTGGCCAACTCCAATAAATTGCGGATGGCAATATAGGGACTAGACCTGAGTCCATACGTTGTAGTATTCAACTCATACACACAAATCGGATCACAAGGTCGCTCACGCCAAAGGATCATTTCATAGCGCCGGTCGTCCGGATGAACAAGAGATTGTCTGAACATCATACGGATGTCAGCCACAAAAACAATCTGGTGACGGCGGCAATTGGTGAGGATATCCGAAATGTCTCTATGCAATTTGGGACCCGAGTGTCAAAGAAACTCCATTTGTAGTAGGGGCCGAGCCATCGAATACCACGCGGATTTTACCACCCGGAGTTTTCAAAACCGCATGGTGCGGCAAAAAGTAATGCTCCATTGAACGGCAATCAAGATAAGAAGGAGACATGTGTCCCAAATCTTCATACTCCCGCATGAAGTCCACGTATTTCTTACAAAAATCCGAATCCCTACGCATTCGACGCTCCATGGACAATAACCTTTTTCCGCTAAAGCATAGGAATGAACAAGAGGAGGATGCGCAGGCTGAAACGGCAAACGAGTGACAAAAGACCATCAGCGAGGCGACCGATCCTTACAGAGACAGTTGGCAGAAGGACTGTCTCTGGCTGGGCGGTTGTAGTGGAGGAGACGGAGGCGACTACCTATTGTCGATAACCCCCCCTGGGGTTGGTAGTCGTCCGGAAGATCGGACGCGGGCCAGTTGGAGTGTAGGTAGTGGTCCACCGGAGTGTCTTCCAACTCGCCCAGTCACCGGGTTCTGGTAACCACGGGCACGTCCAAACTGGGGTGGGCGGCGCTCCAATCGCGGTCACTCATGTAGCGGTAGTGAGAATGGCCGCGGCGCTGCCTGCCTCTCCATTCCCAAATACCTCTCCTCCCGTTGAGGAGGAGGTGGAGGGGTGCCCCCGCCTGTGCGAGGTTAGCCCTGTCGAGGATCCACGTGGGTTTGGTGGGGTTGGTGGGGATGCGGAACCCCGCCTATGGGGGAGCGTCGGGCATCATCAGGTCCGCCAACACCATTTTGGTTAGAACACAACACGCGGTGGTGCTTACTTTGACAGTGCGGGCAAGGATCTGATCTCTGGCAATCCCGCTGCAAGTGCTGTCCCAGACAGGTGTAGCACCACTTGCGGCTGTTGGCGATTCCCCGTCGGTCCTTTGTGTTCCTTGCCAGGAACTTCGGACAGGAGGTGACCATGTGGCCATCCGTGTTGCAGTATATGCAGCGCATACTGCGAGCCTGGGTCACCACATATTGCTGAGGAGGGCGTCGTGACTCTCCCTTCCCACGAGGGGGGGGGGGGGGCGCGCACCAACACGACGCGGGTCCGGAGAGGACCGCTCTGGGGCCCGCGAGGGACCTTCAAACCCAGATTGGTCCAAGAGGGGACATTCCTCATCCAGGAATTTCAACAAGTCATCGAAAGGGGGGAGTTATGTAGCATTATCCCCACCATACCTCTGCTTGAAGCGAACCTTCAAGTCGGAAGGCAACCTTGACAGAACAAGGTGAAGTAACATAAAGGACCATTGGTCAATAGTAGGCACAATCGCACAATCGCCAAATGCACTCGTAGGGTGGCAACCCGATGGATGCGAGGCAACGACAAAATCTGCGAGACGTGGGCGTCCGCTAACAGCCTCACGTTCGCATAACGCTTGATCAACAGTTACCGGGCAGTACGATAACTTTGATCCGTAACAGTTAGGTGGCTGACTAAACCTAGGGCCTCTCCTCTTAACGTGGAGAACAAGTAGGCCTGCTTTTGACTAGGCGACAAGTCTGTCCTAGCATCCACCAAACTGTTGAACAGGTCGAAGTAGGCAGTCCAACAACCCAAATCTCCATTAAAATGTGGCAAGTCTAGTGTAGGCAACCGTCCTAACAAAGCAGGATGGGTGGGAGACCTCGTCTCCACCTTCAAAACATCCTGTGCAGAACCCCTCAATTTACTGGTTGTCTCAACAATATCATCAGAGAAACCGTAGAACTGTGTGACATCTGCCTCAACCGCAGCGGCTAACTCAGTGTCCTCGGTGGCCAATAGTTCCAAAGATTCCGCATGATATTTATCTACCCTGGCCTGACGCGCTGGGAGTTCACTAGAACGCGCCAACAAAGCGTCTGATCTATCAGGTCTACTTATTAAAGAGGCCGCCGTGGTCACCCATCTCAATTCCGATCTATTCTTACAAGCAAATGTATTGGCAGTCATACTGTCAAAATGTAAGCAACGGTGATTAAATATTAATTAATACACAAAATGTTCAACAAATTAAATTAATAATGTATGTGTGTAACCAAAACAACAGTTTGACAGTAATTCTCTTACCAAATTAAATATCAAATAATAAAGTCTGTAAGAGAAACATCAAGTTAATTCAACAAATAGTACTAAACCCTGTTACAATTACTTAATTATTTTCCAGTACAAAATTATTATGGAACCCCAAATATCAATTTATAAATTATCAAAAACAAAGTGGGTACCTCAAGAAAATAAATTATCAACACACAAGAGGGAATTAAAAAGAACAAAATTATCAATACAAAAGTGGGTATTCAAAAAAAACAAAAATTATCAACGCACAAGTGGGTAGGTTGATTTTACAATAAGAATTCAATATTCAATTTACTTTAATAGTTAAAAACAATGACTTTAACTTGAATCAATTAGAATATTACTGGCAATATCAAACAAACTAACCAATTTTTTTATACAATTGGCAACAACACACTTTACGACAATAACTTCTGTAGCGGGCACTGAGTATGTTTATAATGTAAACAAACTTACCAAACCAAGATAGTAGGTTCAAGTTCCAACAATAACTATGATTCAATTAAATACAATTAGGGAAGACTATTTAGTCTGCACCAAACCTATATTGTATACAACAAATAAACAAATTATATTTTCAATACAAAACTGTAACCTTCCATCCCGGAGTGACAATATTAAGTTGTGCACTTTATTTTAACCAATTGGAATGCAATTATTGGGGCTGTTCGCCCCTAACAAGACACAGCTAACTCTGAGTGACTCAAAATGTACCACTTTCCAACCCAGTATTCTCAACAATAAAAAGCAAACCGACAAACAATACAGCGTTCACTGTGAACGAGTGTCCTAGCATATACTATGATCGTGGAATGAAAACCACGCTCTTGCTACCAAATGGTAACTACAGGTCTTCTGGTCCCAAGCCAAGAGTTATACACCGGGGCCCATAGCGGCGTTGCGACTCCTGGACCCTGTCTGAACCTGTACCCCACGAAACCGCGGTTCGCGGCAGTGGAAAGCTAGGGATTTGCTCCTTGTTGAGAGATATACTGGTTCCTATTACGGGTATAAGGTGGCACAAGGGTTGGCCGGTAATATTATAGGCACTTACCTTAGATTCCTGCGGTAGACACCTGGTGTTCGATCAATATCGTGCCGTGAGGTTAGGGATAGGAGAATATATATATAATAAAGGACAATGATTGGATTGGGACCACCAACGCGTTTTGGTCCGGGTTCCGGCTTCCGTCAGACACACACGCGTTTCCCACAAAAGCACCTCGATGTACTCGAAATATATTTAACACCACCTTAGCGGACGCCCCACAAACCGATTGCGAACGGAGGGCGCTATTAGCTATTACAAATCAACGAAATATCTCTCGATTAGCTTATCAAATTACAAGGCACCGAATTTCTCGCGTGTTCATTACTAATTTTCTTTCTTTTTCTTTGAAGTGTCATCGTCGATGCCAATAAACTGGTGCAGGATATCAGTCGAGAAGTAAAGAAGACTTTCCGCGAGGAAATTAGAAGTCTCGAGAACTCACTAGATTTCTTCGGTGAGCAATTGACATCAATGGAACAGGCTATTAAAAAACAAGACAACAAAATTAAGGATCTCGAAAACAAAAACTACGATCTCAAAATAAGAACAAGAACCTAGAACTACGCATTAATATCCTGGAGCAAGGTTTTCAAGAGGTTAAGCAGCAGTCCCTCGCAACAGCTCTGGAAGTAGCTGGGTTACCTGAGATGCCCTCAAATGACATAGGGAAGGTGATAGATACCGTGTCCATTAAATTAAATGTGGCAGATAGTGCAATTCACTCAACGCGGCGATTACCTGGAACCAAGGACAAACCAGGACCCATCCTCGTGGAGCTAAAGTCGAAGATGCAGCAGCAACAATGGATAGACGGTAGCAAGAAAAATTGTATCACCGTGGGTGAACTAGTGCCGGACGTCCCCAAGGAAAAAGCTGACGATCGTGTCTACGTAAGAGAGGCTCTTAAAAAGTACCAAAATACGCTACTATATAACGCAAAAACCCAATTGTTAAATAAATCGTGTCAATACGTTTGGTGTAAGAGTGGCAAAGTGTATGCTAGGAAGCTTAATAATAGCAAAATTTATTATATCCGTACATTGCAGGATATTAAACAAATAGAAAAGCTATGTTCAACTCAACCCGAAAATCGACCAGAAGGGTCTACTCCATTATACATTTCTAAGATTATTTTCTGTCTCTCGAGTAGCATTTTAAATTTCTGTTTACAACAGTAATTTGTAATAATAACAATGGACATAAATGTACAAGAAATCTTCCATTGCAATTCAACTAATCACTTTTTCGAACAAATTAACAAATATTATATACAACATATTAGTGATAATTTCAAAATTTCTGACTTTATTAATCCAAGCATTGAAACTGGTCTATACCCAGATGATCTTAAAGTAGTTTGCATAAGGCCAATCCATAAAAAGGGTAAAAAAATAATTATGCAAACTATCGGCCAATAACTTGGCTCTCGTCTACTGATAAAATAGTGGAAAAATATGTTTGTGAACAAATTCATGCATTTTACAGACAGCACGACGTAATTAATTAGTATAAATTTGGTTATCAGGCCGACAAAAGCACCACGCACCTGTTGTCAAATTTCACTGATGAAGTCAATCAACACCTAAATGAGAGAAAATATGTTCTTGCTCTCTTTATTGACTTCTCACGTGCTTTTGACACTTTAATTCATAATCAACTAATTGATAAATTTGACGATTGCGGAGTGCGTGGTCCATTACTCAACTGGTGTAAAAGCTATCTTGAAAACCGAACATTTACCGTAAAAATTGACAACATCTGTAGTGAACGCGTGGATATAAATGAGGGAAAAGCTCAGGGTTCGGTATTGGCCCCCCTGCATTTTTTGTCGTATGTTAATGACATCAGTAAATGCATAACAAACAGTACATGCTATCAATTTGCGGATGATACTTGTCTTGTTATTGCTAACAAAAATCCTCAAATAGCATGTGAACGCTTGCAACTCGATCTGGATGCTCTAACAAGGTGGTGTCACGATGCTGGCCTAGTGCTTAATGCAAGCAAAACCAAACTTTTAGTTATTAAATCTCCCTAAGTTATAAAGTTGCCCTTACAGAACCTAATAGCCCATGACCATGACTGCTTGCATGCCGTTAATGTGACCAATTGTAACTATCCTCAAATAGATGTTGTCAATAAACAAAGATATCTTGGAATAGTTATAGATGATACGTTTAACTGGAGTCATCACGTAGAACGTGTTTGCGATAAACTTCGACAATTTCTAGCTAATATTACAATATTAAAGAACCGTTTGCCCTTCAAAGTGAAGATTATGCTATATTACGCACTGGCTGAATCCTACATCCAGTATGGGCTTAGTAGTTATGGTCGTACCTACAAAACCTATCTTGATAAGATTTACAAAATTCAAGTTCAAATTTTAAAAACGGTAGTGTCTCCCAAAATTAGAAATCAATTTCACGACGATATAAATGGCCTCTTTAAACACTGTAAAGTCTTACCAGTTCAAACACAAGTATTTTTTTTATTATTAAAAGAACAATTTTTCAATAAATCTTTAAGAAACATAATTGAACATTCTGTACGCACGCGGGCAATTTCTGAGAATAGGCTTCGTACACAGCGCTCAAACAACACGTATGGTGAGCGAACTACTGCTTATATTATACCGAGATTTATTAACAGTCTACACTCAGAAATAAATAATTGTATATCAGACAAAAATATAAAATTTAAGCTTAAACAATATTATTTAAGTATTATTTAGATAATGCAGAGATGTTTGTGGTACAAGCTAGTTAAAGACCTAAATAATAATATAGGTATTTAACTAGTTTGAGTTGTTATTAATTGTTATCGTCTTTAGCGTTCTTTTTTATATATAGCACATAAATAAACATACTAATAGACTAACGATAGCACAAGTTTAAACCTTAGTGGTTTTTGGTTGCTATCTAATACGAATAAACCTGTAACTTTTTGTATAATTGAAAAATAAAGGGAAAAAAAAACTTAAAATTTTATGTTCCAGTTTCAATCTATGTAATATAATTTATTTTTAATTTAATAACAGTTTATATAAATAATCTTAATTTACTTTGACTGCTTGGATGAATTTTGACTTTGAATGATCTACTTAATAACTTCTATGACTAATTTGCACACCAAAATTAAAGGCAGACTAATAATAATATATGTAATTATTGCTTAAGAACTTTCTGTACCTTATTGATGCAAATAAATGATCTTGATTTTTTGATTTGTGAGGATGTTGCCACATCTGGTGTCAGAGTAAATTAAGCCGCCTTTGGGAACCTCACAGGCCTCTGACTTTGCTATTTCAGACTTACATTAACTATACGCAATAAGGCTGCTGGACTTACCAGCAGCCTTATTGCGTTAGTGAATTCGACAAGGCTAATGGCAAAGAGTATGAACAATCGACGAATCACTTGGAGATGAAAGACGCGATATGGAATGCCGTCTATGAGATTGGTCGATTTTTTATACTGTTTGCCCTTTGCCTTGCCGAATTCACTTACGCAATATGGCTGCAAGTTTCCTCAAAATGTTTTCCTTCACCGTTGCCTGCGATGTCCAATATAAACTAAAAAAGTACATAATATGAATATAAAAAGTCACATTTGTACTTGCCCGGATTTGAACACACGACCTCAAGCACGAGAGGGGAGGTCTTAGCCACTGGGCCACCACGACATATTACCATCGTCAAAGAAGAATAAGAAGTTGCTCAATGTAAAATACTGGTACTCAGTTCCATCCGTTTAGACTAGAAGCCGTCTCTAACATAATTGGTAAGAGGCTAGGCAGATAGATTTTCCGTCAAATAATATAGCCTTCAGAATGACTCCCAAGGCTTTTTAACTGACATAAAACAAGGAGGAGGTTCTCAATTCGCGTTTATATTTTTTAAATATTTTTTCCCCGATTACTCAAAGAAGAATTTTCCAAATCAGTCCATTATTTGGAAAACTCTTCTTATGTTTGAAAGGGTATACTTCCCAGGTGGTCCCATCGTCATCAGGTCAAGATCTGATGGTGGGCTAGAATAGAATATACTTTTTTGTAAACCAAAAAAAGAAATTACACAAATATTTTACAGCCACTTAATTCTATGGGTACAAAGGCGGTCTTATCGCTGACAGCGATATCTACCAGACAACCATTGGATGGACTAAAGAACTTAAGATAAAACAAGGGGTAGCCTATTGTGTACTGCTACATTATAAAATAATAATATACAAAAATTATATAGCAATATATATCCTGGTGAAATTGAGGGAAATCCTCAAATATTACAGTTATACATATCGCGATTGTAAATGATTGGTATTTCATCAAAAATACAATCATTTACACTCAGGAAGTATTATTTGGTGAAATCGAACTGATGAAGAATACCATAGATGGCCATTGGAACTCCTTAATGCTAAGTATATCGCGGGTTTAAGATATCTCAAATAGTTAAAGCAAATATTTATAAATAAATGGTTCTGATGAAAATGGTACCATCGAACTGATATGATGATGAAGCCGGAAGGTAGGCACTGGAACTCTGAAATAAAACAATGCATCCTAGTCGTCTTTGGGCTTATTGGAATCGTCATGAGATGAAATTTGATTATAAATGATTTTCATGGCAATTGGGGGTCTACCAAAGCAGAAGTCAGTTTGATTTTTTGCAAATACGTTTTGCTTATATGTATAAATTAAGGAACTCCAAACTCATTAATTGTGCGCAGACTTAGGTACAAGAAGAATCAATGTAATGATCCGAACTTTCACAATCATCGTTACCTTCATTCCTGTTCTTTGTTTCGATCCAATCTTCCTAAAAGCCTAGCAATAGTCACCGCGTTGATCAAACTTCCCTTCAGCTCCCATAGGGAACTTATCAGTAAAGGCGTTACGGTTTTCTGACATTTTGAACTTGAGTATAAATCTGACAAGGTGTAGAGAGAGATCCCTGTTGTTGAAGAGGTTTGTTACGCCATCGCCACCTCAGCACAGGCTGAAAATTAAGTGGATGCGGGTTGGTTTTCTGAGGGCTGTCTTTTGTATAGGCCTTCAAAAGTGCTGATCAGAACTTAACCGAAATTAATGATTTTTCATTATTTTGATAGTGACAAAAGTATATCTCTTTAGTTATGTTAATAATATAATGAATGTTTTTAATGTTATTCATTTTATTCGTGTTATTCGTGTTATTCGTGTTATTCATGTTATTCATGTTATTTATCTTATTCATGTTATTAATGTTATTCAGGTTATTCATATTATTTATGTTATTCATGTTATTAATTTTATAACGGTTATTATATATGTTTGTTACGGACGAGCGTAAAGAGAGTTTTCAGAATGAAGATGCGTAGATCGCATCTTAATGTTTCCTTCGTTGCTTTTACTACATATATTACTATATGTAGTAAAAGCAAAGATGCGAAAAGAACGCGCAAAATGCTACAACTGAGCAAATATTGCAACCGCTATGGTATCTCTTCACCAACCTTGATTGAATGGCAGATAATGCTTAAGAAATAAGTTCACCTTTATACGTCTATGCGCGAAGTCTAAATACTTAAAGAAAGCGATACTTTATATAATAGATAACTTTCTGGTATATAATAATAATAATAGATAACCCCTTCACCAAGCATTGCGGCTTGTCTGTTCCATACTCTAACGCTGAATCCCTTCGCAAGGTTAACAACATTAGCACGCGTCTCACGTCCAAAGTGTGGCAATGCGTTAGAGTATACATACGCAACGTGGTATATAAATTTATATGTTAAACGTGGAGATCATTTGCGTGATTTTTGTGTGTTTACTTGATTGGGTTTGATTTTGAATGGTTTTTGTTAGCAATCAGACCGATAGTTTGATGAACTTGTAAGGAGTGATATGAAAGAAAAGGAAGTCAGTGATATCGTGACAGGGGACAGGACGGTATAGAAGAAGAAAACGTGTTGCGCCGACCACAAGTAACATAGAACAAGGGCTGATACCGGCTGGTAGTGTTTCTGATGGGAAGTTGTAAATATCGTTTATATCTTCATATTTTTTGTAATTGTTTCGGTCGCGAACGATCCTCTTTCGGCAGTGAAGATTTTGCAGCCCCAATATATGATGTTTTTATTTCGGTAAGGCTTTTTCAGAGTCCTGTGATTCAGGTAGGTATACAGATAGCACGATTCCAAAGAACAGTTCTAAACACCGTCTTATCCGATCTAGGATTGAATTTCAAACCCATGTTTTCACTATATATTTTTGAGTTGGGGCAGAAAGGGCAAAATATAGGAGTACCGTAGCTACAATTTTCAAATACACAGATTCTTTTTTTTGTATTTGTCAAATTTTATACAGATATGACATACATTGATTTAATTTGACATTTGATTTATTTTTTGACACTTTACTTAATTTTATGTTGATTTGACATAGGCATATTGATTCTATTAGACATTTGGTCGATATTTTGACATTATTAATATTATTCATCTTTCCTATATTTTTAACAGACTATTGTGTTTAAATTCCATTTTTATAATTGATTATTATTATTTTAATATGAATGAAGCCTATAACCAGCGGACAAACAATACGCTTCCAACAACACCTCGTTTGTCAAATTGTAATAACCAGTTTAGAAGTTATGAGGGACCATACATACATACTTCTGAATAATGCCCATCGCTTATTGGGCCGGGTAGTGAAAATTTATTTTCATGATTTTGAAGTGATACGTCTCGCAAACGGTACGCTTGACAAAAATAAGATGTAGATGTACCAAAGCCTACATTAATATTAAAATACCTATTCAAAGATAACACACATGATGGGGTGGGGCGAAGTTTTTCTTTTCGCCCTTGACATCAGGCCCCCTAGATGGCGCCATATTCAATTTAATGTGACAACGCATAGCCTATAACCAGCGGACAAACAATACGCTTCCAACAACTCCTCGTTTGTCAAATTATAATAAGCAGTTTAGAAGTTATGAGGGACCATACATACATACTTCTGAATAATGCTGATCGCTTATTGGGTCGGGTAGTGAAAATTTGTTTTCATGATTTTGAAGCGATACGTTATTACGGTCGTATTGCATTTAAATTGCGATTTTTGTAATGACCCTTAATGTTCTTTAATGTATTATGTTGCAAGTCATTCTGGTTTTTTTAATGATTGGATTGGTTTGCTGCTTTAAAAATATTGGTGTCTGTAATTACATTAAATCAAACAATTCATGCCGGGAGGCATAATGTATCGGGACTGTTCTACAAAAAACAACATATAATCTGTATACCCACATTTAGCAAATAAAGAATTTCATTCATTAATTCATACAAGAAACCGTACTGCATTCATTGATGCATGCTTGAATGCGTGCAACAGTTAGGTATTTAAAATATCCTACATTTATTATTATTTATTATATGCTTTATTGTACACCACAAAAACATACAGGACAAACATTTACAAAAACACGTGTACAATGGGCGGTCGTATGGCACAGGGCAATCTCTTACAGACAACCTTTACATTATTATTTTAAAAATCTACCTTGTATAATTTATCTCCAAATTAAGGCGTATATATTCCCCAATGTTACCGCAATACTGGCCTGCGCCCGCTCGTCGTCAGAATATTAATATTGAACTTCATTTTGGACAGTTTTGTTTGCAAAATATTCTTTGATTTAGATATGCTAATTTAGTTATGAAGAAATTCTAGACATCAATTTTTCTGAATAAAAATATTTTTAAGCATGCTAATCGTTTTGGAGGAGTATCCAAAAGTAGCGAAAAAATAACCCCCATAACTTCGGTTACCGCGCTTTTCTTGTCGAAATTAAAAATTATATCGCATTGAAATACTGGTTTTTGCTCTCGCCTACTTTTGGGGGGATTAAAAACTGGCAAAGTATGAGTCGGGCGTGCGCATTACTGGTTCGTATTGGTAGTATGAACCAATAATAGGAAATTCGGTCGCAAACATCCAATTGAATTTCCTAAGTAAAAAAACATAACTAGAGGTTTGGCTCTCGCCTATTTTCTCCTCCAATATTGGACCAATTAAAAAGATATTCCATTAACTGAATAAGAAAGATATATACTGTGCCACTATGTTTTCCTATTTACATACATACATACGAGATACATTATCTTTAGAAGCACTAGAACCCCCAAAAGATGCTCAAAATTGTGCTGTGAACAAATTTGATAACTATAAATAAAAAAGTAGCCAAGTGCGAGTCGGACTCGCGCACGAAGGGTTCCGTACCATTATCGCAAAAAACGGCAAAAAATCACATTTGTTGTATGGGAGCCCCACTTGAAATTCATTATATTCTGTTTTTAGTATTTGTTGTTATAGACGCAAAAGAATAACTTCATCTGTGAAAATTTCAACTGTCTAGCTATCACGGTTCATGAGATACAGCCTGGTGACAGACATACAGACAGACAGACATACAGACAGACAGACGGATCGCGGAGTCTTAGTAATAGGGTCCCGTTTTTACCCTTTGGGTACGAAACCCTAAAAAGGAAAACATAGGGCCTCAGTACATATCTTTATTTTTGAGTTTATCGAATATCTTTTAAATTGGTCCAATATTGCAGGAGGAAATAGGTGAGAGCCAATCCTCAAATTATGATTTTTATTTAGGAAATTCAGACAGATGCCTGCGACCGCAATGACTCTCATTACGCACGCCCGACACAAACTAATTATAACATTAGTAACATTGTACCATTTGTACCCATAGTGTTAAGTTTCTTGTTAAAGAGATTTGTAACTTGTTTTGCTCCTACAATAAATTATTTATTCTATTCTATTTTAACACGTATGAAAAACTCTGCAGAGAATACACACGGACGTGATGTTGTGATTTATGTAATGTTTTAACCATGTATCTTTTAAAAGATAAGGATGCCCTGACTTCCTTGCAAAAATCTTAAATCTGCTACGTGTTAAGTTTGGGTTTCCTAAGAAAACAGTGTGTCATTATGCGTCGTATCCACATTTGACGCACTACATGTTGCTCATTGTTGGGGCGTAACTCCCAACAGTGAAAATGTTATGTTGAACTGTTATGATGAATGAGTAAACAACCGATTGATATAAAGGTTTTATTGCTACTAAAAATAACATATTATAATGTAATAATGTACAATTAATGTTGAGCTAAACAAACTGCAACGTTTCACTGTAAGTAGGACGTATTAGTTAGGGTCAATGTACAGCGTAGCTCGTACATATTGCCCACTCACAAAGTTAACTTAAATGTACATCGAAATTGTTCAAAATCAAGTTAGATTATAAAACGTAAAAATGTAAATACAAACAATTTCATAATTTATTACGGTAACTCACAACGCGCAATAGGCGACGTTGCTTTATTGAGTGTACGTGCACTCGATAAGTGCGCTGCGTTGATGTTTTCTGTGACGTCAAATAAGGCGTTGTCCACGATGCTCGCTGTCGACCTTCTTCGGGGCATCGGATTGGGAATAGATGGAGCTTCTGGTTTCTTTTGACTTGCCCAATGTTTGCGTAGGCGGTTGTAAGCGTATATTACACCCGCAAATGTTGCGGCGGCAGCCAATAGGTAGATGACAACGTATTGGTGGATATCATGGTGTGTTGCATGATCTGACATGATGTCTTCTGATGTTGCGGCTTTCATTTGTTCTACTTGTTTGCCAAGCTCTTGCAGTAATACTCTCTGCTCTGTTACCGTCTCATTCTCGTGAAGATGATTCAGAACCGGTACAGGTAAGTTTATGATATTGTTGATTGAAGGAATTTCTGCTGGACCTGCGTCGACTTGGGCTTGAATTTTGTTCATTTGTTGCCTTTGGGGATAAACAGCAAAAGTTTCACTACTAATTATGCAATCGTCATTGAGTGTTATGACTCCGGCCTTGTGTAGCAGCTGCGTTGAAACTTGATGCCCACAAATAATACGTATTTTGCATTGTTGACAGCAAAAATAGAGGAAATTATTTGCATTGTTTAATTCCAACCACTTGTCTCGGCAGGTTTCATGTTTTGTTTCGCAGTGAAGAGATTCCTTGTCCTTCATGCAAAGGCTCTCGTCCGACTTCATGCGGTATACTGGTTTCTGTAGTGGACACAATTGGGTTGTCGCGTCATGTTGCATGCATTGATGTATTTCGGATTCCGTCATTGGTATGTAGGAGTCCTTTTGAATGTTTATTGCTAACATTTCAGCAATAGGTATTAGGGTGACCATATCCACGTCATTGTTTTTCGGTACTGGTATTGTTCGGTAGATCTCGAAGTTATCTCTGCTGATTAGGGGTACCTTTACCTCGATTATAAGGTATCGTTCGGTCATTTTCGCCTTTACTTGTAAGAGATGATACAGGTGAAATAACTCTGTTTGAATGTTGGTGATGGGTAGGACCAAATCCTTGGATAATTGACCCGAGATTTTGTTCAATTCGTCCCGAAGCTGTTCCGGTGCGATGAGGTGTAGGTTCATCTTGCCGTTATATATGTTTGTTACCGTGTCTATGAGGGTCTCTTGGACGTTTCTGAGATGCTCAATTAAGCTATTTGCCGTAATAGCTGACATCACAAATTCAATAGACAGTTCTTGGGAATTCAGTTCCTTCTGGAGGTTGTTCGTAAACCTTTCAAGGTTTAGCAAATGTTGGTTAAACATTTTGTACTGTTTTTCAACTGCATCTTCCGACCTCTTCAGTAAATTATATTCTGCTTCGATCACGGATGTTTGATTTCTTAACAACAGTGCCAGGTGTTTCTCGTTGGCCTTGACCAGGTCAATGTCTTCTTGATATTGTTTCGCGAAGTCATCATCTAATACTCCGAACAGGGAGCGCGCGATGGAACCGACACCGTTGATAAGCCCGCGTTTGTTTCTCGTATTCACTCGGCCTTGCGGATTCAGCAACATATGGTTGTAGTGTCCTATTTCGTCGGTCGAGTGCTGTAGTTGTGTTAAAATTACGTTACATTGTGTTTTCTGTTTTATTTTCTCGCAGATGGTTTCTAGATGATTGGTGAATTTGCTAGATATTGCTATACCATGCCAGTAGGGCTTGACGTCATAGTACACGATAATCTTCCACTCGCCGCGTATAAGCTGCATATTGGTTACTTTGTCAAAGTAAAGGCCTTGTTGAAGCTCGACGATGTTTGTTGTGTTAGCGGCCGCGACGGGATTTAGCAAATACAGCAGTGCCATGACCAATCCGATGAAGTTTATTTTTCTGTTTGTTGTTTTGCATCGTCGTGAACTTTGCGACTCGCTGTTAGCCTGTAGGTATGACTCATTTTCATTTGTTTTTGTTGTGTTTTGTTGTTCGACATTTTCGTCACTGTTGATAGGCAAGACGGATAGTTTTGTGACAGGCCTCTTCATATGCCCGTTTCTTGTTTTTAGGCTAACGACCCGAACGTATCCATCATTCCCAGGGTGAAGTTCTGTTATTCTCCTCATGAGCCATTTCCCGGCTGGTACATGATCTTCATGGATTACCACCAGATCGCCTATCTTCAGATTTTTCCGTGGTTCCTGCCACTTTGATCTGGCTGATAGCTGGCACAAATATTCGTTCCTCCATCGTTTCCAGATTTCTGCGAAGATCTTTCTTGTTAGTTCCCATCTTGTTCTTGCATCTTCCATTGTTTCTATGACTGTCAGCCCCGATCTACCCGATAAAAAGTGTGCTGGCGTCAGACAGTCTAGATCGTCTGTGTTTTCACTTAGTGGACACAGAGGTCTGGAGTTCAAGCAGGCTTCCAGTTTTGTTAGGATTGTGGAAAACTCTTCAAATGTTAGTTTTTGTTCTCCTACTACTCGTTTCAAGTGGTGTTTTAGGCTTCTGACTGCTCGTTCCCACAAACCTCCCGCTGATGGCCAAGCGGGGGCATTAAAATGCCACTCAATTGTCATCTCCGCGATTTCCTGTTGTAGTTGGATGCTTTTGTATGTTTGTTCAATTTCCTCGTATTGTTCTACGAGTTGTCGGTTTGCTCCGACAAAGTTTGTCCCGTTGTCGCTGTATAAGTGACGAGGGGCGCCTCTTCTTGCTGCCATTCTGTTGAGGGCTGCCAAAAATGCTGAACTGGTGAGGTCTGACACCAGTTCGATATGCACAGCTTTGGTCACCATGCATATAAAGACTGCTATGTAGCCCTTTGTTGTTCTTGCTCCTCGGCCTTTGTTCATTTTGACGTCCACAAATCCAGTGTAATCTACCCCAGTATGGTAAAAGGGCGGCGCTTGATTTGCTCTTGCGCTTGGTAGATTACCCATCAGTTGGTGTTCTTTTGTTGGGTTGTTCTTGCGGCACGTCACGCATTTTCTGATTTGCATCTTGGTTGTTCGGTTCCAACCGACGATCCAGTACTTCTCCCGTAGGTGTGATAGAGTGAGTCTCGGGCCGCCGTGAAACGTCATTCGATGAGCTTGGTCGATGAGAAGATGTGTCAATCGACTGTCGTGTGGAATGATCATCGGATGTTTCATGTTTTCGGTTAGCGATGCGTTTTTCAATCTTCCTCCCACTCGTAGGATGTCTTGATGATCAATGAACGGAGTGAGGTCTTTTATTTTACTGTTAGCCTGCACCCTGTTATTTTTCTTTAAATGACAAAGATCTGTGTCAAATGATTTTTGTTGAGTTTGTTTTATGAGCACCTTTATTGCGTTATTCAATTCGTGCAACGTCAGGTA
Organism: Orthosia cruda; assembly: GCA_964057195.1. Lineage (NCBI taxonomy): Eukaryota > Metazoa > Arthropoda > Insecta > Lepidoptera > Noctuidae > Orthosia > Orthosia cruda. Next base: position 29,774,634 of record OZ059827.1, read on the forward strand.
TCTCGGTAGCTGTCGCCCTTTCGGGTTCAATGCTCTGAGTATCCATGCGACAATGCGAATAATATGTTCGATAGAGCTGTGATTTTGCAATAATGTTTCCACAATGCTCGTATTTTCTATGATGTGTTGAGAATGTTGGGATACATTGGCTTGTTTCCGGACTGTTTTTTCTTCTTGGTCCGTGTTATAATTGTGTTTTTCTATGTTCTTTGTTTTAAGCAATGGTAGCCATGTAGGTCCATGCCACCATAATTGATTTTCTTTCAGCTGACTAGCGTATTGGCCTCTGCTTGCGGCGTCAGCGGGATTTTCCTTTGTATTAACGTAGTTCCACGATGATCGTGGTATGACGTCAGTAATACTTCGTACTCTGTTTTCTACGTATGCTTTCCAGCGGGATGGGTCTCCTTGTAACCAACCCAGGACCACCATGGAATCAGTCCAGCCGTAGACGTGTACTTCATATTGATTCAATGACTGTTTGACTTTGCGCATTAGTTGTGATAGAAGGTGCGCTCCATTCAATTCCAGTCTAGGCAATGTTGTTGATTTTCGGTGTGGTACAATCTTTGACTTTGCAGCGACCAGTATTGTTAATGACTGGACTCGTGCATAGATGACGCAGGCATAGGCATCCAGGGAGGCGTCGCTAAACCCATGTAGCTCCATTGTCTGCTTTCCGCCACACTTAAGCCATCTAGGTATTTCGCATTCGTTTATCGCTCTTATATCGGCTTGTATCTTGCACCACTCCACATGTATGTTATCGGACACTTCGTCGTCCCAATGTAAGTTGCCATCCCACAGTTTTTGAAATAATAATTTCAATTTTGTTGACACGGGGGCCAGCCAGCCGAGTGGGTCAAATAGTTTGGATATTTCGGCAAGTAGGCTTCGATTTGTTTGTTTCTTGTTTACGTCAGAAATTGTGCATTGAAAGGTGAATTTGTCCTCTCTTGAATTCCAGCACAGGCCTAACGTTTTTTGTGTATTTTCTGTTTTGAAGTTGAAGACAATCTTATCGTTGTGTTGTTCGGAGATATCTTCCAAAAGTTCTTGATTGTTTGCTGACCATTTTCTGAGGTTAAACCCTCCATTTTTCAGTAACTGTTTCAGATCCGCGATCAATTGCTTTCCTTGTTCGATTGTATGTGTCCCGTGAACGAGGTCATCCATGTAGAATGATTCTTCCAGCACTTTTGAAGCCTCCGGGAACTGTTCATGTTCATCTGCCGCCAGTCTCCTGAGCGTCATCATAGCTAGGAACGGCGCTGCCTTGGTTCCGTATGTTACGGTTGTTAATTGGTATGAGCGGATAGGTTGTCCCAGTGATTCTCGCCATACAATTTGTTGCAGTTGTTGGTCTTCAGGGGCTACCCAAATAGCACGAAACATCTTCTCAATGTCCGCTGTAAACGCATATTTGTATTGCCTCCATTTCATCAGTAATGTTTGTAGGTCCTGTTGAAGATTGGGACCTTTGTACATGAGGTCGTTCAAACTGCATCCCGTTGACGTTTTTGCTGACGCATTGAACACCACTCTGTACTTTGTTGTTGTTGATTCAGCGCGTTGCACGCCGTGGTGAGGTAAGTAACACTCGAGTGTTTTGTTGCTAACTGTTGATTGCTTCATATGACCTAGATCAATATATTCAGCCATGAAGTCTTTATAGGCCTTTGCCAGGTGTGTTTGTTTTTCCAACTTTCTTTCTAAAGTTTTGAATTGGGCTACAGCCATTGGTTTGGACGAACCCAGTCTGCTCTCAAGTTCTTTCTTCATCGGCAGTCTGACTTCGTATTTCCCATTCTCCAGGCGTTGCGTAGTGTTGGTGTAGTATTCAATGCATGTTTCATTTTCCACCGATAAATTGGATTGATCGGTGATGTCTTCGGTTTCCCAGAACTGTTTGATATCTTCAAGATTGTTTATGACCACATTGCAGTGGAAAGTTTTGACATTTCCGCATAGAAGCCAACCTAGGTAGGTTTGTTGTGCGATAGGTTGAGTGGTGTCATCGCCCTTTATTATGCCTCCTAGCATGATTTGCGAATAAATGTCTGCTCCAAATAGTAAATCCACCTGACGGCTGTTATGGAACTCCGGATCTGCTAAATGGATGTTCTGTATGTGGGACCAAGATGGTTTTGCAAAGGTCTTATTCGGCAGGTTCTTAATCAAGTTATTCATAATGATGACAGTCGTTTGGAACTTGAAGTCGTTGTAGACAGAACTGCAAGTAATTGTTGTCATTCCTTTGCAGTGGTTTTCCTTCTGTCCAACTCCAAAGATGACTCCTTTGCATCTCTCGCGCTTAACTCCTAGAAGTTGAGCAGCATGTTCGGTGATCAAAGATATCTGAGAACCTTGATCGATGAGGGCTCGCAACTTGATTGGGGTCCCATCGGCTGTTTCTATGTTTACTACAGCTGTCGCTAGTAGTATCTCCGAAGTATCATCATCCTTTGATACATGGGAAGAATTTGTTTGTTTTTCCGTTTTGTTCGTAATACATGCATCGTGTAGCAATGTATTATGTTGACCCGAGCACTTGCGACATCGGTAAGCTGACGTACATTTCTTTCCGTTATGGCTGAACAGACAATTTACACAAATGTTCATTTTATTTACTGTGCTAAGTTTTAAGTGATTCGGCATTTCTAAAAACCTTGCACAATTGTACATGCCATGTTCGTCATCGCAAAGGGGGCATCGGAATGTTGACGCATGGAACGATTTCGTAATTTTCTTGTTGCTAGTTGCTTGATTACTGCTGTATTGTTTTTTAGAGTACAAAGTATTTTGATGTCGACTCGATGAGGTATTTGGTTTTTGATTGTTTTCTTGTTTGCGGCGCGATGCTTCCAATGATGTAAACTTCCCTTCTAGGAAATCTAGCAGATCTTTCAGTATTGGCAGCTTTCGGCAGTTCTTCAGCGATTCGTTGTACTCTGAGTGTGTGTCAGCGTCTGATTTTGCGATAATATATGTACAATTATCGGATCCCAGGTGTCGATATTCACTCCTAAATTCTTTATCGCATGTAGGCATTCTATGCTGATGTCATGGATTTTCTTTATTTGGGCCACTGTCTGTTGTTGCATGTTTGGTAAATTGAACAGCATGTTGATGTGCGATGTGAATATAAGTTTTTCATTATTATATCGGTGATTGAGGATATCCCAACACACCAGGTAGTTATCCGAACTTATCTGTAGATGTTGAATCAAGCGTTCCGCTTCTCCTTGCACCTTACTCTTCAGAAACTGCATCTTCTGAGCAGATGAGAGGGAATTGTTGTTGTGTATTGCTTCCGTAAAAAGGTCTTTAAATGGGATCCACTGGTTGTAGTTACCATTGAAGACTGGTATCTCTAATTTCGGTGTTGTTTTCTCCCGATGAGTGCCGGACCACATTTTGGTATTCAAAGCCTTTTTTAGTTCCTGGAACTGGTTTTCATACCTGGTGTAGCGTTCTTCATACACTGCATTCTTCTCTCCGTTGGTTTCATACTCTATCTCCCAGTGAAGGTTGTCAATAGCTGACCAGCGTGTTTGCAGTGTTTGCAGAGCGTCTTGAAACTCCCATTTTTCAGACAGGAACTCCACGTGTATGTTCGCGACTGCTCTCATGAAGGCTTTGAAGTTAGCGGTCTGTTTGCGCATCATATCGTCCAGCTTGCTATTGGTTCCCGTGTCCTTTTTCGCGGTGTTTTGTTGATCTTGCCGAGGAGGAGGAGGAGATGGTTCTCTGTTTTGTTCGTCTTGATTGCCGGCTTGTTCTGCCTCACTCTCCTGGGCTTCTTGTTCCTGTTTTGTTTGTTCCGAAGTACCTTCCCCTGTTTGTTGGTTGGCACTTCCCAATGTTTTTGGTTGTACCGACTGCTCCCTCGGAGAACGAGTGAGAGTCGTAAGTTGTTGGTGTTGTTGCAGAATAAGCTCCTTTACTTCATTGTAGCACTGCAGAGTTATGTTATAGCAGTCATTACTAAAGTACGGATGACTTACACTTTGTTCCGTGGGCCGGCGGTCGTGATTGAACTGAAATTCTGACCACAAGTTTTCCAGCATTGCCTTACGGCGTTTGAAGTAGTCAGCGTTCTTTCTGTCCCAACCATCCTTCTTGATATTTATGCCGATCTTCTTTATGCCGTCGTAGAGTTCGTTCTGCTTCTGGTAGAACTCAGCTGCCGACATGATGTTTTGTTGTTTTTCTTGTTGACTTCAAATTAACTCTTCTGTTTCGAGCGTTGACTGTTGCTCCACACTCTTGGTTCTTCGTATTGTGCAACCTTCTCCTCTGCGGTATGCGCCTTCTCAATTGGTTACTGGGGCGACTCGCTTCTGAGAGACCAGTCCAACCGATTCGCGACCGTAAAAGATGTAAATTACACAACACTAAATTGCTCGAAGGACCATATGTTGGGGCGTAACTCCCAACAGTGAAAATGTTATGTTGAACTTGTTATGATGAATGAGTAAACAACCGATTGATATAAAGGTTTTATTGCTACTAAAAATAACATATTATAATGTAATAATGTACAATTAATGTTGAGCTAAACAAACTGCAACGTTTCACTGTAAGTAGGACGTATTAGTTAGGGTCAATGTACAGCGTAGCTCGTACACTCATCATCAACAACATCAGCCTTTTAAAGTTCCCACTGCTGTGACACAGTCCTCCTCTCTATGAGAGAGTGAATGGGCAGTAGTCCACCACGCGGGCCCATTGCGGATTGGTGGATGTCACTTGTCTTCGAAGTTTTGGTTCTAGGTCATGTCGGTTTCCTCACGATGTTTTCCTTCACCGTTTTTAGAGCAGCTTTGCTCATCATGTTGAACAGCAAAGATAAACTTTTATTTTGTCCAGACCAACGTCGCTCGTTTATGTACAGCGTTGCCGGTCACGTGTTGCGCGTCAAACGTTGCCCAGTAGCTACAAGGCTTTACATTTTACACACTAGGGCGTCAGTTTTAATATCGCGAGCATTTTTGAACACTGTTTTGTTAAAATTTCTATGATAATGGCGTATTTTCAAATCAACTAAAATTTAGCAGCCGTAAATATGACGGTACTAACTTAACAAGAAACATGAGGTTTATCGTAAAAATGTTACAGCTGGAAGATATTAAACAGACCGACGACAGACGGATGGATAGAAAGTTTAGAAATAGGGTCCTGGTCTGTTTGCACCCGTTGTGTACGAAACCCTAAAAAAAGAGAATTTATAGCAAAGTCCGGTAATAAATTAAGTCTTTAAAGGCCATTTCTTAAAACCTTCGGAAAATCTGTAAAGTTAACGTTTGACGAGATTTGCCCTTCTCGGTTGGCTTTTTTGTACTTTGTAATAAAGTGTCCGTTTAAATAGGGAAACATTTTAGTAACTTTGTTAGATTTTAGTAAATTGCAGACTTTATCTTTTACCTCTTCGTTTATTGTATGCTTTAAATTTGTAGGTAGATATACGTTTTTATCCTAGGGAGTTTTTTGTGCCACTTCTTCCCAGCTAGAACACTAGAAATTGGTGACGGGCTGGCGTTTGGGAACTGCATTTAGTAATTCTCAAACTAATGTAAATAAATGACTTATTTTGAATTTTATTTTGTTTTTTTTTTCATTTATGAATTATTTTTATACGCTTAAATGCCAGCTCAGCATTTAGTTAGGTAGCGATTTAATATCGTAATTAAGAATGTTAAATATAAACTCTTTATAATCACACCCTTGGTAGATTTTTAAAGAATAATCAAAAATGTTTCCGCAAACAACAGATACATAAAAAATTACACGTAAAACATACAAGCCAAATATATCCTAAACATACGTTTTCCTCAATTACATATTTCTGATAACAAAATACAACTGGTAATGTTCAGGTATTTCCTTCCGTAGGTATATCATGAAAAAAATGTGTAAAGGCAGCCTTATCACAAATTAGGCATTTAAGGCGACTTTATCAAAATCCTTGGGTTTTACCGGGCTGCTATTTAATCCCTTTTTTATCCGGAGTAAAAAGGGTTGTAAATTGACTTCTTATCTACTTGGCAGTTGTTTCTTGTGTAATTTACTTGCGAACGCCTGAGCTATTCTGTTACCCTGGTATCTTGATGTCTCAAGTCACATTAGTATTTCGAAGTAATGTATCGGAAAATTGAGACGTGTGGATCTTTTTAACCGATGAATAAAAAGCATTAGGTTCTCAAGTCGGCCCGACCCGTTATTTCTTAAAAATCTAGTTGTCTAGGTTTATTTATGTTATCCTGAATCACGAACAAAAACTCATGAAATTATTAAGGTTCTACGAACAATGTTGAGAAGTCCCTTGCCTGACCCAACTCAAATGCGAAAAAAGAAAATACTGTCTTTATAACACAGTATAAAATGATTCTTCTAATATATTCTTCAATTCCTGAGTTATTCTGTTAGCCTGGTACCTGATGTCCCAAGTCACATTAGAGTTTGGAGTTAATGTATCGGAAAATTGAGACGTGTGGATATTTTTGCTCGAATTTCTGTAAATATTTTTGAGAAGGTTAGGAAATTCTACGGACGTCTGGAAAATCATTATTATTAAACTATACATTTTGTTTTGAAAAGTGCCGATTAATGCTCTAATTAAATAAATTATTTGACTTTGACTGAATGCAAACCACAATATTCATAGTTCCAGTGCTATAACGATATTTTGAAGCTGGAATTTAATTGACAGTGCTGTCGGGAAACATTCGTTAAAAAATCTGTTGAAAAACTAAATGATGACGACTTTACTTCCAGTTTTGAAAAAAATGACAGCCACCTATATATAAAAAAATATGCGTATTTTTTGGATATAGGTATAGCTGTACATCTTCGATTGCCAGGATATCGTCAGTTTGATCTCCACTTTACTTATTGAAACTCTTGAGATTTTCTGTTTGTCTGGTACCTATCTCGTCAATCTCAAGTCACATTAGTGTTACAAGGAAATCGTTCCAGAAAATGGGTATTGAGAGAGCTTTTGATTCCAAATCTTGAACGATAGTATTGATATAAACGGAGCGATTGAGCTACTGTAAGTATTTTGGTTGAAGCTGAATCTTTTTCCCATGGTTTTGCTTCCATGGCCAACCTACAAGTCTTTTTTTTTCCGCAATAAAAAGTAGTCTGTGGCACTCGAAAATAGGACTGGCAATAGTGTGGCTTTTTTTCTTTGCCTGGATTTTCCCACTCCTGGGGAAAGACATCCCCGCATTCCTTCCGTGTGGCTTTAAATCTATAGTAATTAAATCAGAACTTTCAGAGATTCCCTCTTACAAACTACACGCAATTTCACCTGTTTGCAATATAAATATGTTACACTAGCAGATGCCTAACGGTTTCATCCGCGTAGTTCCCGTTCCCGAAAAGTAGCCTATATCACCCGGGGATAGTGTAGCTTAGCTTCCAAACGGTGAAAGAATTTTTGAAATCGGTCTAGTAGTTTTTTTAAGTTTATTCGTCACATACAATAATTCAAATCTTTCCTCCTTATAATATTAGTGTAGAAGTAAAGACATAGATTAGGTTTATCATAAATTTTTGGTTTTTAAACTGATAGTCATTTGTAAACTAGCTTCTACCAGCGGCTTCGCCCGCGTGAATATCGAAAATTATTTCTAGGAAACATATTCCCGGGATAAAAGGTATCCTGTGTGCTATTCCAGACTATAAACTACCTCTGTGCCAAATATCATCCTGATCTGTTCAGTAGTTTTTGCGTGAAAGAGTAACAAATATACAAAAACACTTACAAATTTTCGCATCCATCAAATGTGTATCTTATTTTCAATTCAAAACCAATACTTCTCTATAGACAATGATATTCAAATGAACAGATACGTTATACACTCACAAAACAATTGAAAAAAGTGTTCTGCGCAACAGCGGCAGCACACATACACACTTTTCATTCATCTGACATTTCACTACAAGTCGAAAGGGATGGCTTGATAAAACCAACAAGAAAAAAAGAGACAGCTAGTGTTTGTCACTTGCGTGTGAATGTAAACAAACATTATTCTGACAACAAATGTTGTTATCTTTTTCTTACCTCCAAATGTCAGAATATTTGAAAAAAAAGAAATAAATTAGTAAATTGAGGCGTATTGCGTACTCACATATGGTATGAGATCCCGTCTGTTTTATGTACTTTGGTATCATAATTGGTACAATTTCTAAATACACACGATGGCATTTTTTTATTTTGTTTTTGTTTCAACAAAGCTTATCGCTCTTCGCCATGCGTGACATAAACTAAAGACTAAAGGTCACAATTGTGACCTATTCGAGTCTTCACAATACGCGCGCTCATAACATATCTGTTTATTTGAATATCATTGTCTATAGATTATAATGTCAAAGGAGATGTATCATTTTCGGCCATGAGATGTACATTTATCAAGAAAGTGGAAAAATCCTACGAATAGAGGAAAAATATTCTTTCATGAATTTAATTTTATTTTTATTCTTTGATTTTAGTTTTATTTATTTTTTTGCATACAAAAAGTAATAGCTTTTCAATTATTGCCATAATCTAGTCAACATGGCGTCTCAAATAGTTGTTATTTCGATTTCGTTCAGTAATCATGTCACATCAAAGCATAATTAACGTAGATGTTAAATATGAAAAGTAAGGGTTCTTGTACTAGTAAAACAATACTATTATTCTCTTAAACATCTTTTACGACTAATATAAAAGTAAATGTGACGATTTCATCCTTAAAAAAATATTTATTTTAATCTTCTGAAGTGTAGTTCTGAACGAATAATTCAAAATGACATTTTGTTTGACTACTGAGTGTGACGTCACTTTCTAGGATAAGTAAACGTCAAAACTAAAACCTCTCATTGCTGTCAATTAGCTGTCACGATAAACGTCAAACATTTTTAATTTTTATTATTGTACGCAATTGTACGTAAAAACATTTGCAAATATGGAACAAATGTTACATTATTCTATTCAGCGGTTAGTTTCTCAGCTTTCCTAAAAGGTACAGGTTATGACCGGAATCCCATACAAAAATGAAACATCTCCTTTCTAATGTCACATTCAGACCTTTAGTTCAACGTTAGCTGACTTAAATATTCCAGAGCTGAGAAATTTATTAGAGTTAGCGATTTCCTATATAAGCTTTTGACTTCGAATCTGTTCCGTTAAGATCGGATATATAGGTTCAGTGTATAAAATTATACATACAAAAATAAACTCTCGTCTTTTCCCATGGGGGTAGGCAGAAACTACAGAACCTCTGGACCTTTTGCTTCAGGCTAGGTGTGCTGTGCTCATACTTGTGTATGACTAGATGTATGAACGAAAATGAAGAAAAAGAGTATGTTGTATGTATGTGTGTACAGTCGATACTTCGTATACAAAAACGAAATATACTTTGGCACCGAAGCATTCCTCCACATCGCTGTTAAAAACTAAAATGCTAAACTTAAGACATTCATTCTGACTTCACAAATAAAATTTAATGACATTAATATTGACAAATCATTTATCTAATTTCTATCCTTATTTTAATATAATTCAATCCAATGTTTATTATTTAATATGAATAATTTCCACGTTAATTTAAAATTTAGTTTAATCCATCAAGTGGTGTGCCTATTTCTAAGAGTCGGGAAGAGATTGGCTGGATGTGATAGGCCGGTTGCGTATATGCCACACAGTCATTTGGGGTTTTGAGACAATTTTAAACCATCATATTGTAGCACTTTATATACTTTAAATTGTATTACATTATATATTTTTTATATTACTTTATATTATCTATTTTACATATTTTTCAATTTATAAGTTAAGCACATATTTGCACTTTATGAAATTATTTTAAGTATCTATTTTATTCACCCACGTCCGTGTGTCACTAGCGGGGTGCCAACTGAAAATCAGCGCTTGGTGTCTGACGCCCAGCAAATGTTGAGTTGGTAACCCTTTCGGTATGGGCACGCCCGGCGCAATTATTCTTAAACCTTGTTTGTACTTTTTTTTACTGTTCTTCTCTGTTACTTTGTGATTTTTGTTGTCGTGTTGTGTCTATGTCGAATAAATGTTTTCTATTCTTGTTTTTCTATACTTTCTATTCTATTCTATTATCCGGAAACGTGCCCAGAAGACTGGCAGCATTGCCACGTTGAATGGCAATGCTGATTATTTGCGCAAAGAACGAGCCAGCCCTCCGGTCACGCAAAGTGTCTCTTGTTCCATATGTTATTTTTGTTTCAGCTCTACAGATTGGTATGAGAAAGTACAGATGTTAAAAATTGAATGTGGATTTTTCTATGTATATTTTTGTCGATGATATTTTTCTAATTTTGTAATCCGATTAGCTTTTATTAATTCAGTTTATGCGGAATTGAATTCTGTGGAATTGATACACGTTTATTTAACAAAACTAAAAAAAAATACAACCGACTTCCTAATAAAAACACTACAAAATTAAAAATTACTTAAATTTTGGAAGTCGGTGTTCCTGTTTAATACTTCGTTTTTTGTCACCGACGTCCGAAATTAAAGTTATATTTCACTATGTAGTATTTTTATTTGAAAGTCGGTTGGATTATAAGAAAAAAAAAACACTTTTTAGTTGTGGAATTTTAGTTGTCTATAATGTCCACAGTTATTTGATTTTTTGTCAGTGATTAGATTAGATTACCCAAATAACATGAATCTCGAACACAACGGTGAAATTAGAGTGTACCAGGGTGAACTGTACACATTTGCTTTCCTCTTTAGAGCGTAACGGCGTGATGTTTTATTATGAAATGGTGAAAGCAATAAACAGACATGAGATTGCAGCGATTCCGAGACAGGTCCGTCATTTACTGAAGAGTTCTGTTATATATCTCCGAAGTTCTTCGAAATAGATAGGAGTTACAGACTCAAAATTGGAGTGTCATCCTGAATTTCGACAGTTAATTATTTTGTGTCTCAATTTCGAAAAAGAGGAAAATTTGTATTTATGAATTTTATATGTAACGAATAAATTTAAAAACTACTGGACCGATTTCAACAATTCTTTTACTGTTAAGAAGCTACACTATCCTCGGGTACAATAGGCTACTTTTTATCCCAGTATTTTTACGGGAACGGGCACTACGCGGGTGAAACCGCGAGGCGTCCCCTAGTAATCAATAAAAAAGAACACGGAACACGGGTGTAGCCTGTTTCTATCTTTGCAAATAAGTAGTACGTACTACAGGAATAAAATTTGGGATATTTATAGATTAGTGCTCTTGTAAAGCAATATAAAATTCCGCACATATATTTATTTTATTCAAATTCATCGTCACCATACTTCTTTCCTATTCTTTTTCCAGTCTAATCTGATTCAGCTGATTACCAGTGTTTAACATGGAGCGACTGCCTATCCGAGTTCCTTAGCCCAGTAACTTTGAGAGAAATAATATACCTACTTATACAGTGCTGTTTAATTTCCTGGCTGCATACCAAACTCCTTTGTCGCTTGTACCTTACGATAATCCAGCCCATTACACGCATTCCTTTTAACAAAATGTCTTCAATACAACAAAGAGAGGCTTGCCCGTCTCTGTCTATTTGCATGAATAAACATTGTTTGCTAATTGTACAGTCAGAAACATTAATTGATAACTTCTTAGGATTAAATTTAACTTAAACGCCATAAAAGTCTATCCACACATATCAGGGCAGTGCCCGGGACGTGACAGGGCCGAGCCCAATCATTGAAGCTTCGTCACTGGCCCGTACACGGCCCGTGCATGGTCGTGTGTGAACGAGTTCAAAATGTACACAACGATATTTTTGTGAGCCCCTGACGGGGCACGCTCCATCCACGTCCCGGGCACGGCCCTGATATGTGTTGATAGACCTTAAAACGTCAACATCGATTGAGTAGATCAATCGTTGATATTATAATGATATATAATTTTTATGCCTACATAATCCCTTTGATAAAATACTTCCCACACGGGCGAAGCCGCGAGTCTAAGTTTATTTTATAATCCATCCAATTTACTGGAAATTGTTGTAAAAAGTGGTAGACAATCATTTTCCCCGACTTAACAATTTTAATTGTTGACATAAGTATGTGAGTTTTACGCTCAGTACTTTATTAAGTACACAGTGAAAAGTTAAACAGATGAAAAGGGATTTAGTATGTAAAGTGTGTATACTTGTAGAATGTCGTGAAAGTCAATATGAGGGTCGTTTCGACGAGGAGTCTTTCGACTTTTGGAATTGAACTTGAGTGCTTATTATTTATAACCTAGAATGAAGATGAGAAAATAATTTTGTTTATAGTATTTAGTAGGGCGAATTTACTTGTATCCCGCGCCCGCGACAAATGGTATTGTAGGAACTAAAACGTTTTAGTCGATAGAAGTCCGACATAATCTAATCAGACGAAATATATCTATGGCGAAACACCACTACAAAAAAAGACGTTGCTATTTTGATTCATAAAACCCGGATTTATTGATATTCGGATCCGTCACGGTGCAGTCCAGTTGCTGCCGACTGGTTAAATCCACTGTTCAGAGCTCTCCGAGTGTGATGAATGACTGCCGGATGCTCGGATTACGATAGATCGATTTCTGAGTTTTTAATGGATCTCGTTTCATGGCGTGCAAATTGTGAGACAGCCAGTCATGTAATCATGTTAGGTAGAATGCGACAGAGATTGACCAATAAAACGATCGTTCAATTTTGAACAGTTCATAATATAGATTAAATCTCCTACCAGGATCGGAGACTCTACACTCGAAGTTGTGGAGACTATGTCTTCCTCGGACAAACGGTCCAGTTGGGTAGGGCCAACTTCGAGAAAGAGGTCAACCGTCGAATTCGACTCGGCTGGGTAGCGTTCGGGAAGTTGCGCGGTATCTTCACGTCCAACTTACCACAGTGTCTCAAGACGAAAGTGTGTGTTGCCAGTTATAACCTACGGCTCTGAGACGTGGTCGCTCACAATGGGCCTCATCTGAAAGCTTACAGTCACCCAAAGGGCAATGGAGAGGGCTATGCTCGGAGTTTCCTTGCGCGATCGAATCAGAAATGTAGAGATCCGCATGAGAACCAGGGTTATTAGGACATGAATTAGCCCGAAGAATTGCCAAACTTAAGTGGCAGGGCAGATTGCTCGCAGAACGGTTGGCCGATGGGGCAGAAAGGTTCTGGAATGGCGACCGCGAACCGGAAGACGATGCGTTGGAAGGCCTCCCACCAGGTGGACCGATGACCGATGACGCACGGGACCGGTCAATGTGGTGACGCTTGGGGGAGGCCTATGTCCAGCAGTGCACGTCTTTCGGCTGATATGATGATGATGATGATATATTAATATATAATACCAGCCTGTAACTGTCCCACTGCAGGGCAAAGGCCTCTTCTCAAAGAGAGAAGAGCACGAGCATTGGTCGCAACCCTTGCTTAAATTAAAAGACTACTTAATTTATTTTTTTGTGGATACGGAGAAGTGACGAAGAAAATGTCGTGAGAAAAGTTTTGAATCCGAATGTTAAGGCCAAAGAAACGCTGGATAGACTACTGAGATGACGAGAGATTTTTTTCCCTTTATTTTTCCTTTACTGGGCTATGATATCCCTCATAGCTTGCCACTTTTCTCGATGTTTTGCCTTCTCCTGCCAATCGGCCGTATGCCTCTAACGCGCCTTAGTCACCTCTAAGTAGTCACGCCAGCATTTCATAAGCCTCCCACGGCGACTACGAAGAAGAGAAATATGGAAGAAGGAGTCATGTTGTGCTGATCCCAAATTAATAGATGATGGTTGCTTGATATTGAATGCATGAAGTGGATGTTTGTGATCGGTTTTTCATCGTTTTCCGGAAGTTTGATTTCATTAATAAGTTCGCTTTCGTTGTATGTTTTTAGTTTATAGTGTCATCTTGTTTTTTAGGGTTCCGTTCCTCAAAAGGAAAAAAAGGACCCTTATATGATCACTTTGTTGTCTGTCTGGCCGTGTGTACTTTTTTCTCTGTAAAACCTGGAGATATAAAGTTGAAACTAATAATATATACTCAGGTCTACAGTTTCTTGCAGCTGTGAAAAACACAAATTTCTAAATCGATGCAATCAAAAGATACGGCCATTTATGCCGCATTTTTGGGAAACTTCAAGAGAATTAACACTTTTAGGAAACCTGAAAATTAGCAAGAAACAATATCTTATAACACAAGTTAAGTAAAAATCACCATGCACACCAAAGAGGTCCGAAGAGTATTGTGCAGTCTAGACGTGAACAAGGCCAGCGGGCCTGACGGCATTCCAGCGAGAGTACTGAGGCTGTGTGCGCCCGAACTTTCTCTTGTGTTGACACGCTTGTTCCGCCTCTCTCTTGTAAAAAGAACGGTACCAAAGTCCTGGAAGCTTGCAAATGTGCAACCAGTGCCCAAAAAAGGCAACCGTGCAGACCCTGTCAATTACCGTCCAATCGCCATTACCTTGCACCATTCTGTGCAAAGTTATGGAAAGGGTACTGAACAGTAAGTTGCTGACCTACCTTGAAGACAATAATCTCCTCAGTGACCGTCAATATGGCTTTCGCCGGGGACGGTCTACTGGCGATCTTCTTGTGTATGTCACGCACTGCTGGGGCGAAGCCATCGAGAGACACGGCGAAGCACTTGCTGTTTCACTGGATATCTCGAAGGCCTTTGACAGGGTCTGGCACGCAAGTCTACTTAGTAAGCTTCTTGCGTATGGCATCCCCGCTGGTTTTTGTAGCTGGATATCAGACTTCCTTTGCGAGCGGTCGATCCGAGTAGTCATAGACGGCTGCTCCTCTGACCTTATGGCTATTGATTCCGGAGTTCCTCAGGGGTCTGTTCTCTCCGCAACTCTATTCCTGCTGCACATCAATGACCTACTTCAGCTTGGTATTGTTGGGTACGCAGATGACAGTACTGTTACAGAGAGATACCTGTCCAGCGCAAGAACCAGCGTGGATGAAGTTCGTTCCTTGAGAGAGACTATGGTAGAGCGGACAGATTTGACCTTAAGCCTTGTCTCCCAGTGGGGTGATGACAATCTGGTCTCCCTTAACGCCACCAAAACACAGGCGTGTCTTTTTACCGCTTAAAGGAGTCTTTTCGATCGGACGCCTACTTTTCGGGGTGCGTCTGCTCCAGTGACTGATCGGCTTGAGCTCCTAGGCATGAAGTTGACATCCAGTCTTAACTTCGGCGCCTCCATTGAGTACAAGGCCCAAATTGCGGCAAAAAAACTGGGCATCCTAAATAAGGTGAAGCGATACTTTACGCCTGGACAGCTTTTAACCCTGTACAAAGCGCAAGTCCGATCCTGCATGGAGTATTGCAGCCACCTTTGGGATGGCTCAGCAAAGTATCAGCTTGCCGCGCTTGACTCGGTGGAACGCAGAGCTAAGAGGCTCATCGGTGACATTGAACTGGTGGATACCAAGCTTCACAGCTTGGCTCATCGCCGCAAGGTTGCCTGCTTGTCGGTCTTCTACAGACTGTATTTCGGTGAGTGTGCTCAAGAACTCCACGACCTAATCCCACCAGCCCCCTTCTACCATCGGACATCTAGTAACCATCCCTACCTTGTTGCCATTCCACCAATTCGCACCAAGCGCTTCCAAACATCCTTCATAATGCGCACAGCAAATGAATGGAACTCACTACCTGCGTCTGTGTTTCCGAACGCATTCAACCCGAATCTCTTCAAAGTTAGAGTAAACAGGCTCCTTCTGGGTAAGCTCACTCCATCATCGACTCTGTCTCTGTCACCTATGGCTTAGACTAGAGTCAAGAGCAAACCCAAATCAAAAAAAAAAAAAAAAAAAACAGAAAACTGTCAATTTGTAGTTACCTGGTCTACATAAAATAAAAACATTAATAACTTATTTGCAGTTGGTAAACTTACCGCGATCTATGTCGATATACAGGCACAACAAATTTACAACGGCAAATTTAATTTTGTCCCTTCGTTAGAACAGAATCAGAAGTCTCTTTATTTTTTTGTCATTTCGTGTTACAGTTGACTCGTTCATTGTTTACGATCGTCAGTAATGTGACCTGATTATTTTGTTGAATATAGCTGTTTAAACGGAACCCTCGGTGCGCGAGTCCAACTCGCACTTGGCCGGTATTTTTTTAATAATCTGGTGTACAATAAAGTATTCATAAATAAACATAAAATTCATACCCATACACCTATTTGCCAAAGCCTTTGTAACTCTATAACTAAAGCGATATCTACAAAATTGCGTCTACCAAATTACATGTCATAAGTTATTCTAAAGCCTTCACTCTCCGCTTTACGCTATCTGACTTAGTTGGCAGGCAGAATATTTGAATATCTAATGCTGGGTACAGACAGGGCTAGTAAATGTTAGTTTTAAGCCCAGTCTTTTAAAGTTGAAAAATGAAGAAAAACATATTCTGCAAGGCACACACGACAACACACAATGACAAAGAAATGAACAAAATAAATATTACATATAAACATAACGCAAAAGAAAGCGTGGCCGACCCCATCAAATTTCAGTTTTGTGTGTTTTAATTCGTGTGTGCTTTGATCTTTAATAATTTATTTCTTTCACAAGAGATCGATACGAATTTATTAAATGATTTGACAAAGATGGCTATTTCTCATGAGTAGGTAATAATCAACTAATTTTAAAACTTAAACTTATAAAATGTTGGAAAAGTTGAATGTGTATAATAAAATCATAGAAACATAACGAAAAAAAAATATATATACTGCATCGCACGGGTTATTGATAGATTTGCACGCATTTAACTCGCCCGAAATGTGCGAATCGCCTCTTTTTAACTACTCGTACTACATAATTTTGGAGTGGTCGAATTGCACACCAATAAATAAACTCCGTGCGAATCGTCACACAAAAAATAATATTATTAAAAAGACTCGATTCGCACATTTCGGGAGAGTTAAATTCGTGCGAATCGTCCAATATTCCCATCGCGCAAGCTGATTTTTCGTTGCAATTTGAACGCATAGGTACCACAGTCCGACAACAATCCTTCGAAAGTTGCCTGGACCAGACATAACACCCGACTGCTCGGAGGATCCTCCCAATGAAGGTTCAGTATACCTCCACAAATGTTTAGAAAAATCGCAGCAAATAAATCTCGCAAAGGCTAAACAATGCTGTTAAAACTTGTGCCTGACTATTCCCAAGTTCCACGTTGTTTGGACTACGAAGTTTGAGCAAACGGTGCGCTATCACACGCAAATTCGTGTTAACCCTGTCTGAACTCAGCTTTACGTAAATATTAGGAAAGATTCAGTGTAGTTTCAAGCTTATTAAGATGTAAAAGCAAAGGTTTTCGGTAAGAAAGAATAACATGGAATGTATTTATTACATTATCTGGTTATCAGCAGTGATGGCAATTTAAAGGATTATTTAGGTCTTGCCCATTTTAAAAGAAGAATGAAACCCTTATTTAAATAGATTCCTATCTGTTATGTTTTGAAAACCTAGGTACTTTTAGTAAAAACTGAGATTTTAGCTGGAGTTAGATATTTACAGGCTACAGAAATATTACCAGTCAGAGGTCCGCGTGTATTTAATTATATCTTGGGCTCCCGGCTATTGGTAGGGTAAGTAGGGTCTCTAACCGACTAATAGTCCGTTAAAGTCCAACATACATTCATTTTGCGGGACTTGGTCAAGCTTCATTGTCTCGGCGCGTTTCTGGTAGTTGCCACTGTTGATTCTAGCTTTCAGGAGTTGCGGAGGTTCCCGAAAAAAAACCCAAGCAAGACTAACACTTGATTTTCGGCAGAAGAATGCCGAACAAATACTGTAGTATAAAATAATTTTAAAGTAATAATAACACCATGATATTAATATATAGTAACCATGTAATCAGTCCACAGCATACAGCAACCGTTACAAAGCTAAATAAAGTAGAAAACTTTATAAAAATGTGAGCGTAAATTCTGCGAAAGCCCCCACATTTTCCTAGAACTCCTAGTATTCACGTAAAATGATTTTATCTTTTGTGAGGTGACGGAGGCTGCCTCTGTACTTTTATGGTTTTATTTTACGTTTTCTCGCTTCATTAGACTAATAGGAAGTTAGTAGCGGGCCGTAGATTACCGGGTTAGATACCGTAGACATTGAAAGCGATAAGAATATTTCGGAATGAAACCTTATTCTTATACTTTATTGCACACAAAACATAAAATGAAGATACAAATATACTGGGCAGTTTATGTACAAAGGCGAGTTTAACCCATAATTGGGTTCTCTAACAGCAAACCTCAGTTGTTATAGGAAATTTGGGTTTATTCCGGTAGATGACACTAAATAAGTCCCATCGAACACCGGGGAGGCAAACACCACTAGTTAGTGCCTTCCACCCCGGTGGCAGATGGGAGTAAAGGAAGGTGGCAGATTTCATTAAATAATTCCCATCAACCACCGGGGTGGCAACTCGAGGGTGGCCGATGGGAATAAACCGAAATTTGCGTAAGATGCAGTGCACCCAAGTGCACAACAAAATTCCAAGTTAAAAAACATTGAATATTTAAAATTATTACATAATAAATAAACTAAACAAGTACGTGTAAACATAATACATATTATATTACTATAAACCTTCTTCCTTATTATGGATGACAATGAGGCTCGAGCTCAGAGTACCAGATTCTCAAAATACGAGATTCTCAAAATACCACTTTGTCTAAATACCAGATTCGCAATATACCAGAAGTACAGTTCTGAAAGCAATGAGCCAGTAGTAGGTCACCGAAATTATGATATACTGGTTTCTGCCTGCGGCTTCACCCGTATGGCATGTTGATAAAAAATAATTATAGTATGTCTTTCTCTAAGTCCCAGGCTATATTTATGTTTAATTGCATTAAGATCGATTTGGCAGCTTAGACGTAAAAACGTAACAAACTTTTACTGGGCTGGAAAATCCTCATTGGATGTCCTCCGCCATGGAGGGGGGGGGGGCAGAGGGAGTAGTTTTTAGTCAGTAGGAGAGGATGATTTATTCAAGAGTTGGCAAATTGATAAACATTGTTTCTATTATTTCAAAAATCATCACGCCTGAGTTTCCCGGAGGCGTAGCCAGAGAGGTACAAATAGTAACATAGCGCCAGTTGTAATTGCGATTATTTTCACCTAAAAAATCCTGAATATCTCACAACATTATTTATACCTATATGTTATTCTCGTATCAGTATCGTGAGAAGAAAAAGGGTCCCAAGTGATTCTGTTAAATAAATATAATTGTTTTGCGCGTGGTGAGTATGATGAAAAGCAGCGTATTGAAAGCGTGAAAATACGTTTTCCAATTAAAAACATTGTGACGTTTTTAATTGCCTTGTTCACATTCTTTCATATTTTTACCTGTAAAAGTTGAGTAGGTCTCATTTTGTTTGGTACTTTTTTGTGAATTATTTGATCTTTTTGTTTTTTTTTGTGTACTATTTACCTGTTGAATATTTCAAATTTATTAAAAAAAAAACTTTAAATTTGCAATCATTTTGCATTATGCTTCAGACTACAAATGCAAGCAATTTTTGATTTTAGCATCGTTACTAATCATCGTACGTGTACGTGACTTTTTGACACGCTTTTATTAGCTTGGTTCGTTCGCTTCGTTGCATCTATGAATCTATGTAACGGATCTTTGGACGTGATTTTCACTCCCTTCAAAACGTCGGCTTAATTTGAAATTGTGCACACTTATCATGGACCAATGACAAAGCAATAATTTAAATAGTTTGTCCCATTATCCTTACCAGGATCTTCAGGGTAAGCGATTGAACGAAAAAGTAAATAATATATAATAGTAGAAATAAACTAAAAAACACGCTTTAATTGAAAACCAAAATAAAAAGTGGAAAAAAAACAATAAATTTAAATTAAGAATAGTGTGATTTACAAAAAGAAGTATTTTATTGTCAAAAAGCGTGGGGTGATTTGTAAATTATTTAAAAAATTAAAATAATGTAAAAAATATCTGCCAACAAAACAATTGACCCCACGCTTTTTTGGTTTTCTATGAAAGCGTGTTTTTTAGGGTACCGTACCCAAAGGGTAAAAACGGGACACTACTACTGTCTGTCTATCTGCCTGTCCCATACAACACACGCGGTTTTCTTATTAGTTTTAATTCTACAACATCTGATACCATAGCTGTCTTACCTGTAAATGTAAAAACATTGATATGTGTGAATAAATAATAAATTTACGTTTATTATATCAGACACTAAACTTACAGCTAGAAATTAAAACTTCTGAATAACACCTTTATCTCTATCGCTTAACTTTCTCTGTGCCACGCACTTAAAATCACATCCAATCAATTTAGTTAATAAACTGCAGGTAATTTAAACTCATAACAAATATTAACTATGATATCCAAATTTGATCAGATCAATACTTTGTTTGCGATATAAGCACAGGTACACACGATTTGATTTGTAAAGGTGTGTAATGCGTTCAGAATAACAATTCAATGATTAGATAAATTCAAACTTTTGGTCTGATTATATAAAAACAAGTATGAGTCGTACGTTAAGTGAGGTAAATAATTTGAGAACAAATAGGGTAGTTGACAAAAATATCTATTTAGTCCGTCAGTTAGATAACCTAAAAATATTGGACACGTATTATTCCTTTTGCCACGTAAACAAAAAAATACGACGATACGGTGCTTTGAAATATCGCGTGACGTCACGGTGTGCTGAACTTTATACAGACAAAAAGACGTCACAAGCCCCCACTCCTGAAGTTTGATGCGCTTTATCTTTGTAATGTTGCCAATTTTGATTTATTTGATAAAGCGAAAAATATGCGTCCAAAATTATTTTATATTATTGGTACCTATAATGCCTACAGTGATGCCAGAATAGATTACCCTAATAACATGTTAGTTGAACATAACCAGTGGAATGAGAGTGTACCAGGGTGAACTGTACACATCTGCGTAACCGTTTAGGCTATACTGGCGTGATGGTATGTTATGAAATGGTTTAAACTATAAACATACATGCCATTGCAGCAATCCCGAGAGATTCACCGTCATATATTGAAGAGTTCTGTTGTATATCTCCGAAGCTCTTCATCAAATCTTTACCAAATTTGAATAAGACCATTTCGGAATAAATTTCTTTCGGTAATTTTTTTTGCATATTCGTTTATATATGCCCGAACATACATAAAAACAATATATATTAACATCCGAATTGAGAAACTCCTCCTTTTTGGGAAGTCGGTTAAAAAAGAAAAAACGGAACCCCCAACTTGGGAACCCCCAAGCGCTATCAAAATGCCACGTGATCAATCCCATTTTGGCATTTCTACCATCGCCTTTACCTATGGAATGACGTTTTGTTTAGAGCCTCTTACTAATTTTTATCATTCAGTTATTTTTGAAACAATGGTGATATCGAGACATTAAACCTAGAACGCTAAATCATTCATTTTTCTGTAAAAATAGATCTTTTTATCGAAGGAAAGCTAAAGAAAATCTTGAACCGACTGAGTGACTAAACAAAATAATGCATTCATAGTCTAATTCATAAAATCCAAATATGGATAGCTAAGATTAATGGTTACGATTCTAGAAGTTCATAAAAGACTGGCAGATAAAAACAAAAAAAGCTATCCTGAGCTAGAGAATGAGGGTTAACACACACACAAACTCACGGACAACATCCACCAAATAAATAACAATATACTAAGAAAACTGAAACCCGTCCATACTTTGACATACCATCAAACTTTTAAAACTTATGTCGACTCCGCGAAAGAAACTCCGAAGCTATTTGTCTTAGCTCATAACTTCGAACTTAGACATTTTTCTAACTTCCTTACACGACAGTTTCAACGTGACACTCAACCCTCTACGGTCGGCAGAAAAAGTTTTGGATATTTTCACAGCCATATCTGTCCGCGGTTTTATGTGAGGTATACAGTGTGGGTTTTTTGAGGCGAGGTAGTAAGGGAAGGAATGGTAACCGTGAGCTATGGTAAAACAATCTCAAGAGACTGTCCTTGACTTTTTGAGTGATTGCTAACTGCATACACATATTTTAAAAATAAGTACAGTCAGGTAAACCCATTTTTTTTCAAATCGTTATTCTGCTACTAATAAAATAAAACATAAGCGCGAGTGCTTACGAAGCGAACTAAAAAGATGTTAGCAAAAAGAAAATCATGACAAAAGTAAGTAAAATAATACAAAAACGTAAATAGCTTTATTAAAAATACAGTAATTAAAATAAAAATAGTAATTTAAAATGTTTAGTATATTTAGTGAGATAAAAACTTAGGAGTGAAACTTTGGCAAGGTTTGAAGGTATTAAGCTGAACACATGTGCTTATCCTCAACTCAGTTGCAACCTGTTGAATCATGGCTCAAGAATCCAGGAGGTATGTTAGCAAATCAAAAACAAATAAAAAAAGGCTCAACACATACAGTCTTATTACAATAACTTAAAAGAGAAACTTTGACAGATACGACTTAGACCATCATTAAATAGGGGCCGCCGAGGTTTAGCATTAGACCATGATATGGTCTATAGTTTATCGCTGAGTTACGATTTGTAATTAAATTTTTGTGTGAACTACAGTTTATAGAGATTTAAACCTGAGTTTTTAGTTAAACCACTTTTTGTATTGAGACTGAATAAATTTGTTATAAAGTTTGCTATATTATTTCCTCTCGACACATAGTGAACAGATAATTTCAAAAACAATTAATCCCATTCAAATTTGATATTTTACAATCTCAAATACTCGGCAATAACCCGATGTAAAATTAAATTCAATCCAATTTCATTTTATTTTAATACGAATATTAGCGATTCCTGTCTTGTCTCAAAATCCACCCTGTATTTAAGAATATGACAATGATATCTACTATATAAAGAAACCTTTAGGCGGTTCATAAGGACGCAAAACGGCGGGCATCGGTGGCCATTATTGATTTAGGTTTTACGGCGGATAGGCAGGTCGTCAATAGGTCCAGTTTATGTGGAGATTTCGCTAGGGTCATTGGCGATGAGTTTATGTCGTTTTGATGGTCATATTATGCGTATAAGGACCTAAAGCGGGTAGATACGGCAAAGCCTCGAAGACTATGAAACATCTTGGGGTCTTTAACAGATCTTGATTATCATACGAATGGTATACCAAGCGTTTCAGGTTGATGCCATACCTCCGATTTCTGAATTGAGTGTTTTGAGTTAAGAACGTCTTAAACAGTTTAAGGCTAAAGAAGAGTTTGAACAAAAATACTCAACTTCAAACGCTTAATTCAGAACTTAAATTCTAACGCGATGAGCTCCCAAAACGGTGAAGAAAAACATCGTGAGGAAACCGGCATGTCTTAGAACCAAAAATTCGAAGACATGTGACATCCACCAAACCGCAATGGGCCCGCGTGGTGGATTACGGCCCAATCCCTCTCACAGGGAGGAGGCCTGCTCGAAAAACGGACCAAATGGGAGTCCAAGTGCGGAATGCAATCCTAACGCGATGAGCTGATCGATTATAGAACTTATATTCTCAATTAATGTTGAGTTATTGCTAACCCAATGACTAGGACTGACAATACATTTCATTCATCATCTTCCTATCCTTGTCTCATGTAACTTGGGGTCGGCGCAACACGTTTTCTTCAATACATTTAAAAATTATAGTGGTTTATTTTTGTTGGAAATTTATTTTAACATGCTCGACATACCTTTACTTTTTTCCACCTTCCTGATGGCTCGACACGATTTGATTTAAATCCCAAAAACTACGGGATTTTATGTGTGTGTCTGTCTGTGGCGAACGGATAAACCGATTTTGATTTTTGTTTTTTGTTTGAAAGGTGACTTTGTCGAGAGTGTTCTCTTGATTACAATCGGTTTACCCGTTCAAAAGTTTTCCGCACTTTACTCTTTGAATCTGGGTTTTTTCGCAAGAAATCATGACTGTCATAATAACGTGTTTCAATCAACAATTTATCGATAGGTATATTATATGTAGTTTAAAAAGCATGAATTAAAAATTTTATTAATATTTTGAAACTAGTTAAAGTTAAATCCCTGTCCACTAAAGCAGAGCGGAATAATTATGCGATGGTTGGCTCCGCACCTCTTTTCTCTGCTCCACGCGAAATGGACAGGCAGCCTTACTAGAACATTTACTCCATGTTTACAATACATTTGCATACTCTTATGATGAATAATGATTTGTAATATGATGATATTACATCCTTCAAAATCGTATCTGAAACGTTACACCGTGAAGACATACCTGCCTTTATATAATACAAAAGGTAACCCGAAACAATACAGCTCCCGCCTTAAGAGATCGTCAATAGTTTTCTGTGAAACGCTTTTACGGCATGTAATTCTATTTCCGTATACCCGGATTATGTAGCCACTACCTTTGATCATAGAGGACGTGTGACGTTACAATTGTTTCCGCAAATGGGTGTTAAACGTGACCTAATGTTTTGGATGTTATTATATAAATTTTTGTTGAATAAATTGAATCACACACTGTTCCGTTGTTGTTGAATTAGCTAAAAATACCTAATATATATACATACTTACAATAATTGCAAATGTAGGTAAAAACCTATATTTGCAATTTTGTAAGTATGTGAGAATCATGTTCCTATTTATCAAATGAATGAATTTACCTGTTAATGCTTTTCATACTTTATGCTTATACTTATTATAGTATGTAGTGCTATTCTGGATGCATCGTCTTCACGTATATGAATTAATGTGGGTATGTAAATATTGTAAAACACATTTTTAAGGAGTAAGTATGGAACTTCTTGTGCGTTCTTTTCCATAACACCATAAGTTTTCCAAAAGGACGGTAGAATCAATTATTATTCCTTGTAAATTTTAATTGTTGTCGTTCAAAAGTCCTGTTAACTGAATCGGCAAAAGACAATGGTAATTTCTATTGTGCCTGCTAATTGACACTTGACAGGTTGGCCTAGTTGAAATAAATAACTTTGACTTTTGACTTGACTCTTGACTTGACTTTTGACTTGATTTTTGACTTGACTTTAGACTTAACTTTTGACTTGACTTTTGACTTGACTTTTGACTTGACTTTTGACTTGACTTTTGACTTGACTGTTGACTTGACTTTTGACTTGACTTTTGACTTGACTTTTGACTTATTTTAGCTATTTTCGCAGCTTTTCTCTCGAATATTTCGTGGAACAAAGTTCCTTTCTCGTGAATTTCACAATTTTTTTTTCATATTTATTTTCTTTAATTCCATATTCTTCTTACTTTCTACATTTTAAAATATTTCTTAAATAAAAGCCCCAAAATACATTTAAAATATAAAAAATAGGGGCCCACCGGTATCGGGAACAGTGTCCAACTAAGCTATTATAAATTTTAAGTAATTATTGATTTTTCACAATAATTTACTATGTTATTGGCTTCGTCTGAGTCAATGTCTCATAAAAAATTACCTGTGTCCTTCTCCAGTGATCGATCTATCTCTATACCAAAATTATAATCATTCTTATTTCATAGCAAGTTTTCTGAAAAAGGTGCAACATTGAGACGACAGATGGAGGCAAATGACAACATACATTCACTCAAAAAAGTTTCGCGAATGGATGATTTGTTTTTGGTTCTAAATTCATTTATTTTTTGTTGCTTTTGTTGTTTCATCCATTCCATTTTGGCGCGGAGTTTGAGTTTCATCTGTTATTTAGATTAAACATAGTGCTGTTTTAAGTTATATCATATCTAGTGCGTATTACGAATTGCATAATGGAAAAAACATCGAACAAAGAATTTGTCTTAAATTTTGCATCGCCAATGGAATTTCGTGTAGTCTTGAGAATGTGGAGTCACTGAAAATATTACAGAAGGCTTACGGTGAATCGACTTTATCAAAAACACGTGCTTATGAGTGGTACAAAGCGTTCAAAAGCGGTAGAGATGGGATGGAAGTTTTGCCTCGCTCTGGTAGGCCAAATGGTTTGATGATTGGCTTATTAGTGTATCGGATCGTTTCTGAAGGGGCATACTTGAGGGTGATAAAATAAATTTGGATGAGTAACTAACATTTTGTGTTTTATTGATTTTTTCCCGGTACTTTCTTGACAGAGTAGTAAGTTGCTTTGTCAATGGAAAGAGTCTCTTGCCAATGTGTCGCTAACTGGTGACGTGAATTTCCAACGAAAATCCTTATTCTGAACCACCAAGGTTCCCGACCACTTTCACATTATCCATAATGTTTATAGCATCTTTCCAAAGAAAATTAATAGAAAAAAGCAATACCAACTTAATGAAATTTTTTACGAAGAATTTACAAGCCAGCTAAATCTGCTTTACACAGAAATTATTACTGTTACACTTAATGTTTTTTTATATAGCCGTTGGACAGCTTTCGGGTTTAAATGCTGTATTTTTGAGCCTACCATAAAGAAAAATGTGAGACACAGTGTAGCAAATTCATTTGACGTTTTTAGTCACAACAAATAATTTTCGTTTAAATTCAATGTCAAATCGTTAAATTTTAAATAGACGCTTTTGAAAGTGACGCAAAAAAAATGTAGTTGCTTATTCTTAACCCCTCGAGTGCCGAAACGTGGATCCACGCGAGAAACAGTCGATTTTTAATTATGGCAATGGCCGGTAATTACGGCATTCAGTCGGTAGGTAGTTTGGAGTCGATCACGATGGACAAGACAATGCAGCTTCAAGTCAAATTTAAATAATAGTAAATACTCTTGGATACTCAAGTGCATAATAACTATTATTTACATTTTTAAATACCTATGACGCTGTATAACAAGCACTAAATCCAATCAAAGTATTAATTTAACATACACACAGAAAGACACACACATATTAGTACATTTAACAACAAAAAAGCAGATAGATGGCAAATAAATAAATGAAATGAGCGCTATTCCTCTCTCCTAGACTGTATCTAGAATGTTGATGTGCCCGACAGGGACCATATTTGTTTCTGTTAGTTATATTTACCACCTTTATGTACATTATGGATGCAATAAATTTAGTTTGAATTTATTTAGTTAAGTTAAGTTTTACGGCTTAAATTAAGTAACTTTTTAATCAGTAATAAAATGTATTTGTTTGGGTTCATAATAAGGTTTATCGTAAATACATTGCTTTTTCAGAGCTAGGCCTGATCTCGGAGCATTTGCATGTTTTTTTATCTCAGACTGCGGGTGCAATTCGGCCACTGACCAGCATAGCTTAATAGCCGATTTTGATGATTCTTTCGTCAATCAATTCGTCTTTTATCGTGAAAATATTGTGTTTCAGAGCTAGGGTGTTCTCGGAGCTTTTGCATATTTTGTATCTCAGACTGAGCACGCAATTCGGCCGCTGACCAGCATAGGTTAATTGGCCTTGTCTTGTCAAAATAATTACTGTAGAATTTTAGTCGAAATAAACGCATTTACATTTTGATCTCATGAATATTATTATACATATTTTTCTTTTTATTAGCTTCAGTACCTACCGTCATCCATATCAAACGACTATGTTAAATTTGAGCTCAATTGGTTGGGGATCCTCATCACCATTTAAGCCGAAAGATGTCCACTGCTGGGCATAGACTTTGGTTGGGGATAACTGTTCAAAATTCAGTTGCAAGATTTACGAACGAACAAACTAACAAGGCAAGTTAAATAAAAGATTGTAAAAATAATGCTTAAATAAGTGGTCGAGAATAAAACGAAACTTCACTTCTAAAGTGGGTTTTATGTTCTGTATCTTAGAAGCTAAGAGATAGGTTCTCAAAAGTAACATTTTGTTCCGACACAAGTGTACAAGTATTGTACCAAAATAATAAATTGTTCAGGCTCTTCTAAAAAACATCATCATTCAACATCCAAATTCACATTACCCTACTGTATTTAAAGGAACAGTCGGTAATAGCTGTTACTTGACCTACTCTGTCGTTAGCTGTCCCACTAAAAGTTAGACGATTTTGAACCTTCTTCAATTAGCAGTAGATAACTGTTATTCGATACTTACTACTTTACTAGATACTTGCTTAAGGTAGGCAAATATTATACAATACAGTTATGCCAATTTGATCTTAAACACGTAAATATAGGGTAGGTAATCTTTTGAATACTGTTTTGTCACCATGATGGACTTGTTAATTTCAACACCATTTGTTAAGTCGATTTGGTCTAGTGATTCTCATTCTCTCTCTTCTCTCTCAATATATAAATAAGGAACTAATAGGAATTGATTGCATTTCGGACGATTAGGTTTGATTGAAACGGCAACCGTAGGCATAGATTATGCCTATAGATGCCAGACCAAGAACTGATGAGTACGTTCCCCAACTTAAATAAGCAAACACCTCCTCCTGTTCTCACACACTATTTGTCTACATTTTTCTTCATTTCTCCTTCTCGTGAGTCTGCTGGTAGAAATGTTTGAAGTACTAAGCAGTACCTTTGTACTTCTTTGTCATGATGTGTTTTCTGTATATATTTTCTGTGTGTACATAAATAAATAAACCATGACCGATAAACTGAAAGTCATTCAAATTAGGCTGAAAACCAGCACTTTTAGAAAGTCAAAAAACTACAAACCTCTAAAACGCTCGCCCGTCACCACTTCCTAGGCGTGAAAAAGAAGTGGTGTAACAGCCCTGAAACACGTCTGAATATGACAAGTAACCACAATATCTTTTTAGTATCAAAGTTTAAAAGTAGTCTGGTAGCAAAAATAAATATGTCATTAAATACATAGTTGAGACCCTTGTATTAAAAAATCCCCGAAAATGTCTTAGGTGTATCATTTCTCAAAGATCTGAACCTCTGACATTTCATAAAGATTACAGTAACCGATATTCTTCTATTTTTCTGCACACAAAGTAATACAGCTCAAACGATCTACCATTGTTATATTTCTGCGAATCGGTCTAAACTATCTAAACTACAATTTCTTTGAAAGGGAATACTACTACATTATTACACATTACATTACAAAACGATTTACCATCTATTATTATAGTTCTGCCTTCTGGGCACGTTCAGCGATGTGGAGGAGTCCTTCGACGTCTAAGTGTACCTTTCCTTTGTATATAATGTAAGTAGTTAGGTTTAATGTTAGTATAGTCTACTTTTTTTAAGTGTTTAAGTATGTACAAATTTACACCTATGTTTTACAAATAAAAATAACACTAAGATGACTTTAAAGGTAGTTAAAAGAAGGTTAGCAATAATACATTATTGTATAAACAAACGTTAAAAGTTTTTACATATAGAAATGTTTAAGCCTATCCGTTCTTTCCAGAAGAGTGGCGTTGGCGCTAAGTTTAGATATTGTCAACGGATTTAACTCCCTGTCCTAGGCTGCGATAAGGGCGGTACTAGTGCATCACAGAGTGCCCCCTTACCTGCAGTGCATCGACCAGCACATTTGCAATGTGAGTCGGGATGGTAGCGTATATCGGAGGGAGATAAAGACCATTCCATGTGCTGATGGTGATCACCGGGGTGGTTTTAGTGAGGTAAACATCCCACAATCCCAGACCTTTCGAAGGTTTACCCCAGACAACAAAAAAAAACGAATTCCATACAAAAAAGCATCTCATAATACACGATGTTCTAATTTTGTATCCATTGTACCAAACGAATATAAAAGTGCGGGTCAATAGTATGTAAGGAGAATAGTGTTCCACTAATTTGTAAGTTTTTTAATATTCTGTGTGTTTAGAACATTTTACTCATTTACAGAAAATAAATACTCATTAACTTCATGTTTGGACCTGTTTTGTTTTAACTGTCAGGAGATGTCACGTATTCCCTTAAACCCAGCTACGTGATATGTGAGAAGACGACCGTCTCATATTTGTTATTCTTAGTATGCCATCACTTTATATTTTATTCTCGCACAATAATACAAAGCTCCTTCGCAAAGTGTATACGTGTGTTTTAACTTATATATCTGCGTACTTTATTGCATTAATACATTATGCCAATATTATGTTTCAGGTACAAGGTAGCCTGATGATCTTGTGTAAGCCGCTGGATGCGAGACATGCTTACAACGTTGTGGCTTATTACGTAAGAAACAGCAATCAACAATCATCGCGCGATCAAACGCTTTACAAATACAATTCATTCATTCGTTCATTTGTTGAACATAGGTGGGTTAGGTACAGATGTTGTAGTTATTAAAGAACGCTATATCTAGCCGTCTTATGTGTACAAATATTATGTCATAAAAATCGGAAATACCTACAGTGAAGGTATAGTCCTACACAATCGTTTACAAATCACTCGCTGTTTGTCAAATGACCTAATATCCAAAAAAATCGCCCAAAACTCTAAAAATCCTGTAGTGAAGAGCAATTATTGCGCTGTCGGTTTTTGATCGGTTACATTTTGGGGAGTGTGCGATGGAACTGCATAATTTCATTCCGCCTAGCCCGTTCCATCATCGGACTGTAAGAAAAACGGCGATGCGTCATCGGTATATGGTGGATATCCCAGCCGTACGCACAAAGCGTTTTGGGAATACTTTTATTGTGCGTACAGCTAAGTAGTGGAATTACCTGCCGGAGTCTGTATTTCCTGATAGCTACAACCTGGGAGTCTTTAAGTCAAAAGTGAATAGGTTACTTCTAGGCAAGCGTGCCCCATCGTCGACCACATCATCGCTTACCATCAGGTGAGATAGTGGTCAAACGGGAGCCTATCAATAATAAAAAATCGATATCGAGAACTATGTCGCACTGTATAAAGCGTTTTTCGGCTGAAATGATGATGATGATGAAATATCTAACTTTAAACGTCTTCCTCGTTTGTCACAAGCGCTTCTGCTGTTCATGAGGTTCTGGTTTCAATTCCCTGATCGGGGAAAGTTTAATCGTGTTTGGCTGGCTTTTTTCAGTAGCTGCCTTTTTTCTGTTTTTTGTTCTTGGAAATCATCCAATGGCTTCTCCCACTCTGGATGAAGCGAGCAGGCGTGCCAGACTTTTACAGACTAAAACCCACCCGTATTCCTTCAATTGCTTTTGCCGGGGCCGCGGTAACTCTCTTTAAAATTCATCCGTGACTCTGCTTTGAATCTGCTCATTCGGCAGAGTAGAAATTTGTGCGCCTCGACTGCGCTTTTCTCTCTTCTCTCTTCTCAACTCTCCAACACCTCCTTCTTATCTCATACCTCACTTTCTATACCTATGTACTTCACAAACTAGCAATCTACGTCCATCCAACAATATTCTCTTGCTCTGTCCTTCTCATACTTCTGATTTTGTTCATTCTTCCTTTCACATACAATCCGTTCTTCTCTGGAATGCGCTTCTTCTTGATATCAGGACGGCCACCAGTAGTTTAAGCGGAATTTGCGTCATTATTTTCTAAACGAATAGCAGAATCGGCTCAATTTGTGCCTTTTTATTAATTGATATATATATTTATTATTTTATATATAGTATTTATTATCTATACTTCTATACTAATATTATAAAGAGGTAAAGTTTGTGAGTTTGTGACGTTGTAAGGGGTAATCTCTGGATCTACTGAACCGATTTTGAAAATTCTTGCACCGGTAGAAAGCTACATTATTCCTGAGTGTCATAGGCTATAAAAACATTTCAAAAAAATTAGAGATCCTTATGAAAATTGCAATAGTGTAACCCAAGGTAGCCAAATGTTGTCTGTAAAATACATTATTTGGCGTGCGCTGAGAAAACTATTGATGATAGATACAAATTAGTAGGTAGAGTAGGCAGGGTAGGCAGAGTAGGCAGGGTAGGCAGGGTAAGCAGAGTAGGCAGGGTAGGCAGGGTAAGCAGAGAAGGCAGGGTAGGCAAGATAGGCAGGGTAGGCAGGAAAGGCAAGAAACGCAGGGTAGGCAGGAAAGGCAGGGTAGGCAGGAAAGGCAGGAAACGCAGGGTAGGCAGGGTAGGCAGGATAGGTAGGATAGGCAGGGTAGGCAGGAAAGGCAGGGTAGGCAGGGTAGGCAGGGTAGGCAAGATAGGCAGGGTAGGCAGGAAAGGCAGGGCAGGCAGGGTAGGCAGGGTAGGTAGGGTAGGCAGGATAGGCAGGGTAGGCAGGAAAGGCAGGGTAGGCAGGATGGGTAGGGTAGGCAGGGTAGGCTGGGTAGGCAGGGTAGGCAGGGTAGGCATGGTAAGCAGAGTGGGCAGGGTAGGCAGGGTAGGCAGGGTAGGCAGGGTAGGCAGGGTAGGCAGGGTAGGCAGGGTAGGCAGGGTAGGCAGGGTAGGCATGGTAAGCAGAGTAGGCAGGGTAGGCAGGGTAGGCAGGGAAGGCAGGAAAGGCAGGTTAGGCAGGGTAGGCAGGGTAGGCAAGATAGGCAGGGTAGGCAGGAAAGGCAGGGCAGGCAGGGTAGGCAGGGTTGGCAGGGTAAGCAGTAAAGGCAGGGTAGGCAGGGTAGGCAGGATAGGCAGGGTAGGCAGGAAAGGCAGGTTAGGCAGGGTCGGCAGGGTAAGCAGAGTAGGCAGGGTAGGCAGGGTAGGCATGGTAAGCAGAGCAGGCAGGGTAGGCAGGGTAGGCAGGGTAGGCAGGGTAGGCAGGGTAGGCAGGGTAGGCAGGGTAGGAAGGGTAGGCAGGATAGGCAGGATAGGCAGGATAGGCAGGGTAGGCAGGAAAGGCAGGGTAGGCAGGGTAGGCAGGAGAGTCAGGTTAGGCAGGATAGCCAGCGTAGGGACGGACAGATAGATAGACATACGGATCGTGGAGTCTTAGTAATAGGGTCCTGTTTTTACACTTTGGGTACGGAACCCTAAAAATAAATGTTTATTTTGAAAAAGGCATTTATTCTTCTAATAACAAACCCACCAAACTGCGTGGCGGAATTAGCGCTCGTATAACAATTGTTTCACGACACTTACACTTAGATTTACACAACTGAATATCCAAAAAAAGTTATCCTAGTCTGCCCTTTTGTAGTTTTCTTTATTTTTATAAGGTTTAGCGGTCTCACGTAAGTGTGGATTCACAACAACAAGTTTTTAATATGAATCATATTCAAATAATTTTAAATTTTTGTTATTTTCAACTTTTTACCGTCTGGACATATGTCTGACAACAACAGACTCGCCCTAAAACAAACTAAAACATAACACCGAAGTGTAGTTGCACCCAGCTCATCTGTCTACTCCTTCAGCTATACGGCGTGATGATACATTAAAGAGGTAGTAAGTTGACAAGTAAATGGCACAGCTGCGAAAACAAGTAGCTTGGTTAAATATGCATGTACTGTGATTGTAAGAGCGGGTTCCCTTATACAGGCTGTATCGAAACTAAATAAAATATGTGGTCATTTTTCTTCAATCTCTAATAACACCTGTTCACAAGGGAGGGGGTCAAGATGATATTAAAAATTACAGACCTATTTCAGTACTTTCAGCGCTGTCAAAGATCTTGGAAAAACTACTGAACCATAGACTCATAAGATACCTAGAGCACTTTAAAATATTATCAGACTCACAATTTGGTTTCAGGTCTGGGAAAAGCACCGTAGACGCAGTCAATCAACTTGTTGGTTACGTTACTGGAAAAGTGGATGAAAAACAGAAATGTCTGGGTGTTTTTCTAGACCTAGCCAAGGCGTTTGATACTGTCTGTATCTCAACCCTTGTAAAGAAGCTGGAACATGTCGGAGTCAGGGGAAAGTCACTCAGCATATTTACTGACTTTCTAACTGACCGAACACAAAAAGTTAAGATTGGTGAACAAATTAGCAATGAAGTCAAAATTGATTATGGTGTACCACAAGGTAGCTGCCTATCTCCAAGCCTCTTCCTAGTCTATGTAAATGACCTATGCCAGAAGTCGCTTATTAAAGGTAAAATATTTAGTTATGCAGACGACACCGTATTAATATTTCATGGTGAGAATTGGGAAGCAGCGCAACAAGCGGCAGAGATGGGCTTACGTGAGATAATCCGTTGGCTAGAATGTAACTTACTAACCCTGAATATTTCAAAGACCTCATATCTACAATTTACTTTCGCCAATACTAAACCCATGGAAATAAGTCTTAAAGTACACTCCTGCAATGATTTTAACAGTCACCAATGCCCATGTCTTCCAATCTCACAAAAAAAGTCAGTGAAGTACCTAGGTGTACTTCTAGACGAACGACTTAGCTGGCGTCCCCACATTGAATTGACCACTTCCCGTGTCAGGAAACTTATATGGACGTTTAAGAAGCTTCGACAGGTGGCTCAGTTTAAATTACTACGAACGGTGTATCTTGCGCTGGCGCAGTCAATCATAGGCTACTGTATCACGGCATGGGGCGGCGCCTTCAAAACCTTTATGATTCACCTCGAAAGAACCCAAAGATCTCTACTAAAGGTCATGACATTCAGACCATACCGGTTTCCTACGAAAGATTTATATGAAAATTGTAAAGTACTTACCGTGAGACAGTTGTACCTTCTTAATCTCACAATTAAACAACATCAAATTACACCGGTATATCACACCACAAAACTAAAGAGAACTATTACTCGTTTTGATATATGTAGACCAGCAGTATGTAAGACCGCTTCCGCTAGACGACAACACTTTTACATGGCTACATATATTTACAACAAAATAAACAATACCCTTAATATAAACCCATTACAACTAGAGAAAGTAAAAAGAAAATCTCCACTTGGCTTCAAACATTGGATTATCACCAGACGGAAGACCTAGTACAACAGAAATAGGACTCATAAAAATCTACACACACCAACACCCACCTACACACACACACACACCATCCACACACGCGCACACATACACACACTCGCGCACACACACACCCACACACACATATGCAAAGTTATTGCAGACCAAAAGAGCATGCGCATCTCTTATTTATTTTGTTTTAATATGTTTATTTTTTTAATTAATTTATTGCACAGCTTATATGTTATGAAATGTACCATAAATGGGCGAAGACACTGGCTCCTGTAACACAGGTTGCTACCTAGCACAGGAGCCAGGGCTTCAATAACTATGATAAACCTGTATTTTGTGTCAATAAACAATTTTTTTTTTTTTTTTTAAATTGCTTCTGTATGTGATACTAGAGGACGCCTCGCGGTTTCACCCGCGTAGTTCCCGTTACCGTGGGAATACAGGGATAAAAAGTAGCCTTTGTCACCTGGGGATAGAGTAGCTTCCCAACGGTGAAAGAATTTTTGAAATCGGTCCAGTAGTTTTGGAGCCTATTCGGTACAAACAAACAAAAAAATCTTTCCTCTTTATAATATTGGTATAGATAAAGGGTTTTTCAATTGGCGTGGGTAGATTTGTGGCGTCCATTTTGTTTTGGTAACATCTATCAAATCTTTTGTTTATTATTCAGGTACTTATGCCAAATCACCATGGCAAGTTACACGATTGAACAGCACGTTCAAATGATAAAACTTCTGCATGAGCGATTTGAGCGTAAGGTTATTTCTCGCAGGAGTGATGTGAATTGGCCTCCAAGGTCATGCGATTTGACGCCGTTAGACCTTTTCTTGTGGGGTTTTTCGAAGTCGCAGGTCAATGCAAACAAACTACAATCGACCGATGCCCTAAAGGTAAACACACACACACACACACACAGGACATTGCTCAAACTCAGCGGATCTATGCAGAAGAGTCATTGAAAATTGGACCACTCGGATCTGTGCTGTAAATAGCCGAGGCGGGCATTTGAACGATGTCATATGCCGCCATACTTAATGGCACAAGTAGGCCTTTTAAATAAAAAAAAAATTGTTAATACCTCACACACAGCTTGTTTTATTCATTTCAACATCTACCCGCCCTAATTGAAAAACCTTTTACAACGTTCTCCAAGAAATCATAGTCAAATCTCAAAAAAAAAAATAGATTTTAATCACAAATATAAAGCAGGAAACATCACAACAACTCCATAACTAAACCGTGCGATAAAACGACTATAAACAGACTACATTGCCACATTTGCCCAAAATGCGGCATCACGAATTTCATAATTACTAAAGTTTGGTGGCGTCTCATTACTAACGGGTCGGCGTAAATGTACGAAATAACGGGTTGTTTAGTAGAGGCTTTATTCCACTAATTGTTTCCTTTATTTTTACATCAACACCTCGCAGGAACCATACATTTTCTGGGATCAAAATTAGCCACAAAAGTTTTAGCTTTCCGTAAATATTTTATTGGAATCGGATCAGTACTCTTACGAAATAACAAGCAATCAATGTTACCACTTTATAATGATAATTAGATCATATTAATTTAGCTGCTTTAAAACGTTTATTTTGAAAAATGCATTCATTCTTATATTATCAGACCCACCAAACTGCGTGGCGGGATTAGCGCTCGTATGTCAATTGGTTCACGACACTTACACTTAGATATACATAACTGAAACTAACTAAACTAACTCCAAAAAAATATTGTCCTAGTCTGCCTTTTTCTAGTTTTACTAAGGTTTGGTGTTCGTCAATGCGGCTTCACAACAACAGGTATTTAAAATGAATAATGTTTAATTAAAGTATTTTTTTTTTGTTTTTCAGTAACAGTTCACCGTCAGGACTTATGCTTGACAGCAACAGACTCGCCCAAAAACAAACTAAAACATAACACCGAAATGTAGTTGCACCCAGCACGTCTGTCTGCTCCTTCAGCCATACGGCGTGATGTTACATTAAAGGGGTAGTAAGTTGACAAGTAAATGGCACAGCTGCGAAAACAAGGAGCTTGGTTAAATATGCATGTACTGTGATTGTAGGAGCGGGTTCCCTTATACAGGCTGTATCGACAAAATGTGGTAATTTTAAAAAAAATGAGATTTGAGCGTAAGGTTATTTCTCGCAGGAGCGATGTGAATTAGCCACCAAGGTCAAGTGATATGACGCCGTTAGACCTTTTCTTGTGGGGTTTTTAGAAGTCGCAGGTCTATGCAAACAAACCACAATCAACCGATGCCCTAAAGGTAAACACACACACAAAAAAAAATGAAAATTGGACCACTCGGATTCGTGCCACAGTAAGTAGCCGAGGCTAGGTTTGAACGATGTCATATTCCACACTTAATGGCTTAAGTGAACCTTTCAAATAAAAACAGAATTTTGTTAATATCTCACACACAGCTTGTTTTATTCACGCATAAATGATAAATGATTTTATTTCTGTAAGTTGGTTTGTACAAACACTTTTACATGTCGAACATATTTTTAAAACTAGATGAGGTCGGCGTTTCCTATCTGACTATTCTGAGAAGAAAGGCCGAAACAAACTCAGAGGTCACAGTCTCTTTTAAAGTCCAGTCAAAATCTTGATTAGATCATGTGAAGACCATGTAGACTGATGTCTGAAATGGTCTTTTGAGGAAAGAACCAGCCAGATTGAGTGGACCTGTCCAGTCAGTGCACGCATTTGTCAATAACCGAGCAGCTCAACTCAGAATTTAAGGAGCTCAACGATTCGACGAACAATACCAAAGAAAGGACATTCGGGTAGGCCGCATAAACTACTCAAACTGCCAGACCATGATTAAAAACTAAGAAAAAAAAAAAAAAAAAAAATGTCCACATAGTCTTCACATTCACAATAATTAAAATAAAATAATATAATACTTTAAAAAGTAAATATTCTTGTCATTGCAAGAAAATCAAAAAAAAAAAAAAAATATAATTACAAAATGCATAGTGCAAAATATAATAAAAAAACAAAATTAATTGGAGCAGCTCAATCCCAAGCCTTTTTGTCCTCAATGTAATCTTTTGTTGTATAAAACGCTTTCTGGCACAACTTACGTTTAATGAAAGATTTGAATTTATTAAGACATAGATCTTGTACGTGGCTTGGAAGCTTATTATAAAAGCGTACACATTGACATCTAAACGAGCCACCTATTTTCTTGAGCCTTGTTGTAGGTACTACAAATTTGTGTTTGTTCCTAGTATTTATGTTATGGATATCACTGTATTTTTTTTCATTTTATCTTAGTCCGTCTGTCTGTCCGTCTGTCACCAGGCTGTATCTCATGAACCGTTATAGCTAGACAGTTGAAATTTTCATAAATGATGTATTTCTGTTGCCGCTATAACAACAAATACTAAAAACAGATTAAAATAAATATTTAAGTGGGGCTCCCAAACAACAAACGTTATTTTTTGCCGTTTTTTAAGTAATAGTACGGAACCCTTCGTGCGTGAGTCCGAATCGCACTTGGTCAGTTTTTTTAAGGTAGCCTAATTGGCGATCAGTCGCCGATCGTAAAAATTGGTCGCCTCGGGCACTCTTACGAGTCTAAGCCTAAATGGCGAAAAGTCGCCCAATCTGGCCACACTGATTATGTAACGTTGACAACGGTTTGAGAATTTGAGAATGATCAAATGTATTTTTCTCAGTTGTGAAACCTAATTGAACGTCAATGAAGGTTTTTTGTATGACATAAGGTATACTTTGGCATGACTTGACTACGTATACTTAAACCTTACTCAGCATCGCAGAAAACTTAAAGTTGCAGATGATAAAGAGTGACAGATGCTTAAATCGAAATAAGCACATACTTACTTACCTCAGAAACCGGCCATTTAAGGCCGTACCCTGACCAAAAAATCAGCATGAGATATGAACATTCCTATTGGCCTTGCGGAATTACAGTAATGAATACGCCCAGATTTTAGAATAAAATCTTTATAAAATCGAATATTGGTCTTTTGAAAAAGTAAAACTTACAAAATGTTCGTTATCAAATTGTCTATCTATTAGTATTAGTACAAAAAAATACTAATGAACACTTTACGAGGAGATGCACGCTATCAATCATTATTTCTATTTTTTATGATTTTGTTGGAAGGAGATTAGTGAAACATATACTTCACCTAAAAAGAAAGGAAATCTACAATTTTGGAATCAATAATATGTAGTAATTTAATGTATTTTTATTAGTTGATATTTCATTTTAAATAACGAGTAGATAGCTCCTAAAAACTGCACGACAAACGGCTAGCGCGGCGTTTTGCTCGGGGTAGCGCCTTAATTCACAATCACTGCAACTCCTGAAAAACTGAAATATGAATAGTGGCGACACCTGAGAAGTACAGAGTCAATGAATCTCGACGAGTCCTGTGGCTTTAGATAAAAATGTCATATTATTCTATAACGATGGCGACGGTAGTTTTTTTATTTTTTTTTATTGGCTCGCGCTTGAGCACTATCTCACCTGTTGGTAAGCGATGTTGTGGTCGACGGTAAGACGTGCTTGTCTAGAAATAACCTATTCACTCTTGACTTAAAGACCCCTAGATTATAGCTGCTGTTGTTGTTGTGGTCGAAATACCAAAATGTAAGAGATAAATCACGTTATATTTTGATAGAGCCACATCATCATCATCACCAGCCTTTTAATGTTCCCAGTGCTGAGACACAGGCCTCGCCTCCTCTCTGTGAGAGAGGGAATGGGCCGTAATTCACCACGCAGGCCCAGTGCGAGTTGGTGTATGTGACATGTCTTCGAATTTTCGGTTCTAGGTCATGCCGGTTTCCTCACGAAGTTTTCCTTCACCGTATTCCCACGGGAACAGGAAATACGCGGGCGAAACCGCGAGGCGTCCACTAGTGTATTAATATTTTGGTATTTGTTAGTAGAACAAAAATTACTTTGGTGGCTTCTTATTCTTTTGTCTATATCTATACACATGCTATTTTCCTTCACCGTTTTTAGAGCAGTGCTAATGTAATTATTTACACAAAGTAAAGTGTCTAACTGGGTTCGAACCCACGACCGACACGTAGGTAATTACCGTTGGTAGCGCTTGGCAATCTCATATAATATTTTTGACGGCTTCGTTAATTAATATAATACATAGACTGTCGCTTATGTAGAGTTTCTGGAGAAACGATTCAACTGTCTTGGATCCCGCAACGAAAACAACATCAAAGAAGTCAGAAATTAATTAATTCTACTTCCCTTCTTGGACTCTTAGAAAAGTGTCATTCGAAGTCAGCGATGGTCATGGTAGAAATAAAAAAATTGTAGGAAATTTATTACGAGTCTTTTCGATCGTGCTCGCTTTTTTTACTTTTTACCCGACTGCAAGGAAAAAGTTTTATTTTTCGCGCGTGTCTAGTATGTTTATATTATTCTTTATTACCTCATATCTTTCAAATCACTAGACGGACTTATGTAATTGAGACATCGATTGAACGCCTAGTATTCTTAGATAAGTGACGGCAAAAAAAGAAAACAGGCATGGCGGCGTTTGGTTTAATGTATACCAATGTTTAAAAGTAATAAAAAAAGTAAATAAAATAAAAAAACCCGACTGCTTGCAGTTGTAGGATACATATTCACGAGCTGACTGACCAAAACTATAATGTATCCTCCGACTGATTTTCTACTTGCTTAAGAAGCCAACTAAATACATTAAACATTTATTAAAAATGCCAATTTTATTAAAAATGTAATGTATTTTAAATACATTACGTTACATGTATTTAGTTGGCTTCTTAAGCAGTCGGGTTTTTTTTAATTTTATTAACTTTTTTTCATATCGCTATTGCGAC
Source organism: Orthosia cruda (assembly GCA_964057195.1). Lineage (NCBI taxonomy): Eukaryota > Metazoa > Arthropoda > Insecta > Lepidoptera > Noctuidae > Orthosia > Orthosia cruda. Next base: position 29,815,165 of record OZ059827.1, read on the forward strand.
GGTTACTAAACGGATGATAATATGGCACTTATCTAGAACCTCTAGTGTAAGCTAAGCCAATACGCACAAAAGAACATTAACGTTTAGGAACTTGAAAACCAAATAATTTATTTACCCAAAAAGGCTTTTTCTTTCAAAGATATACGGCAACCCATCACTTAATCTCCAAATCCCGTTACCCCGTATCAGTAAGAGAATAAATAAGGAGGAACTCTCAACAGATGCATCCATAGGGAGCGGATTGTATGTCTGTGTGTGTGTTGGTGTGTGGAGTCAATTTTTATGTACGTCTCTTTTTTTTTTTTTTTTTTTTTTTTTAATCTTTGGCGTCTCGCAAACAGTCAAAGTGACCGACATATGCTTAACCGGTCTTCCCTGTGGAGACTAATCTCTTAGCCTCCGGCCAGGCTTCAAAGTACTAAACCTAAAGCGACAGCGCTAAGGGCTACCCCAGTTGGGGTCGGACCTCGGCTCAGGGCGTCGCTGGGGGCAGGCTAAGGCCGGATCTAATAAGGTGATTCTACCATCCGTTCGGAAAAGCCTACGTGGAGAAGAACGGACAAGAAACTCCAATAATATCTGACTTGCATTTAACTATGGCTCAGCACGCGGGCTAGCTTATAGAATCGAAAAGGATTACGCGACGAGCCTCTGCGGTGAGGACGGAACGAATATGTAAGATAATTTTGTATGAACGGCGGGTTCGTACTATTTACGAACCCACTGACCGTCCTTGTAGATAAGGCTATCGAGCTCCTCAGTGATGGACTCATACCTCGAAAAGAGGTTGGCGCATTCAGCGGGAAGGAGAGAGCCCGCATTCCGGATTTCAGCATCCAGAGCACGGGCTTGAGGGGTCATAAAAATGGAGTACGCGCTAATTATATTTATACCAACGCATATATATGGCTTTTGCCCGGAGGGGGCGACAGGGGGCTGGCACTTAGCAGCAGGGGTGGTGGAAGCCACCTTCTGGCTTTGTGCGGTCATAGGGGCGGCCATAGGGGCGGCGGGGGGCATTGAGTCGGGGATAATAATTGGCGCTGCGATGGGAGTAGCCATCAGCGCTGGAATTGGCTGGGAGCAAGACTGAGGAGCCACACTTTGGTGGTTCAGCTTACCCCAGGGTGAAGGCCTCTGAGGGGCTAGTCTGGGGGGGAGTTGGGTGGTAGGGGCTTGACGCGCTTGGCGCGCGTCATTACGCTTGGCCATTTTAGGCGCAAGTTTGGGGGCTCTAGGGCAACCACGGTAATTAGCCGGGTGCCCGACTTGTCCACAAAGCACGCAGCTGGGAGGCTCCGTGCATTGTGATCGGTCTTTTGGACGGGAACAGTCCTTGGTATTGTGCTCTCCCAAGCACTTAACGCACCTGGGAGGAGCGAAACAATTGGTCTGAGAGTGACCGTAGAGTTGGCAGTTGTGACACTGACCAACGAGATGGGGACGGTATGGCTTTTCAATGGAAATGCCTGACAAGTTACATACAGTTCTAACATTGAAAATGGGATTGTGACCCTGGAAGGGGAAACACACGACAAGGACCATGTCGTAGAGATCTCCGCCTCTTGCTTTATGCAATCGGTGGACCTCTGACACAGGGACTTTTTGCGCTAATAAATCCCGCATGATGTTCTTCTTGTTTGCGTATTTTTAGTTCACTTCTTAAGCAGTCGGGTTTTTTGATTTTTTGAATTAACTTTTTATATTGATAACTTCTTAGTTTTTTTTTTTTTCAAATTAGGTATATTTAAACATATAAGTATTATATATTTTTGAAATCACCTCTTAAACTGTGACCTCTTAAAATGTTGATACCCCACACGACAGGAAAAGAAGAAAAAATAATTGGGCACCCACAATATGGCGCCCAAAAGCCGCCATTTTTCTATTTTCCAATTTTAATGTAGCCAGTGACACTCGCAAGGTTAAGTCGAATCGATCGAAGTAAGAATCATCAAAATCGGCCAACGCGTTTGGTCTCTAGAACGTCATATAGGAACAAACATACATACATAGACTGATAAACACATTACCCTCCTTCGGCAGTCGGGTAAAAAGCATTTTTTATATCCCAATTATGTCAGGGACGGCTTCCTGTCTAACCAGCTAGAGCTGAATACCGGTATTGTTCACGGAGCGACTGCCTATCTGGCTGTACCTCCACAACCCAGGAGCGGGGTACACGATACCACTGGGCAAGACTAGCATCAGGTTTTCAGGCTTCTGATAACTAACCCTAACGACTTTCAATCAAATGGCAGCAGTGACCAATGGCTTAGCATACATTCCGAGGCACGGATGAGTCTCAGTTACCCACGAGGACTTCTTTATTTTTGCTTGGAGAAATGCTCATACATACTGCGCTACCATGGGGAGATAGAACAGTTATTTGGGATTACAACCCACTAAAACTCCACGGTGTCCTCCTGTGCCGCTTATGGCGGGAACACGGGCACGCGTTAGCACTCATCCGCAAACCCGCCGCGGTTGTCCGTCACCGGATCCTCCTCTGGGGAGTACCCGCCATCACCGGCGCACCAGAACACATTGCATGCCGTGACCACCCCAGGGGCCACACCAGCACATGGGCGCCAGATGACCCCGTGTATGGCATACTTGGTCCCCCTGTGACGGATCGTGTAAGTGGCCCCGCCACCTACCTCTTTTCAGCCGCAGGGGATAAGGAGAGCGGCCAACGCTACACCGACACTCTTCCTCCCCTGCGGCCCCACCGCGTCTGCCATCAGACAGTGGCGACCCCGTCCAGGCCGTGCAAGGTAGGGAAAGCGACGCACCGCAATACCGGCACTCCTCTCCCACCGCGGCCCACTATGCGTCCCATACGACATCGTGGCGCGCCTTAGTTGCGATGTCGCCCAAGCGGCACCATAACCAACTTGTTGTGTGTGTGACCCCTCTTCGGTTTCCTATTCGCTTCACCGTGGGTGACTAAGCCACGGTGAAGTAACTACTGAGCACCCCCACCTCGACAATGCGGGAATCCACGAGGTTTCGCCCTAACGAAAAAACCTTTATGGAAAAAACATACTATTGCATGACGTTAAAATAAAGCTCGTCCTCGCCCCGCTATCATACGCTCCACACCCATATTCACTCGTGCGACGAAAACGACACCGCAGGTGACTGTTGTTGTGTTATTTATGACATCAAGGCCCGAACTCACAAGCACCGTGCGTTGCGTGCGATTTCTCACTGTTTTACGTACAAGGGCTTTATACGCCGTTTAGCGTTAGATTTCTCACTGTTATACGTACAAGAGCTGTACGCCAATTTACGTTACATTAAACTGTAGTATGTTTGGATGGTTTAAGAAGACCTATAGCTTGGTATTGTTGGTCGTCAGTTGTTTTAAAGCTTGAACGGATGTGTGGATTGAAGGTTTGTGTTTTATGAGATACATTTTCAATTTCTGGGTGTTAGTTTGGTGAAAGAAACGTTGTATCTATCTTTAATGACGGTATGACGCATTTTATAAAAAGAAAAATAGGAAAACCAAATATTAATAGGGATATAGGATCATTACTAACGGATTTCTAAAAGCCGTGTGTTTATTTTATGTTTTAACCCAAAATCATAATAAAAATCTTGGGTCTTAAGGTTGCCCTAGTCGACGGCAAAAACTATTTAGTGGCCGGGGTTTAAATGCATGCTATGTCATCCGACAACACGTACGAAATTGGTAGATGCTGTGATGAGCAGTAAGAAGCTAGTGCGCGTACGAATACACACTCATGGTATAAACATAATAAATTGATAATGATTGAGAACGAAAAGGAGCGCGCGAAATTATATAAACATACCTTTATTATGAGTATCATGCAAAAACTACTGAATGTATTTGTTTAAAATAAAATTATGGTGACTGTTTTGCAATTTTCCTTCTTTTTATGCTATTTATTTCCACCCAATGATGCGTTGAAATTAGTGTTGAAATAAGGAACTATCGACGCTCATAACTTTCAAATACACGTGTTGTTTACTTTTTCCATGCAGGTCAAGGTAATGATGAGGCAAATTTATATCACTTTTATTTTGACTGTACACCGTCAAACAGTGAAGTAATCGCCATAAATGTTTGTTTGGCAGAATGACTGACTAGGGAAACGCTATAGTGGTTTCCGAAGGTTTGACACTGGACCACAATTTAAAAGACTGACTGAGGTTTTAAGATACATACCTACTTAGATTTATAAAATATAATATACCTATAGAATTAATGCAGTATAGTACAACTGCGGCGTAGGTCGGCAAAATTGCAGCAAAAACAAATTGCCTACCCACAAAACCTTACTCTTCAAAGGTCACAGAGCACAAAACTTTCCCCACCTTTAAAATAACAGGAAAAGAAAACGATTTCCTATAATCGTTCTCCATTTCTCATTGCTACGCCAGGGGAACGCATCTGAGGCAATTTCCCCTAATATTGCCCAACCTTTTCTTTACAGACGTATCGTTATCCCAGCAATATGTCGGGGACCGCAATTTATACAGGGATTTGGTGATCGGGTTATGACGTCAGAGTTCGTTAGAGGTCGCACACTTTTGACATGGCATGTGTTTCAGAGAATTTTTAGAGCCTCGCAAAGTAGAAGTGCTAACGAGAGAAAATATTGACAGTCCACGATTTGTTAGAGGTTTAATTTTTTGGTTGTGAACTGAAAGTAAAACCTAAAGATGATTATAGACTAGAGCATTTACTTGTAACAGAACACTGAGCATTCGCTGTTTTTAAATTTACTCGAACCACACTTCGAACATTGGCGCTCGATGTTTTGTTTCAACCTGATTTTAAAAACCAATGAGCGTTTTGGTGTAACATTTTGTCGACCAAAGGCACGAGCGCGGGTGACGTGGAGTGAGATCAATATTATACGCAAGGTACAAATAAATGTTACAGATAAATGCTAGCTCGCTGTGAGCATTACGTCGAGCGCAGCGTCGAACTTTCGCACGTACGATACATCACATGGAAATGCTTAAGGAAACTGAGCATTGTCTGTATTGTACCATACGTAAGAACGTTAAATTACATTTAGGTACGTTATTGTCAGCTAAAGTCAGCTTCAGGCGGTAGACTTAGGTATGGGCGATAAGTGAGCTTAGTCAAATTGATATTTGACAGTGGCAACGATTGCCAAAAGGCAGAAATACAAGGGATTGACCACGTTTCATTTCGGTGATGCATAATCAAATCATTTCATTTCGAACTTTTTGATAATTGTTGTCGCCACATTATTGCTTCTTCTTTTCGTGTGAGGACGTGGCAACCTCTGGTGTCAGAGCTAATTAAGCCACCTATGGGAACCCCACATGTCTCTGCCTTGGCTATTTCAGACTTACATTAACCATTTAAGTCCAGGTTTCCTCACGATGTTTTCCTTCACCGTTGCCTGTGGTGTGATAAACTTAGAAAGTACCTACATATTATGAATTTGAAAAAGATACATTGGCAAGTAACAATGTGTCGTCATTGCTGATAGAATATAACTCTTTCTTTAGCTCTCTTATTAGTTTACTTTTCTTCTTAGCGTGTCGATGGCAAATACAGTTTTTTAATTATATTTTGCACAGTATTCAGCTACGGAAACACCATTCGCTGACGCAACCATAAGGTTATTTACATTTGCAGGGCATGCGGTGCAGGACGAAATGTGGGCCATGGTCTGCGGAGAGACACCGCATAAACAATTGGTATCGGATCTATCCGAGAACTCCCAGCCGTGGCGATTGTCTTTGCTGCTGCCGACTGCGTTTATTAAAAAGGGGATAGAGGAATACCTTAAAACTAAGCAAGCATGGCCAATGGTCGTAAGATGGGCAGGTTTTAGTCTCTCTGTCTTATACAATCGTCATAATTCTGCTTCTGTAGTTAATAGCACTCTATCTATACTGAAAACAAACAAGAACATATAGCAGATCAAACGATGATGCTTTAAAGTTAAATAAAATGCACGCAACAACGTACAATCAACTTGTGATCCGTCAAATTGATATGTGGAAACAGCTATCAGCATTCTGGTGAGATTGTTTGTTTGTGCATGTTTGAATTTTAATAGGGAAGAAAAATACAGGATGGCTTTTCATTCTTTGGTAATATTTCAGGAGGTGAATTTACTTATGAATATCTTTTACTAATAACCGGCTGCTTAAAACTAACTTCACTCGCTGCTCTATACCCGCTAGCAGGAACAGACCCTACGGAGGTTCGAAAAGAAGTAGCCTGCACCTTCGAAAAGCACAAACAGGAGACCGACAAAGGAAACAAAATGTACAATATGTACTAACCAAGAAGGCGTTTAAAAAGTCGGAACAGCTTCCTTAAGTCGGCTAAAGTAATAAACGACGACAGTCCTAGCGAAGCACGCAAGGAACTATGGCTCTTCAAATACCCCTCCCAACAGACAATGTTGAGTCTGCAGAAAAGCTCCCAGCGGGCCATAAATTGCCATGGATCACCTGAAAATCTCTAAACCGGCTGTGAAGCCAGGTGGGTCACTGTAGGTCAGTTTGGGGGACTCCGATCTGCCACAGTGTGACTGCGGAACCACTCCACAGACGATGCTCCATCTCTTGTGCACTAACACCTGCATCATGCGAGGTTTTTGCGAGGCCAGCGCTAAGGCCATCGATGTGGCTGAGTACTGGTCTAATAAAAGAATAGAAGTAGAAAAACCGGCCAAGTGTGTCCGACACACTTTTAGGGTTCTGAACATAGATATAATAAACAAGGTTCTGTACCAAAGAAAAATCTGGCTTATCAATATATTGGTATTTGTGAGTAAAGTATACGTAACAATAAACATTATCACCAAATTTCAAGTTCGTAGGTCAATAATGGGCAGTTAAAAATTCTTCGGAAAAATATTGTGTGACAGACGACGGACAGACAGATGGACAGGTCAGCAATGGGGCTCTGTTTGGACCCTTCGGACGGTACGGAACCCTAAAAAACAAGGGTTAGTACATTTAAGTTGGCATGACTTCAAATAATTTTATTTCGCTATTTCTTTAAATTGTTCATATATTGTCTTTAAGTTGTTGATATTCATAGTTTCACCCCCTGCAGGCTTATGGCTAAAGTTTCTTTTTCTCAAGAGGTTATATTGAGTATTATTAAACTGTAATACATTTACCATTTTCTTGGTCCTATCCTAATTTATTTGGATTCGGCAACATGTCTTCTTGTTCCATACTTTTCCATAAGTCATAATTATCATCTTCATGTATCATCATACAGTCCATCCATCGACTCATTGTTCCTCTGCAGGATCTACTGAAGATAAGTTATAACAAGAGATTCATTGCAGTAACACCGCACTGAAAAATATAAAGTTTTGTAACTTTACAAAGTAAACTTTAGTTATTATAAAAAAAAACTTTAATACAAAACTACTTAACTAGAAGATAGAAAAACTTTACTTTGTTGTTAGTAAGTCCCAAAATTCGTAACCAGCAACCAAACCTTTGGTGCGAAATGTAATAAAATAACAACAGAAATCAATTTCCAATTTTTGCAACGCACGTGTAAACCTATCCATTTCATATCAGAACTAAGCCAAGCATGAAACAAAATCGGCTTGATTTTTAACGATTGTCAGAACTGGATTTTTAGCTGCATACATTCGGCAGTAAGTTAAGTCCCGATTTAAATATAAAGCGGCTTTTGGCGGATTACTGGTTGATGAATTGATACTTTATTTTAAATTAAAATATCGAGCCCGATGAATGAGGTTTTATGGCAAATGAATAAAATGCAGCTCTAAATTTTATCCATTCAATTTGGTGTTATCTGTTTAAGTGACCTTTGGCATCAGTTCAGAATCATTATTTAGTCTCGCATTTGTGTAAATTGGTGGTCACATCGATTGTGGTTGCAATTTACATTTTAGGTTTCCAATTTATTTTGTCATCGATAGCCAGAATGGTGCTGTTAAAAATATGTTAGATGACACAAAAAAATATGTTATTTTTCTTCTTGTTGTATAGTAGTTAAAGGAACTACCGGACTTCTTAAAGAAATCACTTATTTTGAACCGCTCGCCTACTGAATGATTATGAATGAGTTGACCAATGTAGCTTTAATGGGAATGGAATTTAAAGGGGCACACAAGTGAACTTAGCGCCCCAAGACAACCTTATCTACTCGTGGTGCATCCTGGTGGATAATAAATGAGGTTTAAGAGGAACTTGCAGCTAAATGGCGCAGACAGGCGATAGGCAGCAGCGTTATCAGTGAGAGAAGCTGTGATCTGCGATCGCTAACCATGCTTGGTGATTTTGGGCAAAACTTCCAATGGCAAGTAAAAAACCGAAATTAATTGCATGCGACAGGAGAGATCCAGCAATGGACTGATGATGATGACGGTGCAGCTTTAATTGCATACTAAATCATCATTATCATCTGCGTAACCTTACCGGGTTTCCACAAGTGGTTATGATAGAGTCATATTTATTTCAGTCTAACTGGATACAGTAGTATACCAGTATTTTACAATCATTATCAACATCAGCCTTTTAATGTTCTCAGTGCTGGGACACAGCCTTGAGTCATATAATAAAATATATATCTAGCACTGTGTCAATCTATTATTGCATACTGCATTCTGTCTTGGGATGGAGCTGCTAAGACCATCATCAAGGGATTAGAGGTGGCTCAGCGCGCGATTTTAAAAGTAAGAACGTTTAAGCCAATACTGTTCGCTACAAGAGAGCTCTATCAGTTTTGTCAAGTTCCTACCGTGAGGTAACTGTTTATAGAGAGAGTGGTTTTAAAGAAGCTCAGCTAAATTCTTTATGACCCACTACTAACCAACAAACGCAGAAAGCACGAGGTATGTACTCGACCCAATAAGCCTAAAACGTCTTTTGTAAAAAGATTTTACACATTTTTAGCCTCTTTTCTTTACAATAAAATAAATAAGAACCTCAATATATATCCACTAAATAAGTCTTTGTGTAAGAAAGGGGTACATAACTACCTGCTTAACCTTTCTTATGAGGAAACAGAGAACCTGTTTCTCATTCAGAAATAAAAATGAGAGTTTGACTGGCATCCTGACATGAGCAGTTTCCAGACTAAGATAACCAATAGATAATGGATGTTTTGTTTTATATATTTTGTTCATTTTATCCATCTCTAGATTCTCGGTATTATGTATGTATCAAAACTACACTACCCAACATCCCTACACCTCTCACTACTCTACATTTACACAAAACCACACGTAGGCACACATACATGCACATTTTTGGTATTGTTTGGTTTTAGAACAAATCAAAGACATTGTATAATTTCATAGATACGTCTTTTTGCATGTCTATTGGACTAAATATAATAATCTATTTCGAGGGTCAGGCGCTGTATGCCGAGATACAGGATTCGTCCTAGTTCGGCTACAGATGCTCCCATGTTGCATAATTTTAAGTACTGGCCTGAATTATTTTATGTAATTTGTTGTATTACTTTTGTTAAAATAAATAAATAATTATAATTAAAAAAAAAACAGCCGAAAGACGTCCACTGCTGCTCGTATGTCTCCCCTAGGCGTCGCCACATTGGCCGATCCCGTGCGACTCGCATCCAGCGGTTCCAACAACCTTAACCAGGTCCACCTATTGGGAGGCCTTCCAACGCATTGTCATACGCTTCGCACTCGCCAAAGGAACCTTGCAATATGCAAACTGGTGGCATAGTTAGAGCTGGATTTGAAAACTATTACATAGACAGCCGTAGGCTGACACAGAGTTTTAATATAGGTAAAGTAAAATAAAATCTTTATAGGATGAAAATCCCATTCTAGCGCTAATTATTATTTACTGAATTCGAGACCAGAGAGGCCCAGAGGTCTTACAGTGACTTGACTTAATGTCCTATTACCCCTAGATGGGGCAGAGGGCGTCCACATATGTCCTCCATCGCGATCGGTCTTGAGCTTGACACTTCACCTCGCTGCATTTCATTCCGATGCTCGTCGCTTCTGCCAACACGGTGCGACGCCAGGTTTGACGGGAACGGCCACGCTTTCTATTCGCTTGGGGATTCCAGTCCAAAGCTTGCTTGGGTATGTGATCGGGATCCCTTCGGAGCGTGTGGCCAATCCATCTCTACTTGTGAAGCTTGATCTGGCGGTCGATCGGGCTCTCATGGCATTTCTCCAACAACTCTACATTGGAGATGGTCTCGGGTCAGTAAGTTCCGAGAATGCGACGAAGACAGCGGTTGACGAAAACTTGTATTTTGCGTGAGATGTCTTTTGTGACCTTCCATGTTTCGCACCCGTAGAGCAGCACAGATTTGATATTGCACCCGAAGATTTTGAGTTTAATCCTACGGGTCAATTTTCGCGATTGCCAAACAGGTCTTAGCTGCGCGAAGGTTGCTTGGGCTTTGGCGATCCGTGAAGCGATGTCCTTTTCACTACCCCCAGTCTCTGACACGACACTCCCAAGGTATGTGGTATATTCGGAAGGAGGGTAGCAGAATAATACAACCAGTATTTCACAAGCTCGTATATTCGACTGGCGCAGCAGTCATTTGCACACGTATATATATATAGATGCCTACCTACTTATTTACTAGTTAACGATATGTAGGTACCCACATAACATTCCTCCACCTTTAATCAGAAGAACTTCCTATAATCTATAGCAGTTCTGGTTCGTTTCGACCGGGTGTCTGACTCCGGGTCGATAGAAGAAACTGCCGAAATCACTTCCTCTTCAACGGAATCTGCGCCGTGATCAAGCACTGATGCAGGCGTTTCTGACTCCACAGCAGCTTCCTCTACAGGAGCACCTTCCACAGAGACTTCGGATAGCTGCTGCCCTGTATTCGTCGAGCTTGAGGGTATTATGAATGCGGGGACGATCTCCTCGCCTGCCCCATCTTCACTCCCTCTATATTTAAGCAACTGATTAATGTGCCTCTTTAATGTATCTTCTGATGCACTCAGTTTCACCATGTACACAGCTTTTCCAATTTTTTTAATAATTATGCCCCGTGACCAATATTGTTTGTGCTGACTATACATTTTTACCAAGACTTGGTCACCCACATTGAATAAAAGTTTACGGTTGCCCCGATAATTATCAACCTGCGAACATTGTTTTCCTTTTACCACTGTGTCGAGTGCAGCGTCGGATGGCGTTGTGGTGGTTGGTGTCAGGAGATCTAATCTACATCTCAAATTATGACCGAACAAAACTTCAGCCGGAGATCTGTTTGTGGTCGAATGTTTGGAATTCCTGTACCTCAGTAGGAATTCTGATATTTTAACATTCAAATCTCTTAAACTTGTACCTGATATTAAGTAAGATTTAATTGCCTTTTTAATGATTTTAACATAACTCTCCGCTTGTCCATTGCTAGCCGGATTATATGTTGGTGAAGTTATATGAGTGATGTTGTTTCAGTACAGAATTGTTTAAATTCGTGCGAGACAAAAGAAGAGCCGTTATCCGAGCAAATCGTATGAAATAAACCAAATCGTGACATTACTTCGCATAGTTTTTCAATAACCACTCGCGATGTGAACCCCGATGAAACATCGAAACACTCTACCCATTTCGAATATGCATCTACGATTATTAAAAATGTTTTGCCGCTAATCGGTCCTAAAAAGTCTATGTGTACACGGTGCCACGGCTGGGCCGGGAACGGCCACGGAGTGAGAGGGTAGCGTGGGGGCGCGGCGCGCTGTGACGCACACACGGCGCAAGCACCGATGTGATGTTCGATAGCCACAGACATACCCGGCCACCAAAACCTATTGCGTGCCTCTTCTTTCACTTTTGTGATTCCTAAGTGCCCTGAGTGTAGCTCGTTTAACACTTTATGTCGCAGACTTTTAGGAATCACTAACCTGTGACCTCTCATCAGACAACAATTTTCAACTGATAGTTCTAACCGATGGCTATAATAATGCTTCATTAATGGTTCACTAATCTTACTCGGCCAACCATTTGACAAATAATCGATAACGGTTTTGATAACATTATCATTTTTTACCGCATCTTGGATATCTGTCAATGACAAAAATCTCTCACCTTCGTAAACAAAACGTACATAACTAGATTTATCTATTGGTGACTCATCACGCTCGCGCTCTGAGCGTGTGACGTTCGTTTTTAAATAGTCGGGTACTGATCGACTTAAGAAATCTGCACAATTATGAGTACTGCTTACATATTCTATTTTATAATTATATGCAGATAGAAAAATAGCATAACGCTGTAACCGATTAGCTGATATCTCAGGCATGCCCTTTTCTGGATTAAAAATTGAAACCAATGGTTTATGATCTGTTCTTAAAATGAAGGGTTTAGTTCTTCCATATAAATATTGGTGAAATTTTCTTATCCCGAAAATTATTGCAGTTGCTTCCTTTTGGATTTGGCTATAGCGTTTTTCTGCTGCATTTAGAGACCGAGAAATGTAGGAGATAGGTTTTTCTACACCACCTTCTACCTGTGATAACACGGCGCCTAACCCGCTCGGTGACGCATCAACCGTAACTATTAGCAAAGCTTCTGGATTGAAATGTGCTAAAGTGGTATCAGAAACTAATGCACGTTTTATATTTGAGACTGATTCGTCATGTCTCTCAGTCCATGACCAAGGCTCATTTTTTTTTAGTAATTCATGCAGTGGACTTAAAATCGATGATGCGTTCTTAATAACATTTCGGTAATAGTTTACCATGCCTAGAAATGATTTTAATTCTGTTGTATTGGTAGGTACCCGACTTTGCAAAATAGCTTTAATTTTTTCCGGTGATTTATGTAATCCATTACGGTCGATAATAAAACCCAAATAGGTTACGGATTCCTGAAAGAAGGTACATTTATCTATATTTAAAACTAAGCCAGCTTCCTGTAACCTACGGAAGACTTCATTCAACCTAGTCATCATCTGATCTTTGTCCTCTCCACATACTAAAATATCGTCGAGAAATAAAAGAGTACCATTTAACCCTGATAGCAGCGCTTCCATGTTTCGCTGAAAAATGGCCGGTGCACTAGCTAGACCAAAGACTAATCGAGTATACTTATACAAGCCTTTATGCGTGTTTATACAAGTGAGCATCTGTGATTTTTCATTTAGACACAATTGATTGTACGCATGCGAAAGATCTAATTTACTAAAGTACTTGCCGCCATGTAGTTTTGAAAACAGCTCGTCATACCTAGGTAGTGGGTATTTATCGACCAGTAACTGTTTATTGATAGTCACGGAGTAGTCGGCACAGAGACGTATAGATCCGTCTCGTTTTAGAACTGGTACAACTGGACTGGCATACTCCGCGTACTTTACGGGTACTAATACACCTAAACCTACAAGACGATTAAGTTCCTTCTCCACATTTTCCCGTAGTGCAAAAGGTAAAGGTCTCGCTTTGAAAAAGATCGGTTTAGCGTCTGGTTTTAAAGCTAAATCTACCTTCACGCCTTTAAAACAACCTAATTTATTTCCAAATAATAGTGGATATTTGGCAGAACTACCCGATAAATAGTCGTTACAGTTATTAACGGAACATATTTGCAAGTTAAATCGTGAAAAAAAATCCCTGCCTAACAAGGGAGGCCCTCCATTCCGTACGACGTAGACACTTATTGTGAACGAGTTATTATTATACGTAAACAATAGTTTTATTTTACCCACAATATGCAATTTATCGCCGTTGTAACTATGCAAAATAACATCACTGGCTTCTAACGTTATGGTTTTAAAGTTTTTAAGATACGTTTGCTCAGAAATAACGGTCACTGATGAACCCGTATCTATTTCAAAAGTTAATTCAATTCCATTGACACAAACAGATTCCCGCATTGGTTCACCGCGAATGGATCGAATATTACAGCAAACGTGTTTACCATCATCGCTAGAATCCTCACAGCACTCGACATAGTGTTGCTTATTCACATTTTGTTTACACATTCGTTTAAGATGGCCTTGAACGCCGCATTTTTTGCACTTATACCGCACGACACGACATGACGATGCCTGATGGCCTGTGTAGCCGCAGGCGGTACACCCACCGCCAAGGCTGCCGTCATGAGCGCGCTCAGCGCTAGCCACGGGTGACGCCGCTCCATGCCTGCGCCACGGCGCGGTGCTCCCGCGCGCTGCGCCTGGCTGTGCTGCCGTCTCCATCTTCATCACCTGAAGTGGTGTACCCGCCTCTGCTTGCCGTGACGTTTCTCGTGCCCCCATGCGAGCACTACGTATGCCTTCAGCTGCTTCCAAGGCCTTGCTCAGAGTCAACTCCGACACCGCCTTGGTGAATAGTTTTTCTCTTTCCGGTCCTGGTGCCATGCCCAGCACGAATCGATCGCGAAGCTGTTCATCTAGGTTTTTCGCCACGAATCTGCAGTGCATTGCCAAACCACGTACTCGTGCTGCCCACTCTGGTAGCCCTTCGCCGATTTGTTGCATGGCACTGTGGAATTTGTACCTTTCCGCGAATGTGCATTTCTTTAGTGTGAAGTGTCCATCCAACAACTCCACCACTTCGTCATAGTTTAATGTACCAGCTTGCCGCGGTAAAGCTAAGTCGCGTATCAACTTGTAGCTTGCTTCCGAGCAGTTACTTAGTAGAATAGCTCGTCGTTTGCAACCGGCTTTATCTGCATCTACCCCAATTCTGTTTGCCAGAAACCGCTGCTCGAGTCTTTCCTTGTATAGCTGCCACTCTTGATTTTCGTGGTTGAACACTGTCAAGGTGCCGACTGAAGTGAATACTCTTGCCATTTTCAAAATAAGGTACGCGTGTCTCGTACTTTTTCCTCGTCGCCAACTGTTATATTCGGAAGGTACCCCCCTTGCTTGCAGAATAATACAACCAGTATTTCACAAGCTCGTATATTCGACTGGCGCAGCAGTCATTTGCACACGTATATATATATAGATGCCTACCTACTTATTTACTAGTTAACGATATGTAGGTACCCACATAACAGTATGTAAATTTGTGGTCGCGTTCCATTACCTCTGTGCCAATCACGAGGTTCTTACAGTACTCACGATCAATTCAGTCAAACATGGTCATAAATGGAGACCCAATGCCATCATTGCTACAGCTTTTAGATAGACCTGAAAAGGCTTAGACTATCTTACTTAATATTATAAATGTGAAAGTTTGGATGGATGTATGTTTGTTACTCAATCACGCCAGAATGGCAGAACGGATCTGGATGAAACTTGGCAAAGAGATAGATTATAGTCTGGAATAGCAAATTGGTTACTTTTTATTCCAGTATAATGTTACTTTGGGATGATAAAACACTTATCACGCGGGCGAAGCCGCTGGCAGAAGTTGGTTAACAATAATTTCACGACTAAAGTTTCACACCGCGCCTTCAGTACCCAAACCTTTAGGCTAGCTGAGGCATATCCTAGGTACCCACAATTCGATAATTCACTGGATATATCCAACTTCAAAAATAATTACAAACAAATAGGTGAGTATGCGAAATGAAAGGCCTATATAGAAGTGGACAGCGGAAAGGTATTGGTAGTATCGATTGTGAGGTATGTTACGGCTTTTGCAAGCCTTTTTCAAATAATGTACTACTTGTGTCGTTACGAACCGTACACGAGCACAATCAATTAAAAACAAAACTCAAACAAATTGGCGGTAAGAAACATTTATTTACGAAAGCCAACACGGTACATAAACCAAATAAAGTTAAAAAAAATTAAAAAAGCAATACATTAAAGAAGATATCCATGTGTACAAATAATTCGCTTCCATAGCACCCATAAGCACTCGAAGCAACCATTAAATTCCTACCCTAAATTAAAATACCTCAACCCAACATCTGTGCACATGTATAACAGAATGTCGTCTTCGAATTCAATAGCAATTTATATGTAATTTTATTAAAAATGGTTTTATGTTTAATTAAAATAATAAACTAATTATAAATAGTCAGCGAACCATTTGATTTCCTGAACGAGAGGAAGCTATTTTAAGACGTAAAATAAACGTTTTAAAACACACAATTCGAAAACACATCAAGCCTTTATTGGCCTATAAAATAATGTTTAGGTTTGTGGGTGCCCGTTGTTTGATACGGTACGTCCTTGGTCAAAAGTTTGATTTTCAATGTGAGATAAAATATTTAAGCCAAAAATTTGTAATGTTAATTCATCTATCTTAACAGACTGGCTGTATAAGAATAGAAACATACAGAGGTATCCAAAAATATGTAATCATCAAGGTAAAATGTCCAAGGTGCGTTTCTTCTCCTTTTCGTGCCGTTTAATTACTGACTCAATTTTTAAACGGCCAGTATTTGGTTTATTATACAGTGGACAGCTCTGATTGGCTTTTTGAGGAGGTGTTTGAGCATGATGATAGTAAGTGTAGGTAACGCATATCATCTAAACTGGTACTGTTCTTTGGATGGATCTAGGATACCTTATTTAGGCGCACATCATCATCATCATTATTTCAGCTGAAAGACATCCACTGCTGGACATAGGCCTCCCCCAGGCGTCGCCACATTGACCAATCCCGTGCGTCTAGCATCCAACGTTATGCCCGCAACCTTAACCAGGTCATCGGTCCACCTAGTGGGAGGGCTTCCAACGCATCGTCTTCCAGTTTGCGGTCGCCATTCCTTTTCGGCCCTATCAGACATGCGCTCTGCAAGCAATGTGGCCTGCCCACTGCCACTTAAGTTTCAAAATTCTTCGGGCTATGTCGGTAACTTTGGTTCTCCTCTCTCCTCATTTCTGAAGCGATCACGCAAGGAAACTCTGAGCATAGCCGTCTCCATTGCACTTTGTGTGACTTGGCGTTTTCTGATGAGGTCCATTGTAAGCGACGACGTCTCGTCACATAGGTAATCACTGGCAACACATACTGGTCATAGACTTTTGTCTTAAGACACTGCGGTAAATTGGATGAGAAGATACCGCGCAACTGCCCGAACGCCGCTCAGACGGGTTGACCTCTTTCTCGATTTAACTACCTAACTGGATCATTTGTCCCAGGTAGACATAATCGTCTACAACTTCAAGTGTAGAGTCTCCAATCTTGATAGGAGTGGTTGCACTGGTCGTAGGTATTTGTACAATTAGGAAACACCACTGGCTATTTATGAATTTTTCCTGAATATTAATTATAATACAATATAATAGAGGATTATCTTAAAGGAGTTTGGAAAACATACCTTGAATTAACTCTTGAAATTCAAAATCAAATCCCATTTTAACTGTGAAGGCTCGAGCAAATATTGCCGAATTTTGTCAAATTACATGAAATAAATTCCGGTGATAAATTCTCGAGTAAACAAATATTAAGATGAGATACCTTGATTGCCCGTTTGATGTTTTAACACTTATTAAAAGTCAACAAAATTAGTACGATAGTGAACTCTCTTGTAAGTAATTAAATGATACAAGATTAATTTGATATTTTTTTAAATACCAGTTGTTCGATTCATAAAACTAATATGAATGAAGAATCAATCATTAAAGAGGAAAAAATCTACATTTTTATGTTTGTAAAAAAATCTCTGGAAGTGATCTCAGATGATCATAAGCTCTTAGCAAGGTTGAGTGTGCGTAAGGGTTAGATGTATATGACTTGTATACACCTGTCCCTTTGTTACTGTCAAACTATGATAGTTTTGACACGTCAGGGTACGGAGTCTGATTAAGATTATCAAAAGTTTTTCACTGTTAGAAATACACACTGTAAATGAGTGCCTTATGCTACTTTTTGTTACGAAAAAAAACAAAAGCCTGCCTGCTTAAGAAGCGAACTGTAAAGCTGTAAACAAAGAAAAATCATGTGCAGTCGGAGGATGTGGAGGTCAGCCAGTTTGCGAATATGTATCCTCCGACTGCACAGCATGATTTTTTCATGTTTACAGCTTTTTAGTTCGCTTCTTAATTAGGCGGGTTTTTGAATTTTCATTTCTTTTTTTTTTGATTTACAACTTTTAGCTATCACTTTTTTTTTCGGATGCCTTTTAAACATATAAGTGTTTTATATTTTTATAATCACCTCTAAAAACCCTTCATTTTGATATCCCACTCGGCGGGTCTGGAAGAAAAAAATTGCAAACACAATTTCAATTTCAAATTGCATACAATTAAGATACGCGCGAAAAACATAACCGAAAGGGTTGCAGCCAAGTAATAAAAATAAACAGTTGGATGGGCTTTAAAAGCAATTCTTAGCTTTAAATTATATAAACACGTGGAACCTTGAAAGAGTGTTGGCCTAATGCTGCTTGAGCAAACTGACACACAGGTTGGATGGAAAGAAGTATGTGACGTATTTTGTGCTTCGGTTGGTGTACGGCGTTACAATTCAAAGCGGGGATAAATACAGAAATATTGGAATGGTGTGGCCGCCATATTATCTTACGAATCAATGTATTTTATTCTTATAAATTTACCAATCGAAAGAGGGGCATTTCAGGAGTTTATCTTTAGATGTTAGAACTGCCACCGAAAGTTTTAATGACGTTTTAGAAGGCATTGTCAAAGTGTGTCGCAATGCCCTGTTGCAAGCTTAATCATGTTAAAAGCTATTGACAAAACCAGTGTATAAAAATATCCGTAGAACAATCTGCTGCGTCGAAGCTTGCTCGCCATAACAGGCTGAACATAAACTTTTTTGTTTCCACCACAATGGATGCTCTATCCACTTTGTTATGTACTTAATAGGTATATGGAATTGTGTCTAAATATTAGCAGAATATTTTTTTATGGTATCTACTTTTGCTTAATTACCCGACTACGGCGAAGGGGAGGGTTATGTTTTTGACCGGTATGTGTGTATGTATGTTCATCTGTTCCCACATAACTTCTAATCTACTTAGCATAATTTGACAAATGAGGTGTTGTTGAAAGCGTCTTGTTAGTCTGCTAGTTATAGGCTATGTGGCGTCTTATTAAATTTAATATGGCGCCACGCCGCCGTCAGGGGGCACGAAATCAAGAACAAAAAAAAACAGCCCGCCTCATCATGTGTGGTATCATTGAACAGGGATTAAAAAATATAGGTAGGGTTCCGTACATCATATTTTTGTCAAGCGTACCGTTTGTGAGATATATCCCGACAAAGTCATGAAAACGATTTTTTCACCCGACTACGGAGTCGCAAAGTGTTTGTTGATCGGTTTGTATGTATACATTTATTACCTCAGGCTCTGTAAAAATCCTATATTATTTGATTTAAAAAATAAGTTCAAAAACTAAAACCCGACTACTGAAAAATCACGCTCTCAAAAGTATGAAACGTGAAAATATTCCCGTAAATTTACCGTGATCATAATATGCTACTTTGCAGAATGTATTGTTTTGTTACGGTAGGTGGCATACGACCACGGTAAATTTACGGGAATATTTTCTTGTTACATACTTTTTAGAGCGTAATTTTTCAGTAGTCGGGTTTTAGTTTTTGAACTTATTTTTTTTAAAGTCAAATTTCGTAATTAAAATTCAATTTCAAATTCATTTATTACACATACACAGTTATGACAGATTACAATAACGTAGTAAGTTAATAAACCTAACAATTAACCAAATGGTTACCAATGGATCCCAAACTAGGCACAACCTATATCTTGGTGACCCAGAAAGTAATGTTTTGGTCTAAATCCTTGTTGTTTTAGAGGTCGCAAGCAGCGCTACAATTGAGCATGAGGTTCTAGGGTCGATTCTCGGGTCATGCAAAGTATTATAAGGATTTTCCATTTGGGATTTCTCATAAGCAGTCTAGAGTCGGAGTTTTTGTGCCAACAAAACATTGTGGTTGATGGCAACAGGGTCGCCCCTTTTTATATGCGAGCTAATCGTCTCAGGTGAAATGTAACTGGGCACTAAAGGTACACTTCTGCCTAACCTACTGTAATACAAGCGTGATATTCACATATCACGTCTGCTTAGCGACCATATGTCACTGCAGGGACCAGCAGAATATCAGCGTTAGGTATATTTGCCTGACACGTGCTGACCTGGACTCCCATTTGGTGCAACCTTGAGACGCACACCGCACTGTGTTTTAATTGTTATACCTAAATGTTACTGTGGTCACTTTTACTTTTATTTCTGTAAGTATGGTTTCTTTTTTCAGCACTTGGCACCTTGTTTTTAAACCTACACGCAAATTGAAATAATTTAATTAGGATTTTGTGTGTTGTGCTGTGTCTTTTGTGTGCATTCAATAAATTATTTATCTATCTATATTATTTTGAAGTAATCCCAAAACCCTAACAGGACCTTCAGCCACATTTACAACCTTACTTTTACAAGAACAGCTGATTTTGTTTCGTGACTTCAGGGTTTGTCCGATGATATAAGTTGTTAAAACTAAATCTTTATATGAATAAATTTATATTTTAGAACTGAGCTCGAACCCGAAGAGGTACATCAGCCTTAGAGTACTTAAATTTAAAACTCATCCAAGCATGGAATATTTTAAGACAGACTCTACAAAAACAATGGACACAAACGAAGAAGCCACCAAAATTCTCCGTATAACCCAGCAAATGTTATAAAAATAAAAACTTGGTAAACAAAAAACCATAAAAGTAGCAAATTATTTTATCGCCTGAAACGGTTTTTCACACGTTCTCACTCTATTTACATGATAAAGAAGGTTTTTCCAACATTTTTCCTAAAGATCGGAGGCACTTTGTATTCGGTCCTGGCCACAATGAAAACATATATTTATAGTGAGGGTGGGAAAAAATTTAGGAAGAATTCGTGCGTTGCTATTTCTGGTCAAAAGGCTATTGCGGTGACTTTTCGAATTTTCTAACAAGGTTACTATTTCGGTTTAATAAAAGTCGATTATCTACAAGTAGAGTACCTACTTATTTTGTGTTAGTTATAGTTAAGACTGAATCTTACGTATTCCTGTGTTCAGCGAGGGATTCAAACCATCTTAAGACGAAGAAGCGTTTAAGGCTTCCGTAGAAAGGCGCGACGCGACAATGCAACAACGATGCAAAGTGCGACTTTTTATTTTGATAGAAACTGAAAAAATCTTAAATTGCTCCTCGGGAAAAACAACCGTTTTCTGCGTTGTCCCTCTGTAGCTTCGGATGGGAAAAACTTAAAGATTATTTTGTAGTTACAAATTTTATTTCAAATTGACCAATTTAAATTTTGATTTCTAATAAAATTACAAAGCGTTGCGCTTCGTTTTGGGACTGTCGCTTTGTATGCAGATATGCATCTGTGAGTGCCTTTATCCCAAAGAATTTAAAGTACTCTTTTACAAATCTAATATAATACAGAGAAATTCGATTTTCGAATATCTAAATGTTTTTGGTGAGCTCCAAACTTTAATCACGCTGCGGCCGGCATTGTGATTTAAATTTGGAACTCCGTGTCTGTATATTTTTAAACATGATTAAGTCATGTGTACCACCGCCAACGTTCAGCGACCAGCGAGTTAGAGCTAGAATCAAAATACGAGTTGGCGGGCAACGAGAAGCGGGTGTGTAGTTCCGATAGTTTTACCGCTCGGCTATGAGCGAGTGTTTTTGTGCGACGGGCAATTACTCACACCACTCGCTCGGTTGGTCAGCAGTGGCATTGGTTGGTATCTCGGCGTGAGTTCTGACCGCCAAGCAAGCATAGCCGAGCGTGTATTATCTTTGATAGCTCTTGTCACTGCGACAAACTTGTGGTGTGAGCGCCGGCAGTGTGAACAGCCAGCAATCAATTAATAATATAATGTGTCTCTTTTATTGACACGAGATCTGTATCTTTTGTTCGTTTCTTCAGTGAGAAAATAGTCGTAAGCCAATCGCTTCGTCGACGGCGGATTTGACAAGTTCCATAAATACGCATAATTTTCAGCTGAATGCCTACTTCCCGTAGGACATTAGTTTAAAGTCAACTGCGGAAAATAGATAGCCTGGGCTGCGAGAGTTATGGCCTGCGAGCTGTTAACTATTTTGTTCGTTACTGCTGTTAAAGATGGCTACGGTATCTTGTGTTATACAAACACTTATTAATTTATGTTTATTTAATTATTTTAACAGCTGCATTAGCATGTTGTTGATCATATTTATAATGAGCAAACAACAATAAATTGTAGAGGAAAAGCCGAAATGTTCACCATGCCTTTTTAGGTTTTCGTATCCAAAGGGTAAAAACGGGACCTTATTACTGAGACTCCACGGTCCGTCTGTATGTGTGTCACCAGGCTGTATCTCATGAACCGTGATAGCTAGTCAGTTGAAATTTTACCAGATGATGTGTTTCTTTTGCCGCTATAACAACAAATACTAAACAGAATAAAATAAATATTTAAGTGGGGCTCCCTAACAACAAACGTGTTTTTTTTTTCGTTTTTTTGCGGTAATTGGTACGGAACCCTTCGTCCGCGAGTCTGCCTCGCACTTGGCCGGTTTTTTTTAAAATAAATATATCTTTTTTCAAAAAATTTATCCTTAATATATTATCTTTTAATTTTAAGGATATAAATTGCTGTCGGTATGATGGGCTAGACATGATGTTATATTATTTGTACTACTACACTTTTAATAGAAACGGGGTGTCGGTCTATGGCTTGTGCGAACCATTGTTCACTAATTTGGTCTAGTAGTCTAGTGTAGCATCTTCTGTGTGGTCTACCGCGAAGTAGTTATTTCTGGGGAGGTGCGTCGGTGATGGGGGGTACACCCCAGAGGAGAGTCCGGTGACGGACAGTCGTGGCGGGTTCGCGGTGATTGCTAACGCGTGTCCGTGTTCCCGCCATAAGCGGCACAGGAGGACACCGTGGAGTTTTAGTGGGTTGGAGTCCCACATGACTGCACTAGCTCCCCGTGGAAGCGCTATGTGCATGAGCATTTCTCAAAGCTATAAAAAAATAAGTAACTACATATTGGTTATTTTGGCCTTTAACTAGAACCATTGGAACACACTGCTCTGGGTCTAAACATTTTTACAATACTCGTTCTAATTTCGTGTACCTCAAACCGAAAAAAGTGGAGAATGTAATAACGTAATGTAATCGGATGTCCTTTTGTTCAAAAAGTCAAAGTAAATGACTTAACCAATTTCCCTTTTGAAGTGAAAAATCAGGTATTTTAATAGTACACAACAGAGCACCGAGACGTGTCAGCGGCCACTATAAGAGACAGCATTGTCAAAAATAAACATACAAAACAAGGTGCCAGTGAAAAAATTAACATAAATTGACGGCCTATGACAATTTTGGCAATGGTTATGAAGCCGAAATTTGTGCTCAGTGGACATTGCGCGGGCATGAATATCTACTTTCTGCTAATGTTATATATTTGAAAACTGTATGGTTGTTAATCAGTCACGCCTCAAAGGCTGAAAACTCATAAGTCATTTATTCAAATTAGGCTGAGAGCCAGCCCTTTAGGAACGTCAAAGTTTTACACAAACATAGTCCTCCAAAACGCCCGCCCAACTCACTTCCTAGTATTTTTTCATGCGTATCGGAAAGCCAACTATAGGGTATGTCAAAATTTTGACAATAACTATACCTGCCTACCCTACTTGACTTACTACATACCCTACCTAACCACAATTTTTTTTCTAGTGACATTCTTCTACGGAGAATCTTATAACACCATCTATCGAATATGGAGTTCAACTGTCCGATTATCTGAATTGCGTGTGTTGTGATATTTTACTTCTTGAATACTTTAAATTCATCTTACTTTTGATATAGTAACGACTTTCTCTACAGATTTATTATATTATGTACCTATTGATGATTGATGAAAGTGGGCACATTGACAGATCGTGTCTTGGCATCCTGGAAGTACATTGGCTTGGGACAATTTCGAACATCCACGCGAGCAAAGCCGCTGGCAAAAACATATATAATATTTCCTCCTTGGTTCCGTACTCTATGCCTTACCCAAACCAAATACCGATACGGTAGTACGATAACTACCCTCACAAACCGACTGCGTACAGCACAAAAGCTTTCCCCTTTACCTCGCAGATTCAATGCCTTTCAGATTCCCTAATCATAATGCCAAACGAACTCGAGGCAAAAACCCGAAAAAATAAACCCCTGAATGTCGTTTGTTCACTCAGTTATCTTCGGACCTTTTAGGCTTTTGTAGGCTTTGCTAGACTTTGTTGACTTACAGGCTATTTCATATTTAGCTGAAAATAGAATGCCTGAAAATAAGTTAGAAAATATAAAATGAATAAAATAATGTAACGTTTGTTTAAAACAATTACATAAGCCCGGTGGCATTGGGGGTTTTGTGTTGATTTAAATTCTATACAAGTATACAGACAACGATGATGAATATATTCTTTAAAAAATTGGTGTGGCAGGTGTTCCACAGGATCTAATATCGAACTTGGTAGGATCTGAAGAGCCCGTTGCAACTCAAACTAGGCAGATAAACAAAATCGTTTAGGACCGACCAATAAAAAAAAGACATTTTCAGTCTAAAAGAATAAGAAGGGTCTAAATAACAGCGATTGAGTGAATCGCATGTCATATTGGCTGACTTCCTCGTCAGCCAATATAAACCCGTAAAGAATGTTGCTTTACCTAGCCAGTTCAGATTGTCTTACTTACACCTGTAACATTACCAATTCACGGTCTCCACTCAACAACACGTCAACCCCAAAGGTCATCGGTTCTACAGCAAAAATGGCCGGCCTATTATCACTTCAATATATATAAATATAGATTGCTTATTACTTGGACTATTGTATATATATAGCTTGTTAATACTGTAAGCTAAATCAACTACTCTTTCATTATGTTCTAGTTCTCACTCATAATGATTGTGAAATTAAGTAACAAGGCTTTTTTTGTTCGCCTATGATGTCTCATTGCTGGACAAAGCCAGTTTTTTTTTCTTTTCAGTCATACATCAAATTTGATGCAAGCATCATCGGACTAGAAGACGTACGGCGTACTGCAAGCGTCATCGGTACGTGAAATACTTGTATTATGCGTACAGCTAAAGAGTGGCATTCCCTGTCGGATTCTGTATTTCCTGATAGCTACAACCTGGGAGTCTTTAAGCTAAGAGAGAATAGGCAAGCGTGCTTCATTGTCGACCACATCATCGTTCACCATCAGGTGAGATGCGCAAGCCTATCAAAAATAATATAAGGTTAAAAATGTATTCGCTTTACCTTGCTAGAAGTTCTACGTTTTCAGATTTGCGGACTCCACCCAAGAACACGCCAACCACGACGGTCATTGCTCTTCAGTTAATATGGTCAGCCCATTACCACTTCAGCTTGCTTATTCTGAGTTGGTTGGTTCGTTGCTATTTCATCTTGCGAATTCTGCATAAGTCAACAGCTCATTAATTATCTTCAGTTCTCACTCATACGTTTGTGAATAGAGATATATTTTGGTCGTCTATGTTGTCCCACTGCTGGATCACACATGACATAGATGATGGACACCTCTGATCAAACATGGTGTGAGCTTATGAAGTCTTTGCTCCATCTCTTGTCCTACCCTCTGAACCCCAAATAATCCTGATCTATGCGCTAACATCGACGATACCGTGGCAGTGGCTAACTTTTGGGCCAAACAAATATGAACGACTCTCGTGCCAGCGTCTCGAAGAAGAAGAAGACCAGAATTCTACTTTGTCTTTGCTGTTTTGCGGACGCCGTTCAAGGATACCTCTTAACTGGTCATTGCTCCTCCAGTTAATATGGTCAGCCCATTGCCACTTCAGCCTGTAGACTCAGTTAGTTATTTCAACAGCTCTGTAATTATCTCCCACTTCTCATTTATCACGTTTACTGCCTCACAAAAACTCGTTAAAAATCGGTATTCTTTCTTTTCAGCTTTCAAAAACAAAAGTGGTTGGAGCAAAAAGTTCGGTAATTAAGTTTTGCGGACGTGATCTGGTTACGTGAGGGTACTATTCAATTTTAGACGGAATTGAGGCACGCAACGCGAGTGGTTTTGCCTGAACAGATGTGTTGGGGCTCTGAAGTTTGAGTGTGAGAACGGAGTTGATAATTGGGGGCACCATTTTTTTATTGGGAATGGAGAATAACAAGCTCACAAATTAACTAAGATTAAGATGAAGGGAAATGTGGTCAAAGAAGTGAAATTTTTTCTTACTTATTGTTCTTAATAAAATTTTCACCCGCCTAGACATGTTGAGAATAATGTTATTCATTGTCTCTTGTGGTAGTTTTCATCAAGCCTATACAATGGCGCTTCGCAGTATACCCACATTGACAGGTGTAGGAAGTATGAATTTTGCTCTTCGTTTTAGCAGTTCCCAGACGTGTTCTATCGCATGCATGTCTGGTGATCTCGCCGGCGCCGCCAAAACTGCGATATTGACATTATTAAGATAGGCTGGATTTGAACAAGTGATATGCAGCCGAGGATTTTCCTAGATCAAAACGAAGTAACCACTGATGAAGGGGCAAATGATACCGCGTTTTATTCTTAAATAACACACTTCTATAGCGATGTATAATAAGATTCCCTCCATCGATCATAATCAAGTCCGTACGAGCTCCCAAACATTTCCTACCTGAATCCAATATTGTTCTTCTGACATATGCCATTGTAGCTTAAAATAATACAGATTATGTTGTTCTTGTTCATGACACATTCATTGCCGTCTGTCGATTCGATTTAAATTAATTCCACACTTATCACTGAACAATATTTTACTCCATTAGTCGATGTACTAAAGTTGATATTCCCGGGCAAACATTGTTCTGTTTCAAAGGTGACGTGCCTCAATTTTTGGACCTTCGGCGGAGACGAACTGCACATCATTCTGTAGGTTTGATCATTTCTTCTCATCTCAAGTGCCCTGGGCCTCTCAGTTTGGGTAAAGTTGGGCACAATGATATCCTAAACTTCGAAAAAGATCTAATCATTAAAAATGAAACAAATTACTCAGGTTGTTAATGAAAAATTTACAAAATTTTAAATCAAAACCATGAAGTGGCAATAAGCAAAATTCTCTCAAAATGATGAAAGTTCGAATAAAGTAAAAAAAATAGCTTGAAAAGTGAAGTTCAATTGTTTTATCAATTAGGAATAATTGATTTTATTATAAAACAAAAGAAAAAAAAAGGTAAAAAAAGGTTTTGCGATATTTTTTTCTTATTCCGCTAATTTTGCCAGTGTGTGTATATGTTTATGAATCATGTAAAAATATACAAAAATAAAATCATAAAATCCTAAATAATAATGATTTCTAAATTAAT
Organism: Orthosia cruda; assembly: GCA_964057195.1. Taxonomy (NCBI): domain Eukaryota; kingdom Metazoa; phylum Arthropoda; class Insecta; order Lepidoptera; family Noctuidae; genus Orthosia; species Orthosia cruda. Next base: position 29,842,376 of record OZ059827.1, read on the forward strand.
AATGTTTAAGCTCGATTAACGCATTGGAGTGGCCGGAGTAGCGCGGTAGAGTCTATTTTGTGTTAGTGCAGAAGTATTTTCGATCTTTTGTAATCTAAAGTCAAATTAGATTCGATAGACAAGCAATATACTTATTTTCTTTTGTCGATATCCATCTTTAAAGTCAATATTCGACCCGACAAATCCAAAAATTCAAATTCCGAAAGAGAAATTAACAAGGAGCGTGCGCGCAAGGATCCAGGAACGAACCATACCAGTCCCCGTGGCTCTAACGCACGCTCTTATGGGCTTTTACGCAATTGGCACCCGCGGTGGTACTCAAATAGATAATATTGTTTATGATAATATAGTTGGAATTTATAACTCCTTCAGTTACCAGTTAGTCCTTCTTTAGTTTAAGTCAAGAGTGAATAGGTTACTTCTAGGCAAGCGTGCTTCACCGTAAACCACATCATCGCTTACCATCAGGCGATATAGGGCCCGTTTTTAGACGTTGTGTGCCGCTGTAACTGTTTTAATGTTCATGTAACAACAACAAACCCTTCTTCTTAGTCCGCATTATTATGAAACTTCGGAACCCTATTACTGCGCGTGGCCCGACACGCACTTGTCCGGTTTTTTTTTTGTTAATTTTCTTTATGTACACTTAAATTAACTTTGTCAAGTAGAGCAACACAACATAAAATTAAACATGGTGGATTAGATCAGCAGTATGCAAAAAATATCATTTTGACAATGACATTTGATTGACGTATCATCGTAATAGCTGCGTTAAAAAAACAACACGAATTCAATTGCAATTGCAATCAAAGAAGCAATCAAACAATGTCCGTAGTAGTAAACTGGGTTGCAAAACTAAAACAATCACTAAAAACTCCGAAACATATCCAATTCAAAGTCAAACCAAAGAGACTTAAAGATGTCAATTCTTAAAACATATCAAGAGCTCCTGTCATGGCAGCCTTAAAAATAGGGCTAGCTTATTAAAAAACTTTTCAAATGTTATCTTCCATCATTTTTGTACGCCTGTACCCTCCTCCAAATTTTTTTTTTTGTATTTTTATGGAATGCAACTATTTTTTTGTCCTGTTTATCTATGTAGTGTACATAGTGATGGCCAAAAATCAAACATCTCCTTTTCTTCGAAAATACTTGCGCGATATCGCCTGTCGACGCAATTACAATTGCATCTCACCATTAGGAATGTCCCTTAGTAACAATTGAATTAGAAACAATACCGAATGATGATTTTTTAAATTTAAAATTGTATGCATATAATTAAGCTAGCAAATCGCTTTCTTCGTAGCCCCACACACAATCAGATAACGGTACAGCGTACATGTGAGGTTGTAACGTTGAGTTAGAGAACGTAGGCTTTTACGGCAGTTTGTACGAATTAAATGATACAAGTTACGTAGTTATTACGTTATGTTACATCTGTGAAACAGAAGTTATTGTTACATATTTATCAGTGTATCTTTTGTATTGTGATTCGTTTTTTAACCGACTTCATAACGAAGGAGGTTCTCAATTCGATTGTTTTTTTATGTATTGGTGAATCGATCTTGATGTTTTTTTTTTATTTGAAGGCTGGTCCTTTTCATGTGGTGCCAATTAAATTTGATTAAGATCTGACGAGGAGAATTTGAGTTATCCTTACTAGTGAAATATAAAAAAGAAAGAAAATTCGATTGCAAACATAAAAAAATAGGTAACAAAGAAACCGACTTCCGAAAAGAAAGTTATTTTTCGCTTCGTAGTGTTTTGGAAGTCGGTTTAATTTATTTGCTAAAAAATAAAATTTAGTTTTGAGTTAGATCCTGTCTTCTTCTTTTCGTGTGAGGATGTGGCCACCTCTGATGTCAGAGTTAATTAATTAAGCCGCCTCTGAGAACCCCACAGGCCTCTGACTTGGCTATTTATAAGTTCAGGTTTTCTCGCGATTTTTTCCTTCACCGTTGCGTGGTGTCCAAGATAAACTTGAAAGTACATATGAATTTGAAAAAACCACATTGGTGCTTGCCCGGATTTGAACCCACGACCTCAATTACGAGAGGTGAGGTCTTAATCACTGGGCCACCACGGCATAGTCTGTAATAAGTACAAACTCATTTGCGTAGTTACTTACTTTTCCTTTAATTAATAAAGAATGTTTTATGCCAAGTTACACATATAATCAATCTGTTTATCCTTTTCCCAATTGTGCAATAACTATGAAACTACGAGTATGCGTGATAAACATACATACATACATATTACCAGTAAGCAAGTTGGTAGCGTGGTTACGGCCTAGTTTCCGGAACGAAAATTATCGCATTAGTGTGTCTAATTGTCAAACGTGCGTTAGCTGATGTGATTGATTTAATTAATTATAATTATCAGGAACCAATCACATCACTCGACTTGCGTTCAATTTGTCACGCGTCGATAATATCTTTCTCAAATAGATTCCCGATTACTCAAATAGAACTCACTTCTCCCCGTGCCTTTCTCACAATTTCGTGCGTTGATTCACCGAAGATCAACAGAACTACATAATAACAGGGGCACGGGCAACAGACTGTAGACAGTCAAAAATGTCTTTGCCAAAAGTACACATGCGTCTTACTAAAAAACTCCTCATTCTGAGTAGAAATAACCTAAAAATAATTGTATGTACAATAACGGGCCACACACTTCTAAACAAACATCTATTCAACATAGGCGCACGGACAGCCCACTTTGCAGGGGCTGTTTTAACGCCGAAGAATCAGCCGCCCACGTAAGTCTGGAATGCGAGGCTGTGGCATCTCAACGCGAAGAGGTCCTCGGAACAGTGAGGTCGCTCCGTGAAACTTGTGAAGCTCCCAGGAAGATTCTGTGCTTTTAGACGGAGCTAGGCTGGCTATGCTAGCCAGTGCCCTCACGCACAACGGACCAAATGGGAGTCTAAGTGCGGAAACGGGAGTCTCTTCCACTACCACTACTACTACATTCCCGATTGCGTCATGAGTGCCCGAAGTTCTGTCCAGTGCAGAGAAAATGCGTGTTCGATCAAAATTTGTTGTTGTGAATAGACTACGTTACACATTACATTTATTTCTAACATCCTGCTTCCCGCAACTTCGTCGAACACTAATCCTTATCAAAAATTAGTCAAAGTTACTACTAGCTTCAGCTATCTGCCAGTGAAAGTTCCGTTAAAATCGGTCCAGCCGTTTTGGAGATAAACCCAAACAAACGGAAAGACAAACAAAAATCGCTTTTCTGTTATCATTATTACAATATAGTTTCGTATGAATTCAGTAAAACGCTGCTCATCATCTGCCTAGCCTTTTTCTCAATGATGTTGGGGTCGGCTTCCAGAAAAACAGACTCCGGCAGGACAAAAAAAAAGGGACTTTAATTTTATTTCTTTATATGTATAAAAAAAACAGACACTTAAATTTTAATTACCCGACTGCCGAAGAAGGGTGTTTATCATTGTTCCTATGTGGCGTTCTAGAGACTTCTTACATCAATCGATTCATCTTAACCCTGCGAGTGTCACTGGCTACATTAAAATTGAAAAATAAAAAATGGCTGATTTTGGGCGCCACATTGTGGGACTTAGATATTTTTTTAGACCCTAAAGGACAAGGGGTAAAAACTGTCATAAGTGTCCGGCAATGGATGACGAGATTTTTAAAGTTATCCTGAAGAAAATATAAGAAAATTGAGCTTTAAACTTTAACGAATTTAAAATACTATTTTATACACCCTTACTACCTGTTACCTGCCCAAGTAACCATAAATCAAACTCTATAGTCGCTGGTCGTTCTTACCTGTAGAGTGTGTGTAGGGGACATGCACAGACAAACTTTCAGCTTTTATAATATAAGGAAGGTCTGGCCGTCGTGGGCTCATGGGCTATAACATTATGCTATTAAACAACAGAAAAATACTAGCAAGGTGCCATCCATTTGGTATACTGGTGTCCTGAAATACAGACCTCACGTCTAGTTTAGGCACCAGTGACAGAATAATTATTGCTGTTACGGACCTACTTTGTATTGATACCTCTCTAAATGTAAATGTATCTATATTGTGGTGAGAAATAAATCATTATCTTATCTTATATTATGTACAGTTAAAATTATATCTCCCAAAAACCTAAAAACCTCATTCCTAAAAAAAAAATAACTTAACATATCTCAAACTAGCATTCATAAAAATGATCCTCACCATTTTCTGCCCAACTCCTTTCCCAAGGGACGAGTCTGTGAGCGATCAAAAACCTTAGACTCATGAAGTTACCGTTTGCCCAATTAAGACAATTATGCTGGACCCCAACTTTCCTCTCAAGAGACTGATAATTCTTACTTTTGCACTCTCTTTTAGTTTTGGGGTGAGAATACTATATGAGCGTAAGCGGCTTTGATTTTTAATGATTTTTATCGTGTTCATTCCTCTTTTTTCAAATTGATGGAAACTCCTTAATTAATTTGGGTCCAGTAGGTGGCCACGCCAATTGCAGCAAACAATCATGCTCATATTTGTTAATAAGCGGAGAATTAAGTGTGTCCATATATGACTAATGCGTATTTCTCTAAAGGGTCTGTCAACCTCCACAGGGAATATCTACTGTATAAATAAAGCCTGCGTAACCAATTTATTTTTTTAACTGATTGTAACAAGGACGTATTGCGCAATAGAATAGAAGAAAGATGATGAGAAGTTATCAGCTTTAGCAAAATCATTACTAATTGTTTTTATGCGTTTGCTCTTGAGTTTAGTTTAGGTCGACAGATAGAGTCGACGATGGAGCGAGCTTACCCAGAAGAAGCCTGTTCACTCTATCTTTGAAGAGCTTCGGGTCGAACGCATTCGGAAACACAGACGCAGCTAGTGAGTTCCACTCATTCGCTGTGCACATTATGAAGGATGTTTGGAAGCGCTTGGTGGAATGGCAACAAGGTAAGGATGATAACTTGCTGTGCGTCTAGATGTCCGATGGTAGAAGGGGGCTGTAAGTACAGTCTTTAGATGACCGACAAGCAGGCAACCTTGCGGCGATGTGCCAAGCTGTGAAGCTTGACATCCCTTTTTTTTTTTCCGGGTTTGAAAATCCTCGGGTTGGGGGGGAGTGAGGTGTTTGACTCCCCCGCAGCGTCTGAGAGAGGCGCGCGTGGAACACTACGCGCTGCCACCTCGGATCCAGATGTTTGGGAAGCGACGGACGTCCCCGAGTCCGTCGCCTCTGGACCCATTTACGGGGCCTGGAAGAGGGCGTTATCCGCCCTCCGCCGACGCGCGGCGCGTCTGCTGTGGATCGGGTTAGCGGATGAAATCTCCCTCTCCCTCTCCGCAGCTTCCTTCTGCGAGACCACTGTTTCGCAAAAGGATACCACCGCGTCCCAGGACTCTTCACTGCCGACCATAGACTCGACTACGGCCGGCAGCGACAGGTCACTGCCTACTTCTGAGATGAGGGCACGGCGCGGCTCCTCCCAAGCGGCACATTCTGCCAGCGTATGCCGTGCCGTGTCCTCCCGGCAGTCGACGCAGTGGTGACACAGGGCGTCCGGCTCCCTGTTTATGCGACACAGCTGGTACTTCCCGAAGCAACCATGCCCCGAGAGCACCTGCGTCACCCGAAACGACAGAGAGCCGTGCCTCCTCCCGTGCCAGTGCTCGAGCACAAGCTTGGCATCCCTAGGTCAACGTCTTCAATGAGCCTTTTGGCTCTGCGTTCCACCGAGTCCAGCGCGGCAAGCTGATACTATGCTGAGCCATCCCAAAGGGGGCTGCAATACTCCACGCAAAATCGGACTTACGCTGTGTATAGAGTTGAAAGCTGTCCAGGCATACAAGATCGCTTCACTCTATTTAGGATGCCCAGTTTTGATGGCTCATTGTTGATTGCTGCCTCCGTACTATGATGTCTCAAATCTATCATGGCTCGACTGTGAATAAGGAACAGATGTACCTGACCTACCTGACAAGTCATTTACATCTGTCCCTTACGCATACTCAAAATAACTTTGCTCCAAGAGCTTATGGTCAACCCCTGATCTGTTTTTAGTCGTAGAGGAATCCTACAGACATCATATCGTCGTAGATTTTCACGAAGATTGTGGGCTTTAAATTGAATAGCCTCTCATTATCTTTCGGGCAGCAAAAATGTATATTTGCAAAATATTTGGTATAGCCCCCAAAATCCAGAGATAATAATGAATCACTACAAAGAGGAAACTCGGACGTCCATCAATGATTTTAACCTGACCTAGTGTAGGCGAATACGAAGTTAATTGCCGTTTTCAATGAATCATTAATGACACATTACTGGTTCGAAATGCGCCACCACAAACTTACCGATTAATCCGCCTGACAAAATTGCACTGTGGGGAGATTGGGGATGCGTTCATTGAAAATTACGCCCCCATCGCTGTGTGCACCGCCAACGCTGCATGCGCTACAAATAGGCTTATTTAGCAGCTTTATGTGCTGTAATGAGAGGTATGGATAATTTTTAATTAAATGTAAGGCCTTATTGCTTCTTTATGGGGTATACCAAGAGGAAGTCTAAGGGACCTTTCTGATGGCGTGAGGCTATTTAAATTGCTGATTTTATCGATTTCGAACACGTATTTTCTGAGAAAATGTCCGGTGCATATCGTTCGAATTGCATTACTTTGCGTCCATGTGAACGTAAGTACTTGCAATTATTTGTACTGGCACGGTTGACATAAAAGTTGTGTGGAAAAAGGTCGGTAGGAAAGTTTTAAGTATGAACTTGGAGGAATAAGAGTAGAAGAAGACAAAAAAAATAAATTCTTCATAAAAAAATCTTCTTTTTAAACAAGGTTTCTGCACATTCTTCTCAGCAAATCCTTTCATTTTATACCCAAATCAAAAAAATAACTAGTCCGCCATCTTGGGCCGTCCGCCATATTGGATTGAGTATGACGTCACTTAGCTAACCATGCATTGTCATCCAAACTAAACATGTATGCAAATTGTTTTTAATCGGTGGAGGATAACTGCTTTAAAATTCAGTTGCAAGATTTGACCCGAACACACTTACAAACATACATTGCAAGTTAAATAAAAGCCTTTAAAAAGTGATGGATGGACAGTGTGAAAGATGATACGGCTAGACAGAGTGTGACTTCTGAGATTACAATAAAAAAAAAGTATTGAAGAAAAAACTTTTTAACAATGGCCCCATCGGCCATCCGTTCTGAGAGCAAAATGCCCTGCCCATTGCTACTTAAGTTTCGCAATTCTTCCGGCTATAACTTTGGTTCTTCTACGGATATCCTCATTTATCATGCGATCACGGAAGGAAATAGCCCTCTCCATTGCCCTTTGGGTGACTTTAAGGCTTCTGATAAGGCCCATTGTGAGCGACCATGACTAGGTCCCATAGGTGATCACTGGCAAAAAACACTGGCTATAGACTTTTGTTTTGTAAAACTAACTAATTTTCAAAATAAATAAACATCCAATGGACAGTTTATTGTTTGAAAAGCTTTATACTCGTATTACCTATATTTGCATTAGTTAAGGTAATGTCAAAGTCATAGCCTTAAATATTATCACAACAGCTTTGCTACCCATTAGGACTGTTAAAATAGAGGTAGAAAAGAAGGACTAAATAACTTTTTTACTGCCACAGAAACTGACATGTTTATAAAAGGTTTAACAATAGTAGGTATTCTTACAATATGTTACATAGCCCAAAGAAAATAATGCCGTCTGTTATACCCGCTCCGACTATCATTAAAGTCGCACCCAAAAGCAAATACCCCAAGGCTAAACAATAAATCTTTACCATTCTCCCCGAAGGATGAAAGTTGATCGTATTCAGCTGTTACATTGGTAATAACAGATACTAACATAAGAACGTCTGGTCATAAGTCTATGCTAGCCTGTTTGTGCTGACTGAAAAAAGGAGGTTATTTATTACACTTAGTAAATATTGTTTGTGCTGTCATGTCTGTAAGGTCAACAGTAGTACTAACATACTTACATATTATATAAGCTCAGCCCTTTTTACCTGACTGCAAGGAAAATGGTTTAAATTATGTTTTTCGCGCGTATCTTGTATGTTTGTATGTATGTAACTTTCTTTATTACCTCATATTTTTCATGACGTATCTAACAAAGTCTTAACTATAATAAAGACATCTTTAGATACGTCTTGACCACCCAAGTGTGGTGAAGTTAAACATAACAAACATGGTGGATTTTGGGCGCCCTAATGTTTGAGTCCCAATTTTTTTCAATCCCGTCGAGTGGGATATCTAATTGAAGGGTTTTAAGAGTTGATTACAAAAATATATACCACTTATATGTTTAAAAGTAATAAAAAAAATGATAACTAAAAAGTTGTAAATAAAAAAAGTTTATTTAAATCAAAAACCCCACTGCTTCAGAAGTGAATTAAAATGCTGTAAATAAGAAAAATCATGCTGTGCAGTCAAAGGATCAGACAGTTCGCAAAAATGTATTCTCCGACTGCACAGTATAATTTTTTCTTGTTTACAGCTTTTTTTCCTATGGGGATAAGCAGAAACGGGCAACAGAAATCAAACTGCTACGTTCCTTACATACTTATTTTGCTTAGTTTACGTTAAATATCTGGTCATTTAAGTACGCCGGATATGAGTACTACGCACATAGCCTTTCTGAAGAACATCATCAATATATCGGAGGAAGGTATACGATTAATAATCAGGAACAAAGAAATATCGCTTGTAAATTTATTAATTTAGTTTTGATGCATTGGCAACATTTTGATACTGAGTCAAATTTCAATTTTATTCAATTGGCAACACTTAATTTTCTCCAATGTCCAATGCTAGGGAAGGATTTGAAACCTAGAGGAAGGTGACAAACAATTTGGAGGGAGACGCGAAGGCGCGGGTTGACTAGAAAAAACTGGGGAGAGACGTATGTCGCGATTAAGTATGATAAGTGGAATTATTGGTGGAGTTGCGTCTAAAAGTATCAGGCTAGTGAAAGTGATTACAAATTGGCGCGTCAACTTGTTGCTAGTAATTAGACAATGGACTGTAACTCCAAACGCATAAATTACCTACATTCTGTGCTTTGGCATGCATTTACCATAAGTAAGCCCACAATACCGAGGGTAAATTGAAGATAGCCCTCCTATTTTCGACAAATATATAATCACTACATATTATACAATAAAGTCCCTCGCCACGTCTGTACGCGATAAACTCAAAAACTACTGAACAGTTTTTCATGCAGTTTTCACCAATAGAAAGAGTGAGAAAAGAGGAAGGTTTTTGTGTATAATTTGTCACGGGCGAAACCAGCGGGCTTATTACGTAAGGAACAGCAAGTAGCAATAATTGTACAATTATTTCGCGATCTATTTAGTGACCTGGCTACTGAGGCCTTTAAGTCAAGTCTTTTTTTTTTGACAGTCACTTTTAACAGAAGCTATTTTATCTGTCTGATGATTTATAAAATGTATCATTTGATGAATTAACCAGCTTATGAAAGAGCAACACTTCGTGGAGGCTGTTTTTTGCAATAGTAAATTTGATTACTATTTAGCTCCAATATTCCGGTAAATTAATATTCGCAGATGTAAAGTATTTGTGTAAAGTAAATATGGCAGTGAAAATTGGATATTTTCATTTTATACATATAATATAATAATTAATTTCCGACAACACTCAACGTTGCCCTGCTGGGTGAGTCGATCAGTCGAGTCAGTGAGGCCCGTAATCTGGGTCTGAACATGGACGCTGGGTTGAGATATGAAGCACACGTGTCAGAGTCTCGACCCACACAAATTAAATATAATGGTTTACACACCAATGCCGCTGGCTAAGTTGAAGAGATGAGGGTAATGAATTCCACCCATTCGATTAATGCAGCCTATATTGCTGTTGGATTGTTTATACATAAGGGTATTTCACAATTATTGAAAAGTTTACCAAATATTTAAAAAGACAAAGAATGATGCTAATAAATCCAATTAAAATTCATTTGATATTCACATTCCTTGTCTGACCACTGGCCCCTAGCAATCTCACCCCCACAGGCAGTCCCCCCCCCCCCCCGAATGAATGGCATATGGCCACCATTCAGGGAATTATTGTAGCCTAACGCTAATGTAGAGGAAATAATAAATAGCGCAAAAATGTTCGATATATCTTCTGAATACCGTGTTATTCTATGTGTTGGTGAACATGACGCTGACCCGTTTAAAATTATGACTGAATTATGTGTATTTTTGAAATGTATAAAATGTCCAAGTCTGGTGTTAAAAGTCTCTAAAACTGATCATTTAAATGAAAACAAAGTAAGTAATACTTTAAGATTAATTAGACAGCAATCGAATGATTGCACATATGTGGATTACTCTTACAAATTTAGCGTTTTCAATGCTTATGGGTTATGCGGTAGGATTAATTCAATTCTAGATCAGCTTGACTACGATTCAAAATTTTGAGGAATATTGAATGTATGTATGATAATAAACACCACATTTCTATATTAAGAATGTATGTCCAAACTGTCGTTTTCAGAGATATTTAAAGAATCCAATATTAACGTAGCTTACGAAAAGTTCTACGAGCTAATATATCTATTTTATAAATTATGTTTTCCGTTGAGGAGAATAAAAATTTTAAACAGAGATCGACCCTTAAAATGGATATCTAAAGGTATTAGAGCAAGCTGCAAAACTAAAAGATCATTACGAAACAAATACTATGCAAACAAAACAGCTGAAAATAAAACAAAATTTAAAAACTACTCTAAACTCCTACGTCGTTGCATACATGGGTCCATTAAAATAATTAATCATAAATTTATCAGTAATTCTAAAAACAAATGCAAGGCAGCATGGCAACTGATAAAACATGAGTCCGTCGGTACTAAGAGCAAACAAGTCATAGAAAACGTAAGAAACAAAGGTACTGTAATTGCTAGCCCGGATAAAATTGCTGAAGCATTCAATGACTATTGGATTAATCTAACAAACGATACCCATAAGAATACTGGTGCTAGTCTTAAAAAATCTGTTAGTGATAGTGTAGGCGCTATGGCTAACGTGAATAGAAAAATTCTAATTGGGCTTTAGAAGATGGTAAGCTCTACTCACATTGACAGGTTCTGGATGATGCACGTCCCGGGACACTATTCAAACACACACAATGTCTTTTTCTTCGTTTTTCACAGTGATTTTCTTTTTATAATAATTTGAGAGCGCACGCACCGGCCGGTAAAAAGTTGTTCTTCCCGTTCATTCCGTCCGCCTCCGCGAGAGGGCGTCCTCGATGCACCCGCAGCGATTGGTGACCGATAGGAACAGTTCGGTCTAGTAAATGGCGCGAAATTTGAACGCGCGTTGGTGGAGAGCTTGTATCCAAGGCCCAATATTATACATAAACCCCCCACCGGGAATCTACCCAGATTACCCAGTTCGCAAACCAGGTATGGTATAGTTTTTGTAGAAAGTGGACTGTATGAAGTCTTGAATTAATTGATTGAAAATATTTAAAATAAGTGTTAATTATGTGTAGAGTACATGTTGAGTAGGTGAAATATGTGTTATTATTACAAATCTAAAGCTTAGGTTACTAAATTTGCGTAAGCTTGACAACTATAAGTATAATTGTCAAATGAATACTTTGATTAGAATATTTAGGCAGAGTCCACTTCCAGAGGAAGAGGACTGAGTTTAACGACGGGTCGCGTCAATTCGCCGTTTTGCGTGCGTACTTTTACAACGCGAACAACGCCGTCAGGTCCAGGAAATAGCTCCGTCACGCGGCCAAGGTGCCATTGAAGCGGAGGAGCGTCAGTATGAAGCAAGACAAGTTCGCCTATTTTGATGTCGCGACACTTAGTAAGCCACTTTTGTCTTTGCTGTAGGGTATGTAAATACTCGTGGCGCCACAGTTTCCAAAATCTTTGTGAAGCCTGTTGCACGAACTCCCATCGAGTCAGTCCATATGCTGGATTATCCGTCAAATCATATTCAGGGACGGCAAGAAGTTCACGGCCTACTAAAAAATGTCCTGGTGTGAGCGCCTCAAACTCGGCAGGGTCGCTCGACATGCTGGTCAGTGGGCGAGAGTTCAACACGGCCTCGACCCGTGCGAAGAGAGTGCTGAGCTCTTCAAAGGAAAGAGACCGGGTGCCTAAAACACGCTTCAGGTGTTGTTTGGCAGATTTTATAGCGCTTTCATACATTCCACCAAAGTGGCTACCCGTTGGCGGATTATATTTCCAATCTACATTCCGAGAAAGAAATTCATTTGAAATTTCGTTTGAATTTTGTTTATAAAATTGTTTTATTTCAGCTAGCTGCTTACCGGCTGATACGTAATATTTGGCATTATCCGAAATTAAAGTCCTACACAACCCGCGCCGAGCTGAAAAGCGATCGAACGCCGCCATAAAACATTCAGTTTTCAACGAACTAAGAATCTCGATATGTAGTGCGTGAGTAGAATAACAGACAAAAATAAGTAAATAAGATTTTGAAATTTTTGCATTGCGTCGATTACTTTCTTTGGTGTAAAAGGGACCCCCGATATCGGTGCCTACGGTGTAGAAGGCGTGTATATCTTGAGTACGAAATTTAGGTAAACTGCTCATGATGGGCTGCAAAGTTGAAGGTTTAACTTTGAAGCATCGAATGCACTTTGAAAAACGAGATCGAATTATACTTCTAGCTGAAATGATCCAATACTTTTGGCTAATCAAACTCTGCAGGGAGCGAGGGCCGACGTGCAGATAAACCTTGTGAAAATGATCAATTAATATGCTTGTAAGATTTGATTTTTTAGGCAGCAACAACGGATGCTTCTTTTGATACGGTAGGCTTGACTCTGATAACCTACCCCCCACCCTGAGGAAACCGAGGGGGTCAAGAAAAGGAGTTAGCTTTCTTAATGATATATCATCGCAGTTAATTCCTTTTGTAAGAGCAACGATGTTGGCTGAGAAATGTTCTCTTTGAACCGCCTTGATTATTTCATCGTGAGCTTTACGAAGGTTAGATAGAGACAAAATTTCCGTGTTGCGCTTGGCTCTACAGTTTTCGATGAATTGATAACATCGTGCTAGAACGTTTTGAAGTTTTACGAAACTTGAGTATTTTTCCGTGAGTTGGTATACTAAGTTTGAGTCATTTTGATTATTTGTTAGAGAGGCATGAGTTAAAGTCATGATAGAATTTTTAAGCTCTGGTACATTTTCATATTTGAATTGATCAATCGACTTAATCGGCCAATGCTCCTGCGGTGCATACAGCCAGCTCGGGCCACTCAACCACTCTGGCATTGCTAGCAATGCAGATGGCAGTGCACCACGTGAGCACACGTCTGCGGGATTTGATATACCGCTAACGTGGTACCAGCAGTCACTAGACACGATATCCAATATTTTTGATACTCGTGTAGCTACAAAGACCTTCAAATTATAACTGGGAGTATTTAACCAGCCCAACACCACAGAAGAGTCAGTAAACAAGAAAACGTCATGGATGGGTATTCGTTCGATCAACATCGACTTCGTATATTTGATGACTTTGGCCAACAAGTGTGCGGCCATCAATTCGAGACGCGGGACCGATACAGTCTTCAAAGGCGCGACCTTGGATTTAGCAATGATCAGACTGACTTTCATATCACCGTCATCATTGAAGCTACGCAAATAAACTACGGCAGCTATACCTAAAGTTGAGGCATCAGAAAAACCTATGAGCTGATAGGAATTGTGCTGCTTTACAGTTGCCTGACGCTCGTGGCTTAAATTTGATAGCAGCGGGAGCTCTGACACGTAGGTGAACCACTCTTTCTCTAACTCTGCAGGCAGCCTATCGTCCCAGCCAAGTTTCTGGATCCAGAGTTTCTGCATAAAGCATTTCGCGTAAAAAATGCAGGGTGCTACAAATCCTAGTGGGTCGTACTGTCGACCTAGCTGCGACAAGACACTACGCTTAGTGGTTGACTGAGAAGTTGCTAGTGGGTTGGTAGTGAAAGAAAACGCATCGTCAGCAGGCCTCCACTGAAGACCTAGAACCTTGACAGATAGGTCTTTATCATCCTCAAATGCAATAGGCGTTTCGCGATGATCAGCAGGCACTCGCTCTAACAGATGAGGACAATTACTTTTCCACTTACGTAGGACAAAACCACCACCACCTAGCAAACCGATGAGCTCGTCTTGAAGCTGTACAGCTTCATCATAAGTAGCCACAGACCACAACAAATCATCAACGAAGAAACCTCTCTTTAGAACTTTGCTCGCTAAAGGAAACTTCTTCGCGTCATCATCAGCCAGCTGGTGCAGAACTCGAATAGCCAAGTAAGGACTACTCGCAACGCCGTACGTAATCGTGTTTAACTCGAATATTTGAATCGGTTGATCATCCGAAACCCTCCATAAAATGTGCTGATATTTGCGTTGAGCTTCTGAAATAAGAGTCATACGGAACATTTTACATATGTCTCCCGATAAACAAATTTCGTGAAGTCTAAAATTTATTAGAATCTCATTAATGTCCGACTGTAGTTTAGGTCCGGTATACATAACGGAATTCAAGGAATTATTATTTGAAGTTGTGCTCGACGCGTCAAACACGACGCGGAGCTTGGTCGATGTGCTGGTCGGACGCAAAATACAGAAATGCGGAATAATGTATTCCGAACCGACGCTGTCAACTTCACCCAAATATGTCATGTGACCGAGACTTTCATATTCAGACATAAATTTACTATATTCTTCCTTAAGTTCCGGAAGACGACGCAGTTTTGTCTCTAAATTATGAAAACGGCGTAAAGCTTGTTGCTTTGAATCACCTAATTCAAAACTAGGTTTGAACGGGTAAGAAACGGTATATCGCCCTGTGCTATCCCGACTATGCTCTTTTTGAAATAAATCTTCAACATATAAATCTTCCGGTTTCTGTGGTAAGTCACAAGGTACGTTTTCAGTTTCCCAAAAGGAGCTCATAATTTTCTCGATGCTGCTATTGGCCGTAAATAAATTGAGCGAAGGCCCATTAGAATCTACTTCACCACCTAGGGTAGTTTGTCCGGTAATGACATATCCGAAGATTGAATGCATCGCGACGGGCAAACCCGGGTGGCGCGGTAGTATATTTTTACCATCGTATATGTAGGGGAAAATATCGGCGGCTAGAAGCAGAGAAACTGGAGAACCAGAGAAGAAATTAGGATCTGCGAGATCTAAATGTTTGAAGTTGTTTACAACTTGATCTGATAACGGCATGGTGGGTAAATTCCCTGTGATGTTATCCACAATAACCGTTTCAGTTTTAAGGACAGGACCAGATGAGTTTCGCGGTTTTATTGAACATGTAACCAGACCGAAATCTTGCACCCGTGCACCTCCTAGCCCCAGAGGTTCGAACGGACACTTTTGACGTGACAACCCTAGGCGCTGCGCACATTCTTTCGTCATATATCCCGACATAGCAGCACTGTCAATAACGGCACGTACGGCGTGGTATGTACCCCAACGATCTGCGACGTGCACTATTGCAGTACCTAACAGCACGGTTGAGTTTGAAGAACAAGTTAAGCCCACATTGGGAGGTTGACCTTGACTTATTTGAGGCTGATCGCTTTGAATATTGTTGACATGACAATTATTATTTGTACCTAAATCGATGTGAAGGCTATTGTGGTGTGGTTGTTTACACACGACACAACGTAGTTTTGAGGTGCACACAGACAACGGATGCTGACGTAAACAATTCTCGCACAGTTGCAATTGCTTGACTTTGTCAAGTCGCTGTTGTGGTGACAACTCGAAAAACTCGAAGCATCGATAGGTGGAATGAGACTTGTTGCAGAACAGACACAAGTTTGACCTTTCATTGCTATTGTTACTAACAGCTGACAAGCACGGCTTTGACTGGTTGTTCGAACTATAGGTATTATTACCAGGTTTACTATAAGTCGATTTTGCTGCAGCATATGCTGGAGCACCCTTTTGGTTTACCTGTGGTTTCGATGAAGGATTGACCTTATGGTCAGACATTTCCAAAACCCGCGCTTGCTTTTCGACGAAAGAAACCAGTTGATCGAAGTTAGGAATATCCGTTTGCTCGACTGTTTGTTCAAATTCGCGCCTCGTCATCGGGTCCAGGTTACGTAATCCCATGTAGAACAATATAAACCCGGAAAGATCATCGATACCTATAAGTTTTAAAGCTTTGACACATTCTTGATAGGTTTGTAAAAATGAGTTAAGTCCGGAGACAGATTCGACAAACAATGGCTTAAATTGAAACAATCGATCCAAATAATTAGTAGCTAGGGCTCGTTTATTTTGATATTTTTTGACTAATAACGCCCATACAATGGAATAATTGTCGGCAGTAACTGGCATGCCTTTTACTAAAGTGAGTGCGGGGCCACTAACGGCAGAAAGTAGGTAATAATACTTTTCTATATTACATATATCGTTGTTATTATGGATAAGACTCGTGAATGTATCGTAAAATGTTTGCCAGTTCTCCAACTTACTATCAAAGTTATATATACTGAGTTTAGGTAAGCGCGGTTTAACCGACCGCGTGTCGTTGTTGTTAGAAGAACCAGTTTTTTCGCTCGACCTGGCATTGCTAGACTCCGCGACGTGTAAAATTTGAAAATACATTTCGTCAAATGTTTGTATTTCTTGATAGTCTGGAACGTATTTTGGTTTAGCCTGCTTTTTTAGACAATTTAAATCTATGACGCACTGTTCGAAAAGTTCCCGCATTTTAGGTATCTCTTTGAGGCGTAGAAGCAATTCTTGCAAAAGAGATGTATCACCCGTTTTAATAGATTGTGATAACTCGAACGCGTTTTGTAAACGCATAAAATACATTTCTTTTTTATTAATTAGAGGATTCATTAATATATCTAAATCTTTTTCGGCCATTTTGACACGGCAGACGTGAGTCGTCGATATTTAATAAGATACTTATTCGTGGTTAGGTACACTTGAAATAACAAAACACAAACTTTAGATTCGAAATAAAGCTTTGCGTATGTGAAAAACTATGCAAAAACAATTGAAATATGTGTATAAGTGTGGATGAATGTGAAATACCTAGGAATGCGAAATGGAATATGGCTACGATGGACCAATTTGTAGGCGCTATGGCTAACGTGAATAGAAAAATTCTAATTGGGCTTTAGAAGATGGTAAGCTCTACTCACATTGACAGGTTCTGGATGATGCACGTCCCGGGACACTATTCAAACACACACAATGTCTTTTTCTTCGTTTTTCACAGTGATTTTCTTTTTATAATAATTTGAGAGCGCACGCACCGGCCGGTAAAAAGTTGTTCTTCCCGTTCATTCCGTCCGCCTCCGCGAGAGGGCGTCCTCGATGCACCCGCAGCGATTGGTGACCGATAGGAACAGTTCGGTCTAGTAAATGGCGCGAAATTTGAACGCGCGTTGGTGGAGAGCTTGTATCCAAGGCCCAATATTATACAGATAGTATTTTCCTAAAACCATATGGACATGAAGAAATACACAGAATTATTTTATCTCTAAACAACACAAACTCAGTAGATTACGATGAGATAGCAACAAAAATTTTAAAATGTTGTTCTGGTGAATTAACACCAGTCCTAACGTTTTTAGTGAATTTGTCTTTTGAATCTGGATGTTTTCCTAGCCTCCTTAAACAGTCGGTTGTAAAACCTCTCCACAAAAAAGGTAACAAGGATGATCTCGATAACTACAGACCAATTACTCTCATACCGATTCTATCAAAAATCTTTGAAACTGCTATGCATAAACGCCTTACACAATTCATAGACAAGCATAGTATTCTAAGGGAAGAACAGTACGGTTTTCAAAAAGGAAAGTCCACAACATTAGTATGTTTTAACCTAATACACACAATCATTACCAACTTAGATAAGCGACTTAAGACAACAGGCATCTTTTTGACATGTCGAAGGCCTTCGACTTCGTATCACACAAATTGCTAATAAACAAAATTGAAAAGTATGGGATTCGGGGCCCAGCTCTTCAATGGATAGAAAGTTATTTAAATAACAGAATGCAGTGTGTAGAAATCGAAAAAATTAATAGTAAACTTGAACTAAAATCTTACATACCAAACTATAAACATAACAGGTCTGGTGTGCCCCAAGGGGGTGTGCTTAGCTCCCTATTGTTCTTACTATATATAAATGACCTGCCTGAAGTTACTAATCACCCCTGTTTTCTGTTCGCTGATGACATTTCGTTAATAATGACATCGAATAATACTGACATTAATAAATACACAACTGACATAAATAATACAATTGAATTGATAATTACATGGCTTGACGAAAATAATCTACGAGTAAACCTAACAAAAACTAATAATTATTCAATTTAGTACATATGGACGAGAAAATAAGTCTTTGGATATTAATTATAGGGGACTTAAATTAAAAGAAGTAAACGAAACGGCATTTCTCGGTATCACGATTGATAAACACTGCAACTGGAAAGCCCACGTCAATAAAGTATGCAACAAGATAAATAAATTCGTGTTTGTCCTATACGAACTCTCAAAAACATCAGCATTAAAAACTGTATTATCTGCATACTATGGCTACGTTGATTCTGTGCTGAGGTATGGTCTTATTGCTTGGGGTTACTCAACAGAAAGTCAGAGAGTGTTCATCGCACAGAAAAAATGCATCCGCGCCATAGCGGGAATACGCCCATGGGAATCTTGCAAACCAATTTTCAGAAAGTTCAAGATACTAACCCTTCCAAGCCTATATATCTTTGAATGCGCTAAATTTGTTAAAATTCACCCTGAATTATTTAAAAAAGCTCATGAACTGTATGCAAAAAGTAATAGGCACAAAAATAGAATAGTTTTGCCAATAATCCCTAGGACAGCACTGTATACTAAAAATAGCTATGCAATGTGTGGTCGCATATTCAATGCTATACCTGACACCATCAAAAACTTACCAGTTAATAAATTTTCAAGATATCTTAAGTTATGGCTATTAGATAAGAATTTCTACTCTGTAAGCGACATATTTAATAAGGAGTTGAATAGGTAATTAATAACATCTTTATTTTATTTCTTTTACCCTCGGACATCAATATTTTTTATAATTTATTTAATAATGTACCTACATATAATCAATTTCTCAATTGTAATTTACTAATTATAACTATAATAGAATTGTATAATTATAAATAAATATTAACCCAAATGTTTGCATGTCACATTATTATGACTAAGTGTTATGGATCTGTATTATTATTTATGTTAAGACCAAAATTGTACCAACACTTATTGCGAATAAACTGATTTGATTTGATTTGATTTGAGGGATATCTATGTATTTTTCATAATTTACTTCACCTTGGAGGTTTAGGATTTTACTCATTCTAGTTTTTTGGTATATATAAAGCCATCCATATTCAATAGTAGGGCACGCTGAGAGCAGTACCTAGTCCTACAAAACATATAAATTGTCAGATTTCATAATAGATAAGTTTTTCTTATCTGTAGGTAATGTTACATGACAGTTATAAGTCTTTTATCAATAATATATATCCCAAAAATATACCAGTATTAGTGGGTGTAAGTTTGTTATTTACTAACTTGTGATTAACTTCTTAGTGTTTTCAATATTTTCAGTCAACAATTAATGGCCACAGGATCTTGGGTAATTTGTTGGCAGATTTCATGACTTTTGTAAAAATGTAAGTTGCTGTGTTTTACCCAAATGGTAGTAGACCGAACTTATACAATTTTCCAAGAGGGTATTCTAGATATTTGCTAGATTTTTTGTGATATTTTATAAGAGACTGCATCTTTAATGTATTTTATGTATGGCCATGGAACTATCATTTGATATCATTTTTAATTCTGTGCACAAGTCTTCAACTTTGAAACGACTTACATCAATGTACTTATTAAGGCTTTATTGCCATTGAGTTTTTGTCTTAAGAAAAACTTGAGACAAATTTTCCTTTTCAAGGCTGGCACTTAGATATTGCATCTTATAGTGTTTTTGCAGCTGGGCTATCTTAAAGTGTTGTGGATACCCATGAAACCCTCAATCCATGATAACATGGTCTTATCATCAGTGATAAATTACCACTATTTATAAGAATTTATAAGCAACCAGGGTACCTTACTGAGTTTAGCGGCGTCGAGGTTGAGATGTAATGACCACTTAAAGGGTATGGCTGACTCAGGCTATAGACAGGCTCCCTGTTCTCCTGTCGCCCTTGTGGCGCTGGTGGAGCTTTCGAGTATTTTGCTTAGAATGTGTTGGGTTCTTTCTTGGCTTTGGGTGCTGTTGCAGCACCTGATTTAGAAGCTGATTTACCAGCTCGATGAGTTTCAGCAAGTGTTTACCCGAACAGATATTTTTCTATCTTTGTGTTTTGAACTTGTCCTTGAGGTCCTTTTTTATTAAGCCGCAGCTAAATTTGCATCTAGTAATTGAGTCACAACTCACAATGTTGAACTTCACATAAGGTGCGAGTGGTATCCATTATTCAACTTAATAGATCTGTATCATTTTCTTTTGTATCCAGTACTTTGGATAATGTTACTCCTAGGATGGAGATGGTGCTGAGTAGTCTTTGTTTATCAATAATTTGGCCATTTTGCTGTATAGCATAAGAGCCCCAAGTTTTGTCACGTTCAATGTCAGCGGTTATTTTCCCTGCGCAAAGAGCTGTAGGGGAAATACCCGCCTGTGGTCTCTATGGAAACAGGCCTCATGTTGCTAGATGTTCCAGACAGCTGGCCATTTCCTTGTGGAGTTCGGCCCCATCACCATACTCTGTGTTCAATGTTGGGTCAACCCAATGAATTTTGAGAGCGTCTGTGTGTTTCTGGCCTGGAATTGTGAGGAAGATCACTACTGTTCGTGGTTATTTTGGTATTTTCTTGGTCATATTCGACTTTAATTGTTTCCATTTCATTTGTGCCATCGTCGTCTCGGACTTTGCCTGGAATGATTACAAACCATTGTTTTACTGCCGGTTGATAACCGAGTTATAAAATCTGGTGGGTGTAGCAATTCCAAAAAATTTAACGAAACCAGTGAATTATTGAATGTTGTGAGACAGTCCAATGATCTGCTCGAGTGCATTCGTTAGGTAAAATAATTAAATTATATTTCATGATCTCGTAAGTATGCGGTGAGACAGCCCGATGGCTTGCCCGAAATGCATTATTCGTTTGAGAATTAATGAATGTTGTCAGACAGTCGGATACTCTGCTCGGATAAGGTAAAATAATTAAATTATGATGATCTCGTAAGTATGCGGTGAGACAGCCCGATGGCTTGCCTGAAATGCATTATTTGTTTGAGAATTATTTAATGTTGTGAGACAGTCCGATTTTCAGCTCGAATACAGTCGTTAGAAAAAAGAAATACATTTCTTTTGATTGATAATCTCGTGAATATGCAGTGGGACGGCCCGATGGCTTGCCCGAAGAGCATTATTTGTTAGAGATGCAAGTTTAAGCCGTAGGATTGGTAAAATAGTTGTAGATACTCGTATATGTACAATTAAATCAAAATATAATTTTACAGAGTTAGGTACCTTGTGGGTCTAAATATGGCGTCGACTCTTGAGACGATTTTGTTTTACTTCGTTTATGTCGAGCATGTTTTAAATTGTTTCCAGGTTTTTTCATTTTTCACCTGATTCTCTCGTATTCCTCGGTTGACAATGATGTGTCCTTTTTGGCATTTTCCAACTTTTAAAAACTGTTCTTTGTATTTAAGTTTAGTTATGTGTTGAGTAGCAACGCACTAAAACCGCGAATGGCAAGTTGACAGCCGACACAGAGCTGCCAGGGAAAGAAAAAAATAAATAAATAATAATATTGTCTCTAAAACATAGTAATTTGAGTAGCCTCCCGTAGCCGGTACTACATGTAAATAATAATCATTAATTACAGGTACTAATCTCGAGGACAAGGCACAAAGTATAATAGCACGCGTCTCACGTCCAGAATAAAATTGTGGCAATGCGTTAGAGTATACATACGCAACGTGGTAAACAAATGTATATGTTAAACTTGGAATGATACTTATGCGTGATTTTGTGTGTTTACTTGATTGGGCTTGATTTTGAATGGTTTTTGTGTTAGCAATTAGACCGATAGTTTGATGAACTTTATAAGGAGTGATATGAAAGAAAAGGGAGTCAGTGATAGCGTGACATGGGACAGGACGGTATGGAAGAATAATAATAATAATAATAATAATAATAATCTTTATTCAAACTTGAAATTGGTAAAATATACTAATTGGTCTTATACATAAAGTGGGTACAACAATGTTAGGTGCCTGTACTAGGTAATCCTGTATCACAGGCGGCGGGGTCTCAAACAATGTAATTGGAAGGACAAGGAATTTTTTACAATATTTTCTTAACATTAGAATAGTGACAGATATATTTATTTATTGATAATCTTAATTACTAAAACAGATTAAAATTAAATTCTATTAATAATAATAAACATATGATTCCTTACTTAGCTTAGATAACGTTAAATTGATTGCACATAATTATTTACACACACGGACAACGAACTTTGAGCGTCAGCAGATATTTGAGCTGGGTTAACCACTATTGCAAAATGTTTTGAAACCATTTTGCCAAAGTACGCACGGTGGCAAATTTCCTAAGACAGCAACAAATCCAGGCGAAGTAGGTCAGTGCAGTGGCTTCTTTTTGTTGAGTCGGCATCTCATGAGTGTGACGCTCTAGGCGCCCTCGTAATCGACAGAGTTGATGTATCTGAATTCCGCTATCTTCCTTGCAGGGCACTCAGGATCTCCTGTTTTATGATTGCTGGGCTTTTTAAAGCGTGAGCAAGTTGCACATTTTGGTACATCAGCTTTCTTCGCGCATTCTGTCATCGAGTGCCCTATTTCACCACAATGCCCACAAGTAGAGTTGACTTCTCTGCACGTTTTTGCTGCATGACCATACTGTTGGCACTTGTAGCACCGAGTTACCAGTGTAAAATCCCTGACAGGACAGGACGTCCAATTAATAAAAAGTCTTGATTGAGCGATTAGGGCTTTACGTATATCAGCTGGTACTTCAATGACGTAATTGCAGGTCGACGCATCTCTCTTTCCAGATTTGTGGCTTAATTTTACCAAGGCCAGGAAGGATTCAAAGGGCATGTCTTCAAACTTGTCGGTTACATTTTGTTCAAAAATGCATCTGAAAACCTCATTTTCAGCCATGGAAGTCGGCACTCCTAAGATCACGATCCGGGGTTTGCGCTTGCTGGGTTCGTCGGCGGTAAGTCCTGAAGTAGAGAGCTGGACTGCTTGCTTTACTTTATCAGCGTCATGTTTGGTCTCGGTGCTGATAATTACGCCTCCGTTTTTGGTTTTCCGGACACCTCGAACATGCAGTTTCATTTGCTCCGGGCGTATGATCTTTTTAACGAGGTCTTTTGTTTCGTCACTCGATTTCAATTTATCTTGGGGATAAATTGCAACCGAGCTTAAATTATTGGGGCGAACAAAGTTATTTGCTCCCTTTTTTACCATTTCGGCAAAAGAAACATTTCCCGCAGTACCTGAGTCCTGTATCGTCTTCTTGAGGTCCATGATGTGGTCTGACAGGTCTCGTTTTTCAGTAAGGGATTCAACCGCATTGTGCATTAGAAGAGATCTAGCCTTTAGCGACTGGTATATTACTGCCATTTGTGAGGTACCGGATCCTATTTTACGGCAAAGGTTTGCTATTTTCATTTTCTGCTCCGAATTGAGTTTTCCATCCGCGGCAATAGAGCAGACTTCATTCAGATGCAGCTCAATAGAAGTCATCCATTTTTGAATCTCGGGCGTGGTGATGATTTCAGGTGGCGCCTCTTCAGGCGAAGCAAAGGAGAGCACTGGCCCCCCTGAATTCGAGGGTCTGTTTTCCATTTTATGCGTACACTAAATCACTTTTACTTGTTCATAGTTTGTAAATGCACACATACTAAGCTAAATTAAAAGTGCAAAGTTACCAATACACTTAACGAGGTCACTATTATTAATAATTTATTGCAACTAAATATTGCTTGTGGGCACGTCTGTATGCGACAAGCGCCAATAGCGAATCGAAGAAGAAAACGTGTTGCGCCGAACACAAGTAACATGGAACAAGGGCAGGAATTATTTCAAGAGATGATTTGGGCTGGTAGTGTTTCTGAAGGGAAGTTGTAAATATCGTTTATATCTTCATATTTTTTGTAACTGTTTCGGTCGAGGACGGTCCACTTTCATCAGTGAAGATTTTACAGCCGAAATTATGATGTTTTTATTACGATAAGGCTTTTTCAGAGTTTTGTAATTCAGGTAGGTATACAGATAGCGCGATTCCAAAGAACAGGACTAAACACCGTCTTATCCGACCTAGGATCTAATTTCAAACCTATGTTTTCACTATACATTTTTGAGTTGGGGCAGTAAGGGCAAAATTTATTTATTTATTTAAAAAATATATACGAGTACCTCAACCGTTTTAGCTACTGGAAAACGTACTGCATTCAGGTAACAATTAAGTACTTAAAAAATCCTAAATAATTATCTTAAATATCTACCTAGTATAATTTATCTCCAAATTAAGTTGCAACTTATGCTGATACTTAAGGCCCATTAATATTCCCCAATATTAACGCAGTACTGGCCGTACACCCGCTCGGCGCCAGAATAACAATATTAAACATCTCCTTTTGGACGGTTTTGTTTGCAAAGTATTCTTTGATTTACTTAGGCTATTTCAATGAAGAAATTCTAAGCATCAATTTTTCTGAATAAAATATTTTAAGCATGCAAATCGTTTTGGAGTAGTATCCAAAAGTAGCGAAAAAATTATATCGCGTTGTATATTTTTTTATTTATTTTAACAGCCTCATTAAAAATCTTCTATACCTCACCTGAATGAACTCCATCAATATAAAATAGATACCCCAGAATACCGTACCCCAATGTTATAAATAGCTGCTTAAAAACCTGCCTCATTTATGGCCAAACAACCCTTATTTCAACCCCATGTTTAATTAACTTCACCCCCATAACTTTTGTTACCGCGCTTTTCTTGTCGAAATTAAAAATTATATCGCATTGAAATACTGGTTTTTGCTCTCGCCTACTTTTGGGGGATTAAAAACTGGCAAAGTATGAGTCGGGCTTGCGCATTAATGGTTCGTACTGGCAGTATGAACCATTAAGAGGAAATGCGGTCGCAGAAATCGTATTGAAATAAATCATAACTCGAGGGTTGGCTCTCACCTATGTCCTCCTCAAATATTAGACCAATTAAAATATATTTCATTAACTGAAAAATAAAGATATATACTATGTAGTATTTTTTCCTTTACGATGATACGTTATCTTTAGAAGCACTAGAGCCCTCAAAAGATGCTCAAAATTGCACTGTCAACAGAGGCTGTCTTTATTTTTCAGTTTACGGAATATCTTTTAAATTTGTCCAATATTGGAGGAAGAAATAGGCGAGAGCTATACCTCGAATTATGATTTTTATTTAGGAAATTCAGACAGATGTCTGCAACCACAGTGACTCTTATTGCACACGCCCGACACAAACTAATAACAACATTAGTAACATTGTACCATTTGCACCCATAGTGTTAAGTTTCTTGTTAAAGAGATTTGTAACTTGTTATGCTCCTACAACATATTATATTCTATTATATTTTAACACGTATGAAAAACCCTTCAGAGAATACGCACGGACGTGATGTTGTGATTTATGTAATGTTTTAACCATGTATCTTATAGAAGATAAGGGTGCCTTGACTTCCTTGCAAAATGTTTGGGTTTCCTAATAAAACAATCGATTAATAATTAAGCCTCGTATCCACTAGACATCATTTGATGCGCTACATGTTGCTTATCATCAATAACATCATCATCAGTCTTTTATAGTTCCCACTGCTGGGACACAGACCTCCTCTCTATGAGAGAGGGAATGAGAAATAGTCCACCACGTGGGCCCAGTGCGGGTTGGTGGCTGTTACATGTCTTCGATGTTTTCCTTCACCGTTTTGAGAGCAGCTTTGCTCATCATGTTGAATGGCAAAGTTGAACTTTTAATTCGACCAGACCAACGGCAACATCGCTCGTTTATGTGCACCGTTGCCGAACACGTTGAGCATCACGAAGTTGCGCGTCAAAGGTTGCCCAGTGGATACGATGAATTACATATAACACACTAAGGCATCAGTTTTAATATCACGAGCGTTTTTTATCACTGTTTTGGTAAAATATCTATGATAATTGCGTATTTTCAACACAACTAACATTTAGCAGCCGTAAATATGACGGTACCATCTTAACAAGAAACTTGACGTTTATCGTAAAAAACATTTTTACGATAAACATCAAGTTTATCAAATCAGCTAGAGGATATTAAACAGACCGACGACAGAAGGACGGATAGAAAACATTAGTGACAGGGTCCTGGTCTGTTTGCACCCGTTGTGTACGGAACCCTAAAAAAGAGAATTTGTGGCAAATTCCGGTAATAAATTAAAGTCTTTAAAGGCCATTTCTCAAATCCGCCTCAAATTCTGTGAAGTTACCGTTTCACGAGTTTTGCCCTTCTCAGTCGGCTTTTTTGTACTTTGTAATAAAGTGTCCGTTTAACTAAGGAAACATTTTGGTAACTTTGTTGGATAGATTTTGGAAAATAATGGACTTTATCTTTTACCTCTTAGTTTCTTGTATGCCTTAAACTTGTAGATAAGTATACGTTTTTATCCTAGGGAGTTAATTGCGCCACTTCTTCCCAGCTAGAACACAAAAAATTGGTGATAGGCTGGCGTTTGGGAACTGCATTTAGTGATTCTCAAATAAATTACTTATTTTGTTTTTCTATTATGATTTTTTTTATACGCTTGAAGGCTAGCTTACCATTTCGTTAGCGATTTAAATTTGTAATTAAGAAAGGTAAATATAAACCCTTTATAAGCACACCCTAGATTTTCAAGAATAATCAAAAATGTTTTCGCAAACAACAGAAACGCACAAATCACACGTAAAACATTACGAAAACTACAAGCCAAAAATATCCCAAACATACGTTTTACTCAATTCCATATTTCTGATAACAAAATACAACCGGTAATATTCAGGTATTTCCTTCCGAATATCATGAAAAAAATGTGTAAAGGCATTATCACAAATTAGGCATTTAACGCGAATTTATCAAAATCCCTGGGTTTTACTGGGCT
This sequence comes from Orthosia cruda, assembly GCA_964057195.1. Classification (NCBI taxonomy): domain Eukaryota; kingdom Metazoa; phylum Arthropoda; class Insecta; order Lepidoptera; family Noctuidae; genus Orthosia; species Orthosia cruda. The sequence continues at coordinate 29,869,625 of OZ059827.1, forward strand.
GCTATTTGATCCCTATATCCGGAGTAAAAAGGGTTGTAAATTGACTTATTATCTACTTGGCAGTTGTTTCTTGTATAATTTACTTGGGAAAGCCTGAGCTATTCTGTTACCCTGGTATCTTCATGTCTCAAGTCACATTAGTATTTCGAAGTAATGTATCGGAAAATTCAGACGTGTGGATCTTTTTAACCGATGAATAAAAAACATTAGGTACTCAAGTCGGCCCGACCCGTTATTTCTTAAAAATCTAGTTGTCTATGTTTATTTATGTTATCCTGAATCTCGAACAAAAACTCATGAAATTATTAAGGCTCTACGAACATTGTTGAGAAGTCCCTTGCCTGACCCAACTCAAATGCGAAAAAAGAAAATACTGTCTTTATAACGCAGTCTAAAATGATTCTTCTAATATATTCTTGAATTCCTGAGTTTTTCTGTTAGCCTGGTACCTGATGTTCCAAGTCACATTAGTGTTTGGAATAATAAAATGTTAATGTATCGGAAAATTGAGACGTGTGGATATTTTTGCTCGAAATTCTGTAAATATTTTTGAGAAGGTTAGGAAATTCTACGGACGTCTGGAAAATTATTATTTCTCAAACTTGCTTGGAAATTTGAACATTATTTCGACAACCTTCTTCGAGATAAATCGAAATTGCTGTACTGGCCAAATACATGCGAGCAGCGGCCGGCAAAAGTTGTATGAAAATCCATATCTGTCGTGTCTAGCGGCCAAATAAATTACATAGTAAACTCATATCTGTCGTGTAATTTAAAAATGGAACGATCTTTTTCTCCGAAGCATGGCCACCAAGGAGGTAACTTATCAAAGGTTTTATTTAAATTTCGAACTGGCTTGCAACTAGAACGCTGTTTATTGAAAAAAAAACAAATGAACACTAACGCGGGAACAATTATTGTTGTTCTTAACTGATTTTGACAAAATTAGTTCCAAGTAGTACTTAGTTTAAATTTCCGCGCATATTTGAGAAATGTACTATACAAGCCTTGGCCACAACTAGGCTACAACTTACGTATGTGTGCCTCGGCTTCGCCTCGGCCCACATTTACACGTTCGTCCATCAATGCCTCTTTTGCTGGCCGCTGCAGTAATGTACTATTATTAAACTATACATTTGTTTTCAAAAGTGCCGATTAATGCTCTAATTGAATAAATTATTTGACTTTGACTGAATGCAAACCACAATATTCATAGTTACAGTGCTATAACGATATTTTGACGCTGGAATTTCATTGACAGTGCTGTCGGGAAACATTCGTTAAATTATCTGTTGAAAAACTAAATGATGACGACTTTACTTCCAGTTTTGAAAAAAATTACAGCTACCTATATGTCGGGTTTAGTCAATAGTACGGACGTCAAAACAAATCGCAAGCACGCCATCTGGCGGCAAAGCAAGAACAACTACGCATTGGCGCGCTTTTACTAAGCGCTTGCGCGGTGGGGACTGTGGAATGGAGCAGTCGAGTACTGACAGCCTCAGAGCTAAGACGTCGTAGAATCATTGTCGATCCGTAATATTAGTAAGCAAGATTGTAACTCTGAATATTTGAATAAACCCAGTGTATCGAATAATTTCTGTGATTTCATTTGCACGATTGTACCTAACGACCTGCCCACACACTTCCCGATGGTTTACATTGCATCTATCGGCCAGCCTTGATGCGACATATATATATAAAAAAAAAAGCGTATTTTTTTGATATAGGTATAGCTGTACATCTTCGATTGCCAGGTATCGTCAGTTTGATCTCCACTTTACTTATTGAAACTCTTGAGATTTTCTGTTTGCCTGGTACCTATCTCGTCAATCTCAAGTCACATTAGTGTTACAAGGAAATCGTTCCAGAAAATGGGGATTGAGAGAGCTTTTGATTCCAAATCTTGAACGATACGGTATTAATATAGACGGAGCGATTGAGCTACTGTAAGTATTTTGGTTGAAGCTGAAGCTAGCTTTTTCCCATGGTTTTGCTTACATGCTTTTTTCCGCGATAAAAAGTAGTCTGTGGCACTCGAAAATAGGACTAGCAATAGTGTGGCTTTTTTTTCTTTGCCTGGATTTTCCCACTCCTGGGAAAAGACATCCCCGCATTCCTTCCGTGTGGCTTTTAATCTATAGTAATTAAATCAGAACTTTCAGAGATGTCTAGCATATAGCAGCAGCAATAGTCTAGCAGATGCCTCACGGTTTAATCCGCGTAGTTCCCGTTCCCGAAAAGTAGCCTATGTCACCCGGGGATAGTGTAGCTTAGCTTCCAAACGGTGAAAGAATTTTTGAAATCGGTCCAGTAGTTTTTTAAGTTTATTCGTCACATACAATAATTCAAATCTTTCCTCCTTATAGTATTAGTGTAGAAGTATAGACATAGAGGTTTATCATACATTTTTGGTTTTTAAACTGATAGGCAGAATCATTTGTAAACTAGCTTCTACCAGCGGCTTCGCCCGCGTGAATATCGAAAATTATTTCTAGGAAACATATTCCCGGGATAAAAGGTATCTTGTGTGCTATTCCAGATTATAAACTACCTCTGAGCCGAATATCATCCTCATCTGTTCAGTAGTTTTTGCGTGAAAGAGTAACAAATATACAAACAAACTTACAAATTTTTGCATCCATCGAATGTGTATTTGAAATCTTATTTTCATTGAAATCTTATTTTCAATTCAAAACCAATACTTCTCTATAGATTTTAATGTCAAAGGAGATGTATCATTTTCGTTCATGAGATGTACAGTTATCAAGAAATTGGAAAAATCCTACGAATAGAGGAAAAATATTCTTTCATGAATTTAATTTTATTTTTATTCTTTGATTTTAGTTTTATTTATTTATTTGCATACAAAGAGTAATAGTTTTTCAATTATTGCCATAATCTATTCAACATGGCGTCTCTCATAGTTGTTATTTCGATTTCGTTCAGAAATCATGTCACATCAAAGCATAATTAACGTAGATGTTAAATATGAAAAGTAAGGGTTCTTGTACTAGTAAAAATTACCATTATTCTCTTAAACATCTTTTACGACTAAAATAAAAGTAAATGTGACGATTTCATCGTTAAAAAAATATTTATTTTAATCTTCTGAAATGTACTTCTGAACGAATAATTCAAAATGACATTTTGTTTGACTACTGAGTGTGACGTCACTTTCTAGGTTATGTAAACGTCAAAACTAAAACCTCTCATGGCTGTCAATTAGCTGTCACGATAAACGTCAAACATTTTTAATTTTTGTTATTGTACGTAAAAAACATTTGCAAATATGGAATAAATGTTACATTATTCTATTCAGCGGTTAGTTTCTCAGCTTTCCTAAAAGGTACAGGTTATGACCGGAGTCCCATACAAAAATGAAACATCTCCTTTCTAATGTCACATTCAGACCTTTAGTTCTACGTTAGCTGACTTAAATATTCCAGAGCTGAGAAATTTATTAGAGTTCGATTTCCTATATAAGCTTTTGACTTCGAATCTGTTCCGTTAAGATCGGATATATAGGTTCAGTGTATAAAATTATACATACATAAATATACTCTCGCCTATTCCCATTGGGGTAGGTATGGGGGTAATTGCTTCAGGCTAGGTGTGCTGTGCTCATACCTGTGTATGACTAGATGTATGAACGGAAATGAAGAAAAAGAGTGTGTTGTATGTATGTCTGTACAGTTGATACTTCGTATACAAAAACAAAATACACTTTGGCACCGAAGCATTCCTCCACATCGCTGTTATCCGGAAACGTGCCCAGAAGACTGGCAGCATTGCCACGTTGAATGGCAATGCTGATTATTTGCGCAAAGAACGAGCCAGCCCTCTGGTCACGCAAAGTGTCTCTAATTCTACATGTTATTTTTGTTTCAGCTCTACAGATTGGTATGGGAAAGTACAGATGTAAAAATTGAATGTGGATTTTTCTATGTATACATATTTTTGTCGATGATATTTTTCTAACTTTGTAATCCGTTTCGCTTTTATTCACTCAGTTTATGCGGAATTGAATTCTGTGGAATTGATACACGTTTATTTAATAAAACTTAAAACAAAAAAATACAACCGACTTCCTAATAAAAACACTACAAAATGAAAAATTACTTAAATTTCTGTTTAATACTTCGTTTTTTGACACCGACGTCCGAAATTAAAGTTATATTTCACTATGTAGTATTTTTATTTGAAAGTCTGTTGGATTATAAGAAAAAAAAAACACTTTTTAGTTGTGGAATTTTAGTTGTCAATAATGTCCACAGTTATGCCAGATTAGATACCCCAAATAACATGAATCTCGAACACAACGGTGAAATTAGAGTGTACCAGGGTGAACTGTACACATCTGCTTTCCCCTTTAGAGCGTAACGGCGTGATGTTTTATTATGAAATGGTGAAAGCAATAAACAGACATGCGATTGCAGCGATTCCGAGAGAGATCCGTCATTTACTGAAGAGTTCAGTTATATATCTCCGAAGTTCTTCGAAATAGATAGGAGTTACAGACTCAAAATTGGAGTGTCATCCTGAATTTCGACAGTTAATTATTTCGACACAGTCTCAATTTCTAAAAAGAGGAAAATTTGTATTTTTAAATTTTCTATGTAACGAATAAACTTACAAACTACTGGACCGATTTCAACAATTCTTTTACTGTTGGGAAGCTACACTGTCCTCGGATACAATAGGCTACTTTTTATCCAAGTATTCTTACGAGAACGGGCACTACGCGGGTAAAACCGCGAGGCGTCCCCTAGTAATCAATAAAAAAGAACACGGAACATAGGTGTATCCTGTTTCAATCTTTGCAAATAAGTAGTACGTACTACAGGAATAAAATTTTTGGGATATTTATAGATTAGTGCTCTTGTAAAGCAATATAAAATTCCGCACATATATTTTTTTTATTCAAACTCATCGTCACCATACTTCTTTCCTATTATTTTTCCAGTCTAATCTGATTCAGCTGATTACCAGTGTTTTACATGGAGCGACTGCCTATCCGAGTCCCTTAGCCCAGTAACTTTGAGAGAAATAATATACCTACTTATAAAGTGCTGGTAAATTTCCTGGCTGCATACCAAACTCCTTTGTCGCTTGTACCTTACGATAATCCAGCCCATTACACGCATTGCCTTTAACAAAATGACTTCAAAACAACAAAGAGAGGCTTGCCCGTCTCTGTCTATTTGCATGAATAAACATTGTTTGCTAAATGTACAGTCAGAAACATTAATTGATAACTTCTTAGGATTAAATTTAACTTAAACGCCATAAAAGTCTATCCACACATATCAGGGCCGTGCCCGGGACGTGACAGGGCCGGGCCCAATCATTGAAGCTTCTGGCCCGTACACGGCCCGTGCATGGACGTGTGTGAACGAGTTCATATAAAATGTACACAACGATATTATTGTGAGCCCCTGACGGTCCGTCCACGTCCCGGGCACGGCCCTGATATGTGTTGATAGACCTTAAAACGTCAACATCGATTGAGTAGATCAATCGATGAAAAATGAAATATATGTGACAATTAGATAGGTGTGTGTGTTAGAGTATAACAGTACACTACTTGTTACTAATGTAAAAGTTTGTATGTTTATGTTTCAATTAAGTAAAAACGTCGTAATGGATAAGGATGAAATTTTGCAGACATAGTTTATAAACAAAATTAATATAATTATACAAGTAGGATAATTTTTATGCCTATGATAAAATACTTCTCACACGGGCGAAGCCGCGAGTCTAAGTTTATTTTATAATCCATCCAATTTACTGGAAATTGTTGTAAAAAGTGGTAGACATTCATTTTCCCCGACTTAACAATTTTAATTGTAGTATGTGAGTTTTACGCTCAGTACTTTATTAAGTACACAGTGAAAAGTTAAACAGATGAAAAGGGATTTAGTATGTAAAGTGTGTATACTTGTAGAATGTCGTGAAAGTCAATATGAGGGTCGTTTCGACGAGGAGTCTTTCGACTTTTGGAATTGAACTTGAGTGCTTATTATTTATAAGCTAGAATGAAGATGAGAAAATACTTTTATTTGTAGTATTTAGTAGGGCGAATTTACTTGTATCCCGCGCCCGCGACAAATGGTATTGTAGGAACTAAAAGATTTTAGTCGAAAGAAGTCCGACATAATCTAATCAGACGAAAGATATCCATGGCGAAACACCACTACAAAAAAAGGCGTTGCTATTTTGATTCATAAAACGCGGATTTATTGATATTCGGATCCGTCACGGTGCAGTGCTGCCGACTGATTAAATCCACTGTTCAGAGCTCTCCGAGTGTGATGAATGACTGCCGGATGCACGCATTACGATAGATCGATTTCTGAGTATTTAATGGATCTCGTTTGATGGCGTGCAATTTGTGAGACAGCCAGTCATGTAATCATGATAGGTAGAATGCGACAGAGATTGACCAATAAAACGATCGTTCAATTTTGAACCGTTCATAATATAGATTAAATCTCCTACCAGGGTCGGAGACTCTACACTCGAAGTTGTGCAATGGAGAGGGATATGCTCGGAGTTTCCTTGCGCGATCGAATCAGAAAAGTAGATCCGCATGAGAACCAGAGTTACCGAAATAGCCCGAAGAATTGCCAAACTTAAGAGGCAGTGGGCAGGGCACATTGCTCGCAGAACGGTTGGCCGATGGGGCAGAAAGGTTCTGGAGTGGCGACCGCGAACCGGAAGACGTTGCATTGGAAGGCCTCCCACCAGGTGGACCGATGACCTGGTGAAGGTTGTGGGGATCCGCTGGATGCGGGATGCACGGGACCGATCAATGTGGCGACGCTTGGGGGAGGCCTATGTCCAGCAGTGGACGTCTTTCGGCTGATATGATGATGATAGATTAAATATATAATACCAGCCTGTAACTGTCCCACTGCAGGGCAAAGGCCTCTTCTCAAAGAGAGAAGAGCACGAGCATTGGTCACCACCCTTGCTTAAATTGAAAGACTACTTAATTTATTTTTTTGTGGATACGGAGAAGTGACGAAGAAAATGTCGTGAGAAAAGTTTTGAATCCGAATGTTAAGGCCAAAGAAACGCTGGATAGACTATGTGAAAGATGATAAATCTAGAAAAGACTAATGAGATGACCAGAGATTTTTTTCCCTTTATTTTTCCTTTGCTGGGCAAAGATATCCCTCATAGTTAGCCAATTTTCTCGATGTTTTGCCTTCTCCTGCCAATCGCCCGTATGCCTCTAACGCACCTTAGTCACCTCTAAGTAGTCACGCCAGCATAATATGCTGGCGTGATAATATGAAAGATATTATCTTAAGCCTCCCACGGCGACTACGAAGAAGAGAAATATGGAAGAAGGAGTCATGTTGTGCTGATCCCAAATTAATAGATGATGGTTGCTTGATATTGAATGCATGAAGTGGATATTTGTGATCGGTTTTTCATCGTTTTCCGGAAGTTTGATTTCATTAATAAGTTCGCTTTCGTTGTATGTTTTTAGTTTATAGTTTCATCTTGTTTTTTAGGGTTCCGTTCCTCAAAAGGAAAAAAAGGACCCTTATATGATCACTTTTTTGTCTGTCTGTACGTGTGTCAAGACTTTTTCTCTGGAAAACCTGGAGGTATCAAGTTGAAACTAATAACATATACTAAGGTCTACAGTTTCTTGCAGCTGTGAAAAATACAAATTTCTAAATCAATGCAATCAAAAGATACGGCCATTTATGACGCATTTTTGGGAAACTTCAAGGGAATTAACACTTTTAGGAAACCTGAAAATTAGCAAGAAACAATATCTTATAACACAAGTTAAGTAAAAATCAGGAAACTGTAAATTTGTAGTTACCTACATAAAATAAAAACATTAATAACTTATTTGCAGTTGGTAAACTTACCGCGATCTATGTCGATATACAGGCACAACAAATTTACAACGGCAAATTACATTTTGTCCCTTCGTTAGAACAGAATCAGAATTCTTTTTATTTTTTTGTCATTTCGTGTTACAGTTGACTCGTTCATTGTTTACGATCGTCAGTAATGTGACCTGATTATTTTGTTGAATATAGCTGTTTAAACGGAACCCGCGGTGCGCAAGTCCAACTCGCACTTGGCCGGTATTTTTTTTAATAATCTGGTGTACAATAAAGTATTCATAAATAAACATAAAATTCATAAATTGCGTCTACCAAATTACATGTCATAAGTTATTCTAAAGCCTTCACTCTCCGCTTTACGCTATCTGACTTAGTTGGCAGGCAGAATATTTGAATATCTAATGCTGGGTACAGACAGGGCTAGTAAATGTTAGTTTTAAGCCCAGTCTTTTAAAGTTGAAAAATGAAGTAAAAGTCACACATATTCTGCAAGACACACACGACAACACACAATGACAAAGAAATGAACAAAATAAATATTACATATAAACATAACGCAAAAGAAAACGTGGCCGACCCCATCAAATTTCAGTTTTGTGTGTTTTAATTCGTGTGTGCTTTGATCTTTAATTTATTTCTTTCACAAGAGATCGATACGAATTTATTAAATGATTTGACAAAGATGGTAATACTCAGCTAATTTTAGAACTTAAACTTATAAAATGTTGGAAAAGTTGAATGTGTATAATAAAATCATATAAACATAACGAAAAAAAAATATACTGCATCGCACGGGTTATTGATAGATTTGCACGCATTTAACTCGCCCGAAATGTGCGAATCGCCCCTTTTTAACTACTCGTACTACATAATTTTGGAGTGGTCGAATTGCACACCAATAAATTAACTCCGTGCGAATCGACACACAAAATATAATATTATTATAAAGGCTCGATTCGCACATTTCGGGAGAGTTAAATTCGTGCGAATCGTCCAATATTCCCATCGCGCAAGCTGAGTTTTCGTTGCGATTTGAACGCATAGGTACCACAGTCCGACAACAATCGTTCGAAAGTTGCCCGGACCAGACATAACACCCTACTGCTCGGAGGATCCTCCCAATGAAGGTTCAGTATACCTCCACAAATGTTTATAAAAATCGCAGAAAATAAATCTCGCAAAGGCTAAACAATGCTGTTAAAACTTGTGCCTGACTATTCCCAAGTTTCCACGTTGTTTGGACTACGAAGTTTGAGTAAACGGTGCGCTATCACTCGCAAATTCGTGTTAGCCCTGTCTGCACTCAGCTTTACGTAAATATTAGAAAAGATTCAGTGTAGTTTCAAGCTTATTAAGATGTAAAAGCCAAGGTTTTCGGTATGAAAGAATAACATGGAATGTATTTATTACATTATCTGGTTATCAGCAGTAATGGCAATATAAAGGATTATTTACGTCTTGCCCATTTTAAAAGAAGAATGAACCCTTATTTAAATAGATTCCTATCTGTTATGTTTTGGAAACCTAGGTACTTTCAGTAAAAACTGAGATTTTAGCTGGAGTTACATATTTACAGGCTACAGAAATATTACCAGTCAGAGGTCCGCGTGTATTTAATTGTAGGAAAATAGGAAATTGTATGGTAGGGTTAGTAGGGTCTCTAACCGACTAAAAGTCCGTTAAAGTCCAACATACATTCATTTTGCGTATGCATACATTCATTCTGCGGGACTTCGTCAAGCTTCATTGCCTCGGCGCTTTTCTGGTAGTTGCCACTGTTGATTCTAGCTTTCAGGAATTGCGGAGGTTCCCGAAAAAAAACTCAAGCAAGACTAACACTTGATTTTCGGCAGGAAAATGCCGAACAAATACTGTAGTATAAAATAATTTTAAAGTAAAAATAACACCATAATATTAATAGATAGTAACCATGTAATCAGCCCACAACCTACAGCAACCGTTACGAAGCTAAATAAAGTAGAAAACTTTATAAAAATGTGAGCGTAAATGCTGCGAAAATCCCCACATTTTCCTAGAACTCCTAGTATTCACGTAAAATTATTTTATCTTTTGTGAGGCAACGCAGGCTGCCTCTGTACTTTTATGGTTTTATTTTACGTTTTCTCGCTTCATTAGACTAATAGGAAGTTAGTAACGGGCCGTAGATTACCGGTTTAGATACCGTAGACATTGAAAGCGATAAGAATATTTTGGAATGAAACCTTATTCTTATACTTTATTGCACACAAAACATAAAATGAAGATACAAATACACTGGACAGCTTATGTACAAAGGCGAGTTTAACCCATAATCGGGTTATCTAACAGCAAACCTCAATTGTTATAGGAAATTTGGGTTTATGCCGGCAGATGACACTGAATAAGTCGCATCGACCACCGGGGAGGCAAACGCCACTAGTTAGTGCCATCCACCCCGGTGGCAGATGGGAATAAAGGAAGGTGGCAGATTTCACTAAATAATTCCCATCGACCACCGGGGTGGCAACTCGAGGGTGGTTGATTGGCATAAACCGAAATTTGCGTATGATGCAGTGCACCCAAGTGCACAACAAAATTCCAAGTTAAAAAACATTGAATATTTAAAATTCTGACATACTAAATAAACTAAACAGGTACGTGTAAACATAATACATACTATATTACAATAAACCTTCTTCCTTATTATGAAGGACAATGGGGCTCGATCTCGGAATACGAGATTCTCAAAATACCACTTTATCTAAATACCAGATTCGCAATATACCAGAAGTACAGTTCTGAAAGCAATGAGCCAGTAGTAGGTCACTGAAATTATGATATACTGGTTTCTGCCTGCGGCTTTACCCGTACGGTACGGTATGTTGATAAAAAATAATTATAGTATGTCTTTCTCTAAGTCCCAGGCTATATTTATGTTTAATTTCATTAAGATCGGTTTGGCAGCTTACTGACGTTAAAACGTAACAAACTTTTCCTGGGCTGGAAAATCCTCACTGGATGTCCTCCGCCATGCGGGAGGGGGGGGGCAGAGGGGTCAGTCAGACTTCTTCTGACTAAAAACCACCCCAGTGTTCCATCTCACACCTACGCCGGAGATTGCAAGAACATACAATACTTCCGCAAACCCCGGCTAGTGCCAGCCCGTCCCTGCAGGCCTTGACCTCGGGGTGGAGACGAGTGAGGTGTTTGACTTTCCCCGCGACGTCTAAGACGGACGCGTGGAACATTACGCGCTGCCACCTCGGATCCTGATGTGTGGAGGGGGCAACGGACGTCCCCGAGTCCGGCGCCCCTGGACCCATTTAGTGGGCTGCGAAAGACCTGCGCTAACTGCTTAGATAACATGATTTTCGAAAAAAAAAATCTTTATTAGAGGATGATTTATTCAAGAGTGGGCAAATTGACAAACATTGTCTTTATTATTTAAAAATCATCACGTCTAAGTTTCCCGAAGGCGTAGCCAGAGAGGTACAAATAGTAACATAGCGCCAGTTGTAATTGCGATTATTTTCACCTAAAAAATCCTGAATATCTCACAACAATATTTATACCTGTATGTTATTCTCGTATCAGTATCGTGAGAAGACTAATAAAGCGCGGTGCTCACGAGTAGCGAAGCAATCAACGCTATTGATCTAACCAAGTGCTTATGTAGAAGTTAAAGTGTGAAAAAAGGGTCCCAAGTGATTCTGTTGAATAAATATAATTGTTTTGCGCGTGGTGAATATGATGAAAAGTATTGAAAGCGAGAAAATACGTTTTCCAATTAAAAACATTGTGACGTTTTTAATTGTCTTGTTCACATTCTTTCATATTTTTTACCTGAAAAAGTTGAGTAGGTCTCATTTTGTTTTGTTACTTTTTTGTGAATTATTTGACCTTTTTGTTTTTTTTTGTGTACTATTTCTGTTTGAATATTTCAGATTTATTAAAAAAAAATCTTAACATTTGCAATCATTTTGCATTATGCTTCAGACTACAAATGCAAACAATTTTTGATTTTAGCACCGTTACTGATCATCGTACGTGTACGTGACTTTTTGACTCGCTTTTATTAGCTTGGTTCTTTCGCTTCGTTGCATCTATGAATCTATGTAACGGAATCTTTGGACGCGATTTTCACTCCCTTCAAAACGTCGGTTTAATTTGAAATTTTGCACACTTATCATGGACCAATTACAAAGCAATAATTTAAATAGTTTGTCCCATTATCCTTACCAGGATCTTCAGTGTAAGCGATTGAACGAAAAAGTAAATAATATATAATAGTTGAAAAAAACTAAAAAACACGCTTTAATTGAAAACCAAAATAAAAAGTGGAAAATAAATAAATAAAAAGTGGAAAACAATAAATTTAAATTAAGAATAGGGTGATTTACAAAAAGAAGTATTTTATTGTCAAAAAGCGTGGGGTGATTTGTAGGTTATTTTAAAAATTACTTTAATGTAAAAAATATCTGCCAACAAAATATTAGAACAATTGACATCATGAACCCCACGCTTTTTTGTTTTTTTAGGGTTCCGTACCCAAAGGTAAAAACGGGAAACTACTACTGTCTGTCTGCCACTACACACGCGGTTGTTTTATTAGTTTTTAATCTACAACATCTGTTACCTTAGCTGTCTTACCAGTAAATGTAAAAACATTAATATGCGTGAATAAATAATAAATTTACGTTTATTATATCAGACACTAAACTTACAACTAGAAATTAAAACTTCTGAATAACAACTTTATCTCAATCGCTTAACTTTCCCTATGCCACGCACTTAAAACCACATCCAATCAATTTAGTTAATAAACTGCAGGTAATTTAAACTCATAACAAATATTAACTATGATATCCAAATTGGATCAGATCAATATTTTGTTTGCGATATAAGAACAGGTACACACGTTTTGATTTGTAAAGGTGTGTAATGAATAACGATTCAAAAATTAGATAAATTCAAACTTTTGGTCTGATTATATAAAAACATGTATGAGTCGTACGTTATGTGAGGTAAATAATTTGAGTACAAATAGGGTAGTTGATAAAAATATCTATTTATACCGTCAGTTAGATAACCTAAAAATATTGGACACTTATTATTCCTTTTGCCACGTAAACAAAATAGATACGGTGCTTTGAAATATCGCGTGACGTCACGGTGTGCTACACTTTATAAAGACAAACGTGACGTCACAAGCCCCCACTCCTGAACTTTGATGCGCTTTATCTTTGTATCCCTTTCTTTAATTTTGATTTATTTGATAAAGTGAAAAATATCCGTCCAAAATTATTTTATAATATTGGTACCTGTAATGCCTACAGTGATGCCAGAATAGATTACCCTAATAACAGTAACAGTGGAATGAGAGTGTACCAGGGTGAACTGTACACATCTGCGTAACCGTTTAGGCTATACTGGCGTGATGGTACTTTATGAAATGGTTTAAACTATAAACATACATGCCATTGAAAAAAAAAAAAAAATGAAATGAAAAATGAAAATTGCAGCAATCCCGAGAGATTCACCGTCATATATTGAAGAGTTCTGTTGTATATCTCCGAAGCTCTTCATCAGATCTTTACTAAATTTGAATAAGACCATTTCGGAATAAATTTCTTTCGGTAAATTTTTTTGCATATCCGTTTATATATGCCCGAAAATACATAAAAACAATATATATTAACATCCGAATTGAGAAACTCCTCCTTTTTGGGCAGTCGGTTAAAAAAGAAAAAAAGGGGTTCCCAAGCGCTATATAAATGCCACGTGAGCAATCTCATTCTGGCATTTCTACCATCGCCTTTACTTATGGAATGACGTTTTGTCTAGAGCCTCTTACAAATATTTATCATTCAGTTATTTTAGAAACAATGGTGATATCGAGACATTAAACCTAGAACGCTAAATCATAATTTTTTCTGTAAAAAATAGATCTTTTTATCGAAGGAAAGATAAAGAAAATCTTTAACTGAGTGACTAAACAAAATAATGCATTCATCGTCTAATTCATAAAATCCAAATATGGATAGCTAAGATTAATGGTTACGATTCTAGAAGTTCATAAAAGACTGTAAGATAAAAACAAAAAAAAGCTACCCTGAGCTAGAGAATGAGGGGTAACACACACACAAACTCACGGACAACATCCACCAAATAAATAACAATAAACTAAGAAAACTGAAACCCGACACAATAATAAAACTGACTAACCACTTTATTTACCATCAAACTTTTAAAACTTATGTCGACTCCGCGAAAGAAACTCCGAAGCTATTTGTCTTAGCTCATAACTTCGAACTTAGACATTTTTCTAACTTCCTTACACGACAGTTTCAACGTGACACTCAACCCTCTACGGTCGGTAGAAAAAGTTTTGGATATTTTCACAGCCATATCTGTCCGCGGTTTTATGTGAGGTATACAGTGTGGGTTTTTTGAGACGAGGTAGTAAGGGAAGGAATGGTAACCGTGAGCTATGGGAAAACAATCTTAGGAGACTGTCATTGACTTTTTGAGTGATTGCTAACTGCATTCACATATTTTAAAAATAAGTAGTCAGGTAAACCCATTTTTTTTTCAAATCGTTATTCTACTACTAATAAAACAAAACATAAGCTCGAGTGCTTACGAAGCGTTAAGCATTTAGCATTTAGCACATTAGCTCGGTAGTTATCCCCTCCTCGCCCGGGGCTTTTCCATTTTCAAACTGTTTGAGAGCCGCCTCGATTTCGTCTTGGCTTATCTCAGGCAGGTCTTCTGTGAAATGGCGGGTTAAGGTGGCTCTAGAATCCTCATTTTCGGGATCAGGCCGAGATGCATGCGTTGCGTACAATTGGCCGTAGAAGTTTTCAACTTCCGAAAGAATCTCCGGCTTCGAAACGACGATATTCCCATTAGATGTAGTCAACCTCGTCAGATGGCTCCTCCCAAGTGACTGGACAAACACTTTCGACCCCCGGTTTTGCTCAATCGCTTTCTCTATAGAGAGCGTGTTGGTTCGTCGGAGGTCGCTTCGTACAATTTTCCTTATATGTTTATTGAGTGCCCGCTGTTCTGACGAAGTGACCGGTGAATTTTCACGTCATTCCATCATAAGCTTCAGAGTTCCCTCCGAAAGTTTAGACTTCCTGCCCGTACGCCGCATCTTACAAAATCTCACACCTTCCTCCCTGAGGATTTCCACCATTTAGTCGAGCGCCTGAACAACGCTATTTGCGGTTTCCACGGCAGCAAAACGGTTCTCCAGGACTGATTGGAACACTTCAGATCCCAACATTGTTTGGAGCATATTGGGACGGAGCCTAGACTTCATCAAACGAGTTCTCTCAAGCTTGCAATTGATATTCAGGGAGCCTCGAACAAGTCTGTGATCGCTGCCGGTATTAAACCTGTTGATCACTGAGACATCCCTGAATATGTGCTTTTTATCTATTATGATGAATTCTATCTCATTTTTGGTCACGTTGTCGGGGCTTCGCCATGTCCACTTCCTTTGTGGATGTTTCTTAAAGAAGGAATAAGCCAGTTAATAGGGAAAAGCCCCTCTCTTTCTAGGAAGTTGACAAGCATTTGTTCCCTATGATTCCTGCTACCAAACCCATAGGATCCTACTACCGAATCACTGCAATTCTGTACTCCCACTTTAGCGTTAAAATCAACCATGAGAACGCTGTAGTGGGTCTTAGTGGTGTAATGCAAGGCCTTGGAAATGTCCTCAAACATTTCCTCCAATTCATCGTCCGAGTGTGCCGAGGTCGTTTCGTAAACCTGTACAACCTTGAGGCTATACCTCTCGGTTAGCTTAATTATGAGGTACGCTACCCGGTTCGAGACACTGGAGACCTCCACAACGTTGTCACAAATGGACTTGTTTACTAGGAACCCGACGCCACCTTGAGATAGCTGGTCTCCCTCTCGGAAATTCATAAGTTGGCCAGATTTGAGTGTTATTGTTTCCTCCCCCTCTCTTCGGACTTCACTCAGCCCTAGAACGTGCCACCGTACTCTCGAGTTTTTCCTCAAGCTGCACGAGGTGTGGCATCAAGCCGTAACGTGCGTCCATTATACGTCGCCAAGGTCAGTTGGGTTCGGCGGCCATCCGTAACCCGGTGATTCTTCGCACCCCCGAATGCTCTGCCGTCTCCGTGACCGCCGCCATAATCAGGTATAACAGCAGGGCGGCCGGGAACTGGGGCCGTGGTTGATTTTGACTTATCATATTGGAGGGTTTGCCCATAATCGCCACGCTGGGCATGCGGGTTGGCGCGACCACAGACTAATCCCACCGGTATCGGGAACAGGGTCCAATCAAGCCATTATAAATTTTAAGTAATTATTGAAATTTTCACAATAATTTACTATGTTATCAAACAAACAAAGAAAAATAAAGTGTGCATAAGTCTGTGGTCGTGGGTCAAATATTAATGTGTCCCAAAAAAATTAAAAGATTTGTTTTTTTTTTATTCTTTATAGGCTCGCGTTTGACCACTATCTCGCCTGATGGTAAGTGATGATATAGTCGAAGGTGGAGCATATATATTGTGGTATTTATCTATGTAAGGATGTACGGGGGTACATTTACGATATAAGTGCCCCAAGTCAACCTAACCTCCGCATCCTGCTAAATAACAAACGAGGCTATGACAACAACCGACAAATGGCGGTATAACCATTTTAACAAATCATCGCAGCTAAGTGGTACAGACTGGTGATGGGCAGCAGCGTCACCAGTGCGGAAAAGCTGCGATCTGCGATCGCCAACCCGCATGCCCAGCGTGGCGATTATGGGCAAACCCTCCAATATGATAAGTCAAAATCAACCACGGCCCCAGTTCCCGGCCGCCCTGCTGTTATACCTGATTATGGCGGCGGTCACGGAGACGGCAGAGCATTCGGGGGTGCGAAGAATCACCGGGTTACGGATGGCCGCCGAACCCAACTGACCTTGGCGACGTATAATGGACGCACGTTACGGCTTGATGCCACACCTCGTGCAGCTTGAGGAAAAACTCGAGAGTACGGTGGCACGTTCTAGGGCTGAGTGAAGTCCGAAGAGAGGGGGAGGAAACAATAACACTCAAATCTGGCCACCTTATGAATTTCCGAGAGGGAGACCAGCTATCTCAAGGTGGCGTCGGGTTCCTAGTAAACAAGTCCATTTGTGACAACGTTGTGGAGGTCTCCAGTGTCTCGAACCGGGTAGCGTACCTCATAATTAAGCTAACCGAGAGGTATAGCCTCAAGGTTGTACAGGTTTACGAAACGACCTCGGCACACTCGGACGATGAATTGGAGGAAATGTTTGAGGACATTTCCAAGGCCTTGCATTACACCACTAAGACCCACTACAGCGTTCTCGTGGTTGATTTTAACGCTAAAGTGGGAGTACAGAATTGCAGTGATTCGGTAGTAGGATCCTATGGGTTTGGTAGCAGGAATCATAGGGAACAAATGCTTGTCAACTTCCTAGAAAGAGAGGGGCTTTTCCCTATTAACTGACTTATTCCTTCTTTAAGAAACAGCCACAAAGGAAGTGGACATGGCGAAGCCCCGACAACGTGACCAAAAATGAGATAGAATTCATCATAATAGATAAAAAGCACATATTTAGGGATGTCTCAGTGATCAACAGGTTTAATACCGGCAGCGATCACAGACTTGTTCGAGGCTCCCTGAATATCAATTGCAAGCTTGAGAGAACTCGTTTGATGAAGTCTAGGCTCCGTCCCAATATGCTCCAAACAATGTTGGGATCTGAAGTGTTCCAATCAGTCCTGGAGAACCGTTTTGCTGCCGTGGAAACCGCAAATAGCGTTGTTCAGGCGCTCGACTAAATGGTGGAAATCCTCAGGGAGGAAGGTGTGAGATTTTGTAAGATGCGGCGTACGGGCAGGAAGTCTAAACTTTCGGAGGGAACTCTGAAGCTTATGATGGAATGACGTGAAAATTCACCGGTCACTTCGTCAGAACAGCGGGCACTCAATAAACATATAAGGAAAATTGTACGAAGCGACCTCCGACGAACCAACACGCTCTCTATAGAGAAAGCGATTGAGCAAAACCGGGGGTCGAAAGTGTTTGTCCAGTCACTTGGGAGGAGCCATCTGACGAGGTTGACTACATCTAATGGGAATATCGTCGTTTCGAAGCCGGAGATTCTTTCGGAAGTTGAAAACTTCTACGGCCAATTGTACGCAACGCATGCATCTCGGCCTGATCCCGAAAATGAGGATTCTAGAGCCACCTTAACCCGCCATTTCACAGAAGACCTGCCTGAGATAAGCCAAGACGAAATCGAGGCGGCTCTCAAACAGTTTGAAAATGGAAAAGCCCCGGGCGAGGAGGGGATAACTACCGAGCTAATGAAAGCGGGAGGACGTCCGGTATTAAAAGAGCTTGGGGAGCTCTTTAATTCTGTCCTGTTCTCTGGGAGAACTCCAGAAGCGTGGCAAAGGAGCGTGGCCATTATGTTCTTCAAAAAGGGTGACAAGACCCTTTTGAAGAATTATAGACCCATTTCGCTTCTTAGCAACGTATATAATTTGTTTTCGAGAGTCGTCATGAATCTATATAATCTAGCGCGAAGATTCGACGAGTTCCAACCACCGGAGCAGGCCGGGTTCCAAGGTGGATACAGCACCATAGACCACATCCACACAGTGCGGCAAATTAAAAAGAAGTCCGAAGAATATAATCGGCCCCTGTGTCTTTTTTCTTTTGTAGATTATGAGAAGGCTTTTGATTCTATCGAAACCTGGTCTGTTTCGAAGTCTATGCAGCGGTGCCAAGTGGACTGCCGATACATCCAAGTGCTGAGATGTCTTTATGCAAACGCAACAATGGCCGTCCAAAGTCAGGACCAGCAAACTAAGCATATCTCATTGCGTCGAGGGGTTAGACAAGGGGACGTTATTTTCCCGAAATTGTTTAGCAACGCGGTGGAGGATATGTTTAAGACGCTGGACTGGGAAGGACGCGGCATTAATATAAACGGCAAGTACATCTCACACCTGCAATTTGTGGATGACATCGTCATAATAGCAGAGTCACTGCATGACTTGCAGCTGATGCTGGACGGCTTAACTCTCTTGGACAAAAACCAGGTTATGTTCAATTCACACGTCACTCCGGGACCGATTGTGGTCAATGGCGGTGGTCTCAAAATTGTTCGAGAATACGTTTACCTCGGGCAAACTCTGCAGTTTGGTAAGAACAACTTTGAGAAGGAGGCTCATAGAAGAATACAGCTAGGCTGGGCGGCGTTTGCAAAACTTCGTCAAGTCTTCTCGTCACGTATCCCACAGAGCCTGAAGACCAAAGTCTTCAACCAGTGCGTCCTACCTGTTTTGACCTACGGCGCCGAGACGTGGACACTCACAATACGGCTGGTTTATC
Source organism: Orthosia cruda (assembly GCA_964057195.1). Taxonomy (NCBI): domain Eukaryota; kingdom Metazoa; phylum Arthropoda; class Insecta; order Lepidoptera; family Noctuidae; genus Orthosia; species Orthosia cruda. Next base: position 29,888,890 of record OZ059827.1, read on the forward strand.
GGTTCAAAGTTGCTCAGCAAGCTATGGAAAGGGCTATACTCGGAGTCTCTCTGTGGGATCAAATCCAAAACGAGGTGATCCGGCGAACCAAAGTTGTCGACATAGCTCACAGAATAAGTAAGCTGAAGTGGCAATGGGCCGGCCATATAAGTCGTAGAACCGATGACCATTGGGGTAGACGTGTTCTTGAGTGGAAACCGCGAATTGGTAAACGTAAGGTGGGACGCCCCCAGGCTAGGTGGAGTGACGATCATCGCGGGGTGGCTGGTAGCAGCTGGATAAGACTTGCCGAAAATCGAAGCAAATGGCGTTCAATTGGAGAGGCATATGTCCAGCAGTGGACTGCTATAGGCTGATGATGATGATGATCTGTATGAAAGGCACACTTTTATACGTATTATTTTATTTGGTCCTTTATTCAGATTATGTCGCACTATGAAGTCAGCAACAAGAAAGGCCATGCATGTCCCGTGCTAGCATTTAAGACAAATTGTAAGACATGACATATTTTTAACCCCCGCCGGAAAAAGAGGGGTGTTATAAGTTTGACGTGTGTTGCTGTGTATCTGTTTGTCTGTCTGTGGCATCATAGCGCCTAAACGGATGAACCGATTTTAATATAGTTTTTTTTGTTTGAAAGGTGATTTTGTCGAGAGTGTTCTTAGCTATATTTGAGTTCAAAAGTTATGGGCGTTTTACTGTTTGAATCGGGGTGTTTTCGCAAGATAAATTTTACTTGTATCATATCTTGTTACCTTAGATAAAGAACCTACTTACTATAAAGAACTAAAAAAGGAGAAAAAAATCTTTTCATAAATTCATGTTGATATGCTGCTAGCATGGAAGTAGCAAAGGGGGGGGGGTAACTTTTTGGTTATTTGTTGCCTAGGATACACCGTTTTCGAGATACCATTTTGGAAATATAGTGTTTTATGCAAAATAAAATGAAATTCGGAGGCCCATAATTCGGAAACAGTGCGTCTTAGGGCTATGTTTCTCAAAACCTAAATGGTTTTTATGGTCAAGGTTAACCCGAAACTGCAAATAAACTGAAAATTTCCGCAAAAGAAAAATAAATGTCAAGAAGTTATTCCATAAGTCAAGAAAATATCTCACGCCGCCGTGCTAGCATTTAAGACAAAATGGTTTTATCGCCTAAACTGTGATAAAAAGTGTGACTTAAGCCATGTCACAGTAGGCCGTACTCGTCAGGCTGCAGCGGCCAGCAAAAGAGGCATTGATGGACGAACGTTTCGCCTCGGCCCACATAAGTGAGTCCATCAATGCCTGGTTGTGGCCAAGGTTTTTATAGTGCTTTTCTCAAATAATGCGCGAAAATTAAAACTAAGTAGCACCTAGAACTCATTTTGTAAAATACAATTACTTTTCGAAATCATTGACGAACAACAATAATTATTCCCGTGTAAAAGTGTTCATTTCTTTTTCTACAAACAGCTTCCTATAAGCAAACCAGTTTGAAATTTAAATCAAACCTTTGATAAGTTAACTCCTTGGTTGCCATGTTTCGGAGTAAAAGATCGTTCCATTTTTAAATTACACGACAGATATGAGTTTACTATTTAATTTATTTGGCCGCTAAACACGACAGATATGGATTTCCATACAACTTTTGCCTGCTGCTGCTGCATTTATATGGCCAGTACAGCAATAGCGATTTATCTCGAAGAAGGTTAAAAATCAAAATCAAACTTTTTTATTTCACATAGGCCTACATAGGCACTTATAAAACGTCGACAAATGGTGCACGGCTTGGGTTGGTCGTTTCCTTTGGAGAAGAACAGACAAGAAGCTCCATGGTTACTCTTATAAAAAATGGTTTGGTTTTACAATATTTCCATGTTACAGCATTACACATTTTCTTTTAAAGTTTACGTTGTGAGCTGCTACTTTCAATATTCAGACCCTGTTGCTCCTCCTATACATAACCTCCGTCACGTCTTGCAGTCGCTCGCGGGATGCAAAGTTATCGTTGGCGCTGATGTTAATGCGTCATCATCACTCTGGTATGGCAAAGTTCGGTCTACGGATTATGAACGACGCTGCGCTGTTGAAGATTTCATTGCTGAAATGAATCTGACTATTCATAATACCCCTGACGCACCACCAACTTTTTGCAGCCAAATGGGCGAATCTTGTATTGACGTCACACTTTCTAGTGCAGACGTACGCTTGGATAGGTGGCGTTTCCTACCGGACGCGTCTTGTAGTGATCATCGTTTGATCGTGTACGAATTTGTTCCAGTTTTTACTCAGGGTACGTCACATGTCATTGGTAACTTTAGGTATAAATGTAAGGGTGCGAATTGGGAATTCTTTAGCTCGCTTGTTGCGTCTCACGCCAAAGACTTCACTCGTGATGGGCTTTCAGCTGAAGAAAGTGCTGAAATTATGTCAGACACCTTCACTTACTGTGCTGACATTGCCATTGGTCGTGGATCTTTGACCAATATACGTAGATGTGATTGGTGGTGTGACTACCTAACTGAACAGCGTAAAAAAGATTGCCGAGCGCGTAAACATCTTAACAAACTTAAAATACGTAAGGTTACCGGTGACCCTCTTTCCATTGCGTTAAATACGTTTAGAGTTGCCAGGTCCCGCTACAGAGCATCGGTGGAAAAATCAAAGGGTAATTTATTGCGTAAAGTAGTAGAAAAATTAGATAAAGAAGGTCCATAGTCTCCTTTATATCATGAGTTTAAAGCCAATCGATCAGTCGACCTCGCGTTTGTTCAGAATATTAAAGTAAATAATAAACACACTACCGATATTGAGGAAACAACTGAAGTTTTGCTGAATACTCTTATACCTGATGACTTACTAGCTAATGACAACAAATACCATCAACAGATCAGAGCGTGGGCAGCTGTACCACCTGAATCACCAGCGTCAGACCTTCCATCCACTGACGAATTTATTAACGTTGTCAAGAGGTTACCACTCAACAAGTCATCAGGTGAAGATAAAATATCTAATCGGATGATTATAGAAGCGTGTAAAACAGCCGGTGATGCGAGCCGATTTTAACCGTTTACAACCGTTGTATTGCGGAGGGCGTATTTCCTCGTATTTGGCGACGCGGATTTATACGAATAATCCCGAAAAGTGGCAACAAACCCCCGGACGACCCGAAGTCGTACCTGCCCATAACATTAGTTCCATCTTTGGGAAAACTCCTGGCGCGCCTTATCGTTGCTACCGGACTGACCAAAATTTCATAATAATCAATTCGGTTTCACTATTGGAAAATCTACCGTAGACGCGGCCCTTACTGTTCGGAAAATAGTTAATACATCTGAACATAAGTATGTAATTGGGCTTTTTCTAGATATTTCTGGGGCTTTTGCCTCTTATAACGCATGGTGGCCAATGCTATTACTTAAAATGAAAACTCGAGGCTGCTATAGAAATATATACAATTTAGTTAACTCTTACTTTTTAAATGGTTCCGCGAAACTCAAACTCGGCCATCATTCCATGTCGAAGTCTCTCACCATGGGATGTCCTCAGGGTTCGGTTATTGGTCCACCTCTATGGAATTTAGGCTTTGATGATTTCCTCGCGATTCCGCTTCCAAGCGGCTGTTCATTAACCAGTTACGCGGATGACGGTCTTCTGCTCATTCAATCAAGCACTCGAGCCGGACTCGAGAACTTGGTTGACACTTGCCTACGATTAATATCTCAGTGGGGCGATCGTAACCGCCTGACCTTTGCTCCGCATGAAACTTATCAGCTCATTTTGAAAGGTAATCTTAAATCGTGTCCTACTATTAAATTTATTAACCTTCCGGTAAAACGGAAGCAGTCCGTGTGCTATCTTGGTCTAGTGTTAGAAAGGAATTTTGCATTTATAGATCATATTAAAATCGTCGGTAAAAAAGCAAAAAAGTACTTCTATGCCTTAACGAGAATATCTATATCTACGTGGGGTCTGTCTTTTTTTACTTTAAAGACTATTTATGGGGCTACTTACTTGGGTTGTATCTGCTATGGGGCGCCTGTTTGGGCTGATAGGGCCATAATAGGGGCGGTACGACGTAAATTACTTCAGAGTCAGCGTTTGGCTTTGATATTCTTATGCAAAGCATACAGGACGGTTAGTACTGAGGCCTTACTAGTACTTGCTGGCGTACTTCCGGTCGACCTTGAAGTGCAGCGACGTGCTGCAATGTACTATTCCGCAAAAGAGACCATGGACGCGGACTTTTTAACGCGGAGTGACCGTGCCAAAATCTGTAGATTATTTAAACCACATATTGACGTCTGGGAGGAACTTTTATCCGAATGGCAATGTAGGTAAGATAATTCCATCAAGGACCGACACCTCCACCAATTCTTTCCATCCGTCCGCGTGCGGCTGGCCAGGATGTGGCTGGAGGTGGATCACAGTGTTGCCCAATCTCTCACAGGGCATGGTAACTTTAAAAGTAAATTATTTTCCTTCAAGCTCGTTGCCTCGCCTTTATGTCAGTGTTCTACATCTGACTGCGAATATGTACAATCTGCACATCATATCTTATGGGAGTGTATTCTTTGGCAGAATGAAAGCAATACTATGTTGAATAATGTACAGGCTGTATCAGGAGCTGTTTACTATACGGACCTTGTGGAAACTAAAACAAATTTCCGTGCGTTCAAGCGCTTTTGCCATACCTATTATTGGAATCAAATATAACAGCTCACAATGTTAGGACCCATTAATATTAATGCTAATTTTTATCCGTGGTGCTAGGCAACTGGGCTTATCCCAGTTGTAAACGACCCTTTGTGCCTATTGGTCTTGTTTGTTCTGTCTCCTGCTTGATATGGACGGAAGTGGAAATTTGTATTTTTCTTACTCCTCCATTTTCTTTTCTTATTAATTTCGTTGCGGGATCCAAGACAGTTAAATTCATTCTCCGGGACTTCGTCGAGCTTCATTGCCTCGGCGCTTTTCTGGTGGTCGCCACTGTTGATTCTGGCTTTCAGGAGTTGCAGTGGTTTGGGAATAGTGCGGTGGGATTGTTACAGCATTAGTACTATGTAGGAACTACGTAGGCCCGACAGTAAGCCGTAAGAAACTATACCTATAACTAATAGTACCTAGAACTCATTTTTTCAAATACAATTACTGTTCAAAATTAATGACAAACAACGAACAACAATAATTATGCCCGCGTTAGGCTTAGCACGCACCGCGATTTTTATTCGCGCGATATTTTTCTGCCCTTTCAATTGGACATGGAATTGTATGAAGCTGCACGCATTGCGGTAAAAAAATCGCAGTGCGTGCTAAGCCTTAAAGTGTTCATTTGTTTTTTTTTCAATAAACAGTTTTTTATTTGCAAGCCAGTTCGAAATTTAAATAAAACCTTTAATAAGTTACCTCCTTGGCTGCCATGCTTCGGAGTAAAAGATCGTTCCATTTTTAAAATACACGACAGATATGAGTTTACTATGTAATTTATTTGGCCGCTACACACGTCAGATATGAATTTTCATACAACTTTTGCCGGCCGCTGCTCGCATGTATTTGGCCTGTCCTGTAATTTCGATTTATCTCGAAGAAGGTTGTCAAAATAATGCTCAAATTTCCAAGCATGTTTGAGAAATAGTGCATTACGTGCAGTACGTGCGTTGGTTTCATAATGAGAACTTCAGCATGTTTCAGATCACTAAAACCGATCAAAGTCCTATATTGTTCGTTCGTACGCAGCCACCTTGAGTATGCATCACAAATCTGGAACCCTCAATACGAGATCTACAAATCTCGTATTGAGGGCATCCAGAAAAAAATTCTTAAGTACCTTGATTGGAGGGCAAAACAAGTATCTGTAGATTATATCCACCGATGCAGAAGGTACCATTTTCTTCCACTTGACCGTAGACGTTATATTAATGACGTAAGCTACTTGTTTAATATCGCTAATGGTTCGGTCGACTGTCCTGAACTTGTTTCTAAATTAACGATGCGCACTAATCAGATGGGGCTTCGACAGCGACCACTGCTGCATGTACCTTATGCAAATACTAATTATAGGCGTAATGCATACTTTCCGAGAGCCAGTCGCAATTTCAACGAGATTTCTTGTGAACCTGGCATTGATCTGTTCTGCACCAATACAGGCACAGTTAGAAAACTTTTAGCAAAACCTTTTTTTTTGTAAAAGAAGCACCGGTACGCACTTGAATCGTCTATTGTCTTAATTGTTAAATAAAAATTAATAAAAATAAAATGAGCTGACTTTGATCAAGTACTCGTAGCTTAGATTATAGGCAAGTAATAATTTATCTTTTTATTTATCTGTGGAAGCTTGTTATTAGCAATTTAGTTATATATTATTGTTATTATAATGTTATTAGTCTGTAAGCATTCCAAAAATGTAAAAAAAAAAAAAAAAAAAAAAAAAAAAAAAAAAAAAAAAAAAACTGCCGCGGTCTATAATGACTACTTTGGTGGTCGCGGTGATTATGGCCGACAGCGCAGCTCCAGGCCGACACAGCGCGGTCAGCGTGCAGCACTTGATGGACGAGCTGAGATAACAACCTTTACAGCGAGGTCAACAAGGGCTGCAATGATGGCCAAGCTGAAAAGCCTAGAGCGTAGCTAGGCTAGCTCGAGGCAATCATAGCGTGACCAGCGAAGCAGTCATTGTGGGCCAAGGTTTGTATAGTGCTTTACTCAAAAATGCAAGTACCTAATCTAAATAAAACCAGCAAGTAATTTAAATAAATAATATATTAATTAACTAGAATTTTATTGAAAATGAAAATTATGAAAAGAACAGTTACTAAAAGTCATCACCGACTTTCCCGGTTTGATATTACTAATAGTTTGCGATAATTCTAATGCGTTGTTTGACTGCTGTATTATTTCGGGATCCCTTTTTTTCGCATACATTTCTTATTCCTAATATACTTTGGCATAACTGTTTTGGATAATAATTCTTTGTCATATTTTTTTTGCCATACTGTTTATGTTGGCATAATTATTCTGAAGGCTAATTTGTTTTGGCATAATTTTAATTCGCATAATGTTACTATCCCTAATGACTATTAGCATAATAGTATTAAAGCATAAAACATAATAGGAATAACGAAACAAATTTGTTATTTTTACATATTTTATTTTGAATTTTCATGCAAATGATTTATTATGTATAATATTCATTTCATTTCATTTGTTTTTTATGTAACGTTGGCCCACACTAGGAATTTCTTATAACTGTCGATTATTATGTAACTGTCATGTATTACAAATTATTGATTAATTAATTAATAGTCATGCATCTGACAATAATCACCTTTTGACAAGGCAGGCGTGTTTTTTAATTTTTATATTATTTTATTGATTTATTTTAGGTTTATATTTTAGCAATTGCTTGTAAATATGCAAGTCTCGAAGTTTATATTTTTTTTGCCTGTCTAAAAAATACTTGGCTCCCAGGGTATCAAGAACCTAGCTGACAGAAAGGAGCGAGCGCAGTATAGCGCGAGCGACGACATTTTTGACAGAAAACGAGAGACAATTAAAATGCGAGCGAAGCGAGCCCGAGGGCGACGAGCGCAGCGAGGAGCCAGAAAAAAACCATTATTTGGCAACGACACTACCAGCCGCATTACCAGTAGTGTCGTTGCCAATTAACGACACTACCAAGCCTATTTCGGATTAAATTGTACAGTCAACACAGAAGTTTTGGACCCCCTATACCACTAAGTTCAACAAGTTGAACTATTTGATGATCACCCTTTTTTACGGATTATTTTTTACTTATAAAGTTTAAAAATGTGACAAAGATTATTTAATCTTTTTTCTCTTTTGACATTTGTCACTGACGATAGTGTAATTTGTTTTGATCTTAGATTATTAGTTGATGGATAAATTATTATCGTGAGACTATTGCTTACATTCAGCTTACATTACGTTTTTTTCGTGGCACCAGTTCATAGGTCTAGCTTTAAACAAAATTGAATACAACAAGATGTCGGATGCTGATAATAGCGAATCAGTTTTACAATTTTTGCCGACGAATGGTGGAACTGCGTTGAAGAAATATTTAAGTTATTAAGTTTTATTTGTAAGTACTACACTTTACGGAGAAATTAGTATAAGATTTCTGTTAATTTTTGTATTTCCACATGATTGAGTTTTTCAAATAATTTTGCTTTTATTTGGTAATAAATAAAGAGTTACATTTCTGAAGTTTGGTTTTTTTGATATTTCAAGATTTACTTATTAAAAAAAGAATTATATTTCAGATCTTTGCTGTGTTGACTGTACAATTTAATCAAAAATAGGCCCGGTAGTGTCGTTAATTGGCAACGACACTACTGGTAGTACGGCTGGTAGTGTTGTTGCCAAAAAATGAAAAAAACATATAATCATAGAATAAGAATTATTTATTTGTATTGTATAAAAATGTGCATTATGTGGGGGACTATCCCGCAGAGTGCATGTGTGCAAGGAAACACAAGAGTAAATTAAAATTGATTGAATACAAGCTTTATTCTGAGTACTTCTAAAAAAGTAACACGTAAAAACACAATGAAAAATATTATGTCGGTAAGACAAGCAACAACAGAACGTTGAACATTCATATTTTAATTAAATATAGACTAGGCTCTAGCAGCCATTTATATTATGCACATTAAAACCTAATACGCCCTCTTAATGTGTATATTACAAGATAGAGGCAAAACAAAGCATTTACAAACAACATACGCTAACTATAAACATATAACTAATCCAGTCATGCACATATAGTGCTTGGCTTTCGGCAGGGCCTTGGTTAATACGTCGGCTAACATAAGGTTGGTTGACAAGTATACCAACTGAATGTTTTTATTCTCCTTCAAGACACTCCTTATAAAATGGTGTCTTATATCTATGTGTTTGCTCCGGGAATGGAATACCGAGTCGTTTGCTAGTTTAATTGCTCCAGTATTATCTACATGTAATAGGGTAATTGATGCAAACTTACGTAATCCGATTTCAGTCAACAAGCTGTTCAGGTATAAAGCTTCCTTCATCGCTGATGACAAACTGATGTACTCGGACTCACACGTCGAGGTACTGACACACTTTTGCTTCTGGGACTTCCATGACATACATGCACCACCTAATACAAAGGCATATCCTGAATATGAACGCCTATCTAGCAAACAACCACCCCAATCCGAATCAGAATAACCTCGAACTGCTTTACCTGTTTCAGTGAACACTAGTCCGTACTCTTTTGTTCGCTTCAGATAACGTAATATTCGTTTCGCAGCGGCCCAGGACTCTTTGCTAGGACAATTAACTACCTGTGCCAATTTCGAAACACTATTAGAGATATCTGGTCTTGTCCCCACCGATAAATACATCAAACTCCCAATTAATTCGCGATACGGGTATCGCTCTTCTTCGAGTTTTGTATGAGGCTCAGGTAATTTAAACTTTAAATTCACCTCCATTGGGGTTGAAACCGTTTCTTTACACATATTCAGACCATATTTAAATGATAAATCTTTAATGTATTTTTGTTGTGACAGTTTGATTTTATCACTGTCAACTCGCTCAATGTCAATTCCTAACATATATTTCGGGATGCCATAATCCATATTATCCTGGACATTTTCTACATGTGCGTTCCTCTCAGGTTCAGAAACAAATCTACGTGGAGTCGTCACTACCTCTCTTGTGTTGTCAACTGCCTTTCCTGCATGGAAATCTATCTCCACATAATTTGGTTCTGGTCTTCGGCAGATATCAGCCTGTAGCGCCTCATTCCCAAATTCCAGTGGATCAGTTATAGACTACTAGCGGCTAGGCAATCTAAAAGGACATCTGCGGTGGGACCGAGGCGGGGTAGGCGTGTGTGTGGTTGGAATGAGTATGTGAGAGATGCTCACCGCGAGGCCAGGTGTAGCTTTCAGACCTGGATTCTGAACAATCGTCCCTCGTCTGGTCCGGTTTATGATGAAATGCATGAGAAGCGAAAAGTCTTTAAAAGTCGACTAATTTTTTTTCAAAATAACGCTGAGCAAATTGTTATGGATAGGTTAGCAGAACAACGAGCTAATAAAAATTTTGGTAAATTTTGGAAGTCCACTGGTAAGTTGGATGCGAAACCTCGCCTCTCTGCGTGTGTGGAAGGGATGAGTGATAAGAGGGAAATTGCGAAGATGTTCAAGGAGCATTTCAAAGTTCAATCCCCACTCGGTCCCTCAACTTTGGTGAATGATGGTGGGTCCAGCTGTCGTGGTGCGAAACCTCTGATACGTTTCTCTACCAAGCAAGTACGTAAAATCATAAATAGCATGAGCAGAGGCAAATCGCCAGGGCATGATGGGCTCAGCATTGAGCACCTGAAGCACGCGGGTGTCCATCTGCCGCGGGTCTTGCCTATGTTTTTCACAATGTGTATAAGTCACACCTACCTACCTGATAAACTAATGAAGACCATCGTGGTTCCCATTGTGAAGAACAGGACTGGTGACATCTCGGACAGAGGTAACTATCGTCCCATTTCTCTTGCGACAATAATAGCAAAGGTGTTGGACGTTATGCTTGATTCTTGCTTAAGTAATTACATACATCTTCATGATGCACAGTTCGGGTTTCGCCCCGGATTATCAACTGAAAGTGCTATTTTAAGTCTCAAGCATACTGTTCAATATTATATAGATCGCGGGACACCGGTGTACGCCTGTTTCCTTGATCTCTCCAAGGCATTCGATCTTGTCTCATACGATGTACTCTGGAGGAAGATGGGAGACAGGGGTGTACCTACGGAAATATGTGGACTTTTTCAATATTGGTATGGTAATCAGAGCAACCATGTGAAATGGGATGATATAGTCTCTGAGCAGTACAGGTTGGAGTGCGGGGTGAGGCAGGGGGGTCTGACGTCTCCCAGGCTCTTCAACCTGTACGTGGATAGCCTCATAGTCGCACTCAGCAGCATGCGTGTCGGATGCAGTGTTGATGGGGTTAGAATCAACAACATCAGTTATGCAGATGACATGGTGCTGCTGGGTCCGTCGGCGGGAGCTATCAGAGAGCTGCTTAAGACGTGTGAAGCCTATGCTGCCGCGCATGGCTTAAAATACAATGTAAAAAAATGTGAATACATGGTCTTTGAGGTCGGTAGCAAACGCCGTGGAGAAGGACCAGAGTTGCTCGTGAACGGGTCACCAATTAATAGGGTGTCCACTTTTAAATACCTGGGGCATTTTCTTGCCGCCGACCTCAGGGACGATGTGGACATTGAGAGGGAGCGTAGGGCTCTAGCGGTCCGGAGCAATATGTTGTTCCGTAGATTTGCGAGATGTACGGACCTAGTTAAAGTAACACTTTTCAAGGCTCATTGCCAAAGTCTGTACACGGGCAATCTATGGGTCAATTATACGAAGAGATCGCTGGATGGCCTGCGCGTCCAATATAACAATGCTTTCAGGATGTTGTTGAGACTGCCCCGTTACTGTAGCGCGTCGGAGATGTTTGCGCAGGCCCGTACAGACGGTTTCTACGCTGTTATACGTAAAAAAACAGCGTCGCTACTGAGGAGAGTGAGGGACAGTCGGAACGGCATCCTGAAAACTGTAGCTGAGAGCTTCGGCTCTCCGATTGTGCAGCAGTTTGTGCGGCGGTTGATTGTTACTAACACTAGGTAATAAGATTTTCTATGTTACTAACACTAGGTAATAAGTTTTTTCTATGTTACTAACACTAGGTAATAAGTTTTTCTATGTTACTAACACTCTATGGATTTTTGTGTCCGAAATAAAGATATTCTATAGAAGAATTATTCTCATCGCATCGAGTCTCGTTTGTGTGAAATTTTACATCTTGCGATACAACATACTTTCGTTCTTGTGGTAACCAAATCTTGTAGCCTTTTCGGTCTCTTGAATAGCCTACAAAGATTCCTTCTCTACTGCGAGGTGCAAATTTATCTTTTCCTTCCCCCTTATCCAAAACGTGTATCTTGTTTCCAAAAAATCTGTCAAAAATAAAGTCCTGCAACGCCAAGTTGCGACTCTTCCATGCCATTTTGACTGGCTTTGGAAGGTCCTTGGCGTTAACAACTTTGATTTTCAAGGAGCCAAGTTCCACATTGTGGATGGCCCCCCGAAACCAGCTAGCTGCATCAGAGTTGTCGCAGGATACATGAACTGCACCTGCGACAACTCCGGGAGCAAACGTTAAAACAGGCAGAGGATCCGGCGCCACTTCCAATTTCTCAATTATGAGCTCCTGGATTGGCACCAAGTCCTCCGCCCTCAAGTACTCCTCCGGGTACCTGACTGTGACGACAGCGAGTTTCACAGCCGCCACACATATTTAAATTTCGAACTGGCTAGCAAATAGAAAGCTGTTTATTGGAAAAGAAAACAAATGAATACTTTAGACTTAGCACGCACTGCGTATTTTATTTGCGCGGATTTTTGTAGTATTATTCCCGCGTGATTTTTTTTACCACAATGCGTGCAGCTTCATACCATTCCAGTGGCCGCAGAATGGGCGGAAAAAATCGCATTGCGTGCTAAACCTAACGCGTGAATAATTATTGTTGTTTCTTGTTCGTCATTGATTTTGAAAAGTAATTGTATTTGACAAAATGAGTTCTAGGTACTACTTAGTTTTAATTTCCGCGCATTATTTGAGAAAAGCACTATACAAGCCTTGGCCACAACTAGGCATTGATGGACCTACGTATGTGTGCCTCGGCTTCGCCTCGGCCCATATTTACACGTTCGTACATCAATGCCTCTTTTGCTGGCCGCTGCAGTAATGTACTATTTCGCTGAACCGCGCTTGTAACAAAAGCTTCTTCTTTGTTTTTTTTTTTTTGAGCATTGGTAGTTGGAACTATACAGCCTAATATGGAATAAAATGTTTTTGTACCTATCTCTAAAGATACAAACAGCTGTGTTTTAAATAAAATCTTTTTGGATTTGATTTTTTAAAACGTTGAAACGTCAAAATAGCGGCCGGCAAAACACTGCCGGCCTGTTAGAGCGGCCAGCAAAACTTTGCCGCCGCTCCTTGAAACAGAACGGCAAGGTGGATTTTGCTCAAACAAGGTTGTCAAAATAATGACCACATTACATGTATTTTTGAGTAAAGTACCTTACTCGCCAGTGGTGACCACTAGTGAGCGCAAACACTGTAGCTCTCATTTGCTTCATTTGGTAACAATTGTAGTTGTTAGTATCTTGTGGTAAGCAAAATGGAACAAACAAAACTGAGAAATTGGGCAAACAGCCTCAGCCTAAAGTGTGTTAAATTAAAATGTTAGCTGAAGCCTGTGTAAAGTCTAGATAATTAGGGAGCTTACATCTTGCTTTTTGTATGTCAGAAGGCCTACAGTTTCTATTCAAAGATCCAGTTAAGTTGCGATCGGTTCCTACATTAGATTCATAGAATATGCCATGACCTTCGAGTCGGCATTCATTAATCAATGAGCTTTACATCAGATAAAGTGGTAATCCGAAGCGAGCCTGTCCAAATCTCTTATTTTATTTTAGCCGGTATCATCCCACTACTGGACTACTGAAGTCTATCCTACAATGTAAAAACCTTAACCCAGAATTACATTTGCTACAAAAATAAATTGCGACAAAGCTTTTACATACACATAAAAAAAAAATCGCCAGATAAAATTAACATAGCCTTAAAAAAATTACAAAAATACTGAAATACGGTGTAAATATTTAGAGTCTGGATGCTATTAAGTTGACAAAAGGACCAAGGATTCCAGGGTTAAATTCTACATCACAATTTCTATAATTGTCGACTTGGTACAACGGCTTTAGTGTTCCGTAGTCAAATAGCAAAAACGGAACCCTTACTATTTGTCCTCTCCGTGTGTCCAGATGTTACACAGCCATTTCACTCGGAGAATTTTGGCACTAAATCGATGATATATTTAGAGGAAATTAGAAGTACCGCTAAATTGTATGGTCAAATTACGTAAATAGTATTTTTATGGTTGTGCGAGAATTTAAAGGATTTACTGAATGAAAACTGCAGGAATACTCAGTGCAAGAAAAATTACTATATTTGGTGTTGACTACACGGGTTAAGTACAGCAAGTGAAGTATGAGTGAAAATAATACATTTCCGCATTGCAATTAGTGGCAATTGCTCATTATGTGAGTTGCTGCCATGCTGTGATGATCAGGCGCTCCAACAATGGTGGCACTCTGCATACTGATATGGGTAACTGAAGAATGAAAAAACAAGACGAGCACATAAAGCGTATGGAGTATGTTGAATTCTTCAATGAACAATACCAACTAGATGTAGGGTCGGCGCTAGAAATACGTCTCGGTAAATAACAGCTCTCTTAAGACGTGAGCTCTTATTTTGTTCAGTTTGTTATAGTAAGTATTGTAAATGTAGGTTAGTAAGTACCCTCCGGTGGGTGCCCGCATTGTCGAGGCGGGGGGGCTCAGTAGCCGTGGCTTGGTCACCCCCGGTGAAGCAGCGAAGAGGAACCCGAGGAGGGGCTGCTCGTCAGGGCTTTTTCCGATTAAGCCGACGACGTAGCTGCCAACAAGTAGGTTGCGGTGCAGCTTGGTAACAGGCGAGCGACCCAGGTCTGATACGATAACGTGGCTGAGGGTTGGAGGCCGCGGCAGGAGAGGCGGTGAGCCGCTCTCCTTACCTTCCGCTGCCTGGACAGGGTCACCACCGTCTGATGGCGGACTCGGTGGGCCGCAGGGGAGGAAGAGTGTTGGTATAGGGTTGGCCGTTCTCCCTACCTCCTGCGGCCGAAATATGGTTGGTGGTGGGGCTATTGACCTTGACCCGTCACAAGGGGACCAAGGGTGCCATACACGGGGTCGTCTGGCACCCATGTGCTGGTTTGGTCCCTGGGGTGGTAACGGCGTACAGTGTGTTCTATTGCGCCGGTGATGGGGGGTACTCCCAAGGAGGGTCCGGTCACGGACAGCTACGGCGGGTTCGCGGTGAGTGCTAACGCGTGCCCGTGTTCCAGTCATAAGCCGCACAGGGGGACACCGTGGAGTTTTAGTGGGTTTGAGTCCCACATAACTGCACCATGTCCTCGTGGTAGTGCAGTATGCATGAGCATTTCTACACATTATATTCACGCGGACAGAAATAAGCATTGATTTTGTACGTGACCCGTTATCTAGTTTATTATTGTTAATCGAAGGTTGGATTACATAATTCAAAAGATATTGTTGTTTATGATTTATTTTTATTTTAGTCTCAGTGGTATACGCACTTTTAAGTTACAACTGCAAATATAGCTAAAGTTAACACAGTTTATTTCAGAAATATTTCAAATAATTAATTTTGCAGTCGATAAAATGAATATTGAGCATGCGTGAATACTCATCCCAATTATAGATTACGTACACAACGGAACCCTTCACAGTGTGCGGTCTAACACGCAGTAGGTCGGTTTTTCATCTCCGAATTTTATTAATAAATTGTTCTTGCTTGACCTTGTAGAGGATTATTGATTCAATTTCGATAATTTTACCTTTTTCATTGCGTGGCGTTCTTTGATTTATTTTGCTTTGGATATTAAATTTAGGGTGACAATAATCGAAATAGATTTTTCGTCATCTAATTTAAATTAAAGGCATGTAAAAGACGTTAGTGCGAAATTCAATTACTTTCTAAAAAAAATGATTAAAATTAGTGACATCTGCAAGCATCAGGTGCCCATATATTTTTTGTAATTCTTTAATATTTCACCTTCTAAATTAATTTGGGTGTGACGTATTTGACGCATGATGTTTGATTCGAAGATTTGAGACTTTGTTGAGTGGAATCATGATAACTGTTGATTAAACGAATGAAACATTGATAAATACCGTAAAAATATTAAATAGAAAAAAATGCATGGTGTGTAGAGGCTCTAGATAAATTCATATTCTATCGCACTTCACACTTTAAGGCAAAAGATTGTGACCGAGTGTGTGTTTTTGTTACTTCTTCACGCTCAAACGGCTGGACGGATCTGGATGAAATTTGGCACAGATATAGGCTATCGACATAGCCCGAAGAATTATCAAACTTAAGTGGCAGTGGCCGGGGCACATTGCTCGAAGAAAGGATGGACGATGGGGCAGACAACTTCTGAAGTGGCGACCGCGAACCGGAAGACGTTGCGTTGGAAGGCCTCGCACCAGGTGGACCGATGACCTGGTGACTATTTGTTGCAGTGTCAAGAGCTATCAAAGATAATACTCAGTGAATTGCTGAGTAAGTAAGCTCAGCGATACTCGCTCAGCAATGCACCCTTGGCGGTCAGAACTCACGCCGAGAGACCAGCCAGCCGACGGCAACCAGCAACCGGCCACCCCGAGCGAGTGGTGCAAATAATCGTCCGTCGCACAAGAACACTCGCTTATAGCTGAGCGACAAGACTATCGAAACTATACAACTGCTTCTCGCTGTTCGCCAACTCGCATCTAGTTTTTAGCTCTATTCGCTTCTCGCTGATCGGCTGCCTGTAAATTCTATATATTTAGTCAATCTTTGTAGTTTACAGAATGCCACTTTGTAAAGCTTCTGAGGCTCTTGACATGTGGCATTTTATAAACGAAAGCGTAGCGATAGCTATTGAAAATAAATTATTCATTAAAACTATTTTTTTTTAAACAAACTTGTTTCGTATTCTTCTGAGCAAACCCTTTCTTTTGATACCCATATCATGACAGTGAACAAAAAATAACTAGCCCGCTATATTGGGCCGTCCACCATATTGGATTAAGAATAACGTCACTTAGCTAACCATGAATTGTCACCCAGTCCACCCAAACTAAACGCGTATTCAAAATTTCATTTCATTTCATTTAATTTCGAATATGTATCCGAGAATACATATTCGCGAGCTGGCAGACCAAAACCAGTTGAATCCGCTAACTGCACAGCATGATTTTTTTCTTGTTTACGTCTTTTCATCGCTTTTTAAGCAGTCGGGTTTTTTGATTTTTTGAGTTAACTTTTTTTATTTATATCTTTTTAGTAAACATTGTTTTTAGAATAAGATACATTTAGACATATAAGTTTTACATATATATGAAATCACCTCTTAAAACCCTTTATTTTGATACCCCACACGATGTGTAAGGAAAAAAAAAAATTGGGCACCCACAATATGGCGCCCAAAAGCCGCCATTTTTCTATTTTCCAGTTTTAATGTAGCCAGTGACACTCGCTAGGTTAAGACGAATCGATTGATGCAAATATCATCACAATCAGCCAACTCGTTTGGTCTCTAGAACGCCACATAGGGACAAACATACATACATTCACTGATAAACACATTACCCTCCTTCGGCAGTCGGGTAAAAAGAAGATCTATTTTACTTTAGGAAAATATTCCACTAACTTTTAAACCTCTTTTAAACCCCCCGAAAGAAAAAGAGGAGTGTAATAATTAATAAGTATGACGTGTGTATCTATGTGTCTGTATGTAGCTCATGCGACGCGATTACAACGGTACCTGTTTAGGAAAATCCTAGTTGAATAAACACATAGAAAACTTCTTATTTTATCCAAAATTTCCCTTGGAAAAACGGCGGGCAAGGGGAATACTTCTAACTGATATTAAGGTATTGAGACTCTTAGAATATTGGGTTATACTACAAAGGTGTTAATGTCAAAGCCTTAAAAGAAATGGTGACAAGGCTTCTTTTGATATACGATCGTACGGTAACGTAAAAAAGTATCTCAATGGTGTAGATATAAAGGGAAACCGTTTATTTACAGTTTTCTGGGAAATTCATTCATAACTCACGCATTTTCCCGGAATGAAGTGTGAATAAAATTACAGTTATGATAAAAAGGTGAAAAGCAGATGATGAAAGGAGATTGAATACAGAATATAAAGTGAATGATGCTTATGGTTATACATGCAATTGTGACCAGCCAGTCGATGTCCAAAAAGCTCGACTCGCTGTTCACAGCTGTGTGCTGGCCTACACTGATGTATGGTACGGTGAGAGGGTGTGGCAAAACTGAGTCCAGGTTTTCTCACGATGTTTTTTTTCACCGTTGTTATCGATGTCGATAAACTCAGAAAGAACATATGAATTGAAAAAGTCACATGGGTACTTGCCCGGATTTAAATTCACAACCTCAAGAACAAGAGGCGAGGTCTTAGTCGCTGGGTACACCACGACTGAGATATACTAAAAACTAGCAAACCCTTTTAAAGAGAGCTTTAACTGTAGGTACTTACTAAGTAATTTTTTAATTCATTTCCTGCATAGAAACCATCTTTAAGGCTAGATTAAAATATAGCACAGCTTTAAACACATTATAAAGGCTCAACCCTCTTTTGTTTTAAAACCAAACCATCAAATAGAAGTAATTAACTATAACAAACGACTTACCAACCTAAGTGCGAACAAACATAAAATCCACCAGTATTTTGTGTAAACGAAAAAAAATGGGAGAATAGGTTTTCAAGTCGACCCGTATATTTTTTATTATAAAGATCTTAGGGAACTTGGTTTTAGGCTCGCTGTAAGGGATCATTCTTGTTATAAGTACTAGACATGAAGAACTCGATGCCTTTTTTGCCTCCGTTTTATTTGTGATTTATTATATTTGTAATATTATTTGATTTTGGTCATCATGTCACAAGGTAATGCATTGTTTAGAAGCTTTGTTTTGGGTATTTTTATCCGCAAAGGCAGTCAATATAGTCCATTACTGCAGCGGACAGCAAAAGAGGCATTGATGGACGAACGTGTGAGCCGAGGCGAAGTCGAAGTCTGTCCATCAAGCTTTATCAGCATAACTTTTATGGAACAACTAGCTTCCGCCAGGAGCTTCGCTTGCGATAAAAGTCGAAAATTATACGTTATTATGTCCTTAAAAACGATGAAAAGTACCCAAATCTTAAGATACAGACTATCTTGTTTGTGACTCATTTGCAGTCATACCTATATACTCTGACATTTTAACTTGTATAAAACTGTATACCAGCTACCATCTTGATAATTAATGATTCCGATTTCCTAATCTAAGACATGGTCTAACTAGTGTTCCAAGTATCATCTAAAGAAGATGACACTTCGCACATGGGTGACAAACCAAACCTGTTCAGCCGTTAAGACATGACATTTGCCAAGGACCCATCTATTTCTATACCAAAATTCATCAAAACAATATACAGACAAGCAACAAATAGACATAGAGTTAGTTTCGCATTACGAATAGCATGGTTTTATATATTATTTAGCATCAGAAAAAAGGTAATATCAAGTTATTCCCTCTACGTCTTGAGATACTGGAATATTTAACGACTGTTGTTTGGAGGTTAAATAAAGAAATGCTCCAAAATATTTTATTAAGGTCTCGTCAGGTACATTATTACCTCAATGCATTTTTATAAAAAAAATCGGTTCTTGAATTTCTGCTTTAGGCCAGTAAAAGGAAGTCTAGTATTGGTATCACTTTTATATCTTTCGATCCTACAGAAAATGCTACGTTAGATCTTACTCGGATTTTACTAAATTTTAAGTCAATCAATAGTCTTCTTGTATTAGTTGTAGTATCCATTATTGTGAAAGATCTCGATTGATTAAGGCGCTACCCCGAGCAAAACGCCGCGCTAGCCGCTTTTCGTGCAGTTTTTAGGAGCTATCTACTCGTTATTTAAAATGAAATATCAACTAATAAAAATACATTAAATTTCTACATATTATTGATTTCAAAATTGTAAAAGTCTTTTTTTTTTTAAGTAGTATATGTTTCACTAATCTCCTTGCAACAAAACCATAAAAATGAGAAATAATGATTGATAGCATGCATCTCCTCGTAAAGTGTTCATTAATATGTTTTTGTACTAACACTAATGGATAGACAATTTGATAACGAACATTTTGGTAGATTAATTTTTTTCAAAAGACCAATATTCGATTTTATAAAGAAGTTATTCTAAAATCTGGGCGTATTCACTACTGTAATTGATGCGCCACGAGTGCCGCTAGGCCAATAGGAATGCTCATCTCATGCTGATTTTTTGGTCAGGGTACGGCCTTAAGCTGCTATCACCATATCAGTTTAGCAAACAAACAGATTTACTGCGTTCCATTTCTAGGAGTAGCCGTGCTATGGTTATTACCGGCACATAATTTATTACAATGTTATCTCTTGGTTAATTTGGCAAACAACATATTACAATTTATCTGGTGTTGTATATAACCTTCTAACTTGATCATCATTGCTACCCTTGTTCCACCTACTGCTAAGTAAAGCCCTTTTCGCTTCTGTGCTATCTTTCTATGGCCTATGCGAGTTAGAACCAACTAAATAGGCCATTACGGTCCAGGAGAAAGAAGAAGAGTTTTTCTTTACATGGAAAATCTTCCTTTTTTTCCTTTACCCAAGCTTTAAGTGAAAATGTCACCATAACTTATTTGCGAGTCCTCGCAGACTTTCCATGGGTAAATTAATAGGTTGTTACCGAGCCGTAACTTCTAACTTTTATTCCTTTGGTTACCCGACTCGGCAAGTTTTAACGACGGAGTCCTCTGCTATTATATCTGCGCCCTTAATAAAAACAGTTGCAAGGGCGCTTTTTAAAATTTGAAGCGATAAAAATATTAGACCTCATTTGTCCGTCAAAGTCAAACATTTATATCTTGTTTGAATTTGCCGCTAGGGGCGATTGTGTAGAGTGGAGGTCGTCAAAATGTCAAATCTCACCATTTTTTGGCTTCTAGCGCGAGTTTATCCTACCACTCTTTTATTGTTGTCAATATTTTCCAAATATGACAGATAAAGATATGTTTAGGCAAATTGTACCCTCCATTTTTCAAAAAACTGCGCAAAACTGCGGCATAGTCGATGTTGTAATCCCATTTCTACGGCATTAGAAATGAATTTAATTCATACTTTGCTTCCGTGCGCGTAAAAACAACAGTTAACAGCTATATTTAAGGACCTTACTCGTCAGTGGCGCCAACTGGTGGGCACAAAACGGATGCCTTCATTGGGAGCTTTTGTAGGTAGATAAGTTTCAGAAATCAATTTATATCTCAAATCTTTAGCTTTTTCCCGCGGCTTACTTCCCAAGGTGTCCTCCACAGTAACGTAAAACATAAAAGTAGCCTATGACATAGTACTCAGTTATGGTCCTGTTCTCTATCAGTTACTGAATTTTAGATATCGGCTCATTATTTATTTACTTAATTTTGCAAACAAACAAAGCAATTTTACGCCTACAATAATAATTTTAAGGATATTTTTAACAAGGGCTACGTCGGCTATCTACGTGCTTTTTTTCTTTAAAACAAATCCTTAACAAACTTACGGGAAAAGATATGCTAAACACATGATACAACCGGTAGATCTCTCATTTAAATCGTACTGGCGCATGGCGTAGTAATCGACCATTCATCTGGTTTTCCCATTCCATAATGAATTATGACAGATAATGAGGTATCCCGCGAAAGGTTCTGTGGCGAAGATAGAGATCGTCCCATATTTGTATAATTAAATGAAGTCACAATATTGAAAGCAGAATACATTTTTTTCCAACCGAAGGTTCGGTTTTGGTTTCTGCCAATAAATCTAGTTTCAGCCTTAGTTTTGGTTTCGGCCGCACCCATATTTAGTGTTCGTGAATTGTCATGCGTCGTTCGGCTAGCTTGGCGGCTAATTCATGGTCACTCCAAACTCTCAGAGAACTCATAAGTAACCGTTGATGCCAAGTTAGCCTCCTGGATGATAAGAGAAGTAGGTAAGATCAAAATAATGCGCTGCCTTAAGGTAGTGTACTGGCTCCATTACTGTTCATCATTTATACCAATGACCAACCGGCGAACCCTTACACGACCAACTTCCTGTATGCAGTCGACCTGGTATTAACCTGTCAAGATTTCATCAGGCCATCGGTAACCAGCTTTCACCTGGGCACGCGTTGCCATAGCTGACCTGGACAACTCTAAACAGACTCCGCACCCAGGTCAGCCAAAGCAAAGACAACCACCTTAAATTGGGGTTCTCAGACCATGGCGTATCTTTTGTCCTGTACCGCATGCCCTGTAACCTGTACATGTGCCTTATGGCTGCGTCGGCGAGGGATGTTGCCGTGGCTGAATATTGGGCCAAACATATATAACATTTAAAAATTGTATTTCTATCGACGCGCTAACAAGAAGAAGACAGATTTCAGTATAATAGAAAATTTGCAATAATTATGTTTAAGTCACTTTCGGTTTCGGCCGAAACTGATATCAAGGCCGAAAGTTCAGTTTCGGTCTACGTTTCGGCTGAAAAACCAGTTTTGGTCGGACACTAGAAATCGTTGCATTTTTTAAAACTGGGCGAGTCATAATAAATTAAACAAGTATATTTATTATCAATTTTATTATCCACCCGACTGCGCGACGCAGAGCAGGCTAATGTGTTTATCAGTATTTGTTATGTTTGTTCCTATGCGGCGTTCAAGAGATAAAACGATTTATTCCTTTCTAATACCAACAACTAATACCACAGGTATTTTTCTTAACTTATATTTATTTTATAGCATACGAGGACCAACGGTTTCCTTTAAAATGTTCTGTCACTGGCGCCACTTTAATAAATCCTCTAATATACTAATTTCTCACTATATCCATTCTCCGCATATCCATCGTCGCAAGTTGTTACAGTGACCTGTCGCCATTTCATCCATCCCGAGATGATCCGGTGCGTTACGTCTTGTTCTACCTGGCCATCCCCTTGGACAAGCGACTCTAGGTACCGGAAGTCGGAGCACATCGGTAAGGGTACTTCAGCGGGAGCTATAGGCACGGAACAATATTACATACAATATTAAAAAATATTTTATTCCAACAATATTACATACGTGTCGAATTGATTATCTCCTCTTTTTTGAAGTCGGCCATAATGTGGAGATCCCAGTATTTTGTCTTCCAAACCCATCGTATGGAATGAAGGCGTTTTAGATGTTATTACAAAATTGTGTACCACTTATACGTATGTTTAAAAGTAATACCATAGTATAAAAAAGATGTAAAAAAAGCTGTGTAGTTAGAGGATACGTCATGGTTTTACTAGGTCAGGTTTGGATCGCAAATAATGTGTCCTCCGACTGCGTCTTTTTAGTCTAATTTTGGTATAAAGATAGATCGATCTATCTTTATACCAAAATTTATCAAAAACTTAATCATTTGACAATTCATAGCAAGTTTTCTGAAAAGTTACAATATTGAGAAAACAGATGGAGGCACCTGACAAAACGCTCGTTTTCTGAGATTTGTTAAATAAGTTGCTTTTTCAAAGGAAAGGGCCTCTTGCCAATGTGGATGGCGTGAATTTCCACGAAAATCCTGATTCTGGACCGTCCGTCCGCTTCCGACCACTTTTCATAGAATCCATAATGTTTATAGCATCTTTCCAAAGAAAATTAATAGAAAAAAGTATTTCCAGCTTTATGAATTTTTTTACGAAGAATTTACAAGACAGCTAAATCTGCTTTTCACAGAAATTATGATTGTTCTTGCTCTTAGAGTTTTTTTTTATATCGCCGTTGGACAGCTTTTGGGTCCAAATGCTGTATTATTGAGCCTACCATAAAGAAAAATGCGAGACACAGTGTAGCTAATTCAGTAAGCCAGTTTTGTTTTTTAGGCACATCAAATAATACTTACTTAGGGAATTTGTTTTTGTTTAAATTCAATGTCAACTCAGTAAATTTTATTTAGACTCTTTTGAAAGTGAGGCAAGAAAAAAAATGTAGTTGCTTTTTCTTAACCCCTCGAGTGCCCGAAACGTGGATCACGCGAGACACAATAGATTAATAATTATTTTGTTAATTACGGCATTCAGCTGGTTGGTAGTTAGGGGTCGACCACGATGTACAAGACAATGCAGCTTCATGTCAAATTACCTATGACGCTGTATAACAAGCACTAAATCCAGTCATAGCATTAATTAATATAAGCTTTACGGCTTATATTAAGTGACTTTTTAATCTGTGTGTGCGTTTTGTCTGTGTGTCTTGTCTGTATTTGTTTGGGTTCATAATAAGGTCTATCATGAAAACATTGTTTTTCAGAGCTGGGGTGTTCTCGGCGCTTTTGCATGTTTTGTATCTCAGACTGAGGGTGTAATTCGGCCACTGACCAGTAGTGGTTAATGGCCTTGTCTAGTCAAAATAACTGAAGAACTATAGTCGAAATAAACGTCCCGTGCGTCTCGCATCCAGCGCCTTCCCGCAACCTAAACCAGGTCATCAGTCCACCTAGTGGGAGGCCTTCCAATGTATACGTCTTCCGGTCTTCGGTTTTTCGGTCTTCCTATGTACTATTCCTGACTATAATCTATCTGCGTGCCTAATGTCATCCAAATCCGTCCAGTCGTTTGAGCGTGAAGAAATAACAAACATACAAACACAAATTTTCGGCTTTATAATATTAGTGTTAACGAAGCTTTTTATTAGCTTCGGTATCTTTTTTTATATCCTTTATACGCTTGACCATTATCTCACCTTGGTAAGCGATATTGTGGTCGAGGGTGGAATACGCTTGCCTAGAAATAACCTATTCACTCTTGACTTAAAAACCCCCAGATTGTACCTACCGTGCATTGTCATCCATATCATACTTTTATGTTGAAGACTGTTTAAAATTCAGTTGCAATATTAGACCCACACATACAAACGAACAAACTAACAAGGCAGGCTAAACAATAGCTTGTAAACATAACGCTTAAATAAGTGGTCCAGATAAAAACGAAACTTGACTTCTAAAGTGGGTTTTATGTTCTGTATCTTAGAAGCTAAGAGGTAGGTTCTCAAAAGTTAAAAAATTTTTCGACACAAGTGTACAAGTATTATACCAAAATAATAAAATGTTCAGTCTCTTCCAAAAGAACATCATCAACATCCAAATTCACATTACCCTACTGATGATTTTAGTCTGTGCCACCAGTCCCTTATTATTCCTCTTTAATGATACATAAATAAACACTTTTGTCAAATGTTTTCCCCAACAATAAGTTTAATAACGGCGCTCAGTAGGGATCGTCAACCTTCGGGCTCTAACTAATGCGAGCACAATTTGGAAATTATTTTTGTTGAGAGAAATATTTTTAGACAGAATATTTTAGGGGTTCTGTACTGAGAGGGAAAAACAAGAATCATATTACTAAGTTTCTACTGTCCGTCCGTCTGTCTGTCAGTGAATCTGTCTGTATCTTTGGAACGTGTTTATATCGGGGTTTTAGCGTTATTTTTGTCTTCGTTCTATCGCTAAAAAGGTAACATATAAAAACATCAAATGCTGTGTGTACAAAATAATGTAGTATGTTATAATAATTTATGTATAACAAAAAAATATAAAAACCGGTCAATTGCAAGCCAGATTATCTGCATATTTCGACACACGCTAAACTTATACTTTACTTGACCTGAACTTAGCTAGAATCGAAAATATAGTAACAACCAAGGCCTCAAAATTGTACGGAACCTTTCGTTTGAGAATACAATTTACATTTGGCTCCTTTTTATCATGACTTATGTAAAATACAATATTGCCAATGGAAGCAAGTTATAGATACGGTTAGTTAAATGTGAGAATATTGTACTATAAAAATAATAAAAATGCGTAGTAAACGTAAATTTTTGAGGAACAAGTTTATTGAAAAGAGTGATAAAAAGTCTAAATGTAAGTATCTTGTAAAGTGCAAATAATGCTTGGTAAATTTTAAGTTTTGAATAGTTTAGGAAAGTTACCATTTTTGTTTTTGGTACCTATTAGTTCAAAATAATAAAAGAAAAATAACAGTACGGTCAAGCACATCTCTGATTTTGGTACAAGTGTTAAGAAAATCTTTAGTAGATTATGATTTTTCATGCATACTTTGACAGCTTATAGCACCGATACCCCATGGATTTGGATT
The DNA here is from genome assembly GCA_964057195.1 of Orthosia cruda. Taxonomy (NCBI): domain Eukaryota; kingdom Metazoa; phylum Arthropoda; class Insecta; order Lepidoptera; family Noctuidae; genus Orthosia; species Orthosia cruda. The sequence continues at coordinate 29,914,786 of OZ059827.1, forward strand.
ATGACTTGGATTGTGTGGCTCATTCTAAGCAATCAATCGGCATACAGTTTGCTCGTATCGATTTCTGGGTCAATTGATACCTCTCCTTACCTTCTCAAAACTTGAAATGTACCATACATATTTGCACTATCCAACATTCTTACATTTAGATTTTTTTATACCCCATGGATTTGGGGTTAACGACTTAGGTAGTGTTACTTCGCTCGCTATAAGCTTTCGATCCGCATACAGTTAGTTCGTACTGATTTCTGGGTTTCGGTCCATACATTTCGGACCATCTCCTTTGTTTAAAAAAAACAGCTCTTTACATATTTGGTGCTTTATTTTTAGTCACTTATTTATTTATAAATTACACTTTTCCCAATGGATGTAAGTCATAGATAAGGTTGAAAGGCGAGAATGTTGAATAATAACATAATCAAAATGCGTAGTAAATATTAATTTCGACGAGGAAGTAAAGGAGCTCTTCACATTATTTTGTGCTTTCTTTATTGTTACTAATACAGATAACTAAAAATAAAAGCCCTATTTACTTTTTTCAATCTCTGAATTAAAAATAAATCCAACGTACCCTGCCGACCCTACTTCAGTAACTCACTAAGTAACATTTATTTTTATTTTCCTGCTTCAAAGCGCTTGACCTGCAGGTCAAGTAGAATTGTGAATTAAATACAGAAATAAGGGACTTGAAACATTTTGCAGACTCAATCAGTTTTAATTTACGGCGTCAGTGAGGACTGCGAAGATCGAATATCCGTTGTAGAGAGCCTGGAAAAAAATGAAATGTTAGGCAAAAATTAATTTGCTGGTTCTTCCTATATTCTACGTGGAAATAGAATAAAATGAACTACGCCTGAATATAGTTCATTCAGAATAGGCTATTAGGGAGTAAACCAAATTTAGATATTATTTTTATTGCTTGTAATTCTTTCCCCGAATGAACTTGAACTGGAATAACAGTGAAAGGTCATATTACTTCATTTTAATTTCTTGGTCAATCATTTTCCTTTACCATTTGAGAGCAGTGATGGTGATCAAATAATTGACACATACGACCGTTATTACTGGTCCACTCTTGCTCCTCTAACAGAGTCCGTTAGTGTACTTAGCTAAAAGCGGTAAAACAATAAATGAATATCTATAAATGAATATGAAAATAAACGCTGGAAATAACGGTCACCCGCTTACATTTATTTCAATACAGAAAAAGATAATCCTGAATTTTACAAGTTTTGTCGTGAACGAAAATTTATTGTTAATTTGTTTCCAATTCCGATAAAAAGTTATTAGAGACAGTTCAGTGCCCGCTGTTGTTCGATTGTTAACCCTACAGCTGTAGCCAAGTTGACAAACTAAAATCGATAACGCTACTAGCGTTATCGATTGTAGTTTGTCAACTTGGAAAACGAAATGACACCACCTGACTGTTAAGTTACGTGATAGACCATAAAAAAGTCGTCATCTTTCTGATTGTTTGATGTGCAGAATAAGTTCAGAGACAAGAGTTACGTGGGACGTATTCACGTTATTAGGTTCTTTGAGGTTCCTTTGGGAGTACTTTGATCAATACTTTTGTCTATTTCTTCATTTCCTTTGTCTATTTCTTATATTGAATAAATAAAAGTAGAAAAAAAACCGGCCAAGTGCGAGTCGGACTCGCACACCGAGGGTTCCGTACAAACCTCAGCTTAAAGGTATTATAGACCTGAGTATTTGATATGAATTTCAATTTAATACCTCTACGCGTTTATGAGGAAAGGGGTAGTAAGTTTAAAATTATTAAAAATATTTTATAATATTATGATGTATTTAAAAATTTACGTTTTTCGCAATTATTTCTTTATCTGTGCTACAAGACGTTGCTTCGTACCAAATTTCAAGATTCTGAGTTCACGGGAGGTACCCTGTAGGTTTTGATTCCCTTGCGAGTGTCGTAAATTTGCGACATAAACGGCTGTATCGTATGATTGCGTTGGCTTAGAAATTTGTTTTTTTCACAGCTTTAAGGGAGATTAGACTTGAGTATTTGGTATAAATTTCAGTTTGATACCTCCACGCGTTTCTGAGAAAAAGGGCCTTGACAGACAGACAGACGGACGGACAGACAGACGGACAACAAACTGATCCTATAAAGGTTCCGTTTTTTCCTTTCGAGGAACGGGACCCTAAAAAGTGATCTAGGATGAAAACTATTAACAATACAACACCCTAATAAAGTGCAGCATCTGCACTAGTAAATGCTACTGTGCATTTACTAGAACATTCTTAGGCCCTTAAAATCTGCGGCAGTTTTAACTAAATCGCAACGTTCATCAGTTTACCAAGCCAAGATTACGTTGAATGATTTTGAATTTGAATGTTTTTGAGCTAGAGATTCTCATCTAGGTAAAATCAGAACACAGGCCTCCTCTCTGCCCCGAGGGCAGAAAGCCGAGCCGGAGAGGCGTGCCAGTTTTGCGGTACTCCGCTCTCCCTACCTTCCGTGGCTTATTGGACGTGATCGCTACCGTCTGATCGCGGACACGGCGGGGCCGCAGGAGAGGAGGAGTGTCGGTATTCCGTTGGCCGCTTTCTCAATCGTCTGCGGCCGAAAAATATTAGGTGGCGGAGCCACTGACCTGACCCGACACAGTGGGACCAAGGGTGCCATTCACGGGGACGTCTGGCGCCCATGTGCTGGTTTGGTCACGGCGTACATGTATTCTGGTGCGCCGATGATGGGGGGTACTCCCCTGAAGAGAGTCTGGTGACGGACAGCCATGGCGAGTTCTTGGTGAGTGTAAACGCCTGCTCGTGTTCCGGCCTTAAGCGGCGGAGGAGGACACCGTGGAGTTTTAGTGGTTTGGAGTCCCACATAACTGCACTATCCCCCGTGGTAGAGCAGTATGCATGAGCATTTCTCCACGCAAAAAAAGGCCTCTCTGTGAAAGGGAGCGGACTGTAATCCACCACGCGGGCTAAATGCGGATAGGTAGATGCTACGTGTCTTAGAATTTTATTTCTAGGACATGCCGGTTTCCTTCACGATGTTTTTCTTTACCGTTTTGAGAGCATCTGAATAGGTATATGAAGTGGTAATTCTATAACCACGGACAACCATTTTCAAGAAATTCAAATAAAACTAATTATAGAACATCAAGTAATTACCTGGCTAAAAGTCTGTATAGACAACAGTGCCATGCCACCAGCACTTAGCTTCAAAGGTCTCTGAGCTGTGACTATGACGATCAGGAGATCTTTTTGCAGGTCTACGGGCCAGGATGTCCAGGTTGACTCATAGGCTGCTAGAGCGATGCCTTGGCTCTGTGGAAAAATTAGAGTACAAGCCCGATGGGGTTTCTACACCCAAAAATAATTTATACACAATTTAACATATTAATTCGTTATGGTATCGTTTTTTAAAGTTTATTTAACAAATTCATTCACAAACCGACCTATAACTAGTTAACTTAGCCTATCTTTGACACCAACTAGTGCTATTCTGTAAAAGTCTGGTGAAAACTTAGATTAAGTGAATTTCAGAATTCTTTTGTACTGCTTACATAGCATTTGTTAATTTACTAAGGACCCAATTTCACCAATAAAACTTAACACGATTAGCGCTTACAAAACGTCAGAGAGGGATTGCGGTTGTTGATTTTGAGGAGAAAAGTGTTCAGTTTAGAGCGGCGGACACGAAAGTGCCACTATTTATATCTAATTTGCATAAGGCGGTGTCAGAGCAAACTATTGTAAACTACGAGTACGTATATGAGAAAACTCGAGAGCGAGTTACACTAATTAAATTAAAAATGAAACAAGAAAGAGACTATAATGCTTACAAGCTTTTTGTAACAAAGCATAAAATTGATACATTTTTGGATGATAAGTTGTGGCCATCTGGAGTATCATTTAGGCGTTTTGTGCACTTTCCTATGAGGCGAGTAAACAAAGATGTAGATGAAAATATAGACAACAAAAATGCACAGTTTAAGTAAGATAGTAAGCTTTAATTGCAAATCACTCAAGAGGTCAATGGAAGGAATAAGAGCGTTATGTCAGTCCGCGGACGTGATAGCCCTTCAAGAGACGTGGTTGCTGCCACACGATCTGCCGTTGCTCAGCACGGTTGATAACAACTTCGGGTGCACCGGGACGTCGGCTGTAGACATTTCAGCGGGCCTTTTGAGCGGGAGGCCATACGGTGGTGTCGCGTTATTGTGGCGTAAAAGTGCGTTCGAGACAGTGTTGCCGATTGAGTGTAATAATGTGCGAGTGTGCGCGGTCAGAATAACCGTAAGTACTAGATCTGTAGTAGTGTTCAGTGTATACATGCCAACAAACTCGAATGATAATCTTCCTGAGTTTACATCCTGTCTTAGTACTATTCGCTCAATAATAGAAGTAGAGGAGAATAAAGGAGTTGAGGCTTTTTATATCATAGGAGATTATAACGCGCACCCGAATGGGTTGTTTTATAACGAAATGATAAATTTTTGTTCAGATCAAAGCTGGGTCTGTATAGATGTGTAGATGTGTGACAGTGATACCTACACTTTTACAAGTGAATCACATGGCTGTAATAGATGGTTGGATCACTGCATCGTCACTGAGTCTGCGCAGCAATCAGTCGTTAGTGTCACTGTAATATATGACGTGTATTGGTCCGACCATTTCCCGATTGTGATTGAATGTGACCTGCTTAAAATAAATTGTAAAATTGTAGACAGCATACTTAATGATAATCTTGTTAATCGTATTGTGTGGGGCGAGAGAACGTCTGAGCAGATTGATGAGTACCACGACCTCTGTCACTCTAGCCTAAGACTTATAGATATTCCTCAGGAGCTGAGTGATTGTTGTGATAAGTTCTGTGATCGCAGAGATCATTGTTCGGCTCTTGATAAAATGTATGCTAATGTTGTGGATATACTGGTACAGGCCGCCATAAAGACTTATAAAGTAAAGTGTCGAAGGAAGGGTGGCTATGTCACGGGGTGGAACAAACATGTCGCAGACGCTCACCGCGAGGCGCGGCTTAAATTCCAGGTGTGGACAATGGCTGGTCGCCCGGCCAGCGGTCGTATATTTTATGATATGGCGGAGGCGAGGAGACAATTTAAGGCTAAACTCAAATGGTGTCAGAACAGGCAGGATCAGCTTAAAATGAATCTCCTTGCTTTCAACCACATTAACAAAGACTTTAAGAATTTTTGGAAAAACACAAATAAAATGAATGTGAGGCCGAGTCTCCCGGTGAGTGTCGGTGGTATTACTGACCACAAGAGTATTGCTGATGCTTTTAGGGGCCACTTTTCAGTGCGGTCACTCTTGAGCTCGGCGTCCCATGGAGCAAACGGTGCTGAGACTATTGAGACTGAGCGGAACACGAAAGTACCAGCCAAGGATGTGGCTAAAATAATTTCGAGAATGCAGCGTGGGTAGTCGCCGGGTCACGATGGTCTCAGCATCGAACATTTTAAACATGCGGGTGTCCATCTGCCTAGAGTTTTTTCGCAATTTTTCACACTGTGTCTTGGTCATTCATATTTACCGGAACCACTTTTGCGGACGGGATTCAAGGCGGGCGTGTCCACAGAGAGTGCCATACTCAGCCTGAAGCACACCGTCAAGTACTACATCGCGAGGAGGACGCCGGTATACGCGTGTTTCCTTGATTTGTCGAAAGCTTTCGATCTTGTCTGTTATGATGTGCTATGGGACAAGTTGAGGGACACGGGTGTGCCGGCGGAGTACACAGCCCTTCTCCGATACTGGTATGCTCACCAGACAAAACGGGTGAGGTGGGTCGGTACTCTGTCGGATGAGTATCTAATGGAATGTGGTGTAAGACAGGGGGGATTAAGCTCGCCCCTGCTATTTAATTTATATGTTAATCAGCTTATCGAGCGGCTGAGCAGCACGCATGTCGGCTGTCATATAGACGGTACATGTGTCAATAACATAAGTTACGCGGACGACATGGTGTTGCTCAGTCCATCGATGAGCGGACTGAAGCAGCTGCTTAGTATCTGCGAGACGTATGCGGAGGTCCACGGCCTTAAATACAACTCAAAAAAGAGTGAGGTGTTAGTGTTTACGGCACCTAAACAAAAGCCCCGTCGTGTACCTCCAGTATATCTCAACGGCGTAGTACTTAATGTGGTGAATAAATTTAAATACCTAGATCATATTGTCACCAATGAGAGATAATGGCGACATAGAGCGCGAGCGAAGGGCGTTGGCCGTGAGGAGCAATATGCTCGCCCGTAGGTTTGCTCGCTGCACGGCAGACGTCAAAGTGAGTTTATTTAAGGCGTTCTGTCAGTCCTTTTACACGAGCGGCCTGTGGGTGTCATATACGCGCCGAGCCTACAACGTCCTGCGCGTACAATACAACAACGCTTTCAGGATGCTATTGCGATTGCCGCGACGTTGCAGTGCATCAGGAATGTTTGCTGCAGCTCGTACGGACGGCGTCCATGCTATCATGCGTAAGAAATCCTGAAAATGATTGTTGGCAGAGTAGACTGTCCCATCCAAAGACACTGGGTGGAAATAGGTATAGGTTTATTTTAAATAGAATTAAGTACTAATAACACTAACATAGCATTTAAGCACAATCTGTTATTAACCACTAACAACTTATGAACTGATATAGGTCTGAAATAAAGATATTTTTATTTTATTTTTTTATTTTAAAACGCGTTCAATAGCTGTCAGTGTCTATTCTCTATTTTTATATGGCAACCAAAGCCGATTTCGACGTTTTCAGTTAATTTGCGATGCCCACACGAAATCTCTGAGGTCATCAGTCAACTTGCAACTTGAAATGCCAATGTATCCCACAACTTTCATGGATATTAAATTTTACTTACTAATTAATATTTTACTGCCCAGGCTGCTCATCTGTGGAATGCATTGTCTGACCCAATTAAAGGTGCTCAGTCGTTGCCTGTATTTGAAAGACTTATCAAGGAACATTACTTATCGCTGAAATCGTGCTCTTAGTTTTTTGACATACAATTAGTATATGATTTTCATACGTCATTTATTTTCACTGCTTATATATTAAGTATGTATATATTATATAGCATATATCTCTATTTGTGTTTTTGTTAAGTATTATTGTATCTTTATATTCATTGTTGGTATTGTTGCACTACTTACAACCCCATGTCATGCCCAGGCAATCACTGTCCATTCCAGTTTGTCTGGAAGAGATCGCGGCATGCGATAAGGCCGCCCGCCCGTTGTATATTTTTTACTTTTGAGTTTCTTTTGTTCCTGTATATTCTGGATTACAATCAAGTATATTTAAATAAAAAAATAAATGTCGTGTTTGGCATGGAATATTGACGCTGACAGATGGGCTCATCGCTTTCAGTTTCATTGGTGAAATTGGCCTTAAATAAACATTAATTTATTTTGAAATAAAGAATGAAAATCGGCAAAGCTATTCCCATAATTCACGAGATAAGAAAAGAGGTTTTGCGACTTTCATACGTATATTATCCACGGCGGCGGCGCCACCTTTGTTTAACTTTTTCTATTAAAGATGGCGGGTATAAGCGTACATCAGGAAGATTAGAAACCTGTGTGTGTAAGTACAAAATGTATGTAAGACTGGATGTAATGTATGGATTTTATCTCAAAAATCAGTCTGATTTTAAATTGTAAGGAGCTCAAATAAAATATTTAAGTATTGCTATATATTCATTGTTTTCAGCATCATACTTTTTATTACCAATTGAAAAAAATAAACTTTTTTGTGTATGAATGTGTGTCATTCATAATTATTATTTTATTCCTAATAATATATGGATGGATTTTATGAAAAACTAGCTGCCGCCCGCGGCTTCGCCCGCGTTTTATTACTCGCAATATCATTATTAATTATAGACTATGTGTTCTTCTGATGTATAAGCTGTACCTATTTCTGTAAATATTTATCAAAATCCGTTCAGTAGTTTTTGCGTAAAAGAGTAACAAACATCCATCCATTCCCACAATTTTTTATATCTATAATAGTAGTAAGATAAGATGATTCAGACAGAAAGTGTCTATACATAAATGCTGCGCCTGCGCCGATCCCGAAGTAAACTGGCATATAGGAATACAACCAACTTCCAAAAAAACACTACTAAGTGAAAAATTACTTCAATTTCGGAAGTCGGTGTCAAAAAACGAAGAAACTACAACAAGAACACTGACTTCCGTAATTTGTCTCGTTTTTGTGAGTGTTTTTTTGAAAGTCAGTTTTATTTTTTGGTTGTGATACCTAATAAGCAAGTTCTATAGTAAGCACAAAGTTATTCCAGAACAGATTACCCGAATAACATAAAACTTAAAAATACCGGTGTTACAGGGTGAACTTTACACATCTGCGTACCACTTTAGAGCATACCGGCGTGATGTTATGTTATGAAATGGCGTAAATAATAAACAGACATGCAATTACAGCAATCCCGAGAGATTTGCCAATGTTTATTGAAGAGTCATGTTGTATATCTCCGATGTTCTTAATCAGATGGGACCACATGAGAAGCACCATTTTTCAAATTAAAAAGGAATCATCGGTTAACCTAGTAAAACGTTTAGAGGTGACACACATAAAATACAGTCGATTTGATAAACTCCTCCTTTTTAAAGTCGGTTAAACAAAAAAATAACTTACTTGGATAATAAGCTCGTTTCCCAAGTAGCAGTAAATGTAGGCATTAATAAGTGCAATGACCAAGTACGCTAGGAACGTAATCAGCAGAGTTATTTGTTGTACACCGACCTAAAATAAAATACTTATTTTATTCAAATTCAAATATTTTACTTGTAGAACAATCAATTTGCCTAGCCTTTTCCCAACTATGTTGGGGTCGCCTTCCAGTCTTACTGAGTACCAGTGTTTTACATGGAGCGACTGCCTATCTGACCTCCACAACCCAGTTACTGGGCTTGTTACCTTGTTACCTTGGCTAGACTGGTGTCAGATCTCAAGCTTATGACTACTCGTAACGACTGTCAAAGGTCTTCAAATGACAGCCGGGACCAACGGCTTAACGTGATTTCCGAGGCATGGAGGAAACTCGGTATGTTGAAATGGTCACCCATCCACGGACCGACCTCGTCAAGCGTTGCTTAATCTTGAAGGTCGACCCGTGCGGCTGTTATTATTTAGCCACGAGCTCCTTTTTTTTTATTTTTATTTATAGAACATAGGTAAATAAAAGGTAAAGATTTCTATGTATTGCCGTCAACGGCGTACAAATAATCTAATTAATAATTGGTAAGAAATAATAAAACATTAAATTAATAAATAAAATGTCATAAGATTACAATTTGTCTTCCAGGTACTCATTGATTGTATACTTGTATAGTAAGCTTTCTCGCCCAATAAATTAAGAAGAGCTTTTTTGAAGTGGTTTATGCTGTCAAGATCTCTTATTGTAATGGAAACTTATTAAATAACTTGGGTGCCATTCCTAAAAGCTCTTTGAGTATAATACAGCCTTGTGTGGAATAGCACATATTATTATCTCTCTATTGCGACGTTTCGATCTCAGTGTTTGAAACAGGTGCAAGTTTGAATTTGCGAATACTGCTGTCTCGTAGATGTACATACAAGACAAAGTAAGAAGTTTGTATTTATTAAATAATGGCCTACATCCAATGATATTCAAATAAACAGATATGTTATGAGCGCGCGCATTTTGAAGACTCGAATAGGTCACAATTGTGACCTTTAATCTTTAGTTTATGTCACGCATGGCGAAGAGCGATAGGCTTTGTTGAAATAAAAACAAAATAAAATAAATGCCATCGTGTGTATTTGTAATTTATTTATTTATTGATTATTTTTTAATGTTAGATGAATGAAAAGTGTGTATGTGTGCTGCCGCTATGTGCGGCACACTTTTTTCAATTGTTTTGTGAGTGTATAACGTATCTGTTTATTTGAATATCATTGCCTACAACTATCAGTATTTTTCAGCCCAAACACAGAACGTACAATTTTTTTTTTGGGGAAACAAACGACTACACACTACAGCAGTACATACAATTTAAGCAAGAAGAAAAACAAATGTGCACCCAGCGACATTTTCCACATTCATTCATTCATTTTTCACATTTTTTAGAGCATTGAACGCAATGTTCACCATTAAGTATTCGCAGTTCAGAAATGAGTCCAATCATGTAAATGACAAGAGAGTCTAACATCTGACAAAAATAACGATTGTCAATTATTTATTATAAAAACTTTAAAAACCGGCCAAGTGCGAGTCGGACTCGCACACGAAGGGTTCCGTACCATTACCGCAAAAAAACGGCAAAAGAAACACGTTTGTTGTATGGGAGCCTCACTTAAATTTTTATTTTATTCTGTTTTTAATATTTGTTGTTATAGCGGCAACAGAAATACAGCATCTATGAAAATGTCAACTGTCTAGCTATCACGGTTCATGAGATACAGCCTGGTGACAGACGGACAGACAGATAGACAGACAGACGGACCGCGGAGTCTTAGTAATAGGGTCCCGTTTTTACCTTTGTATCAAAACTGTATTTTCTACTAAATCGGTTGGGGATAACTATATTAAAATTCAGTTGCATAATTTGACCCATATATGCTAACGAACAAGCCTAGTTAAATTAAAACTTGTAAAACATCCAAAATATATGCAGTTGTTATCCGCTTAGCGCCATTTAGCGTGGTCAATTCTTAACAGTTTTTACTTTTCTAAAATATATTGCTACTCATTCTATAAGTAAGCAGTTATTTATAAGACATATTGACTTCTATAGTTCGGCTTCGTAGAACGTTGTCTACACAGAACACTTTCTACAAAACTGTCTTACAAGCATTAGTGACACTACTTATGCTTATCTTAATATTAAAACTCGACTTGCCACTCAAAACTTCTGTTTCTCATCAGAATATTGGGCACACACGGCGAGAACGGTAGCAGCTTGGTTACATACACACAATGTTAGGGCCTTAGACTGGCCTGCTCAATCGCCAGATCTAAATCCCATTGAGCATGCGTGGGATATGCTATAAAGAAGAGCTCTGAAGGAAGTTCCTGAAAATCTGGCTACAGAAGATCAACTTTTTGTGCACCTCAGAAGGACATGGACAATATTCCGCAGCAAAACATTGACAACCTTGTTCTGAGCATGCCGAATCGTTGCCGATGTGTTATCAACATCATGGGCGCTTTCTCAGACTACTAACTTCAAGTTTATAAACACAAATTAAATGATTTTTCTATTTTTTTCTCATAAATTAAAAGTTAATTCATATACGGTTTCAGTCTATGCTTCATTTTTTTCCATAAAATCCTGAAATTTTAATCGAAGTACCTTAACCATTATAAAAAATGGTAGAATATTAAATAACGTATCTTTTAAATATATACATATCATATAAATAATTAACACATTGATAGTAATTCGCTTTTTTAAAAATATCCCTAGACCGTGTTGATGTGTTTAGTTTGTTAAGCAAGATTTCCTTGTGTCAGTGAAATTGGAATCCAATAATTTTATTCTTATAGGAGTAAATCCCCTATTTAGCCTTTCTGCAAATAAAGGTTCTATCGAAACGGGCCCTTAATTGTATTTATTTATTTATTAGGCAAACCAACAATTGTTAACACTTAAATATTACAATTTGTACACTTAATACTAAAGTCGAGTGCCACAATTTTTAACAGGTAAGCACCACTTATGCTAAGCTGTTGTACAAAAATTTTGAAAAATAACTTAATAAATAGAAATAAGAAATGGTTCTGAGTGATACCATAGATATCTTGACTTAAAAATAAAAACTAAAATTCAAATAAGTAGGTACATCACACTACATATCATCGAGTGTTAATTTGCGGAACTTGGTAAGTGAGTCCGCATGCACATCTGCAAGATCGCTGCAGCTATTTAAGAGTTTACACATCCGGGGAATGGCCGAGTTGTCACCGAGAACGGTTCTACGTGGTGGAGGGTAGAAAGGAGTGATAGGAGCACGGGGGTATCTTGCTGGAGCTCGGAATTTGATTTTGCCCAATAACTGAGGGCAGCCTATTTTGTTCCGCAAGATTTTAATTAAAAAACTTGTATCGATAATATTTCTACGTTTCTCTAGAAAGTTTATCTTAAAGTGCAATAACCTAGCCACGTATCATCGCTTCTTTTTGGCAATTCCGCAGGAATATGCCAAATGCCAGAGGAACCTCTTTTGAATACGCTCCAATCTCAATTTATGTGTAGAATAATGTGGCCTCCAAACAGTGCTACAGTACTCCAAAATGCTACGAACGTAGCAGTTGTATAATAAAATTTTAGTTTTAACCCGTCGAAAGCCAACCACATTTCTAATAACAAAACCCAACGTTCTAGAGTCTCGCTTGATGATGTTCTCTAAGTGAGGTATAAATGTGAGCTTTTTGTCAAATATTACACCCAGGCCTTTAATTTGTTCCACTTCCTGGATGACGTGGGTACCAATGTAATAAACAGTCGGTACTAAGAGCCTTGGCCGAGAAAACTTAATATGAAAGCATTTTTTTATGTTTAAGTCCATGTCATTGTTAACACACCACTCAATTAATTTATCCAGATCATTCTGTAGTAACTCAAGGGTCGAAGTGTCCGAGTTGTTTCTCGGCCCCTCCACAAGATAAGATAAGATAACTCAGAATCATCGTTTGACTTGACTACTTTACCAAACTTGAGATCATCAGCATACATGAAACATTCGCAGAAACGGAAGCATTCAAGTATGTCATTAACAAAGATAATAAATAATATTGGACCGATATGAGAGCCCTGCGGAACGCCCGACGTAATTGCACAAATACCAGATTGGAAGCCATTAACTGCGACAAAGTAGGAACGGTTCTCTAAGTAAGACTTCAACCAAGCCAATAAATTACCAATAATGCCATATGCCTTTAACTTTTCCATAAGGATATCGTGTGACACACGGTCAAAAGCCTTACTGAAATCCGTATTGATAACGTCAACCTGTTTGCCAGAGTCAACAGCATCAACTAAGGATTCGGTGAAAGTTACCAGATTTGTCCAAATAGACCTGGCGCCCACAAAACCATGCTGGGAGACCAAGATAAAGTTTTAAGTGTGACTGAATGAGAGGACAAATCAAAGAATCAAAAACTTTACCCATAGTAGACAGGAGAGAGATAGGTCTATAATTGCTTACATTACCGCTATCACCACTTTTGAAAACCGGTACAACCTTTGCACTTTTCCAAATATCCGGAAAGACCTTAGAGATCTATTAAATATCAATAACAATGGAGATGCCAATGAAGAAGCGCACTTGGAAATAAATATAGGTGGTATCCCATCAGGGCCGGGGACCAGGCCAGGACCTTTATGGCAATCTAGGGACTTTAATTTGATAACCAAACTTTCACGGTCTATTTCAGGTGCCGTGAGAGGCAGACTGTTGTTATTCAGATTATGAAGGTAGTCTGAGATTGAAGAACGCTGAGCTGATTTTCTACTAACAAAGACAGAAGAGAATTGCTCCGCAAACATTTCACACACTTCTAGTCCATCCGATGTTGCTCTGTTTCCATCACTCATTGTAATAGGAAATGAGCTGGAACCACCCCGTTTGTCTTTAATATACGCCCAGAATTGCTTTGGATTTTCAGACATATCAGCTTCAATATTTGCAATATATTTATTGTAACTTATGGTTGCTAAATGCGAGCACCTTTTACCCAACAATTTAAGTTCTATTTCATCCATGGGGTTTTTGTAAGTTTTGAAACGCTTTCTGATTTTTTCCTTTTCTTTTAAAGTTCTAATTAAGTTTCTATCAAACCAGGGTGGATATTTCCTTTTCTGAGTTCTTCTGGCAGGGACGTGTATTTTTATAATATCTAAAAGCCTATCGTAAAAAATTGCAAGCATCTCATTAACATCCTCCTTGTCATCCAATAATAACGCCCAGTCTATTTCATTAATATGCTTACAAATTCTATCATAGTCCGCTTTAAAAAAAATTGGACGGATAATATTAAGATTGTAGGGAAGTCTAGGGTCTGCGTTAGATTTTAGTATAATTTCTAGAGGAGGGTGAAGGGGATCAATTTTGCTTAAAGGATTTTGTGCAACAGTCACGCTACCAGATGGCAAGTTACTTAAGGCAAGATCTAATATTTTTCCTGAATTGTTGCAAATGATGTTAAGTTGCACGAGTTTATTTACGTGTGTAAAATCTGTCAAAACATGGGTGAATCCAGGAGGTGCGTAACCAATAGTTGAGTCACTTACCAAGTTCCAGTTTATAGCACTTAAATTAAAATCACCTACTATGCATGTGTACAAGCCTGACTGTTCTAGAACTATGCCACACCAATCCAAAAAAGATTCTAATGTTAGTCGAGTAACAGGTGGTGGTAAGTATACGGCGCACAGAGCTATTCGACGTACAGATTTTGTGATAGGTACTTCAACGGTGATCCAGAGATCCTCATACCGGCTTTCCCAGTGAAACATTTTCTTTAAAACGGCAATTAAAACTCCACCCCCGTCCTTTTTCTTACCACTCCTGTCCCGTCTATAGACGACGTACCTATTGTCGAATAGCTCTGCACTCATGACAGAATCATTCAACCATGTCTCGGTTAAAATTACAATATCATAAGACTCACAAGATAATTGACGACAAAAGCTGTGAGTCTTTGTTCGCAAACCTCGCGTGTTCTGATAGTAGCTGCAAGAAATTGATCACGTACTCGCGGAGAGCTAAGCTGCACTACCACTGAACGTGGACGATTTGTGTTGGGATTGAGCTTAGCAACCCTGGTGCAATGCATAATGTCTTTCTTTATGATACCGCATCCTATCACTTTTGATAAATCGGTCACAACTTGGACTAAATTTTCTTGCTTTTTTTCCGGAAGACATTGGATTTCGAGATTATTCGAACGGGTTTGTTGTTCCAGGTTATTTAAACGTCCAGCTAGGTCCCCGATTGTTCTCCTCATGTCAAAATTCTCCTTTTGCAATTCCTTAATATTATCCCTAGAGGCCGCATGCTCCTTAAGAAGGTCCTCATACTGACCGTTCATAAATGTCATTGAATCGTTCATACTTTCTATTTTCTCTTTGATATGGTGTAGTTCTCGATTCAGCATATCGTTAATACTAGTGTTAAACTTGGATAGTATCTTCTCAAGCTCGATCTTCATTACATCCTGAACTATTTGACGAACGTCTTGATGAGTCAATTTTTGCTCATTACTAGCCTGGGGTGGAGACGACAGGGCTTGCCTTTTGTTACCTCTAGAGGGTGCAGGGATGTTGTGCAGTGGTGTACCACCAGACTTTTTTGGTGAAGATGGTTCAGACATTATAATATAGTGAGTAGTCTACCGTAAGTGTAATATATCCAATTACTTAAGCAAGATACTTGCTGTTTCTGGATAATTAGCAATCTTGTACCAGTATGGTAGAAAATGCCTCACTCTGGCCACCCTGAATATTGTCGTCTTCGGTCCCCCTATACTAAGTCTTGACAGCAATGACAGCTCGTCAGAAAAATACGTGGGTATTTCAATAAAATAATGATTTGCAAAAAATCGACAACTGTCAAACGCGATTTTCAATAAAGTTATTTCAGATGTTTTTGCACTGCTCAGTCAGATATTTATCAGTTAAAAGTTCTTTAAAGCACATACATATTTATACTTTTACACGAAACATTTTATTTATTTCCGGGAGCGACACTGACAACAACAATAGATATTTTTTTTTTAAATATAAATCGAGATTAATTGAAATACAATATTTCTAATTATATACCGGCTTTTATGAGAATTTGTTTGTGTTTTTGTTTGTTTGTATTATAGTCATACTTATAGATACACTGTTTCTCAACCTTTCGGGGAATACGACCGTGATTTTTCGTTATATTTGTTACTAGCTTTTGCCAGCAGCTTCACCCGCGTGTATTATACATATAAACCATCCTCTTCAATCACTCTACCTACTAAAAGAAACCGCATCAAAATTCGTTGCGTTGTTAGAGATCTAAGCATACATAAGGACAGACAGCGAGAAGCGACTATGTTTTATACTATGTAAGGATAAGGAAGCGCTTCCATTACGTTTAACAGTGCTGTCCAGCCTTTGAGTCCACCACAGGCTATCTCAGAAACTCTTGGTAATGAAACGCCAATATAAAACAAAACAACCAAGTGCGAGTTTGACTCGCGCACGAATGGTTCCGCAACAAACATAAAAACGGCAAAAAATTCGTTTGTAGTATGGGAGCCCCACTTAATTGTTTATACAACGGCAACAGAAATACATAATCTGTGAAAATTTCAACTGTATAGCGGTCACGGTTCATGAGCTACAGCCTGGTGACAGACAGACACAGACAGACAGACGGACCGTGGAGTCTTTTCTTTTTATTTTTTTTATAATATAGGCTCGCGCTTGAACACTATCTCACCTGATAGTAAGCGATGATGTGGTCGACGGTGGAGCACGCTTGCCTAGAAGTAACCTATTCACTCTTGACTTAAAGACCCCTAGATTGTAGCTATCGGGCAACAGACTCCGGCAGGGAATTCCACTCCTTAGCTGTACACATAATAATAGGGTCCCATTTTACCCTTTGGGTACGGAACCCTAAAAATATTTAATAAAAAAAAAATATTTTCATTTACATTTGGTTTTTTATTAATAACGGTATGTACATATTTTGGTTAAACGAACGAGATTTCAATAAAAGGCTAAACGTAAATTAAATTAAATGGGATTTTTGGAGAACTTCAGTAAACTGGCTACGTGTTTTTTTTAACCTAAAATTCCAGGATTATTATTTCAAAAACTGTTCTACTGGTTACTGTCAGCCTGTAGCATCCCACAGTTGGGCAAAGGTCTATCTCTAGGTGACTTTAATATTAATATTCTAGAAGATAATTCAGATAGAAGTAGGTTATTAAATCTCTTTAAATCATTTAATTTGTCACATGTGTTTACGGAACCAACCCGAACTACGCTGACTTCTGCTACATGTATTGATAATGTTTTTTGTTGCTGCAACTACTTGGACAATGCCATTATAAATTATCTGCCTTCGGATCATAGTGGGCTACTTGTGACATTTGAGTCCAATATGCTAATTAAACAAGTGCAGATTCAATCCAGACCAATAACATCCGGTAAATTAAATAAATTTAACAGCACTTTAATCGCTAAGTTAAGCGATCAGGACCTCACAGTGAATGATGGTAATATTTTGTATGATGAAGTTTTTTCAGTGGTTCAAAAAGAGTTCAATAACACTTTTAAGAAGATAACTAAAACTGTATGCCCTAAGTTTTTATTCAGTGACTGGGCGACTACAGGACTTAGAAAAAGTAGGGAAAGACTTTACGAGCTATATGGCCTTAAGCCTTGTATGAACACTGAAACGTTTAATAAGTATGTTGCTACTTACTCGAGAATTTTTAAAAATACACGTAAGGCAGCTAAGGCCTTGTATATTAGAAATAAGGTTAAATTAGCAGAAAATAAAATCAAGACGGTTTGGAAAATTATAAATAATGAAACGAACAGGAATAAAAGAAATAATCCTGATTACACGCTTGAGACCACACACGGACTTATGAGAGATAACAAAAAAGTTGCGCAAGAATTTGTAAATTTCTTTACCAACATCCCAATTAAAACTACTGAAACCTTAAATTCTTCGCCCGCGCTTGCTTTTGGATTATTAAACGCGAACGTTTCAGCCTGCCCGAATGTATTTAACTTTTCACATATAAACCCCATAACAGTAATAAAAGCTTTTAAGCAAATCAAGATCAAACCGACTGAAGATCTGTGGGGAATGTCCATCAAAGCTTGTACCTCCATTATTCAGACTATAGCGCCGTACTTAGCTGTGATTTTCAATTTGTGTGTGGATCAAGGAGTCTTTCCGGATCTAATGAAATATAGTAAGGTTATACCACTTTTTAAATCCGGGGACAGTAAAGACACAAATAATTATAGACCAGTATCCGTGTTGCCAGTTTTCAGCAAGGTATTTGAGAAGATAATGCTTAATCAAATGCTCATTCATTTTAATACGAATAACATCTTGCATGATAAACAGTATGGTTTCACCAAAGGACGTTGTACAACTGACGCTGGTGTCACCCTATTAAAACACATCTTTAATGCGTGGGAAGAGTCGCAGGATGCCATAGGTATCTTCTGCGACCTGTCGAAGGCGTTTGATTGCGTTAATCATGAAACATTACTTCTGAAACTTGAGCATTACGGGCTAGGTCAATCAGCGTTAAGTTTGGTTGAATCTTATTTAAGTGATAGACAGCAATTAGTTCAAATAAACGGTGTGAATTCGTCGGGGTTAAACGTGAAAATGGGGGTACCCCAGGGCTCAATATTAGGTCCTTTCTTATTTTTAATATACATACACGATTTACCCCGTTTATTGGAAAACAAACTAAACATGGTGTTATTTGCTGATGACACATCTTTAATTTTTAAAATAAAAAGACGTACTTGTCAGGTTGACGACGTAAATAACGCGCTACGGCAGGTTCAGGATTGGTTCACTGCAAATAATTTAGTTTTAAATGGTAAAAAAACCAAGTGCGTAAAATTTTCCTTGCCGAATGTAAAAAGTACTGATTGTGACATTATCTTAAACAAGGAGAAGCTAGAATTCGTCGATAAAACGGTTTTCCTGGGGATCACGCTAGACTCAAAGTTACAATGGGGTACTCATTTAATATCACTTGCAGGGCGGCTAAGTTCGGCAGCTTATGCTGTTAGAAAGATTCGTCAATTTAGTGATGTAGATACCGCGAGGCTGGTCTATTTTAGTTACTTTCATAGTATAATGTCTTACGGTATTTTACTATGGGGAAGGGCTACAGACATTGAGTCAATTTTTATTCTGCAAAAACGAGCCATCAGAGCGATATACAATCTTCGCCGGCGCGATTCTCTAAAGGAACTGTTTAAGGGCATTAACATCATGACGGTTCCTTGTCAATATATTTATGAAAATATCATGTACGTGAGAAAGAATTTATATCTTTTTAGTAAAAACGGAGATAGACATAATTACATTACTAGAAATAGGGACCAATTAGTTCAACCAGGTTTCAGACTGGCTAAAGTAGCCTCTTCTTTCATGGGGTACTGTACAAAATGTTACAATAAAATTCCTCCCCACATTCTAGAACTGAATGAGACGAAATTTAAAACTTGTATAAAACGCACACTATGCAGGCAGGCATATTATAAGTTGGGGGATTACATCACTGATAAAAATGCTTGGCTCAATGCTAGTCTTGCTCCACAACCACTAGGGCGCAAAAACAAGTGATATGCAGAACATTATTGTTCTGTAGAATTGTTGGACCTGCTGAAGACTGTATGAATATATTTGTATTATATTGACTCAATTTCTTTTAGTATAGTATAACTGCGCAGCACGTGTGTGAGTACTATGTACCCAACTGTAAATCTACCATTTGCTGTACCTTGGTGTCGTTCGTTGACTTGTGTTTGCCCTGGCAGTTGAGTGTGTCATGCTCTCTCAAATGTCTCTCTGATGGTGGCGTGTGTGTTGGATCATTCGGTTCCCTTCATGATGGTTGAGCTGGGTGGTGCCGATTCATGCGTCATGTTCGTGAACGGGCGCCGTCAGTTGGGATTGGTCTTAACTTAACTGCTTCGGATGCTAGTGTTTTTCTAGTGCTTATTATGTAACTGCACAGTACATGTGTGAGTACTTTTAATACTTTGTACGTAGTATAGTATGTAGTGATTCTGGGTGCATTGTCCTCACACATATAAATTTATTAATGTATGTACTTATGTACCTAAATTTTGTAAAAAAAACATATATTTTTTTAAAAGAGTAAGTATGGAGTTTCTTGTGCGTTCTTCTCCATAACAAGCTACTTTCCGAATGCACGGTAGAATCAATTTTTATTCCCTGTAAATTTTAATGTATTCTAACGTTCAAAAGTGCCGCTTTGTGGCCTAGTTGAAATAAAATATCTTTGTCTTTGTCTTTGTCTTTGTCCGTGACTGCCAGCAGTCAGCAGTGTCGAACCGGGGCTAGTACGTAATGGCCATTGGTTGATAATTTTGGCTAACTCGTCCCGCCATCTTCTAGGTGGTCTATCGGGAACCCACGGCTCCACATTGTGCTTAATTTGGCCCACAGTAGGGTCTGCGACACTGTAAACATGACAATGTATATTTATGTTAAAACCTAACAATCGCGTGGGTTTATAACATGGAAATGTACTTACCACAGTTACCATAACTGCGTTCAAACATAACTCTACAGTAACTGCCAGGTTCTGAACTAGGAAATATTCTTTGAAAATGTTTTCCATTTTCATTGAGTATCTGCAATTAACACACACATTAACATGTTTCGTTAAAATACCTATGAAAGTGAAGATATTTTTTTTCGGAACATCATAACTAAGAAAGTGAAAAGAAAGAGTAAGTAGACTGAGATGACGACTAAAGGTGCGAGTTCACGCGCGAGACAACGACGCGCGGCCGCAACGCACGATTTGTCAGAAGAGCTAGCTGGTTACGCCCACCGACGAGTGGTTTCGCGCTTCGTACTTGAAATGCTCGAACATTATGTCATTTAACAATTAAATAACCATCTTTTGATTAACTTCCATATTCAAAACGGTATTTTTTGGCCTCTAGTTGTACATAATTCGTTGATAGTCAATCTTTGTTTATTTTTATTATAATAATATAACATCATATCGTCGACTAAAATCTATATACGATGGTATTCTTCTTCCCCCAATAGTAATTTGACAACTTGGCTTTCCACTGCAATGTGGAATAATAATTTTCAACAATATAATTGTTTTCACGACTAAAATCGAGGCGAGTTTGTGCGACACTTGCTCGGTCTCGTGTCGCGGTCGCACGGTGAACTCACATCTTAATGGAGAAGTATAAGCAGTCGACATATTGCACCGACCCCAAATAAATTGGTGTAAGGGCAAGAGAATGATGAAGAATCAAAATATCAATACCAAAAAGAACACAGATCAATTAATTATATCAATAAATGCTCCAAACATATTAAAAATAAATGTAGTTGTACCCCATAAATAATAATATTAGCGCTCATTTATCAGAAGCGAACGTGCGTCCATTACATATCGTGAGATATGTTTTTATGTACACTATTACTTTTTAGTACGACTGTACACCAATGTTGAAACAGTTACTAATCCTTCAGCTATTAGAAATAAATTGTATAAGTATTTCCTCCTTTACAATTTCTTTCTAATCAAAGCTCAACTTCAATAGAAAATTAAACAATTCAATACTTTACCTCATCAAACGGATATGTTTCTTTATAATCTTCTTGAATTTCATCCTTGTCACCATTTCAGTCTCCTTCCGATACTGTAAATTTCCTAGCTCTTTCTGCAAATGTATCAGCTGATCACACAAGTACATCATCATGCTGCAAACGAGACCCTGCATTGCAAACGCCCTGCATAGTCCAGGGAAAACGCAGAACGCTAGAATTTGTAGCGACAGTATTAAATTAATTGTGCTCTCCATTGGATCAAATGGCAACCAAGCTTCTATAGACATTGTCCCTTCATATAGAGCTAGAAGACTAAAAGCTCCAACCACAGCAGCTGTCATTCCTGTTATAATCATCACGTAATTTGCCATCAGCTTCTTCCGTTCTTCAGTAACTTCGTCACCAGAACTCTCAATTTCGTCTATGAGGTCCCTGAGTTCATTCCTCTTAATCAAAAATATGATAGTTTTGAAAAAGAAGTTGTATACAACCAGACATTTATCCAAATTAGAGAACACAACAATGAGGTCATCTTTATGCTGGTAAGTTCCAATACCAGCTAAGATAAGAAAAGTAATAGTGAGGGTATGGATAAATAATTCGTAGATTTTGTAAAAGAATTTTTGGTTTCTGGTGAGTGTCTTTTCTGGCCATAACCCGACGAAGAAAAGGTATTTGATGTTGAATGAAAAGAAGCCATCATCGATCAAATAGAAACGGTCTAGTACGGAGAGCGACATTTTGCAAATGACCACGACGATTCGTTTGTAATGAGTGTAATGGTGCGGTCACATTGCTTGTTAATTTTTCTAGATATAAAGCTTTAATTGAATATGTATGCGTTTTTTATTTAGTTTGATATACCCACTATATCGAAGCGAATCTAAACTAATAATATAAATAGGTATACGTTTGCTTGTTCAAGGAGGATCTCTGGAAGTATTAGTCAAGTCAACTGTCGTATGCCAGTGAAGTTAGCAGATCACATTTTCATTTGACTTTTTTTCTAGGAAAAAACGAAAGAACCATTCCAAAAAAATATGAGGTACTCTAGAACAATTCGGCATGCGAATAGAACTCGCATATTTTTATGCTCTGCTGGTAAATTATCTGCCAAGATCACGCAGACCTTTATCGCTGAATGCAATAGATCTTTATTCCTAAAAAACGCCTGATTCGTGTAGGATAGACAACGGTAACGAAGTCACGGTAAAAAACTAGTGAGATACAGTGTCCGACTTAACGTAATAAACCATTGAAGAGAGGAACATGTTTAGAAGATATATGTGTGTAGTCTTGACGGGGCATAGAATGTTAAGAAAGGCTTTATTTAAATTCAACCAGAAGCGGGCGATACGAGGATTCAAGTAACTATGAGAAAGTCACGAGCAAGCTTTAGAGATAAGTCCATGTTTTATAATTGAAGAAATTTAGAGACTAAAAATAGTCTAAATCTGTCTGATCTTTTTATACGTTTTGTATACGTCTAGTCGAACATGATGTTCATTGTGCCTTTCTATAAAACGAACCATGTTTAACAAAATATGCCCCTCAGGCAGGATTTCCTTCGAACATTTTGCCAGTAGTTTTCGTATAATATCGTGTGACATTCTTTTCCTTATGTTAATCTTTAAGCAATTTGACATAAGTTTCACACTGTGCTCGATCATCATAAATTTCATTTTGGAGTGTAAGCAAAGTTGCTGAACATTCGTCCATTTTGGTCTACAGGCTATGTCCGCCAATGTGTAGCAAGCTTTGTCATGAAGTTTGCACAAATTGTGCAACTTTGGACTTGTATATCTTTGGTTATAACTGCTATTTTCCACATGCTCGATCTCTTTCTTGTTTGAAAGTTGGAGAAGGATGGAGAGAAGACTTTGTGAACTCTAAATGACAAATTATGGCTACGTAATGTCAAAACTATTGAACAATTGACTAACTAGTTTTCTAAAGGGCAGGTTAGCTTCTTAGGAATTATTTGTGATTGATTGATGTATTTAGTCGTTTATGAGCAATTTATTTGTTTCAAAGGTCAAAAGTAAGTGCCTTTTGTTAATCAATGTCTAGGTTATATGGTTTATACGGCCAATTATTGGTACATTTTCTTATTTGTAGGATCATCCTCTTAACCAATTATTTAATTGGTTAATCATCAGTAATTTTTCTATAAATTTTTCTTTAAATCAAGTCACAAATAAAAAAATTCGTTCGCTTTACCGATGGTTCCTAAATATACATTGCATTATTTAAAAGCTTTCCTTCTAGTATTATCTTTTCAAAATAATTATATGCCATTCTTTGAAAATTTCTATCGTCGAGGAAATTTCCCCTTTTAAAGTGGTTTTACAGTTGCGTGCACTTTACAGCAACACTTTGGTTTCAGCTGGTAGATTTTTGAAAGTGGGCAAACTGTCGACGTGTAACAGACCATAATCGACAATGATCAAGTCATACTACATCGATGAATAAACAATAATAATGTGTAATAGATTTCCAAGTTCGTTTTGCGAGAACCAGTAGTAGGGGGTCGTGAACATATGCAATTTGTCTTTTGTCGACGTATTGGTAAGTCTCTGGAGATTTATGCAGTTGACTTATATTTTACAGTAAATCCCTTAAAAGGCTGCCTTGTAGCATCGTGTATTTGTCTCTCACAGTAACGGGTTCTGTGATACAATAAGACATTTGTTAGAAAAAGGATGTAATTCAGTTTTTTTTGTGTTTTAAAAGTATAATATGACATCCTCTAGGGCGATAGATATTTATAAGCAATTTTTTTACACCTTGTGTTACATTATTTCTATTTTGGGTTTAATAAAATGTAGCTCATGATACTCCGGCATAATGTAGCTTTCCATTGAGGAAGGAATTTTAAAATCGGTTGAATAGTATTTTTTGAACATACAATCTTTTCTCTTTATAATATTAGTGTAAGTGTATGTATACGTAGAAAACCTTCGTGGTAGAAAATAAAATATAAGTAATTTCTTCTAAACATCAAAAGAATATTTGGTATCTTCATAAGCACTAATCCTAGATATAAATTAATCATACGACAGTATATTTCAAAACGATTATACCAAAAAAACTTTTTAGCATCCATATCATAGAATTATCCAATAAATATCAAAGCTTAAAATTCCAAATGGCGAACATATCGAATTAATACGAGGACTAGTAGGGCTCAATAGGCGGTCACAAGAAACCCTGCGATGTGTAGACAATGTAAATATATGGATACAGTTTCAGGAGAGTTAGCTATATTGGGCAATGTCTGAACTAAAAACCGACTATGGTAGGAAATTTGAAAATATTATATTTTTAACTAACACGCTATTATTAGCTTAGTATGTATGTATCTATGTGTCTATGAATCTTTGTAACGTAATCTTTGAACGTGATTTTCACCCCCTTTAAAACGTCGGATTAATTTGAAACTTTGCACACTTATCAAGGACCAATGACAATGCAATAATTTAAATAGATTGTCCCATTTTACTTACCAGGATCTTCAGGATTAGCGATTGAACTAAAAAGTAAAATATAAATGATAATGGTTTAAAAAAAAACTAATATAACACGCTTTAATAGAAAACAAAACTAAAAAGTAGGTTTTTTTTTACTTCAATTTAAATTAAGAACGGTGTGATTAACAAAAAAAATATTATTGTAAAAACCGTGGGATGCTTTTAAGATATTTTCAAAATGACTCTAATTTTACCAATATCTGTCAATAAAATACACAAAATATACAATTGACATCAAGCACCCCACGCTATATCACAAAAAAAAAAAAAACTTTTGTTTTTAGATTAATCAGAGTCTGGATTTGTGCCCGATTAAAGGCAATAATAACAAGGGACTTTAACTTTACTGGTGAAATGTGGATTTACCTACCATAGGTTGACTTCTGCTCAGCCCATATGTTATGTCTATTCATATTTTTTTATTAGTTTATCCTCACACTGGTACGTCTTGCAGCAGTAGGGTAGTTTGAAAAAAATATATATTTAGTCCGTGAGTAAGATAACCTTAAAATATTGGGCACGTATTTTTCTTATGCCACGTAAAAAAAAATATTTGACACGTATTTTTCTTATGACACGTAAACAAAAAATAATGGATACGTATGTTTCTTATGCCACGTAAACAAAAAATATTGGACATGTATTTTTCTTACGCCACGTAAACAAAAAATTGTGCTACACTTTATACTAACAAAGTGACATCACTCCTGAACTTTATCTTTGTAAGTTTTTATTTATTTGATAAAGCAAAAAATATTGGTCCATTATTGTTTGATAATCTCATTGATGGACTAAATGGAATTATCATTAAGGTTCCGTACCCAAAGGGTAAAAACGACTTATTAATAAGACTTCACTGTCCGTCTGTCTGTTTGTCTGTTTGACTGTCTATCTGTCACCAGACTGTATCTCATGAACCGTGATAGCTAGACAGTTAAAATATTCACTGATAATGAATTTCTGTTGCCACTATAACAACAAATACTAAAAACAGAATAAAATAAATACTTAAGTGGGGCTCCCATTTTTTTGCCGTTTTTGCGATAGTGATACGGAACACTTCGTGCGCGAGTCCGACTCGCACTTGGCCGGTTTTTTTTTCTACCCAGAAAATATTTCTCTTACAACAATGGAGCACAATCTTATAATAAACTCACTACTTATTTGTTCAGGTTTCCTCACGATGTTTTCCTTCCCCGTTGTCAGCGATGTCCAAGATAAACTTAGAAAGTGCATATAAATTGAAAAAAAAACAATTTCGCACGAGCGGCGATATATTAGCCACTGGGCCACCAAGTCATCATATTACATTACAAGTAACTTGTTGGTAGGATTCATATTCACTAAATAAAGCATAATAGCTATTATTCTTTTGTTACAAGGATTTATTACTACAAATCCAAACAGTTTTATTATACATGCAAATAGCAGCTGTGGCACTCCAAAAAAAAAGCTCAACAGCTCATCAGTAGTTCTGACTAACTCCGATCACATTCTTCTTTTTTTGTGATCTAAAAATGTCTTTATTTTGCATAACAGCAATTCAGCGGCCCGGAAGGAGGTGACGAGACGATTTGGACCCTTTCCTGAAAGAGTGGGCCCAGATAGCTGAATATAGACAAATATAGAAATTCTCGAGCTGGCTGACCAAAACCAGATGTATCCTCCGACTGCACAGCATGATTTCCTTCTTGTTTACGTCTTTTTAGTTCGCTTCTTGAGCTTTCGGGTTTTATGTTTCTTTTACAATTAACTTCTCTTATTTCTTACTTTTTAGTTACCATTTTTTTTCGAATTAAGTACATTTAACTATATAAGTTTTATATATTTTTGTAATCAAACCTTAAAACCCTTTATATTGATACTCGAAACAATGGGATAGAAAGAAAAAATAATTGGGCCTCCACAATATGGCGCCCTAAATCCGCCATATTTTCTATTTTCCAATTTTATTGTAGCCAGTGACACTTGCAAGGTTAAGACTAATCGATTGACGTAAGAATCTCTCAAAATTGGCCAACGAGTCTGTTCTCTAGAACGCCACAAAGGAACAAACATAAATACACACATACATAGACTGATAAACACATTACCTTCCTTCAGCAGTCGTGTAAAAAGGGAGGGAGGCATTGGCCCTGCAGTGGGAACTACGGATTCAAAATAAACAATAAAGAAATAACAGCGATCCTCATCGAAGACAGTTGTAAATCACATTTTTAAGAAAATTCACGTAGAAAAATATATCACTAAATACCAACCTTAAATTCAAGCACCCATCTCCTTACAATAATGTGGGCTAGTTCATAGCTTTTAATATAAACCCAGAAAATCTAAACACATCTGCTGTAATAAGTTATTATACCCAAGCTGCCTGTGCAATCACAACTTGCCGAGATAACGCGCAAGAATGACAGCATATTGGCGTCCGGCACACGATACAAAAACTATAACTAATAGTATATCAAACTAAATGTGATGGTATTATCACAGTAAAGTTATAACAGTAGGTCATTGCTCATTTATTTTGACGTCTTTGTTTTAGGCAATACACGTGGTTGTATACATTTGACAGAATCTGGCGATGTCAAAAATATTGTCTCAGTAGTCATTATGTTCTTATTCCATGCTTATTAATGTAATTGATCTTTTTATCGTTTTAATTAACTATAATTAAATTAAATATTTTATCAATTTTTCTTTGAATCAAGTCACACATAACAAATTTCGTTCCTTTTTCCGATGGAACCTAAATATACATTGCATGTTTTAAAAGCTTTCCTTCTCGTATTATCTATTCAAAATAACTTTATGCCATTCTTTGAAAGTTTCTATCGCCGAGGAAATTTCCCCTTTTAAAGTGGTTTTACAGTTGCGTGCACTTTACAGCAACACTTTGGTTTAAGCTCGTAGATTTTTGAAAGTGGGCAAACTTAAGAGCTTGGCGGGCTGTGAGTATGAAGTGAGGAACAAAAGTAATTTTATTGCAGTATTTACGTCCTAACTTGAAACTCGAATTTCAATTGAAATCATTTCATTGCAGGACCCAATAACGTTATTTTGAGTTACGGAGATTTTTCCTTAGATCCAATTTGAATAATCAAAACAGCGTTTTGTGTTTTCAACTATATTAGGTCTACCACCAACTCCAAATTCTAAAATATGATAACATCTGCTACGGACTAATATAATGATTGAAGTTGCACCTATTGTTGAAATGAATACATAACACTAAAGCTTTGTCCCCAATCCCTCACCGGTTTGTTGAACAGTCAACATGAAGCAATGGCTGCGGTTAAAGAAATGCATCGCCACTCTAAAAGCGTAGAGTGCTCTCCGAGCCACTATATTGAGAATGTTGGAACTGTCGCTACTATTTGTTCTCGAAATGTTTGCTGTTAAGATTTTCCTTACTAGTAAAACGTACATAAAGTCAAACAAGAGAGATTTAGCACGACTTTTCGTCTGTTACTTCAGCCTCATGCAATAAAGAGTTAGCGCATTGCCGCCATCATCATCATCATAAATCATCATCAGCATATTAATGTTCCCACTGCAGGGACACGTGTCTCCTTTCTGTGAGAGGGCATGGGCCATAAGCCACCACGCGGGACCAGTGCGAATTGGTTGATGTCACATGTCTACGAAATTTTTGGTTACATACCGGTTTCGTCACGATGTTTTCCTTCACCGTTTTTGAGAGCAGTGGTGATGAAATAATTTACACAAAGCAAAGTATTCGTTTTTGTTAATATATGTGTGATTTTGTATTTATTATTGAAATTTTTTAAAGATGTGTTTTATTTATGGCTGATGTGGTACCTGAAATATAAGCATTTCAATTTAATTTTAAAAGCGCCTGCCTGGGCTTGAACTTATGACTTACAACTTGTAAGTGGCGGCCGATATCACTGGGCCACCACCTGCTCTCATAGATTGCCATCACCCGGTCATAAATCTAGTCTCCGAGCTGCTACTGCAAAAAGCCTGATGGAAAAACACTATAATAATTGCCCCGACCTGGGGATAGAACTCATGGAGGAACTCATAATTTACGCTGATTAGCCTTATCAAAACCCCGTTTAAGGAGTTTCGGTCCGCAGTTTACCCATTATCTGGCGAACTTCGTAAGCTTAATACCACTTAAGTTAAAGGAAGGGGAGTTAAGGGTTATACAAGCACCCGTCCCGAATTCGTCGATCTGTATCCCAACAAAGATACAGATCGACGAAAAATATCTTCAACGGTATATGGCGATAGCTTATTATTACATGGGGCTCAATCAAAACTGACAAATGGATTTACTCAACACCTCCTACCTCCCCATCAGGAAATACCGCTTGCTCAAACTCAATACCACTTGAGTTAAGGGAAGGGGAGATAAGGGTTTTACAAGCCGCGTTAGAATTTCGAAGCATATCCACCGGGATATCCCTACATACATACAGATCTACGACAAATATCTTCGACCGTATATGGCGATAACCTATTGTTATATGGGGCTGGCTCAATCATAACTGACAAATGGATTTACTCAGCTCCTCCACCCTCCCCATTAGGAAATACCAGCGTGATATTTCACTCTAGGTTTCCTTAATGAATGCTCATCAACGTCTGTAAACATAGTGGGTGGTAAAGTGCTAAATAAGTATATAATTTATAGTAACAGATTATTCAGATTGACTTCGGGCATAAATTCAGACACCGGGCTAATACGGGAATTTCTCCGTATTAGCCCGGTATAATGTAAATCTCAGTATCATTTTGTCCAAGAGCTGCGGATTGCAGCCACGACCCCATCTTAGAATATTATGCTTAGCCCCCGTACCAAGACGTGTCAAGGCTAGCATGGTTCGACTGTGAAAAGGGTATTTACAAGTAAGTAAGGGGAATTTACAAGTCATATTATACATCTGTCCCTTACGCACACTCAGAATAACCTTACTCTAAGAGTTTATGGTCACCACCATAAGCTCTTACCCATTCCTGTTCTTACTGCATCCGATCCGAATCCGAGAAATTTCGGTTCCGAAATAGCCGTAGTACTTCTTGTAGGGAAAGTAATGCACTACATCCTAACTTAGTCCGAACATTTCCGTTCCAATTCAGAAAATTTTCAATTGGGGCGGAACTCGGAAATTTGACCATGTATTGAACTACATGTCCGACTTAAAATGGTTCCTCATTCGTCAAAGGAGAAGCTTACGCGCTTTGACCAAGCTATTCTCTTTCTCAATTCTCCCGCCTCTCCTGCTTATCTTATGTCTAACTTTTAATATCTAAGTTCTTCACACGCTCGCAATCTGCGTTCATCCAACAATCTCAATCTCCTCTTATTCTGTCCCTCTCATACTACTGATTTTTTTTACTCTTCCTTTCATATCCATTCGATTCTTCTCTGGAATGCGCTTCCTCCCAAGATCAGTGCGGCCACCAGACGGTATGCATGTAAGTGGAAATTGCGGATTTATTTTGAAAACAAATAAGTAGGTTCATCTCACTTTCTTCGTTTCTGTTACTTCATTAATATATATGTAGGGAATACTGTGTTATTGTCAGGCAAAGCCATTATTTGCATGGGTTATTTTCGGGCTAGTACGAGTTAGAAAAACCAACTTCTTTGTTTGTATGCAGGGTCACAATTTAACTGATCACGTTATGTATTGGAGAATAACATAAACGACATTCCACTATAGCACGTAGTTTGATTTACACGAACAAACGGTAACTCTCACTATATTTCTCCCAGTCCAGTTTTACCAACAATTCACAACCACAACTCCACTCCTCGATCCTTGACCGATCTCTCCCGTTCGCGGCAAAAACTAGTGCTTAATATTACGTCAATTTGACAACTGTCAAAGTAATTCGAAACCATGGCACTCGTCAGAACGAAATCCTCAGAAGTGCCTACATATATATAATAGGTATATATTATATTCAATATGTATGTGCGTGAATTATACCTATTTTTTTATTATTAAATATTGCACCTGCCATGTTGTCACTTCACCACGCTTGGTTGACTGATTGAGAATGCCTAAGGCACTATGTCTGCCTTTGTACCTTTGTGCATGAAGTAATAATAAATAAATCTGGGACGACACGGATCGGATGTAGTGCGTAACCGCCCTTAGTCTATGTTTCTTAAAAGTAATCTCACTCAATTCACTTCTAGAAAGCTACACTCTCGTTGAGTGCTTTATGCTTATTAGTATCCTGAAATTGCCGGCGAATTCCCAGGCAAAAGCTAGTTTTATACATTCTATCCTTGCTTTCGTTCATCAACGCTAATTATTGTTCGTGTATACAGTAGATACTGAGTACACATCTAGCAACAGATTAGTCCATTACTGTAAATTACCCTTCGTTAGAGAGGCGGTAAAGCATAGAGTTAAATACACAGTCACTGTGTTTATCTACAAACTGATTCATGTTTATGATGGCAGTATGCGGGTAGCACTTGTGTTGAACTAAGTGATCGGCGTTGATGTGTCAAGATCAGGATAGATAGATAGATAAACCCTTCATTAATATACTATACCAGAGCTGTCCAGCTACATTCTGATCGAACAATTTGAGTCATATCGACATGTACAGTACAATTATTTTCTTAATGTCCCTCGGCAATCATCGCATTTCCAAATACAAACAAATGCTAATTTTTATGTCCATCAATTATTAGATTTATCGTGTATAATATTTTGAATTCAGAACTAAGTACTTTATTGTTGTTTTGGTTTGATTACCGTGTGAATTATATAGAGCTGTAAAATTATTTTCCTTTAGCAGCTTTCCTCCCATTTTTTAAATAAATTACATTAAGTTAAAAGAGTATTAACAACTCTATATACTTCTAAGTTGATTGAGTCCATCCGGTCTGTACCAAGTGCAATGGGCAACTCATAGGATTCCAACAACTAACGAAACACGAAGTTTTCCAAGGGACATTAAGAAAATAGTAGTACTGTAAATAAGAAGTATACCCAAATTACAATTAATAGCTTAAGAGCAAAAATAGGTGGATATTTACATAATCTATCATCAGCATGAACACAAGCAGTATGACAGCATGGTGGGCCCAGTTGTTAAGCGATCGGCTGCTGCACTGCGTGTCGCGGGTTCGATTCCCGCACGGAACAAATATTTATATGGGCTACAGGTAGTTGTTCCGGATCTGGGTGTCCTGTGTATTTGAGTTTAAATGTTTGTTAACGCACTCACGATACAGGAAGAATCATATCCTTGTGTGGGACAACGTTTTTAAAAAAGAGTTGAAGTTGTATGAGCCGACTGCTACGGACTCGGATAGCAAGTAAATCTCTTTGCTGTCCAGCAGATTTACGAGAAATGATTTTTTGTTTTTTTAGACTGGTAGCCACCCCAACATGACGCGTAAAAGGCAGGTGATGTATCATTTCTGGAAAATAGGCCTCTGTTGGTGGATGTGAAGTCGATTATTCATCATCATCATATCAGCCGAAAGAAGACCACTGTTGGACACAGGCCTTCCCCAAGCGTCGCCACATTGATCGGTTCCATGCGTCTCGCATCCAGCGGATCCCCGCTATCGGTCCACCTGGTGAGAGGCCTTCCGACGCAACTTGTTCCAGTTCGCGGTCGCCACTCCAGGTTCTTTTAGAGTCGATTATTGCGGCATGTAAAATATATACGTGAACAATCAATCCAAATTATGTTGTTTATCGATTTATCAACTAAAACCAAATGTTTTAATCAATTGTCGTCCAAATGAAAATCCTCCTTAGTTACTTCATAATAAGAGTGAAAGTCCGTATGATAAGATGATAAAAAAATCCAATCATACGGAATTTCACATAAATCATACTTCATACGGCTGAATGAATAATATATGTATATAAATATCTAATATGTATGTGTAATTTAATCTACTTGTGCCATGTTGTCTCTTCACCGCCCTTGGTTGGTAGAGAATGCGTAAGGCATTAAGTCCGCCATTGTACCTTTGTGCATAAGGTTTAAATAAATGAACTTGGCACACGTATGACTAGGTAATACAATATTTTTATCCGGATAGTACTAAGTTTTGACTTTCAGGCAGGTGAAACCGTTGGTGAAAGCAAGTAGATAATATTGAAATCAAAGAGAACATAATCGATAATGAAACCGTCACCCTACGTCGATGAATAAACAATAATAATGTGTAATAGATTTCCAAGTTCGTTTCGCGAGAATCAGTAGTAAGGGGTCGTGAACATATGCAATTTGACTTTTGTCGACGTATTTGTAAGTCTCTGGAGTTTTATGCAGTTGCCTTATATTTACCACAGTAAATCCCTTAAAAGGCTGCCTCGTGGCATTGTGTATTTGTCTTTCACAGTAACGGGTTCTGTGACACAATAAGACAGTTGTTAGAAGAAGGATGTAATTCAGGTTTTGGTGTTGAAAAAGTATAATATAGCTTCATCTAGGGCGATAGACATTTATAAGTATTTTGTGTCCACCTTGTGTTACAATATTTCTATTCCCGTAAGGATTTCAATTTTTTTTTTTATAATCTGAGGCTCATGATACTCCGCAATAATGTAGCTTTCCATAGGTGAAATAATTTTTTGAATCGTTGAAGTAGTTTTTGATTTTATTTATTACAAATAAACAATCAAATCTTTTCTCTTTATAATATTAATGCATAGTGTACGTAGAAAACCTTCGTGGTAGAAAATGAAATGTAAGTTATTTCTTCTGAACATCAAAAGAATATATGGTATCTTCATAAGCACGAATCCTAGATATAAATAAATCATACAACAGTATATTTCAAAACGATTATACGAAAAAGCTTTTTAGCATCCATATCTAAGAGTTATCCAGTAAATATCAAAGCTTAGAATTCAAAATGGCGAAAATATCGAATAAATACGAGCCCTAGTAGGGATCAATAGTCGGTCAAAAGAAACCCTGCGATGTGTAGGCAATGTAAATATATGGTTACAGTTTCAGGAGAATTGGCGATATTGAGCAATGTCTAAACTGGAAACCCACTATGATAGGAAATTGCAAAGTATTATGTTTTTATAAACTTTTATTTTGCTTGCAATGCATG
Organism: Orthosia cruda; assembly: GCA_964057195.1. Taxonomy (NCBI): domain Eukaryota; kingdom Metazoa; phylum Arthropoda; class Insecta; order Lepidoptera; family Noctuidae; genus Orthosia; species Orthosia cruda. The sequence goes on from OZ059827.1 coordinate 29,948,741, forward strand.
TATGAAAGTGTGTTCGGGTCAAATCTTACAATTGAATTTTAAAGCAGTTATCCTCCACCGATGTAGATAAAACTTTGCCCATACGTTAAGATTGAATGACAATGAATGGTTAGCTAAGTGATTACATTCTAAATCCAATATGGCGAACAGCCCAAGATGGCAGACTAGTTATTTTTGTGCACTGCCATGAAGGGTTAAATGAAAGGGTTTGCTGAGAAGAATACGAAAAAATCTTGTTTTACAAAAAGATTTTCGATGAATAATTTATTAATTAACACGCTTTTATTAGCTTGGTATGAATGTATCTATGAATCTATGTAAAGGAATCTTTGATTGGATTTTCACCCCCTTTAAAACGTCAGATTAATTTGAAACTCTGCACACTTATCAAGGACCGATGACAATGCAATATTTTAAATAGTTTGTCCCATTTTCCATACCAAGATCTTCAGGATTAGCGATTGAAATAAAAAGTAAAAAATAAATAATAGTTTAAAAAACTAAAATAACACGCTTTAATAGAAAACAAAACTGAAAAGTAGAAAACAATTTTCAATAAATTTAAATTGTGAACAGTGTGATTAACAAAAATAAAATACAATTGTAAAAAAGCGTGGGATGCTTTTAAGATATTTTAAAAATGACTACTTTTACCAATCCAATATAATATTAATGATAATATAATGTCAATAAAATATTATAACAATTTGTCAATTGTTATAACATTTTATTTATTTTTTACGTTATTTTTTTTAGATGCATTGTCAGTCTCAGAAGCAGATCGGTCTGGATTTGTGCCCGGTTAATGGCAATAATAACAAGGGACTTAAACATAACTAGCAAAATGTGGGTTTACCTACTATAGGTGGAGCTCTGCCCAGCCCTTCGGAGAATATAGGCGTGATGTTATGTTATGTCTGTTAATATTTATTTATTCGTTTATCCTCACACTGAAACGCCTTGCAGCAATAGGGTAGTTGACAAAAAAATATTTAGGCCTGATTTCCCCAATGAAATTAATCGCGACTTGGGAAGCAGCAATGGACGTCAGATTCCAAGTAGGTCAGATTCCACGTACGTTATTTTCATTGGTGAAATCGGCCCTTAGTCCGTCAGTTCGATAAGGTAAAAATATTGGACATCAATTTTTCTTATGCCACGTAAACAAAAAAATTACGACGATACTGTGCGTTGAAATATCGTGTGCTTTAATACTAACAAAGTGACATCACAAGCCCCCACACCACTCCTGACCTTTGATGCACTATATCTTTGTCAGTTTTTATTTATTTGATAAAGCAATAAATACTGGTCTTATATTGTTTGATATTCTCACTGACGGACTAAATAGAATTATCATTTTTCTACCCAGCAAACATTGCTGTTACCACAATGGAGCACAATCTTATAATAAAATCACTACTTATTTGTTCAGATTTCCTCACGATGTTTACCTTCACCGTTGTCAGTGATGTCCAAGATAAACTTAAAAAGTGCATATGAATTGAAAAAATCACATTCGTACGTGCTCGGATTCGAACCTATGACCTCAAGCACAAGAGGTGAGATCTTAGCCGCTGAGCGACCACGACATCATATATTACAAGTAACTTGTTGGTAGGATTCATATTCACTAAATAAAGCATACTAGAGAGCAGTGCAGCGGTGGCTCAGTGGTACCGGCCCCGACTTACGTGTCGTAGATCGTGAGTTCGAACTCAGGTAGGCGCTTTACTTTGTGTAAATTATCTTGTCACCACTGCTCTTAAAACGGTAAAGGAAAACATCGTGAGGAAACTGGCATGTCCTAGAAACAAAAATTCGAAGACGTGTGACATTCACCAACCCGCACTGGGCCCGCGTGGTGGATTAAGGCCTATTACCTCTCTCAGAGAGAGGATGCCTGTGTTCCAGCAGTGGGAAAATTATAAGGCTGATGATGAAATAAAGCATAATAACTATTATTCTTTTTTTACAAGGCAGAAAAGATTTATTACTACAAATCTAACCTAGTTGTAATAAGCAAATAGCAGCTGTGGCACTCCGATCACATTCGTCTTTTTTGTGATCTTAAAATGACTTTGCTTTGCATAACAGCGATTCAGCGGCCCGGAAGGAGGTGTCGAGACGATTTGGACCCTTTCCTAAAGGAGTGGGCCCAGATTGCTGAAGATAGACAAAAATAGAAAATGGTTAATCCAAAAAAAAATAACTAAAGACCCGACTGCTTCAGAAGCGATATACAAAGACGTTCTTATTTACGTCTTTTTAGTTCGCTTCTTAAGCGACTGCTTGTGAGTTATTTTTTTTTAATCTACTTTTTAATTTATATCTTTTTAGTTAACTTTTTTTTCCAATTAGGTACATTCAACTAAATACTTGTTATATTTTTGAAATCACCTTTTAAAACCCTTTATTTTGATACCCCACATGAGGGGAAAGGAAGAAAAAATGTTGGGCCCCCACAATATGGTGCACAAAAGCCACTATTTTCTAATTTTAATGTAGCCAGTGACATTCGCAAGGTTAAGACAAATCGATTGAAGTAAGAATCATCAAAATCAGCCAATGCGTTTGTTCTCTAGAACGCCACATAGGAACAAATATACATACATAGACTGATAAACACATTACCCTCCTTCGGCAGTCGGGTATAAAGGCCTGCAGTGGGAAGTACAAATTCAAAATAAATAATAAAAAATACCTGCGATCCTCATCGAAGACAGGTGTAAATCACATTTTTAAGAAAATTCACATAGCAAAATATATCAATAAATACCAACATTAAATTGAAGCACCCATCTGCCTCCAAAAATGTGGACTAACCTTCATAGCTTTTAATATAAACCCAGAAAATCTAAACACAGCTGCTGTATTACGTTATTATACGCAAGCTGCCTGTGCAATCACAATTTTCCGAGATAAAGCGCAAGAAAGACAGCATATTGCTTGGCGTCCGGCACACGATACAAAAACTATAACTAATAGTATATCAAACTATATGTGATGGTATTATCACAGTAAAGTTATAACAGTAGGTCATTGCTCATTTATTTTGATGTCTTTGTTTTAGGCAATACACGTGGTTTGACGCATTTGACGGAATTAGGCGATGTCAAAAATATTGTCATTTCTCAGTAGTCAATATCATGGCCTTATTCCATGCTAATTAATTTGGTATTTTAATTGTTTTTATGAACTATAAACAAAATTAAATATTTAATTAAACTAATAAATTATTTACTTTTATCATATTTTGTTAATGCAATTTGAATTCAGTTGGAAACCATGATTGTATGAAAATACAAGTAGCAAAACACCAGTATATACCAACATTAACTCCAAGAACCCATCTGCCTCCAATAATGTCTGCTATCGCCCATAGCTTATTACATAAACTTGATAAAATATTGCCTGGCGTCCAACACACGATAGAAAAACTACTGAAAGGTAGCGTTGAACAACTGAATGTTGTCATACTGTGTATTATCAATCTCGTAACTATCTGTCACAAAAACTTATTGAACGGGTCAGTATCCAGGGATTAGCAAGCGGTTATCTTTTGTTTTTTCACATTGAATGATCAATCAAAGCATTTTGTAGATAGAGTTCAACTCAATATAAGTTTTTAAGCTGACATGGTCACAATCATTAGAATTAATATTTGTTTCGGGATATTTACCATGTATATTTTGTTTTTGGTTGAATATCGAGCTCTCATCTCATCTCGCAGCTCTCTCAACTCATCTTTGCGCGTGGCGCTATGTGTGGGTAAGCATGTGTGGGTGGTTGTTTGCTCGGACGACAACTGCCGCGTCACTGCCACACAAATGCATCCTATTATACTTAATATTATAAATGTGAATGTTTGGATGGATGTGTGTGTGAATGTATGTTTGTTACTCAATCACGCCAGAACGGCTGAACGGATCTAGGTGACATTTTGCACAGAGATAGATTATAGTCTGGAATAGCACATAGGCTTTTATTCCGGTATAATGCTCCGTTGGGATGATAAAACACTTTTTACGCGAGCAAAGCCGCTGGCAGAAGCGAGTAATGTATAATTACAAGCACACGCCCACATGGCGCCGCGTGCACAGATGAGTTGAACTATCTATACTTGACTAAAGCAACGTATGTTGCATAACCTAACATTTTTGGGGTTTTTATTTAAACAAATATGTCAACGGCATCGTGCTTTTGTAACATTATTACTTACTATAGGACGCCTCGCGGTTTCACCCGCGTAGTGCCCGTTCCCGTGGGAATACAGGGATAAAAAGCCTAGCCTATGTTACTCGCGGATAGAGTAGCTTCCCAACGGTGAAAGAATTTTTGAAATCGGTTCAGTAGTTTTGGAGCCTATTCGTTACAAACAAACAAAAAAATCTTTCCTCCTTATAATATTGGTATAGATAATTAAAACATAAACTATACTAAACAGTTAAACAATGTCTAAAACACTTTGTGACAAAGATATAAGTCACCGATGAAGTTTGTGAGCTTAGTTAGTAGTTAGTACTTATTGAAATCTGTTCAATATTTTATAACATACTCGTTTTTATTTACGAGGTTTTCTTCTCTCCTTAACTAGGATGAGACGAACGTGCATATAAAATTCATGAATGAGGCCTATTTATTTATTTAGAACTAGTGTACGCCTCGCTGTTTAACCCGCGCAGTTCCCGTTCCCGGTCCAGCCGTTTCCGTGTCTAGATAAGATTATAAACTCCTTTGCTTTCTCCAAATTTTTTTAAACGGTAAATAAACTTATAACCAAAGCAAAAGGAGTGTGTAAGGATCGTAACAGGTGCGGTTTGTTGTTTCTACTTATCCCGTGGGAAAATCTAGTTTAATTTACTTAAGGGCAGGTAGCCCGACTTTTACATCTCTTTGATTCATTTTTAAACAAACAAATAGTGATTTTTTAAATGCCAAAAAAATATACATTGTAGTTCATATATGTCCTTTTCATTTCTGAGACTCAAAACATGATATCAAAAACTTCACTCGATCAAAAAAAAATCGGAAGAGGAGGCTGAAACGATGTTTTTATGATGATTTATATTATTTTTCTTGAAGATTATGAAATATTTACTCCCAAAAAACATATCTAAAATAGTTAACAACTTTTAGAACTTTATTCTCAGAGTAGAATGTATCAAATAGTTTAATTGTTTTAATAATAAATTTATATATAACACAGCGGCCGCCGTAGGGCTCTTCAGGCGTCCGCGAGGCCTTGACATTTTTGATATGATTGTCATGAGTGTCATGACGAAAGTTTCAGAAATTTTGATCGGCGCCATTTTGTGTTTTAATTTTGACACTATATTAGCATTTATCGACCCCAAAAACCATGAAAATTACACCCATGATGAAAGTTTCAGAAATTTTGGTCGGCGCCATCTTGTATTTTCATTTTGACCCCATATTGGCATTTATCGACCCCAAAAACCATGAAAGTGACACCCATGACGAAAGTTTCATAAATTTTGGTCGGCGCCATTTTGTGTTTTCATTTTGACCCCAAATTCGCATCTAGCGACCCCAAAAACCATGAAAATGACACCCATGACAAACGATTCAGAAATGTTGGTCGGCGCCATCTTGTATTTTCATTTTGACCCCATATTAGCATTTATCGACCCCAAAAACCATGAAAATGACACCCATGACGAACGATTCAGAAATTTTGGTCGGCGCCATTTTGTGTTTTCATTTTGACCCCAAATTCGCATCTAGCGACCCCAAAAACCATGAAAATGACACCCATGATGAATGTTTCAGAAATTTTGGTCAGCGCCATTTTGTGTTTTCATTTTGATCCCATATAAGCATTTATAGACCCCAAAAACCATGAAAGTGACACCCATGCCGAAAGTTTGAAATATTTCGGTCGGTGCCATCTTGGAAATTTATTTTAACCATAAATTCGCATTTAGCCACCCCAAAAACCCTGAAAATTACACCCATGACGAAAGTTTCAAAACTGTCGGCCGGCGCCATCTTGGAATTTAGATTTGACCACAAATTCATATTTAGCGACCCCGAAAACCCTGACAATGACGCCCATGACGAAACTTTCAGAAATTTCGGATGGCGTCATCTTATACTTTACTTTTCATTTTACCACGTATTCACAATTACCCAACACGAAAACTATGAAAATCACACCCATGACGAACGTTTCAAAAATTAGGGTCGGCATCATTTTGGAATTTTATTTTGACCACAAATTCGCATTCAGCGACCCCAAAAACCATAAAAATGACACCCATGACTAAAATTTTGGTAATTTCGATCGGCGCCATCTTGGATTTTGATTCAACAACAGTTTATTTTTTTGTTTCTTTTTAGTCCGTCTGTTTATGTTTTCAATAACATAAATAGTTAGGTAGTCAAATAATTGAATAAATAAAATACGATTTATGCCATTTTTTTTAAACTAAAGTACACACTACTCGTATATGTTATTATTTATTTACCACGCATTGTAACTCTCAACACTCGTATTTCAGTAACTTTTAAAAGCAATAGTAAAATAAACCTTATCTACACACCTTTACTGTGGCTTTTTTGTCGACTTTACGCAAACGCGATCGCGCCGCTCGCTTCGCGGTAACAGTGGCGCGATAAATACCTACTTCGTGAGATGTTCCCAATGACACATTGAAGATAATGAATGTCATTACCCAAGTAATTTTAAGTTATCTTTATTCAGGGAAAGTATAATATTTTTCCATCGTTGTATAATCTAAGAGTATTCAGAGCCCAAAAATATTGCTTGAGATTAATGACCGGCATTAATTCAACAGACAGCTGTATTCCTATGTTTAAGTCCCAAAAATTATTAACCTTTCCATCACTTTATATTCTGGAGGTAGCATTATTTGTTAAAAAGAACCTTTATACCATTATTGTGAATAGAATAAGCTTTTTAGAGGGGGTCTAAAAAGCTTATTTTCTTCCAACTATGCTTTAATTTCATCACAATCACACTAAAAACTCAGTACAAAGCGAGTCTTTAATGCTCTAGAGAAATAAAAATGTATGAAATTTCATTATTGCACAGTTTATTTTTTAATCGCACCAAAAGGTGCCAATCTCAATGGATTAGCTCTATTCAGCCAGCCGATATCAATACTTTTTTTTTTACGTACGTATTATTCGTTTCTATCCTACTTGATCCAAATTTAAAAAATGATTGCTGCTAACTCTGATTTAAAAATGAAAGAAATTTAAAAAAGTGATTTGGCGGGAACTTTGTTAATTTTGCTTGACAATATTTTTGGAAATGATAAAGTGTGATACTATCTGATTTTGAGTGCTTCCGCTTCGAATTAAAATGGAATTATCTAGCGACACTTTAACTCCGGAAAACATTCTAAATGAAGCCGACAGTGTTATAGAAAATCTTTTACACTTAAAATCTCGAGTACAATACGTAAAATCTTATGAGAAATTTATTGATTGGAAAGATAGAAATGGAGCAAAGTCGTTCTCAGAGAGTGTATTTTTGGCTTATTTTAGTGAACTATCGAAAAAAATGAAGCCATCTTCGTTGTGGTCCATATACTCAATGCTAAAATCCACTGTTAGCACAAGACACAATGTGCATATCAAAGAATATTCAAAACTCACAGCGTTTTTGAAACGATCATCGGATGGCTTCAAAAGCAAAAAATCTAAAGTTTTTACAGCTCAAAACGTAGAGATGTTTTTAAATAAATCCCCTGATGACATATATTTGGCTACAAAGGTATGTTTATCGAAAAAAACGAATATAAATTTGCCCAACAAAACTCTTAATCTTACGTTTAATAATTGCTCAAGTATAACTTTTAATTTCAATAATTAAACTTCTATTTTAACTGTTTGATATGAGTTTCTTTTATCTACTATTCCTATAGGTAATAGTTGAAAGAAAAGCAGATTATGCACCTCGCCTTAAGTAATTTATATTGCCCTCGTGCCTGTTAGATTAGAGCCCTCGCTAACGCTCGGGCTCTAAATCAGGCACTCGGTGCAATAATAAATTACTTTGTGCTCGATGCAATAATCTACTATTTATTTACTGAAAACAGTGAATAAAAAGCACTTTTAATCACTGTTTTGGTGTTTGAATTTAGAACAAACCAATATAATATTCAAACTCCATCTCAATGTTATACAACCTCCTTGCGCATAAAATAATCGATACAAACTAAGATAGAGTTGGAGTTAGAGATAGACTTAGAGATAGAGTTAGAGATAGAGTTAGATATAGAGTTAGAGATAAAGTTAGAGATAGAGTAAGAGAAAGAGTTAGAGATAGAGTTAGATATAGAGTTAGAGATAGAGTTAGAGATAGAGTTAGAGATAGAGTTAGAGATAGAGTTAGAGATAGAGTTAGAGATAGACTTAGAGATAGAGTTAGAGATAGAGTTAGAGATAGAGTTAGAGATAGAGTTAGAGATAGAGTTAGAGATAGAGTTAGAGATAGAGTTAGAGATAGAGTTAGAGATAGAGTTAGAGATAGAGTTAGAGATAGAGTTAGAGATAGAGTTAGAGATAGAGTTAGAGATAGAGTTAGAGATAGAGTTAGAGATAGAGTTAGAGATAGAGTTAGAGATAGAGTTAGAGATAGAGTTAGAGTTAGAGATAGAGTTAGAGATAGAGTTAGAGATAGAGTTAGAGATAGAGTTAGAGATAGAGTTAGAGATAGACTTAGAGATAGAGTTAGAGATAGACTTAGAGATAGAGTTAGAGATAGAGTTAGAGATAGAGAATGACATTAAAAATGATACATCTCATTTTTTCAAAAATAAATTAACGAAACTAGTAGTTGAAAAATGCTATTACACTGTCAGTGAGTTTTTAAATGATAACCTATGAATTTGCTCAATAATGTTTCAATTTATTAAGTTTTAGATATTTTCCAGTGAATTTGGCTTTTAAGAATATGACATTAGAAACTTATTACTCGTACCTGACAATTTTTGATTATTATAGATTTGCATTTTATGATTATTATAATGCTTATTGTTGCATGTCATACGGTAGAATGTACTGGATCCAATTGTTTTATCTTTTTTACACCATCAAAACTATGTTTTGTTACCTACATTCTTTGCAAATAAATGATTTCTGGTTCTGATTCGAATTTTATTTTTCAAATTCGGCTTTCTGCTTCTCTAGTTTTGTGTGCATTGGTGCTTAAAGATAAACACACACACAAAACCTTTTTGCTATCAAACTAATAATATAGAAGCTAAATAATATAAAAGCACATATACTAACCTAAATGAATATTGAAGGTTGTTATTATTATTTTTTGAAACTACCCCCAAAATATGATTTAGGCGATGTGAAAGTGTTTTTGAAGAATGTTCTTGGGTTAATATACTTGAAACTTGACTTATTTATTTATTTTTGTAGGACAAAAATAAATAAATAAGTCAAGACTTAAAATATTTAAAAGACAAAGTACATAGAAAGATAGAATAGCACAAAAGTGTTGCTTATTTCTAGAGAAATTTCTTCCAGCAGACCTACGACAGGAGAATTAGATAAGAAACTAGACACAGTGTGTATAAGTACAAGGAAAGTTAATAAAAATAAACTAAAACACAAAATTAGAATAAGTGCCTAAAGATTATTATTTATATAAAAAAATACATAACTACTATAAAATAAATATACCTATAATATGTAAAATCACGGGATAGCAGAATGTGTTCTTTAACTTGCTTTTTAAAAATAGAGATACTTTTAGCGTCATGGATCTGAGGTGCAAGTGAGTTCCACAGTCGTATTGCATGAACAGAAAAGGAGTGGGTATAGAAACAAGTTTTATGGGATGGGAAATTGAGATGGAGTTTAAGGCGGGATCTACACAGGACGTCAGCAGGAGTAAACGAAAAACGGTAGTGCAGGTAGCCAGGGTATGCAGGGTTAAAAAGGATGTTGAACAGGAGACATAATATGCGAGTTTCACTGCGAAGATGGATAGGGAGCCACTTGAGATCCTTGCAGAACTGAGAGACATGATCGTATTTTCTAAGACCAAAAACAAAATAAATACACAGGTTTTTTAAGATTATTTTTATATTTTTAAGGTTATTTAAGAGCTCCTCACTACTGAGGAGCTCTTATATAAGCTTGAGCGCTACCATGTGGATGCTAGCTGGCATCGGCGTAGTCTACGATCGGCTGAATTAAGGTTTAGGCTTAATAAATTTTAGTATTAAATGGCAGGAGACTTTGAAGATTTTTTAAAGAGTGGAAGGAGAAATGCACCTTACGACTAACTTCATTTACTTGCGCTCGCCAAGTAAGATTGCTGTCAATTAAGACACCGAGATTCTTTGCCGTATCGGTGTAAGGAATGGTCGAGCCGTTAAGGGTTAGTGGCGTCAAGGTAGAAGTCTCAAGCCCATTGCGATAACACCGACTGCCTATGAGCATGGCCTGGAACTTGGGAGGGTTAATCTGTAAGCCATAAGATTAAGCCCATTCACTGATTCTCTTCAGGTCACGAATCATGTCATTAATCGCTGAGTCCGCGTCTGCAAGCAGGATGTGTCCATAAAGCTGCAAATCGTCCGCGCAAAGATGAAAGAGGTGCTATCCTTGGTAACAGTGTTTATGAAGATAGAGAAAAGAAGAGGAGAGAGAATGCCACCCTGAGGAACACCAGCAGTGAGATCACTCTAATCAGGGAAGATCTCTTCAAGGCGGACACTAAGAGCAATCCCGAAGATATGAGTCAAACCAGGCGAATGCAGAAGAAGAGAAGTTAATAGATTGCAAGATCCCAAGCAGAATGTCGAAATCCACAAAGTTGAACGCACAACTCAAGTCAAGTAGGAGTAACACGATTAGAGACTTATTGTCCATAGCTCTGTGGATGTCATCAGTGACCTTCAGAAGTACAGTTACAGTACTGTGACCCGCACGCATGCCAGATTGGAAAGGACAGATACGTGCATTAGACGAAAGAAATCTGGAAATTTGACCATGAACGATGTGCTCGAGAACTTTAGATAGGAAAGGTAGTATGGTCGGAAGTGAGTTACAGAAGAAGGATTGGTTATTTTGCGAAGTGGAATTATGTTTGCCTGTTTCTATTATTTAAATACCAACCTAAACAAACAATAGAGGTTGTCATTAATAGTTTTATCTACTTCGGTTTCGTTATATTCGAAAATATATAAAATTGACAGCGGTTTCATTATGATACCCATAACGACATCGGGTTGCATTATCCGAATCGTCATAAATTCTAAAACACAAGCAAAGACATTCTGAGCATACAGCCAGGTACCTAGAATATTACTTCGAAATCGAGACAATGTAAATGATGTTTTTAAAAATGGAACAAGTTTAGAACAAAAGTATCGTATACTATTTGGCTGTTGCGGCTACAAGATCATCGCCTTATACCTAATAAAGACTAAATAAAAAAATAAAATAAAAAGTGGTCGCGGGAAAAAAGTTTTTGAGTGAAATTTTATTAAAAATGTTTTCAACATCAAGTGATATTGATAATACTCCACCAGATATAACAAATAGACCAGTTGCGGCTACAAATAATTTACTACCAGAAAAATCAAGACATGTAACTATATGAGAAATGAAATACTTAAACACACTTCCTGAAATACGTATTTGTCTATATATGTGTTTTATTCCTTCCTTCGTAGATAAAATCTTGTATGCAACTGTACGTTATTGGTCTTTTAATAACTCGTGCCCACCTATTTCGGTACGCGCTACGCTTGTACCGAAAAATGGCACTCGTATTAAAAGACCGTCCATAACGTAACAGTTGCATAAATAGCTATTTTGAAACTACCCCAAAAGACAATTTAGGGGATATTAAAGTGTTTTTGAAGAATCTTATTTCGTGAGTTAATACATTTGAAAGTTGACAAAATTACCATTCATAGTAAACAAAAAAGGTTACCATTATTAGTTTATCGAATCAACACACCCTCTGTATGATTACATCGCACATTTATTTAGCACGCTAGCATAAGCATTTTTACTTAATGTTAATCGAAATTATTACTAATTCTGTTGAGTACACTTTCGACCTGTTGTGAACAAGTACAATCAATAAATATTTTATCAAGATTTCAGCAAGAATAGTTTTCTTCCATCTAATCAACATATCACATGTATTAGCAACCAAGTGCTCGTACATTTTGGTCCTTCGAGCTATGTGTTGGTGATTTGTGTTCTCTCGTGTGGCTGCGAATCGGTTCCGTTGGCCTCCCACAAGCGGGAATCCCTAACGCGAATTGAGAAGGCACATAAGGTCGCACGGAAGAATATCAGAGCACCTACACAGACCAAGTGACAGTGGGCTAGCAGTCCAAGATCAAAAACAGCATCAAGGCAAACATCAAGTAAGCATTTAAGCATCAAGGCTTCATACAAGACAAGACAAACACATCAATAAAAGCTATATAGCATACCAAAACAGATCGATCTTCAGCAAGTTTCAAGAAAGTTGACGGCGAAAGAACTTCACAATCAGCAGGGAAAATCAACCGATTTATTTGAATTACCTATTTTTCAAGTATCAAGATGGAAGAACTATTTAACAAGCAGCAAGTTGCCATCAATGGCATGCGACAACTTTGGTCAAATTTCAAGAAAGATGGTCAAGATCGCAAAACTTCAGAATATATCAAGAAGAGAACTGAGACTCTGAACAGCTATTGGAACGAGTTTCAGAAAAATCATGAAAAATTGTGCATGTACGAAGATAAAACCCAAGAATATTTTATCGGAAACCACTATGAAGAAACTAAGGCGTTCTACATAGAAGTTAGAGATTCAATTCAGAGCGCAAGTCTGATCAAGCCAACCCTGTTCGGACGTCAGCAGCCAGGTGCCTCGACCGCAGAGGGCAGAACTACTCCGGTAAGTCCAATGCCAGCTCAGGAGTATACTACTCGAGGAACTGATAGCAAGTTAGATGAAAGGTTGAGTAAACAAGCTAGCAACTTCAAAGCCTTTTCTCGCTTCGTGACTAACATAGATCTGTCAAACATAGAAGAAAAATGGGAGTTTGAAGACTTTTTGAAAACTCTTGAAACCCGTTGGAATGCGGTTGATGGTCTCCACTGGAAAATAGACAGCGAATTTGATGAAGTAGACGAATGTTACGAGACTTCGTACACGCAGCATGAACAAATATACTTCAATATTAAGAAACAAATAAATCGTAAACTATTCTCTGCATCCCATCGAGATAGGTCTACGCCGCAGCTGGAAATCCCTATATTCAACGGAAATTACCAGAATTGGGTTTCATTCAAGGACTTGTTCACGGAAGCAATTCACGGTAACACATTTTTAACTGCTGCACAGAAAATGCAATTCCTGAAGAGCAAGATTAAAGGTGAACCAGAACGCCTGATACAACATCTTCAGATCAGCGCTGACAACTACATCGCTAGCTGGGATATATTAAACCACCGTTACAACAACAAGAAACTTATCTTTACTACTCATATTAACACCTTGATGAATATCCCAGTTACGCAACAAGCGACATCGAATCACATCAAACGTATTCATGACGTAACAACCGAGTGCCTTAATGGTATCAAGAATCTGGGATCCAATGGTAGTACATCTGCTCACTCAATAAGTGGATTCCGAAACATTGAACGAATATTTCACCTCACTCAAACAGCCAAGAGAACTGCCATCCCTGAGCGAATTTTTAGAATTTCTGGAGAACAAGTTCACTACCATGGAGTCAGCACGTCGTAAACAAGATGCGATACAAAAATCTACAAGTCCTCCTTCGAATTCAGGGAACTATAGATCAAATCAGGGAAAACAATACTACGTCAGCAACAAGGCTACATCAAAGAAGACCCCTTCTGTCTCCTGTCCAATCTGCAAAGATCATCATGGCATTTATTATTGCAATAAGTTCAAAGAAATGGCACCAGGCCTAAAGAGAAAAACTATAAGTCGACTCAATTTTTGTACAAATTGCCTGTACAATCACAATAAAAAAATGCACGTCCAGCAAACGTTGCCAGCAATGCAACGGACAACATAATACGGTGTTACATGACGCCTATGCAAATGAAAATACGCCGTCATGGAACGTTTCCGGCCACGTGCCCCCCGAGCAAGAATCAAGCCCCGGAGCACATGTTGCACAGCAAAAACTTGCTTCAACAGTTCTTTTAGCAACTGCAATTATCAAGGTGACAGGAGCTGATGGAATAAAAAGAACGATGCGAGCATTCACTGACCAAGGATCCCAAGTTTCCTTGATCTCCGAAAACGCAGCGCAAGAGCTAAGGTTGCCACAACAGAACTGCAAGGAAATTATTACTGGCGTTGGTATAAATGGCAAGACCTGCAAAGGCATGTTGAGCATTAACTGTACATCATTGGATGACAACTACAAGTTCAGAACTAATGTTCTCATAATGAACAACATAACAAGAAACCTGCCGAATTCAACATTTTCTAAACCATCATGGGTATTTTTAGAATAAATCGACTTAGCCGACCCTCAGTACTACGTCAGCAACCCAGTTGATATATTATTGGGTGCGGATATTGTAGCGTTACGTTTAGCTCCCTCTGAGCTAAACGTAACGCTCGCTCTAATGCGTCTCTGTTCGGCGTGGTCCAAAGTCTTCAATGCAACCTCCTGAAAAACATACAAGACATTCAACAATTTTGGGAGATCGAAGATATTCCTGAAGATGATCAAATATCATTTGAAGACGATGAATGCATTCAATTTTACAAGTCGAAAACGATAAGGTTGGAAGACGGAAGATATCAAGTGAGACTGCCACTAAAGTCAACTTTCAACAAGGATATTGGGGCATCTAAACACAAGGCAGTCGCTCAGCTGTATCATGATAGAATGAAAGTTCGCAAAAAACAAATGTATTGCAAAACAATACAGAATATTTATTGTAGAATATTTATCTCTCGGTCACATGAAACCGGCGCACAGCAACAAGAAACCAGGGTATTTTCTACCGCATCACTGCGTACTACGTAGCGAGTCAACAACTACGTCACTCCGCGTAGTATTCAATGCATCATCAAAAACTTCTACTGGGACGAGCTTAAATGATTTTATGCATACGGGACCCAATCTGCAAAAGGATCTTATGACACTTATACTGAAGTGAAGACAACATCGCATAGCCTTTATCGCGGACATTGAAAAACGTTTCGGCAAATTTGAGCACATGAAGACGACCAAATCCTCCAAAAAATCGTTTGGCGAGATTCTTCTGATCAATACGTATAAGAGTATCAACTACTTCGGTCACCTATGGCACCAAGGCCGCGATCAAATGATGATCAATGATAACCCTAAAGCAATTAGCGGATGACGAGAGATCAAATTACCCATATGCTGCTAAAGTCGTCGAAGAATGTTTTTACATGGACGATTTGTTACACGGTTCAGACTCTGTAGCATCAGCAAAACAATTACAGCGAGATTTGAAGGCAATCCTCAATACAGGTGGTTTCAATTTACGAAAATGGAGATCCAATTATCAGGAATTGCAAGACAACACCAGCAAAGGCTCTGACCAGGAGCGTTACGACTTCAAACAAGCTGAATCGACAAAAACATTAGGCCTTCACTGGAATCCGCAACAAGACATCTTCACATTTCAATCCAGGATTGAAACCACTACCAGTACGCTACTCACGAAGCGGCAGTTACTGTCTGAAATATCCAAACTCTTTGATCCCCTCGGTTGGCTCACTCCAGTTTCTACCAAGATTAAAATACTATTTCAAGACATCTGGAAAGAGAAGAATTTGAATTGGGATGACAAGATTCCCGAACAAACTAATCGAGAATGGACAAAAATTAAACATGACGTAGAAAACATAAATCAATGCCAAATACCTCGATGGATAGGTACGGAATCAGCCGGCAACAATATCGAGTTACACGGATTTTGCGATGCATCGCAGAAGGCGTATAAATGTGTCGTGTATTGCAAAATTACAAGTCAAGGTGAAACAAAAATAACTTTAATGGTTGCGAAATCAAGATTGGTTCCATGCAACAAGAATATCTATTTGCCCAAATTGGAATTAAGTAGAGCTCATCTGCTATCTAAACTAATGGACAAAGTGAAGGAAATTTTGATCGGTCATGACATCAAAGTTTATGGGTGGACCGATTCTATGGTGGTTCTGGGATGGATACAAGGCAATCCCAATCGCTGGAAAGTTTTTGTTGCCAACAGGGTGCGACAAATAACAAAGGAGATGCCATCTCAATGTTGGCGATATGTGAAGTCAGCGGAGAATCCTGCAGACTGCGCGAGCCGTGGATCAACAAGTCTAAAACTAAAGGAAGATAATCGGTGGTGGAATGGACCCACCTGGCTACCTCATTGTACGCCAGAAGTCCAAGCAAGTCGCCAAACTTATTTCACAGATGAAGAATCCCTTAACAAGCAAGGAAATATTGTGACAAGAAAAGTCACAAGTAAACAGCGTTATCAAACGACTTTTTACCAGACTGAGCTCATTTACAATGTACTCACGTACTAGCACGTTTACGGCGCCTGGTTATCAGAAAACCAGAAAACACGTCAAAATCCTACACTACCTTAGCGGAGCTACGCAAGGCCAAGGTCGTAATAATCAAAGAAGTTCAGTGTGTGGAGTTCCAGCAAGAAATACATGACCTGAAGAAGAAAAACAAAGTGTCCACGTCAAGCAATATGGGAAGCTGCATCATGCTGCGATCAATCCTGAACTCAAACA
Organism: Orthosia cruda; assembly: GCA_964057195.1. Taxonomy (NCBI): domain Eukaryota; kingdom Metazoa; phylum Arthropoda; class Insecta; order Lepidoptera; family Noctuidae; genus Orthosia; species Orthosia cruda. The sequence goes on from OZ059827.1 coordinate 29,965,526, forward strand.
TACTATAATTTTACCTCATCAACATCGTCTGACGGAACTAATAATAGAACACGCACATAAACTCACATTGCACGGCGGAGCTCGAGTTACATTAGCATGTATCAGGCAAAAATATTGGATAATCGGGGGCAATAATGCAACGAAAAAACAAATACGTCAATGTATTACCTGTAGAAAACAAAATCCTGCCAAACTACAACCCCTGATGGGAGACTAGCCTGCAGCAAGAATCAATCCATCTCGACCCTTTATGCACACCGGCGTTGATTTTACTCAACTGGCCATGTCTATATCAAAACCACCAAGGGCCGTGGTGTCAATACCACCAAAGAATATGTGTCAGTATTTGTGTGCATGGTGACGAAGGCCGTGCATTTGGAAATAGGCTCCGACCTCACACCGTCATCATTCATCGCTGCCTTACGTAGGATGGCAGCTAGAAGAGGCACACCTTGTCACATGTATAGCGACAACGGCCGCAACTTCGTAAAAGCTAGCAGGGTTCTACAAAACGAATATGAAGAATTGTAGAGAACCATTAATAATAAGCTAATGGCTGAGATAACGGATATGTAGATCAAATGGCATTTTAACGCCCCTTCATGGCCATCAGCAGGAGGCCTATGGGAAGCTGCAGTGAAGAGTTTAAAGCAGCATCTCAAGAAAGTGATCGGTGAACAAAAATTTACTTACGAAGAGTTCACCACACTTCTAACACAAATTGAAGCCTGCCTAAACTCAAGGCCACTGTGTGCAATCTCAGAAGATCCTGAAGATCTAGATTTCTTGACACCTTCTCACTTCATAACTGGCGGACCTACGTTAACGTTAGTTGAAACCGAAAGAGATCTACGAACACGCTGGCAGTTAACACAGAAAATACTACAAGATCTGTGGAAAAGATGGCGCACAATATCTTGCGCAATTAACTGCAAGAAGCAAGTGGAGGTGGGCGATGGGAAGAGACGTAGAACTACATCCAGGCAAGGACGGCCACGTGCGTGTCGTGACCTTAAAATCGAAAAGCGGTATTAATAAACGTCCCGTCATAAAAGTTTCCATAATTTTAGAACATAAAGAAGTTTCCCTACAGTGCGACACGGCACGAGACAATAAACAAGATGTGGAACACCAGCAAGCCCAAGCATCCTCAACAAAGAGGTCAACAAAAAGCAAGTTCAACTTGACAACCATGGTCACTACTCTCATGTTATTTATAACATTCAATACAAGTGCAGAATGTAACATGAATATAGCCCCATTTCAGACAAGTCAAAGCTTGTATTTTGACAAAGTATCCGACATGATGCTTATCAGAGACGATTGGAATATTGTGGTTTACTACAACATGGATACGTACTGTCAATCAACTGCAAGATTCAATGAATACATCCAATCGCTCAAACAAACATGTGACATCATACAAGATCAAGTTCACTGTGACGTAATCATACAGCAGCTACGTCATGCGTTCTCAGAACTCGAGCACTACAACCAAGTTTTGCAAAGCATTCCGGCACGCGACCCGGGACACTGCGTCAGCGCCGAGGCCTTATCGATGGCGTGGAATACATCGCTAACAGCCTATTCGGAGTGCTCGACGAAAGTTTCGCTGAAAAATATCGCAAGTACATTTCGCTCATTCGAGAAAACGAAAGGCATATAGTTTCTCTCTGGAAAAATCAGACTTCACTCATGGAAGCAGAAAACAACCTTCTTAAGCGCACAGAGCATTATATGAACGAGCAACTTAAAATGATAAACCGTCACATGAAAAACTTATACGCAGCAGTGTACCAATTGAAAAACAACATTGAAGCTAACAGCTATCATTAATGACTTCAATATGGGAACTATAATAGCAAGTAATATGATGTATAATTTAAAGAGCATTCAGAATACGTTATTAGACAAAGTTACTGACATATACAATGGTTGTTTTAACTTACATTCAATTACACCCGAACAACTCATGAACGAGTTAAGCACTATTTCTAGCAAGTTGCCCAAGGACGTCTCCCTACCAATTGACAAAATAAACTCGGACCTTCGGAAGATATATGATCTACTGGAAATAAAAACAAGACTTCTGGAAGACATTATCATCTTTGAGATCAAACTACCTCTCATCAGTCGAGATTCATACAAAATCCTCAAGATCATTCCGATCCCCAAGACAGTGAGCCAAAGTGACATGAACAGCATTAACTCAGTATCTGAGTTCATATCTATTAACATCAAGAAAGATACCTATATTAACATGTCGGAAAAAGACTTGAGATCATGTCCTACCGTATCGGGAGTTTATTACTGCCATATCTTACGACCCATATACCAAATTAAAGGAGACAAGAATTTCTGTGAAACGGAAAATTCGGAATGCAAAACAACATTAAGCTTCTGTAAAGATAAATTCGATTCGATGACTCGCGCCACCCAATGCACAAATACATCTCGGTGCCCCAGAGGCTTAAAAGCCGAAAAAGTTTTCTTGGTTGCGTAAGTCCTTCTACCGGAAACGTCTCCTCGGAAAGATGCGATCTTTGGCGAGAGAAATTTAAACTCCCTGATGATTTCCTAGACCCATCGGAGAACCTTTCGCCTGGGCACGCATTGCCTTGGCAGACCTGGAAAACTCTGAAGAGACTCCGCACTCAGGTCGGCCGCAGCAAAGACAATCTCCAAAGATGGAGGTTCTTGGATGGTTCCGATCTTCGGTGCTTGTGCGGTGTCTCCCCACACACCATGGCCCACCTTTCGTCTTGTGCCGCATGTCCTGTTGTCTGTTCACGTGAGGACCTTATGACTGCGTCGGCGGAGGGCGTTGCCGTGGCTGAATTCTGGGCCAGGCAAGGCATTTAACTAAAAAGAGTCTGTTTGTCATCGACACGCTAAGAAGAAGAAGAAGATAAATTGCAAGAAACATACACATTGAACAGATATTTTTACTTTTGCTGTGATAAGTGTCACGTTCGAACAATATGCGGTGATCAAATACTCGCACATCAGCTGGCACACGCCGGACTATTCAATGTAGGCCAAGGATGCATCGTCAAAACAAAAAACTTTACCCTGTATTCACACAAACCTCACATAAGTGAATTAAGGACGAACGCAGATATTTATGCACCAGTGATTGCCCCTATCAAACACATCATCAACATCAGCATACCTAAACTAGTTTTGGACAACAAAACTCAAGATTTAGAACAAGAAATCAGCGAAGTAGACAAAAGGTTACAGTCTATGAAAGCGGCAGATGTGATGTTACCTGATGATCTATCTTATCATGATATTCATCACTACGCTCTGATCTACACTCTAGTTGGAATATTGGGCATGGCTGCAATCGTCATTATAGCTCGCCGTACGCGATGTCGATGGCGAGTTCTATTGTCTCCACCACCGTCCGTTGCTGAGGAATCAAGAACAGGGCCTGCCGCGCCGCGCCGTGGGAGCAACAGCGATGCAAGTGAAACAAGTGGACACCTCGACTGCGTGCTCGTCCATGTTCCTCGCAACCCTCGCGTCCATATAGGAACTTCCCCTTAATTAAGTTTATATAATTAATAGCTCTAATATTTCATTATCATGTTTTAAACTTTAAGCTTTTTTTGTAAATCTAAATCACTTCATCCTTCCTATCTCGTCCGGGAATATGTACGATTACATCGCACATTTATTTAGCACACTAGCATAAACATTTTTACTTAATGAAAGTAAACAAGTACAATCAATAAATATTTTATCAAGAATTCAGCAAGAATAGTTTTCTTCCATCTAATCAACATAGCACATGTATTAGCAGCCAAGTTCTCGTACACCCCCTAATACGTCATTTGTGGGAACCCAAAAGACGATTTAGGGAGTGTTTTTTTTTTTTTGAAGCACATATTTCTTGGGTTAATAAACTTGAAACATGGCACAAATACCAACCTGAGTAAACAATAAATAATAAGACAACCTTTATTGTTTACTCAGGTTGGTATTTCTGCCAACTTTCAAATTATAAGTTTTTCGAAACTCTCCCCAAGCTAAGAATCTTACTGGACCGGGTTTTGTTTTTGACGTAGGGTTCTAGGGGAGCACTGGGCAAAATTTTCCGCAATTCAACCTTTATGGAGTCGAAAAGGGGCAAAATTAATTTGTAAGAAATATCGGATTCCTTAGGAATAAAGTTAATAATCAAAATTTTAATAAATCTACCTCTCAGATAGGGTTAAGGGTTCTTAAAGTTTTTTTGAGGAATCATACTACGCAGTCTGACTAACATAAACGAACAATTAAAAAAACGAGCCAAGTGCGAGTCGGACTCGCGCACCGAGGGTTCCGTACAAACCACAGCTTAAAGGTATTATAGACCTGAGTATTTGATATGAATTTCAATGTAATACCTCTACGCGTTCATGAGGAAAGGGGTAGGTTATAGATTAAAATTATTTTTATTATATGATGTAACTAAAAATTTACGGTTTTCGCAATTATTCCTTTATCTGTGCTACAAGCCGTTGCCTCGTACCAAATTTCAAGATTCTGAGCTGACGGGATGTACCCTGTAGGTTTCGATTCCCTTGCGAGTGTCGAAAATTTGCCGAAATTTGCGTCATAAACGGCTGTATCTTTTGATTGCGTTGGCTTAGGAGTTTGATTTAACAGCTTTAAGGGATATTAGACTAGAGTATTTGATATAAATTTCAGCTTGATACCTTTACGCGTTCCTGAGAAAAAGGGTCTTGACAGACAGACAGACGGACGGACAGACGGACGGACAACAAAGTGATCCTATAAGGGTTCCGTTTTTTCCTTTCGAGGTACGGAACCCAAAAAAGAGAAGAAAAGAGTGAATAACATATTTGGGTTGTAAAAAAGGGTTTATTAAGTTTTAGAGGTGGATTTTACTTTGTGGCTGTAACCAGAAATGTAATATTCTATAAGGCAAATAACGAATTGTCCCAATCCAATAAACCTTGTATATCTACGACATCAAATTTTTGTTTGATTTAATAATAGCTTATTTTAGGTCGCCTTTACTAATTGCACATAAGAAAGTCAGATTGTTTTTTTTTAAATATCTGAGAATAAACACTTTTTAAATTATACGAGTGCCGGTTCTGTTCTGTGACCAGCCTATCCTGACCAATGGTTCACGTAGATACATCACTGTAATATAATCCGTCTACGCTAAAGTGGTTAGCTGCAATAGTAAAGATTGATTTTGTCATTATTGTTTTTAGTACTGACAAGGTTTTCCTGCAGCTTTGGTGCCAACCAGGGCTTCGATCCACAGAAATCATGCATTTTTTCTAGATATAAAAAGTAGCCTTAGACACTTAGCAATAGGGTAGTTTTCAGTAAAATTCAGTAAATAATTTTAAACCGAATCAGTACTACCAGAGATTTAACCGCTTTATAATATTAGTACTTCGAGGTGCTGAAGTATTTGTACAAAAACGCCACCATGTCAGTCCAACTTCAGGATCAGACTTCAGAACCTATCCTTCTGCAGTGAGGTGTGAGTCAGAGGGACGTCATATCTCCGAAACCGTTCACCACTGTACTGGAGGATGTCATCAAGGTTCTGAACTGGAGAGGACTGGGCATCAAAGTTAATGGCGAGTACATAACTCACCTTCGGTTTGCCGAAGATATAGTGGTCATGCCTGAGACCATGGAGGACCTCAGTACAATACTCGATGACCTCAGTAGAGCTTCCGAATGAGTGGGTCTTAAAATTAACCTGGACAAAACCAATGCTATGTTGAAAAGCCATGCTATACCCTTTCCTATCAAGGTCGCAGCCTCTACATTCGAATTTGTGACGATTATATCTACCTGAGAAAAACGGTCCTGTTAGGTAGGTCCAACTTCGAAAAGAGTGATCGCTAGGTCGCCAGGATTGGGCGAGACCTGTCTCTGCCAGCGGTTGTGAGGGCAATGCTGGCAGAGACAGAAAACTGGAGAGAAATGGCCTCCTTCTGTGAGACCGTGATGGTCCTGAAGGAAGCTGCCGAGCGGGATTGTGAGAGGGCCGATCCCGCCCGGAGAAGAAAGCGTCGTGGAGGCAACCACCTCGACGCCTTCTAAAACGCTGAAACCCTGCCTACATCATTGGCAGGTGGGACTCCAGGGTCACGGGTGGTCAGATTGGGGATTCTGTCCGCCCACCAAGTGACTCTAGGAATGACGGTGGCACAGTGATCACGTGCTGCCGTGCTCAGCAAGGACGACGACTCAGGGAAGACGCTCCTCAGTCTCCCCAGGGATGTGCCCTATCAGGCGTTGCACAGAAAGGGTGCCGGAGTGGTCTTTTACGGGTTCCGTTCCAAGTACTGATGGTGATCACCGGGGTAATTTCAGTGAGGTAAAATTCCACACTCCCTGGTCTTTTGCCCCAAAAGTCCAGGTACCGTTTGAAGGTTTAACACGAATGCAAAAAAAAAAAATAGGTCCAACTTCGAGAAAGTGCTCAACCGTCCAATCCGACTCGATTAGGCAGCGTTCGGGAAGTTGCGCGTATATTCTCGTCGAACTTACCACAGTGTCTCAAGATGTAAGTCTATGACCAGGGTGTATTGCTGGTGATTACTTACGGGACAGAGACGTGGTCGCTCACAATGGGCCTCAACAGTCACCCAAAGGACAATGGACAGAGCTATGCTTGGAGTTTTCTTGCGTGATCGAATCAGAAATGAAGAGGACCAAGGTTACCGACATAGCCCAAAGAATTGCCAAACTTAAGTCGCAGTGGGCAGGGTACTGTAGAACGGATAGCCGCTGGGGCTGAAAAGTTCTGGAGTGGCGACCGTGTACCGGAAGATGCAGTGGATGGCCTCCCTCTAGGTGACGCGCCCGCTAGGTGGAGTGACGACCTGGTCAAGGCTGCGAAACGCACAGGTCCGATCAGTGTGGCGACGCTTGGGGGAAGCCTATGTCCAGCAGATAACGTCTTTCGGCTGTAATGATGATTATACAATTAGTATAGATGTTATGGTATTGATACTAGACACAAAGTCAGTCAGTTTTCATATTTCAGATCTATTCAGATTTTACTGCCCCTCCATTTTACCAAAAAACCCGATAGCACAATGCCACAAACAAATAATGACAATATTTAAAAGAATCAACGAGTTGGATCATCAATCTCCGATAATAGGTATGAAACAGCTGTAAAACAAGCTTCAAGGAAGCGTTGAGTTACATAACCCACTGCTACACATACCTACAAAAAAACCATGAATAAAATTCCTATCCTTAAAAAACAAAAAGTTACAAAGGCAAAATAACCAATTTACTTTAACAACATCGTAACCATTTAAGGGTCGGGTCTTAAGGGTTGAACGTACGGAACGCCGATAAGGGCTAATGTCGTGAAGTAAAAATGTTTATTACCAATTAAATGGCTGTAATGTACTTAATTATTAATGAGTTGGGTTTATGAGAGCATAATTTTGGCTTAGGAATGGCTTAGGATTATTCCTAACTACCTACTAAATTTTGTTGGTGAGCGATTTATGGGTCCTAGGGGAAGGATATGGAGAATTCCATGGTAATTTTTGGTAACTCATTGTGTTATTTGCTTGAAATTACCAAATGGTTTGTATGATTAGATTCCCTTGAGTAGCTGATTTTAAAATGAGAATCATGTCTAAACGGCTACTCGTAATTTTTTTGAAAAATATATGTTACATTAGACTATTTTTTTAATAATTTGATCTAAGACAATTTTGAGTTTTATTCGTATAACATAGTGTAATTTATTTGTAAAGTAAAGAAATCGACACCATCTCAAAGACAATTTAATTATCTACATTTTGATCTGAGACTTTTTTTTTTAAAGTCATAGAATAATAAGAGAAGTAAATTTTGGGTCACGCGGGTGTGAAACGAGTGCGCGTTTTGTTCCATCAATGTCATTGGCGTTAGTCGTCATCTTTTTATTTTATTTATTTATTTAAGCCTCTTTAATTCCTTAGTAATTAATAATACAGAGTTTAATTTTTATTTTACATAATTTAACTAAGGACCTCTCGACGAGTATAGGCCTCCTCCATCTCACTCCACTTTTTCCTATCTTGGGCTGTTCTCATCCAGTCATTGTTTGCGAATTTTATAAGTTCGTCTTCCCATCTTTCCAGGGGGCGACCCCTTTTCCTTTTTCCGGAGAGGCCAGCCCATGTAGTAATTTTGCTGTTCCATCTCTCTTTATCCTGACGTGCAATGTGACCAGCTTATTTCCATTTAAGTTTCTTGCAGTGGGTTAACGCATCAATAACTCTTGTCTTTTCTCTTATTTCGCTGTGTCGTTTTTTGTCTCTGAGTTTCAAGTTAAGAATGCTTCTCTCCATGGCTCTTTGGCATTTTTCAATTATTTCTTTCGTGTGCGTATTATAGATCCAGGTTTGACTTGCATATGAGAGGCAAGGTAAAAGACATGAGTCTAGGACTTTCTTTTTTAATCTTAAAGGTAGATCAGATTTTAGAACTTCTTTGTGACTCCAGAACTTGTTCCATGTCATTTTAATACGTCTCTTTAATTCGTCACGCTGTCTTGATTTTGAGAAAGATATTTGTTTTCCTAAATATATGTATTCATGAACATATTCAACCTGTCGACTCGCTACAAATATGGGTCTTTGAGTTTTGTTACACATGATTTTAGTTTTTTAGACATTTAATTCTAGACCAATATTGCGACTGACGTAGTTAAGTTCGTGTGATGCGGTTTCTGAGAACAATACGATGTCATCTGCGAAACGTAGGTTGCTAATGTAACTTCCTTTAATACGTATACCTTTTTTTGTCCAATTAAGTTGTTTCATGATGTTTTGTAAAACAGTTATAAATAATGTCGGGAACAAGGGGTCGCCCTGTCTTACACCTCTGCATATGTCTATTTCGAGGCCAGTTTTATCTAGTTTCACTCGGCTAATGCTTTTTTTGTAGATGTCTAATTATTTATAATGGCATATTACATTCGTGTAGAGTTTTCTTTATGCTAGCGTGGGAAATTGAATGAAAAGTCTTGGCATAGTCGATGAATGCACAGTATAAGGGACGTCTTTGTTCTTCGTATTTTCTATTATTTGCTCTAGAACGTGAATATGGTCCATTGTTGAGAAATACTTCCTGAACCCAGTCTGTTCTACTAGTTGGAATTTTTCAGTGATTTCAGATATGCGCCGTTCTAGACATGAGGCGAATAACTTGTAGAGGCATGGTTGTAGGCTTATTGGCCGGTAATTTGCAATATTTGCAGGATCTCCTTTTTTATGGAGTAAGATGATGTCAGATTTGTCAGGGCCACTGCTTTTACCTTTCTTTAAAGATTCAGTTTTCGTAAGGATTTCGTTATTTGTGAATCTTTAAAGTGGTGGTGGATAAGAAGATGGTCCGCTTCTTGATATTTCACATAAATAGTTATTTGAAAAGTTATCTTTTCTAGAATATAAATCCTTGTAGAAGTTAGTTGCTGTCTCTATTATTTTAGACCTCGAGGATATTTCTCTATCAGACGATTTTTCCTTCACAGTCGGTATCCAAGTTTTTGTCAAGTTTAGCTCTTTGTATCCTTTTTTCAGACTCCCGGTGTCAGATATATGTTTTTCTATTATCTTCAGTCTGTGGGCTTCGTACTCTTTCTTGATTCTTTTGTGTATATTTTTATAGAGGTTACTTAGTTCCTGTTTTTCTTCTTTTGTTCGTGCTTTATTATTTTGTAGATCTTTCCTCCTGTTCAATAGTAGTCTTGTGTCGTCATCTTAATAAGGTAATATTCGTGTCATCCATTTTGAATCACGTGGCCTTATACTACGCTCAGTTATCTATACTCGTGAATACCTTATGACTCTAGTGACTGACCATAGCTGAATACTGGGACAAACTAACAAATTACCTTCAGTTCTAAATATTTATCATCGTTAAATTAAGAATAAGAATACCTCCCTCAAAGAAAAAGACGAACTGTGTGAACATTTCATTGACATGGCAAAACCAATAGGCCAAATTCTGAAACACAAATAAATTTTAAGTCGTAGTTAAGTCCCATGCTAACTTTACTACTCTAATATTTAGGTGTAGGTATGTTTGTCGACCATAGGCCGACCGCTTAATTGAGACCATTCTGAAGTAGCTGCGCGGTACGGAAAAGGAGCGTATTTATTTATTTATTATAACTTCATACAACATAAAAGTACATAGGATGACTTAATGTCGCCGCTGGTGTAGTGACCTGTTAGTCGATAGCCCGCTGATGGGTACATCTCTCTTGCTACCTTAGGAAGAATCCTTTTAACTACGTATGATATTCCAGATATCTTTTATTCGGCACCAATATAGTCCCAAGGTAAAACCGAACTATAACCGACTACTTACCACATACTTCAAATCTGAAACACTTATGTCGAGACACAACCATTTCTAGAAGTACACTCGTAAAGTTCCCAGAAAATAGTCTCTACTTAAGTACAGTTACCGATAACTTAATCTACCGTTACAAGTAAACGAAGGGTTTTTACCGATAGGTACTTACTACCCACAGAGCACGGATTCGCATGACCCAACCGGCAGCTTCTAGAGACTTCATTACTATTAATGCAGCGCCATCTTGTATATTTTGTTTAAACTTTCCTATTGGCAATGTTTAACCGACTTTTTCGGAACAACTCTACAGCGCCACATTTTTGGCAGTAACATTTGAAGGTGTTTTTTTTCGGCGCACTTAGTGCCTTTTACATATATTAGGATGGCAGATTTCTGAATTGAGTCATGCATTCTGCCTAGTCTTTTTCCAATTATATTGGGGTCAGCTTCAAGACTTATTTTACACGGAGCGAACTACTTATCTGACTTCCATAAACCTTGACTTCCTTCCATAACCCTAGTAACTTGACAGCACGATACTTCTTAGCAAGACTGATATCAGATCTTCTGTTACGCACCACATCCGATCCGTGTCCGTGAAATTTCGGTTCCGAAATAGCCGTGGTACTTCTTATAGGGAAGCTTACGCACTACATCCGAACTCTATCAGTCATAATCTGTCATAAGATCCCTTGTTCGTGCGACGCAATAAGCGCCGAAAGCAAGTTTCGGCTTTTCTTAATTGACCTCATGGCAAGTGACCTTTTGGGCGCACGGTTGGCGCAGTGGTTGAGCGATTGACTGCTACGCTTCGTGTCGCGGGTTCGAATCCCGCACGGTACAAATATTTGTATGACCTACAGATAATTGTTCCGGCTCTGGGTGTTTGTGTACATACAGTGAGTTTATATGTTTGTAAACGCACCCACGATACAGGAAGAAATTCCTAGTGTGGGGCAACGTTTTTTTAGAAAAAAAAAAAAGTATCTGAATTAAGTTAAAAAAAATCCTAGCCATTTTCAACTAAGTCTACAACTAAGAAGCTGTTAGTCTAAGCGGATCCTGGAGCGACAGCCTCTCTACTTGTAACGATTGTAAAACGACTTCAAATGATAGCTGGGTCCGCATAAAGGAGTTGGCACCTTAAAAGGTAGGTTGAAAATCACGTTTTCCGAGGTCGAGAGGACTCTCGGTTAATAATCGGTCACCTACGAACCGACTTCGGCTAGCCGATGCGGCTATAATTATTTAGACACGAGCTCCCCTTTTCTGAATTCAGTGAACATGTCAAAACCTATTTCTGTGCCGAAGTCTGGCTGGTTTTCAAACTAGATTAAAGTTTGACATTAAGTCAACAAGAATATAGTCGGATTTTTGAATTAAGAATAATTCAAAAATCGGACTATATTCTTGTCAGAGTAGTCATAGGCCGTCAATTTCTGTAAGTAAACGGTGACGGGTTGTGAGGAAACTGTTGGCAATGCTGTCTCTAGCAGAGTTTGCGAGCCATCTCCGTGCTCTGTGGTAGGTACTATTGCTTGATTGGTCGTCCTCGACAATGAACGAATTGAGTGACGGATTAACTACGGCAAATTGATCGCATTATGTCGGACAACTTTACTGTCGTAATGGTCCTGAGTTTTTTGGTCGTTTTGGAGAGAACTGAGATTTTTACATACATGCTTAAAGTCACGCCTTTTCCCATTGGGGTAGGCAGAAACTGTTGAACGCTACCTGCACGCTGGTTAAGAGTACTGCGCACCTGGCCTTTCTCAAGAACATCTTTTCTTTATAATGTCACAATAAAAGCTTTTTACCCGACTGCCGAAGGAGGCTAATGTATTCAACCGTCTAAGTATGTATGTTTGTTCCTATGTTGCGTTATTGAGACCAAACGGGTAGGCCGATTTTTATGATTCTTAGGTCAATCGATTCGTCTTAACCTTGCGAGTGTCACTGACTACATTAAAATGGGAAAATAGAAAAAAGGCGGATTTTGTGAGGGCGCCATATTGTGAGGGCCCATTTTTGTTTGTATTTCAAACCCATCGTATGGGTTATCAAAATAATGGGCTTTACGAGGTGATTTCAAAAATATGCAACACTTATAATTATGTTTAAATTTACGTAATTCGAAATACACACATCAACACGGTCTAGGGATATTTCATACTCAATTAAATAACTCGAAAAGTACTGGCCGCATTGGAATCTTTTATACACCGATTTGTTTGTAATTTATCTCAGACTATTTCCAAATTCAAATTTTTGAAAATTCTTTTGTTTCGGTGGCATAAAAATGTCTTGATGTGTAGGATAGGGAATTTTCATTTGTTCGAAATTTAGAAAACAATACGAATTGCGTTTAGTTACAGTTTTTTTTCATTTTTAAACGAAAGATAAAGTTAAAATTGAGGTATTGTAGCCATGCAACGCCAACATTTGACGAGGGCGGAGATGTTACGAGCTGTGGGAATGCTGGAAGCTGGGTCTGTTCAGCGTAATGTTGCTGAGGCCATAGGGACCCACCAAAATGTAATTTCAAGATTGTGGACACGCTATCGTGCCACAGGTGAAGTAGCGGAGAGGCACCGGGGGCCAAGTTGCATCACTACCCCCAGACAAGACCGATTTTTGCAAATTACTGCGCGAGCTCAACCAAATGCAACGGCGACTCAATTGGTCCAAAGGCTGCGAGTGGAACACCAAGTGCTTGTGAGTGATCAAACTGTAAGAAGGCGACTGCATGAAAGCAATCTACGCTCTCGTAGACCACTCCGGGTCCCACCTTTACGGAGAGGCAATCGTGGACGACGATTAGAATGGGTTCGGAACCACGTGGACTGGGGCCGTGAGCAATGGTCCAATGTGCTGTTCACGGATGAATCCAGGTTCGGCTTCCATCCAGATTCACGAAGGATGCGTGTTTGGCGAGTTCCTGGACGATGGAGCCGTCTTCAGAACCCTCAGGAAGTTCACCCATACCAAGGAGGAACAATTATGGTTTGGGCAGGAATTCGTCTTGGAGGACGGACGGATCTCGTTTGGGTGCGTGGCAATATGACGGCAGAACGATACGTCCAACAGGTGCTGGGGCCCGTAATCTTGCCCCACAGAACACAAATGGGGCCAGATTTCCTGCTCATGCACGACAATGCCCGGGCACACACGGCGAGAACGGTAGCAGCTTGGTTACATACACACAATGTTAGGGCCTTAGACTGGCCTGCTCAATCGCCAGATCTAAATCCCATTGAGCATGTGTGGGATATGCTGCAAAGAAGAGCTCTGAAGGAAGTTCCTGAAAATCTGGCTACAGAAGATCAACTTTTTGAGCACCTCAGAAGGACATGGGACAATATGCCGCAGCAAGACATTGACAACCTTGTTCTGAGCATGCCGAATCGTTGCCGATGGGTTATGAACATCATGGGCGCTTTCTCAGACTACTAACTTCAAGTTTATAAACACAAATTAAATGATTTTTCTATTTTTTTCAGTTTTTACTCATAAATTAAAAGTTAATTCATATACTTTTTCCGTCTATGCTTCATTTTTTTAGATAAAATCCTGAAATTTTAATCGAAGTACCTTAACCATTATTAAAAAATGGTAGAATATTAAATAACGTATCTTTTAAATATATACATGTCATATAAATAATTAACACATTGATAGTAATTCGCTTTTTTAAAAATATCCCTAGACCGTGTTGATGTGTTTAGAAATGTTAACAAAAAAGGTAGATATGTAACGGATGTGACGTCAGCCTACGTGCAACCGAACAATGCCCGCCGAGCCCGCCAAAGCTAAGCCGCCATATTGAAGCTTCCCCTCCAGTCAAGCCATTTCAAGCAACGGGATGTGTAAATATAAGCGATTGCCTGTCAATTATTTCTCTCTTTTCTATTGTGAATACAAGATCTGAACAAAGCTCTGCCCGGTTTTTATTTACCCGTTTCACTCAGAAGTGGTATACACAAAAAGTAAGCTTCGTTTTAATAATATATCCACGCCACAACCGCAAGATCACCCTAATCGGAAGAAAAATCTAACAAATTTGTGTTATTCACGGACTGAACACACGCACACGCCGTGAAGCTCGTAGTGTCGACTACGAGCTTAACGGTTTGTGCTACACTCTGCCATCGATCCAACTGCACGCCGAGCAAGAGACTACATCAAACTCTTCAAGATGTGCTGCGTGTGACTGCAAGGAGAGGTCCTAACAAGGTACGAGAGCTGCCAGGAGCCACAGCCAGTCTGCCAGAAGCCACAGCCAGTTTGCCAGGTGCGTTGTCTTTCTCATTTCCATATTCGCAATATCAATAACTCTAATTCTAGCCAGGCCATAGCCACTTGTTTTACTAGTCACCATATTCTCAATAATAAGGATAAAACTAATTCGCACGGATGCTGGGTGTATGACTATGTTTTTACGTAAACGAAACAAAAGGTATAAGGATAATAACAGATGGCGTTCTGTAGTTTGTTTCGTGGGAAAAAGGCGTGCCTTATATGTGCTTATAATTAACTCTTATTCTAGCCGGGCCATAGCCATTTAGTCTAGCAGTGGGAATGAATAGATTAACCAAATACAAACATTGTTTTGCTTCGGGTACTCACTAATGATATTGTACTAATTACGCAGATAAAAGCTTACGTCGATAGTAAGCTCTGTCTCAAAATAGAACGCCGCCGCTTACATAATTTGTGGCTGTGTTGATTACCGCGCTTTAAATGTCACTGTAAAATGAAAGATTTCCGTTACCTTATATAGATGATCAAGTTTCCGAATTAGCTGGCAAAGATTACTTTAACTGTTACATATCAGTATAGTCCAAAGTTAGCAATTAATCCAGATGACACTCATAAAACAGATTTTCGAACTAGCAAAGGTAGTAGCATAAGTATACCGGGGTTCCATTTAGTTTAGAAAAGAGACCTTCAGTGTGAGATTTATTAATATAGTAGCATAATCTGTCGGTAGATCTGTCGATACCCAAAACGAAATAGCTACTATTGGCATTTTTAGAAGATTTACTCCTACCCTCAACTGATTTAAATTCCGGTGTTATAATTTTATAAAATGTCTAACAAAAAAAGGACTTAATACCGAAAGTTAATGAATACTCGTAAATACACTAGTTTGGAAAAATCATATCGCTTAAATGGTCAGGTCAAATTGCCACGAGTGGCATACAGTCGTGTTTGCAGTTTCAAGTTTCATTTGTCTAGTAATGGGTGTCATGTGGGTACGTCCATTTATCGGATTGTGCAGTTATTTTAAGAAGTTCATTTCAAATTCCGCGTTGATTGTGTACCCGTTAATGGATTAGTTTTAAACAATTTCAAAATATTTCGTGTTCTAAGCCTGTGTTCGGTTTGTATGACCCCGCGCTTCCTACAGAAGTACATACGGATGCGTGTAAGTTAGGTGTCGTAATATACCGGATATTGTTGCAAAAACAAACTGCAAATAAAATTAATTGCGATCAGCCGTGTTTCAAGTGAGGATAGCAAGGACCATTATTATGAGCTTCAAACCCTCGCTGTTGGACTCGTTACGTAGATTTCGCGTGTATTTTATAGGTAAATATGTCATGTAAAGGTTGTTATATTGTGTTACCTATTGTGCAGCGGTCCAAGGTACGGTCACGCATTGCAGGACAGTAATTTTTGATAAAATATTTAACACTAGAAGACGACTCGCGGTTTCACCCGTGTAGTTCCCGTTCCCGTGGGAATACAGGGATAAAAAGTAGCCTATGTCACCCGGGGATAGAGTAGCTTCCCAACGGTGAAAGAATTTTTGAAATCGGTCCAGTAGTTTTGGAGCCTATTCGGTACAAACAAACAAATCTTTCCTCTTTATAATATTGTATTTAACATTACTGTTGATTATAGGCCGGGCCATCGTACGAAACATGTAGGTGCGCTTGGCAGAAATCCAGTCGAAGCAATGAATAAAAAATAAATCGTCTCTAAGTCGCTGATTGGTTCTATACGTTACAATTCCAGGACGACAAGCTTAGTTCACTAATTAACCTGCTAAAAACCAACACCACCGATCCGGATATAATAAGCAATTACCTGATTGTTGACGAGAGGCTTTATGGAACACTCCTAAACGAGAGTAGACTGGTAGGAGCTTCGGAGCTTGGGTAGATAGATAACATAGTGCAAATGCATCATGATGACTACCACCATGATATTAATAAGATAGTATATTGGTTACCAAAAATTACGCAATTCATTAGAAAATACATTACCTCACGTTTTCATTGTGCATATGGCTAGGGCAGTTAGTGTATAAAAGAACGCACATTACATCTAAATTCCTAAACCATCTGAACCAATGCTTATGATTCATGTAAACCATTTAGGTCCGTTTTGTTGGGCAAAAAAAAGGGGTATGTGTGTGGGGGTGTATGAAAGTAAGTAATATTATAATAAATATTATACAGTTGGCTCGTGGCTAAATAATAACAGCCGCAAGGTCGATCTTCAAGGTTAAGCAATGCTTGACGAGGTCGGTCTATGGATGGGTGGTGTGTTACATATTTTTGAAATCACCTCTTAAAACCCTTTATTTTGATACTGTGGGGTATCAAAATAAAGGGTTTTAAGAGGTGATTTCGAAGGGTTCGGAAGAAAAAAAAAAATTTTTCCCCACAAAATGGCGCCCAAAATCCGCCATATTTTTCTCTTCCAATTTTTATGTAGCCAGTGACACTCGCAGGATTAAGACGAATCGATTGACGTAAGAATCATTAAAATCGGCCAACGCGTTTGGTCTCTAGAACGCCACATAGGAACAAACATACATACTTACTTACATACCTACATAGACTGATAAATACATTACCCTCCTTCGGCAGTCGGGTAAAAAGGCCCACCTGTATCGGGAACAGGGTCCAAGCTACTGGAGGTTAGGGCTCCAGAGACATGAACCTCCTCACAATGCGAGCTGTATTAAGAAGTACTGCCTTCTGTATCAGGCCCTTGATCCAACCACGCAATGACAGCCTTGACAGATTGTCATCGAGGCTATTGGCCATCATTTCAACATACCGAGATTCATCTGCCTCGGAAAGCACACTAAGCCGTTGATCTCAAGATCTTTGACAGTCGTTACGGGTAGTCAGAAACTTGAGATCCGACACCAGTCTTGTCAAGAGGTATCGTGTTTCCCAGTTACTGGGTTGAGAAGATCAGATAGGCAGTCACTCCATGTAAAACACTGGTACTCAGCTGAATCCGGTAGGACTGGAAGCCGAACCCAACCTAATTGGGAAAAGGCTAGACAGATTGATTGTGTACAGTTGGTAATGATTGTAGTGACGAATGAGTTTTCCAAATTTGTTATTGCCGAGTCAACACTTCCGTACTATCAATTCTATCATGACGATTCGGACACTGAAAAATATATTTTGCCTTTTTGGTTCTCCCAATCATTGTGAGGTACCATATTAAAACCTTCAAGAGCAAACATTTTAAAAGGTTTGGTAAACAGTTTAGTTACACATTAAAATCAATCCATTCATAATGCTTTGCGGGCTATAATTACTATAGTAAAGCCTTAACAAATAACTGGGGAATCAATAGCACCACTAATGACACCAACTTCCTTGATGCGTTAAGATTTAAGATTCGCTCGTACTGGTAGGCCATGTGACTTAACGATTTTCAGTAAAGTCAAGTAAGGCCTAGTGACGCGTAGTGACGCCTAGTAACGCCGTGCAACGCCATGCAATGCCATGCAACGCCAAGTAACGCCTAACAACGCCAAGTAGCGCCTTGCAACGCCAACTAATGCTAAGTAAAGCCAAAGTCAGACCTTTATTTCAATTAGGCCACTAGGCGGCACTTTGAATGTCAAATATTGAATGTAAAAAGAAAGCTTCAGATAACGCAAGAGTGATCATGTCTACAAAAGGGTTGTTTTAAGACTATAATTAGTGCAGCTTTGCCTTTTATTAAGGTCATAATATAGTAACTAAAGTCAATGTCAAAGCCATAGCTATAACGTATTTATCATAGCCATAATTTATTTACATTGAATGCGGTACAATGGTTTGCAAGAATCTGTCCAGATCATATTGAAAATGCATTATGTAAAGTAGTGGCAAATTATAGATACTGGATTATAGACATAAAAGGTTTACGTGGTTACAAAAGCTCACGGGTGCTTAGTCGGTAAATGCGCTAAGGCCATATATAAGTAAAGCACCTATATCGGACAGTAACAATAGCACTGACACTGAATACCTACCTAATTGATTTATTTGAAAGCTAATGAATGTGTTTTGCTTCCATCGCGGGAGCAATGATTCCAAGATGGCCGAATGTAACGGATGTGACGTCAGCCTACGTGCAACCGACCAATGCCCGCCGAGCCCGCCGAAGCTAAGCCGCCATATTAAAGCTTCCCCTCCAGTCAAGCCATTTCAAGTACAGGATGTGTTAATATAAACGATTGCCTGTCAATTATTTCTCTCTTTTCTATTGTGAATACAAGATCTGAACAAAGCTCTGCCCGGTTTTTATTTACCCGTTTCAGGTATAAAAAAAAACATGACTGCATAAGAAGCGAACAAAAGAGACGTCAACAAGAACAAAATCGTGCTGTGCAGTAGGGGGACACATCTGGTTTTGGTCAGCCAGCTCGCGAATATGTATCCTCTGACTGCACAGAATGATTTTCTTCTTGTTTACGTCTTTTTATTTCGCTTCTTAAGCAGTCGGGTATTTTGATTTTTAAATTAATTACTTAATGCATATGTTTAGAAGGAAAGAAAAATATTTAATTGTGACCCGCTCAGTAGACACAAGATAAGCAAAAACACAAACAGTAATAAAAAATAAAAGAATAAAAACCCCGTGTCAGACCAAAAAGGCTCTTATCTTAGCATGTAAAATAACGCTGCACTGGTATTCTGATAAGGACCCATGTTGGTGCCACGGATACGTTCACGGAAACGGAACATACAATATTTAAAAATAAAATAACGAAATAGAATACACAAAAAATATTTAAAGTACTTTTGTTATAAAAATAAATGCGTATAAGGACTAACTTAGGCTTCTTTTATTTGAGTAAAATAATTATGACTCCGTAAAAGAATTAAGTTTGATGCGAGTGAAGTGGCAGGTTAAAGCTAGATATCCTATAAAGTCTAAATACTTTCTTTTTCTTAAAAACCAACTTTACAAACCTGATAAACTTATACACTGCAATAGTTTCATGTCTTAACAATTGTTGTGATTTTTAAAAGCTCGTAGGAGCTAGTGGTTAAATAATAACAGCCCCACGGATCGATCTTCAAGGTTAAGCAACGCTTGCCGAGGTTGGTCCGTGGATAGGTGACCGTCATTACATAGCGAGTTTCCTCCATCATCTTTCTGCCCTTGTCCAATGTTACTTGGGGTCGGCGCAACACGTTTTCGTCTTCCATACCGTTATGTCCCCCGTCACGCCATCATTGACTCCCTTTTCTTTCATATCACTACTCACACGAGAAGGGATAGCCAAAGAAAAGATTGATGCACTATATCTTTTCTTTGGCTATCCCCTCTCTCTCCACACATCCACATTTATATTCATAACTCTTTTAGTAACATGCGTTTCCTCCGTGTTGCCTCGAGCGAGTTTCCTGCGTACTTCGGCAAACACGTTTAGCCGTTGGTCTCGGCGTTCAATTGAAGATCTTTGACAGTCGTTACAGGTAGTCAGAAGCTTAAATTCTGATACCAGTCTGGCCAATGGGTATCGGGTTACCCAGTTACTGGGTTGTGGAGGTCAGATAGACATTTGCTCTATGTAAAACACTGGTACTCAGCTGAATCCGGTTAGACTGGAAGCAGATCCCAGTCTAACCGGAAAAGGCCAGGCAGAATTTTTTATCTAGCATTTATTTAGAGCTTACCAACCTATATTTACAAACTACTTCAAGACCGTACCTACCATATCTATATGATGATTTCCACGAATCAAAGGTCTGAACACATATTAATGGATGCCAAAACAATTACTTACACAAATAACGAAAACAGCCGAATCCAGATATTATTAATATGTGTAACAAAATATTATTTATTATGTTGATATTCAAACTATTCAAACACTTCAAATCAAAGCCATACTTTAGGGCGTTCGCAGATGTGCTACGGGGAAAAGCGATTTATTCCGTTTTTGATACTTCGATTTAGCGCCTGCCCGGAGAACTGTCTTGTCAATCGATGCAGCATGGGCTATTTCGGGATACTGGGATCCAAGCAGCTTGGTAACAAATAAGTGATATAGTATTTTGTTAAAGCGACCGTATACAGAATGTTGCTAAATCATGATGCATCATTGATCGTCATTATCCTTTTGCTGCCCTTGTTCTGGAGACAAATTGACATACCATCTGTGAAAACTATTATAAAAAGACTAATTTCATTTTACTTTTGTCAGGGCTTCGGAAGAGCTTTAGTTGGTCATGATATGCGGCCTCTATCGCTTTAGTTTGAAAGTCGCATCAACCAAAACACAGAAATAATAAAGTAAGAATAAAAAAAATATCTCTAAATGTTTTACAAATGTGTGTAATTGTACAGTAAGTCTCAGGGGGCAACTAAACCAGTAAAACGTGGTTACGTTTTCTATTGAAATAGGCCAGATCAATATCAAAGTGTTACCACTGGCGTGACCTTTCTGTACATAAGTACCTTCGAACCCTACCTATCTTCAAACCGGTGAAAGATAAAGGCCTATTTCTGAAAGATCATAAAAAAAACTTTCACATTAATTTCTTTATTTGCCATTGCTACACGCAAAATTCCACCTTGAAGAACTTTTAGTTAAGAAGTAAAAAACTTTTTTCTACATCAACGTCGCGTTACCTTTAAAATTATCAAAGGATTTAAGGCGAAGATAAGAGACAAACTCAAAGTAGGCTTAATTATATATTTATTTGCTAGATCTGTTTCATTTAAGGCTGCGGAGAAAACTGTGTTAATCTTGAATATCATTGTGAGAACATTATTGTAATCTAAATACGTTTTTCGTAAACTTACCTTTTACTTTAAACATATCTGTATTATTTTCAACATAAAATGTATAACCAAAACTTTTAAAACCTACTACTATAATTGGCCAATTTTTACATGCGCATATTAAATTTTTCAAGAATTTATTAAACTTAAATCAGAGCGCAAAGTTGATTGATTTTCCTTTTTGTATTGTTCATCAGGTTTTTGAGGAAATCTGTAAAACGCTTTATATTTTATAATGAACTACAACCGCATTTATTGAAAACAGATTTTCTTTTCTATGTAGTTCGAAAATGACCGCGCTTTAGCTCTTGTCAGTGTCTTAAATACTTCTTCTCAGCCTATATTCGTTCGGTCAGTTATGCCTATAATAATTCTTCGAACGATTGTTAGCCGAACCGCTTGTGGAGTGATAAATAATTCTAGGGTTATTTAAGACTGCGATATCGAAGTTACCGGAATCCTGACTGGATAAACATTAAACCTATCCTTCTAAATATCCTATCCAAATTGTTTCCCTTCCTAATTCAAAATTGGCGCCATCCCGCTGGTGCCGCGCTAGCGCCTCACTGCGGTGAGAGTGAAAACTAGGACTTGAAAAAAATGGCGAAAAGCAGATAACTGCTCCCGCGCTGGGTCCGATTCAAAATAGGGTTAAAAATTACCCAAAAGGCTTCGCTAGAAATTGATTAACTGATTGGTTCTCGTAATCCTCCTTGTGAAGTGAAATCAAGCAGAAACGTGAACTTGTAGTGCATATTGAATATCCGCCACGCCGGCCGGCCCGGAGTCCCGAGTGTAGTGGTTACCTTCAATCCCTGCCTATCCAGGTGAGTGTTTATACTTTTTCTCAACGCAAGGAATTGCAGGGTTGGGATTGCCAACATCGGAGATTGTAATTGTTTCTGCGGACGAAGTCCAATCATTTCTTTTTGGTGCCTCCTGTGAGGATTCTACTTACCCTCACATTCTCTTATTAATCATAAATTCTCGTTTTAATGAGTACATATTGCGTTGTAATATCGTGTATTCTTATTAATTTAATAAGTAACAAGTAAGAATCACGATTTAAATAAATACATTTCATAATTTCTATTAACGGTACAACGCAAAAGATAGGTCAAATTCAAGTCGGGTTCCCGTACAACGTGCCAAGCTGGCCAGCGGACCACGATTGTACCTAACCTACTCTCATTGATCATTATTATTTATTCAGGAAATTTAATCGTATTTAAGGTTTAAATTGAAACCTTCAATTCAATGGGTATTTCTTGTATGACTATTTCTTGCAATAACTGATGTTGGTATAAAGCTAATGGGAATGTTTCATGGTCAAATAGTTGTGCTCGAGAAATTACCTATCCACCTACATTTTAGTACGAATAAAAGTGATAACTTATAAGTGTCTAAATCGTAATAGGTATTTATACCTACATATTTAAATTCATAACTTGTATTGCTTGCCAAAGTAGGTACGCATAATAGTGCCTAAAGTATATTCCGCTTGCAGTTCGGATAGGTACTTACCTACCTACCTTCTCATCTCATTTATAAATCGTGAATACGTAAGTTAACAAAATGTCTGATGAAGTTGAATTACAGGCGTCCCTTAAAAGACGCGAATATGATTTCAAGTGTATGCAGATTATCTACGATTCCTTTCAAGGCTAGATACAAGAAGATTGATCAGATTAGGGCTGCTTTTATGGAGTCTAGCGAAAATGTCAATAGATTACAGTTAAAGTTAAAACCCAAGTCAGAAATAGATTTGAGTGCGATGTTGTCATTTGATGATTTGTATTATGCGTCTATCGAAGTTGCCGAATCTTTGTTTGCGACGTTGCTGCCTGCGCCCCACGCGTCTGCAGTCGCCGATCCGTCCGTACATTGTCGTCCAGAAGGTTCTATTGTTCAAGTGAAATTACCTAAATTGAAAATTCCGCATTTCAATGGGAAAATAGAAAACTGGCAGACGTTCAAGGATAGTTACATCCCGCTTATTCATAACAATAGTTCACTTTCGGACACGGAAAGGTTTCATTATTTGCTGTCTTGTTTGTCTGGGTGTGCACTGACCTTGGCCAGGGGCGTACCTATAACCGAGTCGAATTATTCCGTGGTTTTCAATCTTTTATTAGATCGATATGACAACAAGCGTATATTAGCAAATACTTATCTAGAAAAAATATTTAAAAACGTCTGTTAACGTCTAGAAAAAACGTCTGTTAACAAGCCGTCACTTGAAACTTTATCCGAACTGACCAATGCGTTATATGAAAGCGTAAATGCGTTACGTGCTTTGCAAATTGATGAGCTAAGTGAATTTATTTTATTTCACATTGCATCGCGATCACTTGACCTTGAAACTAGGAAACGGTTCGAGTTACAAAATACTCACGAGATTCCTAAGTTCAATGACTTAATTGTTTATTTACAAACTTATATAAAGATTCTGGAAGTTAGTCAACCTGTCTCGGTTTCGACTACTCCTCATAAGGCAGGACATAAGGGTCAGCAAAGGTCATCATCATTTGTAGCATCTACGAACCAAAGTAATAATAATAATGCATCGGGCTCATTTGTTTGTTTATGTTGTAATGAAAATCATTCTATTTACCGATGCGGCAAGTTACATTCTATGACACTTGAACAGCGTCAACATTTCGTTAAGAAATTGAACCTATGTGCCAATTGCTTAAGGCCCAGTCACGATAATAATAATTGCAAATCTAAAACCACATGTTTTGTTTGTAACGCGAAACATAACACGTTATTACATGTGGAAAATATAAGTTTATTAAGGTCTACTGTTAATTCAAATGAGAATAGCGAAAGTTCCGCTAAAGCTACGAGCACACTTACTTGTATTACGTCACAAACTTCGAGTCCAAATTGTAGTACGAAGATTCTTGGCTCAGCGGTAGTTCGTTTACGTCACGCAGACGGCTCGCTCCAGTGTGCACGCGCCGTTATTGACAGCGGTTCGATGGATTCTTTCATTACCAGCGCATGCGTGCGCCGCCTTAGTTTACGTATAAGAAAATGTAACTTGAACGTTACCGGTCTCGGACAGAGTAATGTTTGTGACATAAAAGGTTATACTTTCGCTTCAATAATACCTCATTCTTGTGAGTCGCCTAAGTTTGACTTACCTTTAGTAGTTTTGCCTAAAATAACTTCCTTGCTGCCTTCATCAACGTTACCGTTGCACGTCAAGGATCATTTCAAACATCTTGATCTCGCCGACCGCGACTTCGATAGATCCGGTCCGATCGATCTACTGTTAGGTGTCGAGTGTTTTGATCAAATATACACTGGCTCACGTTTCACTCCCGGTCCCGGATTACCTTGCGCCTTGTCTAGTGTATTCGGCTGGGTGATAAGTGGTCAATATTTTCATAACACACCACCTAACAATATTCACAGTGAATCCGTTACGTCACTCCTCGCGTCCTCTTGCACGCTCGAAGATATTGTTCAACGGTTCTGGGATTCTGAAAAACCGCCGAAATGTAAAATTTCCGGTCCTGAAGATGATCTCTGTGAACAAATGTATAAACAGGATACTTACCGTACACGTGAAGGTCGTTACGTGGTACCTATAATGTTAAAGAAGGATGCGCCTTCTTTAGGCGATTCGTCTCGCCAAGCTTTTAATCGCTTTCTCAGCTTAGAAAGGCGTCTTATTAATCAGACCGAGCTGAAAGCTGATTATAAGGAATTTATGCACCAGTACGAAGAACTAGGACATATGAAGCCTGCAGAATCTTCGACTACTGATCGTTAGATAGTTCCACATCATTGCGTCGTGCGTCCAGATAGCTCTACGACACGACTCCGGGTAGTCTTCGACGCTAGCAGTCGGACTACAAATAATCTTTCTCTGAATGATTTATTTCATGTTGGACCGAAACTTCAAATTGACATTGTCGATTTAGTTACGAAATTCGGACTTCATAAGATTGTCTTCACTGCGGACATCTGTAAAATGTACCGTCAGATATTGATACGTCCTGAGGACAAGTGTTATCAACATGTTTTGTGGCGTGACGAGCCTAACGAGGCTTTGAATGAGTATGAGCTTAATACCGTGACTTATGGAAACAGCTCCCCATACTTAGCTATTCGCACTCTGCGTCAACTTGCTGAGGATCACGGTTCTGAATATTCAAGCCGCGCCGCTCAAGTTCTTTATGAAGATACATTCATGGACGACATCACTACGGGATGCTCATCTCTTGATGAAGCGAAACAATTAAAAGAGGAAGTTACCTCGTTATTGTCAAAGGGTCATTTTGAACTTCGTAAGTGGAGTACGAATACATCAATTCTTTTGTCTGATGTTCTTCCTGACCATCTTCAGACTTCTAAATCCTTCGATGATGCTGGAAATGAGTTTGTCAAGATATTAGGGATACGGTGGAATCCATTGGATGACAATTTCTCCTACAAGTTTTCAGACTCGTTTGACGTTAAATTTACTAAGAGATTTATCCTTTCTATAGTGGCCCGCATTTTCGACCCACTCGGTTGGATAAGCCCGGTAGTGTTTTCTGCAAAGTCGCTTTTACAAGAAATGTGGCGCTTAAACTTAGGTTGGGACGAAGCTATACCACCACAATTGGCTAAGGTGTGGCATTTAATAGCAGCCAACTTATCTGATTTACAGAATATTTCACTACCGAGACTGATTATGCCCTCTAGTCCTGCCGAAGTGCATTTGGTAGGATTTTGTGATGGTTCACTCAAAGGGTATGGCTGTTGTGTATATCTTTGTGTTGTTGTGGATGAAGTTACCACGGTCACTAACCTGTTAATAGGTAAATCTCGAGTGGCTCCGTTAAAACCGACAACGATAAATAGACTCGAACTAAGCGCAGCTGTGCTTCTAGCGCAAGTTATGTCACACATGCACAACTTACTCAAGGATAAAATTCACATAAATTCTATGAAAGCCTACTCGGACAGTACCACCACTCTTTCTTGGCTCAACACGGCACCTCATTTGCTAAAAATGTATGTAGCAAATCGAGTCGTACAAGCAACCGATTTAATTGGTCCCGAAATTTGGTTTCACGTGTCCACTGAGGATAACCCGGCCGACTGTTGTAGTCGCGGTGTTCTCTGTTCAGAATTATTTGATCACCCACTCTGGTGGAGCGGGCCTTCTTGGTTGCAAATGTCGCCTAATAAATGGCCTTGCAAACGTACGTTCCTCGTAAATGCAGAACTGCCGGAATTAAGAACTTCAGTTCCAAGCAGCCTACACGCTACTCAATCTGATAATCCGCTTCTGACGTTAACTTCTAAGCTTTCTTCTCTGACAAAGATTCAACGAACTTTGGCATGGTGTTTCCGTTTTATATCAAATGCAAAGGTTGTTTATTCAAATAGAAATTTCTCCTCCCTTAGTAGTTCTGAACTCGATAAATCAATGAAGATGCTAGTCAAGTTTACTCAAGACCATTATATGTCGTCTCACGTCAGTCAAGTGAAAAATCATGAACAATGCGACAAGTCGATTCAAAAACTGTCTCCTTTTTTGGATGAAGATGGTTTATTGCGAGTGGGGGGACGCATCGATGAAGCTAATCTATCGCCATCTGCGTTACATCCTCTTCTCTTACCTAAATTGAGTCCTTTGTCGAGGCAGATTGTCGAACATTTCCATCTAAAATATCTGCATTGCGGCCCTCGGACTTTACAGTCTCTAATTCATAGAAGGTTCTGGATAATTGGGTTGAGACTACTTATTCGTACCGCACTCTCAAAGTGCGTGCGTTGCTTCAAAGTAAAACCAGTGTCCAGTCAACCCATGATGGGCAAGCTCCCTGCCGCTCGTCTTCAGCCCTCTCGATGCTTCCAAACCACAGGTATTGATTTCGGTGGCCCATTTATTATAAAGGAAAGTCGTCGACGTGGAGCAAAAACCTATAAAGCATACATATCTCTTTTTGTGTGCTTGAGTTCGAAAGCCGTCCATATGGAGGCCGTCACTGAGTTGAGTTCTGAAGCATTCCTCGCGGCTCTTGATAGATTTGTTTCCCGTCGCGGAATGTGTGATACAATCATTACAGATTGTGGCACCAACTTTGTGGGTGCAAACAAATATCTTAACGAAATAACCGGCGAGCTTCGCAAACATCAAGCTGACATATCAGATGGTTTGGCTATCCGTCAAATAAAATGGAAATTTAACCCGCCAGGTGCACCACATTTCGGTGGCATATTTGAAAGTGGCATAAAGTCCACAAAATATCACCTTAAGCGTGTAGTTGGTGCTCAAGTTTTAACTCTGGAAGAGTTTATTACGATTCTCGCTAAAGTGGAAGCTGTGTTAAATTCACGCCCGCTTTGTACTTTGTCTTCAGACCCGCAAGAATCGAACGTCTTGACTCCAGGACACTTCTTGTCGGGAGGTCCTTTAGTTTCACTACCTGAAGAACCTGTTAGTGACTGCTTATGTCCACGTTCTCGTTGGCAAATGCTCAAGAAAATAACTCAAAGTTTTTGGCTTGCTTGGCAACGTGATTATCTGCATACGCTTCAACAAAAAACTAAATGGTTCAAAGATACACCTAACCTTAAAATAATCGGCTTAGTCCTGGTTAATGAGCCTAATCTGCCTCCTTTACTATGGAAATTAGCTCGTATAGAACAGATCCATCCGGGATCTGATAACATAGTTCGGGTTGTGACTCTTCGAACTGCAAACGGTAAAACTATGCGCAGACCAGTAGTTAAGGTTTGTCCGCTACCAACTAATTAACTATTATCTTATATCTCGAACAATATTGTGTATTGATCAGTATTGTTCAATTAAAATAGTTTAAGGTGCTTAGGTAATTGTGCTTATTAAGTAAGAATTTTATATTTCTCGAGCACTGCTAGTTGTACTCTGGCAGTCCTTTAACTTGCGAAATCCTGGTCGATTTCGAGTGGGGGGAAATGGATAAACATTAAGCCTATCCTTCTAAATATCCTATCCAAATTGTTTCCCTTCCTAATTCAAAATTGGCGCCATCCCGCTGGTGCCGCGCTAGCGCCTCACTGCGGTGAGAGTGAAAACTAGGACTTGAAAAAAATGGCGAAAAGCAGATAACTGCTCCCGCGCTGGGTCCAATTCAAAATAGGCTTGAAAATTACCCAAAAGGCTTCGCTAGAAATTGATTAACTGATTGGTTCTCGTAATCCTCCTTGTGAAGTGAAATCAAGCAGAAACGTGAACTTGTAGTGCATATTGAATATCCGCCACGCCGGCCGGCGCGGAGTCCCGAGTGTAGTGGTTACCTTCAATCCCTGCCTATCCAGGTGAGTGTTTACACTTTTTCTCAACGCAAGGAATCGCAGGGTTGGGATTGCCAACATCGGAGATTGTAATTGTTTCTGCGGACGAAGTCCAATCACTGACAGTGGGCACTTCCTAGGTTTGGAAATGGGGGTGGGGCCGCAGGGGAGGAGAAGTGTCGGTATAGTGTTGACCGCTTTCCCTATCCCCTGCACCCGAAAATGGTAGGTGGCAGGGCCACTAACCTGCCCCGTCACGGGGACGTACAATGTGTTCTGGTATGCCAATGAAAGGGGGTACTCCCCAGAGGAGGGTCTGATGACGGACAGCCGCGGCGGGTTCGCGGAGAGTGCTAACGCGTGCCCGTGTGCAATAGGCTGCACAGGAGGACACCGTGGAGTTTTAGTGGGTTGTGATCCCACATAACTGCACTATATCCCCATGGTAGTGCAGTATGCAAGAGCATTTGTCCAAGCTGAAAAAATATATGAATGTAAATGGTGTCCTTGTCATTTGCATGTTAATAAAGTAAGGACTTAATAGTTGTGAGACCAGAATAAATAACGAACCAATAGGCATTGAATCCATTTCCGACGATTAGGTTTGATTGAAACGGTAACGTTGGGCATAGATTATGCCTGTAGACGCCAGATCAAGAACTTATGAGTAAGTTGGCGACCAATCAAAGTGGAAAGGCATTCAAATTAGTCTGAAAACCAGGACTTTTTGATTGTCAAACACTATAAACCTTTAAAACGCCCGCCCTTCATCACTTCCTAGCTGGAAAAAACAAGTGGTGTAACAGCCCATAAACACCTCTGACAAGTAACCACAATATATTTTAACATGAAGGTTTGAATGGTCTGGTAGCAAAAATAACTATGTCATTAAATACACAGTTGAGACCCTTGTACTATAAAACCCCCGAAAATGTATTAAGAGTATCATTTCTCAAAGATCTGAACCTCTGATATGTCATAAAGATTACAGTAACCGATATTCTTCTATTTTTCTGCACACAAAGTAATACAGCTCAAACGAGGTACTATTGTTATTTTTCTGCGAATTGGTAAAAACTACAATTTCAATGAAAGGGAATACTACTTCTACTACATTACAAAACAATTTACCATCCATTTAGTTCTGGGAATAATAGTTTTTTTGCGAATAGTTTGTTAGGAATATCGGCCTCTTTTTGAGTCTATTACAGAAGTATGTAGCTATTATTTTCATTGTTTTTATTGAAAGAAATACAGCATGAAAGCATGGATGGATTATGTGAGCAGTGATATGAAAGAAAAGGGAGTCAGTGATAGCGTGACAGTTGACAGGTTGGAATGGAAGAAGAAAAAGTTCAGTACCGACCTTCAGTAACATGGGACAAGGGCAGGCAAATAAATACCAACGAAAATTAATTAACATTAAAAATCAATCAATAAAAATTCAAATCAAAATTACAGTAAACATACAAATAAAATCAAATACCTATTAAGAATTAAATCAAAAAAATAAAAAAATAAAGATACAACTAAAATCATAAATAAAATTAATTAATTTTTCAAATTATTATTTTTTTAAACTAAAAACAAAATCAAGCAAAATACCTAAATTTTTAGGCCATTCATTAAAAAAATAACTACCACGCAAACATTTAAAAAACGTAAACGATACAAAAAATTAATTATTAAAATTTAAGTCAAAATCAAAACTAAACTAATTATTAATACAATATTATAATGAAATACAAATACAATCCTTCAATAAATTAATATAAGATAAATGTCCCATGTATGGCTTTTTGTTCTAGAAGTTCTAGACTAGAACATACCGGTTTCATTATGATGCGCAGTGTTGATGGAATACGTTAAGTACATAAAGTATCGCCAGCCTGGATTAGAACTGACCTAAATAATCGTAAGACAGGACCGTTACCACTGAACCACCATAACCAGGTACTACTTAGTACCCGGCATTGACTTACCTGATCTATTCGAACATAGCATACACGGAGAACACGCTGTCATAAGGATATTTTTCTTCTTCTTCATGTCGCTGTACGACAGTAATATAGATTTTGCTGGCCCCAAACTATGCCACCTCCACAGCATCATTGTAGTAGCGCGTAGGTCACTTTGGCTGCATGGTTTGGTGCACAGAGGACAGGATAGGACACCTACAATACTGCTATACAGATAGCAAATAATACATAGTCTGTTTGTGTATTTTATCTTACCGTTACAAGATGAACCAATTAGTACGGATCTGGCGTGATTGACCACAATCGTCCGCATTTGACGGTAATTCCTTGATATCGATGCTTGGTTTATTAGGGGTTGACCACGACACCGTTGTCGATGGGATCGACCTTTAGAGTACTTTGTGCGATTGTTGTATAGAGACATCTTCAAAGCGTAGCCTCTTCCCTATATTATTATATTTATTTAAAGAACACTGCGCGATAGAGGGCTGGCTCGTTCTTTGCGCAAAAAATCAGCATTGCCCTTCAACGTGGCAATGCTGCCAGTCTTCTGGACACGTTCAGCGATGTGGAGGAGTGCTTTGACGCCGAAGTGTAACCTTTCTTTTGTATATAATGTAAGTAGTTAGGTTTAGTGTTAGTATAGTCAATTTTTTTTGTAGTGTTTAAGTATGTACATATTTCCACTTATGTTTTACAAATAAAAAATAACACTAGGATGACTTTATAGGTAGTTAAAACACGGTTAGCAATAATAAATTATTGTACAAACAAACAAACAAAATTAGTTTATACATATACACAAGTTTAAGCCTATCCGTTTTTTCGACGTTTCTTCATAGCCGAAAAGTATGTTACAATGAAT
This sequence comes from Orthosia cruda, assembly GCA_964057195.1. Classification (NCBI taxonomy): domain Eukaryota; kingdom Metazoa; phylum Arthropoda; class Insecta; order Lepidoptera; family Noctuidae; genus Orthosia; species Orthosia cruda. Next base: position 29,997,053 of record OZ059827.1, read on the forward strand.
ATTGTAATAGTTAATCAGTAGTGTAGCCAGTTGGACTGACTACCTAAGTTAGAGTATGAATAATTATGGCATTTTTTTAACAAGTGTACAAGCGTAAATATACAGCTCATAGCAGCTTTGCTAATCAATAATTGTTTAGCCTACCTATTAATCAGAGTTCTTCGAATAAAACATACGCTCTAGAAAACAAAAGCAAGCTAGGTATTCCAAACAATTCCGACAGCAGCGATCATACGCAACCGCTCGCTGTCAAATCATCCCAAAATCCCAGGCCTTTTCCCCAAAAGTCCAGACGCTATTTGAAGGTTTACTCCAGACAACAAAAAAAACAAAAAAAAAAGACATCTAATAATACACGATGATCTAATTTTGTATCCAACGAATATAAAAGTGGGGGTCAATTGTATGTAAGGAGAATAGTGTCCCACTAATTTGACAGTCTGTATGTGTGTTAATCAATAATAACGCTTCAACTGCAGAACGGATTTGAATGATACATACGAGAACACCATGACCTGATTTAGATTATAGGATACCTTATTTCTGTAGGACGTTCCCTTGGCAACTCTGGCAGTCATTACGGGTTGCCATAACCCCAAAAACCTGACTATCCTAGTCTTGCCAGGAAATGATCCCAAGTTGATTGTGGAAGTCATATTATAGGAAATCATTCCATGTAAAATACTGTTAATCAGGTGACTCCGGTTAGACTGGAAGATGACTAGAAAAGCAGGCTGTGTTCGCTACCTTGGGATAATAAAAACAGTAGTCGTGTGAAACCGCGGGCAGAAGCTAGTTAAAAGATAACGCGCAATGGACACTTCGCACGCAATCCTGTCGATGCGAATCAAATTTATGATGGGAAGACGAAGGTTTTTTTGCTATTAGAAAGATTACTTTGGAAAGGCGTGCGTTCCAAGAATAGTGGATTAAACAGAAATTCTAGACAAAGGTCATTCTGTCAGCAATGGCGATTGTCGAAATGCCAAACAAAATTTCAGATAGTTTTCATTTACTTATCATGTTATTTGTTTTTTGATTGTACTTTTTTTAATATTTGTCCTCTTTAATTTTGTTATTTAGTTGTATTCTCAATAACAAATAAATGTTTTCTATTTCTAATTTTTTAACCGACTTTCAAAAAAGGAGGAGGTTCTATGTTAGACTTCTTGTATGTTTTTTTTTTGTGTATGTTCACCGATATCTCCGTCAATTGTGGACCGATTTTGAAAATTCTTTTTTTGTTTGATAAAGTATGTTCCGAAATTGGTCCCTTTTTAATTTGGTGACACCTAATGTACATTTACCTAATGTACATTTATGTACGTTCGGATTATTAGACATTTTGGACGTCTAAACATCCAAACATACATACAGATTGTATCATTCATAATCCCTTGAGCGCTAATTAGCAAACACAATAGACAAACAATTGTATAATAAATAACTAATAAGTGCATAGTTGTCCCTTTTGCGCTCAAGCGCGTAATATTAGTAGGAAGTAGATTTTCTGGGTTAACGGACGTGTATAGATCTGTCACTTACTCGATATCAAAATAAGGAACTCTAAGAGCTTGTGGTCACCCCCCAGTTCACCTTGGTACACTCTCATTTTGCCGGCTATATTCATGGTATTCGGGTTATCTATTCTGGCATTATAAATACCTACCTTACTAAAGGCAAGTTGCTTAATAGGTACAACTAAAAAGAGTAAAATAAAAAAAACATTTTTACAAAAAAATTCTTCCGACTTCCAAGTCATTCCAAAAAAAAATCTACTTTAGTTGGAAGTCGTTAGTTTTTTTATTTTTGTAAAAAAGATTTTTTATTTAAGTTCTATTTAATAGAAGGTATATCAACTCAGACTGAGTTGATATACCTTCTATTTTTAAACAAATTTGATGCTCGTTTCATATCCTCCAAAGATGCAGCGATATTCTGAGTTTTGTGGAGTTGTGGCGAATTGTGGAGGTCAGTCCCTCCAAGATAAATACTAGTATTTGGCTACATCCGGATAGAAAGAAAGCCGACTCCGAGTCGGCAAATAGGCTGTGTTATCTACTGATAAGAAAAATCTGAATAGGTAAAGCTACGCTTTTCAAAACATACCATAATTTTATCATGGCCCAAATCTTTTATGTGCAAATTGGAATTTATTGGCGGTTTGATATTCACAAATCATGTGAAAGGACAATGACCTCCAAAACCTCTATTTACCGTCTCATCATATAACAATCGTAAACAATTGACACTGTTTTATTTGCCGTTTTTTTGCCTTTATGTTTCTGTCTTAAAGTTCATAGTCCCATAGGTCTATTTAATGCTAAATACTACGCTTTCAGGGTAGTTACACATTCTGCACACGACATCTTGGTATACCTTGGGAGTTGGGAGTCATAAATAGGTAGCTGTAGACAGGCTGGTTACAAACTTGCCACTAAATAGTCTGATTGATTGCAATTACTGTGTTGTGTCTTTGCCAGTCAGTTTAGCCAAATTAGCAAGAATATAATTTATTAAGCGACCGATTTATTTATTGACCGCGAACCGGAAGACGATACGTTGGAAGGCCTCCCACTAGGTGGACTGATGACCTGGTTAAGGTTGCGGGAAGGCGCTGCATGCGAGACGCACGGGATCGGTAAATGTGGCGACGCCTGGGGGAGGCCTATGTCCAGCAGTGGACGTCTTTCGGCTGAAATGATGATGATGATAATTTATTAGTAGAATTTACCCGCGGCTTCACTTATGTAGCCTTTCCCTTAGGAATCTTGCATTTTGCTGGGATAAAAATAGCTGAAGAGGCGATGATACTCAACTATACTATAGCATTCTATTTGTGGAAGGATTTCTGTAATCTGATCAGTTAGTTCTAGAGATTACTTTTAAACGAACAATTCTTGTATATTTGTATCCTAATATATAATCTGAATCGCGGAAACGGCTCCAACGATTTTCATGAAATTTTGTATGCTGGGGGTATCGGGGGCGATAAATCTATCTATCTAGGTTTCATTTTTAGAAAACATCGTTTTCTCTATTTTCACCCGAGCAGACCTCGGTCGCCCAGGTGCTATATATATAAACAGACATAATAATTTGAAAAATTTAATTTGACCTTTTTATTAATTTGTTTACATGAACATTAATATCTACGGGAAGATACGACGTGTATTTTCATCTCCTCCTCTTTTGAAATACCTAAAAATTTCAACCCACTACAAAAGCATAAAGAAATCGTACAAGTATTTCCACTTATAAATACTAACAAACCGAGATAAACTAACGACATTTCCGTATTAGCATTTCAATCGCTCGCTCGCAACCACCCTAATTAGATACGGAGACATTCAGTTTGTTTGTGCACATCACACTCAGGAACTATTGACTCACTTTGAATAGCGGATCGGGACTGTTTGTTAAGTAACGTTTTAAATGTTCCTGGTATTAATCTGATTATCTTTGGTTTAAATTATTATGTTTTATGACTTAAGTTGTGTTTGGCAGTTTCATTTCTTGTTATTGACTGAATGAGGTACTATGTTTATCAGTCTGTATGTATGTATGTTTGTTCCTATGTGGCGTTCTAGAGAACAAACGTGTTGGCCAATTTTGATGACTCTTACCTCAATAACTCACGTTACTGGCCATATAAAACATGGCGTATTTTGGGCGCCATATTGTGGACTTCCAATATTTTTTTCTTTCGATCCCATCGTGTGGGATATCAAAATAAAGGGATTTAAGAGGTGATTTCTAAAATATAAAACACTTATATGGTTAAATGTCCATAGTTCGGCAATAAAAGGTTATAAATAAAAAAGTTCATTTAAAAACTCTAAAAACCCGACTGCTTAAGGAACGAAGTAAAAAAACCGGCCAAGTGCGAGTCAGACTCGCGCACGAAGGGTTCCGTACCATTATCACAAAAAACTGCAAAAAAACACGTTTTTTGTATGGGAGCCCCACTCAAATATTTATTTTATTCTGTTTTTAGTATTTGTTGTTATAGCGGCAACAGAAATACACCATCTGTGAAAATTTCAGTCGTTTAGCTATCACGGTTCACGAGATACAGCCTGGTGACAGACAGACAGACAGACGGACCGTGGAGTCTCAGTAATAGGGTCCCGTTTTTACCCTTTGGGTACGGAACCCTTAAAACGTAAACAAAAAAAGGTCATGCTGTGCAGTTGGAGGATACATGTGGTCTTGGTAATCAGCCAGCACGCGAATATGTATCCTCCAACTGCACAGCATGATTTTTTTAGTTTGCTTCTTAAGCAACCGGTTTTTTTATTGTTTTTACTAATTTATGATTCAGGAAAAGGTCAATCACTCTGCCTAGCATTTCCAAACTATGATTTGGTAGATTTCCTGTGAACCGCTAACAACCGCACAAAACACTAAAAAGTGCAAAATAAATTTCGTTTCGGATCTCGGTGTCGAAAAATCATAAAAACAAAAGGCACTAAAGACCCCTATTGCCGAAACGAAAGTTATCTTGCACTTTTTAGTGTTTCGCTTTTGAAGTCAGTTTATTTTTTTTATTAGAAAGTTTTTCATCATCAGCTTAATGTACCCACTGCTGAGACACAGGCCACCTCTATGTGAGAGAGAATGGGCCTTAATCCGCCACGCGGGCGTAGTGCGGGTTGATGGGTGTCACATGTTTTCGAATTTTTGGTTCTTGGACATGCCGGTTTCCTCACGATGTTTTCCTTCACCGTTTTTAGAGAAATTAATAATATTATTAGCTTCTGCGAGCGGCCTCGTCCGCAAAAATGTCGAAAAGTAACCCAAGGGAACATATCCCCGGGAAAAAAACTTATGTATGTCCAAACTATAATCTATCTTTGTGCAAATTTCATCCAGATCCGTCCAGCCGTTTGAGCGTGAAGAATGAACAAACATACAAACACTCACTCAAAAACGCAAAAGTTTTCATTCGTCGTTAAATATATTTTTTGTAGTCCGGCAACAAGAACATTTTACTTACAATTTATTAACTTACAGAAAATAAATACTCATTAACTTCATGATGGGAACATTGACTATAATAACAGTGTTTTGTTTTAGCCGTCCGTCAGGAGATGTTTTGTATTCCCTTAAACCCACCTACGTGATATGTGAGAAGAAGAGGCCTTCTCTCATATTTGTTATTCTTAGTATGCCACTTTATATTTATTCGTGGTCCTGGTTTATTCCTGGGTCGGGAAAAGTTGTATTGGGTTGGGCTGCCTTTTTTCTGTTTTTTGATCTTCATTATCATCACCATCATATCAGCAGAAAGACGTCCACTGCTGGACATAGGCCTCCCCCAAGCGTCGCCACTTTGACCGGTCCCGTGCGTCTCGCAACCAGCGGATCCCCGCAACCTTCACCAGGTCATCAGTCCACCTGGTGGGAGGCCTTCCAACGCAACTTCTTCCGGTTCGCGATCGCAACTCCAGAACATTTCTGCCCCATCGGCCATCTGTTCTGCCAGCAATCAAAAAGCAACTAGCGAGCAATCAGCAAAAAAAGCAATTTTGATCTTGGAAATCATCTAAAGACTTCTCCCACTCTGGGTGAAGCGGGAAGGCGTCTCAGTTTTCTATAGATTAAATAAAACCCACCCGTGTTTCTTTAACTGTTTGTGCCCGGGCCGTGGTAACTCTGTTTCAAATTTATCCACGACCCAGCAGCATGCAAGCAACTAATAAACATAATTATCAAAATTAGGTACTATAAAGTAGGAACGCCTCTGCCTGACCCTTCGGGAAATCAGGCGTGACGTTTCTATGTCATCAGATAACACAAAAACGATAGCAGTGAAGCGCTATAGTGATGTGCTAAAAAATGAGTAATCGATTCTCTTGGACCCTCCTACTCCATTGTGGAAACGTAGGCACTAAATGGAATAGATCAGGGCTGTCATAAAGTGGGGTGAAAGTACTCAGTATGCAAAACCAGGCCTACTCACCCAAAATAGACTCTGAGTAAAAGCCTAATTTGGACGTTGGGCTATCATCAGAGCCTCTGATACCAGTGACACTGGCTATCTAACTAATTAGAGTTGAATCTATTTTGGCTAGAATTTAGCTATTGCACTATCGTTAAAGTTCAAGCTTGTGCTTAATATTTTAGTTATGAGCTATCTAGATTTATTTTATTTTTAGTTATGTAGGTAACCAAACAGCGATACATAAAAATGTGTTACAGAATATGTGTTTTACAGTTTTTGTGGCAAATTTTTCCCTTTTTTTTTTACTTGGATACATTCAATAATAAAAGATGCATCACTGCTGATGCTGTTTTCCCAAATAAGTTAAATGATTTTATTTTTCCCATATTTCTTTCCTGTCTTTGTTTAACATGCAATGTTCTATCTATCACTAGTTGCTTGTTTTCATGCCCATTTTTATATTTCTGCCAACCCTAACCTAAACATTATACCGCCAATATATTTTACGCAGTTCTGTTTTATGCCTTTGATAGAATTATTATAGATATTTCACGACGCGATATGGTTTTTCCAATAGAACTCCTATCGTAAGATGTTCTTAAAGTTTAACGAAGATTTGTTATGGGGCTATCAATCTAGAAGTTTTAAGTGAGTTTGCATATTACTGATTTTAGAGCTTTCTAGATGCATTAATAACTTGGATGGCCGTAGTTTTATTTAACTAGGGATATAAATTGCCGGAGTAGATACTAGTTCATTGTTGTGTGTAAAGGAATTTTTCGTTTATCCTTTACTCGTTATGCAGGGTTGATAAGCTGAGAAAAAAAATGAAATAATGAATATTGAGTTTTCAAAAAAGTTCCGTTTGGTAGAATCCCGTCTGTTATCTTCGTGACAGTTGATTTTTGGATGTGGGGAAGTATTGGGGAAATAAAATTTTGACGTTCCAAGAAGACGTCCTTTCCTAACCCTTAATCTGCCTACCTTTTTCCCAACTAAGTTGGAATCCAATAAAAAAAGCTACGACACGGTTGCGGTAAGCAATCGGCTGCTGCGTGTCGCGGGATCGATTTCCACACAGAACAAATATTTGTATGACCTACAGGGTGTTTGTAAACGCACCCACGATACAGGAAGAAATTCCTAGTGTAGGACAATGTATAAAAAAAACAACTTCTAGTCTAACCGGAAACAGCTGAAGGGTAGTATTTTTTATCGAGAACCTAACTATCAGACTTTCACAACCCAGTAACTAACTTTTGACTTAACTTGCTGTCTGAGGCACGGAGGAGTCTCGATAAATCATCCATTGATGGTCATCCATCCAAAGATCGACTTTGGAAACCGTTGCTTAAACTTGAAGATTGACCGTACGCTTTTAATATTTAGGCACGAGCTCCTTCCAGCACCCATTCTTATACTGATTTGTAATATTAACGCCTGGGTACTCAAGCTTTGAAGAACTATGAAAGGGGAAGTCTATTCGTCAGATTGATACCGTATTCAGAGTGGAACGCAAATCAAAAGCCAAGAATCCAATAAATTCTAAAACTGGAACATTCTAATATTTTATCAGGTCAGGACGGCAACTATTAACTTAAGATTCTATTTTACGTTTGTGTGTGTATTATACGATTTTCTTTTTCTAAGCGTTTCTTGCGTCTTTGTAATATAATAGCGGAGTTTTGATCCTACGGAAGACTTGGTTCTTATAAATAATAAAGCTACTTAGCACCGTCGTTTAAAAAGAAAAGACATTCATTCATGGCGACCTGTCGTGGCCATATAATCAAAATTAAAAATTCCTTGAAATCTGGCGCAGGATTTGAAGAAGTTTATAAGCCTGTCTGGTTCGCATTTGATCTAAGGAATTCTTTCTTGGAACAATTATATGAATGCAAGAAAACATGAAACATCCATTTCATTCCAACAAGAAACGTCCATTCCCTCGGCGTCCACAACTGTAAATGATCCCAGTGAGTGTGCATGGTCACTCCGAGCGCGCACGTCTCGGCCGAAGCATCTCGGGTGAGACATAGCGAGTGCTCTTGAGCGAGAGTGTACAGCCGCCATAAGATGTTTAAGTTTCTTTTAATGTTTCTTAGTTTATAATGAATTCATTTTTTGTTCAACTCGGCTACAGTGTAGTCCGTCTATAAAAAGTGTTAAGATTCCTAGATCTACCAAAGTATCACTTTGGCAATCTTCACATATCCATGCGATGTATGGCTTAAATCTATCAATGAGTCAAATCAAGCCTATGTTTACCAAAGTATCACTTTGGCAATCTTCACGTATCAATACAATCTATGGTTTAAATCTATCAATGTGTCAAAACAAGTATACATAAACTAAAGTGGATCTGTGATAATCGTTTGTAAGCTGACTTTATCAGCTATCCTTTTTGCTACTTTCACAAGTTCTTTTTCAATATAGTTGTTAAACATGGCGTACTTTCAGAGGCTATAATTATGATTTGAAAATTAAATCTTTCGCATAGGCATCTTTCTATTACGCGGTCGTGACTTTTGTTTACGAGCTCGATCATTAGTTTTGCAGTTGAGTTTTAAATGTATTAGTCAATTTAAAAAAGTTTAGTAGCAAGGAGGTTTCATACATAGAATAAAATGGGATTTTATTCGAGGCCAAAATGAATGAGTCCGTACGTAACTTTTGAGAATTCTATGCTAAGAGCATAGAATTCACAAAAGTTTTTTAAATCGTTGTTTAATAAATTGAATTAGCAGTTTTAATTTTATTATTTTCACATCAACATTTGTCAAAAATCGAATCGGCTGTATAGGCTTTTTCGTTGTAAAAAACAGTGCCATTTCCTGTTTTTTTTTATATTTTTGTGTTTTTTTTTTAATATTATTTCAAGTACAAGTGATGAAATGGAATTAACTCCACCCGATATTTTATCTGAGGCCAACACTACGCAAGATGAAATTTTGCCTCCAAAATCTGGAGAAAGATATATGGCGACTTACGTTAATTTTATTTTATGAAAAGACAAAATTTAATTCTTTGACTTGTTTTTACTATTTCCCACAACTGTATTGAAAAACGTCGTGTGATACACGGATGTGTAGGTTATTGCAAACTCGTGTCATTAAAAACCCTCGCCTTCGGCTCGGGTTTATAATGACAGCTCGTTTGCTTACTACCTACTCTCCACCCTTGTATCACAATGTACTATTTCAATACAGTTGTTAAACATGGCGTACTTTCAGAGGCTATAATTATGACTCGAAAATTAAATATTTCGCATAGGCATCTTTCTATTACGCGGTCGTGACTTTTGTTTACGAGCTCGATCATTAGTTTTGCAGTTGAGTTTTAAATTTATAAATCAACTAGCTGACAATCGGGGCTTCGCTCCCGTCAACTGGTTACCTACCTACCGTGCCTACCCTGGCTACCCCGGCTACCCTGCCCTAAACCTGGCTACCCTGGCTACTCTGGCTACCCTGGCCACCCTGTGGCTTCCCTGGCTTCCCTGGCTACTCTGGCTACTCTGGCTACTCTGGCTACTCTGGCTACTCTGGCTACTCTGGCTACCCTGGCTACCTTGCCCCTAGCCTGGCTACCGTGGCTATCCTGGCTACCATGGCTACCCTGGCTACTCTGGCTACCCTGGCCATCCTGGCTACCCTGGCGTCCCTGGCTACTCTGGCTACCCTGGGTACCTTGCCCCTACCCTACCTATCCTGGCTACCATGGCTACCCTGGCTTCCCTGGCCACCCTGGCTACCCTGCCTACCGTACCTACCCTGGCTATCCTGGCTACCTACAATTTTTTATCTATCATCACTAGTTTCCTCAGCGCACGCCAAATAATGTATTTTACAGGCAACATTTTGCTACCTTGGGTTACATTATTGCAATTTTCATAAGGATCTCTAATTTTTTTGGAAATATTTTATAGCCTATGACACTCAGGAATAATGTAGCTTTCTATTGGTGAATGAATTTTCAAAATCGGTTCAGTAGATCCAGAGATTACCCCTTACAACGTCACAAACTCACAAACTTTACCTCTTTATAATATTAGTATAGATTTGAAAAAGTTTAGTAGCAAGGAGTTTTCATACATAGAATAAAACGGGATAGATTTTATACGAGAAAAAAATAATGATTCCGTACGTATGCATTGAATTCTCAAAAGTCTTTTAAATGGTTGTTTAATATATTTAATTACCAGATTTAATTTAATTATTTTCACATCAACATTTGTCAAAAACGGCATTTGTCATTTGTCTGTATAGGCTGTTTCCGTTGTAAAAAAAATATGTCTAGTTGCAATAACGCGCCATTTTCTGAAAATTTATTTTTTGTGTAAATAATCAAATAATTATTTGATTTGTTTTTACTATTTCCCACAACTGTATTGAAAAACGTCGTGTGATACACGGGTGTGTAGGTTATTGCAAACTCGTGTCAATAAAAACCCTCGCCTTCGGCTCAGGCTTGTTAATGACAGCTCGTTTGCAATAACCAACTTTCCACCCTTGTATCACAATGTACTATTTCCAAATTCTTGCAACCAATAACAGCTAATCTGGTAACAATTTACATGCAGCCAACGTACCATCGTCAATCCGTCCCTACGGATTCGTATCGCTGCAACAAACCACCGTCATCATGATATATTTGAAGACTCAATCGCCATTAAACCATTTTATAACGATCTTTGTTACTTTTTATAGGGTTTTTTGCGGTAATCCTGATTTATGGGAATGTGTTGAAGCCTATTTTAGGCAAGTTATGTTTTGTATTTATTTTAAACTAGCGGACGCCTCGCGGGTTCACCCACGTGGTTCCTTTTCCCGTAGGAATACAGGCATAAAAAGTAGCCTTTGTCACCCGGGGATAGTGTAGCTTCCCAACGGTGAAAGAATTTATGAAATCGATCCCGTGGTTTTTAATTTTATTCGTTACCTACAACAATACAAATCTGTCCTCTTTATAATATTTTTATAGGTTTTAATAATAGCATAAAGGTCTGAATTGATTCATGCTATTATTTTCAGCAATAACACGATATAAAGCAATGTTTTAATACCTGGGTGACGGCATATATTTTTTAACTTTTTTTACAAAAACTTTTTAACATAAAAATAAAACCGACTTCTAAAGCAAAACACTAGAAATCGAAAAACCTTTTTCCAAAGTCGGTGTCTTTGTACTTTGGTTTTTCTTTTTCTTTGACACCGACTTCGAGAAAAAAAAAGGTAATTTTTGGATTTGTACTGTTTTGCTTTAGGAGTCAGCTTAATTTTTATGTTAAAAAGATTTTTGTTTTTCACTTTTTAGTGGTACATAATGGACAAGTTCTATAGTAAGGTAATTTTAATGCCCACAGTGATGCCAGAATAGATTTCCCAAATGAAAACTCCTAAAAAAGCCGTACACAAACTAAAATTACATCGTCCACGTAAACAAAAATGTTCATAAATATAAAAAAAAAACATAAAATGAAAACTACTGGGCCAAACTATGTTCAAATGTCTATACCGCATCAAACAAAAGAAAATCACGTAAAACGGATCATAAATCTCAGCGTAATCGGTGTACATACATAGAAAAACAATCGAATTGAGAACCTCCTCTTTTTTGAAGTTCGGGTAAAATACAACCAGATACAAAAGTAAACTTAAAAAAAAAAACTTTACCAAAATACAAAATTTCGCTCAAAACGTTAGAGCCGTTTCAGATATACGCAGAATTAATTTATTCTATTATACTATGGGTGTTTGGTGCATCGTGTGCCAAATTGAAATGGTCGACTGAAGGGGTCACCTGCTAGCCTTTCAGACCCTTTAACACTCCTCATGCCCTGTAGATTTTTTTGATCGACTTTTTATTGTTTTACAAAAAAATGACCCAAATTTTACATTCAAATACAAATAAATATAAGGCGTAGACTCTGAATTTTAATTTTTTTTTCGATGTGTATTGTTTAAGAGTACTTTTAAATACAAAATTAGTGACATTAGTCACCTAGTTTTTTTTTTTTTTTCTCACAAAGGTAAAACTTAAATTAAAGCTGTTCATGTTACAGCTGTTTATATGGCAACAAAAAAAAACCAAAAGCGACCAGGATCTTCCAACTCCCTCATTAATTTTCCAGTCTATCCTCTTGCTAATGATGTGCCACATGCCATAAAAATCTTTTAACAACTTCGTGAATTCGCTAGAATTGTGAATCATCATGGTTGAACGCTTGAACCTGTCCTCAATCTGGTCAGTTTCAATGCTGCTAAGACCTAGGCGTGTCTTTTTCCCGCTAAAAAGAGCCAATTCCACCCAGCTCCTTCTTTCCGTGGTGTAACCGTGCCGTTAACGGACAACCTCGAACTTCTTGGTGTTACGTTGACATCGACCCTCAACTTCGGTCCATACATTGAGGCGAAAGCTCAGTTAGCTGCCAAAAAGTTAGGGATTCTTGAAAAGGTGAGACGGTACTTCACGCCTGAACAGCTGCTCAACTTGTATAAAACGCAAGTTCGGTCATGCATGGAGTACTGCTTTCATCTCTGGAATGAATCTGCCAAATACCAACTTGATGAGCTTGAGTCGATTGACAGACAGGCCAAAAGGCTTATTAGCACCGATACTTTGGTCGCATCAAAGCTCCAGAGCCTCGAACATCGACGCCGAGTCACCAGTCTGTCGGTTTTTTATCGGTTACATTTCGGGGAGTGTGCGACGGAACTGCACAATTTGATTCCGCCTAGCCCTTTCCATCATCGGACTACAAGACGTACGGCCATGCGCCATCGGTACATGGTAGACATCCCTCCCATACGCACAAAGCGTTTTGCTAATACTTTCATTGTGCGCACAGCTATGGAGTGGAATTCCTTTCCGGAGTCTTTGTTCCCTGATAGCTACAACCTAGGGGTCTTTAAGTCAAGAGTGAATAGGTTTCTTCTACGCAAGCGTCCTTCACCGTAGACCACATATTCGCTTAATATCAGGCGAGATGGTGGTCAAACGCGAGCCTATAAATTATAAAAAAAAGGTTCTTTCAGGATATTTGCATTTGTGTTGTTTTATATTTTATCTACTTCGGTTTCGTTATATTCGAATTACAAAATTGACAGCGGTTTCATTATGATACCCATAACGACATCGGGTTGCATTATGCGAATCGTCATAAATTCTAAAACACAAGCAAAGACATTCCGAACATACAACCAGGTATAGGTACCTAGAATATTACTTCGAAATCGGGAGAATGTAAATGATGTTTTTAAAAATGGAACAAGTTTAGAACAAAAGTATCGTATACTATTTGGCTGTTGCGGCTACAAGATCTTTGCCTTATACCTAATAAAGAATAAATAAAAAATATAAAAAATAAAGTGGACGCGCGTAAAATTTTCTGAGTGAAATTTTATTAAAAATGTCTTCAACATCAAGTGAAAAGTGTGAAAATACTGATACCAGATATAACAAATAGAGCAGTTGCGGCTACAAATAATTTACTACCAGAAAAATCAAGACATGTAGGAGAAATGAAATACTTAAACACACTTCCTGAAATACTTATTTGTCTATATCTGTGTTTTATTCCTTCCTTCGTAGATAAAATCTTGTATGCAACTGTACGTTATTAGTCTTTTAATAACTCGTGCCCACCTATTTCGGTACGCGCTATGCTTGTACCGAAAAATGGCACTCGTATTAAAAGACCGTCCATAACGTAACAGTTGAATAAATAGCTATCATTCGGCTGTGGCTGTGTATTATCAAACCAGTGTTATCCCGAACTTGTTTAATAACGTGTAATACCATCAAAATATAAAGCAGGAAACATCACAACAACTCCATAACTAAACCGTGCGATAAAACGACTGTAAACAGACGACATTGCCACAAAAGCCCGAAATGCGGCATCACGTATTTCATAATTACTAAAGTTTGGTAGCGTCTCATTACTAACGGGTCGGCGTAAATGCACGAAATAACGGGCTGTATAGTAGAGGCTTTATTCCACAAATATTTCCCTTTTTTACATCAAAATCTCACAGGAACTATGCATTTTATGGGCTCAAAAGTAGCCACAAAAGTTTTAGCTTTCCATGAAATATTTTCATTCTAATCTGATCAATACTAGTACAAGCAATCATTTTTACCAGTTTGTAATGATAATTACATTATATTAATTTAGTTGCCTAAATATTAAAAAAGAAACGTTTATTTTGAAAAAGACATTTATTCTTATAATAACAAACCCACCGAACTGCGTAGCGGGATTAGCGCTCGTATGTCAATTAGTTCACGACACTTACATTAGATGAATAAAACTGAATATCAAAAAAAAATTGGTGGTTTATGTTTATAATCTGGCCTTATGTCTGACAGCAACAGACTCGCCTTGAAACAAACTAAAACATAACACCGAAATGTAGTTGCACCCAACACATCTGTCTACTCCTTCAGCCATACGGCGTGATGTTACATAAAAGGGGTAGTAAGTTGACAAGTAAATGGCACAGCTGCAAAAACAAGGAGCTTGGTTAAATATGCATGTACTGTGATTGTAGGAGTGGGTTCCCTTATACAGGCTGTAACGACAAATTTTGATGATATTTTAAAAATTGCTTCTGTATGTGATATAAAGGGTTTTTCAATTGGCGCAGATAGATTTTGGCGGTCCGTGGTGGCCATTTTGTTTTGGTGAAATCTATCAAATCTTTTGTTTATTATTCAGTTACTTATTCCAAATCACCATGGCAAGTTACACGATTGAACAGCACGTTCAAATAATAAAACTTCTGCATGAGCGATTTGAGCGTAAGACTATCTCTCGCAGGAGTGATGTGAATTGGCCACCAAGGTCAATTTGACGATTGGTCGATTTGACGCCACTAGACGTTTTCTTGAGGGGTTTTTTGAAGTCACAGGTCTATGCAAACAAAACACAATCAACCGATGCCCTAAAGGTGAACACACACAGGCCATCGCTCAAATCATCGCTCATCGCCGGGTGATGTGGGCAGTGTGGGTTCGGCGTCATCGGCCATTGCCGCTCGGGCCATCTCCTCTTCGAGTTGGACAATGTCCGTGTCGCTCGTCTGTGTCGTCGTCGGTTCTGTCACTTTTGTGTCAGTGCTGACGGTCTGGGTTTCAGAGGGGCGGGTCGTTGGCCAGAACCGCACTTCACTTCTTATCGACCCTAGCAGGTAAGATATCCGTCGCTCCCGCCCCAGGACCCCTTTCGGTTTCCTCCGGTGGCAGCACCTGCGTCAGGTATATACCGTAGCGGTCGCCACCGATGGTAGTCGCCCTGCATAGTGACCACCTGGCGATGTTTTACCAGGTATTCTGACGGATCAGAATACCGTGGAGCCTGCCCACATCACCTCTGTAGCGAGGGACGAAGAGCGAGGCTCGGACACGGGTGGGCACATCGGTCTGTCTCAGTACTGTCAGCGTCTGGTCATTGTCTGGGAGTTTTATTAGGGGCACGTTTTGGGTCAGCCAGGTCAGGGCGTTCTCGTCTTCACACCATATCTGCACCGTGCCTTCCGCTACCCATGGGTATCCGCGGAAGGCCGGGAGTGGCGTCGACGGGTCCGCGTCCATAAGTCTGTCTTCTAGGGTTGTTTTTTTTTTACTATTGATAGGCTCGCGCTTGACCACCATCTCACCTGATGGTAAGCGACGATGTAGTCGACGGTGTAACACGCTTGCCCAGAAGAGAACTATTCGATCTTGACTTAAAAACCCCGAGGTCGTAGCTATCAGGAAACACAGACTCCGGCAGGGAATTCCACTCCTTAGCTGTACGCATAATGAAAGTATTTTCAAAAAGTTTAGTGCGTATGGGTGGGATGTCCACCATGTACTGATGGCGTATCGCCGTACGTCTTTTAGTCCGATGATGAAACGGGCTAAGCGGAATTAGATCATGCAATTCCATCGCACACTCCCCGAAATGTAACCGATAAAAAACCAACAAGCTGGCAACTTGGCGACGATGTTCAAGGCTCTGGAGCTTTGAATCAACCAGTGCCTCATTGCCAATCAGCCTCTTGGCCTGTTTTTCGATCGACTCTAGTGCATCAAGCTGGTACTTGGCAGATCCGTCCCAGAGATGAGAACAATATTCCATGCAAGATCGAACCTGCGCTTGATACAACTTAAGCAGCTGTTCTGAAGTACCGGTCTTAATGTATTCGGCCTTCAACCTAGTTAGCTCTCTACTGGGGTGGGGAAGGCAGATTGCTACCGCCAGTCGCGCAGGGATGTCCTTTGTGGCCCGCGCGTAGGTTTTCTGCCCCCCCTGTGCGGAGTGAGTTTTCACGCGCTTGGCGTCCCCCTGGAGCTTACTGGATGAGGCCGTGTCGTCGGGGCGTGTCCTCTTCTCCAGCCTTGCCCACTTGATGCAGGCTTTAGAATTGAGGTGCCTGGCAGGGCGTTAGACGTCAGCAACGCCCGGCGTGAGGCATGAGAGCGCTTGTCCCTGGTGCGTCTAGATCGTGTTTGGTTTTGGGTTTTGTCGGTGTTTGGGGACGGGCGGCGGCCCCGGCAGATGCTCCCGCTTGCGGTGGCTCTTCGCATAGGGTTGCCCCTTCGCGTACCTGCCCCCGCTAGCTTAGGTCCGCGTCCGACCGCTTTTCGCGATGGGTTTCCCCCGCACGTATTTGCGGCTGGTCGTGTGGCCTCGCGTCCGGCCCCTTTCCACGCTGGGTTGCCCCTGCGCGTACTTGTGGCTGGTCGCGTACCCTCCTTTCAGCGTCCGATCGCGCTCCGTGCTGGCTGTCGCCTTCGCGCGTACTGCACTTTCGGTCGCCTACTTCATTCCCCCGGGCTTGGATTATTCCGCACTTAGCCAGGCGAACTTCATCGGCTACAGCCGGGAGAGTGTTAGAGCTGCCAGGTCTATTATCTTTCGCCGTGTCAGTCTTATTGTGTTGGTCTGGGTCACTGTCTACGTGGGTGTGGCTCGCGCGCATGCTCTGTTGCCAGAGGTTCGAGGGGGGGCATGCCCGGGTTAGTGGGTATTGCCGCGTAGGTCGCAGCCGGAGTCGGGTGAAAGGGCGCGTTAGTCGCAGCTTGTGAATTGGGCGCTTGGTCAGCTGCCAGCAATGCAGAAAAACGCGGCTTCAGTTGATCGACGTTGCAGTTAGGTGCTCCCCCCATAATACGCTGGGAGCTAACCGCCGACTCGGTGTGGGATTCCCCGGCTTGGCCGGGACCCACCCTTTTCTTGTTGTCGGGGGTGGCCTTTTTTGGAACCGAGGTTACCCTTCCTCTGGGACCAACGGGACTGAGTAATAGGAGGGAAGGAATTTTATGGGTGTGGGTTCCTTGGGGGGTCACCCTAGGCCTGGGAATTGACCTAGGGATTTAAGAATCGACGGTATCTGTGTGTATAGGGAGGGATGGCTTTGTTAGGTGATGGGCACATAGGACGATGGTATATGGGTTACCCTAAGCCTGGGATTTTGGCTTACGGGAACTTCTCTTGTCCGGGATCTCTTTAGAATATGTCCCGACCGCGGGATCACCCACTGGCAGTGATGCAGCCGCCAGCGATCGGTAGGTTCCGCAGCTGGAGTCGGGCTATCTGCAACCTGCCCACCCGCTCGATTGCATGAGAAGAAGTGCCTGGCAGTCCGAGTCGTTCCACCATGGATGTACGTATACATTCGCGTTGGGCCAATCCAGCATCCCACGAGCACAACTGGGCCTTTCAAATTTTTAATACCTCACACACAGCTTGCTTTATTCATTTCAACATCTACCCGCCCTAATTGAAAAACCCTTTACAACTTTCTCCAAGGAATCATAGTCAATTCTCCAAAAAATATTAGATATTCCATAAAAAATTGTCGTGCGCTGACCAAATTTTGTATGGGAGATACAATTTTTTTTTGAGAATCGACTATAGCTTCCTTGGCAAAAGTTCTTCATATACATGAACAGAAGCATTTTTTAATATAAGATCACACTTTTCCGTTACACTCTGTATTTTACTTGTGACTTGTCGGGACGTCTGACCTGATTGCTAAAAGCCTGGTCAAGTCTTTGATCATAAAATCTGTTCGTTTAAATTGGTTTACTACAATAAGAAGTGATTGTTTGAGATGAGATTGCACGAGAGTTAAAATGAAATTTATACGATTGAGGTTTAGTTTTCAGTATTATCATCATAACAAATAGATGGGAAAGATGTTCAGAAATCACAGGTTAGCTTAGCAGTCGATAGATCTATCGGAGCTTTGAAATGCGTTATTTACTCTTAATTTATGATTAACTATACTGACCGACAAATAAACTGCATTAAAGTTCAGGGTAGCTTTCAAAAATGAATATATTTTCTGTTTTTCTTTCTTTCTTTTCTTTGTTCAGTAAGCAATACGGAAACCCATTGATGTTTTGTCTAATTTACGTGCTCTTGTAAAACTTGTATCTATGAGCTGCAGCGCAGTATATCACAATCCGAAAGATAAACAAAAAGATCACAGCTCATTAACAAACAAAAAAACAAACAATTATAAAATTTGGTTGAATATCAAAAAGATTGCAAAAGAAAATTGTGTTCATCCGAGTTGGTCACACCATATTAAAAAAGCAACCATCCATCTACCAAAATATTATAAAAACAGTCTTAACTGAAAATAAATACTTACGTGCTTCCAAAATAACTTAGTTGCTCGGTATGTAAGAGTGGTTACCCATCCACGGACCGACCTCGAACACCGTTGCTTTACCTCGAAGATTGGAAAAGTATGTGTAAACATTATAAGAAGTACAAGAAAACCTCCTTGTTAATAATCTTAAAAAACACTGTTAAACAAACGCGCATCCTATATAATTGCTGGATTAAAAATTTTAAAATTTTGCGTAAGACATAGATTTAAAAAAATAAATGTTTATGTTTATTTTGTAGGCTCGCGCTTGACCACTATCTCACCTGTTGGTCACCGATGATGTGGTCGACGGTAAAACACGCTTGCCTAGAAATAACTTATTTACTCTTTTCCACTCCTTACCTGTACGCATAATAAAAGTGTTACCAAAACGTTTCATGCGTATGGGTGGGATGTCCACCATGTACCGATGGCGCATCGCCGTCTGGTAGTCCGATGATGAAACGGGCTACGTGGAATTAGATCGTGCAATTCCATAGGACACTCCCCGAAATGTAACCTATAAAAAACCGACAAGCTGGCAACTTGGCGACGGTGTTCAAGGCTCAGGAGCTTTAACTTGACCAGTGCCTCATCACCGATGAGCCTCTTGGCCCGATTTTCGATCGATTCTAGTGCGTCAAGCTGGTATTTGGCAGATCCGTGCCAGAGATGAGAAAAATGTGTTTCGTGTTGTATTTATATTGCAGATATACTACCTAAATCTATACAACGATCACCTAGCTGCATTACATGACTCAATGGCCGACATGTGTCTCGATTTAGTGTAACGGCTCACTGACTACAACTATACATAAATTATTGCTGTGTACTGACTGTACGCGACATGGCGTGGCCGTCCACACAATTGCTGATACAGCTTAATTTATGGATACTGTAGTAGGCGATAAATTATTATTGAGAAATAGATAACTATGTGAGATTGTTAATTATCTTCTTGGGCTTACTTACGGAAACTTGAGACAAGATAATCGAGCTTTTTACCCGATTGCAAGGAAAGGGTTATGTTTTCGCGCGTATCTTGTAATTTTGTTTGTATGTGTGTATATTACACACATACAAACAAACAAACAAACTTTATTATCTGAAATATTTGAAACCGCTAGACGGATTTATATAATTAAGACATCGTTAGATACGTCGTGACCACCCAAGTGTTCTTAGATAGAGGTGAAGTTAAAAAAAAACAAATTCCAATTTATTGTTTCATCCAAACCCTTCGAATGGGGTACCAACATGAAGGGTTTTAAGAGGTGATTACAAAAATATATACCACTTATATGTTTAAAAGTAATTCGAACATATGATAACTAAAACGTTGTAAATAAAAAAAGTTAATTTAAAAGTCAAGAACCACTGCACGCCATGATTATTTCTTGTTCACAGCTGTTTAATTCGCAAACAGGGTTTCTGGTTTTTTAAATTAACTTTTTTATTCGAGTAATAATTATGACGCGTGTATGGGCTATCTGTGTTGGGTTGGTTAGCAATCAAAGTCAAAAATTGGTTCCTTCTATCTATCTATCTATATATTACAACAGTCGCACGTCATACGACGTGGGACTGTTGCTCTCAGTACAGTGTGTTAAAGTCTGTCCGTAAAATAACTAACCGTCCATCTCTAGACAAGAAAAAGTTCAATTTGATACTGGTAAGATGATACATGGCATCTGTTTCGGAAATGAGCGTCGAACAAAACGAGCGTCGAACGAATAAAAAAACGAAAAACTCCGTGAACAGCTCATTAAAGCACGGCTATTAATGAGCTGTTCACGGAGTTTAGGGATTTTAAGAATTCTATAAATGAGTGGCATCGGGACATGGAAATAAGCATGAGTAGAATATCTGAGAATGTGGTGTCAGTAAATAATGAACTTGCTACACTCACTCAAGTCACGTCGGAAATTAGAAGCGATATTAGTTCCGTCCGCTCTGAACAAGCACTTTTACGACAGAGAGTCTCAGAGTTGGATGTTAAATATAAAGGTGTGACGGAAAACATCGATTCTCTTAAGGACTTGGTGAACTTTGTTACTGGCGAGCACAATGATCTCAGCAAGAAAGTCGACAATCTTGGCAAACGTATTCAGGAGACCGTAGATTTAAGCCTATAGTTGTGGAACTCGTGGCGAAGATCGACAATTAGGAGCGGAATGCTTGAAATTGCAACATTGAGATATGCAATGTTCCGGAAAGGCGTAATAAAATCTTCCATCTTTGATGCATAATATTGGGGCCGTTTTAAAGTGCAATGTACAGCAGAGTGACATTGTTTCTATTCAACGCGTCCCACACGCACACCACAAAAAGCAACAAGCCTAAAAATATAGTTGTGAAAGTGGCATCACGTATACTGCGGGACAATATCCTTAGTCCCCACCGATTAGGCAAGGGACTTGCCACTGACAAAATTGCGGTCTGTCCCACTAGTCCCATTGACTCAATCCATGATGGGACAAGTGGGATGATATGTTCCACTTGTCCCATGGGACAACTGATACTTAGGTACATATTTTTTAAATTATTTCCCACTAGTCCCATGGGACAACTGATACTAATATATTTTTTAAATGATGTCCCATTAGTTCCAATAGGGCAGCGAGTACCGATTATATGATTACGACGGTGTATCAGCCAGCAGGGTAGGTACACCACGTGCATTTGAAAATGTCAATTTTACTTCACTCTGCAGGAACCAAATATCGCATCCAGCGGATCCTTGCGGGGATCCGCCAGGTCATCGGTCCACCTGGTGGGAGGCCTTCCAACGCAACGTCTTCCTGTTCCCGGTTGCTACTCCAGAACCTTTCTGCTCCATCGGCCATTCTTTCTGCGAGCAATGTGCCCTGCCCACTGCCACTTAAGTTTGGCAATTCTTCGGGCTATGTTTATAACCCTGGTTCTCTTGCGGATCTCTATTTCTGATTCGATCACGCAAGGAAAGGCATAGCCTTTCCATTGCCCTTTGGGTGACTGTAATCTTTCTGATGAGGCCCATTGTAAGCGAAAACGTCTCAGAGCCATAGGTTATCACCCGGCAATACACACTGGTCATAGACTTTGGTCCTAAGACACTGTGGTAAGTTGGAAGACGAGAAGACACCGCGTAACCATCCGAACGCTGCCCAGAGTTGGATTCGATGTTTGAACCTTTTCTCGAAGTTGGACATACTCAAATGGATTGTTTACTAGGGGGTTTTAGTCAGTAAAAGTCTGACACGCCCTCCCACCTCACCCAGAGCGGGAGAAGTCATTGGAAGATTTACCAAAAAAAAAAAAAAAGTTAGACATCGTCGTTCACAACTTAAGAGTGTAGAGTACCCGACTTTGATAGGATTGGGTGCAACATGAAGATTCAACATCACCTTAAATTTGTCCATGTTCCTCTTAAGACCCATTCTTCCAGAAGCTCAACTGAGTTCATCGAGCATTTTACTGAGATCCTCCACGGTCTCAGCCAAGATCACTATATCGTCGGCAAACCGAAGGTGAGTGATGTACTCGCCATTGACGTTGATGCCTAGCGCTCTCCAGTCCAGAACCTTGAAGACATCCTCCAGTGCAGCGGTGAACAGTTTCGGCGATAAGACGTTTCCCTGTCTCACACCTCGCTGCAGAAGTATAGGTGCCAAGGTCGCCCTGAAGTCGAACTGACATGTTGGCGTTTTTGTACAAACACTTCAACACTACGATGTAGGGGTATCGTTAGTCGATTTGGCACATTATTTTTTACAAGACCATATTGAAACTATATTATCCAGAACTAAGTAATACCCTTCCTCGGCCTCTTTTGATTATATTAAAATCAGCTTGCATGACTCGATAAGAAACATACAAAGGAAGAAGTTTTTTTTTGTTGCCAATATTAGTAGACGATGACGACGATTGACGACGTCGCAATCATATAATTAGTACTCGCTATCCTACGGAACTAATGGAACCTAATTAAAAAAATAGATTGATATCAGTGGTCCCATGGGACGAGTGGGACATAATTTTAAAAATATGTTAGTATCAGTTGTCCCATGGGACTAGTGGGATATATAAGTATATACTTGTCCCATCATGGGACTGGGCCAATGGGACTATTGGGACAGACCCCAATATTGGCATATCAGGAACGTCGCTGCCAATATATAAGCATGAGCACCTTACTTTGAAGAACAAGCATTTATTTCGTGAGTGTCGAAATGCTGCTAAAGAGCACAACTATATATTCTTGTGGGTTAAGCACGGAACCATTCTTGTTCGTGGAAAGGAAGGGGCAAGGGCTTTTGCTATTCGAACCTCGCAAGACATCGCTAAAATCAAGCCTGGCTTCTCGGTGCCAATTGACAACCAGGGCGCTGCACGTGTCACTTGACGGCTTGCTTGATGGTTTGGGATCTGCCTGTTTTTTGCATTTTGCGAGTACTATTTTTGTTGTTTTCCTGTGTGCATGTATTTATTTTTGTTTTTTAAGTTACTATTATTGTGAGGCAGAATTTATTTTTGTAAAATACTGCTTCACTTTCGTGATACTGATAGCTGAATCTGTGAGGGGTGATGTGCAAACATTTGCTATGAGTTTTTTACTAGATGGCAGTGTTGGCTTACTTTTAGTATTTATGGCACTGATTTTGGTCGAATATTGCGAGTATTGGCTGGGTTATTGCTTGTTATTATTATAATGGTTATTCTATTTGTTCAATCATTGCTTGTTCCTTGTATTTTGTTCGTTCCCTTTTTTATATTGGATATCAATCTTACACTAATACTTGCGATTGCAGTAGTAGCGGGCACTGTTTGTGCGACTCCTATTTTAGTGTCATACACAACAATGACTGACAAATTAGTTATATATTACCAAAACTGCAGGGGAATCTGCACTAAACTGCATATTCTTTACATGAATATCTTGGCTAACTGTTATGACATAATAGTTTTAGCTGAGACCTGGTTGACTCCCGAGATATTTAACAAAGAGTTTATTGACGACCGTTATGATGTATATCGATGTGATCGTGATCGCGTGGCCACTAATAAGAAGGATGGCGGTGGTGTTCTCGTAGCGATTTTGAAAGGTTTGCGTTCGGTTTGGGTAACACCGCGTTCATCTTTACACAGCAACATAGAACATATCTATGTACAGTTACCAAGCTCGGCCAGAGGTAAATTTCAACTTATTGCGATAGTGTATATGCCACCTAGAACACCTGAGTGTGTATATGCCGAGTTTTTTGACGCATTGCAAGCACTAATTGAGGGCAACAAAATTGAAAAAAAAAATTTGATAGGGTATTTCAATTTGCCAGACATCGATTGGGTTGCTTGAACAGATAATATCTCGCAATCTGCTCAGATCTGTAGAGGTAATTCTTCCGTATGTAGTCACATGAGTGCTTTTATGTCCTTTCTGGATGCTCACAATATAAAACAACAAGAAATCTGAACGGGAAAATATTGGACTAAGTAACGATCATTGCACTATTTCCATTCCCACAGATTATTTATTGCAGCTTGATGACCACCATCCTCCGTTCTGTGTACACGTCTCGCTGGGTTTGAGTCAGAGTTCAATGACACGCAGGGCAAGTAAAAAGTATAATTATTATAAGGCAAATTATGACAAAATTAATGACGACTTGAAAGAAATAAATTGGGGTGACGCCTTGAATTACCAATCCGTTGACACATCTCTAGATACGTTTTATAACACCATTTTTGACATTATTAAGAAACACGTGCCACTGACCAACTGCAGATTTTTTACAATTTCCTGTGTGGTTTTCAAAGCCTTTTATACACATTTATAAAAACAAAGTCAAGGCTTGGGTTGAGTGGAAATTGTATCATAATGTCTCGGAATACGAGCAGTTTCACTGTACCGTTCTAGGTTCCAAAATGAATGCAAAATTTGCTTAAAAAAATATATGGATTCAGTTGAGGACGGTATTCGGCATAATATAAAACATTTTAAGATTTTTATCTCTAATAGAAAGACATCTACTGGTATTCCATCCACTATGACATTAAACAATCAGACCACCAACAACCCAGAAAAAAATTGTGACTTTTTTCTGATTATTTTAATTCGGTTTATGAACCATCGCCTGCTGATAATATTCCATCCACGTACGACGACTGCTCTGAAAGCTGCACTCTGTTAGAAAACATACGGTTTACTATTGATGAAGTACTTAGTGCACTCAAGGCTTTTGATCCGTCTAAAGGGCCGGGATCGGACAGTCTACCGGTCTTTTTACCCGGCTGCAAGGAAAGGGTTATGTTTTTCGCGCGTATCTTGTATGTTTGTATGTATGTAATATTCTTTATTACCTCATATCTTGCAAACCGCTAGATGGATTTTTATAATTAATGCATCGTTATATAGGGCTTGGCCGCCCAAGTGTTCTTAGATAAGTTACGTTAAAACAAAAACAAAAATGGCGGCTTTTGTGCGCCATATTGGGGGCGACTCAATATTTTTTTTCTTCGAGACCCATCGAGTGGGGTATCAAAATGAAGGATTTTTAAAGGCGATTACAAAAATATATACCACTTATATGTTTAAATGCGATTCGAAAAAAAAAATAGGTAACTAAAAAGTTGTAAATAAAAAAAGTTAATTTGAAAATCAAGAACCCGACTGCGAACTAAAAAGATCTAAATAAGTAGAAAATCATGCTGTGCAGTCGGAGGATACATATTCGCGAGCTGGCTGACCACCTGATCCTCCGACTGCACAGCATGATTTTCTACTTGTTTACATCTTTTTAGTTCGCAGTCGGGTGTTTGATTTTCAAATTAACTTTTTTTTTTACTAAACAGACAGCCGATAATCTCTGTATACCATTGCAAACAATATTTAATATGTCTATTTCCCAAGGATTCTTTACTCATGCATGGAAATTAGCAAATATAACTCCGGTTTACAAGTCGGGACCTAACAATGATGTTGAAAATTACCGCCCTATATCCATACTATCAACTTTGTCGAAGGTCTTCGAGAGACTAGTACATAATAAAATATACCCTCTGTTACACAACAATATTATCCAACAACATGGATTCGTCAAAAAGAGGTCTACTACAACCAACCTGGTATCTTTTGAAGACTACTTGTTTAACAACATGGACTCTCGTGTTCAAGTGGACAGTATATACACCGATTTTCGTAAGGCCTTTGACAAGGTTGACCATCAGCTGCTTTTAAGAAAGATTGCATTCAATGGTATACGTGGCGATCTTTTGAGATAGTTTTCTTCCTACGTACCAAATAGGACACAGAGGGTGGTGATGAACGGTTTCACTTCCAGTACTTTAAGTGTTACTTCAGGTGTACCTCATGGCTCTATTTTGGGGCCACTTTTATTTATAATTTTTATTAACGACATAAACATGTTTCCAAAATTCAAAATTGCTGCTGTATGCAGACGATCTGAAAATCTTTAGGCCTATGGAATAGAATAGAATATAATAAATCTTTATTTGCACAGAAAGTAGGTACAGATTACAGATGTTAAGTTATAATGTAATTATCCTTATACTAACTACCTTAACTAAGGCATGCAAACAGTTTTTACTATAATAATAAAGACCCATTTAATATAAATTATTAAAAACTTTCAATTAAATCAATACAAATTTAGCATGTCAAGATCAAATTCAGTAAATAATTTGAAATAGGCAATAAATACACAGTGTCAATTTTAATAAAATGGGATTACAAATGCGTCAAGTTCCAGTCAAACCAAAAAAAATATTCAGTACAAGTCAGGAAAACAGAGATGTCATGTTATCAATTTAAATTCTTATTGGTCAGAAATTCGCTAATTGAGTAATAACATTTATTAATTAATAGATCCGTCAATTTCTTTTTGAAAAGTAGAAATGTCTCATTTTTTATTACATCGGGTATTTTATTAAAAATTATCGGACCCATACATATAATACTTTTCTTTAATGGGGCGGTATCGGAACTACTAACAATTAGCAAGTTTTTATACTGTCTCCTGATAGGCCGGTTTCTATTTTAGGACACTTTATTAAATAGATGCATATTTGATTTGACAAAAACAGCCACCTCGAAAATATAAAGGGTTGGGCATGTTAGTAATTTTAGGGACTTAAATATAGGTACGCAGCTATCTGTTACTATTAAATTGCACATCGCCCTTATACAGCGTTTATGAGCCTTAAACACCAGTTCCCTCAGACTACAATTTCCCCAAAATATTATGCCGTATCTCAAAATCGATGCGATTAACCCGTGGTATGCAATCAACCTTGTGGCCATATTTAATTTTTTAGACAAGTTAAAGAGCACATACGCAGCTGCACTAAGTTTTTTGCATACTTCTTCTGCTTGTGGCTTCCAAGTTAATTGGCTACCTATCATAAAGCCTAGGAATTGAGCAACTAGTATTTAGTCAACTTTTTGTCCATTATAATGTAAATGTAAGACTTCTGGTGGAATCCGTTGATAAACATGCATTACGTTTGTCTTTGGTATATTAATCATTAAATTATTTTGGTCAAGCCAGCGTATAATATTTATTAAAGTGTCATTTATGTCATGTTCATATGTTTGTTTGCCAATACATTTAATCAAGGCAGTACTATCGTCAGCGAATATGACCATAGGATGTTGAATGTGGCGAGGTAAATCATTAATATACAGCAAAAATAACAAAGGGCTCAGCAGTGTGCTGTGCCCTTTGGTACGCCATACCTAATAATTCTAGCCTCAGATAAATATTTTTCTTTGCGCTTAGTTTTTAGACATATTCTAGATATCTCTGTGTGTTGCTTGAGATTGCTAAGGTATGACTTTAAGAGATTAAGTACATTGCCTCTGATGCTTATGATGTCTAGCTTTTTTATAAGAATTTCGTGATCAACACAATCAAAGGCCCTCGTCATGTCCGTAAAAATTGCGCAAACTGGTACTTTTTATCTACATTCTGCAATATGACATTTATCAAATCGTATACGGCCGTATTAATTCCTTTGTTTTTCCTGAAACCCTTTTGTTCCGCACTTAAAATATTATATTTGGTTAAAAAGTTATTAACTGAGTCATAAATTATTCTTTCTATAACCTTGGAAAAAATGGGTATTAAAGCAATTGGTTTATAATTTGCTAGATCTTCTTTATTGCTTTTTTTAAAAAGTGGCTTCACTATAACTGTTTTTAAACCATCCGGGAATACTCCAGTACTGATACATAAGTTAAGTATATGACACAAATCCAAGGCGATGTCGCCTGATACGAATTTTACAACCTTTGTTGATATTCCATCATATCCAGTGCTGCTTTTATTTTTTAATGATTATATCGCTCTCATAATATCTTGCGGTACTACTGGATGCATAAAAAGTGAGTTGGGGTTACTTGTCAAGTTCGTAGTGTCCGGTGGTTTCGTCATGTTATCTTGTGACTGGTCAATGAAATAGTTGTTAAAGGCGTTTGCAATGTCTGTCGGATTAGTAATGGTAGTATTTTGAACTTTTATTTGGGAAATAGGCTCAGTGATTCGGGTTTTGTTATCTATAACCTGCCGGGTGACGCTTTCGATTTATTTGCTTGAAATGTTAATGAAATAATTATTTTGTGCTCTTTGCGTTAATTTAATGACCTTTCGAAACCTGCGCGAGTAATTTCTAAAGATATTTTTATTACAATTTGATGGTTCGCGTCTGTATTTCCATAGTAATTGTCTTTTTTTCCTAATACACACTCGGATACCATTTGAAACCCATTTAATATTCTTATTAGACTTAACTGTTATTAATTTGCAAGGAAAGCAAAGATCGTACAGCATGCGAAAATGCTCTAGAAAATAATTGTATGCTTCATTAGCATTTTCGGTTTGGTAGATTTCAGAGAAAGAAAGACATTTTAGATAATTTTTGAATCTATCCATATTTTCACCAGATAGATCGCGTTTTTTAATGCGCCATGAATTTATTCTATATGATTTAATAACCTTAACTTCTAATAGCTGAGCAGTGTGATCAGACAATGCAAAGTTCAATACTTCGGTTTTACATTTTAATTTAGAGTTGCATGCTAAATTATCTAAACAAGTATTACTGGCCAGCCTGGTGGGCTGTCGTAGTTCTAATTTAAGATTGTAGCCCAAAAGAAATTATTCAAAGTCTAGTGTCAAGTTATTTCTTTTAAGCGTATTTATATTGAAGTCCCCACACGTGACTATTTTCTTATCAGATTTGGTACATAGTTTCTTAAAATAATCTCTAACTTTTCATGAAAAATCATTCAAGTTATTTAACTTTGGTGGCCTATAAATGCAAACAATAATTAAACTTTGGTTCGTAAGTTCTATACCGCAAAATTCAATAACATTAGGTATGGAATGACGAGAGACATCCAAAAGCTCTCTGTGTTCAATACAACTTTTAACCAAAATACATGCTCCTCCTTGTTTCTGAGATGGTCTTGAATAAATTGCTCCTAACTTGTAGTTCGTTATTTTCAATAATTTCTCATGTCCGGCCATTAAGAAGTGTTCTGTGATACAAATTATATCTATGTCTCTTTTCTGACAAGATAATTCTTGCAGGTGAACAGTTAGTATGTCAGATTTATTTAATAGCCCAGCAATGTTCTGATGAAGAATCTTTAAACTATTATAGACGAAAAAAATCACTGTTGTCTGACGTGTCAATATGAGCAGTGTCAATAGGATTTTTTTTATGTCAATGAGCAGACGACCGTAAATATTCTCAAAAATCTTTCTTGTTCCCAGTTTGTTTACTTTTCCTGTTTGATGTGAAAACATTTCCAAAGACAGGTCATGGTTTGTGTCAAAGAAATATGCATAATTATTGTTCTGCATGTCCAGGTAAAGCAAATTATTGAATATTTCTAAACGATAGTTCTGAATTAGAGCTCCTCTCACGTACGTGGGACAACGTACTATTATATTTGTATGAGTTATTTGTTTTAACGATTCCCTAATTTGTTTGACTAGACTTTGCTTGCCTATCAAGAAATAGCATGATTATCTTCTCTTACAAGTGGACCTAGACAGATTGACAACATACTGTTCCGACAATAAGCTCCAACTTAGTATATCCAAATGCTGCTGCATCAGTTTTACAAAAAACAAAAATATTGTAAAACATCCCTATGATTTAAACAATAGAATCCTTACAAGACAATCATTGGTTCGCGACCTTGGTTCTGTTGGATGACAAGCTACACCTGGATGCTCACATAGGTAAAATTGTCAGTAATGCATTCCGTATGTATGGTTTTGTCATGAGATCAGCCAAAGAATTTGTCCGCCCATAAACATATTTGTATATTTACAAATCGTTAATCAGGTCTCAGTTAGAGTATGCTGTTGCGGTGTGGAGTCACTTCTACAGTAAATATTCAGACAAAGTTGAAAAAGTTCAAAGGTAGTTTCTGAAAGCCATGCAGTACCGCTGTTATCATACCTACGCATCTTATAGTGACCTTTTGAACAAATACAAGCTACAAAATTAGAAAACCAGACGTATCTTTTTGGAGACGATGTTTCTATTTCACCTCTGCATTAACTCATTTGACTGTATTGATATTGTAAGTAGGATTGGTTATGTAGTGCCTAGAAATATCATGACCCGTGGGGTGCGTGTGCGATCCCTGGTTGCTGTATCGTCTAGTCGTACGAACGCGGGTTTGCGGGCATCCTTACGTCGCCTTGCTGATCAGTGTTGGTACAACCCCAATTACTTACTAAATTGATTATCTGTATTTATGGTCTGGGGCATCTCTAAGTCTTTCCGGACTCAGACAACTGCGAATCAAATTCCCCTTCCGGTGGTCTTGGTCTTCGATGAGGTCTCGCTTTCGAGTGGTCGATATAATATTTGATACGGATAGACATCCGTCGACAATCAGAATAAATCTACACGAGTGCCAAGTCAAGGAGTTTTATTTAATACTCAACTTACCATAACAATCAGTATAATAGGATCTTCATAAATATCGACCTCTTCGCTGTTTCAGCAGGAAAATCTAGACGTCTTGTTTGTGAGAAAATGAATTCTGCTGATATTAGTGACTCGTAGTTTTTCTTATTTCGTTTAACATTTTTTTTCCTTTTGCTTCTATTTTTTAAATAATTATAACAAAAATGTATTAATGTATAATAATTGTTTAATAATAATTTAATTTATTTTGCTGACACCTTGTTTATACAATTAATTCTGTTGACATTTTAATTCGTAATAATTTTTTTTAGACAATTTAATCTGTAATTTATTATTATTTTTCTTTGACATTATAAACCGTAATAATTATTTTTGATATTGTAGCGTTACGTTAAGCTCCGGTGAGCTTAACGTAAGCCAGGTAAAAAAAAAAAATAAGAATAGAGGTTATTAAAATTAAAATTAGAAAAAGGATATAAGGTATAAATCTAAGAGGCCGGCTTCACTCGACAAGGGTTGTTACAGGTAGGCAGCTAACCAGGCAGCAGGACGGGCAGGACGACGTGGAATGCCTAAGCTAGGCAGATAAATAGGCACCACTTCGGACAAACAGGCAATCGGGCAGGTAGGCAGGTGAGCAGGCACCACGGATAGATGGTGAAGGCAAATATGCTGTGGATATGTACGTGTAAGTTGAATTTGAGCGATTGACATTTATCAGGTTGAACCAGGCAAAACTGCGTTCTGAAGAATACATTAATCTACGGGATGCCATCAATGCTGATGGAAATGCACAGAATATAGGTATAACAACTATTCTCCCAGCAACATACGTCGGAAGTCCGCGACATATGCATGAAAACGCTCAGGATGCTATGTCGTATGTACGTCATTATGGTACACTAGATTTATTTATAACGTTCACATGCCAATCCACAGTGGACAGAAAATCGACAAGAATTATTTCTTGGCCAATCACCCATTGATCGTCACGACATTACCGCAAGGGTGTTCAAAGGAAAGTTAAAATCACTCATGGACTTCATTGTTAAGCATCGCGTATTCGGCGAGACGCGCTGTTGGATGTATTCAGTCGAGTGGCAAAAACGCGGATTGCCACATGTACACATACTCATTTGGTTGGCAGAGAGGATAAGACCGAATGAAATCGATGATGTGATATCTGCGGAAATTCCCGATAACGATGAAGATCCATTGTTACATGAAATTGTCACAAAAAATATGATTCATGGTCCCTGTGGAATATTAAATCCAAATTCTCCGTGTATGGTTGATGGAAAATGTTCAAAACGCTTTCCAAGACAATTAGTAGTAGAAACTTTTAGTGGAAATTATGGTTATCCACTTTATCGCCGGCGATCCACTGATGACAACGGTCAACAATAGTCAAAGTGAATCAGCTGGAAATTGAAGTTGATAATCGTTGGGTTGTTCCGTTTTCTATTTACCAATCAATCGTTAAAGAAATTTCAACGACGGAAACAAGAACAGCCAGTTCCAAGTTATCCTCAAGTATTTTCCACCGATGCACTAGGACGTCTTTACACAGTCCATCCCAGCCAAGACGAGTGTTTTTATTTGCGTTTACTGTTAGTCAATGTTCGTGGCCCAACATCATTTCAACATCTGCGAACTGTTGATGGTGTATTGTGCGGCACATACAGAGAAGCTTGTCAACGTTTGGGATTGCTAGAGAATGACACTCATTGGGACCACACTCTCGAAGATGCTGTGATTTCATCAAATGCTAAACAAATATGAACATTGTTTTTCATAATTTTGTCTACATGCTTCCCATCAACACTATAAATAACAAAAATAATATGAACATGCGAGTCGAATTGCAGAACGACCAATCTGGAGGATTTTTTTCCAAACAATTGCTCGATATTGCTAATAGAAAAATACCTTGTGACTGTTCCTAAATGACCCCAGGCTGATAAAAAATTGTTTTTCCTAAATTGCCCTAGTCTTAAAATTAAAGATCGGCTACTTCTGAAGAAGTAGAATCTGTGCCCCAACCAGCCGCACAAATTTGTGAGGTTCGTCTTCCTGACTTGGTCGCCTCTCCACCGTGTAAACGAATTCCAAATTATAGTTTTGTTTTGTTTTGGAATTCACAGTTATAAGATTATAACTTGGAAGTGGTTTAGAAGAATAAAATATAACTTAAGGGATATAAACTAAATTCTTTCAATTAACTAAAGGTTGTGTGAGAAACCCTTTACACTAATGTATAGAGTATTTAAATCAAAGACCGAATAATGGTCGCGGATAATGAATTTACATTCATGAGTTATTATTACAAATAGAAGTAACTAATATGGCAGAGAGTTTTAACTCAGGAAGCCATTCAAGCCATCATTTCCTAGGTGTTTCCGCTGGTAAGAAGAAATGATGAAACAAACTTATCAGCACACGTTTCAGTCTGTTAGACATAAGGAATGTTAAACAAAAAGAATTAGTAAAACAATAGTGATGTTTGAAGTTAATTAGACAAAGGGATTGCAAAGTGCAATATTTACCTAAAGGAAGGGAATTGGTAGGAACGCTACGCTTGCTTTGATAAATACATTTACCTGAATTACGTTAATGAGTTCATTGACAATAGTCTAGATTTCCCACCCAAGTGACGTGAGACCACCTGTACAGCAGGTACGTCGTACTTGTAATGCTGGTCCTAGAACACAAATCCTTTGAGAAGGCTCTGCAACGGTCCTTGCAATACATGTTTCCCTAAACTTAAACATGTCTTACACAATCCTAAGGCAAGGACGGTTTTGTGCCTAAGTGACTTTGCCATTGAGCGAGACATGTTCCCAGAATTACTGGACGCGCACTAATAAATAGCTCACCCCCGACCTAAAAACCCTTTACTAATACAATACAAAACTAGCAAGCGTACCGTAGACTCAGTCTGATGCAGGTTCACCACAATTGCTTGCTATATGTCGAAATGGATTAAGTCGTCACTTCACACTTCTTTAAACTGCCCCATTCGAGAGTGCTTTAGCGTAATTGACTGCTGTGCGACGTCAACAACGGCGTTTTTCCACTAGGCACCCATCGTGTCTCGTTAAATATTATTTTTTATTCAGATATTGGCCCGAAAGCCTGGTGCGATTTAGCGAGACACGACTCTAACATTCATTAAAATGATCATATCCCAGTGTGTGATGTTCGGCGGTGACTACCCCTTTTAGTTTACAAGTGTACATACATCAAGTGCAATGCAATGAGACCAACAGTCAGACCTTATAAGGAAACAGTATATTTTAACAACTAACATTTGGTTGTCCCACGTGCCCAATTAAGAGCGGCCATATTTAGCCTATTTTATACAGAAGTGAATATTAGCGGTTCCACCTTCCATGTATGTAATGTCAGTTAAAACTAAATAAAGGTCCATAGTCAAATGAGTAATTGTTTAGTGTATAAATGATGGATTAGGGTATGAAAGTGTGAAAGAAGACTTCACCGCTTCCCTAAACCAAATGTTATTGAAATATTCTGTCAGGTGTGGACTAGGATATAAATACAGGGTCTCGCCACGCTAGAACCAAAAGGTACATTAATGATTTGTCCCTACCTATATAATATAATGTTAAAACTCACCCACAATCATTCTTCACTCACTCACATGTAATTAGTACGATATTAAACTACATTATAATTAACTTAATAAGTAAACTTGTTACCACGACACGACTTTCGCTTATTCGTTCCAAAGCTACACCATAAGTATCTCTAACACTCTAGTATTCACGACTCGTGCGTCTTCTATCGTTCCTCACCAACCGTCCGACCTATCTCTCCGCCTAAGATCAAGTATCCCTTCAACCAGCCCGTCTCCTCCATCTCATCCTAAAACTACCTGCTTTCTCTTCAGTTCAGTTATCATTTTTTGCATTTCTTAATCGATTTGGGACTGGTTCGTGTTAGATATCGGATATTTGAAGACTCTTTAGAATTTCATTGGAATATTACTTTTGTCTTGACAGCTTTTACATTAAAAGGCAATTTATGAGCCTCTTTAAAAGGTTTGGTGTTGGTTTATCCTTTTAAAATGTATAGTGTTCCATAGTTTATGACGCCTGCCTGTCGGACCGTACTTGAAACCCGAGTGTTTGTGTCTCAATTTGGTCTGCACATGTGGCGGTAATGCGTAGTTTTAAATATAAAATAATATTCGGTAATTAAATTATATAGATAAATGGCGTGTAGTCACAACCTGTTGACACATCGTCTGGATACTTCATATTTCCTACCAAGTTTTGTCACTTTACTGAAACTAAGACCGAACTCATCGAGAAGGTTTTCCCAAACATTGATCAAAATTACAAAGATCATGTATGGTTGAGCGAAAGAGTTATATTGGCTGCAAAAAACGCTGATGTTAACGAAATGAATTTTCAGATTCAAAATAAGATAGCTGGCGAATTAATGACATAAAAATCGATTGATTCCGTCACTAACCAAGATGATGTTGTCAATTATCCAACGGAGTTTTTAAATTCGCCGGAAATACTTCTTAAACATATTATAACAAATTATTTTATTTATTTATTTATTATTTTATTTTATTACAGAAAAGAAGAAAGTGAGATGACTCTGCTTAGTTGTTTTGAAAGTAAATCCGAATGAATGCATACCGACTGGTGGCCGTCCTGATCTCGGGAGGAAGCGCATTCCAAAGAAGAATGGACTGTATATGAAAAGAAGAGTGAACAAAATCAGTCGAATGAGAAGGATAGAGTAAGAGGAGATTATTAGAAGAACGCAGATTCCGAGCATGTAAAGAACATATATATTGAAAGTTAGACATAAGATAGGAAGGAGGGGTGGGAGAATTGAGTAGGGAGAAAAGTGTAGTCAAAGCTCGTAAACATCTCCTCTGGCGAATGGTCAGCCATTTTAACTCAGACCTGTAGGTCGACACATGGTCATATTTTCTAAGGTTAAATATAAATCTGATACAGTTGTTCAAGACCCTATCTAGTTTATCCAGCAAGACCGCGTTCAAGTCAAAGTAGCACACGTCACCATAGTCGACCACTGGGGAAATTAAAGTCTGCATAAGCATTGTCTTTGTCTTTACGGGTAAAAACCTTCTCAAACGATATAAGGATCACAAACTGCTGTTGGCTCTCTGACTGACACTGGTTACCTGACTTTGCCAACTAAGTGTTGAGTCAAGATGCAAACCAAGATCTTTCACACTAGGACTGATGGGAATGACGGAACCATTAAAAATTATCGGAGGAAGAGAGCTAATCGCCACTCTACCCACCATGCGCGAGCTTCCAATAACAATGGCCTGACATTTTGAGGGGTTTACGGATACCCCAAATCTGTTAGACCAGTCTTTGATAGCATTAAAGTCCCGGTTTACATCTTCTATAGCGTCCAAAGAATCTTCCATCCGCGCCGCTGTGTACAATTGGAGATCATCGGCATAAAGATGATACGAACACCGAAGACAGTGAGTTATAAAATAATGAAGATGGAGAATAATAATGGAGATAGAATACCACCCTGCGGAACACCAGCCTCCAGATCACGCCAATTCGATGAACTCTCATCAACGCGAACCGACTGCTGACGTCCCCGAAGATAAGAGGAGAACCATTCTAGCGCCTCGGAAGAAACCATAAGATGGGAGAGGATAGATAGGAGTATATCGTGACTGACGGCGTTAAAGGCATTGGAGAAATCAATTAATACTAATACAGTCACCTTAGTGTCCTCCATAGCTTCTCTAAAGTCGCCAGTCACTTTAAGGAGTGCGGAGGTAGTACTGTGCCCAGGTCTGAATCCAGACTGGAAGGAGCTTATAAGGCTGTTCCGGTAAACAAACCCCGAAAATTCCTTGTGTACGTAGGCCTCAAGCACTTTGGTTAAGAAAGGGAGGATGGAAATTGGCCGAAAATGGTTAGGTAGGGAGGGATTTGAAATTTTAGGAAATGGACGTACATAGGCCATACGCCACAGGCTGGGAATTGACCGGAATCGAGGGAAAAGTTGATGATGTGGGTAATCAGTGCTAGAAGAAAGTCGAGGAGCAAGGTGACCATGTAACGACTAATGTGATCATGGCCCACAGCCTTGGATTTGATCGATAGGCTCATCTTTTTAATGTCATCTTCAGTGGCTGGAGAAAAGCGAAATGGTTCTATGATAAGACCGGGTAGGCTAGTAATGGAATCAACCGTCTGAGACAACATTTGGGAATCCATATGGCTAGTTGTTGTGAAGTGACGGTTGATTTCATCCAGGCCAATCGTCCTGGGAAATTCCACATGACGATCCCTACCTATACCGAGAGTTCCTAGGAATTTCCAGATATCGGCAGGAGAAGAAGATGAAATGTTTTCGAGAATATGGCGGCGCTTGGCGTTACTAGCATCTGATTACACCGATTTCTTTATTTATTCTTAAATTTCCGAAAGGCGCGATCCCTGCATCTCATCGCCATACGTACTCCCGCCGTCAACCAAGGAGCAGGTGGACGCCTAAGTTTTACTTTCTTTACAGGAGCATGCCTGTCGTAGAGGGCAAGGATAGTCTGATTAAAAATACGCAGTTTGTCGTCAACCCCTTTTGCCGCTGCAAGATGTCCCCTAACAAGTTCCGACGCATCCTGACGCAGTTTCTCAAAATCCATGCGCGCAAAACAATGCATGCGCAGAAATTTAGGGAGAGGTTTAGGTGGTTTTAGGACATACGAGAGGAAAATGAGGTCATGATGGGAAAAGCCAGGTGCAGGACACTGACCATGAGAGGAAACAAGGGAGGTGGTGGACGTAATGATTAAGTCAAGCCACGTGTCATCGCCTGAGACATTTAAATGAGTGGGCTGCAGTGGAAGTACATGGAGACTAACGGACTCAATGAAGTGAAGGAGTTTACGGGAACGAGGAGATGGACAACTAAGGTCTGTGTTGAAATCGCCCATGATGACACAATGTGCATACTCCGACCCTATCGATTCCAGCGCCAATTCAAGGTTGGAAAAGTAGTCAACGGCGGGCGGACAGTAGACTACACCAAGTAAGGTCTTGACACCTTTGACATAAATTTCCAGAAAGAGGAACTCAGCAGAAGAACTGTAGGGTGAAGGAAAAGAGGCAATGATTTTGAAAGGGAAATCACTACGGAGATAGCGACACCACCTCTCCCCTTTCCAATTCTATCGTTTCGGATAAGAATGAAACCGGGAAGAGAGTAGGTGGTAGAGAGAAGATGAGGTTTGAGCCAACTCTCCGAAACCAGCACGGCGTGGACATTGGCGTCAGAAAAGGTGTCGAGCAAATCACCGTAGTGACTTGGCACACTCTGAGCGTTAATATGGCAAACGTTAAATAAATGACCTTTCTGTTAATTGAAGCTCTGACGCACAAAGTCA
This sequence comes from Orthosia cruda, assembly GCA_964057195.1. NCBI lineage: Eukaryota > Metazoa > Arthropoda > Insecta > Lepidoptera > Noctuidae > Orthosia > Orthosia cruda. The sequence continues at coordinate 30,035,025 of OZ059827.1, forward strand.
CCAAGGGTGTCGGTCAAGGAAGTGAAACTTGCATTAGCGGAAGACTTAACGGATTCAATAGCTGAGTGAAAAGAATCATCATCGGAAGACATATAATAAGAATAATATAAATACTTAACAAATATAAAATTAAACTATACCTCAAGACTATCTTGATGGTGCAACACCATTATCTGTTCACCACCCACCAGCTTCACCAGTATAATATACATACACTAAATACGAAAGAGAAACAATAAAAAAACATGAAACAAATATCAAACTAATACCATTAGATATACAAGCTAGGAACGAATCGATAGGTATATAACACATTTAGAAAGAACTTAATTGAAAATACAATAAAAAAGAGATGGAACAAGCAAAGAACAAAACGACATTTGACAAAGTAAGATTTAGTAAGAACGAAACGCAATTGACAGAACACAAAACAAACTTAGCTATAGGCTATAACGGAACATGTGTTACATTCAATGATTTACACGATTTACACACCCACATTTGAAGAAAAAAAGACAATCATTTCATAATGTAGACATATCATTTCATTTCTAAAAAGAGCCAATTCCATCCGGCTCCTTCTTTCCGTGGTGTAACCGTGCCGTTAACGGACCACCTCGAACTTCTTGGTGTTACGGTGACATCTACCCTCAACTTCGGTCCATACATTGAGGCAAAAGCTCAGTTAGCTGCAAAAAAGTTGGGGATTCTTGCAAAGGTGAGACGGTACTTCACGCCTGAACAGCTGCTCAACTTGTATAAAGCACAAGTTCGGTCATGCATGGAGTACTGCTCTCACCTCTGGGATGGATCTGCAAAATACCAGCTTGATGCACTTGAGTCGATTGACAGACGGGCCAAAAGGCTTATTGGCAACGTTGCACTGGTCGCATCAAAGCTCCAGAGCCTCGAACACCGACGCCGAGTCGCCAGTCTGTCGGTCTTTTATCGGTTACAATTCGGGGAGTGTGCGACGGAACTGCACAATTTGATTCCGCCTAGCCCTTTCCATCTTCGGACTACAAGGCGTACGGCCATGCGCCATCGGTACATGGTAGACATCCCTCCCATACGCACAAAGCGTTTTGCTAATACTTTCATTGTGCGCACAGCTAAGGAGTGGAATTCCCTTCCGGAGTCTTTGTTCCCTGACAGCTACAACCTAGGGGTCTTTAAGTCAAGAGTGAATAGGTTTCTTCTAGGCAAGCGTGCTTCACCGTAGACCACATCATCGCTTAACATCAGGCGAGATGGTGGTCAAACGCTAGCCTATAGTTTATAAAAAAAAAAAAAAAAAAATATGTTTCTACACAAATAGATATCCCCCGAGGGATTCTTGCCACAGGTTTCTGGGAAAGCACGTGTAGTTACGAATACTTGTGGAAAAAGTTTTTAAGTTTAATGAATCTGCTTTTAAATTAGGCAAATGCCTATAAATGAGGCAAATTTGGCAACCAAGCTCAAATAATATCTGCTGGTATTATCTGCCGATCGGATATTGTACTTGGAATTCAAATCTGCCAATTTTGATTCCTTTTGGTTATAAATAAAACATAAATAATAACAAAGTGTGCGAGTTGACATTATCATCAATGGCCCAAATAAAAAGTTAGCAAAGAAATCGCTTAAATTTGGAAGACGATTTAATTCTCAATCTAGCAAAAACGGATCCATTTTGGGAGAAATATATTAATGAGAAACAAGCGCAACCTTCGCAGGACGAGTAGATACTCATAGTTTTTTTTTTTGTTAATTTGTATTAACATACAAATGTTTATATCCTTTAGTTTACATTTTCTTAATAAATCCATATTTTCAAACTTTATTGTTTTTTTACTGAAGTAGTTTTCGCAACCTCTTGCGAACCCACCAGTACCGACCCACAGGTTGAAAACACTGAACTAAGCTATTAAGCGGCACTTTTGAACATAAAAAAATAAAATTTGCAATTGATAAAAATTGATTCTACCGTGCATTCGGAAAAGTAGCTTGTTATGGAGAAGAACGCACAAGAAACTCCATTATTATTTGTATGAATCTAGTCTTCCGTAGGATCAAAACTCCTCAGTCTCCCCTATTATATCACATAGACGTCAAAAACAAAGAAAAACACCTATAATACACAGAAACGTAAAATAGAATCTTCAGTTAATATACGTTTCAGTCCTGAAGTGGTGAAATATTGGGCTGTTCCTGTTTTAGAATTTATTGGATTCTTGGCTTTTGACTTCCGTTCCACTTTGAATACGGTATCAATCTGTATTACGAATAGACTACCACTTTCATAGTTCGTCAAAGCTTGAGTACCCAGGCGTGAATATTAAATTTTTTTAGAATTACAAGTATTAGAATGGGTGCTGGAAGGAGCTCGTGCCTAAATAATAACAGCCGTGCGGGTCAATTTTCAAGGTTACGCAACGCTTGCCAAGGTCGATCCGTGGATGGGTGACCATCAATGGATGATATATCGAGACTCCTCCGTGCCTCCGAAAGCACGTTAAGTCATAAGCTTGAAATTCTGAGCGATATCACGTTACCCAGTTACTGGGTTTTGAAGGTCTGATAGGCAGGTTCTCGATATAAAATACTGCTATTCTGCTGTTTCCGGGTAGACTGGACCAGATAGATTAAGGGTAAGGAAGGGATGTCTTCCTGGAACGTTTAAATTTTATTTGCCCAATACTTCCCCACATCCAAAAAAAACCGGTCAAGTGCGAGTCGAACTCGTGCGCCGAGGGTGCCGTATATTTCGACAAATTAAGCTAGTCCTCTTAATTGTATAAGCGCTCATACAACGCAGAGGACTATCTTAATTGGCGTCAATTATGTATGTATTGGGACCCGTTTAATTTTTAACTTTTTTATTTTTGGAATTTTTATTTTATTTGTACCTTACTTTTTGCCAAATTTTGTGATTCTAGGTCAACGGGAACTACCATATATGTTTTCGACCCAAAACCTATAGGGTACTTCCGGTTGACCTAGAATTGTCAATTTTGGTTAAAAGCAAGATCTTACAGCACAATTAAAGGGGAAATGCCGAAAAATAAACAAAGTTGAAAATTAAGTTAAAATTTTGGTCCTTAAAAGTTTTCACGAAAATCTAAATTTGCCCATATGTTTTTATGGTGTTGACTCAGGTCCTTGACTTTTTCATAAAACTAATAGGGACTATAGACGTCAGTATCTGGTATAAATTTCAACTTGCTAGGTTCACCCGTTCCTGAGAAAATCGGTGGTGACACACGAACAGACAAACAGATGATCAGACGAACAAGAGAGTGATCTTCTAAGGGTTTATTTTTGTATCGGTACGGAACCCTAAAAATGAACTGTCACGAAGGTAACAGAGACGGGATTCTACGACGCGAAACTTTTTAGAAAACTCAATATTCTTTATTTCACATGATTTATTCAATTATCTCAATTAAAATGTATGTAGTATAAAATACTTAATTAACAATCACTACCTATATGCACAGTTAAATAAAAATAAAATAAAACTACGAACGTGTATAAAAGGGTAGGGGTAATAGGGCGTCAAAAAATTTGTCCACATCGCTGTCAACGTGAAAAGTGCCTAGAACACTGGCAGCATTGCCACGTTGGATGGCAATGCTGATTTTTTGGCCAAGGAAAAGCCCAGCCCTCTGGGCACGTGAAGAGTCGACTAACCGTTTGCTTACATCTCGAAATACTGGTAATACTGGTTTGGGCGCACGGTTGGCGCAGTGGATAAGCGATTGACTGCTGCGTTGCGTGTCGCGGGTCGATGCCCGCACGGAACAAATATTTGTATGACCTACAGATAGTTGTTCCGGCTCTGGGTGTTTGTGTATGTGAGTTTATATGTTTGTAAACGCACCCACGATACAGGAAGAAATTCCGAGTGTGGGGCAATGTTTTAAAAAAAGAAAAAAAAAACTCGAAGAGCACTCGGACCCCATTGACCTAATGTTTCAACCCCAAACGGCACAAATATACAACTTCCAATCGGGTTGTTGTATTTGCGCCGTTTTAGGTTTTCTGCACCAGCAGCAGCTGCCCCAGCACAGCCCGCCGTGCTAAGAAGATGGGATGGCGCAAGGGTGGCGACACATGTTGCATCTCACACCAAAGGCAAACCCACCTTCCAAGGTATTATGGTCATCCCGTCTGGTCTCTTCCCATCGTCGCGTGCCAAGCCATTGGGTTCTAAAAAAACAAAGATAAACGCAGACATGTAGTGATCCGGAAGGTGTTGTCACTCAACATAGTACCTATGTACTACTATGTACTGACTCCCATTCTTCCACAGCCAGTAGGCGAGCACGCTCAGCAGTATTGGTGGACGTATCTATAAGTTTATTCCGTACCAACCTGCAGAGCGCGGCTCATCCCACTGTCTCTGGGAAAAAGGGGTCTCGGGCAACGCTGTATTCGGGCAAGCCACTTTCCAGGCATCCACTGCATCGGTCGAGTACGGAACTTCACAGTTAACCAGTGATGGCAACAAGATTTTCCTGGTTAACTTTTCAGTGCTGTGGACCGAAGACGAACGCCGGTAGGCTTAAACTAGAAATTTTGCGGGTGCCGAGCCCACCAAAGGGAAAGGGTAGAGTGGCTTGCAGCCACGCTCGGTCATCCAGGGCCACATTTAGGATAGATGATAGCGTGCAACGAATAATCTGGTAAATTTTGCCCAAGAGAATATGCGAAGTGTGTGGAAGCATCCATATTGGCGAAGCGCCAAGAAAGTACATGAAATTTGGACCAGAACAACACTAACGAATGAGTGTGATAGTCGAATGTACATTAATTTTAGAGAGTCTGTCCGAAATAACGTTGAAATGTGTTATTCTGGCGTCAATGAATGGAGAATAACTATCTTCCAAAATTGGGGAACCTAGGATGGGCAGTGAACTTCTTTATGCAATTTTGATCTCTGGTGCTATTATTATTAGTATTGAATTTTGAAGTATCGATTTTCTGTCCGTATTATCACAGATGAAAATTTCGCTTTTGGAGTGGTTGAGTTCTAGGCCAATGGACTGGAATTGCTGCTTCAAGAATTGAAAAATCATCATTCACATGTGTTATTCTGAAGATTTCCTGATGCACTTTCTCAGCTTATCAATCCTGCATAGCGCGTTAATGATACACGAAAAATTCCATTACACACAACAATGTACTAGTTTCTACTCCGGCAATTTATATCCCTAAGTAAATGAAGCTACGGCCATCCAAGTTATTAATTCATCTAGAAAGCTCTAAAATCAGTAATATGCAAACTCACTTAAAACTTTTATATTGAATGCCCCATAAAAAGTCTTCGTTAAACTTTTAGATCATCTTACGTCGGGCGTTCTATTGGAAAACCATATCACGTCGTGAAATATCTATAATAATTCTATCAAAGGCATAAAACAAAATTGCGTGAAATGTATTGGCAGTATAATGTCTAGGTTAGGGTTGGCAGAAATATAACAATGGACACAAAAATAAGCAACTAGTGATAGATTATCATATTGCATGTTGAAGAAAGACAGGAAAGGAAGATGGAAATAATAAAATCATTCAACTTATTTGGGAAACCAGCATCAGCAGTGAAACATATTTTATTAGTTCGTTTATCTCAGTAACACAGGTGAGCCACAAAAACTGTAATACACATATTCTGTAACACAATTTTATGTATCGCTGTTGCTTACCTAAATAAATAAAAATAAAAATTTTTTTTCTTTCAACTACGTAATAATGTTATCATTAATCACTACAAAACCGATCACAAAGGACGTATTTTTATTTTGCTTAGAACCAAAACAGTGCAGAAATGATATATGAAATCTCATTGTTGCACAGTTTATTTATTTATTTATTTACACATACAATTATTTTTACAGGCAGAACCCAAGGTAATAAAAGTACATGCAGTAATACAGTAAGTAAGTACAGTAATGCACTGTTTTTTATTAATTTTCTAGATATAAATTTACGACAGAGGTTTAATGGCTACCATTAGGTTTAATATAAAATGTATGCATTAGATCAAAAAGATACAGGCTGAAAATAAAAATCGGCTTAATAAAATCGATGTAAAACTTTGATACTTCTTAGTTAGCAAGAAAAGTTAAAAAAATGGAAATAGACAGCGATAGCGATATAGCTGCAAATTAAATTGTTAATAACCCTTTGCCGCAAAAGTCACGGGATAAATATTTCGCATTATCTTGAGTTTTTCTTTCAACTACCAATCTACCTAGATTGGTAGTTGAAAGAAAAGTAGATTACCCACCTCGCTAAAGTGAGTAATTAATGCACTCGTGTTAATTTAGTTACCACCACCAACATAACACTCATGCATTAATAACTCACTTTACGCTCGATGTAACAATCTACTATACATAACGCATAACTAAAATAATATATAAGATTGAACTTTAATTTAAAGGATAGCGCAATAGCTAAAATCTGTCAAAAACAGAGTCAACTCTAATTAGTTAGATAGCCAGTGTCACTGGTATCAGAGGCTCTGATGATAAACCCAATGCCCAAATTAGGCTCTGACTCAGAGTCTATTTTGGGTGAGTAGGCCCGGTTTTGCATACTGAGTATTTTCACCCCAATTTGTGACAGCCCTGATCTATTACATTTAGTGCCGACGTTTCCGCAATGGAGCAGGTGGAGGGTCCACGAAAATTGATTACTCATTTTTTAGCACATCACTATACCGCTTCATTGCTATCGTTTTTGTGTTATCTGATGACATAGAAACATCACGCCAAATTTGTCAGAAAGGGAAGGCAGAGGCGTCTCTACCTTATAGTACCTAATTTTGATAATTATGTTTATTAGTTGCTTGCATGCTGCTGGGCCGTGGATAAATTGCACAAACAATTGAAGGAACACGGGTGGGTTTTAATCTGTAGAAGTCTGAGACGCCTTCCTGCTTCACCCAGAGTGGGAGAAGTCTTTAGATGATTTCCAAGATCAAAATTTATTTTTTTGCTGATTTGTCGCTCGCTGCTTTTTGATTACTCGCAGAACGGATGGCTGTTGAGGCAGAAAGGTTCTGGTGTTGCGATCGCGAACCGGAAGACGTTGCTTTGTAAGGCCTCCCACCAGGTGGACCAATGACCTGGTGAAGGTTGCGGGGATCCGCTGGTTGCGAGACGCACGGGACCGGTCAAAGTGTTGACGCTTGGAGGACGCCTATGTCCAGCAGTGGACGTCTTTCGGCTGATATGATGGTGATGATAATGAAGATCAAAAAACAAAAAAAACAGAAAAAAGGCAGCCCAACCCAATACAACTTTTCCCGACCCAGGAATTTACCAGGACCACAAAAAAATACGAGAAGGCATACTAAGAATAACAAATATGAGAAGGCCTTCTTCTCACATATCACGTAGGTGGGTTTAAGGGAATACAAAACATCTCCTGACGGACGGCTACAACAAAACACTGTTATTATGGTCCATGTTCCCATCATGAAGTTAATGAGTATTTATCTTCTGTAAGTTAATAAATTGTAAGTAAAATGTTCTTGTTGCCGGACTACAAAAAATATATTTAACGACGAATGAAAACTTTGATACTTCTTAGTTAGCAAGAAAAGTTAAAAAAATGGAAATAGACAGCGATAGCGATATAGCTGCAAATTAAATTGTTAATAACCCTTTGCCGCAAAAGTCACGGGATAAATATTTCGCATTATCTTGAGTTTTTATTTTGAGTAGGTTTATTTTATCACGGCATTAATTACTCACTTTAGCGAGGTGGGTAATCTACTTTTCTTTCAACTACCAATCTACCTAGATTGGTAGTTGAAAGAAAAGTAGATTACCCACCTCGCTAAAGTGAGTAATTAATGCACTCGTGTTAATTTAGTTACCACCACCAACATAACACTCATGCATTAATAACTCACTTTACGCTCGATGTAACAATCTACTATACATAACGCATAACTAAAATAATATATAAGATTGAACTTTAATTTAAAGGATAGCGCAATAGCTAAAATCTGTCAAAAACAGAGTCAACTCTAATTAGTTAGATAGCCAGTGTCACTGGTATCAGAGGCTCTGATGATAAACCCAATGCCCAAATTAGGCTCTGACTCAGAGTCTATTTTGGGTGAGTAGGCCCGGTTTTGCATACTGAGTATTTTCACCCCAATTTGTGACAGCCCTGATCTATTACATTTAGTGCCGACGTTTCCGCAATGGAGCAGGTGGAGGGTCCACGAAAATTGATTACTCATTTTTTAGCACATCACTATACCGCTTCATTGCTATCGTTTTTGTGTTATCTGATGACATAGAAACATCACGCCAAATTTGTCAGAAAGGGCAGGCAGAGGCGTCTCTACCTTATAGTACCTAATTTTGATAATTATGTTTATTAGTTGCTTGCATGCTGCTGGGCCGTGGATAAATTGCACAAACAATTGAAGGAACACGGGTGGGTTTTAATCTGTAGAAGTCTGAGACGCCTTCCTGCTTCACCCAGAGTGGGAGAAGTCTTTAGATGATTTCCAAGATCAAAATTTATTTTTTTGCTGATTTGTCGCTCGCTGCTTTTTGATTACTCGCAGAACGGATGGCTGTTGAGGCAGAAAGGTTCTGGTGTTGCGATCGCGAACCGGAAGACGTTGCTTTGTAAGGCCTCCCACCAGGTGGACCAATGACCTGGTGAAGGTTGCGGGGATCCGCTGGTTGCGAGACGCACGGGACCGGTCAAAGTGTTGACGCTTGGAGGACGCCTATGTCCAGCAGTGGACGTCTTTCGGCTGATATGATGGTGATGATAATGAAGATCAAAAAACAAAAAACAGAAAAAAGGCAGCCCAACCCAATACAACTTTTCCCGACCCAGGAATTTACCAGGACCACAAAAAAATACGAGAAGGCATACTAAGAATAACAAATATGAGAAGGCCTTCTTCTCACATATCACGTAGGTGGGTTTAAGGGAATACAAAACATCTCCTGACGGACGGCTACAACAAAACACTGTTATTATGGTCCATGTTCCCATCATGAAGTTAATGAGTATTTATCTTCTGTAAGTTAATAAATTGTAAGTAAAATGTTCTTGTTGCCGGACTACAAAAAATATATTTAACGACGAATGAAAACTTTTTCGTTTGTGAGTGAGTGTTTGTATGTTTGATCATTTTTCACGCTCAAACGGCGGGATGGATCTGGATGAAATTTGGCACAAAGATAGATTTTAGTCTCGAATAGCACCCAAGATTTTTTTCCGGAAATATGTTACCTTAGGTTACTTTTCGACATTTTCGCGGGCGAAGCCGCTGGCAGAAACTAATAATATAATTATTTTCTCAAAAAACAGTGAAGGAAAACATTGTGAGGAAACTGGCATGTCCAAGAACCAAAAATTCGAAGACATGTGACATCCATCATCCCGCACTGCGCCCGCGTGGTGGATTAAGGCCCATTCTCTCTCACAGAGAGCTGACCTGTGTCCCAGCAATAGGAACATTAAGCTGGTGATGAAAAACTTTTTTACAAAAAAATAAACCAACTTCAAAAACACTAAAAAGTGCAAAATAACTTTTGTTTCGGAAATCAGGGTCTTTGGTACCTACCTCTTGTTTTTATGATTTATCGACACCGACTTCCAAAATGAAATTTATTTTGCACATTTTAGTATTTCACTTTTAAAGTCGGTTGATTTTCTGAAATGGTACCCATTTACTAATAATAAATACTGTTAACTATTAATAACCAGTAATACTGTGTTTACATTTGCTTCTTGAAACCCCAGGAATACCTGCCGCCTGACCGTGAACTGCAGTGGCCTGTATGGAAATCACTCAATCGATTGCGTACCCAGGTAGGCCGCTGCAAAGACAATTTGGCGAAATGGGGTCTTATAGACTCGTCGTACACACAATGTGAGGGCGGTGCCCTTGTGCAGAATATGACACACATGCTGGAGTGCCCCAAGTGCCCACACACTTGCGCTTTGAAGGACCTAATGAACACCACTGTCGCTGCTGTTGGTGTGGCTGCCTAGTGGCCCCAAAATATCTAAAGAGTTTTCCATCGACTCGAAAATAAGAAGACTGGGTTGTGAAGGTCAAATAGGAAGTCTCTCCATTTAAAATACTGATTTGCACCGACCAGCTGCATCCGGTTGACAGGAAATCTACCACATAATAGTTGGGCAATGCTAAACAGAGTGATTGACCAATTCATTTAAAAAAAAAATAGAATTAGGTACATTTAAACATATAAGTTTATATATTTTGGAAATCACCTCTTAAAACCATTATTTTGATACCCCCACGATGGGTTTGGAAGAACAAAAATATTTGACTTCCACAATCAGCCGTCATTTTTCTATTTTCCAATTTTAATGAAGCTCACTCACAAGTCATAGACGAATCGATTGACTTAAAAATCGTCAAAATTGGCCAACGCATTTGTTCTCTAGAACACGACATAGGAACAATAATACATACATATACTGTATGTATGTATGATTGTCCTATGTGGCATACCTCTGTGGCATATGATAAACACATTACCTCCTTCAGCAGTCGGGTAACAAGAAATTAAATTGCCAAACACAACTTAAGTCATAAAACATAATAATTTAAGCCAAAGATAATTAGATAAATGCCAGGAACATTCTAAAATGTTACTTAACAAACAGCCCCGATCAGCTGTTCAAAGTGAGTCAATAGTTCCTGAGTGTGATGTGCACAAACAAACTGAATGTCTCCGTATCTGATTAGGGTGGTTGCGAGCGAGCGATTGAATTGCTAATACGGAAATGTCGTTAGTTTAGCTCGGTTTCTTAGTATTTATAAGTGGAAATACTTCTATGATTTCTACTTGTATGAGGAGGAGATGTAAATACGCGCCTTGTATAATTGTGTATGTTTATCTTTCCATAAATATTAATTTTTATGTAAACAAATTAATAAATAGGTCAAATTCAATTTTTCTATTCATTAGGTCTGTATATTATTAGCACCTGGGCGACCGAGCTCTGCTCGGCAGAAAATAGAGAAAACGACGTTTTCTAAAAATGAAACGGACATAAAACTAGATCGATTTATCGCCCCCGAAACACCCTGCAAATAAAAAAAAAAAACTATCAACCAATTCAATCAATCAATTTTTTTTCATGCAAATCTTTGGAGCCGTTTCCGTGATTCAGATTATATATATGGATAAATATATACAAGAATTGCTCGTTTAAAGGTATTTGATTTGTAAAAGGTAATCTCTAGAACTTACTGATCAGATTACAAAAATCCTTTCTCAAATAGAAAGCTACAGTAACGATGAATGTCATCGCCTCATCGGCTATTTTATCCCATATATATTCATAAAGTGAAGCCGATATAATACGTCGAAATATCGTGAAACGTCACGTTGCTAGTACACATTATACTGCCTTAGTAATAGGGTTGTTTACTGAAAATTTCTTTTTTGTGCGTCAGGTAGATTAATAAAAAATATTGGTCACGTATTTTTTTTTGGCACGTTTACATAAAGTGATGACGATATAATACGTTGAAATATCGTGAAACGTCACGCCGCTAGTACACTTTTACTGCCTTAGTGACGTCACAAGCCCCACTCCTGAACTTTGATGCGCTTTAACTTTGTAAATTGTTATTGATTTGGTAAAGCAAAAAATACGTGTCCAATATTATTTGTTAATCTCACTGATGGACTAAATAGAATTATCATTTTTCTACCCAGGAAGCATCCCTTTTGCAATCAATCAGACTATTTAGTCGCAAGTTTGTAACCAGACTGTCTACAGCTATCTATTTATGACTCCCAAGGTAGTCGTGTGTAGAATGTGTAACTACCCTGAAAGCGTAGTATTTAGCGTTAAATGCTAACTTTTATGCTTTTTGTTCAGACATATGGGACTATAAACTTTAAGACAGTAACATGTAGACTATATTAGCAACTAAAACAGTGTCAATTGAAGAAGTTTACGATTTCTATATGATGAGACGGTGTATAGAGGTTTTGGAGGTCATTGTCCTTTCACATGATTTCAAATTCCATTCCCGCCCATAAAAGATTTGGACCGTGATAAAATAATGTTATGTTTTGAAAAGCGTAGCTTTCCCATTTGTTCATACTTTTCTTATCAGAAGATAACCCAGCCTATTTGTACATCTTGAAGTCGGCTTTCTTTCTATCCGGATGTAGCTAAAATTAATATTTATCTTGGAGGGACTAACCTCGATAACCCAGTAACTGTATAAAACGTTACCCGCCAGCAACACTCAGAATATCGATCCTCTAATTAGCTGTATCTTTGGAGGTAATGAAACGAGCATCAATTATTTTTTTTGTGAATTGTTGTTTGTCAACTCAATCGGAGTAAACGCATCAAAAAAGCATTTTACAAAAAAAAACTAGATAAAGAAAACATTTATTTGTTATAGACAACACAATAGCAATAATAACAAAATTAAAGAGAAGAATATTAAAAAAGTACAATCAAAAATTGCGCTGAGCGTGCACATACCGAAAGGGCAAACCAACACAGAATTTGCTGGGCGTCAGACATCCAAGGCTAAAACATACATATTCAAGAATAACCTAAGCTAGTATGGACTTCGATCAAGATAATATTGTCTCCATATTAAGTTTGTCATCCAAGCCTTTCCATTCTTTCAAACTTTTCTAAATGAGACGGCTACTGATTTTTATGAAGACTAACATAAAGTTTAAAACAAATAACATGATAAATAAACGAAAACTATCTGACATTTCGACAATCACCATCGCTGACAGAATTAACTTTGTCTAGAACTTCTGTTTTATCCACTATTCTTCGAACGCACCTACCTTTCCAAAGTAATCTTTCTAATACCTAAAAAATCTTCGTCTTTCCATCATAAATTTGATTCGCATCGACAGGATTCCGTGCGTAGTGTCCATTGCTCATTATCTTAACTAGCTTCTGGTCTCGGTTTCACACGACTACTACGTTTTTATTATCACAAGGTAGCGAACAGATCCTGTCTTTCTAGTCATCTTCCAGTCTAATCGGAGTCAGCTGATTAACAGTATTTTATATGGAATGATTGCCTATAATATGACTTTCACAATCCAGTAACTTGGGATCACCTCCTGGCAAGACTGATGGTCAGTTTTTTGGGATTATGGCAACCCGTAACGACCGCCAGAATTGCCAAGGGAACGTTCTACAGAAATAAAGTATCCTATATGCTAAGTCAAGTTTAATTCAAATCCATTCTGCAATTGAAGCGTTATTATTGATTTACACACATACAGACTTTCAAATTAGTGGGATACTATTACCTCCCATACTATTGACCCACACTTGTATATTCCTTTGGTACAATGGATACAAAATTAAATCATCGTGTATTATTAGATTCGTTTTTTTTTTGTTGTCTGGGGGAATCCTTCAAGCCTAGACTTTTGGGGAAAAGACCAGGTAGTGTGGGATTTTTAACTTACTAAAACCACCCCGGTGAGCACTTGGAAGGGGCCTCATCTCCCTCCGATGTACGCTATCATCGCGACCCACATAGTGAATGTGCTGGTCACGGAGGTAAGCCCCGACGATGCACCGATTACTCAAAGACGCCTAGACCGATTTCAAAAAATCTTCTTTTGTTTTGAAGGGTATACTTCCTAGTTGGTCCCATAGTCATCAAGTCAGGATCTAATGATTGGATCCTAGAGCAATCGAGGGTACTCCTCAAATATTACAGGCATACATATAGTGATTTTGGTATTTTTATCAACAATGCAATCACTTGCACTCAGAAAGTATAATTTGGTGAAGTGGAACTGATCAAGAAGACCACAGATGGCCACTGGAACTCCTAAATGCTAAGTATGTCACGGGTATAAAATATCTCGAATAGTTAACCGACTATGATGAAGCAAATACTTATAAATGAATGATACTGATGAAAATGGTACCATTGAACTGTTCTGATGATGAAGCTGGAAGGTAGGCACTGGAACTCTGAAATAAAACAATGTATCCTAGTCGTGCTTGGGCTTATTGGAATCGTCATGAGATGTACTTTGGCCAAAAATAATTTGGAGATACGTACCAAAACTAAAAAGAGAAAAACTAAAAAAAAGAAAGCAAAAAATAACTTTCTTTTCCGAAGTCGGTGTCGAAAAACTGAAAAAAAAGGGGACAAAAGACATCGACTTCGGAAAAGAAAGTTATTTTTTGCTTTGTAGTTTTTTGTTCTGGAAGTCGGTTTGATTTTTTTTTGTCTTTTGATTCTCCGCACCAAATTGCAAATAAAGGCAGTTGTAGTAAAGAGTTAGTTTTGGTAACAGGTTTATGCTTTTTATGCTATCCTTATATTACGGGGTCGAACTCAAAATTGGTTGAACGGACTGTAAAAGGGTTGTAGAAATTTGTAATGTTATTTCAAATAGAGTTATAAATAAGAAAATAATAGTTTAAACGTTTGAAAAGTGTGCACGTTGTTGTTCAATGAAATAAACATCTCCGCATGATATCTATTTTACTCTAGATTTTAATCACAGCAAAGGAGACACTGTTAAATCTTTTTTATGGTTTGTTTATTTTTCTCCCAGCGAATAGAGTATACATAAGGTACAATAATAAGTAGGTATGTCTTACATAACCAGATGCATTTTCTTAGCCTTTAGAATTCTAAGTTTTCTTGTATTAGTTGGTCTTGGCATTATGATTTATTTAGACAATGCACAATATAAATAAAAAGTATTTACAAATTCCCATAAAAAAGTAGTCCACAAATAAATAAAAATAAAACGTCCACGCACACGATTACGTAGGGTCATAGAAATCTAAAATACAGTATATCTATGCGTAGGGTCCTCTGCGGCGAGCGAGCTAGTCTGTGAACGCACACAGAAACTAAGTAAATATTTGCACTAACACGTGCGAATGCGCTTAGTCGAACGACAGCGCGGCGGAACAGCGAGCGACACAGCCTTCCCGTGCCAATTAGACGTGAGGCATAAATATTGGGTTAGGTATGTAGATTAGGTATTTCTCGATGGGAGTACGTACCTAATCCAAAGCGTCGAGGATAAGGTATGGCACAAAATATTCATACACAGGCTACACAGAAGATATTCCGTACCTTAAAATGTGGGAGTTAAGTTTCAAGTTTAATTAGCACTGAAGCCAGCGCCATATAATTATGTAGAATACCACTGGACTAGTAAGGGCTCTAGCGATGTTTGTCGTAACGAATATACGTCGTCGCTAGGTGGTGTTATTTTAAGATGATACTCTCGAAGAAAAATAAAAAACTCAAGTCTTTTATTGAAAATAAATGTGTAAAAATCAGAAACCCATGTAATAATATGGGTGAAATGTATGTTAATATAATAATGCTTTGGTTTCTATACATAAAACACCAGTTTTAATTTTAAGTAATTTTTCGATAAAAAAGACAAAAAAAATGTCGTTGGATCACGTTCAACCCCGACGAATTTATTTTTGTTATACTAGCTTCTGCCAGCGGCTTCGCCCGCGTGTCTGATACATATAAACCTTCCTCTTAAATCACTCTATATATTTAAAAAACCGCATCAAAATCCGTTACGTAGTTTTAAAGATCTAAGTATACATAGGGACAATGATAAGAAAAAGGGATCTAAGTATACTGTAAATATTTTTTGTGTAGCCTATTTTGTTATTATTTATTTTATTTTTTAATATTGTATGTTCCAGTTCCGTGAACGTGTCCGTGGCATCAACAGTGGACCTTATCAGAATACCAGCGCAGCGTTATTTTACACGCTTTTGGTCACGCACGGGGTTTTTATTTTTTATTACTGTAATTTTTTTTAAGGTTCCGTACCCAAAGGGAAAAACCGGGCCCTATTACTAAGACTCCTCGGTCCGCCTGGCTGTCTGTCTGTCACCAGGCCGTATATCATGAACCGTGATAGATAGACTGTTGAAATTTTGACTAAAACAGAATAAAATAAATATTTAAGGGGGGCTCCCATACAACAAACGTGATTTTTTTTGCCGTTTTTTTGCGATAATGGTACGGAACACTTCGTATGCGAGTTCGACTCGCACTTGTTGTATTTCGCAATATTGTGTTTTTGCTTATCTCGTGTCTCCTATGCGGGTCACAACTAAATATTATTTATTTCCTTCTTACATACTTTCATATGCATTTAGTAAAAAGCTGTTATTGCGACATTACAAAGAGAAGATATTCTTCAGAAAGGCCAGGTGCGCATTACTCTTAACCGGCGTGCATGTATGACTAGATGTATGAACTCGAGTGAAGCAGGTAGCGTTCAGTTTCTGCCTACCCCAATGAAAAAAGGCGTGACTTTAAGCATGTCTGTAAAAGTCTCAGTTCTCTCCAAATATACCAAAAAAATCAGGACCATTACGACAGCAATGTTGTCCGACATAATCCGCTCAATTTGCCGTAGTTAATGCGTCACTCAATTCGTCCGTTGCTGACCAATCTAGCAATAGTACCTACCACAGAACATGGAGATGGCTCGGCAGCTCTTACTATACACGGCATTGCCAACAGTTTCCTCACAACCCGTCACCGTTTACTTACAGAAATTGACAGCCCATAGCTATTCTGACAATAATATAGTCCGATTTTTAAATTAAGTATACTAGTTGAGTTAATGTCAAACTTTATTCCAGCTTGAAAACCGGCCGGACTTCGGCACAAGAATTGGTTTTGACATGTGCACTCAATTCAGAAGCGGGGATCTCGTAGCTCAATAATTACAGCCACATTGGCTGGCCGGAGACGGTTCCTAGGTGTCCGATCATTAACCGAGACTCCTCCGGACTTCGACAAATCACGTTAAGTTGTTGGACCCGACTATCATTTGTAGACGTTTTACAATCGTGACAAGTAGTTAGAAGTCATAAAATGAGACAGAGGTGAAAGAGACAGAGTCGACGATGGAGTGAACTTACCCAGAAGAAGCCTGTTCACTCTAACTTTGAAGAGATTCGGGTTGAATGCGTTTGGAAACACAGATGCAGGTAGTGAGTGTCCACTCATTCGCTGTGCACATTCGGAACGATGTTTGGAAGCGCTTGATGTGATTTGGTGGAATGGCAACCAGGCAAGAATGGTAACTTGCAGTGCGTCTAAATGTCCGATGGTAGAAGGGGGCCGATGGGATGAGGTCGTGGAGTTCTTGAGCACACTCACCGAAGTACTGTCTGCAGAAAACCGACAAGCAGGCAAACTTGCGGCGATGAGCCAAGCTGTTAAGCTTGCCATCCACCAGTTCAACGTCGCTAATGAGCCTTTTAGCTCTGCGTTCTACGTTGATATTTGGCTGAGCCATCCCAATAGTGGCTGCAATACTAGGTATCTTATTGTCGAGTTACTGGGTTATGGAATTCAGATAAGAAGATTGCTCCATGTAAAATAAGTCTTGAAGCTGACCCCAATATAATTCGGCAAAGTCTAGGTAGATTGCTTGACTCAATTCAGAAATCTGCCATAAGGCTATGACAGGCGAAACTTGTGCTTAACGTAGCACATTGCGTGGGCACGAATATTATTAGCACGGGCATCCAAAGCGAAGAAAAATTTTGGTTCAAATAAATTGCACTACATGGCGTGATAAGCATCGATTTGTTATTGAGTTTTGTGAAATATTTAGATTTTCTAGAGATGATCATAAAATATGTATCTTCTTGTTTAATTAAGCGCTCTTCTAAGCGCAAAATTAAAGTATATTGGGCTCTTAATTCAAATTTCAAAGATTATTCGAATGGATCATTTAAAATTGATTCCAATCGATGGCGCGTTTTTAAATTTCTGAGGCATCCACTCGGTTTTTTTATTTGTTTTATAACACATTTTAGTACAATGAAGCTGTAAAAACGAGCAAAAAATACTATAAAACAAATCGTCGCAGTATTTAAAAAAAAGTATTTACGAATCGAGTAAACTCTTTTATTTGCAAGTCGCTGCTAACACCATTTATATCCGTGGTACGGAACTGAACGCGATCAAAGTTCTTAGAAAAATATTAGTTAAGTCGGCACGGCACGGTTTCTTTTGGATGGGATGAGGCATCTGTATGCTAGTATTATATTATCTGTGGTATTAGTAACGGATTCTCTTTAAGTTGCTGGTTGGGTCCTGCGTTTCCGTACTCTGTATAAGTACCTATCGGTAAATACCATTCGCTTACTTGTTACAGTAAATTAAGTTATTGGTAACTGTACCTAAGTAGGAACTATTTTCTGGGAACTTTACGCGTGTACTTCTAGAAATGGTTGTGTCTTCGACTTAGTGTTTCAGATTTGAAGTATGTGGTAAGTAGCTGGTTATAGTTTGGGTTTACCTTGGGAGTGTATTGGTGCCGAATAAAAGATAACTGGAATATCATAGGTAGGTAAAAGGAGGATTATAGGAAGACCACTTAACTGACACTGTTCCTAAGGTAGCAAAAGAGATGTTGACACCCATCAGCGAGCTATCGACAGCACAGCATCTGTAGCCAAGTTGACAATCTACAATCGATAACGCCTGTAGAAAACAAATCAATGTATGAGAATGACACACCTGAACGTTAAGTCACGTGGTCAGACCATACAAATAGAAGGCGTTAACGATTGTCGAAAGAGATTCGATATGAAACGTTTGTAACTTGGCTAGGGTTGCAGGTCACTACAACAGCGGCGACATTAAGTCCTCCCATGTACTTTTATGTTGTATGAAGTTTTAATGAATAAATAAATACGCCTCATTCCGTACCGCGCAGCTACTTCAAAATATTCTCAGTTAAGCGGTCGACCTGTAGTCGACAAACATACCTACACCTAAATATTAGAGTAACAAAGTTAGCATGGGACTTAACTACGACTTAAAATTGATTTTTGTTTCAGAATTCGGCCTACACACTCCGTCTTTTGACTATATATACTAAATTGAGAGAGGTATTCTTATTCTTAATTTAACGATGCTAAAGATTAACTGAAGTTAATTTGTTAGTTTGGCCCAGTATTCAGCTATGGCCGGTCACCTGAGTCACTGAGTCATAAGGTCTTCACTTGTACAGATGACTGTGCGTAGTATAAAGCTACGTAACTCAAAATCATCATCATTCATCATTTCAGCCGAAAGACGTCCACTGCTGGACATAGGCTTCCCTCAGGTGTCACCACATTGACCGATCCCGTGCGTCTCGCATCCAGCGCCTTCCCGCGATCCTAACCAGGTCATCAGTCCACCTAGTGGGAGGCCTTCCAACGTATCGTCTTCCTGTTCGCGGTCGCCATTCCAGAACTTTTCGGCCCCATCGGCCATCCGTTCTGCGAGCAATGTGCCCTGCCTACTGCCACATAAGTTTGGCTATTCTTCGGGCTATGTCGGTAACTTTGGTTCTCCTGCGAATATCATCATTTCTGACGTGATCACGCAAGGAAATACCGAGCATAGCCCTCTCCATTGCCATTTGGGTGACTTTGAGCTTTCTGATAAGGCCCATTGTGAGCGACCACGTCACGGTCCCATAGGTGATCACTGGCAACACACACTGGTCATAGACTTTTGTCTTGAGACACTGCGGTAAATTGGACGAGAAGATACCACGCAACTTCCCAAACGCCGCCCAGCCGAGTCGGATTCGACGGTTGACCTCTTTCTCGAAATTGGACCTACACAACTGGACCGTTTGTCCCAGGTAGACATAATCGTCTACAACTTCGAGTGTAGAGTCTCCGACCTTGATAGGAGTGGGTGTTACATGGGCATTCACCATGACCTTGGTTTTGTCCATTTTCATTTTAAGCCCCACTCTTTCGGAAGCTCTACTGAGGTCATCGAGCATTTTTCTGAGGCTCTCCATGGTCTCAGCCATGACCACTATGTCGTCCGCAAACCGAAGTTGAGTGATGTACTCGCCATTAACGTTGATGCCCAATCCCCTCCAGTCCAGAACCTTGAAGACATCCTCCAGCGCAGCAGTGAACAGTTTCGGAGAAATGACGTCTCCCTGTCTCACGCCGCGCTGGAGTGAAATTGGTTTCGAGGTCTGATCCTGAAGACGGACTGACATGGTGGCGTTTTTGTACAAACACTTCAACACCTCAATGTACCGGTAGTCGATCTGGCACCGTTGGAGAGACTGCAGTACAGCCCAAGTCACGATCGAATCGAAGGCTTTCTCGTAGTCCACAAACGCTAAACAGAGAGTCAGGTTATACTCTTCGGTCTTCTGTATAACCTGCCGCAGCGTATGTATGTGGTCTACGGTACTAAAGCCTTTTCGGAATCCGGCTTGTTCAGGGGGCTGGAAATCGTCAAACATGCGCGCAAGACGATTCGTGATGACTCTTGAAAACAACTTGTAGACATGGCTAAGAAGTGAAATGGGCCTGTAGTTCTTCAGCTGGGCATTGTCGCCCTTCTTGAAGAAGAGTACCACCACACCCCCGCACCATGCCTGTGGCGTTTTGCCCTCGAGTATGACGGAATCAAACAGCTTCTGAAGGGCCCTAAGGACCGGCTTTCCACCCGCCTTCAGGTGTTCTGCCGTAATGCCGTCATCACCTTGTTGTGTTTGAGCTGTTTCAGAGCCATCCTAATCTCGTTCAGGCTGATGTCCGGGATATCTTCGGTATAGTGTCGGGTCAATCTAGCTCAAACACACTCAAAATGAATGACACGAATATGACCTTATTAAGACGACGACTAACACCAACGATCTTGAGGGAACAAAACGCGCACTCGTTTCACACCCGCGCGACCCAAAATTTTATAATTTTTGTACTTTCCTATTATTCTACGACTTTAAAAAAAAAGCGTCAGATCAAAATGTAGATAATTAAATTGACTTGGAGATGGTGTCGATTTCATTAAAATACGCCGAGCGATTTTGGTGCGATTGTCGTGTTTTTGTCCGTTTTTGACATAACTTTACAAAAATAATTACACTATGTTATACGAATAAAACTCAAAATTGTCATGGATCAAATAATTAAGAAAATGGTCTCTAATACAACATATATTTTTTCCAAAAAATTACGAACAACCGTTTAGACATGATTCTCATTTTAAAATCAGCTACTTAATGGAATCAGCGCCTTAAACCATAATCATACAAAACATTTGGTAATTTCAAGCAAATAACACAATGAGTTACCAAAAATTACCAAGGAATTCTCCATATCCTTCCCCTAGGACCCATAAATCGCTCTCGAACAAAACTAAGTAGGTAGTTAGGAATAATCCTAAACCATTCCTAAGCCAAAATTATGCTCTCGTAAACCCAGCTCATTAATAATTCAGTACATTACAGCCATTTAATTGGTCATAAACATTTTTACTTCACAACATTAGCCCTTAACGGCGTTCCGTAAGTTCAAACCTTAAATGGTTACGATGTTGTTAAAGTAAATTGGTTATTTTGCCTTTGTATTTTTTTTATTTTTTAAGGATAGGAATTTCACTCTCGGTTTTTTTGTAGGTATGTTTAGCAATGGGTTATGTAACTCAACGCTTCCTTGAAGCTTGTTTTACAGCTGTTGCATACCTATTATCGAAGATTGATGATCCAACTCGTTGGTTCTTTTAAATATTGTCATTCTTTTGTTTGTGGCATTGGGCTATTATGTTTTTCGGTAAAACGGAAAGTCAGTAAAATCTGAATAGATCTGAAATATGAAAACTGACTGACTTTGTGTCTAGTATCGATACCATAACATCTATACTAATTGTATCATCATCATTTCAGCCGAAAGACGTTCTCTGCTGGACATAGGCAGCCCCCAAACGTTGCCACACTGATCGGACCTGTGCGTTTCACAGCCTTGACCAGGTCGTTGCTCCACCTAGAGGGAGCCCATCCACTGCGTCTTCCGGTACACGGTCGCCACTCCAGAACTTTTCAGCCCCAGCGGCCATCCGTTCTACAAGCAACGTACCCTGCCCACTGCGACTTAAGTTCGGCAATTCTTTGGGCTATGTCGCTAACCTTGGTCCTCTTAATTTCTGATTCGATCACGCAAGGAAACTCCAAGTATAGCTCTGTCCATTGTCCTTTGGGTGACTGTTGAGGCCCATTGTGAGCGACCACGTCTATGTTCTATGTTATGGGGTTTGGTTTCCGCACTTAGTCCTTCAAGTGGACCATTGTGCGTGGGCCATGGCGGCCGTTGGGTGGATTATTCCAACCAGCCCACATCCCTCCAGAAGCTAATTAGGGCTCCTGTTTTACTCAGAACGTCTGTGAATGATCTGGGCGACCCGAGGGTTTGTGTTCTTATCTGTGTTCCTATGTGCATTCAAATAGAACGTGCGCAACGGTTTCCTCAGTCTCCATGCATGCCCTGCATAGAGGACTGTTCGTTATGCCTATGGTGTGGAAGTGTTTGTTAAGTGAACAGTGTCTCGTGATGGTCCCCGTCATCAGGCGCAGGCCATTCCTGTCGAGGCGTAGCAAACGTCTGGTAAGCCTACTGTCCAACGATGGCAAAGCCTTTTGGACTGCCTACACCCTGGTGCCGAGGTCCACCAGGTTTCCGCTTGTGCCTGGGTGAATTCCTGTAGCCACCTGCGTATTTGGTTGAAGGAGATGGGTACAACAGGTTCGGTTCCATAGACCGTCGTGCTGGATCCGCGTCTCGCAAGCTCGTCAGCCGCGTCGTTACCCAACGATCCGCTGTGACCCTTTATCCATTGCAGTGTCACCGTGTTACGACTAGATACGGTTATTTGTTCTAGTGCGTTGTGGCATTCTAGTATTAATTTTGATGTAATATATTTTTCCGTAAGGATTGGAGGACTGAGGCGCTGTCGGAGAGTATACGCATGTGAGTGTCCGTAACCCTCCTGGCTTCTAGGGCGTGGACCGCCAGTATGATGCTCACACACTCCGCCTGATAGACGGTGTTGAACCCTCCTAGCGGTCTGGATATGTTTATATTTAGGTCGTGTGGGCAGACCCCGACTCCGGTACCGGAGTCCGTCTTCGATCCGTCAGTGTATACTCTCATCTTTTTCGAACCCGAGTAGTCACATCGTTCTTCTGTAAGTATTATGTTGTAGTGTCTATGAAAGTGGTTTGTTTTTGGGGCTATGTCGCATGGTGACGCTAACACGACACGCCTATATCGCCTTTCGATAGAGACTGGAAAAGTGCCGAAGGCTTGGAAGCAAGCCAACGTTCAGCCCGTGCCCAAAAAGGGCAGTCGAGCTGACCCGGTCAACTACAGACCCATATCTATAACGTCCATCCTCTGTAAGAGTATGTAACGTGTACTCAACGGTAAACTCCTGGCATACCTAGAAGCGAATGACATCCTCAGTGACCGCCAATACGGCTTCCGCCGAAATCGGTCCACTGGGGATCTTCTAGCGTATGCCTTTCACATCTGGAGTGAGGCCATCGAGAGCCACGGGGAAGCGCTAGCCGTCTCCCTCGACATCTCGAAAGCTTTCGACAGGGTCTGGCACGAAAGCCTCATTGGTAAGCTTTCTTCGGTCTGCCTAGTCGTCTGTATGACTGGATTGCGGACTTCCGGAGGGATCGATCCATCCGAGTGGTTATCGATGGCTGCTCGTCCGATCAGTTAGATATCAACGCCGGAGTCCCTCAGGGGTCAGTGCTATCGGCAACATTATTCTTGCTGCACATTAATGATCTGCTAAAACCCGGAACCTTTGGGTACGCAGACGTCAGCACTGTTGCTGAGAGATACGTGTCCGGCGCACGGGCTACTGGGCCTCAAATTTGGTCTCTCCGGGAAGCCATGGTTGAACGCTTGAACCTGTCCTTGAAGGCGGTCTCCGAATGGGGTGATGCCAATCTGGTCAGTTTCAATGCTGCTTTTTTCCGCTAAAAAGAGCCAATTACATCCGGCTCCTTCTTTCCGTGGTGTAACCGTGCCGTTAACGGACCACCTCGAACTTCTTGGTGTTACGTTGACAGCTACCCTCAACTTCGGTCCATACATTGAGGCAAAAGTTTAGTTGGCTGCAAAGAAGTTGGGGATTCGTGCTGAACAGCTGGTCAACTTGTATAAAGCACAAGTTCGGTCATGAATGGAGTACTGCACTCACCTCTGGGATGGATCTGCCAAATACCAGCTTAATGCACTTGAGTCGATTGACAGACGGGCCAAAAGGCTTATTGGCAACGATGCACTGATCGCATCAAAGCTCCAGAGCCTCGAACATCGACGCCGAGTCGCCAGTCTGTCGGTTTTTTATCAGTTACATTTCGGGGAGTGTGCGACGGAACTGCACAATTTGATTCCGCCTTGCCCTTTCCATCATCGGACTACAAGGCGTACGGCCATGCGCGATCGGTACATGGTAGACATCCCTCCCATACGCACAAAGTGTTTTGCTAATACTTTCATTGTGCGCAAAGCTAAGGAATGGAATTCCCTTCCGGAGTCTTTGTTCCCTGATAGCTACAACCTAGGGGTCTTTAAGTCAAGAGTGAATAGGTTTCTTCTAGGCAAGCGTACTTCACAGTAGACCACATCATCGCTTAACAACAGGCGAGGTTGTGGTCAAACGCTAGCCTATAGTTTATATATAAAAAATAGAAAACATGGGTTTTCGCTTGATCGCGTCCTCCTTTATGCGAGTGTGCTTAACTCTGGAGTCTTTATTTAGGGTACCTGATAGATGGAGTCTAAAAGCGGCCAGGGCTGCCTCCTCCCGTACGATAAGATGCAGAGGTGGCAGTCCCAACATTGCCTGTAGGGTGGCCGTGGGTGTAGTTCTCATACTGCTAGTTATTGCAATGCAAGCCAACCGCTGCAGTTATTCGAGATATTTTTGGGCTGTGCTGAGGTCTGTCCTGGGCTACCAGACCAACGAGCCGTATGTAATGATTGGTTGGATGACTGTGGTGTATATCCAGTGGGTGACCATGGGGCTGATTCCCCAATTCCTGCCAAGCAGTTTCTTGCACTGCCACAGGGATATACTGGCTTTTGTCGTGAATTCGTGATATAGTTCATGTGTTTCGCCCAATTCAATTGTTTGTCCAAGTAAATTCCCAGGTACTTGGTTTCAGATGGTAAAGACTTAGGGTTGTTCCAAAGAATCTTGGTAATTGCATTGTCATTGGTTTCCTCTTTTTCGTGAAGAGAATAAGTTCCGTTTTTGTTTAGTTAAATACAACCTATTCAGGGCTCGGGAAATAACGTAACCGCAAATATGATAAAACAGAAAGACTCAATTTTTGTTGCACCCTGTATACCTACAGACATAATAAATATTGTGAAAGGTCTAAAATCTACAAATAGTACAGGTTATGATAGTATTTCTACTAAGGTGGTAAAGTATGTTTCTGAAACAATTTGTTCACATATAAGCCACCTTATAAATCTATCTATATATACAGGTGTTTATCCAGATGCCCTAAAGGTATCTGTAGTAAAACCATTATTTAAGAAGAACAGTAGAGAGCACATGGCCAACTACAGACCAATTGCCTTAATCCCAATATTTTCTAAATTTTTGAAAAATATATTTCTAAAGAATTTTATTCATATTTTGAAAACAAACATTTATTTGGTAACGAGCAAAAGGGGTTTAGGCAAAATAGGTCCACAAATATGGCAATCTACGAGTTTATACATACCGTCATGAATAATATGGACAAGAGAATCCCGGTATGCGCTATTTATTGCGATATGACGCAAGCTTTTGACTACGTTGATCATACCGTACTATTACAGAAACTGGAAGCCTATGGCATAAGGGGAATAATACTGCATCTTATCGAATCATACCTGACTAACAGAAAACAATACACAAAAATAACTAGTATTAATATTAAGACGAAGAGAGAAGAAATTTACAGGTCATACGAACGCACACCTATGTATGGTGTCCCACAAGGTAGCGTAATGAGCGCGTTGTTTTTTATTATCTACATTAATGACCTGCCTAGTGCAATTGACCACCCCATGACACTCTTTGCCGACGACAGTACAATGACGATAGCATGCAATAATAATGACATATATGAAAGTGACATAAATAAATCCTTGACATCAATAATATCATGGTTAGACAAAAACAACCTTAAAATAAATTTAGATAAAACAACCATTATGCATTTTAGGCAACGAGTCCAGGCGGTAAATGACATAAAAGCTATGTACAATGACACATTACTTAATAAAGTTGACAACATAAAATTTTTGGGCATTATGATAGACGCAAAGTTGGACTGGAAAGTACACATCGAATACTTGAGTAAAAGGCTGAGCTCTTCTGCGTATGCCTTATATAAACTTGCCCCAGAACTTAACACAGAATCATTGGTAACTGCATATCATGGGCTAGTTGCATCATTGCTACGCTATGGTATCATATTTTGGGGAAACTCGACTGACAAAGAAATAGCGTTTAAGGCTCAAAAAAGATGTATTCGAGCTATGTTCAATTTGAGTACCACAGACAGCTGTAAGCCATATTTTATAAAACACAAATTATTAACCCTACCGTCACTTTACATTTTCGAATTGGTAACATTTGTAAAACTAAATCCGGAACTATTCCCACGACTAGCTGACACCCTCCCCCGTAATAGACGTGACAATACCCAACTTTGCTTGCACACGTCAAAAACAGCCTTAATGTCAAAGAGTGTCTTTTGTATGGCGCCGAAAATGTACAATAAAATACCGCAATCATTTAAAGAATTGCCAGCAAACTCATTTAAAAAAAGGATGCGGGATTTATTAACAGACAAATCTTATTACCACATATGTGACTTCTTGAATGATAATATAATAATGTGACATTGTTTTCTTTTATTATATCCTTTTTGTTTTTTTTTCTGGTGAGTTATTTTATTATTTAATTGAGATGACATTACAAACTAATTTGCATTGTGTTTTTGTTTAGTTTGTACCTGACAGAATTTTCTTATATTTCATTGATTTTATGACATTTTATGATTTTATTGTACTATGTTGACATCATTTGATTTTATTAATCTTGATTGTTCAAGACATTGTATTGTATTCTTTGACATTATTTTATGATTTGTTTGTACTTTTTTGACATTTTTATTCTTTTGTTTTTTTTAACAATTCTGGGTTTGATGATATTTTATAATTTTACTGTACTATTCCGACCTTATTTTATTTTATTAATCTTGATCTTTCAAGACATTTTATAATTTTATTGTATTTATCTTGGACTTTTTTTATGATTTGATTGTACTTTTTGACATTTTATTATTTTGGGATTTTTTATCAATCCTAAGCTTTATGACATTTTATGATTTTACTCAACTTTTTTGACATACTTTTTTTATTTTTATTAATCTGGATTTTGTAAAACATTTTATGATTTTATTGCATTTTTTTGACATTATTTTATTTTACTAACTACAATTTTTTATGACATTATGATTTTATTATACCTCTATGACATTTTATTTTTAATTATTTTTATTTAACTTGATTTTTATGATACTTTTATGATTGAACTTACTATCAATTTATTATTTTTTGTTTAAAAATTCTATTTAAATGTCCTATAGATCGATTTAATTAATATTAACAGTTTTGTAAAATTTATATTTGTACGCCTGGATAGGCAAAACATGTATGTGCCACAAATAATAAGTTTAACCATCTTGCATGCATAAGTTATGTAAACACATGTTATAGCAAATAAATTATCTTTATCTTTATCTTTGTGGGGTTCACTGAGAGTTGGTGCTCGCTGCACCATTCCTCTACTAGTTTTAGGACTTGATGCATGAGATTGTATAGAGTGTTTTCGTGGCTCCCGTTTATTATTATTGTTATATCATCTGCGTATCCAACAGTGAAATAACCTTTGTCGTTGAGTGTTTTAATGAGGCTGTCTGCTTAGTTACTACTTAGTTCCACAGGAGTGGCGAAAGGACGCCCACCTGTGGGCAGCCCTTCGCGACAACGGCTCTTGTGGTGTTGTTAACCGTGACTTGAACCGCTCGCAGTTTGAGCATGTTGGTGATCCAGCCTCCTAAGGTCGGTTCTATGCTATGTCTGTCGAGGGCCGTGTTTATGCTGTTAAACGTGGTCTTATCGAAAGCGCCCTCGATATCAATGAAGGCAGCCAGTGCTGAGCATTTATCGTCCACTGCGCATTCAATTTTAGAAACCACGTTGTACAACGCGGATTCTGTTGATTTGCCTGTGGAGTACGCATGCTGTTGTTTGTGAAGTGGTTTTACCCGGAGAGGCCCATCACGGATGTGCCTATCGCAGAGTCTTTCGAGGGTTTTCAATAAGAAGGATGTGAGGCTTATGGGTCTATAGGCCTTGGGTTGTGTGTAATCAGTTTTTCAAGGTTTGGGTATGAAGATGACTTTCACCTCTGGCCATGCTAGAGGTATCTATCTAAGTGCTATGCTGGCCCGATAGATCGCCAGCAGCCATGGTGTTAGATAATCTACCCCCCACTTCAGCAGGGCTGGGAAGATGCCATCCAGCCCCGCTGACTTGAAAGGTGTTGATAGCCCATTTTATCCGGTCTACTGTTACTATATTGTGGGCTCTTGACCAATCTTGTTCCGTTGGAGTCCATTCGATATCAGTTTCCCACGTCCTGTCCTCCAGGATTTGACAGTCCGGAAAGTGAGTTTCGAGGAGGACCTTGCTGGTCTCGTGATCAGTTTGTGTGTATGAGTTGTCGGGTTTTTTCAGCGTGCCGAGGGTTCGGTCCTGATCGCTTGATAGTATCTTCCGTACCCTGGCGGCTTCATTATTTGTATCAATGGATTCACAGAATTTCAGCCATGCCGATCTCCTGGCGGTTCTAGTCTGTTTTTTATATACATATTGGGTCTCTTTTTATAACTCCCAGTCTTCCGGGAGTCTTGTGTTTTTTGCTCTGTTAAATTGCTTACGCAGCGCTTCTCTGAGTTTACCAAGTTCAGCGTTCCACCAGGGGTTCCTCTCGTTCCTGCTTTGTTGCGCTCTTGATTTGCAGCATGCGTGGTAAGCTTGGGTTAGATATTCGGATAACTTTGTTACGGTTGTAGCGGCACCAACGCCGCCACATACGAACTAACGACATGACGTCACACAAATCCTGCATCGCGCAAGTAAAGTTTTCGGCGCGATTAGAACACATACAACAGTCCGACAACAACCGTTGGGCAGTTGCCCGGACCAGACACAACACCCGTCTGGTCGGAGGATCCTCCCTTTTCTATGGAGGTTTGTGGGACTTTACACCCTGTTCCACTACCCCCAAACTGGTGACCCCGAACATGAACATCAGCGCAGCCTTCGTGCAGAGCTACTTCGTCGTGACGTCATCATCACTTTCTCAAGCTTTCGAGCAGCGAGTCACACAGCCAGCCAGTACCCACGGCATCTACGGGGGTATCCTGACCACCAGCATGCAGCGGACGCGCATTCCTGGTCATCACCCCCAGCTTCATTCATCACCGCTCCGACCCACTGGAGCCAGCAGCACTTTCCCGACTCACTGGGACATCATCACCGCTCCGAACTACTGGAGCCAGCAACACTATCCCGACTCACTGGGATTTCATCACCCCGACTCACTGGGGCACAACCGCATACAGTTCCGACTCACCGCGAACTCTGCGACTTCCGGTTCCGACTCACGGGAACCAACCTTCCACTGGCCAGGCACACATCACGAGATGTACGGACGACTCAACCTGCTATCGACCTCCGGTCTCCGGAGGGGAGTGATGTAGCGGCACCAACGCCGCCACATACGAACTAACGACATGACGTCACACAAATCCTGCATCGCGCAAGTAAAGTTTTCGGCGCGATTAGAACACATACAACAGTCCGACAACAACCGTTGGGCAGTTGCCCGGACCAGACACAACACCCGTCTGGTCGGAGGATCCTCCCTTTTCTATGGAGGTTTGTGGGACTTTACACCCTGTTCCACTACCCCCAAACGGTGTATTCTAATTGTGCTTGGTCCCTTATGGTTACCTGTGCTAAATGCCCAACTAGAAGCAAGGCCAGAAGGTTTTTATACCCGGGCACATTGGTACGCCTTGGGTTTCGCCTCGGTGCGGGTTTTTTAGTGTTTGTAGTTAGTGTAAAGCGGATTCTTTTGTGGTCTGAGCAAGAAGGCTCGTCCGATACGTGCCAGTTTGTGATAAGGTTTGTCACGTTTTCTGTAGCGAGTGTTAGGTCTATAATCGCCTTTTTTTTTTTTTTTTTTTTCCGGGGTGGATAATCCTCATTGGATGTCCTCCGCCCTGGGGGGGGCAGGGGGGTCTGTCAGACTCATACTGACTAAAAACCACCCCCGTGTTCCGTCTCACACCTACACCGGGGGTCGCGGGAACAACGATACTTCCGCAACCCCCGGCTAGTGCCGGCCCGCCTCTGCGGGCCACGATCTCGGGTTGGGGGGGAGTGAGGTGTTGGACTCCCCCCGCGACGTCTCAGAGGGGCGCGCGTGGAACACTACGCGCCACCACCTCGGGTCCGGATGTGTGGGGGGCGACAGACGTCCCCGAGTCCGTCGCCCCTGGACCCATTTAGGGGGGCTGGAAGAGGGCATTGTCCGCCCTCCGCCTACGCCCGGCGCGTCTGCTGCGGATTGGGTTAGCGGATGAAATCTCCCTCTCCCTCTCCGCAGCCTGCGAAACAGTCGTCTCGCAGAAGGATACCACCGCGTCCCAGGACTCCTCGCTGCCGACCATAGACTCGACTACAGCCGGCAGCGACAGGTCACTGCCTACTTCAGAGATGAGGGCACGGCGTGGCTCCTCCCAAGCGGCACACTCTGCCAGCGTATGCCGCGCCGTGTCCTCCCGGCAGTCGACGCAGTGGTGACACCGGGCGTCCGGCTCCCTGTTTATGCGACACAGGTACTTCCCGAAGCATCCATGCCCCGAGAGCACCTGCGTCACCCGAAACGACAGGGAGCCGTGCCTCCTCTCGAGCCAGCGCTCGAGCACCGGCCGGACCGCCTCGATGGTAATGAGGCCGGCGGTAGGGCGTGAAAGCCCGTCCCGCCATTCCGCCACCAGGACCTCGCGAAGCTGAGACCGACGCAACTCCATATGTCGCTGCATCGGCCCTACGCCCCGCGCCCGCGCTTCCTCGCGCCACCGGTACAGTGACGCGAGTACCTTCGCCTCCAGGTCCCAGGGCGGGGATCCGGCCAGTGCACAAGCCGCCTCGTAGGAGATCGTGCGATAACCCCTGATGACTCTGACGGCCATCGCTCTCTGCGGCTTTCGCAAAACAGCGATGCTGCCAGCCGTCAGGTCAGTCGCCCAGATCGGGGCCCCATACAGGGCCATCGATCGCACGATCCCTACGTAGAGCCGCCTACAGGTGGCGCTCGGGCCCCCCAGATTGGGAAGCAGCGTTGACAGCGCTCCAGCCGCGCCCAACAACTTGGGCGCCAGCCGTCGAAAGTGGGGGCCGAAATCCCACCGGCTGTCGAGCACCAATCCTAGGTACTTCATGGTAGACTCGACAGCGATTCGTGCCCCCCCGACCACGATGTGGGCATCGGGTGGTGGCGCCCGCCGGGGGCCATGAAAGACCATGGCCTCCGACTTGTTGAGGGCCACCTCCAGGCCAAGGCCCCGTATGCGGCTCACCACCTGTGAGACCGCAGCCGTCGCTAGCAACGCTGCCTCCCTGTACGAACTCCCCCGGGCGGTAACCAGCGTATCGTCCGCGTAACACGTCAGGTCCACGCCCGGTTGGAGTTCGCCCCTCAGCACCCAGTCGTACCCGATGTTCCACAGAGGAGGGCCCAATACTGAGCCCTGTGGAACACCGCACGACATGCGGTGCTGTTTTGCGACGCCATCACGTCCCACGTAGGTGACACACCTCTCCGCTAAATAAGCCCCGACGATGCGTCGGAGGTAGGGAGGCACTCGGTGATACCGCAGTGCCTCCCGAACACAACTCCAGGGCAGGGTGTTGAAGGCGTTGGAAATGTCCAAGGACACCGCCAACATCACACCACCCTGGGACACCGCTTCCTCCGCTAGGACTCTCACCTGCGATATTGCGTGGATGGTGGAGCGCCCATGCCGAAAGCCGAACTGGCTTTCGTCCAGGTCCGGCCCCTCTCTGTACAAGTGGCTGACGAGGCGAGCAGCGATTATCCGCTCGAACAGTTTACCCACCTCGTCTAGCAGCACTATGGGCCGGTACGCGGACGGTGAGTCCGCAGGGCGCTCCGCCTTCCGGAGCAGGACCAGACGACCAGATTTCCACAAAGTGGGAAACTGGCCCCACTCAAGGCACGCTGTGAAGAGTCCTCTCAGCCAGGGCTCTAGCTCCTTCAGAGCGAGGGCTAATACGTGGCCGTGGATCCCGTCGGGCCCCGGAGCCACGTTCTTGGCCCGGAGCCGCATCACGGCCGCCCCCAACTCTGCCTGTGTCACCTCTGGGACGCTGATGGCATCCTCCTCTATAGACTCTGTGGCCGTGGGCAAAGCCATTGGCGGCGGGAAATGCTCCGCTCTCGCCGGGAAGAGGGCTGCGACTACCTCCTCCAGCAGCTCGGGTTGGAGACTCTCCGTAAGCAGAGGCGCGGCGGCTCGAAGTTTCCCTCGAACCGCTCGATAAGGGCGCCCCCACGGATCCCCGTCTAGAGTCTCCAACATCTCCTCCCTGGCTCGCTTCTTCGCCTCACCGATGGCCAGCCGCAGAGTCTCCGTCGCCGCGCGGTGCACCTCATATCGCGCGGCTTCTTCGTCAGGGACCCGACGACGTCTCCTCCGGTATCGGGTGTACTGGCGTCTGGCCGCTACGCACGCAACACGCAACTGTGCGATCTCGGCGGACCACCAGTACACCTGGCGCCTCGTTGACTGTGCGTGGACCCGGGGCATGGACGCGTCGCTAATTTGCGTCATCGCCCCGCGGAACCACAGCGCCTCCTGTTCGACGTCGACGGGTCCGGTCATTGCCGACTCCCGGATCCAGGCCTGGACAATGGTGGCCTCGAGAAGTTCCTTGTCGATGCGCTTACGCGCCCAGCGCGGACCGTCCGTTCGCGGGGCCGGCGTACCGCGGCCGCCGTCGGTCTGGGTGGAGACGTCAAAACGGATATATCTGTGATCCGATAACGTCTCCACCTCCACGGCGACACGCCAGTCACGGACACGGCTCGCGACAGCAGGGCTAGCGAAAGATACGTCCACTATCGAACCGCCCCGCTGTCGCACGCACGTTTGGACCGAGCCCCGGTTTAGTACGACCAGGCCGGTGGCGACTGCCCACTCTTCCAGCACCTCACCCCTAGCATCGGTTACCGGAGATCCCCACGCCGAAGACTTGGCGTTGAGATCCCCTAGCAACAGCACAGGGTGTGGGTGGAGTCGGCCTACGACGGCGCCCAACTTGACAAGGAAATTCTCGAAGTCGGCGAGACTCTTGTTGGGCGAAAAATACGCACCAACTGTGCCAACGCCGTCCGCGAGGGTGGCCACCCAGCCGTGACCTTGGGACGGGCCGGCTAGAGCTCCGCCAATAATGGCCACCAAACCGTCGAGGTCTCCAACCCAGTTATCCCTGGGTGGGACAAAATACGGCTCAGCGACCACAGCCACGCGAATCGACCACTCTGCCATGCTCTGGAGCAAGAGATCCTGTGCTCTGGCAGAGTGGTTGATATTGCCCTGGAGGAAATGGTAGAGCGCCATTATGCGCAATCCATCCCCTCCACTCCATTCCTAGGCCGGGAGTCGGCCGAAGAGCAGCCAGACTGACGAGGGGGCAAAGAGCCCCCGGCAACCTTGGCCCTCCCTCCTCTTCTGCTGTGCGGGTGCGCCACAGGCCTTTCCTCCCACTCTGTGCCCAGCGGGCCTCCCTGCAGCTGTACAGAGGCTGCAGTTTGGCGCCACAGAGCACTGGGCCGCCTTGTGGCCGGGCTGACCGCAGCGATAGCACTGCTCACTGCGGTCTGTTTCAGCGGTGCATCGTGCCCTGACATGCCCAATGTCCAGGCAACGATAGCACCGCAATGCCCTGGGTTGCAGCAGTTTGACCCTCGCTGAAACCCATCCCACCAGCAGTCTTCCACTGTTAGCGACTTTTTGCGCCACCGCCACCGGGCACCGCACCCAAATCATGCCAAGCCCGGTAGCGTCGGCGCGGATCTCGCCCGTCCGTACGTCCTCGGATGGACATCCGCCGGCTTGGGCGATAGCCGCCACGACCTCAGCTGGGGTCGTCGAGTCGTCCAGACCGTCGACACGCAGCTCAGACGTCTTCATAGGCCTGGACACCCGGACGTCCTCAGGGTTGAGGACCTCCCGCAGCTTGGCGGCTAAAATGTCCGCCTTTTCAGCGCTAGATGCACCCGACACCTCGAGCAGCCGCGCCCCAGTAATCGCCGGCCTCATTTTGAAGCCGGACGGTGTTCCAAGGTCGGGGAACGCGACTTTGGCCCTCGCCTCTGTCAGGACCGCCTTGTAAGAGACGCCCCTTTCGACGGCTCCGGGCTGCAGGGTGATCACTACAGCCGCGGAGCGTGGTGTTCTGACTTTAGGCGGTCCCGCGGCCTTATTCGGTGCGGGTGCTCCAATGGTTGCCGGCGGTGGCGCCGTCCTCTTCTTCCGACGGCGTCCCCTTTTAACCACCGTCGTCCAGGCCTCCGTGAGGGGGTTAGGTGGTGTCGGCGGGGTAGCAGCCGCTGATTGGGAAGTGGGCACGGACTTACCCTCAGCGGGCTTACTGGGCCCCTCCGTGAGCCTAGTGGCCGCCTTTCCAGCACTTCTCGTTTCAGCCGTGGCGGCTGCCGGTCTAGCGAGCCCGTCCTGTCTCCGCTTGTCTGCAGCGAGTGGTGGGCGGACGGTTTCGGCTGGGGGCAACCTCGCCTCTATGACCTCCATCCGGGCACTCACCATTTGGCCGCACTGCATCATGCAGATGCGCGCGATCCTCTCGATATCCGCATCCGCAAGTGCAGGGGCCGACGACGGGGCCGAAGATGGGGCCGAAGATGGGGTCGAAGACAGGGCTGGTGATGGGCTCGTGACAGAAGAGGCATCCTTCTGGGCAGCAAACTGCCGCTTGAGGTCCTCCAACTCGGATCGCAGCCGGTGGTTCTCCTCCCACAGTTTCGCCGTCTCATCATTGGTTGTGCGGCTGCTGAGGACCTCAACCGCCTCTTGGATGTCGCTCACCGCCTGCTTCAGGGCGCAGGTGAATGTGCCCTTCAGGTTGCCCGATTTGGTGGCAACCTTCAGGACGACTTCTGGCCCGTCCATCACCTGGCGATTGAGCGCCACTGCCGATATATTACCACCGGCAGCCATCCAAGCCAAGCGACGCTCTCAAGCCTGTCGGGCTAACTCACTGACCTCGTCAGCCGCGACAGCCCGTCGCTGCGCCCGCTTTACAGCATTCACCTCCGCCTTATTTCTGCCCAGCTGGGATGCGTTGGAGTCACCGCTCTGGTCCGCACTCATGTGCCCAGGGTCACTCTCCACACATTCCGTAGGGGCAAGCGTATCTGGTCGAACAAAGCGACCCCGCAAGTCGCGCTCTGGAAACCGAGCGGTAGCTACACCCGCCACCGCGCGATCCCTTCCTCTCCGACCTGTTGACACCTTCGGGGCCGACAGGTTCTCCTCACTCGAGGAGAGACCCAGCGACCCCGAGTCCTTGCTGCGCGGACGCTTCCTCCAAGAATTGGAGGTGCAGCCGCGTGAGTCCTGGTCGGACAAGTTGTCCCCAGGACCGGAGCCTCCTCGGCTCTTGTTGCCGTCGGCGACGGCAAGAGGAACATCCACATGGAGACTTGAGCCTCCTCGGCTCTTGTTGCCATTGGCGACGGCAAGCGGTGCGTCCACTTCGCGCAGTTGCTCCAGGTTCTCCTGGAGCTCCTTTTCTCGCTCGTGGCTCTCTTGGCGCAGGTCGGCGGTGGTCTGCCGGCCCGCGAGACTAGTGGTGCCCCCCTCAGATACGATGGGGCTGCCCTCTAGGGAATCCCTAGAGGGGCGGGACTGGCCCTTGCATTTAATGATATCTATGACTAATATAATATGTACATAATTACATATCACAAGGGCCACCTGGTGGTCAGACGCGGGGTTCGTGAGTAACCCTCAAGCAAGTGAGCTCCTGTGAGCGAGCTGCATCTCCGGCACTTTCCTGGATAGAAAGAAGAGGACTACCCGTTGGATTAGTTTTCCGGCAACCCAGCTGTAGGCATTGGGTAGATGCGATGATTTGTATTCGAGAGGTGAGCGTGCTTACAGTTCCGGGACCATTCTGGAGAAATGGGAGCCAGCTTCTCTGGCGTCCTTAACGGGGATTGAATCCGCTAGCACCAACTGCGCTGGTGCTGGTGCTTGCACTAGTGCTGGCGTGCTGGGGTGCGTGTGGTGAGCGGCTTTATTGCTCCGGTACCATTCTGGACAAATGGTAGTGAGTAATCACGGTGCAACTCACATTTTCTCTTGAGTACCAAGGGCGAGTGCTCTCGGAGGCGTGACCTACCGAAGATGGTCCCAGACACCTCGTAAGGGGTTGCCTGGTATAGTGTGCCGCTTTCCATAACGTAAGGTTGGTGAAGGAGGCCACTATAGGAAAACTCAGTAGACAAATAGGGTACGTGGCCCTTGCATTGTGCAAGGGTACCCGCCTGAGGATTATTTGCCAATAGTCCTTGTTCCATTTTGGTTCCTTTTTAAGGGTAAGGTCCCTTTCCCTGCGCTAGGGACCGGATACAAACCCTCCGGCCATTCATCCCCTCAGCACGCGAGACCTTGGGATTGGGTTCCATCTCTACTCCACGTCCACTCGACTTACCCTCTGCCAGCAGAGGGGGGAGTAGGCGTTAGATGGCCACCGCTGCGACGGACTAGCCGTCCCGCCTCTAGCCCGGTTCCCTTCACAGACCATCATGGATGATGATATGTGTTTGGAACCGTGACCTTTCCTCGTGTGTTGAAATTAGCCGCCCGCCCCAACTGTCCACCCAACGTGGCAGCTGGAGCTGACGTTGCCCAGGGTGCGCCGCGTGAAGGCTTTCAACTTGCACCCCCCTGTCCACGGACCGTGACCCAAGTGGTTTCTGAGCCGCGATTAACGATGTTAAGATTAGTGGAGAATAAAATGGTGGATAGTACCTCTCCTCTAGAGTTCGGTGTGTCGCTGCCCCAGAGCGGGTGGTGGGCATTTGAGTCGGTGCAGATGATCAGGTCCAAACTGGCGCGCTCACAGTGCTGCACCAGGTCGGCCAACTCCTTTGGAGGGCAGTCTGTGTCCTCGCCTGGCATGTATTCCGAGGCCAGTACAACATCTGGAACGCTACCTTCGGTTTGGAGCCTGACAGCTGTCAGGTCTCTGGAACAGAATTGGGTCAGTTGCGTAAACGGAATTTCTTTGGGCATGTAGATGCAGGTTCTTGGCTTATCAGAGCCATGTATGTCGAGAATTATCTTACCTTCGATGTTACCGAGGCCACATATTCTGTTTCTGATCCACGGCTCTTGGATCAGTGCGATGGTTCGGTTTTTGCCTCCAGTGCCCTGCGTAAGCTAGCCGTGTCAGTCTGGCTATGCTGGAGGTTTGTTTGGATGGCGTTGAGGGGTGCTGGTGGAGGTGGAGTCGATTGAGTCGGAGACAGATCCATCAGATAATCCCTCCATCTCCACCTCTCGGTAATGTTCGTCGTCGTGCGTATCCCCCGGCGACGAGGCAAGAAGTTGCACATTCCAGCCGGGTGATGCGGGCATTGTGGGTTCGGCGTCATCGGCCATTGCTGCTCGGGCCATCTCCTCCTCGAGTTGGACAATATCCGTGTCGCTCGTCTGTATCGTCGTCGGTTCTGTCGCTTTTGTGTCAGTGCTGACGGTCTGGGTGTGCGACCACATCTCTGTCCCGTAAGTTATCACTGGCAATACACACTGGTCATAGACTTTCATCTTGAGACACTGTGGTAAGTTCGACGAGAATATATGCGCAACTTCCTGAAAGCAGCCCAGCCGAGTCGGATTGGACGGTTGAGCTCTTTCCTAGAGTCATTCGTAGAGTCACTTGGTGGGCGGTCAGAATCCCTAATCTGACCACCCGTGAGCCTGGAGTCCCACCTGCTAATGAAGCAGGCAGGGTTTCAGCGTTTTAGGCGGCGTCGAGGTGGTTGCCTCCACGACGCTTTCTTCTCCGGGCGAGATCGGCCCTCTCACGATCCCGCTCGGCAGCCTCCTTCTGGACCATCACGGTCTCACAGAAGGAGGCCATTTCTCTCCATTTTTCTGTCTCTGCCAGCATGGCCCTCACAACCACTGGCAGAGACAGGTCTCGCCTGATCCTGACGACCTGGCGATCACTTTTTCGAAGTTGGACATACCTAACAGGACCGTTTGTCCCATGTAGATATAATCGTCCACAACTTCGAATGTAGAGGCTCTGAACTTGATAGGAATGGGTGTAACATAGCATTGCTGCGTTGATGTCGCGCCACTCACCCACACATCGATGATGCGTAGGCCGCGCGCGAGTGTGCCAAGTGCAGACAGCGCGCGCTGGCCGCTAGTGTTGCGTTCAAATCCCAACACTAACACATCCGCTTTTATATTATTCCAATTAATTTCTATTAATGTAATAATCAAATTGAATTACTTAATAAAATAACTTATATTAAATAACAATTATTACCAGTAACATTTATCAAAGAATCATGTTTAATAATTAATTTCATTATTTATTTGATACACCAAAAGATGACAAGCGGATGTGTTCCTAAGAGGTTTTAATCATTCGGAATACT
Organism: Orthosia cruda; assembly: GCA_964057195.1. Classification (NCBI taxonomy): domain Eukaryota; kingdom Metazoa; phylum Arthropoda; class Insecta; order Lepidoptera; family Noctuidae; genus Orthosia; species Orthosia cruda. The sequence continues at coordinate 30,073,756 of OZ059827.1, forward strand.
TAATTATGAAAAAATTAGAGATTAACATTTAAAATAAAAGATGAACTGTAGGTACGTTTTGTAGAATTAAGTCAAGCTGGCATATCCAAGGTCAGAGGTCGGCAACACTACATCACATTACTCACCTCCATTTCAGTAACATTTCTCAATTAAGTAGGTGTATCTACCTACTACTATAAAGCTAGCATCATATTTTCCAGGATCAGTGTTAAAATTTACGAAGTAATACAATGTTTGTGATGTTAAAAATTACGAAGTAAAACAAGCTTTTTGTGAAAGTAGAGCAAGTGTAAAACGCTAAGAGGTTGCGATTTCGTCTAGAAGCGCTTCAACTTTTCAATTTACTTTTCCCTTTAGTAGCATCCCTTTTCTCATATTTCACTCTCGTAAAAAGAGTCAAGTGAAACCTTAAAACCAGTGTCAAACATCGAAACAAACCGAACCGAAAACGTGGAGAATGCGAACCGAAGCGAAGGTGTCAAACTATGTGCAGCGAACTAATAGCGAAAAATTGTTTTGAATTTGGAAATAAACACAACCGTCACGCTCGTTTCAGGTCGTGCATACAATGACAGCTAATGCTGCGTCACTCACGCCTCAATTCCCGCGCTCGCCTTTGGTTTGTCATGGCGTCACAGCCTTTTGTTTCGCCGCGGTATCGGCATATATCGGTTCGCTTTCGCTTTTCTATGTGGCTAGATTCAAACGATACCATACATTACAAAATAAAAACGCTTCGCCACGCTATCGGTTTGCACTATTTGACACTGGCTTAAAACAAGGTAAAAAAAGAAAATAATAAAAAAATAGTTTTTTTCTTTATTTATATCTTTCATTCATTTTCATTCCCTCAGTGTTTTTAACGGAAACTGCTTCAATTCCTCTCAACTCAGTCGCCATGACAACGGAAACAAACACCAGGCAAAAAAACGGAGTCGAAGGCAATATACCCCTATATATATTCTAATTCAAGCTCCTCAACTTGAATCAATCAAATTCACGTTATAGCTTATTATTTATTGACGTTAATCGAGGGTTTTTATGACAACATGTTGACTTACAGAGAGGAGTTTAATCAATATATAACCAGATATATTTCAATTCAATTGAGTGAAGCTTAGATGAGATTATATAATATGCGTAAAGAAAACAAAAAAGAGAGAGAAAGCGAAATTTGCCTGCAAACGGAACAGATAAAAAAAAAAAAAATCTTTTAAGGCACGTGCCAGCCGATTTGCGGTTTAAAATAAACCCATTTAAATGCAGGTGATATAGGTATGAATAATATTTTTCTCAAAAATGGTATGTAATATTGCCATAACATCTCTAAAAAGTCTCCAGAAAGTGAATTCTACCGGAGACTTATTCACAACTGTCCAGTAAGTAAGTATGTAATTTACTTACTGGACAGTAGTAGGGATAGGTCCGATATATCAAAACGTAACTTATATCGGATATGTGTTAGATATCATATCATATCGATATCAATATCAAAATAACCGATATTGCAAAAACTATATCTAATACTAGCTGACCCTCGGGGCTTCGCTCCCGTAAACTGCCTACCTACCCTGGCTACCCTGCCTACCTTGCCTACCCTGCCTACACTGCCTTTCCTGCCTACCCTGCCTATCTTGCCTACCCTGCCTACCCTGCCTACCCTGCCTACCCTGCCTTTCCTGCCTACCCTGCCTTTCCTGCCTACCCTGCCTTTCCTGCCTACCCTGCCTATCTTGCCTACCCTGCCTATCTTGCCTACCCTGCCTACCCTGCCTACTCTGCTTACCCTGCCTACCCTGCCTAACTAGCCTTTCCTGCCTACCCTGCCTATCCTGCCTATCCTGCCTACCCTGCCTACCCTGCCTACTCTGCTTACCATGCCTATCCTGCCTACCCTGCCTTTCCTGCCTACCCTGCCTATCCTGCCTACCCTGCCTACCCTGCCTTTCCTGCCTATCTTGCCTACCCTGCCTACTCTGCTTACCCTGCCTACCCTGCCTACCCAGCCTACCCTGCCTACCCTACCTATCCTGCCTACCCTGCCTTTTCTGCCTACCCTGCCTATCCTGCCTAACCCGCCTAGCCTGCCTACCCTGCCTACCCTGCCTACCCTGCCTTTCCTGCCTACCCTGCCTATCTTGCCTACCCTGCCTACTCTGCTTACCCTGCCTACCTTGCCTAACCTGCCTATCCTGCCTACCCTGCCTATCCTGCCTATCCTGCCTACCCTGCCTACTCTGCTTACCATGCCTACCCTGCCTACTCTGCTTACCCTGCCTACTCTGCTTACCCTGCCTACCCTGCCTACTCTGCCTACCCTGCCTATCCTACCTACCCTACCTACTAATTTGTATCTATCATCAATAGTTTTCTCAGCGCACGCCAAATAATGTATTTTACAGACAACATTTTGCTACCTTGGGTTACATTATTGCAATTTTCATAAGGATCTCTATTTTTTTTTGAAAATATTTTATAGCCTATGACACTCAGGAATAATGTAGCTTTCTACCAGTGCAAGAATTTTCAAGATCGGTTCAGTAGATCCAGAGATTACCCCTTACAACGTCACAAACTCACAAACTCACCAACTTTACCTCTTTATAATATTAGTATAGATAACTGTACTACTAATAGCGATATCTGAAAACCGAACCAAACCATTTACTTTTCAAAATCAATGACGAACAACGAACAAAAATAATTATGCCCGCGTTAGGCCTTTTTATTCGCGCAATTTTTCGCTCATTCTGCGGCCTATGGAATTGTATGAAGCTGCACGCATTGCGGTAAAAACTACATAAATCCGCGCAAATAAAATCGCAGTGCCTGCTAAGCCTTAAAGTGTTCATTTGTTATTTTTTTTCAATAAACAGCTTCCTATTAGCAAGCCAGTTCTAAATTTAAAAAAAACCTTTGATAAGTTGCCATGTTTCGGTGAAAAAGATCGTTCCATTTTTAAATTACACGACAGATATGAGTTTACTATGTACTTTATTTGGCCGCTACACACGGCAGATATGGATTTTCATACAACTTTTGCCGGCCGCTGCTCTCATGTATTTGGTCTGTACTGCAATTTCGATTTTTCTCGAAGAAGGTTGTCAAAATAATTCTCAAATTTCCAAGCATGTTTGAGAAAATATAAATAAATGCCCCCGGGAAATCGATCACAATATCTATCAGTAATTGCCCTAATATGAATGTAACCTAAAATATTAATTAAACGAATTTGTTGTTAAACTTTCATTCATTTTTGAGAAAAGCATTATACAAGCCTCAACCAGTAAGAAAGACATCCTGGCCTCGTATATAACCGGACCTCACCTGCGGTTCGGTCCGGTTAACTCATACTTGGCCAGGAAGTCTTACTTACTGGATTCTGCAGTAATGTACTATAACGACACCAACGACCGAGGCCGGAACTTTACTTGAATGAGCATGAATCCTATTATAACTCATAGCTTTTATATTATTAGTTTGACAGCAAAAAGGTTTTGTGTGTATGCTTATCTTTAAGCACCAGTGCACACAAACCTGGAGAAGCAGAAAGCCGAATCTGAAAATAAAATCAGATTATACAACTATGAAAAATATTATACATTCCCTGAATAAAGATTACTTGCAACTTGGGTAATGACATTCATTATCTTCAATTTGAAATTGGGCACATCTCATTAAGTGAATTAAACTAGATTTTCCCATAGGGCAGGTAAAAACAACAAACCGCACATGTTACGATCCTTACACACTCCTTTTGCTGTGGTTATAAGTTTATTTACCATGTAAAAAAATTAGGAGAAAGCAAAAGAGTTTATAGTCTATTTTATATATATATCTATATAATAAAAGAGAAAATATGTATGTACTCGTATATTCCTTGTAGACTTTAATACGGCTGGACCGATTTCAAAAATTCTTTCACCGTTGGGAAGCTACACTATACCCGGGTGACATGGGCTACTTTTTATCCCTGTATTCCCACGGGAACAGGAACGACGCGGATGAAACCGCGAGGCTTTCACTAGTTATAAATAAATAAATAGCCCTCATTGATGACTTTTATATGTATGTCCTTCTCATCCTAGTTAAAGAGAGAAGGAAACCTCGTAAATAAAAACAAGTATGGTATAAACTATTGAAAAAATTTCAATTTCAGCCTGAAAACTAAGTACTGACTACTAACTAAGCTCACAAACTTCATCGATGACTTATATATTTGTCACAAAGTTTTTTAGATATTGTTTAACTGTTTAGTATAGTTTATGTGTTAATTATAAGTAATTATGTTACAATGGTAAAAAAATAAATCAAAAATAAAAATACCCCGATCTAAAACCTCTACAAAGCAAAAAATAAGCCTCGTACTCGCGTCGGAGAACCGCCAACGTTTACAGCAGTTCATTTTATTTACTTAGCGGTTTCCTAACACGTAATTATGACATAATATCTTGCGAAAAAACCCAGATTCAAAGAGTAATTTGTGAATTACTTTTGAAAGGTTAAACCGATATCAATCAAAAATAGCTAAAAACACTCTTGATAAAATCAACTTTCAAACCAAAAAACTAAATCAAAATCGGTTCATCCGTTTAGGAGGTATGATGCCACAGACAGACACACAGATACACAGCAGCACACGTCAAAATTATAACACCCCTCTTTTTCCGTCGTGGGTTAAAAAGGCACGATGGGGTTTGACATAGTTCTTTTTCTCACTTAAAAGAAACTTATTAGGTTATGCAATATACGTTTCTTTAGACATGTAAAGATGGTTCAACTCATATGTGCGCGAGGCGCCATGTGTGCGTGCACTTGTAAGTATACATTACTCGCTTCTGCCAGCGGCTTCGCCCGCGTAAAGAGTGTTTTATCATCCCAAGGGAGCATTATACCGGGACAAAAAGCCTATGTGCTATTCCAGACTATAATCTATCTCTGTACCAAATTTCATCTACATCCGTTCAGCCGTTCTGGCGTGATTAAGTAACAAACATACATCCACACATACATCCATCCAAACTTTCACATTAATAACAGGAGGGCGTGTCAGACTTTTACTGACTAAAACCCACCCGTGTTCCTTCAGTTGCTTTTGCCAGGGCCGCGGTAACTCTCTTTCAAATTTATTCGCGACCCAGACAGAGATCGGCCCTAGCGTAATGTGAAAGTGAAGTGAGATATAGGGCTAGGCTAGTGGCAAAAGGTTTTAGTCAGAGAGAAGGCACAGACTTTAAGGAAACTTACTCACCAGTGCTCAGGTACTCCACGTTAAGATTATTATTTGCATTAAGTGTTGATCAAAATTTAGATATTGCTCACCTAGATGTTCCTACTGCTTTTTTAAATGGATATGAGACTATATTTATGGAAATACCTGCTTGTTCTAATTTTGATAATCGTGAAAACAAAGTTCTGAAACTTAAAAGAGCAATATATGGATTGAAACAATCGGCTAGAGCTTGGTACCAAAGAGTTGAAATATGTTTACAAAATTTAGGATACATCAAGTCTCAGTATGAGTCATGTTTGTTTATGAAATTTCATAGTAATGTTAAAGTATATATTGCCTTATTTGTCGATGATTTCTTTGTATTTTACAACTGTAAAGAAACTTATAATGAATTAAAAAGCAAGCTAAAAGCTGAATTTAATATAAAAGATTTAGGCCTTATTAAGCATTGTCTTGGTATGAATGTTATTGTTAGTAAAGATTGTATTAATATAGATCAGAAAGATTTTGTTGAGTTAATTTTAAAAAGATTTAATATGGTTAATTGTAAAGGTTCTGATACTCCAATGGAGAAGAATTTAAAATTAGAAAAAGCAAAAACAATTTGTCATAAATATCCTTATCAGCAATTGTTAGGTGCTCTTATGTATTTATGTGTGTTAAATAGACCAGACATTAGCTTTGCTGTGAGTTTCCTTAGTCAATATAATAACTGTTTTGATGAAACACACTGGAATAATTTGAAAAGGGTTCTGAAATATTTAAATAAAACTAAAAACTATGGACTTAAATATTTAAAAGGTGATAGTTAATTAGAAGGGTATGTTGATGCTGACTGGGCATCATGCACCGTGGACAGAAAGTCACTGGGTTTATTTTGAAGATGTCTGGAAGTAAAATATCATATGAATGTAGAAAACAGAGAACAGTGGCTCTTTCCAGCACAGAGGCCGAGTATATGGCTCTCTCTGAAGCCTGCAAGGAAGCTATATATTTAAAGAATTTACTGTTAGAGATTAATAAGTCTAAAAATTTACCAGTTCCATTGTTAAGTGATAACCAGAGTTCACATAAATTAGCATGTAATCCTTTGTATCATAAAATAACCAAACATATCGATATCAGACATCATTTTGTTAGAGAGTATATAGCTAATGAACAAGTTAAGATATCTTATTTACCTACTGTTGATATGCCAGCAGACATTCTAACTAAGAGTTTATGTCATGTAAAGCATTATAAATTTATGAAGATGTTAGGGTTGTCAGAAGTTGTTAATTAGTAGTACAAATAGTGTATTTTTAAAATTTTGTAAATCCGTTTTAGGTGTTATTTTGATAAGTGGGGGTGTTAAATTTACCGTCTAAGGTGTACCTACATTTTATCTGTATCATAATAAAGCTTCACAAGCGCCACTACCGTTGTATGTATAACATTATTCAATTGTAATAAACGTTACTTTTCGGACATCATCCACGAGTTTTAATAATAATTGCCTGCAGTGACACTACAGTTGTCGTCCGAGCAAACAACTTACACATGCTTACCCACACAAGGCGCCACGCGCAAAGATGAGCTGAACTATCTACAAAAAGCTTTGATTGATCATTCGATGTCTAAAAACAAAAGATAACCGCTTGCCAATCCCTGGATACTGACCCGTTCAATAACTTCTTGTGACAGATAGTTTCGAGATTGAACATAACCACAGTATAACAACATTCAGTAGTTCTACGCTACCCACAGTAGTTTTTTTATCGTGTGCCGGACGCCAGGCAATATGCTGTATTTCTTGTAGATTTTATGAGTTAATGTTATAAGCAATGGGAGATACCAGACATTATTGGAGGCAGATGGGTTCTTGAAGTTTATATTGGTATTTACTGGTGTTTTGCTACTTGTATTTTCTTACAAATATGGTTTCCAACTGACTTCAAATTGCATCAACAAAATATGATTTATTAGTTTAATAAAATATTTAATTTAATTATAGTTCATAAAAACGATAAAAATACCAAATACATTAATTTGCATGGAGTAAGGACTACTGAGTAATGTCAATATTTTTGATATTGCCAGATCCTGTCAAATGTATACAACCACGTGTATTGCCTAAAACAATGACATTAAAATAATTTAGACCTACTGTTATAACTTTACTGTGATAATACCATCACATATAGTTTGATATACTAACAGTTATAGTTTTTGTATCGTATGCCGGACGCTAGCCAATATGCTGTCTTCCATGCGCCTTATCACGGAAAACTTTGATTGCACAGGCAGCTTGCGTATAATAACGTAATATGGATTTATATTAAAAGCTATGAAGTTGCCCACATTATTGGAGGCTGTAGGGGATCCCTGCACTTAGTGATGATACCGGGGCGATTCTATGGGGATGATGATGAAATAAAACCGACCACCGCGAATGTCCGTTGAACACTGATTTATTGATTTAATGTACTTACACAAATTAGCTTAGTGATAGGTACGAAATGCTGAGTGCACAGAATGCACGGCGCGTGAGTATGAAAAATAATGTGCGGTTCCGTACATCCTGCCCGCAATCAGACAACTGATATGATTGATTAACAGAAAATTAAATTAAGAGACAAGTAAAATAGTAAAATAAAATGATATAGATTGCTAATGATACAAATGTGAAAATACTAACTAAACGACTATTCTACGGTACACATGGGCGAGGTAGCCCTGTCTACACCACTGATTGTGAACACTTCACTACACTTTTGCACTGATGATCCACGCGATGCCGGTGCGACCGCCACAGGCCCCACCCCGAGAGCCTCTTGGCCCTGGGGGGCCGGCGACGCTGATGCCCTGCCCGTACTTCGTTGGCTTTTGATGAGGTACACGACGACGCCACCCAAGATGATTACCGAAGCTACACTGATGTACAACACAGTGTAGTGATGAATGTCGTGAATGCTCAGATCTGTAGATGACTGTTCCTTAACCTCGTCAATCTGAGCCCTTAATTTATTCCAAATGAGATGATGATCTTCAGCTTCACTGAAGTTCTCTGGCGCAGACGTTTTCATGATTTTGTTTAGTACGGACACCTCTGGGACTTCGATGTGATGATGAATATTCACGTGATTGATGAAATTGTTATGGGCATAGATACTGAAGGTCTCTCCTTTCAATGTGCAACCTTGACCTAGGGTAATAATCCCGTTGCCGACAAGGTTCACCATTGTGATTCCGTTGGCGCAAATAATGCGAGTTTGGCATTCCGAGCAACATGTGTACAACCAGCTGTTCGGCCTGTGTAATTTGATCCATTGCTCGTCACATGATGATTTTACGGAGTGGCATAGTTGCTTTTTATTGAATAATTTGATTTCGCAAATTGATTGTTTCATGTTTAGATTGTAGATGGGCATGTTTAATGAACATAACAAGATATCGTTAGGAACATGAGTACATGATTGAAGGTCTGCTTCTGATAGGAGAAATGCTGTATCCTTGCGCAAATTGTAGGCTATGAGCGGTACTGATGGAATGAGATGATAATATTGTTGTCCTCTCTTTTGCGAAATTGATATGATTTTGTTCAACTCAAACAGTTCGTTACTTATGAGTGGAACCTTGATCTCAATGATTAAGTAGTTAGAGAAGACTCTAGCCGAGACCTTTAGTAACCGGTACAAATCCTTGACATTCCTTAAGTCCACAGGTATCGTAAGTTTACCATTCAGTCGACTGGAGATAGTGCTCAGCTGATACGATAACTGCTCCGGTGACAGCAAATGGCTGTCAATGCGCCCGTGTGAAATATCTGTTACGGTTCCGATTAGCGTTTGCTGAATCCAACGAATATTTGTGAGAATTATTGATGCTGCTAGTGCCGATGAGGTAATGTAAAGACTATCTTCGTTTGCGAGACGTACTTTATTCACCTCTGATGATATATGTTGTAGATGTTGCTTGATAAATGAAAATTGTTTATTCATGATATCCTCGTTACGGCGTACGATGTTGAACTCAGATTCTAAGATGCTTGTTTGATTTTTTATAAGTTTCTGTAGATGTGCTTCATTATGACTGATCTGTTCGATGTCACCCTTATATTTTTCAGCAAACCTTTCGTCTAGTACACCGAATAACGAGTTGGCAATATAACCCACGCCGTCCACTAGGCCTCTCTTTAGCCTCTTTGGACTTTGATATTTAAGTAACATATCATAATGTTCAATGTCACTTATTTCGTGCTCTAATTGATGAATGATACTCTGATATTGTTTATTTGCCTGAGTTATGCATAATGACTTGATATGATTGACGTAACTCTTGATCTCGGCTAACCCTTTCCAGTATGTCGTCATATTGTAGTAGACAACTAGACGCCATTCGTCCTGGATGTACTGAAGATTGGATATTCTATCGAAGTAAATAGCTTGATTCTGATCTAATGACGTCAGATTATACGATTCTTGATTGGGTATATTTTCCGCTGAAGTCGATGATAATAACATGAAAAATAGTAATATGAAGCTAGTGAATAGATTCTTCAATGAAACGTTGTTGCGAGGAAGTCGCTTTCTCTTGCTTCGCTCATCTGATTTGTTTTGATGGTTGACTTTTTCATCCTGACTTGTATCCTCGTTTACTGGTAACAACACAAGTCTGGTGACTGGACGTTGAATGATATTATTTTTGGTTTTTAAGCTGACTACCCTTACATAGCCATCTCTCCCAGGATGAACTGCTTGAATATGTCCTAGCGCCCACTTGCCGGGTGGCAAGTTTTCGTCCTTGATAAGAACGACATCGTCCACTTCGAAGTTCCTACTTGGCTTACGCCATTTTGATCTAGCCTGCAGTTGCTGTAAATATTCGCTTGACCACCTTTTCCAAAGGTGTTTGTTCATTGATTGAATGAGTTGCCACCTAGTTGACTGGTTTATGTGATCTGGATCAGTCTGTGGTCTAGATAGAAGCGGGCCGCCGATCAAGAAATGACCTGGCGTAAGAACGTCGTCTTCAGGGCTCTCTGTCAACTGACAGAGGGGCCTTGAGTTCAGACATGCCTCGATTTGAAATAGAAGTGTAGTAAATTCCTCGTAAGTGAGTTTCTGATCTCCGATGATGCGTTTCAGATGATATTTGAGGCTTTTCACCGCAGCCTCCCAAAGACCGCCTGCACTTGGCCATGCAGGAGCGTTGAAGTGCCACTTTATGTTCATGTCATTGATGTTATTGAAGAAATCGGTGTTGATTGTGGCTATGATGTCTTGATATTCCTTCTTTATGATACGGTTGGCACCTACGAAATTTGTGCCATTATCACTGTAAACGTGACTTGGTGTTCCACGACGGGCCGAAAACCTACGAAAGGCTGCTAGAAATGATGGAGTACTGAGATCAGAAACTAGCTCCAGATGAACAGCCTTGGTAGACAAACAAACAAACACAGCAATATAGCCCTTAACGGTTTTGATTCCACGTCCCTTATTAGCCTTCAGCTCGACGTGTCCGGTAAAATCGACACCGGTGTGAGAGAAAGGTCGTGACGGGGTGACTCGTGGTTGTGGAAGATCGGCCATGATTTGATGATATTGCGTTTGAGTAAAGCGCTGACACTTAACGCATGATCTCAACTTCCTTTTGACGGTACGGATTCCACTGATGATCCAATACCTGTCTCTGATGTATGAAAGTGTCAGTCGCGGGCCTCCGTGCAATGTGGTAATATGAGCCTGATCAATGATTAAATCTGTGAGACGACTGTGGCTTGATAATATGATAGGGTGCTTTGATGAGTCGTTGATGCGTGCGTTTTTCAGTCGTCCACCTACTCTAAGGAGACCGTGTTCATCTATGAATGGATTAAGACATGATATTTTGCTTCTTGGATGCACATGCCCCTTTTGATTGATAAACAATATATCTTCATGAAATTGTTTTAGTTGGTCATCTTTGATAATGATATTCAATGCATTGTTCAATTCTGATGACGTTAAAACTTCTGATTTTGATGTGCGTTTACCTCGTGATTGCGTTATGAAACGCGAGACCCAAGCGACGATTCTCAGAATGCGAGTTAAGGAACTGTAGTTCTGTAGTAACTCGTGTATCAATGAAATATGATTTTGATATAAAGCCGTGTTTACACTAGGCTTCTTGGTTTCCAAATCTGGTGATTGATATGAGGTGGTAGGGAGGGTGCTTTGTTCGAAATTGGTTATCCATTTCGGACCCTGCCACCACAGCGGATGGCTTGATAGCTTCCGTGACGTCAGACCCCGAGTAGCGCAATCTGCTGCATTCTCTTCGGACCTCACATGATGCCAACTTGAGGGTGGAATGATAATAGTGATTTTGTTGATTCTGTTAGCTACGAATTGTTTCCATTTCTTCACGTCGCCTTGGATCCACCCTAAAACTATCATCGAGTCTGTCCAGGCGTAAATCTCCACATCTTGATTTGATAATGGTTCCATGACTTTCTTGATAAGTTGAGATAGTAGTAGCGCACCACATAACTCTAGTCGTGGTAATGATACCTTTTTTGCCAGTGGTGCTAACTTTGTTTTTGCTACAGCGAGCGTTGATGTGCGATCACCCTTATTGTCCTTAGCTACTACATACACAACACATGCGTATGCTTTGTCGGATGCGTCACAAAATCCATGGATTTGATATGATTGGTTTGTGTTGCCGAGATAACGTGGAATGATAAATTGATCTATGGTGTTGAAATCATTCTTGATCTGAATCCAGTCATCTTGAATCGGTTGCGGAACTTCTTCGTCCCATGATAAATGTGATGACCATGCGTTTTGAAAAAGCAGTTTTGCTCTGATTGATAATGGTGACAGCCAGCCTAAGGGGTCAAATATCTTTGAAATTTCCGAAAGTAGCTGTCTCTTTGTGACGCGTTTATCGTGATAATCCAATTGATTTTGAAAGGTGAAGCTATCCGTTGATGAGTTCCATCTTAATCCAAGTGTTTTTCTTGTTTCCGAGCACTTGAAGTCTAATGGGTTGTTGAGTTGATCTGGTGATAGATCTACCAGGAGGTCCGGTACGTTACTGGACCATTTCCGGAGGTTCATACCAGCTCCCTTCAGCGTCTCAATGAGTTGATGCTGAAGCTCCTTCGCTTGTTGAATGGTATTTGCTCCACTAAATAGATCGTCCATATAAAATGATTGACTCAGGGCTGACGAAGCTAGAGGATACTTGTCGGCATCGTCTATTGCCAGCTGTTTTAACGTTCGCATCGCTAAGTATGGAGCGGCCTTAGTACCGTATGTTACGGTAGTAAGATGATATTCGTTAAGTATTTCTTGAGATGATTGCCGCCAAATGATTGATTGAAGATGACGATCGGATTGCCTGATAATGATTTGGCGAAACATTTTCTCTATGTCTGCCGTGATAACGTAACTGTACGTTCTCCAGGTTAAGATGAGTGTCATGAGGTCTTTTTGTAGATTTGGTCCGCAGCACATGAGGTCATTTAGGCTTTTTCCTGATGTTGATTTCGCTGACGCATTGAAAACGACTCTAAGTTTTGTTGTTGTTGAGTCTAATTTCATTACGCCATGATGTGGTAAGAAGTAGGCACGTTTTGATTCATCGACATTATTAGCCGTACACATGTGACCCAGTTGTTGATATTCCGACATAAACGTTTTATAATTTTCTGCAAATGATTCATTATTGCACATTTTTCTTTCCAACTGTTTGAATTGTGCGATAGCCTTAGATTTTGATGATCCAAGCTGATTTTCATATTCGGGTTTCATGGGTATGCCAACCTCGTATCTACCAGTATCCAAACGACGAGTAGCTTGCTGATAAAACTCCTCACAGTACTGCTCCTCACGGGTAAGGGGTGATGATGATGTTTCTACGTCCTCTATCTCCCAATATTTTGATAGTTCTGATAAGTCATTCGTCGCGATATGACAGTTAAATGTGCGAACATTGCCAGACAGGATCCAACCGAGTGCGGTCTGTTGCGCAATCGGAGCCTGCGCTGGTCCTTTGATGAGACCGTCCATGATGATTTGAGAATAGATACTCACATCCAAGAGAATATCTATTGGCTTAGACACGTTGTATTCTGGATCTGCTAATTGAAGATGCTGAATGTGAGGCCATGATTGTTTTTTGAATGGTGCACCAGGCAAGCAGTTAGCGACTTTAGGCAGAACCAGTGCTTCTGTAGTAAAATGATAGTCGCCGTAGATAGATTGACAGTCGATTGATACCCGTCCTTTGCTTTGTCTAGTACCAGCACCTATCCCTGATACTGATGCGTTGTATCGTTGACGCTGCAACCCTAATCGCTGAACAGCGTTTTCCGATATTAATGATATTTGTGATCCCTGGTCTAGAAGTGCCCTAAGGAACACGTAGCTGCCGTCGGAACACTTGACTTTGATTGACAGCGTGGTCAACAATAACTCTTCGTCCTCCCCTGCGACATGATTAACGTTAGGGTGGTTATTTGGCGATTTTGATGATGAGACACAACACGCTTCATGGAGTATTGTGTGATGATCTCCTTGACAGGTTTTGCAACGTTTCGTTGAAGTGCATTGATTTCCGTCGTGACTGAATAAACAATTTCGACATATATTTGATTTCGTCACCAATTTCAATTGTACATCTGATGTCATTTTCATAAATTTTTGGCATGATAGCAAATTGCGAGCATGATTTGAATTGCATACAGTGCATTTCGATGTTTGCGTAATGATGGCCTGATAATTTTTGTTAGCGAAACCTTTATTATAGTTTTGCTTATTATGCGATTGATTTGGGTTCCTTTTGCTTGATGATGAGGGTTCCTTAGTAGTTTTAATGGGTTCAAGAGCAGTAAATTTACTCTCGAGATAAGACATTAATTCCTCCAGCTTTGGTAGGTCACGAGGATTCCTGCGTGCTTCTTTGTACCCAGCATATGTTTCTGGGTCCAGTTTTTTGCAGAGCAAGTGAACCAACAACGGATCCCATGTATTCGTATCAGCACCGAGATTGTGTATCGCGTGAATACATTCGGTTGAGGTATCGTATAAACCTTTGATGTCTAATGATGTTTGCCTTTGGATGTTGGGTTGATTAAGGAAGATTTCGATGTGATTGGTAAAAAGAAGTTGAGTATTATTGTACCGATGTAGTAAGATATCCCACGCTGCATCGTAGTTATCTGATGATATATGGAGATGATGAATAATACGTTCTGCCTCCCCCTTAAGTTTTCCCTTAAGATGCTGCATCTTCTGAGCTTTCGTGATCGAATTGTTGTTATGAATTGTCTCGGTGAACAAGTCATAAAATGTTGGCCATTGTGTGTAGTTCCCGCTAAATGACGGTATATCAATGTGCGGGGTTGATCTCTCTAAATGAGATGTTGAGGAGATCTTCTTATTCAGCTCTCTTTTGATGTTTTTGTAGACCAATTCATGATTGTTAAACTCCTCGTCGTATGATAAGTCACCTCCAGCTAGGATATGATCGATTTGCAAATGTTGCGTATCTATCATTGTCCACTTTACTTGGATGTTTTTGAGCTCATCCTCAAGTTCCCATTTGTCCGATATCTGATCAATCTTGATACCTTTGACCAGCCGAGTAAATGCCCTAAAGTTCGTGCGTTGCAGCGATATTAGTTCGTCTAACTTGCCATCAGGTTGAGTTGATTTGTTTGATTTGCCGTAAGACGAAATGAGATTCCGTACATTCGATCCGATTCGGTCCTGATGCTAATCTCGAAGGACCAAAATAAATGTAGGGGATCCCTGCACTTAGTGATGATACCGGGGCGATTCTATGGGGATGATGATGAAATAAAACCGACCACCGCGAATGTCCGTTGAACACTGATTTATTGATTTAATGTACTTACACAAATTAGCTTAGTGATAGGTACGAAATGCTGAGTGCACAGAATGCACGGCGCGTGAGTATGAAAAATAATGTGCGGTTCCGTACAGAGGCAGATGGGTGCTTGAATTTAATGTTGGTATTTTGCTAGATGATTTTTCTTAAAATTGTGCATTACATTAAAATTGTACATTGTGTCGATGTGATGTACGAGTACAACTGTCATCGATGTAGATCGCTGTTATTTCTTTTGAATCCGTAATTCCCACTTCAAGGCCAATGCCTCCCTCTCTTTTTACCCGACTGCAAGGAAAGGGTTATATTATTAGCGCGTATCTGGTATTTTTGTTTGTATGTATGTAATATTCTTTATTAACTCACATATTTCAATCCGCTAAACGGATTTACATAATTATGACATCGTTAGATACGTCTTGACCGCCCAAGTGTTCAAAAAGTGAAGTTAAATAAAAACAAACATGGTTTTTGGTCGCCATGTTGTCATCATCATCATCATCATATCAGCCGCAAGACGTCCACTGGTGGGCATAGGCCTCCCCCAAGCGTCGCCACATTGACCGGTCCCGTGCGTCCCGCATCCAGCGGATCCCTGCAACCTTCACCAGGTCATCGGTCCACCTGGTGGGAGTCCTTCCAACGCAACCTCTTCCGGTTCGCGGTTGCCACTCCAGAACCTTACTGCCCCATCGGCCATCCGTTCTGCGAGCAATGTGCCCCACTGCCACTTAAGTTTGGCAATTCTTCGTGCATGTTGGTGATTTTTTTTGTAATGTTTTTGTTTAGCAGCATGCCCTTGTGTTGTGTTTTCCAATTAGTAAATATCCTTGGCATGACGATTGTGAAATAATATTTTAAATAATTGCAATAGTACTTGCTCTGTGAGCAAAATAAACAAAAGGTATTTTTCAAGTGTTTACATTTGACTTAGTGTTCGTAAATAAACAATTGTAACAGCTAAAACGGTGTGTGGTGATAAACTATGTGTGTGTGATGACAAACTACAGCGATTTAAACCGCTTGGCATACAGACTTCCCAGAACTGAATGTAAACAAACCATTTTTTGTGCCGCCGGCCGGGTCATTTTTTTTCCCGCGCGACACTTTAAAGCTTGTGGGATGAAAAAAATGTATTGGGAGGTGTGATATTTATATAGATTCTTGTGAAATAGGGTGTATTGGTGTTATTAAAATAAAAACATTGTGAAATAATGGTTTCTTTTTTTATTTGTATACACAAACCAGAGAAAATTTCCCTTACACTGAATTTTCACAATATTTACAAATAAATTACAAGGTAAAACTGGGTAAATCCCTATGAAATCTGATAGCTTATTTCATAATGATTCTAACAACATAACATTCATACATGGTTCCCATACAAAAGTTCCGATAAATCGGCGTTTTTCTTAGACCGGGACGATCGCGAAAAATGGCGCCGGGGGGCTTCGAGGGAAGTGTCGGCGAGGCGTCTGGGGCCCCCCGGGTTGGACGGTTGAGGGGATATCCCCTACTTTGCTCGTATATTATGAGTACGTAACCGGGACCATTACCTAGTGAGACGGATTCAGTACAATGATTTGGCGGGCAGTTACTGTTTTAAGAGCCTGGATACTGAATAAAGGCGGCTGTATAACGTCGTACGTATAGCGCATACATATTTTATGTTACGGGTTAAGTAAATTACGTATGCTGCTCTGTGCGGAATCAATGAACCGCATACGTAAATGTTAAGATTGCGCCACAGTAATTTCATGATGCGGCTAACGTCATAAAGATTATACGCACCGAACACAGTCAGTGAGTAAACAGAGTTCGTGAAATGAGCCAGGATACGTAATAACTGATGATGTAGGCGGAGACATTATTAATTATCCAGTGTGCGTAAAATGTATCGGCATATCCTCTACTCTGCTCGTACATTATGAGTACGTAACCGGGACCATTACCTAGTGAGACGGATTCAGTACAATGATTTGGCAAGCAGTTACTGTTTTAAAGAGCCTGGATACTGAAATAAGGCGGCTGTATAACTTCGTTCGTATAGCGCATACATTTTTCCTGGCTCCGGGTAAGTAAATTACGTATGCTGCTCTGTTAATACATATGCGGCATCATTAAACCGCATACGTAAACGTTAATAATGCGAGCACAGTAATTTCATGATGCGGCCTCATTACACGTTACTTGTTTACATTGTCTTTACAGAGCATTATGCCGCATACTTACTTAACATAGTGTCGTTTCATTATAAGTATGGCTCTTATAATTTTCATGTGAAAAGCACATTATACGTATCTGGCTGCCAGTACATTACAAATTTGCCAATTTTAATTTTATTTTTATTTTTTATTTATTATTATCAATAGGCTCGCGCTTGACCACTATCTCACCTGATGGAAAGCGATGATGTGGTCGACGGTGAAGCACGCTTGCCTAGAAAAAACCTATTCACTCTTGACTTAAAGACCCCTAGATTGTAGCTATCGGGAAACACAGACTCCGGCAGGGAATTCCACTCCTTAGCTGTACGCATAATAAAAGTGTCCCCAAAACGTTTTGTGCGTATGGGTGGGATGTCCACCATGTACCGATGACGCATCACCGTGCGTCTGGTTGTCCGATGATGGAACGGGCTGGGCGGAATTAAATCATGCAATTCCATCGCACACTCCCCGAAATGTAACCGATAAAATACCGACAAGCTGGCAACTCGGCGACGATGTTCAAGGCTCTGGAGCTTTGGTTTGACCAGTGCTTCATCGCCGATGAGTCTCTTGGCCCGCTTTTCGATCGACTCTAGTGCATCTAGCTGATATTTGGCAGATCCGTCCCAGAGATGAGAACAGTACTCCATGCTCGATCGAACTTGCGCTTGATACAAGTTGAGCAGCTGTTCCGGCGTGAAGTACTTTCGCACCTTCGCTAGGATCCCCAACTTTTTGGCAGCCAGCTGAGCCTTTGCCTCAATGTATGGCCCAAAATTGAGAGTTGATGTCAGCGTAACGCCAAGAAGGTCAAGATGGTCCGTTATTGGCACGGTTACATCACGGAAAGTTGGAGCCGGGTGAAATTGGCTCTTTTTAGCGGAAAAAAGACACGCCTGGGTTTTAGCAGCATTAAACTTGACCAGATTGGCTTCACCCCAATCGGAGACTGCCTGCAAGGACAAGTTTAAACGCTCCACCATGGCCTCACGGAGAGACCGGATCAGTGGCCCGGTAGCACGTGCGTTGGACAAGTATCTCTCAGCAACAGTGCTGTCGTCTGCATACCCAAAGGTGCCGGGTTTTAGCAGATCGTTGATGTGCAACAAGAACAATGTTGCCGAGAGTACCGACCCCTGAGGGACGCCGGCATTAATATCCAATTGGTCCGACGAGCAGCCATCGATAACCACTCGAATGGACCGATCCCTCAGGAAGTCTGCAATCCAATCACACAGACCACCGGGCAGACCGAATGAAGGAAGCTTACCAATAAGGCTTTCGTGCCAGACCCTATCGAAAGCCTTCGAGATGTCGAGGGAGACGGCAAGCGCTTCCCCGTGCCTCTCAATGGCCTCACTCCATATGTGAATGGCATACGCTAGAAGATCCCCAGTAGACCGATTTCGGCGGAAGCCGTATTGGCGGTCGCTAAGGATATCATTAGTTTCTAGGTATGCCAGGAGCTTAGTATTTAGTATACGCTCCATACTCTTACAGAGTATGGAGGTTACAGAGATGGGTCTGTAATTAGCCGGGTCAGCTCGACTGCCCTTCTTGGGCACGGGCTGTACGTTGGCTTGCTTCCAAGCATTCGGCACTTTTCCAGTCTCATATGAAAGGCGGAATAGGCGTGTCAAGATCGGAGACAGTTCAGGCGCACAGGTTCTAAGAACTATAGCTGGTATTCCGTCAGGGCCACTAGCCTTATTCACGTCGAGGTTTCGCAGCACCCTACGGACGTCCTTTTGATGGATGCGAATGTCCGACATACTCGTCTCGCATCCATCAGGAGAAGGAGGGGGCCGCGAATCACCAGGATTCAGACGCGAAGATTCCGCAAAAAGAGAGGCAAATAAATTTGCCTTCTCTTCAGCGGAGTGGGCCAGTGACCCATCAGGTTTCTGCAGTGGTGGTAGTGAGGGACGGCAGAAGTTCGATTCGACCGACTTAGCCAGGGACCAAAACGCTTTACTACCTGCTGGGTAAGAAGCAAGTTTGGTGCCTATTCGGCTAATGTGGTCGAACCGAGCCCTTCGCAACACCTTCTTGCAGGACTTGGCAGCCCTGTTGTAGGCTCTCTTCTTCTGATCCACGTCACTCGCCTTGCGCGATCGTGCGTCGGCCCATGCCAGGTATGCCTCATGCTTAAGGGCATCGGCGCAATGACATTCGGCGCCAAACCATGGCTGGTCAACGCTGGACACCGTTACGTCAGAGAACGGAATGTAGTACTCCATCCCCTGACGCAACACATCTGTCACTGCGTCAGCGCATGACGATGGGTCATCCGAAGAGAAGCAAGTGGGCTGCCAAGGATAGCATGCGAAGAAAGATCGCATGCCATCCCAATCTGCTGGCCTGTACCGCCAAACCCGCCGGGTGCCTCTTGGGCTGGGATCGGGCGGGGAGTAGACGGACACAGACTTCACCAGACAGTGGTCTGAACTACCCAAAGGTGAAGTTATCGACACAGAGTATCTGTCTGGATCTGTTGTCAGCAGAAGGTCCAAGCAATTGGCCGTGTGTGAATCAACATCCGGCACCCTTGTTGCCCCATGGACCAGCTGGGTTAGATTTAGCGCAAGCGAAAGCTTACGCATCTCCCGTCCAGCATGGTCAGTGCACCGGTATGGGAAGAGCCACTCCTGGTGGTGAGCATTGAAGTCCCCCAGTAACACTAATTGGGCGGAAGGGTACCGTTGCTGTGCCGCATCAGCCGCCTCACTAAGGTACTCTGTGAGCCTGGTTGTCTCCTGATCTCCTGAATGCGAACGGTAGACACAGGCGTAGATAATTTTATCCAGACCTGTGTCCACGAGAGCCCACAGCGTTGAGAATCTGGAGTCCTCAAGGTTACGGAGACGCCGATAGCAAGTGTCGTCACGGGCGTACACACATACACCCGCGCGTGTTCTAAAATTGTGCTCCAGGGTAAACCCTGGGTATGATAAGTACGAGACGTCTGAAGGACTCGCTATCTGCGTCTCCGTAAGAAAAAACAGCGCTGGTTTCTCAGCCTCCAGGTGGTAGTGGACTGCAGAGAGATTTGAGTGCAGACCTCTAATGTTGGTGAGGTGCACTTTGTGGGGGAGGGGGTGCAGCCGCTGTCTAGCTCCAGTATTCTTTTTCGGTTTCATATTATAAATTGAAGAGTGAATGGATGAGAGGAGAAGGAAGTGAGACGAGGTTCCACGCTGCTAACCTACAGACACGCAATGAATGGCCGCCATCATTGGGGCACTAGTCTGGAGACTGCGGGGACGCCCGAGCCCCCCCGGAATGTCCATCGGGCCCTCCCCATCTGGTCGCCAACCAGCACGATGGTGCATTCCGGGATTTTTCGACAGTTGGCGGGGCAGCCTTTCGTGTGTGGCTGGCACACTACTTGGGCCCCCAACTACCTGCGGTCGGCCAGCGGCGCACCGTGCCTCGGATCCCGCTACCCTCCGCGACTAGTCTCCCGATACGTCCATAACAGTGCGCGTCAGGCTAGTCAGCCTGCAGTGGAACAGCTGTCTCGACCCAACTCCTCTAGTGGCTACACCGGGCATCATACCGGAACACGGCTAGGCCGCTTGGCGGTACGTCTTTGCCCGGTGGGTGGTCGCAAGCCTTCGGCCGAAGCCTACCACCAGATGTCACCTGATTTGCACCACCCGGGGACCACGTGTAGGGAATCAGAGGGTAAACTCCTACGGACGTGGGTGACTCGGCCCCAAAATTAGCCCGTTTTTCTCAGTGTGGCATAAGAAAAATACTTGTCCAATGTTTTTTGTTTATGTGGCATAAGAAAAATACGTGTCCAATGTTTTTAGTTTACGTTGCATAAGAAAAATACGTGTCCAATATTTTAAGGCTATCTTCTAACGGACTAAATATTTTTTTTCAAACTGACATGTTAAAGCGTGTTATATTATTTTTTTAAACTATTACTATCTATATTTTACTTTTTAGTTCAATCGCTAATCCTGAAGATCCTGGTAAGTAAAATGGGACAATCTATTTAAATTATTGCATTGTCATCGGTCCTTGATAAGTGTGCAAAGTTTCAAATTAAGCCGACGTTTTAAAGGGGGTGAAAATCACGTTCAAAGATTCCGTTACAAAGATTCACAGACACATAGATACATACATACCAAGCTAATAAAAGCGTGTTAGTTAAAAACATATAATTTCCTACCACAGTCGGTTTCCAGTTCAGACATTTCTCAATATTGCCAATTCTCCTGAAACTGTAACCATATATTTTACATTGCCTACACATCGCAGGGTTTCTGTTGACCGTCTATTGATCCCTATTAGGCCTCGTATTTATTCGATATATTCGCCATTTTGAATTTTAAGCTTTGACATTTACTGGATAACTCTTAGATTTGGAAGCTAAAAAGTTTTATGGGTATAAACGTTTTGAAATATACTGTTGTATGATTTATTTATATCTAGGATTAGTGCTTATGAGGAAACCAAATATTCTTTTGATGTTTAGAAGAAATTACTTATATTTTATTTTCTACCACGAAGTTTTTCTACGTATACATACACTTACAATAATATTATAAAGTGAAAATATTTGATTGTATGTTTGTAAATAATAAAATCAAAAACTATTCAACCGATTTTAAAATTCCTTCACCAATGGAAAGCTACAATATGCCGTTATTATTATATTTATTAAACCCGAAATAGAAATAATGTAACACAAGGTGTAAAATAATTGCTTAAAATGTCTATCGCCCTAGAGGACACCATATTATACTTTATAAACACCAAAAAACCAGAATTACATACTTCTTCTAACAACTGTCTTATTGTGTCACAGAACCCGTTACTGTAAAAAACAAATACACAATGTCACGAGGCAGCCTTTTAAAGGATTTACTGTGGAAAATATAAGGCAACTGCATAAAACTCTAGAGACTTACAAATACGTCGACAAAAGACAAATTGCATATGTTCACGACCCCTTACTACTGGTTCTCGCGGAACGAACTTGGAAATCAATTACACATTACAATTGTTTATTCATCGACGTAGTATGACTTGATCATTGTCGATTATGGTCTGTTAGACTTCAATACTATTTACTTGATAACGGTTTCACCTGTCTAAAAGTCAGAAGTTAGTACTATCCGGATAAAAATATTCTAGTACCTAGTCAATGTATTTTTTATGATTTATCGATAAGCTCGTGTTTGACCAATATATCGCCTGATGGTAAGCGACGATGTGGTCGTAGGTGTAGAACGCTTACCTAGAAGTAACCTATTCACTCTTGACTTAAAGACTCCAAGGTTGTAGCTATCAGGAAACACAGGCTCCGGCAGGGAATTCCACTCCTTAGCTGTGCACACAATGAAAGATCATGGACATGTGCCAAGTTCATTTATTTAAACTTCATGAACATGAAGGTTAATTTATTCAATAATAAATACAAAATCATACATAAATACAAACGAATACTTTACTTTGCGTAAATTATTTCATCACCACAGCTCTCAAAAACGGTGAAGGCAAACATCGTGAGGAAACCGGCATGTCCTAGAACCAAAAATTTGAAGACATGTGACATCCACCCACTCGCACAGGGCCCGCATGGTGACTTACGGCCTATTCCCTCTCACAGAAAGGAGACCTGTGTCCCGGCAGTGGAAACATTAATAGGCTGATGATGATAATGGCAATGCGTTAACTCTTTAATAAATGAGACTGAATTTCTCTTTGCGTGACGTTTCGAACGTATTACTAGTAAGGATAAACTGAACAGCAAATATTGCGAGAACAAATAGTAGCGACAAATCCAACATTCTCAATATAAGTGGCTCGGAGAGCACTCTGCGCTTTTAGAATGGCGATGCATTTCTTTAACCGCAGCTATTGCTTCATGTTGACTGTTTACCCTTGTATCGAACGGGTGAGGGATTGGGGGCAAAGCTTAAGTGTTATGTATTGATTTCGGTAGTAGGTACAACTTCAAACAATATATTTAGTCCGTAGCGTAGGTAGAGTGTAGCGTTAGAGTTGATGGTAGACCTAGTATAGTTGAAAGCACAAAACGCTGTTTTGATTATTCAAATTGGGTCTAAAGAAAATTCTCCGTAACGCAAGACAACGTCATTGATTCCTGCAATGAAAAGATTTCAATTGAAATTCGAGATTCTGGTTAGAACGTAAATACTGCTTAAAATGACATTTATTCCTCACTTCAAACTATAAGCTCGCCAAGCTCTTAAGTTTGCCCACTTTTAAAAATCTACCAGCTTAAAAAAAAGTGTTGCTGTAAAGTGCACGCAACTGTAAATCCATTTTAAAAGGGGAAATTTTATCGGCGTTAGAAACTTTCAAAGAATGGCATATAGTTATTTTGAAAAGAAAATACTAGAAGGAAAGCTTTGAAAATATGCAACGTATATTTAGGTACCATCGGTAAAAGGAACGAAATGTATTATTTGTAACTTGATTGAAAGGCAAATTGATAGAAAAATGAAGTGTAACACCAATTAAATAATTTGTTAAGAAGATGATCCTACAAATAATGGCCCAGATGTAAATCAAAAACAAATGATGAATAAATATAATTTATAAACAAATAAAAATGTGCGTCATACTAGTAATTGGCTGTATAAACCATATAACCTAGACATTGATTAACATTAGACACTTATAAGTGACTGTTGAAACAAATAAATTGCTCATAAACGACTAAATACATCAATCAAAAATAATTCCTAAGAAGCTAAACTGCCCTTTAGCAAACTAGTTAGTCAATTGTTCAATAGTTATGACATTACGTATCCATAATTTGTAATTTAGAGTTCACAAAGTTTTCTTTTCATCCTTCTCTAACTTTCAAACAAGAAAGAGACCGAACTTGTGGAAATTAGCAATTATAACCGAAGATATACCAGTCCAAAGTTGCACAATTTGTGCAAACTTCATGACAAAGCATGCTACATATTGGCGGACTTAGCCTGTAGATCAAAATGGCCGAATGTTCAGCAACTTTGCTTACACTCCAAAATGAAATTTATGAAATACGAGCTCTGTGTGAAACTTATGTCAAATTGCTTGAAGATTAGCATAAGGAAAAGGTTGGCACACGATGTTATAAGAAAACTACAGGCAAATAGATTGAAGGCAATCCTGCCTGAGGGGCATATTTTGTCGAACATGGGTCCTTTTATAGAAAGCCACAATGAACATCATGTTCAACAAGACGTAAACAAAACGATTATTAATGCATAGAACAGACAGATTTAGACTTATATACTCTCTAAAATTCTTCAATTATAAAACATGGACTGATCCCTAACACTTATTCGTGACTTTCGCATAGTATCTTGAATCCTCGTATCCCCCGCTTCGGGTTGAATTTCTATAAAGCCTTTCTTAACATTCCATGCCCCGTCTAGACTACATACCTATATCTTCTAATCGTGTTCATCTCTTCAATGGTTTATTACGTCGAGTCGGACACTGTATCTCACTAGCTTTTTACCGTGACTTCGTTCCCGTCGTCTATCACACATGAATTAATCATTTATAGGGATAAAGATCTATTGCATTCAGCGATAGTGGACTGCCTGAACTTGCCATATAATTTACCAGTAGAGCATAAAAATATGCTAGTTCTATTCACATGCCGAATTAATTTAACGATAGAAACATTTTTTTTAAAATATGAGGCATTCCCTCATATTAAAAAAAAAAATGTTTCTTTCGTTTATCCCAGAAAACAAGTCAAATGAAAATATGATCTGCTAACTTCACTGGCATGCGATAGTGTGACTTGACTCAATACTTCCAGAGATCCTCTTTCAACAAGTATACGTTTACCTATTTAGTTTAGATTCGCTTCGATATTGTGTGTATATCAAACTAAATAAAAACGCATACATATTCAATTAAAGCTTTATATCTAGAAAAATCAACAAGCAATGTGTCCGCACCATTACACTCATTACAAACGAATCATCGTGGTCATTTGCAAAATGTCGCTCTCCGTACTAGACCGTTTCTATTTGATCGATGATGGCTTCTTTTCATTCAACGTCAAATACCTGTTCTTCGTCGGATTATGGCCGGAAAAAACACTCACCAGAAACCAAAAATTCTTTTACAAAATCTACGAATTATTTATCCATATCCTCACTGTTACTTTTCTTATCTTAGCTGGTATTGGAACTTACCAGCATAAAGACGACTTCATCGTTGTGTTCTCTAATTTGGATAAATGTCTGGTTGTATACAACTTCTTTTTCAAAACAATCATATTTTTGATCAAGAGGTCTCTGAGTTCATTAACTCAGAGACCTCATAGACGAAATTGAGAGTTCTGGAGACGAAGTTACTGAAGAACGGAAGAAGCTGATGGCAAATTACGTGATGATTATAACAGGAATGACAGCTGCTGTGGTTGGAGCTTTTAGTCTTCTGGCTCTATATGATGGGACAATGTCTATAGAAGCTTGGTTGCCATTTCATCCAATGAAGAGCACAATGAATTTGATACTGTCGCTACAAATTCTAGCGTTCTGCGTGTTCCCTGGACTATGCAGGGCGTTTGCAATGCAGGGTCTGGTTTGCAGTATGATAATGTACTTGTGTGATCAGCTGATACATTTGCAGAAAGAGCTAGGGAATTTACAGTATCGGAAAGAGACTGAAATGATGACAAGGATGAAATTCAAGAAGATTATAAAGAAGCATTTTCGTTTGATGGGGTAAAGTATTGAATTGTTAATTTTCTATTGAAATTGAGCTTGGATTTCCTTTACAATTTATTTCAAATAATGCTGAAGGATTAATAACTGTTTCAAACCTGGTAAACAGTCGTCAATAGTGTACATAGAAATCTATCTCTCGATTTGTAATGGACGCACTTTCGATTCTTATAAATGAACGCTAATATTATTATTTATGGGGTACAACTACACTTGTTTGGAACATTAATTGATGTATTTAATGGATATGTGTTCTTTTTGGTACTGGTATTGTGATACTTTATCATACTCTTGCCCATATACCAATTTATTTGGGGTAGATGCAACATGTCGTTTGCTTTATATTTCTCTGTTAAGGCGCGAGTTCACCGCGCGAACGTGAAGCGAAACCAAGACATGTGTCGCACACAAACTCTTCTCGATTTTAGTCGTTAAAACCAATAAATAAATAAATTATTTCCGTATGGTGTCGGAGTTCCGTATGGTGTCGGACGTAAAGAATCTCACCATCCCATATCTTCCCATGGGTGTCGTAAAAGGCGACTAAGGGATACACCAGAGAATGGGCAGCAGCGTTCTCTGTGCATTTTAACAACAAACTGCGATCGCCAACCCGCCTGCCAAGCGTGGCGATTAAGGCAAACCCCCCCAAACCAAAAATGAAAAGCACAAAGAAAAAACGGCCCCGAGTGCCCGGCAGCCCGTCTACCCTCGACTACGGTAGCGGTCGAGGCGATGGCGTGGCAAGGGGTGCGAAGAATCCCCGGAGTGGACCCGGCTACCCTAATAAACACCGACGACTGGACCTGGCAACGTATAACACGCGAACACTCCGGACCGACGAGAAGATAGCCGAACTCGAGGAAGAATTGAGCAGGTTGCGGTGGAGTATTATAGGGTTATCTGAAGTCCGAAGAGAGGGGGAGGACTCGATAATCCTCAAATCCGGTAACCTGCTCTATTTCCGAGAGGGTGACCGGCAGTCCCAGGGTGGTGTCGGGTTTATCGTCCACAAGTCCCTTGTGAACAACGTGGTGAAGATCGAGAGTGTGTCGACAAGGGTGGCGTACCTTATACTCAGAATATCCTCGAGATATTCGCTGAAGGTTATACAGGTCTACGCCCCGACCTCGGCTCACCCCGACGACGAGGTAGAGACCATGTATGAGGATATTTCTAGAGCCATGCATGGTTTCAAAACTCACTTCACCGTTGTCATGGGGGACTTCAACGCGAAACTGGGCAAACGAGACGTGGATGAGCTGCAAGTGGGCCAATTTGGAGTTGGACATCGGAACCACCGGGGTCACCTACTAGCCAGCTTTATGGAGAAGGAGGGCCTCTATATGATGAACTCCTTCTTCAGAAAGCGTGAGCACAGGAAGTGGACCTGGCAAAGCCCCGATGGTGCAACTAAAAACGAGATCGACTTCATCATGTCAACCAAGAAGCAAATGTTCAATGATGTCTCTGTGATCAATTCGGTGAAAACCGGGAGCGATCACCGCATGGTGAGAGGCACATTGAACATTAATATCAAGCTTGAAAGGTCTCGACTGATGAAGTCTACGCTCCGTCCAGCACAGATCCAGATCCAAAACCCCGAGAGCTTTCAGCTCGAACTCCAGAATCGTTTCGAGTGCCTAGGGAGCTCCGTGGACGAATACAGCGATGGGTTCGTGGAAGCTGTCCATACGGTTGGGTCTAAGTTTTTCAAGACCCGCCGTACAGATATAAACAAAAAGCTCTCTGATCCTACTCTCAAACTCATGAAGGAGAGGCGTGAGATGATCCTGCAGTCTTCAGACGATGCGTTGAAGTACCGGCAGCTCAATAGACGGATCTCAAAGTCCTTGAAAAGCGATCTCCGCCGCTTTAATACCGAGCGTATTAAAGACGCGATTGAGCGGAATAAGGGTTCCAAGGTCTTTGCAAGAGATCTGACTATTGGGCAGAGCCAGCTCACGAAACTGAAGACCGACGATGGCAGAATCGTATCCGCCAAACCGGAGCTATTGAGAGAGATCGAGAGATTCTATGGGCAGTTGTACACGTCAACCAGTAAACCCGTCGCGAATTTAGCAAAAGACCCTAGAGCTAGATTGACCCGGCACTATACCGAAGACATTCCGGACGTCAGCCTGTATGAGATTAGGATGGCTCTTAAACAGCTTAAAAACAACAAGGCGCCGGGTGAAGACGGAATTACAGCCGAACTCCTGAAGGCGGGTGGAAAACCGGTCCTTAAGGCCCTTCAGAAGCTGTTTGATTCCGTCATACTCGAGGGCAAAACGCCACAGGCATGGTGCAGGGGTGTGGTGGTACTCTTCTTCAAGAAGGGCGACAATGCCCCACTAAAGAACTATAGGCCCATCTCACTTCTTAGCCAAGTCTACAAGCTGTTTTTAAGAGTCATCACGAATCGTCTCGCGCGCAGGTTTGACGATTTCCAGCCTCCTGAACAAGCCGGTTTCCGTAAAGGCTTTAACACCGTAGACCACATACATACGCTGCGGCAGGTTATACAGAAGACCGAAGAGTACAACCTGCCTCTCTGCTTAGCGTTTGTGGACTACGAGAAAGCCTTTGATTCGATCGAGACTTGGGCTGTGCTGCAGTCTCTCCAACGGTGCCAAATTGACTACCGGTACATCGAGGTGTTGAAGTGTTTGTATAAAAACGCCACCATGTCAGTTCGACTTCAGGATCAGACCTCGGAACCTGTCTTTCTGCAGCGAGGTGTGAGGCAGGGAGATGTCATATCTCCGAAACTGTTCACCGCTGCACTGGAGGATGTCTTCAAGGTTCTGGACTGGAGAGGGCTAGGCATCAACGTCAACGGCGAGTACATCACTCACCTTCGGTTTGCCGACGATATAGTGGTCATGGCTGAGACTATGGAGGACCTCAATACAATGCTCGATGACCTCAGTAGAGCCTCCGAAAGAGTGGGTCTTAGGATGAACATGGACAAAACCAAGTTGATGTTGAATGCCCATGTCACACCCACTCCTATTAGGGTCGGAGACTCTACACTCGAAGTTGTGGATGACTATGTCTACCTGGGACAAACGATCCAGTTGGGTAGGGCCAACTTCGACAAAGAGGTCAACCGTCGAATCCGACTCGGCTGGGCAGCGCTCGGGAAGTTGCGCGGTATCTTCACGTCCAACTTACCACAGTGTCTCAAGACGAAAGTCTATGACCAGTGTGTGTTGCCAGTTATGACCTATGGCTCTGAGACGTGGTCGCTCACAATGGGCCTCATCAGAAAGCTTACAGTCACCCAAAGGGCAATGGAGAGGGCTATGCTCGGAGTTTCCTTACGTGATCGAATCAGAAATGTAGAGATCCGCAAGAGAACCAGGGTTACCGACATAGCCCGAAGAATTGCCAAACTTAAGTGGCAGTGGGCAGGGCACATTGCTCGCAGAACGGATGGCCGATGGGGCAGAAAGGTTCTGGAGTGGCGACCGCGAACCGGAAGACGTTGCGTTGGAAGGCCTCCCATCAGGTGGACCGATGACCTGGTGAAGGTTGCAGGGATCCGCTGGATGCGGGACGCACGGGACCGGTCAATGTGGCGACGCTTGGGGGAGGCCTATGTCCAGCAGTGGACGTCTTGCGGCTGATATGATGATGATGATGATGAAATAAATTATTAATTTAAATATTGTTGAAAATTGTTATTCCACATTCCAACGGAAAGCCAAGTTATCTAATTACTATTGGAGGAAGAAGAATACGACGATATGATGTCAATATACTATTATAAAAATAAACAATGTTTGGCTATTAATGAAATTATATACAATTAGAGGCCAAAAACGATCGTTTTTAAAATTGAAATGAATCAAAAGATGGTAATGTAATTGATAAATGATAAGATTTTAGGACATTTCAAGCGCGACGCACGTGACCACTCGTCCGTGGGCGAGACCGGCTAGCTGTCTTTTGACTCATCGAGCGTCGAGGCCACGCGTTGTGGTCTCGCGCCTGAACTCACTCCCATACAAAGCCTAAGGACAAGTGGTGTTGCGCGTCTCCTGCCTCGTTCGCGTGTCTCGCTCTTGCACTCAGCTCGCACCTTTTTAATCGTCAGCTCAGTCTACTTACCTCTTTCTTTTCCCTTTCTTAGTTATGATGTTCCGAACAAAATTATCTTCACTTGCATAGTATTTCAACCAAACATGTTAATGTGTATGTTAATTACAGATACTCAATGAAAATGGAAAATATTTTCAAAGAATATTTCCTAGTTCAGAACCTGGCAGTTACGGTAGAGTTATGTTTGAACGCAGTTATGGTGACTGTGGTAAGTACATTTCCATGTGATACGATTGTTAGGTTTTAACATAAATGTACATTGTCAGTTTCGCAGGCCCTACTGTGGGCCAAATTAATCTGGAACCCTGGCTTCCCGATAGACCACCCGGAAGATGGCGGGACAAGATAGCCAAAATTACCAACCAATGGCAAATACGTACTAGCCCCGGGCCGACACTGCTGGCAATCATGAAAACAGACCTTTGCCCAACTGTTTGATGCTACAGGCTGACAGTAACCATTAGAACAGTTTTTGAAATAAAAAGCCTGGAATTTTAGGTAAAAACAAAAGACGTACGCCTTTTAATGAAATCCCGTTCGTTTAATCAAATATGTACATACGTTTATTGATAAAAACCAGAAATGTTTTTTTTTTTTTTATATTGTCCTTTCATAACCGAGAATTTATGAGAGGTTAAATGTAATGGAAGCGCTTAACAAATATAACGAAAAATCACGGCCGTATTCCCCGAAAGGTTGATCAAAAATGTACCTATAATTATACCCATAAAACAAACAAATTCAAATAAAAACCAGTATATAAATATCGTATTTCAATTAATAGTAACTCTGGGCACTGTTGGCAAGCTCTCTTTTTATACAATTAAGAGCCCGTTTCAATGTAACCTTTATTTCCAAAAAAGCCGAATAGGGGATTTACTCTTGTACGAATTATTGCATTCCAATTTCACTGAAATCAAAATCAAAATCAAATCAAAATCAAAATATTTATTTGCCAGAAAATACATTGTTTAACAAGGAAAGATCTTAAAGCCTAAAAGTTATTGTATTCTGCCTGCAAGCAAGCGTGCAAATTACTTTACATATTAAACTCATTAAGTTAGTAGACATCATACCCAAAACACAATTGTAAAAATTAGATAAAAAAAACCAGATCAAACCATACTTTCAGTCGTCAGATTATACAATTTAAAAATTAAATAAATTAAAAAGTCAATTATTAAAATTAAAAATGCTAATAATTAAAATTAAATGTCAATCAAATATATTTAAATGTCTATAACTAAAATTCCAATATTTTCAGTTGTCAGATTATAAACTCGACAATAATTTAAAAAATAAAATAAAAATTACAATAAAATAAATTAACATGTCATAAATTAAAATTAAAAATGTCAATGAAATAAATTAAAATGTCAACAACTGAAATTAAAATGTCAATCAAATTAAAATGTTTGTTTACAATGCTGATTTAACAATTAATCAATATATAATTATGTATGTTATTACAATTACTCATTTTATAAATATATTATTTATGTTCTTAACAATAATGATGTCTATGCTCTATAAATTCCTTAAGGCTATAGAAGCATCTATTTTGGAGCCAATCTATCAATTTGATTTTAACACATTAAACGCCGATTCAAATTTGGTGATGTTCCGTTTGGGCCATGGGGCTCACCGGTGAGCGACAGCAATACTACCCGTTCAGGCCGTGGGGCTCACCGGTGGCCGCGCGACGGGCTCGTGTTTGAACTCATTTTTCTCGCTGGAGGACACAGTGCCGGTACAAAACTATATTGAGCGTGCCCGGCGCGGCCCTGGAGACCAGTTTACGCATGCTAGCTCGTTTCGACACTAGGTATAAAAAAAGCCTTTGTTGATTTTTTGGCTAAGTACACAAGATGTGGTTTTAAAATAAAAGAAGGTTTAAAAAATATATGTTTTATTAGAAAATATTTAAAAACGTTTTATTATACGTTAGGCAATCACTTATTTTTGAACTTAGTAAAAAATAAACTAAATAAACTTCGAAAAAAACTTAAAAAACTTCTCAAAAAATTACTACGTATTTAACAACTTTGTCATGAATATTTGGCACATAAATGAAATCAGTGTTAACAAAAATAATTCTCTTCTTTGAGGCTAAAAAATTGGTCAATGATGAAGCACATTGAAGCAAGATATGCAGAGAAAAGGTTTCTCCGGGCATTGTGGACAAAACGTTCTCACCTTTTTAGTCTTGTTTTTGGCCAACTTTCTGCCGTAAGTAGCTACATTAATTTTGTAGCAATTCACACATGTTCGCCTGCTTGTTCTGGCTTGTCCTTCTTTTTGTTGCAGTTTGTGTGCCATTCTTCTAGGTCTTGCAACTGGAACATCTTGTTGGCTGCAAAACGACTTCAGTAATTCTAGCCGAAAGTCTGCCATTTGTATTTTCTTGCCAGTGACGCTTTGATACAAGACCAGTGCATTGACCACTGCTGTGTTCAGGAGAAGGTTGATTGCATACTTCTTGTACCATTTTATCGATTTCCTCAGTGGAGTTGAGTAAGCAGCCATCTGATCTGACATATCTACAGCCCCTTTAGCGCCGTTATAGTCAATGACTATTTTTGGTTTGGAAACAGTTCTGTTGCGTTTTCGGACATTCTGGAATCGCACTGAGTGTTTTGTGGACAGCAAAAAGACGTCTCTTTTATCCTTCCACTTCATTACAGTTATGCCCTCACTGCTTTCCTTTGCCACGAATTGGCCTCGCTTCAGTTTAGCATTTACTACATCCTTTGGCAGATGCTTCCGGTTCTTCCGAATGGTGCCTACGAGATGAGTCTCTGCATCCAGAAGTTTTTTGGCAAGATCTATACTGGTGTACCAGTTGTCGGTCACTAGTGTATGTCCCTTGTATAAAAGATCGCTGCATAGAGACATAACTACGTTCAACGGTGTAGTATTGACTTCGTCGTTGTTCTTTCCTGCGTATACATTTATTTTGTATGTATATCCAGGAATGGTACATAGCTTGAACTCCTTTATACCATATTTATGCCTTTTTTGTTTATTGTACTGCCGAAAAATGATTCGTCCGCGAAAAGGCACCACGCTTTCATCTATGCAGATCTCTTCGGAAGGGGTGTAGTTTTTTTGGAAGTTCCTGTTCACAACTTCGAGCAATTTCTCAATCCTGTGTAATCTATTAGATTTATTGTCTTCGTCTTGCTGAGAAAAGTGCAGCATTTGCAACAGCAGCTCAAATCGGTTTCGACTCATTATTGTTCGAGGAAAATTCTGTTCAAGTACAGGATCTTTTGACCAATAGTCGGATATTTTGGGTAATTTTACGATCCCCATGAAAATAATCAATCCGAAAAATCGTTTCATCTCTGCTGCGGATGTTGGTTTCCACTGGCGAATTCGCGCAGATTTAGATGCTGCGCCAGACCCTGTGACTTTATTGATAGCAAAGCTATTCGTATAATCCGCCACCATTTCGAATATTTCGTCAGGTACTAAAAGATGATAGAAATCTGCTGGGGTCTTACCGACCATTTCTCTTACAAGTCGTGGATCTAATCCTGGGAATTCAGTGTACGGGATAATCCGACGCTGATTACCTTTTGGTTGGTGCCATATGGTAGATGATGCAGGAAGCGACGCGGTGTGACCAGAAGTACTTGGCACGGCATTTTCAAGTTCAATGTCGCTCGTGTCAGTAATGGACAGAACTCGTCGACGTCGCTTTCGTAAAGGTGGTTGTAAGTCATACTCTTCCTCAGACTCCGAACTTAGCTGAAAGCTACTATTGAGCAAGGAAATTTCAATATTATCAATCTGCGTCAAATCGTCATTTGTTATTTCAAAGTCTTCAAAATCATCCATGATTCACACCACACTTTTCCTTAGAGTCAGGCAGGATACAGTTTATTCACTTTAAGAGATAACCAGGGTAAAACTTTCACTAAAACAATCCAAAATAATTATGTAATAAGAAATATTAACAATGCGCGTGACCTTGCATGCGATTACTCTCTAATGGCGCGTGTCTAGCGCACGCAGTGCTTCCGGGAATCCCGGAGGGCGCGGGGTGTGGCCGGCGCCCCGACCCCCGCGGCCCCGCGCGAACGAAATGCAGATTTTCTACGGCGTGCGCCGTGGTGGTCACCAGTGTACGGCAGCAATTATTTCGTTAATTCTTTGGATAGTAATAAGAAATAATTATTTAGAGTAGGGTTTTTGACTATTTTAAACCGTATGAGCCAATAAAATATAATGTGTAAAATTTGTCGAAATCGCGAATCGGCGTCAGCCCATATGGAAAGTATAGTGTCGCTCACCGGTGGCCACCACGGCGTTCAATGTGTTAAAAACATTACCCTGCAATAATTTTAATTCATTTGGTATGTTATTATAAATCAATATACACATATTATACACATTTTTCTTGTAAATATCTTTATGACCAGATGGATGATATAACAGGTTGCGAAACTTAGCCCTTTTTTGTCTTGGCACAACTTCGCTATGTTGCATAAAATAATGCATGTGTTTCTTGGTAAAGATGCAGATGTCTCGTATGTACATACAGGGCAGTGGAAGAATTTTACTTTTTTTAAAGAGAGGTTTACAGCTATCTAAAATCCATACCTTGTTTATGACCCGGATGCAACGTTTCTGGAGCTTAAAAACTCTGTCGGTATCGGTCGAGTTACCCCACATGATAAGTCCATAGCTTAGAATAGATGACACATAGCCATGGTAAGCTGAAAGAGCAGCTTCTACAGAAACATTTTGTCGTAGCTTTTTTAAAGCAAACACAAACCTATCAAGTTTCTGACATATATGTTCCACATGGCTTTTCCAATTGAGATTCTTGTCTATATTAATACCTAAAAATTTTATTTCATCCACTTGTTGTACTTTTTCATTTTTATACCTAATATCTAAAGCTAATTGTTTAGTATTATACGAGTTAAATTCTATTAATCTGGTCTTACTAACATTTATATTTAAGTCATTATTTGCCATCCAGCTGATTATATCTGACAGAGTCTTTTCAGTAACAGATTTGTAATTGATTTTATCCTGACACTTTAATATAACTGTCGTATCGTGTCGTGTGTAAACAAGGAAACCTCGCTTAACAAACTAGTATAATAAGATGAGTTGTAATATTCTGCTGAGAAACACAAATTTAGAGAGGCAAGTCGAGTTTTAATATTAAGATAAGTATAAGTAGGGTCACTAATGCTTTTAAGACAATTTTGTAGAACGTTTTCTGTGTAGAAAACTTTCTACAAACCCGAACTATTAGAAGTCGATATGTCTTATAAATAACTTCTAGAATGAGTAACATTCTATTCTAGAATAAAAAAAGTTAATTAGAAAAATCAAAAAACCCAACTGCTAAAAAGCGAACTAAAAATAAATTTCTAATTAACTTTTTTTATTTTTAGCTTTATAGTATTTTTTTTAGAATTAGGTACATATAAGTGTTATATATTTTTGAAATCACCTGTTAAAACCCTTTATTTTGATATCCCACACAATGGGTTTGGAAGAAAAAAAAATTTGGTGCCTCACTATATGGCGCCCAAAATCCGGCATTTTAATATTTTACTATATATTTTAGCCAGTGACACTCGCAGGGTTAAGACGAATCGATTGGAGTACGAATCATCAAAATCGGCCAACGCGTTTGGTCTCTGGAACGCCACATAGGAACAAACATACATACATACATTGCCTGATAAACACATTGCCCTCCTTCGGCAGTCGGGTAAAAAGTGAAAAAATGTTAAGGATTGACCACGCAAAATGGCGCTAAGCGGATAGCAATTGCATATAGTTTGGATTTTTTACAAGCTTTAATTTAACTAGGCTTGTTCGGTTGCATATATGGGTCAAATCATGCAACTGCTGCACTACTGCTGTTTAATGCGGTGTCTCGGGATGTTGAACTGCATATCTGTTCGATACTAAGATTAAAAACTAAATTGTTTCTTTGATATGTAGAAAACAATTATTTTCTTTTTTTTGGTCTCATTATCAGCCTTTTTAATTTGCCCACTGCTGGGACACAGGCCTCCTCTCTGTGAGAGGGGTCATAATCCACCACGCGGGCCCAATGATGGTTGGCGTTTTTTCTTTGCTCTCGCGGATTTAATGGAAACTTTTGTTTGGGTGGAAACTTTTAATTGGCCTTTACTTGTATGTTTTTTCTGCGCATTGATGTATTAGCTGGTAGTTTTCCTAAAACTAATAAAATAAAAGATTTTTAAACTAGTTATCCCCAACCAATTCAGTAGATAATACAGTTTTGGCTTGGTCAGCTTTTTTACATGATTGGACTCATTTCTGAACTGCGAATAGTTCAGTTTCGCTTTATAATACTGTATAACGAACGTTTTGGTGAAATTGTGGAAATTCCGCTGATAAAAACATTGCGTTCAATGCTCAAAAGAGATGTGTATGTGCTGTGTTTGGGCGGAAAAAGACTGATAAATGTAGGCCATTATTTAATAAATATAAACTTCTTACTTTGCCTTGTATGTACATCTACGAGACAGCAGTATTCGCAAAATCAAACTTGCAGCTGTTTCAAACACTGAGATTGAAACGTCGCAAAAGAGAGATATGTGCTATTCCATACACACAAGACTGCATTATACTCAAAGAGTTTTTTTAGGAATGGCACCCAAGGTATATAATAAGTTGCGTATTACAATAAGAGATCTTGACAGCATAAACCACTTCAAAAAAACTCTTTTTAATTTACTGGGCGAGAAAGTTTAATATACAGTCAATGAGTGGAAGACAAATTGTAATCTTATGACAATATTTCTTTATTCATGTTTTATTTCTTACCATTTTTTTTTTTGATTACCTATAGGTCGAGACGTGGCCCCTCACAATGGGCCTTATCAGAAAGCTTAAAGACTCCCAAAGGGCAACGGCCGTTGGGTGGCTATGCTCGGTATTTCCTTGCGTAATCTCGTTAAAAATGAGGATATCCGCAGGATAACCAAAGTTACCGACATAGCCCGAAGAATTGCCAAACTTAAATGGCAGTGGGCAGGGCACATTGCTCGCAGAACCGATGGCCGATGACGCAAAAAGTTCTGGAATGGCGACTGTAAACCAGAAGACAATGCGTTGGAAGGCTTGCCACTAGGTAAACCGATGTCCTGGTTAAAGTTGCAGGAAGGCGCTGGATGCGATACGCACGGGATCGGTCAATGTGGCGACGACTGGGGGACGCCTATGACCAGTTGACGTCTTTCGGATGAAATGATGATGATGATTAGTAACAAATTATAATCCAAATATTTGTATGCCGTTGACGGCAATACATAGCGTTTATTTCGTAGTGACATGTTCTACAAATAAAAATATTTGAATTAGAATAAAATAAGAATTTTGTTTTAGGTTGGTGTGCAACAAATAACTCTGCTGATTACGTTCCTAGCGTACTTGGTCATTGCACTTATTAATGCCTACATTTATTGCTACTTGGGCAACGAGCTTATTATCCAAGTAAGTTGTTCTTGTTTTTAACTGACTTCAAAAATAAGGAGGTTATCAATTCAACTGTATATTTTTATGTGTGTCACCTAAAAACGTTTTACTAGGTGAACCGATGATTCCTTTTTTATTTTAAAGTATTTTTTTTATTTTTATTCTTGATAGGCTCGCGCTGTTCCTTCCTGATGGTAAAGAATAATGTGGTCGACGGTGTAACACGCTTGCCTAAAAGTAACCCATTCACTCTTGACCTTAAGACCCCGAATTGTAGCTATCTGGAAACAGATTCCGGCAGGGAATTCCACTCCTTAGCTGTACG
Source organism: Orthosia cruda (assembly GCA_964057195.1). Lineage (NCBI taxonomy): Eukaryota > Metazoa > Arthropoda > Insecta > Lepidoptera > Noctuidae > Orthosia > Orthosia cruda. The sequence goes on from OZ059827.1 coordinate 30,111,715, forward strand.
CATAATTAAAGTATTTCCAAAACGTTTAGTGCGTATGGGTGGGATGTCCACCATGTAGAGATGGCGCATCGCCGTACGTCTTGTAGTCTGATGATGGAACGGGCGAGGTGGAATCAGATCATGCAATTCCATCGCACACTCCCCGAAATTTAACCGATAAAAACCGACAAGCTGGCAACTCGACTACGATGTTCAAGGCTCTGGACCTTTGATTCGACCAGTGCCTCATTGCCGATGAGCCTCTTGGCCCGTTTTTCGATCGACTCTAGTGCATCAAGCTGGTATTTGGCAGATCCATCCCAGAGATGAGAACAGTATTCCATGCAAGATCGAACTTGCGCTTGATTCAACTTAAGCAGCTGTTCTGGCGCGAAGTACCGTCTCACCTTCGCAAGGATCACCAACTTTTTGGCAGCCAGTTGGGCCTTTGCCTCAATCTATGGGCCAAAATTGAGTGTCGATGTCAACGTTACGCCAAGAAGCTCAAGATGGTCCGTTATCGGAACGGTTACACCTCGGAAAGATGGAGCCGGGTGAAATTGGCTCTTTTTCGCGGAGAAGAGACACGCTTGTGTTTTTGGGACATTGAACTTGACCAGATAGGCATCGCCCCATTTGGAGACTGCCTCCAAGGACAAGCTCAAGCGCTCCACCATAGCCTTACGGAGAGACCGGACCTCAGGCCCAGTAGCCCGTGCGTTGGACAAGTATCTCTCAGCAACAGTGCTTTTATCACTTGGGATTACTGTAATCGCATGTCTGTTTATTGTTTATGCCATTTTATAACATAACATCACGCTGGTACACTCTCAGATGTGTAGTTCACCCTGTTACACTCTCATTTCACCGGTTATGTTCAAGTTTTATGTTATTCGGGTAATCTATTCTGGCATAACTTTGTGCATTATAGGTATCTTAATATAGAACTTGTTTATTAGGTACCACCACTAAAAGGTGTGAAAACATAAATCGGTGACAAAAAAACGAAGAATCAAATACAAGAACACCGATGTTATTTTTCACTTTCACTTTTTGGAAGTCGTTAGTATTTTTTTGTAAAAAAGTTTTGTTTATTTCAAAAGTTCATCATCATCATTCTCCTATATCCCAGTTTACTTCGGGATCGGCGCAGGCGAAGAAGAATAAATGCTTTATTCTTCTTTTATACATCTATATTTGCGGCGACATCTCGATAGACACTTTCTATATAAATCATCTTATCTAACTACTATTATAAATATAAAAGTTAGTGAGGATCGAACGGATTATGATGAAACTTTACAGAAATAGGTATAAACATCAAAATAACACATAGGCTATAATTTATAAAGATATTGGGAGAAGTATTACAATGCCAGGTTGCCTGGAAGAGATCGCGGTATGCGATAGAACGCCCTTTGTTTGTATTTTAGTTTTAAGTTTCCTTTCTTTGAATTAATTTGGTGTACATACAATAAAGCATATATAAATAAATAAATGCGAGCAGAGCCGCGAGGGCAGCAAGTTTTTTCATAAAATCCATACACCTATTACTAAGAATAAAATAATAAATGTGGATGGCACACATTCATACTCAAAAAATATAATTATTTCAATTGATTATACCAATTGGAGAGTACATCATCAGACGAACTTGTGAAGACTGGGAGGGTGGGGTCACAATCGGTGGCACCAAATTAACTAACCTCCGTTATGCAGATGACACTACACTTCTAGCTTCGAATGAAACCGAGATGGTAGACCTCCTTAACAGAATGGAATCAATCAGTTTGGAGCTGGGCCTCAGAATAAATCATGCCAAAACCAAACTTATGGTGGTGGATCGCGCAAACCTTCTCCAGTTTACAGGTGCTCTGGCGCTGGAAACGGTAAGCGACTTCATCTACCTAGGTGCAAGCATCAGCAACACGGGGTCCAGTGAGAAGGATATAAGGAGGTGTATAGGGATGGCCAAAAATGCAATGTCCCAATTGCAGAAAATATGGAGAGACCGAAATATTTCACGTAAGACGAAAGTGAAATTGGTCAATTCCCTAGTGTTCTCAATCTTCAGTTACGAGGCCGAAACGTGGACCTTAAAGAAAGCTGACCGTGACCGCATAGATGCGTTTGAGATGTGGTGCTGGAGAAAGATGATGAAAATCCCTTGGACCGCCTTTCGCACCAACGACTCCATCCTCCGTGAACTGAATATCAAGATCAGACTGTCCACGATCTGCCTTTGTAGGATATTGGAGTTCTTTAGTCACATCGCCAGAAAGGATGGAAACACTGATGACCTAGAAAAACTGATGGTTACTAGCAAGATTGAAGGGAAACGTTCTAGAGGTCGCAGTCCAATAAGATGGTCAGATTTTGGCGGACTTGGGTCCGCACATCGTTGAACACCAAACTGCACGATGCTCTCCACGACGCAAAAGACAGGCATAGGTGGCGCAAATTAGTGAAGGAAAAGTTACTTCCACGACAACAGGGGAATCACGACCCTCAGTAATGAAGAACACGACGCGAGGAGGAGGAGGATACCAATTATGATGCTGAAAACAATGAATATATACCAATACCTTAATATTTTATTTGTGCTTCTTACAATTCAAAATCAGATTGATTTTTAAGATAAAATCCATACATTACAACCATCCATACATACATTTTATACTTACACAAACGGGCTTCTAATCTTCCTGACGTATTAATCCGCTTATACCCGCCATCTTTAAAATAAATAAAAGGTTAAACAAAGGTGCCGCCGCCGCCGTGGATAATATACGTATGAAAGTCCCAATACCTCTTTTCTTATCTCGTGAATTATGGAAATAGATTTGCTGATTCTTTTTCCTTATTTCAAAGAAATTAATGTTTATTTAAGGCCAATTTCACCAATGAAACTAAACGCGATGAGCCCTTCTTTCAGTGTCATTATTCCATGCCAAAGATGACATTTATTAATTTTACTTTATTGTACACCAGAATATACAGGAAAAAAAATAAACTTAAAACTAAAGAATATACAACGGGCGGCCTTATCGCATGCCGCGATCTCTTTCATGCAATCTCGAATGGACAGTGATTGCCTGGGCATGATATTGGGTTGTCAGTGGTGCAACAATACCAACAATGAATATAAAGATACAACAATAGTTAACAAACACACAAATAGAGATATATGCTATATAATAGATACATAAATACATACATAATTAATAACCAATTGTCATACGACGACGACGACGTATGACAATCTTCAAAATGTATGTCAAACATAGAACCTCCTCCTTTTTGGTAAGTTGGTTGAAAACTAAGATCACGATTAAAGCGTTAGGTAACGATCCTTGATGAGTCTTTTAAATACAGGCAACGACTGAGCACGTTTAAGTGGGTCAGGCAATGCATTCCACAGACGAGCAGCCTGGAAATTAAAATATTTATCCATGAAAGTTGTGGGATGCATTGGCATTGCAAATTGCAACTTAACTGATGACCTTAGAGATTTCGTGTTTTGTTCGTAACTGAAAACGATAGAAACGAAAAATATAGAATAGACACTGACCGGCACGGCCGAGTAAGCGCCATTGGGTTAGCATGGTGGGTTAAGGTTTAAAAAGTTACAAGGCTGGCAATTTTGCAAAGCTGGCAAGCCGTCACGCCGCGCCGGGTAAAATGCGCGGGTGCAAGCCTGTACAAAATGAGCCTGGTGGGTTTTACCGCCGGGGCCGGCATTGGTGTGGTAAGGCCTTTATAATCTTTGTAAGTCAACGGTTCGGTTTGTGAATGAATTTGTTAAATACACTTTAAAATAAATATAACCGACTTCCAAATAAAAACACTACAAAGTGAAAATAACTTCAATTTCGGAAGTCGGTTTTCCTGTTTTCATTTCTTCGTTTTTTGACACTGCTTTCAGAATTTGAAGTTATTTTGCACTTTGTAGTGTTTTTATTTGGCATTCGGATATATTTTTTTGTAAAAACGTTTTTATTCTCACTTTTTAGTGGTACTTAATGGACAAATTCTATAGTAAGGTACCTGTAATGCCCACATTGATGCCAGAATATATTACCCGAATAACATGTAACTTGAACATCACCGGTTGAATGAGAGTGTACTGAGGTGAACTTTACACATCTGCGTACCCGTTTAGTGCATACTGGCGTGATGGTATGTAATGAAATGGTGAAACCATTAAACAGACATGCGATTGCAGCAATCCCGAGAGATTTGCTATCTCCGAAGTTCTTTATCAGATCTTTACCAAATTAAAACCATAATTTCAGAAAAAACTTCTTTCGAACAAAAAAAGAATATTGCAAATGACGGATTTATGCCCGAACATTTATAAAAAGAAAAATATAAACTTCCGATTGAGAACCTCCTCCTTTTTGGGAAGTCAGTTAAAAAGATACCATAACTAAATAAAATTTAAAATTCTGGGCAAATTATTTTTGTATTTAAAATCCCCATCGGACTTATACTCTTATCTTTTCACAGAGCCAAGGCATCGCTCTAGCAGCCTATGAGTCGACATGGACATCCTGGCCAGTAGACCTGCAGAAAGATCTTCTGATCGTCATCGTCGCAGCTCAGAGACCTTTAAAGCTAAGTGCTGGTGGCATGGCACTGTTATCTATACAGACTTTTAGCCAGGTAATTACTTGATGTTCTATAATTAGATTTATTTGCATTTCTTTAAAGTGCTTGTCCGTGGTTATAGAAATACCACTTCATATACCTATTCAGATGCTCTCAAAACGATAAAGGAAAACATCGTGAAGAAATCGGCATGTCCTAGAACTAAAATTCTAAGACACGTGGCATCTACCTATCCGCACTTAGCCCGCATGGTGGATTACAGTCCGCTCCCATTCACAGAGAGGCCTTTTTTTTGCGTGGAGTAATGTTCATGCATACTGCACTACCACGGGGGGATAATCCAGTTATGTGGGACTCCAACCCACTAACTCCTAACTCCACGGTGTCCTCCTGTGCCGCTTATGGCGGGAACACGAACAGGCGTTAGCACTCACCGAGAACACGCCGCAGCTGTCCGTCACTGGACTCTCCTCAGTGGAGTAACCCCCATCATCGGCGCACCAAAACACATTGTACGCCGTAACCAAACCAGCACATGGGCGCCAGACGACCCCGGAAATGGCACCCTTGGTCCCACTGTGACGGGTCAGGTCAGTAGCTCCGCCATTCATTCTTTGGCAATACCGACACTCCTCCTCTCTTGCGGCCCCACCGTGTCCGCCATCAGACGGTAGCGAACCCGTCCAAGCCGCGGAAGGTAGGGAGACCGGCGCACCGCAATACTGACATGTCTATCCCGCCTCGGCCTCCTGCCCTCAACGGCAAAGCCTCCATAACAACATCGCAGCTCGCCTCAGTTGCGATGTCACCTCTGTCTGGCACCGCAACCTACTTGTTGGCCGCTACGTCATCGCCTTATCGGCAAAAGCCCTGACTAGCGGCCCCTCTTCGGGTTCCTCTTTGCTTCATCGTGAGTGACCAAGCCACGGCTACTGAGTCCCACCGCCTCTAGAATACGGGAACCCACCGGAGGGGCAGAGAGGAGGCCTGTGTTCTGATTATACCTAGATGAGAATCTTTAGCTCAAAAACATTCAAATTGCGACATTACCCAACAGCTTCGAAGGGGCTGTCTTGTTTTGCAATCTTAGCTTGGTAAACTGATGAACTTTGCGATTTATTTCAAACTGCCGCGATTTTAAGGGCCTAAGCATTTTCTGGTAGTAAATGCACAGTAGTATTTAATAGTACAAATGCTGCACTTTATTAGGGTGATGTATTGTTGATGCATGCTAGACCACTTTTTCTGCTTTCTTTTATTCTATATCAGAAAAAGACAAAGGAAATATTTATAATTCAAATAATATATACAATTGAATATGTCTAATCTTATGACCAATAACAAAACAAAAGAAAGCTTATTGCGCATCAAAAAATTCGTCCACATCGATGTCAATGGAAAACGTGCCCAGAACGCTGGCAGCATTGCCACGTTGAATGGCAATGGTACAGTGAGAACTGCTCGGATTACGAGCAGTTCTCACTGTACCGTTCTAGGTTCCAAAATGAATGCAAAATTTGCTATAAAAATATATGGATTCAGTTGAGGACGGTATTCGGCATAATATTAAGCATTTTTGGACTTTTATCTCTAATAGAAAGACATCTACTGGTATTCCATCCACTATGACATTTAACAATCAACCACTAACAACCCAAAAAATATTTGTGACTTTTTTTCTGACTATTTGAATTCGGTTTATGAACTATCGACTGCTGATAATATTCCATCCACGTACGACGACTGCTCTGAAAGCTGCACTCTGTTATATAACATACATTTTACTATTGATGAAGTACTTAGTGCGCTCAAGGCTTTGGATCCGTCTAAAGGGCCGGGATCGGACGGTCTACCGGTCTTTTTTATTAAACAGACAGCCGATAATCTCTGTATACCATTGCAAACAATATTTAATATGTCTATTTCCCGAGGATGCTTTCCTCATGCATGGAAATTAGCAAATATAACTCCGGTTTACAAGTCGGGACCTAAGAATGATGTTTAAAATTACCGCCCTATATCCATACTGTATATATACTATCCAACTTTGTCGAACGTCTTCGAGAGACTAGTCCATAATAAAATATACCCTCTGTTGCACAACAATATTATCCAACAACAACATGGATTCGTCAAAAAGAGGTCTACTACAACCAACCTGGTATCTTTTGTAGACTACTTGTTTAACAACATGGACTCTCGTGTTCAAGTGGACACTATATACACCGATTTTCGTAAGGCCTTTGACAAGGTTGACCATCAGCTGCTTTTAAGAAAGATTGCATTCAATGGTATACGTGGCGATCTTTTGAGATGGTTTTCTGCCTACGTATCAAATAGGACACAGAGGGTGGTGATGAACGGTTTCACTTCCAGTACTTTAAGTGTTACTTTAGGTGTGCCTCAGGGCTCTATTTTGGGCCAGTTTTATTTATAATTTTTATTTACGACATAAACACATGTTTCCAAAATTCAAAATTGCTGCTGTATGCAGACGGTCTGAAAATCTTTAGGCCTATCAGGGAATTGCATGATTGTCTTCTCTTACAAGAGGACCTAGACAGGTTGACAACATACTGTTCCGACAATAAGCTCCAACTTAGCATATCCAAATGCTGCTGCATAAGTTTTACAAAAAACAAAAATATTGTAAAACATCCCTACGCTTTAAACAATAGAATCCTTACAAGACAATCATTGGTTCGCGACCTTGGAGTTCTGTTGGATGACAATCTACACCTGGATGCTCACATAGGTAAAATTGTCAGTAATGCATTCCGTATTTATGGTTTTGTCATGAGATCAGCCGAAAACAAGAATTTGTCCGCCCATATACATATTTGTATCTTTACAAATCGTTAATCAGGTCTCAGTTAGAGTACGCTGTTGCGATGTGGAGTCCCTTCTACAGTAAATATTCAAACGAAATTGAAAAAGTTCAAAGGAAGTTTCTGAAAGCCATGCAGTACCGCTGTTATCGTACCTACGCATCTTATAGTGACCTTTTAAACAAATACAATCTACAAAATTTGAAAACCAGAAGTATCTTTTTGGAGACTATGTTTCTATTTCACCTCTGCAATAACTCATTTGACTGTACTGATATTGTAAGTAGAATTGGTTATGTAGTGCCTAGAAATATCATGAGCCGTGGGGTGCGTGTGCGATCCCTGTTTTCTGTATCGTCTAGTTGTACGAACGCGGGTTTGCGGGCACCCTTACGTCACCTTGCTGACCAGTATAATAGGATCTTCATAAATATCGACCTCTTCGCTGTTTCAGCAGGAAAATTGAGATGTCTTGTTTGTGAGAAAATGATTTCTGCTGATATTAGTTTTTCTTAACTTTTAACATTTCTTCGTTTAACTTTTTTTTTTTATTGCTTCTTTTTTTTAAATAATAATAAATGTGTTCAGACCTCTTCCTATTTGATGAGGAGCAGGGATCTTCAATGAATGGATTTATTGCGATTTGGAAATATAAACGTATATTTTCTTCAAAATTACAATAAAAATAGAACGAGGTAAGTAAGATGTACGAATTGTAACGACGAATATTTTTCGGAGTGAAGTTCGCGAAGGTGCTGCCACCCACACCGGTAGCTCGTTGCACGCAGCGATGTTCACGTTGCTGAATGGTGACGCCTTTCGCCGCTAGATGGCGTTGTCCCTTTGGAAGTATCGTGATGTTGTCTTCCAACACGGAGTACTGGTCGCTGTAGCTTCTTGATTATGGTGACTGCAACGGGCAAATTTTTGAGAACGATCGCCGTATGGTGCCGTGCGCTGTACGGATTTCAGCTACACGGGATATTCCATCAGCTCCAGGAAATACTTGTGTTATTCGACCCAGTTTCCATTTGAGGGGAGAAACATTTTCTTCTTTGATAAGAACTAGGCTGTTTGGTGCTATGTCCTCGCTATTTACCTTCCATCTTGTTCGTTGTTGGAGTTCTGAAACATACTCTTTCGACCATCTTTGCCAAAAATGTTGTCTGAGTTGCTCCACACGGTCGTAACGTCCCAGTCTCGTAGGCTCGATCGTCGTCAGGTCCTCGTAGACAGGCGCAGTCAGCGGCCGACCGATCAGGAAATGTGCTGCAGTGAGTGGAAGGAAATCGTTCGGGTCTGAGGACAGAGGGGACAAAGGGCGGGAGTTTAGAACGGCTTCAATTTGCGTTAATACCGTTTCAAACTCCTCGCGTGTTAGTTTGGCATTGCCCAGTACCCGCCGCAAATGATGCTTGCAGGACTTGACTCCTGCTTCCCACAACCCACCAAAATGAGGACTATATGGAGGTATGAACGATAAACGAATTTGATTGTTATTAAGAAAATCTAAAATATCATTGGTATTACTAAAAAATACTGACAACTCCTTTTCAGCCCCAACGAAATTTTTTCCGTTGTCTGAAAATATTTGATATGGCTTTCCACGACGTGCTATGAAACGTTTTAAAGCTAAAATATAATCCTGTGTACTTAAACTGCCTACCAATTCTAAGTGTATGCCTCTGGTCGTAAAACATACGAATAAACAAATATATGCTTTAATAAGCTTAGCACCTCTGCCTTTGCGGTCCAATATTGACAGTGGTCCCACATAGTCCACACCGCATTGCATGAAAGGAAAACCAGACTCTAACCTTTCAGTAGGTAAGTTACCCATCAGAGGGGTCAATGTCTTCCCTTTCATGCGTTTGCATGTGACACAATTATGTACTACCTGCCTAGTTAAGTTGCGAGCTCCTAAAATCCACCACTTTTCACGCAGAGAGTATACTAAATGTTGAGGTCCAGCATGAAGTAGTCGACTGTGTTCATATTCACACAATAACCTTGAGAAACGATGCTTATCACTTAACAATACAGGATGTTTTTTGTCATAATTAAATTCAACCGCATTAGATAGCCTACCACCTATACGGATTATATTAGACTTATCTAAGAATATATTTAAACCCGATATTTTATTATATAATAACTTATTTGTTTTATTAGTGTTATTAGTATTTAACGATATATTATTTTTTAATTTGTGATATTGCTGACTAAACGATTCTTGTTGAACTAAACGTGTCAATGTATCAAGCGATCGCTGCAGCTCGTCTACAGATAACGGACCGGTTTTACGCATACACATGCCGCCGCGCGTCGCCGCTCGTACATTATCAATAAATCGCAATAGATATGCACAAACTCTTTGCCAGCGAATAAATGACGAAAAGCGTTCAAAATCAAACAATGAAGTTAATTGAACGGAGTGTAGATTAATTATGTCAGGTTTAATTTCGGGTAAATCAACGGGTGACGATTCTTTATTAATAGTCTTTGGCCACATGAGACTAGGTTCTCGTAAAAACGCAGGGCCACACCACCAAGTATTATTATTATCGTACTTAAGCGTGTCTAGCGTAGCGCCTCGCGTTATAATGTCGGCAGGGTTCTCGGTACCCTTAACATGTCGCCAAATTGTATCACATGTTAATTCATTTATTTGTACGACGCGATTTTGTACGAAAGTTTTGAGTAAATGGGGGGACATACGCAACCACCCTTGCACAATGGTTGAGTCAGTACAAAAATAAACTTTATCGAAATTTAAACGTAAGGACTTCTTTATTTTATTATATAATTTTGCACCTACTAGAGCTCCGCATAGCTCAAGCCTAGGAATGCTAACTGCTTTAATCGGCGCTAATTTACTTTTAGCACATAATAAACGCACTGAAACAGGTACGGTACCATTACAATTATTATGACACGATCTAACGTACGCGCACGCTCCGTACGCATTTTGAGACGCGTCCGTAAATATATGAAGTTCCTTATAATTTTCACTAATTATGTAACGAGGTATTTTAATATCGCGTAAGTGTTTTAAATCAGCAAGAAATTTATGCCATGTGGTCGCAATGTTTTCGGGAACTTCGTCATCCCAATCTAATTTATTTAACCATAGTGTTTGTAACAACGATTTAGCTACAATTACTGCGGGTGCCAACAAACCTAAAGGATCATACACTTGTGCGATGGTTGATAACATTATACGTTTCGTAACTACTGTGTCACTCTGTACAAATTTTGTTGTAAAATAAAGCTCATCACTTTCCGTGTACCAACCTAACCCTAACGTTTTAGATAAATGATTTTCACCGATGTTTAGGTCTTTACAATTCTCAGAAGACACGTCATGACTAAACGTCCACTTATGCAACGGAAAACAACCACTTTTTAATACCGCGGAGATTTTATTACATAACTGCATTAACGAATTAAGGTCATCGCTCCCTGTGATAAGATCGTCGACGTAAAAGTCCTCGTTAATCGTCCTAGCTACTAAATCATCATTACATTCTAATGCCAATTGTTTTAAACATCGCATGCTAAGAAAAGGAGCCGACGCAGTGCCATAAGATATTGTTTTTAAAATAAACAATTGTAAAGGTAAGTCCCGACTTACGCGCCATAATATTAACTGTAAGTTACGTTGATCCGATTGAATTAAAATCTGTCGGTACATTTTTTGTATGTCCGCGCAAGCTACGTATTTATACTGTCTGCATCTCAGTAAAATAGAAAATATATCATTTTGCAATGGCGGCCCTTTATGTTGTATATTATTTAATGATTTGTTGTTCGACGTACTCGCGCTCGCGTCGAACACAACGCGTAATTTTGTAGTAACACTATCTTCTCGGTAAACACCGTGATGAGGTAGAATGTAATGTGGTTTACTTAATATATCAGGAATGTCTTTTGATGCAACTAGGGTCATGTGACCTAGTGCCTCATATTCGTGAATAAATTCACTATAAAATTTTTTATAGTTAGGTGAACGATCTAACTTTCTTTCGAGAGATAAAAAACGATTCTTAGCCATGTTGTATGACTCACCCAACGACTCGGGTGACTCCTAACAGAGAACCTACCGTGTTCATCACGTTTTGTAGTTTCAGTGAATATTTTTTCACAATAACGATCATCTTTTGACATGGCAATAGGTAAGTCAGATAATTCTTCTAACTAAGAATTTTTGCAATTGAGTATCAATTTGAACGAAATTACATTGAACTCTTTGCGGTTTAAACGAATGATTATTATAAAGACGGCCAGAGATAATCCATCCTAATTTAGAATCGTACAGATATGGACCACTACTAAGCTTTATTTTATCATTATTTAATAAATCCCAAAATATGTCCGCTCCTAAGAGTACATCGATGTCCGACGGAACGCTAAACGTAGGGTCCGCGAGCGAGACATGTTTAGGTATTTCTATAAATTGACATTGAATGTCTAACGAAGGTAGTTTTGATGTAATATGAGGAAGAACCCAACACTGGATATTTGTATTAAAATCATTGACCTTAGAACGAATGTTTACATTGCAGGTGTGAGAACTTTTTGAAACGCTTTGTCCTAACCCCGAAATATGAATAGTGGACTGTATAATAGGTGGTTGTAAACGATTACACAACGATTCTGTGATAAAACAATTCTGACTTCCATTGTCAAGAAGTGCTTTAACTGTATGATAATTATTCCTTGAATCAGGAACATCGATGAGTGCCGTCGACAACAGAACCGGCTGTCCCGCGGCACTGGACGTGAGTACATTGCGCTCGGAATGTACTTGCGTATCAACTGATTTGCTTACGCTCGGAAACGGATGCGAAAGAGAAGTAGATACGGCCATACCTATTCTTTCGCTAGAAGTATTATTGTTATGAAGTAATGTATTATGGTTATTTTTGCAGATTTTACACGGACCGTACGAACATTCACTTGGCAAGTGATTATAAGTCCGAATGCAATTTTGACAAAGCTTTTTATTTTGCACAATTACAAATCTATCTTGCACGGATAAATTTAGGAATTTCGGACATGAATACAAATAATGATCATCACCGCAGTTAACACAAACACGTTTTTGTTTACTATTATCCGCATTATTTTTATTTTGAATTGAATTACCAACGTATGAGTTTGTGACCGATTGCGAATTTATGTTTGATTTATTAGCGCATCTTTTGTTTTGATTTGAATTCAATTTAACGAAATCATTTTTATTGTGCTTAGGCGAAGGAACACCCTTACTATTATTTTAACTTAACTTACTTTATCATTTCCAACATATCCGCACGGTTTCTTAGAAATTCTATTATATCATCCAATTTAACATTATTTGAATTATTTTTAGACACAAGGGAACCCTTATGTGTTTCCCACTCGCGTTCCGTGGACGGATCGAGTTTAGAAACAATAAGGTAAACGATTAGCGTGTCCCAAGCATCGGTTGGTTCGTTTAATGTTTTTAGTGCTCGCAAATTACGTAGTGTTGAATCTATTAGTTTCCTAATTTGATCATACGATTCGCTTTGAAGTGACTGAACAGCAAATAATGCCTTTACATGGTTTTGTACTAATAAACGATTGTTGTGAAACCTATTTTCTAATAAATCTCATGCATGTAAGTAGTTTGGAGCAGTGAATTCCAACGCACTAATAAGATGAGAAGCAGAACAACTAAGAGATGATTTTAAATAATGAAACTTCTGTATGTCGTTAAGATCTTCACGACTGTGTATCATAGTGAGATACGAGTTCCTATACTCTAACCATTGGTCATATGAACCATCAAAGGCAGGTAACTTTATTACTGGCAACTTAATAGACACAGGATTAAAAACTTGATGAGAAATAGACTGGGTTTGTTCACTATTGTTAGCATTCACTAAGCACTTCGCGTCAGCCATGATGGAAAAGTACTGATGTTAAAATAATTCGCGGTATTCTAATTGAGTGGATAAATCGGAGTCATCAACTAATAGTTCAATTTCACCTTGAATATCATTAAAATTTTGAAAAATAGTGCAAGTTGACTGTATTCGCAAATCTAATTCGGTTTTGCTATTTGAATTTAATGTTAATTTGTCTAATTTTGCAATAAATTTCTCAAACAATGTAAGTCTGCCTTTTAGCGTGCATCGCTGCTTTTTCAAATCAGCAAGACGCTTAGTCGGCAAAGTGCTAACATCTACACGGGGAGTTTTAGACCTTTCTCTTTGTTTACCGGGATTCTCAAGCGAGGCTAATTGGAAACACTCATCGTCACTCATTTTGGAAGGCTGTAGAAAGCACGAGTATTTACAATTTCCCGCTCAGCACCACCCCGGCGCAGCACCGCACAACACAACGAACAACTAAAACGTAAAAATAACGATATTAACGCAAATTGTTGGACATGGAGTAGTAGGATGGGTTTGGTGACCTGACCGGCCGTATGCTACTTGCGACCATCCTGGTCAATCCTCTTCTCCAATGCTTTTTCATGCGACGTTCCACGTGGCCGCGTGGTTCTTCGTAATTTCGTAATCCGGCTCGAAGGACCAAATGTTCAGACCTCTTCCTATTTGATGAGGAGCAGGGATCTTCAATGAATGGATTTATTGCGATTTGGAAATATAAACGTATATTTTCTTCAAAATTACAATAAAAATAGAACGAGGTTAGTAAGATGTACGAATTGTAACGACGAATATTTTTCGGAGTGAAGTTCGCGAAGGTGCTGCCACCCACACCGGTAGCTCGTTGCACGCAGCGATGTTCACGTTGCTGAATGGTGACGCCTTTCGCAGCTAGATGGCGTTGTAGGTGTATTGAACAAAATGTATTCATTAATAATAATTGTTTGATAATAATTTGATTTATTTTGCTGACACCTTGTTTATACAATTAATTCTGTTGACATTTTAATTCTTAATATTTGTTTTGTATTTTTTTTTGACAGTTTAATCTTTAATTAATTTTTATATTTCTTTGACATTATAATCCGTAATAATTATTTTTGACATTTAATCCGTAATATAATTTATTTTTTGTAATAATTTAACATTTTTAATTCCATTTTTAATATTTCAATTTGTTTTATATAACTTATTATCTTTTTATAATACATACATGTCTGTTAAGTTTTATTAACCATATTTGTAAAATTTTATTTTGTTAATTGTAAGCGCAAGTCGTATTAATTTTATAAAATGATTTTGTATTATGTGGAAAATGTCGCTGGGTGCACATTTGTTTTTCTTCTTGCTTAAATTTTATGTACAGCTGTAGTGTGTAGTCGTTTGTTTTCCCAAATAAATAAATAAAATAAAAAAATCTCACTTCTTAGCCATGTCTAAAAGCTGTTTTCAAGAGTCATTACGAATCGTCTCGCGTGCAGTTTTGACGATTTCCAGTCTCCCTAACAAGCCGGATTCCATAGAGGCTTTAACACCGTAGACCACATACATTCGCTGCGGCGTTTTATAGAAGACCGAAGAGTATAACCTGCCTCTCTGCTTAGCGTTTATGGACTACGAGAAAGCCTTCGATTCGATCGAGACTTGGGCTGTACTGCAGTCTCTCCTACGGTGCTACCGGTACATCGAGGTGTTGAAGTGTTTGTACAAAAACGCCATCACTTCAGTTCGACTTCAGGATTGGACCTCGAAACCTATCCTTCTGCAGCGAGTTGTAAGTCACAGAGATGTCATATTTCCGAAACCGTTCACCGGTACACTGGGAGGATGTCTTCAAGGTTCTGGATGGAGAGGGCTAGGCATCAACGTCAATGGCTAGTACATCACTCACCTTCGGTTTGCCGACGATATACTGGTCATGGATGAGACCACGGAGGACCTCAGTATAATGCTCGATGATCTCAGTAGAGCTTCCGAAAGTATGGGTCTTAAAATTAACATGGATAAAACCAAGGTCATGTTGAATGCCCATGTTACACCCACGCCTATCAAGGTTGGGGACTCTACACTCGAAGTTGTGGACGACTATGTCTACCTGGGACAAACGATTTAGTTGGGTAAGGCCAACTTCGAGAAAGAAGTCAACCGTCGAATCCGACTCGGCTGGGCAGCGTTAGGCAAGTTGCGCGGTATCTTCTCGTCCAACAGAACACAGTGTCTCAAGACGAGAGTCTTTGACCAGTTTGTGTTGCCAGTGATTACTTACGGGACAGAGACGTGGTCGCTCACAATGGGCCTCATCAGAAAGCTTACAGTTACCCAAAGGGCAATGGAGAGGGCTATGCTCGGAGTAGACTTGTGTGATCGAATCGGAAATGTGGAGATTCGCAAGAGAACCAGGGTTACCGACATAGCTCGAAGAATTGCCAAACCAAAGTGGCAGTGGGCAGGGCACATTACTCGCAGAACTTATGGCCGATGGGGAAGAAAAGTTCTGGAGTAGCGTCCGTGAACTGGAAGACTTTGCGTTGGAAGGCCTCCCACCAGGTGGACCGATGACCTGGTGAAGGTTGTGGGGATCCGCTGGATGCAGGATCGGTCAATGTGGCGACGCTTGGGGGAGGCCTGTCCAGCAGGGGACGTCTTTTGGCTGATATGATGATTTTTTCGCGATTTTTTTTTCTCAAATTAAGTTTTGTTATGTTGGATATGTGATTTATAGATAAAAACAATAAAGACTAACTGATTATAATAACATTTTCTTTATTTTTCCCTCAAAACATGATCCTTGTAAGGAAGATTCGGTTTCGGTTTCTGCCGAAACTGAGACTGTTGCCAAAATCGTTTTCGGTTTAGGTTTCAGTCATAAAAACCAGTTTCGGTCGAACACTACTTGTGTCGGAACAAAATGTAACCTTTCTCTTAGCTTCTAAGATACAGAAAATAAAATCCACTTTAGAAGTCAAGTTTCGTTTAATTCTTGACCACTTATTTAAACATTATGTTTACAAGCTATTATTTAATTTGCTTTGTTAGTTTGTTCATTCGCATGTGTGGGTCAAATTTTGCAACTGAATTTTAAACAGTTATCCCCAACCGATTGACCTCACATTAAACATAGTCGTTTGATATGGATGAATATGCACGGTAGATAGCGAAGCTAATAAAAAGTTTCTTAAAATAAATAGTATTATCTTTTTTTATCACAGTAATTTATAAAGCCGAAAATTTATGAGTGTGCGTGTGTGCTTGTATGTTTACGCTCAAACAGCTGGACGGCTCTGAATGAAATTTGGCACAGAGATAGATTATAGTCAGGAATAGCATCTATGATACTTTTTATCCCGTGATAATTTTCAACTTTCACACGGGCGAAGTCGCTGGCAGAAGCTAGTTAAAATAATATATTCATGAGATCAAAATGTTAATGCGTTTACTTTGACTATAGTTCTTCAGTAATTATGACATGACAAGGCCATTAACCTATGCTGGTCAGTGGCCGAATTGCACCCTCAGTCTGGGATACAAAACATGCAAAAGCGCCGAGAACACCCTAGGTCTGAAAAACAATGTTTTCACGATAAACCTTATTATGAACCCAAACAAATACATTTTATGACAGAATAAAACGTAACTTAATTTAATCCGTAAAACTTAATTAATTAATGCTTTGACTGGATTTAGGGCTTGTTATACAGCGTCATAGGTATTTAAAATGTAAATAATAATAAGTAAGCATTTGGGTAACCAAGTGGATATTTACTATTATTTACATTTGACATGAAGCTCCCATACGCACTAAACGTTTTAGAAATACTTTCATTATGCGTAAAGCTAAGGAGTTGAATTCCCTGCCGGAGTCTGTGTTTCCCGATAGCTACAATTTAGGGGTATTTAAGTCAAAAGTGAGTAGGTTACTTCTAGGCAAGCGTGCTTCACCGTCGAACAAATCATCGCTTACCATCAGCTGAGATAGTTGTCAAGCGCGAGCCTATTCTAAATAATAAAAAGAAGCTGTATTGTTTTGTCCATCGTGGTCGACCCCAAACTATCAACCGGCTGGCGTAATTACCAAAACAATTATTAATCCATTGTGTCTCGCGTGATCCACGTTTCGGGCACTCGAGGGGTTAATATAAGTAATAATATAATAATAAGCAGCAACTATTTTTCTTGCATCACTTTCCAATGCCTCTATTTTAAATTTTACGATTTGACATTGAATTTAAACAAAAACAAATCTCCTAAGTAAGTATTATTTGTTGTGACAAAAAAATAACAAAACTTAGCAAACTGAATTTGCTTAACTCTGTCTCGCATTTTTCTTTATGGTAGGCTCAAAAATACAGCATTTGGTCGCGAAAGCTGTCCAACGGCGGTATAAAAAAACTCTAAGTGCAACAACAGTCATAATCCTGACAAAAGTAGTTTTTTTTATTAAGAATGAAAAATCCCGACTGCTTAAGAAGCGACCTAATAAGATGCATTCTGAGGACACATTATTCGCGAGCTGAACCATAAAAACCAGCAAAACCATACGACGGATCCTCCGACTGCATAGCACGATTTTCTTCTAGTTTACATTTTTTTAGTTCGCTTCTCAAGCAGCTGGGTTTTTGATTTTTAAATATTTATTTACATTTTTTTTTTTTAAATTACTTTTAAACATATAAGTGGTGTATATTTTTGTATACTTGGTGTATACTTTAGCACCGTAGACCACATACATACGCTGCGGCAGGTTATACAGAAGACCGAAGAGTATAACCTGCCTCTCTGTTTAGCGTTTGTGGACTACGAGAAAGCCTTCGATTCGATAGAGACTTGGGCTGTACTGCAGTCTCTCCAACGGTGCCAGATCGACTACCGGTACATTGAGGTGTTGAAGTGTTTGTACAAAAACGCCACCATGTCAGTCCGTCTTCAGGATCAGACCTCGAAACCAATCCTTCTCCAGCGCGGCGTGAGACAGGGAGACGTCATTTCTCCGAAACTGTTCACTGCTGCGCTGGAGGATGTCTTCAAGGTTCTGGACAGGAGGGGGCTGGGCATCAACGTTAATGGCGAGTACATTACTCAACTTCGGTTTGCCGACGACATAGTGGTCATGGCTGAGACCATGGAGAGCCTCAGTAAAATGCTCGAGGACCTCAGTAGAGCTTCCGAAAGAGTGGGTCTTAAAATGAACATGGACAAAACCAAGATCATGGTGAATGCCCATGTAACACCCACTCCTATCAAGGTCGGAGAGTCTACTCTCGAAGTTGTAGACGATTATGTCTACCTGGGACAAACGGTCCAGTTGGGTAAGTCCAATTTCGAGAAAGAGGTCAACCGTCGAATCCGACTCGGCTGGTCGGCGTTCGGGAAGTTGCGTGGTATCTTCTCGTCCAATTTACCGCAGTGTCTCAAGACAAAAGTCTATGACCAGTGTGTGTTGCCAGTGATCACCTATGGGACCGAGACGTGGTCGCTCACAATGGGCCTCATCAGAAAGCTTACAGTTACCCAAAGGGCAATGGAGAGGGCTATGCTCGGAGTAGACTTGTGTGATCGAATCGGAAATGTGGAGATTCGCAAGAGAACCAGGGTTACCGACATAGCTCGAAGAATTGCCAAACCAAAGTGGCAGTGGGCAGGGCACATTACTCGCAGAACTTATGGCCGATGGGGAAGAAAAGTTCTGGAGTAGCGTCCGTGAACTGGAAGACTTTGCGTTGGAAGGCCTCCCACCAGGTGGACCGATGACCTGGTGAAGGTTGTGGGGATCCGCTGGATGCAGGATCGGTCAATGTGGCGACGCTTGGGGGAGGCCTGTCCAGCAGGGGACGTCTTTTGGCTGATATGATGATTTTTTCGCGATTTTTTTTTCTCAAATTAAGTTTTGTTATGTTGGATATGTGATTTATAGATAAAAACAATAAAGACTAACTGATTATAATAACATTTTCTTTATTTTTCCCTCAAAACATGATCCTTGTAAGGAAGATTCGGTTTCGGTTTCGGCCGAAACTGAGACTGTTGCCAAAATCGTTTTCGGTTTAGGTTTCAGTCATAAAAACCAGTTTCGGTCGTACACTACTTGTGTCGGAACAAAATGTAACCTTTCTCTTAGCTTCTAAGATACAGAAAATAAAATCCACTTTAGAAGTCAAGTTTCGTTTAATTCTTGACCACTTATTTAAACATTATGTTTACAAGCTATTATTTAATTTGCTTTGTTAGTTTGTTCATTCGCATGTGTGGGTCAAATTTTGCAACTGAATTTTAAACAGTTATCCCCAACCGATTGACCTCACATTAAACATAGTCGTTTGATATGGATGAATATGCACGGTAGATAGCGAAGCTAATAAAAAGTTTCTTAAAATAAATAGTATTATCTTTTTTTATCACAGTAATTTATAAAGCCGAAAATTTATGAGTGTGCGTGTGTGCTTGTATGTTTACGCTCAAACAGCTGGACGGATCTGAATGAAATTTGGCACAGAGATAGATTATAGTCAGGAATAGCATCTATGATACTTTTTATCCCGTGATAATTTTCAACTTTCACACGGGCGAAGTCGCTGGCAGAAGCTAGTTAAAATAATATATTCATGAGATCAAAATGTTAATGCGTTTACTTTGACTATAGTTCTTCAGTAATTATGACATGACAAGGCCATTAACCTATGCTGGTCAGTGGCCGAATTGCACCCTCAGTCTGGGATACAAAACATGCAAAAGCGCCGAGAACACCCTAGGTCTGAAAAACAATGTTTTCACGATAAACCTTATTATGAACCCAAACAAATACATTTTATGACAGAATAAAACGTAACTTAATTTAATCCGTAAAACTTAATTAATTAATGCTTTGACTGGATTTAGGGCTTGTTATACAGCGTCATAGGTATTTAAAATGTAAATAATAATAAGTAAGCATTTGGGTAACCAAGTGGATATTTACTATTATTTACATTTGACATGAAGCTCCCATACGCACTAAACGTTTTAGAAATACTTTCATTATGCGTAAAGCTAAGGAGTTGAATTCCCTGCCGGAGTCTGTGTTTCCCGATAGCTACAATTTAGGGGTATTTAAGTCAAAAGTGAGTAGGTTACTTCTAGGCAAGCGTGCTTCACCGTCGAACAAATCATCGCTTACCATCAGCTGAGATAGTTGTCAAGCGCGAGCCTATTCTAAATAATAAAAAGAAGCTGTATTGTTTTGTCCATCGTGGTCGACCCCAAACTATCAACCGGCTGGCGTAATTACCAAAACAATTATTAATCCATTGTGTCTCGCGTGATCCACGTTTCGGGCACTCGAGGGGTTAATATAAGTAATAATATAATAATAAGCAGCAACTATTTTTCTTGCATCACTTTCCAATGCCTCTATTTTAAATTTTACGATTTGACATTGAATTTAAACAAAAACAAATCTCCTAAGTAAGTATTATTTGTTGTGACAAAAAAATAACAAAACTTAGCAAACTGAATTTGCTTAACTCTGTCTCGCATTTTTCTTTATGGTAGGCTCAAAAATACAGCATTTGGTCGCGAAAGCTGTCCAACGGCGGTATAAAAAAACTCTAAGTGCAACAACAGTCATAATCCTGACAAAAGTAGTTTTTTTTATTAAGAATGAAAAATCCCGACTGCTTAAGAAGCGACCTAATAAGATGCATTCTGAGGACACATTATTCGCGAGCTGAACCATAAAAACCAGCAAAACCATACGACGGATCCTCCGACTGCATAGCACGATTTTCTTCTAGTTTACATTTTTTTAGTTCGCTTCTCAAGCAGCTGGGTTTTTGATTTTTAAATATTTATTTACATTTTTTTTTTTTAAATTACTTTTAAACATATAAGTGGTGTATATTTTTGTATACTTGGTGTATACTTTAGCACCGTAGACCACATACATACGCTGCGGCAGGTTATACAGAAGACCGAAGAGTATAACCTGCCTCTCTGTTTAGCGTTTGTGGACTACGAGAAAGCCTTCGATTCGATAGAGACTTGGGCTGTACTGCAGTCTCTCCAACGGTGCCAGATCGACTACCGGTACATTGAGGTGTTGAAGTGTTTGTACAAAAACGCCACCATGTCAGTCCGTCTTCAGGATCAGACCTCGAAACCAATCCTTCTCCAGCGCGGCGTGAGACAGGGAGACGTCATTTCTCCGAAACTGTTCACTGCTGCGCTGGAGGATGTCTTCAAGGTTCTGGACAGGAGGGGGCTGGGCATCAACGTTAATGGCGAGTACATTACTCAACTTCGGTTTGCCGACGACATAGTGGTCATGGCTGAGACCATGGAGAGCCTCAGTAAAATGCTCGAGGACCTCAGTAGAGCTTCCGAAAGAGTGGGTCTTAAAATGAACATGGACAAAACCAAGATCATGGTGAATGCCCATGTAACACCCACTCCTATCAAGGTCGGAGAGTCTACTCTCGAAGTTGTAGACGATTATGTCTACCTGGGACAAACGGTCCAGTTGGGTAAGTCCAATTTCGAGAAAGAGGTCAACCGTCGAATCCGACTCGGCTGGTCGGCGTTCGGGAAGTTGCGTGGTATCTTCTCGTCCAATTTACCGCAGTGTCTCAAGACAAAAGTCTATGACCAGTGTGTGTTGCCAGTGATCACCTATGGGACCGAGACGTGGTCGCTCACAATGGGCCTCATCAGAAAGCTTACAGTTACCCAAAGGGCAATGGAGAGGGCTATGCTCGGAGTAGACTTGTGTGATCGAATCGGAAATGTGGAGATTCGCAAGAGAACCAGGGTTACCGACATAGCTCGAAGAATTGCCAAACCAAAGTGGCAGTGGGCAGGGCACATTACTCGCAGAACTTATGGCCGATGGGGAAGAAAAGTTCTGGAGTAGCGTCCGTGAACTGGAAGACTTTGCGTTGGAAGGCCTCCCACCAGGTGGACCGATGACCTGGTGAAGGTTGTGGGGATCCGCTGGATGCAGGATCGGTCAATGTGGCGACGCTTGGGGGAGGCCTGTCCAGCAGGGGACGTCTTTTGGCTGATATGATGATTTTTTCGCGATTTTTTTTTCTCAAATTAAGTTTTGTTATGTTGGATATGTGATTTATAGATAAAAACAATAAAGACTAACTGATTATAATAACATTTTCTTTATTTTTCCCTCAAAACATGATCCTTGTAAGGAAGATTCGGTTTCGGTTTCGGCCGAAACTGAGACTGTTGCCAAAATCGTTTTCGGTTTAGGTTTCAGTCATAAAAACCAGTTTCGGTCGTACACTACTTGTGTCGGAACAAAATGTAACCTTTCTCTTAGCTTCTAAGATACAGAAAATAAAATCCACTTTAGAAGTCAAGTTTCGTTTAATTCTTGACCACTTATTTAAACATTATGTTTACAAGCTATTATTTAATTTGCTTTGTTAGTTTGTTCATTCGCATGTGTGGGTCAAATTTTGCAACTGAATTTTAAACAGTTATCCCCAACCGATTGACCTCACATTAAACATAGTCGTTTGATATGGATGAATATGCACGGTAGATAGCGAAGCTAATAAAAAGTTTCTTAAAATAAATAGTATTATCTTTTTTTATCACAGTAATTTATAAAGCCGAAAATTTATGAGTGTGCGTGTGTGCTTGTATGTTTACGCTCAAACAGCTGGACGGATCTGAATGAAATTTGGCACAGAGATAGATTATAGTCAGGAATAGCATCTATGATACTTTTTATCCCGTGATAATTTTCAACTTTCACACGGGCGAAGTCGCTGGCAGAAGCTAGTTAAAATAATATATTCATGAGATCAAAATGTTAATGCGTTTACTTTGACTATAGTTCTTCAGTAATTATGACATGACAAGGCCATTAACCTATGCTGGTCAGTGGCCGAATTGCACCCTCAGTCTGGGATACAAAACATGCAAAAGCGCCGAGAACACCCTAGGTCTGAAAAACAATGTTTTCACGATAAACCTTATTATGAACCCAAACAAATACATTTTATGACAGAATAAAACGTAACTTAATTTAATCCGTAAAACTTAATTAATTAATGCTTTGACTGGATTTAGGGCTTGTTATACAGCGTCATAGGTATTTAAAATGTAAATAATAATAAGTAAGCATTTGGGTAACCAAGTGGATATTTACTATTATTTACATTTGACATGAAGCTCCCATACGCACTAAACGTTTTAGAAATACTTTCATTATGCGTAAAGCTAAGGAGTTGAATTCCCTGCCGGAGTCTGTGTTTCCCGATAGCTACAATTTAGGGGTATTTAAGTCAAAAGTGAGTAGGTTACTTCTAGGCAAGCGTGCTTCACCGTCGAACAAATCATCGCTTACCATCAGCTGAGATAGTTGTCAAGCGCGAGCCTATTCTAAATAATAAAAAGAAGCTGTATTGTTTTGTCCATCGTGGTCGACCCCAAACTATCAACCGGCTGGCGTAATTACCAAAACAATTATTAATCCATTGTGTCTCGCGTGATCCACGTTTCGGGCACTCGAGGGGTTAATATAAGTAATAATATAATAATAAGCAGCAACTATTTTTCTTGCATCACTTTCCAATGCCTCTATTTTAAATTTTACGATTTGACATTGAATTTAAACAAAAACAAATCTCCTAAGTAAGTATTATTTGTTGTGACAAAAAAATAACAAAACTTAGCAAACTGAATTTGCTTAACTCTGTCTCGCATTTTTCTTTATGGTAGGCTCAAAAATACAGCATTTGGTCGCGAAAGCTGTCCAACGGCGGTATAAAAAAACTCTAAGTGCAACAACAGTCATAATCCTGACAAAAGTAGTTTTTTTTATTAAGAATGAAAAATCCCGACTGCTTAAGAAGCGACCTAATAAGATGCATTCTGAGGACACATTATTCGCGAGCTGAACCATAAAAACCAGCAAAACCATACGACGGATCCTTCGACTGCATAGCACGATTTTCTTCTAGTTTACATTTTTTTAGTTCGCTTCTCAAGCAGCTGGGTTTTTGATTTTTAAATATTTATTTACATTTTTTTTTTTTAAATTACTTTTAAACATATAAGTGGTGTATATTTTTGTATACTTGGTGTATACTTTAGCACCGTAGACCACATACATACGCTGCGGCAGGTTATACAGAAGACCGAAGAGTATAACCTGCCTCTCTGTTTAGCGTTTGTGGACTACGAGAAAGCCTTCGATTCGATAGAGACTTGGGCTGTACTGCAGTCTCTCCAACGGTGCCAGATCGACTACCGGTACATTGAGGTGTTGAAGTGTTTGTACAAAAACGCCACCATGTCAGTCCGTCTTCAGGATCAGACCTCGAAACCAATCCTTCTCCAGCGCGGCGTGAGACAGGGAGACGTCATTTCTCCGAAACTGTTCACTGCTGCGCTGGAGGATGTCTTCAAGGTTCTGGACAGGAGGGGGCTGGGCATCAACGTTAATGGCGAGTACATTACTCAACTTCGGTTTGCCGACGACATAGTGGTCATGGCTGAGACCATGGAGAGCCTCAGTAAAATGCTCGAGGACCTCAGTAGAGCTTCCGAAAGAGTGGGTCTTAAAATGAACATGGACAAAACCAAGATCATGGTGAATGCCCATGTAACACCCACTCCTATCAAGGTCGGAGACTCTACTCTCGAAGTTGTAGACGATTATGTCTACCTGGGACAAACGGTCCAGTTGGGTAAGTCCAATTTCGAGAAAGAGGTCAACCGTCGAATCCAACTCGGCTGGGCGGCGTTCGGGAAGTTGCGTGGTATCTTCTCGTCCAATTTACCGCAGTGTCTCAAGACAAAAGTCTATGACCAGTGTGTGTTGCCAGTGATCACCTATGGGACCGAGACGTGGTCGCTCACAATGGGCCTTATCAGAAAGCTCAAAGTCACCCAAAGGGCAATAGAGAGGGCTATGCTCGGAATTTCCTTGCGTGATCACGTCAGAAATGATGATATCCGCAGGAGAACCAAAGTTACCGACATAGCCCGAAGAATTGCCAAACTTAAGTGGCAGTGGGCAGGGCACATTGCTCGCAGAACGGATGGCCGATGGGGCCGAAAAGTTCTGGAATGGCGACCGCGAACCAGAAGACGATACGTTGGAAGGCCTCCCACTGGGTAGACTGATGACCTGGTTAAGGTTGCGGGAAGGCGCTGGATGCGAGACGCACGGGATCGGTCAATGTGGCGACGCCTGGGGGAGGCCTATGTCCAGCAGTGGACGTCTTTCGGCTGAAATGATGATGATGATGATATTTTTGTAATAACCTCTAAAAACCCTTCATTTTGATACCGCATACGATGGGTTTGGAAGAAAAAAAATACTGGAACCCCAATATTATGGGGCCCAAAATTCGCTATGTCTGATATTTACCGACTTAAAAAAAAAAAGGGATAATTAATTCGACACGTATGTATGTAATATTTTTTTATATTGTATGTAATATTGTTCCGTGCCTATAGCTCTCGCTGGAACACCCATAGGATGATTAATGTGATCCGACTTCCGGTACCTGGGGTCGCTTGTCCAAGGGGATGGCGAGGTAGACCGAGACATAACCCACCGGATCAACTCAGGATGGATGAAATGGCGACAGGTTACTTGAACAACTTGCGACCCACTTATGCCCTTCAAGTTAACGGGGAAAATTTACAAGTCCGTGAATAGACCTGTCGCTTTATATGGATCAGAATGTTGGGCTGCGATAAAGATGGATAAAAGAGATTGCACGTGTCAGAGATGAGAATGTTGAGATGGATGTGCGGAGTGACGAGAATAGATAAAGTGAAAAATGAGTTATTAGAGGAAGTTTGAAAGTGGCGAGTTTAATACAAGGTCGTCTGCATACAGGAAGCTGGCCGTGTTAGAATTCGCCAGTTGGTAGTTTAAATGTTGAATAGTAATGGGGCCAGTACACTACCTTACACCAACTTTTCCTATCATCCAGGATGCTAACTTGGCATCGACGTTTACTGAGGAGTTCTCTGAGAGTTTGGAGCGACCACAAGTTAGCTGCGAAGTTAGCCGAATAATGCATGATAATTCACGAACACGTCTTAGTTTCGGTGCGGCCGAAACGAAACTAAGGCCGACACTAGATTTTTTGGCCGAAACCAAAACCGAGCCTTCAGTCGGTCTGTAACAATTTTATTTTGCTTTGAATACTGTGACCTCATTTAATTCTACAAATATGGGACGATATTTATCTTCGCCACAGAACCTTTCGCGGGATACCTCATTATCTGTCATAATTCTTGAAATCATTCTTTTGATGAAGGTAACGTATTATTATCTAATGGGAAAACCGGATGAATGGTCGGTTGCTACGCCATGCGCCAGTACGATTTTAAGTGACAATGAATTGGGTCTTGATTGCTTGGGAGATAACATGAAAATTTAAAAATGAGAGATTTTTGCTTGTATCATGTGCTTACCATTCCTTTTCATATTTTTTTTTTTAGCACGATGATAGCCGATGTTAAAAATATCCTTCAAATTAATATTGTAGGCGTAAAATTGCTTTGTTTGTTTGCAAGATGAAGTAATAGAAGTAATGAGGCGATTTCGAAAATTCGGTTAATGATAGAGAATAGGACCATCTCTGATTCAAGTACTATGTCATAAGCTACTTTTACGTTTGACGTTCCTGCGGTGTACGCCATGGGAAGTAAGCCGTGGGAAAAAGCCGATTTGAGCCGTAAATTGATTTCTAAAACGTATCTACCTACAAAAGCTTTCAGTGAGGGTTACCCTTTTTTGCCCACCAGTTGGCGCCACTGGCGATTAAGGCCCTTAAATATAGCTGTTAAATGTTGTTGTTACGCGTACGGAAGCTAAGTTTAAATTAAATTCATTTCTAATGCTGTAGAAGTGAGATTATAACATCGACTATGTCGTAGTTTTGCGCAGTTATTTAGAAAAAAAGGAGGGTACAATTTACCTAAAATACCTATCTTAAACTGTCATGTATGGAAAATATTGACAACAGTGGAATAAACTCGCGCTAAAAGCCAAAAAACGGTGAGATTTGAAATTTTGAAGACTTCAGTCTACACAAGCGCCCCTAGTGGCAAATTCAAACGCGATAGCCCTCATTGAAATAAATGTTTGACTTTGACGGACAAATGAGGCCTAATATTCTTATCGCTTCAAACTTTAAAACTGCCCTTTCAACTGTTTTTATCAAGGGCGCAGATATAATAGCAGAGGACTCCGCCGTTTGTAACCAAAGGAATAAAAGTTAGAAGTTACGGCTCGGTAACAACCTATTAATATACCCTTAGAAAGTTTGCGAGGACTCGCGACTAACTTATGATGACATTGTCACTTAAAGCTTGGGAACAACAAAACACAATAAAAGATAATAAAGGAAAATTTTCCAAGTAAAGAAAAACTCTTCTTGTTTCTCCTGGACCGTAATGTCATATTTAGTTGGTTCTAACTCGCATAGGCCACATAAGGATAGCACTGAAGTGAAAAGGGCTTTAATTAGCAGTGGGTGGAACAAGGGTAGCAATGATGATCAAGTTAGGAGGTTATATACAACACCAGAGAAATCGTAATGTTGTTTGCCAAATTAACCAAGACACAAAATTATTGTAATAACTTATGTGGTAGTAATAACCATAGCACTCCTACTCCTAGAAATGGAACGCAGTAAATCTGTTTGTCTGCTAAACTGATATGGTGATAGTAGCTTAGACAATCGAGATCATTCACAAATATGTATACTACAACTAATTTAAGAAGACTATTGATTGACTTACAATTTAGTAAATCCGAGTAAGATCTAGACGTAGCATTTTCTTTAGGATCATAAGATATAAAAGTGATACCAAAACTAGTCTCCCTTTTTCTGGTCTAAAGCAGAAATTCAAGAACCAAATTTTTTATAAACATCGCAATGTGAAACCTTATGATTGATAGCATTCCAACGAGACCTTTAAATATTTTAGAGCCCTTCTTTCTTTAGCACCCGAACAACAGTCGTTAAATATTCCAGTTTCTCAGGGCGTAGAGGGAATAACTTGATATTACCACTTTTTATGATACAGAATAATAACTTAATATATAAATCCATACTACCTACTCGTAAAAATAAATTGCGAAACGAACACTAAGTCTTTTTGTTGCTTGTCTGTGTATAGCTTTGTTGAATTTTGATGAATTTTGGTATAGAGATAGATGGGCCCTTGGCAAATGTCATGTCTTAACGGCTGAACAGGTTTGGTTTGGCACCCGTGTACCAAGTATCATCACAAGTCTTTAGATGATACTTGGCACACGGGTTAGACCATGTCCTAGATTAAGAAATCGAAATCATTTATTATATAGGTGGTAGTTGGTACACAGTTATAAACAAGTTAAAATATCAGAGTATATAGGTATGACTGCAAATGAGTCCCAAACTTGATAGTCTGTATCTTGGGACTTGGGTACTTGTTAAATACAAGTCTTCAGGTCCCAAGCCAGGAGCTAAGCACTGGGGCCCATAGCGGCGTTGGGACTCCTGGACCCTTTCTGAACCTGTACCCCACGAAACTGCGGTTCGCAGCAGTGGAAAGCTAGGGATTTGCTCCGTATTGGCAGATATCCTGGTACCTATCTGACAGGTGGGAAGTGGCACTAATAAACCAATTTGTTCACTCTTACCTGAGATTCCCGCGGTGATCCTCTGGGCTCACTCAATCACGCGCCTGGCCGAGGGTTTTTACTTGAAATATATTCAAAACCATCTTCGCGGGCAAACAACTTCGCAAACCGATTGCGAACGGCAATTAAAAATCAACGAAATATAGCTCGATTAGCTTTTTAAAATCACAAGACACCGAATTTCTCGTGTGCTCATTACAAATTTTCTTTTTACACTGTCAAGTGTCATCTGTCAAATCGTTGACAGCCCACCGACACGGTGTTGCAAGTAAATATTAAAAATCGGGACGAAACAGTACTTTTTGTCGTTCTTAGGACTTAGTTCTTCCTTTTGGGATAATTTTCGACTTTTACGAAGCAAAGCTCCTGGCAGAAGCTAGTTGTTTCATAAATGTTATGCTGATAAAGCCTGATGGACAGACAAGTGAGCGTAAGCCCGAAGAGAGAATAAAATTCGTACGATATTTTTTCATGTTTAAAAGTAGGTGGTTTTATAGAACACAAAAAAGGCAAAGTCCTACGAAAATAAGATGAATAAAATAACATTATCGACTGCCTTTGCGGATAAAAATACCCCAAAACAACACTTCTAAAAAATACCTTATCTTGAGACATGATTACCAAAATCAAATATTAGGTGTACAATAAATCACAAAGAAAACGAAAGGCGTCGAGTTCTTCATGGCCAGTACCTATAAGGATGCTCCTTTACACCGAGCCTAAAACCAAGTTCCCTAAGATCTTTATAGTAAAAATATACGGGTCGACTTGAAAATTTGGGGGAATTTATGTTTGAACAAAAGAGGGGTGCCTTAAAGATCGTTTCTATGCAGGAAATTAATAAAAAAAATACGTAGTAAGTAGCCTTCTCTAAAAGGGTTTAGTTGTTTTGGACATCGACTGGGTTTCAATTGCATGTATAACCATATGCATCATTCACTTTATATTATGTATTCACTCTCCTTTCATCATCTTCCACCTTTTTAACCGACTTCAAAAAAAGGAGGAGGTTCTCAATTCGTCGGAATCTTTTCTTTTTTTTAAGTATGTTCCCCGATTACTCAAAGACGCCTGGACCGATTTGAAAAAATCTTCTTTTGTTTTGAAGGGTATACTTCCTTGTTGGTCCCATAGTCATCAGGTCAGGATCTGATGATGAGATCCTAGAGAAATCGAGGGAACTCCTCAAATATTATATGCATACATATAGTGATTTTGTTATTTTCATCAACAATCACTTGCACTCAGAAAGTATAATTTGGTGAAGTGGAACTGATGAAGAAGACCACAGATGGCCACTGGAACTCCTAAATGCTAAGTATATCACGGGTATAAAATATCTCGAATAGTTAACCGGCTATGATGAAGCAAATACTAATAAATGAATGACACTGATGAAAATGGTACCATTGAACTATTCTAATGATGAAGCCGGAAGGTAGGCACTGGAACTCTGAAATAAAACAATGTATCCTAGTCGTGCTTGGGCTTATTGGAATCGTCATGAGATGTACTTTGGCTATAAATGATTATCATGCTAATTGGAGATACCTACCAAAAATAAAAAGAGAAAAATAAAAAACTTTTTAACAAAAAATCCAACCGACTTCCAGAACAAAAAACTACAAATCAAAAAATAACTTTCTTTTCCGAAGTCGGTGTCGAAAAACTGCAATAAATGGGTACAAAAGACACCGACTTCGGAAAAGAAAGTTATGTAGGATACGGAATGTAAGAGTAGCGAATGGGATAAATGTATCGGGAGTGAAAGAGAGAGAGGAGGTACGAAAGATAAAAAGATGGCGACAGACGCTAAGACGTGCTAGGAGATATTTTTATTAAAATAAAGTGAGTTAATTGAATAAAGAAGTTGTTTCACTCTGAGCCCACATTCCCACAAATTTTGGGGGCTCGTCCGGGATTTGTGCGGCCCAGAGTCACAAGAAAGTAAACTCAAACTACGAAGACGACGGCGCCGGAGTGCACGTGGTGTGGTGCACGTACGGTGTTCTAAAGACGACAATAAGACGGAAGACGAGGGCGATATTTTCTACAACACGGCGGCGGATCACCTGCTTACCAAGACAAAGACGGCAATGACGGACGACGGTAGCAAAAGCGGTGGCGCGAGCTCACAGGCAGCGGCCGCGGCGGCGGCCATGTTCAACAATTTCGAGAGCGGCGTCGCTCAATTTGACGGCGAGGATAAGTCATATTCCTCCACCAAATGGGCCCAAGACATTGAGGATAATGCGGAAGTGTTCAACTGGACATCGCAGCAAAAACTGATTATCGCGCGGCGGTCCCTCATCGGCACGGCGGGGCTGTGGTTAAAATCTGAAAAAGTGTTCAAGACGTATGAAGAACTCCGAGCGGCCATAGTGAAGGAATTCCCTGAAGCCGTAAATTCTAAGGAGATGCACGAACTGATGGCAGCGCGTAAAAAGCGTGAGAGCTACTACCAATACATGCTCACAATGAAAGAGTTGGGTAAGAGAGCTAAATTCCCTGACTACGTTGCCATTCAGTACATCATCGACGGTATTGAAGACCACCAAATAAACAAAACTATACTTTATGGCGTTACGACGTAAAGTGCGCTCAAAGAAAAATTACTGATCTATGAAAAGATGAAAAGTTACACGAAAAAGAAAGAAGTACGAGTCGACCCAGCCACTGAAAGAAAAAAAGAAGCATCCACGTTTCCCAGTTCCACGCGTCGTTGTTATAACTGTGGGGAGAAGACCCATTTATCCAGCCAGTGTGCCAAGGGAATCAAATGTTTTCGTTGTAACGAATATGGCCATATTGGCAAACAGTGCCCTCTCATTGGCGGAGGCAATATGTCGGTAAAACAGCCGGCGACCCAACAACGTGAACATCGTGCGGTCGGTAACAGCCGTGGGACAGCGGGCGTGAGCGAGTCGGTAAAACAGCGTTCGGCTCAAGGATCGGCTATGTTCGGGACTACGACCAGTCCGACCAATCAGTGCGCGTGTACGAGCGGCCATGACATCGACAGTGCCATCGATACGTCAAACATAGTGTCAATGGTGTCGAGCAAGAATCAAAACAAAGACGTAACGGCTATCAAAAATGTACGAAAACCAGTGAAAACTATATTAGTGGCGGGCAATCATAGTTCTAGTGCATTGCTCGACTCTGGAAGTGATGTAAACCTGTTATCGGCGGAGCTGTGTGCTAAACTATTTGAAGTTAAGTGCAATGTCGGTGGGCTAACGCTAACCGGACTAGGACGTTCGCAAGCACAGAACATTTTTACTCTAGCGAGTTCGCAAGTGCGGTCGTTAGGTACAATTACGACGGTGATCGTAATCGATGGACAATGCTATAACGATGTGACGTTTCACATTATACCTAGAGACTGTATGCCATATGATATAATAATAGGACACGAGTTTTTGAAATGTGTGACAGTGTTAATGAGCGATGGATGCGTGGACATATTCAGAGATGAAAGTGAGTGGTTACATAAAGTAAATTGCATTACAGGTGACTCGGTATCTCTTTTAGAACATGTCAGCAGTCCATCAGTAAAACAGGAAGCTTATCACTGTGTTGACATGTACAATCCAGTCCAAGTGAAGGAAGCCCCGTTGGAGCTCAAGATTGTGCTAAAAGACGATGTTCCAGTAGCGCAACGGCCCCGGCGATTGTCATACATGGAGCAGGGTATTGTAGAAAAACAAGTTGAGGAATGGTTGAAAGACGGCATAATAAGGGTAAGTTTTTCTGAATACTCTAGCCCACTGGTATTGGTAAAGAAGAAGGATGGGACAACCCGTGTATGTGTTGACTACCGGCAGCTTAACGCAAAGATTGTGAAAGACGAGTATCCTCTTCCTATTATTGATGACTTAATTGACAGGTTATCTCAAGCGAAGGTGTTCAATGTTCTTGATTTGAAGAATGGATTTTCCCATTTGAAAATCAGTGAAGAGTCCATACCGTATACTTCATTCGTTACCCATCATGGTCAGTTCGAGTTCCTGCGAGCACCGTTTGGACTTTCAATCTGTCCAAAATATTTTATGCGGTTTGTTGACATAATTTTTCGTGAGCTGCTAGCTCAGAAGATTATGATGATTTTCATTGATGATATTATAATTCCAGCTGTTGATGAAGAACAAGCATTGCTAAGACTGAAACAAGTTCTGGAAATAGCTGCACAGTATGGATTGAGAATTAATTGGAAGAAGGCAAAATTGATACAGTGTGAAATAGAGTACTTGGGCCATATGATTAAAGACGGTGAAATACGCCCAACTACTGAGAAGACGGATGCTGTAGTGAGATTTCCAGAACCCAGGACAAGTAAGCAACTTAAAAGTTTTCTAGGATTGACTTCCTACTTTCGGAAGTACATAGAGCAGTATGCTGTTATTGCCAAACCTCTAAACGATTTGTTAAAGAAAGATGCCGACTTTGTGTTTGATAAGAAGCAACAAGATGCTTTTCATATTTTAAAAGAAAGGTTGTCTACCGGCCCAGTATTAAAAATATTTGATCCTAACTTAAAAACTGAGTTACATACAGATGCTTCCAGTATAGCTATAGCGGCTATTCTTATACAGTATCATCCTGATACTGGCTTGCACCCAGTTCAATATATGAGTGTTAGGACTAACGAAGCACAAAGTAGGTACTCAAGTTATGAACTGGAGGCATTAGTCATAATAGAAGGCGTCAAAAAGTTCCGCCATTATTTATATGGAAAGCGCTTCAAAATAATTACTGATTGTCAAGCTTTTCAGCAAACACTGATGAAAAAGGACCTCACAGCAAAAGTAGCAAGATGGGTGATAATGCTGAATGAGTATGACTTCGAAGTGGAACATAGAGCTGGAGAAAAGATGCGGCATGCAGATGCACTCAGCCGTAACCCCTATGTGGCCACAGTTACGTCCTTAATTGATCAGATTAAGCAGGCACAGGATCAAGATGATGGTGTAAAAGCTATCAAAGAGGTGCTGAAGGAAAAGTCTTACAAAGATTATTTTATGGATGGTGACATACTCTACAAGGGCCCTGGCAAATTGTTGGTTATACCTAAAAATTTTGAAAAGGAGATTATAGTGCGAATCCATGGTAATGGACATTTTCAAAGAGAAAAATGAAAGATTTAATATGTCGAGACTACTTCATAAAAGATTTGGACAAAAAGCTAGAAGAATTTGTCATTGCCTGCATACCATGTCTGTTGGCTACAAGAAAAGAAGGCAAGCAGGAAGGATTTCTCAACCCCATTGGAAAGGAAAGCATCCCGTTAGACACCATGCATCTGGACCATGTAGGACCATTGACAGAGACCAGGAAGCAGTACAATTATATTCTGACAGTGATTGATGCTTTCACAAAATTTGTATGGTTGTTCCCTACAAAGAGCACATCTAGTGCGGAGACACTGAATAAATTAAGAATACACCAACAAATATTTGGCAATCCTAGAAGAATTATAACAGATCGTGGAACAGCATTCACCAGTCATGATTTCCAGGACTATTGCAATGAAGAAAACATTCAGCATGTAACAATTACCACAGGGATATCAAGAGGAAATGGTCAAGTCGAAAGAGTCCATCGAATAATAATCCCTATGTTGACCAAACTTTGTATTGAAAACACAGGCGTGTGGTATAAACATGTGGGCAGGGTTCAAAGAGCATTGAATAGCACATTCCAGAGGAGTATCAATACCTCACCCTATAATTTATTAATTGGCACCAAGATGAGATATAAAGAAGACATTGAAGTTTACCAATTACTTGAAGAAGAAACTGCAAGACAATATGAGAGTAATAGAGAAGAGTTACGCCAAAAAGCCAAAGAGCAAATATTGGCAGTGCAAGAAGAGAACAAAAGATATTATAACAAGAGAAGGAAACCGAGTCATAAGTAACAAGTAGGTGACCTAGTGGCTATAAAGAGAACCCAATTTGGTGCAGGGCTCAAGTTGAAGGCCAAGTACCTAGGACCGTACCAAATTACCAAGGTTCATTCAAATGACCGCTATGATATGGAGAAAGCTGATAGTACGACTGAAGGTCCAAATCGCACTTCCAGCTCAGCTGATCAAATGAAGAGGTGGCCAGATGGAACTACCACATAATAATTAAGCAGGTGAGTAGCTCAAAGGGTTTTGTAACGGTGATGAATGGCATGAAAGAGTTTAGTGTAAGGTTATGTTAAGTTTAAGTTAAGTTTGTTTGTATTTAATGTCTAAAATAAACATGCATAATTGTAATGTGTTAGGGTTATGGTATAATGTGCCTACCTAGTATAGTAAGTAAGTATTATAAGTGTAGCATTGAGTCATTATAGTGTAATGTGATCTGTGTACTTGTACTACTACTACACTATTCTGCTATGTAGTGAATTTGATAAGTTGAATAACATTTAATTTGTGAATTAATTCAAATGGAGTGTAGTAGTATTTTTCTATGTAATTTGTTTGTTTGCGGTGTAAATAAAGCAAAATTATACTTATAGAAAAAATATTTATCATAAGATTTATTCTGTAGTTGTAAAGAGTGTAAGATAGAGGTATGTATTGTAGAATGAATGCGGTAAGGAGTGTTCACGCACCTATGTACGTGACGCACAACAGCTGATGGGCGAGCGAGGGGAAGGCAAGCAGAGGAGCGCGGGACGGGGCGCGCGCGACCGCCCACCATCAAGATTATAAAATCCATGGACCCGCGGACCAAGGGTCTACTGATCGACAGCGCTTCGAGCAAAACCACCTAGTCGCATTGTACCTGAATTTCACTGTAATCCTTGACCAAATAAATCTTTATCGTTATATTAAAT
The DNA here is from genome assembly GCA_964057195.1 of Orthosia cruda. Classification (NCBI taxonomy): domain Eukaryota; kingdom Metazoa; phylum Arthropoda; class Insecta; order Lepidoptera; family Noctuidae; genus Orthosia; species Orthosia cruda. The sequence continues at coordinate 30,147,534 of OZ059827.1, forward strand.
AATAATCAAATTCATTGAAGAAGTCCCTGCTGCAGTTCCTGACCCAGTACATCCGAACACACAATCACAAACATAATGGTCCTATCGAGCCGGTTGTCTGGAGAATGAAGAATCGGCGCAACTCAACGAGTCAGAGGACGTCTTCGTGAAGAAGAAAATCACCTGCGCATACCTACCGTCACTCAGTGGAAAATAACTGACGGTTAGATTTCAAACTGTGAGTACTTTCCTTTGTCTTTCATAGCCACCGAAATGACGAAAAAACGGCAATCTCTTACAATTGAGTCTGAAGAGGTGATAGTTAACGTAGTTAAGGATTTAGTTAAAAAGCGAGGTATAGTTAAAAGTAAATTCTCTTTATTTGTTAAATATGTTACTTCGTTAGGCAATAATGATATAAATAGTGCGCAGAGAACGGAATTACAATTTCGGTTGCAAAAAGCAGAAACCTTATTAGCAAGTTTTTCGGAAATTCAAGATGAGATAGATCTTAACGTGTTAGATAGTCAATTGGAAATAGAATTAGAAGAAAGAGAATCTTTTGAGAATCGGTACTATTCTACAATGGCTAGTTCCAAATGTTTGCTAAATCAAGACGATTCTAGTATAAACGAATCAACTTCTAAAAATATCAATTCCATTAAACTACCCACAATTAAGCTACCCTCCTTTGATGGCTCGTACGATCAGTGGTTGGAGTTTAAAGACACATATTTATCGCTTATTCACAATTCGAAAGACATAGATGAAATACAGAAGTTTCACTATCTACGTTCTGCTCTCACTGGTAACGCCTTGCAAGTAATTAAATCATTAGAGTTTACCGCTGGTAATTATCGAATCGCCTGGGATTTGCTTGAAAATCGCTTTAATAATAACCGCCTGTTAATTTATAACCATTTAAAAGCGTTATTTGCTATGCAGCCAATGAGCAAAGAGTCGTCCGCTCAAATTAGGAAATTAACCGACAACATTTTAAGGAATCTCCGAGCTTTAAAAATAATAGGCGAACCTACGGATTCATGGGATTCCATTGTTATTTTCTTTGCGGCGTCAAAGCTAGATGCTGCCACTGAAAGGGAATGGGAAAACTTTCAAAGCAACTCAATAAATAACGAATTGAAAATTAAATAAGAAGATTTTCTGAAATTCCTCAAAAATCGGGCGGACATGCTGGAAATGGTTAAGTTATCTAGCAACAAAGTAGTCGCAGACAACACAAAAAAGGCGCTGTCTAATCAGGTCAACAATAGCACTCATAGTTACACTGCTACGCAAACAAACATTAATAAGGGTCTTAATAATAAGGCATCAAAATCCTCAAAGCGTCAGCGCATCTGTATCATGTGTGACTCCAATCATTCACTTTATTCATGTAACAAATTCTTACAGTTGTCGGTAGGTGAAAAATCAAAATTTATCGATGAAAAGAAACTTTGTCGCAATTGTCTGCGGGTAGGTCATACAGAAAAAAACTGTTGGTTTGGACCCTGCAAACAATGCAACTTAAAACATAATTCATTACTTCATTGTGACGGTAACGCGTCCAATGAATCATTACAAGCAACGCCGCGGTATGAACCTGTCGCAGACAATTCGCAGACCGCGCTGTTGCATTCAGTAGCTCACGCGATTAACAAACAAGAAAATACTAGCTGTCTCTCTTTAACAGTGCAGCCTGTCTTGTTATCCACAGCATTAGTGGAGATCGCCGACAGCAATAATAAATATCACACTATTCGCGCATTACTCGATAGTGGCAGTCAGCAGTGCTTCATAGCTGAGTCGTTATGTAAAAGGCTACATACTAAAATGCTACAATCTACTGTTCAAGTCACAGGTGTAGGACATTGCATTACACAGTCCACGCAATCCTGTGAAGTTCAATTGAGGTCCAAAACTTGTGATTATAATAAAAACATAAAATGTCTGGTTTTGCCTCACATTACTGCACAACTACCCTCACTTAACTTAAATATTAATTTTAACATTCCGGACAATGTAACGTTAGCGGATCCAAACTTTTATTCGCCTAATGAAATTCAACTTCTCATCGGTGCAGATTTATTCTGGGAATTGTTAAATGAAGGGCTCATTAGGTTACCTACAGGACCTTGTCTTCAGAACACTAAGCTAGGGTGGATTATATCCGGTCCAATTCAAACAAAGAATTTGCGCATTAATCAGATTCATTGTAACTTTACACAAACGCTTGATGTACAACTTAAAAGGTTCTGGGAAATAGAAGAAATTACAACTACCGTCAATAATAATTATTCTAAAGACGAACGTGCATGCGAAACTTTATTCTCTAGTACTACGTTACGCGATGATAAGGGTCGGTTTTCTGTGCGCATTCCGTTAAACGAGTCAGCTGACTCATTAGGAGATACGTTTACGTTAGCTGAGAACCGGTTTCGATCGCTCGAACGTAAGCTGGCACGCGCTCCTGAGTATAAAAAAATGTATGCCGCGTTTTTACAAGAATATATAGATCTGGGACATATGAGTCGCATTCGTTCATACTCTTCGCCCACTTATTTTTTACCGCATCACGGTGTCTTTAGGGAAAACAGTAGTACCACTAAATTGAGAGTCGTTTTTGACGCAAGTGCGAAATCGACCAGTGGTAAATCTTTAAATGATATTCAATTAACTGGCCCTATATTGCAAAATGACATCTTTTCGATTTTATTACGATTCCGGCGACACAAATACATCGCTTGCGCCGACGTCGAAAAAATGTTTAGGCAGGTACTTATTCAACCTGACCAACGTAACTTGCAATGTATTTTGTGGAGAGAAAACCCTTCAGATCCACTAGGTATTTACCAGCTTAACACGGTGACATACGGCACTGCGTCCGCGCCGTATCTCAGCATGCGATGCATTAGACAGCTTGCTGAAGAATGCAATGATGACGTCATCTCGCGAGTAATTAAGGAAGATATTTACGTAGACGACCTTATCACGAGTCACGATGATAAAAATACATTAAAAAACATATGTGATGGTGTTTTCAAAACCTTAAGCTCAGGATGTTTTATATTGCGTAAATGGATATTTAACTATGACGCCTCAAACACAAATACGGCAAATGGTTCGTCGAAAGAACTGTCCTTAGGAGAAAACTGTCAAAACAAAACGTTAGGATTAGGTTGGTTCAACGCGAGCGATGACCTACATTTTATAACAAAACTTGAAAATGAGGGTACATGTACAATCATAACCAAAAGAAATATTTTGTCGGTAGTCTCACAAATTTACGACCCATTAGGGTTACTGGCACCGACAATTATTATTGCAAAAGTTATGTTACAAAAATTATGGTTATGCAAAATTGGTTGGGACGATCCTATTCCACGGGACATTGAAACAAACTGGAAACAATTCACTGCAAACTTAAATAGTTTACATACTATACGAGTCCCTCGTTATGTTTTAAGTGACAAAGGCGACGGTAACATACAAATCGAGCTTCATATTTTTTGCGACGCCTCGCAGAGCGCGTACGGTGCTTGCGCATATATACGGGCATACATAGCTTGTACTGATGATGACTCACTCGATGCGTTATCTGTTCGTCTTTTGTGTGCGAAAGGCAAAGTAGCTCCGATAAAACCGATTAGTATTCCGCGCCTCGAGTTATGCGGAGCGTTGTTGGGTGCAAGATTATATAATAAAATAATTAAAGCACTTCAAACTAACTTTAGAAAAGTTTATTTATGGTCGGACTCAACAACAGTATTGGGATGGTTGAACATAACACCGAGTTCGTTAAAACCGTTTGTTCAGAATAGGGTAGTAGAAATTAATGAGCTTACTGAAGGTTGTTCATGGTTACATATAAATGGTAAACAAAATCCAGCAGACATACTTTCGCGCGGTGCTACGGTTGATGCGCTTCAAGCAACTGATCTGTGGTGGCACGGCCCTAGTTGTTTACGTGAACCTAACTCTAAATGGGAAAAGGGTTTCACGTCTGTCTGTCGCAATATTAAGTTCAATGAATTGCCAGAGCTTAAAACAACCACTGTTGCAATGGAATGCCAAGTTAACACAAACCTAAAACTATTTGACAAATTTTCCACTTTAAATCGTTTAAAACGTACTATGGCGTATGTTTTGCGTTTCATAACAAATACGCGAATCAAGCAAAAAGCGAATCGGGCTCTCGATGCGTTATCAGTTAATGAACTAAATAATTCAATGTTTATTTTATCTCAATTATCACAAAAAGATTCTTTTCCTGAAGAATATGAACGTCTAAAAAATAATTTACCAATAAAGGCTAATCGTTATTTAAATGGTCTGAACTTATTCTTAGATAAACACGGCCTTATGAGGGTAGGCGGTAGAATTAAAAACTCGCTTGATTTTTCTTTCGATAAGAAACACCCTGTAGTGTTATCTAGTAAACATAACTTTACGTCACTATTATTTAGACACGAGCACAACCGTTTATTACACGCCGGGCCACAGTTACTGCTATCTACTTTACGAGAAAACTGGTGGCCAGTAGGTGGTAGGAACTTAGCTAGAAAGATAACCCGTAAATGTGTTATTTGTACTCGCATAAAAGGCAAAACAATAAATGCTCAGATGGGTGATTTACCAGCGGAGAGATTAGAATCACAATTTCCATTCTATCGTTGTGGCGTGGACTACGCCGGACCACTATCCATACTTAGCCGTAGAGGAAGAGGAGCTAAATTAGAAAAATGTTACATTTGTTTGTTTATATGTTTCTCAACCAAAGCCATTCATCTGGAACTAGTCACTAGTCTTACTACCGAAGCTTATATACTCGCTTTAAAAAGATTCATATCGAGACGTGGTAAACCTGCGGAGATATTCTCAGACAATGGGAAGAACTTCGTAGGCGCTGCAAGAGAATTTAGCTCATTTATAAATAATAACTTTAATTCGATCATAGATTATACAGCTAATGAAAATATTAAATTCTCATTTATTCCGCCGTACACACCTCATTTCGGTGGCTTATGGGAGGCAGGGGTTAAGTCTTGCAAACACCATCTCCGTCGAGTTATGGGCAATGCACATTTAACCTATGAAGAGTTTTACACATTATTGGCATTAATCGAGTCCATCCTGAACTCACGCCCCATATCACCACTGTCGTCCGACCCCACAGACGAACTGCCACTGACGCCGGCGCACTTCCTCATCGGTCGACCACTCACTGCAGCAGCCTCTGAAGACATCACCGCTACACCAACATTCAGACTGTCACGTTACGCAAGAGTGGAACAGCTGAGACAACAATTCTGGCAGAGATGGACTAAGGAATACATAACTGAACTTCAGATAAGAACTAAATGGAAAAATAAAAATCAAGAAATAAAACCTAATACCCTCGTTCTTATAAAAGAGGACAACTTGCCACCTCTCAGATGGCGCCTAGGCAGAGTCACTCGCACCTTCACCGGCAACGACGGCATCTCCAGAGTCGCAGACGTCAAAACAGCGACAGGACAGATTCGACGAGCTTACACAAAGCTCTGTCCGTTACTACCAGACGGCGATGACAGCGGTACCTGTGAAATTTCGTAAAAGTTCATTGGAAGCGGGTGCTTCCAAGGCGGCGGCTATGTTCACGCACCTATGTACGTGACGCACAACAGCTGATGGGCGAGCGAGGGGAAGGCAAGCAGAGGAGCGCGGGACGGGGCGCGCGCGACCGCCCACCATCAAGATTATAAAATCCATGGACCCGCGGACCAAGGGTCTACTGATCGACAGCGCTTCGAGCAAAACCACCTAGTCGCATTGTACCTGAATTTCACTGTAATCCTTGACCAAATAAATCTTTATCGTTATATTAAATAATAATCAAATTCATTGAAGAAGTCCCTGCTGCAGTTCCTGACCCAGTACATCCGAACACACAATCACAAACAAGGAGTGTCTGGGGACAGACAAGAGAGCAGGACGGCCGAATGTAGGATACGGAATGTAAGAGTAGCGAATGGGATGAATGTATCGGGAGTGAAAGAGAGAGAGGAGGTACGAAAGATAAAAAGATGGCGACAGACGCTAAGACGCTAAGACGTGCTAGGAGATATTTTTGAGTTAATTGAATAAAGAAGTTGTTTCACTCTGAGCCCACATTCCCACAGTTATTTTTTGCTTTGTAGTTTTTTGTTCTGGAAGTCGGTTTGATTTTTTGTTAATAAGTTTTTTTATCATACCTATAATTTTATTCAAACTTCATTCCAGAAAAATGCGTGAGTTATGAATGAATTTCCCGGAAAACTGTAAATAAACGGTTTCCCTTTTTATCTACACCATTGAGAGCCTTCTTTACGTTACCGTACCATCGTATATCAAAAGAAGCCTCCTCACATTTCTTTTAAGGCTTCGACATCAACACCTTTGTAATATAATCCAATATTTATATTACAAAGGTTTTTTGGTTTCAATACCTCAATATCAGTTAGAAGTATTCTCCTTACCTGCTGTTTTATCCAAGGGAAATTATGGATAAAATAAGAAATTTTATGTGTTTATTCAACTAGGATTATCCTAACCAGGTACCGTTGTACTCGCGCCGCATCAGCTATGATGCTACATACAGACACACAGATACACATATTATGTTATAATTGTAAGTTATAAGACTCCTCTTTTTCATTCAGGGAGGTTAAAAGAGGTTTTAAAGTTAGTGGAATATTTCCCTTTTACCCAACTGCCGAAGGAGGGTAATGTGTTTAACAGTCTATGTATGTATGTTTGTTCCTATGTGGCGTTCTAGAGACCAAACGCGTTGGCTGATTTTGATGATACTTGCGTCAATCGATTAGTCTTAAACTTGCGAGTGTCACTGGCTACATTAAAATTGGAAAATAGAAAAATGGCGGCTTTTGGGCGCCATATTGTAGGTGCCCAATTTTTTTTTCTTCCATACCCATCGTGTGGGTTATCAAAATAAACGGTTATAAGATTTGATTTCAAAAATATATAACACTTAAATGTTTAAATGTACACAATTCGAAAAAATAGTAAACTAAAAAGTTATAAATAAAAAAATTAATTCAAAAAATCAAAAATCCCGACTGCGTAAGAAGCGAACTAAAAAGACGTTAACGAGAAGAAAATCATGCTGTGTTGTCGGAGGATTGTATCCTTCGACTGCACAGCATGATTTTCTTCTTGTTCAAGTATTTTTAGTTCGCTTTTTAAGCAGTCGGGTTTTTTATTTTTGAATTAACTTTTTTGTGAACTTCTAGGCAAGCGTGCTTCACCGTTACGCCACCACATCGCTTACCATCAATAAGGTGAGAGAGTGTTCAAACACGAGCTTATCAATAAAAATAAAAACATGGACTTTTGGAACTTCTCTCGTATGTGTAGGGTTTCTGTCGAACTTAGTAAAGCAAAATATCAATATTTTACTTGGAGGTGCAGAGCGTCCCAACCCGAAGACTGAACAATACCGATGTTGGCACTTATCATAATGTCAGCACAATATACATAACCACAAGACGAAGAAGCTGTTTTATTATCGGTATTGTACATTGTAGCGTTACGTTAAGCTCAGAGAGAGCTAAACGTAAGCCACGTTAATAAAATTAAATAATTATAAACTAAAAAATTAATAAAAGGATATTGAGAATAAAAACGGAAGAAAAGGCCGGAAAATAAAGAAGGGCCGGCTTCGAACGACGTGGGGTGCTGGAGTTAGGCAGCTAACCAGGCAGCAGGACGGGCTGGAAGCCGGGGTAGCCCGAGATAAGCGGGTGAGTGGGCACCACGACGACAAGCAGGTAATCGGGCAGGCAGGCAGTAGAGTAGGTAGCAAATCGGTTAAGCAGGCATCTGGACGGACTGGAACTCTTTAAAAGTCGTGGTAAGCTTGAGAGAGACAGGTGAGCAGACACCACGACGGTCTTTCAGGCACACAGTTTGGTATGCAGTTGTGTAGGCATACAGTAGGTAGGAAGGCAGGCAGCCAGGAGTGAAACGGGTAGTAGTCAGATACGTAGGTAAAATCATACACAGTATATCACTCACAATATTTATATTTTAGTGCACTTCAGATATTATTACTGGATATTATATACACAAGCTGGATATTAAGGTTATAGAGAGTTTTAGATTTAAAGGTCCACTTCGTATTATTTAGTAAATAAATCGACATTCGGCGTTCAGTCCCGTTTCAAAACTCAACCATCACGCCCGTTTTTCTTCGTTCTATGTTCTATCTACATTTCAAATTCAAATTTCAATTAAGAAATAAAGACCAGAACGAATAAAAACGGTTCACAAAGGGGTCTGTCTACGCTACCCTTATAATAGTGTAAAGCTAGCTTAAAGGAGGTTTAGTCCATGGTACCTATGTTACGGTCTATGGTTTTAAGAAAAATAAAATAGACAGACAGATGTCATGTCAGATGAAAATGTCACAGTAGAAAAATATTGCATGAATTACCAATTATCAATATAAGTTAAGATTCAGATATAAAAAAAATCAGATATAATTAAAAGTATGCTTTTCAGGTACAAACAGTATGAAAGGAAACATAAAAATTAATTACAAAAGTTTATAAAATATCAACAGATATGAAGGTATGGTTTGTATAGTGTAATGAATTGTAAATAGACTTAAAAAATATGTGGTTCTGTTTAGCAGAATACCACAACATGTAGGTATAGCCACGATTAATTTGAGTTAAGATAAGTTAGATCAACCATCTTATAGATTAGCTAAAGTACATACATCTTTCATGGGGTACTGTGTTAAATTCTATAATAAAATACTTTGTGAGATATTAAAACTAAATGATAGAAAATTTAAAATTATTGCTAAAAGGACACTTTGTTGTTATGCTTGTTAAGCATATTACAAAATAGATGATTATATTCAAGATAAGACTTGGAAACATACTGGTCCTGCTCCATAGGGCAGTCTTTAGTGTAGCCAAAATCAAACTGAATAATTTATATTGCAGTAATGCTTCTTCGCTTTTTGTTTAAGAAATTGACTCGCACACTGTTCCGTTGTTGTTGAATTAGGTAATTTATCTATTGGTGTAAGTATGTGAGAACCATGTTCCTATTTATCAAATGAAGGAATTTGCTTGTAGAGCTTGTAATACTTTATACCTATACGTAGTATAGTAGTGCTGGGTGCATGTGGGTATGTGTGGCATTCTGTCAAATACAAAGAATGACTAAAGACTATAGGTGAACGCGCACCTATACGCACCGCAAGAGCCGCATTTCAGCAAAATGCTGTAGGTATACGGATTCCACCAGCACTTGCGGATGACGTCATCAGATTCGGCGCGATCGATGCTTGCGGCGAGTGCGTTACGGGCGCGGAGAATCCTTACAGAAAATATTAAATATGCATTGCAGAAGGCATTTTCCCAGACCAACTAAAATTTGCGAAGATCGTCCCAATACATAAAAAGGGCACGAAAACTGATCCAAAGAACTATCGGCCCATTTCTTTATTACCCACCCTCGCAAAAATTTTGGAAAAAGTTTTAAAAGATCGCTTAGGTAGACATCTTAGCTTAAATAAAGTAATACATCTAACATCTAAATTTCATTAAGACAATTTGGATATCAGAAGAACGTCGGTACAGGAGATGCTATACCTTACTAAACGATGTGGTTAATAAATTGAATAGTAAAATGAGAGTGGCTGGTATTTACATGGACCTAAGCTCGGCTTTTGACACGATTGATCATAACCTATTCATCATAAAATTGGAACATTATGGTGTTAGAGGTAAAGCCTTACAACTCTTCTCATCATACTTAAAAAATAGAAAAATGTTTGTTGAAGTTGATTATACCCATTTGAATGGTTTCAAAAAGAACTACAGGTCATTTATGTTGAATATTGCAACTGGTGTGCCCCAAGGCTCAATCTTGGGCCCATTATTGTTTATCTTGTTTATTAATGATCTCATCAATTTCTTTCAAAATCTTTTACCTGACGTTCAACTGGTAGTCTTTGCGGATGACACCAATGCTGTAGTAGCAGCTAACGACATCCAAGAGCTTACTGTAAAGGTGAATACAGTTCTGGCTGCCTTTCATTCTTGGTTTAGTGCTAATATGCTCAAAATTAATATCACTAAAACAAACGTAATGCTATTTAAAACAACTGCGCGTAACGATGATAAAATTAATATAGAACTGGATCGAGTTAGAATTGACCTTGTTAAGGAAGTTAAGTTTCTTGGCATTTATATAGATGAACTTTTGAACTGGAAAAGAGAACTAGCGGCACTGGATTCGTCATTGTCATCTGCTTGCTATGCTTTAAGAATCCTTAGGGACGAGGTTAGCATTACACATCTCAAAATGGTGTATTATGCCCTGATCGAGTCCAAATTAAGGTATAGCATACAGTTTTGGGCCAACAGCTATCTCTATAACTGTCAGAGAGCATTTAATTTACAGAAAAGGGCGGTACGTACTATTGTCCGCATTTCTCAATGGGAGAGCTGTAGACCATTTTTTAAAGAACTTGGCATTCTGACAGTCCCTAGCCTATACATATTGGTTTTATTATGCACCTTTAAAAATACATATATAACTTCGAAACAGACGAAAATAGGCAGATAAGGGAAAATACACGAAGGAAAGACTTTGGAAATAAAATAGTACCTCAATTTGGAATCGTTAAACATAGTCCACAATATCAGGCCGTTAAAGCGTTTAATAGATTACCTCTTGACTTGAAAAGCATTTTGTACACAGGCTCTTTCAAAGCAAGGCTCAAGGCATTTCTTTTGGAGAAATGTCTATACTCTGTAGATGAATTATAGGTTTGTGTTATTTTTGTGATGTCAATTACCAATTATTAAATCATAATCGTATTATTATTATATTTATGTTTGCATGTTATTAATGTATTTATTTTAAGCTTACTGTTTACTTTTAATGTTAATGTTATGTTTTATGATGTTAAAATTTCGAACACAATGTATATTGTAACTGAATAAATTGAATTGAATTGAATTAATATAATAATATGTACAGAAGTGTAAGTGGCGGCGTGCGGCGCGTTCGGCACGTTCGGTGCGGATTGCGCGGGGTCTTGAGATAATGCGATGACTGCGGCGCGTGCGGCTCCTGCGGTGCGGCTAGGCGCGCGTTTATAATTTACAGGTACTACCAAAATGTGACGAGTTTAAGGCATTTGTCCCACAGCCGAACAGCGAGAAGCGAATAAAGCTAGTACTAGATGAGAGTTGGCGAACAGCGAGAAGCGAGTTTCAATAGTTTTGTCGCTCAGCTACAAGCGAATATCCTTGTGCGACGGGGGATTACTCGCGCCACTCATCAAACTTTCACCTTTATAATATTACTAGCTTCTGCCAGCGGCTTCACCCGCGTGAATGTCGAAAAATATCCTAAGAGAACATATTCCCGGGATAAAAAACTTTCGATACTCGTATGAATTTGTCTTCTCTTGCTCTATCATCTAGCTTCTACACACCATGCATTTTTCATTTCATTTCATTTATTAACAGTGTTTACACATAGATAGTTTCATTCGCTTAATCAACAGTTATCTTGATTCCACTAAACAAAATTTCAAATCATCTAATTAAACATCGCGCTTCAAATACGTCACACCCAAATTAATTTAGAAAGTGAAATATTAAAGGATTTCAAAAATATAAATAAAATTAAGAAAAATATTTATTTGTGACCCGCACAGGAGACTACACACACACGACAGACTAGTTAAGTAAAACACAAACAAAAATAAAAGTAAATAACTCCGTGCGAGGCCAGAAAGGCTCCTATCTCAGCATGTGCAACGATATTAAAAAGAAAATAACACTGCGCTGATATGGGCCCCTTATGCTTGCAGATGTCACACAATTTAATCAATTCTTTTAGAGAAACTAATTGAATTTCGCACTAACGTCTTTTATATGCCTGTACCTACTTTAAATTTGATAACGACTAATCAATTTTGATTATTGTCACCCTAAATTTAATTTCCAAAGCAAAAGAAATCAAAGAACGCAACGCAATGAAAAACGTGAAATTATCGAAATTGAATCACAAATCCTCTGCAAGGGCAAGAAAGAACAATTTATTTAAAAAAATCGGAGATGAAAAACCGGCCTAGTGCGTGTTAGACCGCGCACTGTGAAGGGTTCCGTGGTGTACGTAATCTATATTTGGGATGAGTATTCACGCATGCTCAATATTAATTTAATCGACTGCAAAATTATTTATTTGAAAACATTTCTGAAATAAACTATGATAACTTTACCTATATTTGCAGTTGTAACTTTAAAAGTGCGTGGGATACGCACTTTTAACTGAGACTCAAATAAAAAAAAAACATATCAGAAAGATTATGATATATTAGAGTTATGCAATCCAACCTTCGATTAACAATAACAAACAAGAATAACGGGTCACGTACAAAACCAATGCTAAATTCAGTCCGCGTGAATATATACTTACTACCCTACATTTACAATACTTACTATGACAAACTGAACAAAATAAGAGGTCACCTCCCAAGTGAGCTGTTATTAACCGAGCCGTATTTCTTGCGCCGACCCTACATCTAGTTGGTATTGTTGACGAAGAATCCAACATACTCCACACGCTTTATGTGCTCTTATTGTTTTTTCATCCATTAGTTACCCATATTAGTATGCAGAGTGCCAACATTGTTAGAGCGCCTGATCATCACAGCATGGCAGCAACTCACTTAATGAGCAATTACCACTAATTGCAAAGCGGAAAAGTGTATTATTTTTACTCATACTTCACTTGCTGTACTTAACCCGTGTAGTCAACACCAAAATAGTAAGCAGTTTTCATTCAGTAATAATAATAATAATAAATTTATTTCAGTAACTTTACATTTTCTACAAAATATCTTACATAGGGGTCTCCTGTTAAGTATGAGAAATACCTGTGCTAGGAGGCTCCGCCCTTCTAAAACTAGTACAGTAGTATGTAAGAGTGTGCTTACATGGACTTTTACAATAGGTAACTTATTAACTAATGGAAGAAAAAATGCCGGCACAACCATAAAATAATTATTTACGTAATTTGATCATACAATTTAGCGCTACTTCTAATTTCTTCTAAATATATCATAGATTTAGTGCAAAAAGTCTCCGATTGAAATGGCTGTGACGTAAGTAACATAAATAATAACCAGTAACATCTGGACACACAGAGAGGACAAAAAGTAAGGGTGCCGTTTTTGCTATTTGACTGCGGAACCCTACAGCCATTGTACCAAGTCGACAATAATAGAAATTGTGATGAGGAATTTAACCCTGGAAGGGTCTTTTTGTCAACTTAATAGCATCCAAACTCTGAATATTTACACCTTATTTCAGTATTTTTTTTACAATTCTTAAAGCTATGTTAATTTTATCTGGAGATTTTTTTGGTAATGTGTATGTAAGCTTTGGTGCAATATATTTTTGTAGCTAATTTAATTCTGGTTTAAGGTTTTTACATTGTAGGATAGACTCCAGTAGTCCAGTAGTGGGATGTTACCGGCTAAAGTAAAATAAGAGAATTATACAGGCTCGCTTTCGATACCACCATTTTTACAAAAATTGAAGTTATTGACACTGAAATGTACCTATATATTTGAGGTCGCAGTATTTGTCAAAAATAATATTGACATATTTAATCACTACACGCGTATACGACGTAAGGACAAATTGTGCACAGTAGCTAGCAGGACTCAACTAATGCATGAAAGTATCTCTTGTACAGCTTCAAGTATCTTTACTAATTTAATAATTACGGAAATGAAAAGGTTTAACAAGAATCTCCATGATCTGTTAGTAAACAAGTGCTACTTCACTATAAAAGACTTCCTATCAGACGAATCACTGCTCAAATACAGTCCCCCTCAGTCATGATGCGTTCGGTGGCCCACTGATGTGTAACTACCTAAATTTGTTCCGTTTTTTTGTTTTTTTTTTGTATTTTATGTATAATTTTAATCTTTTGTAACAATAATGTAAATGTAATTTAAATGCTATGTAATAATTGTATGCCCGAAGGGCGGGATATAGCTGATCACAATTTAATTATTTAAGACCTGTATTATGTACCTACCGATGATCCACAATAAAGATATTGATTGATTGATTGACCACTTTATTTGATGTTAAACTTATTGATTAATGAATGCCGATTCGAAGATTATGGCATATTCTATGAATCTAAGTTGCGTTCGTCAACTTATCTGGATCTTTGAATACAATCCCGCACAATCTGTGTGCTCAACGAATTACATGAGAGGCTAGACATATTTTCGTGCAATTTGAGTGAATTCGCAAGAGTTTTGTTGAATTTTGCTAGTTATAATTAAAATATAGATGTGTAAAGTTTTATTTTATATTAGTTTGGATATTTTAATAGTGTTAGAAGTTTAGGTGTATATAATTATTATACATTTATGTAAAAACTTATTTTAGATTAAGTTTTTAACCACCCTATTGTATTGGGTTCAACCTGTAAGATAGTGTGTGTAAGGTAAATAAATAAATAAATAAACAATCATTAAGCCTACTGATATGCAAAAAGCGAAATGTAAGCTCCCTAATTATGTAGACTTTACACAGATTTCAGCTAACATCACACTTTAGGCTGAGTTTCCAGTTTTCCAGTTTTGTTTTTTTTATTTTGCTTACCACAAGATACTAGCAACCACACTTGTTACCAAACGAAGCCAAGGAGGGTTTTTTTTCTCACCACTCGGCGCCACTAGCGAGTAAGGTCCTTAAATATAGCTGATAAATGTTGTTATTACGCGCACGGAAGCAAAGTTGGAATTAAAATCATTTCTAATGCCGTAGAAGTGCGATTAAATCATCGAGTATGCCACAGTTTTGCGCAGTCTCTTTAAAAAAATAAAAGAAGGATAACATTTTCTGAAACATAAAACTCTATTAAAGCAGTGGTTTAGAAAATAATCACAAAAATTAAATTATGAAATTTGTCATTTTGAAGACCTCACTCTACACCAGCGCCCCTAGCGGAAACTTTAAGTCAAGCCTTTACCAACACTTTCTTCTTCAGCTGTAATACAATATTATAGTACAACTATTTTATTAATGTCATTACCGAATACAAACGAATGTTAATTTCCATGTCCATCAATTATTAGATTCTGACTAAGTACTTTATTGTTGGTTTAAATATATATATATATATATAAATAAAAAAATATATATAAATAAAAATTATATATATATGAATATAAAATATATATATGAATAAACATAATAGCTGTAAAAATAGCAGCTTTCCTCCCATACTTCAGTTGATACAGAGCGTCAGGTCTGCACCAAGTGCAAAGCAAAGATTACTATTATATACTGGGTATAGATAGGCAACTCAGCATTTTTTTCGGGGTTCAAACGCAGCGCATGTACAGCGCCATCTATGAACCGGTACCGGAACCAAAAAACGGCGGTACCAACCTATAGAAAATTATATTCGTAATTATGTATAGGTTGGTACTACTGTATATTATTGCTGTATATCATCTGTATATATATACTGTACGCTATAAATAGGTACGTAGAATGGCGTTTATGGGGTGGGTTCGAAAAGGAAAAAAACAAATAAATATTTTACCAAAATTTATATTAAAAATTAGTTCAGAATATACAAATTCGAAAACGGTTAAGTTATAGACAGCGCGCACGAGCAACTTTTGTCTTCGTAACTAATTTGTTTCTCACCTCAAATCTATGGGTTTATATGAAAAGTTGCCCGGCTGCCGCGTCGCTACATGCGCGCACTTTCATATAAACCCATATACTTCATGTGAGAGAAACATTAGTTGCGGAGACAAAAGTTGCTCGTGTGCGCAATCTCTTAGGGGTACGGAGTACATATTTATTTTTAAAAATAAGAACAGAATAAACAAATTCAGAAACGATTCAGTTAGAGAGCTCACGCACGTACAAGTATCTGCTACTAATTTGTCTCTCACTTCAAATCTATGGCTTTATTTGAGTCTCCCAAATGTTTGGTCACTACATGCGCGCACTTTCATATAAACCCATAGACTTCATGTAAGAGAAACATTAGTTTCGGAGACAAAAGTTGCTCGTGCGCGCTATCTCTTAGGGGTACGGAGTACATATTTATTTAAAAAAATAAGTACAGAATAAAGAAATTCAAAAACGATTAAGTTAGAGAGACAAATTAGTTGCGTGAGAGTATAACTGGACGTACGCATTAATTTTCTTATTTTCTTTTTGCAATAAAGTTCTCGTTGTTCCGCAAGTGCATCATCATCCACGTTGAGTTGACCTTCCGGTCAGTTGGGTTGTGTAAAGCTTAGAATAAAATCTAGCATAAGGTCAGATAATATAATACCAGCATACAGATGTCTCATCCCATACAAAGAAACCGTGCCGTACTGTACTGATTATTTTTTGTACATCGATCGGGTTCGGCTCCGTTCCACGGATATAGATGGTGATCTATGTATCGCCGTGGAACGGAACCTAACGCGATCGATTTGCAAAAAATAATCGGTATAATCAGATGAAAAACGCCAGTTACGTCGGCACAGTTTCTATGTATGGGATGAGGCATCTGTATGCTAGTATTATATTATCTGTGATAAGGTTTAAGTATCAACAACAATAATACCGAAGTTAAATTTTGGTTCAGAATGCAAAATTATGTGTTTGTATGGGTACATTTAGATTTCAAATGGCCTGAACGTGATTACATTTCTTATTTTCTTTTGCAATAAAGTTCTCGTTGTTTCGCAAGTGCATCTGCAGGAATCTGGGTTTTTGATAAAATCTTATTAAACTAAATTAATAATTGATAACAATGTAATGCTACCGGGTTGTCGTTTTTGTATCGTAAAAAAAGATTTAATTAATTGTATTTTTTTTTTGTATTTGTAAACTACCTGCCCCCCGCGGCTTTACTTCCGTCAACTGGCTACCTACTATACTACCCTACCCTACCTACCTACCCTGCCCTACTTACCTACCTACCTGCCCTACGTACCTACCCTGCCGTACCTACCTACCTGTCCTACCTACCTATAAATCTGCCTATCCTACCTACCCTGCCCTACCTACCTACCCTGCCCTACCTACCTACCCTGAAAGTACATTTGATTAATTAATCATTATGAATTAGTTTTGGATTGTAAAAACGATTTGATTAATTAATAGTTATGTTTTTTTTTACAAATACTACTACAGAACCCGGCAGCAATGTATTACATTTTATCAATTATTCAATTTAAAAACGTTTTATCAAATACCCTGATTCCTGCAGATTTGTGCCTTCGAATCTCACACTATGTGTATGTTTAACTCTTTACAATTTCAATCAAGATGCATTAGAATCAAGTCTTAACTCTAAAGAGAACTACTGCACAATATGAAATAAATCAGTCGTAACTAAAACACCGTCATACGCTAATTTGAGTGTTGACGTAACTCAACATTAAGTGCGGCTCAGGTTACTAGCAACAACCTAAAACTGTGTCCTCAATAAATATTTGGAACATAACAGTGGTTTGGTGTTAAACATCTTTTACAACTACCGGGTTACTCGGCAACGACGACAAAACCCCAACATCTTCTGGTCCTTCGAGCCGGATGTCACGGGTCCACGGGAAAACATCGTGTGAATCATCGTGACTCCTCATCAAGCAGAGGGCTTAGCGTGGTATATCCCAGTTACGTTAGCAAATCGGTGCTGCTGGCCTCCCACAAGCGGGTCTCACCAGTAGCATTGAGACGTTGCACATAGCGTAAAGGAGGGTGAGCTTCACTAAGTGTCTGCCACTAACGAACCAGCGGAGATCAAGTCTACTGCTACAAAGACACGACGAAAGAGTGTTTAAATGGCCTAGAGAACATAGAAATTAATGTTCCAGTATGGGGTCCCCTTCTCGTGTACCTACTATCTTCCAAACTGGATGACATCACTCACGGTGACTACATCAAAACTATGAAGCATTCAAGAGAGCTTCCAGATTTAGAAGAGTTTATGGAGTTCCTAGAATTGCAGTTCATGACGTTGGAAACATCCCGTACTAAAAGGAACGGAGGAAAACAAGGTTATTCAACGAATAATAACCAGCATAAAAGTTATAATAACAAATCAAACATTAAAGACTCAGAAAAGTGGACAAAAACCTTCCATGCATCGCTGAAAAAATGTCCACTTTGCAAAAACGAACACGTGCTGTGGCAATGTCCGACATTCTTGAACATGGATGTCGCAACGCGAAACCAAACAACAAGTAACTTGAACTTGTGCAAAAATTGCTTGTATAGTCACGGCGAAAATAAATGCAAGTCAACGAAAAAATGCCGCACGTGTAACTTCAAGCATAACACCCTTTTTCATGATGATAATCTGAAAGGGCCATGATCAAAGCCGACCACACCAACGGTGGCTGAGCGGACATCGAACCATATTAACGGCGAACAAGAGATCCTCTTAACGACTCTTCAACTAAGGGTCAAAAATAAAGAAGGAGATTACGTCTTTCTTCGAGCGTTACTGGATCAAGGCTCTCAAGTATCCTTGATTACAGTAAATGCTGCTCAACGGTTGAACTTACCCCGAAACAAAATGAACGCTGCTGGCACTGGTGTTGGTACTATAATGGGCAGGAGTAAAGGGATGATAAAATTGGAATGTAAATCAATACACTCGGATTATACATTCCAAACCGAAGCTTTAGTAATGAGTAAACTCGTAAATAATCTGCCTAACTCAACGATCAACACAGAGAGCTGGACGCACCTTCATAATATCAAGTTGGCCGATCCAGCCTACAACATCTCTGGACCCATCGACCTACTGCTTGGAGCTGATGTTTACTCCGATGTGATCTTAGGAGGAATAATCAAGCAAAATAATAACTCGCTAGTAGCGCAACAAACAAAGTTGGGCTGGATACTGTGCGGTGCGACAAAGCAGTTTAACTGTCTAGTTACTCTAACAGAGTTAGACAACCTAACAAAATTTTGGGAGGTAGAAGACATTCCTTCAGAAACTGAACCTACATCGGAAAACGAATACTGTGAAAAATATTACACAGAAACAACAAAGAGATTAGGCAACGGTCATTATGTGGTGAAGATGCCGATGAAAGCTAACTACGAGCAAAACATTGGAAACTCAAAACCTCAAGCCACAGCACAATTTCTTCATTTAGAAAAGAAAATGAGGAGACAAGATCACTTCGCTAAACTGTACAAAGAATTCATCCGAGAATACATCGAATTAGGTCACATGAAACCAGTGACAGAATCTGAAAGTCGAAAACAAGCCTTTCTACCGCACCACGGCGTGTTAAGGGAGAGCTCAACAACCACCAAACTAAGAGCTGTTTTTAACGCATCAATGAAAACAGACTCCGGGTATAGCCTAAACGATTTTATGGAAAAAGGGCCAAATCTTCAAAAAGACATTTTATCTCTGATCATAAAATGGCGGAGCTATAAATATGTTCTAACGGCGGATATTGAGAAAATGTACCGTCAAATCCTTATTCATCAAGATCAACAATGTCTTCAAAAGATTATTTGGAGAGACGCCATGAGAGAACCACTTCGAGAGATGCAGCTGTGTACCCTAACCTACGGGACCAAAGTCGCTCCATTCCTATGCGCACTCTCCAACAGCTGGCCAAAGATGAAGGAAACGCTTATCCTCTGGCCCAAAAGGCGCTACTGAACGAATTTTATATGGATGACGCCATCACGGGTCACCATACCATAGAAAAAACAAAGCTACTTCAAAAAGAGCTAAGCGAACTCCTGAAGAAAGGTGGTTTTGTTTTACGGAAATGGTCTACGAACGAGCCATCTATTCTTAAAGAACTACAGACGAAGGAGAAAAGCAACAAAAACGAATTTAACTTCAAGCAACAAGAGTTCAGCAAAACACTCGGACTCGCATGGAATGACGCAAGCGATACGTTCCATTTTATTAGCGAAGCGCCTAACAACAACAAAAATGCACCATACACTAAACGCAAGCTATTGTCAGAAATAAGCAAGATTTACGATCCGCTTGGTTGGCTGGCACCAATGACCATCCAAGCAAAACTGCTTTTTCAATAATTGTGGAGTGACTACTATCAAAACATTGGCTGGGACGAAAATGTACCAGATTCCATAGAAAAGGAATGGATACAAATTAAAACCGACCTTCCAAACATAAATAACATAAGTTTACCAAGATGGATAAAAACGAAAACAATCGGCAGATCGAGTTGCAAGCCTTCTGTGACGCGAGCGATAAAGCCTACGCATGCGTTATCTACAGCCGAACTACGTCACCCACCGGAGCTTACGAAACAACATTACTCGCAGCAAAAACTAAGGTGGCACCACTCAAAAAGAAAACAACAATACCGAGGTTAGAATTATGCGCCGCAGTTTTACTAGCGAAACTCCTAGAAAGGATAACTAAGATCCTGGAAGAGAACGAACTCAGGATTACATGCTGGACTGATTCTAAAGTAGTTCTAGCATGGATTCAGGGAAGTCAAACTAAGTACGAAAAGTACATAACCAACAGAACCAGACAAATATTAAACGTCGTGCCTGCGATAAACTGGGGTTACGTAAAGACAAACGAAAACCCCGCCGACTGTGCCACAAGAGGACTCCCACCGCAAAAACAGGTAAGCTTTAAACTGTGGTGGGAAGGACCTAAATGGCTAAAGGAGCAGGTAACCCAAGCCCTTGCTTCAAAAGAAACCTATACCACAAATGAGGGCTCCTTAACAAACTGTTACACGGCTAATAGTACGGAACCCATGTCGATTAAAAATGAATTAATTCATTCATTACTTGAGCGACATAGCAACATAGATCGTATTACAAGAATACTCGCCTTAGTGATACGTTTCGCTGATGCATTACGAAACAAACGAAGGTCAATCGAGTGCCGTGCACTGAACTTTAATGAAATAAACAACGCATTCTGTATGATTATCAAATCAGTGCAAGAGAATTACTTTAAAAACGAAATTAATTCTCTCAACAAATATGGGAAACTTCCAAACAGAAGCACCATTTTGAAATTAAATCCGTTTTTGGACACAAGTGGAGTCTTACGCGTTGGAAGACGTCTTAACCACTCAAAGTTGCCGATGGAGACTAAGCACCCCATCCTCGTTCCAGGAGAGGGCAGACTAACCCAACTCATCGTTGAAAAGGCACATCAACGAACATTACACGGTGGAGCAAGATTAACACTTGCTTACACTAGAAACAATTATTGGATCATCAGCGGCAATCGAACCGTCAAGAAGATACTGCGACAATGCATCCGATGCCGGCGATACGCAACTAACAGATCTGAACAACTAATGGGCAATCTTCCTAAAGAAGGGATAACTCCATCGAGGCCGTTTTCACACACTGGCATTGAGTTTACAGGCCATGTGGATGTGAAGATAAACAAAGGCCGCGGGATAAAAACCTGCAAAGGCTACATAGCCATATTTATATGTATGTGCACAAAAGCAGTACATATTGAACTTGTTTCGGACCTATCCACGCAAACATTTATCGCAGCATTAAAAAGAATGTGCGCCAGAAAAGGAACCCCAAAACACATCTAGTTCGATAACGGAACCAACTTCGTCGGAGCCGCAAGAGTCTTACAGGAAGAGTTCCAACAATACAAAACAATGCTGTCCTCAGAGTTCTATAGAGAGATCAACAACCTTCAAATAGAGTGGCACTTGAACGCTCCATCCTGGCCTTCAGCAGGAGGCTTATGGGAAGCTGCTGTACGTTCCATGAAAGCGCACCTCAAACGGGTAATCGGAGAAACGAAGCTTACATACGAACAGTTTGCAACACTTCTGACACAAATCGAAGCGTGTATGAACAGCAAGCCGCTGTGTCCATTATCAGAAGATGTGGACGATCTGGACTATCTCACTCCAGGTCATTTCCTCACAGGGGGTCCAACGCTAACACTGCCACTCAACGAACCTGAGGAAACGAAAGCAGTAGACATCGGAAATAACTGGAAACTCATTGAGCTCATGCGTCGACACTATTGGGAGCGCTGGTCAAAAGAATACCTTCATTCATTACAAAACCGGAACAAATGGCAGCAAACTAAGGAGAACATACAAAAGGGCCAACTTGTCCTCATCAGAGAAAGCAATCTACCTCCGAGCAGGTGGGCAATGGGCCGCGTAGTGGAACTACATCCAGGCAGTGACAACTTAGTCCGAGTTGTCACGCTCAAGACACAGAATGGAGTCCTCAAAAAACCAATAACAAAACTTGCCCCGTTACCTATAAACGAAGTATGTGAAAGCATTGATTCACAGAAAGTGATTCCGGAAACGAAGCCCTGCAAGCAAAATAAAGATATCAAAACCAAGAAAAAAGTAAATAGCTTGCTTTTGGTGTTACTTGTAGCGTTCACAACGTTTTCAAGTGGACTAGCAACACCCCTGCAACATTTTAAAATAACAAAATTGACAGAAAGCCAACCAGTGTATTTTGACCCCGTCGGAAATATCCAACTAATTCACGACGAATGGAAGCTTCTAGTGTACTACAACCTAACAACATTCTGGCAAAGTACAACAAAGGTGGAGACATTTGTGGCTCGTTTAGCACAAATGTGTGATACGATGCCTAACGATCCATGTCACGCTACGACTCAACAATTGAAGTTCGAAATGAGCCGGCTGAACGAGTACAACATACTGCTACGTTCTCAACATCGGCAGCGAAAGCGACGTGGCTACGTCAACGGCGTAGGAAACCTTGCACGAGCCCTATTTGGTGTCCTTGACAGCGATTTTGCCGAAAAATACGCTCAAGACATACAAAAAATCAAAACAAACGAGCAATATTTACTGCAGCTCATAAGAAATCAGACACTGATTATCAGATATCACTGATTGGCAGAAAATAATGTCATAAAGAAAAATGAAGACTTCGTAAAAACGCAACTGGAAAGAATTCAGCAATTCGTGAACGATACCAAATATAATACGGCATTGATAGAAAACCGGTTTCAAATAATGAAAACAATTAGTGACGTCAATGCTGGAGCCTTAACTGCAAGCCTTCTTATCGCAGTACTGAGAAGAAACCAACAAATGCTCCTAGATGCATTGACAGATATCTATCGAGGTCATCTCGATATGAACCTATTCACACCAGAGCAATTATCTGAACAAATGAACTACATTGCCGGTATTATACCGAAAAGGTTAACATTACCTATCAAAACCAGCAATGGAGCTAACAATAAAAATATTTACAAAATTATTTATGTCAAAGCCCGGATTACCGAACAGTACTTGCTCTTTGAACTACATATCCCGTTACTAAGCAATGACGAGTATGCATTGTATCGCAATATAGCTATACCTAGACACCAAACTGCTGACCAATGTCAGGTGATAGCGACAACAACACAGTATATTGGAGTTAACTTCGTAAAGAACACCTACATACAGATGGAAGAGGTTGATCTACAGCAATGTTCAACAATGACAGCGGACAACCACATTTGCCACGCCTCTACAACTATCAGCAACTTGCATGGAGCCATGGCATCTTGCAAAGCCCAAATACTGAGTCAAAATGTACATAACATTACATGCAATTGGGTACCTCAGCCATCTTCGGACCAATGGATAAAACTACAGAGACCAAACATATGGCTCTATAACTGCATGGATGAATGTACGACTCGCATTGTATGCGAGAATCGAATAACAACAACTATCATAACAAAGGTGGGGCTCCTTGCCCTAGGTCAAGATTGCTTACTACAACATAAGGATGTGAAGATCTACTCACATAACGTTCTTAGTAGTAGTATCAATATTGGAATTACTTTGGAGGTGCCCACTATAGAATCACCAAACGATATGTGGAGCACATTCAAAAACACAAAATTCGTGCTACCCATCCTTAACTTATCTAATGAACACGCAATATTAGATAACCAGATAGCTGCACAAAAGGAACGAGAGAGCCTACCTTACGAGTTAAGTGTCCACGACATTGGCAACTACGCCATAAGCACTTTGCTGGTGGGAGGAATCGTCGGCGCTATAATAGTGTGGCGACTAAAAAGATATTATCTACAAGCACGCAAGAAGAGCAATACTTCGACGGCCAACAGGACGCGAGAGAGGACGGAGGATATAGAACTGAAGAAGATTCCTGTCTACGGTAAAATAAGAAGTGGACCCTCATCGAGCAACCGTCTACAGCAATCAACAGCAACAAGATTCAAACTTTGAATTATGTATTTAAGAATTTATGTAATTTCATGCTTATTGTTTAGATTGTTTAAGCATTATTTAAGATCTTGTTTACTGTTTACATAACTTGTGTTGTTTACATATATAATCTTATATTTGAATTGTAATGCTAGTGCTCTGAGCACGTCTACCTTTCCCTCGGGAGCATGTACG
The DNA here is from genome assembly GCA_964057195.1 of Orthosia cruda. Classification (NCBI taxonomy): domain Eukaryota; kingdom Metazoa; phylum Arthropoda; class Insecta; order Lepidoptera; family Noctuidae; genus Orthosia; species Orthosia cruda. The sequence goes on from OZ059827.1 coordinate 30,172,003, forward strand.
AGCCAATAATGCTCATACAGCAAAAGTACGTCTATTAAAGTACTGCACAATATGAAATAAATCAGTCGTAACTAAAACACCGTCATACGCTTATTTGAGTGTTGTCGTAACTCAACATTAAGTGTGGCTCAGGTTACTAGCAACAACCTAAAACTGTGTCCTTTATAAATATTTGGAACATAACAGTGGTTTGGTGTTAAACAACTTTTACAACTACCGGGTTACTCGGCAACGGCGAGAAAACCCCAACAATATTCATGACGTTAGATTTTGCAATATTTTGTTTTGTTTTTCCCTTTGTCCAATTAATTATAGACATATTTACATAGGTACTTTTAACTCCGATTTAATGTGATCAATCAGTCTTAAATCCACATGATCACTAATAGCTGCACTTGTGTGTAACTAACTAACTTAACCTAAACTAGCTTTATCAATGCTGTGAAACTCTGTTATTGGCTTATGAGATAATTTATTGTCATAATCTCGCTGTCACTGTTTTAGTAACTTTGTCAACGCAACTGCACTGGGTTGTTCATTGACAGTGAGATGAACAATATAACTCATGTAAATTAGTAATAATCTGTTGAGTTTCCAAATAAATAAAACCTTTCTAAACATTCATAAAAAATAATTTCTAACAAAAATAAATTGTATTAAGCTAATTTAATTGAAACACATTTTTTTTTAAAATTTAAAATTTTCACCATAAAAGAAAATATAGTAAGATTGCTTTACACTTTTACTAGTTGTGCCTGAGTCTTTGCTCCCGTCAACCCTAGCTACAGTACCTACCCTACTTACCTACAATTATGTCAACCTACAATTATTATGCCAAGTTAAACTACAGCACACCCAGGTACACACCTGGAAGTGCTGTGGTTTAACCTGTTATAAATCAATATATTTGGGAGACTGGGTCAGCAGGAAATTTATATAGTGAGAAATGAGTTTTTGCACAAATTGCACCAGTGATTGAAAATTTTAAAGGAGACTGTTTGACCTAGTACCTAGACCTTATCAAATCAAATCAAATCAAAATTTCTTTATTCAATTAGGCCATTAAGCGGCACTTTCGAACGTCAAAAATAAAAATTAAATGTAATAATAATTGATTCTACCGTCCATTCGGAAATGTAGCTTGTTATGGAGAAGAACGGACAAGAAACTCCAAACTTACTCTTTTAAAAAAACAAAAATGTGTTTTACAAGTATTTGGTTACAATAATCTTGTAGGAAAAATACATATATGTGAGAACGATGTAAAAAAAAAAAACGCACTTAAAAGCGTCTAGAGTAAAACAAACAATTAAAAATACAATAAATAGGTAATTAAAAACATGCGGAGGCAGCTAAGATATGACCAATCCCAACTGACGGCGCCCGTTCACGAACATGACACATGGATCGGCACCACTCAGCTCAACCATCATGAAGGGAACCGAATGATCCAACACATGTGCCACCATCAGAGAGACATTAGAGAGAGCATGACACACTCAACTGCCGGGGCACACTGAAGTCAACGAACGACACATAGGTACAGTAAATGGTAGATTTACAGTTAGTACATAGTACTCACATATGGACGGAATTACGGCCGAACTCCTGAAGGCGGGTGGAAAACCGGTCCTTAGGGCCCTTCAGAAGCTGTTTGATTCCGTCATACTCGAGGGCAAAACGCCACAGGCATGGTGCAGGGGTGTGGTGGTACTCTTCTTCAAGAAGGGCGACAATGCCCGGTTGAAGAACTATAGGCCCATCTCACTTCTTAGCCATGTCTACAAGTTGTTTTCAAGAGTCATCACGAATCGTCTCGCGCGCAGGTTTGACGATTTCCAGCCCCCCGAACAAGCCGGATTCCGAAAAGGCTTTAGCACCGTAGACCACATACATACGCTGCGGCAGGTTATACAGAAGACCGAAGAGTATAACCTGCCTCTCTGTTTAGCGTTTGTGGACTACGAGAAAGCCTTCGATTCGATAGAGACTTGGGCTGTACTGCAGTCTCTCCAACGGTGCCAGATCGACTACCGGTACATTGAGGTGTTGAAGTGTTTGTACAAAAACGCCACCATGTCAGTCCGTCTTCAGGATCAGACCTCGAAACCAATCCTTCTCCAGCGCGGCGTGAGACAGGGAGACGTCGTTTCTCCGAAACTGTTCACTGCTGCGCTGGAGGATGTCTTCAAGGTTCTGGACTGGAGGGGGCTGGGCATCAACGTTAATGGCGAGTACATTACTCACCTTCGGTTTGCCGACGACATAGTGGTCATGGCTGAGACCATGGAGAGCCTCAGTAAAATGCTCGATGACCTCAGTAGAGCTTCCGAAAGAGTGGGTCTTAAAATGAACATGGACAAAACCAAGATCATGGTGAATGCCCATGTAACAGCCACTCCTATCAAGGTCGGAGACTCTACTCTCGAAGTTGTAGACGATTATGTCTACCTGGGATAAACGGTCCAGTTGGGTAGGTCCAATTTCGAGAAAGAGGTCAACCGTCGAATCCGACTCGGCTGGGCGGCGTTCGGGAAGTTGCGTGGTATCTTCCCGTCCAATTTACCGCAGTGTCTCAAGACAAAAGTCTATGACCAGTGTGTGTTGCCAGTGATCACCTATGGGACCGAGACGTGGTCGCTCACAATGGGCCTTATCAGAAAGCTCAAAGTCACCCAAAGGGCAATGGAGAGGGCTATGCTCGGAATTTCCTTGCGTGATCACGTCAGGAATGATGATATCCGCAGGAGAACCAAAGTTACCGACATAGCCCGAAGAATTGCCAAACTTAAGTGGCAGTGGGCAGGGCACATTGCTCGCAGAACGGGTGGCCGATGGGGCCGAAAGGTTCTGGAATGGCGACCGCGAACCGGAAGACGATACGTTGGAAGGCCTCCCACTAGGTGGACTGATGACCTGGTTAAGGTTGCGGGAAGGCGCTGGATGCGAGACGCACGGGATCGGTCAATGTGGCGACGCCTGGGGGAGGCCTATGTCCAGCAGTGGACGTCTTTCGGCTGAAATGATGATGAATGATGATGATGACTCACATATGTGCTGTGCAGTTATATAATCCAAAAAATAAATTGAGTTTATACAACACAAATATACATTATAATTATTCGTACAGTCTTCAGCAGGTCCAACAATACTTCAGAACTTTTCTGCTTATCACTTGTTTTTGTGCCCTAGTGGCTGTGGAGCTGGATAGCTTATGTTCGTACTTCATGTAATGAGGAGGGAAGAAACGCATTTTACTAAAAGGGGACAACCAAAGATAAGAGGGATGGACTGTGTGAGAAGTGATATGAAATAAACATTGAGATAATATGTACTAGAGAAGCTATCCTAAGTAAAGGACATGCTCCATTTTGACAAGAGTTTAAACTAAATTTCGCTGCAGCGCTGGAACAATATTTATCCGCCTAACAAAACAGTATAAACACGCAGCGCTAGAGCGCTTCTAAGGTATAGTTTTCTCGCGATCAAAAAGACGGAAGCGCCGTGATTTTCATGGCGCTTACGCGTTTCGTTCAACATTCTGCAACAACTTGTCACTCAAATAAACTAAACTGCTGACTGACTACAGAAGCGGTACCTACATAGCTTTATACCTAATAAGCTTCATTAGAATTCACACTTTTTTTCAAAAAAAATATTTGTTGAAACAACCTTAGTAAAGTAATATTTTATTAATATTATATAATTAAAATAGTACATTAATTTAATATTATATTTATGTACTTCTTTTTTGGGTCATTCCCACAGCACTATTCCCAAATCACAGCAACTCCTGAAAGCCAAAATCAATAGTAGCGACCACCAGAAAAGCACCGAGGCAATGAAGCTCGACGAAGTCCCAGAGAATTTAACTGTCTTGGATGCCGCAACGAAATTAATCAGAAAAGAATAGTGGAGGAGTAGGAAAATATAAAAATTTCCAGTTCCCTCCATATCAAGTAGGAGACTGAACAAATAAGATCAATAGGCACAAATGGTCATTTACAACTGGAGATTTTCTCACGGTCACTACGCGTCCATGGTTTCTAGTGCTTAATAGTACATTGCAGCACATCGTTGCACATCAAGGTTGACCGGAAGTATGCCAGCAATTATCTGTAAGGTCTCAGTACTAACCGTCCTGTTTGCTTTGCATAAGAATATCAAAGCTAAACGCTGACTTTGAAGTAATTTACGTCGTCCCATTATTTAGGTACTAGCTGGACAGCTAGTCTAGGGGAGCTAGTCTAGGGGACGGGAGCAATCCCGTCAACTGGATACCTACATACCCTACCCTACTCTAGACACCTACACACCTATCATACCTACCAATTTGTTAAACTATTTATTTGAATAATCACAGTCAGTTCCTTTCTGAATATACTTAAGATTGTTAACTACTTAAGATTGTTCTACTATTCTACCTACACTTGTGACACAAATTGTCACATCTTAATTTTTAGTCTATATGAGAAATGAGGCATCATGGCGCCACCAAATATTTCAATTTAAAAATGATTATCTAGTTACTCATCGACGAAAAGTTATTCCTTTGCATTTCGCCGTATTAGTTGAATTATAAGTGCAATATCTTAAAACACACGACCGCATATTTAATGCGTTTGAACGTTTTTTCGTTTAAAAACAAACAATGACATAGACGCTCAAGATCTAGCAAGCAACTGAGTGAACTGCGGCCGGCCGACCCCACATGAACGGAATACAGCAGTGATGTGTGGTGACTTCTCTAGTGCGTAGTACATTATTACCTCAATGGAAATAAAAGGGAATCCGTGATAGCGTGCCGGGGGACAGGTCGGTATGGAAGAACAAAAAGTGTAGCGCCGACCACAAGTATCATGGGACAAGGGCAGGAAGATGATGATGATAGTAAATTATTGAGAACAGTCTCAATGCAGATATTTTTCTGCTATGAAAGAAGACAAACAAAATTAACTTACCGTCTTTACCAATCACAGTACATCCAGGCACACAAATAATTTTGTAACTTGGTATAAAATATTTATATAAATCGCATTTGCGAAATAATGAGAACTTTATTATAAAAAAGAATGAAAATAAATGCACACGGTCAAACAATCTCTTGCAGCGGCCATTTGTAAATTAGGTGTGCCCATATAAACAAAGGGTTTGCATTTTTTTAATCAAAATATATCTTTTGCATTATTGTGTTGACAATAAAAACCTCATTATGTTCTAATTTATTTCTTCTGTTATTTTCTATATTTAATTCAATAATAACATGTGATTATAATTTTATTTCTTGATTTAGGTTTTTTTTTATATCTAAGGAAACTCCCAGCATCGGCGTAATATATTTAACTACGGCAACACCGCAATTTTGGTTCCGGAATCGGTTCATAGATGATGCTGTTTTCAATCAAAAAACGGAATCCAAATTTTGTTCTAAGTTGTGATGTTGCAAAGGGCAACTGATAGAAACCCGACGACAGACGAAACACGAAGTTTGCCGAGAAAATGTTTGTGCTGTACATACTAGGCCGTTTGTTCACGACGTGACACGACACCGCAAAATGTGGTCACGATTTACAAACAGTTTTTCGGCTATGTCGTCGATGCCGCTATGTCGTCGCGGTTTTTTTAAGGTGACGATTTAGCGGCAGTACAAAACAAGTATGAGCTTGTTGACGACATGACACACCGCACCGCACGGCGCACGCGTGGATAAAAATTGTTTGTGAACAAGTGCACTGCAGTGTCGTTGCAAAATCGTGTCTAGTGAACAAACGAACAGACGACAGACCGTCTGCAGTGTGTAAAAAATCGTGACCGCAAATCGTGTCGTGCGGTGCCTCGTGAACAAATGACCTCGCCTACATACAGTCCTGGGTGTCAAATATGAGGCATCGAGAATCAGAAAAAGTTTGACTTTGGACTTAACAGTATCTCTTTCTAAAGCTTTGATCCTACTATATCTTACTAATATTATAAATGCAAAATTTTGGATGGATGGATGGATGTATGTTTGTTACTCAATCACGCCAGAATGGCTGAACAGATCTAGATGAAATTTGGCACAGGGATAGATAGTCTGGAATAGCACATAGGCTACTTTTTATCTCGGTATAATTTTCCTTTGGGATAAGAAAATACTTTTTACGCGGGCGAAGCCGCTGGCAGATGCTAGTCACACTTAGTGATGGTAAATTCCCGAGAATATTCTCCTTGCGAGAACTTTGCTGTTAAGTTCTCGAGAATATTCTTTTGAAAGGGAATTTACGAGAATTTAAAAATTAGATGACGCTATTGTATCGATTTATTTTTGGAGTAGTAGTTTTAAGTGCATTCGAACGTTTTACGAAGTTAACGCCAATCAGTAAATTCTCCCGAGCGAGAACATTCTCGAGAATATTTCCGAGAAAATTCTCATAAACATTCTTAAATTTCTTATGGTGTGTTACAAAAGATTGTTTTTTTGGACTCTTTGTTTAATGGTTATGGTTTGTTCATAAATTACCAATTGTGAGCAATCAGCCAAATTTTGCCTGCTCTTTTGCCTTTTTTTTGAAACGGTTTTATTTAGCTTGCCCTGTTCCGAAGATAATAGAATGTAATATATTATTCATTTTATCATTGTAAATCCGAGTTGGCCGCCGCTACAAAATAGCGGCATACATATTATTTTTTCGCAACCCTTTCAATATGAAAAATCTTAAAATGATAATCCAAAATGGTCGCCAAAAATTTTTTGTTTTTTGATTCTTCTAGACTATCAGGTGCTTCTTCTGCGTACTTGCTGTTGATTAGATGCTGGATCTGCCGGTTATACTCCACCTTCAATTGAGGGTCCTTGTCTATCTTGTTTTCAATGTTGAAGAGGCGGTTCTTGGCGGAAGTGTAGCTCTCTGGAAGTGATTCTTCTTCATTCTTCCATAAGAGTCCAGCTTCAAATCGACCGTCTTCTAGTCTTCTGCATGTCTTCTCCAGGATGGCGATTGCTCTCCCTTCTGAGTCCGTTGTAGGTCTTCTTGGTTGAACGCCAAGCGCTTCAATTGCGAAATGCTCTTTAATGGTCTGATGCATTTCTTCTTCGGGTGTGTTGACGTGCAAGCACATATTCAAGAAGTGCACTGGTCTTGTACCTCCGCCATCGGTTCCATGGAGTGCCGAACCGAGTCCTGTTTTCGAAGCAACTGGTTCACCTGGTCTCCCTCTTCAAATTTCTTGAGTCACGATCGATGAGATCCGATGAGCAGCTGTGGTGATTCCCCTTCGTAATGTAGAGAATCGGCGACCTTTTTCAAATGCGGGTATTCTTGAATCTTCTTCTTGTCTAGGAACTGCGGTGCCAGCTTCAATTCATCGACGGTCCGGACTCTCTTCAAGGTCTTCTTGTTTCCCTGTTGAACCCCTTTTATTGTGAGGTCCAGCATCTGAGAGTCCTTCTTCTTTATCAGCTTTCCGCCCACTGTCTCAATGACCAGTTCTTCCCTTTGCCCTTGAGCGCTGATCTCTTCTGCCACCTTCTTGTCCAGTAGTGATACAGTTGACCCTTCATCCATGAGGGCCAATATCTTCTTTGATCCTTTTGTCCCGAAAACTTCCACTGGCGTGATATTCAGGTATGCTCTCGCGTTGTTGACTGCGTTCACTGATCCAGTGACGTTTACTACCTCTTGATGCTTCCTTTGTCTTCTCACTCGAGGACCTTTCTACCGAATCGACGTGCAGCAGATGATGATGCACACCTCTTGCATTACTTGCACGACGGTTTCCTGCAGCTCTCCTTCCTATGCTTCCCTTGTAGGCACTTGAAGCAGACGCGACTTTTCTTGACTGCTGCCCAACGATCTTGTACTGACGCCCTCAGGAACTTCTGACATTCCACGAGAAAGTGTTCACCCTCACACATTGGGCAAGTCTTCTCGGAATTTCTTGAATCCTTTTCTTTGATTTCCTTTTATTTAGTTGAGTGCGCTGCTTGACGAAGGGTTCTTCTGTAGCCTCCTTTCTCTTCTGAAGTCGCGAAAGCTCCACATTTATCTGCTTCTATGTTCAGGAACCTGGATACCAGCGTTAAATCGGAGAATTCGCCTTCTTCTGTTGCTGCGGTGAAGTCGTACCAACGGAATTTCAGGATCGTCGGAATCTTCTCTATTATTTGTTTTACCATCTCAGGCGAATGTAGGTACTGTGGTTTCTTCAGTCCCTTGATTGCTGCTACGCTGTTGTTGATCTGGCTTGCGAAGATACATATGTCTCTAGGATTTTCGCTGATCTTCGGTAGTGTTCTGACCTTGTCCAGTTCGGCCAGCACTAGTGCATCAGGTCTTCCATATCTTCTCTTGAGGGCCTGCATCACTTCTACTGGAGAGGCTTCTGAGTACAGCAGGCTCTTGATTGCTTCTCTTGCGTTGCCTTTCAGCGCTCTTCTAAGACGCGCCATATTCTGAACATCGTTGAACATTGGTGCTGTATCGGTGTAGACAACCTTAAGGTCAACCATTCGCTGCTGTTGCCGTCAAAGTAGGGTAGCTCGTGGATGTACTTCGGCTGTGATGCTGGTCCTCCTCGTGTGGCAAAGGCTTCCTTCAACACTGTCGCTAGCGTTTGAATTTTGATTGTAGCACTTCCCGTTGCGGAGTTCTTTTCAGGCTGCACCTACTGAGGTTCTTGGGGGTGCTGACCTCGCTGCTCGGGTGGTCTTGCGTTGCTGTCTTCCAATACTGATGTCTCGATCCAGTTCTGCACCTGTGCTGTTCTATCTTCCTGATCTTCCAGGTCCACGGAGTCTTCATCTTCACATTGTGCCATCTCCAATCTGACGTGGGCTAGCTTCGCCGCGGCTTGTGCTTGCTCCAGCTCCCGGCGCGCCACTTCAATTCTGGCTTCCAGCTCGCGTCTTCTGGCTAAAGAGCTCGTGGTCTTCATGGAACTGGTTCGATGACCGACCCCCTTTGGTCTCAGGGTTGTGGTTGAGCCATGAACACCCTGGTCTGTGACTTCTTCTGGGGTTTTTCTGGTCATCTTCTGTGCGGCTTCTTTGTTCTTCTGTCCATTCTTCTCGGATGCCGCTGTGGTCGCAGTCGTACCCGTAGTCGTAGTTTCTTGAGTGGTCGCCGTACCCGAAGAAATGTTTGAATCCGTTGTACCCGTAGTAGCTGATGACCCTGACGCAGACATGACCACTTCTGACCCTGACACTCCTCCTGTAGCGTCCCTTTCGATAGGACGTGACACAGGACGTGAGGGAGCATCCTTATGTGGCCTGGTCACCGGCATCTTCTTTCTTCTTATCTTCTGGATTCTTCTTGCAGAGATCCGGCTCGAAGGACCAACTGTTGCGGTGGCGTCACGGAGTCTGGATGTTGTAAGCACCCACGCCCCCTGGGAAAGTATCCCACTGATGTTTGACGTGTGTTTCCTGAACCTTGCGGCTCCGCTGGTGGCACTTGTCACCACGCACCCCTGAATGCTTAGGGTTGTACGAAGACTACCCAAGGACCCACGTTTTGACCGTCAAAGAAATAAAAGGCGGATTTTTCTAGAAAATAATTCCGCATATTTCGGCTTTCCTACTAGTTATTGCCTCTTTGGTGGCTGAGCTGCGACTGATTTCACTTGGCCAGTGGCCCGTCTTTTATATCGCCCGTCGTTCACGGATTGACGACCGCGCGTTTTGAGACCATTTTTACGTTCATTTTCTCTTAGCCGAAATCTTTGGAGCCGTATAATTTATTCAAATTATGACAAAAACATTACAAATTTGGGCTTAAAAGATAGGTTTTGACCATGTCTTACTTTTACAATAATAATATTTACAGATTTTTTCATAATTAAAAACTTTCTAGAACAAAAACATAAAATATTTGGTTTGTTTACATTTTGATTTCAAATACATGTAAATATCTCGGAAATGCGTGGACCGATTTACATAATTCAAACAGATAATTTAGTTATAGACCAATACCTTTCATTTGACACTAATTTTATCGAAATATCTCCATAAACAAAAAATCATGTTTTCAAGTTGCTCGCGTAATTATCAACGTGTATGATATCTCTTATCAATTCGTTCAAAAACTATATTCATTAAATTTTATCATTCAAAATATGAGTACGTGCTATTGTACAGGCTAATTAGACACAAATTAATACAATTACAACATTCTAATTAGGTTCTGATAAGAAATAATCACTCATTACTAAGTACTTGTTATTGGCTTACAATTTGTTTACTTATTATTCTTTCTTATTGATTGAATTCTTATTAGATACACTTAACTAACATATTATATACAGTTCTTATGTACTTTACATATGTACTTAAGGTACTTTCATGAGCAAATATCGCCTAAATTTCTTTTACGATGACAACATTGTTTCATACTCTTCTAGGCTTTTCCTTATCTATGCTCAGGTCCTTATACGCATAATATGACCCTTGAAATCACATAAACCCATCGCCAACGACCCTAGCGACATCTCCACATAAACCGGACCTATTGACGACCTGCCTATCTGCCGTAAAACCTAAATCAATATTGGCCGCCGATTCCCGCCGTTTTCAGTCCTTATGAACCGCCTATAGGTATCATTTTATAGTAGATATCATTGTCACATTCCTAAATACAGGGTGGATTTTTTAGATAAGACAGGAATCGCTAATATACGTATAAAAAATAATAAATTGACGTTCGAAAGTGCCGCTTAATGGCCTAATTGAATAAAGAAGATTTGATTTTGAATTTGATTTTTTTGATTTTTTGGTAATGTGTTTATCAATCTATGTATGTATGTTTTGTGGCACCGCGCCACAAAGCTTATGGGTTTAACCTTTTTTTTAATTTGTTTTTGATGTGTTACCTCCTGGATGCTTAATTATTTACTTACTTATATTATAGTTAACATTTAACAGGTTGCAACTGAGTTGAGGATAGGCAGATGATTGTGTTCAGCATAATACCTTCAAAACTTGCCAAAGTTTCACGCCTAAGTTTTTATCTCACTAAAAATACTAAACATTTAAAATAACTAATATGTTATCGTTAATTGCTGTTTGCCCTGTATTTTTAATAATGCGATTTACGTTTTTGTATTCTTTTACATATTTTCGGTGTATTTTATATTCAAACAAAATTATACCTATTGATGCGGCGTTAAGTGTTTTATTTTCTTTTTCAACGCTACAGTTTGTTCTTATGTGGCGTTCTAGCCACCAAACGCGTGGGCCGATTTAGATGATTAAGTAATTACAAAATATAATTATACTATCTATAATGTAATTTTTAATTTCGTAGATGAAACTGACATTTCGGGGGGTTGTCACATTCTCGTTAAATAAAAATAGTGACGTATCCTGACTATCCTGAGTGATCGAAAGTTAATCGAAAATTGAATTAGATCGAAAATTAAACAACTTCAGGGCAAAAAAAAATTTTTTTAGGAACTAGCGGCCCTTATTTAGTTTCAACTCATTTATGTCAGACTTCATTTTATCGATCGCATTTATTTTATTGTTGATTTCATATTTAACGCAATAAAAGTTTATGTTCTATGTGTATGAATCGTTGCTGACTCGTAGTCACACCAGGTTATCACACCAGTGTGACAAACAGGATTTTTTTTCTCGTTTGTCAGACCACTGATTTTTCCACACCATGTATACGATAATTGCTAGTGCAGTACCTATATATTCTAATAAAGTCGATCTGCTGATGATGATGGTTTTAGTTTTTTATTCCGTTTTTAACGCAATGTTTCAAGGAAATAGTCGGCCCTTCTTTTTTTTCGATATCAATTTTCTTTTGATTGAATAATACTGTTAAAAATTTATTATTCAGTTACTTATGCCGAATCACTATGGCACGTTACACGACTGAACAGCACGTTCAAATGATAAAAAATCTGCATGAGCGATTTGAGCGTATGGTTATCTCTCGCAGGGGTGATGTGAATTGGCCACAAAGGTCATGCGATTTGACACCGCTAGGTTTTTTGAAGTCGCAGGTCTATGCAAACAACCACAATCGACCGATGCCCTAAAGGTGAACACACACAGGCCATTGCTCAAATTCAGCCGGATCTATGCAGAAGAGTCATTGAAAATTGGACCACTCGGATCCGTGCCACTGTAAACAGTCGAGGCGGGCATTTGAACGATGTCATATCATATTCCACACTTAATGGCACAAGTGTGCCTTTCAAATAAAAAAAGATGTTTTTTAATACCACAGCTTATTTTATTTCATTTCAACATCTACCCGCCCTTATTGAAAAAAAATCGAGAGAAAAATCCTGTTTGTCATACTGGTGTGATAACCTGGTGTGACTACGAGTCAGCACTCGTATGAATACTGTTATATTTAAATGTATTACGTTTGTATTCATAAAACATTTATTTACACCAATAAATTAAATTAAATTGAGGAGTCATGTAACATCGATTCGATGAATCACTTATGATTGAGCCTTACCTACAACACTATGCTCAGTGCTTGCAACATTTAAAAAAAATAAGTTCATAAGCAGCTGTCAGTTTAGTCAACGAAATTAAAAATTACAGTATATATGTTTAAAACAAAACTAATTCCATAAAAAATTAAAACCAATCAGTTGTAAAAATAAAAAAAAAACAAAAACCCGAATGCTTCAAGAAAGTCATGCTATGCACTCGGAGGATACAAATGGTTTTGGTCAGTCTGCTCGTGAATATGTATTCGCCAACTACATGCATAGCATGATTTTCTTTTTGCTTACATCTTTTTAGTTCGCTTCATAAGCACATGGGCTTATGATTTTTTTGTTATTAGAAACAGGATATTTGGCATGAAAAAAGTTTTTTTTTGGATATACCTGACTGTACTTATTTTCAAAATATGTGAATGCAGTTAGCAATCACTCAAAAAGTCAAAGACAATATCCTAAGATCGTTTTCCCATAGCCTACGGTTATGATACCTGCCCTTACTACCCCGTCTCAAAAACACAACTTGTATAACTCACATAAAACCGCGGACAGATATAGCTGTGAAAATATCCGAAACTTTTTCTGCCGACCTTAGAGGATTGAGTGTCACGTCGGAACTGTCATTTAAGGAAGTTAGAAAAATGTCTAAGCTCGAAGTTATGAGCTATGACAAATAGCTTCAGAGTTTCTTTCGCGGAGTCGACATAAGTTTTAAAAGTTTGATAGTAAATAAAGTGGGTAGTCAGTTTTATTATTGTGTCGGTTTCAGTTTTCTTAGTTTATTGTTATTTATTTGGTGGGTGTTGTCCGTGAGTTTGTGCGCGTGTTAACCCGCCTGCTCAGGATAGCTTTCTTTTGTTTTTATCTACCAGTTTTTCATGAACTTCTAGAAACATAACCATCCATATTTTGATTTTATGAATTAGACTATGAATACATAATTTTGTTTGTCAGTCATCCAGTCGGTAAGTAGTTTTGTTATCGATGAAAAATCTTCATTACCCGTCTGCAGAAGCAGGGTAATGTGTCTATCAGTCTATATATGTATGTATGTTTATTCCCATGTTGCGTTCTAGAGACCAAACGTATCGGCCGATTTTGATGATTCTTACGTCAATCGTTCACTGACTACATTAGAATTGGAAAATAGAAAGATGGCGGCTTTTGGGCACCATATTGTGGGGATTTTTTCTTACAAACCCATCGTGTATCAAAATAAAGGGTTTCAAGTGGTGATTACAAAAATAAACAACCCTTCTATATATAAATGTACATGACTCGAAAAATAAAGGTAACTAAAAGTAATAAACAAAAATAGCTAATTAAAAAAATCAAAAAACCCTGTTAAGTTAAAGTTAAAGTTAAAACTGGTTAAGAAGCGAACTAAAAAGACGAAAACAAGAAGAAATCATGCTGTACTGTCGGAGGATACATCTGGTCAGCCAGCTCGCGAATATGTATCCTCCGACTGCACAGCATAAAAAATTCTTGTTTACCTCTGGTGGTTGTATTAAGGTTCACTTTTGCTTGTAAGGGTTTCGGATAAATTAATAACGTGTTGTTTGCTCAAGTATATTGGCGACTAACTTAATTATATAATTATAAATGCTTTTAAAGACGACATAGCTAGGTATGTGGATATGATGACTTACGTAGCTATAAAGACAATTTTCGATCCAACATCGTCTTTATAATTCGCATCTTAAGCAGTCGGTTTTGTTAATTTTTTTATTTAACTTTTTTACAGAAAAAAATATGATTATTATTATAAATTAATAATTTATAATAATAATTAATAAGAGGCTGTAGAAAAAACGTCATACCATAAATAAATGCGATGGTAGTGATACCAAAATGGGATTGATCACTTGGCATTTTGATAGCGTTTGGCAATCCCACACATTTTTACGTTTTCGAATCGCTATCGCGACTTGTTCATTGATAGAATATCACTTGTTTGGAGACCAAAAGTCTAATAATTGTCAATGTGACAGTTGGATAGTTTCAAGTATTTTCAATCTAAGTGCAGTTTCAATTTATTGTGAACAAGCGGACGCCTCGCGGTTTGACCCGCGTAGTTCCCGTTCCCGCGAGGATACAGAGATAAAAGGTAGCTTTTGTCACCCGGGGATAGTGTAGCTTCCCAACGGTAAAAGATTTTTTTAAATCGGTCCAGTAGTTTTTAAGTTTGTTCGTTACATTCATAACTTTCCTCTTTATAATATTATATAGTATAGAAGTATAGGTAGGGATGTTGCCTGGTTATAAAATGATAATATTATTTAGTCCGTCAGCGAGATTATCAAATAATATTAGACCCTTATTTTTTGCTTTATCAAATAAATAAAAATTTACAAAGATAAAGCGCATCAAAGTTCAGGACCCAGCTTGTGACGTCACTTTGTCAGTACAAAGAGTAGCACTCCTTGACGTCACAAGATATTTCAACGCATGTATCGTCTTATTTTTTTGTTAAACTGATAAAAGAAATAATACGTGTCCATTAGTTTTAGGTTATATCTAACTGACGGGCTTAATCGATATTTTTGTCAACTACCCTGTTGTTCTCAAATTATTCACCTCACTTTACGTGCCACTCGTACTTGTGTTTATATATTCAGACCAAAAGTTTGAATTTAGCTAATCATTGAATTGTTATTCTGAACACATTGCATACCTTTACAAATCAAATCTTGTGTACCCGTGCTTGTTGCGCAAACAAAGTATCGATCTGATCCAGTTTGGATATCAAGTTAATATTTGTTTTGAGATTAAATTACCTGCAATTTGTTAACTAAATTGATTGGTTTGAAGTGCGTGACACAGAGAAAGCTAAGCGATAGAGATAAAGGTGTTATTCTGAAGTTTTAATTTCTAGCTATAAGTTCAGTGTCTGATAAAATATACGTAAATTTAAAACCTTAGCTAACAAATGTTATATAATAAAAAAACTAAAAAACACGCTTTAATAGAAAACCAAACTAAAAAGTAGAAAATTTAATCTATTTTTTAATTAAGAATATTTTTTAAGATTAACAAAGATATTTCTTTTTTGTAAAAAAGCGTGGGGTGATTATTAGATATTTTCCAAATTACTCTAATTTAAAAAATATCGGTCAAGAAAATATTACAAAAATTGACACCATGCACCCCACGTTTTTTTACAATAAAATACTTCTTTTTGTGAATCACGCTATTCTTAATAAAAAATTACTGAAAATTATTTTCTACTTCAAATTTGGTTTTCTAATAAAGCGTGTTTTTTAGTTTTTTTTAAACTATTATTATTTTTTTAATTTTTAGTTCAATCACTAATCCTGAAGATTCTGGTAAGGATAATGGGTTAAACTAATATTGCTTTGTCATCGGTCCTTAATAAGTATGCAAAGTTTCAAATTAATCCGACGTTTTAAAGGGGGTGAAATTCACGTTCAAAGATTACATTACATTAGAGAAAGATACATCCCAAGTTAATAAAAGCGTGTTCTAAAGTCACGTACAGATTCGATGATTAGTAACGGCGCTAAAATCATAATTGCTTGCATTTGTTGTCTGAAACAAAATGCAAAATGATTGCGCCAGGAATGTGACTGCTGCTTTAAAGGAAACAATTTAATTAAATCTGAAAAATTCAACCAAAAGTAGTATACAAAAAAAAAGAAACCGAAAAATATTTGATTTTTCGGTTTCTTTTTTTTTGTATTCACAAAAAAAACAAAATAAATTGAGACCTACACAACTTTTTCGTAGTAAAAAATATGAAAGAATGTGAACAAGGCAATTAAAAACGTCACACTGTTTTTAATTGGAAAACGTATTTTCACGATTTCAATACGCTACTTTTCATCATATTCACCACGCGCAAAACAATTATATTTATTCAACAAAAACACTTGGGACCCTTTTTTTCACACATGAACTGCTACGTAAGCACTTAGTTAGATCAATAGCGTTGATTGCTTCGCTACTCGTGAGCACCGCGCTTTATTAGTCTTGTCACGATACTGATACGAGAATAACATATAGATATAAATAATGTTGTGAGATATTCAGGATTTTTTAGGTGAAAATATTCGCAATTACAACTCTATGTTACTATTTGTACATCTCTGGCTACGCCTCCGGGAAACATTTTGGAATAATAAAAACAATGTTTGTCTATTTGCCCACTCTTGAATAAATCATCCTCTCATAAAGAAAAATATTTGTTCGAAAATAATGTTTTCTGAGCGGTTAGCGCAGGTCTTTCACAGCCCACTTAATGGGTCCAGAGCCGACGGACTCGGAGACCTCCGTTGCCCCCCTCCACACATCAGGACCCGAGGTGGCATCGCGTAATGTTCCACGCGTGCCCTTCTTAGACGTCACGTGGGGATTCAAACACCTCACACCTCTCCTACCCGAGGTCGAGGCCTGCAGGGGCGGGCCGGCTCTAGCTGCGATCTCCGTCGTAGGTGTGATATGGAACTCCGGGGCGGTTTTTAGTCTGTAGAAGTCCGACAGACCCCTCTACCCCCCATGGCGGAGGACATCCGATGGGGATTTTCCAACCCAGGAAAAGTTTGTTACATTTTTACTTCTAAGCTACCAAACCGATCTTAATGAAATTAAACATAAATATAGCCTGGGACTTAGAGAAAGACATACTATAATTATTTTTTATCAACGTGTGGTATACACGGGAAAAGCCGCAGGCATTAACCAGTATAATTATCACCATTGCAATGACCTACTACTGGTTTACTTATTTATTTATTTAATACTTCATGCACATACAAGTACAGAGGCGGACTTAATGCCTTAGGCATTTTCTACCAGTCGACCTTTAGGTGATGGAGAGATAAACAGTGGTAGGTGCAATATAGAAAGTTATGTAATGGATCATTTAAATATAAACTATAAATACAATATAATTATACCATATATATTCAAAATAATAAACTATATACATAAATATACTTAAACATTAGTAGTACTAGATAAATAATTGAAAACATTAGCGCTGTTACGATACTACTGCCAACTTCTTACGGATATACTCGTGAACTTTAACTTTGAAGGTCAACCGGTTGGTTGCCATCCTGATTTCCTGGGGTAGCCCAATCCACAGAAAAATAGATTGAACGAAGAAAGAACGGTGAATGAAGTCAGAGCGGTGAGTGGGACATTGAAGAAGGCGGTTATGTGATGACCGTAGATTTTTACTGTGGTTGGCGCAAATGTATTGAATGTAAGGGGCCAGATAACTATGACATGGTCATATTTACGTAAATTGAAACAAATCGAATGCAGTAATTTAGAAGACGGTCAAGTTTGTTGAGATGATCTGCATTCAGGTCGTAGTAGCACACATCACCATAATCGATGATAGGAAAAATTAAGGTCTGCACAAGCATTGCCTTCGTGTTGATTGGCAACAAATTTTTCAAACGATACAGAGCCCGCAGCGTTCCAGTGACTTTCTAACTCACACTAGCGATTTGAGTACGCCAATTAAGAGTATTATCGATGTGCAAGCCCAGGTCCTTTACATCAGTGCTGAATGGAATAATCTTACTGTCAAATAAAACAGGCGGCAAGGTGGTGCGGTTGCACCATCCACTATAGCAATGTTTCGATGACTCCCTATGATGATAGCCTGACATTTATTGGGGTTTATTGCAACACCAAATCTTCACTCTGGTTCACTCCTTTCAGATCATTTTTCACCATAATAAGGAAGAAGGTTTCAGTCCAAAATATTCTTATCGCTTTCTATGTCTATGGTATCCAACCTGGTAGTCTACGGCCCGCTACTAACTTCCTATTAGTCTAATGAAGCGAGAAAACGTAAAATAAAACCATAAAGTACAGAGGCAGCACCGTCGCCTCACAAAAGATAAAAATCATTTTACGAGAATACTAGGAGTTCTAGAAAAATGTTAGGGTATTCGCAGAATTTACGCTCACATTTTTATAAAGCTTTCTTTATTTATATCGATTTTGTTTAGCTTTGTAACGGTTGCTGTAGGTCTTGGACTACATGGTTACTATTTATTTGGAGCCTATGAAATTGGAGTTTTGTCGTACTGGCCACTTTGAACTCCAAAGAGGAGATATTTGAGATCAAAGTGGCCAGTACGACAGAAGTTAGAATTCCAATTTTAAATTTATACAGTTATTTACTCATGCTTTTGCGTTTGGAAAACTGTAATTCATTTACTTTTTCCTCTTTTGGTTTTTTCTTTGCGCCAGTCAGTTTACGAAATGGAAAACTTGAAATATCGCGTTATTTACGAGTACGAGTTCCATCGTGGCACCAGTGCTGCAGAAACGGCTCGAAGGATTAATGATGTGTATGGTGACGGTGTCGCAAAAGAAAACACAGTGCGTTTTTGGTTCCAACGTTTTCTTTCTGGAAATTTCGACCTGCAGAACAAACCCCGTGGACGGCCGGAGACCAAAGTTGATAATGAAGAATTGAAGGCTATTCTGGAAGCGGATCCATCGCAAACCACGTCCGAGTTAGCTGCAGGCTGTAGTGTCAGTGATAAAACTAATTAAATCCACTTCGCTTCAGGACAACGCTAGACCACACACTGCACAACAGACGGTCACCAAATTAGAGGAGCTTCAATTTGAATGTCAAAGACATCCACCGTACTCCCCGGACCTTGTTCCAATAGACTACCATTTTTTTCAAAATTTGGATAACTTCTTGCAAGGAAAAAAATTCAACTCCGATGGGGCATACCCCTATTAGTCTACTCAGATTTCCTATAGTGGCCTCCTTCACCAACATTACGTTATAAAAGGCGGCACACTATACCAGACAACCCCTTACGAGGTGTCTGGGACCATCTTCGGTAGGTCACCCGACCCATCTTCGGTCCGATGGGGCATACCCCTATTTGTCTACTGAGTTTTCCTATAGTGGCCTCCTTCACCAACTTTACGTTATAAAAGGCGGCACACTATACCAGGCAACCCCTTACGAGGTGTCTGGGACCATCTTCGGTAGGTCACGCCTCCGAGAGCACTCGCCCCTGGTACTCAAGAGAAAATGTGAGTCGCATCGTGATTAGTCACTGTCCGATGGGGCAGTCAAAAGCGCCTTCAAAGATTTTTTATTAATGGGATCAATGAACTACCGATACAATGTCGTGGTGGCCCAGTGGCTAAGACCTCGCCTGTCGTCCTTGAGGTCGTGGGTTCAAATCCGGGCAAGTACCAATGTGACTTTTTCAAATTCATACGTACTTTCTAAGTTTATCTTGTACATCACAGGCAACGGTGAAGGAAAACATCGTGAGGAAACCTGGACGTATATAGTTAATGTAAGTCTGAAATAGCCAAGTCAGAGGCTTGTGGGGTTTCCCAGAGGCGGCTTAATTAACTCTGACACCAGAGGTGGCCACACCTCACACGAAAAAGAAGTAGAATGAACTACCTATGAGATGGCAAAAGTGCATAGATAGCAATGTAACATAATTTGATTAAATATATATATTATATTTAAAAAAAAAACTTTATGTTCCTCCCTTACAAAACGCCAATTTCATATGTAATGACATAAATAAATATTCTGGTGTTAGTTTTACTGTAAAATTATTTTATACTGCAATATTTGTTCGGCATTTTCCTGCCGAAAATCAAGTGAAAATCAAATAAAGTCTTACTTGAGGATGGATATGGAAGTATAAAAATAGCTTTATTTTTGTCCCGTCAATTGCCTATACCTCCCCACCCTACTTACCTAGCTACTTGCCCTACTTGCTTTGCCTCTAGCTTCTATTTTGTTTTCTAGGGTCATTCTTTCTTCGGCGAACCTTAACACCGCCCTTCTGAAAATGACGTCAAATTCACAACGCCATCTATCGAATATGGAGTTCAACTTTCCTAGTATCTGAATTGCGTGTGTTGTGATATTTTACTTCTTGAACACTTTCAATTCATCTAACTTTTGATAGAGTGAAACGATTGCGATGAAACAAAAACCAAGTACAAGTTACGCACTATTTTTATATATAAAAGTTATCTTAATTGGTGTTGTATATTTTACGTGGTGCATAGATAAACAGACAAAAAATCTAAAAATTATGGCTATTTTTTTTATAATGTTTACGACGTACTATTATTATTCCATTTATTCATTTTATATACATATTTTTACATTTTTATATATTATTCTATAAAAAAATAAAATAAAAAAAACATTTAAAAATACAAAAATAGTAGCCCACCGGTATCGGGAACAGGGTCCAAGCTACCGGTGGTCAGGGCTCCTGAGAGAGGAACCTCCTAACGATACGCGCCGTGTCCAGGAGTACCGCTTTCTGGATCAAGCCCTTGATCCAGCTGCCCAACGAGAGCCTCCTCAGATGTTCGTCGAGGCTCTTGGCTATTATACCATTGGCCGTAACGACTATCGGCACAATGATCGCTATATTCACGTCCCACATGTCGACAACCTCGCGAGCCAGATCAAGATAATTGCTTTTCTTATCTCTCTCAGCCTTCACGAGGTTCTCGTCATGGGGGACCGCTATATCAACAAACATTGCGCGACGCTCTAGTCGGTCTATCACCACTATGTCAGGCTTATTGGCAACAATAGTCCTGTCAGTGATGATAGACCGATCCCAATACAACGTGACATTGCCATTTTTGAGAACTGGGTCGGGCACATACTTATAGTAAGGCACTTCCGATTCCACAAGATTGTATTTAAGAGCAAGTTGCTGATGGATAATCCTGGCTACAAGGTTGTGTCTATGCAAATAGTCTCCGTTAGCTAGACTAGAACAACCGGAGATAATGTGACGGATGGATTTCCCCGGTCGGTGACATGCCCGACAGATGTCAACCGTACCGTCTTTCACAATGTATTTCCGGTAGTTGTTTGTCATCATAACTTCGTCCATTATCGCAAAGACAAAACCTTCGGTTTCCCCGAAAAGGTCACCAAATCGCAGCCAGGCCACGGACGCTAAAAGATCAACATCGGGGCCATGTAGGACCCGGTAGAAGCGTCCGTGAAGCTCCTTGTTCTGCCATACCTCCCTGCGGTCATTAGTATCTAATACTATAGGTTTGCGCCAGTTCTCGTTAGCCAAGGAGAGCGGGGTAAGGCCCTTGTCCACTGCTACCACATCTCGATGCATACCCACGTCAGCGGCCTGGAAGTATTCCCTAAGACTGCATACCTCGCGGTTGTGTAGGCATTTAAAAAGCCACGAACTCCACACTTCCGAGGGATATACAGTCTCATAACCGATGAACGTGGGCGATGCATACGATTTGCGGTAAGCAGCGTGCGGACCCTCCTATCCAGGGCGTCAAGTTCTGTCTGAGTCCATTTGAGTATGCCGAAAGAGTACATCAAGACCGGCATGACCCAGCCGTTGAAGGCGCGCACCTTGTTCCCGCCTGATAAAAGACTATTTAATACTTTTCTCAGGCGGCCAAAGAAGCGTTCCTTCAACGAATGTTTCACGTCAGTTACATTGATGCCTAGTGCTTCCGACATACCCAAATACTTGTAAGTTTCAGTTGAGGAAAGGGATCTAAGGGGTATGGAATCCGAGAGTTGTATTCCCACGGATTCCATAATCTCCCCTCGCTTTACATGCATGACTGCACATTTGTCCACACCAAATTCCATCCTGATGGCGTCACTGAAGGTTTCTGTTACCTTCAGTAGCTTCATCAGTTGCAATTTGTTGGGGGCAAAGAGCTTCAGATCATCCATGTAAAGGAGGTGTGATATGACCTGACCACCTCTCCTCAACCGATAGCCCAGACCTGAACCCTCCAGCAGAGTACTGAGAGGGTTCAGGGCTAAACAAAACCACAGAGGACTCAGACTGTCGCCCTGAAATATTCCGCGCTCGATCCTTATAGGTTCACTGTTTTCCTGAATCTGTCGAAATCCTGGATAGTGAAGAACCGTCCTCCATTGCTCCATACATGACGTCAGGAAGGCGCGCAGAGTTGTATCAATTTTATACAACTCCAGCACCCTCATGAGCCATGTATTTGGCACTGAGTCATAGGCCTTCTTGTAATTTATCCAACATGTCACCAGATCCTTGCGGGTACGGCGAACCTGTTGGCTAATGGCAATGTCTATAAGGAGCAGCTCCTTAGTACCGCGGGACCCGTTCCTACATCCATTCTGAGACGCAGATATGATGGCGTTATTGTCTATATGTTGATTAAGTTTAGCTCTCAGAATGGATGTAAGAACTTTATAGACCGTCGGTAAACACGTTATCGGTCTATAATTTTTAGGATCCGCAGTACTACCCGATTTATAGAGCAGGTGGGTTATTCCTGTCGTTAGGAACTGGGGCAGCGACCCTGATTCTAAGGCAGACTGGAACTGAGATGCCAAACGAGCGTGCGACCTTTGGAACCACTTAATCCAAAAGTTTTGCAGTCCGTCTGGCCCTGGAGATTTCCAGTTAGGCAACGGACGGACTGCACGAGCTACATCTTGGGGGCTGATAGTAATTGCCCCCATTTGTGGTATCAGATCGCACGCTTGCTCGACCTCCCGAGTCCAGTCACCCTCGGTGTGACTGACAGGCACCGACCAGATATCGCGCCAGAAAGAACACATGGCGTCATTATCTAGTAGGCGCATATCAGTCACACCTTGGCCGGGTCGCTCCCAAGCCCTATAAACCCACCTTTCGTTGCTTTGAAATGTGCGATTCTGAATGTATCGCTCCACTCGCCACCGACGAATACGGCCTGCCCATGCATAGATCTTCTGCTTCAGGAAGTCGATACGCTCTGTGACGCGGGACAGATAATCTCGAGAACTGATATCAGTCCCCGAGAACGCCCGCCTCACAAAGCGCATCACTCTAGGGCGAGTGTTGCCCTCCCTGAAGCAGATACGTTTGCCGATGAGAGCTCTAGCCTCACCGATACGACGCTCAATCCTGGACTGCCAAGCTGGTACAGCTGGTCGTGTAGCTCTGTCACTTTTTGGGAATTTGACGTTAGCTACACGACATGCCGCAGCAGCCGCACAGTACAGTATTGAGTGGGTATCGGCAAGGTCTTCGCTGCTATCAAAAACATTTGATAGCTGCGAATCTAGAGCACACACCAGCGCCCTATTTTTCTTATGCATGGGCAGACGCGTATGAGAGCAGTGGTGGCCCAGTGGTTACGGTCTCGACTTACGAGTTGTAGGTCGTGAGTTCGAACCCGAGCAGGCGCTTTACTTTGTGTAATTTATTTCATCACCACTGCTCTCAAAACGGTGAAGGAAAACATCGTAAAGAAAACGGCATGTCCTAGAACCAAAAATTCAAAGACATGTGACATCTACCAATCCGCACTGGGCCCGCGTGGTGGATTATAGCCCACTCCCTCTATGAGAGGAGGCCTGTGTCCCAGAAGTGGGAACTTTAAAAAAAAAAAAAATAGGCTGATGATGTGTGATGTGATGGGCAGACGAGGTAGTCGAGGTCTAAGCTCAGGCGCATTCCAAAGCGCTCCTTAAACGTGCATTGCATTGGGTACTCACAGATATAGCCCTGTCGTCGTCATCCTCATCATCATTATCTGGTCGCGGTGAAACACTGGGATGCAGTTGCACCGCGGCCAGTGGCAAGGCAGACGAGACACGGCTATTCCGTGATTCATTGCGCAGTCTATCAAGTACGGCATCATCCAACATACGGTTACGTTGGATGACCCGCACCTGATCCGACAGACGTTGGGCTGAAACGTTGACAGCTGGCTCAAGCACCTGAAACAGAGAGAGCATCCGACCACGGTACGCAGTCAGGTTAATTCCCCCCTCTGTAGCCCCAAAGTATGCGCGCATGACGTTTTCGTTGATCGATTGCGTCCATCGCATGCGCTGCACACTTCCACCGGGAGCGGGGACCCTGTCAGAGGCGGAGATGGGCCTCGAGGTCCCAGGCTGTCCGGCGGCCGGCGTTATTTATTCGTCGCTCGAACTCGACGCAACTGCAATGTCCGGGATCTCTTCACTGACGATTGTAGGTGGTCCCGGCGGCTGCGAGGCGGAGCTGAGCGACGAACCCGAAGATGTTGGGCGTGTGGATAGTGCTCGGGCCTGGCTTCTTGTGAGCATGTTTTATTCATCTTTGTTTGTCAAATGATTTTTTATGTTGTAGTTTTGTGTTATCGTCACTATTGTAAATTTCTTTTATTTTCTTGATTTTTCATTTTATTGGTGTGTTTGTACATTGTTCTATTGTATTTTTCTATTGTATTATTATATTATTTTATATTGGAAAATTTGGAGATAAAAATTTTATATGTCACTCTTGACAGATCAGGCCATATATTATTATTATTAACTTTTCCACAGATTATGTATTGATATGCGTTTATATTTTTCTAGCCTTTTTCCTTTAGAGGAAATCCTCATGGATACCTTCCGGATCTGGAAGGATCTGGGGAACAGACTGAGGGTAAGCTCTAACGGACTTTTAATCTGTTAGAGTCATTACTACCCCTATCATGAGCCGGGAGCTCGAGATACAATTAATTCACTAGGGAGTCCCGACCTGTAATATTTCTGAGCCTGTAAATAGTTACAGTTCTCCAGCTTAAATCTCAGTTTATACCTAGGTTTCCATAAAATAACAGATAGGAATGTATTTAAATCAGAGTTTCTTTCTTCTCTCAAAATGGGCAAGACGTAAATAATCCTTTAAATTGCTATCACTGCTGATAACCAGATAATGTAATAAATACATTCCATATTATTCTTTCATACCGAAAACTTTGGATTTTACATTTTAATAAGCTTCAAACTACACTGAATCTTATGTATTAATATTTACGTAAAGCTGAGTGCAGACAGGGCTAACACGAATTTGTGTATGATAGTAGAATTTGTTCAAATCAGGCTGTAAGAGCGATCCTTCTAATTATAGACCTATATCCGTGCTTCCAGCATTGAGTAAAATCTATGAAAAAATCATGCTGGAACAGATGTTGTCTCACTTCAATTCAAATGGGATCCTGCATAGTCAACAGTTTGGTTTCACGAAAGGTAGGTCGACAACGGACGCGGGAGTAAAACTCATCAGCCACATCTTGGAGGCTTGGGAGAGGTCCCAGGATGCCATTGGCATTTTCTGTGATCTCTCAAAAGCTTTCGACAGCGTCGACCACAACACAATGATCTGTAAATTACACCACTACGGAATTCGTGGAAAATCTGCTGATCTCGTGCTTTCCTATTTATCAAACAGACAGCAAAAAGTAAATGTTAATGGGGCGACGTCCTCCGGGTCTCTAGTCAAGATGGGCGTGCCCCAAGGTTCAATTCTCGGCCCTTTCCTTTTTCTGGTTTACATAAATGATCTCCCTTTTATGATGGCCAAATTATCGGATATAATTCTATTTGCTGATGATACTTCGCTAATTTTTAAAATAGATAGGCAAGATACGGATGTTTTAAATGTCAACGAAAGTCTGATTGTTCTCTCAAAATGGTTCGCAGCTAACAATCTTTTACTGAATGCGAAAAAAACAAAATGTCTAAAGTTCTCTTTACCAAATGTACCACAACATGACCTAAACTTAAATCTTGACGGCAAAAATCTTAAAGTTATAACGGAAACTGTATTCTTGGGGATTACTATCGATTCAAAATTGCAGTGGGGCGCGCACATTAGAACTCTTTCGGGTAGGTTAAGTTCGGCTGCATATGCAGTAAGGAAAATAAGGCAGCTAACCGATGTAGCTACAGCTAGGTTAGTATACTATGCTTATTTCCACAGTATTATGTCTTATGGCATTCTGCTGTGGGGATCAGCAGCAGACGTTGACTCAATTTTCATCCTACAAAAGAGGGCAATCCGCGCAATCTATAAAATGGGTCCTCGCGAGTCCCTCAGAGAAAAATTTAAAGAGATCGATATACTGACTCTACCTTCACTTTGTATTTTGGAATGTATTTTGTATGTCCGTAAAAATCGGGGGTTTTTCAAAACTAGAAGCGACTTCCATAATTTAAATACACGCAGTAAGCACGAAATTGTAATACCCAAATTCAGATTAACGAAAACTAGCAAGTCTTTTCTTATAAACAGTATACGCTTTTATAACAAGTTGCCAAAGTCAGTTATAGAACTGACCGATGGAAGGTTCAAAAACTACATCAAACGTATCCTTATTAAAAAAGCATATTATAAAATCAAGGACTACGTTGAAGATAAAAACATTTGGCCTTAGCTCCTTCTGCGCATGCAGCTTCCCTGGTAACTTGTAAACGGCACAAATATGTGGATGTCTCTAACTATTCTCAATCTCATTTTTCTTTCCTTCTTTTAATTAGACTTTTACAATGGTTTTCAAACATCTTTATAGCCCTTTGCTAAGAATAGTTACAGCACTGATAACAAAATTTGTGCCACATGTTAAATTTAGTCATGTAATACTATTTTTATTTACCTTTGTATAGATTCTTTTACCGATTGTTTTGTGAATGTGTGAACATTGTAGGCCTTCTAGATGCTAGTTAACATTTGTTAACTTTTTTATAAAATATATAATCCTTTTATTTTATTTTTTTAGTTTCTTACGACTTATTGTCATAAGTTGGGCCTACGTTGTCCCCCCATGTCTAAGTACTAATGCTGTAACATGGAAATATTGTAAAACCAAACCATTTTTAAAAGAGTAACCATGGAGTTTCTTGCCGGTTCTTCTCCATAGGAAACGACCAACCCGAACCGTGCACCTTTTGTCGACGTTTTATAAGTGCCCATGTAGGCCTATGTGAAATAAAAAATATTGATTTTGATTTTGAAATAGCGCACCGTTTACTCAAACTTCGTAGTCCAAACAACGTGGAAATCTGTGAATAGTCAGACACAAGTTTTAACAGCATACCGTAGCCTTTTTATTTTTTAATCCTTTTAAAGGCGCCTGGAATTTTGGGGCAAAGACCACGGAGTGTGGGATTTTTACCTTATTAAAACCACCCCGGTGATCACTATCAGCACATAGAAGGTACCCGTGACCTCTCAAAAGACCAACCCGGAACCCCCTCTTTGCAACGCCTATTAGGGTACATCCCTGGAGAGATTAATAATGCATCTCCCCTAAGCCTCGCTGTGGACGGCAGCACGTGATCACTGTGCGTCCATCTTTCCATATTTATTTTGTTCATTTCTTTTTTATTGTGTGTTGTCTTGACGTGTGTGCCGTGCAAAATAGGTGTGACTTTTCTTTCTTTTTTCGACTTTAAAAGACTGGACTTAAAACTAACATTTACTAGCCCTGTCTGTACCCAGCATTAGATATACAAATATTCTGCCTGCCAACTAAGTCAGCGTAAAGCAGAGAGTGAAGGCTTTAGAATAACTTATGACGTGTAATTTGGTAGACGCAATTTAGTAGATCGCTTTAGTTAAATAGCTACTAAGGTTTTGGCAAATAGCTATTTTCTTAGCTCATGATGAAAATATAGAGCGTCTTCTATAAGGTAAAGGTTTTTTTTTTAATTTATGAATACTTGATTGTACGCCAGATTATAAAAAAACCGGTCGAGTGCGAGTTGGACTCGCGCACCGAGGGTTCCTTTTAAACAGCTGCATTCAACAAAATAATCTGGTCACATTACTGACGATCGTAAACAATGAACGGGACACAACTGTACCATGAAATGACAAAAAAATTAAGAGACTTCTGATCCTGATTCTGCTCTAACGAAGGGACAAAATTAACTTTGCCGTTGGAAATCTGTTGTCCCTGTACATCGACATGGGTCGCGGTCAGTTTACTAACTGCAAATAAGTTATTTATGTTTTCCTATTTTATGTAGGTATAAATTTACAGTTTTCAGATATTTTTATTAACTTGTGTTATAAGATATTGCTTCTTGCCGAATTTTAGGTTTCTAGATCAACGGGAAGTATCCTTTAGGTTATGATTCCCTTGAGATTCCTCAAAAATGCGACATAAAATGCCGTATCTTTTGATTGCGTTGTTTTAGAAATTGGAATTAATAGTACACAGTATTAATTTTAACTTAATAGCTCCAGGCGTTTCAAAGAGAAAAGTCTTGACACACGGACAGACATACAACAAAATGATCATATAAGGGTCCATTTTTTCCTTTTGAGGAACGGAACCCTAAAAAACAAGATGAAACTATAAACTAAAAACATACAACGAAAGCGAACTTATGAATGAAATCAAACTTCCGGAAAACGATGAAAAACCGATCACAAACTTCCACTTCATGAATTCAATATCAAGCAACCATCATCATCATCCTCTCACCGTTATCCCTATTAATTTGGTGTCAGCGCAACATGACTTCTTCTTCTATACTTCTCTATCTGTTTTCTTCTTCCAAACTTCTCTTCTTCGTAGTCACCGTGGGAGGGTAAGAAACGCTGGCGTGACGATTTAGAGGTGACTTAGGCGCGTTAGAAGCAAAAGTTCGGGAAAAGTGGCAAGCTATGAGGCATAACTTTGTCCAGCAGACGAAAACTAAAGGGGAAAAAGTCTCTCGTCATCTCAGTCTTTTCTAGATTTATCATCTTTCACATAGTCTATCCATCGTTTTTTTGATCTTAACATTCGGATTCAAAACTTTACTCACGACATTTTATTCGTCACTTCTCCGTATCCACAAAAAATTAAATTAAGTAGTCTTTCAATTTGAGCAAGGGTGGTGATCAATGCTCGTGTTCTTCTCTGTTTGAGAAGAGGTCTTTGCTCAGCAGTGGGACAGTTACAGGCTGTTATTATATTATACTATTTAATCGTTCAATTTGAACGATCGTTTTACTGGTCAATCTCTGTCCCATCCTACCTAACATGACTGGCTTAAATGCACGCCTTCAAACGAGATCCATTAAAATTTAGAAATCGATATATCGTAATTCGGGCATCCGGCAGTCATGCATTACACTGGAGAACTCAGAATAGACGATTTTATCTGTCGGCAGCAACCTGTCTGCACCGTGTCGATTCCGAATATCAATAAATCCGGGTTTTATGAATCAAAATAGCTTAGACGCCTTTATTTGGAGTGGTGTTTCGCCATGGATATCTTTCGTTTGATTAGATTATGTCGGAATTCTAGCGAATAAAACCGTTTTAAATCCTACCATTACCATTTGTCGCAGGCCCGGGATACAAGTATATTTGCCCTACTAAATACTAGAAACAAAAGTATTTTCTCATCTTCTTTCTAGGCTATTAATATTAAGCACTCCAGTTCAACTCCAAAAGTCGAAAGCCTTCGTCAAAACGACCCTCATATTGACTTTCACGACATTCTACAAGTATACACACTTTACATACTAAATCCCTTTTCATCTGTTTAACTTTTCACTGTGTACTTAATAAAGTACTGAGCGTAAACTCACACACTTATGTCAACAATTAAAATTGTTAAGTTAGGGAAAATGATTGTTTACCACTTGTTACAACAATTTCCAGTAAATTGGATGGATTATAAAAGAAAGAAAGAAAAGAAAAGAAAAGAAAAGAAAAGAAAAGAAAAGAAAAGAAAAGAAAAGAAAAGAAAAGAAAAGAAAAGAAAAGAAAAGAAAAGAAAAGAAAAGAAAAGAAAAGAAAAGAAAAGAAAAGAAAAGAAAAGAAAAGAAAAGAAAAGAAAAGAAAAGAAAAGAAAAGAAAAGAAAAGAAAAGTATTTAAAGCGTGATAAGTACTTTATCATCACAAGGGATGTTTCAGTGGGACGTGGGGCGATCTCTTGTGATGCTGTAGGGATAAAAAATATCCTACTCGTATGATTTATGTTATTTTTTTTTATAAAATATGTCTGCAAAATTTCATCCAAATCCGTTCAGCCGTCTTTACGTGATTGAAACATAAACATACAAACTTTTACATTAGTAGCAAGTACACTCCACTTGAAATAACATTAGAAATTTCTACATACCTTTTTTACAGGCCGTTCAACCGATTTTGAATTCTATCCCGTAAATATTAGGATAGCATAAATAACCTGTTACCAAAACTTAACTGTTTACTATAACTGCCATGTGTCTTATCACCAACGCAATAGAAGTCAAAATCGGTTGAACGGGCTGTACAATGGGATTATTTAAATGTCTAATGTTATCTCTAATGAAGTTTAGTGTAGTCGTATACTCTAACACACACACCTAACTTATTGTCACATATGTATATTGATCAATGTTGACGTTTTATGGCGTTAAGGTTACATTTAACCCTAAGAAGTTAACAATTAATGTTTCTGACTGTACAATTAGCAAAACAATGTTTATTCATGCAAATATACAGAGAAGGGAAAGCCTCTCTTTAATGTTTTGAAGTCGTTTTGTTAAAAGCAATGCGTGTAATGAGCTGGATTGTCGTAAGGTACAAGCGACAAAGGAGTTTGGTAGGTAGCGAGGAAATTAACCGGCACTGTATAAGTAGGTATATTATTTCATTCAAACCCAGTTACTTGACTAAGGACCTCGGATAGGCAGTCGCTCTATTTGAAACACTGGTAACCAGCTGAAGCCTATTATACCGGAAGCCATCCCCAACATAGGTAGTTGGGAAAAGGCTGGATTATAATATTATTTCTCTCATGTGAGAACATTATAAAAATGTCGATGAAATAGTATTTTTTTTTATGTACCGAATTATATATTCCTTTACAAGAGCACTAATCTATAGATATCCCAAATTGTATTCCTTGCAAGATAAAACGTATGCTATAACCGTGTTTTGTTATTGATTATTTTGGATCTACGTTTTATCAGCATTGTCATCCAACGTGGCCATGTTGCCAGCGTTCTGGGTACTTTTCACGTTGATAGCGATGTGGACAAATTTTTGGACGCCCTATGACACCTGTCCTTTTATACGCGTTCATAATTTATTTTTAATTTATTTAAGTATGTATATGGGTAGTTATTGTTAATTAAGTATTTTATAATACATTGGTAATAAAATTACCTACGTTGTCATTATATTGTGTTTTTTTTTTAATAATTGAATATTAGACCATTTTGTATGTAACTCTTATCTATTTCCATATAATCCATATTATGAAATAATTATGTAATGTAATTATGCAATCAATCAAATTGAATAAATTGATTTATGTCAGCATTGTCAATGTTACTGAATGTTGTTATTATTTAATTCTAAATTTATATTTATATTTGCACACCATGAAAATATGGAAAAAACATGTTAGCACAACTCGATGTACTTATATCACCTTGCATGCATTTTGTTCTTATAATTGTATGTACATCCATGATTAAGCAAATAAAGTTATAGAATCTGAATCCAAATCCGTCCAGCAGTTAAGGAGTGATTGATTAACGAATATTTGGCATTTATAAATTAATCACGCTTTACTAATTTACATTTATGTATGTTCGGATGATTTGACTTTTGTACGTCTAAACATACATACAGATTTTCTCATTCATAACCCTGTGAGCGCTAATTAGCAGACACAATATTAAAACAATTGTTTGTTTTAATTGCCATTACTGTACGTCCCTTTTAGCGCTCAAGCGCATAATATTAGTAGGAAGTAGAATAACTGGGTTTACGGTCGCGTTACCTTTCCAAAAATAACACGATGAATCTTCTATGTATTTTTTTCAGACTTTTAAAAGGATGAGGTTCTCAATTGGACTGTTTTTAGGATTCCGTACCCAAAGGGTAAAAACGGGACCCTATTACTGAGACTCCACGGTCCGTCTGTCTGGTTGTCCGTTTGTCACCAGGCTGTATCTCATGAACCGTGATAACTAGACAGTTGAAAGTTTCACAGATGATGTATTTCTGTTGCCGCTATAACAACAAATACTAAAAATAGAATAAAATAAATATTTAAGTGGGGCTCCCATACAACAAACGTGATTATTTTGTCATTTTTTTGCGATAATAGTACGGAACACTTCGTGCGCGAGTCGCGTACGCGTACGCGACTTGGCTGGTGTATTTTTATTTCTAAGCTACTGCTGCTACTTCTCATGTGGTCCCATTTAAATTTGATGAAGAACTTCGGAGATATATAACAGAACTCTTCAGTAAATGACGGCAAATCTCTCGGGATCGCTACAATCGCATGTCTGTTTATTGCTTACACCATTTGTTAACAAAACATTACGCCGTAACGCTCTAAAGGGGAAAGCAGTTTTGTACAGTTCACACAGTTTTTTTTTTTTTTTTTTTTTTTTTTTTTTTCTCTTATGTATATACTGCAACATAGCAATCTGTTTCTTTGAAACAATGAGCCATTCCTTTGCCCGATCACTCTGAAATTTGTCATGTGTCGGAGTCCAGTGTCCAGTGACACTTTCTTCTTTTACTGGCCGACTCTAAATCTGGTCTCTAAATTCGGAACACTGTGTCTCTTCAGTCTAGTGAACTGCACTCCTCCTGTGCCCCCTAGATTCAATGCCAGCTCATTGACATGTGTTGACAACCTATATTGGTACTTCCTGCTGTAAGCTGCTACTTCATTTTTCACTGTGGTGATATTCAGGTCCATTTGTATAAACTTATTGCTTATATATTGTGGGATATTTAGCATAGCTCTTATTGTTTTATTTTGAAATCTTTCTAGGATCTCAATATTGCTATTGCTGGCAGTTCCCCAGAGCTGTAAACCGTATGTCCAGATTGGTTTTAGAATTTTTTTATAGACGGTAATTTTACTTGTTGGCGATAACTGAGATTTTCGTCCTATCAGCCAGTACATATTTCTAAGCCGTGTATCTAGTTGTTTTCGTTTAGACCAAAAGTGTTTTTGCCAACATAATCGTCGATCCAGGTGAATGCCAAGGTATTTAGCATCATCTGCCTGAGGTATACTCATACCATAAAGGGTGACTGGCGGGCACGTTTGCCATCTGAGGGTAAATGTTACATGACTTAGCTTGGTTCGCTTTAATACGCCATTTGTCGAACCATTTTTCAATGTCTGTTAGATGTGACTGTAATTTAGCTAAAGCAGTAACCGGATCAGAGTTAACAGACATTATTGCTGTGTCATCTGCATATGTAGCTGTGACAGTGCTATTATTCGTAGGCAGATCTGCTGTGAAAATTAGGTATAACACAGGTCCTAGTATGCGGCCTTGTGGCACTCCAGATCTGATTTCTTGCATTTGTGAGATTTCGCCGCAGTGCCTGACCTCAAAGCATCGCCCGTCCAAGTACGATGAAATGATACCACAGAAATTGTGTTGTAGGGTCTTTTTCAATTTGTACTTTAGCCCATCATGCCACACCTTATCAAACGCCTGTCCGATATCAAGGAATACAGCTGAGCAAAATTCCTTATTTTCTAGTGTCCTGCCAATAGTATCTACCAGGCGATGGACTTGCTCTATGGTACCATGATTTGCACGAAACCCAAATTGATGTTGTGGGAGTATTTCCTCTAGTATTGCCTCATTCGATTAAGAATATTTTTTTCCAGGATTTTGCCAATAACAGGCAGAAGACTAATTGGTCTGTACGAGCTGGCTTCCTGCGGTGGTTTGCCTGGTTTGAGTATCATAACCACTTGAGCTATTTTCCATTGGAAGGGAAAACATTCCAGCCTGAGGCACGCATTTAGTATGACAACTATAAGTAGAATACACTTCTTTGGGAGGTGTTTCAGCATTGTGGCATCTACGGCATCATATCCAGGTGATTTTCCTTCTTTGAGACCCCTAATCTCACTTGCGACTTCTTTAGGGCTTGTGCTTTTTAAGGGCATACACATCTGCATTGGGCTGTTCAGGTAAGTTAAGACTTCGTCATCAAATTCAGAGTTTAAACTTGAGAAAGGTTGGAAAACAGTTCGAAGATGTTCAGCAAATATTGATGCTTTCTCAGAGTTCGATCGAGCCCAGTTTCCATCAGGTGTTCTAATTGGTGGTATATGGTTTTTCGGTCTATTAATTTTTCGAGTAGCTCTCCATAGAGAGTAATTAGTGTCTGGACTAGGCCTCAAATCCCTTAAGAATTGCTGTAAGTCATCATCCTTCATTTTTTTGATTAGATGTTTTAAATCCTCAGACGCCTTATTAAATGCTGTCTTGTCGGTAGGATAGCCAGTGTTATGCCATGTTTTTCGAAGCTTCCGTCTTTCAGCCACTTTTTCTTTGATGTGCTTTGGGTATTGGTGCAGTGTGTAAGATTGTCTCTTTGTCGCTTCTGATGACAAGTGTAGAGCCTTATGGATAAGTTTAATCAACTGTTCTACAGCATTCTTGACTTTTTCAACAGTTTTCAATGAAATTTTTAGGTTAACGTTGTTGGTTATGTAATTTTGGTAGGTTTCCCAATTTATATGTTTGCTATGAAGTTTTAGTGGAATTTCAGAATAGAACTTTACAGTATATATTTAGAATTACCGGGGTATGGTCAGAGGAGAGGTCATTACATGATTCGATGCTTAGATATGTTTCTGGTACGTTCTTAGTAATATAAAAATCTACAAGATCAGGAATTTTATTTCTATCAGTTGGCCAGTAGGTTGGTTCACCATGTGACAAACTAAGCAGAGAGAGCGCTGCAATTGTTTGATTGAGCTGCCTACCCCGGGGTAGTGTCAGCCTTGAGCCCCAGTAGGTGTTTTTGGCGTTCCAGTCACCACCACAGACGAAAGTGTTTCCTAGGTTCAAGAAGTACTGTCTAAAGTCTTCAGCCGTAATAGTATGTCTCGGGGGACAGTATACAGCAGATAGAGTCATTACTGGTTCTGTGTACACTTTGATGGATGTTGCTTGAATTTTCTCAGTACTATATTCTTCTAGCAAATAGTGTTTGAGATTTGTTTTGACAATAACTGCTGTTCCTCCGTGTGAGTTGCCAGAGGGATGATTAGTATTATACACAGTATAATCTTTTATCCTAATGTAACTTCTATCAGTAAATCTAGTTTCTGAAATTAAGGCCACGTCAATTATTTCTGTATTTAGAAATATTTCAAATTTTTGACGTCGCTCCGTCAACCCATTGGCGTTCCAAGTGACTATTCGAAGATTTGCAATCATTTGGATATCATTTGAGTTATTAATTGAATCATGCGATCCATCATGTTGTCTATCATGTTACTCATGATTGTTTGGAATCTGTTAAACATGCTGTCCATTAGGTTATTTAATTCGTTAACATTAATTAATCTAGACTCACTATGCCGCTCGACATGGTTTACAGCAGCATAGGTTTTGAAAGATTTTTTTGTGTTTGTGCCCTTTGTCGATTCTGTTGTGCTGAGCTCATTATTAATTGGATGTTGGATCGGTGTTTCTCTACTTGTGTGCTTAGGATTTAGCTTTAGAATGTTTTCTTTGTATTCTTTGTATTTCATACAACCTCTGTAGCTGGCGGGATGTTTCTCACGACAGTTTACGCATATTGCTTCAGTGTCAGCCGTTTTTTCACAGGTTGATGTTGGATGATCTTTGCCACATTTGACGCATCTATATGGTCTATTGCATTGATTCTTAGAATGGCCAAATCTTTGACATCGTTTACATTGCAGGACTTCAACTTTTTTGTAGGGTGCTTCAATTGTTACTTTCATGTAATTCAGTTTATTTACCTTAAATATATCTTTGTTATTGTGTTTTGGTTCGAGATCAATGTAGAACAGAGGTAGGTCTTCCTTAGTGGTTTTATGGCGTACGTTAATAATATTTCTGACATCGTGGCCGAGCTCCCGCATTTCTGTTTTGATGATCTCTTTGTCTTCAGTTGCATGGAGTCCACGAAGTACAACTCTATAAGCCCTTTCACTCTTAAGTTTATACGTGTAGTGACTAATATTAATTGTAATAAAATTATCTCTGATCGTCTTATATGTATCGATATCACTAGGCATTATTTTCACCAGGTGTCCTGATTTCATGGTTGTCATTGTGTAGGTATTAACGTCTGCAATTTTATTCAGAATGTCCTTTAGATTTTTTATTTGGGTCACGCCAGTGACAAATATTGGTTCAGGCTTGGGTATTTTTAACACAGGCTCCTTGGTAGGCTCATCCACTATCTCAAGGGTTTCAAATTGGTTATGTGTGGGGATTGTGTATTTGGTTTTGGTAATTTTCCTGCTGTTTCCGATTTTTTCAGGGCTTGCTTCCACCCTTTTTCTTTTTGTTACAGGAACTTCATCTTTCTGCCATGGTTCATGTACAGTCTCCTTCATTCGCTCTCTTTCATTTAGCATCGTCTGTTCTGTAGGTCTTGCTCCTAGTGAGTTACTTCTTGTTCTTTCAAATATGCTTCTATGTAGTGTTTGTTGTATCATGTTGGGGATTTTCAGTTTATCGGAGGATTTGTTTATATTTTCATCAACTGATGATCGCAAAGTTGTGCCCCCCCAGAATACGCAGGGCGGTCTGAGTAAGACTCAGAGAGGGATTCTCCGGCATTACCGGTACCCTCCTGGGGTAGTTTCTCTTTCAAATTTGCTATCATTTTGTTGTCCTTAACTCCCTACTCTAGACATTTTAGTGACGATTTGGGTCACAAGGCTCGCTATAGCCTCTTCCAACCAGTTACCTGATTGGGTGTATGGTTATACCGCCATTGCTCGGTCGCCATTGCCTCGTTTGTTATCTAGCAGGGAGCACCACGGAAGCCTAATGGCCGCCGTCGCCATCCGGCGCGTGCAGGTGAGGTTGACTGTTGGGCCGGTGATGATGTTGGTACCGTTCTCCCCTTACTCCCCAGTTCACCCAGGTACACTCTAATTTAACCGGCTGTGTTCAAATTTCATGTTATTTGGGTAATCTATTCTGACATAACTGTGCGCATTATAGACAACTAAAATTCCATAGCAGAAAAGTAAATAATTGAAGAATTGTATTTTTAAGTAAAAAAGTTTTTAAAATAAACGTTTATCAATACCACAGAAATCCATTCCACATCAACTGAATGAATAAAAGCGAATCGGATTACAAAGTTTGAAAAATGGAAGACAAAAATCATCGACAAAAATATACATAGAAAAATCCACATTCAATTTTCGGCGAACATCTGTACTTTCCCATACCAATCTGTAAAGCTGAAACAAAAATAACATATAGAACAAGGATATCTCTCACCGACTGATCGACATTTTGCATGACCAGAGGACTGGCTCGTTATTTGCGCAAAAAATAAGCATTGCCATTCAACGTGCCAATGCTGCCAGTCTTCTGGGCACGTTTCCGAATAACAGCGATGGGAAGGAGAACCCTATTACAAGCTTTTTATTAACTTGCAATATATTGTGTTTATTTATTTATGTATAAGTATGTTTATTTTATTTTACGAGACCGGTCAATGTGGCGACGCTTAGAGGAGATATTTCTTTCTTTATTTATTATATGTTTTATTTTACACCTTAAAATAGAATTATAAAAAGAAACTTAATATTAATACACATACAATGGACGACCTTATCGCATTCCACGATCTCTTCCAGGCAACTTGGTATGGACAGTAATTGTTTGGACATGAAGTGGGGTTGTCATTGGTGTGACAATAACATTGTATAAATATGATATTATAATAGATACACAGATAAATACACATGCTACGTAATATATACATACATACTTAATATAATGGCAATACAAATAAATAATTAATGAAATTGATAATCACAATCACAGTGACTGTTTGAAATCAACACGCTAAGACGAAGACAGCTACAGATAATGTTCCTTTATGAGTCTTTTGAACACAGGCAATGATAGAGCACGTTTGATTGGATCTGGCAATGCATTCCACAGACGAGAAGCCTGGACAGTAAAGGAGTGGAGTCGCGCAATGCGTTGGAAGGAGAAATTCCAACGCATTGCGCGACTTTTTTGAATAAATCAAAAAAGTCGCGCAATGCGTTGGAATTTGAAGTTGAAGTTGTCTGATGACCTAAGAAATTTTGTGTGGGAATCGCGAAGATGGCCTATGTCCAGCAGTGGACGTCTTTTGGCTGATATGATGATGATGTATGTGTGTTAGCGTCAAATCTTAGCAGTTATCCTCAACCGATTAAGATGCAATTTTGCATACACATGCAGGTTTGGATAACAATGCACGGTTAGCTAAAAAACTTGTTTAAAAAAAAAAAAAAATTGGAAAGACTTTTTTTTTGTATAAATGTACGATGTATAAGTTAGTTTAGCATAAATACATATAAGGTATTTATTCACTGAACCTTTATATCCGATCTTAACGGAACAAATCTATATAATATCGGAATAACTCTAATAAATTTCTCAGCTCTGGAATATTAAAGTCAGCTAACGTAGAACTAAAGGCCTGAGTGTGACATTAGAAATATGACTTTAAAATCTAAAGAGAAGAGTTGATTTTGAATTGAAAATTTGATTTCAATCACACATTCCATGGAAGTGTGATAATACTATGAAAGCGAAACTTTGTGAGTGTGTATATTTGTTACTTCGTCGATCCGTTAAAAACTACTAAAATGATCAGGATGATATTTGGCACAGAGATAGTTTATAGCACACAGGATACCTTTTATCCTGGAAATATGTTTCCCAGGGATGATTTTCGATATTCACGCGGGCGAAGCCGCTGGCAGAAGCTAGTTTACAAATGATTCTGACTACGAGATTCATCATCATCATCAGCCTTTTTAATGTTCCCACTGCTGGGACACAGGCCTCCTCACTGTGAGAGGGAATGGGCCATAATCCACCACGCAGGCTCAATGCGGGTTGGAGGATGTCACATGTATTAGATTTTTTGGTTCTAGTACATACCGGTTTCCTCACGATGTTTTCCTTCACCGTTTTGTGAGCAGTGGTGGTGAAATAATTTACACAAAGTAAAGGGCCTACCTGGGTTTGAACCCACGATCTATAACTTATAAGTCACGGCCGATACTACTAGGCCGCCACTGCACTGTACTAGATTAATCAGAATATATTTAAGACAGACAAATATAAAGACAGACAGACAGATATTTAAGATCAGAAAATTGATGATAAACCCAATGTAACATAATTATATTGCAAACAGGTGAAATTGCGTGTAGTTTGTAAGAAGGAATCTCTGAAAGTTCTGATTTATTTACTAATGGGGCAGGTATTTGCACAGGAGTGGGAAAATACAGGCAAAGAAAAAAAAGCCACACTATTGCCAGTCCTATTGCCGAGTGCCAAAGAATACTTTATATCGCGAAAAAAAAAAAGATTTTTGTGGGATGGTCATGGAAGCGAAACCACGGAAAAAAGGTAGCTTCAGCTTCAACCAAAATACTTACAGTAACTCAAACGTTCCGTTTATATCAATACCCACTCTATCGTTGTAGATTTGGAATCAAAAGCTCTCTCAATCTCCATTTCCCGGAACGATTTCCTTGTAACACTAATGTGACTTGAGATTGACGATATAGGTACCAGGCAAACAGAATATCTCAAGAGTAGTATAAGTAAAGTGGAGATCAAACTGACAATTTCATGGAAATCGAAGATGTACAACTATACCTATATCCAAAAAAATACGCATTCATATTTTTTAGGGTTCCATAGACAACAAGGAACCTTTATAGTTTCGCCATGTCAGTCTGTCCGTCCGTAGCTTAGCTCAGATACTCTTAGTACTAGAAAGCTATATTTGGCATGGATAAACATATTAATCTACTAATCACACCGACAAAGTGATAAAATAAAACCATGACAAAAAAAAATGCGTACCTCTTGTACACGTAAAGTGGTGATATTTTTTTTCTCATCTATCCCATGGTATGGGTTATTAGCGTTAGATAGGTCATTAAAAACATTACAGGTCTGTGAAAACCATTTATCGATTTAGTGATCCGTTTGCGTAGAAATTAAGCTATAAATTGCTAATTATTGTCAAAACCAAATGTCCCCTCTACCAGCTAAATGTTTCTTTTTGGATATGTTTAAAATTCACGGTAGATACTACCTAAATAACTAAATTAAAAGGGAAACTATCAGAGCTAAGTAGTCTTTACAAAATTACGAGTAATAGTCGACCAACTTATAAAATGCAAAAACAAAATCTTTACGTGCGTTGGTTAGAGCAATGTTCGGTGCTTTCATCCCTACTAATATTATAAATGCGAAAGTAACTCTGTCTGTCTGTCTTTCTGTCTTTCTGTCTGTCTGTCTGTCTTTGCTTCACGCCTAAACTACTGAACCGATTTGTGTGAAATTTGGTACAGACATAGTTTGGAACTTGAGAATAGACATAGGATAGTTTTTATTACAAAAAATAAAATATAAAATAAAATTTATTCCGGACATACAGCGCCATCTATTGGTCAAGAGTTGGCATCAGAAGTCACTATTCCACGCGAACGAAGTCGCGGGCAAAAGCTAGTTGTTTATAAAATTCAGTGTTTTACCTAAATGAGTTGGTAAATGTAGCTGTTTGTACGGAACCCTCGGTGAGCGAGTCCAATTCGCACTTGGCCGATTTTTTAATTATATAGCAGTATTTTTTTTCAAAGTTGGAACGAATGCCGTCATCGTTTAGTTTTTCAACAGATTTTTATACGAATATTTTCCGATAGCACTTTCATGAAATTCCTGCGTCAAAATATCGTTATAGCACTGTAACTTGTAACAAATAAATATCCGTAACGGCTTTCAGCGACATCTGGTGCCAGGCATTCTTTCATCTGGGTGTGTCACTAGGTGGTTGAGGTACTTTGTCACTAGATGGCGTTGAGGTTGGTGCGGAATTATTAAAGTTCTTTACAAAACCTATTAGATATTGTGTGTATATAATTCAACAAGCACACAATTTCCTACATATCTAGGTTATTAATTTCTGGTAAACATAATTACTTAAAGAAAATATGGACATGACGTGTTATTAAATTGGTTAATAAAATGCTCAGTGTCTATGTCCGACAAGAGTGACATTTCCTTTCCATTGCTAATTCATACGGAGGAGGTCAAGGGAAAAATCCTATTAAGAAAAGTTAAATAAAGCAATTAAAATGACTCGGAGGCGACAGGGAAACAGCCCTAAATTCAAAACTATTATGTGCCAGCAAGCGCTGTGAGTATTAATGGAATTAAACTATATTTTCATGCTTGTGAGACATGTGCTTGTACGATGCTCATCTTGCATTCTTTTCCATCAACAGGGCTCATTAGGATTAATTTAAATATAATTAAATAATAAATATTAAAATATGGTCATCTACGTGTAAGAGCAACAGCTACAGCATTCAACAACAGGCTCCGAATACCCATGATATTTTGACCGGTGAGATACTGGATGCCATCTGCACAGAGGAGCGATGCTGATTGAGATATCATGCATCTGGTACTATGTTTTAAGGGTAGTTTATAGCCCATACACAAGTAAGTGTAATATCTATATACTGTGATGCAGCAGTCATGCTAATGTGAATATTAAACTGATTGACCAAATAGAAAGACTTTTACTTCTGTCGACCCTCATGCGAAATCATCCCAGCAATTGTCACATCCTGAACATCTACCACTGAGCTGGCTGGCGTGTAAGGGAAGTTACCTTACAATTGTACAACCAACGTGTCGCATGAAGCTTGATAGAAGTACTTAACAAAATTGCAATTTGTACGACCAATGTGTCGCATGTAGTTTGATTGTAATACTTGATTACTTATTTGGTGTCTAGTAGTTATAACTTGAATACTTAAGAACTTAACCAAACTATAGGTTAACTTCATGATTGCTTAATTTAAAACTTAAAATAACAAAACATTAACATTATATTAAATTTAAAAGTGCGGTTATAGTCACATGTTTTATTTAAAAACTATAAACCATTTCACTGATAAATGTTTTGTTAAATTGAATATAAAACACTCTAATTTAACATAGTTATTGTAACTGTTAATTAGGTTTAAATATATACATGGAACAAACAATTGTTTTTGTTCAACATGCATAAAGCATTACTTTAAACTAAACTAAAAAAACAAAACTTTAACATTATATATAAATTTAAAAGTGGGTTATAGTCACATGTTTATTTAAACCTTTCCACCAGTGAATGTTTTGTTTAACTGATAATTAGTTTTGAATATTTAGAACAAAAAGTGTTTTTGTTCAACATGCTTATAGCAATTTTATTTGACTATCTTCATAAAGAAGAATTAGTTCATATACTTAAATGTTATTATATTTCAACAGATCATAAAGCAACTGGAGATGTGGTCTGCAAGCAGTATCGTTCCCTGTGTAGTTGTATCATAGTGGAAGCATCAAGGAGATGGATTACCGCACATATGTTGACTGATGAGGTACACTTGTGTTCGGAAAACTGTTGCTGAGCTGTTCATTAAATAAAAAGTTAAATTCAGGAGGTACTTTTACAATTATATGTATCGTACCTCGCTTTAAACATTACTTAATGAGAGTTTCTCTAATAATTATTTTCATACTTAATTATTTATACTAAAAATAAATATAACTTAATTACTAAATTCTTTTGGAAGATATTGATGCCAAAAGAAAATGTGGGACATCTATAATAACTATTTAATTATGATCCCACTGCCGCCCAATCTTAAGATAAATAAAATAAACAATTTGTAGTGACTTATTATGATGTTTTTACTGTGTCAACTAGAAGAAGCACAATTTTATAGTATATTCTAATTGTTATGTTGATTTCTTCCTATACGGAATGCAACAAGCAATTCTATGATAGAAATACTAGTGTTTCTTGTACACAAAATTACCTAAATTTGTACATGTGAACAATGCTAAACTTATTAGGTCTTTTTTTTTCCTGTGTCAACTAATAGAAACACAATGTGGTATTTATTATACTCTGATCACTATAGTAGATATGTTATGTTGTTTCCTATACGGATTACAACAAACAATGCTATAGTGAAATTTTAGTGTTTCTTGTACACGGAATGCCTACAAGTGTCCATGTTAACAATGGTCCTCAATTGATTTAAATACATAAATGTAAAATATGAAGATTCTCTAGTTATAATCATTGCTGTGTTAATTAACATAATATTTACACATAATTCAATAATGGAGGTGTAAATAGTTATAATTGAATATTTGCATGGAATTCAATAATGGAGGTGCAAATATTTAATTAAGAAAGGGATGAATGAATGCTGACAGGGTATAAGGATTTTTTTTTCTAAATTAATGCGTTAACAATCATTTAATAACTGGGTATGTATATGGATGGATGAAAGGAAACACAATGATGCAAAAACTTAGTAGTATTCTGAATTATAAAACTTAACTAAAGTAGACATTTACCTACATCTATACAACGGATAGGTGCTCAATGTAACCCTTGCTGATTTAAAAAGGCGGGTTTACTTTTCGTTGCGAATCTTAACTTGATTTAGGTATTATCCTATATCTATACAATGGATGGGTACTTAATGTAACATTTGCTGATTTAAAAGGCAATGTTACTTTCTGTTGCGAATCTTAACTTGATTTAGTACTTGTCTACATTTACTTGTATACATTTGAACAACTTGATACTTAAAAAACTTGCCGATTTAAAAAAGCAGTGTTTCTGTTGTTTATAAAACTTAACTTGATCAGTTATTGGTCTAAACTTAAAAATAATAAAAGGTT
Source organism: Orthosia cruda (assembly GCA_964057195.1). Classification (NCBI taxonomy): domain Eukaryota; kingdom Metazoa; phylum Arthropoda; class Insecta; order Lepidoptera; family Noctuidae; genus Orthosia; species Orthosia cruda. Next base: position 30,216,001 of record OZ059827.1, read on the forward strand.
AAATCTCTTTTGAGTATAACCTGACTCTTAAACATTTAACATACTTAAATGCTTGATGAAACAAACATTAACTTAAATAAACTTAGTAAATGGCATAACTAGCATTTATACTGACTACTTTGCGATTGTTTGAGACTGTCATAGCTTTAGAACCTGTGTCAAATCAAACAAACCAAGAAATTTGCAAAGTTTAACTTTAAGCTCGATAGATGGCGTTGTCTTCGAAATAGAAGTCGCAAGTGAGATTGTTTTGTAATTTGCTATAGGGTCTTGAGAATTTTAACAAACATAGACTACCAGCTATAGATCAGTATACAGTATTGTTGTTTTATTTACACATCTCAACCCTACTAGTATACACACTAGTTCATTAGGTCAAACCTTTAAGTACTGAGTGCTAGTCTGATGCCCGTTTTCACCGACATCCCCTAAGTTTAAGGGATCCCCTAAGTGTGGTTAGGGGGCTGTTAGAAGGTGGTTTCTGTTTCACCATCAGTAAGGGGTCAGTTAAACGCTACAAGGTCCCCTAAATTTAGGTGGCCGAAATTTGGGCACATAAACCGGCACATACGTAAGTGATCTCTCAAACAACGAAGATGGACAATAATTTATTTTAATTTGTTGAAAATTTAGTAACTGTTTGTACAATATTCGACGTCACGCTACTATTTTTATATTTCTAAAAGTTTTTTTTTATGGAATAATATTTAAAATGTAAAAATATGTACAGATAATAAATTAAATAATAATAAAATCGTATATTCAGGTAACTTAAACCCTTCATTAAAATAAAATCAAAATAAAATCAGTTCCAAAAAAAAGGTTAAATCACAATAAAATAAAAAAAATACGTATACTTAATCAATAAAATCAATTCCGAGCAAAATTTAAATTCATAATAAAATTAAATAATGTCAATTCATACAAAAATTAAATACAGCCAACCAAAAACTAAAATAAAATCATATAATTATAAATGCATGTAAAATAAATCAAAACCAACTTGCATTAAAACCAATGCAAACGACCAAATCTCATCACACGTCAGTGCAGTTCCTACTTATGGCACAAAAGAGAAGTGTCAAATACCACATATCTGTGGTATTTGACACTTCTCTTCTCTCACTGCACGCGAAGTTTCGTGATAATACATAGAGTAAGTAAGCGAGAAAATATGAAATTAATTAAAAATATGAATGAAATAATATTTATTATTGCTATGAAAACATGATTAACTAATAATAGTATTAATATAAGTGAATACTTTAGAGAATTTAATAAAAATCTGTCTTATTTTAAAGTATCGATAAGTTCAAAGACGAAGCAGGCACTATTATCGAAAACAAAACGTCACATAGCTATGTGTCCCCTAGTTAGGTGACGGAAATAGTGGTGAAACGAATTTAAACTTAGGGGCCAGTTTGGGGGAGCTTTTAAGCTAACTATCCCATACGTAGGTGGTAGTATAGGGGATGTCGGTGAAAACGGGCATGAGTGTTCGGTACTAAACATTGGTCCTTCGAGCCGGATAAATAAAGTTCCGGTTTTTGTGAGTTCGTCCGTGATACTCGCAGTGGATCGCTGCGGCTAAAGTACACGGTTCCCCGCATCGGCAGCGGCAGCTTCGTGCAGTGTTGTGGACGGGATCAGCAGCAGCGGCGGAAAAGTGACGTCACAGAGGCCGCCACTTATATCCAGTTCAATCGTGAGGTGACGGTGTACGTCATCCTCGTAGTTCAACGTGCAGTCATACAAAGGACGTCACACCCAGTTCAACGTGACATCAGAAGACTGACGTCACACCCAGAGTTCAAAGTGTCGCAACTCGTCACAAGTGTTTCAGTGAGTGAAGTGAAAACGTGAGTACAATCAAATATAATACGTAGGAAAAGTGACAATTACCTAACATTACTTAGATTAGGAAATATTTTGCCAAGCAAAATTGAACTTTATTTTAATGAAGAACTAAACTTTAACTATTTAGAACATTTATTCTTCTTAGCTTTAAAATTGTGCATGTTAGTTATAAGGACTTAGAATAGTTTTATAAATAACGAGGGAACGGGGAACCTATGCCCGATTTCCCCACAGTAGAAATTGATCTCTAAACACTTGTAAAATTTTAAGCAAATTTTTGAACTAGTAAATTTTTTAGGATTATAAGTTTATACTGGTACAAATTTATTTGTTTACATGGACTTAGAAAAATAGGCGTACGTTTTAGAATTGTCTTTTATTGTTTTAACACTTGGGAAATTTTATAACTGTTATTATTGATGTTGTTGTTTATATAGGTATGGTTTTTGTTTTATATTTATTGTAGGTTATACATTTTAATGATACTTATTTAAATCAACTGGTAGAATATTATTTAGACGTTTTATTTGTAGGGATATAGTAATTAATTTATTAATATGGAAGGATTACTCAATGTGTTAAAGGAACTTCAAAATGTAATACAACGGGGTTTAACTAACTTTAAAAAGAGTCCGAAGGATAGGTTAACAGTTGATTACATACAAACCAGGGAAGAATTATTAGAAAGAGATTGGAATTTATTTACAAATAATTATACTAAACTTCATGAATTATATACAACTAAAGATAATACAAAAATAGCAGAAATGTATGAGAGTACAGAGGATACAAGACTTACATTACATATAAATGTTTAATAAAATCTATGCTGAGCAAATTTAGCGTTGCAAAGGTGACTGATAAGGAGTCAGGTTCATCAAGTAGTTTTTCTAAGTCATGTACATTTGTAAGATTGCCTAAGATCGCTATTCCGATATTTACTGGCAAATATTCGGAGTGGTCGACATTCCGGGATTTGTTTGTTTCACTAGTACATAAAAATGATGGGTTGGATAATGTGCAAAAAATGCACTATTTAAAGAGCCATCTCAGTGGTGAAGCTGAACAGTTAGTGAGACAAACACCCGTGTCTGATTCAAATTACAAACAATGTTGGGAAAAATTAGAGAAGAGATATAGTAATAGGAAATATCTAGTTGACTGTATATTACAACGTCTCTTTAGGCAAAAACGTATGCATGTAGAGTCTGCATCGTCATTAAAGGAGATGCTTGATACAACTAATGATTGCCTTAACGCTTTGAAAAATTTAAAGGTGGATGTGACAACTTGGGACGTCATGATCATTCATATAAGCACATTTAAACTTGATTCAGAAACCCGTAAACAGTGGGAATTCAGTATTAGCAATATTGACTCCGAGGAATTGCCCACCTTTGAGGGATTTGCCACCTTTTTAGAAAATCGTTTTCGTGCGTTAGAATTCATAGAACCAAAACGAAACTTATCGAATCAGGTCAATAGTTCACACATTCCAAAGGCTATGGTAGTGAGTTCAAGCAACATTAAATGTGAATATTGCAGCGAATGTCATAAACTTTGTTTTTGTAAAGCATTTGCAAACCAACCAGTTGATCAACGCCGTGATTTCGTGGCAAAACATAAAATTTGTTTCAACTGTCTGGGTGGTAATCATATGGTAGTAAATTGTAATAAATCAACAACATGCAAGCTTTGTCACAAAAGACATCATTCGTTGCTCCATCCGAATGGCGAATTTTTAAATAAAGTGGATACTTCAGCAAACACGTCTGCGGCTGAAACTAGTACGTTGACTAGTTCCACGCCGGTAGTCTCTTGTCTATCCACTAAAAAGGTCCCCATACCTAGGCAGGTTTTGCTAGCTACCGCACTAGTAAATGTCGAGTCTAAGATGGGTTATCAAACGGTTAGAGCTTTACTCGACCAAGGCTCACAAACTTGCTTCATTACCGAGTCCACAGTGCAGTTCCTCCGATTGAAAAAAATTCCGATACAAGGAATTGTGTCAGGATTAGGCCAAAAGTCAACAACGGCTAAGTACACATAAAAATCCAATCCCGTGTTGATCCAACGTTTATGTTAAATATTAGCGCATATGTTCTAAGTAAAATTACGTCTTACCTGCCAGAACAAACTATAGATAAAAATTCCTTTGACTGGATCGATTTTGCGAGTCTCAAACTCGCCGATCCACAGTTCTACAAACCTAGTAGAATTGACATTCTATTAGGTGCAGACGTTTATGGCTGCATGGTGAAGGAGGGCATGATGAAAAGCCCATCCGCTAGTCTAGTCGCACAGAGTACATCTTTAGGGTGGATTTTATCAGGGGTGGTCGATCCAACCACTAGTTCACGCTACACACAACCATGTGTCAGTGTAATGCATGTTCATCTAACTACAGACCAAATTTTACGACAATTCTGGGAAATCGAGGAACAAATTAGTTCAACGAAATTACTAACGCTCGAAGAACAAAAATGTGAAGATTTATATGCAAGTACTACCAAGCGAAGACAAGATGGAAGATATGAGGTCCGGTTACCATTCCGCGTTGAAGATCCTCCGTGTACAGCAGGTGGGTCACGCTCTATCGCTGAAACCAGATTAAAATCATTAGAGAAAAGATTAGGAAAACATGAAGAGTTAAAGAAAAGGTACACTGAAGTAATACACGAATACTTACAGCTAGGACACCTTAGACCTGTAAAGGAAAAAGATAACAAGAAAGGAATAGCGGTTTACCTACCTCATCACGCCGTTATAAGAGAAGACAAAACAACTACTAAGGTGCGGGTCGTATTCAACGCATCGGAAAAGAACAACAGAGGAGTCTCTCTAAACGACACTCTGATGGTTGGGCCAACTCTGCAAGCTGATTTGAGGCACTCAGTTTTGAGATGGAGAAGAATTGGCCTAGTAGCAGACATCATTAAAATGTACCGTCAAATCAGAGTCACTGATGAACATACCAGGTATCAGAGGATTCTTTGGCGAGATGACCCTGAAGAGAAGATCAAGGACTATGAATTGGTTACCGTTACCTTTGGTACAGCCTCAGCGCCATATCAAGCTGTAAGGACTCTACATCAAATTGTTTATGATGAAGGCGACAAGTATCCACTGGTAGCTGAAAGGGTCTTAAACTCATTTAACGTGGACGATTTCATGAGTGGATGCAAGGACGTTACAGAGGGCATAGAAATATATAAACAAATTAATAAGTTGTTAGGCAAAGGTGGATTTCAATTACAAAAGTGGAACAGCAATAGTAAAGAAATATTTTTTTTTTTTTTTTTTTTTTTATTATCAATAGGCTCGCGCTTGACCACTATCTCACCTGATGGAAAGCGATGATGTGGTCGACGGTGAAGCACGCTTGCCTAGAAAAAACCTATTCACTCTTGACTTAAAGACCCCTAGATTGTAGCTATCGGGAAACACAGACTCCGGCAGGGAATTCCACTCCTTAGCTGTACGCATAATAAAAGTGTCCCCAAAACGTTTTGTGCGTATGGGTGGGATGTCCACCATGTACCGATGACGCATCACCGTGCGTCTGGTTGTCCGATGATGGAACGGGCTGGGCGGAATTAAATCATGCAATTCCATCGCACACTCCCCGAAATGCAACCGATAAAATACCGACAAGCTGGCAACTCGGCGACGATGTTCAAGGCTCTGGAGCTTTGATTTGACCAGTGCTTCATCGCCGATGAGTCTCTTGGCCCGCTTTTTGATCGACTCTAGTGCATCTAGCTGATATTTGGCAGATCCGTCCCAGAGATGAGAACAGTACTCCATGCTCGATCGAACTTGCGCTTGATACAAGTTGAGCAGCTGTTCCGGCGTGAAGTACTTTCGCACCTTCGCAAGGATCCCCAACTTTTTGGCAGCCAGCTGAGCCTTTGCCTCAATGTATGGCCCAAAATTGAGAGTTGATGTCAGCGTAACGCCAAGAAGGTCAAGATGGTCCGTTATTGGCACGGTTACATCACGGAAAGTTGGAGCCGGGTGAAATTGGCTCTTTTTAGCGGAAAAAAGACACGCCTGGGTTTTAGCAGCATTAAACTTGACCAGATTGGCTTCACCCCAATCGGAGACTGCCTGCAAGGACAAGTTTAAACGCTCCACCATGGCCTCACGGAGAGACCGGATCAGTGGCCCGGTAGCACGTGCGTTGGACAAGTATCTCTCAGCAACAGTGCTGTCGTCTGCATACCCAAAGGTGCCGGGTTTTAGCAGATCGTTGATGTGCAACAAGAACAATGTTGCCGAGAGTACCGACCCCTGAGGGACGCCGGCATTAATATCCAATTGGTCCGACGAGCAGCCATCGATAACCACTCGAATGGACCGATCCCTCAGGAAGTCTGCAATCCAATCACACAGACCACCGGGCAGACCGAATGAAGGAAGCTTACCAATAAGGCTTTCGTGCCAGACCCTATCGAAAGCCTTCGAGATGTCGAGGGAGACGGCAAGCGCTTCCCCGTGCCTCTCAATGGCCTCACTCCATATGTGAATGGCATACGCTAGAAGATCCCCAGTAGACCGATTTCGGCGGAAGCCGTATTGGCGGTCGCTAAGGATATCATTAGTTTCTAGGTATGCCAGGAGCTTAGTATTTAGTATACGCTCCATACTCTTACAGAGTATGGAGGTTACAGAGATGGGTCTGTAATTAGCCGGGTCAGCTCGACTGCCCTTCTTGGGCACGGGCTGTACGTTGGCTTGCTTCCAAGCATTCGGCACTTTTCCAGTCTCATATGAAAGGCGGAATAGGCGTGTCAAGATCGGAGACAGTTCAGGCGCACAGGTTCTAAGAACTATAGCTGGTATTCCGTCAGGGCCACTAGCCTTATTCACGTCGAGGTTTCGCAGCACCCTACGGACGTCCTTTTGATGGATGCGAATGTCCGACATACTCGTCTCGCATCCATCAGGAGAAGGAGGGGGCCGCGAATCACCAGGATTCAGACGCGAAGATTCCGCAAAAAGAGAGGCAAATAAATTTGCCTTCTCTTCAGCGGAGTGGGCCAGTGACCCATCAGGTTTCAGCAGTGGTGGTAGTGAGGGACGGCAGAAGTTCGATTCGACCGACTTAGCCAGGGACCAAAACGCTTTACTACCTGCTGGGTAAGAAGCAAGTTTGGTGCCTATTCGGCTAATGTGGTCGAACCGAGCCCTTCGCAACACCTTCTTGCAGGACTTGGCAGCCCTGTTGTAGGCTCTCTTCTTCTGATCCACGTCACTCGCCTTGCGCGATCGTGCGTCGGCCCATGCCAGGTATGCCTCATGTTTAAGGGCATCGGCGCAATGACATTCGGCGCCAAACCATGGCCGGTCAACGCTGGACACCGTTACGTCAGAGAACGGAATGTAGTACTCCATCCCCTGACGCAACACATCTGTCACTGCGTCAGCGCATGACGATGGGTCATCCGAAGAGAAGCAAGTGGGCTGCCAAGGATAGCATGCGAAGAAAGATCGCATGCCATCCCAATCTGCTGACCTGTACCGCCAAACCCGCCGGGTGCCTCTTGGGCTGGGATCGGGCGGGGAGTAGACGGACACAGACTTCACCAGACAGTGGTCTGAACTACCCAAAGGTGAAGTTATCGACACAGAGTATCTGTCTGGATCTGTTGTCAGCAGAAGGTCCAAGCAATTGGTCGTGTGTGAATCAACATCCGGTACCCTTGTTGCCCCATGGACCAGCTGGGTTAGATTTAGCGCAAGCGAAAGCTTACGCATCTCCCGTCCAGCATGGTCAGTGCACCGGTATGGGAAGAGCCACTCCTGGTGGTGAGCATTGAAGTCCCCCAGTAACACTAATTGGGCGGAAGGGTACCGTTGCTGTGCCGCATCAGCCGCCTCACTAAGGTACTCTGTGAGCCTGGTTGTCTCCTGATCTCCTGAATGCGAACGGTAGACACAGGCGTAGATAATTTTATCCAGACCTGTGTCCACGAGAGCCCACAGCGTTGAGAATCTGGAGTCCTCAAGGTTACGGAGACGCCGATAGCAAGTGTCGTCACGGGCGTACACACATACACCCGCGCGTGTTCTAAAATTGTGCTCCAGGGTAAACCCTGGGTATGATAAGTACGAGACGTCTGAAGGACTCGCTATCTGCGTCTCCGTAAGAAAAAACAGCGCTGGTTTCTCAGCCTCCAGGTGGTAGTGGACTGCAGAGAGATTTGAGTGCAGACCTCTAATGTTGGTGAGGTGCACTTTGTGGGGGAGGGGGTGCAGCCGCTGTCTAGCTCCAGTATTCTTTTTCGGTTTCATATTATAAATTGAAGAGTGAATGGATGAGAGGAGAAGGAAGTGAGACGAGGTTCCACGCTGCTAACCTACAGACACGCAATGAATGGCCGCCATCATTGGGGCACTAGTCTGGAGACTGCGGGGACGCCCGAGCCCCCCCGGAATGTCCATCGGGCCCTCCCCATCTGGTCGCCAACCAGCACGATGGTGCATTCCGGGATTTTTCGACAGTTGGCGGGGCAGCCTTTCGTGTGTGGCTGGCACACTACTTGGGCCCCCAACTACCTGCGGTCGGCCAGCGGCGCACCGTGCCTCGGATCCCGCTACCCTCCGCGACTAGTCTCCCGATACGTCCATAACAGTGCGCGTCAGGCTAGTCAGCCTGCAGTGGAACAGCTGTCTCGACCCAACTCCTCTAGTGGCTACACCGGGCATCATACCGGAACACGGCTAGGCCGCTTGGCGGTACGTCTTTGCCCGGTGGGTGGTCGCAAGCCTTCGGCCGAAGCCTACCACCAGATGTCACCTGATTTGCACCACCCGGGGACCACGTGTAGGGAATCAGAGGGTAAACTCCTACGGACGTGGGTGACTCGGCCCCCGAGAGACTTTGAGAAAATAAGAACATTAGAAAGTAATCAGCGCATAAATAAAATAAGTACAATAGAAGTTAATGAGGAGGACAACGAGAACAATAGAGCAACAAATAATAACGACCATAAAGAAGTAACAATTAAGGTAGATGATATTATGAAGATTTTAGGACTTACATGGGACCGCCAAGAGGATTCCTTCCGGTACACGGTGTGTCTGCAGCCATCAAACAGTCAACCTGTAACAAAAAGAGCTGTAGTATCAGACATTGCTAGATTGTTCGACCCATTGGGGTGGTTGGCACCTACCTTTGTGTTAGCCAAAATCTTTATAAAAAAGTTTTGGCTAGCTGGTCTTGGGTGGGACGAACAACTAACAAGTGATCTAATAAAGGAATGGTATACTTACCGAGAGGAGTTGTCTCTACTTGCCAAAATACACATACCTCGTTGGCTTGGTACAAAGACAGAGAGCGATGTAGAGCTCCATGGCTGCTGCGATGCCTCGAAGGTAGCATACTCCGCGGTTGTATACTTACGGTTCATTGATTCGGCAAATGAGGTGAAGGTTTCGCTGCTAGTTGCAAAGACTAGAGTGGCACCTATTAAACAAGTCAGCATACCACGGTTAAAGTTGTGTGGGGCAGTACTGCTGGCGAAGTTGTTGTCAGAAACTGCGGAGATTTTAAATGTTTCAAAAGAAAGGATAAGGGCATGGACGGATTCCACCGTAGTGCTTGCGTGGTTAAATAGCCACCCAAGTAGATGGAAAAAGTTCGTCGCCAACCGCACTTCTGAAATATTAAACTTTATGAGTTCATCACAATGGAATCATGTAGCAACAGGTGAGAACCCAGCAGATTGCGCGTCTCGTGGATTAATGCCAAGTATGTTCATTCAGAAGACACCTTGGTTTTCGGGGCCACAGTTCTTGAAAGAAAAAGATATTATATATTAAAAACCAAAGTATTTAGTAATAGATCTAGAACAGTCTATCAAGACTCACTTAGCAATTAGTCCCAATAGTAATTACGATAGTATATTTATAGATTTTCTTCTTTACAAAAATTACTAAGAATAGTAGCATATTGTCGTAGAATACTGAAGAGCAAAGGAGATAGGAAAACTTATTTACAAAAAAGGGAGATAGAAGAAGCTTTAGAATGCTGTCTTAAGAAAACAGAAAAGGAAAGTTTCACAATAGAGTACACACAATTGAAAAATGACGGGCAGTTACACTTAGGGGAGGGTCATGCGTTTCACAAACTCGTGCTTTGTATCCAGCAACATGCCTTGCTTCGCTCGTTCATTCGCTTGCTTGCTTGGTTTGGCTTTGCAGACGCAGGCCTACCTTGCCTTACTCCTTCTGAGGTGGCAAGGTGGCGTGGTCCTGAGGGAGAGCGCTACGGTCGTGTAGATCCTCAAGGCAAGTGTGGTGATGAACCTTCTCGTGGTTGCCGCCCCGTTATTGGTCTAATTCCATATGAAATAGACGCAACAGAAATCACCAGGCGACTTATCACAGGGGTGGCGAGGTCATGCCCCTGGGTGTCCACCATCGAACAAGATCAGATGATGGATAGCAATGACCTCCTGCGTGTTTTTGCCGTGCGCGGGGACCCGTACGGGGGGATGAAGGGATCCTGGTGGTTGAGTGGAGCAGGCTGCACACAACACACCACTTTGGCCTGGATTTCCTCTCAAACGGGAGGTCGTGGGGTAGCTACCCACGATCAATCGGCTGAGGCATCCCATAAGCGGGATGTCAAGCGAGGATCGGTTTAGTGGGGGGGGGGGGGGCAGCCGGCGTGGCGTGGGGTTTCGGGATGAGTTGCGGCATAGTCTCGTGCCGTATACAGTCCCGTGATCTTCCGTCGCGTGCAGGTTCGTCTACTTTTCACTAAGCTGGTCCTATACCGAAGGAGTAGCTCTGGCGTCGCTTGTTGAACGAGCGGCGTCCCCGACTGAGGGCTCCGTGGCGGGTGGAGAGCTCCAACGGTGAATTATTTGATACCATACTCATGGATAAAGAGACCAAAACATTTAACAAAAAACAAAAAAACAAAGCTGCGTCCCGCTCGTCGGATGCGCTTACACAAAACACACCAAGGGCTGCGTCTTCAGATGCGCCTTTTACGACTAACCCAAGGGTTGCGTCTCAGGATGCGTCTAAGCAACAACCGCCTAAGACTGCGTCCTCAGATGCACCCAACACACATAAACGCTCGGCTGCGTCCAAGGATGCGATGAGGAAGGCAACCGCAAGGGATGCACCACAACAGGCTGCGTCCCAAACGATCCCAACCTCATCTGCGTCTATGGATGCGCCCCCTAACACTACCCTGACCGAAAAGCCAAGGACAGTTCTCGCTCACGGCGACTCGAAGAGCACTGCAAAAGTTGATGCGCCCAAAACACGGGTTGCGTTAGCGGCTGCGGTCTCCGAGAAGGACCCGACGAAGCTGGCCGAAGGCCATATGGCAGGTTCATCTAACGCCAATAAATGGCAAACAGCAACAAGCAAAAAGACGCCCCCCAGGGTGATGTCTGCTACGGCTGACACACCAATAGGCGAGGCTGCCACCGGCGCTAAGCGCAAACGCAGCACGAGGCCTAGAGGGCGCAAAAAACAGCAAAAAAACAACACCGAACCACCGGCTAGGGCGCAGAAGCGTTCGCGTCCCGAGGATTCCGTCACACCAACTGGGGTAAGCAAGAAGAGCAAACCCGCTCGCTCCCATATGGTTGATGGAACCCTGGTGAGCTACGCCGAAGCGGCCGCATCGTTCAGGAACAACGAGCTGTGTGTCGCCGTCATGACCGAGCCCTTCTTGGACATGACGCAGGAGCAAGCGGAGGGGATCCGACAAACTATTGAGCTCCGGGCTCTGCTGAAGGCAGTTCCTGAACCAGCCACCCCAACCCAAAATACCGCGATCCACTTTAGAGGTCGGGCCCACTACGCCGAAGGCGTCCTCAAAACATGGTGCGAGGACGACTTCACACTGGCCTGGCTCAAGGGGGTCATAAATAACACACCGTCCCCGTTACCGGAGACCAGACTCACCGTTCGGCCCCAGGCCGACATACCCAAGAAGGCATTGTGCATGCTGTATGTCCCCGAGAACAGCGAGGACACTTCAGACCTTCTCGGGATGTTGGCGAGGCAGAACCCCAATCTAAAAATTAACACCTGGACTCTAACACACGCAAGGGTCAGTCAGGAGCCACCGTGCACCTGTCTCTACGTTCGTGTGCCGGAGTCCATGGTTAAAACCATTAAAGACCAGCAGAGGCGAGTATACTACCTTATGGGTAGTATATACATCCGGTTCCTGAAGGAAGGTGGAACCAAGGAGGATGCCGCTGCGCCTTCAACCTCAACGGCCTCGACTGCGCCTGGAGTGGAGCTTGATCCGCCGCTGCCTGGGCGTTCCCCGTCGCCTCCCGCGACGGGGACCGCTGGGGCGGCGGTGGAGCTGGCGACTTCCATGGCAGCGCTTGAGGTCGATTCAACTGAGGGATCAACACAGGATCCACCCTCGCCCGGACTAACTTCGGACGAGGACTGCTTTCCGCCGGAGGGGAGAAGTAGGGACGAGGACAGCGATCCCTGCTCCTCTCCTTTGCGGGAGGACTAAGATCCTGCAGACCAACCTCCAGCACAGTCAAACTGCGTCGGCTACTTTACGCAGAGTGCTGGAGAACCAACAAGAGAAGACCATCGCCCTCATCCAAGAGCCGTGGATTAGAAGTGGCAAAATATGCGGTCTTGCTAACATCGGAGGTAAGTTGCTGCTAGACACCTCCGTAAGTAATCCGCGTACCTGCATATTGGTCCCAAAACATGTACCTAACCTTTTAATTAACGAATTCTGTTCAAGGGACCTGACAGCAACCAGGCTTTTCAGAACCGAACAAGAACGCCCAGACATTGTACTAGCCTCGGCATACCTGCCAGGCGACGCGGACGTGCCTCTACCAGAGCTCGCCTTGCTGGTGGAGTACTGTGAAAGGGAGAAACTAGAACTAATCATCGGCACAGATTCCAACGCGCATCACACGCTCTGGGGTAATGTCAAAACCAACAACCGAGGTGAGGAAATGCTTGACTTTATTCTTAGCAATAACCTTGTACTACTTAACAAGGGTTCCGAACCCACCTTCATAAACGCAAGATCGCAAACAATAATAGACCTAACTTCAGCAACTTTAGGTGTATCCAACTCCATTCAGGACTGGCATGTGTCCAATGAGATATCATGCTCAGACCATAGATGGATTCGTTTTACAATTAACTTCAACTTAACCACACCACAGCCAAGAAGAGCTCCTCGCAACACAGACCAATCGAAGTTCGTCAGACTTATAGGTACTGAACTGGGTAGGTTACCCTCTCTTCCGGCTGAAATAACGATAACCAATTTAGACGAACGCGTAAACAAAATCACTTCCATCCTATTATCGAGCTATGAACAGTCGTGTCCCGTCACCTTACCCAGGAGAGGGATCAGGCAGTCCTGGTGGAGTCCTGAACTGGAGAGACACCGACACAAACTGAGAAGGCTATTCAATAGAGCTAAGAACACACGGTCGCCAGTAGACTGGGACCGTTACATAACAAACCGCAAAACATATAAAAAACTAATTCGCCTCCGAGGTAAAACAAGTTGGAGGCGTTTTTGTACTAACATTGAAAACAACAACCAGGCAAATAGGGTCAAAACTTGTCTTGCTCAAGAGGCAGACCTGTCTATAGGATGCCTAAGAAAACCAGATAACACTTACACAACAAACGACGCAGAAACTAGCGAACTACTCCTAACTACCCACTTCCCGGGCTGCCAGATTGCCACCCAGCAAAGCTGGGAACCATACAGGGAAAGGGCTACGAGCAGCTTAGACTGGGAGGTGGCGTTAGAAGTTATCGACAAAGATAAAATAACATGGGCAATCAACACCTTCCTGCCTTTCAAAGCAGCGGGGATGGACGGCATCTTTCCAGCTCTGCTCAGATGGAGCGGTGCTCTGCTAGCTGATTACCTTGTTAAGGTCTTTCGGGCTTGTCTGGCTCACCGATATATCCCCTTGAAATGGCGCGAAGTAAAAATAATATTTATTCCGAAACCAGGTAGGGGCGACTACACCCAGCCCAAATCTTTTAGACCCATAAGCCTCTCCTCTTTCTTTCTAAAGACACTGGAGAGGCTGGGGGACAGGAAGATAAGAAACCAGATTTCGATTCAAAAACCTCTGCACCCGAACCAACATGCCTACTGTGCAGGCAAATCAACTGAATCAGCGCTCCACAGCGTAGTCTCACGCGTAGGCAATGCTCTCAAAAACAAAAATCCAACCCTAGGTGCCTTCATTGATATCGAAGGTGCATTTGACAAAACTAACTTCACCAATATCGGTCAGGCACTCAACACGCACGGTGTTGCGCCGACGCTCGTAGAATGGATTAACAACATGCTAAAAAACCGTGCTATTCAATTTACTGTGAACACTACCACACGAGGAATCGTGAGCAGGGGCTGCCCACAAGGTGGGGTGCTGTCACCACTTCTGTGGAATTTAATCGTAAATGAGCTCATTGCAGAGCTCAACGCCAGCAGTATTTACTCGGTAGGATACGCAGATGACATAGCAATTCTAATCTCGGGGCAATTTGAGGGCATCTTATGTGATCTCATGAGAAAGGCCTTCAAAATAATCGAGAGCTGGTGTACAAAATACGAACTGTCGGTTAACCCCGTAAAGACGGAACTAATAATGTTCACTAACAAACGAAATCTTGGACCGCATAGGCTTCCAAAACTTTTCAACACAGAATTAACACTTAAAGAGGAGGTCAAGTACTTGGGGGTAATTCTTGATAGCAAATTGCTCTGGAACAAGCATCTTGACTACAAACTCAACAAATGCACAATCGCACTCTATCAGTGTAAAAAAATGTTAGGAAAAACATGGAGGATGTCTCCAAGGATTACTCTCTGGCTATACACAGCGGTAATCAGGCCAATGTTGGCTTATGGTGCTCTGGTTTGGTGGACTAGGACAGAACTCTCGACCACCATCACCCGACTCCAACGGTTCCAGCGACAGGCCTGCTCAGCTATCACCGGCTGCATGAGAACCACCCCAACAGCAGCCATGGAGATAGCCCTACATATAACTCCCCTGGACCTGTACATACAGCAAGAAGCGGCGCTAGCTGCTATCAGGCTAATGTATCTAGGCATATGGGGTAAAAACCACACAAGCCCACACGCTAAAATCCTGGACCGGGCGATTGAGTATCAACCTCTCATCGCCGCTCCGTGTGATAGAATACAAAAACAACCTATGTTCAACAAAAACTATAACATACAAACAATAGAGGAAGAAAGGGATCAGTCAGGAGCTAATGAAGTGCGAATCTACACAGATGGCTCAAAAACTAATAGCGGCTCAGGTGCTGGCGTTCACTCCCTTGACCTCAACATTAACTTTCACATACCGTTAGGCACACATAGTTCAATTTTCCAATGTGAATGTATCGCCTTAACACAAGCCGCAAAAACCGTAAAGCGTTTAGGTATCCAGAACTACGGAATCAGATTCCTATCTGATAGTCTGGCTGTGCTCAAAGCTTTAGAAAACAAACTAACCAACAACAAACTAATCTTTGAATGCCACCTCGCCCTGGAGAGTATATCAAAATCCAATCGAATCACCCTCCAGTGGATCAAGGGGCACAGTGGATCCCTAGGCAATGATGCCGCAGATGAACTTGCGAAAAGGGGCTCCGAGATGTTGGTGCTAGGCCCGTACCCACTTATCCCCTTGCCTTTCTCGCAATTTCGTGCGTGGATTCGTCAAAGATCAACAGAATTGCACAATAACAGATGGTCACGGGCTACAGACTGTAGACAGTCAAAAATGGCTGTGCCGATAGTAAACACGCGTCTCACCAAGAAACTCCTCAGCCTGAGTAGAAATAACCTCAAAATAATTATAGGGACACTAACGGGCCACACCCTTCTTAACAAACATTTATTCAACATAGGCGCCACGGACAGCCCACTTTGCAGGGGCTGTTTTAACGCCGAAGAATCAGCCGCCCACGTAATCCTGGAATGCGAGGCCGTGGCTTCTCAACGCGAAGAAACCCTCGGAACAGTGAGGTCGCTCCGTGAAACCTGTGAAGCTCCCAGGAAGCTTCTGTGCTTTTGGGCGGAGTTGGGCTGGCTATGTTAGCCAGTACCCCCACGTACAACGGACCAAATGGGAGTCTGAGTGCGGAAAAGGGAGTCCCTACTACTACTACTACACTTAAAAGGTAGCAAACTGAAATCCTTATGCCCTTATCTTGATAATAGGGATATTATGAGAGTGCAAGGTAGACTAGAAAAGTCCTCATTAGGCGAACTGATGAAAAACCCAATCGTCTTGCCAAATGATTCACATTTTACACGTCTATTGATAGCAGACGCGCATCATAAAACTCTCGACGGTGGACTACAATTGATGACGAATTACTTGAGATCAGCTTATTGGATAATTGGGGTAAGAAATCTTGTGAAGCAATGTGTCCGTAGATGTGTAACGTGCGCTAAACAGAAGGCAACTATTAAGAATCAGTTTATTCGATGCTCACCTGCGAGACCATTCTTGCATAGCGGGGTTGACTACGCTGGCCCTATAAATACAACCCCCTATCAGGCCCTATTTTTCCTATTTTTGCCCTATCAGGACAACAAAAAGTCGTGGCCACCGGTCATATAAAGGTTACATATGCTTGTTTGTGTGTATGTCTACACGTGCTGTCCATCTGGAAGTTGTCAGTGACATGACGACTCAGGCGTTTTTAGCTGCGTTTAGGAGATTCGTATCTAGACGAGGTCATTGCGCTAAGTTGTGGAGCGATAATGGCACCACATTTGTAGGAACCTCAAGAAAACTGCGACAGATTGTTGACAATTTACACACCGCAGTTGCAGAACAGTTGGAAGCAAACAACACTGAGTGGCATTTCATTCCCCCCCACGCACCCAATTTTGGCGGACTATGGGAAGCGGGAGTGAAATCTACGAAGTTTCACCTCAAACGTGTAATAAGAGAGTCTACACTCACGTATGAGGAACTCAGTACACTCCTTACTCAAGTAAAGGCTTGCTTGAACTCACGCCCTATGAGCATTATTAATTCAGAGGATCCAAGTGAACCAATGCCATTGACTCCGGGTAATTTTTTAGTAGGTGAACCTATAATCTCCGTACCAGATTATAACTACGAAGGTTTATCGGTAAATTCTCTAACCAGGTGGCAATTTGTTCAACGGATGCTGCAATCCTTTTGGAGACGTTGGTCTCAGGAATACTTAGCTAATTTAATGAACAGATAGAAATAGACTTCTAGAGTTCCTGAGCCAAACATTGGAGACGTCGTTCTTATCAAAGAAGACGATCTTCCTCCTAGTCGTTGGATGTTAGGACGAGTTCTTGAAAAACATCCGGGAGATGATAAGGACACTCGAGTTGTTACATTGCGCACCAAATCTAGTACCATAAAGAGGCCAACCAATAAAATATGTATTTTACCTATTGCGGATTCGTAAAACGAATGTTTACATCTTTTAATTTTACATTGTTTTTATTTTTTATACATTGTTCTTTGCTGCTATTGTAATAAGTTGTTTGTTGTTTTTGTTTGTTTTTAGTATTTTACATTTTTTTTAATCTTTATATTTTAAGTTTACATTAGTTACATGTTGTAAATGATACAACTACAATTTATTCTGCGCACTGATGCATTTGTATGATTTAGTTTTGTATAGATCAAATATCGATATAAGAGTCATGAAACTGGGGTTCACTTGTCATACTTTGTTTTTAGTAGGTGGACTATGTGTGTATTCAAATGTAGATAGTAGTTATAAGTAGAGTTTGTATCCTTGTTATAATATATAATATTTAATAATTGAATGAATGATTATATTAAATATATAATATTTAATATAATCATTCAAGCGAGTTGTAATTGTGGAAGGACATTTGGCCACTAAATGTCCTTGGTGGGCGGTATGTTTGAGACTGTATTATGTTGACTAATGCTATGTAGAACCTGTGTCAAATCAAGCAAACCAAGAAATTTGCAAAGTTTAACTTTAAGCTCGATAGATAGCGTTGTCTTCGAAATAGAAGTCGCAAGTGAGATTGTTTTGTAATTTGGTATAGGGTCTTGAGAATTTTAACAAATATAGACTACCAGCTATAGATCAGTATACAGTATTGTTGTTTTATTTACACATCTCAACCCTACTAGTATACACACTAGTTCATTAGGTCAAACCTTTAAGTACTGAGTGCTAGTCTGAGTGTTCGGTACTAAACAGCGATTGTGTTTTGATATATGGATGCTTTTCATTGCTATCTGTTTTGGGACAATAAATGAGTTTGTGGAATTAGTCTTAGATGAGAACAATCAAAGTTTTTATCAGCTAGTTATTGGACTATCACTAATGTTTTAATATTTAGTACATTTTGTACATAATTAGAAACTTAAAAACTTGAGAAATAAGTTTTGAACTTTATTTTTATAAAACAATTTTTTTTTTTTATAAAAATTAATGTAGGATGTTCTCATATGAATAAGATTTTCTTGGACTGCCACAATTTCTGTTAGGGAGCAAGATAGATTCACAATATGCATGGAAATATGGTAAATTCAAAAAAATTGTAAATCAATTTTTTAACCGGGGTAAGATGTACTGTAACAAATAAATATCCGTAACGGCTTTCAGCGACATCTGGTGTCAGGCATTCTTTCATCTGGGTGTGTCACTAGGTGGTTGAGGTACTTTGGCACTAGATGGCGTTGAGGTCGGGGCGGAATTATTAAAGTTCTTTACAAAACCTATTAGATATTGTGTGTATTAATATAATTCAACAAGCACACAATTTCCTACATATCTAGGTTATTAATTTCTGGTAAACATAATTACTTAAAGAAAATATGGACATGACGTGTTATTAAATTGGTTAATAAAATGCTCAGTGTCTATGTCCGACAAGAGCGACATTTCCTTTCCATTGCTAATTCATACGGAGGAGGTCAAGGGAAAAATCCTATTAAGAAAAGTTAAATAAAGCAATTAAAATGACTAGGAGGCGACAGGGAAACAGCCCTAAATTCAAAACTATTATGTGCCAGCAAGCGCTGTGAGTATTAATGGAATTAAACTATATTTTCATGCTTGTGAGAAATGTGCTTATACGACGCTCATCTTGCATTCTTTTCCATTAACAGGGCTCATTAGGATTAATTTAAATATAATTAAATAATAAATATGGTCATCTACGTGTAAGAGCAACAGCTACAGCATTCAACAACAGGCTCCAAATACCCATGATATTTTGACCGGTGAGATACTGGATGCCATCTGCACAGAGGAGCGATGCTGATTGAGATATCATGCATCTGGTACTATGTTTTAAGGGTATATTATAGCCCATAC
Organism: Orthosia cruda; assembly: GCA_964057195.1. Lineage (NCBI taxonomy): Eukaryota > Metazoa > Arthropoda > Insecta > Lepidoptera > Noctuidae > Orthosia > Orthosia cruda. The sequence goes on from OZ059827.1 coordinate 30,235,228, forward strand.
ACAAGTAAGTGTAATATCTATAAACTGTGATGCAGCAGTCATGCTAATGTGAATATTAAACTGATTGACCAAATAGAAAGACTTTTACTTCTGTCGACCCTCATGCGAAATAAACCCTGCAATTGTCTTATCCTGAACAACTACCCCTGAGCTGGCTGGTGAGTAGGGAATTTACCTTACAAACTATGAAGTCAAAGTCAAATCGTTTATTCAATTAGAGCATTAATCGGCACTTTTGAATGTCAAAATTTATGGTATAACAATAATCATTTGCCGGACGTCCGTAGAATTTCCTAACCACCTCAAACATATTTACGGAATAACGAGCAAAAATATCCACACGTCAAAATTTTCCGATACATTAACTTCAAAAACTAATGTGACCTGGGACATCAGGTACCAGGCTAACAGAATAACTCAGGAATTCAAGAATATATTAAAATAATAATTTTAGACTGCGTTATTAAAAAATGGTATTTTACTTTTTTCGCATTTGAGTTGGTTGGGTCAGGCTTTTTTCGCATTTGAGCTCCGAGCAGCCACGCCTCCACTTACGGAGAGTCTCCAACCCGAGCTGCTGGAGGAGGTAGTAGCAGCCCTCTTCCCGGCGAGAGTGGAGCATATCCCGCCACCGATGGCTTTGCCCACGGCCGCAGAGTCTACAGAGGAGGACGCCATCAGCGTCGCAGAGGTGACACAGGCAGAGATGGAGGCGGCCGTGATGTGGCTCCGGGCCAAGAACGTGGCTCCTGGGCCCGATGGAATTCACGGCAACGTGCTTGCCCTCGCTCTGAAGGAGCTAGAGCCCTGGCTGAGAGGACTCTTCACAGCGTGCCTTAAGCGGGGCCAGTTTCCCATTCTGTGGAAATCTGGACGCCTGATCCTGCTCAGGAAGGCGGGGCGCCCTGCGGACTCGCCGTCCGCGTACCAGCCCATAGTGCTGCCAGACGAGGTGGGTAAGCTGTTCGAGCGGATAATCGCTGCCCGCCTTGTCAGCCACTTGTACAGAGAGGGGCTGGACCTGGACGAAAGCCAGTTCGGCTTTCGCCATGGGCGCTCCCCCATACACGCGATATCGCATGTGAGAGTCCTGGCGGAGGAAGCGGTGTCCCGGGGTGGGGTGATGTTGGCGGTGTCCTTGGACATTTCCAACGCCTTCAACACCCTGCCCTGGAGTTATGTTCGGGAGGCACTGCGGCTCAGTCTTGGGCCCACCCCTGTGGAACATCGGGTACGACTGGGCGTACGGACATGGCGCTGTCATCGCTGCTTCCCAATCTGGGGAGCCCAAGCGCTGCCTGTAGGCGGCTCTATGTGGGGATCGTGCGATCAATGGCCCTGTATGGGGCCCCGATCTGGGCGACTGACCTGACGGCCGGCAGCATCGCTGTTCTGCGAAAGCCGCAGAAAGCGATGGCCGTCAGAGTCATCGGGGGGTATCGCACGATCTCCTACGAGGCGGCTTGTGCACTGGCCGGATCCCCGCCCTGGGACCTGGAGGCGAAGGTATCGGTGGCGCGAGGAAGCGCGGGCGCGGGCCGAAGGGCCGATGCAGTGACATATGAAGTTGCGTCGGTCTCAGCTCCACGAGGTCCTGGTGGCGGAATGGCGGGACAGGCTTGCACGCCCTACCGCCGGCCTCGTCACCATCGAGGCGGTCCGACCAGTGCTCGAGCACTGGCTCGGGAGGAGGTACGGCTCCCTGTCGTTTTGGGTGACGCAGGTGCTCTCGGGGCATGGTTGCTTCGGGAAGTACCTGTGTCGCATAAACAGGGAGCCGGACGCCCGGTGTCACCACTGCGTCGACTGCCGAGAGGACACGGCATGGCATACGCTGGCAGAATGTGCCGCTTGGGAGGAGCCGCGCCGTGCCCTCATCTCAGAAGTAGGCAGTGACCTGTCGCTGCCGGCCGTAGTCGAGTCTATGGTTGGCAGTGAAGAATCCTGGGACGCGGTGGTATCCTTCTGCGAAACAGTGGTTTCGAAGAAGGAGGCTGCGGAGAGGGAGAGGGAGATTTCATCCGCTAACCCGATCCGGAGCAGACGCGCCGGGCGTCGGCGGATAACGCCCTCTTCCGGCCCCCGTAAATGGGTCCAGGGGCGACGGACTCGGGGACGTCCGTCGGATGTATTCCCGTTGTCCCCGTTATCTGTGTCCCCGTTAACGGGGACAACGGGAATTTAATAAAATAATTAAAATTACTTCCCGTTGTCCCCGTACGGTGTCCCCGTTAATTTATTGTAATACATACTTTTAAAATTATGCCCGATGTCCCCGTTGCTTTAAAATTATATAAGTGAGAGTGCCATAATAGAGAGAATATTATACCTTTTCAAATGCATAAACAATAAAAAAAAACGCGAATGCACCAAAACGCCGCACGCTGAATGCAATTGACATGGAAGAATGTATTACAGAGTCCCAAATGCAACTTGTTAACTCGCAAATAACTACAGGGTATTTTCTGGAAAAAATCTGCTAGTATTTTTTTTGATATATTTTTTTTTTATTCTTTGAATTCAATTCCTATTTTCCCATTATTAGTATCTACTGTATGGGTAGTTACTACATAGGTCAAGTGAACTATAAAAAAATATATAAATTTTATTGATTTAGATTAGAAAATCTAGTTGTTTTGTGTGTAAACATTTCTAATTTGTTTCTATATTTTAAATTAAAATATATTATATATTGTTACTGTGAAAGCCATTTCGGACTTTTACCAGTAAGTCTTGGTAAATAGCCGGTAAATCCTAGGATTGACCGTAGTTCGGGTTTTTACAGTAACATATAAAAAATATCTTTCATTTTAGTGTTAGGCTTGCTGTGCTAAATTACTAACGTTTAAAAAAGAAAAAAAATAAAGGGGACAACGGAACGTCATAAAATATCCTTCCCGTTGTCCCCGTTATGTATGTGCATAACGGGGACATAACCCAATCAAACTACTGAGATTTTCTATAGTGGCCACCTTTACCCACCTTTCGGTATAAAAAGACGGCACACTATACCAGGCAACCCCTTACGAGGTGTCTGGGACCATCTTCGGTAGGTCACGCCACCGAGAGCACTCGCCCCTGGTACTCAAGAGAAAATGTGAATCATAACGGGGACAACGGGAAGGAAATTTTATGACGTTCCGTTGTCCCCGTAACGGGGACACAGATTACGGGGACAACGGAAATACATCGTCCGTCGCCCCCCAAACATCTGGACCTGAGGTGGCGGCGCGTAGTGTTCCACAAGCGCCCCTCTCAGACGTTGCGGGGGAGTCAAACACCTCACTCCTCCCCAACCCGAGGTCGTGGCTCGCAGAAGCGGGCCGGTACTAGCCGGGGGTTGCGGAAGTATCGTTGTTCCCGCGACCCCTGGTGTAGGTGTGAGCCGGAACACCGGGGTGGTTTTTAGTCAGTACGAGTCTGACAGACCCCTCCGCTCCCCCAGGGTGGAGGACATCCAATGAGGATTTTCCACCCCGGAAAAAAAAAAAAAATGCAAGGGACTTCTCAACCATGTTCGTAGAACCTAAATAATTTCATGAGTTTTGGTTGGTGTTTCAGGATAACGTAAATAAACCTAGACAACTAGATTTTGAAGAAATAACGGGTTGGGCCGACTTGAGAACCTAATCCTTTTTATTCATCCGTTAAAAAGATCCATAAGTCAAAATTTTCCGATACATCTTCGAAACACTAATGTGATTGAAACATCAAGATACCAGGGTAACAGAATAACTCAGGCGTTCGCAAGTAAATTAGGTACACAAGAAACTACTGCCAAGTAGATAAAAACTCAATTTACAACCCTTTTGACTCTGGTAAAGGGATGAAATAGCAGCCCGGTAAAACCCAGGGATTTTGATAAATTCGCCTATAATGCCTATTTGTGATAAGGCTGCCTTTACACATTTTTTTCATGATATACGGAAGGAAATACTTAAACATTAACAGTTGTATTTTGTTATCAGAAATATGTAATTGAGGAAAACGTATGTTTAGGCTATTTTTGGCTTGTAGGTTTTCGTAATGTTTTACGTGTGAATTTATGTTTCTGTTGTTTGCGAATACATTTTTGATTATTCTTCGAAAATCTAGGCATTTCTTAATACCAAGCTTGAGATTATAAAGGGTTTATATTTAACATTCTTAATTACGAAATTAAATTGCTTACCAAATGCAGAGCTGGCCTTTAAGCTTGTGAAAATAATTCATAACTGAAAAATCCAAATAAGTCATTTATTCAAATTAGTTTGAGAATTACTAAATGCAGTTGCTAAACGCCAGCCCATCACCAATTTCTAGTGATCTAGCTGGAAAGAAGTGGCGCATCTCTCTAGGATAAAAACGTATCCTTACCTACAAATTTAAAGCATATAATAAATGAAGAGGTAAATGATAAAGTCTGCTATTTACTAAAATCTAACTAACAAAGTTACCAAAATGGTCCCTTACTTAAACGGACACTTTATTACAAAGTACAAAAAAGCCGACTGAGAAGGGCAAAACTCGTGAAACGGTAACTTCACGGAATATCCGGAGGTTTTGAGAAATGGCCTTTAAGATTTAATTTATTGCCGGACTCTGCCACAAATTCTTTTTTTTAGGGTTCCGTACACAACAGGGTGCAAACAGACCAGGACCCTATCACAAAATTTTATAACCGTCCGTCTGTCGTCGGTTTGTTTAATATCCTTTATCTGTAACATTTTTACGATAAAGCTTAAGTGTCTTGTTAAAGTGGTACCGTCATATTTACAGCTGCTATATCGAAGTTGTTTTGAAAATATGCCATTATCATAGATATTTTAACAAAACAGTATTCAAAAACGCTCGCGATATTAAAACTGACGCCCTGATGTGTAATGTGTAAAGCCTCGTAGCCACTGGGCAACGTTTGACGCGCAACACTGGACAACGCTGTACATAAACGAGCGACGTTGTCAACTGCTGTTGGTCTGGACAAAATAAAAGTTCATCTTTGCCGTTCAACATGATGAGCAAAGCTGCTCTAAAAACGGTTAAGGAAAACATCGTGATGAAACCGACATGACCTAGAACCGTGGTGGACTACTGCCCATTCCCTCTCTCATAGAGCGGAGGACTGTGTCCCAGCAGTGGGAACTTTAAAAGGCTGATGTTGTTGATGATGAGCAACATGTAGTGCGTCAAATATGGATACGAGGCATAATGACCACACTGTTTTCTTAGGAAACCCAAACTTAACACGTAGCAGATTTAAGATTTTTGCAAGGAAGTCAAGGCAAAATCACAACATCACGTCCGTGTGTATTCTCTGAAAGGTTTTTCATACGTGTTAAAATAGAATAGAATAAATAATTTATTGTAGGAGCAAAACAAGTTACAAATCTCTTTAACAAGAAACTGAACACTATGAGTACAAATGGTACAATGTTACTAATCTTGTTATTAGTTTATGTCGGGCGTGCGCAATAAGAGTCATTGCGGTGAAACATAGTGGCATAGTATATATCTTTCTTATTCAGTTAATGGAATATCTTTTTAATTGGTCCAATATTGGAGGAGGAAATAGGCGAGAGCCAAACCTCTAGTTATGTTTTTTACTTAGGAAATTCAATTGGATGTTTGCGACCGCATTTCCTATTATTGGTTCATACTACCAGTACGGACCAGTAATGCGCACGCCCGACTCATACTTTGCCAGTTTTTAATCCCCCCAAAAGTAGGCGAGAGCAAAAATCAGTATTTCAATGCGATATAATTTTTAATTTCGACAAGAAAAGCGCGGTAACCGAAGTTATGGGGGTAATTTTTTCGCTACTTTTAGATACTCCTCCAAAACGATTAGCATGCTTAAAATATTTTTATTCAGGAAAATTGATGTCTAGAATTTCTTCATAACTAAAATAGCATATCTAAATCAAAGAATATTTTGCAAACAAAACTGTCCAAAATGAAGTTCAATATCAATATTCTGACGACGAGCGGGCGCAGGCCAGTATTGCGTTAACATTGGGGAATATATACGCCTTAAGTATCAGCATAAGTTGCAACTTAATTTGGAAATAAATTAAACAAAGTAGATTTTTAAAATAATAATGTAAAGGTTGTCTGTAAGAGATTGCCCTGTGCGATACGACCGCCCAGTGTACACATGTTTTTTCTTTACAATAAAGTATATAATAAATAATAATAAATTTAGGATATTTTAAATACCTAACTGTTAAACGCATACAAGCATGCATCAATGAATGCAGTACGTTTTCTTGTATGAATTAATGAATGAAATTCTTTATTTGCTAAATGTAGGTATACAGATTAGATGTTGTTTTTTGTAGAACAGTCCCGATACGGTCTAAAAACAACAGATAGCTGTCTTTACTATTTTAAGTCTTTAAAAATTTTAACATTTCCGTCCTTGTACATTTTGGAAACAGCTTTGTTTGTAAAAAACAATCCAAAATTATTTAAAAAACTGTCGGAAGTCAGAAGAAATCCAATACGGACTCAATATCTAAACCAGGTTTGTCATGTGAAATGTAAAACCGCGCTTATGCAGAAAAGTTTTTTTGGTATTGCCCCGCGCATTTATAATAAAGTACCTAATGTAATAAAAAATATGACTGTAATAAATTTTAAAAGGGCGCTAAACGCAATATTAATTGAGAAATGTTATTACAAAATTGAGGACTTCCTCAATGATGACACGTTGACTGTTTGACTTATTTTATTATTGTTATAGCTGCTTCCAATTATCCTGATTGACATATTTATTATTTTGTTTTGACATCATTGCGATAATTTTTTACTAGTGTAACCAGTCCGACATTTATACCTAACATTTATTTAACTTAATTTGACATTTATGATTTCTTATGATTTGACATTTATCTTTATTCACATTGTATTTTTTTAATTTGATTTAAATTTCGAATTGAATATTATTTGCATGCCCATGCGACGGTAGAATATGGAGGACTATATTATGTAAAAAAGAACATCTATGTATCAATTACCCATGTTTGCAAAGAAATAAATGATTTATGATTTATGATTTATGATACATTTTGCCTCCCGGCAAGAATTGTTTGATTTAATGTAATTACAGACACCAATATTTTTTAAGCAGTAAACCAATCCAATCAATAAAAAAAACCAGAATGACTTGCAACATAATACAGTAAAGAACATTAAGGTTATCATTACAAAAATCGCTATTTAAATGCAATAATCCCGTAACGACCGTAATAACGTATCCCTTCAAAATCATGAAAACAAATTTTCACTACCCGGCCCAATATGCGATGAGCATTATTCAGAAGTACGTATGTATGGTCCCTCATAACTTCTAAACTGCTTATTATAATTTGACAAACGAGGTGTTGTTGGAAGCGTATTGTTTGTCCGCTGGTTATAGGCTTCATTCATATTAAAATAATAATAATTAATTATAACAATGCAATTTAAACACAATAATCTGTTAAGAATGTAGGAAAGATGAATTATTTTAATAATGTCAAATTTCAACCAAATGTCTAATAGAATCAATATGCCTATGTCAAATCAACATAAAATTAAATAAAGTGTTAAAAAATATATCAAATGTCAAATTAAATCAATGTATGTCATATCTGTATAAAATTTGACAATTGTCTAAGGCAAAAAAAAACTGTGTATTTGAAAATTGTAGCTAGGGTTCTCCTATACTTTGGCCTTTCTGCCCCAACTCAAAAATGTATAGTGAAAACATGGGTTTGAAATTCAATCCTAGATCGGATAAGACGGTTTAGAACTGTTCTTTGGAATCGTGCTATCTGTATACCTACCTGAATCACAAGACTCTGAAAAAGCCTTAGCGAAATAAAAACATTATATATTGCGCCTGAAAAATCTTCACTGCTGAAAGTGGATCGTCCTCGACCGAAAGAATTACAAAAAATAAAAAAATATAAACGATATTTACAACTTCCCATCAGAAACACTAATAGCCTGAATCATCTTCCTTCCCTTGTTCCATGTTACTTGTGGTCGGCGCAACACGTTTTCTTATTCCACACCGTCCTGTCCCTTACAAAGTTCGTCAAACTATCGGTCTGATCGCTATCACAAAAAAAAGATTCCGACGAATTGAGAACCTCCTCCTTTTTTTGAAGTCGGTTAAAAACCTTACAAAATCAAGCCCAATTAAGTAAACATACAAAAATCACGCAAAAGTATCATTCCACGTTTAACATATACGCCACATATGCCACGTTGCGTATGTACACTCTATATAACGCATTGCCACAATTTTACTCTGGACGTGAGACGCGTGCTAATGTTGTTAACCTTGCGAAGGGATTCGGCGTTAGAGTATGGATCAGACAAGCTGCAATGCTTGGTGAAGGGGTTGATCAGATAGTTATCTATTATATAGAGTATCGCTTTCTTTAAATATTTAGACTTCGTGCATAGACTTATAAAGGTGGACTAACTTCTTAAGCATTCTCTGCCAGTCAATCAAGGTTGGTTAAGAGATACCATAGCAGGTGCATTATTTGCTCAGCTTGTGCATTTTGCGCTTAAGTATGTATATAGTACTAGCGGATGCCTCGCGGTTTCACCCGCTTAGCTCCCGTTCCCAGGGGAATACAGGGATAAAAAGTAGCCAATGTCACCCGGAGATAGTGTAGCTGCCCAACGTTGATTTTTTTTTTGAAATCGGTCCAGTAGTTTTTGAGTTTATTTGTTACATACAAAAATACACATCTTTCCTCTTTATAATATTAGTATAGTAGTATAGCAACGAAGGAAACATAAAAATGCGATCTACGCATCTTCATTCGGATAACTGTCTTTACCCTCATCCGTATTAAAATATTTAATAACATTAATAACAGTAATAAAATAAATAACATTTACAACTTTAATAACATAACAACTAATAAGATCTACTTTCGTCACTATCAAAATAATGAAAATAAATCATCAATTTCGGTTATGATCTGATCAGCACTTTGAAGGCCAATAAAAAGACAGCCCTCAAAACAACGATCTCTACAGCTTGTCTGATTAATACTCAAGTATACAATGTCGGGAAACCGTAACGCCTATGCTGATAAGTTCCCTATGGGAGCCGAAGGGAAGTTTGATCAACGTGGTGCCTATTGCTAGGCTTTTATGAAGATTGCATCGAAACAAAGAACAGGAATGAAGGTGAAAGTTTGGATCATTTGTTCTTCTTGTTCCTAAGCCTTCGCACAATGAATGAGTTTGGTGATCCTCAATTTAAATAAGCAAAACTTTTTAAATCAAACCGACTTCCAAAAAGAACAATACAATGCCGAAAATAACTTTGGTACCCCGGTAAATCATGTTACATCAAAGTTCATCTCAAGACGATTCCAATAAGCCCAAACACGAATAGGATACATTGTTTAATTTCGGAGTTCCAGTGCCTACCTTCCAGCTTCATTATCAGATCAGTTCGATGGTACCATTTTCATCCGTACCATTTATTTATAAGTAATTGCTTCATCATAGTCGGTTAAGTATTCGAGATATTTATTTATTACTAGCTGTGCCCGCGGCTTCGCTCCCGTCAGTTGCCTACCTTACCCTACTTACCTAACCTACCCAACTTACCTACCTGCACAGAATATCATTTAGTCTAGGGAGAAGAATATCGACTTCATACAAAAAAAGTAAAGGCGGTTTTGTTGCGCGCTCCAGAACATCACACCGAAACGAAAACAATAAAATAACTATCCATAGCGGGGATGCATGGGCGCAGTAGGCCAGCGCCTTTATCATCAGGCTATTCAGACGGGCAGTAGCGGCGGCAAAACTTTGCACCAACGTCGTTATCATTGACATTAGTAGTATGATTATAGACCTAAAACCTTTTTTGTCTCGTGCATTAGGTCCCGAATTATTATTTTTACTCTACCCACACCTGAAATAGCCCTTGAAGGTATGTCGCTGATTTCGTCTATTTGACGTATAGAGTTGTCACTACCTGCCCACCTGCCTACCCTACTTGACTTGCTACCTACCCTTTCTTACCTGCCTACCCTACTTGGCTTGCAACCTACCCTACCTACCTACCATTTTTAGGCTTCCGTAACCAAAGGGTAAAAACGGGACCCTATTACTAAGACTCCGCGATCCGTCTTTCAGTGTGTCCGTCTGTCACCAGGCTGTATCACAAGAACCGTGATAGCTAGGCAGTTGAAATTTTCACAGATGATGTATTTATGTTGCCGCTATAAAAACAAATACAAATATTTATAACAATAAAAACAGAATAAAATAAATATTTAAGTGGGGCTGCCATGACAACAAACGTGTTTTTTCTGCCTTTTTTTGCGACAGTGGTACGGAACCCTTCGTGCGCGAGTCCGACTCGCACTTAGCCGGTTTTTTTTTCTAGTGTCATTTTTCGCGGAGAATCTTAACACTGCCATTCGGAAAATTACGTCAAATACACAACGCCATCTATTGAATATGGAGTTCAACTGTCCGAGTATCTGAATTGAGTGTGTTGTGATATTTTACTTCTTGAACACTTATATTCATCTAACTATTGATAGAGTGAATCAATTATGATTAAACAAAAACTAAGTAATACTTCAAGTTACGCATAATTTTTGGATATAAAAGTTATCTACATTGCTTTTCCTACATTTCACGTGATGCGTGCACAAATAAACAGACAAACAGATAAATATATAAACAGTAAAAAAGTTTGATTTTGATAAACAAACAAACATTTCAAAAATGCTGGAATTGGGTTCTGTTGGTTATCCTTTAACACCCTGGCTTTTTTTTTAATATTTTCAATGTACAAAAATGACTTTTCTACAGATTTATTATATGTGTCGGAGGACGGTATACGATTAATAATTAGGAATAAAGAAATATTGCTTGTAAACTTATTAATTCAGTTTTGTTTAATTGCCAACATTTAGCTTCTGATTCAAACCTCAGTTCGATTGACAACACTTTATTCTTCTTATGTCAAAATACTCGATTCTGATTGGATGTTTTAAAAGCGGTAATTTGCCAAATGAGTTCTTCAGCCAATAAAAAGCAGGGGTGTCTTTAGAGGCGCTATGAGTGGGTTCTTTCCGCCATGGTTTCGTGAAATTGGAACAGAAACGCGCGGACGCGCGTTTCGGAGTTAAAAAGAGTTGGGAAGACAAGGGTTGAGAAGTGAAGTAGCCAAAAAGTGGCGTGTATAAACTTGAAAAAGTGTGTTTTTTTTTAGAGAAAGCGAAATGCTTGGTGACCGATTCCGCTGCTTAGTTAAAATTGGACCAAGGAATATCTCAATGGCATTAGTTACCTGCTTTCTGCTTTGTGCAAGCATACCCACGTGTGAGCAGTGGTGGTCTAGTGGTTGCGGTCCCGACTTACGAGTTGTAGGTCGTGGGTTCGAACCCGAGCAGGCGCTATACTTTGAGTAATTTATTTAATCACCACTGCTCTCAAAACGGTGAAGGAAAACATCGTGAGGAAACCGGCATGTCCTAGAACCAAAAATTTAAAGACATGTGGCATCTACCAATCCGCACTGGGCCCGCGTGGTAGATTATAGCCCACTCCCTCTATGAGAGGAGGCCTGTGTCCCAGCAGTGGGAACTTTAAAAGGCTGATGATGTGATGTGATGACCCACGTTATGATATCGTGATAGCCCAGAAGATCGAGGGTATATTGAAGATAGGCTATCTTCAATATACCCAAAGTTCGAAATGCTTTATTGTAAACCAGAAAATACAGTAATAATAAAAAGAAACTTAAGTCTAATATACATACAATGGGCGGCCTTATCGCATGCCGCGATCTCTTTCAGGCAACCTGGTATGGACAGTAATTGCTTGGACATGAAATGGTGCGGTCATTGGTGTAACAATAATAGTGCTAAAATGATAACCTATAATAGGTACACAGATAAATACATAAGCTATGTAATATTATAGATACATAAACACATACATATCTATACTAATATTATAAAGAGGTATAGTTTGAGAGTTTGTGAGTTTGTGACGTTGTAAGGGGTAATCTCTGGATCTACTGAACCGATTTTGAAAATTCTTGCACCGGTAGAAAGCTACATTATTCCTGAGTGTCATAGGCTATAAAATATTTTCAAAAAAAATAGAGATCCTTATGAAAATTGCAATAATGTAACCCAAGGTAGCAAAATGTTGTCTGTAAAATACATTATTTGGCGTGCGCTGAGAAAACTATTGATGATAGATACAAATTAGTAGGTAGGGTAGGTAGGGTAGGTAGGGTAGGTAGGGTAGGTAGGGTAGGTAGGGTAGGTAGGGTAGGTAGGGTATGTAGGGTAGGTAGGGTAGGTAGGGTAGGTAGGGTAGGTAGGGTAGGTAGGGTAGGTAGGGTAGGTAGGGTAGGTAGGGTAGGTAGGGTAGGTAGGGTAGGCAGGGTAGGCAGGGTAGGCAGGATAGGTAGGGTAGGCAGGGTAGGCTGGGTAGGCAGGGTAGGCAGGGTAGGCAGGGTAGGCAGGGTAGGCAGGATAGGCATGGTAAGCAGAGTAGGCAGGGTAAGCAGGGTAGGCAGGGTAGGCATGGTAAGCAGAGTAGGCAGGGTAGGCAGGGTAAGCAGGGTAGGCAGGGTAGGCAGGGTAGGCATGGTAAGCAGAGTAGGCAGGGTAGGCAGGGTAGGGGGGATAGGCAGGGTAGGCAGGGTAGGCAGGAAAGGCAGGGTAGGCAGGGCAGGCAGGGTTGGCAGGGTAGCCAGGGTAGGCAGGGAAGGCAGGGTAGAGGCAGGGCAGGCAGGGTAGGCAGGGTAGGCATGGTAGGCAGGATAGGCAAGGTAGGCAGGGTAGGCAGGGTAGCCAGGGTAGGTAGGCAGTTGACGGGAGCGAAGCCCCGAGGGTCAGCTAGTCTACTTAATATATAGACAAATAAAAAATAAAGACAAAAAATGACGACAATCTATTGATAATCACAGTATCTGTTTGAAATTAACAAGCTAAGAAGAAGACAGCGACAAATAATGTTCCTTTATAAGTCTTTTGAACACATGCAATGATTGAGTACGTTTGGTTGGATCTGCCAATGCATTCCATAGACGAGTAGCCTGTAGCATAAATAATTTATTCAGAAAAGTCGTACGATGCGTTGGCATTTGAAGTCGTAAGTTCTCTGATGACCTAAGAAATCTCGTGTGGGAATGCGGAGAAACTGGAAACAATTATAGAGTTAAAGAGAGGTGTAAGGAGTAAAGAGTACATTATATAAAAGGGAAAGAATTTGAGCATTCCGGCGAAGGCGAATGGGCAACCACTTGAGCTTCACACGGAATTCGGAAACATGGTCATGTTTGCGCAAACCAAATATGAAAGCCGCTCAAGCTTATCAAGTCGTTCTTGAGTTAAGTCAAGATAACTGGCATCAGCATGATCAAGGATGGGTAGAAGAAGAGATTGTGCAAGCGTTATCCTGGTGGCAATCGGAAGAAAATTACGCAGTCTCCTCAAAGATGCAGCAGATGCAAAAGCTTGTGGCTAACCTCCTGCAGTTGGGCAGTCCAAGAGAAGTTTCCATCAATGAATCCCCAAATTTTAACTTTCTGGCAGAACTGAATCAACGAGTTATCGAAAAAAACTTGGGGAAGAGTCGTCCAGTCGATTCTTGAAACCATCCTAGAACTGCCCACCACTATAACCTGCGTCTTTGTGGGGTCCATTAGTCCATACCTTTTGCTTCAGTCGCATATGCGGGCCAGATCACTATTTATTGCTACGATAGCCTAAGACAGACGTCTTAGATATTTATACAGTGATATACTTAGCATTAAGGAGTTCCAGTGGCCATCTGTGTTCTTCTTAATCAGTTCCACTTCACGAAATGATACATTCGAAGTGCAAATGATTGTATTGTTGATGAAAATACCAAAATCGCTATATGTATACCTATAATATTTGAGGAGTTCCCTCAATTTCACCAGGACATATATAGCAATAATTTTTTATATATTAATATTTTTTAATGTAGTAGTACACTGTAGGCTACCTCTTGTTTAATCTTAAGTTCTTTAGTCCATCAAAGGTTGTTGGTAGATATCGCTGTCAGCGATAAGACCGTCTTTGTAACATTAGAATTATGTTGTACAATAAAGTATATTCTCTTCTATTCCATCCCATCATGATCCTGACCAGATGTCAATGTGACCACCTGGGACCACCTGGGACCACCCTTTCAAACATAAGAAGAATTTTCCAAATCAGTCCAGTCGCCTTTGAGTAATCGGAGAAAATATATTTAAAATAATAAATAAAGGAAATAACCAAAAACTACTAAATTTAGGGCAGCGCGGGTATGAAACGAGTGCGCGTTTTGTTCCCTCAATGTCGTTGGCGCTAGTCGTCGTCTTAAGTAGTTATAAACCTACCTTGGCTGACACCGACTCCAAAAATAACAATAATAATCGTACATTATAATATTATCCTAATAATTTAATTGTCTTTTAAGCAGTCTACACATATATTTTTAATTTCTTGCTTAGGTGAACTCTAAATTAATATTTTGATAATAATTGTTTGTTAGTCGTACGTATCTGTTGCGTTAGATGTGAAGTTTAAGTAGGCACCTACCTTCTTGCGTGGTAAACGCATATATCGTACATTCAGTAGAATAAATAAGATGATTGTAAGTTGTAGACACAAGAATACGCAATTATTTTTTTACTTTTTAGTGCATTTTTTGTATTAGTGTTTTTTTTTAAGTCGGTTTTTTTTTTTGGTAAAATTTTTGTTTATTTCTCGATTTTTTGTAAATCTGAAGTACGATACCTGTTTTTGTTTTCTGAATATGGGTAGACCTACAACACGCGCTACTCATATGAGACAGCGCCGTTTAAATGAGACCAATGAAGAAAGGGAGTAACGTCTATCTCAAAATAGGAAATCTGTATCCAGGGCCATTTCAAAAGAGACTTGTGAAGAGCGCAATTAAAAGAGACTTTCGAAAATGCGGGTTTACATGAAAAAAGTTTTGAACAGGGAAAATATCGAAAAACGTATTCACCGTTTCAGCTTGATCAGCGATCGTCTATACAATGAGACGGGAGAGGAACATGCCCACCGGCTTGACTTGATACACGATCGTCTATCCAATGAGACGGAGGAACAACGTGCCCACCGCCACGGCTTGATACATGATCGTCTATCCAATGAGACGGAGGAGCAACATGCCCACCGATGCCAATTGATTCACGATCGCTTATCAATCGAAACACCTGAAGCTCATTCATTTCGAGTTTCTAGAATGCGATAAGCCAGTCATGTTCGGAGGGACATCACAAATGAACAATCTTTTGAAGTGGCTATTAATATATTTGCTGATGTACCATGCGCTGTTTGTAAAATAAGTCTTTCTCCACAACAGCGTTGCAATTTACGAGCAGATATGTACAGTACACTATTGCCTGAAGAACTGACTGCTTTAGGTACAATAACTACGTGCTCTCGCTGTAACAATAATATTAGGAAAAGAAAAATCTCAGCAACTGCATTTTGGAATAAAATGGTGCCCACAGAAGTACCGCCTGAATTAGCCAATTTTACGAGCGTTGAAGAACGGTTTTTAAGTTGCATCGTACCGTTTTTAAAGATTGTTAAACTAAATAACCGTTTCAGTCAAAATTGGTGTAAAGGGCAGGTCATTTTATTTGCAAAGGATGTTGAGGAAATAGCTGAACAGTTACCACTGACACCACATCAAGCTGGTTTAGTTTTGGTAGTGGAAAGTCTCGAGAACCTTTCATGTTCTAAAGAATTCGTCGTGGATTTGAAAAAATTGAATCGAGATTTAACTTGGTTATTTTCAAATAACCATCTTTACAGAGATGTTCAGGTGCATTTTGAAACGATTGAGGTAGTTTGCACATTCCTGCACATTCAGGCAGCACATTCCTCTTTTAGTCCATGTAGCTGAAAATTCTATTCCTGAAGAAAATAGTGTTGCTTCCGAAACTTCCTCAAGACATTATGTCACTTTAAATGACAACAAGGCAATATTACGCGAATCATTTAATCAAGGTGATTTACGATTTAATTTATCTCGGGGTAAGCAGTGCACTGGGATAGCGGCTGTTGCTTGTGCAGAATTCAGTGTATTAGATCCATAAAAGTGGGCCAAAAGTGATATCGATTACATTGTAATCATTGGCGATAAATACTACAATGACTGCATTGCTGCTAGAGATAACCCTGCGACCGGCGAAGTAAACCTTGCTGTAACAGATCTTAGTCCGACACTTATATATAATAGACAAAATTTTGTGATCTCAGTACTCGAGGAAACCAATTATAATGGTCACACAGACAATGACAACACTTCAGTTGGCTTTCCTAACTTAAAAAATGCAATAATAAGTTTTTTCGGAGAACACACAAATGGGATACTCACAGCGATAGCAGTACATTGCAAGTTTAGGTGACAATCAAACTTACTTTTTGTTTGATTCCCATGCGCGTGGTCCTAAGGGGGCTACCGCACCCATAAATGGTACCGCTTGTTGCATGCGCTTTAGTGACATGGATGATTTTCATGTTGTTTTACGTCGCAATTTATCTGTGTCGCCAAACAAGGTGCCAGAAGGATGATTTCGGGATAATCTTAATGTATTCTCGTTAACATCATTATTTATAGCTCTGGACACCCAAATACAATCGTTTACGCCCATATTGGAACAATCGACAATAGTAAGGACAGAGAGTCCAACATATACACCAAATGATTCCCTCCTACCAATAATATAAACCAGTAATTCCCTCCAAACAACAACACAAGTAATTCAGTCTCTCCAAAGAACAATTCCATAATTCCTTGGGAACCATTTATATCGAATCAACAAGTATGCTCCAAAACATAGACGATAATGTACCTAATTTAGAAAGCGTTGTAAATATGAATATCCCTTCAATAGATGGACACAAGGAAAACTGCACTGCCCTTGGATTTTGGAGAGTGAACGTCGTATGGAAGAATTATGTTGGTATTTTCTTTTTCCAAATGGCAAGAATGGCTTTGGCGAGGAAAGAAAAAATCCGTGTACCCCTCTTGATTACTTCCAAAACCGGGGAATGAGTTGACAAGAGGTTCAACAGAAATGATTATTTATTTTCGTGCGAAATTAAGTGTATCTGTGTCATGTAGGATGCGACAAGGTCGTGGAGAGCAAACACCACATGGGCTTGTGGATAACATGCATCTCACTATGAGAAATATTCGTGGATCAGCATCATATTTGCAGAAATGTTGCTCTGAATTGATTGCAATGGTTAGAACTTTCGGGCCTCCCACATGGTTTTTAACATATTCCTGCAATGATTTAAATTGGTCAGACATGATTAAAGCCTTGCTAATCGCCGATGGACGTGACATCGATGACGCCGAACGCCTGTCATTCCCGGAGCTCTTGAATCTAGTGCAGAAACATCCGGTAGTGTTAGCACGACAGTTCACACTGCGTGTTAACGCTCTCATGCGATTCTTAAAGGGAAATAAAGATTCTTTGGGTGGTCCTATTGAAGACTTTTAGGTACCGAGTGGAGTTTCAAAACCGCGGTAGCCCACATCTGCATATGTTAGTTTGGTGTAGTAATGTTCCCGAGTTCTCTACTCCAGAAGGAATTGCTGTAATTGAGAGAGTGGTTTCATGTTCATTAAATCCTAATGACCCTATATTGTGACATGCAAAAAGAATCACCAAACTGATGGTTGTCGCTTTGATTTTTCAAAGCCAGCAAATGTTAACACCGTTTGTCTAGGACCAGATGAAGCACTTGCTAACAATGGACGATTCTGTTTATTGAAAAGATCCTCAAATGAAACCATGGTAAATAATTACAATGCAGTTTTTTTAGGTCTATGGAAGGTAAATATTGACGTGCAACCGTGTGGTAGTGTCACCGCTGTGGCCTACTACGTCGCAAAATATGCGAGTAAATGCGAACCAAATGATACAGGTGATGTAATTCGAGACGCTATTTTGAATGCTAAGAGACGAGGCGATGACGTTTGGAAACAATTGTTTGCAGTATCAATGACTATTTTAAATCAAAGCTTGGTGAGTGCACCTGAATGCGCATACAGAGTATGCCACTTGAAATTGAAAATGTCGTCGCGAAAGACAAAACTAAATAGTTGCAGGCCGGAGGAACGTTTCAGACTTCTGAGATTTGACAGTGATGAAACCAGTATTTACAATAACATTTTTGATCGTTATGTATTACGCCCAAACAAGCTAGAGAATTTAAGCCTTGCGGAATTTGCAGTCCGTTTTGAAACCGTCTCTAACACGACATGGTCAGAGGACAATGGGGATGCGGAACTAAGAGACGAAGATATTACGCCAGTGAGGTATATCAACTTGCAGGATAATACAAGAATGCGTGTAAGAAATAGACCAGCAGTATTACGTACCCGGTATTATACAATTAATTCTGACAAAGAAGCATACTATTATAGTTTAATAGTATGCCACATACCATTTCGTAATGAAGGCAAGTTACTGTTCGAAAATGAAACCGCTGAAGACTGTTTTATAAAACGCCAAAGAGATCTTCACCCGTTGCAGGGTAACGTCAGCGCAGAACAATTTGGTCATGCTGAACTAATTATTCAACAGGCTGTTGCCCAAGCTACCGCACTTAATGCTGCGCGTGAAACCGATGTCAACAATGCTCCCTTGTTATGTGTTGGTGAACAAATTGTACATGACAATGATAACTTTTGCGAAGACATGGAAGGACGAGCCGTCATGTCAGATGAATTGTTCCTGGGAAGCATTCGAGGATTAAATATCCAACAGAAGGATTTGTTTCAAAAAATTTCAACGGCAATCGAAAACGATTTGCTTAGATAAGAAAGTCAGCTGTTACTTTTTATCACAGGCGGTGCAGGTAGTAGTAAATCATTTCTGCTGAAATTAATCGCGGAGCATATTAAACGATGTTACACACCAACAGTAGATATACTACTGAAGCCTAACTTTGTAGAAGTTGGGTCATTAACCGGGGTTGCTGCTCGTCAAATTTTTGGCAATTCCCTTCATAGTATTTTCTTGCTGCCGATTGAGAAAAAAATACTATGACATACAAAAAAATAAAGCGCAAATGGCGATATATAAATTGGCTAATCATAGATGAAATTTCTATGGTCTCCTATGAGAACCTAAGAATAATTCACCTTAGACTTCATGAATACAAGAACAACGACAAATTATTCGGTGGAGTAAAGATTTTGGTATTTGGTGACATATTTCAGTTTCCCCCGGTGAAAGGACATTGGTGTTTTGTGCAGCCGTCGTGGTTTTCAGCAGAGGTTAATTTGTGGCATCGGTTTTCATTTTGTGAACTGACCATAAACATGCAACAGCGCAATGATAGCGAATTCTTCGATTTATTGAACAGCTTACGGATAGGTGAACTAACGACGGCTCAGCTGGAATTACCATGCCAGCGGCGCCACGTGCCTTTAAATGGTGAATTTGCGGATGGAGTCGCCGTTCGTATTTTCCCACGTTAAGGCAAGTCGACGATTACAACAACAAAATGAGCAAGGAAAATGCAAAGTTACACCGAACTTATCAAATCTACGCATGTAACAAATATATTTCCGTAACGACTTACAGCGACATCTGACAGAGTTGCACTAGAAGCAATGACAATTATGAGAGAAAGCTAGTAAGAGATTCACGACTTTGGTACTAGATGGCGTTAAGGTCGGGGCGGAATTATTATAAATTCTTTACAAAACCTGTTAGATATTGTGTGTATTAATATAATACAACAAGCACACAATCCCCTACATATCTAGGCTATTAATTTCTGGTATACTTAATTACTTAAAGAAAATATAGACATGACATCTCTATGGGTCAATAAAATGCTCAATGTCTATGGCCGACGAGAGTGACATTTCTTTTCCACTGCAAATGGATATCGAGAAGGTCCTAAAATAAAATACTATTTAGGAAAAGAAAATAAAGTAATTAAAATGACTCAGAGGCGACAGGGAAACAGCCCTAAATATAAAATATTATGTGCCAGCAAGCGCTGTGAGTATTCGTGGAATTGAACTATATTTTCATGTTTGTGAGAAATGTGCTTGTACGACGCTTATCTTGCATTTTTCCCATCGACAGGGTTCCTTAGGATTAATCTTAATAATAATAAAATAGAATAAAACATGGTCAACGAAATTATATAAGAACAGCAACACCGCATTCAACAACAGGCTCCGAACACCCATGATACTTCGGCTGGTGAGATACTCGATGCAATCAGCACAAAAGGAACGATGCTGGTTGTGATATCATACATCTGATGCTAAGTTTAAAAGATAGTTTATATACCATCCACAAGTAAGTGAGATACCTTTAAAATTGTGACGCAGTAGTGATGCCTGTGTATTATTAAAATAGTTGACCAAATATAAAGACTTTTACTTCTGTCGACCCTCATGCGAAATCATCCCTGCAATTGTCTCATCCAGAATATCTACCCCTGAGCTGGCTGGTGAGTAAGGAGAAAAACATACCTTACACGCAGAAGATGAGTCTCGTGAAGTAGCGACATATGGACGAAAACCACCAGAGAACATTATTCCCAAAGACGTCAATAACTGTGGTGGTCTTCTGCCATCAAAAAAAATTGGCGTCGAATCCCGAGCGATGTTGAGACGCAACATCGCCGTCTCTGAAGGTCTAGTGAATGGAGCTCTGGGTATAATCAAAAAGATCAAATGGCCGGCCTTGAGGAGAGATCAACTGGAGGATAGAGAGCTACCAAAAGCCGTGTACGTAAAATTTGATGATGAAACTATTGGTCTTAGGCTAAAAGATAGTAATGGTTGTATACCCATACCTCCATCAAGTACTACGTTTCAGGCAGTAAGGGGTTACGGAGATATGGAGCGCCGTATGCTGCCTCTAATATTAAGCTGGGCGGTTACAGTCCACAAACTACAGGGTACCACGCTCGAAAGAGCCGTGATCGACCTTGGTAAAAAAAACTTTGCAAAAGGGCAAATACACACATCAACACGGTCTAGGGATATTTCATACTCAATTAAATAACTCGGAAAGTACTGGCCGCATTGGAATCTTTTATACACCGATTTGTTTGTAATTTATCTCAGACTAATTTCAAATTCAAATTTTTGAAAATTCTTTTGATTCGGTGGCATAAAAATGTCTTGATGTGTAGGAGAGGGAATTTTCATTTGTGCGAAATTTTGAAAACAATACGAATTACGTTTAGTTACAGTTTTTTTTCATTTTTAAACGAAAGATAAAGTTAAAATTGAGGTATTGTAGCCATGCAACGCCAACATTTGACGAGGGCGGAGATGTTACGAGCTGTGGGAATGCTGGAAGCTGGGTCTGTTCAGCGTATTGTTGCTGAGGCCATAGGGACCCACCAAAATGTAATTTCAAGATTGTGGACACGCTATCGTGCCATAGGTGAAGTAGCGGAGAGGCACCGGGGGCCAAGTCGCATCATTACCCCCAGACAAGACCGATTTTTGCAAATTACTGCGCGAGCTCAACCAAATGCAATGGCGACTCAATTGGTCCAAAGGCTGCGAGTGGAACACCAAATGCTTGTGAGTGACCAAACTGTAAGAAGGCGACTGCATGAAAGCAATCTACACTCTTGTAGACCACTCCGGGTCCCACCTTTACGGAGAGGCAATCGTGGACGACGATTAGAATGGGTTCGGAACCACGTGGACTGGGGCCGTGAGCAATGGTCCAATGTGCTGTTCACGGATGAATCCAAGTTCGGCTTCCATCCAGATTCACGAAGGACGCGTGTTTGGCGAGTTCCTGGACGATGGAGCCGTCTTCAGAACCCTCAGGAAGTTCACCCATACCAAGGAGGAACAATTATGGTTTGAGCAGGCATTCGTCTTGGAGGACGGACGGATCTCGTTTGGGTGCGGGGCAATATGACGGCAGAACGATACGTCCAACAGGTGCTGGGGCCCGTAATCTTGCCCCACAGAACACAAATGGGGCAAGATTTCCTGCTCATGCAAGACAATGCCCGGGCACACATGGCGATAACGGTAGCAGCTTGGTTACATACGCATAATGTTAGGGCCTTAGACTGGCCTGCTCCATCGCCAGATCTAAATCCCATTGAGTATGCGTGGGATATGCTGCAAAGAAGAGCTCTGAAGGAAGTTCCTGAAAATCTGGCTACAGAAGATCAACTTTTTGCGCACCTCAGAAGGACATGGGACAATATTCCGCAGCAAGACATTGACAATCTTGTTCTGAGCATGCCGAATCGTTGCCGATGTGTTATGAACATCATGTGCGCTTTCTGACGACTACTAACTTCAAGTTTATAAACACAAATTAAATGATTTTTCTATTTTTTTCAGTTTTTACTCATAAATTAAAAGTTAATTCATATACGGTTTCCATCTATGCTTAATTTTTGTTCCATAAAATCCTGAAATTTTAATCGAAGTACCTTAACCATTATTAAAAAATGGTAGAATATTAAATAACGTATCTTTTAAATATATACATGTCATATAAATAATTAACACATTGATAGTAATTGGCTTTTTTAAAAATATCCCTAGGCCGTGTTGATGTGTTTATTTCCACTTATAAATACTAAGAAACCGAGCTAAACTAACGACATTTCCGTATTAGCATTTCAATCGCTCGCTCGCAACCACCCTAATCCGATACGGAGACATTCAGTTTGTTTGTGCACATCACACTCAGGATCTATTGACTCACTTTGATCGGGGCCCTTTGTTAAGTAACGTTTTAGAATGTTCCTGGTATTTATCTAATTATCTTTGGCTTAAATTATTATGTTTTATGACTTAAGTTGTGTTTGGCAGTTTAATTTCTTGTTACCCGAATGCTGAAGGAGGTAATGTGTTTATCATTATGCTACATAGGACAATCATACATACATACAGTATATGTATGTATTATTGTTCCTATGTCGTGTTCTAGAGAACAAATGCGTTGGCTAATTTTGACGATTTTTACGTCAATCGATTCGTCTTAACCTTGTGAGTGAGCTACATTAAAATTGGAAAATAGTAAAATATCGGCTGATTGTGGAGGCCAAATATTTTTGTTCTTTCAAACCCATCGTGGGGGTATCAAAATAATGGTTTTTAGAGGTAATTTCCAAAATTATATAAACTTATATGTTTAAATGTACCTAATTCTATTTTTTTTTTATTAATGTATAGGTCAATCACTCTGTCTAGCATTTCCCAACTATTATGTGGTAGATTTCCTGTCAACCGGATGCAGCTGGTCGGTGCAAATCAGTATTTTAAATGGAGGGACTGCCTATTTGACCTTCACAACCCAGACTTCTTATTTTTGAGTCGATGGAAAACTCTTTAGATATTTTGGGGCCAATAGGCAGCCACACCAACAGCAGCGACAGTGGTGTTCATTAGGTCCTTCTAAGTGCAAGTGTGTGGGCACTTAGGGCACTCCAGCATGTGTGTCATATTCTGCAGAGGGGCACCGCCCTCACATTGTGTGTACGACGAGTCTATAAGACCCCATTTCGCCAAATTGACTTTGCAGCGGCCTACCTGGGTACGCAATCGATTGAGTGATTTCCATACAGGCCACTGCAGTTCACGGTCAGGCGGCAGGTGTTCCTGGGGTTTCAAGAAGCAAACGTAAACGCAGATTACTGGTTATTAATATTTAACAGTATTTATTATTAGTAAATGGGTACCATTTCAGAAAATCAACCGACTTCAAAAGTGAAATACTAAAATGTGAAAAAGTCGGTGTCGAAAAATCATAAATACAAGAGGTAGGTAACAAAGACCCCGATTGCCGAAACAAAGTTATTTTCCACTTTTTAGTGTTTTTGAAGTTGGTTTATTTTTTTGTAAAAAAGCTTTTCATCACCAGCTTAATGTTCCTATTGCTGGGACACAGGTCAGCTCTCTGTGAGAGAGAATGGGCCTTAATCCACCACGCGGGCGCAGTGCGGGATGATGGATGTCACATTGTCTTCGAAATTTTGGTTCTTGGACATGCCGGTTTCCTCACGATGTTTTCCTTCACCGTTTTTAGAGAAAATAATTATATTATTAGCTTCTGCTTAGCGGCTTCGTCCGCAAAAATGTCGAAAAGTAACCTAAGGGAACATATCCCCGGAAAAAAATCTTAGGTGCTATTCAAGACTATAATCTATCTTTGTGCCAAATTTCATCCAGATCCGTCTAGCCGTTTGAGCGTGAAAAATGAACAAACATACAAACACTCACTTACAAACGAAAAAGTTTTCATTCGTCGTTAAATATATTTTTTTGTAGTCAACAAGAACATTTTACTTACAATTTATTAACTTACAGAAGATAAATACTCATTAACTTCATGATGGGAACATGGACTATAATAACAGTGTTTTGTTTTAGCCGTCCGTCAGGAGATGTTTTGTATTCCCTTAAACCCGGTATGTGAGAAGAAGGCCTTCTCATATTTGTTATTCTTAGTATGCCACTTTATATTTTTTCGTGGTCCTGGTTAATTCCTGGGGCGGAAAAAGTTGTATTGGGTTGGGCTGCCTTTTTTCTGTTTTTTTGTATTTAGATCTTCATTATCATCAACATCATATCAGCCGACAGACGTCCACTGCTGGGCATAGGCGTCCCCCAAGCGTCACCACTTTGACCGGTCCCGTGCGTCTCGCAACCAGCGGATCCCCGCAACCTTCACCAGGTCATCGGTCCACCTGGTGGGAGGCCTTACAAAGCAAAGTCTTCCGGTTCGCGATCGCAACACCAGAACCTTTCTGCCCCAACAGCCATCCGTTCTGCGAGCAATCAAAAAGCAGCGAGCGAGAAATCAGCAAAAAAATAAATTTTGATCTTGGAAATCATCTAAAGACTTCTTCCACTCTGGGTGAAACGGGAAGGCGTCCCAGACTTCTATAGATTAAAATCCACCCGTGTTCCTTCAATTTTTAGTGCAATTTATCCACGGCCCAGCAGCATGCAAGCAACTAATAAACATAATTATCAAAATTAGGTACTATAAGGTAGGGACGCCTCTGCCTGCCCTTTCGGAAAATGTTTCTATGTCATCAGATAACGCAAAAACGATAGCAATGAAGCGCTATAGTGATGTGCTAAAAAATGAGTAATCAATTCTCGTGGACTCTCCACCTGCTCCATTGCGGAAACGTCGGCACTAAATGGAATAGATTAGGGCTGTCACGAATTGGGGTGAATGTACTCAGTATGCAAAACCGGGACTACTCACCGAAAATAGACTCTGAGTCAGAGCCTAATTTGGTCATTGGGCTATTATCAGAGCCTCTGATACCAGTGACAAACTAATTAGAGTTGACTCTATTTTGGACAGATTTTAGCTATTGATTTATCTTTTAAATTAAAGTTCAAGCTTATATATTATTTTAGTTATGAGTTATGTATAGTAGATTGTTGCATCAAGTGTAAAGTGAGTTATTATTGCATGAGTGTTATGTTGGTGGTGGTAACACGAGTGCATTAATTACTCATTTTAGCGAGGTGGGTAATCTACTTTTCTTTCAACTACCAATCTACCTACCGTGATTAATATACCTACTCAAAATAAAAACTTAAGATAATGCAAAATATTTATCCGGCGACTTTTGCGGCAAAGGGTTATTACCAATTTAATTTGTAACTGTATTTATACTTTCTGGAGTTGAATTCATAACATGATATAGTGTTCTTTGCGGATGATACTTCACTTTTGTTTAAACTTAAACGTCAGCAGCTGGTTACTGACGATGTAAATAGCGCGATCTCAAAAGTAGTTCACTGGTTCAATGTTAATAATTTACTTCTTAATGAAAAAAAAATCAAATGCATTAAGTTTACCCTACTTCACGTTAGGCAGGTGAAAACCTATGTGTTGATAAAGGGCGAAGAATTTAATCCTGAAAATAGCACAGTATTCTTAGGCTTCACTTTGGATGCTAAGCTTTAGTGGGGCCCACATATAGATAAATTGTCAAAGAAGCTAAGCTCCGCAGCATATGCTGTTAGAAAAAATCGTATTTTAACTGACATAGAGACAGCCCGTTTAGTATACTTTAGCTATTTTCTTAGTGTTATGTCGTACGGTATTCTGTTGTGGGGAAATTCCGCCGACATCCAGACTATGTTTGTTTTGCAGAAAAGAGCTGTTCGATCAAATTATAAATTAAGCCCGAGACACTCTCTCAGAGAGAAATTTAAGGAGATTAATGTATATTTATGAGAATCTTTTATATGCCCGTAAAAATATAAAATTGTTTAAAAAATACAGTGATATCCATAACATAAATACTAGGAACAAACACAAATTTGTAGTACCTACAACAAAGCTCAAGAAAATAGGTGGCTCGTTTAGATATCAATGTGTACGCTTTTATAATAAGATTCTAAGCCACGTACAAGATCTAAGTCTTAATAAATTCAAATCTTTCATTAAACGTAAGTTGTGCCAGAAAGCGTTTTATACAACTAAAGATTACCTTGATGACAAAAAGGCTTGAGCTGCTCCAATTAATTTTGTTTTTTTTTAATTATATTTTGCACCGTGAATTTTGTTATAATATTTTTTTTTTATTTTGGTTTTCTTGCAATGACAAGAATATTTACTTTTTGAATATTATTGAAATTTTGTCCTGTAAATGATAAATGATTTTATTTCTGTAAGTTGGTTTGTACAAACACTTTTACATGTCGAACATATTTTTAAAACTAGATGAGGTCGGCGTTTCCTATCTGACTACTCTGAGAAGAAAGGCCGAAACAAACTCAGAGGTCACAGTCTCTTTTAAAGTCCTGACAAAATCTTGATTAGATCATGTGAAGACCATGTAGACTGATGTCTGAAATGGTCTTTTGAGGAAAGAACCAGCCAGATTGAGTGGACCTGTCCAGTCAGTGCACGCATTTGTCAATAACCGAGCAGCTCAACTCAGAATTTAAGGAGCTCAACGATTCGACGAACAATACCAAAGAAAGGACATTCGGGTAGGCCGCATAAACTACTCAAACTGCCAGACCATGATTAAAAACTAAGATAAATTTAAATAAAAACTAAAAAAAAAATACCACATAGTCTTCACATTCACAATATTTAAAATAAAAAAATATAATACTTTAAAAAGTAAATATTCTTGTCATTGCAAGAAAACCAAAAAAAAAAAAAAATATTTATAATAACAAAATGCATAGTGCAAAATATAATAAAAAAACAAAATTAATTGGAGCAGCTCAATCCCAAGCCTTTTTGTCCTCAATGTAATCTTTTGTTGTATAAAACGCTTTCTGGCACAACTTACGTTTAATGAAAGACTTGAATTTATTAAGACTTAGATCTTGTACGTGGCTTGGGAGCTTATTATAAAAGCGTACACATTGACATCTAAACGAGCCACCTATTTTCTTGAGCCTTGTTGTAGGTACTACAAATTTGTGTTTGTTCCTAGTATTTATGTTATGGATATCACTGTATTTTTTAAACAATTTTATATTTTTATGGGCATATAAAAGATTTTCATAAATATACTGAGAAGGCACAGTCATTACATTAATCTCCTTAAATTTCTCTCTGAGAGAGTGTCTCGGGCTTAATTTATAATTTGATCGAACAGCTCTTTTCTGCAAAACAAAGATAGTCTGGATGTCGGCGGCATTTCCCCACAACAGAATACCGTACGACATTACACTAAGAAAATAGCTAAAGTATACTAAACGGGCTGTCTCTATGTCAGTTAAATTACACATTTTTCTAACAGCATATACTGCGGAGCTTAGCTTCTTTGACAATTTATCTATATGTGGGCCCCACTGAAGCTTAGCATCCAAAGTTAAGCCTAAGAATACAGTGCTATTTTCAGGATTAAATTCTTCGCCCCTTATCAACACATCGGTTTTCACCTGCCTAACGTGAGGTAGCGTAAACTTAATGCATATGGTTTTTTTTTCATTAAGAAGTAAATTATTAACATTGAACCAGTGAACTACTTTTGAGATCGCGCTATTTGCATCGTCAGTTACCAGCTGCTGACGTTTAAGTTTAAACAAAAGTGAAGTATCATCCGCAAACAAGACTATATCATGGTTATCCTTTATGAGGTAAGGCAAGTCATTAATATAAATAAGAAACAAGAAAGGACCAAGAATCGAGCCCTGCGGGACTCCCATTGTTACCATAGATCCAGGAGATCTTTTTCCATTAACGTCAACGGTCTGAATCCTATTACTCAAATATGAAGTAAGAAGATCCAGAGCGCTGTTCCGGATCCCGTAGTGGCGGAGTTTTCTGATTAGCGTTTCATGAAAAACACAATCAAATGCCTTGGACAAATCACAAAAGATTCCCAAGGCATCGCACTTATCTTTCCATGCATTATAAATATGTCCTAAAGGCTCAACACCGGCATCAGTAGTTGAACGACCCCTTGTAAAACCGAACTGTTTGCTATGTAATAATTTATGTTTATTAAAAAATGTTTGCAATTGCTCTAAAATTAATTTCTCAAATATTTTGCTAAACGTAGGTAGTACTGAAATAGGTCTATAATTTGTAGGGTCTGATGTACTACCTGATTTAAACAAAGGTATTATTTTACTATTTTTCATAAGGTCAGGACACTTCCCACAGTCGATACAATTATTAAAGATAATAGCTAAACTAGGTGCGACAATGTCAATAATAGTCTTAGCAACTTCTACAGAATGACCCCACAGATCTGCAGTCTTTTTAACATTTAAAGTGTGAAAGGTTTTAATTATGTCTTTACAAGTAATATGTTCAAAACGAAATTCCGAATTGCAAACATTAACATTTTCTTTTAGCAAAGACTCAGCAACAGAAGGTGATGAGTTTAAGTATTTAGTAGTTGAAATGGGAATATCTGAAAAGAAATTTTCAAAGGCCACTGCGACTTGTGAATCTGATTTTATGATGTAGCCATTAATAGACAGGCCGTAGTCAATATTTCGGTTACCAGATCTTCCTGTTTCACTATTAATAATATTCCAAGTCGTTTTAATAACATTACTACTGTTTTTAATCTTCGAGCTCAAATAACGCGACTTGGCCAAACAACAAACTTTTTAAAATAATTTTGAATAATTTCTAACATATAAATTAAATTCAGCAGTGTTTACATAAGTCCTTTCACTGTACAGTTCATAAAGCCGTGTTCTACTTTTATGAATACCAATGGTAGCCCAATCACTGAATGATGCGTTACTATTAACGGAGATAGTCTTTGGAACAAAGGTCGAATTAAATTGTTTACAGTATATACTAAAAAAATCATCATATAGATGATTAGGATCAGCATCAATTGACAAAATTGGTAATTTATTAATGAGTTTAACTTTAAAAGCTGCCAAGCGACTTACAGTTTTAGGGTTAACAGTGATATCCTTTTTAGCCACTTTGTTGTTTTGGTTTGGTATAGTAATCCTCTGCCCGCAATGATCAGAATCTAGTAAATTTATAATTTCTTTGTGGACTGGTATAACATTAGTATAAATATTATCTAAGCATGTAGCACTAGTTGGGGTTATTCTTGTGGGCTCCAAAAATAGCTTTACAAGATTGTAGGACTGAAACAGACTTATTATTTTACTACAAGAACCTGAGTTTTCTAATAAATTAACATTACAATCACCACAAGTGATAATGGATTTAATCGAGTTACAAATCTTGTGTAACATTTCATCCATTACCTTTTCAAAGCAGTCATACAATCCTGAAGGCGGTCTGTATACGCTTAATACAATAAATTGCTCCAATTCTATACAAGCTATTTCAACTGTCCGCTCAACAGATAGGCTCACAATATCCTTACGGTCTTTAAATTTAAGCTGGTTACTTACTAAAATCAATGAGCCACCATGTATAGCATTAACTCTGCTGAATAAACTACCAACCTGGTGATTATTAAAATTGAACAATAACTGGTGGCTTTTAAGCCAATGTTCTGTTATACAAAGAATATCAATACTGTTAAAGTTCATAAATAATTCTACTTCTAAATCTTTGTTCATAAATCCTTGAATATTTTGATGCACTAGGTCAATACTATTTACCGAATTTAAACTTTTATTTGAATTTATTTTGCAATTTTTATCCTGTATAATTTTGCAAGAGGTTGTCCCTATTGTCCTAATTTCTAATTTAAATTATTATCAATATCAATTTCTGATACCAAATCATTGGCTGAATTAAATAACATTCCTTGGCATTGCTCAATAGAAGCAAGTTGTTTAGCCAAATTCTTGGCTGTAATAGAAAAATAATATGATAGCGACACAGCTATCTGTCTTTTATAATACTTTGAAAGAAAGTACCTATCCATGAAAAAAAATTCTTTTGTCAAATAAAAGTGATTACCAACATAATTGTTAGTGTCAATTAAATGGAATAAATTACTACTATATGTTAAATTATGTAATGTCCTATTCAATTCATATCTAAGATTGTTTTCTTCCTGTGGCAAACTTTGGCTGTATGGGAAAGTGAACATCACAATATTTTTTAAACTATACTGTATATATATTTGTGTATATTTAATTATTGTGAATGTGAAGACTATGTGGATCATTCTTTTTTTTTGTTTTAATTTAAATTTATTTTAGTTTTTAATCATGGTCTGGCAGTATGAGTAGTTTATGCGGCCTACCCGAATGTCCTTTCTTTGGTATTGTTTGTCGAATCGTTGAGCTCCTTAAATTCTGAGTTAAGCTGCTTGGTTATTGACAAATGCGTGCACTGACTGGACAGGTCCACTCAATCTGACTGCTTCGTTCCTCAAAAGACCATTTCAGACATCAGTCTACATGGTCTTAACATGATCTAACCAAGATTTTGTCTGGACTTTAAAAGAGACTGTGACCTCTGAGTTTGTTTCGGCCTTTCTTCTCAGAGTAGTCAGATAGAAAACGCGAACCTCATGTAGTTTTAAAAAATAAGTTCGACATGTAAAAAAGTTTGTATAAACCAACTTACAGAAATAAAATCATTTATCATTATCATTTATCGCTATCGCTGTCTATTTCCATATTTTTACTTTTCTTGCTCCCTAAGAAGTATCAAAGTTTTACATCGATTTTATTCAGCCGATTTTCATTTTCAGCCAGTATCTTTTTGATCTAATGTTTACGTTTTATATTAAACCTAGTGGGAGCCATTTAACCTCTGTCGTAAATTTATATCTAAAAAATAAATAAAAAAACAGTGCATTGGTGAAGAATTGTGCAACAATGAGATTTCATATAACATTTCTGCACTGTTTTGGTTCTAGGCAAAATAAAAATACGTCCTTTGTGATCGGTTTTGTAGTGATTAATGATAACATTACTAGGTAGCTGAAAGAAAAAAAAAAATATTTTTATTTATTTAGGTATACAACAGCGATACATAAAAATGTATTACAGAATATATGTATTACAGTTTTTGTGGCTCATTATGCCCTATGTTACTGGGATACACGAACAAATAAAATATGCTTCACTGCTGATGCTGTTTTCCCAAATCAGTTAAATGATTTTATTATTCCCATCTTCCTTTCCTGTCTTTCTTAAACATGCAATATGATAATCCATCACTAGTTGCTTATTTTTGTGTCTATTGTTATATTTCTGCCAACCCATATTTTGTATTATTTACGCAGTTCTGTTTTATGCATTTGATATAATTATTATAGATATTTCATGACGTGATATGGTTTTCCAATAGAACGCCCAACGTAAGATGTTCTAAAAGTTTAACGAAGACTTTTTATGAGGCATTCAATATAGAAGTTTTAAGTGAGTTTGCTTTACTGATTTTAGAGCTTTCTAGATGAATTAATAACTTGGATGGCCGTAGCTTCATTTAACTACTGAGAAAGTGCATCAGGAAATCTTCAGAATAACACATGTGAATGATGATTTTTCAATTCTTGAAGCAGCATTTCCAGTCCATTGGCCTAGAATTCAACCACTCCAAAAGCGAAATTTTCATCTGTGATAATACGGACAGACAATCGACACATCAAAAATTCAATACTAATAATAATAGCACCAGAGATCAAAATTGCATTAAGAAGTTCACTGCACATCCTAGGTTCCCCAATTTTGGAAGATAATTTTTCTCCATTCATTCAGGTCTTGTTGCCATCACTGGTTAAATATGAAATGCCGTACTCGACCGATGCAGTGGATGCCTGGAAAGTGGCTTGCCCGAATACAACGTTGCCCGAGACCCCTTTTTCCCAGAGACAGTGGGATGAGCCGCTCTGCAGGTTGGTACGGAATAAACTTATAGATACGTCCACCAATACTGCTGAGCGTGCCCGCCTGCTGGCTGTGGGAGAATGGGAGTCGGGCCTCTGGCTACAGGCACTAGCGTCACCCAACATAGGTACTATTTTGAGTGACAACACCTTCCAGATCAATACATGTCTGCGTTTAGCTTTGTTTTTTTAGAACCCAATGGCTTGGCACGCGACGATGGGAAGAAACCAGACGGGATGACCATAATGCCTTGGAAGGTGGGTAGGCCTTTGGTGTGAGATGCAACATGTGTCACCACCCTTGCGCCATCCTATCTTCTTAGCACGGCGGGTTGTGCTGGGGCAGCTGCTGCTGGTGCAGAAAACCTAAAACGGCGCAAATACAACAACTCGATTGGAAGTTGTATATTTGTGCCGCTTGGGGTTGAAACATTAGGTCCATGTGGTCCGAGTGCTCTTCGAGTATTTCGAGATGTAAGCAAACGGTTAGTCGACTCTTCATGTACCCAGAGGGCTGGGCTTTTCCTTGGCCATAGATTCAGCATTGCCATCCAACGTGGCAATGCTGCCAGCGTTCTGGGCACTTTTCACGTTGACAGCGATGTGGACGAATTTTTTGACGCTCTTTTACCCCTACCCTTTTATACACGTTCGTAGTTTTATTTTATTTTTATTTAACTGTACATATAGGTAGTTATTGTTAATTAATATTTTATACTACATACATTTTAATTGAGATAATTGAATAAATCATGTCAAATAAAGAATATTGAGTTTTCATAAAAGTTTCGCGTCGTAGAATCCCGTCTCTGTTACCTTCGTGACAGTTCATATTTAGGGTTCCGTACCTCAAAAGATACAAAAAGAAACCCTTAGAAGATCACTCTCTTGTTCGTCTGTCCGTATATCACCACCGATTTTCTCAGGAACGGGTGAACCTAGCAAGTTGAAAATTATACCAGATACTGACGTCTATAGTCCTTATTAGTTGTATGAAAAAGTCAAGGTCCTGAGTCAACACGATAAAAACATGTGGGCAAATTTCGATTTTCGCGAAAACTTGTATGGACCAAAATTTACCTTAATTTTCAACTTTATTTATTTTTCGGAATGTCCCCTTTAATTGTGCTGTAAGATCTTGCTTTTAACCAAAATTGACAATTCTAGGTCAACCGGAAGTACCCTATAGGTTTTGGGTCGAAAACATATATGGCAATTCCCGTTGACCTAGAATCACAAAATTTGGCAAAAAGTATGGTACAAATAAAAAAAAAACCAAAAATAAAAAGTAAAAAATTAAAGGGTGTCCCAATACATACATAGTTGACGCCAATTAAGATAGTCCTCTGCGTTGTATGAGCGCTTATACAATTAAGAGGACTAGCTTAATTTGTCGGAATATACGGCACCCTCGGCGCACGAGTTCGACTCGCACTTGACCGGTTTTTTTTGGATGTGGGGAAGTATTGGGCAAATAAAATTTAAACGTTCCAGGAAGACATCCCTTCCTAACCCTTAATCTATCCGGTCCAGTCTACCCGGAAACAGCAGAATAGCAGTATTTTATATCGAGAACCTGCCTATCAGACCTTCACAACCCAGTAACTGGGTAACGTGATATCGCTCAGAATTTCAAGCTTATATTTATTATTTATTTATTTATTAAAGTACAAGTTAATAATATCTTAACTTAAAAACTATGCCCCACAAAATCGTTTTCAAGGTTTTTCTGTGGGAACGGAACAAACATTATTAAAAATAAGGTTTAATAGTGCGGACACTTAATTTTTACTTTATATCATTATAAAAAATAAATAACCTACATTAATATATTATCCAATGAAAAGTATATCACATTTACTTATTTGCTAACCCAGAGAGGGACAAACTGTAAACGACTTTCCTAAGAAGATCTTTTACAAATGCCTTAAAAAGAACTGCTTAAGTGATTTGGCAAATTTACCTTTTATTGCCTGACTTCTTATATCAGCAGGCAACTGGTTGAGAGGGTAGGGTACTCTTTTATCAAGCGTCGCCAAAATTATTCCTTATTCTAGATACATCAAATATACCTGCCGATACCATCCTCGTTGCGTGGTTATGGGTAACTAGGGAGTGACGCTCCCAGCTGCCATGACTGTTAACCAGAAGTAGATATTTATGTTTTAAGCTGATAGGGAGAATTTTGCAAATTTTAAATAACTTATTATAATCATCTTTACATTTGTTTTTGGTTTTCTTACTTACTAATAGTTTTAAAAATCTGATTTGTTGTGCTTCTAATTTTTCTAAGTTACTTTTGAATGTGAGTCCATAGCAGTCGAGAGCGTAACTTAATATGGGATCAACTAATTGTAGATGAAGGCACTTAAGGGTATTACTTGGTACTTTAAAACTTAGATGGTAGAATTTACCGAGCAATATTCTAAGTTTATTACATAAGTTCTCAATGTGGTTTGACCACGAAAGGTTCTCGTCAACCTTTACTTCTAGATATGTTACACATTTGTCGCGTATAATAGGTTTACAATTACAATTTACATAATTTTTATGAACGCACGTAAACTCATGTGTGTACATCGGAGGTGGGTCACCAGGTGGTATTAAATATGGTAAGCGTATCATAACCAGCGACTAGCGACTTATGACTTAACGTGCTTTCGGAGGCACGGAGAAGTCTCAATATATCATCCATTGATGGTCACCCATCCACGGATCGACCTTGGCAAGCGTTGCTTAACCTTGAAAATTTACCCGCACGGCTGTTATTATTGCTCCTTCCAGCACTCATTCTAATACTGATTTGTAATATTCACGCCTGGGTACTCAAGCTTTGACGAACTATGAATGTGGTAATCTATTCGTAATACAGATTGATACCGTATTCAAAGTGGAACGGAAGTCAAAAGCCAAGAATCCAATTGATTCTAAAACAGGAACATCCCAATATTTCACCACTTCAGGACTGAAACGTATATTAACTGAAGATTCTATTTTACGTTTCTGTGTATTATAGGTGATTTTCTTTGTTTTTTGACGTCTATGTGATATAATAGGGGAGACTGAGGAGTTTTGATCCTACGGAAGACTTGATTCATACAAATAATAATGGAGTTTCTTGTACGTTCTTCTCCATAACAACATACTTTTCCGAATGCACGGTAGAATCAATTTTTATCAATTTCAAATTTTAATTTTTGATGTTCAAAAGTGCCGCTTAATGGCCTAGTTCAGTGTTTTTCAACCTGTGGGTCGGTACTGGTAAAAAAACAATAAAGTTTGAAAATATAGATTAAGAAAATGTAAACTAAAGGATATAAACATTTGTATGTTAATACAAATTAACAAAAAAAAATCTATGAGTATCTACTCGTCCTGCGAAGGTTGCGCTTGTTTCTCATTAATATATATTTCTCCCAAAATGGATCCGTTTTTGCTAGATTGAGAATTAAATCGTCTTCCAAATTTAAGCGATTTCTTTGATAACTTTTTATTTGGGCCATTGATGAAAATGTCAACTCGCACACTGTGTTATTATTTATGTTTTATTTATAACCAAAAGGAATCTAAATTGGCAGATTTTAATTCCAAGTGCAACAACCAATCGGCAGATAATACCAGGAGATATTCTTTGAGCTTGGTTGCCAAATTTGCCTCATTTATAGCTGCATTTGCCTCATTTAAAACCAGATTTAAGATCCACATTTGCCCAGTGTTTTCCGATATCACTTGCACTGAGAAGTAATGAAACAATTCTTCTTTCAAAGAACATCTCATGAAAATTCCAATAAGCCCAAATACGACTAGGTTACATTGTTTCATTTCATGTCGTGACATGAAAAAGTAAAAAAAACACTGGCCTAGTTGAAATAAATACTCGTATGTAGGGAATACTGTGTAGTTGTCAAGAAAAGCCATTATTTGCATGGGTTCTTTTCGGGCTAATACGAGTTAGACAAACCAACTTCTTCGCTTGTATATAACTCACGTCACGTCACGTTCACGTTATGTATTGGCGAATAACGTAGGTATACGACATTCCACTAGGCACGTAGTTTTATCTACACGAACAATCGGTCACTGTCACTGTATTTCTCCTTAAGTTTCATCACAAATTAACCATTCCTCCCCTATCCTTGACCTCTCTTCCTTCTTCGCGCCAAAAACTAGTGCTTCGTGTTACGTCAAGTTGACATCTGTCAAAGTCGTTCCAAACCATAGCTCTCGTCAGAACGAAATCGTTAGAAGTGCCTACACGGCTTCCTGACTATTGCTAGGCCGCGAGCATTTAACTATCCTTATATTGGCCCGTCATATCTCACACACCAAAGAAAGTAACATTCCATTTGGATCCGCTCGTCCATTCCTGACATGCATACTCTGCGGTATCATACAGTGTAGACCAGGCGCACAAGATCCTTTAGATCAACCAACAACTCATCATATCATGTGTGGAACGGGCGCACAAGGCCCTTTTCGACCACCCATCTACTCTCAGCGTGGCATGGACCGGGCGTACTGGGCCCCTTTGACCATCCACCTGGAGAACACATGGCGTGGAACGTGCGTGCTGGGCCCCTTCGACCACCCAACTACTCTCAGCGTGGCACGGACCGGGCGTACTGGACCCCTTCGACCATCCACCTGTACAACGCGTGGCGTGGACCCGGCGTGCTGGGCCCCTTCGACCACCCACCTAATAACAGCGTGGCATGGACCGGGCGTGCTGGGCCCCTTATGGACTGGGCGTACTGGGCCCCTTCGACCATCCACCTGGACAACGCATGGCGTGGACTGGGCGTGCTGGGCCCCTTCAACCACCCAACAACTCTCAGCGAGGCATGGACCGGGCGTACTGGGCCCCTTCGTCCATCCACCTGGACAACGCGTGGCGTGGAACGTGCGTGCTGGGCCCTTTCGACCACCCACCTACTAACAGCGTGGCATGGACCGGGCGTGCTGGGCCTTTTCGACCATCATCCACCTGCAACACAAACCTACCTAACGTACCTAGCTCGCAAGAGACGTGAGGTCGGTCTCGAAGCACCAAGGATGCCAGATACCTTCCAGATGCTTAACACATCATACTATGTCACATACTCCAAACAACAGCTCACCAAAGCACCAGAGGCACCAGGCTCCCACCTCCCATCAGACACTAGGTCGGTCTCGAAGCACCAAGGGTGGCAGATACCTTCCAGATGCTTAACACACCATACTATGTCACATACTCCAAACAACAGGTCACCAAAGCACCGGAGGCACCAGGCTCCCACCCAGATGCCACCACGGAAGCAGCCGTACACCGTTTGCCTGGACAGCAACTGGACTGCAGCTCTACGACTGGACTGCTTTCAGTGGTGAAGCACCTTTCTATAACTCATAATGTCAATGCATCAACTTCCACTTTAACAAGTACTCTCACTGGCACTATCATAATATTGATTCTCTTTACCCTCAGATATCAATTCAACACTCACGAACAGTCATACCCAGAACAATCACTTGCAGGCCATGCAAATAGCCACTCCACATGAGAATGGAACTCGCGACACAAAGCGTGGCATCCAGTGACTCAGCCACTGCGCCATCAAAACGGCAATAAAAATTAATGAACGACATAACCGCATATAGGCACACTACCAATATAAAGAAATTACAAGATTTCTGAGATACTGTCACTAAAGCACTAACCATTATATTATGTTATGTTACATTTGCATACCTATCTTATTATTAGGACAATTTTATGAC
Source organism: Orthosia cruda (assembly GCA_964057195.1). Classification (NCBI taxonomy): domain Eukaryota; kingdom Metazoa; phylum Arthropoda; class Insecta; order Lepidoptera; family Noctuidae; genus Orthosia; species Orthosia cruda. The sequence continues at coordinate 30,273,270 of OZ059827.1, forward strand.
ACAAAATAACATGTCTGCACTCACCAATCCATGTCTGCAAGCAGAGGTGTATAGCGCACCCTTAACTCACCAACTAAGTTCAAGTTTCAAGCAATAGGATACCACTACATGTTGTCCAGAGATCGAATCTTAGACCCCATGCCCAGCAGGCGCACCAGCTATTACCAGACCAACAAGGTAACAAACACACACAACAAATAAAAATCAATCACACTAGTAAATTGTAAAATGCACAGTCTAAGCGTAAGATACACAGTCAAAGAGTAACAGCAAAGATAATCATAATATGTTTCATAAGACAAAAGTGAAGACTTTTGTGAAATCCTAGGGATGTGACCGATATCAAAACGTAACTTATATCGGATATGGGGTTCGATATCATATCATATCGATATCCATATCAAAATAACCTATATCACAAAAACTGTATGTATCCAATCAAAACTACTTGCGACGAACGAACGAATAACTCAAAACTTAAAACCGTAACAATGCAAAAACGTACGAACAAAACGCAAACTTCACAATCGATAGGAACCGTCGTTCGCGTTCGTTTTTAGTTCTTTTTTTAATCTAAATAACATGTTAACTTTTGCAAACTGTACTACTGATATCGATATCTGAAAACCGTTTTCGATATCGATAACGAAAATAAAACTGTATATCGGTTACGTAACCGTTTGCGCACAAAACCGATAACACGGGATGAGCGTTATCGGTTTTTTGAAAAATCCATAATTATCCACAATTTGAATCAACCTTGAATCTGTAATATGCAATCAAATGCTTTTTGTTTTCACTTAATTTCTTTTAAAAGATCAAAACATTGTGTATTGTAGTGTAGTAGAAGTTCGACGGCTATAAATTGTAATTTTTGTTTAACCGACTGCAGTAGAACCACAAAAGGGTGGTAATGTTTTGTCCAATGAATTATAATAAGAATAAAGCGACCTTACCTGTTACTGTAGATACTTTCCATAATAAGATGTTTGGTAAATCTAAACATTCTCATGCGCATCACATTCTTCAATTAAGACTTTATTACCATTACTTTTAACACACCATACTACCAGGCAGATAGAGTTCAGAATCCCATCACTTGAGGTACTTTTCAAACTTGTTAACCATGATTCCAAAATAGTCATGATTCTCTCCGGGCCATGATTTGATTGGAATCCTTCCAGTATTCTTACAATTAAAATAAACAGCTGAGCTCAAAAGCCTGAACAATTGATTTAAAACAAACCATTTTCAGGCACTTTTCAATTAAACTAACATTTACCGGATTTAGTGAAAATGATAATTATGAGAATTATTTTATCTTCATTAGTTTAAACTAGTTACTATTATTGTAAACTCTCCAAATTTAATTAAGCAAGAAGTAGACCTTTCAATAAGCTTTCAAACCATCATGACCAAAGTTAATGGTTGAGGAATGTTTTCCAGGTATTCCATGTGCTACAAATAAGATTATGTTCTGACCGAATACGCGTCACACTAACTTCTCGTATGTGAAGTTTCCCGCTACCAACTTTCTTTCAGTAGGTAATTTCAATGTACACAAGTTGTTCGATTGTTATTTCACTAGTCTCCTCAATAACAAGACCTTATATCCCAACAACCTTGTTCTGAGCATGCCGAATCGTTGCCGATGTGTTATGAACATCATGTGCGCTTTCTCACGATTACTAACTTCAAGTTTATAAACACAAATTAAATGATGTTTCTATTTTTTTCAGTTTTTACTCATAAATTAAAAGTTAATTCATATACGGTTTCCATCTATGCTTCATTTTTTTTCCATAAAATCCTGAAATTTTAATCGTAGTACCTTAACCATTATTAAAAAATGGTAGAATATTAAATAACGTATCTTTTAAATATATACATGTCATATAAATAATTAACATATTGATAGTAATTCGGTTTTTTTAAAATATCCCTAGACCGTGTTGATGTGTTTATAGGTTGCACTAAGTCATGTCAAAAGTTTGGAAGGCATAGTTTTATCAGATTTGGATGCCAACAAATTATTAAATAGACCACACGACGACAGATCGTTGACGGAAACAACGAGGCTACGTAATCTCTCTGCTGACAATGAAGGCCACACATAATACTCCTCAAGTAGCGCAATCTTTTAAAAAAAATCCCTTTATAAATGATTTCGAACTATTGTAAAAAGTCCAATTAAAAGAAGAAAACAAAAAAAAAAAGAGATTGAGAATAGAGACATCCACATATTTGTGCCGTTTATGAGTTACCAGGGAAGCCGCATGTACAGAAGGAGCTAAAGCCAATTTTTTTATCTTCAACGTAGTCCTTGATTTTATAATATGCTTTTTTAATAAGGACACGTTTGATGTGATTTTTGAAATTTCCATCGGTCAGTTTTATAACTGACTTTGGGAACTTGTTATAAAAGCATATACTGTTTACTAGAGGACGCCTCGCGTTTCACCCGCGTAGTGCCCGTTCCCGTGGGAATACAGGGATAAAAAGTAGCCTATGTCACCCGGGGATAGAGTAGCTTCCCAACGATGAAAGAATTTTTAAAATCGGTCCAGTAGTTTTGGAGCCTATTCGGTACAAACAAACAAACAAACAAAAAAATCTTTCCTCTTTATAATATTGGTATAGATGGTATAGATAAGAAAAGACTTGCTAGTTTTAGTTAATCTGAATTTGGGTATTACAATTTCGTGCTTACTGCGTGTATTTAAATTATGGAAGTCGCTTCTAGTTTTGAAAAGCCCTCGATTTTTGCGGACATACAAAATACATTCCAAAATATAAAGTGAAGGTAGAGTCAGTATATCGATCTCTTTAAATTTATCTCTGAGGGACTCGCGATGACCCATTTTATAGATCGCGCGGATTGCCCTCTTTTGTAATATGAAAACTGAGTCAACATCTGCTGCTGATCCCCACAGCAGAATGCCATAAGACATAATACTGTGGAAATAAGCATAGTATACTAGCCTAGCTGTGGCTACATCGGTTAACTGCCTTATTTTCCTTACTGCATATGCAGCTGAACTTAACCTTCCCGAAAAAGTTCTAATGAGCGCGATCCACTGCAATTTTGAATCGATAGTAATCCCTAAGAATACAGTTTCCGTTATAACTTCAAGATTTTTGCCGTCAACATTTAAGTTTAGGTCACGTTGTGGTACATTTGGTAAAGAGAACTTAAGACATTTTGTTTTTTTCGCATTCAGTAAGAGATTGTTAGCTGCGAACCATTTTGAGAGAATAATTAGACTTTCGTTGACATGTAAGACATCCGTATCTGTCCTATCTATTTAAAAAATTAGCGAAGTATCATCAGCAAATAGTATTATATCCGATAATTTGGCCATCATAAAGGGAAGATCATTAATGTAAACAAGAAAGAGGAAAGGGCCGAGAATTGAACCTTGCGACAAGCCCATCTTGACTAGAGACCAGGGGGACGTCGCCACATTAACATTTACTTTTTGCTGTCTGTTTGATAAACAGGAAAGCACGACCGACATCAGCAGCTTGTCCTCGAATTCCGTAGTGGCGTAATTTACAGATCAGTGTGTTGTGGTCGATGCAGTCGAACGCTTTTGAGAGATCACAGAAAACGCCAATGGCATCCTGGGACTTCTCCCAAGATTCCAAGATGTGGCTGATGAGTTTTACTCCCGCGTCCGTTGTCGACCTACCTTTCGTGAAACCAAACTGCTGACTATGCAGGATCCCATTAGAATTGAAGTGAGACAACATCTGGTCCAGCATGATTTTTTCATAGATTTTACTCAATGCTGGAAGCACGGATGTAGGTCTATAATTAGAGGGATCACTCTTACAGCCTGATTTGAAAATTGGTACTACTTTACTGTGCTTCATTAAGTCAGGAAACGTGCCGCTGTCCAAACATTGATTGAATATGCCTGTAAGGACAGGAGCAATCGAATCAATAATATCTACAAGAACCCTAACGGATATCCCCCATAAGTCTTCAGTATTTTTTATATTGACACTTTTGAACGCGTTTTTAATTGTATCAAGACATATTGGTTTAAATTTAAAGGTTGGTATGTCTTCAGTAAAGTTTTCTTTAAGAAGAGCTTCAGCTAATTTCGATGAGGAGGGAAGAGACTTCGTAACCTCTAGCGGAATATAAGTTTTTAAACTGTCATGGTCACTAATATTAACATTATAAGCAAACAATAACTCGCTATAAACAGTAAACATGGTAAATATCCCGCTTATAATGTTAATATTACTCTACCGGAATGTTGGTAAAGAAATTTTCTAATGTCTCAGCGACTTCTTGCTCATCAGAAATGGTTTGATTAGTTATTTTCAAAGACAACTCATTCTGATCGCGTTGTTGTGTCTTTCCAGTTTCTCTATTAATTACTTGCCACACAGTTTTATTTTATTGTTAGAAATACCAATCTTGTTAATTATTATTTGAGATTTTGCTTGAGCGCAGACTCTTTTGAATATTTTGGAATAGTTTCTAACATAAGTGTGAAAAATTTGATCGGAAGTCAAAGATTTTTCGTAATATAAATTATATAAGATATCTCGGCTTTTTCTTATGCCCACAGTGGCCCATTCACTAAATTTCGATTTGGAATTGTTGACTTTAACTGTTTTTACAGGACACGTTTTATTGAATTCTTGGCAAACTGTAGAAAACAACGTGCCATAATTTATATTGGGGTCTTTAGAATCAAAACTGGCGCTACAAAGGTTGCTAAAAACATTATTATTCAAATAATTTAATTTATTTTTAGTAAGAGGTCTTAATCGAATTGATTTAGTTTGGTTTAATTTTTTATCTGACTCAAAAGATACTAGTTGACCAGTATAGTCTGACCTAACGCCACTAATTAAAAACGATTCTTTTACTGTACAATTAGTAAATTTATTATCTATGCAAGAAACTGAAGTTGCTGTTACTCTTGTCGGTTCATTAAATAAATATTTTAAGTTAAATGATTTGAATAATGAAATGAGCTTACATTTTTCAGGTGAAGTGACTAACAGATCAACTTTCATCCTTCGGGGGAATGGTAAAGTTTTATTGTTTAGCTTGGGGTATTTGCTTTTGGACTTTATTGATAGTCGGAGCAACCGCTCGCAATAACGCCGTCTGTTATAACCATGACAGACGGCGTTATTTTCTTAAGGCTATTTAAAAGATTTGATGAACGACTAATACTATTGTTAAAGGTTTTATAAGCATGTCAGTTTCTGTGGCAATTAAAAGTTATTTGGTATTTCTTTTCTACCTATATTTCAATGGTCAAAATTATTAGGAAAGCTATTTTATAATATTTAAGGTTATGGCTTTGAAATTACCTTAATTGACGCAAATATAGGTAAAATAAAGCGTTTTAAACACTAAACTGTCCATTGGATGTTAATTTATTTTGAAAATTAGTTAGTTTTACAAGACAAAAGTCTATGACCAGTGTGTGTTGCTAGTGATCACCTATGGGACCGAGACGTGTTCGCTCACAATGGGCCTTATCAGAAAGCTTAAAGTCACCCAAAGGGAAACGTAGAGGGCTATGCTCGAAGTTTTCCTGCGTGATCGCATCAAAATGAGGATATCCGCAGAAGAACCAAAGTTATAGCCGCAAGAATTGCGAAACTTAAGTGGCAGTGGGCACGGCACATTGCTCGCAGAATGGATGACCGATGGGGCCGAAAAGATCTGGAATGGCGACCGCGAATCCGAAGACGATGCGTTAGAAGGCCTATTACTACATGGACCGATGACCTGGTTAAGGTTGCGGGAATGCGCTGGATGCGAGACGCACGGAATCGGTCAATGTGGCGACGCCTGTGAGAGGCCTATGTCCAGCAGTTGACGTATTTCGGCTGAAATAATGATGATTATGACAGTTTTACTAATCTAATATTCACCCTGTAGGGTCGTAGGGGCATGTGGCACCATTCCTGTAGAAAGTGAAATAAAAAAGAGTTTAATACTCCTAACCGCCTGTGCAGTTTCGCTTAACAATCAAATATATTGGTACTGACAAAAACACAAACATTTGAACTGAGATAATACATTGCAATATCTCACTACCAATAAAACAACAAAAAGTCCAACAAGTATCGTCCGCATTCAAAGTTAACTGCCATCGACTGATTGCGAATGAAAGCAATCAAATTGATCACTTACTGAGAGCTATCGAATAAATGGCCTCTGTGTAAGTGTTATCGTTATGGCTGATATTTGTTACGGTAACAATGAATACGGCAATGTTGCAGCTACAAATAAATGGTACAACTAGCTTCTGCAAGAGAAGGCCTTTGTCCCAGCAGTGGGAACATTAACAAGTTGATGATGATGAGGAGCTTCTACCTGCGTAAAAAGTGTTTATCATACGTAGGTAACACACTACCGGGAAAAAAACTATCCTTATCCTACCTAAGATCTCAAACTATCTCCATACCTATCTAAATCGGTTCAGCCTTTTAGTCGTGAAAAGTTAACAAACAAACCGAGTTACTTTTCCATTAAAAATATTAGTATCTATGGATATAGCTATTGCTGTGTGATGGCAAAGATAATTTGAAAAATTGACCAAAAACATATAGCCCTCGGTATATTATTATATATGATATCAGATAGTGAAAATTGGTGACACCAAAAGTACTCCTGATCTTATTACTTTCGGCGTTCCACAAGGTTCCCTTCTTGGACCTTTGCTCTTCTTAATTATTAATAAAATAAAAGACCTAGACCTACCTGCAGACGTTACACTTTATGCCGATGACACTTGCCTTTTATACTTCGGAAAGGAAGTACAAACAGTCATGAGCCGAGCCCAAGAAGACCTCAATATCTTATTCACCTGGTTTCAATATAATTTGCTCACCATCAATGTGTCCAAGACCAACTTTATGATAATTAGGGCAAAAAATAAAACAATTCCAAATTTTCAGCCACTTCACGTTAACCGAACCACTGACTAAAGCAGAATCCGAAAAATATCTTGGCCTCATCCTAGATAAAAACATCAGGTGATGTTTTTATCTAGGATGAGGCCAAGATTAGTGGGGTTTCCAGGTGGAAACCCCACTTAGACAAATTACGTTCTAAATTATCATCACTGATCACTGGGGATATTGCGAGGCTCCGTCCGCTGTTTTCCCAAAGCTGTAAGATACAACACACAAATCCCACCAACCAATACCACAACCACAATACCACCATAAACCATATCTACAATTCCCTAATCAAATCACATCTGACCTATTTAATCGAAGTATGGGGTTCTGCAACCAAAACCAACTTAAAAAACCGACTTCCAGAACAAAAAACTACAAAGCAAAAAATAACTTTCTTTTCCGAAGTCGGTGTCTTTTGTATCCATTTTTTTCAGTTTTTCGACTCCGACTTCGGAAAAGAAAGTTATTTTTTGCTTTGTAGTTTTTTGTTCTGGAAGTCGGTTTGATTTTTTGTTAAAAAGTTTTTATTTTTTTCTTTTTAGTTTTGGTAGATGTCTCCAATTAACATGATAATCATTTGTGGTCAAAGTACACCTCATGACGATTCCAATAAGCCCAAGCACGACTAGGATACATTGTTATTTTTTCAGAGTTCCGGTGCCTACCTTCCGGCTTCATCATCAGAACAGTTCAATGATACCATTTTCATCAGTCCCATTCATTTATAAGTATTTGCTTCATCGTAGACGGTTACCTATTCGAGATATTTTATACCCGTGACATACTTAGCATTTAGGAGTTCAAGTGGCCATCTGTGGTCTTCTTCATCAGTTCCACTTCACCAAATTATACTTTCTGAGTGCAAGTGATTGCATTGTTGATGAAAATACCAAAATCACTATATGTTTGCCTATAATATTTGAGGAGTTCCCTCGATTGCTCTAGAATCCCATCATCAGATCCTGACCTGATGACTATGGGACCAACTAGGTAGTATACCCTTCAAAACAAAAGAAGATTTTTTGAAATCGGTCCAGGCGTCCTCCTTTTTTGAAGTCGGTTAAAAATAGACAAACAACTCAAAATAATCAAATTGCTCTTTAATATGAACTACCTAACGCCAACAAAAACCGTCTTCCAAAAAACCAAATTCATGACACTCGCACAACTATATAAATTCCATACATGTATCCTGGTAAGGAAAATATTGACAAAAGATACCCATTCTGAAAATGTATTTACTAAGAAATTGCAGATCCAAACCCGATTGCTCGGTAGCGCTAACGATATCTGACTATTCGGAAAACCACGGACACATTATGGTATAAGAAATATTAGATATGAAGGTGCAATAAATATAACAATATATAATAATAAATATATATATATAAAATACATATATACAATATATTATATATAACAATCTTCCGAAAGATATCAAAGAGATACAGTCTTTTCCTCTATTTAAAAGAAATTAAAATTCCATATTCAGAAAAGTTTTCACTTACTTTAGTTCATGATAACGTTTTTCGTTGATATTAACTAGGTAGTCAAAAAGATGCTAAAAAAAAAACAAAAAGGTTATGCTCACAAAAAATATAAATAATTGTATATATCTCAATTCATACAAAATAAACTTACGGTCAACGTTTTAATAAACTAAGTAAAATAACAAGTAACACAAAGTTTAACAACAAATGCTTTCAATAGCAACTGTGATAGGAAATGTGTTTCGAAACTTAATTGTGCGCACGCCACGGGTACTTGTCTCACTTAAGGGGCTGAATTACCAAAATAGGCATTCTTTTAAACATTTTTTTGCCAAATCTATTGAAGATGTGGCAGCGGAAAAAAGATATTTTAATCTTGATCATATTTCCGAAAACTTTGTTGTGGCCGAAACACGTTTACGCACAAAAACCTCGATACAATTGAATGGCAAAGTAACCTCTTACCGTGATCTTCAAATTTTTTTTTCCGGTAATACTGTCTAGCGTACATTTCTACAATTAACAGCAATAACGTATCATAACAGGACGCAAAACTTCATTGTTGTATATTTTGAAGTTTCATTCATCATTTTTAAGTAATTCATATTATTATATTTTATAAAAAAATCCATACAAATTCCATCGTGCTTCTCTTTCCATCCAGTACAATTCGATAGTGACCACTTTGCGGCGTTGCTAGGTGGACGTATGTCGCTTTTTTCCGCAAAAAGCAAAAAAATATTCGATTTATTTCTCGTCAATTCAATCTGCCAAAAAAAATATCAGGTATAATGCAGCCAGATCATGTGGCCTGGTGGCTTTAATTGGAACCAACGAAATCACCAGGAATATTGTCAAATTCTGTATTATTTTTAATCTCTGCCACTACCGCTGTCACTAGCATCTACATTTTTGTTGTATTATAAACGACTCATGTCGTTTAGTTTACTTACTAAGTCCATAACTAAAAAGTATTTAAACCTCTTTAAAAATAGAACTAATTTAAAAAAGTTATCTCAAAAACGGCACCACGTGACCTCCTTACCCCAGAGGGCTGGTGTATATCAAAACCCAGTAAGTGCCTTGAAACTATTTCCAGGATAGCGCAAAAATATATTATGATTTGAAGTAGGCTATGGAAAGTCATGTTGTATTAGTAACTAAATGACATCTTAATATTTCAAGAGAATACTAAACAAGCAATATTAACCTACGAATTGTACAAATTATATTAATAGTGTCTTAAATTCTCTTAAACTCTCTTAAATTCTATTGGATATTTTAAATATTCCTAAAAAGACAATTCCAAACCTAGTAAGTTCTGGATATTTGTAAATTTAAGGTGTTCTACGATTTAATGGGACTTTCCTATTGTAAATAATGATAAATTGATTAAAGAAAGCACCAAATCTCAATTCAAATTTAAAGTTTTCATTACAAAGTCTATTTCAGTATAGTAGAACTCATTAAAATAATATAAATAAAATTATCTGGCTATAAAACCATTATAAAAAAATGTCACGTACTGTGTTGTTATATGTAGCAGTCGCATAGAAGCAGACATAATTATAATATGTATTCAATTTGCACGGCAGAAACTCGTATGACACTAGCCAGATTACCTATTTTAGTGATCTTTATTTCCGTAGTAATAAGGTTGCATTCATAGGCAAAATAACAGTGAACGATCTGATGACAGATGCTAGCCGCCAGTTTGAAATAAGAACTTGCGCGGTTATATTTTTGTAAAAACCATCGGCAGAGTCCGTTTATGATGTGGGCCTCTGTGGTCGGCCTTGTGTATTTAATTTTCAAATACTTGTCGCTCCAATTTAAGTTTTCCTCTAAACTATTGATGACAGTGGGCGTGGCTTAGTACCTCAGATGTCGATTGTCAACTGTTTATCCTCAGCCCCTTAATTTATTTTGGCTTACCCACAGAACAAAATTAACAACTTAAAAGAAATGTAAAAAACTTGATATCCTGCTGAGATGGTCTTGTGTTACTAACATAGTATTAAGCTAAAGGTCAACCGGAATCTCATGGCATTTCTTATTTTTTTTAAATTGTGATTTTCATATGGTAATGTCAATTGTCACCTGTCAAATCAAATTACGAGATTTGTCAACCGCTGCTGAGATTTTGTGATATCTTCTTGAAAATTTGTTGTTTTTGTGAAAATGTCGAAAAAGCCACTTCGATCTCAAGCGAGACATATTGTTTTTAATGTATATTGCAAAATGAGGGAAGAAGAAGGCGTAAATCAAACTCATTCTTTGATTTTAAAGCGCGTCGCAGAGTGGACGGGTAAGTTGAACTGACTTGTTTTGATACTTTTAGTTTATTGTATATTTTTCTTACTTAATTTTAGTTTCTTCACAGGGTTTGCCATTACTATTTTACGGTAAATCGTAGGTGAGGGCCACATCGAATGATGGTCGGAAGGAAATGCCAACAGTAATGAAACTGTTTCTAATTCTTCGACAAGATATTGATTTCAACGGAGGTTGAGAGTCTTTGAGGTAAGAAAAATATTAAGTAATAATCTGTCCCGGGCCGTATATAGACTGATGATTATGAATGAGTAAGTAAGATGATAAATTTTATTATTTTTACAGATTTATACATAATGAGATTGGTTTTGAATAATGTTAAATGTCAATCAAAAAGAACCATTTTGATGGAGAGAGATGACATAAAACTACAAAGCTACAAGTGTTTGAAATGCCAGTGGAGTTCTTGGAATCGTTTTCTAGTTCTGAATGAGTTGTTAAGTTATTAGTATGATTTAAATGATATATAATAAATTAGTACATAAATTAATATACAATTGATTTATTTTTCATTACATATTTTCCTATGTTAAGAACCCGATGTATAACAACATTCTTCATACACATACCTATAATACTAACAGCAGATCTTTTTGTCTCTGAATTGGTTGTAAGACCCTGCGCAGTAGCTATTTTTGTGTCAATGTTGAAGATGAAGATAGCATTGTTTAACTGTCAATTTCACTCACTTATGTATGTCGCATCGTCGTATCCCGCTTACTCTATGCAGTATACTCGATGACAAACTGTTTATTACGTAGTGGTTGGCAGGGCCAACTTCAGAGACACAAAGATTCGCTGTGACTATAATATAATAACGCGCTCGCTCGAGTCGCTGTGAATATAGTTACCTCATGTCCATTAATACTAAAGATATAAATATAAATTAATCAGTATCAAGATCGTTTAATCCAATTGCCCCAGTATTGCACACAACAATTTTTTATTTCCCCATTTGCCAAATTGAGATAATATGTACTACGTACTAGAGAAGCTATCCTAAGCAAAGGACATGCTCCATTTTGACAAGAGTTTAAACTAAAGTTCGCTGTAACTCTGAAAAAATAATTAGTCGTCTAACAAAACAGTATAAACACGCAGCACTAGAGCGCTTCTAAGGTGTAGTTTTCTCGTGATTAAAAAGACGGAAGCGCCGTGATTTTCATGGCGCTTACGCGTTTCGTTCAACATTCGAAAAAAACTTGTCATTCATATAGACTAAACTGCTGACTGACTACAGAAGTGGTACCTACATAGCTCCATAACTAACAAGCTTCATTAGATTTCAACATTTTCCAAATAGTTGAAATAACCTTAGTAAAGTAAAATAAACTTTGTTTTTCTTTATTTATGCAATATTTTTTTGGGACAATCCCACCGCACTTTTCCCAAACCACTGATAAGCCTGAAAGCCAAAACCAATAGTGGCAACCACCAGAAAAGCGCCGAGGCAATGAAGCTCGACGAAGTCCCGGCGAATAAATTTTTACCTTGGATCCCGCAACGAAATTAATCAGAAAATAATAACGGAAGAGTAGGAAAAATAGTACATTACTGCAGCGGCCAGCAAAAGAGGCATTGATGGACGAACGTGTAAATGTGGGCCGAGGCAAAGCCGAGGCACACATACGTAAGTCCATCAATGCCTAGTTGTGGCCAAGGCTTGTATAGTGCTTTTCTCAAATAATGCGCGAAAAAAAAAACTAAGTAGTACCTAGAACTCATTTTGTCAAATACAATTACTTTTCAAAATCAATGACGAAAACCGAACAACAATAATTATTCCCGCGTTAGGCTTAGCACGCACAGCGATTTTCATTCGCGCGATTTTTTTTCTGCCCATTCTACGGCCTATTGAATTGTATAAAGCCGCACGCGTGGCGGTAAAAAAATCACGCGGTAATAATACTACAAAAATCGACACAAATAAAAATCGCAGTGCGTGCTAAGCCTTAAAGTGTACATTTGTTTTTTTTTCAATACACAGCTTTCTATTTGCACTCCAGTTCGAAATTTAAATAAAACCTTTGATAAGTTACCTCCTTGGTTGCCATGATTCGGAGTAAAAGATCGTTCCATTTTTAAATTACACGACAGATATGAGTTTACTATGTAATTTATTTGGCCGCTGCAAACGACAGATATGGATTTTCATACAACTTTTGCCGGCCGCTGCTCGCATGTATTTGGCCTGTACTGCAATTTCGATTTATCTCGAAGAAGGTTGTCAAAGTAATGCTCAAATTGCCAAGCATGTTTGAGAAATACTAATTTCCACTTCCCTCCATACCAAGTAGGAGACGGAACAAACAAGGCCATAGGCACAAAGAGTCTTTTAAGGATAAGCCCAGTTGCCTAGCACCACGGATACAATTAGCATTAATATTAATGGGTGCTAACATTGCGAGCTGTTCATTAACATTGCACGGAAATTTGTTCTAGTTTCCACAAGGTCCGTATAACTCCAGATGCAGCCTGTACATTATTTAACATAATATTATGTTCATTCTGCTAAAGAATACATTCCCATAAGATATGATGTGCAGATTGTACATATTCGCAGTCAGATGTAGAACATTGACATAAAGGCGAGGCAACGAGCTTGAAGGAAAATAATTTACTTTTAAGTTACCATGACCTGTGAGAAATTGGGCAACACAGTGATCCACTTCCAGCCTCGTTCCGGCCAGCCGCAAGCGTACGAATGGAAATAATTGGTGGTAAGTGGCAAGTACCGGTAAGGCCTCAGTACTAACCGTCCTGTATGCTTTGCTTATTAAAGCTAAATGCTGACTTTGAAGTAATTAACGACGTCCCATTATTTAGGTACTAGCTGTCCCCCGCGACTTCGCTCCTATCAACTGGCTGCCTACCTACCTACCCACCTGCCCTACCTATCAACCTACCTATCCTACCATACATACCTACCCACCTATTAACTATTTATTTGAATAACCACAGTCAGTTCCTTTCTGAATATATGTTAGATTATTATTTTCCGCTATAAACACAAACGGCAGCTAATTCTACCTACACTTGTTACACAAATTGTCACATCTTAATTTTTAGTCTATATGACAAATGAGGCAACATGGCGACCACGAAATAGTTTGTTCAAATTCAATTTAAAAATGATTATCTTGTTACTCATCGAATAAAAGTTATTCCTTTGCATTTCGCTGTATTAGTTGAATTATAAGTGCAATATCTTAAAACCCACGACGCGATATTTAATGCGTCTGAACGTTTTTTCGTTTAAAAACAAACAATGACATAGGCGCTCAAGATCTAGCAAGCAACTGAGTGAAGTGCGGCCGGCAAACCGCAAATGAACGGAACACAGCAGTGATGTGTAGTGACTTCTCTAGTGCGTAGTACATTATTACCTCAATGATTTGCCATGAGATTCCGGTAGACCTATAATCACTAACATTGTTTATTTGCTGTATTATTTTGTACATAACGGACTGTTTCCGCTACTCGTTTTTAATTTTTTTAGTGTAACTATTGTTTCTCATTGTAAGTGAATGTATTTATTCTGTTTTTGAGAAATAAATGTCTTAAACCATAAAATATAATACTAGCATACAGATGCCTCATCCCATACAAAGAAACCGTGCCGAAGTAACTAGAGTTTTTCGTCTAATTAAGATGATTATTTTTGTAAGTACTTCAATCGCGTTCAGTTCCGTTCCACGGCTATAGATGGTGCTTTCTTGCAAGTAAAAGGGTTTTCTCAGTTCGTGACAATTTTTTCATTAAATACAGTGACGATTTGTTTTATAGTATTTTTTTGCAAGTTTTTACAGTAACATGATATCAAATGAGTTACAATACAAATTTAAAATGTCGAGTAGCATGCCTCAGAAATTTAAAACCGCGCCATCTATTGGAATCAATTTTAAATTATCCGTTCAAATAATCTTTGAAATGTGAATTAAGATTCCAATATTTCATAATTTTGAGCTTAGGAGATTTGATTAAAAAAGAACATACAATTATTATGATCAATTCTAGAAAATGTTAATTTTACACACAATTCAATAACGAATCGATGCGTATCGCGCCATCTAGTAACATTTAATTGAAACAAATTTTCTTTGTTAGCGCTGGGACCCCGTGGTGATGGTAATACATTTAGCCATACACACACGCCGGCTATGAGTACTGCGCACCTGGCCTTTCTGAAGAACATAACCAATGAGGTCTATGACATATTATTTCGGATAAAATATAGTGGAAAAGGGCAAGATGCATTGCTCGTAAGACAGATGGTCATTGGGGCTGAAAGTACTGGTGTGGCGAAAGACTGAATGCTTTCCACAAGGTGGGCCCATGAACTGGTGAAGGCCGCTGAAATTTGCTGGTGGCAAAAACAGGACAAGTTAAGGGGGCAACGCTTGGAAGAGGGATATGCCCAGAAGTGTACGTCTGTCAGCTGAATTGAAGATATGGAAATGGAACCGACCCTAACTCATAATTTGCATTATTGCAGCCTTGATTCATTTACAAGTGTTCTGCAAGTCTCAAAGATTCTGTGTTCCGGCCTCTCTGTGAACGTTCTCCGCTAAATGCGCTTTCCGCCATTGATACCTTGTCCACTTTCAATAAAAGACGGAATTTTTATGTGTGAGGTCTCAGTATTCTTTTAAGTGACTAAGTATTAATTCCTTGATGACAAAAAGTTTGAACCCTCATCCATAATCGTAATTACCATATTCACCTCTGTGAACGAACGAATTGATGACCTTTAATTATTTTCGTGAGGCGAAATGAGTTTGCCGTATCTAAGGAACAAGAATAACCTTTCACTCATATTCCAATTTATTTTTTGGTTGAATGTCACAACATGAATGTTTCAACCAACTTCAAAAAGGAGAAGATTCTCAATTCAACTGTTCGTTTTTGTATGTTTGCGCCATTATTCCGCCAATTATGAACCGATTTGGATGATTCTTTTTTTATTTGCTGGTGCATCTCATGTGTTTCCATTTAAATTTGATCAAGATCTGACTAACCTGAGTAGATTTAAAGTTTTATTTTAATATTCTATAGGCTCGCGCTTGACCACTGTCTCACCTGATGGTAAGCGATGATGTGGTCGACGGTGAAACACGCCAGCCTAGAAATAACCAATTCACTCTTGACTTAAAGTCTCCTAGATTGTAGCTGTCGGGCAACACAGACTCCGGCAGGGAATTCCACTCCTTAGCTGTACGCATAATAAAAGTGTTCCGACTTCCAAAACGGAACACTATAAAGTGAAGAATAACATTCTTTTTGGAAATAGGTGCCAAAGACGAAAAAAAATAGGTACCAAAGACACCGACTTCCGAAAAGAGATTTTCTCGTTGTAGAGTTTTGTTTTGGAAGTCGGTTTATTTTTTTGTTAAATGTTTTTTTCTTCAATACTTTTCTATTAAGGACATCTCAGAAGTCACACCCTGTCTAGCCGTATCATCTTTCACACAGTCCATCCATCACTTTTTAGGGTTCCGTACCCAAAGGGTAAAAACGGGACCCTATTACTAAACTCCGCTGTCCGTCTGTCTGTCTGTCTATCTGTCACCAGGCTGTATCTCATGTACCGTAGCTAAGTAGTAATAGCTAGACAGTTGACAATTTCACATATTATATATTTCTATTGCCGCTATAAAAACAAATACTAAAAACAAAATAAAATAAATATTTAAGTGGGGCTACCATGCAACAAACGTGATTGTTTTGCCGTTTTTTGCGATACTGAACCTTTCGTGCGCGAGTCCGACTCGCACTTGGCCGATTTTTTAGTCGTCTCTTATCCATCCAAGTTTATATACGTTCACATCGACGCAAAGTAATGCAATTCGAACGATATGCACTTGAAATTTTCTTAGCAAATACGAGTTCGACATTGATTAAAACGGCAATTTAAATTGCCACGCGCCATCAGTATGGTCCCTTAGACTCCCTTTTGGTAGACTCCACAACGAAGCAATATGCCCTTAATTAAAAATTAAGTACATAAAGCTGCTAAATAAGCCTATTTGTATCGCATGCAGCGTTGGCGGCGCACACAGCGACGGCGGCGGCGGCGTAATTTTCAATGAACGCGTCCCCAATCTCCCCACAGTGCAATTTTGTCAGGCGGATTAATCGGAAAGTTTGTGTCATTAATGATTCATTCAAAACGGCAATTAACTTCGTATTCACCTATACTATGTCAGGTTAACATCATTGATGGACGTACGAGTTTTCTCTTTGTAGTGATTCATTATTATCTCTGGAATTTGGGCGCTTTACCAAATGCTTTGCAAAGATAATTTTTTCTGCCCGAAAGATAATGAGAGGCTATCCAATTTAAAACTCACAATCTTCGTGAAAATCTACGACGTAATAAGCGACGTTAGAGCAAAGTTATTTTGAGTGTGCGTAAGGGACAGATGTATATGACTTGTATCTAGGTGGTAAGGTACATCTGTCCTTTATTCACAGTCGAACCATGATAGATTTGAGACAACATGGTACGGGGGCAACATTCAGCAATGATTTTGCTAAAGCTGAAAACTTCTCATCATCTTTCTGCTACTCCATTACTTGGAGTCGGCGCAATACGTGCTTATTACAATCAGGTACAAAAATACATTGGTTAAGCAGGTCTCATTTTTGCAGGAATATCACAACATATTTTCAGTAGATATTCCCTGTGAAGCTAGACAGACCCGTTTGTATCTACCCCTTAGAGAAATACGCATTTGTCATATGGACACACTTATTAACAAATATTAGCACGATTTTTTGCTGCAATTGGCTATTTGACAGATATTGCAATAAAATATGGAATGTGTTGGAAATGTTAGCTTGTAGGTAAATAATAAATGTACATTTTTTTTTCATCTACGAGTATTTATAAAATGTTAATAATTCATTTTTGGAAAACAAATTTACCATTTTTTTTCTTTGGAATAAATGATCCAAAACTGGGGCGGCCATGATTGATGCATCGTGTGACGTCACATTTTAAACAACAAACAAAGAGTTGTTCGTCGTAGTTCGCATCTGTTTATTAAGATATGACGTCATAGCCCAAAATGTCACGTGACCGAGTGTTTTCGCGCGCCTTTAAAATTATTATGGAAATATATTTTTTTTCTTTAGTAACGCTTTTTTTTTAGAAAATGATATTTGTAAGAGGTATAAAATAAAATTTTCAATTTTCACAATGCTTTTCTGAAATCTGTCAAATAGCCAATTGGCGAGAACACCTTCTGGACCCAAAGTACAGTTTCCATCGACTCGGAAAAAAGAGGAATTAACACGATTAAAATAAGTCAAAATCTTAGCCGCGTACGCTCATACTGTATTCTCACCGCAAAAATAAAAGAGAGTCCAAAAGTAAGAATTATCTGACTCTTGAGAGGAAAGTTGGGGCCCAGCATAATTGTCTTAATTGGGCAAACGGTAACTTCATGAGTCTAAGGTTTTAGGTTGCTCAAAGACCAGCCCCTTGGGAAAGGAGTTGGGCAGAAAATGGTGAGTGTCAATTTATGAATGTTGGTTTGAGATATGTTCAGTTAGTTTTAGGAGTCTGGAGATATGGATAGCACGTTGATATTGTTTTTGTAAAGATGCATTTAAGTAGCCCCTACAATTGATGATACAATCTACGCATACATATAAATAAATAAAATTGAAGTGTCCGTTTATAAAGTCAAAATATCAGTTTTTTTTTTTTTTTTTTTTTTTTATTTGAGATGGGTTTGCTCTTGACTCTAGTCTAAGTCATAGGTGACAGAGACAGAGTCGACGATGGAGTGAGCTTACCCAGAAGGAGCCTGTTTACTCTAACTTTGAAGAGATTCGGGTTTAATGCGTTCGGAAACACAGACGCAGGTAGTGAGTTCCATTCATTCGCTGTGCGCATTATGAAGGATGTTTGGAAGCGCTTGGTGCGAATTGGTGGAATGGCAACAAGGTAAGGATGGTAACTTGCAGTGCGTCTAGATGTCCGATGGTAGAAGGGGGCTGGTGGTATGAGATCGTGGAGTTCTTGAGCACACTCACCGAAATACAGTCTGTAGAAGACCGACAAGCAGGGAACCTTGCGGCGATGAGCCAAGCTGTGAAGCTTGGTATCCACCAGTTCAATGTCGCCGATGAGCCTCTTAGCTCTGCGTTCCACCGAGTCAAGCGCGGCAAGCTGATACTTTGCTAAAGCAAAACGATAGCGATTTTTGCGCAATAATTGCTCTTCAATACAAAAGTTTTAGAGTTGTTGGCGGTTTTTTTTTAAATAAGTGCATTTGACAAACAGCGAGCGATTAGCATACGATTTTGTAGGACCATACCTACACTGCAGGCAATTCCGACTTTTATGACATAATGCATTTGATCGCTATCGTTTTGCCCTTGCAAAAGATACGTAATAAGCCTGCGGGTAAAGGTTGCGGGAAGGCGCTGGATGCGAGTCGCACGGGATCGGTTAATGTGGCGACGCCTGGGGGAGGCCTATGTCCAGCAGTGGACGTATTTCGGCTGAAATGATGATGATGGCTTTTCAATCATGACGCATTCGGGAATCTATTTCGGAAATATATCGACGAGTTACCAATTAAACTCTAGTCGAGTGATGTGATTTACTCCTGATAATTATAGTTAATTAAATCAATCACACCAACTAACGCACGTTTGACAATTAGACACACTTTTGCGATGGATTTCGTTCCGTAGCCACGCTACCAACTTGCAAATTGGTAATATATATGTAGGTATGTATGTTTATCACGCATAGTTTCATAGTTAGTGCATAGCTGGGAATAGGATAGACAGATCGATGTGTAACTTGGCATGAACAAATCAATCTGCCTAGCCGTTTTCCCAACTATATTGGGGTCGGCTTCCAGTCTACCAGTGTTTTACATGGAGCGACTGCCTATCTGACCTCCACATCCCAGTAACTGGGTAACACGGTACCCCTTGGCTAGACTGGTGTCAGATCTCAAGCTTCTGACTACTCGTTACGACTGTCAAAGATCTTCAAATGACAGCCGGGACCAACGGCTTAACGTGCTTGCCGTGGCATGGAGGAAACTTGTTATGTTGAAATGGTCACCCATCCACGGACCAACCTCGTCAAGCGTTGCTCAACCTTGATGATAGACCCGTGCGGCTGTTATTATTTAGCCACGAGCTCCTCCATTTTGAGAGAGAGAGAACTTGGCATGAACCATTCTTTATTAATTAAAGGAAAAGAAAGTAACTACGCAAATGAGTTTGTACCTATTACAGAATATGTCGTGGTGGCCCAGTGACTAAGGCTTCGCCTCTCGTGTTTGTTCAAATCCGGGCAAGCGCCAATATGACATTTTCAGATTCATATGTACTTTCTAAGTTTATCTTGGCCACCACGCAAAGGTTAAGGAAAACATCGTTAGGAAACCTGGACTTATATAGTTAATTTAAGTCTGAAATATCCAAGTCAGAGGCCTGTGGGGTTCCCAGAGGCAACTTAATGAACTCTGACATCAGAGGTGACCACATCCTCACACGAAAAGAAGAAGACAGGATCTAACTCAAAAAATAAAAATATTTTTTTAACAAATAAATTAAACCAACTTCCAAAACACTACAAAGCGAAAAATAACTTTCTTTTCGGAAGTCGTTGTCTTTACTAACTTTTGTTTTTCATTTTTAGCACCGTATTTCCTGTTTTCATATTTCGCTAGTAATGATAACTCAAAAACTCCTCGTCAGATCTTGATCAAATTTAAATAGGATCACATGAGAAGGACCAGCTTTCAAATAAAAAAAAACATCAAAATCGATTCACTTACACATTAAAAAAAACAATCGAATTGAGAACCTCCTCCTTTATGAAGTCGGTTAAAAAACGAATCACAATAAAAAAGAAACACAGATAAAAATGTAACAATAACTCCTGTTACACAGATGTAGTATAACGTAATAACTACGTAACTTGTATCATTTAATTCGTACAAACTGCCGTAAAAGTCTACGTTCTCTAACTCCAAGTTACAACCTCGTATGAACACTGTACCTTTATCTGATTGTGTGTGGGGCTACGACGAAGGCGATTCGCTAGCGTAATAATATGTATAGAATTTAAAAATCATCATTCAGTACTGTTTGTAGGTATAAATTGTTACTAAGGGACAATCCTAATGGTGAGATGCAGATGAACCCTAAATGTGCGAAGTCCAATACTTACATGGCTGGTATTTACAGGCTCCATACATTTCTAGAACATCTTATTTCAAGTGCTATTCCGTTAAATTGCATCGCATTTTGTCCTTATTATGAATAAACGAATCGTGTCGAGTTATCAGGTCGGTCGCTAAAATCGCTCTTTTCTAAAATCTAGAATCTTGTAACTTGGAAATTCGTGAATGTATGATTAATATTTTACAATGCATGTCCTCGAAAAGAGCGTTTTCTAACAGCCAAACTGTGCGGAAAGTGTCACTTTTTTCAATAGTGCTTTTTACTTTTCTGTATTTTTTTAATTTTTAACTCCGTCGTCAGCTAGACGCATAGAGTTTGTATTAATTGAGAAAAGTTTTTCAAATTAGTTAAGTACAGATTGTCATTCATATAAAAGGTAAAATATAACAAATACTTCAAATGCGTTTTTATTTACTTAAGATTTAGATTTGATCAATAAATTAATTTTAAATATTCATTAAATATGTTTGGCAGAATATTTTGCTCGTGCCTTTTTGCGTTACGATGTGACAGCTATTTGCACATGCGCAGTAGATATGCCTAGGAACACTGACTTCTGTCAGACAAGTACGTGGACTTCATATTATCGATGACAAAATGAAGACATTTGATTTTCGTCATTTTGGCGCTGATAGCAACGTGACTTAACGTGAGAGTCCATGGAACTAATATTAGAGATGGGACACAGCCTTCTAAAAAAAAATACGTTTATGGGCTTTATCGATCGTGAGAATAATTTAATACGTAAGAGAAAAAAAACCAGTTATTTTTATTATGATTCATTTTTAAGTAATAGAATAATTTCTGTAAAGGTTAACTGAAAAATATTTTCAGTCAGATTGCAAGCTATAAACTAGTGGATAGCGAGCTAGTAAAGTTACAGCGCATTACTGTCAGATCAGTGACATTTAAATATGGGGATAGGCTAACAACTTATCGTTAGAACTAGTATATTTGAGCAAGTATCTCCTCGCTCAAGTACACCAGTTAGTTAATACTTACAATCGTTCGGATTCACTCAGTTGGCGCCCATCGGATTCGTGAAGAAAACATAATATATACAATAATAATTATAAATTAGATGGATAATAATTTACAACGGATGTATTTCTCGCTCTCATCGCTGAGATCCTGTCTCTGTAGTGTTAAATTGCAAATAAGAGTGACATCGCATTCCAGCAATGTGAAGACTTATATCAGTTTTCAACTCTGTTTCAGATGCAGATAATAAATTGTTAGACTTCAAAACATTTGTTAATAAAATTGCAATTATCATGATATTATTCCAGAATTCATTCCAGGCTCAGGAACGTGGTGATAGGTACAAGAGAGTGGCCTGTGCTCAGCAGTGGGCGAAGTCAGGCTGTGGATGATCATGATGATTCCAGAATTTAGTATTACACATTGCTTTTGGACATATTATTCATCACCAATACCAATATGAGATGTTTAGTTCCAACATATTACGAGATGTCAATACAGTAAATGAGGGATACGCCTTGCCAAGTCTACTTTTTTGATATTAGTGTAATTTAAAAATATCTTTAACAATATTATAATATTTCCAGGCGAATATATTAGTATTAACTAATGTTGAGAAATATCGGTACCAACCTAGCTCTCTAAATGTGCCAATTTTAGTTCCTGAGAACCTCGAGCGGGGCGCTTTGAATCAGCACAAAAATCAACTGTCATTTCACTTAGTCCAGCGTACTTGTATGATAGAGGTCAGTGCCGAGGATCTATTTGTTAATCTGTGGATATGCTGAGCGCAAAGACCTTATACTTACGTATAATATCTTTGGCTGAGCGCGCTTGAATAAGCCCGCCATTTTATTAATTTCTAGCTTGGTTCAGATATTTTTTTTAATTTCCTCGCACAATGCATAGTATAATGTTGTATGATACACGTACGTAAGACCTGTGTCGATTTATTCCACTAAATATATAATAAAAATGGCACTCATCGGGAATGACCTACCTTTCGCACTTGTAGCATAAATAACTATACCAGAATAATAGAAAAAGGTAATAGAAAAACCGGTCGGAAGTGGTTTATTTTTTTGTGAAAAGTTTATATTTCTCTCTTTTTAGTTTTAGTACACCATCACTAAAAACCGGCCAAGTGCGAGTTGAACTCGTGCGCCGAGGGTTCCGTACCTAACCATTATACAGACAAAGATACAGATAAAGATGAACATAATTCCCTGTAAGCATTCAAAGCGTGATTTTCGCGGTTTCTGTCAGAGCGCTAATTAATTGAGCATTCGGCCAGGCCTGCCTGTTAGTGTGAATGGAAATGTTAGTGATGCGAAGGATATTGCGAACCTTTTTAGAAATCAGTTTGTTTTAAAGTCACCACTAGGGAATTCTTGTATTATGTTGGATGCTGAGCCCCGTTGTGGCAAGCTGGACACACGTTTCAGTGCCAAAGATGTAGCCAGGGTCATCATCATCAGGTCTACGTCTAGAGGTAAGTCCTCTGGACATGACGGGCTCAGTAGCTTGAGCGTTTGCAATACGGTCCTCACTTACCGATGGTTTTGGCACTGCTGTACAATTGATGTATTGATCATTCATACTTGCCCTCCAACTTAATGAGGACGATCGTGGTTCCCATTGTTAAAAGTAAAACTGGTGATCTTTCGGATAGGGGCAACTATAGACCTATTTCTCTAGCAACCATAATCGCCAAGGTGCTTGATGGTTTGCTTGATACACAGCTAAACGAACATCTTGTGCTGCACGACAATCAATTCGGGTTTCGGCCAGGACTTTCTACAGAGAGTGCAGTTCTGTGTCTCAAGCAGGCCGTCAGGTACTCAGAAAAAGAGGAACCCCTATTTTCGCTTGCTTCCTCGATCTGTTTAGGGCTTTTGATCTGGTTTACGATATATTATGGAGGAAACTTGAAACTATAAGCTTGCTATCTTCAGCCATTGGTATGGAAGCCAGGTCAACAGTGTCCGGTGGGCGGGTGTGCTGTCGGAGCCTTATCAATTGCAGTGTGGAGTGAGACAGGGGGGGGGTTGACCTCCCCTGCTCTCTTCAAGATGATCCTCCCTGATTGAAGCGCTTAGCAGTCAACATGTTGGTTGCCATATTGGCAGTGTCAGTGGCAATAATAAGCTTTAAAGGACAATGCTGACATTGAAAGGGAACGGAGGGCTCTTTCCGTGTGTGCAGATATGATAGCTCGCAGGTTTGCACGTTGTACTGCAGAAGTAAAGGTGCTCTTTAGAGCATTATGTACCACCTTCGACACTTGCAGCCTGTGAGAGAAGTATTTGCGGGCGTCGTATGGAGCCCTTCATGTCCAGTATAATAACGCGTTCAGAAAACAGATGGGGTTGCCTTGGCATTGTAGTGCGTCAGGGCTGTTTGCGGCAGCGCGTGTGGATTGTTTTTACGCGATCATGCGCAAGCGCGCACCATCAATGATGGCCCGAGTTATGGACAGTCTTAAAATTATTTCTGACAGAGTGGACTTTCCGTATATATGTAGTTCACTGCTGGCACTTACATGTAACCGTATCGTGTTGTTTACGAATACCGCAAACTAGAAAGTATACAGAAGGGCCACTTCCGTCATTTCGAAAATCGACAGCTAAAGTTGACAGATTCACTAGGATTGCTATTACATTGATTCCGAATTAAAAAAAAAGAGTAGGTTGTATAAGTTACAAACATAAATACATCGATTCGTCTAAACATGATCATATCATGCTTACATGCCTTAGAGAGTAGACAGAGCATCAAATATCCATTAAAGATAACGACTCCACATACCTACGATGAAGATTGGATGGTAACAAGACGTAACAATGGTGTAATAATGATCCTACCAAAACCATAACAATGTGATAAGCACCAAGCTCGACAAAAATAGAAAATATAAAAAAATAAAACCCGACTGCTTAAGAAGCGAACTAAAAAGATGTACTTAAATAAGAAGAAAATTATGCTGTGCAGTCGCAGGAAACAAAGTGAGCTGGATGACTTAAACCATATTTTATGACAAGTGTCATAGCCTTCCCAATTTCGGCTATGGACTCAAAATAATGTATTATTTACCTATTTACCTATATTGAATATATAACTTGTAATCTTGAAAAATTTAATTATCTTTATAACTAAAAAATTCATGAAAGATCGAATTTAAAGAATTAATTTAAAGTATATTCGGTCTGTAACAATTAATAAAGGTAACCCAGCCAATACAACCTCGCTACATTACTTTATGTATGAATGACTTGAAGAACGCCCGCACAAAGCACTCGTTTTTACTTATAGGTTTTTGACCCAAAACCTATAGGGTACTTCCGGTTGACCTAGAATCACGAAATTTTTACAGCACAAGTAAAGGGAGATATCCGAAAAATAAAAAAAGTTGCATATTAAGGTAAATTTCGGTACTTGAAAATCTAAATTTACTTATATCTTTTTATCGTGTTGACTCAGGAGCTAGATCCACCCGTTTCTGAGAAAATCGGTGGTGATACACTGACAGACGGACAAGAAAGAGATCTTATAAGGGTCCCTTTTTTACCTTATGAGGTACGGAACCCTAAAAATTAGCGAGTTCTATAGTAAGGTACCTAAATGATTGACAAAATACCTATAATAACTCAAATCGTGCTGTTTGTCGCTAATGAGTTCGGTTGTATGCTCCATATCTTGAAAACTGCTGGATCGATTTTGATGAAACTTGCACTATTCCCTAAGTTGAGAGATACTCAATCCAACACTTATCAAATTTGTGCAGTTCCAAGAAGCCCGCATATATTAACATAATTATGTGAATATTGTGCAGTGCCAGCAAAATTACATACATACGTGTCGTATTGATTACCTTCACTTTTTTAGTAGTCGGTAAAAATAACTTTCTTTTCGGCAGTCGGTGTCTTTGGTACCTATATTTTCTCGTTTTTGTCATCGACCGCACCTACACACGACTGGGATATATTGTTTTATAACGGAGTTCCGGGGCCTACCTTTCGACTTCATCACAAGATCAGTTCGATGGTACTATTTTCATTAGAACTATTTATTTAAATTTGATTCCTCACAATCATTTAACTATTCGAGATATCCTATACCCAAAAAATACTAATTATCATTGAGAAGTTCCAGTGGCCATCTGTGGTGTTCATCATGAGTTCCACTTCACCAAATGATACCTACTTTCTGAATGCAAATGATTGCAATGTAGATGAAAATGTCAAAATCGATATATAAAACATTTATTTAGTGCACACAAAAGACAGCACAAAACACAAAATCACAATTATCAATATGTATGCCAATAAAATTTGAGGAGTGCCCTCGATTTCCATGGGATCTCCTCATCAGATCCTGTCTTTGTGACAATAGGACCATCTCGAAAATATACGGTATTTAAAAAATAATAAAAAATATTTTCGGTCCTTAATTGTCGGAGTAATCGCGTAACAAAAATACAAAAAAAACCGGCCAAGTGCGAGTCGAACTCGCGCACGAATGGTTCCGTACCACTATCGTAAAAGACGGCACATTTGTTGAATGGGAGCCCCACTTTAATATTTATTTTATTCTGTTTTTATTATTTGTTGTTATAACGTCGAGAGAAATACATCATCTGTGAAAATTTCAACTGCCTAGCTATCACGTTCATGAGACATAGCCTGGTGACGAACGGGCAGACAAACAGACAGACGGACCGCGGAGTCTTAGTAATCGGGTCCCGTTTTTACCCTTTGGGTACGAAACCCTAAAAAAACTTACAGCCGAATTAAGAACCTCCTCCTTTTTAGGATCCGAGACGCACTGGGCCAGTTTTTTGAAGTTGGTTTAAAAATAATAGTTACCTACAGTGTATTCGACTTTTCAGTCATACATTTATTTAAAATATGTTAGTGTTATATTAATAAGTTAAAACAAATAATCCCATCTTGTTGCTTAATTTAAATTCCAGAATACATAGCGGAGTAAAACTAGGTACCTCCTTTGTTATGGTAAGCAGTAGCAGTAGCACTTTACAAAACAAATCTTGGATTTAAATCCACTATGTAAGTACCTCTATGTTTTTCCAAACGACAAGCTAGATTTCAAAGAAAACAACTAGAAATACTTTGACTAAAACTTCGCAATATATATTTTTTTCCCGTGGCTTTGCTCTCGTCTTCTATCCTACAAGAACTCTAACATTTTTCCTGAATAAAAAGGGGAATAAGAGGTAATGTAGGCCAAATCAGTGAAAGAAATGTCTTAATCGGGTTAGAATTTCTAGAGATTATCTCCGACAAACACAAACAAACAATATCGATTTCGTGTAGACCAAACTCCCGCCTTCTTTGAACACGTTTCCTTTCATCTGTATCTTAATTAATTCGTGAGCTTGTTATTCTCCATTCCCAATAAAAAAATGACTCTCCCAATTATCAACCCCGTTCTCACACTCTAACTTCAGAGCCCCAAAACATCTGTTCAAGCAACACCACTCGCGATGTGTGCCTCAATTCCGTCTAAAATTGAATAGTACCCTCACATAACCAGATCACGTCCGCAAGACTTAATTACCGAACTTTTTGCTCCAACCACTTTTGTTTTTGAAATCGTTTTGAGAATACCAATTTTTAACGAGTTTTTCTTAGGGTCTAAATGAGAAGTGGGCGATAATTAACAACAACAACTGCTGTTGAAATAACTAACAGAGTCTAGAAGCTGAAGTGGCAATGGGCTGACCATATTAACTGGAGGAGCAATGATCAGTAAGAGAAGAGGTGTCCTTAAACGGAGTCCGCAAAGACTTCGTTCTCTTTGAGACGCTGGCACGACAGTCGTTCATATTTGTTTCACCCAAAAGTTAGCCACTGCCACGGTATCGTCGATGGCAGCGCATAGATCACCAGGTTGACTTGGAGTACAGAGGATAGAACAGGAGGTGGAGCAAAGATTTCATAAGCTCACATCATGTTTGATGAGAGGTGTTGTCCAGCAGCGGGACAACACAGACGACCAAAACTATATTTTTGCACAAAAGTTCGAGTGAGAACTAAAGATAATAAGTGAGTTGTTGACTTATACAGAATTAGCAAGATCAAATAGCAACAAATCAACTAACTCAGAATAAGCTACCTGAAGTCGTAATGGGCTGACCATATTAACTGAAGAGCAATAACCGTCGCGTCGGGGCGGATGTGTTCTTTGGTAGAGCCCGCAAATTGTAAAACGAAGGTGATTTAGGGTAGAACTTCTAGCAAGGTGAAGCGAATATGCTTGCATCAAATTTGATGGATCGACTGGAAAGATGTCAAAAAATGGCTTTTCATTTCTTCAAATTTTGTAGCATATATTCATCATCGTTGTCTGTATACTTGGATAGAATTTAAATCAAAACAGAAACCCCAAGGCCACCAGGCTTATGAAAATGTTTTAGACAAACCTTACATTATATATTATTTTCATTTTATATTTTCTAATTTATTTTCAGACATTTTATTTTCGGCTAAATATGAAATAGCCTGTAACTCAACAAAGTCTAGCAAAGCCTATAAGGTCAAAAGATAACCGAGTGAACAAACAACATTCAAGGGTTTCTTTTTTCCTATTTTTGCCTCGAGTTCGTTTGGCATGTCATGTTGATTGGGGAATCTGAAAGGCATTGAATCTGTGAGGTAAAGGGGAAAGCTTTTGTGCTGTACGCAGTCGGTTTGTGAGGGTAGTTATCGTACTACCGTATCGGTATTTGGTTTGGGTACGGCATAGAGTACGGAACCAAGGAGGAAAGATAGACGTCGTTACTAACTACTAGCTTCTACCAGCGGATTTGCTCGCGTGGATGTCGGAAATTGTCCCAAGCCAACGTACTTCCAGGATGCCAAGCCAAGACGCCCTCACGCCCCTAACCACCGCAGAAGACGCCCCAGGCGTCGGGAGTCGCAAGCCGATTCCCGGCCACCGTAGAAGCGAGCTTGCGGACGGACAGTAATGGGTAGCTCGCCGTCCGATAAGGACCAGGCCCGAGTTTACAAAAGATGTCAGCAAAAGTGACGGGGCCCACTAGGGCCTATGCCTGTCTGGGTCGCGGATAAATTTGAAACAGAGTTACCGCGGCCCTGGCACAAGCCAACTGAAAGAACACGGGTGGGTTTTAGTCAGTAACAGTCTGACACGCCCTCCCACTTCACCCAGAGCGGAAGAAGTCATTGGATAATTTCAGACTACAGAAAATAAAAATGGATGCCAAGACACGATCAGCCGATGTGCCCAGTTTCATATTAGCTAAGAAATACTAGGAAGTGAGTTGGGCGGGTATTTTGGAGGAGTATCTTTATGTAGAACTTTGACGTTCTAAAAGTGCTGGCTCTCAGCCTAATTTGAATAAATGACTTATGAGTTTTCAATCTTTGAGGCGTGACTGATTAAAAAACATCCAATTTTTCTAATTTATAACATTAGTAGGAAATAAAATCAAAGTAAAAGATATATTTTCCGATAAATGTGGTTACAAAAGGTCTTACAATGGTAGTATAATAGTAGCTTAACATAATTTAATCATACCCGCGCAATGTCTACTACAAATTTCGGCTTCATATCCATAGCCAACATTTTCAAAGGCCGTCATTTGTGTTGTGTATTTTTTTTCACTTCCTCCTTGTTTTTTCAGTTTTTTTTTGTCAATGTTGTCTCTTGTAGTGGCCTTGGTGCTCTGTGGTGTACCGTTAAAATACCTGATTTTTCACTTCAAAAGGGAGATTGGTTAAGTCATTTACTTTGACTTTTTGAACAAAAGGACATCCGATTACATTACGTTATTGCATTCTCCACTTTTTCGGTTCAAGATACACGAAAGAAGGACAGATCATTATAAAATTGCCCGTTGCCAAGAATGTTTCTCCCATGAATTCCAAATGTTTAGATCCACAACAGTGTGTTCCAATGGTTACTAATTTTGGTGAAGTAAAATGCCAAAATAACCAATATATAGCTGCTCATTTTTTTTTTCTTTGAGAAAATATGCTCATGCACACGGCGCTACCACGGGGAGATAGCACAGTTATTTGGGACTCCAACCCACTGAAACACCACGGTATCCACCTGTGTCACTTATGGCGGGAACACGGTCACGCGTTAGCACTCACCACGAACCCGCCGCGGCTGTCCGTCACCGGACTCTCCTCTGGGGTGTACCCCCATCACCGGCGCACCACCCCAGAAATTGCTTCTTCGCGATACACACTGCACTACTAGACCATATTAGTGAACAATGGTTAACACAAGCCATAGACACCCCGTATCTATTAAAAGTGTAGTAGTACACATAATATAACATCACGCCTAGCCCATCATCCCGACAGCTACGCACGCGCTAAGTTTAAAAACCAAGATAACGGAAATTATATCCTTAAAATTAAAAGATAGTTTTTTTTTAAAGATATGTGTTTTAAAAAATAACCAGCCAAATTCGAGTCGGACTCGCGTACGAAGGGTTCCGTTCCATTATCCCAAACAAATTGTTGTATTATTTCTTTTATTCTGTTTAGTATTTGTTGTTATAGCGGCAACAGAAATACATCATCTGGTAAAATTTCAACTGTTTAGCTATCACGGTTCATGAGATACAGCCTGGTGACAAACAGACAGACGGACCGTGGAGTCTTAATAATAGGGTCCCGTTTTTATTACCTTTTGGGTACGGAACCATAAAAAGGTATGGCGCTATCAACATTTCGGCTTTTCCTCTACAATTTATTGATACATTATTAATATAATCAACAAAATGTTAATGCAGCTGTTCAAATAATAAAGTAATAATTAAATGAACATAAATTAATTAGTGTTTGTATAACACGAGATACCTTAGCCAACTTTCCCAGCTAACTTTAACAGCAGTAACGAACAAAATAGTTGACAGCTCGCAGGCCATAACTCTCGCAGCCCGGACTATCTATTTTCCGCAGTGTGACTTTAAACTAATGTCCTACGGGAGGTAGGAATGCAGCTGAAAATTATGCGAAGTTATGGCACTTGTCTCACCGGCGACGAAGTGATTAGCTTTCGACAATTTTCTCGCTAAAGAAACGAACAAGAGATACAGATCCCGTGTCAATAAAAGAGACACATTATATTAATAATTGATTGCTGGCTGTTCACAATGCCGGCGAGTACTCTCTCACCACAAGTTTGTCGTAGCGACAAGAGCTATCAAAGATAATACTCGCTTGGCGATGCTTGCTTGGCGGTCAGAACTCACGCCGAGGTGGCCAACCAATGCGTGCAGGACTGACCGCCCAAGCGACTGGTAAGTGTAATCGTCCGTCGCACAAAAACACTCTCACATAGCCGAGTGATGAAACTATCGGAACTACACACTCACTTCTCGTATGTAAGTACTAGCTCTATTCGCTGCTCGCTGATCGTTAGCGGGACGATGCTATATACAAGCTGTTGCTGTGGTTGTGAAAAAGGGCGGGAAAGTCGTATTACAAAAGGCACTCTTTTTTAAATGGCAAAAAAAATATTTTGTTTTGGGCTTCATTTAACCAGTTTGAGCCCTTAATTTTACATCTTGAGTGAATTTAGTAGTGGGCTCATGGAGCCATGTAATTCTGAGGCCACTTTAAAGCGGAAAAGCTCTTGCACCCATGATGATGAGCCGGTTCCCAAGATGATTGCCAGATATTTAACTACGAAAAGGGGTTTATTCAAAGATATACTTCCTAGTTATGAAGAGCTAGACAGAAAAGATTATCCTGTTTTACTTTTTCAAGAAAACAAAGAAAAAATTTATCTTTTAAAAGTGAACAAAATTCTTAAGGACTTTGTGCCACCTAACACGTATGTTAAACCTATTGGCAATTACTATATCAAGATATTCTTCGCAACAAAAAAAGAAGCGAACTCGTTCATTTTGAATAAAACCATTCACAGTAAACATAACTGGTCTGTCAAGATACCTTTTGATCAGATTGAAAGTCAGGGAGTAATCAAGGTCCCAACTGAAATCGATGATACTGAACTACTGTCATCTTTGAAGTCACCTGGGTGTGAAGATTTTGGTATCAAGAGATTCAAGAAGAAGCTGCCCGACGGTTCATTTACTAGCCTTCCTACAGTCATGGTAACCTTTTTGAATACTAACAGGCCCAACAATGTTACTTATGAACATTTATGGTTTGAAGTTAGAGAATATTTTAAACCTTTGGTTCAGTGTTTTAACTGTTACAAATTCAACCACACTAGTGGTTCTTGCAAAAATGCTCAAGTTTGTTTCATATGTGCTGGTAATCATTACTACTACTAAACACTAGGTTCCGTAAAATTATATACATCTTTAAAACTCTGAGGGAGGTGGCAGATGCGAAGCTAAAAAATCAGTATACTTTGCCCTCGCTCAATCATTGTTAACCTACTGTATCAATGTATGGGGTGGAGCTCCGAAGTCTACACTCCTTGTCCTGGAGAGAACGCAAAGAGCCATACTGAAAGTGTCTTCATTTCTACCTTACCGTTACCCTACAGAGCTCTTATATAAAGAAGCCAAAGTTATGACAGTGCGTCAACTTTTCATTAAAAGCATAATTTTAAAACAACATTCTATGCTAAAATATCACCTTTCGACTTCACAAGGTAAGAGACGTTACAACCCCGTAGATCGCCCAGACATTCGTCTTTCAACCCAATTCTCGAAGCGTTTCTTCTGCCATCTAGGTGGTTTTCTTTACAATAAAATTAATAGTATGCTACCGATAGTTAATTTTACAAAGAACATGTGTAAAAATAAAATAACTTCCTTCCTACAAGAATTTAATTATGACGACAATGAAAAACTACTTGCTACTTTAGTGTAATACTACTAATGTTAAAAACATACACACACACGCACCATCACACACACTCACCACCACACACTCTCATACTAACAAAAACTTGTCAATAACTAATATGTCCGTGTTCATCGATCTAGATTCAATACCTACCTAAAAATAATTCATCGAGATAATGATTGTGTTAAGGGCGGAGTCCTGGTGTCCTGAAATACAGGCTTGCATTCTAGTTTAGGCACCAGTCTCCCACAATAGTAATAAGCTTGTTAAAGTATTATAATTGATGTATTGTGTAATATTGTGGTAAGAAATAAACATATTTATTATTATTATTATTACTATAAAGATTGTTTACAAAAAGATAATATTGAATGTAATAACTGCCAAGGACCTCATGTAGCAGTTGCATATGAGTGCTCCCTTAAAGCTTCAAAAGTGGCTAAGATTAAAAACAGAATTTTGGGTGGTTCAACATATGCATCGGCTATTAAGGGCACCAAATCAGTCTTACATAATTCTAATGACAAAACATCAAAAAATATTCTTCAGAATTCCGATTCTAATTCTAAAACTACTTCACCGCGGAAACGATTTATTATTAGCGACATATTGAACTGTGATTCAACATTGAATGGCATTATAAAAACTGTTGTAGATTTGATTTCTAGGAAGGATGGGGCACCAATTACGTCTAAGATTATAAAAGAACTATTAATAAATAATCTAAGCAATATATAATATTTTATGGATACTAAAGTTTTAAAACAATTTAATATAATACACTGGAATTCTAGAAGTATTTCCCCTAAACTTGATTTTTTAAATGATTTTATCGATAACAGTATTGATAGGGTCGACATTATTTTAATGAATGAGACCTGGCTTTGTAATAATAAAAATATTATAACTTTAGCTCCTTTCGGACAAGAAGGTAACGTTTTAGATTTAGCTTTTGCTTCACAATCTCTCAGTTCCAGTTGTGACTTTTCTGTATTAGGTGATCCTATGAGTAGTAACCACTATCCCGTTCTTATCAAAATTGTCTATCAGGCTTCAGATTTATATGCTGCAGACCTTCTGAGAAATGTTTCTTCTGATTTGCCTGAAATTTCAGAAATTAACTTTAACAAAATAAATTGGGATATTTTTGCTGATAAGTGCAATACAGCATTTACATTGTTTACTCTTACTAATGATCCTATTGGTGATTATGACAGATTTGTTCAATTATTATATTCAATATTGTTAACATTCCAAAAAAAGTCTGCAACTCATCATCGTCAAAAGAGAGTTTTATGGTGGGATGAAAAGTGTAAGTTAGCAGTTGCGAAAGTACAGTTAGCGCTTCATTCTTATAAAATGTATCCATCATTAGAAAACTATTTGACATATAAACAGTTAGATGCTGAAAATAAATTAGTTATACTACAAGTTAAACGCACCAGTTGGCAAAACTTATGTTTTTCATTGAGCCGCTTGACTTCCATAAAAATAATATGGGATAATATACGTAAATTCAAGTTCTCTAGTGTCCAAGGTAGCAAGAGTAATGTCTTCATGCACAATCCAGACAATGCCTCCGCTTTTGTGAATAAGATCACTTCTCCGATTAATAATGCTAACGTTAACTCTCTTAACACTTATTTCTCACAGTCTGGTAAAGAGTCATTTTCCTGGTTAGTAAAGCCATTTTCATTCGACGAATTACTTGTTTATCTGCATAAGAAAAGGGTTACCTCCCCTGGGCCCGATTGTATTCCTTACTCTGTAATACAGAATGTACCAATTAATATTAAAAATATTTTATTGTCAATTTATAATGCATTGTGGTCTACTTGTTATATCCCAGATAGTTGGAAAATTCAATATGTTACTCCTATTTTAAAGCCTAATAAAGATGCAAATTATATAAGCTCATATAGACCTATATAATTAACTTCCTGTTATTCTAAACTTTTTGAAACTATGCTGAAGAATAGACTTGAGTGGCAATTTGAACATCATAATTTGATACTCCCACTACAATTTGGTTTTCGTAAAAGTAAAAGCACCCAGCACAATCTCAGCTGTTTAATAAGTGACATTAAAAATGGATTTCAAGCTAATAAATCAACCTTAGCTGTATTTTTAGATATACAAGGTGCATTCGATAGTATTGATCATAATTATTTAATCCATGCTTTATATAAGTTAGGAGTTCCTGGTTTAATTTTGAAATGGATTATCAAATTTTTGAATGGTCGGAGTACTTGGGTTAAGGCTGGGAAACTATTGTATGGACCTAATAAATCGCACAAAGGTACTCCACAAGGTTCTGTAATTTCACCTTTAATATTCATACTTAGCCTTATTAATTTTATGTCAATAATACCTATGCAAGTTATGTATTTATTATACGCTGATGACTTAGTTATTTATGTACAATGTGGGAGTGTTAAAGAAGGGGAACAAATTATAAATAAAGCCCTCCAACACATAGGTTCTGAATTAAGGAATAAATTGAAGCTAAACATTAATGTTGATAAGAGTGCTACCATATTTTCTCTAAAAATGGATCTGATAATCCACAAATTATCTATGACCATGCAGTTATTCCCAATTGTGATTCTTTCAGATATCTTGGTTTGATTATAGATTCCCATTTATCTTGGAAACCACATATTGACTATCTTTGTAGAAAAGCCGAGTTAGGCCTAAATATTATGAAGTCTTTGGTTGGTCTTAGTTGGGGTTCTGACCCCAAAATCTTAAAACTTCTTTATATTACTACTAATAGTAGTTGTTTTGATTATGGATGCAGCTTTTACTATGATATTGACAGTTATCTATTGAGAAAGTTAGATGTCTTACAGAATAAGGCTCCACGTATAATTTGTGGAGCTATGATGTCATCACCTATAAATTCCTTAGAAGTAGAAACTGGGATTGTTCCTCTTGCTATTAGAAGATCTTATATCACTGACAAACATTCTTTGAAGTTAATTAGTCTTGACAATGTTATAATCTCTAAATTAATTGATGGATTTGATGTTCCTAATTATAATAATGAAATAATGAAAGTAGCTATTTCTCAAATTGAATCAATAACTTTTTTAAATTTAAATTTTCAGGATATTATATTCTGGTCTAAACAACATCCTTATTATAGTGTTGACTTTGTCTGTACTTATATGAACATTCCTATACATGTAAACAAATGTGATTCTAAATATGAATTCTTAGAGTTTTTGGACACCAAAACTAACTTCATCAAAATTTATCCTGATGCTTCTAAAACTTCAGAAAGAACCGCTTTTGCCTTTTTTGATCAAATCTACAACTATGGTGAAGTCTACAGATGTAATGACTATTTATCTGTTTTTTTCAGCTGAAATGCTTGCTATTTTACATGCTCTTCAATATGTTCTTGAAAATTTCAATAATTATACTCAGTCTTACTTTTTAATATTATGTGATTCAATGAGTGTGGTAAAAGTCCTGTGTGAAAATGAAAAAATGTCTTCTCACGCTCTCAAAGCTCTCTATCAAGAACCTGTACATTGAATTCTGCTGGGTACCGACTCATTCGGGTATACTTGGTAATGAACTAGTTGATAGACTTGCAAAATCTTCATATTCTGTTATCTGTAATTGCTCGGTGCCATTTACTGATTTGAATAATTATATCAAAGAGTTAATGATTAAGCGCTGGGAGTTGTCGCTTGCCCATACTCGGCTAGTAAAAGGCTAGTTAGCAAAAATGACTCCCAAACCATCAACATCTTCTTGGTTTGAAAGAAGTAAGAAATTCCTTGGTAGACAGATAATTACCGCCCTTTGTAGGCTTTGTAGGTTTAATTGGACACTGTAAAATACATTCTCATTTGTATAGATTAAAACTTACCGATAATGAATCTTGTATATATTGTAATTATGAAATATGTGACCTGCAACATTTGTTCTTTGACTGTAAACAGTTATCGGTTCAACGGTTATTGTTGATTTGCCAATGTCAGGACTTACTAGGTAAATGTGACCTACCTAAAAATATTTGTGATTTGTTAAAGTTTCCTATATTACATAATTCTATATTTCAATTTATCTAAAGCGCTGTTGGATCTATATGAATTATAATTATTATTTGTGTAGTTTTTGTTATGTCTGATTATTAAATTTTAAGTTAGTTTAGTTTATTTGAATTCTGTGTTTATTTCTTTTGTATGTACTTTAGGTAGATTAATCTAATGTAATTTTATTATTCTGTGTTAATCTTTAGAATGTAAATTGACTATACTGTAATGATTGTTGGGCTGATGGTATGCCAATGCCCTTATAATAAATAATCTAAAAAAAAAATCTCTCTGATCGTTGGCGGTGCTACAAGTGCCCTAAACATGTTTAAAAATATACAGACACGGAATTCCAAATTTAAATAACAACGCCGGCCGCAGCGTACTTTAAATTTGGAGCTCATCAAAAAAAAACTTAAATGTTCGAAAATTTAATTTCCATTTATTATCTTGCAGAAGATTTATAAAAGAGTACTTAAACTTCTTTGTGATAAAGGCATTCGCATGTCTATGCGCAAATCGGCAATCTCAAATCGAAGCTCAACGCCTTGTAATTTTTTTAGAAATCGGTATTTAAATTTGTCAATTTGAATTAAATTTGGTCACTACAAAATAATCTTCGGTTTTCCCACCCGAAGATAGAGGGACAACACAGAATACGGTTGATTTACGTGGAGCAATTTTATATTTTTTTAGTTTCTATCATAATGCGTCGTTGCACCGTTGTTGTTCTGTCGCGTCTCGTTTCGCCCTTCTGCGGGAGTTTAAAACGTGTCTTCGTCTTTTGAGTTTGAATCCCTCGCTGCACTCAGGAATACTTAAGATTCCGTCTTATCTATAACTAAAAAAAAATAAGTAGGTAATCTGCTATCGAATAAACCAAAGTAGTAACCTTAGAAAATTCTAAAAGTCACCACAATATTCTTTTGGCCAGAAATAGCAACGCACGAATTCTTCTAGGAAATTTTTGCGCCCTCACTATGTATTTTTTTCTTTGTGGCCAGGACCGAATACAAAGTGCCTCCTGTCTTTAGGAAAAAAGTTGGAAAAAACCTTCTTTATTATGTAAATAAAGTGAGAACGTGTGAAAAACCGTTTCGGGCGATAATATTATTTGCTACTTTTATGGTTTTTGTCTATCAAGTTTATATTTTTATTTTTATTACATTTGCTTCACTAAAAAACTGCTCTCAAAAACGGTGAAGGAAAACATCGTGAGGAAACCGGCATGTCCTAGAACCAAAAATTCGAAGGCATGTGACATCCACCAACCCGCACTGGGCCCGCGTGGTGGATTATGGCCCATCCCCTCTCACAGAGAGGAGGCCTGTGTCCCAGCAGTGGGAACATTAATAGGCTGATAATGTGATGTGATGTGATGTGACATTTGCTGGGTTATATGGAGAATTTTGTTGGCTTCGTTTGAGTCCATTGTTTTTGTAGAGTCTGTCTAAAGGTTTGAATGGGTTTTTAAAGTTAAGTTCTCTAATGCTGATGTACCTCTTCGGCTTCTAGCTCAGTAAATAGCAATAGCATTAAAAATAAATTTATTCATTTAAAGGTTTAGTTTTAGTATACTAGGAACAAACACAAATTTGTAGTACCTACAACAAGGCTCAAGAAAAAACTTTTTGCAAAAAAATACTACCGACTTCCAAATACAAAACTACAAAGTGAAAAATAACTTAATTTTTTGAAGTCGGTGTCTTTCGTAGGTACCATTTTTATGCGTTATGGACACCGAGTTCAAAAAATTAAGTTATTTTTCACTTTGCAGTTTTGTATTTGGAAGTCGGTAGTATTTTTTTGCAATAAGTTTTTTATTTTTCAGTTTTAAGTTGTACGTACCTAATAGGCAAGTTAGTAAGGGAACTATTTCGCCAGAATAGATTTCATGAAACTTGAACATAACCGGTGAAATGAGAAATCTGCTTACCCCTTAAGAGCGAACTGGCGTGATGTTATGTTATGAAATGTTATAAACAACAAACAGACATGCGATTGCAGCAATCCCGAGAGATTTGCCGTTATTTATTGAAGAGTTCTGTTGTATATCTCCGATGTTCTTCATCAGATCTTCACCAAATTAAAATGGGACCAATTTCGGAACATACCTTTTCAAACAAAAAACTAATTTTTAAAATCGGTCCACAATTGACGGAGTAATCGGTGAACATACAAAAAAAAAAAAAAAACAAACATTAAGTCGAACATAGAACCTCCTCCTTTTTGGGAAGTCGGTTAAAAATAGGTGGCTGGTTTAGATGTACGTTTTTATATGAAGCGTCCAAGCCACGTACAAGATCTTAAGTCTTATTAAATTCAAATCATTCATTAAAATTTAGTTGTGCCAGAAACCGTTTTATACCATTAAAGATTACGTTGAGGACAAAACGGCTTGGGATTGAGTTGCTCCAATTAATTTTGAATTTTTAAATTTTGCACCGTGAATTTTATTATACTTTCTTTTTTTTGGTTTTCTTGCAATGACAAGAATATTTACTTTTTATAGTATTGTTTTTTTTTTTTTTATGGGCTTGCTCTTGACTCTAGTCTAAGTCATAGGTGACAGAGACAGAGTCAACGATGTATGAGCTTACCCAGAAGAAGCATGTTCACTTTAACTTTGAAGAGATTCGGGTTGAATGCGTTCGGAAACACAGACAGACGACTTAATTATTGTGAATGTGAAGACTGTGTGGATCATTTTTTTGTTTTTAATTTTAATTTATCTTAGTTAGTTTTTAATCATGGTCTGGCAGTTTGAGTAGTTTATGCGGCCTACCCGAATGTCCTTTATTTGGTATTATTAGTCGAATCGATGAGTTCCTTAAATTCTGAGTTAAGCTGCTCGGTTATTGACAAATGCATGCACTGACTGGACAGTTGCACTCGATGTGGCTGGTTCTTTCCTCAAAAGACCATTTCAGATATCAGTCTACATGATCTAACCAAGATTTTGTCTGGACTTTAAAAAATACTGAGACTTCTGAGTTTGTTTCGGCCTTAATTCTCAGAGTAGTCAGATAGGAAACGCCGACCTCATCTAGTTTTCAAAAATATGTTCGACATGTAAAAGTGTTTGTACAAACCATTTATCATTTATCATCTCTATTATTGAATTTATTTTCTTATTGTCACATTTTTAAATATTTCTTAATAAATAAAAACATAATAAACAAACATATAAAAAATAGAGGCCCACCGGTATCGGCAACAGGATCCAACCTACGGCGGTCAGGGCTCCAGAGAGAGGAACCTCCTAACAATACGAGCCGTGTCCAGCAATACTGCTTTCTGGATCAGGCCCTTGACCCAAACGCCTAACTACAGCCTCCTAAGGTGCTATTAAGCCATTGGCTGATACGATTATCGGTACAATGATCGTTGTGTCCACATCCCACATGTCGACAACCAAGCCAATCCAAGCGAGCCAAGTCAAGATACTTGATTTGTTTATCTTTTCGGCTTTCACGAGGTCATGCGGAACTGTTATGTCAACAATCATTGCATGCCTCTCGATTCGGTCCACCACCACTATATCAGGCTTATTGGCTACAATAGTCCTGTCAGTGATGATGGACCGATCCCAGTACAATGTGATATTGCCATTCTCGAGAACTGGGTTGAGCACATACCTGTAGTACGGCACCTCCGATGACACAAGAGTGTATTTTAGAGCAAGTTGCTGATGGATAATCCTGGCTACAAGGTTTTGCCTATGCAAGTACTCTTCGTTAGCTAGCCGAGAACAACCAGAGATAATATGGCGGATCAATTCAGCCAGCCGGTGACATGCCCAACAGATGTCAACCATGCCATCCTTCACAATAAATCTCAGGTAGTTATTCGTCAAGATAACTTCGTCCATAATTGCACAGACAAAATCTTCGGTTTCCCCAAAGAGGTCACCAAAACGCAGCCAGGCTACGGACGCTGACTGATCTAGATCGGACCCATGTAGGGCCCGGAAAAAGCGCCCGTGAAGCTTCTTACTCTGCCATACCTCCTTGCAGTCGTTAGTGTCAAGCACTACAGGGTTGCGCCAGTTTTCATTCGCCAAGAATAGCGGGGTAAGTCCCTTGTCCACTGCTACTACATTTCGATGCATACCCACGTCGGCGTGTAGAAAATATTCCCTGAGATTGCATATCTCGCGGTTGTGGAGGTTTTTGGCATTTAAAAAGCCTCGGCTTCCACACTTCCGCGGGATAAATAATCTCATGACCGAAGATCGTGGGTGATGCATTCGATATGCAGTCAGCAGTGTATAGACCCGCCTATCCA
Organism: Orthosia cruda; assembly: GCA_964057195.1. NCBI lineage: Eukaryota > Metazoa > Arthropoda > Insecta > Lepidoptera > Noctuidae > Orthosia > Orthosia cruda. Next base: position 30,314,406 of record OZ059827.1, read on the forward strand.
GGGCGTCAAGTTCTGTTTGAGTCCATTTCAGTATGCCAAAAGAGTACATCAATACCGGGCGGAAACAAGGCTATTAAATTCCTTCTTCAGGCGGCCAAAGAAGCTTTCTTTCAACGATTATTTCATGTCAGTAATGCTGATACCTAACGCTTTCGACATACCCAAATACTTATAGGTTTCGTTTGGAGTGAGGGATCTCAGGTTTATGGAATCCGCGAGTTGAATTCCCACGGATACCACAATCTCTCCTCGCATTACATACATGACCGCACATTTATCCACCCAAAACTCCATCCTGATGGCGCTATTTTAAGTTTCAGTTACCTTCAGTAGCTCCATCAGCTGAAGATTGCTGGGGGCTAAGAGTTTCAGGTAATCCATGTAAAGGAGGTGAGATATAACCTGACCACCTCTCTTCAACCGATAGCCCAGCCCTGAATTCTCCAGCAGCATGCTTAGAGGATTCAAGGCTAGGCAAAACCAAAGTTAACTCAAGCTAACGCCCTGGAATATACCTCGCTCGAACCTTACAGGTTCGCTATTCCAATGGATATTTTCTACATCCTGGATAGCGAAGGACCGTGTTCCATTGCCTCATACAGGACATCAGGAAGGTGCGTAGAGTTGTATCTATTTTATACAATTCGAGCACCCTCATGAGCCATGTATGAGGCACCGAGTCAAAGGCCTTCTTATAATCTATCCAACATGTCGACAGATCCATTCGGGAACGCCGAACCTGTTGGCTAATGGCCATATCTAAAAGGAGTAGCTCCTTAGCACCGCGAGACCCATTCCTACAGTTATCGACGACGTTTTTATTAATTTTAACTCTCAAAATGGATGTAAGAACCTTATACCCCGTCGTTAAACATGTAATAGGTCTATAATTTTTGGGTTCCGCGGTGCTACCAGACTTGTGGAGCAGGTGGGTAATTCCTGTTGTTAGAAACTTGGATAGCGAACCAGACTGTAAGGCTGCCTGGTACTGAGATGCCAAACGAGCGTGCAACCTGTGTAGCCCTTTGGTCCAGAAGTTGTGCAGCCCGTCTGGACCTAGAGATTTCCAGTTTGGCAACGGACGGATTACACGGGCTACATCTTGGGGGCTGATCGTGATAGCCCCCATTTCTTGTTTGGGATCGCACGCTCGCTCAACCTACCGAGTCCATTCACCTTCATTATCATTAAGTTTTAACATCTTATACCATAGGGCAAACAATTAAGTCACGAAACAAAACCAGCTATTCTTGAAAAATCATGTTGTAAATGTGTCTGAAGGTCCTGTTACGATTTTGGGATTACTTCAAAATAATATCATGCTTGCAGGCGGAAGTGTTCCTATAGTACCCAGTTATATTTCGCCTGAGACGATTAGCTCGCTTATAAAAATTATTCGTTTAAAATGTTTTTTTTAAACAAGCCTTTCATTTGATACCCATATCATGGCAGTGCAAAAAAATAACTAGTCCGCCATCTTGGTCCGTCTGCCATATTGGATTTAGAATGACGTCTTTTAACTTATCATGCATTGTCATTCAAATTAAACGTGTAAACAAAATTTGATCTTAATCGGTGGAGGATGCTTTAAAATTCAGTTGCAAGATTTGACCCGAACACATTTACATACATACATACATCCATTGCAAGTTAAATAAACGTTTGTAAAAAGGGGTGACCCTGTTGCCATCAACCGGCACACAAATCCCGACACCAGACTGCTAATGAGAAATCCCAAATGGAAAATCCTTATAATACTTTGCATGACCCGAGAATCGACCTTAGAACCTGATGCTCAGTTGTAGCACTACTTGCCACCTTTAAAACAACAAGGATTTACTCCATAACATTATTTTAATTAAACAATTGTAGAAACCATCAAAAAATATTCTGCAAATCATCATAATCATCATCAGCCTTTGTACTTTTTATGTTAATATTGGACATCGTTGACAACGCTGAAGGAAAGCATCTTGAGAAAACATGGACTTATAGTGAGTTTATTATAAAATTGTGTTCCATTGGTGCAATTGCTGTCCTTAGAGCAATTACACCAATGGAGCATTATTAGTAGTTTATCCTCAACACAAAGTTAAGCCTATCTGGGTACGAACCCACGACCTACGATACGTAAGTCGCGGCCGTTACCAATGGAAATATTTAGACACAATTCCAAATACCTATTAAGCACTTAACAAAGTAGATACTGACAGCATCACAGGTTCCACACGGATGAGCATCCACTGTAGTGGAAACAAAAAAGTTTATGATCAGCCTATTGCGCCGAGCAAGCTGCAACGCAGCAGATTGTTCTGACGGCTATTTTTATACACTGCTTTTGTCAATAGCTTTTAACATGAATAAGTACAAACATAGGCAGATAAAAACTCTGCCAGACCACTTATGACGACGCCTTTTTAAACGTCAATACATTTAAAGATAAACTCTTGAAATGCCGCTCTTTTGTTTGGTCCTTTTATGAGAATAAAATTCATTGAATCGAATTTAGTTTAGTAAGATGGTCGCCACACCATTTCAATATTTCTGTATTTACCCCCGCTTTTTGTAACGCTGTACACCAAACGAAGCTCAGCATACTTCACATACTTCTTTCCATCCAACCTATGTGTCACTTAGCTCAAGTAGCATTAGGCCAACACTCTTCCAGGGTTCCACGTGTTTACCTACTTTAGAGCCAACAATTCCTTTTAAAGCCCATCCAACAAAAACTGTGCATTTTTTCGTAACAAAAAGAAAAAGTCAATGAAAGACTTTTGGTAATCCTGATCAGGCCCCGTACAAAACTATCATAGTTCGACTGTAAAAAAGGGACAGATGTATATAAGTCATATACATCTATTACTTACGCACACTCAACCTTGCTCAGAGCTTATGGTCACCTGAGATCACTTCCAGATAACTTCTTACAAACATATAAATATAGAATTGTTCCTCTTTGATGGATGATTCTTCATTCTTATCTAGTTTTAAGAATCGAGCGATTAGATTTTGGAAAAAAAAAACAAATTAATCTTGTGGCATTTAATTACTTACAAGAGACTTCACTTTCGGACAAATTTTATTGACATTTAATAAGTATTAAAACATCAAACGGGCAATCAAGGTAGACACCTTAATATGTGTTTACTCGAGAATTTATCACCGGAATTTATTTTATGTAATTTAACAAAATTTGCAAATATTTCACAGTTAAAATGGGATTTGATTTTGAATTTCTAGTGTTAATTCAAGGTATGTTTGCCAAACTCCTTTAAAATTATCCTCTATTATATTATGTTATAATTAATATTTGGGAAACATTCATAAATAGCCAGTGGCGTTACCTAATTGCACAAATACCTACGACCTATCAAGATCGGAGACTCTACCCTCGAAGGTGTAGTCGATTATTTCTACCAGGGACAAACGGTCCAGTTAGGTAGGTCTACTAGAAAGAGGTCAACCGTTGAATCCGACTCGGTTGGGCGGCGTTCGGGAAGTTGCGCGGTATCTTATCGTACAATTTACCGTAGTGTCTCAAGCCAAAATTCCATGACCAGTGTGTATTGCCAGTGATTTCCTATGGGACCGAGACGTGGTCAGTCACAATAGGCCTCATCAGAAAACTTAAAGTCACCCAAAGTGCAATGGAGAGGGCTATGCCAGAGCATAGCCCTCTCCATTGCACTTTGGGTGAATAATCGACTACACCTTCGAGGGTAGAAAATGACTCAGGCATTAAGTCCGCCTCTGTACGTTTTTGTACATGCAGTATTAAATAAACAAATAAAATTCTGAAGCAATCACGCTAGGAAACTTCTGAGTTTCCTAGCGTGATTGCTTCAGAATTTTATTTGTTACGTACCATATCCTATTTATAATTGAAAAATGAGAAATAAGGACATCCACAGGAGAACCAAAGTTACCGACAAAGCCCGAAGAATTACGAAACTTATTTATTATTTATTTATTATATACTTTATTGTACACCACAAAAAAACATACAGGACAAACATTCACAATAACAAGTGTACAATGGGCGGTTTTATCGCACTAGGCAATCTCTTACAGACAACCTTTGAAACTTTTTTGTTTTTTGAAACTTAAGTGGCAATGGGCCGGGCACATTGCTAGAAGAACGGATGGCTGATGGGGCCGAAATGGTGAAGGATGGAATGGCGACCTGGAAGACGATGCGTTGGAAATCCTCCCACTAGGTGGACCGATGACCTGGTTAAGGTTGCGGGCATCCGCTGAATGTGAGACACACGGGATTGGTCCATGTGGCGACGCCTGGGGAAGGCCTTTGTTCAGCAATGAAAGTCTTTCGGCTGGAATAATGATGATGATGATGTGCACCTAAATGGAGTATCCTAGATTCATCCAAAGCAGAGTGCCAGTGTAGAGGATATGTGTTACCTACATTTGCTATCATCATGCTCAAACACCTCCTCAAAAAGCCAATCAGAGCTGTCCACTGTATAATTAGCTAAATACTGGCCGTTTAAAAATTGAGTCAGAAATAAATTAAACGACACGAAAATTAGAAGAAACGCACCTTGGACATTTTACCTTGATGATTAGAAATGTTTGGATACCTCGGGGTGTTTATATTCTCATACAGCCATGCTGTTGAGATATATGAATTAACATTACACAATTTAGGCTTCAATATTTTATATTACTTTCAAAAACAAACTTTTGAACAATGACGTACCGTATCAAACAACGAACCTGTAAAATAATGTTTAGGTTTGTGGGTACAAACCTAAACATTATTTTACAGGCCAACAAAGGCTTGATGTGTTTCCCAATTGTGTGTTTTAAAACGTTTAATGTACATCTTACAATCGCTTCCTCTCGTTCAGGAATTCAAATGGTTCGCTGACTAAGTGGTACATCACGGGAGTGTAATTGCTATTGATTGCGAAGACGACATCCTGTAATACATGTGCATAGATATTGGGCCGAGGTATTTTAATTTAGGGTAGGAATTTAATGGTTGCTCCAAGTGCTTATGGGTGCTATGGAAGGGAATTATGTGTACACATGCATATCTTCTTTAATGTATTGATTTTATTTTATTTTTATAACATTCCATACAACGAATAATGAATGAGTTGTTTTGAACTTTTTTTGGTTTATGTACCGTGTGGGTTTTCGTAAATTAATGTTTCTTAGAGCCAATTTGTTTGCGTTTTGTTTTTAATTGATTGTGCTTTCTTACGGTTAGTAACGACACGAGTAGTACTTTATTTGCTTAAAGGCTTGCAAAATCCGTAACAGACATCACCATTGTCACTACCTTCCACTGCCACATAGGCCTTGCATCTCGCACACTCGCCTGTTTGTCTTTAATTATTTTTAAAGTCGTATATATGCAGTGAATTATCGAATTGTGGGTACAGGTTAGTACCTAGGATATGCCGCAGCCAGCCTAAAGATTTGCGTACTGCAGTCGTGGTGTGAAACTTTACTCGTGAAATTATTCTTTACCAACTTCTGCCAGCGGCATCGCCCGCGTTATAAGCGTTTTATCATCCTAAGGGAACATTATACTGGGATGAAAAAAGGCTAATGTGCTATACCAGACTATAATCTATCTGCGTGTCAAGTTTCATCCAGATCCGTTCAGCCATTGTGCCGTGATTGAGTAACAAACATATATCCACCCAAACTTTCACATTTATAATATTAGTATGATAGAATATCTAAAAGCTGTAGCAATGATGGCAATGGATCTCCATTTATGACCATGTTTGACTGAATTGATCGTGAGTACTGTAAGACCTCTGTGCCTCTCCGGTCTCGAATTCAGACAATAATAATAAGCGTATTAGCGCTAGAATGTGCTTCTCATTCTACACAGAATATCTTTTACAACACCTATATTAAAACTCTGTCTTAGCCTACGGCTGTCTAAGTTATAGGTTTCAAATCTAGCTCGATCAGTTTTTCCGCCAGTTTGCACACTGTAAGGTTACCGTGGCGAACGTGAACCGGAAGGCGATGCGTTGGAAGGCCTCTCACTAGGTGGACCGAAGACCTGGTTAAGGTTGTGGAAATCCGCTGGATACAAGACGCACGGGATCGGTCAATGTGGCGACGCCTGGGGGAGGCCTATGTCCAGCAGTGGACGTCTTTCGGCTTAAATGATGAATATGATGATGAAGGTTCCCTTCAGCAGGCCACCTTTACAGTACCTAGTTACTTCTGCAATCATCATTATGAGACCATGGAAGAAACTCCATGCTGTCCGTTCAAAACAAGTTGTTGCAATAAAAACAAGTCCTGATGCCAGTTTTGACTTATGGAATTCAGCTATGGGGCTGCACCAACCAGAGCAATATATTAATTATACATCACATCATCATCATCATCACATCATCAGCCTTTTAAAGTTCCCACTGCTGGGACACAGGCCTCCTCTCATAGAGGGAGTGGGCTATAATCCACCACGCGGGCCCAGTGCGGATTGGTAGATGTCACATGTCTTTGAATTTTTGGTTCTAGGACATGCCGGTTTCCTCACGATGTTTTCCTTCACCGTTTTGAGAGCAGTGGTGATGAAATAAATTACACAAAGTAAAGCGCCTGCTCGGGTTCGAACCCACGACCTACAACTCGTAAGTCGGGACCGTAACCACTGGGCCACCACTGCTCTCAATATTAAGTATTAATTATACATACACCAAAACAAAGAGTAATTGTAAATGCACCTTGGTACATACGAAATGTTGACCTCCATCGGGACCTAAAATTTGAGATCGTCGAAAAAGTGATTCAGAAATTTGCAGAAGCTCACGAAATGAGACTTCATCAGCATTTGAACGTCGAGGCAATCCAGCTTCTCGATCACACAAACATAGTGAGGAGACTAAAACGAACAAAACCGTTCGAGTTAGAGTTTAGTGTTAGTGAATGTAAATATTGTAACGTACAAAAGTGCTACCAAATAAACACAAGAGACAGTAAGAAAAGTGCTATTGGACACATTCTTAGTAAAGACAATGTAATAGTTTAAGTAATAATTAAATTACTTATTAGTCTATTTATAAGGCTAGATTGTAATAAGATTAGGGTCCATCCTATCGATGAACCCTAGAATAGGAAAAAAAAAATATCTATATTTTTTATATGAGCCAGAAAATTATTAACTTTGAAAACATGACTCATTTACATAAAGTGGAAGTCAACTCTGAATCTAAAATTCTCTTTAAAGTATTTCAAAGACTAAAAAAACTATTACCAAGCAGCAAATGAAATGCGCTACACAGACAGAATTTTTATCAGTTCTAGAACTTTTCAAACTGCTTTTATTTAAATGAGCAAGTTTTGTACACAACTTTTAATGGGTACGTGCATGTTTTTTAAATAAGTACCTACTTCAACAAGTCAAGGTTACTTCCAACTTAAACTCGGGATAAGTTATGGAGTTGGGGGTTGCTTTGCGGAAATCCATTATAAGTAAATGAAGGTCTGACTTCTAAGTCCTTTTGAAGGCAGCTTGCTTTCTCTGCCACTCTGACTTAGGCCTTCTGTCCACGGAGGCGTAACTTCATAGACGCGTATTTGTCATTATACGCTTGGTGTGTACGCCTGCTTGCAGCTTACATTCAAAACTATGAAACACTGACGACGGAGCAGCAACTTCACGCTCAAATCGTGCAGGCTTCATGACGCCTGCTGCATGTTGTATTTTGAAGCGTCTATGAAGCTACGCCTCCGTGGACTTGTGGAGCTAAAATAAACCCTCGATTCATGACAATAAAAATCAAAGGCTTTATACAAAGTGTTTTAGCGATAGCTATGTTCAAAATTTAAGGGTTTGATCTCGTGACATTTCGATAGCGCTTGGCTTTCCCATAGACTTTTAAAATCGCTATGGAGACGCTTTCTTGAATAGATTGTCACCTTTGTTAAGCCTCAGTTATACCTGTGAATTATATTGAGGCAAGCGGAGTAAGACTTAGAATGTTCGTTGTTGAAATTCTTGTTAGCTATTGAGATTGACTGTTGAAAAAAAAAACCTTCACACAAAAACCTCTAAAAAACAACAAATAAGCCGCGTACTCGCGTGGAACGCCAACGTTTACAGCAGTTTATTTTATTTACTTAGCGTTTCCCCGACGCGAGTGCGAGGCTTATTTTTATGCTTTTTAAAGGTTTTTGTGTCGGAGGTTTTAAAAATTATAAATTTAATTTTTATTTCATGCTTTTTAAACTACATATAATATACCTTGAAGTAGACACGCTTCAATCAACAATCTATCGAAACACGTAATTATGACATGCTATCTTGTGGAAAAACCCAGATTAAAATGAAATAGCAGGAAGCAAAACAACAATTTCCTATAACAACTGAGGTTTGCTGTTAGAGAACCCAATTATGGGTTTAGCTCGCCTTTGTACATAAGCTGTCCATTGTACTTGTATAGTACAAACTATACAGGGGGCGTGGCGGAAAGGTCTGGTGTGGTGAGAGATAAAAAAAATATAATACGTTTTAATTTTACGAAATTTGCTTTTTGGTGTGTTTTTATAATTGTGTAATTATCTTCTTAAAAATAAAATTAGAGATGAGAAATTATTCAAAATTTTATAGAAAAACATCACTTCTGTAGAAAACTATATCGACAGAAGGGAGTTTTATCATAAACATACATAATCTGTATAAAATCTAGGGTTATGATGTTTTAATTCGCTTCACTTCGTTAACTGATGAATTAATTATTAAGGTTAAGACAATGAAGTCGAAAACCGCTGTACTTCTCGGCACCCTAGTCCCTGGCCAAATTAAGACTGACACTGACAATGACAGAACACTGTAAAGGGTTACCAGAAATATAAAATAATGTTGCAAAATTAAAAGTAATATATTACCATTATTGCAAAAATGGTAATGTATTACTTTTTAAATTTATTTCTAAATGAGTGATTATTTTTAAGAACAATGTAGTCGAATAAAGTTAAAAATATCGTTTAATAATTAGTGTATAATTTATATATTAACGTTTAAGTTTCTGTTTTATTATTTGCTTCAGTTGTTCCTTCATGTGATATGTGCATGCAATATTTTAAAATATTTTTAGAGACACCCCTCTAGATGTAGCCCGTGCAGTCCATCCGTTGCCAAACTGGAAATCTTCAATCTCCAGGGCCGGACGGGCTGCACAACTTCTGGATCAAGTGGCTATAAAGGTCGCACGCTCGTTTGGCATATTTGTACCAGGCAGCCCTTGAGTCTGGTTCGCTACCCAAGTTCCTTACAACAGGAATAACCCACCTGCTCCTCAAGTCTGGTAGTACCTCGGAACCCAAAAATTATAGACCAATTACATGTTTACCAACGGTCTATAAGGTTCTTACATCCATTTTGAGGGTTAAAATTAATAAACACGTCGACAATAACACCATCATGTCGGTCTCTCAGAATATAGGAACGGGTCCTGCGGTACTAAAGAGCTACTCCTTATAAACACATCCACACGGTCTAGGGATATTTTAAAAAAAGCGAATTACTATCAATGTGTTAATTATTTATATGACATGTATATATTTAAAAGATACGTTATTTAATATTCTAAAATTTTTTAATAATGGTTAAGGTACTTCGATTAAAATTTCAGGATTTTATGGAAAAAAAATGAAGCATAGACGGAAACCGTATATGAATTAACTTTTAATTTATGAGTAAAAACTGAAAAAAATAGAAAAATCATTTAATTTGTGTTTATAAACTTGAAGTTAGTAGTCTGAGAAAGCGCCCATGATGTTCATAACACATCGGCAACGATTCGGCATGCTCAGAACAAGGTTGTCAATGTCTTGCTGCGGAATATTGTCCCATGTCCTTCTGAGGTGCGCAAATTTGATCTTCTGTAGCCAGATTTTCAGGAACTTCCTTCAGGGCTCTTCTTTGCAGCATATCACACGCATGCTCAATGGGATTTAGATCTGGCGATTGAGCAGGCCAGTCTAAGGCCCTAACATTGTGTGTATGTAACCAAGCTGCTAACGTTCTCGCCGTGTGTGCCCGGGCATGGTCGTGCATGAGCAGGAAATCTTGCGGATTACGGGCCCCAGCACCTGTTGGACGTATCGTTCTGCCGTCATATTGCCCCGCACCCAAACGAGATCCGTCCGTCCTCCAAGACGAGTTCCTGCCCAAACCATAATTGTTCCTCCTTGGTATGGGTGAACTTCCTGAGGGTTCTGAAGACGGCTCCATCGTCCAGGAACTCGCCAAACACGCGTCCTTCGTGAATCTGGATGGAAGCCGAACCTGGATTCATCCGTGAACAGCACATAGGACCATTGCTCACGGCCCCAGTCCACGTGGTTCCGAACCCATTCTAATCGTCGTCCACGATTGCCTCTCCGTAAAGGTGGGACCCGGAGTGGTCTACGAGAGCGTAGATTGCTTTCATGCAGTCGCCTTCTTACAGTTTGGTCACTCACAAGCACTTAGTGTTCCACTCGCAGCCTTTGGACCAATTGAGTCGCCGTTGCATTTGGTTGAGCTCGCGCAGTTATTTGCAAAAAATCGGTCTTATCTGGGGGTAGTGATGCGACTTGGCCCCTGGTGCCTCTCCACTACTTCACCTGTGGCACGATAGCGTGTCCACAATCTTGAAATTACATTTTGGTGGGTCCCTATGGCCTCAGCAACATTACGCTGAACAGACCCAGCTTCCAGCATTCCCACAGCTCGTAACATCTCCGCCCTCGTCAAATGTTGGCGTTGCATGGCTACAATACCTCAATAATACTTTATCTTTCGTTTAAAAATGAAAAAAAACTGTAACTAAACGTAATACGTATTGTTTTCTAAATTTCGCACAAATGAAAATTCCCTCTCCTACACATCAAGACATTTTTATGCCACCGAAACAAAATATTTTCAAAAATTTGAATTTGGAATTAGTCTGAGATAAATTACAAACAAATCGGTGTATAAAAGATTCCAATGCGGCCAGTACTTTCTGAGTTATTTAATTGAGTATGAAATATTCCTAGACCGTGTTGATGTGTGTATATATGGCCATTAGCCTACAGGTTCGGCGTTCCCGAAAGGATTTGTTGACTTGTTGGATAGATTATAAGAAGGCCTATGACTCGGTGCCTCATACATGGCTCATGAGGGTGCTAGAATTGTATAAAATAGATACAACTCTACGCACCTTTCTGAAGTCGTGTATGGGGCAATGGAGCACAGTCGTTCGCTGTCCAGGATTTCGAAATATCCAGAGGAATAGCGAACCTGTAAGGATCGAGCGGGGTATATTCCAGGGCGATAATTTGAGTTCACTTTGGTTTTGCCTAGCCCTGAATCCTCTAAGCATGCTGCTAGAGAATTCTATGCTATGGGCTATCGGTTGAAGAGAGGTGGTCATATTATATCTCACCTCCTTTACGGTCTTTGCCCCCAACAATCTTCAGCTGATGGAGCTACTGAAGGTAACTGAAACTTTTAATAGCGCCAGCAGAATGGAGTTTGGTGTGGAAAAATGTGCGGTCATGCAAGTCATGCGAGGGGAGATTGTGGAATCCGTAGGAATTCAACTCGCGGATTCCATAAACATGAGATCCCTCTCTCCAAACGAAACCTATAAGTATTTGGGTATGTCGGCAGCGTTAGGTATCAGCACTTCTGACATGAAGCAATCGTTGAATGAACGCTTGTTTGGTCGCCTGAATAAGATATTCGATAGCCTTCTTTCGGGCGGACGAAGTTATCATGATTAATAACTACCGGAGATTTATTGTGAAGGATGGCATGGTTGACATCTGCTGGGCATGTCACTGGCCGGGTGAATCGATCCGCCACATTATATCTGGTTGTTCTCGGCTAGCTAACGAGGAGTACTTGCATAGGCATAACCTTGTAGCCAGGATTATCCATCAGCAACTTGCTCTGAAAACACTCTTGTGGCATCGGAGGTACCGTACTACATACCGTACGCATGACGGAAACTTCGTGAAAGCCAAGAAATATAAGCAAATCAAGTATCTTGACTTCTCTGTGAGGTTGTCGACATGTGGGATGTGGACACAGCGATCATAGTACTGACAGTCGTGTCTGCCAATGGCTTTAATAGCCACGAGCCTTGACCAACACCTTAGGAGGCTCTCGTTAGGCGGTTGGGTCAAGGGCCTGATCCAGAAAGCAGTATTTCTGGACACGGCTCGTATAGTTAGGACGTTTCTCTCTCTGGAGTCCTGACCGCCGGTAGCTTGGACCCTGTTCCCGATACCAGTGGGCCTCTATTTTTTATGTTTTAAACAAATATTTAAAAATGTAATCAATTCCATCATCATCAAAATCTTTTTACGTCTCTCCGACGCCGTCATCATCATCAATCAGTTTACAGCCAGCGGATGTTGTACAGGAGACAAACGTAACAGAGACATAAATAACTGACACCATTCAAGTTGCAAAATAGAAACACTCAAATCAATGAAAATATCGTAAGCAAACAGCAAAAAATTGCAGCATGGGCTGGAAAAGCTCTATGTGGAAGACATGGAGCCAGCCTGAGCCAGCCACACGTCGATAAAATAAAGTCGAACAAATGGCTCAATCGAGTCGAATTTTTTCCCGAAACTAAAGGCTTCATGCTTGCGATCCAAGATCAAATAATAGTAACATGTAATTACAGAAAATATGGAATGACGCACAGACAGATTACAAACACCGACATGACCAAGTTGCCGCAATCATATACCAACACCTCGCAAACAAATATAATTTCATTTAGGTGAGATCATTGCGTATTATAAATATAAACCAGAAATTATTTTAGAAAATAGTAATCATAAAGTGTATTGGGACCGAACAATAATTACAGATAAATTATATATTATAATATACCTGATATCACTGTACACGACAAAATAAATAAAACAGTGTGCCTAATCGATACAGCTATACCTAATTCACACAATATCCTAACTACAATCCGAAAAACTTAGTATGTACCAAGACCTCGAAATAGAAATAAAAACTCAATGGAAAGCACAAACGGTTCACGTCGTCCCAATAGTACTTTGATCTACCGGTGTAGTGCCAAAGGCTCTCACACAATGTCTTGATACTCTACACATGCCTTCTCACACACTGTAAATGCTCCAAAATGTCACCATACTCAATACCTGTCGCATAACGTGAAAGTTTCTGACTTCATCTACATTATCATCCACCTTTTCAATTTAAGTTCCCCCCTACACACTTGGCTCCGGCCCGTGTGTCAGGTCGTATACTCTCTCAAAAACGAAGAACTCGATAATAATAATAAGCTTTTAAGCTGCAATGATCCCTAGGTATGTTCCGGTAGATTCTGCTTTGCCGCAACATGCCTAGGGTAAGGAACCAGACAAAGAGAGATACAATCCGCAGTGCAGCCTTGCAGAGGCGACCCCACGGACCTGATCTCCAGGGATAAGGTCTTGTTCCTCATCCCTGGCTTGCCTTTATTGGCCGGTTGGATCGTGCGTGACATTTTTTTCTGACCGTATGCAGGGATGGTCCTGTTCTACTTGTGAATGGAGTTTAATGTTCACTTTCTTTTTAAAGGTAAAGTTAAAACATCCTTCAGTAGTTGTCATTAAAGTTGCCCTAGTCGATCATTCTTCCATACAAACGTAGTCTGGCGATTACTTCACTGTTTGACGGTGTACGATCAAAATAGAAAATTATATCAATTTGTCTCATCATTATCTAGCCCTGTATGGAAACAACAAAGTAAAAAAAAATATATATATTTGAAAGTTATGAGCGTCGAAAGTTCCATATTTCAACACTAATTGTTTTTAGAAGAACTAAAATTGCAAAACAGTCATAGTCAGCTATACAGGGATAGATTAGTAGTTCAACAATGCAAATAATTTTACTTTGAACAGATACATTTAGACGCTTTTTCATGATATCCATATTCCGAAAGGCCTGTTCATAAAATTTCGCGCGCTCGTTTTCGTCCCAAATCAAGATCCATTTCGCTACAAATTTGCAAAAACGTATATTCGTACGCGAACTAGCTTCTTACTGCTCATCACAGCATCTATCTATCTCGCACGTTTTGTCGGATTTGATAGCATGCATTTTAACCCCACGCACAAAATAGTTCGTGCCGTTGACTAGGGCAAACTTAATTTGCTCTGCTAAGCAGTCATGAAGTTCATTCATCCTATTTCCTTACTAATCCTTATTTAGGCCGATTTTATGATCCTCAGATTGCTTTAATCCTGTTAAAAATTGCAGTTTATCAACTTTTGTATAGATAAAGATAAAGATATTTATTTGCTCAAACACGTGTATACATGCAAGAATAAATAATACGTGCATGCAGAATAACATTAAAAAAAAAAACAATCGGTTCGGACATGTTTGCCACATTCTATGGCGTGCAAATTATTTTGAAAATATTATTATGAACAATTACAATAAAAATAAATTTAAACTCAATAATTACAGAATGTCAAATAAAAAAAAAATAAAAAAACTGGAGATAATTAGTAATAACAAATATCATTCAGATGTCAATTAACAGTAATATTATGTCAAAACTATGTGAAAATATTAAACAAATGTCAAGCAAAAAAATGTACCTATGTCAAATCTATGTAAAATATTAAACAAATGTCAAATAAAAATGTATATAGATCTATGTAAAATAAAATGATAAAAAATGTCAAACAGCAATAAAGATAATAAAATGTCAAATCAAAGTGATATTCATCAAATGTCAAAATATCAATAATAATCTATGTCAAAATAAATGATTCTGCCAAAAATTCGCTAATGGTATAGTAGGCTTTTTTAATTAGAAAGGTTTTTAACTGATTCTTCAACTGAACGTTGTTAAGCTCCCTCCAACTTTTGGGTAACTTATTATAAATACTAGGAGCCATGCAGAAAACACTTTTGCGCATAAGTGCCGTCCTACTCCTATGCAGACAGAGCTGACTTTGATCACGCCTGTTTCTAGGAAATTCATCCGCCATTAGTGGAAATAAGTGATTGTTATTTCTCACAAACATTACTATTTCGAGAATGTAAAGGGATGCTAATGTTAATATTTTATAGTGTATGAAAAAGGGCTTACAACAAGATAAGATAAGATAAGATATTTATTTTTGTAAAACATGAGTGTACAGTAGATTTGCATGGTCTTAAAATAACATCTAGTAATACGATCTACATGTTTTGCCGTTCAGGGCATACAAAAAAATTGTATTTGGTCATATAAACCGTTTGAATTTATATAATTAACAAAAAAAAACAATTATATAATCTACTGTCTTGCAGTCATTTATAAACATATTATAGGAAAAACTTTAAAACTACAGTTACAACTATCGGTCGATTTTAAGTTAAACATAGCTCTAAGGCATCTCTTTTGTGCTTTAAATACAAGTTCTTTATTAGTTGAGTTACCCCAGAAGATAACCCCATATCTGAGAACAGATTCAGTTAGCCCGTAGTAAGCGGTTAATAGCGCATCTATATTAACCGTTCGAGACAGATTGTATAAGGCGTACGCACTACTGCTTATTCTATTTGTCATTACCTCTATGTGCGGCTTCCAATTTAAATTACGATCTATAGTTAGTCCTAGAAACTTAGTTGTTTAACTGTGTCAATTGTAATAGTATTATACGTAATGTCAAGATTGGGAATAGTCAGTGCGCGTTGGCTAAAATGCATTAACTTAGTCTTATTTAAATTTATTTTCAAATTGTTATTGTCTAACCACCCTATAGTGTCTTTTAATGTTTTGTTTATATCTTCTTTATAAAAATCTTTTTGATTGCATGGTATTGTAATTGTACTGTCATCCACAAACAGTGTCATTGGATGTTTGATTGCCCTTGGAAAGTCATTGATGTAAAGTGTAAAAAGCGGTGGTCCTAGTATACTTCCTTGTGGAACTTCGTAGACCACATTACGTTCCTCCGATTGAAATTTTTCTTCTCTTTTAGTGCTTGTATTTATTTTGCTAATTTCTGTTATTTGTTTTTTCTCACTTAGGTACGATTTTAAGAGCTCAAGGACATTACCTCTTACCCCATATGCATCAAGTTTTTTAAGTAAAATATTATGTTGCACGTAATCGAATGCTTGGGTCATGTCACAGAATATAGCACACACTGGAGTATTTATGTCCATATTAGTCATAACAGTATACAAAAAGTCATAAATTGCCAAGTTGATTGTCATATTTTTCCTAAATCCCTTTTGTTCGTCACATAGAATATCGTTAGCGTCTAGATATAAATTGAGTTCTTTATAAATATAGTTTTCAATAATTTTTGAGAATATTGGTATCAGTGATATTGGCCTGTAGTATTCCATTAACTCTCTATCTTCTTTTTTGAACAATGGCTTAATTACCGATTGTTTTAGGGCGTCAGGAAAAATACCTTCGCTTATACACAAATTTATAATATAGCCTAATGGGCAACAAATTTCCTCGGCTACCGCTTTGAGTATTTTTGTACAAATACCATCGTTACCGACACTGTTGGTATTTTTAAGAGCTAAAGTTATTTTAAACACGTCGATTGGCAAACATGGAGCCATATACATAGAATTCTTCCTGTTTAAAATATGTCTAGTGACCCTGTCTCCCGAATCGATAATGGGTTGAATTTTGTCCATAAAATAATTATTAAACAGATCCGAAATATATTTTGGATCAGATACAATTTCATTATTATTAATTATAAGGTTATTAATGGTATGTTTTGGTATATTTAACTTTGATTTATTAATGATTTGCCATGTTCTTTTTGATTTATTAGTTGATAGCTAGTTCGCGTACGAATATACGTTTTTGCAAATTTGTAGCGAAATGGATCTTGATTTGGGACGAAAACGAGCGCGCGAAATTTTATGAACAGGCCTTTCGGAATATGGATATCATGAAAAAGCGTCTAAATGTATCTGTTCAAAGTAAAATTATTTGCATTGTTGAACTACTAATCTATCCCTGTATAGCTGACTATGACTGTTTTGCAATTTTAGTTCTTCTAAAAACAATTAGTGTTGAAATATGGAACTTTCGACGCTCATAACTTTCAAATATATATATATTTTTTTTACTTTGTTGTTTCCATACAGGGCTAGATAATGATGAGACAAATTGATATAATTTTCTATTTTGATCGTACACCGTCAAACAGTGAAGTAATCGCCAGACTACGTTTGTATGGAAGAATGATCGACTAGGGCAACTTTAATGACAACTACTGACGGATGTTTTAACTTTACCTTTAAAAAGAAAGTGAACATTAAACTCCATTCACAAGTAGAACAGGACCATCCCTGCATACGGTCAGAAATGTTTTGAGCTCGTTGCGTTAAATTAATAATCCTTTTAAATCGTATTGTATAATTTTTAAATAGCCTCTTATTATTTGGAGTAGGTTTTTTCCGGAACTGCCAAAGCAAATGCCTTTTTTTCTTGCTGCATATTTTTATGCCACGTGATGGGTAGTGTTCTTGTTTTTTATGGACATTTACCGAAACGATATTTTCAGGATAACATTGATTGTACAGTAACGAGAAGATATCCAAAAACGAGTTAAAAGCTACGTTTGGGTCCTTTGCTTCATACATTTCTGAGAAAGTCAGACTCCGCAGATAGTTCTTAAATTTATGAATGTTTTCATTACTGTAGTCACGTCTTCTCCTACTCCACCGATTAATCGTACATACTGTGCTTATTGGGTATTTCAATAATTGAGCTGTGTGATCCGACAACGCTAACTCCAATACTAAAGCCTTACAGGACCTGTTTAAATTATGCGCAAAATTATCAATGCATGTTTTACTCTTAAGACGAGTTGGTTGGTATAACACTAGTTTACAGTTAAAGCTTAACAACAAATTTTCAAATTCTATTGATTGATTAGTTCTTTTAAGTACATCTATATTAAAATCGCCCGCTAAAACAATATTTATACAATCCTTTTTATTTAAACTACGCAATATCTGTTCTAATTTATTAATACTTTCATTGAAATTATTGGTATTTGGTACTCTATATACACAAACACAAATTTTGTGGTTAATCAGTTCAATGGCGCAGCATTCAAAGACACCACAAGTCGACATTTTAGCGATATTTGGCAGTTCTTTCCATTGATGATCAGACCTTACTAGTATAAAAAAAAAAAAACCTTTAATTCAGACTATTTAAATGTCCATATTTTGTTAGTATTAAATTATCTTAAAACTATGTTAGTCATGAGGGTACATCATATTTGTATTTAATCAAATTCAAAACAAAATTGTATTATAATAAATGATTGAAAATAAATTAAAATAAAATTGAAATAAATAATTTAAAATTAAATTGAAATAAGTAATTTAAAATGACCCTAAATGGAAATAAATTTAAAAATGAAAATAAAAAAATAATTTTTTTTTAAATGAAAACATAAATATTAAGTGGCATGCAGCCTGATAAGCCTTCCTACAGCTGCCGAGTCTGGTCTGTCTGCAATCATCCTTAGGATTCCGTTGCCACTTCCTCGAATTCGGCGAATTAGTGAGGCTGACTTTTTGCGCATAATAGCGTAAAAGTCATCCACCCTCGCGTCGGCAAACATGCCCGAGGCACTGCAAAATCGAGGTAGCCGCACCAAAACCCTGAAGGCGTTGTTATATTGAACTCTGAGGGCATTGAAGGCCCGCTGCGTGTAGCTGATACATAGGGCGCTGGTGTAAAAAAAAAAAAAAAAAAATAGTAGTACTAGTATGCATGCCCCACCCCTTTTGCTTTCTTTACGACTGAAACAGGCCACTAAGCAGTAATTGCTCAAGTTAAGGTGTTTTTCATAACTTTGCATCATAAAGTGCTCCGTAATGCATAAGACATCCACGCCTATTTTCTTATCAATTAATTCATTGAGGCAAACTGCAAGCGTATCACATTTAGATAGCAAGCCTGCAATGTTTTGGTGCATGATGTAAATATGTTTAGTCAAGAAAAAAATGGTCTTCAATTTTATCAATGTCATTCAAATTGTGATGTATGTCAACATTTTTCATAATTTCAGTCATTAAGTCAAACAAATCCTTAAATATAGTACGTAGTCCTAATTTATTTATTTTACCAGAGTATTTATTAAACATGCTGCAGTCATATTCCAGATTTAGGTTACTGTCCAGGAGGAATGCGTGTTCATGTGTCATTATATCTACATATAAAAGATTATTAAATGTCTCCACTCTGCGGTTAAATAAACTAGTGTCAAACGGATACTTATATGTTGGCATACAAATTATTATGTTAGTTTGTTGCACTGCTTGAAGTACCTCACGTATATGAAAAATTATCTCATAATAATTATTAGTCCTCATAAGTCATAATCAGAAGTCGTTCATAGTATAATTTATTAACTTTGTCTTCAGACCGCTTAAAAGGTTTTTGTAGTTCCCTGTGATTTTAAATAGTGACATACACCGTAGTTGTTGTAGAAGATACTTTCAGCTGTTGACAGTACGTCGTTTTTATTATCAGTACTAAGTAAACATATCTTACGTTTAAGAATATGTTTTGGTTTATTTTTTTGCTGGACACCGCTTAAGACTGTACACAGATCTCCTCGATTTACCGTTATCTTTTGCGATGTTGAACATTCTGGTTTCTCCGATGGCTGTTCACTGTTTATAGGCAGTTGTATTGTCTGTGTTTTACATGATTTCGGAGTCATTGAGACCAATTTCTTTTTAACAGATTTTGGCTTTGGTGTACGTATACTTTTATCCGCTGTGCAGACTTTTTTGTAATTGTTTATGACTTGTTTACATTTTTCCAATTCCTGTTTTAAATTTATGTTTTCTAAATTTAAGTTAGTTACTTCTTGGTTTGCAATTAGTAATTCCTCTTGTAGTTGACCAATTTTTTCGGAAAGTTCTTTGTGGTGTTGTGATTCGTTGATTGAGGTGTTCTGTAAACTTAACATTGTTGTGTCAAAGAGGGATGATTGGTTCGGTCACAAAGTGAACTAAGCATTGTGGTTTTCTAAACGTGATATTATCATTCTCATTCTCCATCGTAGTAACGTTTCGGGCCAAGTTAGTAGACGTTGATAAATATTTACGAAATTTTTAAAATCCAAAAGCTCTCGTCCGATGCCAGGCGCGAACCCGCGACCTTTCGCTACCGTGTTTCACTTAGCAGCCACTCGACCATTTGTAGTGTTGAGAAGAGGTTTGAAATTAGGTACCGCTTTTTTCGTGAAATATTTTTTAAATAAATGAAGTCCTTAGGTAATAACTTATGTTTTTTTTTTGTCCTGTTTTATTTTGTTTTGCACTAAATTCTATATAGTTAATTTACGTGTTCTCGTCGCGATATATGTAGTCACTATACACTTTGCTTCAGTTTTACTGCACTTTAAAACAATATCTTCAAGATGTTTACACACAAATTGACACACAAATAGTTGACAGTTTCGTTTTAGATTTTCACTAATTCTTTTTTAGAGATAACACTCACGCTTCGTTGTTAGACTATAAGATATCGTTTTACGTTATTAAAAGGATGAATACAGTACTTTAACCGAAAAAATACATAAAATTATAGCGGAGCGAATTACTTTTGTTTTTGATGACTACCCTCTTTTTTTCTCTCTTGATATACTTTATAGAAAGTATATCAACCACCATTTATTTTATTCTGAGAATTTTAAAATAGACCCTCAATATCTAAAACGTGGCAATCTGTATGGTCGATGTTTTGAATTCAATGAATTTGATGTCCATTGAAAAAAATTCAATGGACTATCAATGGAATCAATGTAACGGTCTGGATCTACACATAGGATCCTGGTAGTATTTTTTCTCGGGTCGGTTCCCGAATTTCAAGTAGGCGGAACCGATGGCTTAAGCTAGTTTTATCTACAAATATATTTCGGGTTTAGTCAATAGTACGCACGTCAAAACAAATCGCAAGCACACCATCTGGCGGCAAAGCAAGAACAACTATGCATTGGTGCGCTTTTCCTAACCACTTGCGTGGTGGGGACAGCAGAATATCTCAGTTGAGTACTGACCGCCTTAGAGCTAAGACGTCGTAGAATCAGTGTCGATCCGTTAAATTTGTAAGCCAGATTGTAACTGAGTTGTGACTATTTGAATAAACCCAGTGTATCGAATAATTTGTGTGATTTTATTTTCACGATTCTACCCAACTACCTGCCCACACACGATTTTTAACCCAACCTAACCTAAGGGAATATATACTGAATGCCCGATGGTTTGCATCTATCGGCCAGCCTTGATGTGACATATAAGTAATTCGTATATTTCATTTTAATACCAAATTTTATATTACTGTATACATACCAAATATACATGTGTATATAACGCAATATATTTAGAAACCAAAGTATTTGTTTTTACCTACTTATCTATCAAAAGATTTTCTTAACAAGTTTGTCAAAACAGGAAATCCGATAAATCAAATATTTCCTCTAATGAAGTAATTAAGAATCCAAAGGAGATACCTTTTAAGAAAATTTCCGGTATTATAAAAGACTGTTAATTAATTGGCACATTAATACACATAGCGCGTTCGATTTTTGCTGAGAGCAGTTGTGTTACATGCGATCGCGCGCGTACCACAGTGTAAAAGTGCTTTTGCATCAAAATAACGCCGGCTAGTCGGAAACACCGCAATGACCTAGTTATTGCATAATGCTGACGGCTCCAAGCGAATATTATTATTAAGGCGAAGTTAATCCTCGATTAACTTCTACAATGAGTTCGAAAAAGGAAAAACTCAGCGTGAACTTATCAACAGAGACTGAACATCTGTTGTACAAGTACTTCTGTAAAGAACAAAGGCAGCGCGAAAAGCTGCAAAAAGAACTAAATGACTTAAAAAATCAGATAGAAAACCTCCAGCAGCAGCTGAAACTTCAAGCGGGGAACCCAGCGAAATCAGCTACTACTACCGCCCCTAAGACTTCTGCTCTGCCCGTTGAATATACAACGGATGAAGAAGAACTCGCTCGAGAAACAGGATGGATACGGCAAAAAAGCAGGTAGAAAAGAAAATTGAACACCTCTCCCGCCCAACCCATTCTGAATGAACAAGGAAGTGAACATAATAAAGGTAAGGAAAAAACCATTAAAATTCCTTTACCTATCGTAGTAGATGGTATCCAGGATTACCAGAAATTCTTTGATTTTTTGTCTGAGAGCCAACCAGCTGACGCATTCAGCATCAAAATGATGAACGGCGATACAATCAAAGTAAATGCCAAAAACAATGATTCATACAGAGCAATTAAAAATGCCCTCTCACTCAACAATTGCCTTTCGCACTCGTATGAGAACAAGCAAAAGAGAACAATTAGAGTCATAGCCAAAAAATTGCATTTCACATGCATTCCGGAGGGCATTGTTGAAAACTTGCGTGGAAAAGGCTACAACATTCTAGAAGCAGTCAACAAATTGAGTTGGAAAACCAAAGAGCCACTCAATATGTTCAAGCTAACATTCTCAAACGATGAAGAAACTAGCAAAATTTATAACATCAAAACTGTTTTGGGATGTAATGTGGAAATACAACCGGTAAAAGGCAAAAAACTGGTACCTCAGTGCAAACGATGCCAGGCTTACGGCCATACCCAAAAGTACTGCTCCAAAGAACCGAGGTGCGTAAAGTGCACAGGCAAACATCTCACGAAGGATTGCAGAAAACCAAAAGAGGAGAAGCCAAAGTGCGTTCACTGTGGAGCGCCACATCCAGCTAACTACAGAGGATGTATCGTAGCCAAAGAAATCCAGCAGATTAGAAACAAAAAATCGAAAGGCAATAGTACTGCCCCTCAACAAAATACACCTACTGGAAGAATTGAAGTGCCCACCCAGTACAAACGAAGGCAAAGCACTACAACTAATAACGTATCTTATGCCCAAGTAGCTACAAGAGGCATAGCCAAGGCGCCTTTGGTAGATATGAACAGTGACAAAAAGTTAGATGAAATTTTAAAGTTAATGTCATCATTCGACGAGAGATTGAAAAAAATTGAAAATAGAAACAAAGCTGCTACTTCTAAGCCACAAAAATGATTACTACACAAAGAATTATGGCGTGGAACTCAAATGGGTTACAAAAATATCAGAAAGAGTTACAAGTATTATTAGACATAGAAAAGATTGATGTGTGCCTGATATCAGAAACTCACTTCACAAAGCAATCTCACATTAAGTTTAAAGGTATACCAAAATATACCATGTAAATAAAGTATACCATGCACTTCACCCAGACAATTCTGCAAGAGGTGGTAGTGTCATTATAGTAAAAGAAAACCTACAGCAGTTTGAAGAGTTTAAACACGAAGAGAAGGACATCCAAGCAGTGGCGATTTGTCTACAAACCAAAAAATATCCTGTGACAGTATCTGCCATCTACTGTCCACCAAGGTATATGATAAAAAAGAGCCACTATATGAACTCGCTTTAAAACCCCATTTGTCTTAGGAGGTGACTTCAATGCTAAAAATAAGTATTGGGGCTCCAGACTAACAACTACTAAAGGCAAAGTACTACTAAATGTCATAAAAGAGTTGAAATGTGATGTCATATCAACTGGCAATCCCATCTACTGGCCAACAGATCAAAACAAAATTCCGGACTTAATAGATTTTTGTATAACCAAAGATATATTATTTTTTTATAACTATTTATATAAAAACGGAACAAAGCTATGACATGAACTCAGATCACTCTGCAATATATCTAGAAATTAGCGAAACCATTTTGTATAAAGAAAATAGGCCCACTCTTGTTAATAAGTGTACAGACTGGGAGAGCTTCAAGACCAGATTGAATGATCAAATAGACCTTAAAGTTCCACTAAAAACACCCGAACATCTAAACGCCGAAGTAGAAAAGTTCATAATGAGTATCCAGCAAGCAGCGTGGGATAATACACCTGACTTCAACAAGAGGACGAAAGGAAATACTTACCCGCTCAGAATCAAGCATCTCATTATGGACAAAAGAAAACAGAGAAAAACGTGGCATCAATCTAGGTGCCCTGAAGACAAACGAAAATTGAATAATCTTACAAAAAAAGTAAGAAGACTAATCCAAGACTTTAAAGACGAGTCAACCAAAACCTATCTTCAGAGCCTAAGTAACGACCAAAAACAGACGGACAGATATGGGCAATAGGTTTGCAGAGCACCTAGAAAATATCTTTCAACCAAACGATGGGGAAATCATTGAAGATCACACTTTGCTTAATATGGTGACATCGGAAAATGAAGTTACCATAAAATTAGTAATACCGAGAGAAGTCGCACGAGAAATAAAACACAATATAAGCACAAGAAAATCACCAGGGTACGATTTAATAACAGGAGAAGTACTTCATAACCTACCGAGAAAAGGTCTGGTTAAATTAACGATCCTTATCAATGCCGCACTTAGGCTCAAATATGTACCAGACTTATGGAAGGTGGCTGAAGTAATAATGATAGCTAAGCCAGGTAAACCGGCTCACGAAACATCATACTATAGGCCTATTTCCTTGCTACCAATAATGTCCAAGCTATTTGAAAAGCTGTTACTCAGACGACTTAAACCTATAATAGATAGCGAGAACATAATACCAGAGCACCAGTTTGGTTTTCGAGAAAAACACTTTACTATTGATCAAGTACATACGTACAATCACAAACGTTTTAGAAAACGCCCTTGAAGATAAGAAAGTATGTTCTACTGTATTCCTAGATGTAGCGCAAGCGTTTGACAAAGTATGGCATGAAGGCCTCATACATAAACTGAAGAGCCTGTTACCGAAGAACTTTGCAGATATACTTGAGTCCTACGTTCTAAACAGAGCCTATAGAATAAGACAAGAAGATTCCTACTCAGAACTGAAACAAATAAAAGCTGGCATACCACAAGAAAATGTTTTAGGTCCGGTTCTGTACCTACTATACACTTGTGATATTCCTAAATTAGAGCAAAACACGATTGGGATCTTTGCTGATGATACAGCCATAATGGCTGAAGGAAACAGCCACGAAGAAGCAGTAGAAAAGGTTAAATGGCTGTTAATCAAGTTTATGACTGGACCAAAAAATAGAGGATTAAACTTAATGAATTCAAATCTGTTCACAAAGATTTTACCAACAAAAAAACATCAGTATTCTCCAGTTTATATTAATAATAAACAAGTCCCGTACGAGAATACAGCCAAATATCTCGGTATGACCCTTGACGCAAAGTTACGCTGGAAAGCCCACGTAAAGAAGAAAAAAGAAGCACTCGAAATCCGATATAAAAGAATGTTTAAAGAATGTTTCGGCTGCTTGGAAGAAACTCCATGCTGTCTGTGCAAAATAAATTGTTGCTATACAAACAAGTCCTGATGCCAGTTTGGACTTATGGTATTCAGCTATGGGGCTGCACCAAACAGAGCAATATATTAATTATACAACGATTCCAGAAAAAGTGCTAAGGGCAATTGTAAATGCACCATGGTACATTCGAAATGATGACCTCCATCGGGACCTAAAAGTTGAGTTCATCGAAAAAGTGATCCAGAAGTTTGCAGAAGCTCACGAAAAGTGACTTCATCAGCATGTGAACGTTGAGGCAATCCAGCTTCTCGACCACACAAACATAGTGAGAAGACTAAAAATAACAAATACCGTTCGAGTTAGAGTTTAGTGTTAGTGAATGGTAATAGTGTAACGTACAAAAGTGCTACCAAACGAACACAAGAACGAAGTGTATTGGCCTTAATAGAGACAATAAGAAAAGTGCTATTGGACACATTCTTAGTAAAGACAATTTAATAATTTAGATTATAATTAAATTACTTATTAGTCTATTTATAAGGCTAGATTGTAATAAAATTAGGGTCCATCCTATTGTATGTACCATAGAAAAGGAAAAAAAATTGGAGCATTTTGTTTTTCTCATTTGTTTATATTTAAGTACCTGTGAAGTTTAATTAAGAGTTTTGCTGTGATTTCTGAAAATACCATGTTGAATATTTGCATAACTTAGAACTAATTAGAAAATAATTGATTTATTGACTAATTTTAATAATTAATTAGCAGAGGAACGTAATATGAGTATGACCAACTTATTATTTTATTTTATTATATCCAGAGAAGTACTAATGTGACATTACCAAAATATTTTTTATTGTTGTCTCGCGTTTGACCACTATCTCATCTGATGGTAAAGCATGTTTGCCTAGAAGTAAACTATTCACTCTTGACTGAAAGACCCCCAGGTGCCCCCATCTTCGCTTTGTAAGTTTATCTTGGACATTTATTTATTTATTGGTTCACCAACAATTATTTACACTAGTTTTATGCTAATGGTGCCATGCAAAAGTATATGCAACAGTGCAACAATCACATATAGGTAAACTCCGCATGCATAAAGGAGTTGTACAAAAATTTATAAAATTAATCTAGTTCTAAAATAATTACATATCTAAAAGTCTAAATAATTAAAACTTCTAGCAATATAACATAACATAATATAATAATAATTTTAGGTACCTATTATCTATAAAAACATGATATGACTGATGGAACATGAAATCTTAGGGCCGATTTCACCATTCACTTTATAAACTAAGTTTAGTGTAATCTAGTTTAAAGATCGGTGTCGATCTTGACTTAAGTCAATCCGATTTCACCAGCACCATTTTAACCGCGTTTATGAAAACAAAGTTTAAATGGGCGAGGCCCTTAAAATAAAGTTATCACAAACCCGCCTTAATCAAGCGTCTTGATATGTATGTGCTCGTACCTTTGTACCTTAGCTTTATGAAAAGCGACTTTTTTTTCAATTGGACAGTTATATGCTGGTAAATGTTATTATAACCTTGTCCCCTTAGATTGGAATAACAATATTAACTTTCGGAATCCTTAACAATGTTGTGTTACCAATACTTACAGTTCTTGCTACCATACATCTTCGTACTGACGACCTAGCCGCAAGCCAATAATGAAATGGATTATAACCTCGGTCATGACTGACCTATTGTACATATTGATGCATTGACTCTTACCCTATTCAGACTGCCAATAATGGAGAGTTTATTAATGTCTGTAGACAATATTTCTAACATAATAAAAACTAACCTGCAGTTTCTGAAAAAGAAATCGATATGCAACAAATTAAACGCATATCCATTGATGCGACTGGCTGTTGATAATTATTTTAACAATCACTCGTTTTACACTTTGTCACATTAATTTTACGACCATTTTTATGCCAGAAAGTGGGGCTTACAGTTGAAGAGTTCAAAATGTTGTATGGTAGGTAAGTAATGAGTTATGATACCAGTTTCATCGTACTACATATTTGTCTGTGAAGCACAAAATATATTAACACAAATACATATTTGGTACAAAAAGGGGTTGACATAAACAAAAACTGGTTTTGGTGGCCTACGAAGTCTAAAAGTCTAAATTTGAAACTTCCATGATACTGTATAAGTTGTGCTACGTGTACCGACTTGTTATAAGAATGACTAATATTTTAGTAGGAAGTATAATTGTTGTACTTTTTAAAAACTCAACAAAATGATAAGCGTGCACAAGTTCGTACAAGATGAAAACTTGGCAAGTCAATAAGCGGATTTTTATAGAAATTTGGCTATGCGTGTCTGAGGTATCAGTTCATTTTGGAAAAGGGGTCTCTTGCCCAAAATAATTTGGGAATCCCTGCTTTAAATCCATCTCTGACTGATCGTTCCGATGTCGGCTGACAAAACAATTAGGTCGCAAACTACAAGTGGGTTGCTGGTAGAGCAATTTATTTGTACCTTTAGTGATATAATAGGCCTTTTAAATTTTAGCTCAAAACTACTTAGTTCAATATAAGTTTAGTTTTGTACTAGGTTGGGACTTGCTATTTCAAAAACCGCAAGCTTGTAAAGTGCGAACATGATCTCGGAAAATACCTCTATTAGATGATGTGTCTGGTATCTGGTGGTGGTAGTGTGGTTGTTGTCGAGTCGTTGTATGTGTTCAAATGCTCGGAAAACTTTAATAACGTGATGTAGGATTTGTCTGTCGTCATGTTTTTTTATTTTTGTAGTTTATATGTGGTGGTGTATCGTGAACATGACGCTACAAGTTATCATTTAGAAAAGATTTCGGCAAAAAATCTCTGTTTTCTGCTTTGGAACCTCATGGGAAATAAATGCAGGTTTGGTAAACTAATAATATGAAGTGGTAAGACTGTATGTTTGTAGTAAGTTAACTCTGAAGGTACTAATTCAATTCCAAAAATTATTCCACTGGTAGACAGCTTTACTGACTTATTATCGCAAAAAAAGAGAGAGAGAGAGTGTGTACTAGGGTGAACTGTACACATCTGCGTAACCCTTTAGAGCGTACCGGCGTGATGTTAAGTTATTAAATGGCGTAAACAATAAACAGACATGCGATTGCAGCAATTCCGAGAGATTTTTGTTTATTGAAGAGTTCTGCTGTATATCTCCGAAGTTCATCATCAAATCTTTACCAAATTTAAATGGGACTACATGAAAAGCATCAACTTTCTAATGTAAAAAAAAACATTATAATCGGTTCAGTCGGTAGCTTAAGATCTGACACCAGTCTTACCAAGGGGTACCGTGTTACCCAGTTACTGAGTTGTGGAGGTAAATTACAACCGACTTCCAAATAAAAACACTATAAAGTGAAAAATAACTTCAATTTCGGAAGTCGGTGTCAAAAAACGAAGAAACGAAAACAGGAACACCGACTTCCGAAATTGAAGTTATTTTTCACTTTGTAGTGTTTTTATTTGGAAGTCGGTTGTAATTTTTGTAAAAAAGCTTTTTATTTTTCAGTTTTAGTTTTGGTACATAATGGACCAGTTTTAAAGGCTAGCTACTTATAATGCCCAAAGTGAAGCCAGAATAGATTTACCCAATAACATGAAACTAAAACAAAACTGTGGAATGAGAGTATACCAGGATTACCAGGGTGAACTGTTCACACCTGCGTACCCCTTTAGAGCGTACCAGTGTGATGGTGATTATGTTTCGACAGTTTGTAGCTTTTTTTTTTTTTTTAAAACGTTGCCCCACTCTAGGAATTTCTCCTGTATCGTGGGTGCGTTTACAAACATTTAAACTCACATACACAAACACCCAGAGCCGGAACAACTATCTGTAGGTCATACAAATATTTGTCCCGTGCGGGAATCGAACCCGCGACACGCAGCGCAGCAGTCAATCGCTCAACCACTACGCCAACCGTGCGCCCAACCCAGCTGAGATAACGATTCAAATTTCGTTAATGAAGTGAAAACTTCTTTAGCAGCGTTGAGCGATTTGAAGGGGCAAAACTTATGGGTCAGCAACATTTTTCTGTTACACAATAACTCAATTTAAAGTTTTTACTCATGTTGGCATACCCCATGGCTACCTATTTTTTTACCCGACTGCCGAAGGAGGGTTATGTGTTTATCAGTCTATGTATATATGTAAGTATGTATGTATAAAAGTATGTATGTACGTTTGTTCCTATGTGTCGTTCTAGATACCAAACGCGTGGGTCGATTTTGATGATTCTTACGTCTATCGATTCGTCTTAACCCTGCGAGTGTCACTGACATTGAAACTGGCCCAATTTTTTTTTCTTCCAATCCCATCATGTGGGGTAACGAATTAAAGGTTTATTTAGGGGATTTCAAAAATATTTTACACTTATATATTTAAATGTTTTTAATTCGAAAAAATATGTTAACTATAAAGTTATAAATAAAAAAAGTTCATTATAAAAATAAAAATACCCGACTACTTAAAAAGCGAACTAAAAAGACGTAAACAAGAAGAAAATCATGCTGTGCAGTGCATGTTTTAAAGAAATAAAATAGTGTTGGTACCATTAGAAATGTTAAAATTACAAGTTTTGTATTGAATACACAACTCCAAGTTAATATATGGATTATATGGATTTAAATGCCAGAATTGCTTGCAATTTCACATGAAGGTGATTCAACTCATCTTCTTGAAGTTACCTTTTAAATAAAAACGGGCCAAGTGCGTGTCGGGCCACGCGCATTAATAGGGTTACGAAGTTGCATAATAATTTGGACTAAGAAGATGGTTTTGTTGTTGTTTCATGAACATTAAAACGGTTTCAGCGAGACACAACGTCTAAAAACGGGCCCACATAGGATGATGTTTTTTTTTAATCTATAAGCTCGCGTTTGACCACTATCTCGCCTGATGGTAAGCGATGATGTGGTCTACGGTGAAGCACGCTTGCCTAGAAGTACTCTTGACTTAAAATAAAGAAGGCCTAACTTGTAACTGAAGAAGGAGTTATAAAATCCAACTTCGCAACTGAAGTTAGCAAAATATTATCTATTCGAGTACCACCGCGGGTATGAATTGTGAAAGGAGCCGATACGAGCGCGCGTTAGACCCACGGGGAATGGTATGGTTCGTTCCTGGATCCTTGCGCGTACGCTCCTTGTTTATTTCTCTTTCGAAATTTGAAAAAAATATTATGTATTTACCTCTCATCTTCGGTATTCACTATTTTGTTTTGGAAAGTTTTACGTTACTCAATTAGTGATGTATTCGGGTTGAATATTGCCTTTATAGATGGATATCGACAAAATAAAATAAGTAATTTGCTTGGCAATCGAATCTAATTTGACTTTAGATTACAAAACGTCGAAAATACTTCTGCACTAACACAAAATAGACTCCCCGCGCATGCGCCGTATGGACTACGGACTGGTACTGCCAACAACTCTGCCCACTCCAATGCGTTATTCGAGCTTAAACATTATTAATTTAGAAATCATTATTATTAACGATGTTATGATTTTATTTTTGTATATTTTTACATGGTTCATAAGCATATATTTACAATCTGTTTTACATAGCTAACAACGTTATTTAAGTAATTTTTCAATGGCATTTTTACAAAATTTTAACAGTGTCAAGTACACGTTATAAGTTGGTCGACTATTACTCGTAAACTTGTAAAGCCTGTTATCATTTTATTTTTAACCGTCTTCGCAAAAAGGAGGAGGTTATCAATTCGACTGTTTTTTTTTTTTTTTGTTTTACTTCAGAACTTTTTATTGGGCGCACCGATTTTGATTATTCTTTTTTTATTTTTATCGAGATCTAATGAAGAACTTCGGAGATATACTTCAGAACTCTTCAATAAATGACGGGCAAATCACTCGGGATAGCTGCAATCGCATGTCTGTTTATTGTTTACACCATTTCATAACACAACATCACACTGGTACGCTCTAAAGGGGTACGCAGGTGTGAACAGTTCACCCTGGTAATCCTGGTATACTCTCATTCCACAGTTTTGTTTTAGTTTCATGTTATTGGGTAAATCTATTCTGGCTTCACTTTGGGCATTATAAGTAGCTAGCCTTTAAAACTGGTCCATTATGTACCAAAACAAAAATTACAACCGACTTCCAAATAAAAACACTACAAAGTGAAAAATAACTTCAATTTCGGAAGTCGGTGTTCCTGTTTTCGTTTCTTCGTTTTTTGACACCGAACTTCGTTTTTTTAATAGTTTCAATGTCAGTGACACTCGCAGGGTTAAGACGAATCGATAGACGTAAGAATCATCAAAATCGACCCACGCGTTTGGTATCTAGAACGGCACATAGGAACAAACGTACATACATACTTACATACATACTTACATATATACATAGACTGATAAACACATAACCCTCCTTCGGCAGTCGGGTAAAAAAATAGGTAGCCATGTGGTATGCCAACATGAGTAAAAACTTTAAATTGAGTTATTGTGTAACAGAAAAATGTTGCTGACGGGAACCCATAAGTTTTGCCCCTTCAAATCGCTCAACGCTGCTAAAGAAGTTTTCACTTCATTAACGAAATTTGAATCGTTATCTCAGCTACAAACTGTCGAAACATAATCACCATAAACATACGGTCTATATAAACATCCCGAAAACGGAATTTCCCAAACAGTGAAGTCCCAGATCATGAATATCCGTCTCCTAGTTGTTCGTCATTTGTCCGGATCTCACTTCGGGGGACGAAAATAAAGAATATTTATGTGGCCGCTGATGAAACTCTGTGTGGAACCGTTATTACGTGGCACCACTTAATTGATACAGAAGGGCGACTCCATGCAACGAGCGATGAGAGGCTTGCACCCATAGTACGCCTTTGCAAATAATAACATCGATCTTCTAAATCTAAGCTATGTAACGCTTGACGGGGTTTGTTCTCCCTAACTCGATGAGTACGTTGATTTGTGTTGGTCTCGATTTGCATTTGTAAATCTTTGACTGCGTTACGTGTAGTCAGATACCTGAACGGAGAGACTGAGACTGGCTGTCAAACAGCCAGTCTTGCCAATAGTCAAAGTCAAAAACCTGGTACCGTAAACTGGGGTTACTTTGAACCACGTGATGACTTTAATCGAAACTACCATTTCATTTATAATCGCGAATTGCGTAAAACGAAACGCAATTTGGAAGTTTTTTTTTCTAGGTTAGCATCATTGAAGAACTGTCAAATATTTTTCTGAGGACACGCTGGGAATTCACCAACAATTTTAATTAAAAAATCTAAATATATTGATATTCTCTATTTATAGCTAAATAATTGTGCTGCGAAACTTCATGTGTCGAAACATAATCACCATAAACATACGGTCTATATAAACATCCCGAAAACGGAGTTTCCCAAACCGTGAAGTCCCAGATCATGAATATCCGTCTCCTAGTTGTTCTAAAGAATATTTATGTGGCCGCTGATGAAACTCTGTGTGGAACCGTTATAACCGTTACTTCATAATCACGTGAAGGTATAATGTAATTTCTAGATAAACTCTATTATTTGGTCTATGATCGATTAACCAATACATTGGTTATTTTTTTTCTAAACTCATAATGAATGTAATGACCTGAGTTTAGAAGTAGAAGTTTAATGCGGGGTGTCATTGATAGGGTATAACGGTGTGAGATTGATCAAATGATTAAATTAATCCCAGAAAGTATAGTCTTTTTTATATGCCTTTTTTACGAGCTTTAATTGTTGTTTTGCTAAATAAATAAATATTATATTATTCAGGAAGATGCCACAAATATATTAAAATAAACTTTGATTTTTGTTTAACTTTCCTTAATGTTTTTATACCTATGCAAAAATTGTATCTTGTCGATTTTATGAAGACTAATTATGTTATTGGATTTATCTTGTTGATTTTATGAAGACTAAATATTATTTCCAAGTTCTTGTCTAGTTTTAATGAAAATAAATAAGAAAGACTGATATTAAGCTAAAACTTTGTTACCCACATTTTTAGTAAAGAAATGTTCATTATTTGATGATTTTTATTAGATCAAGGTCACCCCATATGACAAAAATTACAATATTTAGTTTTCCTGCTGGCAGATTTTGGATTTTTAAATTTAATTGGTATTATAACTGGGGTTACTTTGTAGTTACGCAATAAAATAGGGGGGTATCGATGTAACCCCATTTTACGTATAACTTTGATCAGACAGGTTTTATTTTTTTCTCAAAATCTATTCACATTATTTCACTTATTATTACAGGAATCGAAAGTAATAAAAAAACCGATCATAAGACATTTTTTATATTTTTTAAACCCACAAATTTAAAAGATATGTACCTTCAAAGTTCAAAATTGATCAAAGTAACCCCGGTTTACGGCAACATTCAATCTGCTGCATTCAGCTGGTCTAGAAGACGAAGACGAAGTACACGTACGGCGATCTAAAGGGAAGTATAGCATTCACATCGACGTCTACCACATTCGAAGTGCGGTTAAAAAGTGCGAATACAAGTAAATGCTCTAATCTTAAGGTGCTCCCTCACTTGGAGCATTAGCCTGTAATGTTACGTTAGAGAGTTGAGCATAATATCAGTGAGGGAGGAGAATCGAGCATTACAGAGCGCAACCTTTAATGTTACAGATTCGTGCATTACATTGGAGAGCATTACAGTCTGCAACTTGATGATACAATGTATAATATTTTGTTGCAACTTGTAACATAAACGACCGCTTCGTCTGACATTGTGGAATTAAATAAATGCTCAAAATTGAATCTAATGTTACATTACAGGCGAATGCTCGTCAGTCAGGCAAGCATTATTGTAATGAAATGCTCAAAATCGAATCTGAAATGTTACATTAAAGGTGATTGCTTCAGGTGAAGGAGCACCTTAATACTCAACTTTAAACAAATGACAGGCAAATGCGCTTGCAAGCGCCGTAAGTAATGTCCGTCTGTGTGTTCGCGCTCGTTGTATGAAGCCAACCTTCTATACCTCTCTATTCTGTGGACATACTGCAGGAAACTGGAGTTGATTACGGCTCATATATGCGAATAAATGTGGCATTGTTATAACTGTGATAATGTTAAAACGGTCTGTTTATTTTGAATGCTTGTTTATTTTTAGTTGCTCATTTTAAAATACTGGTATACTGCTGTATCCAGTTAGACTAAAAGATGACTCTACTATAACCACTTGTGGAAACCCGGCAAGGTTACGCAGATGATGATGATGATTTAGTTTATGTAATTAAAGCTACTCCTTCATCATCAGCCTACAGCAGTCCATTGCGGGATCTCTCCAGTCGCACGCAATTCATTTCAGTTTTCCACTTGTACTTGGAGGTTTTGACCAAAATAACCATGCACTGATGACGCTGCTGCTCATCACCTGTCCCTCGTAAACCTCGTGTGTTATCCACCAGGATGCACCACGAGCAGGTAAGGTTGTCTTAAAAAATCTCCCTCTTGGGATATTTTTTATTCATAATATTGTTTGGCGTAACGTTTTTGCATAACTTTTATCAGCATAATAATACTGTGGCTTAATAATATTTTGGCATAATGCAAAGGTTAGCATAACTGTCATTTGGTCTAATTTTTTTAACCTTTCCAGAACTTTTCGGCCCCATCGGCCATCCGTTCTGCGAGCAATGTGCCCTGCCCACTGCCACTTAAGTTTGGCAATTCTTCGGGCTATGTCGGTAACTTTGGTTCTCCTGCGGATATCATCATTTCTGACGTGATCACGCAAGGAAATTCCGAGCATAGCCCTCTCCATTGCCCTTTGGGTGACTTTGAGCTTTCTGATAAGGCCCATTGTGAGCGACCACGTCTCGGTTCCATAGGTGATCACTGGCAACACACACTGGTCATAGACTTTTGTCTTGAGACACTGCGGTAAATTGGACGAGAAGATAACTTCCCAAACGCCGCCCAGCCGAGTTGGGTTCGACGATTGATCTCCTTCTCGAAATTGGACTTACCCAACTAGACCGTTTGCCCAGGTAGACATAATCGTCTACTACTACGAGTGTAGAATCTCAGACCTTGATAGGAGTGGGTGGACGTCTTTCGGCTGAGATGATGATTGGGGGCGTTTAAAAAAGGGGGTCTAAAATGTCTAATTAAATATATTTGATATAAGGACTCAAATTAATTAGGTAATCTGCGGCGGCTTGAGCGGCGAACTTTTATGTTTTATTCCAAATAACATTATGTTTAAATATCATTATGCGTTTACATTATGCTTTATAAGATTATGCATCATCATTATTATTATGCCAACAGTATTTATGGCAATTTACAGTATGGCAAAGTATTTATGTCTAATAACAGTATGCATAATGATCATTATGCTGAATTTCGTTATGCCAATGTAAATTATAGGAATATATGTTATGCTTATCATTATGCATACTATGCTTATGTTACTGACGATGTAAATAGCGCGATCTCAAAAGTAGTTCACTGGTTCAATGTTAATAATTTACTACTTAATGAAAAAAAAACCAATTGCATTAAGTTTACCCTACCTCACGTTAGGCAGGTGAAAACCGATGTGTTGATAAAGGGCGAAGAATTGAATCCTGAAAATAGCACAGTATTCTTAAGCTTAACTTTGAATGCTAAGCTTCAGTGGGGCCCACATATAGATAAATTGTCAAAGAAGCTGCCGCAGCTTATGCTGTTAGAAAAATTCGTAATTTAACTGACATAGAGACAGCCCGTTTAGTATACTTTAGCTATTTTCATAGTGTAATGTCGTACGGTATTCTGTTGTGGAGAAATGCCGCCGACATCCAGACTATCTTTGTTTTGCAGAAAAGAGCTGTTCGATCAATTTATAAATTAAGCCCGAGACACTCTCGCAGAGAGAAATTTAAGGAGATTAATGTAATGACTGTGCCTTCTCAGTATATTTATGAAAATCTTTTATATGCCCATAAAAATATAAAATTGTTTTTAACAGTGATATCCATAACATAAATACTAGGAATAAACATAAATTTGTAGTACCTACAACAAGGCTCAAGAAAATAGGTGGCTCGTTTAGATGTCAATGTGTACGCTTCTATAATAAGCTTCCAAGCCACGTACACGATCTAAGTCTTAATAAATTCAAATCTTTCATTAAACGTAAGTTGTGCCAGAAAGCGTTTTATACAACTAAAGATTACCTTGAAGACAAAAAGGCTTGGGATTGAGCTGCTCCAATTAATTTTGTTTTTTTATTATATTTTGCACCGTGAATTTTGTTATTATAATATTTAATTATTTTTTTTGGTTTTCTTGGAATGACAAGAATATTTACTTTTTAAAGTATTATTTTATTTTAATTATTGTGAATGTGAAGACTATGTGGATCATTCTTTATTGTTTTAATTTAAATTTATCTTAGTTTTAATCATGGTCTGGCAGTTTGAGTAGTTTATGCGGCCTACCCGAATGTCCTTTTTTTGGTATTGTTCGTTGAATCGTTGAGCTCCTTAAATTCTTAGTTGAGCTGCTCGGTTATTGACAAATGCGTGCACTGACTGGACAGGTCCATTCAATCTGGCTGGTTCTTTCCTCAAAAGACCATTTCAGACATCAGTACATGGTCTTCACATGATCTAACCAATATTTTGTCTGGACTTTATAAGAGACTGTGACCTCTGAGTTTGTTTCGGCCTTTCTTCTCAGAGTAGTCAGATAGGAAACGCCGACCTCATCTAGTTTTAAAAAATATGTTCGACATGTAAAAGTGTTTGTACAAACCAACTTACAGAAATAAAATCATTTATCATTAGTAAACCGTTTTCTTGGGGTGCTAAGTTTGCTTGTGTGCCCCTTTAAATTCCATTCCCATTAAAGCTACATAAGTCACTTATAACTCATTTATAATCATTCAGTAGGCGAACGGTTCAAATGCAGTGATTTCTTTAAGAAGTTCAGTTCCCTTAATTACTCGTTTGTCATCTAACATATTTTCAACAGTACCATTCTAGCTATCGATGACTTAATAAATTGAAAACCTAAAATGTGAATTGAAACCACAATCGATGTGACCACCAATTTACACAAATGCCAGAGTAAATAATGATTCTGATGCCAAAAGTCACTTAAACAGATAACTCCAAATTGAATGGATTAAGAGCTGCATTTTATTCATTTGCCCTAAAACCTTATTCACCTGCCTCGATATTATAATTTAAAATAAAGTATCAATGCATCAACCAGTAAGCCGCCAAAATCCGCTTTTTATTTAAATCGGGACTTAACTTACTGCAGAATGTATGCAGCTAAAAATCCAGTTTTGACAATCGTTAAAAATCAAGCCGAGTTTGTTTCATGCTTGGCTTAGTTCTGATATGAAATGGATAGGTTTACACGTGCATCGCAAAAATTGGAAATTGATTTCTGTTGTTATTTTTATTTCATTTCGCACCAACGGTTTGGTTGCTGGTTACGAATTTTGGGACTTACTAACAACAAAGTAAAGTTACTTAGCAAAGTAGCAAAACTTGTTCGGTTATTTCTTTTTTTTCAGTGCGGTGATACTGCAATGAATCTCTTGTTATAACTAATCCTCGGTAGGTCCTGCAGAAGTGCAACGAGACGATGGATGGACTGTACTATGATACATGAAGATGATAATTATGACGAGAGAGGCCGCCACTAATGGCGCTAGGACTGTCGTCGTTCATTACTTTAGTCGACAAAAGGAAGCTGTTCCTACTCTTTAAACGCCTTCTTGGTTGCTCCATATTGTACATTTTGTTTCGTTTGTCGGTCTCCTGTTTGTGCTTTTCGGAGGAGTAGACAACTTCTCTTCGAACCTCCAGAGGGGCTAATCCTGCTAGCGGTTATAGTGCAGCGATTGAAGTTGGTTTTAAGCAGCCAGTTATTGTAAAAGATATTCATATTCATAAGTACTTTCACCCCCTGAAATATTACCAAAGAATGAAAAGCCATCCTGTATTTTCCATACCCATTAAAATTCAAACATGCACAAACAAACAATCTCATCAGAATGCTGATAGCTGTCTCCACATATCAGTTTGACGGATCAGAAGTTGATTGTGCGTTGTTGCGTGCATTTTAATTAAATTTAAATCATCATCGTTTGATCTGCTATCTGTTCTTGTTTGTTTTCAGTATAGAGTGCTATTAACCTGAAACCTTTAATCACAGAAGCATAATTATGATGATTCTTGGTATAAGACAGAGACTGAAAACATGCCCATCTTACGACCATTGGTCATGCTTGCTTAGTTTTAAGCTATTCATCTATCCGTTTGTTAATAAACACGGTCGGAAGCAGCAAACACAACCGCCACGGCTGGGAGTTCTCGGATGGTTCCGATATCCAGTGTTTGTGCGGTGTCTCTCCGCAGACCACATACCACCTTTCGTCGTGCACCGCATGTTCTGCACATGTGAGGACCTTATGGTTGCGTCAGAGAATAGTGTTTCCGTAGCAGAATATTGCGCAAAATATAATATTAAAAAACAGTTTTTTTTTTTTTTACTTTCGATAGGCTCCCGCTTGGCCACCATCTCACCTGATGGTAAGCGACGATGTGGTTGACGGTGTAACACACTTGCCTAGAAGAAACCTATTCACTCTTGTCTTAAAAACCGCGAGGTTGTAGCTATCGGGAAACACAGACTCCGGCAGGCAATTCCACTCCTTAGCTGTACGCATAACGAAAGTGTCCCCAAAACGTTTTGTGCGTAAAGGTGGGATGTCCACCATGTACCGAAGACACATCGCCGTGCGTTTGGTTGTCCGATGATGGAACGGGCTGGGCGGAATTAAATCATGCAATTCCATCGCACACTCCCCGAAATGTAACCGAAAAAAAACCGACAAGCTGGCAACTCGGCGACGATGTTCAAGGCTCTGGAGCTTTGAATCAACCAGTGTCTCATTGCCAATGAGCCTCTTGGCCCGTTTTTCGATCGACTCTAGTGCATCAAGCTAGTACTTGGCAGATCCGTCCCAGAGATGAGAACAGTATTCCATGCAAGATCGAACCTGCGCTTGATACAACTTAAGCAGCTGTTCTGGCGTTAAGAACCGTCTCACCTTCGCAAGGATCCCCAACTTTTTGGCAGCCAGTTGAGCTTTTGCCTCAATGTATGGGCCAAAATTGAGTGTCGATGTCAACGTTACGCCAAGAAGCTCAAGATGGTCCGTTATCGGCACGGTCACACCCTGGAAAGAAGGAGCCGGGTAGAATTGGCTCCGTTTAGCGAAAATAGACACGCCTGGGTCTTAGTAGCATTGAACCTGACCAGATTGGCATCGCCCCATTCGGACACTGCCTTCAAGGACAGATTCAAGCGCCCAACCATGGCCTCCCGGAGAGACCGGATCAGAGGTTATTGATATGGGTCTATAGTTGGCCGGGTCAGCCCGACTGCCCTTATTCGTATTTGCCATTGACACGCTAAGAAGAAAAGTAAACGCGGAGTTAAGTTACGCCAAACTTTATACTCTAAAGGTAAATACTTAGTTGATACTGGTTTTAACTTTATAAAATATGATAAAATTAGCCTTTATTTTCCTATAATTTGCAATTCCATATATATTTCTATTTAACCTTCTAAGGGGTCACCTGTTTCCATCTAAATCTATTCTGGGCGGTTCTGGTTCACTCTATCCCTGCCAGTGCTGCGATATCATCTCGCCATCGTTGTAATGGTCTGTCACGGTGTCCGTTTCCGTTTCGTGGGTACCAGTGCAGGACGCGCTCGCTCGCTGTTGTCTGTGGTCCTAGCGATGTGGCCCGCCCATTTCCACTTTAGTTTCTCGGCCATACCAGTAACATCGGTGACTTTGGTCTTTGCCTTAATGACGCTGCTTTATATACGGTCACTTATTATTAAGTCAAGCATGCTTCTTTCTACAACTCTTTGAAATGAGGTTGTAACTTTACTCCGAGTTTAATAATAACAACTGCGTTTAAAGCTTATGACATAGCTAAAGAAAGAGTTATATTCTATCAGCAATAACGTCACATTGGGACTAGCCAATGTAACTTTTTTAAATTCATATATACTTTCTAAGTTAATCACACCACAGGCAACGGTGAAGGAAAACATCGTGAGGAAACCTGGACTTATATGGTTAATGTTACTCTGAAATAGCCAAGTCAGAGGCCTGTGGGGTTCCCAGAGGCGGCTTAATTAACTCTGACACCAGAGGTGGCC
This sequence comes from Orthosia cruda, assembly GCA_964057195.1. Taxonomy (NCBI): domain Eukaryota; kingdom Metazoa; phylum Arthropoda; class Insecta; order Lepidoptera; family Noctuidae; genus Orthosia; species Orthosia cruda. Next base: position 30,354,952 of record OZ059827.1, read on the forward strand.
TCATCCTCACACGAAAAGAAGAAAATAACGTGGTGACAGCAATTATCAAAAAGTTCGAAATGAAATGATTTGATTATGCATTACCAAAATGAAACGTGGTCAATCCCTTAGTATCTCTAAGTAGTTGTGTATTTCTGCCTTTTGACATTCGTTTTCACTGTCAAATATCAATTTGTCTAAGTTCACTTATTACCCACACCGCCTGACGCCTGAAGCTGACTTTAGCTGACAATAACGTACCAAAAGATGAGTATTCAAATGAGCTTTTTCGTGAGCATTGCAATGTAATTTAACATTCCTACGAATGGTACAAAACAGACAAATTCTCAATTTCCTTAAACATTTCCATGTAATGTATCGTACTTGCGAATGTTCGACGATGTGCTCGACGTAATGCCCACAGCATTTAGTTGTAACTAACGTTCAATATTGACCTCTTTCCACTTCAACCGTGCTCGTGCCTGTGCTCGATAAAATTTCACACCAAAATGCTCGTTGGTTTTTAAAATCAGGTTGTAACAAAACATCGAGCGTCATGTTCGAAGTGCGGTCCGAGTAAATTTAAAAACAGCGCATGCTCGATGTTCTGTTACATGTTAATGCTCTAATCTATAATCACCTTTAGCTTTTTACCTTTCAGTTCACAACCAAAAAATTAAACCTCCAACAAATCTTGGACTTGAAACCTTTTTTCTCGTTAGACCTTCTTCTTTACGAGGCTCTAAAAACTCTCTGAAACATATGCCTTGTCAAAAGTCTGCGACCTCTGACGAGCTCTGACGTCATAACCCGATCACCAAATCCCTGTATAAATTGCGGTCCCCGACATATTGCTGGGATAACGATACGTCTGTAAAGAAAAGGTCGGCCAATATTAGGGGAAATTGCCTCAGATTGCGTTCCCCTGGCGTGGCAATGAGAAATGGAGTACGATTATAGAAAATCGTTTTCTTTTCCTGGTATTTCAAAGGTGGGGAAAGTGCTGTGCTCTGTGACCTTTGTAGTAGGCAGTTTGTTTTTGCTGCAATTTTGCCGACCTACGCCGCTGTTTGTACTATATTGTATTAATTCTATATATTATATTGCAATATATTTTATAAATCTAAGTATGTATGTTAAAATCTCAGTCAGTCTTTTAAATTGTGACCCAGTTTTCAAACCACTTACCGGTTAGCGTTTCCTTCTCAAATAACCTTCAGCCCCAGTATGTTTGTTATGATTTTGGGTTAAAATATAAAATAAACACACGCTTCTTAGAAACCCGTTAGTAATGATCCTACATCCCTATTAGTACACATCCCTATTTGGCTTTGTATGAAATGCGTCATACTGTCATTTTAGATTCACCAAAATAACACCCAGAAATTGAAAATGTATCTCTTAAAACACAAACCTTCAATCCACACAACCGTTCAGGCTGTGTGGATACCAAGCTATAGGTCTTCTGAAACTACCCAAACATACGACAGTTTAATCTAACGCAAATTGGCGTACAGGCCTTGTACGTTTAACAGTGAGAAATCTAACGCTAAACGGCGTATAAAGCCCTTGTACGTAAAACAGTGAGAAATCGCACGCAACGCACGGTGCGTGTTATTTCGGGAATTGCTGTCGTAAATTACACAACGACAGTCACCTGCGGTGTCGTTTTCGTCGCTCGTGTGAATATGGGTGTGGAACCTACGATAGCGAGGCGAGGACGAGCTTTATTTTAACTTCATGCAATAGTATGTTTTCCCCATATCGGTTTTTGCGTTAGGGCAAGACCTCGTGGGTTCACGCGTTGTCGAGGCGGTGGTGCTGAGTAGCCGTGGCTTGGTCACCCACGGTAAAGCGAAGAGGGGCCACACACAACAAGTTGGCTACGGTGCCGCTTGGGCAACTTCGCAACTGAGGCGGGCCCCGATGTCGGATGGGAGGCATCGCGGCTGAGGGAAGGAGGCTGCGGCGGGAGAAAAGTGCCGGCCGGTATTGCGGTGCGCCGCTCTCCCTTCCTTCTGCGGTCTGGACGGGGTGGGGAGCAGGGAAGGAGGAGTGTCGGTGTAGCGTTGGCCGCTCTCCTTATCCCCTGCGGCCGAAAATTGGTGGGCCACTTAACTGATCCGTCATATGGGGACCAAGGGTGCCATACACGGGGTCATCTGGTGCCACATGGGCACACCAGGCTTGCCATGAGTTCTGGTGCGCCGGTGATGGCGGGTACTCCCCAGAGGAGGATCCGGTGACGGACAACCGCGGCGGGTTCACGGATGAGTGCTTACGCGTGCCCGTGTTCCCGCCATAATATTAAGTGGCACAGGAGGACACCGTGGAATTTTAGTGGGGTGGTAGCGCAGTATGCATGAGTATTTCTCCGAGCTAAAAAAATAAGTTTAAAAATAAAAACCCGACTACTTACTGAAAAATCACGCTCTAAAAAGTATGAAACAAGAAAATATTCTCATCTAAAATTGTTATGTACAAACAATTCCTTAGAGGATAACCGTGGTCGTATGCCACCTAGCGTTACAAAACACTACATTCTGCAAAGTGACATTCGACCACGGTATTCAGCTGCAGCTGGTTAAACAGAAAGCCGTCGCCAACATTATTGGAATATAATTAATGCTTTATATGTTTAACGTTTTGCTGAAACAGAACATAACAGATAAATCCACTTGCAAAAAGCCATATGATCAAAAAATATTATCCATTACTCGCTTCCAGTGAGGCCTCCTAACAATTCGACGTCTCTCGCCCGCCTATAAATCTAGTCCCTGAAGCGAACGTACATAAAAATTGGCTCCACACACAGACATACAACCCGCTCCCTATGGATGCATCTGTTGAGAGTTCCTCCTTATTTATTCTCCTTCTGATACGGGATAACGGGATTTGGAGATTAACTGATGGGTTGCCGTATATCTTTGAAAGAAAAAGCCTTTTTGGGTAAATAAATTCTTTTGTTTTCAAGCCCCTAAACGTAAATGTTCTTTTGTGCGTAATGCCCTAGCTCAGACTAGAGGTTTAACAAAAGCGTCGTGATAGCGATTTGAAAAAAAAGTTAATAAAACCAAAAAACTCGACTGCACTAAAAAGATGTAAACAAGAAGGAAATCAGTTGGAGGATACATATTCACGAGCTGACTGACCAAAACCATAATGTTTCTATCGACTAATTTTCTTCTTGTTGAGATATTTTTAGTTCGCTTCTTAATCAGTCGGGTTTTTTGTTTTTATTTCATTTATTTTTCTTCAATCAATCAATCTACCTAGCCATTTCCCGACTATATTGGGGTCGGCTTCCAGTCTAACTGGATTCAGCTGAGTATCAGTGTTTTACATGGAGCGACTGCCTATCCGACCTCCACAACCCAGTAACTGTGTAACACGTTACCCCTTGGCTAGACTGATGTCAGATCTCAAGCTTCTGACTACTCGTAACGACTGTCAAACATCAAAATGACAGCCGGGACCAACGGCTTAACGTGCTTTCCGAGGCATGGAGGAAACTTGGTATGTTGAAATGGCACCCATCCACGGACCGACCTCATCAAGCGTTGCTTTACCTTGAAGATCGACCAGTGCGGCTGTTATTATTTAGCCACGAGCTCCTCCTATATTTACTTTTCTTATTACTTTTAAACATATAAGTGGTATATATTTATGTAATCACCTCTTAAACCCTTCATTTTGATACCCCACTCGATGGGGTTGGAATATAATAAAAATTGGGACTCGTACAATATGGCGCCCAAAGGCCGCCATATTTATTTTTTTACAGTCACTTATCTAAGAACACTTGGACGATCAAGACCTATCTATCGTTATATGTCTCAATTACATAAATCCATCTAATAGTGGTTTAAAAATATGATGTAATAAAGAATAATATAAACATACTAGACACACGCGGGTAAAAAAGTAAAAATAAAGCGAGCACTATCGAAAAGACACGTAATCAATTCCTTACAATTTTGTTATTTCGACCATGGCCAATTCTGACTTCGAATTACACTTTTCTAAGAGTCCAAGAAGGGAAGTAGAATTGATTAATTTCTGACTTCTTTGATGTTGTTTTCGTTGCGGGATCCAAGACCGTTGAATCGTTTCTCCAGAAACTCTACATAAGCGACATTCTATGTATTAATTAACGAAGCCGTCAAAAATATTATATGAGATTTCCAAACGCTACCAACGGTAATTCCCTACGTGTCGTAGGTCGTAGGTTCGAACCCAGGCAGGCACTTTACTTTTTGTAAATAATTACATTAGCACTGCTCGAAAAACGATGAAGGAAACATCGTGAGAAAACAGGCATGTCATAGAACCAAGAATTCGAAGACATGTGATGTTGATTATGATGAGGCGCTATCAAAATGTTACATGATCAAACTCTTACATTTTGGCATTTCGACCATCGCCATCGCGATAGAATGTCACCTTTTAACCGACTTTCCAAAAAGGAGGAGGTTTTACGTTCGTTTATTTGCTTTTTTTTTTTTTTTTTGTTTTATTTGTTCACCGATTTCTCCGTCAATTGTAGTCCGATTTTGAAAATTATTTTGTGTTTGATAGAGTATGTTCCGAAATTGATCTCATTTTAATTTGGTGAAAATCTGATGAAGACTTCGGATATATACAACAGAACTCTTCAATAAATAACAACAAATCTCTCGGGATTGCTGCAATCGCATGTCTGTTTATTGTTTATACCATTTCATAACATAACATCACGCCAGTACGCTCTTAAAGTGTACGCAGATGTGTACAGATCACCTGGGTACACTCTCATTTCAGCGGTTATGTTCAAGTTTCATGATATTCGGGTAATCTATTCTGCCATTATATGTACCTTACTAAACAACTTGCCTATTGGGTAGATACAACAAAAAAGAGAAAAATAAAAAAAAGGTATTTTAGAAAAAAATACTACCGACTTGCAAATAAAAATACTACAAAGTGAAAAAAAAACTTTCTTTTTGGCAGTCTGTGTCTTTGGTAGGTACCAATATTTTTTGGTTTACTAAAGCCACAGGACTCATCGAGCTTCTTTGGCTCGGTACTTCTCAGGTGTCACCACTATTGATTCTATTTTTAGGAGTTGCAGTGGTTTTAAATTAAGTGTGGCAGGCTAGCCCCATTAAAAATAGCCCCTTTCAGCGCCGGAATAATCGTTAAAACTGAAATACCAATGAGTTCGTCTATTCCGTTTACGAATACTTTTGATAAACGTGAAAATTATGGTAATCATGCCACGTTTATGTACGTTGCTAAGCCTTGGTATTCTTATTACTGTTCTCCAATACCCGTAATGGCCAAACTAGATATTATAGGGGGGGGGTTATATCTAGGGATCTATAAGTCAAGGGTGAATAGGTTACTTCTAGGCAAGCGTGCTCCACCGTCGACGACATCATCGCTTACTATCAGGTGAGATAGTGGACAAGCACGAGCCTATATCAGCAAAATTATAGCCGCAGGGGTTGATATTTCAGGCGCAACGTTTGTCAAGGCCGATTGAAAAGAATAGAAGAATAGAAAACATTTATTCGGCATAGTAACAGAGAAGAATAGTAAAAAAGTACAAACAAGGTTTAAGAATTATTGCGCCGGGCGTAACTAAAATTACCATCCCAGCATTTGCTGGGCGTCAGACACCCAGCGCTGGTTTTCAATTGGCACCCCGCTAGTGACACACGGACGTGGGTAAATAAAATAAATACTTGAAATAATGTGAATATGTTGGTGCTTAACTTATAAATTGAAAAAAATTGATAATATAATTAGACTAGATGGGTATATTACATACTGATAAGCTTCCATAAAAATGAACACCTGTGTTGCCAAGGGGTACCCTTTACCCATCAGATACTGGGTTGTGGAGGTCGGACAGGCAGTCGCTCCATGGTACATGCATCTGACCCCAACATACTTAACTGACATCATTATAATTATCAGCCTTTTAATGTTCCCTCTGCTGGTACACAGGCCTCCTCTCTGTGAGAGGGAATGGTCCGTAATCCACCACGCGGGCTCAGTGCGGTTTGGTGAATGACACATGATTTCAAATGTTTGATTCTAGGACATGCCGGTTTCCTCACGATGTTTTCCTTCACCGTTTATAGCACTGGTGATGAAATATTGTACACAAAGTAAAGTGTCTGCTTGGGTTCGAAACCACGACCTACAACTTGTAAGTCGTGGCCGTTACCACTGGGCCACCACTATACCGAAACTGCTGCAAAACTGACATACACATAATATACTCCTACCTACCACCAATTCCATATCGATTTACCTTCTACAGTAGCTGTATCATTATTCAAACTACACTCCTGAACACTTCGACAGAACTGTTCTGCACAGCTCTCCAAAACTTCTGGTACCCTGGTACGAGTACCTTGTCGACAACAGTGACACAATTTGCATTTTCTCTTTGAATACCGTCATAGTTTCCTTGTTATGAAACTTTAAGGAAGTTTCTATATTGGAGATATGGAAACAATATAAGTAAACTGGGTGTATAAAGAGGTTTTCATGAGCAGAATTTAGTGGCATCACAAAGTGCGTAAGCGGCGGCGCGCCGCAGATGGCATTGTGATTTTAAAAGCTGCTGTCATTTGGTTATTTTCTACTAGCTTTTCCTGCGTGAAAGTCGAAGGGAACATACTCCCGAGATAAAAGTTTCATATTTAATTGGATCTCCATACCAAAATACATCAAATTGGTTCATTGGTTCAGGCGTGATTTTTTTGATTTTTAGTTCATGAACTTATTTTATTTATAACTTGTTAGTTATAACTTTTTTCGTATTTTGTAATCACGTCTCAAAAACCTTCATTTTGATAACCCAAACGATTTAGAATAAAATTATTGGGACCCTCACAATATGGCGCCCAAAATCCGTCATTATTCTTTTTTAAATTTGAATGTAGCCAGTGATACTCGTGATGTTAAGATGAATCGTTTGGCGTACGCGATTGGTCTCCAGAACGCCACATAGGAACAAACATACATACAAACATACATAGACTGATAAACACACTACCCTCCTTTGCGTCGCGAAAAACAAACAGACAGACAGAGAAAGTTTACCAGACTTTCACAATTATAATGTATGAATGGATTCTCTCCATCTGGGGAAGTTGGTTGGATAGGTATTATGTATTGAAACACTTTTTTATCCAACCAGGGATTCATTCATTTAACTAAATTAACTTGAAATCACTTAGTATTTAACCTTTAACCTTATAAACCTTATAAAACATATTTATATTTTATAATACATTTATATTTAACCTCTATACTCAAAGGAATAAACTCGTGGCCAACCTTTTTATGAATTTGAGAGTTGATTTGCCGGTTTCTTTCAGAACAACGTGGCGTGACATTGGGCCAACTCATCTGGCTGGATTTATTTTCTCCGACAAGTTACATGTGTTCGTCTTTCTAAAATTGAGAGAGAGGCCCGTACATTTTGTTTAGGGAAGGCTTTGCCTTAATCGTGGTTCCATATGTGTTAGGAATGGTTGGGGCTGTGTTGGGTCATGCTGTGATGTATGGACGGTATGACATGGTCTCCCCTGAAACGATCCGTATTCTTGCAGGTTGTGCCAGCCTCTATGGAGTGTTGTGAATTGTCCTTAATTATGTTTGGTCTATGTAAATGATATATTTGTAGGATAGGATAAGATTTGTTTGTTTCTGAGTATCGAGTTTTAGGATAGCTGTGTGACCATGAAACACATGTGTTTTTATTTTGTTTCTAATTTCTAAGATGTTTTTATTTTGTTAAATTCAGGAGACATACAGTTGGTGTTATCTGTTCAGCCAGGGCCAACTGTTTAACTAAGGCAGACTGTGAAGCTGGGGCTATCCGTTTAACTGGGGCCAATTTTTCAGCTAGGGCCAACCGTACAATTAGGGCTATCTGTGAAGTTGGAGCTATCTGTTTAGTTGGGGCTGTCCGTTCAGATGAGCCTGTCCACCTGAGTCAGGGCTTCGAGAAGTGGAGTTGGCTGGCTGGCCTGCGACTCTCCCGAACGACAGGCATTCCGTTTTCATTATTTTGTTCTTCAACCCTCAACGTAAAAATATTTAACTAAGTTGTATTTGACCAGCCAACTGCAACCAACAACCATACTTTTAAATATTTTTCATTGTGACGTGTTTCGGTGAAAGTTAGCGTAATAAACCTATTGTTTACTAAGATCTTGCGCTTTATATACGTCGACGACGGTACAGTATGTTGGAATTTCATCTAAAAGCACCAATCAGCATCTGCTTAGCCTATATCAACAATGTCTTGGTTCGGTTCCTGTGCAATCTGATGCAGCTGAGTACCATTATTTTAAACAAAATTACTACTTTCTATCAGTATATTGGAAAGCGTAGTTGTCATATATCAAAGCAAATGCGGATCCTTAATTTCCGATAGGCTTCTTACGTGCAATATCATTGGTACATCCCTACGAAAAGCATTGAGTGCAATCAATGATTCAATCTTTATCGCGATGATTTTTGTAGCACATGTATTATGGCGGATGGGTGACCATTTTCAACATACCGAGTTTTCTCCGTGCCTCGGAAAGCACGTTAAGCCGTTGGACCCCGGCTGTAATTTAAAGATCTTTGACAGTCGTTACGAGTAGTCAGAAGCTTGAGATCTGATACCAGTCTTGTCAAGAGGTACCGTTTTACCCAGTTACTGGGTTGTGCAGGTCAAATAGGCAGTCGCTCCATGTAAAACACTGGTACTAAGCTGAATCCATTAAGACTGGCAGCCGACCCAAATATAGTTGAGAAAAGGCTAGGCAGATTGATGTATTATGGCGATTACAAGTGCCATGGTGGTAATTTCCTTAAAGTGAAGCCAACTTAGTGGAATAATATCCACTAAATATGTTGGTTTATTAAGCTTTTTATTGATAAGCTCGCGTTTGACTACCATTTCACCCCTAAGCGATGAAAATCGCTTAGGGGTGAAATGCACGGTGTAGTGGTACGGTGATCGGCGATGAAGCACGCTTACCTAGATGTTACCTATTCACTCTTGATTTTAAGACCCCGGGTTGTTGCAATCAGGAAACAAAGACTCCGGCAGTGAATTCCACTCCTTAGCTGTACACTTATAAAAATATTCCCAAAACGATTAATGCGTATGGATGAGATGTAAAGTAGGCTTTTTCCTACATAAAGGTACACTGAATAAAATCAATACTCGGGATGTTCTGCTCGTAAGCCCATCCTATTAATGACCACGCATTGGTAACCCTTTCTCAGATCAATTGTTATTCTTTACCTGGATTTGACCTTTTCGGTTTCCGAGTGATTCGATTTAAGACTTTCTGTATTTGTTCCTTTACGTGCTGATTTGATGTTTAGGTGTGGAAGATTTTTCTTTTTCTGATTTTGTGATTTTCTGAAATGTATCTAAAGGAGTATACACTAGAGCATTACAATGTAATTATTATTATTTATTATTTATTTATTTCAATTACTCCTTGCACTAACAGTGTGACCCAACACGTGCAAGGAGTCAATGCTAACGTAATTACATTTACAATAGACAAACCACACACAAAAAATTTAAGACTCGCACAAGCAAACATTAAAACAACACAAAATTTAAACTATTACATCAATATCGACCAAATTAATCAAATTACATGTCAAACAAATACACAAACAAAAATCATAATAAGTTAAGTTTCAACAATACAATTCTATAATAACAATTCAATAATACTAATTCAACAATAACAATTAAATAATCTAAAAACAGCAATGATTTAATAAAAAATGAAAAAATAACCCAAACATTCAGCAATTTGACAGCAACAATTCTATTATTTTTTAGTCTACTTTATCTAGGTACTAAAACAGTCTTTACAGCTTTTCAAAAATACACGCACATTGGAGTAGAATATGTCCACATCCGGATGCTGAGCAGTCAGGGTGTTTAGCATGGAAACCGCCTGATTTGACGCCGCATATTGTGCGGTACGAGTCCGGACTCTGGATGTCGCCAAAAGAGGGCGCGAGCGCAGTCGCGCGTACTGAGCCGGCGCGGATAATCCACAGCGGGACAATGCCGCAGGGTTGTCGATCCTGCCGTTAAGCAGCAAAAAGTAATGTAACAGGAGTGCACATTTTCGTCTCAGCTCGAGGGTATCAATTCCCACCATTCCTGAGACGAACAGAGAGGGATACAAGTAGGGATAATAACCATACATTTTTTTGTAAAGGTACCGGCAGAACTTACGCTGTACGCGCTCCAATAGGAGATTGTACTTTGTCTCGTGTGGATCCCATACAATCGAATTAAACTCAAGCTTGCTGCGAACAAATGCGAAGTACAGAGCAACAATGGCGTGTTTGTTGGTAAACCGAGCCGACTGCCTCAGGTCAAACCCGAGAGATTTGTGTGCTCTTTTACACAAGCCGGTTATGTGGTCATTAAAGGTCAGCCCGGTATCCAACATTACACCGAGATCGCGGATTATTGTGACGCGCTCCATGGGGGTGCCCGACACTCGGTACGTATAAACATGCGGCGTGCGACAACGAGAGAAAGTAATAGTTTTACACTTAGCTGTGTTAAATTCTAAGCGGTTGCGGTTACTCCAGGCTACCACATTGTCGATGTCCCGCTGGAGCGCATCACAATCAGCCGCAGTACCAATGCCCAAGTAAATCTTCAGATCGTCAGCAAACATAAGACACTTCGCCGTCTCAATGACCTCCGGCAAGTCGTTGACCATGACCAGGAATTCAGTTGGACCAAAAGTGCTTCCTTGACTCACTCCAGACTGAGTAACATAAGTTTCCGACCGATACCCAGCAAGCTGAACGTACTGCCTACGATTACGGAAATAACTACAGAATAAATTTAAGAGTTTCGGCGTAAATCCTATGGCTGAAAACTTATGCAATAGCACGTCATTATGAACGCGGTCAAAAGCCTCTTTGAAATCGAAGTATGCTGCATCTACTTGCTTCCTGCCGTCCATCTCCGACACAGCATAATCTACAAAATTAACCAGGTTGGTTGCAGTTGACCTACCGGCTCTGAAGCCATGCTGACATTCGCTCAGTAGCGGTCTAATCTGTCTAGTTATGTGCCGGTTCAAGATAGACTCGAACAACTTGCCGAAGGCCGACAGGACAGCTATAGGCCTGTAGTTCGAGACGTCCGACCTTGAGCCATCCTTATGTATGGGAGTCACACGAGAAAGTTTCCAACGCGAAGGATAAGTAGCATTTTCAATATAATAAAGGTACCATAAACACCCTTATACAGTCCTTCACGATGAACGGAGGAATACCTTCCACACAAAAAGACTGAAATGGAGATGGGCTGGTCATATGCTCCGTGATAAAAGCAACAAGTGGTCTAAGGCCTTAACGGAATGGCAAATCAGAGACGGATCAAAAATAAGCCGAGGTAGACAACGCAAACGCTGGGACGATGACATAGTGGAGATAGCTGGAGGCCTGTGGGCCAGAGCTACACGAGATCGTGACAAGTGGAGGAGCCTGGGGGAGGCCTATGCGTCAAGGGACGCGCTGATGGACGAAGACGCCGAAGTGCAATAATTTTTCTATGTTTAGTTTCTATATAATATTGTTATTGTAGTTTAAATTTATCAGTAAATAAAGGCTTTATTATTATTATATATATAGTTTATTCGTAAAATTTACGTGCCCACCTTGAATTGTTGAGATTTCACTAAATAAAAACAAATAAAGGGACTTCGAGTTTTAAGCGTCATTATAGCATCATATAAAATCATCATAAAATAATATTAAATTGTGACTTCATTAAACTGTGTGAACTTCTGGTTGTTGTAGCACTTAAGTTAATTTACTTGTATATTAATCTGTGGAAACTGTTTCTGGATTGCGTTGAACTAAATTGTATGCTTATGTTTGTTATTGCATCTGTTTGTTTCCCAAATAAAATAAAATAAAAATGTCTGAAAATGGTTTTAAAAGTGAGATAAAAAAATCTTTTCAGGAAATTATTGTTTTTAAAAGCAACATGTATCCACTTTTACGTGTCGTTTTTGTGTTATTAATGAAACATACTCTGCCATGATACTAACAAGCATATTATAGGAACTGATAAGTCATTACACAACAATTTAGATCTAAAAAATTGTTTGTGTGATATGTTTATTAGTAAAACTATAATAGTCATCTCTAAACCAATAAAGTACAGTTACATTACAAAGTATTTTTTTTTTTACTATAGGCTAGCGTTTGACCACCATCTCGCCTGATGTTAAGCGATGATGTGGTCTACGGTGAAGCACGCTTGCCTAGAAAAAACCTATTCACTCTTGACTTAAAGACCCCTAGGTTGTAGCTATCAGGGAACAAAAACTCCGGAAGGGAATTCCACTCCTTAGCTGTGGGCACAATGAAGGTATTAGTAAAACGCTTTGTGCGTATGGGAGGGATGTCTACCATGTACCGATGCCGCATGGCGGTACGCCTTGTAGTCCGATGATGGAAAGGGCTACACGTCCCGTCGCACACTCCTCGAAATGTAACCGATAAAAAACCGACAGACTGGCGACTCGGCGTCGATATTCGAGGCTCTGGAGCTTTGATGCAACCAGTGCATCGTTGCCAATAAGCCTTTTGGCCCGTCTGTCAATCGACTCAAGTGCATCAAGCTGGTATTTGGCAGATCCATCCCAGAGGTAAGAGCAGTACTCCATGCATGACCGAACTTGTGCTTTATACAAGTTGATCAGCTGTTCAGGCGTGAAGTACCGTCTCACCTTTGCAAGAATCCCCAACTTTTTTGCAGTTAACTGAGGTTTCACCTCAATGTATGGACCGAAGTTGAGGCTAGATGTCAACGTAACACCAAGAAGTTCGAGGTGGTCCGTTAATGGCACGGTTACACCACGGAAAGAGAGAGCCGGATGGAATTGGCTCTTTTTAGCGGAAAAAGACAGGCCTGGGTCTTAGCAGCATTGAAAATGACCAGATTGGCATCACCCCATTCGGAGACCGCCTTCAAGGACAGGTTCAAGCGTTCAACCATGGCTTCCCGGAGAGACCGAATCTGAGGCCTAGTAGCCCGTGCGCCGGACACGTATCTCTCAGCAACAGTGCTGTCGTCTGCGTACCCAAAGGTTCCAGGTTTTAGCAGATCATTAATGTGCAGCAAGAATAATGTTGCCGAGTGCACTGATCCCTGAGGGACTCGGGCGTTGATATCTAACTGACCGGACGAGCAGCCGTCGATAACCACTCGGATGGATCGATCCCTCAGGAAGTCCGCAATCCAATCACCCAGACCACTAGGCAGACCGAAGGAAGGAAGCTTACCAATGAGGCTTTCGTGCCAGACCCTGTCGAAAGCCTTCGAGATGTCGAGGGAGACTGCTAGCGCTTCCCCGTGGCTCTCGATGGCCTCACTCCAGATGTGAATGGCATACGCTAGAAGATCCCCAGAGGACCGATTTCGGCGGAAGCCGTATTGGCGGTCACTGAGGATGTCGTTCGTTTCTAGGTATGCCAGGAGCTTACCGTGGAGCACACGTTCCATGCTTTTACAGAGGATGGACGTTATAGATATGGGTCTGTAGTTGACCGGGTCAGCTCGAATTCCCTTCTTGGGCACGGGCTGAACGTTGGCTTGCTTCCAAGCCTTCGGCACTTTTCCAGTCTCTATCGAAAGGCGATATAGGCGTGTCAAGATCGGAGACAATTCAGGTGCACAGGTTTTAAGGACAATTACTGGTATCCGATTGGGACCACTCGCTTTGTTCACATCAAGGCTACGCAGCACCGTATGGACGTCCTTTTGATGGATGCGAATGTCCGACATACTCGTCACACATCCATCAGGAGATGGAGGAGGCTGCGCGCCATCAGAATTCAGATGCGAAGATTCCGCAAAAAAGGAGGCAAACAAGTTTGCCTTCTCCTCAGCGGAGTGGGCCAGTGACCCGTCAGATTTCAGCAGTGGTGGTAGTGAGGGGCGACAAAAGTTTGATTCGACCGACTTAGCCAGTGACCAAAACGCTTTGCTACCCGCTGGGTATGAAGCAAGTTTGCGGCCGATTCTGCTAATGTGGTCAAACCGTGCTCTTTGCATCACCTTTTTGGTGGACTTGGCAGCTGTTTGAAGGCTCTCTTCTTCTGAATCACGTCATTTGCCTTGCAATTTCGAGCGTCGACCCATGCCTGGTAGACCTTGTGTTTAACCGCGTTGGCGTGGTTACACTCAGCTCCAAACCATGGCCGGTCGACGCCAGACATTGCTACGTCTGAGAATGGAATAAAGTACTCCATCCCCCGACGCAACAAATCTGTCACAGCATCAGCGCACGACGATGGATCGTCCGAAGAGAAGCAAGTGGGCTGCCAAGGATAGCATGCGAAGAAAGATCGAACCCCATCCCAATCTGCTGACTTGTACCGCCAAACCCGCTGGGTGCCTCTTGGGCTGGGATCGGGTGGGGAGTAGACGGACACAGACTTTACCAGACAGTGTCGGAACTACCCAAAGGTGAAAATATCGACACTGAGTATCGGTCTGGATCTGTTGTCAGCAGAAGGTCCAAGCAATTGGCTGTGTGCGAATCAACATCTGGCACCCTCATTGCCCCTGGACCAGCTATGTGAGATTTAGCGCTAGCGCAAGCTTGCACGTCTTTCGTCCAATATGATCAGTGCACTGGTATGGGAAGAGCCACTCCTGGTGGTGGGCATTAAAGTCCGCCAGTAGCACTAGTTGGGCGGAAGGGTACCGCTGCTGTGCCGTATCAGCCGCCTCACTGAGGTACTCTGTGAGCCTGGTTGTCTCCTGATCTCCGCTATGCGTGCGGTAGACACAGGCATAGATAATCTTATCCAGACCTGTGTCCACCAGAGCCCACAGCACTGAGAACCTGGAGTCTTCAAGGTTACGGTGACGCCGATAGCAAGTGTCGTCTCGGGCATACATGCATACACCCGCGCGTGGTTTTAAATTGTGCTCCAGGGTAAACCCTTGGTAGGATAAGTACGACACGTCTGACGGACTTCCTATCTGCGTCTCCGCAAGGAAAAACAGTGCTGCCTTTTCAGTCTCCAGGTGATGGTGGACTGACGTGAGATTGGAGTGCAGACCTCTAATATTAGTGAGGTGCATTTTGTGGGGGAGGGGGTGCAGCCGCTGTTTAACTCCAGTTTTCTTTTTACTTCTTGCCATTTTTGTTAGAGTGAAAGGAGAGGAGAAGGAAGTGAGATGAGGTTCCACGCTACTAACCTACAGACACGCACTGAAAGGACGCCAGCATTGTGGCACTAGTCCGGAGACTGCGGGGACGCCTGAGCCCCCCCGGAGATGTCCATCGGGCCCTCCCATCTGGACGCCAACCAGCACGATGGTGCATTCCGGGATTTTTCGACAGTTGGCGGGGCAGCCTTTCGTGTGTGGCTGGCATACTACTTGGGCCCCCAACTACCTGCGGTCGGCCAGCGGCGCACCGTGCCTCGGATTCCGCTACCCTCCGCGACTAGTCTCCCGATACGTCCAAAACAGTGCGAGTCAGACTGGTCAGCATGCAGTGGAACAACTATCTCGACCCAACTCCTCTAGTGGCTACACCGAGCATCTTACCGGAACACGGCTAGGCAGTTTGGCGGTACCTTTTTGCCCGGTGGATGGTCACAAGCCTTCGGCCGAAGCCTACCACCAGTTAGTTTCACCTGATGAGCACCACCCGGGGACCACGTGTAGGGTACCAACAATACGGAAAACTCTCCTACGGACGCGGGTGACTCAGCCCCCAAAAATACTCTGGAACAAAGCTACATCACAAAATCGCTCTCTTGCAGAGATTTTTGTAACTTCTAACGTACTTAGTACGTTATATATAGCAACGATCTGAATATCCTCAATACGACAAGGTCGCCTTATAGTCGAGTGGTCATCACTGCTAAAACGAAACGATTATAGCAGTTCGTTTGTTACCTTTATTACGCAAATCAGATGAATAAAGGCATTTTTTTACAATTTTATAGAGCTGTATTATTCTGTACTAGATCACTAGTACAGAATAATTAGCGCTTGTTATAGCACATACTATAAAGGTTGTATAAAATGGTGTAGTAAACGTTTACATCCTTTATTTATGAGTCATTTTAGTCCTATAAGCTTATAGATCAAAATTGTGTTTTTGAACGCTTTTATACAACACTCTGTCACCGCTAAAACCTTTATAACTCATTTATATATCTTTTTCGAGATATAGGCTTACATTATAGGACTACTTTGTTGGTTGGGAGTAAACATTTACCTGTAACATTTCTTTGTACCTTGCGTTCATTATTGACATCATTCCACGTCACTTGCGCTCGTGCCTTTGCTCGATAAAATGTTACACCAAAACGCTCGTTGGTTTTAAAAATCAGATTGTAACAAAATTTCGAGCGTCATATTCGAAGTGTGGTTCGAGTTCTGGATTTTATGGGGGATGGAAGAAGCAAACGTATTGTGACGACTCCAAGACACATAGGTTAAGTGGAAGAAGATAATGATGATTGAAATCTGATTGGTTGAAAGATTATTGGGCTTCTAACGGCTTACTCAAAAATGAGTACAGCAGAATGTAAACTTCGTAACCATGTTTGCTGAACGGCAAACAAGATGTTTACTGGGTAGAAAAATAATAATTCTATTCTCGTCTGTGAGATTATCAAATAATATTGGACCCGTATTTTTTGCTTTATTTAAAAAATAAAAATTTACAAAGATAAAGCGCATCAAAGTTCAGGAGTGGGCGCTTGTGACATCACTTTATCAGTATAAATTCTAGTACATCGTGACGTCACACGATATTACAACGCAATATATCGTCGTATTTTTTTGTTTACGTGACAAAAGAGAAAATGCTTGTCCAATATTTGTAAGTTATCTAAATTACGGACTACATAGATTGTTTTGTCAACATCCCTATTGTCGTGAATTGACTATTACATCATTGTTTATACCAATAAGTTCTCAAAATTGTTGTTTTGCTTACAAATATCTAAATAATATAATAATAATAATGAAGACGAAGACTCTGGCAACTCTAAAATGTCAACATGTCAAAATTTTTCCTGCATTGTTTATTTAATTCTTACAAATTCATAGAACCATCGTACTTAGACAAATTATACAGCAGAAGAAACCAGATATAAAATACCCTTTTACAACATACAGTTTGATAAATCCACAATAAATCCAATAAAATTTCCATTGAGGTAATAATGTACTACGTACTAGAGAAGACACCACACATCACTGCTGTATTCCGTTCATGTGGGGTCGGCCGGCCGCACTTCACTCAGTTGCTTGCTAGATCTTGAGCGCCTATGTCATTGTTTGTTTTTAAACGAAAAAACCTTCAAACGCATTAAATATCCGGTCGTGTGTTTTAATATATTGCAGTTATAATTCAACTAATACGGCGAAATGCAAAGGAATAACTTTTCGTCAATGAGTAACTAGATAATCATTTTTAAATTGAAATATTTGGTGGACGCCATGATGCCTCATTTCTCATATAGACTAAAAATTAAGATGTGACAATTTGTGTAACAAGTGTAGGTAGAATAGTAGTAGGTAGTAAAAACCAAAGTCAGCTAGACTTTGGTTTTTATAGCGAAAATTAACAATCTTAATTATATTCAGAAAGGAACTGACTGTGGTTATTCAAATAAATAGTTTAACAAATTGGTAGGTATGATAGGTGGGTAGGTGTCTAGGGTAGGGTAGGGTATGTAGGTATCCAGTTAACGGGAGCGAAGTCACGCGGGACAGCTAGTACCTAAATAATGGGACGACGTAAATTACTTCAAAGTCAGCGTTTAGCTTTGATATTCTTATGCAAAGCAAACAGGACGGTTAGTAATGAGACCTTACAGGTACTTGCTGGCATACTTCCGGTCAACCTTGATGTGCAACGATGTGCTGAATGTACTATTAAGCACTAGAAACCATGGACGCGGAGTGACCGTGAGAAAATCTCTAGATTATTTGAACCACATATTGACGTCTGGGAGGAACTTTTATCCAAATAACAATGTAGGTGGGATAATAATTCCACCAAGGACCTCCACCAATTCTTTCGATCTGTTCGCGTGCGACTGGCCAGGACGTGACTGGAGGTGGATCACTGTGTTGCCCAATATCTCACAGGGCAAGGTAACTTTAAAAGTAAATTATTTTCCTTATATCGTTGGCTCACCTTTATGTCAGTATTCTACATCTGACTGCGAATATGTACAATCTGCCCATCATATCTTATGGGAGTGTATTCTTTGGCAGAATGAAAGCAATACTATGTTGAATAATGTGCAGGCTGCATCAGAAGATGTTTACTATACGGATCTTGTGGTAACTAGAACAAATTTCCGTGCGTTCAAGCGTTTTTGCCATACCTATTTGTTATTGGAATCAAATATAACAGCTCACAATGTTAGGACCCATTAATATTAATGCAATTTTTTGCCGTGGTGCCAGGCAACTGGTCTTATCCCAGTTGTAAATGACCCTTTGTGCCTATTGAACTTGTTTGTTCTGTCTCCTACTTGATATGGAGGGAACTGGAAATTTTTATATTTTCCTACTCCTCCACTATTCTTTTCTGATTAATTTCGTTGCGGCATCCAAGACAGTCAAATTCATTCTCCGGGACTTCGTCGAGCCTCGGTGCTTTTCTGGTGGTCGCCACTATTGATTTTGGCTTTCAGGAGTTGCAGTGATTTGGGAATAGTGCTGTGGGAATGTCCCAAAAAAGAAACTTACATAAATATAATATTAAATTAATGTACTATTTTATTAATATAATATTAATTAAATATTACTTTACTAAGGTTATTTCAATTTTTTTTTTTTTTTAAAGTGTGATTTCTAATGAAGCTTATTAGGTATAAAGCTATGTAGGTACCGCTTCTGTAGTCAGTCAGCAGTTTAGTCTATATGAGTGACAAGTTGTTGCAGAATGTTGAACTAAACGCGTAAGCGCCATGAAAATTACGGCGCTTCCGTCTTTTTGATCGCGAGAAAACTATACCTTAGAAGCGCTCTAGTGCTGCGTGTTTATACTGTTTTGTTAGACGGCTAATTATTGTTTCAGCGCTGCAGCGAAGTTTAGTTTAAACTCTTGTCAAAATGGAGCATGTCCTTTACTTAGGATAGCTTCTCTAGTACATAATAACTCAATGAAAATTTCAGAAAATTTCAATAAAACCGGTTGACGTCGTCACTGACAGACGTCAACTAAACGATTTATACAATGGAAAAGTGTAAGGGAATAGATAAATAATGTTGACGAGAGCAGCTGCCTGTCGCGCACGCCATCCACCCCCGGACTCGCCGCTCAGCTCCGCCTCGCCGCCGCCGGACCTCGGATCACCAGTGTCATCGGCGGCTGCAGTTGCGTCGAGCTCGAGCGACGAGTATTTTTCCCCGCCGACGTCGCCAACACCTGTACGTCGGCAGGGGAGAGGCCGGCCACCGAGGAGCTTGGGATCTAGGGGCCAACCGGCCCCGAGCCGGGTCCCCGCTGCCGGTGGTTGTGCGCAGCGCATGAGATGGACTCAAGGTATGAATGAGAACGTCATGCGCGCATATTACGGGTCTACAGAGGGGGGAACTAACCTCACTGCGTACCGTGTTAGGATGCTGTCTCTGTTTCAGGACCTAGAGCCAACCGTAAACGTCTCGGCCCAACGATTGTCGGATCAGGTGCGGGTCATCTAGCGTAATCACAGGTTGGATGACGCCGCACTTGATAGGCTGCGCTCAGAAGTGCTGAGCAACCAAATCGTCTCAACCCCGACACAGACCGCGGCACCGCCAGCCACTATTGTGATCCCGCTGCGGTCCAATCTTGTTAACGATGAGGCAGATGATAGAATTGCCACAGTAAGTAGCCAGTGCAACGATAGATTGAGGAGCGCACTGGAGGATGCGCTTCGCGAGTATAGGTCAACACCGACTGAACTTAGGCCCCGATTACCACGGTTGCCTATGCACAAGAAGAATAGGGCGCTGGTGTGTGCCTTGGACTCGCTGCTTAAGAACATCTTTGAAAGCAGCGAGAACCTTGTTGATACGCACTCAATCCTGTATTGCGGGGCTGTTACGGCATGTCGTTTGGCCAATGTAAAGTTCCCAAACGAGGCTATTCGGCCGAGGCCTGCCGTGCCAGTCTGGCAGTGTAGGATCGAACGGCGTATCGATGGGGCCAGGGTACTCATCGGCAAACTATCCTGTTTCAGGGAGGGCAATACACGACCACGTGTGATGCGCTTCGTGAGGCGGGCATTTTTGGGGACTGGAATCAGTCCTCGAGAATACATGTCCCGTGTCACGGAGCGCATCGACTTCCTGAAGCAGAAAGTTTGTGCATGGGCCAGCCGTATTCGGCGGTATAAGCGGCGGGTTGACCGGTACTCGCAGAACCGCATGTTCCAGAGTGATGAGAGGTGGGTATACAGAACTTGGGAGCGACCTGAACAAAATGTGACTGACGTGTGCCGCCCCGATGATATCGCCACGAGTACATTCTGGCGAAGCATCTGGTCGGTACCCGTCTGTCACACTGAGGGTGGCTGGATTCGTGATGTCGAGCGCGTGTGTGAAGCTATACCAGAAATGCAAAAAGTCATCATTAGTCCATCGGATGTAGCCAAAGCAGTTCGTCCGCTACCGAACTGGAAGTCTCCAGGTCCGGACGGACTGCATAACTTCTGGCTAAAATGGTATAGCAGCTCACACGCGTTTCTGGCATCTCAATTCCAGTCATGTTTAGAGTCTGGCTCGCTTCCGCAGTTTTTTACAACAGGCGTTACCCACCTGCTCCATAAGACAGGTAGTCCCGCGGAACCCAAGAATTATAGACCAATTACTTGCTTATCAACGGTTTATAAACTTCTTACATCCATCCTGAGAGCAAAAATTGATAAACACATTGAAGTTAACTCAATAATGTCTACCTCTCAGAATGGATGTAGGAATGGGTCCCGCGGCACTAAGGAGCTACTCCTCATTGACATGGCCATAAGCCAGCAGGTTCGTCGTTCCCGCAAGGATCTGTCGACGTGCTGGATAGACTACAAGAAGGCCTACGACTCTGTGCCACATACATGGCTCATGAGGGTGCTGGAGTTGTACAAAATAGATGCAACTCTATGCACCTTCCTTGAGTCATGTATGGGGCAATGGAAGACAGTCCTTCGATATCCAGGATGTCGACCGATTCAAGGGGATGATGAGCCTGTGTGGATTAAGCGGGGGATATTCCAGGGCGACAGTTTGAGTCCACTTTGGTTCTGCTTAGCCCTGAATCCTCTAAGTACACTGCTGGAGGATTCAGGACTAGGCTATCGGTTGAGAAGAGGTGGTCAGGTCATATCTCACCTCCTTTACGTGGATGATCTGAAACTCTTTACCCCCAATAAATTCCAACTGACGGAGCTACTGAAGGTAACTGAAACCTTCAGTAACTCCATCAGGATGGAATTTGGTGTGGACAAATGTGCAGTCATGCATGTAAAGCGAGGGGAGATTATGGAATCCGAGGGAATTCAACTCTCTGATTCCATACACCTTAGACACCTCTCCTCGACCGAAACTTACAAGTATTTGGGTATGTCGGAAGCGTTGGGCATCAATAGTACTGACATGAAGCAACTGCTGAAGGAGCGTTTCTTTGGCCGCCTGAAAAAGGTATTAAATAGCCTTTTGTCGGGCGGAAATAAGGTGCGCGCCTTCAACAGTTGGGTCATGCCGGTTTTGATGTACTCTTTCGGCATACTTAAATGGACTCAGACCGAGCTCGACGCCCTCGATAGGAGGGTCCGGACACTGCTGACCGCAAACCGGATGCATCACCCACGATCATCGGTGATGAGACTGTACATCCCGCGGAAATGTGGGGGTCGAGGCTTTTTAAACGCCAAGACTCTTCACAACCGCGAGGTGTGCAGCCTCAGAGAATACTTTTTAAAAGCTGAAGTGGGTATGCACCGGGATGTGGTCGCAGTGGACAAGTGTCTCACCCCGTTGTCCATGGCTAAAGAGAACTGGCGCAAGCCTGTAATACTATCGACCGATGAACGCAAAGAGGTATGGCAAGGCAAGGAGCTACACGGGCGCTTCTATCGGGCTCTCCATGGGCCCGATGTAGATTTCCCAGCGTCCGTATCCTGGCTACGTTTCGGCGACCTTTTCGGGGAAACTGAAGGCTTTGTCTGTGCAATTATGGACGAAGTTATCCTGACGAATAACTACCGGAGACATATAATGAGGGACGGCACGGTTGACATATGTCGGGCATGCCACCGTCCGGGTGAATCCATCAGACATATTATCTCTGGTTGTTCTCGTCTGGCTAACGGCGAGTACTTACACAGGCATAACCAAGTGGCCAGGATTATTCACCAGCAACTTGCATTGAAGTACAATCTAGTGGAATCGGAGGTACCGTATTACAAGTATGTGCCCGACCCAGTTCTCGAAAATGACCATGTCACGTTGTACTGGGATCGGTCTATCATCACTGATAGGACTATTGTTGCCAATAAGCCGGATATAGTGGTGATAGACCGATTAGCGCGCCGCACATTGATAATCGATGTCACCATCCCGCATGACGAGAACCTCGTGAAAGCTGAGAAAGAGAAACAAATCAAGTATCTCGACTTAGCACACGAGGTTGTCGACATGTGGAATGTGGACTCGGCGATCATTGTGCCGATTGTCGTTACGGCCACGGGCCTGATGGCCAAGAGCCTCGACGACCATCTGTCGAGGCTGTCATTGGGCGGTTGGATCAAGGGTCTGATACAGAAGGCAGTACTCCTCGATACGGCTCGCATTGTGAGGAGGTTCCTGTCTCTGGAGCCCTAACCACCGGTAGCTTGGACCCTGTTCCCGATACCGGTTGGCCTCTATTTTTTATATTTTTAAATGTTTTTAAGTTTTTTTTGTTAAATATTTAAAAATGTACTAAATAAGAAAGAAGATAAATAAAGGAATAATAATAAAATTCTTTATTTCTCCTTACAATGACAAGCTTATTCTATGTTTTACATTCTATATGTCTTAATAACAATGTGAGGAGCTGGTGTCTGAGTTAGGCATAAAATGCCTGTATTACAAATCACCAGGTCCCCACCCCACGGAAGGAAAGATAGTTTTCATCAAAAAATATGGTATTACAATTCAAAGTTATAGATAAGGAGATTAAGAATTTAAAACATTTTGACGGTAGAAGTAATAAAAACGAAGCTATAAACAAAAAGTTAAGCAGAGCGCCTGTATGTGTGTATGTGTGTGTCTAAGGCAATAACCACGACGACAAGAACCACGACGGTCAACGTCGTGAGTTCGATCCCTGTGAAGTTCAGAATAAAAATAAAATCGATACATTACTGTTTTTGATATTCTCTGAGTACTATAGTGTAAACTTAAGTGTAAACTATAACTGAGCATATTATCTAAGCGAAAACCTGAAGACGTATAAAACTAAAAGCAGTGACGTGAAAAAAGTGTTATACGATAAGAACCAATGTGAAAACAGTGAACAATAAAAAAAACAATAAAAATGTACAATAATAATCTGTTAATCAACATTTAAAAGTGTAAGAACAATCCTAAATAAGTAAACAAGTGTAGTTTTAAAAACAAAAGTGAACAAAGAAACTGTGCAAAAATTCCATGCATGAATCATATTTAACCGCCACTAGTTAATTTAAAAATCTCATATCTACATTGAGGTGCACTATTCCATTGACTTCCTTAACTGTGCGAGTGGCTCCGGCATTAATGTAGCTACACCTGAGAACGGAGTAGTTCGAGTTCGATCCCCACGATTCTTAAACTCTTTTTGTAAGTTGTCTGGTGTTGTTTCTGACTATGTCTTCAGAAATAAACCATAACGTTACACTGCGAACACGGAAGCAGTTGTTTAGATCAAAGTCAATAGATTCGTTGAGTAATGACTCATCATTGGACAAAACAAATTCGGACATAAATACTAGAAGTCTTGATCTATCAACGGGTATAAGAAAAAATGAATTAGAAGAAATGAAGGTGGAAATATCACAGATAAAAGAACAATTTGAATTAACACAAAATGAATTGGACAAGGTGGTATGCGAAAACAATGAACTTAAAGAAACAATATTACGACAGCAAATTTATATTAATACGTTGAAGGATCTTTGTACCAGTCCTATAAAGTTGCAAAGACAAAAGTTACAGTCTGCACGAAAAAAAATAGACGTTCTATTACGGACAATCCACGCGTGGTATCCTTAGGCCAAGAATACTCATCCAGCCAAAATGAAAAGGACAGCATTGACAGCGCAAACATATTAGAGTCAGATAATTTTGATGAATCTCCTAGAAAAATAGACTATGACGGAACATCAGAAACCTTTGTATCCATATCTGATGTACAGGAAAAACTTAATTTGAAACAAATGAGCAACGACTTACTTGCCATGAAAAACGACACAATATCTAAAGAAATTGCTTGCGATCTAGTATCAAGTAAAAATAAAACAGTTCCTGCACCAATATACAAGGATAAGCAAACATAGACAGATTTATCGGAATCTACCGAGTACAGCAATTATATCCGAAAAGAAATTCATATACACAAGAAGATACCACAAGATCAAAGAATAATAACAAAAGACCATAGGAGAAAAAGAAAGTTATGCGTTCTCAGTAATTGCAATCGTAGCGATGCACTGGAAATATTGGACAACACTTTTGGTCGACACTTCGAGTTCTGTTATTACCTGTCACGTAATAGTAGTATAAAGGACATTATATCAAATATGGTTAATAAGATACAGCAGTATAGCTTGGATGACTACTGTATCATTGTGATTGGTGAGCAGGATTTTAAAGGCACCGGCGATTCGATTGAAATGGTCAGGTTAATTAGAGAAACTCTCAAAAATATAACGAATACAAATGTTATTATATGTTGCCCTACATATATACAAGGGGCTCTGATACACAATTATAAGGTAGAAATGTTTAATAGATTACTTTACATGGACATAGAAAACCATAGTTATGCTTATTTTTTTGATAGTAATCGTGACCTATCCGATGAGACATTTTCATATAATACGGGAAAAGTTAACAAACTCGGTCAAAAACGTATTTATGACAGTATTTTCCGCCGCCTACTCGTTGATATTGAGACATATCCAACGGAATATGACCGTTGTAATTCTCCAAAATCGCCAAATACATCCCAAAAAACTCTTTTTCGCCCCGTTATGTAAAAGGGTTATCGATAGGGACAGTAGTTCTGGACAAAAACAAAAATTTATACTATTACACCAAAATATAGCTGGTATCTTTAATAAAATAAATTTATTCGAAATCACAATTATCGACTTAGAAAAGCAGATTGGCCAAATAGATTTTATTTGTCTGAGTGAAACTTTTATAAAGTCAGGACATGAAAGTAATCTAGCACTTACACATTTTAACTTAGCTGCTAGTTACACAAGACACGGGCAAAAACGTGGTGGAACTTGCGTTTTAGTAAGAAAGGGTATAATGTTTACTCCGTTACCGATAACAGATGAATTGGCCAGTGATTTTTGTTTCGAATGCTGTGGCATTGAAATATTGAGCCATAATCTAATTATAGTGTGCATTTATAGAATTACGGATTCCGATGTGACCATATTTTTTAAAAATCTTGAGTTATTGTTACTCAATATAACCCGCAAAGTTAAGAAAAATATTATTATGTGCGGTGATTGGAATATAGACATATTAAAAGACAATAAATATTCAAAAGAACTAATATCCGTACTGAGCAATTTTAATATTTCACCACATGTTAGAATGCCTACTCGAAAAAATACTAGCATAGACCAAATAGCCAGTAATGTTCCCGTACTGGATTTGAAATGCAGTACACATAATTTAGCTCTCTCCGATCATGATACCGGTCTTTCTTCCTCGTCTTCCTCGTCATCTTTTTACCTCCAAGAGACAAATAATAAATCAAAACCTTTAAGTTCTGGTATGATAAGAAGAGGGATTATAACAAGGACAACAAAACAAAATTTGTAAATTGCTTAGCAGCCTTAAGTTTTACTGAAATTTACAAAGTAGCAAACTGCAATGAGGCTTTCAATACATTCCACGACCTATTCACGCTCTTCTATAAATTGTGTTTTCCCGAAATCCTCGTTAAAAGGAGCATAAAACCCATAAAAAACAAATGGCTTAGTACGGGTTTAAAAATATCATGCATTAAAAAGAGAGCTTTATATTACGATTATCAACATGATGCTATAAGTAAAGGTTATCACAAGAAAAAATACCACAATTACACAAAGATCTTAAAAAAATGCATATCAAAATCACAACAGATAAACAACAACATTTTTTTAAATAATTCAAAAAATAAATGTAAAGCCACATGGACAATCATAAAAAATAGTTTGAACAAACCTAATAATAGCAACTGTATAAATGAATTAATAATCCTTGATAAAAAAATTAACAATCCTAATGACATATGTAACCAATTTAACAATTATTTCATTGATCTGACACAAAAAACTAACAATAATAATCATGACATAAACAACATTAATATTGACAATAATGTAAATACTTTATTTCTCACTCCAGTGAATGAAATTGACGTTATTAAAATAATTAATTCATTAAATAATACAAATTCTACCGGATATGATGAAGTAACCACTAAAATTATTAAATTAAGTGCGAATATTATAGCATCCCCACTTAGCTACCTAATAAATCTCTCTTTTGAAGAAGGTGTTTTCCCATCTAGACTAAAAGAGTCTATAGTTAAACCACTGTACAAAAAGGGCAACTGTACTGATATGGGCAATTATAGGCCCATTACACTGATCCCAATCTTTGCAAAAATTTTTGAAAAAGCAATGCATGAGAAAATAAATAGTTTTGTAACTAAATACAATTTAATTGTGGAGAGTCAGTTTGGTTTTAGGAAAAACAGTTCAACTACTCTAGCCTGTTTTTCTTTAGTGAAACTAATTACCGAAGCTCTTAATAAAAAAATGTCTGCTTTATCGGTATTCTTAGATATGAGCAAAGCATTTGATTTTGTATCACACGAACGACTACTCTACAAGCTTGAGAAATATGGAATAAGAGGCAAAGCGCATGATTGGCTTGAAAGCTATTTATCTAACCGCCAACAGAGAACTGTTATCTCTAGAATAGAAAATGATACAAGGACGGCATATTACTCAGAACTAAGAACTAATGGTTCTGGCGTCCCGCAGGGAACTGTACTGGGTCCGCCACTATTTATATTATATATTAATGACCTCTATAAATGTTTAAAATATGAATGTATACAATTTGCTGACGATACTACATTGACGATAAAATGTTCCAACAAAACTGACATAGAAATAGATACTAACAATGAATTAATTAATGTAATAAAATGGCTGGGGTACAATAATCTTCAAGTTAATATTGAGAAAACCAAACTAGTTCAATTTCAAACATGTTACTTGTCAGTAATACCAACAGCAATTAGACATAATAATGCTATTCTGCAACCAGAACCATCAGCTTTATTTTTAGGTATAGTAATCGACAACAAATTGAACTGGAAGGAGCATGTAGAAAGAGTATGTAGTAAGCTTGATAAGTTTGTATATGCTCTTCGCAAGTTAAGACTAGTGTCGAGTAAAAACACAGTTCTAAATGCTTATCATGGGTATGTTTCATCGGTATTGTGTTACGGCCTAGTCATATGGGGCAATTCAGTGGATGTCGAAAGAGTATTCATAGTGCAAAAGAAATGTATCAGAGCCATGAGTGGAGCAGAGTATTTGGACCATTGCAGGCCATTATTTAAGAACTTAAAAATTCTCCAACTCCCATGTCTGTATATTTTTGAAGTATGTCTGTTTGTAAAAAAATTCCCTCATTTATTTCCATTAAATGAACAAGTCTCCGAAAAACTGAACAAAAAAAATTCCGGGAAATTACTAGTGCCTCCTCAGAGATTGCAGTTATACGGTAGAAATGCCAGTTGCATGACAATTAAAATTTATAATAAATTACCACCTGCCCTGAGAATGCTACCAATTAATAAGTTTAAATGTAAAATGTTTGCTTGGCTCTTGGACATGTGTTTTTATTCCGTCAATGAATTTTTACTAATGTTATACCAGTCCACAAAGAAATTATAAATTTACTAGATTCTGATCATTGCGGGCAGAGGATTACTATACCAAACCAAAGCAACAAAGTGGCTAAAAAGGATATCACTGTTAACCCCAAAACTGCAAGTCGCTTGGCAGCTTTTAAGGTTAAACTCATTAATAAATTACCAATTTTGTCAATTGATGCTGATCCTAATCATCTATATGATGATTTTTTTAGTATATACTGTAAACAATTTAATTCGACCTTTATTCCCAAGACTATCTCCGTTAATAGTAACGCATCATTCAGTGATTGGGCTACCATTGGTATTCATAAGAGTAGAACACGGCTTTATGAGCTGTACAGTGAAAGGACTTATGTAAACACTGCTGAATTTAATTTATATGTTAGAAATTATTCAAAATTATTTAAAAAAGTTTGTTGTTTGGCCAAGTCGCGTTATTTGAGCTCAAAGATTAAAAACAGTAGTAATGTTATTAAAACGACTTGGAATATTATTAATAGTGAAACGGGAAGATCTGGTAACCGAAATATTGACTACGGCCTGTCTATTAATGGCAACATCATAAAATCAGACTCACAAGTCGCAGTGGCCTTTGAAAATTTCTTTTCAGATATTCCCGTTTCAACGACTAAATCCTTAAACTCATCACCTTCTGTTGCTGAGTCTTTGCTAAAAGAAAATTTTAACGTTTGCGATTCGGAATTTCTTTTTGAACATATTACTTGTAAAGACATAATTAAAACCTTTCACACTTTAAATGTTAAAAAGACTGCAGATCTGTGGGGTCATTCTGTAGAAGTTGCTAAGTCTATTATTGACATTGTCGCACCTAGTTTAGCTATTATCTTTAATAATTGTATCGACTGTGGGGAGTTTCCCGACCTTATGAAAAATAGTAAAATAATACCTTTGTTTAAATCAGGTAGTACATCAGACCCTACAAATTATAGACCTATTTCAGTACTACCTACGTTTAGCAAAATATTTGAGAAATTAATTTTAGAGCAATTGCAAAGATTTTTTAATAAACATAAATTATTACATACCAAACAGTTCGGTTTTACAAAGGGTCGTTCAACTACTGATGCCGGTGTTGAACTTTTAGGACATATTTATAATGCATGGGAAGATAAGTGCGATGCCTTGGGAATCTTTTGTGATTTGTCCAAGGCATTTGATTGTGTTTTTCATGAAACGCTAATCAGGAAACTCCGCCACTACGGGATCCGGAACAGCGCTCTGGATCTTCTTACTTCATATTTGAGTAATAGGATTCAGACCGTTGACGTTAATGGAAAAAGATCTCCTGGATCTATGGTAACAATGGGAGTCCCACAGGGCTCGATTCTTGGTCCTTTCTTGTTCCTTATTTATATTAATGACTTGCCTTACCTCATAAAGGATAACCATGATATAGTGTTGTTTGCGGATGATACTTCACTTTTGTTTAAACTTAAACGTCAGCAGCTGGTTACTGACGATGTAAATAGCGCGATCTCAAAAGTAGTTCACTGGTTCAATGTTAATAATTTACTTCTTAATGAAAAAAAAACCAAATGCATTAAGTTTACCCTACCTCACGTTAGGCAGGTGAAAACCGATGTGTTGATAAAGGGCGAAGAATTGAATCCTGAAAATAGCACAGTATTCTTAGGCTTAACTTTGGATGCTAAGCTTCAGTGGGGCCCACATATAGATAAATTGTCAAAGAAGCTAAGCTCCGCAGCATATGCTGTTAGAAAAATTCGTAATTTAACTGACATAGAGACAGCCCGTTTAGTATACTTTAGCTATTTTCATAGTGTAATGTCGTACGGTATTCTGTTGTGGGGAAATGCCGCCGACATCCAGACTATCTTTGTTTTGCAGAAAAGAGCTGTTCGGTCAATTTATAAATTAAGCCCAAGACACTCTCTCAGAGAGAAATTTAAGGAGATTAATGTAATGACTGTGCCTTCTCAGTATATTTATGAAAATCTTTTATATGCCCATAAAAATATAAAATTGTTTAAAAAATACAGTGATATCCATAACATAAATACTAGGAATAAACACAAATTTGTAGTACCTACAACAAGGCTCAAGAAAATAGGTGGCT
This sequence comes from Orthosia cruda, assembly GCA_964057195.1. Lineage (NCBI taxonomy): Eukaryota > Metazoa > Arthropoda > Insecta > Lepidoptera > Noctuidae > Orthosia > Orthosia cruda. The sequence continues at coordinate 30,385,264 of OZ059827.1, forward strand.
CGTTTAGATGTCAATGTGTACGCTTTTATAATAAGCTTCCAAGCCACGTACAACATCTAAGTCTTAATAAATTCAAATCTTTTATTAAACGTAAATTGTGCCAGAAAGCGTTTTATACAACTAAAGATTACCTTGAAGACAAAAAGGCTTGGGATTGAGCTGCTCCAATTAATTTTGTTTTTTTTTATTATATTTTGCACCGTGAATTTTGTTTTTGTTTTTTTTTGGTTTTCTTGCAATGACAAGAATATTTACTTTTTAAAGTATTATATTATTTTATATTAATTATTGTGAGTGTGAAGACTATGTGGATCATTCTTTTTTATTTTTATTTATATTTATCTTAGTTTTAATCATGGTCTGGCAGTTTGAGTAGTTTATGCGGCCTACCCGAATGTCCTTTCTTTGGTATTGTTCGTCGAATCGTTGAGCCCCTTAAATTCTGAGTTGAGCTGCTCGGTTATTGACAAATGCGTGCACTGACTGGACAGGTCCACTCAATCTGGCTGGTTCTTTCCTCAAAAGACCATTTCAGACATCAGTCTACATGGTCTTCACATGATCTAACTAATATTTTGTCTGGACTTTAAAAGAGACTGTGACCTCTGAGTTTGTTTCGGCCTTTCTTCTCAGAGTAGTCAGATAGGAAACGCCGACCTCATCTAGTTTTAAAAAATATGTTCGACATGTAAAAGTGTTTGTATAAACCAACTTACAGAAATAAAATCATTTATCATTTAAATCATAAATTTTGATATTGTAATCATTCATCATCAATCATCATTAGTATAGTATTAGTACGTACTTTGACATTATTGGGGATTCTATAACATTGTATTTTTTTTTTTAGTTTATGTTTTAGACGTTATGTTTTATATTTTGACATGATGATTTATTTTCTGACATTTTGATTAATTTTTTGATATCATGATTTATTTTCTGACGTTTTGATATTTTTTTTTTTTGTTTTTGCACTATATTTGTTTTTTTTGTTGACATTATATTTTAATTTTTGATATTATGATTTATATTTTTGACATTATACAAAATTTGATTAATTTATATAATATTCTTATAATGATACTAGTTGATTTGCATGTACCTAGCTTATCGTTTGATATTTCTACACCAGCAATGGTAGTATGTGTGAAACAATGTTAAATGTAAGATCTCAATGTACCATATAATGAGAAATAAATATTTACTTACTTACTTAAAAAGAGAGTGTATGATGTTAGTGTCTATGTGATGTCTCTGTGTAGTGTTGAGTTGGTGAATATCAGGTGTAGTGTGCCTATGTGTATGTGTAAGGATTTGGATGTAAGTTATAAACTCATATCGTACTAATTTAGTTTGAATTAAGTAGACTTTCTGTAAAACTATAATCCAAATTTTGCAACCAGTTCGACACCAAAGACTTACATTTGGTTTTTGGTAAAGGATATATATTTAAGGCCCGGTTTAAATTATTGTATAAGTTTGAACCCTGGTAGCAGAAAAACCGATGTGAAAACTTAGTTTTGAAAGACGATGTAGAGCAGACTACTAAATCAATACATATAATAAATCTGTAGAAAAGTCGGTTTTGTACATCAATAATATTTCCAAAAAAAATAGCCAGGGTGTTAAAGGATAACCAACAGAACGCATTTCCAGCATTTTTGGATTTTTTGTCGGATGTCTGTTTATTTGTGCACGCATCACGTAATATGTTCGAAATCAATCTATATAACTATTATAAATAAAAATTGTGCGTAACTTGAAGCAGCTTTCATCGCAATCGGTTCACTCTATCAAAAGTTAGACAAATATAAAATGTTCAAGAAGTAAAATTATCACAACTCAATTCAATTCAGATACTCGGACAGTTGAACCCCATATTCGATAGACGGCCTTGTGCATTTGAAATCATTTTCTGAATGGTGGTGCTAAGATTATCAGCGAAAGAATCACCCTAGAATAAAAATTGGTAAGTAGGGTAGGGTAGGCAGTCAGTTGATGGAACCGAAGCGGGCACAGCTAGTTCTAACTAAAAGTATGAATTGTATGTAACATTATGTCTGTATCACCCGAAGAGAGCGGCAGAGATGTATCTGTAGCAAGTACATACACCCTTGTTACACCATAACTGGCATTTACTGCGATTTAAATCCGATGTAGTTAGAAGCTAGCCTATTCACATCAAGGGCACGAATCCTTTTCGTAAATTTGAAGATAAGAATCAGAATGCTGATTGCTAAATGAATTCGGAAATGAACACGCATAGGTAAGGGTGACGACACCTTTAAAATAACGACTTTCGTATTGCGTAACACACTCGAAAGGGGATAGGTCATGCAAAGGATATGTGAATTCAACACGTATATTGAATTCAGTATTTTTAAATTCAAAATCAAATCAAATAGTTTATTTCAAATAAGCATTAGAGGACGAGATTGTCAAACATGAAAAAGATCACTATACTTCATAAAATATAGCTTAATCTCTGCGACAGCTGTCAGTATCAATACAGTATCAATAGCGCTTGACAGGCTAACAATAACGTAACAATAACGTATAAGCAGTGTCGTAGCGGTATTCGTATTGAACGGACGCGCACGGTGTATTAGTTGTGTACTCATTAGCTAACGAGCTTATTGTTATCGTGCGTCGGCTAACCTTGAGGCGATCTTCGCATTGTGAGTTTTGTGAGAATGTCGGACCATAGTGATGGGAATAATGCAAGTGATATGGAGATAATAACAAGTTTTGAAAGTAATCACAAAGATTTCGAATCGAACAATTTACAAGGAAATGAAAGCAGTGAAATTACTAGAAGGAGTGCAGTGAAGAGAAAAGAAATGGAAAATGGAAATAGTGACGAACGGAGTGATGACGAATTTATAACGGTGAATAGAAGAAGAGCGAAACGTATGATCACAAGTAAATTTGTGGAAGTAAGAAATATGAGGGTAGATGAGGAAAAAAATTATCTTTCGCGAGACTCAGCTGATTATGAAGTATGTGTCACCTCCGTTGATGTTTTACCTAAGCAAATAGCGATGGCCAAGTTACTCAGAACAGAAAACATCACGGGTATCATTAAGATCAAATATAAGAGCTCTTTTAAGGTTTTAATCCGATTTAAGGATAAGGAATCTGCGATAAAACTATTGGAGTGTCACGAAATTAAAGAAAAAGGACTGCGTTGTCAACTGACTCAAGATGTGACTATGACGTATGGTTTGGTGAGAGGGGTCGATTTGGATCTGAGAGAGGATGAGCTTACTAAAATCTTTGAGTCATCTGCTGAAATACTATCGTTTAAAAGATTAAAACGTTTAAATTCGGATGGGAAATGGGTGGAAAGTGAGTCGATAAGGGTGTGCTTCAAAAGCAATAACATGCCTCCTTTTATTTGTGCGTATGACTGCCGCTTCAAAGTTGAGCCGTATGTTTTCCCAGTTACACAATGTAATGGTTGCTGGCAGTTTGGTCATTTCTTAAAATATTGTCCCATTAAAAAAATGATATGTCCTAAATGTGGGGGGGACCACGTTAATTGCAATATTCAAAATTATAAGTGCCTTAATTGTGGAGGCGATCACTTTGTTTTAGACAAGAACTGTCCTTTTTTTGTGAAAGAAAAGTCTATACGAAGCATTATGAGCAAACAACAAGTAACATATCGCAGAGCCCTACAGTTATTCTATGAACATAAACAAAAAGAAAAGGTCATTAGGGAACGTTCAAATGAACACGCCGTGTCTCCTCGCAACCAGTCAAGTTATCTAAAGAACAATTATGAATCATACCGAGATAAACTAGTGATGGGATTGCAACGGCCGGATGCGGTATCTGATGACCAGAACATAGAAGATTCTGAAAAAAGTTCAGGTGAAATGTCTACCATTCTTCAAGTACCAAAATCAAAACGGAGGAATAGTAAGAAAAAAAGGGAGATTTATGTTTCTAACAAGCGAGCGATGGAAACTGTAAAAGAAAAACAACATAATGAGGAAGATAGTGGTGAAAGGGATGGCGAGTTGACATGCAAATTTGAGTTTAAGAAATTTTGGTTCAAAATTAAAAATATTATACTGTCAGAGGGCACTTTTGAAGAAAAAATTATTTCAGTTTTGAAAATTATTTCTGGTGAACTTAATAAGTTTTTGACTAATATGTTATTACATGGGAGATTAATTGAGCGATTAATTAAACTTGTAAATGGATAATTTACCTAAACATATAAAGTTAAACATATTCCAATGGAATGCTCAAAGTTTTTGCCCCAAATTGATTAGTTTTATTTATTTATTTTTTTATTTATTATATACTTTATTGTACACCAAGATAAAAACATAACACACGGAAACCTTAAAATAACAACAAACATACAACAGGCGGCCTTATCGCGTTCTGCGATCTCTTCCAGGCAACCCAGAATGGAGAGAGATAGCCTGGACACGACATGGGGTTGCACTTGGTGCAATTTTAAAATTAAATAAGTTACAACATAGGAAGCACTAAATATAAAATACTAAAATAGATACGTAAGTATAAAATAGATACATAAATACATACATACATTTATACAGGCAAGAAAACAATATAGCTCCAACAAGAACAAGATCACAGTGACAGGTAGTGCTCCTTTACCAGTCTTTTAAAGATCGGTAGTGATTGCGCGCGTTTTATTGTCACAGGCAATGCATTCCATAGACGAGCGGCCTGGACAGTAAAAGATTTGTCTAGGAAGATAGTGGAATGCATTGGCATTTTAAGTTTCATGTTATCCGATGACCTAAGAACTTTCGTGTGTGAGTCACATAAAAACTGAAATCGGTTTTTGAGGTAAAGAGGGGTAGACGGGAAAAATAGTATATTATACAGGAGGGATAAAATATGAGCATTCCGGCGAAGGCGAATTGGCAACCACTTGAGTTTTTGGCGGAATTCAGAAACATGGTCATATTTGCGCAAACCGAATATGAACCTTATACAAACATTTTGAAGTCGCTCAAGTTTATCAAGTTGTACTTCAGTGAGGTCAAGATAGCTGGCATCAGCATAATCAAGGATGGGTAGAAGAAGAGACTGTGCAAGCGCAATCCTGGTAGCAGTCGGCAGAAAATTACGCAGTCTTCTCAGAGATCCAGCAGATGCGAATAGCTTGCGGCTAACTTCCTGTAGCTGGGCAGTCCAAGAGAAGTTCTTGTCAATAAATATCCCCAAGTTCTTCACCTTCTCGCTAAAGGGTACAACGGAGTTATCAAAATAAACTTGAGGAAGAGTCGTCCAGTCGATCCTTGAGACCAACCTTGAACTGCCCACCACCAGAATTTGCGTTTTTATAGGGTTCACCGTAAGTCCATACCTCTTGCTCCAGTCGCATATACGGGCCAAATCACTATTTATAGTCAAGATAGTCTCAGATAGATTATCAAGAGGAGATCGCGTGTAAATTTGAAGATCATCTGCATAAAGGTGGTAGGAAGAAATTAATTCGTTGGATATTGAGTTAATAAAAACTGCGAAAAGTAAGGGGGATAGAACGCCGCCCTGAGGTACCCCGGCAGATGTACTACACCAGGAAGACAAGGTCTCTCCGATGCAAATACGTTGTCGGCGACCAAACAGGTAACTACGAAACCATTCAACAACCGATGGAGATATGTTAAGTGAACAAAGGACGCCAAGTAAAACATCGAAATCCACGGTATTAAAGGCATTACTGAAATCCAGTAGAGCCAAAACCGTTAGATTGCCCATCTCCATGGCAGACCTTATATCTTCCGTAATATTCAGAAGCGCTGTAGTTGTGCTATGACCAGGGCGGAAGCCGGACTGGAAGGGGTTAAGGAGATTATTTTTGGAGAGAAAGGTGCTTATTTGGTTGTGGATTAACCGTTCAAGGACTTTGGATAGGAATGGCAAGACGGATATTGGACGATACTCAGAGAAGGATGTGGGATTGGACTTTTTAGGTAAAGGAATTACTTGAGCATCTTTCCATGAGCTTGGAAAGACACTGCTAGTCGCAGAGAAATTGAGGATATGGCAAATGACGGGAAGGATAATGTCCAGCACCGGGAGTAGCATTTTACGGCTGATACAGTCGCTTCCTACTGCATTTGACGAAATCGATAGTATGCTCTTCTTAACATCACATTCAGAAAATTGACCAAAAACAAATGGAGAATAACTGGGAGTCGGAAGAGATGAAAGATGATTCAATGTATTTAATTTAGTTGTCCTATCAAAATTGGACGAAGCAGTAAAATGATTATTCATTGCGTCAATGTTTACATCTTTAGGGATAGTTTCTTGTTTAGATTTACCGACTCCCAATGATCTAAGAAATTTCCAAACTTTGGAAGCGTCCCCATTTTGGACAGAATCATGAATATGTTGGCGATTGGCATTCCTACACATCTTATTGCAGTGTTTACGGATTGAGACATATCTTTCCCTATTAGCGTCAGTAGGCCGACGCTTAAACTTGGCTTTTGCTGTAGCTTTTTTGTTCATGATAGTTTTAATTTCCTCTGTCAGCCACGGCGCTGGCAAATGCCTTACTTTAACTGCCCGAACAGGAGCGTGATAGTCGTAAAGCTCGACAAGTTTGGTCGTGAACATAAGAACTTTCTCATCGACTGAAGTAGAGGAAAATAGAGAAGACCAATCAATGTTGCTGGCATCCTCGCAAATACTGTCAACGTCCATACCACCAAAATTGCGCTGCATGAGAGTTTTGGCTTTAGCCTTAGGTGGACGAATTTTATATGAAAGAAAAATCAGGTCATGATAAGAAAAGGCATCGGCTGAGCATTGGCCATGCTTAGCGACACGTTCAGGTGAGGAGACTAAAATCAAGTCAAGAAGTGAAGGAGTAGAGTTAGGAAAATGGTGAGTAGCACTAAGTGGAAGAATAGAAAGATTACTCGAAGACGAAACATTACTCAGGGAAGAAGAACGATGGTCTTTCTTCAAGAGACAAGTATTAAAGTCACCCATGATTATGCTATGACTGTAAGAAGGGATAAGCATTTCTAAGAGCTTTTCAAAAGATGAGAAGAAATTGATACGTAAAGAGGGGCAATAATAGACGCCAAGAAGTAATTTGGAATTATTTAGTTCGACCTCAAGAAAGAGATGCTCACCAGCATTCGATGGCGGTGGTTGTGCTGACACATTGAGAACAGAGAAAGGAATATATTCGCGGAGGTATATGGCTACACCACCACCACCACCAACCGTCCGGTCGTTTCTAATGAGCACGAAGCCAGGAAGAGAGTAACTAGTAGAAGGGAGACAGGGTTTAAGCCATGACTCGGAAATAAGAATGGCATGTATGTTTTTACATTCAAAACTTGCCAGCATATCGTGGAAATGAGCCGGAATACTCTGAGCGTTGATATGTATTACGTTAAAATTCTTAGGAACATCGGAAAACTGCGCTGTGAGACTGTCTGTAAGAGAAGGTACACTCACAAAACTGTCATTATCACTTGTCAAAGAAAAAAAACTATTGCTATCACTGCTTTCATCTAAAGACATGAATAAATAACTAATATAACAATATAAATATATAAAACCCTATCTCAAAAATATACACTAATAATAAATTCACCTGCCAGTTGCGTTCAAAAATGTAAAAGATTTAAAAAAGAAAAAAAGAAATGTGGTGAATCCGGGCAACAATAACAAATTCCGAAACAAAAGAAGTATAAAACAGAAATACCTAGATCAACAAGAAAATTAAATTTTGACACAAATAAAAATTTGACAGCGCACCGTTACATAAAACGGAACGCACCGATACAATTTGACGTTTAGTTAAACTGACACTACTGACAGTGACAAGATGTGACAGTCAACGTTTAAAGTAAACATTACTTTCAAAGTTAAATTAAAAACAAATTATTGAAAGTAAAAACAGAAATAAATATCACCCGGATCTTCATGAAAACATCACAGGGAAGGAAATCACTTCTTCAAAGCGGTAGCACGCTTCAGCCTTGCAGTCTTCAAAGAAGCAGTGGTTGGAACAGAGTCTGGCATTGCTTTTGCTGCTTTAGGTTCACTCGGTTCGGCGTCCACGGGAATCGGCACAATTTTGTCTAATTCAGCAAGAGACTCAATCCGGTGTCGCGTATCGCTGGGACCAAGAATATAGACGCATCCCGCCCTAGTCCAGCTCCTGGAGACGCCAACTCTCTCCCTAGCAGCCAGGAATACGTCATGCCGCCCCTTTGTAAGGAACTCGGACATAGTAATGCCCGAGGCCTTAAGTTTGATCTTAGAAAACCAGACCTTGTCCCGGACCGCAAGACTGTTAACCTTAAACAGGATAGGCCTGGTTTTATTGGCCACTGGTCGACCCATCCTGTGACATCGGCTGATGTCAGCTGTAGTGAAGTCGCTTAACTGTAGTTTATCACTAACCACTTTAGCAATTACCTTGGCGGTGTCCTCCTTCTGCTCCTCACTCACGCCATGTAAAAGCAGGATCTTCCTCCGTCCTCGCATCTCCATTTGGTCATCACTTCGTGCTAGAAGCTCCACTTGACGCTGAAGGGTGTTCAGGGCTTGAGAAATAAATGCCCGGAAAATATTGAATTCACCTGCCAGGCCAGAGCTTGTGACAGGAGATGGAGGAGCCTTCTGCAGTTCAGCTTCAAATATGGACATCCGTGTGTGAAACAAATCTTTTAGTTCACTTAAAGTGCTTGTCAGTGAATCCATAGTTGATGTGATGTTAACAGCAAGTGTAGTAATTTGTAGTGAAGAAGTTGTGAGGAGATAACGCTTCACCAGCAGGTAATAACTATAACCTCTTAAAATACGTCATAAAATATTGTAAAATACTATTCTATTAAATAATATTTAATTTTAATTATGAGCCTTTTTTATTTAGTCTTAATTGGTACAACTACCCACAGAAAAAGTTTTAGGGATTTATTAGCACGTGAATGTATTCACATTGCCATTATTAGTGAGACATGGTTTGAAATTGATTCTGTGGTACATATAAGTGGATACAATGTATATCGAAAGGATAGATACGATTCGTACGGAGGAGTAGCAATAATAGTACACAAATCTATTCATTCTCATATTTATTCTGTTTCTACTAACAATTCTGGCATTGAAATTTTATGTGTTAAACTCCTTAACTGCAAAGATTTAGAATATGTTCTGTCTGTCTATTGTCCATCTTCTGTACAAACGCAATTGGCTGACTGGGATACACTTTTCTCAACTTTCTCCGCAAAAACAATAATTGCCGGTGATTTCAATGGCCACCACAGTAACTGGTCAGTCAAGACTGATACGAGAGGTAATCAGATTATGAACTCGGCACTTGACAATGATTTTATTTCTCTTAACAGTGGTGCGGCCACGCGAGTAAAGTTAGTTAACGGAATTTTACAACAAACCTCGCCTGACATTTCCTTTGCGTCCTCAGACATAGCTATCAAGTTTATGTGGCAGGTGTATAATGAAAACTTAGGAAGTGATCATTTGTTAATTAAAATGTCGATTCATATTATTAATGACTTTAGCTGCATTAAAAAACGGAACCTGAAAAAAGCGGATTGGACTGGATATTCCCAAACTATCGCCGATAATCTTGTTGTATATAGAGACGGGCCAGGCAGGATTCAAAATATGTATGATCATTTTCTTAGTGAAATTAATAGTGCGGCGGATAAGCACATTCCCTATATAAATTATTGTAATAAACCTGCTAAAAACTTTACCCCAAAGCAGTATTGGAACCCTCAATTATCGAAAATTGTTGCCCAGCGTAGACTAGCTTTGACCACCTTTCGTCGTAACCCTACCCCAGAAAATTTGTCAACCTTAGAAAAACTAACTCATGATTCACAAAATCTAATACGTAAAGAAAAATTTCTAAGCTGGCAGAATTTCTGTAATTCTATTGATGAAGTAACTTCAGCCTCTGATCTTTGGCGTCGCATGAGATGGATGAAGGGCTTCAGGCAAAATAAAATATATTGTTCTTTTGAAAACCAAAGCGAGTTGTTGTGTTCACTTACTCCGGATTACGTCACAAATGTGATGCCGACATTTGAATCTAGAAATTCAACCTTAGAAACTGACTTCTCTATGCAAGAAATTAAAAGCTGTTTAAAAAAAAGGGACACAGCGCCAGGCGAAGATGGCATAACTTACTCAATGATTTATCACTTACCTGACACAGCTAAAGATTTCATGCTTAGATTATATAATAATATTTTTAAATTTGGCATAATTCCTAGACAGTGGCGAAACATACAAGTAATTCCCATCCCAAAGGTTAATTCTGCTTCTCATGCTGAACCAAAACTAAGACCTATATCCTTACTTTCTTGCCTATCAAAAATTTTTCATTTATTAATATTCAGACGTTTAGAGTGGTACATTGAAAATAAAAAAGTTCTCTCACCGCATACAGTCGGCTTTAGAAAATCACAGTCATGTTTAGATTCCTTAACCCGTTTAGTCTCACATATTCAAATTGGTTTTTCCAAGAATATTCCAACGTTAGCTTGTTTTCTAGACATTGAAAGTGCCTACAATAATGTATCTATTGATGTGGCCATGAAAATTTTGGATAATCTTCAAATAGGAACTAAAATTTGTACATATCTTTGGTTGTTTTTAAGTGAAAGATACCTCAATATTAAATCGGACACTGGCCAAACTATACTATCCAGAAGGACTAACAAAGGCCTTGCGCAAGGGGATCCTCTATCCCCGTTGCTTTTCAATTTGATTACACACAAAATATGTATCCAAACACAAAACATATTATTATCACAGTATGCCGACGATTTTGTTTTGTTTGTTAGTGATAAAGACATTCAAAGGTGTGAAATACGTATTCAACAAGCGCTTGACTCTGTAATTATTTTATTAGATGAATTGGGTTTAGTTTTATCCGCAAGTAAATCTCACTACTGTCTCTTTAGCAAGGGTCACAGGCGAATTTTTCCTACCCTAAAAGCAAACGGCCAACTATTGCCAAGATCGGATTGTGTAAAATATTTGGGGATTTGGTTGGATAGGAACTTGCGCTGGGGAAGACACGTAAAAGAAACTGTAGATAAATGTTCTAAATTTTTTAACATTTTGAAAAAGCTTGCTGGTAGTACTTGGGGTGTACATACTAAGCATTTACGTAGGTTGTATATCTCATTAATAAGAAGTAGGCTTGACTACGGTAGCTTCCTCTATGATTGTGGCGCTAAGATTCATACTGACAAATTAGATAAAATTCAGAATCAAGCATTGCGAATCACAGGCGGATTTATTAAAAGTACCCCTATCCATGTTATGGAGTGCGAGTTAAATATATTGCCCTTATTTTTAAGAAGACAATACTTAGCCTATAAATTTATGTTGAAAAGTGTGTCCTGGTCTAATAATACAACTGTAGATATGGTATCTGATTTGAGCGAGCTTTGCCATAAAGAATACTGGAAGAACAAAAAAAAGCCTTTACTCGTCGAAACAGCTAATGATGTAAAGACATTTCAAATGTCCTCATCAGATACGCTTAGGATGTTTAGTTTGGATATCTGCGTATCAGCCGTTGAATTGCAGGAGCACATTAAAAGTGATCTAGAATGCGTAACATGTAGTAAAACTTTATATGAACCTAATGTGCTATTAAATAATGTTATAGAGGAATTACATACAAAATACAGTGGTTGGCATAAATTCTATACGGATGGTTCGAAGAGTGCGCAAGGACAGGGGGTTGGGATATTCTATCAAAATTCTAATATTAAAGCTGGTTTTAAGATAAATGCTTGTGTACCAATCATGACGCTGGAACTTATTGCGGTATTTCAAGCCATGACATATGCAAAAGAACGTAGATTAAATAAAATTGTTATTTTTTCTGACAGCAAAAGCGCTTTGCAACACGTGGCTCGATGCGCCTCTGGTATCAGAGGTGTATCGATAGCCTACGATATTATTAGTACCATTCATAAATTCAATCAAAATGGTGTTGAATTTATATTGCAATGGGTTCCGGCTCATATTGGTGTGAAGGGTAACGAGGAGGCTGATCGAATATCTAAATTATCAGCAGTAGAAGGAAATGAGATTGGATTTTTGCCGGACTACTCAGATTTGATTCCTAAATTCAAAACTAAATGTCACGAGTTCTGGAAAAAACATTTTGATGAAAAATCGGAAACAAAAGGAATTTGGTATAAAACCATTCAGCATGAGCCTCCTCGTTATCTTTGGTTTGATGATGGCAAACTAAGTAGATATTATGTGAAAATAGCATTAAGACTCCGATCGGGGCACTATCCATCGGCAAAGTTTGCGTTCTTGATGAAAAAAGTCGAATCACCAAATTGCATTACTTGTAACAAAATCGAGGACGTACAACATTTGTTGATGGATTGTGTTAAAAATAAGATTGAGAGAGAAAAATTGGAAAGGCAGTATGGCTTGAACAAGTTGGATATTGGCTTAATTCAGACGATATTATCATGCCCTAAGTCTGATCTAGCAAAACAACTTTGTAGGCTGGCAGTAATCTCAAACCCGTAATGTTTATATTTCTTTTTAATTTATATTGTAAAGAGCATTAGTGCGGTATATTGTTTACGGTACAATGGGGTTGACGTATCCATGTGGATAAAAACCCCCAAACTAATAATAAAGATAAAAAAAAAAAACGTATAAGTCAGTTTGACATAATGTCGCAGAGATCAAGCTATCTTTTATGAAGTATAGTTGCAAATTTGCAGGTCTCAATGGAGAAGAATTTGCAAAAAACTCCACGGACACTCTTTTCCATCAGTTTTAATTACAAGTTTTTGGTTTCATCATACTTCGTAAAAAAAAACCTATATGTGAGAACAATGAAAAAGACGTGCACGTAAAAGCGTCTAGAGAAACAAACAATTTAAAAAAAAAACAATAACAGGCCGAGGCAACCAATCCCAACTGATGGCGCCGTTCACAAACATGACGCAGGGATCGGCACCACTCAGCTCAACCATTATTAAGGAAACCGAATGATCCAACACATGTGCCCCATCGGAGAGGAATTAGAGACAGCAATTGTGTACGCAATACCAAAAACATTTAAAAGAAATGTAACATATTCTTTCGTGGATTTGTTCCCTTTGCCCTGCCAAACTCACTTACGAAATAAGGCTACTGGCTATGCCGAAAAAGTACGGGAGAAAAACCCAATAACACCCAATAATAGAATTCTGCCATACTCAACACAAGCACGTGCATTCAAAGGTATTCCTTTGACCTATCAGCAACCAGACCGTGCTTTAAGCTACCATTTGATTTAGATACAAACGCTTGGAACAGACACCACGTTCCTTTAAATTAACCTGAGTTAATTTAAAGGAATGTGGTGAATTTGTGATGGACCAGAGTCCATTACAAATTCACAACAGTGAGTAGCCAACTGTTTGATCGACTCTTGTTTATTTGGCCGAGTGGCGAACAAATATAGTGACTCTCTTTGACATGGGCAAAGCGAAAATGCGGCTTTAATATATTACCATTTCGGGGTACGGGTTCGATTGAAAAGTGGTTTTTGGAAGCGGATTTACTCGTTATTTAATTAAGGAAAGAGGGGTATCTATTTTATACAAAAACACCATTTTGATATCAGTGATAGCAAGTTTTTACTCTTTTAATTCTATGTAGCTTTTGTTAAGAACTTGGTCTTATGTGATTTTAATAAACAAACTTATTAACAAAGAAAAAAAAGTTTTAAAGATTCTACGGCTTGTTTTGTGGAATGTAGTTACAACGAGGCTCAAAAATACCTTCAGCAGTAGTAGTTATACTTCACGAGATAAAGAACTTCGTATGTTTGTACACGAGGAAGAGGTTTTATTCACTTTAATCCTTTGAAGAAAACTTCTTCTACTCCAACCGACACAGTCGATATGACAACAAAAAAATCTTTCTTATTTCAATTTTTTTTTTTTATTTCCAAAATACTTAACCTATTTAATATTTGGTTTTAGCCACACAACAAAAACCTCACAGGGCTTAACTGTGTGATGGCGCGCCGCTTGTTTTAAATTAAATTACAAATTGCAATGCTTACAATATTACATATTAATTATTAAATTACATATAAATTTGATAAATTATTAAATTACACATAAAAATACTTTCTTAACATTGATACATTTTTGTTGAAAGATAAATTAATTAATTGGGGAATTTGACTGTGTTAGGAAACGTTTTAATTTGTCCTTACAACCCTTCGAACCCCTTTTGTATAAAGTTTGTAAGTCTTCTGGAAGCTTATTAAGAAAAAGAGGTACCAAATATTCTGCAACCCTCATCCCGTACACATTATTGTATTTTGGTAAGCTGTATTTATGTTTAAGTTTTTTATTTCTAAGAAAATAGGATCTTGTTTTTTCGATTAGCAGCTGCGGTCTATTCATTTCAGTAAGAGTGAAAAATTCCACTTTATTGAACACATTCATAACATTACAGTATTTAAAAAGATTTTCGTCACTATTTTCGAACTTCTTGTTTATATGTTTAGGCGTAATTACTTTTAATATTCTTCGTTGTAGCTTATAGATATCGGTCAAGTATGTATGATAAGTTCTCCCATAGCTGCTGAGCCCGTAGTTGATAACCGAGTCTGCTAGGGCCATGTATAACATCCTTAGCCTTTTATAAGGTAGTTTATATTTCAGTATGCTAACTTTAACTAGGATAAACCTCAGTTTGTTGCATACGTAGTCTTTGTGAGGTCCCCAACAGAATCGGCTATCAACCACTAGACCGATATACATGTGTTTATTGTTGTGCATTGTGTTACAGCTGCTACTAATAACAGGCATTTGCAAGTCTTAGGCGAGCTATGTAAGCAAGTGTGTTCGTGTGCTATAACTGTTTGTATAGTGGAGCATTTATTGTGTGAACGCATCTAAAACTAAAATTGTTCACATACATTCGTATGTGAACAATTTTAGTTTTAGATGCGTTTATTACCAGTCCTACGCCATGAGCCCATTTACACATTTGATCGAAGCTACTTTGTAGGGATTCCTGAGCAGCTTGGATGTTTTTATTAGCGACCTAAATACATGTGACGTCTCCAAATTGGTATAAAGTATCTGACTTTATAGCATTACTCATATCATTAACGTAAAGTAAGTATTCCGTTGGACCTATAATTGAACCTTGGGCCGTTCCTTGCGTTGACGGAAGCTTAGCACTGTACTCATCTTTTATTTTAACCGTGTTGTATCTGTTTGTGTGATAGTTTTTTAATAATTCTAATAGTGGCCCTTGTATCCCATTTCGTGACAACTTGTCAAACAGTGTATCGCTACGGAGCATATCGAATGCTTTGCTGAAGTCTATAAAGATTGTCAAGACATGTTTTTTTTTCATTTAAGTGTCTATTTACTTCATCGGTAAATTCTCTCAACAATAGTGTCGTACTCTTATTTTTCTGAAATCCAAATTGTTTATTGTTGATTATTCCGTTTATTTGCAAGAAGTTATTTATCTCATTACCAATATAACGTTCTAAGATCTTATCTATACAAGACAATATAGTGATAGGACGATAATTATTAACATCATTACGTGAGCCCTTTTTGTGTATTGGACGTATCACCCCTATCTTCAATAGGTCGGGATACATACCAGTCTGTAAGTTGTATTGATCAAATGGGTAATAACTGGGACTAAATTAACTGAAGCATACTTAACATCTTTAGCACGTATCCCGTCAAAACCAGGGCTTTTCCTATCGTTCATTTGTTTTATGATTAATTTCACCGTATCTTCTCGTGCAGGTTTCGCTCTTATCGACCTATCAGGAATTATCTCATACGTTGATTTGTCTATAAGAGGCACATCGCAAGAGTTGCCTAAGCCAATGAGATTCGAATTAAATTCAGTCATAAAGGTGTTGGCCAATGTCAATGGATTCGTTCGAAAAGTTGTAAATAAAATGTGTTCAATACATTGCATAATTTTGCCGGTTAAACTATTCACAATGCTCCTAAATCTTTTTGCTGTTTTTGAAATTTTGAGAAACTTCCATCATTAAATATTATTTTTTTATGTAATTTATGTACTTATTTGTTTTATTTCTATATTTATTGTATAATAATCTTTTGTGTGGGTTATTTTCATCTTTGAGCCATATATTAAACAATGAGTCACGCCTCCTGCACATCTTTTTAAGTTTTTCATTGGCCCAAGGACATGTGTTACGTTTACTGAAGCTACTTTTACTAATTGTGTATTTACATTTTTCGTATACATTATTAAAGCTAGTATGTATGAACATAGCAATTTCATTTGGGCATTTGTATTGAAGGGGTATACTCCAGTAAATGTTATTTAGTTCAGTGTGCACTCGGCGATTATCCATCCTTGTTATTAATTGACTACAAGAGTGTCATTCTTGTTTAGCACGCTCATTATCGCACAACCGGTTATGCAATGGTCGGCCGGTGAAGTGTTAACGACAGATGTATAAATGTTATATGCACTAGAATTGCGAATAAACACATCGCTCACCTAGCAGTATAATGGCACATTTACAAAAAAAGCGAAATTGAGTTTTTACGGCCTAAGTGTTTAAAAGTGTATAATTTATAAAGTAGTAAAACGGCACGTTGTTAGTTTTCCTATTTGTTGAGAGAGGGCGTTCAGTGTCAATGTAGTACTTGGTACGTTCCCCCCACTTCCGCGCATAACAACGGCTTATTTGTCAGTTGTGCGGGGCGCTCCGCGAGGTGCAATCGCTTCTAAATCTGTGTTGGCGTAAGTGGCAAATGTGACATTTTATTAACATAATAAGTTAGTAGAAAAACGGCACATTTGACAAATGTGACATCGCTATTTTACTTAATATAATTCACATGGTAAAACAACGACTTATTTGACAGATGTGCCGTTATAATTAGATTACGTAAATATGTTATTGGTACTTATGTCGTGAGTTTGATAAGTGTTTTTATGTAAGGGTTAAAAGGCAGGTTGGCCTACTCTAAGACTCGGTCTAACTAATCATTATAAATGTTAAAAAGGCGTTAGAAGCCCTAAGTAGCAGTTTTAGAGTGGGCCGACCTACTCCCTAATCTTTATGCTTATCAAAATCAGAAGTTTAAATATCACTTTAAATTTTAGAAAATCAAATAAGGCGTTTGATATTACCTAATTATTGTAATAATGGCGAACCGAATGGAGCGATTGGTACGATTAGGAAAAAAAGGTTTGACTGCAGCACCTTTTTCTAAAACCAATCCTGACTTTAATAAAAGCGGTATGTATCTTAAATATTTTTTTTATTATCATTTCATTTTGAATATTAAAATTTAACAAAGGTTGTATTTATTACATCTTGTTATAATTCATACATCGTGCTATCTATACATCGCTTATAATCAAATATTTTTATAGGGGAAACAGCATCGTCAATGACAGTCGATATAATTGAACCTATAGCTTCGACCAGTAAAGATTTGGCGGAAGTTTCAATATCTCATTTGAACAGCAATACTTCTGATAATATAAATGTTCAGGAAATAGATGCTATTTGCGAAGGTACTGTGAATATGTTTTATAAATTGTATTTAATCTTATAATAATTCCTACGTATGTAGAAGTAAGCAGATGATTGTTATTGAATTAAAATAATTATACTTAAGGTACCAAAGAAGATGACCAATCAGTAGTGCCACAAAAGCGGAAACGTTCTATATCCTCATCGAGCAGTGACTCATCATCGAGTAGTAGTAGTTCTAGTAGCAAGTTTTTAATCAGCGGCCATAGTCAAAATGAAGGCGATAATGCCCATTCTCTGATCGAAAAATCAATAAAAAGGGCAAAAAAGTCTGGACCCATCTACGTACCAGACCAATATGTTAATTTGATACGAGATGCTAAAAAAAGAGGAAACCCTTTCATTGTTCATGAGATGCATTTCAGTAACTTTTATGACTTGAAAGCACTGACTGAAGAGCAAGCCATTAATTACCAGAAAGACACTAATGGGGATATAATAAAACTGACTGAGTTAACAATGATTAAATTTACTAAAAATAGTGACTTCTATGAATTTAAAACATCTTTTGAAGGAGAATGGATCCAGGCTAAGCTTAAATTGGTACGACGACAAAGAAAGCAACCATCACAAATAAATTTAAAAGCAGCTTATGATTCAAAAATGAATATTTCTGATTCAAAGAAAAACGATTTGTTACAATTACTTCGTTCTAACATAGTGCCCAGCTATTATGAAGGATTTTATAATAATCTTTAAATAAGTATAAGAAATACCTACTTTTTCTTATTAATTATATTCATACTCTTATTATATTAATTCTTATTAGGTAGGTAATGAAAGAGGATACCTGGTTTAAATCTTCGTAACTAAGTATACCTGCGTAACTATTCGCCACGGATCTTTGTCTCTCTGTAGTTTGCTGTGAGTTAGATTTGCGCATGGAATACTCGCGTTTAAAAGCTTTACGTAGGTATTTAAACACAGTTTAAAAAGGCGAAGTTATGCATCACAAGCGTGAGTTTTTTATGCACAAATTCATCCAGCCAATTTCACAGAGAAAAAGGTCCGTGTCGAATAGTAAAGGTCATAATCATGAACATACTGTGCAAGTACCTAATATTGCCTATATGCTTATAGTTTTGTTTACTGCTTAGTCAATTAATAAAGATACTTAAAGGTAAAGTAAACTTCCTTATACCTAATTTCGGAGTGATAAGGTAAAACTTGATTTGAATCTGGATTTCATTATCGTACCTTTATCAGATAAAGGTACCTAATGAAATCCAGATTCAAATCAAGTTTAGATTCTAAACTTAAACTGTCAAGCTTTTAAGTGCTTTTGTTTTTAGAACTGAGAGTAACTATGTCACCACAAGTTTAAAAATGTACGATGATTACCCACCTTTACAATTAAGAGAAGATACGTGATTATACTTTATTTTATTTATTATAGTTTAATGATGACTATTTCTTAACGATTCACGAGCCAAATATAGGTTATTATAATAAATATTTTTGTTAAACTTTTTATGTATGTTGATTTCAAATAAAAACTTTTGTTTTCTATTAACCAATTGTCTTTATTTCTTGGTTTTCACATCCTATATAATTATGGCTTTGGAGACATAAATGACATTTTTGGAAGTTGTTAAAAGTATAACGGCACAATTGCATGGCTCTTCTTCTTCTTTGACTGTTATGAAGCAACTCCTGGAAACCTGAAGTGGATTTTTTTATCCCTACGTATCTATTAAGGTCTATACTAGTTGCTAAAGCCATAAAATCCATGCTAAAATGTAAAATGAAGTCATAACTGCGTTTCAAACATTTGTGAAATCTTTGAACCTCATTTCTGTAAAATAAGAAAAAAGTAGATGTGTCATTATACCGCTAGGTGAGCGACATGATCTATACATGACTTAGAAACTCTGTCACCGTATTTTTCTATGCGGGTATAGGAATTAACACCATTTATAAATCCCAGAGTGCACAGCGAATTCAAATATTGTTTTACCACGGGTTACAAACTTTCAGATCTATATTCATATCTCCCATCAACACATAATCTGGAAGTTTCTGAAAACTGTCGGCATTGGTAAGTCCCCTGTTGTCGCTGGTAATGTCACTGACGTGGGTGCTCTAAACAAACATTTCTCACTGCCGCCAGTTACTTTGGATCCTCACGTCAAATCAGTTACTTTAAGTAAGCTCTCCGCCTTGCCTGTGCCGCGGTGTTCGTCTTTCAGCGTCAGTCCTGTGAGTGAAAATGATGTCAGGAAATCGATTTGTGCTATCTCCTCCTCTGCGGTTGGCAATGACGATTTATGCTCAAGAATGATTACGCCTATCCTCTCAACAATACTGCCCGTTTTAACCCACATTTTTAACTACTCCTTGTTTTCTTGCACTGTTCTTGATGCTTGGAAACTAGCCCATATTATTCCGTTACCCAAAATTCCTAACCCGGTCACACCGTCCGATTTCAGACCCATTTCCATCCTTCCTTATCTTTCCAAAGTTCTTGAGCACATTGTTCATCAGCAACTGTCTCTGTTTCTATCTAGTAATGATCTTCTTAGTCCTTTTCAATCTGGTTTCCGACCTGGTCACAGTACTGTCACAGCTCTTTTTAAAGTGACTGATGACATCCGCTGGGCCATGGATCACAAATCTCTCACGGTACTTGTGCTTCTTGATTTCAGCAGTGCCTTCAACTCTGTTGACTTCGATATCCTTCTTGGAATTCTTAAATCTTTCAATTTCTCCTCTTCCACTATTGATTGGTTCGACTCTTATCTCAGAGGCCGCTCGCAGCGGGTACGCCTTGACGAGTGTTCTTCGGATTGGTGCTCTCTTACTGCGGGTGTGCCCCAGGGTGGCGTTCTCTCTCCTCTTCTCTTTTCTATTTTTATTAACTCTGTTACTAGAATCATCTCATGTAACTTCCATCTCTACGCTGACGACCTGCAGCTTTACCATCATTTTCTTAGTTCTGATGCGGAAGCTGCCGTATCTACCGTAAACGGTGACCTGGAATTGATTGGGGAGTGGTCGCGGTCCTTTGGGCTGCAAATCAACCCTAAGAAGTCTCAGGCCATCGTTATCGGTGGTAGACAATTGCGGCACAGGCTTGATCTTGCGTTGCTGTCTCCACTCTGGTTGAATGGAGTTCAGATTGGATACACCAAGTCAGCTAGAAACCTGGGGACAATCATGGACTCCTATTTGTCGTGGACGGCCCATGTCGGTGAGGTCAGTCGCAAAGTGCACTATTCGTTCCACTCGCTGAAATGCCTCCAGAGCTTTTTGCCCTTGAATACCAAAATTTCTCTAGCTCAAACTCTCATTCAACCCATCATCGACTATGCCGACGCCTGTTATTTGGATGCAACCGAGGAGCTTTTAGATAAACTTGAGCGTTTGCAAAATTTATGTATTCGTTTTGTTTTTAACCTTAAAAAGTATGATCATGTTTCAGAATTTCGCAAGTTACTCAAGTGGCTCCCTATTCGACTTCGCAGGAACTCTCGGATATTGTGTCTATTATTTAACATCCTTCACAATCCTAAGACGCCTTCTTACCTCCGAGAACGCTTCTCCTACTCCCGTCCTTCCGATGCACTTTGCAGGAAGCATCTTAAAAATCTACTTAATATCCCTTCCCACACTACTGACTTCTACTCTTACTCCTTCACTGTGAACGCCGTGCGTTTGTGGAACTCTCTTCCGCCTGACATAAGGGACTGCCAAACTCTTACAGTTTTTAAAAGAGAAGTGAAAAGACACTACCTGTCCATTCCATCATAGTTGCATATATTTCTGTATTATATTTTTTTATATATATTAGTAGGTAGGTAGTTATTGTTATAATATTTATTTTATATATATGTATGTATATGAGAGTATATCCTATCGTATCCTATTATATTATATTTAGCTCCGTTATGTTTTATGTGTTTATTTTTCCCTTCTACACACGTTATCTACATCTCTTTTTTCATCTTTCCTTTCGCAGGTATGCTGGAAGAGATTTCATTAGAAATAAGCATCACCTATGTACTTATTTTTCTGTTCCTTCTTCTTGTCTGTATAAGTGTGTGTGCATAAATGGTTAAATAAAAAAATAAAATAAAAAAAAACCTGTTTTGAAGGATATTTCGCTATTAAGGACGACAATTCCTTTATAAATCGAAGCTTGGTTGTGTCGGGCGGTCTGTACACGGCACATTATCCGTATCTAAGACTATTTATACTTAACTCGCCGGTCACACATTCAAACTCCTGTGTACACATCCCATAAAAGTTACCATATCTCATAAAAGATGCAGACTTATGTACATACAATAGCACACCCCCTCCTCTTTTATTAGTTCTTAATTCTGAATACAAGTTATAGTCAGGGAGTTCAAACATTTGTGCCAATTCATTTTTTAATATTTACTTCATTCAGTAACAGAATCTGAATTGTATGTTTACTATTTAACAATATGTACTCAATTTGTGCAAAGTTTTCTTGATTGATCGTATGTTAACATGCAGAAAGTACAAACAATTTTCGGGAACCGGTATGTAGGAGGTAAAATCATCCCATGACTGACAATTAGTTTCAACTATATTGTGTTATGTTGTATACATCGTAAAGTTATTATGTTTATGTATTTATAATGACAATAATAAAAGTAATAGTACCTATTAGTACTTACCTATTGTCTATCATGAGACGATTTCACCTTTTCGATATCGGCGATCGAACGGATTGTGTTTATTTTTTTTTCATGGACACTTTTACGCACTAAAATATTTCCGTGTTTACACCATATGAAGTTAAACAATCCTTTGAGTTCTTTTTTAGTTTGCCATAAAAAGTAGGCCGTTGACGGTGTTAGACACTCCCGAAGGTAAACTTTCTCATCACCATCCATTCCCACGCTTGCAGTAGATATCGTCGTGTTTTTGGCAGCATCTATCCATTGATCTCATTGATGAAAGACAATTAGCGATCGTTGCGTATGCGACTGCTCTCAAATTGTCACGCGTGAGCGACTGAATAACAAGCTCTAACTGTCAATGAGGCTTACCGCGTTTGAATTTGCGTTATAAGTGAAGTCTTCAAAATGTAAAATTTCATAGTATTTGCCTTCGCTTTTAACGCGAGTTAATTCACTACTTTTAACCCCTTACTGAAAAATAGGGGTGTTATAAGTTTGACGTGTGTATCTGTGTATTTGTGTATCTGTCTGTGGAATCATAGGTCCTAAACATATGAACCAATTTTGTTTTTTTTTTTTTTGTTTGAAAAGTGACTTTATCGAAAGTGTTCTTAGCTATGTTTGAAGAAAATCGATTCAGCCGTTCAAAATATATGGGCATTTGTCGATCGAAGCGCGGCTACTTATAGATAAATTATGTAGCATGCGATAAAAATGTGTCAGATTTTTTTAAATTTTTTCTTGTTTATGGTTAAGAATATTTTTCATATATGGCAGATTAAGATAGTATCTATAGGTTTTACCAACCACTGCTTTAATAGTGTTTTATGTTTCGGAAAATTTTATCCTCCATTTTTTCTGAAACTGCAGCATACTTGATTTTATATTTAATTGCACTTCTACGACATTAGAAATTATTTTAATTTAAACTTTGTTTTCGTGCACTTAATACCAACGTTTGATAACAGCTACATTTTAGGACCTTACATGCCAGTGGCGCCAACTGGTGAGCACAAACACGGAAGCCCTCATTAGATTGATTCTACAGGCGATATTGAATAAGAACAAAGAGGTTAGGGTTCAGATCCAGTTTAATAAAGCAATATAGTAAAAACCTCTTAAAATGTACTATTATATCACTGAGTTAGTGTAAAAACCGTACAAAATAAATACCCAACCAACCCTTCATAATGAACCTACAGAATAAATAATGCCTACTATTCACAATATGACACACCTGACTAACGATTCGTATCAGCATTATCATTCCATGCAAATACCGGAGCCAAATTCCGGGTAAATGTCCCCAAATAAAGGCTCCTGAATAGAACTTGTCCACAGACCCAGAGAGCATTGAGGCGCCTCGCCGGGCACTGCCAGAGTGAAACCAACCGTGTCAGTGAGTGTCACCGATTATTCATAGAAATTAACGGTTGTGACAATTCTGACTACGGCTGTGGTACCTAACTAAAACTTGTGTTCAAAGTATTGCGCGGCCACCTAGACAGTCTCTGCCGGGCGAGTATGGCCTCTGTGATAGGCTTGAGTCACGCATTGTATCACGGTTTTTGCTTCAAAACTGTGATAAAAATGTGTGACTCAAGCATATCACAGTAGACCGTGCTCGACCGGCTGCAAGAAGTCGGGATTTACATACTTAACTGGCCAGCCCTCAATCCTGACTTGAATTCAATTGAACATATTATTATGTGAGCTGAAAAGGCGGGTACGAAGAAGATGTCCGGCGTCGATAGAAGACCTAAAACTGCATTAGTTTATGGGTAGCAGGCAATTCCACAGGATTCCATCAGGGAACTTATTCAGTCAATGAAAAACTCTTTACAGGCAGTCATTAGGACCAGGATGGGTAACACAAACTATTGGGGTTAAATAACTTAAATTGTAAATAAAAATCTTATCCCTTCATATTACTTCCTATGCATTTAGACATCGAACTATTCCCTAAATTTAGGTAGTAAATAAAATTAATTTTAAATGATATCATTTGAAAGCTAACAAAATTACCATTGAAATGATATATCACAATCCATAGTTCATTGCATAGAAATTGTAAAAATTGTTTTGAGCAACGCGCGATGAAGTGATTCCAGTTTATTGCTCGCGAGTGTAGTAATGGCGTCTATATTGGTCTAGGTGCTAGTGGCTAAATAATAACAGTTGCTCAATCAATATTTAATATTAAGCCACGCTTGCTGATTTCGGTCCGTAAATCGAGACTATCCATTAGATAGCGAGAATCTTCTGCGCTTCGGAAAGCACACTAAACCATTGTGTGATTTGTATCTACAGTAAAACTATTTTCTTAATGTCCCTCGGCAATCATCGCATTTCCGAATACAAACGAATGCTAATTGCCATGTCCAACAATTATTAGATTTATCGATTAATTTGAATTCACAACTACGGTTTAGCGGTCGCAGTCTCCTGAGTGTTCAAGCTTTGTTGAACAGCCTTCTTAACTTTAGACCTGAAACTGCGTTAAGCGGAGGCCCGCGCGGTTTCATACAAAAGTGCTAGCACTGACTAGATTGTCTGACCTCTTCTTGCTAGCTGTTTACGGTTATACAAAAACATGCCTACGGCGGACAGTCGTTCTAAGTCTTTATTATCGATTGTCAACTAGAGCCTCGAAGACCGCCAGATATCGAGCAACAAAGGAGAATTCTCTCCACAAAGATTATACAGGCTCATTTACGTTTCTCCGCGGGTAAGGGCAAAGGAAAAGGCTATGATATATTTAAATCTTTATAATACACAAAAATGACGCTTTATTGTTGTTTTGGTATAATTTCCGTGTGAAATATAGAGCTGTAAAAATAGCAGCTTTCCTCCCATTTTTAAAATAAATTACATTATGTTAAAGTAGTAATAACAACTCTATATAATTTCAAGTTGATTGAGAGCGTCCGGTCTGCACCAAGTGCAAAGAGCAACTGATAGAAATCCGACGACTGACGAAACACGAAGTTTGCCGAGGGACATTAAGAAAATGTTTGTACTGTACACATTTGACAGTCGTTGCGAGTAGTTTGATGCCAGAAAATCTGATCATATGTTGCCAAGGAGTATCTTGTTACCCAGTGCCTGGGTGGTGGAAGTCAGAAAAAGAGCAAAATACTGGGACACAGTTTCATCTGGTCAGACTGGCAGCCGACGAAAAAGGCTAGGCAGAATGATTGGCGTCTTTAGTCAAATATATTTTCTACGTAACTAGTGCAGCCGGGCGCGGCGATTCAGTGCTCTATGCGCATGCCAAACAAACATTCACATTACCATAATTAAAGCACCCGGCAGACGGGCGTTTGTCAACGCGCAAAATGTTAAATCACCCACGAACATGTTATTTTAACGCTCATTGCCTAGCATTGCTAGAACTGGCTCGTCGCTAATTGACTGCTGCAACAGCCATCAATTTGCAGCATTAAGCCACGAGAGTTGAGGTCATGTCTGATGTGATTGTGTTCTTTTTATATTAAGAGCATATTGCCAGAGTTCGTGTGTTATGAAGTTGATCGGTGTATTTATGCAGTCGACAAGCAAAATTCACGTCACCAGTTGACGCCACTTTGTTAAGATGTCGTCCACTATGTCTCGATTCACTTTGATCGTTGGGATTGGTCATAATTTAGCTGCCGCGGCCTATAATTGTATTTTATTAAATTGTTTGTTACTCTAGACGCTTTTACGTCGTTCTCACATATATGTATTTTTCAACAAGAATGATGTGACCAAAAACTTGTAATTAAAACTTATGGAAATGAGTGTCCGTGTACTCTTCTACATTGAAACTGACGCTTGCAAATTTGCAACTTTTTTTTTTGACAATTCAAAAGTGTCTATAAGGTTTATTTCAAATAAACTATTTGATTATGATATTTTAATTTTCAAATGTAACTTATGTAGTCCACATATTATGACGTTGAGGTCAATTTAACTGCTACACGATCAAAATAACTGTACACTTCGTAAATCAAGCGACCCCACTCCTGCCTACCTCCGCAGCGCCCTGCGTTCTCCTCGTGCGCCAACATCGAGAGTCGAACGTCAGAGTATTGACAGCTCCAGGTGCACAGTTATCTTGACCGTGTAATAAGTCGGCAAACTAATGGTGGCCATACACCATCCTTCCTATCGTCCAATCGGCATGACGCGATCAATTGGATCAGTTAGAATTGACCGTGTGTGGGAGTGGATTGGCATGACAGTTATACTTGACGACACAATCGAATTTCGATTTTTTTGGGCTTGACCATGCCGATTAGACCGTGTATAGCGGTCGGTGATCGTCAGTTCAGTCAGGTCAAGATTTTTGGCGTAATCCTCAATTATTTCAATAAATTTGCATGAGTAAACTGTTTTCTTTTCATTAACCACTGTTTGCACCACTCGGCTCGATCTTTTCACGTCGCTGCCGATTGGACAAATCAAATTAATCGTGTGTGGTGTATATGGACGAACTGCAGATTGGATCATGCTGACTGGACGATAGGAAGGATGGTGTATGGCCACCATAAGCACTTTGACAGGTCATTTTTTAGTAGATCACTTCAGAATTCATACCCACAATATATCGTTTTTAGGCGGCCTACAAATTTCGGGTCTAAGTTTAATTTTATTGTGTCAAAGTTATTTTCTTGTTTGTGGTTCCGGAACACTTTCGTAAGTCTTTCCCAAACTAAAGTTAACTCTTAGGATAATGCTACTTTTCTTTTCCGTTCCAATCACAGCACCATGTCTTTTTCCCAACTATCGATTCATATCAAAAACACATTTCCACACAAAACTCCCCACCATCCCATCTCACTCATACACATGCGTCAAATGGTCCCTCACATCAATTGCGATTTAATACTTAACAAGTTTACCTGGACCCGATGACTACCCTGCGTTTACTGGGGCTCGGTAAAAGCAAAGGCGTTTAATAATCTAATAGTACACAGGTACAATATCCAGTTACCATTGGCTGATTGGATGCAAATTGGAGCTGGCGCACTGGACATGAGTGCCTGGATGGTGTAAGGTAGGAGAAGATACGGTGGGAAGAGGTTAAAGTCACGGTACATTGACGAAGAAACGAAAAAAAAAAATGAATATCACCAAAATCTTGCACCAATCTTCCACATCGCAGTTGTCTGTAGTCAGCTGCCTTATTCACCTCTGACCAAGAAAGAACAGGTTAAAGGTAAAAACCTATGCATCATGACAGGGTACTGACCTACTTGATCGGCCCTAAAGAACACCTGTGTCACAGTCGTGAATTGCAGTGGCCTATAAGGAAAGCATTGAATCGAACCAAGTAGGCCGCTGCCAATATAAATTGGTGAAGTGGTGATTTTATATCCATCAAGCACCCTGAGCGAGTGCAATGCTTCTGCTCAGACCATGGCCGTCTGCAGTGCCTCTAAAGTTCGTTTATCTGCGGAAAACGTGTTCAAAAACAGCCCAAACAATATCAATATGGTGAAATATACCGCGCCACAAAAATACGAAGATAGCACCAACTCACTAGAATAGCCATTAAGAGGCACATTTGCAACAGTAATCTTTTCAGGCCTAGTATTTACATTAATCCTCGGCCTTTCACCAACCAAAAATACACAATACAACCGACCTTTAGCCGTCATTGCTCTTCTGACTTGTGCCGTAATTGTAGTAAACAGCGCGGTTCAAAATTTCGGCCTGTAGGCGCAGACGGCCCCGGAGTAATTTCGGCCATCAATCATTTCACTGGGCCTAGCAAATGTGTTAAGGCCATGGTGCGTTCGAAAAAATGGGGAATATTTTAAAGTTTTGACACTGTTTTTTTTTGGTTCCGTTTTCAAATACCAACGAAGATTAATTTAATTATTATATACTTTATTGTACACCTCAAAAAATATACGGGACAAACGTTTAAATTATACAAGTGTACAATGAGCGGTCTTACCGCACTGGGCAATCTCTGACTCTTACAGACAACCTTTGGAAGGACTGAATGATAGGAGAAGAATTTAGAGTTGTCAGTGTACAAAATATCAAAAATAATATTACTTAGACTAAATAACATACAATATTACATAATATACTAATACATAAAAATATACAACAGAGAAAGGAGAAGAATAAAAATTATAGT
Source organism: Orthosia cruda (assembly GCA_964057195.1). Classification (NCBI taxonomy): domain Eukaryota; kingdom Metazoa; phylum Arthropoda; class Insecta; order Lepidoptera; family Noctuidae; genus Orthosia; species Orthosia cruda. The sequence goes on from OZ059827.1 coordinate 30,413,654, forward strand.
AAAAGGTAACGCCATTTTCTTGAACGTTGGCAGTGTTTGAGCACGTCTCACTTCAATAGGTAATACATTCCACAACCGAGCTGCTTGAATCGTGCAAGATTTGTCGAAGAAGGTAGTGGAATGCATACGAATATTTAATTTTAGATTTTCCGATGATCTTAAGGACCTAGAATGGGTGTCACAGAGGAACTGAAAGCGTTCTTTGAGATAAAACGAGTAAAAGGATTAAATAGCACATTATAAAGCATTGAAAGAATATGGACATTCCGGGGAAGGTGAATAGGAAGCCAAGAAGAAGATCAAGAGAAGACCTTATTGTTGACTGCTTCTGCACGCGGGTTTACTCGCGTAATTGCAGAAATTATCCTAAGGGAATGTACTCCCGCCATAAAAACCTTAGCATTCTTTAACCTAATCCTGGACATGTTTTCAATTTTATTAATTATATTTTAATACAGAGGTGTTACTTAATTCTAAACTCGCCAAACCTTTACGTTTGATGGCGAGAGGCGCTCTTTTACATCACAATGCACCACCTTACTACTTTTACTATATTATGTTGTTATGGTTGAATCTTATACAATGCGTATATTTAGTTCTGTTTGCTATCCTGTATAATGTTTTTAAATTTTGTCTTAATAATTGTTCCTTCACTAATTTTTACATTTACTCATTTTGTTAACTTTAAGTACCATATACTTAGAAGATCTCTTACCATGATAGTTTGCTATTTGTGGTTAAACCAGTTTGTTCTCTTTAGCACTACGTGTGTTCTTGTTTTTAACATCTAACTTTATATTCATCGTTTTAATAATAATCCAGGCCTATCAAATAATCTCGTTTTTTATCTATGGGTATAATTTTACAGATGGGAAATAACTTATCATACTCTTTGTTGCACTTATCTTTTACATTTATACTAACCAGAAACTTTATCAGTCCTATTAAGCTTCCAGAAGACTTGCAAACTTTATACAAAAGGGGTCCGAAGGGTTGTAAGTACAAATTAAAACGTTTCCTAACACAGTCAAATTCCCCAATTAATTAATTCATCTTTCAACAAAAATTTATCAATTTTATGAAAGTATTTAATGTGTAATTTAATAATGTATCAATAATTTATCAATAATTTATCAATAATTTATCAAATTTATATTAATTTCATAATTTATCAATGTTTATTATGAACGCATTTTTATATGTAATTTAAAAATTAATATGTAATATTGTAAGCATTGCAATTTGTAATTTAATTTAAAATAAGCGGCGCGCCATCACACAGTTAAGCCCTGTGAGGTTTTTGTTGTGTGGCTAAAACCAAATATTAAATAGGTTAAGCATTTTGGAAATAAAATAAATAATAATAATAATTTGAATTTATTTAATATCTCTTGAATTTAGATATTTGTTATTTAACCGGCCAAGTGCGAGTCGGACTCAAGCACGACGGATTCCGTACCACTATCGCAAAATACGGCAAAAAATCACGTTTTTTATATGGCAGCCCCACTCAAATATTTATTTTATTCTGTTTTTAGTATTTGTTGTTATAGCGGCAACTTTCAACTGTCTAGCTATCACGGTTTATGAGATACAGCCTGGTGACAGACGAACAGACAGACAGACCACGGAATCTTAGTAATAGGGTCCCGTTTTTAGCCTATGGGTACGGAACCCTAAAAAGGAATCCATAGAATATTAGCGAATCGGCAAGTGTAAAATAACTTTTTTACACTTAAAATAATTTTTATGTGGTAAAACGTATTTAGCATCGATATTATCCTGGTTTACCCAATCACCAAGTTGCATCCAAAAACATCAAAATTAAGACGTTAAAGGGTTGCTAACAGAGTTATTTTTGCATTTATAATGTACTAGCTTCTGCCAGCGGATTCGCCCGCGTTATCGTCGAAAATTATCTCGCGGAAACATATTCCCGGGATAAAAAATATTTTGTGTGACTATAATCTATCTCTGTCCCATATTTTATCCAGATCCGCCCAGCCGTTTAAGCGTGAAGAAGTAACAAACATACAAAGACACACACACACACTCACAAACTTTCACCTTTATAATATTAGTGTGATTCCCAGGATAAAAAGTATTCTATGTGCTATTCCTGACTATAATCTATCTCTGTGCCAAATATAATCCAGATCCGTCCAGCCAGTTGAGCGTGAAGAAGTAAAAAACATACAAAGACACACTCGCAAACTTTCGCCTTTATGATATTAGTATGATTCCCAGGATAAAAAGTATCCTATGTGCTATTCCTTACTATAATCTATTTCTGTGACAAATTTTATCCAGATCCGTCCAGCCGTTTGAGCGTGAAGAAATAACAAACATACAAAGACACACTCACATACACACTCACAAACTTTCGCCTTTATAATATTAGTATGATTCCCGGGATAAAAAGTAACCTATGTGCTATTCCTGACTATAAACTATATCTGTGACGAATTTTATCCACATCCGTCCAGCCGTTTGAGCGTGATGAAGTAACAAATATACAAAGATACACACACACTCACAAACTTTCGCCTTTATAACATTAGTGTGATACTAAGATGAATGCTACTAAACCAGCGTCCCCTTCTGCCCATCTCTCACATGATTGTATATCTATAGACGTAGGTACCTTATTAGTAGCCGTTACATTTGCACGGCATACGTATTAACACGACCTTTATCATGAAAAAAATATATATAGACAGTAATCACTGACCTCTATTATACAAGTACGCTGGACTAAACATACTAAATGAAATGACAGTTGATTTTTGTGCTGATTCAAAGCGCCCCGCTCGAGGTTCTCAGGAACTGAAATTGACACATTTAGAGATAGGTTAATACCGATATTTCAAAAAATTTGGTAATACTAATATATTCGCCTGGAAATATTATAATATTGTAACTAATATATCAGTATTAGTGATATTTTTATATTACACTAATATCAAAATAGTAGACTTAGCAAGGCGTATCACTCATCTGCTGTATTGACTTCTCGTAGTATGTTGGAACTAAATATCTCATATTGGTATTGGTGATGAATGTTATATGAATGCCTAATAATCAGTAATAATATGTTCAAAAGCAATGTGTAATATTAAATTCTGGAATCATCATCATGATCATCCACAGCCCGACTTCCACTGCTGAGCACAGGCCCCTCTCTTGTATCAGTCACCACGTTCCTGAGCCTGGAATTAATTCTGGAATAATATCATGATACTTATAATTTTTTCAACAAATATTTTGAAGTCAAAAAATTCATTATCTGCATCTGAAACAGAGTTGAAAACTGATATAGGTCTTCACCTTGCTGGAATGCGATGTCACAATTATTTGCAGCTTATCACTACAGAGAGCGAGAAATACGTCCGTTATAAATGATTACACATCTCATTTATTATTATTATTGTATAAATGATATTCCCTTCAGGAATCCGATGGGCGCCAACCGAGTGATTCCGAACGATTGTAAGTATTTACTAACTACTGTACTTGAGCGAGGAGATACTTGCTCAAATATACTAGTTTTAAGGATAAGTTGTTAGCCTCTCCCCATATTTAAATCTCACTGATCTGACAGTAATGTGCTATAACTTTACTAGCACGCTATCCACTAGTTTATAGCTTTCAATTTGACTGAAAATATTTTTCAGTTAACCTTTACAGCAATTATTCTATTACTTAAAAATGAATCATAATAAAAATAATAGGGATTTTATTTTGCTCTTGCGTATTCTCACAATCGATAAAGCCCATAAAAGTATTTTTTTACCGAAGGCTGTGTCCCATCTCTAATATTAGTTCCATGGACTTTCACGTAAAGTCACGTTGCTGTCAGCGCCAAAATGGCGAAAATCAAATGTCTTAATTTTGTCATCGATAATATGAAGTCCATGATACTTGTATGATAGAGGTCAGTGGCAGTAATTTCAACACCAATTTTTCTGGTACGGAACTCTTAGTCTCGCACTCAGCCAATTTTTTGGGCGTTTCTGTTGTAAAGTGTGTTTCGCTTGTCATGTCCTTAATGATGTAAAGTTTCAGAAGTAGGATAATTAATTTTTGGTTCTAAAAGTTAATTCTAATTACGTAAAAGTGAGAAAGATCGGAAATTGGCGTTTTAAGCAGAAACATTTTGTGGCAGAAATATAAAGCAGACGGTATAATTTAGCCTACTGCCTACAGTTCTATAATGTTTACAAAGAAGACATATAGAATGCTCGTTCACCCGCTTTTGGTTTCTGTATTAAAACAGTAAATTATGAGACACGCACCACATCATTAAAAGTCCTCATAATTATCTTCCTGTGGAATTCCTTAAAGCCACATTAGGATAAACAAAACAATTGTTTGGGGTTTTTACTCGTAACAAAAGGGTAGACCCATTTTAATTTCAGAGCAAGTCAGCCCCTTAAAACCATCGTAAACCACGGGTAAATATTTATGTCTGAATGGCGCGTGTGAATTATTTCATGATCATCATCATCTTCATCGTTTTAACGTTTCCACTGCTATAACACAGGCCTCCTCTCTGTGAGAGAGGGAATGGGCCATAATCCACCACGCGGGACCAGTCTGCGGGCTGGTGGAGGTCACATGTCTTAGAATTTTCGGTTCTCGTTTCCTCACGATGATTTCTTTTACCGTTTTTAGAGCAGTAGTTATGAACTAATTTACACAGAGTAAAGCGCCTGCCTGAGTTTGAACCTACAACACGTAAGGCGGGGCCGTTACCACTGCGCCACCACTGCTGTGAATTAATTAGATAATTCTTTCTCTGACTTTTAATGGCAAAGATGACTGAAGATCGAAAGACCTGAAGGAAAAAGATTTAAGGTACGAGAAAGGACTTTGACTTCCATACTGATCAATAAAATCTTCAAATTGAAAATATAAACAGAATATTGATTGGGGATGGCTGGTTAAAAGGTTAAGCATGCTGTCTTTGAAACCTGTGGACGTATTTTCTGGAAAAAATATTTGCTTGATACGCTCTAAGCGGATCCCATTTAGTCGCAAAAAGCGATATAGTACTAAAATATTAGTAATCCGCCGCAATGCGTGCTCTTTTGTGACAAATTCTAAAATATATAAATATCTATTGCATTTTCTGGGGTAATTAATTGTTCCGTTTTTTTATTTAAAATAGTCTTGCGCTTGACCACTATCTCACCTGATGCTAAGCGATGATGTGGTCGACGATGAGGCACACTTGCCTAGTAACCTATGCACTCTTGACTTAAAGACCTCTAGATTGTAGCTATCGGGAAACATACTCTGGCAGGGAAGCATACTCCAAAACCTCGTCCACCATAATATTATTATATCGATGGCGCATCGCCGTACATCTGGCAGTCCGATGATGAAACGGAAATAAGTCAGTATTTCACGTCCTGTTGGGAATACGTCGAGTCCTGGTATCTCATCCCATACAAATAAACTGTTCCAACGTACTGTTCTGATTATACTGATTATTTTTTGTACATCGATTGCGTTTGGTTCCGTTCCACGGATATAGATGGTGATCTATCTATCGCCGTGGACCGGAACCGAACGCGATCGATTAAATCGATGAAACCGGTATAATCAGATGGAGAACGCTAGTTACATCGGCACTGTTTCTTTGTATGGGATGAAGCAACTGTATGCTAGTATTATATTATCTGTGGTAGAGTTACTAGTAACCCTGTATAACAACTCCTCTATCCTCACAAACCCTGTATAACAATTCCTCTATCCTCACCATTGTGAGGATAGAGGAGTTGTTATACAGGGTTACTGGTAACTGCTGTGGTATAAATGGATTGATGAAAGGCCTTTTATCAATGCATTTATACCACAGCTCCAGTGAACGATCCTTTGTAACCACAGTAATCAACTCGTGGTCACGGTGCATCCTCTCTGCTGAATCCTTAGTTCCGAAGTGTCAACATGCAGGCGTGAAAACCGCACGTCAAATTGGATAGGAGCGTTTATTGGTCATTTTGAGCTCTGAATTGTAATTTTGTTAAGTGGTAAATGGTCGAGTGTATTCTTTATATTGGTTAGAATATTAAAGCCCAAATGAAGAATGTAAGATAAATTAAAATACACACAGTTATACATATTATTGGATTGCTCTTTCCTCCGGCATTGTTCTTGCAGACATGTCACTGTCCCAGTGCCGCAGAGAAGGTACTAATACTTTTAAATTAATTTTATTTTAATGAATTTTATTTTAATGAATTTTATTTTTATATTTAATTTTGTGTAACTAATATAATTGATTCTATTTTGATTTGACATTACTTTATTTTGATTTGACTTTACTTGTGACTTGATTATCATTCATCATCATTTCAGCCGAAAGACATCCACTGCTGGACATAGGCCTCCCCCAGGCGTCGCCACATTGACCGATCCCGTGCCTCTCGCATCCAGCGCCTTCCCGCAACCTTAACCAAGTCATCAGTCCACCTAGTGGGAGGCCTTCCAACGTATCGTCTTCCGGTTCGCGGTCGCCATTCCAGAACTTTTCGGCCCCATCGGCCAACCGTTCTGCGAGCAATGTGCCCTGCCCACTGCCACTTAAGTTTGGCAATTCTTCGGGCTATGTCGGTAACTTTGGTTATCCTGCGGATTTCATCATTTCTGACGTGATCACGCAAGGAACCCTCTCCATTGCCCTTTGGGTGACTTTGAGCTTTCTGATAAGGCCCATTGTGAGCGACCACGTCTCGGTCCCATTGGTGATCACTGGCAACACACACTGGTCATAGACTTTTGTCTTGAGACACTGCGGTAAATTAGACGAGAAGATACCACGCAACTGCCCGAACGCCGCCCAGCCGAGTCGGATTCGACGGTTGACCTCTTTCTCGAAATTGGACCTACCCAACTGGACCGTTTGTCCCAGGTAGACATAATCGTCTACTTCTTAAGTGAAAGTGGAGTCTTCGACCTTGATAGGAGTGGGTGTTATATGGGCATTCACCATGATCTTGGTTTTGTCCATATTCATTTTAAGACCCACTCTTTCGGAAGCTCTAATGAGTTCATCGAGCATTTTACTGAGGCTCTGACTATGTCGTCGGCAAACCGAAGGTGAGTAATGTACTGCCCTCTGTAGTCCAGAAACTTGAAAACTTCCTCCAGCGCAGCAGTGAACAGTTTCGGAGAAATGACGTCTCCCTGTCTCACGCCGCGCTAGAGAAGGATTGGTTTCGAGGTTTGATCCTGAAGGCGGGCTGACATGGTGGCGTTTTTGTTCAAACACTTCAACACCTCAATGTACCGGTAGTCGATCTGGCACCGTTGGAGAGAATGCAGTACAACCCAAGTCTCGATCGAATCGAAGGCTTTCTCGTAGTCCACAAACGCTAAACAGAGAGGCAGGTTGTACTCTTCGGTCTTCTGTAAAACCTGCCGCAGCGTATGTATGTGGTCTACGGTGCTAAAGCCTTTTCGGAATCCGGCTTGTTCGGGGGGCTGGAAATCGTCAAACCTGCGTGCGAGACGATTCGTGATGACTCTTGAAAACAACTTGTAGACATGGCTAAGAAGTGAGATGGGCCTATAGTTCTTCAACCGGGCAATGTCGCCCTTCTTGAAGAAGAGTACCACCACATCCCTGCACCATGCCTGTGGCGTTTTGCCCTCGAGTATGACGGAATCAAAAAGCTTCTGAAGGGCCATAAGAACCGGTTTTCAACCCGCTTTCAGGAGTTCAGCCGTAATTCCGTCATCACCCGGCGCCTTGTTGTTTTTGAGCTGTTTCAGAGCCATCCTAATCTCGTACAGGCTGACGTCCGGGATATCTTCGTTAAAGTGTCGGGTCAATCTAGCTCTTGGGTCGTTTGCTAGACTCGCAACGGGCTTGCTGATCGATGTGTTCAACTGCCCATAGAATGTCTCGATCTCCCTGAGAAGCTCCGGTTTGCGGATACGATCCTGCCATCGTCGGTCTTCAGTTTCGTGAGTTGGCTCTGCCCAATAGCCAGATCCCTTGAAAACACCGGGGAGCCTTTATTTCGCTCGATCGCGTCTTTAATACGCTCGGTATTGAAGCGGCGGAGGTACGACGGGTCTTGAAAAACTTAGACTCGACTGTATGGACAGCTTCCACGAACCCGTTGCTGTATTCATCCATGGAGCTCTCTTGGCACTCGAAACGATTCTGGAGTTCGAGCTGAAAGCTCTCGGGGTTTTGAAACTGGATCTGTGCTGGCCGGAGCGTGGACTTCATCAGTCGAGACCTTTCAAGCTTAATATTAATGTTCAATGTGCTTCTTAACATGCGGTGATCGCTCCCGGTTTTTACCGAATTGATCACAGAGACATCATTGAACATTTGCTTCTTGGTTGACATGATGAAGTCGATCTAATTTTTTGTTGCACCATCGTGGCTCTGCCAGGTCCTCTTCCTGTGTTCACGCTTTTTGAAGAAGGAGTTCATCATATAGAGGCCCTCCTTCTTCATAAAACGGGCCAGTAGGTGACCCCGGTGGTTCCGTTGTCCAACTTCAAATTGCCCCACTTGCATCATGAGCTGAGCATGAGCAGCATGAGCTCATCCTCGTCTCGTTTGCCCAGTTTCGCGTTGAAGTCACCCATGACAACGGTGAAGTGAGTTTTGATACCATGCATGGCTCTGGAGATATCCTCATACATGGTCTCTACCTCATCGTCGGGGTGTGTCGAGGTTGAGGCGTAGACCTGTATGACCTTCAGCGAATATCTTGAGGATATTCTGAGTATAAGGTACGCCAACCTGGTCGACACACTCTCGATCTTCACCACGTTGTTAACAAGGGACTTATGGACGATAAACCCGAAACCACCCTAGGACTGCCAGTCACCGTCTCGGAAATAGAGCAGGTTACCGGATTTGAGGATTATTGAGTCCTCCCCTCTCTTCAAACTTCAGATAACCCTATAATACTCCATCGCAACCTGCTCAATTCCTCTTCGAATTCGGTGACCTTCTCGTCGGTCCGAAGTGTGCCCGTGTTGTACGTTGCCAGGTCCAGTCGTCGGTGATTGTTGGGGTAGCTGGATCTTGTCCGGAGATTCTTAGCACACCTTGCCATGCCGTAGCCTCGACCGCTACCGTAGTCGAGGGTATGCAAGCTGCCGGGTACTAGGGGCCATTTTTTATTTGTGCTATTCATTGGGGGGGGTTTTGCCATATTCGCCACGCTTGGCAGGCGGGTTGGCGATCGCAGTATGGTTATTATAGTAGCACAGAGAACGCCGCTGACCAATCTCTGGTTTGTCCCTTAGTCGCCTGTTACGACACCCACGGGAAGACATGGGATGGTGAAATTCTTTACGTCCGGCACCATACGGAACCTTTGTGACTTGATATTACATTATTTTTTGTTTTGATCTTTATTTATGTGATTTTATTTTTTATTATTCTGATGTTTATAATTAATGTAGAATGGGTTTTGAAAAGTTACCTGAATAAAAATCGTTCGCATCGCTCGCCTGCGGCTTCGCCATCTGTGAACTCCAGTGTACTGCAAGTGAAGTCTGACTCGGATATACCCGCAGCGGTGATGAACAGCCCAGTAGGTAGTGTAAACACCGCGTCGCGGTTCAAACGTCCTTGCCCAGAATTCTCGCCTGGTAGTGAACTTCAAGACCTAAAACGTGAAAAACTACAAATGTTGTCTACCTGGAAAAAAGAACAAGAGGAACGCCTTACAAAATTCTCCTACGACCAAAACACCTGCCTCACTAAGTTGGTCTCCGAAATAGCGGAACTAAAATTACAGAATCTGGCTATTCAAAAATCAAACTGTGAGATAGAGAAATCTATTACATTTATCACTGAACAGTACGATGATATGATTACAAAAATTGATGTTCTGCAAAAAGAAACCCAAAAACAGAAAGACAATATAGTTAATTTGGAAATAAAGATTCAGGATATACAACAGCTTTCCCGGTCATCCTGCGTCGAGATACACAACGTGCCTGCCGTGGAGAACGAGTCAGCGTCAGATTTAACTACGATAATCAGCAAAGTCGGTGCAGCAGTTGACATGACCATCTATAAAACCGAGCTTCGCGATGCATATCGCTTACCCGGGAAACCAGGCACCGTCAGACCTCATTATTGCAGAGGTCATGAATGTTCAGCTTAAAAACAAGCTCATCACAAGTGTGCGTGACTTCAACAAAATGCACCCCAACGAGGGTCGACTGAATACCAAATGCATTGGTTTACCCGGAGATCGACGCCCAGTATATGTTGCTGAATATCTTCCCGCTAGTTCCAGAAAACTGTTCTATGAGGCAAGAGAATTTGCGAAGCAAAAAGGATACAAGTTTTGCTGGACGGCGAACGGCAACATTTTCTTGCGACAAATTGAAGGAGCGAAACAAGTTATTGTCAGATCTGAGGAAACTCTAAGAAATCTACAATTGGACATAAACCAATGACTATATTATAGCTTGCTCCACTTATCAACTAATCACTTATATAATTGCCTGAATGTTATTAATACTCAACTATCAAAACGTAAGTGCTTAAGTTTTTTCATAATCTGTTTCAACATGTATCTTTTGTTTAAGTTATTATGCAAAATACACATCCCCATCATAATATGCTTTATACCAATACACCTCACAAGACACACAACTATGTACCTAAAATTACACTCGCATCTTTTTACAATAAATAAATCTCAGTACCTATTATATACAACTACAGAAACTTTTTTACACACTTATTACTCATTTTATACCATAATTAAAAACCCTTATCAGTACCTTATTCACCTAGTTTTCACTAATTACCTTCAGCACAACTCACTGCGTCATATACTAACACACCAAGCAAAGTTTTCTAATGTCTAATGTTGCACAAGTTATTGATGACATCGATCACACGGCTTTTACAACTAGCCTACAATTCCAATCTATAGATGACTGTAGGCTGCACTTGGGCGACATAGGAGGTCAATACTCGGTTGTGGTCCAAAATATACGCAGTATCAAAAATAATTTTGATAATTTCTTTGTTCTTTTGAGCCGATTGCATGTTTCGCCGGACATAATTATTATGACAGAATGTTGGCTTGACGACACGTATACCTGTTCCGAAATTAATAACTACGATTATCACTTTTCCAAAAACTACCTTAACCAAAACGATGGAATAGTCGTATATACCAAAACGTCTCTGCAAGCCTCTGTCGTGGAACCATCCTGCAAAGATACGAACTGTCTGGTTGTCAATGTCAGGGACGAACTCTCACTGATTGCCATATACAGGTCTCCATCTTTCCATAATATAAATAACTTCTGCGAATCTTTAACAAAGCTGATGGAGTCGTGTAAGGCCACCACATGTGCTATTGTAGGGGATCTGAACATTGACATCAAACCTGACTGCACGGACAGACGCGCTTCTGAGTACCTTGACTTAACCGGCCACTATGGGTACTTTCCGGGACACACTTTGCCTACACGAGGTGACAACTGCTTGGATCATTTTATGCTTAAAACTCAGAAATCAGCTACTGTTATTGTGTGTAACACAGGCATAACAGATCACGAGACGGTTATCCTAGGCATTCAAAGAGAATCAGCTAGGCCCAGAGTTTAAAAACGACACGCACGAATTGACCATATAAAATTAAAGAAAGACATTGAAAATGAGTCTTGGGACTGGCTTCTTGAGCAGACCGACGTTACTATTGCATTTCAAAAAAAATTCGAGACACTTTCTGGTAAAATTAAACAGCACACCACTAACCGTGTCTGCCGTGGCTAAATGGATATTATCAAGCCTTGGATAACTAGAAGCCTCCTGAAGTGCATTAGACGCCGTGACTTAATGCACATTAACGCAAAGAAACAAGAAAATCGCGGCAATCTTGTTATCCAACATGAATATAAGAGGTATCGAAACTACTGTAACAATATATTATCAAATCTAAAACAAGACCATGACCGTAAACTTCTAATGGAAACAAAAGGTGACTGTAAAAAGCTGTGGTACGAAATCAAGAAGATTTGCAACATAAAAAGTAAGAAAACCGGCAAATCTGAGCTTGTGACCGACAGCGACAACCCTGTTCCCACATTAAATAAGGTGAACGACTATTTCTCAACTGTTGGCAAAAACCTTGCAGCAAAATCACTCAGTCTATTAGGCTTAACTGAAACTGACTTGGCCCGTAACAATGATCAATACAGTACTATAAACACTAGCCCCAATTCCTTTTTCTTTACTCCGATTGATGAAAAAGAAATATTTTCAATTATCTCCCATCTTAAAACGGCGTCAGCGTCGGGTTATGATGGCATTAATAACACCTTTTTAAAACAATGTTCACATGTTCTGGTCGGTCCGATTGCTTTTCTGTGCATCTTAAGCCTTAGTACGGGTAAAGTACCTGATTGCATAAAGATTGCCAATATATGCCCGATATTTAAAAGTGGAGATCCAAAAATCCCTTCAAACTATCGTCCGATTTCCCTGCTGACATCTCTCTCAAAAATCCTTGAGAAAGTTGTAAACAAACGACTTCTTGCATACCTAGAACAAAACAGATTATTGTCGGACAATCAATACGGTTTTAGGGTTGGTAGGTCCACTGAGGATGCAGTAACCAACTTAGCCGATTTCATAGCCCTCAATCTAGGTCAGGGACGGGCATGTACTGGCATCTTCCTGGACCTCGCCAAGGCATTTGATACAATATCTAGGAAAATCTTGATTAAAAAAATGTCGCTTCTGGGAGTTCGTGGCACTGCCCTGGACTGGTTTACCTCATATCTCAATGATAGAACGCAAAAAGTTGTGATAGGGGAATACTCTAGTGACCCAAACTCAGTGCAATTTGGTGTGCCCCAGAGAAGCGTGAGTTAAGGAACCCCAATCCCCCAATATTAGCTTCATCAGCCAATAATTATATTATATTAGAATAACAGCTATATGTCAGCATATAATATCTAGGACATGCGTCATTAGCAGAGATGATTGGTTAGCAATAAGATTAGTATATAAGATCAACATTTTGTAGAATTAAGTAATTACTGTCTTGCTGTAACTGGGATCAAATAAAGTTTATTTTTAAACTCTTCCGTTGTCGCTTACTTAATTGGCGCAGCCGGTAGGATCTCTGTAGTCAGTCTGTCACGTATCCACATCTACGGGAAGCAGCCGACGTCCGTTTCAACGGTTCAGCAGAGATCACCGAACAAACAAATACATTAAGAAGCCACATCAAGCCAGGAGAGGACCAGGAGCCAAGCAGTAATTCAGGGATCATGAAGATAGCTGCGGAATTGTGAGTAAATCTTTTCACCTTCCTCTCAGCTCTTCCATTTGCATCCCAACCTTGTATTAATCTATGTTGTGTGTATTATTAGGGATTGGACAACGCCGTAATAATATTTTATAGATTGTTAGTTGTAGTAAATAGTTAGGGATAATTTATTAATTTTTGTGCTTACTTTTTGTGAAGCTTCGTTATTTCACTTCATAATGGAAGGTATAAACCGTGTTCCGCAAGAGATGGTAAACATAATTCCAGTATTTAATGGCGATGTTAGAGCGTTACCCTTATTTATTAAAAAATGTGAATACATTTTAACAACATTCCAAGGGAGCGTTGTACAAAACAATTATTTATTTCATGTAGTCACAAGTAGATTAACAGGCGAAGCAGCTAGTTTGGTAGGCGAAAGGGACTCTATAAATACGTGGGATGAGCTAAAAATGCTGTTAAATCAACACTTTGGCGACCCACGTACTGAAGATTGTCTAGCAATGGAGTTAGAATCCTGTAAAATTAACAAAGGTGAAAGTTACTTAGATTTGTGTCATAGGATACAGCATATGAGAAGCATTTTATTTTCCAAAATATCAGAGACTATTGCTGATGACTCTTTACGGAAGGCTAAGCAGATAATCTACAGTAATAGGGCGATGAATGTTTTTCTATTCAATTTACCGCCATTCCTAGTTAGGTTAGTTCGTTTACGCGACGTTTCGACATTGGAAGACGCGTTGAAAATTGTTTTAGAAGAACAGAACTTTCAATCAGTCTATAAGTCTAAAACAAACGATCACCGCAATTATAATAGATCTAATAAAAATATTTTTTCCGATTTCAATAGTGCGAAGTATAATTCGCAGAGCCTATCCAGTGCAGTTGCACCGAATAACGCCACGAGTAGTTCAATTACGATGAACAATTCGCAGCAGTTTAGGAATTATAGGCAACATTATAATCAAAATAATTTCAATCGGACAAATAATAATGATCATAACAATAGGACAAGTAGGTCACAGTTTCCGATGGCGCAACAAAGCCAACAGTCCACGGCATATGCACCGCGAACGTCACCTTTTGCAGCGCAAGCATCTCCGCCGGGTTCAAAGTCGAACACTGACGTTACTATGCGCACTGCAAGTTCACGCCGTGTTAATTACACTAATAATCATAGCTATAACGAACCAAGTTTTGACAACTCAAATAATGAGTTCCAGGAAATTCCTGAAGATCCCAGACAGGGAAATTTTTGTATAACCGCCTCTACCCTAGAGAGCGAATAAAAATTAATTGCAATAAACGTCTTAACTTACCACACATAGTTGTACCAGAATTAAATGCAGTGTTTATGATAGATACAGGCAGTGTTAGGTCTTTCATTAGCCCACACATTGCAAACAAGTACTTTAGGGATCGGTTGCAATATGAACCCTTCGAAGTTGTTAGTACTCACGCATCGAGTGTTCATAGCGAAACGGCATTTATTCCTTTACCAGCTACGTTTTGCAGTAAGGAATTTCATAAATTTTATGTTTACAGTGTTGATGATAGGTATGATGGGTTAATAGGTAGTAACCTACTTAAACAGTTACAGGCAAAAATAAACATGGAAAGTCAAGTTTTGCATTTAAAAAATGCGAATATTCCAATAATATACGCACCACCTATGAGAGAGGTATATCAATTGCCATCTCGTAGTGAATTAAGAGTTAGATTGCCAGTCAACTTACTAGACGGGGAAGCTATACTACAATTTAAACAATTTTCGGAAGGGATTCGAATGCCCACCGCATTAGTTAAGTGTATTAAACGCATCAACCGTTATTCAGAATTATACGGATGAAACCAGAACCTTAGTGGTAACAGGACCTTTTACGGTCGAACCTTACAGGCAGAACCCATCTGTTCACATTAATTTTACAGAAAATAACATAGAAATAGATAGGATGCTAACAGATAATTTAAAAAAATTACAGTTAGACCACATGAATTCTGAGGAACGTAAAACCATCGAAGGGCTATGTAATGAGTATAAGGACATATTTTATTGTGAGAATATTCCATTAGCGTTTACAAATCAAGTAAAACATAGAATTAGAACAAGGAATGAAGATCCTATAAATATTAAAGCACATAGGTTACCTCCCATTCAATCGAAAGAAATTAGGAATCAGGTAGATAAAATGTTAAGGGACAATATCATCCAGGAATCACACTCCCCCTGGAGTGCTCCCGTACATTTAGTGCCAAAAAAATTAGATTCATCAGGACAGCAAAAATGGAGGATGGTAGTTGATTATAGACGTCTCAATGAAATTACTACCGATGACAAATACCCTTTGCCCAACATAAATGATTTATTTGATATGCTAGGCAATAGTACCTATTTTACTACCTTAGATTTAGCTAGTGGATACCATCAAATCGAGGTCCGGAAAGAAGATAGGGCGAAAACAGCTTTCAGTACACCTTCAGGACATTATGAATTTAAAAGGATGCCGTTTGGGTTAAAAACAGCACCTGCAACATTTCAGAGGGCTATGGATAACGTTCTAAGAGGTCTCCAGGGCTTACATTGCCTGGTATACCTTGATGACGTCATAATTTTTTCTAAATCGCTGACTCAGCATGTAGAAAAACTTAGAGCAGTTTTTGATCGTTTTCGGGCGACAAATTTAAAAATACAACTCGACAAATCACATTTTCTTAGAAAGGAAGTTCTTTACTTAGGGCACACTATTACAAGTGAAGGATTGAAGCCAAATAATGATAAAATTGATGCAATCTTAAGATATCCTATTCCAGAAACAGTTACACAAATAAAAAGCTTTTTAGGACTCATTGGTTATTATAGGAAATTCATCAAAGATTTTGCAAAAATAACTAGACCTTTAACAGCTTGTTTAAAGAAAGGTCGTAAAATAATTATTAATGATGAGTATAGGGAATGTTTTGAAACATGTAAAAAACTTTTAACAAACGCACCTTTATTACAGTATCCCGATTTTAGTAAAAGTTTTATTTTAACTACCGACGCATCGAATTTTGCAATTGGGGCTGTATTGTCACAAGGATCAATAGGCTCAGACAAGCCAGTAGCATATGCTAGCAGGACTCTGAGTGACACAGAAGTAAAATACAGCACTATTGAGAAGGAGCTTTTAGCCATAATATGGGCAGTTAAGCATTTTAGGCCTTATCTATATGGCAATAAATTTATTATCTTTACAGACCATAGACCATTAGCATGGCTGTATTCATTAAAAGAACCCAACAGTAAGCTCACGCGTTGGCGTTTACGCTTAGAGGAATATGACTACGAGGTTAAGTACAAGAAAGGGCCTCAAAATACAAATGCAGATGCCTTATCTAGGATTAAAATTAATGCAATTAACGACGATTTAGATTCGATATTTGTTAACGTAGGTGATAAGAAAGAGCGAATACAAAAAAATATAGATGAAGAGCTGCAAATTGACGAAACGCTCATAGAAACGATAGAACTTTCGGATTCTGATGATGGCGTCACAGCTAATTCAGTTTCAAATAGGGAACATGAAGGTATTCCTATTTTAAATGAAGCTGTAGATACTAAAGCTAGACAAATTTTAGTTCACTCATGGTTTAAAGATAAATTGACAGTAAAGGATATTTCTAATAATAAACAGAAAATTTTTGAAGTTCACTTACCAACAAATAATGACAAATTAGTTAAAGACTTTCTAAAAGAATATATAGATCCTAAACATAAATATCATATTTATTTTGAACATCCATCGTTTAGAAAATCTTTTTCAAACATGGTTATTAACTTGTTTAAAAAGGGTTCAGTTAAGTTAACAGAATGTACAGAAAGAGTGATCAATTTGACAGAGTCAGAAGAGGATCAGAAAGAAGTTATTATGAAATACCACGACGGGAAAACCTGTCATAGAGGCATTAGGGAAACTTTAGCTAAACTTAAGAGATATTATTGGTGGCCAAACATGAAAGAAATAGTTACAACAGTTATTAACAGCTGCGAAATGTGTAGAAAAATGAAGTACGATAGAAAGCCCATTAAACCTCAAATTCAGTTAACCCAAACTCAGAATAGTCCATTCCAAGAAGCTTTTATGGATCTATTATACATTGAAGGAAAATATTATTTAACTATTGTAGATGCTTTTAGTAAATTAGCACAGGCAATAGAGGTACCTAATAGGAGTACACCAGAGATAGTTAGAGCATTAATTAAATATTTTAGTATTTATGGATTGGCCAGTAGAATAAGTTGTGATTCAGGGACAGAATTTAATAACATGTTAATTAAGGAAATGTTAAGTCTATACAAAATAGAATTGCACATAGGGACTCCAAACAATCCCAGTTCTATGGCAATAGTCGAGAGATTCCATTCTACTATCATCGAAATTTACCGATTAGCAAAATATGAAAAAAACGATTTAGATGCAGCTTCCGTTATGACGTATGCTATTATGGCATATAATAACACCATACACTCAGCGACAGATTTTACGCCTTTTGAACTAGTCTTTGGGCATACCGATGCCGGAAATGTATTTAATGTCGATAGGGAGAAAAATTTAACTCAGAAATTATTATTAGATCATAGGAAACGTCTCAAAGTACTATACGAATTTGTAACAGATAAATTAAACACAGATAAACTTAAGGTAAGAGATAAGAAAGGAGGTGAAGAAACACCAGTCCTTAAGACAGGAGATACTATTTACATGAAGAATACTAGGACTAGGAAAGCTAAGGAAAAACCTCGCTATGAAAAAGCCGAAATCACTGGTAAAACCGAACGTAATATAGTGCCTGTAGAATTAAATAAAAGACCAACTAGAGTGGCGATAAAAAATGTAAAACGTCCTCCACAGGTCATGCCTAGTACTTCTGGTACTAGTGATGTCAGGATTCACGCTGGAACTCCAGAACTTCACTCGGAATCCGGGGATAGCGTCGTTGAAGATGGGAGTAGCGGTGAAGAAGAATAATTATTGGACTATATTTAAAATTTTAGATTTAGAATCCTTAAGCTTACAAATAGATAATAATATTCGCGATTTTAGCAATATGAAATCGAAAATTATAGAAAGCAAATTAAGTAATGAAACTTTAGGTATAGAAAACCAAATCGAGTATTTAATAAGACTTACTAAAGATAAATTATATCAAATTTTACCCCTTAATCATAGAAACAAACGAGCTTTGTTCAACCCTCTGGGCTCATTTGTAAAAGCTATATCTGGTAATTTAGATGAAGACGATGCAATTAAATATGATAAGGAAATCGTTTTACTCCAGAATAGAGAACATGCAGTCGAACGTAAAGTGTCATCAATGCAAAAAGCTTTCGATAAATTAGTTAATGACTCGGAAATCATAAATTCAAATATTAAAAGATTAGGCTCACACACTAATGGCATAGAAAAACTAGCTGAAAATGAATTCAAATTTAACAAGTTACTACGAATAATAGATACTATGTACCAAATTTTAAGCAACTTTCGAACTTGTTATGAGAACATACAAGAAATAGAGTCCGCAATCGCCTTTAGCAAACTAAATGTTTTGCACCAGTCTATTATAAATAGCACAGAACTGTACAGCAGTTTAGAAACAATTAGTAAACATGCTAGGACAATATATCCAGTTAGTAAAAGTAATTTAATAAAACTAGAACGTAATATCATAGTCAAATCATATTTAAATAACAATAGATTAGTATTTGTGTTAGAAGTCCCTCTAATAGACAACGAAACATATAATTATTATAAGGTTATTCCTATTCCTATTTTCCATCCTCCAGACACTTTTACCATTATTCCCAAATACCCTTACCTAATGGTGAATCGATTGAAATACATGCCCGTGGTAAACTCATGTACTGAAATTGAAAATGACAGATTTCTTTGTGATGAAAGTAATTTAGCTCAGAATCCAGTCGAGACCTGTATAGAACAAATTATGTTGATGAAGAATAACTACAATAGCTGCGTAAAGAATCGTATCAAGGTAGAAAAGCCTAAGGTGCAGAAGATAACGGATAGCCAATGGTTGGTCTACACAGAGGACAACCTGATCATTACCGAAAACTGCAATGAGGAAATCCGCAAATACAACATCTTTGGGACCTATATCGTGACACTGAGTCAACAATGCGAGGCGCAAATAGGAGGAGTAATTGTTGGTGCCGCCACAAACACTACAATTTCCAGTTTCAAGCTCCCATTGGTCGAGATGCCAGAGCTTCAACAAGACATACAGACAAGGACGGAGAAGGTCGACCTAAGAAACGTGGACTTTAGTGACGTGAAAGAATTGTTACAAAGTGCCAAATTTAGTGAAAGTGACGATACAACCCAAATAGTGACAATAGAAATTAGCGTATGGACCATTTTAGAGTATATCATTATCATAATAATTATTGTCGTCATCTCATACAAATTAAATGTTTTTCGTTTTTGCCGAAATTCTCCGAAGTCATCTGCGACGCCTTCGGATAATTTCTCTCTTAGGGAGGGAGGAGTTAAGGAACCCCAATCCCCCAATATTAGCTTCATCAGCCAATAATTATATTATATTAGAATAACAGCTATATGTCAGCATATAATATCTAGGACATGCGTCATTAGCAGAGATGATTGGTTAGCAATAAGATTAGTATATAAGATCAACATTTTGTAGAATTAAGTAATTACTGTCTTGCTGTAACTGGGATCAAATAAAGTTTATTTTTAAACTCTTCCGTTGTCGCTTACTTAATTCGTGCTGGGACCTACCCTATTTATTATATACATAAATGGACTATGCGCTATGAAAATCCCTCAAGCAAAAATTTTTACATATGCTGACGACACCGCAATCGTATTTCATGGGGAAACTTGGGATGACGTTAAGTTCTCGGTTGAAAGCGGGGTGAAAGCTATTTCGAACTGGCTGAAACATAATCTGTTAACCTTAAATATAGAGAAAACAAAGGCAATCAACTTTGCCGTCTCGAAACGTTCCGCCCCTAACTCGGTAACGTGTTTGCAGCTGCACTCCTGTTCTAGTCCAGAAAATTGTACTTGCCCATACATCGAACAAACAGACTCGATTAAATACCTGGGAGTCTTTGTAGATGACCGTTTGTCATGGTCCAAACATCTGACTGCATTAAGGGGTAGGGTTCGAAAGATGCTCCGTATCTTTAAGCAACTGGGTAAAATTGCAGATAACTCAGTTCTAAAGATGATATACTTCTCTCTCTGTCAATCAGTTCTTAACTATTGCATAATAGCATGGGTGCGGCTGGTAAAACGTCGCTAATAAGGGTTGAAAGAGCTCAACGAGCTCTGCTCAAAGTTGCCTACGGAAGACCATTCCGGTACCCCACTAACACACTCTACACCGAAGTGGGAGTTCTTCGAGTCAGACAGCTTTATATCTTATCTGTCACCCTAAGATTTCACAAAACCTCCATGTGCACTTGTATTCTGTCAAGTCGAAGGGTGCAATGGGAAAAGATTCAATGCCGTAAAACAATCGGTAGAAGGTCGTACGGTTTTATGGGACCGCACATTTACGGGAAACTCAACAAACAACTCAAAATTCTACAACTTACTCAAATTAAGTGCAAAATTACGGTTACCAAATGGCTTATTACTCTGGACTATGATATGACCGAAAACATAATAAACCAAAAAAAAAATTGTGTTAGGTACTAAATACATATCTCTATTTATATATTTATTATTCTATATCACATACTTCCACATAATCATATACATTCTCAGGTATAACAATCAGACACACTATCTTAATTCATACACCCGCACAAACACACACTATCACATATACACACACACCATCACACATACATACACACCGTCACAATCACATACAACATAGGTACATGCATTAAGGGTTATATACTGCTTTCTTTTAGTATTAACTTTTTTATTTTATATTCCTTTTCTTGCAAATTACAATTAGATTAGATTTAATTAAGAAATTTACTGTAACGTTTTATATATTACATGAACTGCAATAAATGTAAACGGAACGAAGGAGCCTGGATCTCACGACACAGGGAATCCTAGTGTGAGTTCCAGGAAGCAACGCATTTGTATGTAATTTTTAAACAATAAATTATTCTTCATATTCTTAAAAAAAAAAAAAAAAAACATACATTAGTGTTTGAAGGGTTCCTTTTAGG
Organism: Orthosia cruda; assembly: GCA_964057195.1. Taxonomy (NCBI): domain Eukaryota; kingdom Metazoa; phylum Arthropoda; class Insecta; order Lepidoptera; family Noctuidae; genus Orthosia; species Orthosia cruda. Next base: position 30,435,158 of record OZ059827.1, read on the forward strand.
CAAATGATTGGTAAACAAAAAAATTGTTTCAATAAAAGAGTGTTACAGTATTAAGATGTGACACTGGATACCCCGTGTCGCAAAATCCAGTCCCTCTCGACAAATAATAAGGTTGTTTGATTAGACATATCAAATGCAACGGTTCGAATCATTAAACAAAAACTGATATGTAACTAAAGGTGTAATCATAAGTGTGCTGGTATTTAAGTGATGGAGTGTATGCGATGGTGTGTATATGGTGGTGTGTATGGTCATTTGTGTTAACACGAAACTTCTAGCAGGTCTTCGATTTCGTTATAGGTAAGTCCTAGTAGACAAACCCGAACTTGTTTTTGCACCCACACTTGGTCATGGGGAGGATTTTTGGCTTGTCTTTGACTTTCTTATACAGATGTGGAACGGTATGTGAGAATGCTTTGTTGCCAAATGTAAGCTTGCTGGAGACTCTGTTCCACTTAGCCTTTCTACGCGAGTGATGGTCTGTAACCACTGTGACAGCTGCAGTTTTGTGGAACTTGAGTAACACTGACATAATGAACAGTTGGCGCACCGTAAGCACTACTACTATTTTTATGGAATGCATTCTAGCATCGGCAACATTGCATGAAAATATTACCTAAAATACACCATAAAGGCTTTTCTAGCCAAAAACTATACGTGGGTAAATCAAAATCAAAAAATGAAAATTTGTTTATTTTCTCTCATAAAGGTTGACATCGTTACTTAAATAAGAAATATTTTTACAATTTTGTCTTACATTATAACCAGGGACCGAAAACCGTTATAAATTACGGTACCGGTATTGAAGAATTTTGGTAACCTCTACGATTTAGGTAACCGCTATATGGGTAACCCAAGAAGAAGAAACAGGTTACCTTTATTTAGGTTACCGTTTTAATACCGGTTACCTAAAAAATAACTTTATTAGAAAGAAACAGAATATAGCAATGCCGACAATTTGTTGGCATTAGAAAATACAATAACAGGGAGATCGTCGTGCGTACGTGTGTGTGCGTCTGCACGCAAGTACTGTTTACGTTTATTTAGTTCGCCTTTTTGCGGCGTATTTGAGTTACAGTAAAAAAAAAGGGAAATTAACAAAGGTAAGTAAGATAATATTACATTATTACATTGTAAATAGGTAAAATACCATTTGGTTATCTTTTTCTCTCATCATAGAAATCAATTTACTCGGTAATCGGGAAAATATACGGTATCTGCGGGAAAGTTGGTGTTGGATAATAAGCATGATCTAATGTCAAAAATGCGAATGCTGAGAGAAGGCCGTTGGCTATGACCTCGCCTCTCGTGCTTGAGGTCGTGGGTTCGAATCTTGGCAAGTATAAATGTGACTTTTTCAATTCATATGTAGCTTTTTAGAAAGCTACATAAACTTAGGTTTATCTTGAATATTGCTGACAACGGTGAAGGAAATCATCGTGAGGAGACCTGGACTTATAATGAGTTTATTATAAGATGGGGCTCCTTTGCTGTTATTGCTGCAAGTCATCAGTGCGAGAATATACTAAGAAATAAAATAAATCAAACCGTGGACGTATCAATTGAAATTTGAGACCCGAGTTTGGGTTGGTGCCACATTTCACATGGACATCATGTCATTATAGAAAAGCTTTAGACGATGGTTTTCTTTAAGTTTCTACTTACCCCTTCGGATAAATACAGGCGTGACTATATCATTTGCCCACCTAATTATTTCCATTGCCCACAAAACCGCAGATTGAGCCTCATTATAATAATAATAATAAATTAAAATGACATAAACCACAACAGTTAACATGACATTAATGATACCACATTCACTCATCAATCCAGAAATTTTGGGCATAAATTTGGATGAAAATTTCATGTTTCATGACGTGGCAACATCACGAGATTAAATCACAAAAGTTGCCCGGAAAATGCGTAAACAATATTTTGCGGTAAATTATATTAAAGTGTACCAAGATTGCACTGACCCGACCTAATTAAGGTTTGGGGGTATGCGGAACAGGGTGTAAAGTCCCACAAACCTCCATAGAAAAGGGAGGATCCTCCGACCAGACGGGTGTTGTGTCTGGTCCGGGCAACTGCCCAACGGTTGTTGTCGGACTGTTGTATGTGTTCTAATCGCGCAGAAAACTTTGCTTGCGCGATGCAGGATTTGTGTGACGTCATGTCATTAGTTCGTAAGTGGCGGCGTTGGTGCCGCTACATCACTCCCCTCCGGAGACCGGAGGTCGATAGCAGGTTGAGTCGTCCATACATCTCGTGATGTGTGCCTGGCCAGTGGAAGGTTGGTTCCCGTGAGTCGGAACCGGAAGTCGCAGAGTTCGCGGTGAGTCGGAACTGTATGCGGTTGTGCCCCAGTGAGTCGGGGTGATGAAATCCCAGTGAGTCGGGATAGTGTTGCTTGCTCCAGTAGTTCGGAGCGGTGATGATGTCCCAGTGAGTCGGGACAGAGCTGCTGGCTCCAGTGGGTCGGAGCGGTGATGAAAGAAGCTGGGGGTGATGACCAGGAATGCGCGTCCGCTGCATGCTGGTGGTCAGGATACCCCCGTAGATGCCGTGGGTACTGGCTGGCGTGTGACTCGCTGCTCGAAAGCTTGAGAAAGTGATGATGACGTCACGACGAAGTAACTCTGCACGAAGGCTGCGCTGACGTTCATACTCGGGGTCACCAGTTTGGGGGTATGTGCGACAGGGTGTAATGTCCCACAAACCTCCATAGAAAAGGGAGGATCCTCCGACCAGACGGGTGTTGTGTCTGGTCCGGGCAACTGCCCAACGGTTGTTGTCGGACTGTTGTATGTGTTCTAATCGCGCAGAAAACTTTGCTTGCGCGATGCAGGATTTGTGTGACGTCATGTCATTAGTTCGTAAGTGGCGGCGTTGGTGCCGCTACAAAGGTATAAATCATTCTTTATTAATATCATACATCTTTATATTGTGTCGGGCAATTCGAAAAGTTTTTGGTAAAATTAACCACTTTTAATTTATAATATCGTTCATGTAATATCGGCCTACAATTTAACCATCGTTTCGAGTTTTTCAGGGAGCATTTATTAAGCCTTGTAAACACTTTTATGAAGCTCATGGCTAAATCATAAATGCCGCGCGGGTCGATCTTCGAGGTTAAACTACACTTGCCGAGGTCAGTCCTTGGATGGGGTGACCAAATCACCATCCATTTCACACCTATACCGAGATTCCTCCGTGTCCCGGAAGCGTAAATACATTAAAGCAGTTATAGTCTGTCCAAACCCAGCTGCAACAAAGCGGTCTGTAGTGCAGCCGCATATGTTTCTATAATTCAATGAAAAAAATGAAAAGTTGGATTCAACACAGACACACATAGTCTGTGTTTTTTAGTATTAAATCATATTTATTTGAAAAACGTAACAAAAAATGTCAATTACGCATTATCTATAAAATATTGTCACACTAATATTACAAAGGCGATAGTTTGTGAGTGTGTGTGTGTGATTGTATATTGGTTGCTTTTTCACGCTCAAACGGCTGGACGGATCTAGATGAAATTTGGCACAGAGATAGATTATAGTCTGGAATAGCACATATGATACTTTTTATCCCGGGAATATGTCCCCTTGGGATAATTTTCGACATAAACGTTGGTGAAGCTGCTGACAGAAGCTAGTCAGCAATCATTTCTAAATAATTGCTATTTCTATGAGTACAATGGCAGTTTTTTTCATATTTCGTGGAAATAAGAATGCACTTAAGGAGTGATTCCCAAGCCGACTGCAGGAGGCAGCAGCAGCTACTAGTTTCTAAGTATTCGTAGACAGGCGACGTGTCTTTATCTATGGAAGGTAAAAACGGCGCTTGCCGCTGCCAGTTCACACCTTTATTCACTACTAATGTATTGCAAAGCTCTCGTACTGAACTCTTTTCATAATCAATATAATTTATAATGGTTTTGACATTCATGGCAGGTATTTAATAGTGGCAACGGGAATGTTTGAAGTCAGAGACTTGAAACGTGTCTCATTTTGTATGCAGTTATTGTACCGATATCCAGACTGAGGCCAAACATTTGCAGACCACAATAGATAATGTCTGACTTTAATAATGAAGGAGTTTTATCATTACTCACTTCACTAGCTGTTGTTGTTAATGTACTTAATGTCAACAACTTAATGCTGGACCACATATGAATAGAGTATTAGCAATGTTCTACTCGCTATGCGCTTATCTTCCGCCGGATCTTATGAAAACTGTTGTTGTGCCAATAGTTAAAGATAAAACCGGTGACTTAGCCGATAAAAATAACTTAGGCCTATTATAGTTACAGCGAAGGTGTTTGACGGTTTGCTTAATACACAGATAAGTAAATATATATCTCTACACGATAATCAGTTTGGGTTTAGACCTCAATTATCAACGGAAAGTGCAACACTGTGTCTTAAGAATGCCGTCAGATACTATAATGACCGCAAAACTCCGGTATACGCGTGTTTTCTCGACCTGTCCAGGGCCTTTGATTTTGTGGCGATCTCTTGTGGAAAAAACTTGAGAATATCAACCTACCACCAGAACTTGTTACCATCTTCAAGTATCGTCATCGTCAGGTAGTCGGGGGCAGGTACTGACCTCACCCTCGTTGTTCAACCTTTACATAGACGCGCTGATCGTCGCGCTAGCAGTCGGCATGGCGGCTGTCATGTAGACGACGTGTGTCTCAACAATTTAAGCTATGCAGACGACATGGTGCTGCTGAGCGAGTCGATTTGTGGCCTAAGAAGGTTGATTGCGACATGTGAGGATTACGCTGTTAAACATGGTCTTGTTTATAATATTAAGAAAAGTCAGTACATGGTCTTTGAGGCCGGTGGTGCTATATGTCCCAACTATGCGTGTATATGTATGTATGCCTATACGTTTAAATAGTGTACCCTTAGACAGGGTAAAACAGTTTAAATACCTAGGACATATAGTCATGTTAGACCTCAGGGACCACCCTGACTTAGAACGGGAGCGGAGAGCGTTATCTAAAAGAGCTAATATGCTGGCCCGCAGATTCGCACGTTGTTCGGATGGCGTGAAAATAACTCTTCGCCGAGCATATTGCATGTCCATGTACACCTGCAGCCTGTGGGCTATTTACACGCAAAAAAGCTATACCACCCTCCGCATTCAATTTAACAATGCTTTCAGGGTGGTTTTGGGTCTGCCTCGCTACTGCAACGCTTCGGGTATGTTCGCATGGGCGCGCACGGACTGTTTTCATGCGACCATGCGAAAGCGCTGCGCGTCTCTTGTGCGCAGAGTGCGAGACAGCTCCAATGCCGTTCTGAGCATGATAGCAAATAGGCTGGACTGTCCTTATGTGCGACACTGTTGTGACAGACAAGTTACATACAGTATCGCACGTAAGAGACTATTGTAATTAATGTGATTATTATTGAATATGAATTTATTTGATGTGTTGTATTTATATGTTTGTATTTATCTATGAGTGATTTTGTATTTTTTATTAAATAATTTAAATCCTTTGTCTGATATGGGTTTAAGACCTGAAATAAATGAATTTTAATATTTTAATTTAATGTCCTATGTCCCCTAGATCTGGGGGTCTTTAAGTCATGAGTGGGGTGGTGGGATGGGGTGGGTTATTTCTAGGCAAGCGTGTTTCACCGTCGACCAAATCGTCGCTTACCATCAGGTGGGATAGTGGTCCAGCGCGAGCCTATAGAATATATAAAAAAATAGATAGGGCAGATGGCGTTCATAGTAATCCTCCAACGCGAGCGGTCTTTGGCAAATTTTCCATCACAGATGTGCTATGCAGGTGTGTTGCGAGGATGTGAAAGCCAAGCTACGAAACTATGTGACCATTTCCACTAATACTAAGCTATTTAGTGGAGCGAGTAAGATGTGCCATGAAGATGCGCCGCCGCGAGGTAGTTTTGTAAAGCTTGAGGTGTACGATGCATCGATAGTAGGGAAGGCATGGGGAGCGGCTACTGTAAGTACTCTAGTCTGCACATAATTACACCACTCAAGCATCCATAGCTCCCATCCTAGCACGCATCCTTACATATAAAAAAACCCCTTAAAGAACCCCTTTCCACCATAGCAAGTGGAAATGATAATGATTGATGGATATCAAACGATTCCATAGAAAAATAGTATAGCAAATCTCTGGCAAGCAGCCTTTAGCTTCCCGCTTCACCTCATTCCACGTCATCCCGATGCTCGTCGCTTCAGCCAACACGATACTACGCCGGGTTTGATGGGGTTGGCTATGTTTTCTTTTCCTTCTTAACTATTGTACTGCATAGTTTTAAATATGCATATCAAATAATCACTCAATTAATATTACACCAGAAACCCTGCCTTTGTTACCAAAAACACGTGGGTGGTTCTTGGCAAAGAATTCGCCAGTACGTCATTCTTTGTCGAATTCGTTTCCATACAATACATTACGATTTTGGCAACTTGCTCGTGAATTCTGCAGCAAAGGTCGCAATTTTCTTTCTTACGTTTCCTATGTTGTGAATAAACACCTAATGTGTCACTGGAACTGTAAGTTTATAATAAATCTTACTTTTCAATTCCATTCAAACGTATTTAAATTCAATATATTATAATATACATTGCAGAGATTGATGAATTCAGTGTGAAGATATCTATGCCCCTGATTAGTCATATCAAACTTAGTAGCATTTTACACTCAATATGCCACATAAAACCTTGCTTAAACTTCACTACCTTGTAACTTTGTTCTTCTTCATCTTTAATCAGTCGATCAAGTTTACCCTCGTCGCTAATACCTTCAACAAATGACCAGCCAATCCCCTCACGATCCAACGGCATTGCAAACTTTACCACCTTGTAACTTCATTCATTTCTCGCTCATCTTCAGGTGATTCAAGTTTACCTATACCGCTTACAGAGAGAACCTTCAATGAGTGACAATCAGTAATCTTCAGCAAATCTGTACGTGAACATGTTTGTTGATAACCTATTTAATCACGCTATATATTTACGATAAGGTAAGCTTGACAAGCTCGATCCACGGGTAGTTGACCTTCAAATTTTTGGTTCTAGGACATGCCCGGTTTCCTCACGATGTTTTCCTCCACCGTTTTGAGAGCAGTGGTGAAGAAATAATTTACACAAAGGGTTTGAACCCAGGCAGGCGGGTTCAAACCCACGAACTACAACTTGAAAATCGCGGCCGATACCACTGGGCCACCACTGCTCTTTACTTTGTGTTAATTATTTCATCACCACTGCTCTCAAAATGGTGAAGAAAAACATTGTGAGGAAACCGGCATTTCCTAGATCCAAAAAATCGAAGACATGACTCGTTTGAGATTACGGCCCTTCCCCTTTCACAGAGAGTAGGCCAATGTCCCAGCAGTGGTAACATTAAAAAGGCTGATAATGAAGAAGCTCTTACATACAATATTTTACCCGTATCTTAATAAGAATATTAAGCCAGTGACTCCTTTTCAGTAAGGTCAAACGATAACCTTGCCAAAACTTCAGCAATAACTAGCTCATTCCTCTTATCTCTGTCAGTCATATAAGTTAGCATGAGTTTAATCTTTGTGACTCCGAGTCAAAGTGAGCGTTAAGAGCGCTGGTTAATGGATACGAGTTTGTTTATGTAAGGGTGCGGTCGGATAGTATGGGAGGAGCGATTGATTTTGTGTAAGGGCACGTAAAGTTTTGGTTTCTATCGCCACGTATATGTACAACGCCGCGGTATGCGGTGTCGGATATAATCCTCCTGAAGGATACTCCGACGAAATAAAATACTATTCGATTTTCATATATGATTACAGTACAAACATTTTCTTAATGTCCCTCGGCAAACCTCGTGTTTCGTCAGTCGTCGGTTTTCTATCACTTGCCCTTGGCACTTGGTGCAGACCGGACGCTCTCAATCCACTGGGAAGTATGAGCTTTAAACATTATATAATTTATTTTAAAAATGCGGGGAAAGCTGCTATTTTCCAGCACTATATATTTCACACGGAAATCAAAACAAAACAAGTACTTAGTTCAGAATTCAAATTACTATACACGATAAATCTAATAATTGATGGACATGGAAATTAGCAGTCGTTGGTATTCAGAAATGCGATGATTGCCGAAGGACATAAAGAAAATAGTTGTACTGTACGATAGTATGTTCTGAGAAGTGATAGCAGTTTCATTTCTATTTGTTTTTTTGAGAAAACTAAAGAAATCAGTTACCTTGACATGGCTCGCGTGGTCATTGCACCGATAGTATTTTCAACCAATGGTCTGATAGCCACGAACCTCAACACCTTAGGAGGCTCTCGTTAGTCAGCAGGACCAAGAGCTTGATTCAGAAAGTGGTACTTCTGGACACGGCTCGTATTGGGAGCTTCCTCTCTTTGGAGCGATGACTGCTTGTAGCTTGGACCCTGTTCCCGATATTTGTGGGCTACTATTTGGTTTGGCAATGGAAAAGACTATGCTCGGAGTTTCTTTGCGTTATCGAATCAGAAATGAAGAGATCCGTAAGTAAAACAGAGTTACCTACGTAGCTTGAAGAATTGCCAAAGTGAAGTGGATTGCGATGGAGCTGAAAAAATCTAGAGTTGCGACTGCGTAACGGAAGATGCAGTGCTGAAAGACCTACCTCTGACCTGGTCAAGACTGCAGGCATCCGCTGAATGCGAGACGCACAGGACCGATCAAGGTGGTGACACTTGGGGGCCTATGTCCAGCAGTGGACGTCCTTCGGGTGATATTAAGATACCATTTGTCTTTCGACGTCTTGTGTGACATAGGTTTTCATAACATTATAATCATTGAATCGCTAACAGTAAAACCTAACCTGATCGACAATTAGAATATTGAAGTCATTCGAATGCCTACGCGTATTAATTGGCGTCAACTGGTCTCGTTAATATGCTAATTACTGTATACGAACAAGTCCCACGCAGTAGTTTAGTTAAGATACTGATTTGAGTTTGGATTTCAGTTTAAAATAGCATAAATCAGCATATATAATGTCTTAATAAAAAAATAGCACACGGTACGCTTTCCTTGCATTAATTACTCCATATTTTCAGCGTTAAACACGCAATGAATATAGTGTGCTTATTTCGAGTTTTTTAACGTACTCACTCGTGATAACGTAGACGATCTCTTACGTTAAAATGTATACAAAAATGTGGTTTCTCCTTGCCGTCCCCAGACGGCGCTTATCCAGTTTCAATACAAATTATTTATGATAACGATAACGCGATTGAGCGTTAGTAAAAACTCGCACTAAGGCCTCTCATCATTTATCAAAATTAAAGGGAAGGACTATGCTTCGTGGTGTCAAACAGACACGCAAGTAGAGTGCTGATCTCCGTGAGAGGGAGTGGGCTGTAATCCACCACGAGGGCCCAGTCCGGGTTGATGGATTCACATGTCTTCGTTTTTTTGGTAATATAGATATCTACGTAAATACTTTCACCCAGAGATTACAATAGTAAAAATGTGGTCAGCTAAATGTTTGCTCGCGCCCACCACCACTCACAAAGATCGACCGATCGTGTGACGAGTTTGCTTCGGTCTTATAATAAGACCTACTTGACGCGGCGTCAATTCGGTCATACTAGACCAGAGCAAACTTTTAAGAAAAGCAAGTTTTTGAGCGAACAGCTGCTGTGCTGCGTGTCGCGGGTTTGAGGACTGCCTCCTATAAAGTATGTCCTTACTTCTATTAAGAGGAAATGTGGTCGACGTCAGCTGACTGAATTTCCTAAGTAAAATTCATAATTCGAAGTTTGGCTCTCGTCTATTTCCTTCTCCAATATTAGACCAATTTTAAATATATTCCATAAACTGAAAAGAAAGATATATGTATATGTTTTCCAAAACCTCAAAATATGCACAAAATTGCGCTTTCAACAAAGGCCTAGTGTACAAATTTGCCAACTATTAATCGAGAAAGGAAAACATAGGGGCACAGTATATGTTTGTTTTTTCAGTTTGTGCAATATCTTTTAAATTGGTCTAATATTGGAGGAGGAAATAGGCGAGAACCAAACCTCGATTTATGACTTTTTACTTAGGAAATTCAGTTGGATATCTGCGACCACATTAATTCCTCTTAAGTATTCAAAGTAAAGTTCAACAACACAACAAAACTTGAGCCTCTCCAACTTCTCCTGTAATTCCTTCATGAAATAGCTCATTGTAGTTATTTAGCAAATAATGAACTCGGTAAAGTTTCAGATTGTAGCTGCACTGTTGAAAACTGAAGCCTTATTAAGGCTCTCAGGCTATTCAGGGTAACAGAAAATATTTTTATGCTTGGCACGAGCTGTGGGGATAGTTTTTAATATTGCATGTTGACAAACAGCATGGAAAGTGGTAACCGCCTAAAGGACACCTGTGTCATATGTTTGTTATTTTACAGGAATACTACAATGTTTACTGGACAGCAAAAATATACAACTTAGTAATCACTTCTTCGAACATACCTTCTAGACACACCACTGACATAACATTACCCCAGCATTCTCCGAAGTGCTAGGCATACGTGTACCCACATTGCGGTTATGTTTATTCAGTTAAACTCAATTATTTATTAATCAGACCAAGATCCATAAATGTTAGTAAGTCAACTTATAGACTAATGGGCAGTTTCTGATTTAAGTATGTGAGGTTAAGAATGTGTGAAATCCTACATTAGTGCCAAGTTTTGACAGGTTTTCAGGTTAAAGTATAGTTTGAAAAATACTCAACTTATTCTTAACCTCAAAAACTCAAATCAGAAACCGGCCATAAGTTAGTAAATCAATCACTTAATTTAATAATTTCAGAATAAAAATGCATAATCCATTAAAATATTCAATAAATAAAATCCATTCGCAATCTTCCATTATGTCTCATATAATATGGGGTGAGCATATTGCGATCAATCAGGAAATCCAAACTCCAAGCTTGTAACGGGCAAACCGCAGTAACGCTTTTCTCGTTCCGGCAATCGAACCGAGAACCACCTGTTTTTCTCTCTATCGTTAGCAACCACAAGAGCAACGAGAAAGTCAAACCAACTTATTACTAAAGTACCTACGTGGTATTTTATACTTGCTTATTAGGGTTCCGTAACCAAAGGGTACCCTTTTACTAAGACTCCGCAGTCCGTCTGTCTGTCTGTCTGTCGGTCTGTATGTCGGTCTGTCTGTCGGTCTGTCTGTCGGTCTGTCTGTCGGTCTGTCTGTCGGTCTGTCTGTCGGTCTGTCTGTCGGTCTGTCTGTCGGTCTGTCTGTCGGTCTGTCTGTCGGTCTGTCTGTCGGTCTGTCTGTCGGTCTGTCTGTCGGTCTGTCTGTCGGTCTGTCTGTCGGTCTGTCTGTCGGTCTGTCTGTCGGTCTGTCTGTCGGTCTGTCTGTCGGTCTGTCTGTCGGTCTGTCTGTCGGTCTGTCTGTCGATCTGTCTGTCGGTTTGTCTGTCGGTCTGTCTGTCGGTCTGTCTGTCGGTCTGTCTGTCGGTCTGTCTGTCGGTCTGTCGGTCTGTCTGTCGGTCTGTCTGTCGGTCTGTCTGTCGGTCTGTCTGTCGGTCTGTCTGTCGGTCTGTCTGTCGGTCTGTCTGTCGGTCTGTCTGTCGGTCTGTCTGTCGGTCTGTCTGTCGGTCTGTCTGTCGGTCTGTCTGTATGTCGGTCTGTCTGTCTGTCTGTAATCAGGCTGTATCTCATGAACCGTGATAGCAAGGCAGTTGAAATTTTCACAGATGATGTATTTCTGTTGCCGCTATAGCAACAAATACTAAAAACAGAATATAATAAATATATAAGTGGGGTTCCCATACAACAAACGTGATATTTTTGCAATTTTTTTGCAATAATGGTACGGAACCCTTCGGGCGTGAGTCCGACTCGCACTTGTTATTCATCTTTAGGGTTCCGTACCTCAAAAGGCAAAAAAGGAACCCTTATAAAATCACTCTCTTGTCTGTCTGTTCGTTTGTCAGTCTGTCCATGTGTGACCACTGATTTTCTCAGGAACGGGTGGACCTAGCAAGTTAAAATTTATACCAGATACTGAGGTGTATAAAAGTCAACTGGTCATCAGGTCATTAGGTCCTGAGTCAACACAATAAAACGATATGATTAGATTTTTGCGAATAAGTACGAAAATTTACCTTAATTTTCAATATTTTTTATATTTCGGCATTTTCCCTGTAAAAGCAAGGTCTTACTGCACAAGTGCTGTAAGACCTTGCTTTTATCCAAAATTGGCAATTCTAGGTTAACCGGAAGTACTCTATAGGGTTTGGGTCGAAAACCTATACGGTAGTTCCTGTTGACCTAGAATAAAAAATGATACCAACTTTATTATGGCGTTATAATGGGTAGGTACGGAACCGTAAGCGCACGAGTTCGACTCGCACCTGACCGGTTTTTGATCGCTATGCTTGAAAAAAATGCCTAAATTGACGATGTCAATATAATTGGTAAGTGCGCCTTCATATAACATAACATCGTGTACGTCGGTGCGATATATATTAGTTTATATTTAACACAGAGTGAAAATATTTGTGATGAAACATAATTATCATAGCTTAATCACCCTATAATTCAGTTTTGGTCATCTACTCATACACAAACCCGCACACACATACACACACAGCATGACTTAGACTTAGGTTTAGCTATTACTATCTTCTGCCAGTGGCTTCGCCCGCGTGAAAAGTGTTTTGTCATCCCAAGGGATGAAAACATTATGGATGAAAATTAGACTATGTGCTATTCCAGACTATTATCTATTTTTGTGCCAAATTTTATCCAGATCCGTTCAGCTGTTCTGGCGTGATTGATTAACATACATACATACACACATCCACACACACATCCACACACACATCCACACACACATCCACACACACATCCACACACACATCCATCCAAACTTTCACCTTTATATATTACAAATGTAGTAAGATTGTTGAATTTTATGTTATTCCATTTTTTTTATTATTATTAAAAAAAAATCTTCAAACTTTAATATTAATATAAATTTGATTTGACATTAGATATTAAGATAAAATAAAATGGGGAGGGAGATGACTCTTGTCATAAAGGGCCGCCTAGTTTGGGTATCAGAGGCTTAAAAAATTGCTGTAACGAATTATATCAATAAAGATTAGTAAAATTTGATTTGATATAAAGTTCCCAAGGCAGGGACACATACCTCCTCTCTGCGAGAGGGAATGGGCCGCCATGGGGCCCGAGTGCGGATTCGTAGATATTTTCTAATTTCTGTCCGACGTCCTACGACCTGTGAATCGGGGCTGTAACTATTGGCCAAGTACCGCTCTTCTATTTAGAGATCTTATCTGCTCTTCTTGATTGTTTAATCAAACTACTACTTCCTAACCTACCTACTTCTTTTTTTAATGCCCTAGTTTTGAAGTCCTTAAATTTACTTTTTATACCAAAAGATTAGTAACTACAATGATTTTAGATTTAATACACTAAAACACGAGGTTTTTTAATCAAATACTCAAATACCCTACCTTTTCAATCGGTTCGATATCGTCAATCGTTCCCAATGGATCTCCTGTATATCTTCGGAGATCGTAAAAATATATTGGAAGGAAAAGAGTTATGGGTGTCGATTGCGGAGATATTCCTTACTCTGTGAATTTTGTCATTATAATCTTATATCGAGATAGCATATTTTTAGTGATAAGTACGTTAGAAATTTATTGACACAGCCTAAACGGTTGTTCGAGTACAATACCTATATAAATGTTTGTTTGCTCAAGTATTGTATCTTTTTAGGGTTGCGACGTCATCAAGGAATACTTATAGTTTCGCTCTGTCCGTCTGTCCTTCCGCAGCTTAGCTCAAAGAATCTAAATACTAGAAAGCAAAAATTTGGCATGGGTATACCTATTAATAATTCCGACAAAGTAGTAAAATAAAAACATGAAATAATATTTTTTTGTGTTTCCTTCTATAGACGTAAAGTGGGGAAGTTTTTTTTCTCGTCTATCCCATGGTGTGGGGTATTTTTAGATAGGCCAGTCAAAAATATTATGGGTTTTAAAACCGTTTTTCGATTCAGTGATCCATTTGCGTAAAATTAAGCTTTAAATTGCAAATTTTTGTAAGAATCAAGTGAAATGGTTGATCTTGGCTATATGAAAAAAATCACGGTAGTAGTATATATAACGAAATTAAGAGGAAAACTATCACAGATAAGTAGGCTTTACAAGTTTACGAGTAATAGTCGACCAACTTATAAAATGTACTTGGAACAGTAAAAATTTTGTACAAATGCCATTGAAACATTACTTAAAATAACGTTGTTAGCTGTGTAAAACAGAGTAAATATATGCTTATGAACCATGTAAAAATATGCAAGAATGAAATCATAATAGGCTTAACAAGTTTACGCGTAATAGTCGACCAACTTATAAAATGTACTTGGCACAGTAAAATTTTTGTACATATGCCATTGAAATCATCATCTTCCTGCCCTTGTCCCATGTTACTTGGGGTCGGCACAACACGTTTTCCTCTTCCAAATACCATTGAAAAATTACTTAAATAACTTTGTTAGATGTGTAAAACGGATAATAAATATAAGCTTTTGAACCATGTAAAAATATACGAAAATAAAATCATAACATCCTTATTAATAATGATTTCTATATTAATATTTTTTAAGTTTGAATAACGCATTGGAGTGGCCGGAATCGTTGGCAGTACCGGTCCGTAGACCATACGGCGCATGCGCGCGGGGTCTATGATGGTATGGTCTTGAGTCTATTTTATGTTAGTGCAGGAGTATTATGACGTTTTGTAATCTAAAGTCAAATAAGATTCGATTGCCAAGCAAATTACTTTTTTTTTTTGTCGATATCCATCTATAAAGTCAATATTCGATCCGACTACATCACTAATTGAGTAGCGTAAAACTTGCCAGAACGAAATAATGAACAGTGCAGATTAGAGGTGAATACATACGAATTTTTTCAAATTCCAAAAGAGAAATAAACAAGGAGCGTGCGCGCAAGGATCTATAGGATAGCAACGAACCATACCATTCCCCGTGGCTCCAACGCGCGCTCGTATCGGCTCCTTTCGCAATTCGTACCCGCGGTGGTACTCAAATAGATAATATTTTTCTAACTTCAGTTGCGAAGTTGGATTTTATAACTCCTTCTTCAGTTACTAGTCCTTCTTCATTTTAAGTCAAGAGTGAATAGGTTACTTCTAGGCAAGTGTACTTCACCGTAGACCACGTCATCGCTTACCATCAGACGAGATAGTGGTCAAACGCGAGCATATAGATTAAAACAAAACCATCATCCTATGTGGGCCCTTTTTTAGACGTTGTGTGCCGCTGAAACCTTTTTAATGTTCATGTTACAACAACAAAATCCTCTTCTTAGTCCGCATTATTATGCAACTTCGGATTCCTATTACAGCGCGTGGCCCGACACGCACTTGGCCGGTTTTTTTTTTCCTATATTATATGCTCCTGCATACTGCGCTACCATGGGAAATAGCGCAGTTATGTGGGACTCCAACCCACTAGAGTTGCCTCCTGTGCCGCTCATGGCGGACATACGCCCGTATAACACGTGCCCACGCGTTAGCACTCACCGCGTACACGCCACGGCTGTCCATCACCGATCCCTCCTCTGGGGGCTGTACCCCCCATCACCGGCGCACCAGAACATATTGCACTCCGTGACTACCCCAGAGACCAAACCAGCACATGGGGGACAGATGACCACATGTATGTCACCCTTGGTCCCCCTGTGACGGGTCAGGTCAGTGGCGCCGCCACCTACCACTTTTCAGCCGCAGGGGATAGGGACCTGCTCTGCGGTTCCATCGCGTCCGCCATCAGAGGGTGGCGACCCTGTCCAGGCCGCGGAAGTTAGGGAGAGGAGGACACCGCAATACCGGCACTCCTCTCCCGCCGCGGCCTCCAACCTTCAGCCGCGATATCGTATTAGACCTGAGACGCTCCATGCGACATCGCGGCCCGCTTCAGTTCCGATGTCGCCTCTGTTAACCAAGTGGCACTGCAATCTACTTATTGGCCGCTATGTCGTCGGCTTAATTGAAAAAAGCCCTGACGAGCGGCCCCTCTTCGAGTTCCTCTTCGCTTCAACGTGGGTGACCAAGCCACGGCTACTGAGCCCCCCCACCTCGACAATGCGGGCACTCACCAGGAGAATATATCTAGGGTCTTGATTTCAGCGCTGTGCTTAATGATATACTTGCATCGATTAATCATTTTCTTGAAGCAGGTTCTTAGGACATTCTTTGAAGGAAATGGTAAATGATACAACCGTTATTTTTTGCAAAGAAAATTATTAAAATACACTAATCCTAGTGTCACTAATCCTTACAGTGATTTAACGTATATTTGGACTGGCGATATAGAAAAGCTATGCAAAAATTATTTTATATTCTATCGTAAAAGTATTTCTATGAACCTCTGCCTTTTTTTTCTGTAGGTTGAACAACGCTTGTCTAGGTTGCTCCGTGGATGGGTAATTCGTAATTTACATACCGAGACCCTTCCGTACCTCGAAGCAGTTGGTTACGGCTTTCACTTGAAAATCTGACAATAATTATTGCATGTTACATAGTTTATCTAGTAGTAGACGCGCTTCGATCGACAATCTATCGAACACGTAATTATGACACGATATCTTGCGAAAATACCCCGATTCAAACAGTAAAACGCCCATAACGTCTAAAAGGCTGAACTGATTTTCATCAGTCACAGCTAAGAACACTCTCGATAAATCAACCTTCGAAACAAAAAAAAAGAAATCAAAATCGGTTCATCCGATTAGAAGCTATGATGCCACAGACGGATACATAAATACAGGGTACAAACGTCAATAAGTAACAACCCTCTTTTTCCGTCGGGGGTTAACAATATTGATATTCCGCGGCGTTCGGTAAGACTGGCAGCCGACCTTATAGTTGGAAAAAGGTTAGGCAGATTGAATTAGATGCACTGCAGCCAGATGGCCTGTTATCCTAGTCCATAGTCAAGTTTATAGATAATACCAATATACACCTGTGGACGTTGACGGTGTTATAAATGGTCTGCAGAATTTATTGGCACGAGCTGGCGCAACATGTTCGCTTTAGAGCCGATGGGAGTGCATAAATAATGAAGAGCAGTTTCCCGTTCGACAGACTCGTTTATATCTGTAGTTAGTCGTATGGTAGTAAATTGATGCAATATAGCTGGTTGCTTAGTATCCCGCAAAACCCTGTCATACTGACCGATATTTCTTCATTGGAATATCGGTCGGCTCGTGTGTAAATTATGATTATGTCGTCGTCGTAGACCTACAAAAATATGCTCCAGTAAAGTATTTTAGTTAAAAAAATAAGTTTTTTTTCTTACATGGATCATCCCAAGATTCGTTTTCTCTCCTTCTTGTAGGCGTTGTACCTATTCCTCCGTCGTAATTGAGAACCCAAGGGATTTTTTTTTTACTGTTCAATTCATCATAATTTCAGCCGAAAGACGTCATCTAATGAACAATGGCCTCCACCAATATTTTGGGCGCACGGTTGGCGCAGTGAGTGGTTGAGTGATTGACTGCTGCGCTGCGTGTCGTGAGTTCGATTCCCGCGCGGTACAAATATTTGTATGAACTACAGATAGTTGTTCCGGCTCTGGGTTTTGAGTAATGTGAGTTTAAATGTTTGTAAATGCACCCACGGTACAGGAAGAAATTCCAACTGTGGCGCAACGATTAATAAAAAATAAAAAGGCGACTAATCGCTTTGACTGGTCCTGTGTTTCTCGCATTCAACGGACTGCCATGACACTCACCAGGCCAATGGAAGACCTTGAGACCTTTATTCGCTGCTAATTCCGGTACGTGGCCGTAACTCTAGAACCTTTCAGCCCCATTGACTATCCGTTCTATGATATGGCCAGCATGAGCCCGCTGCTACTTAAATTGGGCACTTCTTTGATTGATCATTTATTAAAATAATACAGATTGTTTTAAAAATAACTAAACTTAACCATTTAATATTAACTGCATATTTCAAAATTATCGCAATATCAACGTTTCTGGCCCAGAAATTATTTGAATATTTCAATGAAATTATAATTTTAGCTTTGTCTAGACTCCAGCCACTTACGACAATCCTGGTAAACTTTTGCTTTAATTATAGAGAGGTATTTAAAGATATAGCTTCCATTGCTTCAGACCGAACCAAACGAATACTTTAAATAAGTACTAGAAAAGCAAATGTTCTGGAACGCTTTGAAAAAATGCTTACAACGAAATTTTACGAGATTCGTTGGAATTGTGTTTAAGCTGACTTACTGCTACTAAGAAAAAGGTGGAATGAAAGAAATAATTTATTCCGCCAAAAATTGACGCACATGAATTAAAACAATCATTATCTTACACGACAAAATATTTTACAAAGTAAAACAAACTAATAACAATAAAAATAAGCTGCGTGAGGCATCCGAGCAAGAATAGGTCGTTGATCAGCCAGCGTTGTAACTTCAGTCGGACTTATCGCCGACGGTGCTGATTTCTCAGACTCAGAGGGTCGAAAGAAATGGCTATCTAGTATAATAGTAATAGACAAAAACTTATAAGAAAGACAAGCTCTATCGTAATGTCACTGGCGAGAACATTGCGACCAACGTCATCACTTATGGAACGACATTTTTAAGCCCTGACGGAAAAATAGGAGTATAATAAGTTTGACGTGTGTACCTGTGTATCTGTCTGTCGCATTATAGCTCCTAAACGAATGATCCCATTTTGATTTGATTTCTTTTTGTTTGAAAGGTGACTATATCGAGAGTGTTCTTAGCTAAATTTGAAGAAAATCAGCGGTTCAAAAGTTATGGGCTATATACTGTTTGATTCGGGCGCTTTCGCAAGATATCGTGCCATAATTCATGTTCAATAGATTGTCCATCACAGCGTGTCTACTACTAGATACATTACTAGAGGACGCCTCGCGGTTTCACCCGCGTAGTTCCCGTTCTCGTGGGAATACAGGGATAAAAAGTAGCCTATGTCACCCGGGGATAGAGTAGCTTCCCAACGGTGACAGAATTTTTGAAATCGGTCCAGTAGTTTTGGAGCCTATTTGGTACAAACAAACAAACAAACAAAAAAATCTTTCCTCTTTATAATATTGGTATAGATATAACATGAAATAAAAATATGCTAGGTTTATTTTTAATTTTACTTGTGTCTAGATTAGATATTTAAATAAATGATAGAGAAAACGAGTGCTGTTGAATTTACTGTGAAATCATTTGATAGGATTTATTTATTTCAGCAACCAATACACATACACAGCTAACGGGAGATTGAACTAGAATGCGTACAGTATTAAATTCTGGTAAATACACTAATTTCGTTGACGTATGTGTACGTTTACGTAATTGAATTTATCGAATATGTGCGCATCATAATAAAATATAGAGAAATTTATCAATTGAATGAACTTATAAAAGAAAATATCAATCTGTTATTTTAATTCACTACGCTAATGTCATCAAAAGTCTACGTATACAGATTTTTTGTAAAACAAGCTCGCTACACTATTCTCATTCTCACTACTCACATTTGAAAGCCAGAATCAATAATGACGATCACTAGAAAAGCGGCGAGGCAATCAATGCTCGACGTATCCTAGAGAAACGATTCACCGGTAATGAGGCACTGGTCAAGTCAAGGCTTTGGGCCTTGAACATCGTCGCCAAGTTGCCAGCTTGTCAGTTTTTAACTGTTATATTTTGGGGAGTGTACGATGGAATTGCATGATCTAATTATGCCTGGCCTGTTTCATAATCGGACTACCAGACGTATGGCGATGCGCCATCGATACTATGGAGGACATAACACCCATACGCACTTAACGTTTTTGGGAATATTTTTAATATGCGTACAGCTAAGGAGTGGTATTCCCTGCCGGAGTCTGTGCTTCCCGATAGCTACAATCTAGGTGTCTTCAAGTCAAGAGTGAATAGGTTACTTCTAGGCAAGGGTGTTTCACCGTCGACCACATTATCACTTACAATCAGGTGAAATAGTAGTGTCAAGCGTGATAAATACATAAAAATAATATCTTGGATGCAGCGAATAATCAGAAAATCAGAGGAGTGAAAAAAGCATAATTTCGACATTTCAAGACAATTTGCGAGACCTTTTGTTAATGCAGACTTTGCTTTTGATTAAATATTAAAACGAAATGTTAAACTACCAATTAGCATGACCAGGGTTACTTAACGACCTAAACAACCAAAAATAGCACAGTGTGTATTTGCACAGACGAACTTTCTCTTGAAAAGGGGGGTTTGGTGACAAGTACCGTCCCATTTGTGGGCCAGCCAGGTACTGTCCCATTGATGGAACCTTTAATCTTGCTAATGGTTCTGGCTATTTATTGACAAGATGAATCTGGAACATGTTAAGTAAATGTGACATTGTAAGTGGGGATGATGGAGTTATGTTTGCTAATTTTGAAGGCTGTACGATTATACTGAAGTCTGAAGGGTATATAGATGGTATAAATATGCGTTTAAAAAATAGATTTTAATCTGATTCCGATTGAAATTATAATAAGTAATGTTTCTTTTGGTTTTCTAAGCATGTTTTTTATTTGTTTGTTTGTTATTATTTATATTGTTGGCTAGTAAAAATTATATTATGATTAAAATGATTTGAGGTTGCAACTTGCCTTAAATTTTTGCTACAACACAACAACAACAATTACAACTTCGTCAGTCAGCAATACCTTAAAATACTTGTAAGAATATATAATAATATCCTGATGATGATGTGATCTTAAAGGTCTATTGATCGAACCGACGGTATGCGGTGTAGGATCCATAATGGTATGTTAATTTATAAGAATAAGGCATAAGGAAAATAATAAGCGCTATTGCTCTCTCCTAGACACTGACTGTATCTTGAATGTTACTGTGCCCGACAGGGTCCAAAATTGTTGATGTAACCATTTGTATGTACATTATAGATGTAATAAATTGAATTAGAATTTGTATGAAAAACGTCTAGAATTATCTTTTGTTCTGCCGCAGTATGCGTCAGCGGTGAGGAGGATTATGTTGTGTCCGGCACCGCCTACCGCAGCGGTGTAAGTTCCGATCAAGAGACCAAAGGTTTATAATATTAGTAAAGACAAACAGATCATCAAAAATCTGTGAGAAGTAACTGTCATTTTTCTATAAGAAGTTATTTTGGTTAGCACAAAGATCAATATTAAGGTTACACAACCTGGTTGAAGATCATAAGCTGCTGAATAATTCAATAGGTAGCAAGGTCAGACGGCGTTAAAGAGAAAATAAATCTTCCTCATAACAAAGACTATTTCTAAGGAATTTTGTTGAAAGTGTTCAGGTTTTTTCCAAAAAGGAGGGGTTTCTCAATTCGGATGTTTATATTTTGTTTTTTTAAATGTAAATTCGGTCTGAACTCCATCATATATAAACGGATTAGCAATATTATTTTCTTGTTCGAAAGAAGACTATTTCGAAATGGTTCTATTTAAATTTGGTAAAATTCTGATGAAGAACTTTGGAGAAATACAAGAGAACTCTTTAATAAATTACAGCAAATCTCTCGGGATTGCTGCAATCGTACGTCTGTTTATTTTTTACACCATTTCATATCATACCATCAAGCCAGTATGCTCTAAATGGGTACGCAGATGTGTACAGTTCACCCTGGTATACTCTAATTGCACCGGTTATGATCAAGTTACATGTTATTCGAGTAACCTATTCTGTCTTCACTGTGGTCATTACAGGTATCTTACTATTAAACTTGTCCATTATATTCCAATCAAAAGTCATTGTCATCTTCCTGCCCTTAACCCATGCTACTTGGGGTCGGCGCAACACGTTCTTTTCTTCCATACCGTTCTGTTCTCTGTCACGGTATTACTGACTACCTTTTCTTTCATTTCACTCTTCACACAGTCCATCCATCTTTTAATTGGCCTTCCTCTTCCTCTCCATCCATCCACATTCATATTCATAACTATTTTAGTAACATGCGTTTCATCCCTCCTCATCACATGACCATACCAGGACAAACGGATTTCCTTCAAATTTCTGCGACTAAAAATTAAATAATAAAAATATTTTTTACATAAAAACACTACAAAGTGAAAAATAACTTCTCTTTCTCTCTTCAATTTTCGGAAGTCGGTGTCAAAAAACGAAGTAATGAAAACCATAAACACAGACTTCAGTAATTGAAGTTCTTTTATCACTTTGTGGTGTTTTTTTTTGGAATTCGGTTGTATTTTTTTTTTAAATAGTTTTTGAGGAATAATGTGATGGGTCGTTTCTTCCTGCAACCATCTCGGATGCAATTTGCATAACATTGTTGGCTACCCATCGGTAGACAGAAATGTTAATAATGTTTCATATAATATTATAATCAATGGCTTGATCGTACCTCGCACTCTAATCAAACTTGCATGCGGATTGCTTGTAGGTGGAAAGGCGCCCTTAGTCTAATAGGATAAAGCGGGGTTAAACGTGCCGATTTACGTAACATACAAAATTGAGCTATGAAAATACTGTATATTACTGCGTGGCTTACGCACATATTTAAAGAATGATTATTGACGTTTCAGAATAGTGATATAGTTTTGTGCATATCCAAACAGTTTTATTACCAAATAATTTTTATGAGATTGGTCGGAACGGAACAACTAACCCCGCTTTCGGGCTGGTTATTCCAACGTTTAAATACAAACTTATCCTTCAAAAATTAAATTTCATATTTTATAATTAATTAAATGTCTTATAGTTCGTCAAAATATTATGTGATTATTCTTTGTGTACTAGCAACAGTAAAAAAAATATAAGGCAAAAATATATTATACTATGGGTTTAGTTGATCCGTAGATTTTGTTTTTTATTCCATATATGCTCTGCCGTCCTTACGAAAAGTGCAATAACTCGAGTTTTGCCCCAAATTGAGTTAAGTACATTTTTGAAATCTGCAGAATGAGATCTATATATACTTTTTAGACACTTTTTACGTATCCATGACGTAGCCGGTTTTAATACTTAGCATAACTGCAATATCTAGGTCGGTGCTTTATGATTTACATATCAAGACCGAAATAACTATAGTTAGGAATAACTTATTTACGCTATTAAGTAGTAAAAACTAACTATATCTGCAATAAGTATAGTTAGTACATTTATAATTAGCATAGTTCGTCATTTGTAATATTCTATATACTAGTTATAAGTGAAATAAGTTTGAGTTATTGCAGATATGTTACGGAACCTTATGTACGCTATAAAATAATGTACTAACTATTTCTGCAATAAGTATAGTTAGTACATTTATAATTAGCTTAGTTCGTCATTTGTATTATTCTATTTACTAGTTGTAAGTGAAATAAGTTTGAGTTATTACAGATATGATACGGTACCTTATGTACGCTACTAAATAATGTACTAACCATTTCTGCAATAAGTAGAGTTATTGCAATTATAATTACCATATTTCGTTACTGTGATTCTCATTTACATGTTATTTGTACAACAAGCTTGCATTATTGCAGTTATTTTAAGGGGTATTATTACTAAATAAGGGAAGAATACTAAACTTGATGTATTTAGTAGATTTATTGCATTTATTTGTTGGAAGATTAAACGAATGCAGTATACCTACGTGAAATAAACTGCAATAAACTCCTAGCCTTTCCTTAGGTAAGTACCTACCTAACGTATTTAATATTACTTATTTTATGTTTTTCTTATTACGGGCATTAATACGCTGTGATGTTATTTAGCCAGTACTGATTTGTTTAGTTATTAAAAGACACATATTGTTTTATTAATTAGTCAGTGACTAACAAAAATATTATTTAGGTATAAAATTAGTAGGAATCCCCTACATAATTATTCACGTTACGTTTTATTTTTCATAAATATACGGTGAAGTTAAGTAGCTACTTAATTTCCGGAGAAAACCAGTACCTATGTTCTTCTACCATGAGATTTTTGACCCTAAGCAAAATATTTCTTTTTCAGGCAACATCATCGTCCAGAAGAGACAAAATTCTTTTTTTGGCTATATCGCAAAATCAAAAATCAAAACCACATGTTTCTGAACCATTTGAACCTACCAACCACCAGCTGATTCGAAGGCCATCGATAGTTAAACCGACTGCAGAAGAATCTTTTAATACGTCCTTTACCAGACAGTCTCTAAAGTGCTATGAAACTCTACCATCCTCTGATGATGAACATTATTTTCTGGTAAACATGGTAAATAGTCAGCTGATTGCTGCCGAATCAACTACCGTAAAATATTTTGAACCAGGATATACGTTCATGTCGGCTGATAACTTTCATCATCAGGTTGAAATGGCATTAAAAAAGAAAAAGAAAGTTTATGATTTTGATGACTTTGTAGAGTCCGTAAAAACGGCCAATTCAAAAAGAAGTATAGTAAAAGTGATGGCAGTATCCGATTTTTACAGTTATAAGGATGTGTCGTCTCAGCATATAATCCGAAACATGGAACCCAGAGTCTATCTAAAAGACACCATGGCAGTCAGAGCCGAAAGAGCATTTACAATAAAGCACAAAGTTTCCCACGTGTCTGGTTGGGAAGAACTAGATTTTCTACAAGTAAAAATAACTAAAAACAATGCATTCCTAATTTCGCAAGCAAGAATTCATCGAGAAGAATAACTAAAGAATGAAAACATAGAATAATAGCAGACTTAGTAACTTTGATGCCTGAAACCAGGAGAGGTTTTTGGTTAAACTTACCTAAAACGTCCCAAGCTTCGAACCCAGACTAAAAATGTTTAATTACTTATAAGTGTTATATCAGACTGATTAAAACATTGATCTCAAATTGTGCCTTAAAATAAAAAGTAGATAACTTTTTTTTAAATTTATTTTTAATATTTACATTGTGTAGGTACTTTAACTGTATTAAGAAATTTTAACAAATGAATATATTTTTGATATGTATGTATTTTAAGTGTAGTAACCGTTGATTTTACATGATGGTTAATAGACCAGAATTATTAAGTAAGATAGCAAAGTTATTCCTTCTATTATAATTGTACTTTTTTAGTTTGAAATTAAAACGATTTAATATTAATATTTTTTATTTATAAAATTATAACCGAAACCACATTTTTTTTAAACACATCTGAACACAGATATAATTTAGATTTGGCTTTAGCGAACACAGTTTCATAGTAGATCGGTGAGAGGAGGAAAAATAAAGTTTTGCAAGCTTCTATTAATTCATATTTGACATAATTTGTAACACCTCTGTTTTGCTAATAGTAACAAATTACAACTTTGTCGTTTTAAACTTGTCTTTTACTAATGAAAACCGCAATAAATAAGAAACTTAATGTATCTATTTCCTATAGTTCATAAAAAATATTCATTGCTACTTAAAAATGCATCATGTTGGTTTCCTAACCATTAGTGCAATAAATTGTTTACTTATTGCGGTTATGACTAGTAAACATTCTTTCTAAATAGAAATAATACTTAACATTGTAGTATTTATTGTTTTTTAAAGCGGGAATTAATGCAGGAACAAACATTAAGTATCACGTAATATTCTCTACATTGTTACATACCATGTAGTGAAAGTTTCAACTCGATACCATGTAGTGATTGATGGAGATACAAACAAAACAAAAAAAAATACTTAACCGCATTTTTTTCGAAATCAGGTTTAACCTAGTTATTGCACTTTTCGTTAAGACGGCAGTACTATTCTACCGTAGGTTCCATTACCTAACGGAAGCAACTAAAACGGCTCCTGCACCGTCATAGTGTCATAACGTTTCGAGACAAACATCATACGAACCGCACCTTTTTTTACTTGCGTTCTTATTCTCATCGGAACAACTTACCCTGCACTTATAGCCCCGATCTCCCCTAATTGTGTGTCTCCTGATACCCGGGTAACTTGAATTAACGGTTGTGATGAAATATCAAATTCCTAAATATTTACAGTCTTCAAATGGTTCAAGGTCTGCAAAGTAGATATCAACATTTAGCTCGAGGATGTTACCACTGCTCTTACCAGATGTTAGTCTTTCTTTATTACTTACCTCTTTAAAAGTTAATAATTGAAAATAAATGTAAAATCCATTCATCACCCACAAACTTGCGCGTTGATTTGTCCACATCGCCTTTGCAATGAATGTTATTACAGGTAGTGATCTGAAGCCTGAAATAAATCCAGTTCCCAGTAACTGTAAAAAATAAACCATAGGTTAAAATAGCCCGATATCCTCGAATTTAATCAGACCTTAAAACTTTTCCTAACAAATAGGACACAATTGTCCTATTTGTAGTATTTTGTTTGACCCTATTTATTTTGATACCAATATAATGATACCATCCCTTTTTATGTCCTACACAAAACCCTGACTGTTATTACTTGTATCAAATAGAAAAGTTATTTTTGTTCCGAAACTGACTACGAGGCAATGTCCATGTTTTTCTCAATGTGCCATTTCGATAAAATTTGAGGATCAAGTCACATTGGTTGTCAAGATATTTGATACTAGCTTGTATATCCTGATCCTCAATCAGAAACCCTTTGAGCCTATTCAGTAGTTCAATCCCTGATTTGAAAGAAATATATAAAGATCTACTAAAATACCAATACAGTGAAAATTAATATTTTCATGTGATGCCGATCTCTTAAAATTGATTCGTATTTTATTCGCATTAATTTTTATTATAATCATTGATATAAGTGGGCTCAAAGTGAAGCGTTTCAATAAAAATAAAATCTTATGGCTTACTTTCGCTCTAGATATCACTTAAGTAACAGAAATTCTTCTATAATTCAGTGAAATTGTTTCGTTTTTCACAAGTCATTTTAGGGTTCCAACCTTTGATTATATACTTGTCTAGATGCCACATTGACCCTACCTGAACGGCCCAAATAAAGTCTACTAAAATTGGTAGACTCGTTTCTTACTTACGTCAGTGTCATTTGAAACACCTAAGGGTAACGTGTTCACGAAAAATAATTAGTTTTGCCGGTTTGTGCCGTCAGACTATATAGCAATTATGTGGGAAAACCGTATAATAATACCAAGAGCACTTTTCACCGGTACGTTTTGTTATTTAACCACTATTATTATAAGAACACACGATTTTTAATTCGTTACTTTGTAGGTTATTCTGATTTATCCAGTGTTGTCAGTTTATTACTAGGGAGATTTAACGAAACTATGGGAGACAAAATACAAATAGCATTACATAATCTTTCGATCAGAAGAACATTATTATTTTAAAAATTACATTATATAGTTAATCAGTAAATGACAAATTACCTTAACGTAGCCCAGGCAATAAAATCAAAGAGGAAGATATTCCGAGAACAACACACAAAGAGATGTGTTTTAATCTATAAATTAATGTATATTTTTCATTGTATTTTTTGTTGTTACTAAAATAAATGATACACTAATCTACAAAATTATTGTTTAATTTAACCTGTTTTGTTTAACTTTCATCATATTAAATAATGCAGAAAAGGTAGGTTAATAGTTTGGAGCAGGCATCCCTAAACACGCATACGTTGACAGTTTGACGACAATAAGTACACAAGCGGTACTCACACATATCACGCAATTGGAGACAGTTTTTACGAGTCGTTTGTTTGCATTGCTCTATCTAGAAAAGTATATAATCAAAGGTTCCAACCTTACAATGAAAACGATCCTCTGATGTTTCACTGTTTGTCCGTCTACCACAAAGGTTTTTCTCGAGACTCACAAAACTCAGGCATTTGAATGTTGGAAAAGTGTCAGATCTCGATAGGTACATAGATCTATAGCCCAACTCATTCTTTTTTAACCGACTTTAAAAAGGAGGAGGTTCTCAAATCGACTGTTTTTGTAATGTTTGTTACCAAAGAACTTTGGAGATCTACAACAGAACTCTTCAATAAATGACGGCAAAACACTCGGGATTGTTGTATTCGCATGTCTGTTTATTGTTTACACCATTTCATATTATTATGAACCGATTTAGATGCAATTTGGTGTGGAGATAGTTTGAGACACTAAGAAGGACATAGACCACTTCTTGACAGATGGCGCTAGTGCCACGCACAACATCGTCTCTGAGTATTTATATCTTAAAAAATATTTAAATCGCATCTAAATAAGAAATATCTTTTGAACTGTAAATATAATAGTGTAAATACCAAGTACTATTGTTATCTGAGTGTTGCGTGGAAGTATAGTGGATAAAATACTACTTTTAAATAAAGGATACAGATGTTTACATCTTTGACTACGAAATAACGTTTAAATAATACAAGTGCAGTGAAAATATCGTTAAATATAAGTTATAATAATCATCAGCCTTTTTGGAGTTCCCACTGCTGGGATATAGGCTTTAATATAAGTGAAACAATACATTATTTACAAAATAGTGTGTTTGTGAGAATTAAGTAAAACTGACGGTTGCGGTAAAATTATCTACATATTCAAATGTGACGATCGTTTAATTATTTCAACACTCTCTCCTAACTGAAATTGGCGCAGTGGTTATGACGGCAACTTTGCGCGCTCGATGTCTCGAGTTCCGTCCTAGCTCACATCTAACACTTTTTGTGTTTTAAAAATTTCTCGTCACACGATATTCTCATTCCATTCCAGTAAAACACAAGATATTGTTGAGTGGTGTTTACGGTAAACATAATAATTATTATTATAATGGATAATAATGAGCAGCAGAATGTAACGGTGCGACGCATGAGGCGATCCATATCACTCCACGAAATGTCTAATACAACGATATTTGACTCAACAATGCTAAGTTTGCCGGACACCTCTATCAACACGCACAAATCCTGTTGTGAAGACCTGCGATATAAGGTCGAGACGTTAACAAACAATCTCGAAACTGCGACCAATGAAATAGACAACCTACATGATGAAATTAGCAATCTAAAAAACGAATTATCAAAGTATTTGAAAGTGATAGAAGTATATAAAAAAATTGATTGCTCTGATTTATCAAAAACTCTATCAAATAGAAAGAAGAAAAGGATATCCATTCATGACAAGAACAGAGCAACCCTGATAACCTCGTCCCCTACACAAAAAGTTGCAGTATCCCCAGTAACTGACAAGTGTGATTTGGATACTCCGTCAATGAGTCTCCTGCTATTAATAATATGCTGACCGAAAGCACTGCAGCATCACCAGCTATATTGACTCCAGGACCTGTAAATAATATGAACTCTAGTACTGTTTCGCAGGAATGTATATCCACTGTAAAGACGACGTCAATCCACAAGACCATACCTGTGCAACAGAAGAAGGTCATTGTTTTAGGTGATGAACAAGGGCGAAATATTCGATATACCTTGCAAGCCCTTCTAGGCAATGAATTTAAAGTATTATGCTTCTGGAAACCTGGTGCAAAAACAACAGATGTCTTAATCAATTCGTATAACTTTAATTCTTTAACGAAAAATGACTATGTTATTATATTGTCAGGTACTAATGATACCAATCCTCTGGATTTTCAAATTGACCTCGGTGTTTGGTTTAGAAGTATTAAACATGCCAACATTATTGTATCAGAAGTCCCTTACAACAAACATTTAAATGAATGGAGCTTAAATAGTACGCTACGCCAAGTATGTAATAAATATAATGGTCTATTTGTGAATATGCGGTATAGTCAATCTGTACCACGAAGACAGCGCCATCTTACTGTTAATATTTGTAGATACTTACTGAGAGAAATATTACATATTAATTTCAAAGCTAAATTTATGACATATATTAAGCGAAATCGAATTCTCACTAAGCCAAAACCTGACCAATCAACTCAAACTAGTAACATACCTGACGACGTTGTTATTGCTGCCTGTGACAAATCCACTCAAACTTGTGACATTCCTGATGACAAAATTAATAACTGCAACTTGTCTATGTGTATGGACAAAATGCCTAAAACTGGTAGTAGCAATTGTTTTCGTGTATAAATACGTAAATATCTTTCATCAGAATATTAATGGCTTGATTGGTAAGTCGGACCTACTTACTCTCCATTTAGAAGAATTATGGGACAAGGGACAAAACATTGACTTATTGTGTATCACAGAACACAATATGCTGATTGGAGATCAGTTCCATCTATCTATCCCTAACTACGAATTAGCTACGTTTTCAATGCGGAATACTAGGCGTAGTGGTTCATGCATCCTTATAAATCGTATGCATAAATACAAAAACATTGATTTGAGTAAATTCTATGTAGCTAACGTCCTTGAATGCTGTGCAATAGAATTAATAATTCATAACTTAATAGTGATTTGCATCTACAGACCACCTAAAATTAAGAATGACTGTTTAGAACAATTTTTTGCAAACTTGGATGGTATTTTACGAATGTGTAGCCTCGGTGATTTAAAAAAAGTGGTTATTTGTGGTGATTTTAATATAGACACTTTGACACAATCAAAACCACTTACCAATTTTCAAACCCTCCTTTTAAACTATGACTTAAAAATTGGAATTCACCAGCCTACACGATTAGCTAGTGGAAAATGCATAGACAATATCATACATAACATTAGAGGTAGCAAGTGTGCAGTACTTGATCTTGCGCTATCTGATCATACTGCCCAAGTGATCAAATGCCCTGTGAAAAAAACTTGTTCCATTAAGCATTAGTATACTCTGAGGCGCGACTATTGCCAAGAAAACTTGACTAAATTCATTGACTCTCTTCATAATCTTGGTTTTAGTGAAGTCTATCTACACGACAATCCTGAGGAAGCATTTAACTGTTTCTATGACCTTTTTATGCTTTTTTATGACCTCTGTTTCCCTTCAAGGAAAATAAGAATCACTCAACGTAAAAAATCAAACTGGATTTCCAAGGGCATTAGGCTTAGTTGTAAACGGAAAAGACAAATGTTATGGCAATACAGGCGATCCCCTACTTCTAAAAATTAAACTTTTATTAAACCAATATACTGCTCGTTTAAAGAAAATAATAACATTGACCCAAAAATCTCAGAATGACTTTCACATAAATTCGGCCAGTAATAAATCTAAAGCGACTTGGAGCATTATCAATAAAAATAAGATTAACTATCCTAGAGAAAATATACCTGAATACGTAACAATAAATGACAATAGAATACATAAACCTCGACAAATTGCACAAGCTTTTAATGACTTTTTTATAGACGAAACTCAACCGAATAATTCTACTCCTTCCTATGCAAATATCGATAATAATTGTAACTCCATATTTATTCCGCCTACAGTACCAGCAGACATAGTTGCTATAATTCTCTCTTTAAATAATACCAATAGCCATGGATATGACGGCATCATTACAAAAGTGGTCAAACAAGTAGCACAATTAATAGGACCCGCTATGAGTTTTATCATCAATCTTTGCATTGAACATGGCCATTTCCCGGACAAATTAAAAATTACTGTTGTTAAACCTATTCATAAAAAAGATGATAAAAGTATCATGAGTAATTATAGACCGATAGCACTTATACCAATCTTTTCCAAAATTATAGAAAAGGTGATATACAATAGCCTTTCATCGTTTTTTGAAAAGCATGATCTCATAGTTAGAGAGCAATTTGGATTTAGGAAGGGTAAATCCATTAACATGGCGATATATGACGTGATCGAAAAAATTGTTTCTAGTGTTGATGGTAGAATTCCAGTAGCGGCCTTGTTCATGGATATGTCTAAAGCATTCGATCATGTAGATCATGGTATACTGCTAAACAAGTTAGAGCGATATGGGATTAGAGGAACTGCATTAAACCTATTACAATCTTATCTCTCTAATCGCACTCAAATCACAGCGCTTGATAGGCTATGTGCAAGCTCAAAAGTTGAAAGAACATATATGTCACGTCCTGGGAAAACTACATTTGGTGTTCCCCAAGGTAGCATTCTTGGCCCTCCATTATTTAACATTTACATAAATGATATGCCTAAGGTCAGTAAACATCAGATGGTCTTATTTGCTGATGACAGCACTATTTTATTCTTTAATAATGACATTAATATTCTTGAAAATGACATAAATGACGAACTTAAAAATATAATAAATTGGTTAGTTAACAATAATCTAAAAATAAATCTTAACAAAACTAAAATAATGACATTCAATCAAAGAACAGATAAACCAAAACTGAATATAAAATATGGTAACATAGTAATCTCTGAATGTGACGTCACAAAATTTCTGGGCCTTTACATAGATAGTCAACAGACTTGGAAACAACATATCGATGTTTTGTCAAAGAAGCTTAGCCAATTTGCGTATGCTCTGTTCAAACTATCAAAAACGGTTAACCGCATTACAGTGCAAATAGCTTACAATGCTTATGTGTCTTCTGGCATTAGGTACGGAATCATTTTCTGGGGCAACTCCACTGACAGAGACATTATTTTTAAAGCTCAAAAGAAATGCTTGCGATCATTTACCAAATTACATACGATTGATAGTTGTAAACCATTATTTAAGGAACTTAGTTTGCTCACCCTACCGTCTATGTACGTATATGAAATGGGAGTGTTTGTTCGCTGTAACCTGCACTTATTTGAAAAACTGCGTTCTCGCCGTTACCAGAATACCATTCATGTTACTTCTCATAAAACCGCATTTTTCGGCAAAAGTGTGCTAGGTATGGCCCCAAAAATATATAATAGTATACCAGCAGCTATTAGAAATAAAGAGTGCCTGGGATCATTTAAGAGGTCTTTGTTTAAATTCCTTGTAGATAGATGTTACTACTCCATCACTGAGTTTACTACTGATAAACAGAGGTATGACGATTCCGACTTGCCAATTAAACACTTTTGATTTTATTTATTGATTATGAGTGAATGTATTTATTTATCTAAAATTGTAATGACTTTACCTAATCGACATATTTTAAATTGATTTATTTTTTAATGTGATCTATTGACATGCCACCTTAATTGTATTATTGTATTTATTATTTGTTGTTGTTTGCTTATGTTAATTTTGTACGCCAGATTTTGGCAAAACATAGTGCACATATTTTAACAATATACCAACTGTAACCATACCTATGTTTTACAAAATAAATGATTGATTGATTGATTCTTTTTGCATAAAACACGAAGGGGGAGAAATGGGGAAAGGATTAATTTTGTATGTAACTTCTTACCATATAACTTCTTCTTATTATGAAGAGAAAGAATGAAAAAGATGAAATTTGGTATGGAGATACTTTGAGGCCCTGAGAAGGCTGGAATATAGGCTTCTTCTTTTTGCATAAAATCCGAAAGGGGAAAAATGGAGTGAGGTTTAATTTTGTATGTAACTTCTTATCATGCTTCATATTTATTAAAATCTACTTATTGAGAACATCCTCCTTTTTTAGAAGTCGGTTAAAAATGGAAAGGGTATTTGTGTTAAGATTGCTTTAATTTTGTTTCTGCAAAACAGAATAGTTAAGCAAGAACTGATTTTATAAGATTAAACAAAATATTACTTTAAATTCTTGTTTAATATAAATTCTGGTAAAGAGTGTGTCATTTTAAATCATTCTAGCTTTCGCAAGAGGCTGCGAAGGAATATCCCACGTGAACGTATTAAAGCAAAAAAAGTACTCTATGCCCTAGTCTTGGCAATTATTTTTCTTCTTCGTGTCACTTATTTGACAGTCAATCAGATTTATTTGGCACAAAAAATTTCCTCTTCCACAGCATCTTCGGTAACAGCGCGTAGATCACTTAGTCTGCATATTTAGGCTGACCCCACATTTGGCGTGCGCGATCCTCGGGCGTGCGCGCTGCGTGAGCGTCGGGTGTTGCCGTTACCTCACGCAGTGCGCGCAACGCGCACGCGGCGCTCGCGCTATTCGGACGCCCGAGGATCGCGCACGCCAAATGTGGGGTCAGCCTTAAGTGCACAGAGGGCAGAATAGGATGTGGAACATGGTATGCGGCTCAGCTCCACATACACCCTGCACTTTTTCTGTAAAGTTGGCTCCTCTTTGCGAGGAAATAATCTGCCCGTAATAGATATTTTGCCGATTTAGTTAATCAGTTGTGATTAATAAATATCTAAGCATCGAAATAATAAGACTCCCACATTTATAACATTAGTAGGAATTGTATTTACTTGCAACCCAACACAGATAACTCATACACGCGTCATAATTATTACTCGAATACAAAAAAGTTAATTTACAAATCAAAAACCCGATTGTGAATAAAAAATCTGTGAACAAGAAAAAATCATGGTGTGCAGTCGGAGGATACATATTCGCGAGCTGGCTGACCCCCTGATCCTCCAACTGCACAGCATGTTTCTTTCTTGTTATGCTTTTTAGTTCGCAGTCGGGTTCTTGATTTTAAATAAACTTTTTTTATTTAGAACTTTTTGTTCGAATACTTTTAAACATATAAGTGGTACATATTTTTGTAATCGTACCCCAATGGTACCCCACTCAGTGGGTGTGGAAGAAAAACAATTGGGGCTCGCACAATATGGCGCCCAAAAACTGCCAAGTTTGTTTTTATTGAACTTCACCTATCTATGAACACTTGGGCGGTCAAAGCGTATCTAACCATGTCTTTATTATATAAATCCGTCAAGTGGTTTGAAAGATATGAGTTAATAAAGAATATTACATAGATACAAACAAACGTAGAAGATACGCGCGAAAAACATAACCCTTTCCTTGCAGTCGAGTAAAAAGCTCGATTATCTTGTCTCAAGTTTCCTTATGTAATCCAAACAAGATAATGAACAATCTCATATAATCTATTCCTCAAAAATAATTTAACGCCCAATACAGTATCCATAAATTAAGCTGTATCAGCCATTGTGTGGACGGCCACTCCATGTCGCGTACAGTCAGTACACAGCAATAATGTATGTATAGTCATTGTAGTCAGTTAGCCGTTACACTAAATCGAGACACGTTTCAGGCATTTATTTATTTATTTATTTATTTATTTATTCAGGACCTCCAACGAAAGATGTACACAAAAAATACAAAAAATCATCAATATGATGTAATGACAAGTGCACTCCCTCAATTATAGGAGGCCACAGCATGCATTTTGGATTATCGACTAAATATAAACTAAAATATAAACTCTTATTGTAAATTTTAAAACATTGAGCATTGAGTCATGTAATGCATTTAGGTTATGTATTTTAGATAATTAACAAGGAAATTATCTTGTACGGGGCTTTTCTTATAATGTTTACACATACTTTTCCGTAAAAGTTGTAAAAGTTCTTCGATAATAAAAACACCCGCAAGAGTCAATCTTCGAGGTAATTAACGCTGGTTAAGGTCGGTCCGGGTATGGAATTATTTTGGAAGCACGTTAAACCATTGGTTTCCGCTACTATTGAGATCACAAAAACAGACTCCAGTATTTTATGCATAGTTGTAGTCAGTGAGCCGTTACAGTAAATTGTGGCACGTGTTTGGCTTTGGTTCAGGTCATTCAGTAAGATGGTTTGTGTTGTAACATTACGTTTGGCTCAGACGAACTAAACGTAAGCCACGTTAATAAAATAGATAAAAACAAGGGCCGGTTTCGTACGACGTGCCGCTCGCGCAAAACGATTATCTGAAAGATCAGCTGCGGCCGTTGCCACCCGCATCTTCCAAGAAGGCGAAGGGGCAACTGCAGACCAGGGCGGCGTGGCATGGTGCGACGGGAAGGCTGGTGGAGCGCTACCGCGAGATGTGGGCCCTCGTATTCAGCGTGCGCACATTGCGCGTACTGCTATGGGCGCGCGCGGCCTCAGCGAGGATACCGCCGCGCCGCTGAGGTCCTGTCTGCCGCAGTTCATACTCCACGTGCCAGACTGGCACATCTTGTTATTATATCAATAAAAGTGCATTTAAGAGTCCAGGCAATTCATTTTTTGTTTTTAAGGATTCTTTTACACACATTAACCAGCTGAATATATTACAATTTAAGAATACTTCATGGTTAAGAATAAACACTCGCGAGAAATGAAAAAGTTCCAGTGACATAGCACCAAATTACTCCTAAACGGGAAAGGCTAGCTTAATGACGCCGTCTGCAATATTAAAGTACATTTAACAGCGCATCAGAATATTACCAACTAAAAACGTGAATATTGTGTTCAAATTTTAAATGAAATGTGTGTGTGGGGCCATTTGGCAAATAAAACCAAATCTCTTAGTAGGGGTTTTATTAGCTGTAATCGTAGGTTTTGATAACTCAGTACTTGGTGTTTCCTCCATGTGCTGTCAATACAGCTTCTACGCGATTGGGCATGCTGAATACCAGATTCCTCAGCTTATGCTGAGGAATGTTCTCCCATTCTTCGATGAGCGCGTAATTCAAGTCACGAAGAGTAATTGGAGGTGGAACTCGTTTTCTCAGACGTCTGTCAAGCTCGTCCCAAGCATGCTCAATAGGATTCAATCTTCAAATTCATCAGGCTCCTTGCTGGCCACTCCATTTTGTGGATTCCTACGTCCTGAAGATACTCATTTACAACTTGAGCAGTGTGGGCCCTTACATTATCGTGCATGAACACTGCATTGTCGGCCATATTGGCCAAAAACGGACCAGCATGTTCATTGAGAATCTCATTGATGTATCTGACAGCAGTTAGGTTCCCGTTTTCGATTGGAACTAACGCTGTTCGACCCTCTGCAGATATACCAGCCCATACGTGAACGGTGCCTCCGCCGTGTGACACTTTTTCTTTAAAACATACTTGTGCAAAACGTTCTCCTGGTCGTCGGTATACTCTTTTCCTCCCGTCATGATAAAAAAAATTATGAGCATAAATCTTGACTCATCAGAGAACATCACTATGCCCCATTCATCCTCACCCCATTCTGTATGCTCGCGGGCGTATCGCAATCGGGCAACTTTATGATGCCGACCATTTTCTGGCCTGTAAGGCTTCAATCCTCTTTCGGCAAGACATCTTCTGACTGTCCACTCGCTTGGTTGCCTGGTATAGTGTGCCGTCTTATATACTGAAAGGTGGGAGAAGGTGGCCACTATAGAAAATCTCAGTAGTTTTAAAGGTGGAAAGGTGGAAAAAGTGGACACCCCCACTCGCTTATTGGCTCCCTTCGAACTTGCAGAAGTTGTTGTTGAACCGCAACTCCCGTATGATGTCGATTTCTTAACATGGCTGCCGCAATGAAACGATCTTCTCGGACTGTTGTGCACCTTGGCTTGCCAGTACCTGGTCTTCTCGTGATTAATCCAGTCTCCCTAAACCTTTAGATCACTCGTCGGACAGTAGTATGTGTCAAGCCCATTATTCTTGCCGTATTTCTTTGGCTGGTCCCCAATTCCACCATAGTGATGATTTTCGTACAATCCTCGGGTGATAGAGGCATGATTTATGGGTACGAGAGCCGTAAGACTTTACAATTTAAGAATTCTTTCACAATGGCGAAAAAAAAAGATGAAATCAAAAGCACAACAAAAAACGAAACAAATGTATTCCGAAATTTTCAAACCCCAAAACTTTGATTCTCTACTTTTTTATCCATGACTTCAAAAATACCAGTATTTAAACGAGTTTAAGTTTGCATAATAAAATACATTTCATTATACTTTTTAATTTATGAAGCTAGGTTCTATGTCTTAGGAGATATTAAGATGTTTGTCGGCATTTTGTGGGTGGAACTTTTTCATTGCTCGGCAGTTTACTTTATAAAAATCAAGGCTAAAAGATGTCCATCAAATTTCACAACCAAAACGAAACTAAAAAAAGCTGATGCCCGTTTTTCCTCGTTCTGTCATAATTATCTTCTAAATTTCAAATTCATATCTCAATTAAGAAATCAAGACCAAAACGAACAAAAAAGGGGGCAGTCTGCCGCTGCCCTTATTATAATGTACAACTAGCTTAAGGAAGGTCTAGTCCATGGTATGTTATATATTTGGCTTAAGAAAATAAAATAGACAGACAGATGTCAGATCAGATGATGTCAGAGTATAAAATATTCAAAGATTTTACAAATTAGCAATATAATTAAGTTGTGAATTTTAAATCAATCAGAGATAACTAAAAATATGCTTTTCAGGTGTTAATAGAATCAAAGAATACATAAAAATGAGTCACATGAGTTGATATAACATCAAAAGATAAAGAAAGGTGTGGTGTGTATAGTGTAATAAAACGGAAATATACTAAAAGATGTGAATCTGTAAATCAGAATACCACAGCATATAGATTTACATAGGATATCCGCAATACCTACTATTTTTACTGAAAAAGAAAACTGAACAAGTTGTGTGCCTTTTTAAGGCAAACTTTAGTATTTATTAGAAAAAAAATCTTTAATAAAATAATAAAAACAAATGAGCAAGTAGTTAACCGTATTTGGTTGCTAGTAAGTCATAGTTCGGAAGTCCCCATAATTTCGATACCAGCAACCAAACCTCTGGTAACTGTTGGGTGTTATTCATATTAATTGTACGTAACGGATATGAAAATAATTTTAATGTAACAGAAAAGATAACAGATTTTAAATGTTTCTCATAAATAATTCCTTCAATTTCTTAGAGTTAATTTTATAACACCTTATATAATGGAGCTTTATCTTTTTATATCTTTTACTTTTCAGATAAATGTAACGAAGAAATAACATATATGAACATTTAGCACGTGTCTAACCTAATAGATATATTGTAGAACGGTCATTAATTGGTTTTAACAAATTCCTTCTACCATTTCATTTCTGCAACCATGATTATTTTCTCATAATAATATAAAACTTGGAAGGTACTTACCGAATTCAGATAGACCACGAAAACAATAATCACAAATAAATATCGAATTATAACGTTACGCACAAAAATGATAGCATTGAGTGAAAGAACAAAATGGCCAAATCCACAGTCATGCCATCTGTTTGTCAGTGTTTTTTGTGTAATGTTTCCATTAAATAATGTTTTTCCCAAGTTGGAAATAATGTTGAAACACTGTAACCGAGATGAAAAACAGAGATGAATAGAATATTGGCCATCCATTTAAATATGTAAATATTATGTTTTCTTTAATCTTTGTTTAATTTATTTCAATGAATAATCTATTTTAATGGATAAACATAGTAAAAAAGTACTTAGTTTAATACTAACACAATTCGATTTTCGACATTAAAAATAAAATTAAAAAAATATTTTTTTGATGTTGTTTTAGTAAAAATGGATGGTAATTTCTTTACGAAATTTCTGTGGACATGATTTATAAGTTGAAATATTAGAATATCTTCGACTTCCTATAACTTTACTGAGTATTACAAATTGTAGTTCTATACTTTTAGCATTGGGGTTTATAAAATTGAGCTGATATTAAGTGGCAAATAAAAAATAATCGAGCTGGACGCGGAGAGGGAAGCAAATGTACAATTTTCGTGAATAACACCCAGTTAACTAAAAATTTGTCTCAGTGTTGTCTGCTAACTTTTTTTCGCGGTTTCTTTGGCCGTCAGTGTACTTTTTCATAAGTTCTAAGATGCACGGCTACACCATATTAAAAGTCAAAATCGGTTACGTTAAATGCTAAACACTTCAGCACAAAAAGGTACTACGCTACGTGCTTCGCCGTAGTACTATTATGCGCTACGGCGTAGCAAGTAGCACATGGTATATCAATCTACTTCGCAGCGTTACGCTATGCATTGTATATCTCGATTCTGCACGATAACACGTAGCGTAAAAGTGCTATTAAGTACCATTTTAAAATATAGAATTTATTTTCAGTTAAGACTGATTTTATAAAAGTTTGGTAGACGGATAGTAGTTTTTAGAGTTCCGTACCCAAAGGGTAAAAACGGGACCCTATTACTAAGACTGCGCGGTCTGTCTGTCTGTCTGTTTGTCACCAAGCTGTATCTCATGAACCGTGATAGCTAGACAAATTTACACAGATGATGTATTTCTGTTGCCGCTATAATAACAAATACTAAAAACAGAATAAAATATATATTTAAGTGGGACTCCCATACCATAAACGTGATTTTTTTGGCGGTTTTTGCAATGATGGTACGGAACCCTTCGTGCGCGACTCCTACTCGCACTTGGCCGTTTTTTTAAATTGGGCAACCAACTCGGATGAACACAACTTTTTTTTGCATTCTTTTTGATTTTAGATCAAATTTTACAATTGTTGGTTTTTTTTTCTTTATGATCTGTAATCTTTTTGTTTTCTTTCGAATTATGGTATACCGCTCACAGACAAATAGTTTTAAAAGATCAAGTAAATTACACAAAACATCAACGGGCTTCTGTATTGCTTACTGAACTAGTCATTGATAGAAACTTCTTATGCGAGACGAACTCGCGCAAGAAGGGGTCGCTACTATTATCGCAAAAAATAGCAATAAAATCATGTTTGTTGTATGGGAGCCCCACTTAAATATTTATTTTATTCTGTTTTTAGTATTTGTTGTTATAGCGGCACAGGCAACAAAATACATCATCTGTGAAAATTTCAACTGTCTAGCTGTCACGGTTCATGAGATACAGCCTGGTGACAGACAGACAGACAGACAGATGGACCGCGGAGTCTTAGTAATATGGTCCCGTTTTTACCCTTTGGGTACGGAAACCAAAAAAACAGAAAACATATTTATTTTTGAAAGCTACCCTGAACTTTGATGCAGTTTCTTTGTCGGTCAGTGTATTTAATCATGACTAAATAGTATAACGCATTTCAAAGCTCCGATAGATCTATTAACTGCTAAGCTAACCCTCGATTTCTGAATATCATTCCCATTTATTTGTTGTGAAGATAATACTGAAAGCTAAACATCATCAAACTCATCTCAAACAATCACTTGTTATTCTGGTCAACCAATTTAAACCAACAGATTTTCTGATCTAAGACTTGACCAGGCTTTTAGCAATCGGGTCAGACGTCTCGACAACGGAAAAGTGTGATCTTATTTTCAAAAATGGTTTTACTCATGTATATGAAGAACTTTACCAAGGAATGTATAGCCAAATCTCGAAAAATAATGTATCTCCCTTAAAAATTTTGGTAAGCGGTTTTTTTTTTCAACTATTTCATATCTGCCATCGGCTATTCAGCCATAATCAGATTTTCTGTCTTCTTTTTGTCTTTCAGGAGGTATTTCAGTAAATACTCTCCTCCCATCTTCAGAATAGTCGACCCTCAATTTGGTGTCTGGTCCAGTTGCAATATTTTCCATCGTTTCAGCCTTGTGATGTGGTTATTATTATTAACCAGGTCCCTGGCGAGTTGGTTTATATGCCTTTGAAGCCTATCCTTGTATTTTGTGGCGTATTTATTTACCTCCTTCTTAATGGTGGGCACATTTAAATATTCATGTATTTCCACATTTCTTGCAAACCATGGTGCATTTGATATTACCCTTTGTACATTATTCTGGAATCTTTGTAGGATTTCAAGATTTGAGTTACTGGCAGATCCCCAGAGCTGAATTCCATATGACCATAAGGGTTTTATAATGCATTTATAAACCAATAGTTTATTGGATAGATTTAGCAGTGACTGTCGCCCATTTAGCCAGTACAACCGTTTGAAATTGAGATCTGCTTCTTTCCTTTTAGCTTTTATATGATTGGCCCATGTTAACCTTTGATCTAGATGAAGCCCAAGGTACCTCACACAGTTTTCTTTAGGTAGTTGTTCACCTCTTAGTGTTACAGGTGGACATTCTCCTCTACGAAGTGTGTATGTGATTTGTATACATTTGGATACACTTGGTTTAATTTTCCATTTTTCCAGCCACTCATCTATTTTATACAGATGAGTTTGCAGCATTTCTGCTGCCACAGTAGGGTCATTGTGACTTGCTAGACAGGCAGTATCATCTGCATATGTTGCTGTTACTACATTCTCACTGCAAGTTAGATCAGCTGTATTTATTGAGTAAAGTACAGGACCAAGCACGGAGCCTTGAGTTACAGAGGCCCCAATGTCATACAACTGTGAAACTTCATCACCAAATTTTACTTAGAATTTTCTGCCCAGCAGGTATGATTTCAACACCATGTAATAAGAGTTCGGCAACAAAGTTTTGAGCTTATACAGTAATCCTTCATGCCAGTCTCTGTCAAATGCCTGTTGGATATCCAGGAAGACTGCAGCACAGTATTCTTCCTGTTCCAGCGATTGCCTAATCTTGTTTACCACACGATGGACCTGTTCAACCGTGGAGTGCTGTTCCCGGAATCCAAACTGGTGGTTAGGGATTATAGCTTCATCTTCCAGAATTGGCTTAAGTCTGCTCAGGAAAATTCGTTCAAATAGTTTGGACATTGTTGGAAGAAGGCTGATTGGTATGTATGAGCTGGGGTCCGTGGGTGCCTTGCCGGGTTTAGGTAGCATACATATCTGGGAGAGCTTCCACAATTTGAGATAGTAGTGCAATCTTATAATGGCATTACATAGCATTGTCTGAAAGACAATGGGTTTTTCCGGTAGTCGTTTCAGGACTTCAGCAGTAATCAAGTTAAAATCAGGGGCTTTTTTATTACTTGATGTTCTTATAAATCTCCACAATTCTCTCGTTGTTATAAGTTTTATTGGAAGCGATAATTGTTGATCACTTTCCAGGAAGTAGTTCACCTCACGGTCAAAGTCAGTCATTGTCAGTCATTCAACGTTTGGTTGAAACTCTTGACAGAGATGTTGTGCAAAAAGTTCAGCTTTTTCCTTGGAATCTTTAACCCATCTTCCCAGCTATGATCTTAGCGGTGGAACTGGCTGTTGCGGCCTCTTAAACCGCTTTGTGAGTTTCCACAGAGTGTAGTCATCACATCTCTTTGCAGATAGTGCTGACAGTTTATGTTGGAAGGTGTGGTTTTCATTCTCACTTCCTTAAGTTCTCTAGCTGCCTTGTTGTACAGTCTTCTATCTTCAGGATGCCTACTCAATTGCCAGACTCTTCTTAATCTTCTTTTTTCAGCTAGTTTCCCCGTTATTTGTAGTGAGATGTTTGAGGCTTTTCTTATTGTTGTTAGATGTGGTGTACTACGCCAAACCGCTTGTATCAAATTAGTTATATAGAATGTTGCTTCATTTAAGTCCATTTCCGTTTTTAGTTTGACCTTCAAATTGGTTTTGTTATCTAGGTACTCTGCAAAGGCTGCCCAGTCGGTTTTGTGGTTATATAGCGTTGATTGTGGTTATCTGTGAATTATGGTTCTACTAAATGTGCCCACGATTGGTGTGTGATCTGAAATTGTATCCAGACAACTTTCAAAATCAAGATAGGTATCTATAAATACCTTAATAATGAAGAAGTCTAACAGATCAGGCAGCTTGTTTATGTCTGTTGGCCAATAGGTTGGTTCACCAGTTGAAAGGGCTGTTAAACTTAGAGTGTCCATGCACTTCTTCAGTTCTCTTTCTTTTGTGGTGGCGAGACCCTCAGTAGGTGTGTTTACTGTTCCAATCTCCACAATCTTCAAATGTTTCATCTTTAATTGTATATCTGGGTGGGTAATTGACAGCACTTAAATTTACAGGTCCATCTCGATTTTCGATAGTGATTGTAGTCGCTTGCAGGTAATCTTCCCGGACCTGGCTGTGCCTGTTTATGTTTTGCTTAATTATCACGGCTGTGCCACCATGACAAGTGCCATCTGGATGGTTAGTATGATAGACATTATAACCCTTTTTTTTTGGAGTTTGAATGT
Organism: Orthosia cruda; assembly: GCA_964057195.1. Classification (NCBI taxonomy): domain Eukaryota; kingdom Metazoa; phylum Arthropoda; class Insecta; order Lepidoptera; family Noctuidae; genus Orthosia; species Orthosia cruda. The sequence continues at coordinate 30,478,890 of OZ059827.1, forward strand.
TTTTCTGTCATTTAGATGGGTTTCAGAGATAAGCATGATATCAATTTTGTTGACCTCGAATATAACTTTTAGTTCATTCTTTACGGGTGCTAACCCATTTGCATTCCATGCTCCAATTCGTAAGGAGGCTATTACGTCTTACCAATTAGTGTGGACATGAGGTCTATTGGTGTCCCCATTTGTTGGATCAACAAATCAATTTTTTGTGCTTGTTTTGTGACTATTTCTAGTAACTTGGTTTCATATTTAATATGAGTTTGGTTGTCATTTTGAGCTGACTGTGCTGTATCGAGTTCTGAGGACTCAAAATTATTGTGTTCACTTCTTCCATTGGAATTATCTTTTATTTTTTCTTTCAATGCGTCCCGGTAGGTATTACATTCAATATAGGTGGTTTTTGGTTGCGGTTGTGGTCGTTGTACTATTGGCATCCATTTATCGCTATGTAATGTAGGTGTGTTTGTTTATTTTGTTATGTTTATTATGGTCAGCGGATGATAATTTTTATGGAAAATCCAAACATTTTTTGGAGAATTTACTATGATTTTCCTAAAGAATGTTGTTTAGATACATGGGTAGAAGCAATTTTAAAATATGACCACAATTTGCCGTTACAGCCTTTATAAGTGCACACGCTCCTACAATCACAGTACATGCATATTTAACTAAGCTCCTTGTGTTTGCAGCTGTGTCATTTACTTGTCAATTTACTACCCCTTTAATGTAACATCACGCCGTATGGCTGAAGGAGTAGACAGATGTGTTGGGTGCAAATAAATTTCGGTGTTATGTTTTAGTTTGTTTTAGGGCAAGTCTGTTGCTGTCAGACATGTTGCTGTAACACAGTCCAGACGGTGAACTGTAACTGAAAAAAAAACTAACATTTATCATTATTTGAACATGGAACTCACAAAACCTGTTGTTGTGAAGCCGCACTTACGACCACCAAACCTTAGTTAGACCAGAAAAGGGCAGACTAGGACATTTTTTTTTGGATATTCAGTTATGTATATCTATGTGTAAGTGTCATGAACCAATTGCAATATGAGCGCTTATCCCGCCACCCATTTTGGTGGGATTTTACCTATAAAAATAAATGTCTTTTTCAAAATAAACGTTTCATTTTTATAACTGAGGCAGCTAAATTAATATAAACTAATTTTTATTACAAAATGGTAAAATCGATTGCTTGTATGTTGGTAAGAGTACTCATCCGATACCAATAAAAATATTTCACGGAAAGCTAAATCTTTTGAAGCTACTTTTGATGTCAGAAAAAAAATGATTCCTGCGAGATATTGGTGAAAAATAAAGGGAACTATTATTCGAGTAAGGCCTCTACTAAACAACCCGTTATTTCGTAAATTTAAGCCGACCCGTTAGTAATGAGACGCCACCAAACTTTAGTAATTATGAAATACGTGATGCCGCATTTCGGGCTTTTGTGGCAATGTAGTCGTTTTATCGCACGGTTTAGTTATGGAGTTATTTTGATGTTTCCGGCTTTATATTTTGACGTTATTATATGTTATTAAACAAGTTCGGGCCACTGGTTTGACGATACACAGCCACAGCCAAATGAAATGTAAAACAACCCATTAGTTTTCAAAGTACGTAAAGCCTTGCTACATTATGGGCGCACGGTTGGCGCAGTGGTTGAGCGGTCGACTGCTGCGCTGCGTGTTGCGCGTTCGATTCCCGCACGCAACAAATATTTGCGATCCTACAGATAGTTGTTATTGTAAACGCAACACGCAATTATGTTATTATATTTTTGTAAACGCAACCACGATACAGGAAGAAATTCCTAGTGTGGGGAAAAGTACTTCCACAAACAAAAATGTTATGTCAAATAGTGCAGTAAAATTTTTCTTACAAAATATGTTTATTCTACCAGTAATAAATTAGTAGTCTTTATTCTACCAGCCTCGTTCTGAAGTCAAACACAGCTGTACTAAACTTAAGTTCCAGGTTAGGTGATAACTCCAACTTGGCCACTGGAAGACAAACACGATGTCATCTAATATATTAAAACCAACAATTTTAATATATTTTGTTTGATTCTTAATATAATCTTCTTCTTCTTTTCGTGTGAGGATGTGGACACCTCCGGTGTCCGAGTTAATTAGCCGCCTTTGGGAAACCTCACAGGCAGGCATAGAATAAATTAGTTTTGTGTATATCAGAAACGGCTCTAACGTTTAGGGCGAAATTTTGTATTTTGGTAAGGTTTTGCTTTTTAAGTTTACTAATGTATCTAGTTGTATTTTTATACAAAAATTAAAAATATATACAACGTCGCCCTGGTATTAAAATATTATATAAGTTGCTTTATATCGTTGTCTTGCTAAAAATAATAGCATGAATGAATTCGGTTCTTTATGCTATTATTAAAATTTTAAATAAACACAACTTCCACTGTAACTATTTTTCTCCTTTCTCTGTTCTATATAATTATGATATTTATTAGTTTATTATTTTATTTGTATGTATGTATTTTATGTAATATCTAAATAATATTATTCAAGATAGTTTTTGTACACTGACAGCCCTATGTCTATCTCCTCTCTTTCATTCCATCCAAAGGTTGCCTGTAAGATATTGCCTTGTGTGATAAGACCGCCCATTGTAAACTTATCTTTATAAATGTTTTGCCCTGTAATAATTTAAGTGGTGTACAATAAAGTATATAATAAAAAAAAAAAAAAAACATAACCTGCCTAAAATAGGCTTCAACACATGCCCATATATCAGGCTTACCGCAAAAGCCCTATAAAAGTAATAACGATTGTTATAAAATGGTTTAATGGGCGATTGAGTCTTCAAATATATCATGATGACGGTGGTTTGTTGCAGCGATACGAATCCCTAGGGACGTATTGAGGATAGTACGTTGGCTGCATGTAAATTGTTACCAGATTAGCTTTTTGGGTGCAAGAATTTTCCAAAAGAACTTATGAAAGTAGTAAGGGTAACAGATAAAGTCAGCATACAAACGATTATCACAGAACCACTTAAGTTTATGTAGGCTTCATTTGACATATTGAAAGATTTAAACCATAGATTGCTTTGTTATGTGAACATTGCATAAGTGATATTTTGGTAAATATAGACTTGATATGACACATTGATAGATTTAAGTCATAGATTGTATTGATACGTGAAGATTGCCAAAGTGATACTTTGGTAAACATAGTCTTGATTTGACACATTGATAGATTTAAGCGATACATCGCATAGATATGTGAAGATTGCCATAGTGATACTTTGGTAGATCTAGGAATCTAAACACTTTTTATAGACGGACTACACTGTAGCCGAGTTGAACAAAAAATGCATTCATTATAAACTAAGAAACATTTAAAGAAACTTAAACATCTTATGACGGCTGTACACTCTCGCTCGAGAGCACTCGCTATGTCTCGCCCGAGATGTTTCGGCCGAGAGGTGTGCGCTCGGAGTGACCATGCACACTCTCACTGGGATCATTTACAGTTGTGGACGCCGAGGGAGTGGACGTTTCTTGATGGAATGAAATGGATGTTTCTTGTTTTCTTGCATTCATATAATTGTTCCAAGAAATAATTTTTAGATCAAATGCGAACCAGTCAGGCTTATAAACTTATTCAGATCCTGCCCCAGATTTCAAGTAATCCTTAATTTTGCGTATTTAGCTCGATAGGTCGCCGATACCCATCCGGCAGGTTTATTACGTATCTTTTGCAAGAGCAAAACGATAGCGATTTTTGAGCAATAATTGCTCTTCAATACAAAAGTTTTAGAGTTATAGAGGATTTAGAGGCGAAAGTAGGCAGATTAAGGGTTAGGAAGGGACGTCTTCCTGGAAAGAAAACCTTGCCATTCCTCATCGTATCTTTTCCTTCGTTTTCCTCCACACTCCTCAAGTCGTTTCGGTAGATCATTTACTAATCTTGCTGTCCGCCTCTGGAATACTCTTCCACACTCTATACGGGATAGCGTTTCGTTGGAGGTTTTCAAGAGAAGAATAAAGAAACATTTCCTATCAACTTGACGCATAAATATGTATTTATAAATGTAAGATTTTACTTATGTATTATATTGTAATACAGTATGTATTATGTTTACAAGTATCTGTTGAGTTTATTAAGTATGTAAGAATTTTAAATATAAAATGTTTTTGAACTTGGTATTTTGTTGTGCACTTGGACGCACTGTCCTGCCATTTCCTTTAGAACTAAGGTGTGCTGTTAGAGAACCCAATTATGGGTTAAGCACGCCTTTGTATATAAGCTGTTCAATGTATTTGTATCGTCTTTTTATGTTTTGTGTGCAACAAAGTATAAAGAACAGAACTTTAAACTCGATATTCTTTAATCCACATGTGTATTCTGAAGATTTCCTGATGCACTTTCACAGCTTTTTCTTTATTTGGGACAATCCCACCGCACTATTCCCAAACCACTGCAATTCCTGAAACCCCGAATCAACAGTGGTGACCACCAGAAAAGCGCCGAGGCATTGAAGCCCGACGAAGTCCCGGAGAATGAATACACACACACACAGCTTATCAATCCTGCATAACTCATTAAGTATACACAAAAAATTCCATTACACACAACAATGAACTAGTATCTACTCAGGCAATTTATATCCATAGTTAAATGAAGCTACGGCCATCCAAGTTATTAATGCATCTAGAAAGCACTAAAATTAGTAATATGCAAACTCACAAAAACTTCAAGATTGAACGCGCCATAAAAAGTCTTGGTTAAACTTTTAGAACATCTTACGTTAGGAGTTCTATTGAAAAACCCATATCGCGTCGTGAAATATCTATAATAATTCTATCAAAGGCATAAAACAGAACTGCGTAAAATATATTGGCATTAAATACATTGGATTGGTCTAGGTTAGGGTTGGCAGAAATATAACAATAGGCATGAAAACAAGCAACTCGTGATAGATTATCACATTGCATGTTAAAGAAAGACAGGAAAGGAAGATGGGAAAAAAGAAATCATTTAACTTATTTGGGAAAACAGCATCAGCAGTAAAGCATCTTTTATTAGTTCGTGTATCTTAGTAACACAGGGAATACTGGGCCACAAAAACTGTAATACACATATTCTGTAACACATTTTTATGAATCGCTGTTTCTTACCTAAATAAATAAAAATAATATATTTTTTCTTTCAACTACGTAGCAATGTTATCATTTATCACTACAAAACCAAAGGACGTATTTTTTGCTTTGAACCAAAACAGTGCAAAAAAGTTATATGAAATCTCATTGTTGCACAGTTTTTCATTAATGAACTGTTTTTTTTTAATTTAAATTAACGACAGAGGTTTAATGGCTCCCAATAAGTTTAATATAAAATGTGTAAGATACTGGCTGAAAATAAAAATGGGCTGAATAAAATCGATTTGATGAAAAAAAAACAAATGGCTTGCATTTTTTTTTTTGTAAAACTTTGTTACTTCTAAGTTAGCAAGAAAAGTAAAAAAATGGAAATAGACAGCGATAGTGGCATGAATTCAACTCCAGAAAGTATAAATACAGCTGCAAATTTAATTGTTAATAACCTTTTGCCGCAAAAGTCTCGGGATAAATATTTTTCATAATCTTGGGTAAGTAAGGTAGATTGGTCGTTGAAAGAAAAGTAGATTACGCACCTCGCTAAAGTGAGTAATTAATGCACTCGTGTTAATTTAGCGCCCTCGCTTATGCTCGGGCACCTTCATAACACTCATGCATTAATAACTCACTTTGCGCTCGATGCAACAACCTACTAAACACAACTCATAACTAAAATATTAAATAAGCTTAAACTTTAATTCAAAAAATAGTGCAATAGCTAAAATCTAGCGAAAAAAAAAGTTAATAAAAAAAATAAAAAACCCGACTGCTTTGAAAGCGAACTAAAAAGAAAAAAATCATGCTGTGCAGTCGGAGGATACATCTGGTTTTGTCAGCCAGCTCGCGAATTTGTTAATTTTTTTTATTTACAACGTTTTAGTTTTTTTTTTTACAATTAGGTACATTTAAACATATAAGTGTTATATATTTTTGGAATAACCTCTTAAAACCCTTTATTTCGTCTTAAAACCCACACTATGGGTTTGGAAGGAAAAAAAATATTCATCCCCACAAAATGGCGCCTAAAATCCGCCATTTTTTTCTTTTCCAATTTTAATGTAGCCAGTGACACTCACAAGGATAAGATGAATCGATTGACGTAAGAATCATCAAAATCGGCCAACGCGTTTGGTCTCTAGAACGCCACATAGGAACAAACATACATACATAGACTGATAAACACATTATCCTCCTTCGGCAGTCGGGAAAAAAGAGTCAACTCTAATTAGTTAGATAGCCAGTTATCAGAGGCTCTAATAAGGCTATTATTAGAGCCGCAGCAACGCCCAAATTATGCTCTGACTCAGAGTCTATTTTGGGTGAGTAGGCCTGCTTTTCCATACTGAGTACTTTCACCCCACTTTGTGACAGCCCTAATCTATTCCATTTAGTGCCAACGTTTTCGCAATGGAGTAAGAGGCTCCACGAGAATCGATTACTCATTTTTAAAATTAAATTAATCTAAAAACCCTAAATTGCCCGAACGGTCAGGCAGAGGCGTTCCTACCTTATGGTACCTAATTTTGATAGTTATGTTTATTATTTGCTTGCATGTTATAGGGATACGATACGCTGGAAGGCCTCCCACTAGGTGGACTGATGACCTGGTTAAGGTTGCGGGTTAAACACGATATTTAAACATAACAATTTTACTATAAAAAAAAACAAAAATAAAAAGAAACAAATCTAATTTGTATGCCTCCTTCAATGCACCTTTGTGCTCCTGACACAAATTTCGGTAGGCTATAGAAAATCTTCCGATGGCATATTATTGAATATACACGCGGCCCTTTGACAAAGGGGCAAACTTTAATAAATTTGTGCCACTTACTTAAATATGCCCTTGACATTTCTAACAAAGTGGGGCGGCGGTGCGCACCCACATACCTATCCAGGACATGCAGCCGCAGCGCCTCCAGTATATCTGGGTGATGCACCAGCCCGCGCAGCACTGTCGCCACGTATTTTACTATAGCGACGTCCCTCCTAACCGCCAGCCTAGTGTATCCAACCATGCCCAATACAATCAGACTCGGATACATCAACGGGTAGTATGGGTAAACCCCATATTGCTTTAAATATAAATACCTCGTGAATTTATTATTTTATTTTTCGACCATGTGACTATATTTGTCCTCATGCGGATTCCATATAATGGCACTTGTCTCGAAATGACTACGCACCAAAGCATTGTAAAGTATTTTTACCACAACGTTACTTTTAAAATCCGTACATTGTCTTAATATAAAACATAATTTCTAATGGATTTGCTACACAAATTTAAAATTTGGTTGGGAAACATCAACTCGGTCACCATATGAACCCCGAGATGACACGCGGCAGCACTAATCACATAATGATTGTAATCTTCATAATGTATTATTGCAATAAAGTACGCAGAAATATAAGTTAAAAGACACGTATACACTTTGCCAAGGAGCTAGTATTGTGCGAGAATAAAATATAAAGTGATGGCATACTAAGAATAACAAATATTAGAAGGGCTTCTTTCCACATATCACGTAGGTGGGTTTAAGGGAATACGAAACATTTCCTGACAGCTAAAACAAAACACTGCTATTATGATCCATGTTCCAAACATGAAGTTAATGAGTATTTATTTTCTGGAAGTAAAATGTTCTTGTTGCCGGACGACAAAAAAATAAATAAAAGACGAATAAAAACTTTTCGTTTGTGAGTATGTGTTTGTATAAAACGTTCATTCTTCACGCTCAAACGGCTGGATCTGGATGAAATTTGACACAAATACTTTTAAGCCCGGGAATATGTTACCTTGAGTTACTTTTCGAAGTTTTGGCGGACGAAACCGCTGGTATAATAATTTTCTGTAAAAATGGTGAAGGAAGACATCGTGAGAAACCGGCATGTCCAAGAACCAAAAATACGAAGACATGCGACATCCACCAACCCGCACTGCGCCCGCATGGTGGATTAAGGTCCATTCTCTCTCACAGAGAGGTGGCCTGTGTCCCAGCAGTGAGAACATTAAGCTGATGATGAAAAACTTTTTACAAAAAAATAAACCAATTTCAATAGTGAAACACTAAAAAGTGCAAAATAACTTTCGTTTCGGAAATCGGGGTCGTTCGACACCGACTTCCAAACCAAATTTATTATGCACTTGTTAGTGTTTCGCTTTTGAAGTCGGTTTATTTTCTGAAGTGGTACCCATTTACTAATAGTAATAAATACTGTTAACTATTAATAACCGGTAATACTGTGTTTACGTTTACTACTTGAAACCCCAGGAACACCTGCCGCCTGACCGTTAACTACAGTGGCCAATATGGATATCACTCAATCGATTACGTACCCAGCTAGGCCGCTGCAAAGACAATTTGGCGAAATGGGGTCTTATAGACTCGTCTGACACACAATGTGAGGGCGCTGCCCCTGTGCAAAATTGACCCAAGTGCCCACACACGAACTTTGGAGGACCTAATGAACGCACTGACGCTGCTATTGGAGTGGTTAGACCGATAGCGCTAGGCTATTTTGATGTCATAAGTTTAAAAAATTCTAAAGTTGCTAATTTCTTGCCTGTGGATACAGTCGTACCTATGAAGCTTATTATTGCGTTTTGTGTCACATCTGTTACTTGCATTTTCAGTAATTCGATGATTTGTGGTTGATTATTTTTATTCAAATCAAAACTGGCAAAATTAATTTAAAGTTTAAAATAATTATGGTGTCATATCTAGGATAGTCTGTGGAGTGTGCAAACCCATTTTGTGCCATATTTGTCCAGTGCAAACCATTATGTAAAAATAGTGCAAAAAAAATATTACAATTAATGAAATAACTATTTCCTTTCTCAGATCGGCTTATGTTAAAGCCTATTATATAAATTTGTGCCAAATTAGGGCATGCAATTTCAAGATTTTTAATTATTTTGCTTTGCCAAGCTACAAACGCTTCAAAAAAATATTACAATCAGTAGAGTTCACATATTCAATATCATAAATGTATGAAAAATCGACATTGTAAATTTGTGTCATTTTCATGCACGATAAGTATATATAAATGAATAAAACACAAAAACAATGGTTGCGATCGAAGCTGGCGCACGCGGCTAGGCGGCATACGTACCTATACCACAGTACCTACGCACATACGTTCGTTCGGTAAGATTTCTTCTTAGATGCGAAGGGTTCATTAATAAATAACTTACCTATCATATTGAGTATTGATTGACTCTTATCTCCGCTACATAATGAACAAATGTGTCTTGCGAATTTTGCACAAATCGTGCGTCTACAATCTCATTAACCTACGAATGTCAATGATCAATGCTCAGAAGATGGTCAATGTGGTCAGTATTATTTTAGACTGATGCTTCGATTCGCTTCGAATTTGAACCTGAAAGCGGTAGGTAAGTAGGTATGCCGATACCTACCTAAATCTACCGATCTTTCGTTATACTTCTCGATATCCCGCGCCCCGCATCGAGTAGGTAGGTACTAAGTAGTGTACAGTCAGCAAAACAAAATATACACGTCGTAAAAAAAAAAAATATTTTTGTTGTGTGTGATGTACTTTTATGGTGTACAATAAAGTATATTCTATTCTATTGTGATTAAAAATGAAAAATGTTTCTACTGAAGTATACTTGTAGATCAAGTTCCAATACACAAAAGTTTTGGTAACAAGGGTTTCTTTGTGTTAAAGTAATTTTAAACTGACATACGCACAATGTAATACATTTTAAATTTTGGACCATTTATATTTTAATCATATTGTAATTTTAAGTTACAATGTTTTTCTTCTTAAAATCTAAACACTTATTTTAAATGTTATCATTTTAAAGAAAGATGCAGTGTTGACATCGAGAATAGGTATCAGCATAAATGGTCTTGGAGAAAAACTAAGAGTAGGTATGTAATAAAATGTTTGTCCCTATATTATATAACTAAATGAATATAGCTAAAACATATGAAGAAGTAATTGCAAAAGATAGGCGTGGTAAGCATTAGGATAGGTTAGGATAGATGGACCCCCTTTTCCAAACTTAGACTCCCATTTGGTCCATTGTGCGTGTAGGCCTCCTCTCTGTGAGAGGGAATGGGCCGTAATCCACCACGCGGGACTAGTGCGGGTTGATGGATGTTATATGTCTTAGTTTTTAAGGTTCCGTACCTAAAGACTACCCTATTTTAAGACTCCACGGTCCGTCTGTCTGTCTGTGTCACCAGGCTGTATCTTATGAACCTTGATATCTAGTCAGTTGAAATTTTCACATACGAGTATGATGTATTTCTTTTGCCGCTATAACAACAAATACAAAAAATTGAATAAAATAAATATTTAGGTGGGGGCTTCCATACAACTAACGTGATTTTTAAATCCCCGAAATGCAACTGATAAAAACCGATAAGCTGGCAACTCGGCAACGATGTTCAAGGCTCTTGAGCTTTGACTCGACCAGTGCCTCATTGCCGTAGAGCTTCTTGGCCCGTTTTTTGATCAACTTAACTGCATCAAGCTGGTATTTGGCAGATCCGTCCCAAAAATGAGAACAGTACTCATAAATCATCGAACTTGCGCTTGATACAACTTGAGCAACTATTTTGGCGAGAAGAACCGATACCCCCACTTTTTGGCAGCCAGCTGAGCCTTTTCCTCAATGTATGGACCAAAATTGAGGATCGCGTTAAACGTAACACCAAGAAGCTCAAAGTGGTCCATTATCGGCCCGTTTACATCTCGGAAGGAAGGAGCCGAGTGGAATTGGCTCATTTTAATGGCCTGAAAAGACACGCCTGGGTTTTAGCAGCATAGAACCTGACCAAATTGGCATCGCCCCATTTGGAGACTGCCTTCAAGGATAGTTCAAATGCTCCACCATAGCACGGAAAAGGATAGACAAGTACCTCTCAGCAACAGTGCTGTTATCTGCATACCCAAGTTTTTGGCAGATCATTTATGTGCAGCAAAAATAATGTTGCTGAGAGTACCAACCCTTTAGGGACCCCGGCATTGGACAATTGGTACGACGAGCAGCCATCGATAACCATTCGAATGGACCGATCCCTCAAGAAATCTGCAATCCAATCATACATACCATCACCAGGCAGACCGAATGAAGGAAGCTTACTAATAAGGCTTCCGTGCCAGACCCTATCGAAAGCTTTCGAGTTGTCTAGGGAGAAGGCAAGCGCCTCCCCGTGCCTCTCAATGGCCTTACTCCAAATGTGAATGGTATACGCTAGAAGATCCCCTGTAAAACGATTGGCAATTACTTAGGATGTCAGTAGCTTCTTGGTAAGCCAGGAGCTTAATATTAAGCACACGCAGAGATGGGTCTGTAATTGGCCGGGTCAGCTCGACTGTTCTTCTTGGACATAAGTTGTACGTTAGCTTACTACCAAGCATTCGGCACTTTTCCAGTTTCATACGAAAGGTGAAATAGACGTGTCAAGATCGGAGAAAGTTCGGGCGCACAAGTGCTAGTATCCCGTCGGGGTCACTAGCTTTGTTCAAGTTGAGGTTGCTGGGCAACCTACGAACGTCCTTTTGATGGATGCGAATGTCCGACATAATTATGTCTTACATCCGCCAGGAGAAAGAAGGGGCCACGCATCACCAGAACGCAGTCGCGAAGATTCTGCAAAAAGAGCCAAATAAGTTCGCCTTCTCCTCAACGAAGCGGGCCAGCGACCCGCCGCGCGCCGGGTTTCAGCAGTAGTGGTAATGAGGGATGGCAGAAGTTCGACTCAACCGACTTACCCAGGGACCAAAACGCTTTACTATCTGCTGGGTAAGAAGCAAGTTATGTCCCTATTTGGCCAATGTGGTAGAACCGAGCATTTTGCAACACCTTCTTGCAGGACTTGGCAGTGCTGTTGAAGACCTTCTATTCTGACATATGTGACTCGCATTGCGCGTTCGAGCGTCGACCCATGCCAGGTACACCTCATGTTTAAGCGCGTCTGCGTGATCACAATCGGTGCCAAACCGTGGCCGGCCTTTGGTAGACATTGGTAAGTCATAGAACGGAATGTAGTAATCCAATCTCTGACGCAACACATCCGTCATGGTGTCCGCGCATGATGAGGGGTCAGCCGAAGAAAATCAAGTAGACAGCCAAGGATAGCATGTAAAGAAAGATCGCATCACATCCCAATCTGCTGACTTGTACTGACAAACCCGCCGGGTGCCTCTTGGGTGGACAGTAGACTGACGTCTTTAAAAGACAGCAGTTGGAGCTCGGAACTATCCAAGGTGAAGTTATCGACACAGAGTATAGGTCTGGATCTGTTGTCAGCTGAAGGTCCAAGCAATTGGCCGTATGCGAATCAAAATCCCCCGTTGCCGTTGTCCCCTGTAGCAGCTGGCTGATAAGCGCTTAGGAAAGCTTATGCATCTCCCCTCCAGCATAATCACTGCACTGGTATGGGAAGAGCCACTCCTGGTGGTCAGCATTAAAGTCTCCCCATATCACTAGTTGGACGGATGGGTAGCATTGCTGTGCCGCATCTGCCGGTTCACTGATGTAATCTGTGAGCCTGCTTGTCTTCTGATCTCCACTGTGCGAAAGGTAGACACAGCAACAGATAATTTTATCCAGACCTGTGTCCACCAGAACCCAAAGCGTTGTGAATATTAATTGAATTACAATAATTATGGGGTCGAAGCCCAATCAGATGGTCAGACCAAGTCTGCACATCTTTAAATACCAGGCTGCACGATGCTCTTCACTACGCCAAAGATAGAAGCAGATGGCGCAAATTGGTGATGGAGAAGTTGTTTCCACGAAGATCAGTCACGACCCTCAGTAATGAGGAACACGATGCGAGGAGGAGGAATTATTAAAAAGCGAGTTTTATTAGCTCTTCCATAGTACTTAACATGTCTTTTTATCCAAATGTAACATTGAAAAACATTGTAATGGTTGCTTACAATAATATTTATCACAGATGTTTATTGTCGGTATAATTCATAATCATACAATTAGATAGAATAATATTCACAGAAAAATCATTCAAATGTTTTCATGACCCCATTGTAACGGCAGTTACAATGTTTTTCATATTAAAAATATGTACATTGTAACATTGCAAAAATTATACTTGCATCAAAACTGAAAGATCAGTTAAAATAAAACAACATGAAACCTAAAATGAACAAAACAACTTATGCCTGCAGCTGCAAATAAATAATAAACTTTGCTAAAAAAATAAATATCTGTGTTGATTGAAAACCATGCCATATTGAGTTACAATGTTATTTATACTGGGTGTCGATATAACACATTTGTTATATTCAACCTCCATTTTAGTCTTTCACAGTTTCATATCTAACTTTTAAGACCTACTTGCGCAAAAAACTTAACTCAGAGTTAGTTGCTCACTCTAGGTTAAATTGACAGTTTGTTATACTTGTCAAATAACCTAGTGTTAGCAACTAATTCTGAGTTAAGTTTTTTGTGCAAGTGGTTCTTAATTAATCAAATACATCATAAATAACGCACGCACTTGTTTGTTGCAACTTGCAAAGACCGAATGTAAACAAATAAACGCGCCGCGCGTCTTGCTGGCCGCAATCAGCTGCCCGCGCCCGCGTTTTTCTCTGCGCTCGCGCTTCGTTCGAAGAAGTATAGTATTTTTTTTTAAATAATAAGATTTCGTGGATTAAAACGACACAAATTATGAATAGTGTTTTGTTACATCATAATAACCAAAAGCACGTAAACTCTAATAACTTGCATTTTCTTTTGTGGATTTTACAGGATGTTGTAATAATAAAATAAAATTTCTATAAAAGTCGTGGATGAATTTGACACAAAATCTTTTAAACAACAGATATCAGTACTCTAAAACGCGTAACACCTATTTAAACTATTGTAATATTCTTTTAGAGCTAGTTCGGCGACGTGTTAGGTACTGGTTAAGTATTAGTATTCTCGTGGACAGAGATGACACAAAATGCCTATGTACATCAGTTACTACTTCGTTAATATCATGATAGTAAAATGTTTATATCTAATTTTCTTTTCGTCCAATACTGGTCGAAAATACAAATACCTAAATTTCTACCTATGCAAATACCTAGGATGACACAAACTTTTGTATTAGGTTGGGGAAATGGTCCGGAAACTATATGCGAAAAACAAACAACTTTAATATTTTTGAAACCACAAAACCCAGCGCTATCGGTCTATGGTTGCCTACCGGACCAAATAACTAAAGAGTTTTCCATCGACTCGAAAAGAAGAAGACTGGGTTGTGGAGGTCAGATAGGCAGTCTCTCCACTTAAAATACTGGTACTCAGCTGCATCCGGTTGACAGGAAATCTACCACATCATAGTTGGGAAATGCTAGGCAGAGTGATTGACCTATTTCTTAATAATAAATTAGTTTAAAAATCAATAAACCCGACTGCTTAAGGCGATATATACGCCCCAATGTAACGCAGTACTGGCCGTGCGCCCGCTCGATGCCAATATATCAAAATTGAACCTCCTTTTGAACAGTTTTGTTTGCAAAATATTATTTGATTTACATGTGCTATGTTAGGTATGAAGAAATTCTAGCCATCAATTTTTCTGTATAAAAATATTTTTAAACATCCAAGTCATTTTGGAGGAGTTTCCAAAAGTTGCGAAAAAATATCGTGAATAAAATATTATGTACATGAATCGCGTAAAGCGTATTGAAAAAAAAAAAAAAATATTATTGATTCATGTAGATAATTTGGAACACAAGGTATTTTCGTGTAACTAATAGTTTTGCTTTAAAAACTAATTAACAACAGGATATTTTTTCGCAACTTTTGGAAACTCCTCCAAAACGACTTGGATGTTTAAAAATATTTTTAGATAGGCAGATTGGTGTTTAGAGGTTCTTTCGATATAACTTTGCTTATTTAATTCAATCAATATTTTGCAAAGAAAGTCTTGCAAAGTAAGGTCCAATGTATATATTCTAGCTCTACGGGGGCGAAGCCAGTCGCGCGTTAGCATTGGCATGGGAAGGCTGCGTCGCTCGCTGCTCCGCCGCGCTATCGTCTGACAAAGCGCATTGGCACGTGTTAGTGCAAATATTTACTTAGTTTCTGTATTAGTGTGCGTTCACAGACTAGCTCGCGCCCCGCAGAGGACCCTACGTAATCGTGCGCGTGGACGCTTTATTTTTAATTATTTGTGGACATTTTTTTAATGGGAATTTGTGAATACTTTTTATTTATATTGTGCATCGTGTAAATAAATCATAATGCCAAGACAAACTAATACAAGAAAACTTAGAATTCTAAAGACTAAGAAAATGCTTCTGGTTATGTAAGACATACCTACTTATTATTATACCTTATGTATACTCTATTCGCTGGGAGAAAAATAAAAAGTAAACAAACCATAAAAAAGATTTTACAGTGTCTCCTTTCCTGTCAATAAAACCTAAAGTAAAATAGATATCATGCGGAGCTGTTTATTTCAATGAACAATAACGTGCACACTTTTCAAACGTTTAAACAATTTTTTTTTAATTTAGAACTCTATTTGAAATAACATTAGAATTTCTACTACCCTTTTAGAGTCCGTTCAACCAATTTTGAGTTCTACCCCGTAAATATAAGGATAGCATAAAAAGCATAAACCTGTTACCAAAACTAACTCTTTACTACAGCTGCCTTTATGTGCAATTTGGTGTGGAGAATCAAAAGACATAAAAATTGAGTGGATAGTAAGAGATAGCAATTTTTGGAAACGAGAAATGGAATCAAAACTAATTTCATTTTATATGGAATTTTTGCTTCCTAAGTTGGTAGATCCCAGGTTGCCAAGAAATATGAGAATAAGAGTCCCGATATATATACAAGAAGCGATTATAGAAAAAGAAAAGAAAAAAAACAAAACCGGATCAAGAAAATGAAGAGTGAAGTATTGACCCAATAAATAGTCAAGAAAAACACAACACAAGATGAAGTAGAATCAAATGAAGGGAAACATAAAAAGCAGAAAACGGATACAAAATACAAGTTTTAGCAGAACAAAACTGTAAAATTTACTGTGTGTAAAATTTACTGATTTTTAGAATGACTGTGTTTTATTTGTAACCTTATATTGAGACCATTAAGTAAAAAACTGTTATCACTAACTTTGCTAAAACTGGGTAAAGTACGACACAACTTATATAAAACTTATGTGAGCTAAAAAGTCACTTAGAAATATGGAAACATTATAGGTAATCATTTTAATTATAGTATCCAAAAAAACATCACATGATGAATCCAAGAAATAATGCACATAAGCATGTGGGGTATTTATCATTAGAACCATTATTTAAAATATGTTTGTACAGAACCCACAGTGCGTGACTCCGGCTCCCACTGTGCCGGTTTTTATTTAAGTTAGTAATTACAGTCTATGCAAATAATTAAAATGAAATCATTTCTAAAGGTTTGAGGATGGGGTGAGAATGTTACTCTCAAAAGCTGAATCGATCTTGGTTAAATTTGAAAGAGGCTAGGGCCGCTTGGATGAAATTTCAACAGCCAATCACAGCAGATAACGCATGCTTGACGATTTGTCCCATTAATTCTGCGATAATTTAGAGGTGAGAAACTCGGCCTAAGTAACTGGATAATTATGACTTTATGCTGTATTATTATTTATAATTATATATCATGCCAGATTGGGTTTTTTTAACGTAATTATTTTAAATTACCTACTTAGTATTTTTAAACGAATATAATAACTTAAAACATCAGGAGCAAGTTTGTTTTGACTGTGCTAACTCAGCCGGCATAATTACAGACACAATAGAAAAACAATAACACGGGCGCCATAAATGGTCGCTTGCCGGTCGAGGGACACTCAAAATAAACTGTAGAACCATGATAGTTTTGACACGTCATGGTACGGGGGCTATACGTAAGTAAAGTTTTAATGTAACCTATTTTGTTTTACTTGTCCGACCTATATTATATAAAAATAATGTCTAGTAAAAACTTAATATTTATTTACGGAATCGTAGGCAAGAATGCAACCTGTTAGTCGCATCTCTGCGTCCACGCATATTCTTTGATCGCAGTCCGCGCTCGCTATGTATGCGTGAGCCGTGCCGGTGTGCGAGTTTAGCTTCGCCGGGATGCTCAAGGCTATTAGGGCATACTTGCGCCTTAAGCAGTCGGGTTTTTAGATTTTTTAAATTAACTTTTTGTTTATAACATTTTATTCGCGAATTATGGACATTTAAACATATAAGTGTTATATATTTTTGAAATCACATCTTAAATTCCTTTATTTTGGTATCCCACACGATGGGATCGGAAGAAAAAGATTGGATGTCCACAATATGGCGCCGAAAATCCGCCATTGTTAATGTAGTCAATTACAAAACACGTGAGTTACGTCAATTGACGTAACTCACGTCAATTGACGTAAGAGTCATAAAAATTGGTCAACGCGTTTGTTCTCAAGAACGCCACAAAGGTACAAACATACATACATACAGAATGATAATCATATTACCTCATTCAGTCAGTAACAAGAAATTAAACTGCCAAACACAACTTGAGTCATAAAACATAATAATTTTAGCCAAAGATAATTAGATAAATACCAGGAACATTCTAAAACGTTACTTAACAAACAGCCCCGATCAGCTGTTCAAAGTGAGTCAATAGTGCCTGAGTGTGATGTGCACAAACAAACTGAATGTCTCCGTATCTGATTAGGGTGGTTGCGAGCGAGCGATTGATATGCTAATACGGAAATGTCGTTAGTTTAGCTCGGTTTGTTAGTATTTATAACTGGAAATACTTGTACGATTTCTTTGTGCTTTTTTAGTGGTTTGAAATTTTTAGTTTACTTCAAAAGAGGAGGAGATAAAAATACGCGTCGTATCTTCCCGTAGATATTAATGTTCATGTAAACAAATTAATGAAAAGATTAAATTCAATTTTACAATTCATTAGGTCTATTTATTATTAGCACCTGGGCGACTGAGCTCTGCTCGGGTGAAAATAGAGAAAAATATGTTTTCTAAAAATGAAACCTAGCTAGATTGATTTATCGCCCACGAAACCCGCATATTAAATTTCATGAAAATCGTTTGAGCCGTTTTCGAATTGCTCGTTTAAAGGTAATCTCTAGAACTAACTGATCAGATTACAGAAATCCTTCTACAAATAGAATGCTACAGTATCGTTGAGGGTCATTGACTCATCGGCTATTTTATCCCGGAAATATGTAAGGTTCCTGAGGGATAGGCAACTTAAGTGAAGCCGCGGGTAAATTCTAATAATACATTTTTGCTGATTTGGCTAAACTGACTGGCAAAGACACGACACAGTAATTGCAATCAATCAGACTAAATAATCTCAAATTTGCAACCAGCCTGTCTACAGCTACCTATTTGTGACACCCAAGGTATACCAAGATGTCGTGTGTAGAATGTGTAACTACCCTGAAAGCGTAGTATTTAGCATTAAATAGACCTATAGGACTATAAACTTTATGACATGAACATAAAGACTATATTAGCAAATAAAACAGTGTCAATTGAAGAAGTTTACGATTTTTATATGTTGAGATGGTAGGTAGAGGTTTTGGAGGTCATTGTCCTTTCACATGATTTGTGAACAATAAACAGCCAATAAATTCCAATTCTGCTCATAAAAGATTTGGACCATGATAAAATAATGGTATGTTTTGAAAAACGTAGTTTTACCTACTCAGAATTTTCTTATTAGTAGATAACCCAACCTATTTGCCCGACTTGAAGTGGGCTTTCTTTCTATCCGGATGTAGCCAAATACTAGTAAATACTTACTTATACTACCTTGGAGGGACTGACCTACACAACTCTCCACAACTCCACAACACTTTGAATATCGGCCCCCTAATTACCTGTATCTTTGGAGGCAATGAAACGAGCATCAAAGTCTAAAAATAGAAGGTATATCAACTCAATCGGAGTAAACGCACCAAAATAGCATTTTAAATAGAACTGAAAAAAACTAGAAATAAAAAACATTTATTAGTTAAAAGTGTTAAAAGTGAACAATGTTTAAATGAACTGCTTATTTCACAATGACTAGTTTGTTTATACAAAAATATTGATAATCATGTACTTAGAAATTGTTTATCGCTTCCTTCATATTCACATTTAATTTGTATATTTTATTGTATATGCATGATGTATTATGCTCGTTTAGGTTCGCATGTACTGATTAAATTATCATATTGTTTAGTTTTAGTTACACACAGGCTTTTTTCATTATCAAACACTAAACTCAATTATCTAAACATTCGCACAAGGACATTGTTGTACTTTTCGGGTTTTCTCTTCTGCGGATGTCGCTGGTGCTGCGCTGGTATCTACATATTTTCCAAAGTTCCAAATAAAAATGAACGAAATACTATCATTGGGAGATGACATTGATGCTAGCATTAATGCCAGTGATGCAATAGTGGTAGACCTTCCCGAGGAGTGTAATAGTGTCCTTGAGCAAGTAAAACACCAAATCTTTATGAAGATGTTGCAACAGAACATAAGGAGTTTGAATCAAAATTTTGATGACATGCTAGTTATTCTGGAAAGATTAAGCGCTGATATAGATTTGATCATACTTACCGAGTGTTGGCTGTCAAAAGTCTCAAATATTCCACAAATAAATAATTACCGTTCCTACTCAACATCAAACAATATAAATCAAAACGATGGAGTAGTATTATACGTCAAACAAAGCAATCAGTGTAAAGTTGAAGAACCAAAGCTAAATGATGCTAGTGGTCTACTGATGACTAAAGGACAAGATCTTGCTGTGCTTTGCATATACAGACCACCGTCGTTCACAAACGTAGATCGATTTCTTGAATCTCTAGATAACATACTTACAGAACTGAAACTGTTCAAAAATATCATAATTGTGGGAGATATTAATGTGGGCATTGCACCAGATAATAATGATAAAAGATCAGATGATTACCTCCTTTTATTAGCCTCGCATGGATTAGCACCTACACATATACTACCAACTCACACTAAAACATGCTTGGATCACAGTTTTGCTAAAACTCTGCTTCCTATTAAAACTATTGTTTGTGAAACAAGTGTCACGGATCACTCAACTGTAATACTAGCAATGTATAAAAGACAAAATAAATACCAGCGCATTTCTCAAACGTGCACCAAAATTGAATTCGAAGCCGTTGTTAATTTACTGAGCTTGTTGGACTGGGTACCTATTCTATACAACAAAAACCCTGAAGAAGCTACGAATGTTTTTATACACATCGTGACTCAATCCCTAAAAAAACATACCTCTGTAAAACCTGTGACACGAAGAAATAGAACAATTAAGCCCTGGATAACACCAGGCTTAATGCGCTGCATGAGAAATCGAGACCGGCTTAATCAAAAACTAAAAAAAGACCGTGAAAATAGAACTCTACAACTAACTTATAAACAAAACACATGTAATAAACTACTAAAAAAATTAAAAAGATTATACTATAGATCAGAAATTTCAAAAAATAAAAGTAATATTAAAAAACAGTGGGATATTATTAAACAACTAAATAATTGCGAAAATAAACAAACTCAAGCTTCTGAATTATTAAAATTAAAAATTAATCCGTTGGACTCGCTTAATGAGGTTAACAAATATTTCGCTAATGTCGGGAAAACGCTTGCTACAGATATTCTAAGTAGAACAAACCGTAATGAAAGTGACCTTATTGACAGAATAGGAATATTACAAACATCCTCCAATTCCTTTGTTTTACTTCCAGTAGACGAATTGGAGGTCCTAAGACTGATTGGCTCACTAAAAAGTACTTCTTCTAGTGGCTTGGATTGTATCACTTCCTACCTTTTGAAAGTAGCAGCGCCCGTTTTAGCCTTGCCGATCACAATTATTTGTAATCTCTGTTTTACCTATGGGGAGTTCCCCAAAGCCTTGAAAAATCAATTTTAGTACCTTTGCACAAGTCTGGGGACACAGATGTATTGTCGAACTATAGACCAATATCCTTGCTACCTTCTCTCTCAAAAATAATAGAAAAAGCTGTAAATAGTAGACTTAAACAGTATTTAGAAAAGTATAACCTTTTATCTCGGCATCAATTTGGGTTTAGACAAAACAAATCTACAGATGATGCCATGCAACAACTTATGGCAGAAGTTGTAAATGGTATCGATAAAAACAAAAAATGTCTGAGTATATTTCTGGATTTGGCTAAAGCCTTTGACACTGTATCTATTCCCATATTGCTAAAAAGGTAGAATGCAAGGGTATAAGGGGTTTGGCGCTACAATTGATTGCTGACTACCATCCAATAGAAAACAAATAGTCAGGGTTGATAGTTACTCAAGTTCAGAAGAATCTATTGAATATGGTGTACCACAGGGCAGCATCTTGGGCCCCACCTTGTTTCTTATTTATATTGATGATTTATCAAGTTTAATGCTACAAAACGGAAAAATAATTACATTTGCAGACGATACGGTCATTACTTTTACTGGCAGAGACTGGAACGAAGCTAACGATCATGCAGAAAAGGGATTCAATATCGTTACTAAGTGGCTAGATAACAACCTGTTAACTCTCAACCTATCTAAAACCAAAGTAATTACCTACTACATACACGCAATTTCCAGACCATCTCCTAAAAATATTACCATAAGAGCCCACACATGCAACTCCACTCAAAATTGTGACTGTTATTGTCTTGATGTAGCTTCATCGGTCAGGTATCTGGGGATCCAAATAGATAAACAACTAAACTGGATAAATCAAATGTCACTCCTACTCCTATCGAAGCGCGTAAGAAAATTGCTGTACCTCTTCAGAAACCTACGATATGTATGTGACCCAAAGCTACTCACCACCACCTATTACACGTTATGCCAATCAGTGATTGTATATGGGATATCAATCTGGGGAGGTTGTGCTAAGACACAACTTATCAAAGTTGAAAGAGCGCAACGGGCAATTTTAAAAACCATGTTATTTAAAAAATATAGATTTCCGACGGACGAACTTTACAAATTAACCGCGGTTCTCAGCGTTCGTCAACTGTACATCGAGAAGATCTTACGTACTCAACATATCAAACGACCGGATTTTCCAGACACGGTACGAAGAGCTAACAAGGTATATAAACAACCTAGTTGTAAAACAAAATTTGCCCAACGATTTCTTTTCTTCCAAGCTCCGTACATTTATAATAAATTTAATGTCATCTTACTTTTTCGGAATTATAGTTCACACATATTCAAAAATATTTTACGAAAACACCTACTCACCTTAAATTATAATAGTACTGAAGACACATTTAAAATCCCTACATAGCAAGCCTTCATACATTACATAATTATATTACGTACACTGCACACAACACATACACTACATACATTACTCACACTAGTTAAACTACATTCATTACATACACTACATACGTTTTCGCACCTTCTAATACACACACTCACACACACGCTAGTTAAGCCGAATAAGTGTTAAGTGTAGCAACTTATTATTGCTAAGTTTTATTATTATTGTTAAGATTTTAGTTTTTTTATGTTTTTTTTTATTATTTCACTGCCTAAAGACCTGTGTTTAAAAGATCTCAGTGTTGACTAGTTTGTTGTCTTATGGGTCACAGCAATGAGGAATAATACCCCACTGTAATACAGTAACAACTAGCACAGGGGGTATTGTGACTGATACTGGCTGCCTTATTATTTTGTAATTATACTTAAGACCTCTACTTGAGATAACCTATTGTTGTTGAAATAAATAAATAAAATAAATAAATTTGTTATTGAGAACACAACAGAAACAATAACAAAATTAAAGAGAAGAATATTTAAAAAAATCAATAAATAATTGCGCTGTGCGTGTCGCGACGTATGCATTATATTTAGGAATTCTATTATTCGAAGGAATCATATGATACCTGAGTATTAGGTTGATCTCTTCTGAGGGAGTAACCTTAGGCAGACGTAGCGAATAAGAAAAACATATTATTTCCAACTTGTACTTATTTTTTTTTTTTTCCGGGGTGGAAAATCCTCATTGGATGTCCTCCGACCTGGGGGGGCGGAGGGGTCTGTCAGACTCGTACTGACTAAAAACCACCCCGGTGTTCCGTCTCACACCTACACCGGGGGACGCGGGAACAACGATAATTCCGCAACCCCCGGCTAGTGCCGGCCCGCCTCTGCGGGCCACGATCTCGGATTGGGGGAGGAGTGAGGTGTTGGACTCCCCTGCGACGTTGAAGAGGGGCGTGCGTGGAACACATCGCGCCACCACCTCGGGTCCTGATGTGCTGGGGGCGACGGACGTCCCCAAGTCCGTCGCCTCAGGACCCATTTAGGGGAGCTGGAAGAGGACGGTGTCCGCCCTCTGCCGACGCCCGGCGCGTCTGCTGCGGATTGGGTTAGCGGATGAAATCTCCCTCTCCCTCTCCGCAGCCTCCTTCTGCCAGACGACTGTTTCGCAGAAGGATACCACCGCGTCCCAGGACTCCTCGCTGCCGACCATAGACTCAACTACGGCCGGCAGCGACAGGTCACTGCCTACTTCAGAGCTGAGGGCACGGCGTGGCTCCTCCCAAGCGGCACACTCTGCCAGCGTATGCCGCGCCGTGTCCTCCCGGCAGTCGACGCAGTGGTAACACCGGTCGTCCGGCTCCCTGTTTATGCGACACAGGTACTTCTCGAAGCAACCATGCCTCGAGAGCACCTGCGTCACCCAAAACGACAAGGAGCCGTGCCTCCTCCCGAGCCAGCGCTTGAGCACTGGTCGGACCGCCTCGATGGTAATGAGGCCGGGCGGTAGGGCGTGAAATCCTGTCCCGCCATTCCGCCACCAGGACCTCACGAAGCTGAGACCGACGCAGCTCCATACGTCGCTGCATCGGCCCTTCGCCCCGCGCCCGCGCTTCCTCGCGCCACCGGTACAGTGACGCGAGAACCTTCGCCTCCAGGTCCCAGGGCGGGGATCCGGCCAGTACACAAGCCGCCTCGTAGGAGATCGTGCGATAACCCCTGATGACTCTGACGGCCATCGCTCTCTGCGGCTTTCGCAGAATAGCGATGCTGCCGGCTGTCAGGTCAGTCGCTCAGATCGGGGCCCCATACAGGGCCATCGATCGCACGATCCCCACGTAGAGCCGCCTACAGGCGGCGCTCGGGCCCCCCAGATTGGAAAGCAGCGTCGACAGCGCCCCAGCCGCGCCCAACAACTTGGGCGCCAGCCGCCGAAAGTGGGGGCTGAAATCCCACCGGCTGTCGAGCACCAATCCTAGGTATTTCATGGTAGACTCGACAGCGATTCGAGCCCCCCCGACCAAGATGTGGGCATCGGGTGGTGGCACCCGCCGGGGGCCATGAAAGACCATGGCCTCCGACTTGTTGAGGGCCACCACCAGGCCAAGGCGCCGTATGCAGCTCACCACCTGTGAGACCGCAGCCGTCGCTAGCAACGCTGCTTCCCTGTACGAACTCCCCCGGGCGGTGACCAGCGTATCATCCGCGTAACACGTCAGGTCGACGCCCGGTTGGAGTTCGCCTCTCAGCACCTAGTCGTACCCGATGTTCCACAGAGGCGGGCCCAAGACCGAGCCCTGTGGAACACCGCACTACATGCGGTGCTGGATTGCGACGCCATCACGTCCACGTAGGTGACACACCTCTCCGCCAAATAGGCCCCGACGATGCGGCGGAGGTAGGGAGGCACTCGGTGATATCGCAGTGCCTCGCGAACACAACTCCACGGAAGGGTGCTGAAGGCGTTGGAAATGTCCAAGGACACCGCCAACATCACCCCACCCCGGGACACCGCTACCTCCGCCAGGACTCTCACCTGCGATATTGCGTGGATGGTGGAGCGCCCATGCCGAAAGCCGAACTGGCTTTCGTCCAGGTCCGGCCCCTCTCTGTACAAGTGGCTGACGAGGCGGGCAGCGAGTATCCGCTCGAACAGCTTACCCACCTCGTCTAGCAGCACTATGGGCCGGTACGCGGACGGTGAGTCCGCAGGGCGCCCCGCCTTCCTGGGCAGGACCAGACGACCAAATTTCCACAAAGTGGGAAACTGGCCCCGCTCAAGGCACGCTGTGAAGAGTCCTCTCAGCCAGGGCTCTAGCTCCTTCAGAGCGAGGGCTAATACGTGGCCGTGGATCCCGTCGGGCCCCGATGCCACGTTCTTGGCCCGGAGCCGCATCACGGCCGCCCTCATCTCTGCCTGTGTCACCTCTGGGACGCTGATGGCGTCCTCCTCTGTAGACTCTGCGGCCGTGGGCAAAGCCATCGGCGGTGGGATGTGCTCCGCTCTCGCCGGGAAGAGAGCTGCGACTACCTCCTCCAGCAGCTCGGGTTTGAGACTCTCCGTAAGCGGAGGCGCGGCGGCTCGAAGTTTCCCTTGAACCGCTCGATAAGGGCGCCCCCACGGATCCCCGTCTAGAGTCTCCAACATCTCTTCCCAGGCTCTCTTCTTCGCCTCACCGATGGCCAGCCGCAGAGTCTCCGTCGCCGCGCGGTACACCTCATACCGCGCGGCTTCTTCTTCAGGGACCCGACGACGTCTTCTCCGATATCGGGTGTACTGGTGTCTGGCCGCTACGCACGCAACACGCAACTGTGCGATCTCGGCGGACCAACAGTACACCTGGCGCCTCGCTGACTGTGCGTGGACCCGGGGCATGGACGCGTCGCTGATTTGCGTCATCGCCCCGCGGAACCGCAGCGCCTCCTGTTCGACGTCGACGGATCCGGTCGTTGCCGACTCCCGGATCCAGGCCTGGACAATGGTGGCCCCCTCGAGAAGTTCCCTGTCGATGCGCTTACGCGCCCAGCGCGGACCGTCCGTTCGCGGGGCCGACGTACCGCGGCTGCCGGTGGTCTGGGTGGAGACGTCGAAACGGATATATCTGTGATCAGATAACGTCTCCACCTCCACGGCGACACGCCAGTCACGGACACGGCTCGCGACAGCAGGGCTAGCAAACGATACGTCGACTATTGAACCGCCCCGCTGTCGCAAGCAAGTTTGGACCAAGCCCCGGTTTAGTACGACCAGGCGGCCACCCAGCCGTGCCCTCGGGACGGGCTGACAAGAGCCCCACCAATGATGGCCACCAAACCGTCGAGGTCTCCAACCCAGTTATCCCTGGGTGGGACGAAATACGGCTCGGCGACCACTGCCACGCGAATCGACCACTCTGCCATGCTCTGGAGCAAGAGATCCTGAGCTCTGGCAGAGTGGTTGATATTGCCCTGGAGGAAATGGTAGAGTGCCATTATGCGCAATTCATTCCCTCCGCTCCATTCCTAGGCCGGGAGTCGGCCGAAGATCAGCCAGGCTGACGGGGGGGTAAAGAGTCCCCGGCAACCTAGGCCCTACTTCTCCTTTTCTGCTGCGTGGGAGCGCCACAGGCCTTTCCGCCCGCTCTGTGCCAAGCGGGCCTTCCTGCAGCTGCAGTTTGGCGCCGCGGAGCACTGGGCCGCCTTGTGGCCAGGCTGACCACAGCGATAGCATATCAGCCAGATAGATAGCAGCCCTGACATGCCCAATGTCCAGGCAACGATAGCACCGCAATGCCCTGGGTTGCAGCAGCTTGACCCTTGCTGCAACCCACCCCACCAGCAGTCGTCCACCGCTAGCGACTTTTTGCGCCGCCGCCACCGGGCACCGCACCCAAATCATACCGAGCCCGGTAGCGTCAGCGCGGATCTCGCCCGTCCGCACGTCCTCGGACGGACATCCGCCGGCTCGGGCGATGGCCGCCACGACCTCAGCTGGGGTTGTCGAGTCGTCCAGACCGTCGACCCGCAGCTCAGCCGTCTTCATCAGTCTGGACACCCGGACGTCCTCAGGGTTGAGGACCTTCCGCAGCTTGGCGGCCAAGATGTCCGCTTTTTCGGCGCAAGAGGCACCTGACACCTCGAGTAGCCGCGCCCCCGTAATCGCCGGCCTCATTTTGAAGCCGGACGGTGTTCCAAGGCCGGGGAACGCGACTTTGGTCCTCGCCTCTGTCAGGACCGCCTTTCGATGGCTCCGGACTGCAGCGTGATCACTACAGCCGCAGAGCGTGGTGCTCTGTCCTTAGGCGGTCCCGCGGTCTTATTCAGTGCGGGTGCTGCAGCGGTTGCCGGCGGTGGTGCCGTCCTCTTCTTTCGGCGGCGGCCACTCTTGACCACCGTCGTCCAGGCCTCCGTGAGGGGGCCAGGTGGTGTCGGCGGGGTAGCAGCCGCTGACTGGGAAGTGGGCACGGACCTACCCTCAGCGGGCTTACTGGGCCCCTGCTCTGTGAGCCTAGTGGCCCCCTGCCCGGCACTTCTCGGCTCAGCCGAGGCGGCTGCCGGTTTAGCGGGCCCCTCCTGTCTCCGCTTGTCTGCAGCGAGTGGTGGGCGGACGGTTTCGGCTGGGGGCAACCTCGCCTGTATGACCTCCATCCGGGCACTCACCATTTGGCCGCACTGCATCATGCAGATGCGCGCTATCCTCTCGATATCCGCATCTGCAAGTGCAGGGGCCGATGACGGGGCCGAAGATGGGGCTGAAGACGGGGCCGGTGATGGGCTCGTGACAGTCGAGCCAGACTTCTGGGCGGCAAACTGCTGCTTGAGGTCCTCCAACTCGGATCGCAGACGGCGGTTCTCCTCCCACAATTTCGCTGTCTCATCCGAGGTTGTGCGGCTGCTGAGAACCTCGACCGCCTCTTGGATGTCGCTCACCGCCTGCTTCAGGGCATAGGTGAATGTGCCCTTCCGGTTACCCGATTTGGTGGCAACCTTCAGGACGACTTCTAGCCCGTCCATCACCTGGCGATTGAGCGCCACCGCCGATACATCACCACCAGCAGCCGTCCGAGCCAAGCGCCGCTCTCGGGCCTGTCGGGCCAACTCACTGACCTCGTCAGCCGCGACAGCTTGTCGCTGCGCCCGCTTTGCAGCATTCGCCTCCGCCTTATTTCTGACCAGCATGGACGCGTTGGAATCACCGCTCTGGTCCGCAGTCATGTGCCCAGGGTCGCTCTCCACGCATTCCGTAGGGGCAGGCGTATTGGGTCGAACAAAGCGACCTCCTTTAGTATGCTGTTCCAACTTGTACCTGGGTTTACTTTTTCTGCTTCGCTTGTTAATTCTTCATGGAGACGGAGCAAGGAACGCAGAGCAACAGAACTTGAACATAGAGGGCCACTTCCACCATCTGTAGGTAGATACCATCGATGATACTGACACTTAATTTTTATTATAGATACCATCGATGATACTGAGACTTCGATATTATGGACAAGAGGCCGGCGGAGTATTATCGCCGCCCCAATCTACTTGATAGCACTAATTGAGATCTCAAAAAGCTTCATTATAATATACAACTACAACATACAAAGTTTGCCAACATCGTTGGTTTATATGTAAACACTGTTCATCAGTACTTCTGTATTCTCAAGAAAGACAGTTCGTTTCAGTGAATAGCATCGATAAGTGTATACAAATAATAATAATCTTAAATCATAAAACACTTAGCTTTCAATCCAGGGATGCCGACGGCTCCAACCCCGATACGAATTCTCCTTGATAAACACGGCCTTTTACTAAACTTAAGCTAAACACAACAAGACAAATATTGGTTCTTACCGCGCCAATACTGATTTGACAGGTAAGCCCAGTGATGTCCCATCGATGTTGCCGTTGCATAAAATTATTGTTGTAATGTTGCTATGTCTGGTTATTGTTGTATTTACATTCGCGGCTAATATCTTCTGTAAGTCCGCGACTATGCACGCACATGCCGAAAGGGCAAACACAGCATTTCCTGGGCGTCAGACATCCAAGGCTAAAAACTTGTACATATTCAAGAATAACGTAAGCTAGTAGGGACTTTGATCAACATAATATAGTCTCCATATTAAGTATTGGCAAGCTTTGTCATACAAGCTTTTCCATTCTTGTAAACTTTTCCAAATGAGATGGATTCTTAAACTTTTTAAAACTAACATAAAGTTTAAAAACAAACAACGTGATAAGTAAATGAAAACTATCTAATGTTAAATTTTGGCATTTCGACAATCGCCATCGCTGACAGAATGACCTTTGTTTAGAACGTCTGTTTAATCCACTGTAACGGTTTCGTTACAATCTTTCATTACTTAATTTAACTTCTTCTAATTTAAACTAATAACACAAAATAATCAAATTACAAATAAAATCAACCTTTAATTCACTATTAAATACTTATAAAATAAATCTAATCCTATTTATACAGGTAATTAAATATCCTAATTATAATAAAATCCCTACAGTTAATTATCTATCAACGCAAACTAAGTATCCGAACGCAGCGAGGTGAAGTTGGTGCAAGCCGCCCGGAACTAAAGTTCTTGAACGAGGATAGGATTTGGATTGCATCGACGGTGAGCGGGCAGACAAGTTGCGCTGTCATTCTACTCACATTTTTATCCATGCAAAATAATTATTTTAAAATAGAACTAAGCTAACAGTAATTGGCACTCTTCCTTCTTATAAGTACGCGAAGTTTACCCCAAAGTGTTGGGGTTCCTACCCCGGCTTCAGATCGGCTTCACGCCACTACCAAGCGCGAGTGTTAGCCTACTCCAACGCACAGTTAGCCGCCTACTCCATGTCGCCGAGCTACGTGTCTATCTACCCATCTACTCTGCACCACAGCTGCCCGGTACCTACCCCCGAGTGGAAACTGTACTGCACCTGCACATCGCCGGAAGCCTCTAACGCTAAGGCCAGTGGTACACTATCTTGTGGCTACGCAGCGTACGTCGGACCGCGAGTGACAACCCCGACCCTGAGGTCTAATAAAATTTGTTAACCTTCAGTTGGTTTTTCCATTAATACCCTCTAGCTACCTAGTAGGTAGGCAAACCAGTAAGAAGCGTTACACCACTATTCTTCGAACGCACCTACCTTTCCAAAGTAATCTTTCTAATAGCAAAAAAAAACCTTCGTCTTCCCATCATCATATTTGATTCGCATCGACAGGATTGCGTTCGTAATGTCCATTGCGCGTTATCTTTTAACTAGCTTCTGCCCGCGGTTTTACACATAGATTAAGATTTTTTTTTTCTACGCAAAGGTTTTACACGACTACTGTTTTTATTATCCCAATGTAGCGAACACATCCTGCCTTTCCTAGTCATTTTCCAGTCTAACCGTAGTCACCCGATAAACTGTATTCCAGAGCCTTGACCATCGTCGCCGAGTTGCCAGCTTGCCGGTTTTTTATCGGTTGCACTTCGGCGAGCGTGCGATGGAATTGCATAATCTAATTCCACCTAGCCCGTTTCATCATCGGACTACCAGACGTACGGCGATGCGCCATCGGTACATGGTGGACATCCCACCCATTCGCACAAAACGTTTTGGTAACACTTTTATTGTGCGTACAGCTAAGGAGTGGAATTCCCTGCTAGAGTCTGTGTTTCCCGACAGCTACAATCTAGGGGGTCAAGAGTGAATAGGTTTTTTCTAGGCAAGCGTGATTCACCGTTGACCACATCATCGCTTACCATCAGGTTAGATAGTGGTAAAAAAAATATATATATGACTGCCACAATCCAGTAACTTGGGATCATCTCCTGGTCAGACTGATAGTCAGTTTTTTGGGTTTATGTCAACCCGCAACGAACGCCAGAGTTGCCAAGGGAACGTCCTACAGAAATAAGGTATCCTATATTCTAAATCAGTTCATTATTTTTTATTTTTAAAACATAGGTGGAAATATGTACATAACTAAAACTACAAAAAAAAAGACTATACTAACACTAAACCTAACTACTTACATTATATTCAAAAGAAAGGTACACTTAGACGTCGAAGCACTCCTCCACATCGCTGAACGTGCCCAGAAGACTTGCAGCATTGCCACGTTGAAGGGCAGTGCTGATTTTTTGCGCAAAGAACGAGCCAGCCCTCTGGTGACGCACAAATAAATATAAAGAAGATGCTACGCTTTGAAGATGTCTCTATCAAACAATCGCACAAATAAAGTGCTCTAAAGGTCGAGCCCATCGATAACGGTGTAGTGGTCAACCCCTAACAAACCAAGCATCAATATCAAGGATTTACCGTCAAATGCGGACGATTGTGGTCAATCACGCCAGATCCGTACTAATTGGTTCGTCTTGTAACGGTAAGATGAAATACACAAACAGACTATGTATTATTTGCTATCTGTATAGCAGTATTGTAGGTGTCCTGTCCTGTCTTCTGTGCACCAAAACATGCAGCCAAAGTGACCTATGCGCTGCTACAATGATGCTGTGGCGGTAGCGTAGTCTAGGGCCAGCAAAATTTATATTACTGTCGCACCAGCGACATGAAGAAGAAGAAAAAGATCCTTATTACAGCGTGTTCTCCGTGTATGCTATGTTCGAATAGATCAGGTAAGTCAATGCAGGCTACTAAGTAGTACCTGGTTATGGTGGTTCAGTGATAACGGTCCTGTCTTACGATTACTTAGGTCAGTTCTAATCCAGGCTGGCGATACTTTATGTACTTAAGGGGCTGTATTCGAACAGTTGACAATCGACATCTGAGGTTCTAAGCCACGCCCACTGTCATTGACAGCTTAGGGTAAAACTTTAAATTGGAGCGAAAAGTATTTGAAAATTAAATTCACAAGGCCGACCACAGAGGCCCGCATCATAAACGGACTCTTCCGATAGTTTTTACAAAAACATTACTGCGCAAGTTCTTATTTCAAACTGGCGGCTGGCATCTGACATCATATCGTTCACTGTTATTTTGCCTATGAATGCAACCTTATTGCTACGAAAATAAAGATCACTAAAATAGGTAATCTGGCTAGTGTCATACGAGTCTTTGCCGTGCAAATTGAATAAATATTATAATTATGTCTGCTTCTATGCGACTGCCACATATAAGAACACAGTACGTTAATTTTTTTTATATTGGTTTAATAGCTAGATAATTTTATTTATATTATTTTAATGAGTTTTACTATACTGAAATGGACTGTGCAATATTAAACTGGAAACTTTAAATTTGAATTGAGATTTGGTGCTTTCAGTAATCAATTTTATCATTATTTACAATAGGAAAGTCACATCAAATTGTATAGACACCTTAAATTAGCAAATATACAAAACTTTACTAGGTTTGGAATTGTCTTTTTTAGGCATGTTTAAAATATGCAATATAATGTATGACGCTATTAATATCATTTGTACAATTAGTAGGTTCATACTCCTTGTTTAGTATTCTCTTGAAATCTTAATATATCATTTAGTTACTAATACAAGATGACTTTACGCTATCCTGGAATATAATAATTACAAAGCACTTACTGGGTTTTGATATACATCAGCCCTCTGTGGTGAGGTCACGTAGTGCCGCTTTTCTGTATATTAGAGTTAAAAAACAAATAGACAGGGCGCAAAAAACACGGTCACATGACCGTGTTTTTTGCGCCCTGTCTATTTATCTATATCTATCTATATAAATAAAAAAAACCGGCCAAGTGCGAGTTGCACTCGCGCACAAAGATTCCGTACCATTATCGCAAAAAACGGAAAAGAACACGTATGTTGTATGGGAGCCCCATTTCTTAAATATTGATTTTGTTCTGTTTTTAGTATTTGTTGTTATAGCGGCAACAGAAATACACCATCTGTAAAAAAAAATATTGCCTTGCTATCACGGTTCATGAGATACAGCCTCGTGATAGACAGACAGGGAGATAGACGGAACCCTAAAAATGCTGTATGTGATTGTAAGCGTCTCACTAGAGAACGGCTGAAACTATTTGTTGCTATTGTTTGTTATATATCAATCAATCATTTATTTGCTATAAGTATTGGTACAGTGTAGGTGTTTAAAGATAATATAGAAAGAAAGAAAATGTTTATATGCGCCAGGCACAACGCATGCCATAAAAAAAACCGGCTAAGTGCGAGTCACACTCGCGCACGAAGGGTTCCGTACTTGTTAAATTGTGGTTTACGATTTATGACGTATTTAAAAAAAACTACTTACTTGATCTCGTTCAACCCAATTTGGTGGAACGGTGGAAGTTTACATGGTAATGTACATCATAATTTTTTTTTAGTTTTATCAATCTCTTGTTTTAGAAGTTTCAGGGGGGGGGGACACATTTTACCACTTTGGAAGTGTCTCTCACGCAAACTATTCAGTTTAGAAAAAAATATATTAGAAACCTCAATATCATTTTTGAAAACCTATCCATAGATAGCCCACACGTACAGGTAGGATGAAAAAAAAAAATGAGTTTCAGTTTTTTTCTATTTTTGTTTGAAAATCTTAATGCGGTTCACAGAATGCACCTACTTACCAAGTTTCAACATCACAGTTCTTATAGTTTCGGAAAAAAGTGGCTGTGACATACGGACGGGCAGACAGACAGACACGACGAATCCATAAGGGTTCCGTTTTTTGTCTTTTGGCTAGGGAACCCTAAAAAGGAAAACATAAATACTAAAAACAGTGTATGCCTTACAACCACGTATATGTTACTGTAAAATCCGAACTGTTGATTCAGTTTAAAAAAAAAAAACTATGATGAAACTTATTATTTATCGGTAAAACAGATTTACTAAGTCTTACCGGTAAAAGTCTGAAATCATCATCATCATCATCTACCTGTCCTTGTCCCATGTTACTTGGGGTCGGCGCAACACGTTTTCTTCTTCCATAACTTTCTGTCCCGCACCACGCTATAATTGACTCCCTTTTCTTTAATATCACTCCTCACACAGTCCATCTATCTTTTCTTTGGCCGCCCCTCCCTCTTCATCCATCCCCAATTAAATTCATAAGAGTACACCTAAGTCATTCCAGACATTCTTTTCCCGCACCGTCTAGAACCAGCCCTCACGGTACGCGTCCAAATCATCTCGGCACCTATTTCTGGACCGGCCTCAACGGTGCGTTCCATCTTCAAGATTGTGGAGGCTTGCCCAGCGCTCAATTTGCATGCTACTAACGTGAGCCGTAATGGCATTGGCCCATTTGAGCCGAACAGCCTTTTTACCAACGTCTATTATGCCCGTTTGGGAACACAGCGTGTTCCGTATTCGGTCTGTTCTTTTTACATCCAGAATGCTGCGTAAATCTCTGGCAATCCCCAAGTGTAAGTCTTTGCGTTTACTCTCCAGGGCGATCGTAGGATTTTTTGTTAATAAATAAGAATTGTCAGTGCCGATTTGGCAAAATGATAAGATCAATTAATAATTAGCTTCACAATATTAATAGAATAACAAACTATTATTGTAGCCCGTTATTGCAATTGGGATAGTTAATTGCGAGAAATACAGGACTGATCAATGTGGTGATTCTTGGTGGACATGTGGACGATTTTTGGTTGAAACGACGAAAAATGTCAAATTCGTGAGAAATAGATTATCATTTCTCACGAATTTGACATTTTTTGGTCAGTTCTAGGTGCCGTATGTTAGAAAGAAACAAAGATTGAAACAAATGGATACGAAGAATTTTATTAGTTCTGTCATTTCGAGACACTGCCAGCGTAGTTGGTACGACCATTCCATGTTCTGTGTTTTTTGCTTCTATTGTTTTCACATGAACGAAGAAGGTTAAAATAGTATTCGATCTTACCTATATTTTAAATATTGTTTAATTCAAATTGAGATGACATTTGTTGTATTTTCAAAGAGGTTCAAATACTTTTTAGTTATGGACTTAGTAAGTAAACTAAAAGACGTGAGTCGTTTATAATACAATAAAAATATAGATGCCAGTGACAGCGGTAGTGCCAAAAAATAAAAATAATACAGACTTTGACAATATTACTTGTGATTTCGTTAGTTCCAATTAAAGCCACCAGGCTACATGATCTGGCTGCATTATACCTGATATTTTTTTGACAGATTGAATTGACGAGAAATAAATTGAATATTATTTTTGCTTTTTGCGGAAAAAAGCGACATACGTCCACCTAGCAACGCCGCAAAGCGGTCACTGTCGAATTGCACTGGATGGATAGAGAAGCACGATGGAATTTGTATAGACTTTTTTACAAAACATAATAATATGAATTACTTAAAAATAATGAATGAAACTTCAATATATAAGAAAATGAAGTTTTGCGTCCTTTTATGATACGTTATTGTTGTTAATTGTACAATTGTACGCTGGTCAGTATTACCGGAAAAATATTTTGAAGATCACGGTAAGAGGTTACTTTGCCATTCAATTGTATCGAGGTTTTTGTGCGTAAACGTGTTTCGGCCACAACAAAGTTTTCGGAAATATGATCAAGATTAACATATCTTTTTTCCGCTGCCACATCTTCAATAGATTTGGCTAAAAAATGTTTAAAAGAAAGCCTATTTTGAGTATTCAGCCCCTTAACGTATTCCAACAACACTGCGCATTATAAGGAAACCGGTATGTTTTAGTCTAGAACTTCTAGAACTAAAAGCAATACATGTGACATTTATCTTATATTAACTTATTGAAGGATTGTATTTGTATTTTATTATAATATTGTAATAATAATTAGTTTTGCTTTGATTTTGACTTTAATTTTTAATGATTGGTTTTTATTATTGTTTACGTTTTTTAAATGTTTGCGTTGTAGTTATTTTTTTTAATGAATGGCCTAAAAATTTAGGTATTGTGCTTGATTTCGATTTTACTTTAAAAAATAATAATTTGAAATTGTGATTCTATTTTTATTTTATTTATGATTTTAGTTGTAACTTTATTTTAATTTTGATTTACAATTTTATTTTTTTTATTTTAATTCTTAATAGGTATTTGATTTAATTTGTATGTTGAGTGTAATTATGATTTGATTTTTTTAATGTTAATTAATTTTGCGGCAGACCCAGGCGAAGATGGCGGGATGAACTTGATGCCTATCGACAGGATTGGTCCACAATTGCCCTAAACCGAGAGGATTGGAAGGAAGAAGGGGAGGCCTTTGCCCTGCAGTGGGACAGAATAGGCTAAAAATAAAATAATAAAATAAAATAATAAATAATAAATTTTTGATGGTATTTATTTTCTTTCAAATAATGTTGAAATGTTGTCGTCTCCCTTCTGGAAGTGGGCGTTAAGGGCTGCGACACAGTCTCACTAATACGGCCATTTCCGTACACAATTATTGTAATTGTATACAAATTTTTGTTCCAAATAAATTAATAAAAAAAAAGCAGCTTATTCCCTCTCACTAACTCCCTTATCCCAACAGCGGACATTAAATGATAAATGATAAATGATTTTATTTCTGTAAGTTGGTTTGTACAAACACTTTTACATGTCGAACATATTTTTAAAACTAGATGAGGTCGGCGTTTCCTATCTGACTACTCTGAGAAGAAAGGCCGAAACAAACTCAGAGGTCACAGTCTCTTTTAAAGTCCTGACAAAATCTTGATTAGATCATGTGAAGACCATGTAGACTGATGTCTGAAATGGTCTTTTGAGGAAAGAACCAGCCAGATTGAGTGGACCTGTCCAGTCAGTGCACGCATTTGTCAATAACCGAGCAGCTCAACTCAAAATTTAAGGAGCTCAACGATTCGACGAACAATACCAAAGAAAGGACATTCGGGTAGGCCGCATAAACTACTCAAACTGCCAGACCATGATTAAAAACTAAGATAAATTTAAATAAAAACAAAAAAAAAAAATATCCACATAGTCTTCACATTCACAATAATTAAAATAAAATAATATAATACTTTAAAAAGTAAATATTCTTGTCATTGCAAGAAAACCAAAAAAATAAAAAAAATATTTATAATAACAAAATGCATAGTGCAAAATATAATAAAAAAAAACAAAATTAATTGGAGCAGCTCAATCCCAAGCCTTTTTGTCCTCAATGTAATCTTTTGTTGTATAAAACGCTTTCTGGCACAACTTACGTTTAATGAAAGACTTGAATTTATTAAGACTTAGATCTTGCACGTGGCTTGGAAGCTTATTATAAAAGCGTACACATTGACATCTAAACGAGCCACCTATTTTCTTGAGCCTTGTTGTAGGTACTACAAATTTGTGTTTGTTCCTAGTATTTATGTTATGGATATCACTGTATTTTTTAAACAATTTTATATTTTTATGGGCATATAAAAGATTTTCATAAATATACTGAGAAGGCACAGTCATTACATTAATCTCCTTAAATTTCTCTCTGAGAGAGTGTCTCGGGCTTAATTTATAAATTGATCGAACAGCTCTTTTCTGCAAAACAAAGATAGTCTGGATGTCGGCGGCATTTCCCCACAACAGAATACCGTATGACATTACACTATGAAAATAACTAAAGTATACTAAACGGGCTGTCTCTATGTCAGTTAAATTACGAATTTTTCTAACAGCATATGCTGCGGAGCTTAGCTTCTTTGACAATTTATCTATATGTGGGCCCCACTGAAGCTTAGCATCCAAAGTTAAGCCTAAGAATACTGTGCTATTTTCAGGATTCAATTCTTCGCCCTTTATCAACACATCGGGTTTCACCTGCCTAACGTGAGGTAGGGTAAACTTAATGCATTTGGTTTTTTTTTCATTAAGAAGTAAATTATTAACATTGAACCAGTGAACTACTTTTGAGATCGCGCTATTTACATCGTCAGTAACCAGCTGCTGACGTTTAAGTTTAAACAAAAGTGAAGTATCATCCGCAAACAACACTATATCATGGTTATCCTTTATGAGGTAAGGCAAGTCATTAATATAAATAAGAAACAAGAAAGGACCAAGAATCGAGCCCTGCGGGACTCCCATTGTTACCATAGATCCAGGAGATCTTTTTCCATTAACGTCAACGGTCTGAA
This sequence comes from Orthosia cruda, assembly GCA_964057195.1. Classification (NCBI taxonomy): domain Eukaryota; kingdom Metazoa; phylum Arthropoda; class Insecta; order Lepidoptera; family Noctuidae; genus Orthosia; species Orthosia cruda. The sequence continues at coordinate 30,516,813 of OZ059827.1, forward strand.
TCCTATTACTCAAATATGAAGTAAGAAGATCCAGAGCGCTGTTCCGGATCCCGTAGTGGCGGAGTTTCCTGATTAGCGTTTCATGAAAAACACAATCAAATGCCTTGGACAAATCACAAAAGATTCCCAAGGCATCGCACTTATCTTCCCATGCATTATAAATATGTCCTAAAATCTCAACACCGGCATCAGTAGTTGAACGACCCCTTGTAAAACCGAACTGTTTGGTATGTAATAATTTATGTTTATTAAAAAATCTTTGCAATTGCTCTAAAATTATTTTCTCAAATATTTTGCTAAACGTAGGTAGTACTGAAATAGGTCTATAATTTGTAGGGTCTGATGTACTACCTGATTTAAACAAAGGTATTATTTTACTATTTTTCATAAGGTCAGGAAACTCCCCACAGTCGATACAATTATTAAAGATAATAGCTAAACTAGGTGCGACAATGTCAATAATAGACTTAGCAACTTCTACAGAATGACCCCACAGATCTGCAGTCTTTTTAACATTTAAAGTGTGAAAGGTTTTAATTATGTCTTTACAAGTAATATGTTCAAAACGAAATTCCGAATTGCAAACATTAACATTTTCTTTTAGCAAAGACTCAGCAACAGAAGGTGATGAGTTTAAGTATTTAGTAGTTGAAATGGGAATATCTGAAAAGAAATTTTCAAAGGCCACTGCGACTTGTGAGTCTGATTTTATGATGTTGCCATTAATAGACAGGCCGTAGTCAATATTTCGGTTACCAGATCTTCCCGTTTCACTATTAATAATATTCCAAGTCGTTTTAATAACATTACTACTGTTTTTAATCTTCGAGCTCAAATAACGCGACTTGGCCAAACAACAAACTTTTTTAAATAATTTTGAATAATTTCTGACATATAAATTAAATTCAGCAGTGTTTACATAAGTCCTTTCACTGTACAGCTCATAAAGCCGTGTTCTACTTTTATGAATACCAATGGTAGCCCAATCACTGAATGATGCGTTACTATTAACGGAGATAGTCTTGGGAATAAAGGTCGAATTAAATTGTTTACAGTATATACTAAAAAAATCATCATATAGATGATTAGGATCAGCATCAATTGACAAAATTGGTAATTCATTAATGAGTTTAACTTTAAAAGCTGCCAAGCGACTTGCAGTTTTGGGGTTAACAGTGATATCCTTTATCATTATAGCCTGATTATCAAGTCGCGTATGCTGACAGCATCATCTTTTTCTTCTTCCATTCCATCCTGTCAACTGTCACTATATCACTGACTCCCTTTTCTTTCAAATCACTCCTCACACAATCCATCCATCTTTTCATGCTGTATTTCTGTCAAAAAAAAAAAATGAAAATAGTACCTACATATAAGCAATAGCAATAGGCTCAAAAAGAGACCGATATTCCTAACAATCTATTCGCAAAAGAACTATTATTCCCAGAACTATAATAGATAGTAAATTGTTTTGTAATGTAGTAGAAGTAGTATTCCCTTTCAAAGAAATTGTAATTTTGACCGATTTGCAGACAAATAACAATAGTAACTCGTTTGAGCTGTATTACTTTGTGTGCAGAAAAATAGAAGAATATCGGTTACTGTAATCTTTATGACATATCAGAGGTTCAGATTTTTGAGAAATGATACTCCTAAGAGATTTTCGGGGGTTTTATAGTACAAGGGTCTCAACTATTTATTTAATGACATAGTTATTTTTGCTATCAGACCTTCATGTTAAAATATATTGTGAGAAATTTTACATTTGACATTGTTTTATACATTTTTATATTTTTTGGACCGTTTTAATTATTACTTTTAATGAGTTTTTGACTATTTAAATTTTAATTATGCATTCATTTTATTTTGGGTTTTATCTTTTTTATAACTTGATGTATGTATAACTATGGACTGGAATTATGTCTGAAATAAATAAATAATGTTCTCACAATTATATTCAAGAATAATACACATTTTCACCGCAGCCTTAAATAAAACAGATTTAGCAAATAAATATATGAGCCTACTTTGACTGTGTCTCTTAAATTACCTTCGCCTTAAATTATTTGATGATTTTATAGGTAACGCGACGTTCATGTACAATAACTAAACACTAAAACTAACTTAACTAAACTTCTTAACAAAAAATTCTTCAAGGTGGAAATTTGCGTGTAGCAATGGCAAGTGAAGAAATTAATGTAAAAGATTTTTTTATGATCGTTTGAAATGAAAACGAAACGAAATGATCTTTTTCTTTTACCGGTTTGAAGATAGGTAGGGTTTGAAGGTACATAATGTACAGTAAGGTCACGCCAGTGGTAACACTTTGATATTGATCTGGCCTATTTCAATCGAAAACGTAACCACGTTTTACTGGTTTAGTTGCCCCCTGAGACTTACTGTACACACATTTGTAAAACATTTAGAGATTATTTTTTTATTATTTCTGTGTTTTGGTTGCTGCACCTTTTTTACGTAAACACACACTACATTAGAGGACTAGAGCATTTTCGCGACCATTACAATGTAATGTAACGTTCTTACCATGGTACAAAACAGATATATGCTCAGTTTCCTAAAGCATTTCCATGTAATGTAACGTTCTTGTGAATGTACGGCGCTGTCTTGTTGAATTGTTTTTAGAGATTCTTTTACACTCATTCACAAGCTGAATATATAAAAAAACTTACTACTACTTAGTAAACTTGGTAATACCAAGTAGTCAACAGACTTTCGGCGTTCACAGCCAGAATCAAACTAAAAAACTGTTATATCTTCTGAATTTCAAATTCAAATCAAGACCATAACGAATAATAACGGTTTAAAGAGGAGGCATTCTGCCGCTGCCCTTATTATGAAAATTATAATGTACAACGAGCTTTAAGAAGAAAATTGTCCATGGTATGTTATGTCTATGGCTAAAGAAAATAAAGTGGACAACACGTCAGATCAGATGAAAATGTTAGAATATAAAATATTCTAAGATTTTACATATTAGCCGTTAAAAATAAGTTGATGATGTTAAAACAATCGGAGATAACTAAAAGTATGCTTTTCAGGTGCTAACAGTAACAAAGAATACACAAAGGTGAGTCACATGAGTTGATGAAATTCAAAAGATAAAAAAGGTGTGGTTTGTATAGTATTATAAAACGTAAATAGACTAAAAGATGTGGGTCTGTACAGCAGAAATAACACAGGTGTACAATTTTTTTTAAATTGACTTTTGTTGGTCAAATAACAGGCGGTCACAACAAAAACAGCAAACCGCAGCCTGGGCTCGGATGACCTCAAAGCTCTATGTACGAGTATCAATGACCTGAAAACAGGCGGCCGGGACGGAGATGGAAAGCGAGTATTGTAATGCAACTTAGGAGGGACCTTTGTTCCTACATTGATCTTTGGTATACTGAGTAATTGATTGATGATTTAATTACACTTAAAAATAATAATAAAGCATAGCGATTTCCATAAAAAAAATAAAAGCGATCAGCAATCTTAAATCGCGTTCAAGAACTGCCAGCGTCTATGATCCTCGTTATCGTTATTTATTTTTAATAACCTATGTCCACACTAGGCATTTCTTCTTGTATCGTGGGTGCACTTACAAACATTTAAACTCACATATACAAGCCACCCAGATACGGAACAACTATCTGTAAGCCATACAAATACTTGTTTCGTGCGAGAACCGAACCAGCGCCATGCAGCGCAGCAGCCGATCGCTCAACCACTACGCCAACTGTGTCGATGCAGTTTATCTTGGATATCGCTGACATCGGAAAAATATTGTGAGGAAACCTGGACTCATAGTTATAATAAGTTTGAAATTGGGCATGCGTGGTGACTAATGCCAGTGCTTTCTAGAAAGAAAGAAAAAGGTTTTAATTACCACAAAACGATATACAAACATGAACAACACAACAACAACAACATGTCTTCTCTGTATGATAAGAGCATTATATTATTAAAGAAGATGACAATGACTCACACGGGTAAGATGAGCAAACCACGTTCCCCTGAACTCCTAATTCTGTTTCCATCCAATATATAAAGAGGCTATTGACCAACTAACCAGAAAATTATTAGCAACTAATTATTTATATTTGTTAGTAGTGATACATGATAATTTTACTGTTAATTTAATAAATTAAACCTGAATTTACAATCCTATTACTTGTATCTGGTAAAGCCAATAAAAGGCATTCATTTATTAAGTAAACCAAATATCAGATTCAATTTATTAAAGCCCATTTGCTTGGTTATTCAAGCATAATGAATCGTGTAAACATTTATAAAATTACTGAAAATGCAAAGAGACTATTAATGAAATGTTTTCAGTTCGTTTGGCAAACATTTCAATGGAACTTCCGTGAGATATTGCCGTGTTCCGTGATATTTATTATTTTTATGATCGGTTGCCATTTTACTGTAGGGCAACAACCTTCTCTGATGCTTAAAACGATAAAATTTAACATTGATCAAACAGGTTTTGGAAACTTTGTTCTGACAGTAAAGTACGCCACAAGTGTACGCCAGTACATTGTTTTATGTTTAATTTAGCCTACACTCAAGGCCTTTGCCTCCGAATCTTTCCAGGTATTATTTTCTTTAGCTAACTCGAAGGAGCTTTTGCTGTATGCGTAGGGACAATTTAACAACTAATATTATTTGGTGAAATTGTCTCTGTGTTTCACAACGTTAGTTTTATTTTGAACCTGTGAACTAAGACATCAAATAATACAAAAATGTTCTTCAATTTCATTCAGTGGTCCTTTGTTTGAGTGATTGATTCATAGACAATACGTCCACTCTATTGAAAATAGATATTATAATTGCAAGGATTAAATATATATCTTACCCAGCGGATGTAGAAATTCATCAAAAGCCTTTCACAACTATAAAATATATTCACAAGATAGGCTTTGAGTCTTACTGAAGACAGCTGAATCATCCACTTTCCGCCCTTGTCACATGTTGCTTGGGTCGATGCTATACGTTTTCGCTTTTTGTTTTTTCCCATCAACGGTCACGCTATGATTCAGAGAATCTATTCATCAATTCAATGAATACCATTTAGCATATCTATACTGAAATTATTAATTAACGTAAGAGACATTTTGGAATTTTAGCTAAACGACCCTTACTTTAATTGATACTTCCGGTATCGTTTCATGGAATAGAGCCTGTATGACCTAACCAGATATAACAGATGTAGAAAATGCACAAAGAAATAATTTCAGTAAATACTTGACCCCTGAGTATAAAATAGCATTTATTACAGACACAACACAAGAGTAACAAACACAGAGTAAACACAAAGGGTTTAAGTTTCCTTACAAACGAAGTAACAATGCAATAGTTCCACGTAGTTCCAATAATCCGTATGATAAGGTAACACGAGCTTAAACCAAGGGTTTACTAACGGGTCATTATCAAGTACGAACCACAGATGTCCTCCATCGCGATCGGTCTTGGGCTTCACGCTTCACCTCACTCCATGTGATTTCGATGCTCGTCGCTTCTGCCAACACGGTGCTAGGCCCGGTTTGACGGGGACGGCCACGCTTTCGTTTCTCTTGGGGATTCCAGTCCACAGCTTGCTTGGGTATGTAATCGGGACCCCTTCGGAGCTTGTGGCCGATCTATCTCCACTTGCGACGCTTGATCTGGCGGATAGATCGGGCTCTCGTGGCATTTCTCCAACAGCTCTACATTGGAGATGGTCTCGGGCCAGTAAATTCAGAGAATGCGACGAAGACAGTGGCTGACGAAGATTTGTATTTGGCGTGAGATGTCCTTTGTGACCTTCCACGTTCCGCACCCGTAGAGCAGCACGGATTTGACATTGGACCCGAAGATTTGAAGTTTAATCCTTTGGATCAGTTTCCGCAATTGCCAAACAGGTCTCAGCTGCGCGAAGGTAGCTCGGGCTTTGGCGATCCGTGACGTCACGGATCGTCTACTAAACCTCTCCAGAAGCCCTTACAAAAGTAAAATGAAAATAGACTTTTTATAATGGTTTTCACAGATGTGTGAACCAGTGGTCAGGATAGGCTGGTCACAGAACAGGAACGGCACTCGTATAATTTACAAAGTGTTTATTCTCAGTTATTTTCAAAAAAACTATCTGACTAGCGTTCGCCTTACAACGTAGTATCAACAATGGCGGTCACCGCCAACAATTCGAACTGCCTAACATATCCGCTTTTTATATTATTCCAATAAACTTCTATTAATGTAATAATCAAATTGAATTACGTAATAAAATAACTAATATTAAATAACAATTATTGCCAGTAATATTTATCAAAGAATCATGCGTAATAATTCACTTTATTATTTATTTGACACACCGAAAGATGACAAGCGGATGTTGTCCTAAGAGGTTTTAATCATTCGGAATACTTAATTATGAATATATTAGAAGATTAACATTCAAAATAAAAGATGAACTATACGTATTGTAGAATTAAGTCAAGCTGGTATACCCAAGGTTGGAGGTCGGTAGCAGATAGTATGTCACTTTGTCTCCAGAAGAGAGTTACTTAGATCATATTTAAAAACCAGACAAGTTAAAATTCAGGTAAACGGCGTAAACTCACGAGGGTCTGAAATGGCAAAGGGTGTTCCTCAAGGCTCGATATTGGGTCCATTCCTCTTTTTAGTTTATATTAACGATTTACCCCAATTACTAATACATCAACCGAAGATGGTGTTTTTTGCTGATAGGTTGGTAAGCTCTAAATAAATGCGAAAAAAAAAACTGCCTGGCCTTTTCCGGTTAGACTGGAGTCTGCTTCCGGTCTAACCGGATTCAGCTGAGTACCAGTGTTTTACATAGAGCAACTGTCTATCTGACCTCCACAACCCAGTAACTGGGTAACCCGATACCCGTTGGCCAGACTGGTGTCAGTTTTTAATCTTCGGACTACCTGGAACGACTGTCAAACATCTTCAATTGAACGCCGAGACCAATGGTTAAAAGTTTTTGCCGAAGCACGGAGGAAAATCGCTCGAGGCAACACGGAGGAAACGCATGTTACTAAAAGAGTGGTGAGTATAAATGTGGATGGGTGGAAAGGGAGGGGATAGCCAAAGAAAAGATGGATGAACTGTGTGAGGATTGATATGAAAGAAAAAGGAGTCAGTGATGGCGAGGCGGGGAACAGGACAGTATGGAATACAAAAATGAGTTGCGCCGACCCCAAGTAACATGGGACAAGGGCAGGAAAATGATGGAGGATACACGGACCGACCTCGGCAAGCGTTGCCTAAGCTTGAAGATCGATCGGTGGGACTGTTATTATTTAGCCACTAGGTCCTCCCAGCTAGATATAGCTTTTAAAAATCACAACAATTGTTAAGACATGAATCCATTGCAGTGTATAAGTTTTTCAGGTTTGTGTAGTTGTTTTTTAAGAAAAAGAAGGTTTTGAGCTTTTCTTTGATCTGCAACTTCACCCGCATCAAACTTTTACGCGGAGTCATAATGCTTTTTCTAAAATAAAAGTGGCCTAAGTTACTCCTTATACGAGTCACCATTAATTTTTGTTATAAGTACCGTAAATATATGCAGTAAAAAAAAAAAAATTGTATGCCTATTTTGTTATTATTTATTTTATTTTTAAAATATTGTATGTTCCGTTTCCGTGAACGAGACCGTGGCAACAACAGTGGACCTTAACAGAATACCAGCGCAGCGTTATTTTACTGCTGAGATAGGAGCCTTTTTGGTCTCGCACGGGATTGTTATATTTTTTTTTTATTGGTGTTTTTGCTTATGTCGTGTCTCCCGTGCGGGTCTCAAATATTTTTTTCTTTCCTTCTTACATACTTTCATTTGCATTTAGTTAAAAGCTGTTATTGTGAAATTACAAAGAGAAGATGTTCTTCAGAAAGGCCGGGTGTGAAGTACTCTTAACCGGCGTGCATGTGTGACTAGATCTATGAACGTGAGTGAAGCAGGTAGCGTTCACTAGTTTCTGCCAACCCCAATAGGAAAAAAGACGTTACTTTAAGCATGTATGTAAAAATCTTAATTCTCTCAAAAACTACCAAAAAATTCAGGACAGTAATGTTGTCCGACATAATCCGCTTAATTTGCCGTAGTTAATCTGTTACTCAATTCGTCCGTTGCCGACCAATCAAGCAATAGTACCTACCACAGAGCACGGAGATGGCTCGGCAACCTCTGCTAGAGATAGCATTGCCAACTCTTTCCTCACAACCCCGTTTACTTACAGAAATTGAAGGCCCATAACTTCTGACAATAATATAGTCCGATTTTTGAATTAAGAATTTCTAGTTGAGATAATGTAAAACTGTATTCTAACTTGAAAACCGGCCAGACTTCGGCACAAGAATAGGTTTTGTCATGTGCACTCATTTGAGAAACGGGAAGCCCGTGGCTCAATAATTACAGCCGCATCGGCTGGCCGAAGTCGTTTCGTAGGTGACCGGTCACTAATCGAGAGTTCTCCGGACCTCGGAAAATCACGTTAAGGTTTCAACTCCTTCATCCGGACCCGGCTATCATTTTTAGACGTTTTACAATCGTTACAGGTAGATAGGCTGTCGGTCCAGGATCCGTTTTGACTGAAAGCTGACGCCGACATAGTTGGAAAATGGCTAAGAAAATTGTTTGACTCATTTCAGATACTTGCCATGAGGTCAATTTAGAAAAGCCGAAACTTGTATTCGGCGCTCATTGCGTCCTGTAGTGAGTCCTTTATTACTAAAGGACTCACTACACGTCCGGGTCCGTGATTTGAGTTCTGAGTTCAAAATGTTGTGAATTATGACAGATTATGATGGATAGAGTTCGGATGTAGTGTGTAAGCGTCCCTACAAGAAGTACTACGCTACTTCGGTACCGAGATTTTATGGACACGGATCGGGTGTGGTGCGTTACAGAAAATCTGATATCAGTCTTGCTAAGAAGTATCGCGTTGTCAAGGTCCTAGGGTTATGGAAGAAAGTCTAAGGTTATGTAAGTTAAGGGTATGGAAGAAAATAAATCTTGAACCTGAACCCAATTGAATAATTGGGAAAAGGCTAGGCAGATTGCTTGCCTCAATGCAGAAATCTGCCAAAACCGCTACAGCGTTAAGAGCACTAAATGCGCCGTAAAAAAACACCTTGAAATGCTAAAGCCGAACATGTGGCGCTGTAAAAATGTTCCGAAAAAGTCGGTTAAACAGTGTCGTAACTATAGGAAAGTTTTAAAAAATTATACTAGGTGGCACTGCATTAATAACGCGGCGTCTCTAAAAGCTGCCGGTTGGGTCATATGATTTCATGCTCTGTGAATAGTAAGTACTTATCGGTAAATATCATTCGCTTACTATTAACGGTAGATTAAGTTGTCGGTAACTGTACTTAAGTAGGGACTATTTTCTGAGAACTTTACGAGTGTACTTCTAGAAATGGTTGTGTGTAAGTGTTTTAGATTTGAAGTATGTGTTATGTAGTCGGTAATGGTTTGATTGTACCTTGGTTCTGTCTTGGTGGCGAATAAAAGATATCTGGAATATCATAGGTTAAATAGGGCGTTATAGGCCGACCGCTTAACTGAGATTGTTCCTAAGGTAGCAAGAGAGATGTTGACCCAGCGAGCTATCGTCTGACAGGTCACCACTCCAGCGGCGACCTTAAGACATCCTATGTACTTTTATATTGTATTGAGTTCGCCGGTTTAAAAAAATAAATACGTACCGCGCAGCTACTTCAGAATGGTCTCAGTTAAGCGGTCGGCATATAGTCGACAAACATACCTACACCTAAATATTAGAGTAGTAAAGATAGCATGAGACTTAACTACGACTTAAAGTTAATTGGGTTTCAGAATTCGGCCTATTTGTTTAGCCATGCCAAAGACATGTCCACACAGTTTTTCTTTTGGCTATATATTCTAAATTGAGAGAAGTATTCCTAGTCTTAACTTAACGATGCTAAATGTTAAATTTGTTTGTTTGGCTCAGTATTCAGCTATGGTCGGTCACTTGAGTCATAAGGTCTTCACGTGTAAAGGGGGGTGACCACAAGCTCTTAGAGTAAGGTTATTTTGAGATCGAGTAAGGGACAGATGTATATGACGTGTATACATCTGTCACTTACTCGATCTCAAAATAACCTTACTCTAAGAGCTTGTGGTCACCCCCCTGATGACTGAGCGTTGTAAAACCACGTGATTCAAAATGGATGACATGAATATGACCTTATTAAGATGACGACTAACGCCAACGATCTTGAGGGAACAAAACGCGCACTCATTTCACACCCGCGCGACCTAAATTTAGTAGTTTTTTGTACTTTCCGTAGTACGTACTTTTAGTAGTGTTTTTCTCCGTTTAAGACATAACTTTACAAGTTAATTACACTAATAAAACAACATTATACGAAAAAAAAACAAAATTTTCTTAGATCAAATTATTAAGAAAATGGTCTAATGTAACATATATTTTTTCCAAAAAATTACGAATAGCCGTTTAGACATGATTCGCATTTTAAAATCAGCGACTCAAGGGAATCGGCGCCTTAAATCATGATCATAATCGTACAAACCATTTGGTAATTTCATGCAAATAACACAATGAGTTACCATGGAATTCTCCATATCTTCGCCTAGGACCCATAAACCGCTCTCCAAAAAAACAGAGTAGGTAGTTAGGAATAATCCTAAGCCATTCCTAAGCCAAAATTATGCTCTCATAAACCCAGCTCATTAATAATTATGTACATTACAGCCAGTTAATTCGTCATTCAAGAAACGACCCTTAAATGGTTACGATGTTGTTAAAGTCATCATCATCATCATCACCTCACCACCATACATATTATCGAAGATTGGTGATCCGACTCGTTGATTAATTTAAATACTGTCTTAAACATTCTTTTGTTTGTGGCATTGTGTTATTGGGTTTTTCGGTAAAACGGACGGGTAGTAAAATCTGAATAGATCTGAAATATGAAAACTGACTGACTTTGTGTCTAGTATATATACCATAACATCTATACTTATATTATCTTCATCATCGTGATTTCAGCCGAAAGACGTGCATTGCTGGACATAGGCCTTCCCCGAACGTCACCACACTGATCGGTCATGTGCGTTTCGCAGCCTTGACCAGGACGTCGCTCCACCTAGAGGAATGCCTTCCAAAGCTGCGTCTCCCGGTACGCGGTCGCCACTACAGAACTTTTCGGCCCAACGGTTATCCGGTTTACGAGCAATGCGCCCTGCCCACTGCCACTTAAGTTTGGGAATTCTTCGGGCTATGTCGATAACCTTGGTTCTGTGGCAGATGGATTTCTGATTCGATCACTTGATGACACTCACACACAATGATGACAAAATCAATCTTTACTATTGCAGCTTACCACTATAGCATAGACGGATTAAATTACAGTGATGTATCTACATCACATTACTCACCTCTATTTCAACAACTTTTCTCAACTAAGTAAATACTCCTACTACTATAAAGCTAGCACCATATTTTTCAGGATCAGTGTTAAAATTTACGAAGTAATACAAGCTGTTTGTGAAAGTAGAGCAAGTGTAAAACGCTAAGAGATTGCGATTTCGTCTAGACGAATTACATTAAAGTGAACCGCTTCAACTTTTCAATTTACTATCCCCTTTCGTGGCATCCATTTTCTTATATACATTCTCGAAAAAAAAAAAACAAGTGAAAGCTTAAAGCCAGTGTCAAACAAAACTGCGAACAGAACCGAACCGAAATCTATAGAATGTGAAACGAAGCGGAGAAGTCAAATTATGTGCAGCGAACTAGTAGCGAAAAAACTGTTTTGAATTTGTAAATAAACAGAACCGTTGCTCTTGCTTCGCGGCACGAATTCGCTTTCTGTTTGACGTCGTGCATACCATGGCAGCTAATACAACTATCTCACCCACTATACTTGCTTCGCACACTCGCCTTTTGCTTGTCATGGCGTCACGTGACACGCCTTTCGGTTGGCCGCGTTATCGGCACGTATCGGTTCGCTTTCGCTTTTCTATGTGGCAAGACACAAACGATGCCATACATTACAAAAAAAAACGCTTCGCCACGCTATCGGTTTGCTGTCAACTTGACACTAGCTTAAAACAAGGCATATGATTTATTCAATTTCATTCTCTCAGTCTTTTTAAAGGAAACTTTCTCAATTCCCCTCGACTTTTTCGCCATGACAACGAAAATAAATCAAGGGCAATTTTTTTTTTTTTATTCATATTGGCTCGCGTTTGACCATTATCTCGCCTGATGTTAAGTGATGATATAGTCGAAGGTGGAGCACGCTTGCCTAGAAGTAACCTATTCACTCTTGACTTGAAGACCCCTGGGTTGTAGCTATCAGGAAACAAGGACGCTGGCAGGGAATTCCACTCCTTAGGTGTACGCACAATGAAAGTATTTTCAAAACGCTTTGTCCGTATGGGTGGGATATCCACCGACTACCGATGGCACATTGCCGTACGTCTTGTAGTCCGATGATGGAAAGGGCTAGGCGGAATCAAATTGTGCAGTTCCGTCGCACACTACCCGAAATTTAACCGATGAAAAACCGACAGGCTGGCAACTCGGCGTCGATGTTCTAGGCTCTGGAGATTTGAGGCGACCAGTATCTCGTTGCAAATATAGTGCATCAAGCTGGTATTTGGCAGATCCATCCCAGATGTGAGAGCAGTACTCCACGCATGACCGAACTTGCGCTTTATACAAGTTGAGCAGCTGTTCAGGCGTGAAGTACCTGTTTCGTCCCGATTTTTGGTATTTACTTGCAACACCGTGTCGGTGGGCGGTCAACGATTTGACAGCTGACACTTGACAATTGAAAGAGAAAATTTATTGTGAGCACACGCTGCATTCGGGTTCTTGTCGAAACATATCGAATCGAGATGTGTTTCGTCCATTTGTAATAGCTAATAGCGCCCGCCGTTCGCAATCGGTTTGTGGGGCGCCCGCGAAGGTGGTTTTGAATATATTTCAAGTACATCGATGTGCTTTTGTGGGAAACGCATGTGTGTCTGCCGGAAGCCGGAACCCGGCCCAGAATGCGTTGGTGGTCCCATCCAATCATTGTCCTTTATTATACATATATTGTCCTTAAACCCTCGGCCAGGCGCGTGATTGAGCGAGCCCAGAGGATCACCGCGGGAATCTCAGGTAAAAGTGCACAATTTTTTTTAGTAGTACCACTTCCCACCTGTCAGATAGGTACCAGGATATCTCCCCATAAGGAGAAATTCCTAGCTTTCCACTGCTGCGAACTGCAGTTTCGTGGGGTACAGGTTCAGAAAGGGTCCAGGAATCCTAACGCCGCTATGGGCCCCGGTGCTTAGTTCCTGGCTTGGGACCCGAAGACCTGTATATAACAGTACCGTCTCACCTTCGCAAGGATCCCCAACTTTTTTGCAGCCAATTGAGCCTTTGCCTCAATGAATGGACCAAAATTGAGGGTCAATGTTAACGTAACACTAAGAAGATCGAGATAGTTCGTTATCGGCACGGTTACACCAGGGAAGGATGGAGCCGGGTGGAATTAACTCTTTTTTGTGGGAAAAAGACAAGCCTGGGTCTTAGCAGCATTAAAACTGACTAGATTGGCATTTCCCCGTTCGGAGACTGCCTCCAAAGAAAGGTTCAAGAGCTCAACCATGGCCACCCGAAGAGACCGGACTTGAGGCCCAGTAGCCCGTGCGCCAGACACGTATCTCTCAGCAACAGTGCTGTCGTCTGCATACCCAAAGGTGCCGGGTTTTAGCAGGTCATTAATGTGCAGCAAGAACAATGTTGCCGAGAACACTGACCCCTGAGGGACTCCGGCGTTAATACCTAACTGACCGGACGAGCAGCCATCGATAAACACTCGGATGGACCGATCCCTCAGGAAGTCTGCAATCCAGTCACACAGACCACTAGGCAGATCGAAGGAAGGATGCTTACCAATAAGGCTCTCGTGCCAGACCCTGTCAAAGGCCTTCGATATGTCAAGGGAGACAGCAAGCGCCTCCCCGTGCTTCTCGATGGCCTCACCCCAGTTGTGAATGGCATACGCTAGAAGATCCTCAGTTGACTGGTTTCGGCGGAACCCGTATTGGCGGTCACTAAGGAGGTCGTTGTCTTCTAGGTATGCCAGGAGCTTATTATTCAATACACGTTCCATACGTATATTCCTCGTCATTAGCTCCTCCAATTGAATCAATCAAATTCACGTTATAGCTTGTTATTTATTGACGTTAATCGAAGTTTTTTTTATGACAACATGTTGACTGACAGAGTGGAGTTCAGTCAATATATAACCAAATATGGTGATATAGTGGTCAAGCGCGAGCCTATCGATAAAGAAAAAAATGTTATAAATGTCAATTCAATTGAGTGAGGCTTAGGTGAGTTGAGTTGAGGAGATCGAGTAGAGGAAAAAACATAGAATATGCGTAAGGAAAACAAAATAAGGAAGAGAAAACAAAATTTGCCTGCATACGGAATGGTTAAAAATGTAATAACTTTTTCCTTTTCAAGTCACGTCTCTCAATTAAAGGTTAGGTTTAGTAATAGTGAGAAAAAAATATAAAAATAGCCCTGCAATTAAAAATATAACCCTAAATAACAGCCGATTTAGGGTTTAAATGCATGAATAATAATTTCAACGACCGAGGCCGGAACTTTACTTGCATGAGCATGAATCCTATTATAACTCATAGCTTTTATATTGTTAGATGGACAGCGAAAAGGTTTTGTGTGTGTGTGCTTATCTTTAAGCACCAGTACACACAAACCTAGAGAAGCAGAAAGCCGAATTTGAAAAATAAAAATCAAATTATACAATTATGAAAAATATTATACTTTCCCTGAATAATGATAACTTACAACTTGGGTAATGACATTCTTTATCTTCAATGTGAAATTGGGAACATCTCATTAAGTGAATTAAACTAGATTTTCCCACGGGATAGGTAGAAATAACTTACAACCTTTTGCTTTGGTTATAAGTTTATTTACCGTGTAAAAAATTTGGAGAAAGCAATGTAGTTTATAATTATTAATAAATAAATAGTCGTCATTGATGACTTTTATATGTACGTCCGTCTCATTTTAGTCAAGGACAGAAGAAAACCTCCTAAATAAAAATTAATATGTTATAAACCAGGGGTCACCAAATGCCAGACCGGGGTCCGGAACCGGACCACCGACCCCGATCTTGTGTGGACCTTAAGTAACCAATACAATATAATATAATGTGTTACTTGAGTACTTAATTTAATAATTTATCCTGCTCTTTGTCTTTGATTGCCATCTATTCGACAACGGACGAAACTGCTCATCAAAATCTTCATTGACATTGAATAATAATATATATTTAAATACTCAAGTTTACATTTTGATTTAATTTCAAAGAAAATACACGTAAAGGCCGTGGGAGGGGCTTATGGCTTTACACCACGGACCGCAACGGTCATAAAATTTAAAAAAAAACAGACTGCAAATACAACAAGAAGAAAATCATGCTGTCGGAGGATACTTATTCATGAGGTGCCTGACCAAAACTATAAAAATTCTCCGACTGCACAGCATGATTTTCTTCTTGTTAACATCTTTGCAGTCGGGTTTTTTGATTTTATATATTTTTTTATTTACAACATTTTAGTTATCCTTTTTTTTCGAATGACTTTTAAACATATATGTGGTATATATTTTTGTCATCACCTCTAAAAACCCTTCATTTTGATACCCCACTCGATGGGTTTCGAAGAAAAAAATATTGCAACCCCTACAATATGACGCCTAAAATCCGCTATGTTTCTTTTTTTTTTAACGGCACTTATCTAAGAACACTAGGGTGGCCAAGACCTTTCTATCGATGGCTAAATTATTAAAAACCCGTCAAGTAGTTTGAAAGATACGAGTTAATAAAGAATATTATATAAATACATACAAGATACGCGCGAAGAACATATTCCTTTCCTTGCAGCCGGGTAAAAAACGGACCCCAAATGAAAGTAATTGAAGACCCCTTGTATAAACTATTGAACGTATTTAGCCTAAAACTATTACTAACCTAGTACTAACTTATCTCACAAACTTCATCGGTGACTTCTATCTTTGTCACAAAGTGTTTTAGATATTGTTTAACTATTTAGTATAGCTTATGTGTTAATTATAAGTATTAATGTTACAAAAGCACGATAGGGTTGACATATTTGTTTAAATAAAAACCCTAAAAAATGTTAGTTATGCAACATACGATGCTCTAGTCAAATACATATAGTTCAAGTCATATTTGCGCGCGGCACCATGTGTGAGTGCGCTTGTAATTATATATTACTCGCTTCTGCCAGCGACTTTTCTCGCGTAAAAACTTTTTTATCATCCCAAGGGAGCATTATACTGGGATAAAAAGCCTATGTGCTATTCTAGACTATAATATATCTCTATGCCAAATTTCATCTAGATCCGTTCAGCCGTTCTGGCGTGATTGAGTAACAAACAAACATCCATCCAAACTTTCACATTTATAATATTAGTAAGATAAGATGCATTTGTGTGACAGTGACGTTACGTCCGAGAAAACAACCACCCACACATAGCGCCACGCGCAAAGATGAGTTGAACTATCTACAAAACAACTTTGATGGATCATTCAATGTCTAAAAACAAAAAATAAACGCTTGCCAAACCCTGGATACTGACCCGTTCAATAAGTTTTTGTGACAGATAGCTTCGAGATTGATAATAAACACAGTATAACAACATTCAGTAGAACAACGCAAGCATTTGCCCGCATTTTTGCGCTAAAGTCCCAAATAACAGAGTAGCAATTTCTCTGCCAGGTTTTTTCCCTTCTATGCTAGGGTCCAGTCTAGGCTGAATTTTACAAGGACCGACTGCTTAACTGAACTCCACAACCCATTTTCTGGGTAACATGATTCTTTTGTAACATAGCCAAAACAGATGGGGAAAAGGAGGATTGATAGATGATTCCTTTGCAAGACTAATTAATAGCCAGACTTTCACGAATGAGAGCTAACGGTGCTTTTCAAGACAGTTAGTGGTCCATGTAAAGATGGTCCGCAGACCTATGTCAACAAGTTTAGCGTGAAAGATAGATCAATGCGGCTATTATTATTACCCGACTGCAAGGACTGGGTTATGTTTTTCGCGCGTATCGTGTATATTTGTATGTATGAAATATTATTCATTACTTCATATCTTTCAAACCGCTAGACGGATTTATATAATTTAGACATCGTTACTTCTTAACCGCCTAAGTGTTCTTTAGGTGTAGTGAAAAACAAACAATCATGGCGGATTTTGGGTGCCATATTGTGCGAGTCCCAATTTTTTTTCTTCCAAACCCATCGAGTGGATGGTGAAGGTGGTCAAAATGAAGGTTTTTACGAGGTGATTACAAACATATATACCACTTATATGTTTAAAAGTAATTCGAAAAAAATATATAACAATAAAGTTGTAACTAAAAAAAAAAAATTTAAATAACTAAAACCCGACTGATTCAGAAGCGAACTAAAAAGCTGTAAACAAGAAAATTATGCTGTGCAGTCGGAGGATCAGGGGATCAGTCAGTTCGCGTTATGTATTCTCCATCTGCACAGAATGTTTTTTGTGTACAGCTTTTTAGTTCTGCCCATTATATTAACAAATTTCTCCATAGAAGTCAAAGCAAATTCCTAAAAAAAAATTGATCTTTCCATACAAGTTTATCGTCAGCTGATCAAAATTTTTATGGGGATGCAATTTTTTATTAGTAAAAGTCAAAGTAAAGTCAAAGTCAAATAGAGAGATGTAATTTTTCATTTACATTTGACTTTGACTTCCATTGAGAAAGTAGTTCATATACACAGGGAGAAGAAGTGGACTGTTTTTGTAAGACGACAAAAATGCTTAGGTGTGAAAAATGGCATTATGAAGTTTTATTTCTAGGCCCGGTAAAAGGTGTTTGACAATTTTTTTATCTAAAATTGTGATGATGACGTCAAATGGTTTAGAAATGACCTACTGTAAATAACTACACTGTGATATCAGTAGTTTTTCTATCGTGTGCCGGACGCCAGTCAATAAATGCTGCGATTTGCTTGACTTTATATTGCACCTACCACTATTAGTCTCTGCATCACCCAAAGGTCGACTGGTAGAAAATGCCCAAGGCATTAAGTCCGCCTCTGTACGTTTGTGTGCATAAAGTATTAAATAAATAAATAAATGCTGTATTTCTTGTAGATTTTCTGAGTTTATGTTATAAACTATGGGAGATAGGGGTTATTAAAGTTTATGTTGATATTTTCTGGTGTTTTGCTACTTATATTTTCTTACAAATATGGTTTCAAACTGACTTCAAATTGCATCAACAAAATATGATTAAACTAAATAATCTATTAGATTAATAAAATATTTAATTTAATTATAGTTAATTAAAATGATAAAAACACATTACCCTCCTTCGGCAGTTGGGTAAAAAGAGCAATTACACTAATAAGCATGGAATAAGATCATAATATTAACTACTGAGTAATGTCAATATTTTTGACATTTCCAGATACTGACAAATGTGTATGGAGTTTCTTGTGCGTTTTTCTCCATAACACGCTACTTTTCCGGATGCACGGTAGAATAAATTTTTATTAAGTGTAAATTTTAATTGTTGACTTTCTTAAGTGCCGCTTAATGGCATAGTTGAAATAAATATTTTTGGCTTTTTGACGTTTGCCATAAACAATGACGTCAAAATAAATGAGCAATGACCTACTGTTATAACTTTACTGTGATAATACCATCACATATAGTTTGATATACTATTAGTTATAGTTTTTGTATCATGTGCCGGACGCCAGCCAATATGCTGTCTTTCTTGCGCCTTATCTCGGAAAATTGTGATTGCACAGGCAGCTTGTGTATAATAACGTAATACAGCAGATGTGTTTAGATTTTCTGGGTTTATATTAAAAGCTATGAACTAGCCCACATTATTGGAGGATGGTTTCTTGAATTTAATGTTGGTATTTAGTGATATATTTTGCTATGTGAATTTTCTTAAAAATGTGATTTACAACTGTCTTCGATGAGGATCGCTGTTATTTCTTTATTTATTTTGAAACCGTAGTTCCCACTGCAGGGCCAATGCCTCCCTCCCTTTTTACCTGACTGCTGAAGGAGGGTAATGTGTTATCAGTCTATATATGTATGTATGTTTGTTTCTATGTGGCGTTCTAAAGACCAAATCCGTTGGCCGATTTTGAAATTTCTTACATAATCGATTTGATCGTCACCTTGAGAGTGTCACTGGCTACATTAAAATTGGAAAATAGAAAAAATGGCGGTTTTTGGGCGCCATATTGTGGAGGTCCAATTATTTTTTCATTCTATTTCATTGTATGGAATATCAAAATAAAGGAGTTTAAGAGGTGATTTCAAAAATATATAACAGTTATATAGTTAAATATACGTCATTCGAAAAAAAATGTTAACTAAAAAGTTAGAAATAAATAAAGTTAATTATAAAAGAAACAAAAAACCCGACAGCTTAAGAAGCGAACTAAAAAGACGTAAACAAGAAGAAAATCATGCTGTTCAGTCGGAGGATACATCTGGTTTTGGTCAGCCAGCTCGAGAATTTCATTTTTTTTCTATTTTCAGCAATCTGGGCCCACTCCTTTACGAAAGGGTCCAAATCGTCTTGTCACATCCTTCCGGGCCGCTGAATCGCTGTTATACAAAACATGATTGTGTGATTGGAGTGCCACAGCTGCTGTTTAGATTTGTAGTAATAAATCTTTTCTTCCTTGTAACAAAATAATAATAGTTATTATGCTTTATTTAGTGAATATGAATCCTACCAACTAGTTACTTGTAACATATGATGTCGTGGTGTTCCAGCGGCTAAGATCTCTATAGAGGATCTAGAGGCTAGAGAGACTAGAGAACCTACGACCTCAAGGTCGTATTTTCGAATCCGGGCAACTACGAATGTGATTTTTTTCAATTCATATGCACTTTCTAAGTTTATCTTGGACATCGCTCACAACGGTGAAAGAAAACATCGTTAGGAAATCTGGACAAATAAGTAGTGATTTTACTTAGTCCGTCAGAGACATTATCAAACAATATTGGACCCATATTTTTGCTTTATCAAATAAATAAAAAGTGACAAAGATAAAGTGCATCATAGTTCAATGGGGGCTTCTAATGTCACTTTGTTAGTATAAAACACACGATATATCAACGCACTGTATCGTCGTATTTTTTTGTTCACGGACATAAGAAAAAGTACGGGTCGAATAATTTTGGATTATCTAACTGACGGACTAAATAGATTTTTTTGTCAATAACCCTATTGTTGCAAGGTGTTCCAGTGTGAGGATAAACTAATAAATAAATTATGAATATATATAACATAGTATCACCCCTGTATTCTCCGAAGGGCTGGGCAGAGCTCCACTTACAGTAGGTAAAACCACATTTCGCTAGTTATGTTTAAGTCCCTTGTTATTATTGCCACTAACCGGTCACAAATCCAGACTGATCTGCTACTAAGACTGACTATGAATCTAAAAAAAAGGGTGAAAAAAAAGTTGTACACAATTTGATGTCAATTGTTATAATATTTTATTGACGATATTGGTAAAAGTAGAGTTATAAAAATATCTTAAAAGCATCCTATTATAATCAGACTATTCTTAATTTATATTTATTGAAAATTGTTTTCTACTTTTCAGTTTTGTTTTCTATTAAAGCGTGTTATTTTAGTTATTTTTACTTTTTAGTTCAATCGCTAATCCTGAAGATTCTGGTAAGGAAAATGGGACAAACTATTTAAATTATTGCGTTGTCATCGATCCTTGATATGTATGCAAAGTTTAATTCTTCTCAGCAAACCCTTTCATTTGAAACCCATATCATGGCATTGCACAAAAATAACTAGTCCGCCATCTTGGGCTGTTCGCCATATTGGATTTAGAATGACATCACTTAGCTAACCATGCATTGTCATCCGAACTAAACGTGTATGCAAAATTTCATCTTAATCGATGGAGGATGACTACTTTAAAATTCACTTGCAAGATTTGACCCGACACTTACATACAAACATACATTGCAAGTTGAATAAAAGTTTGTAAAAACATAAAACTTTGCAATTTCCTACCATAGTCTGTTTCCAGTTTAGACATTGCCCAATAATTCCAATTCCCTGAAACTGTAACCATATTTTTACATTGCCTACACATTGCAGGTTTTGGATTCCTACTAAGCCCCGTATTTATTAGATATATTCGCCATTTTTAATTTTAAGCTTTGATATTTATTGGATAACTCTTAGATATGGATGCTAAAAAGGTTTTTTTGGTATAAACATTTTGAAATATACTGTTGTATGATTTATTTATATCCGGGAGTCGTGCTTATGAAGATACTATTTATTCTTTTGATGTTTAGAAGAACTAACTTATATTTAATTTTCTACCACGAAGGTTTTCTACGTACACTATACACTAAAATTATAAAGATGATGAATGATTTGATTGTTTGTTTATAATGAATAAAATAAAAAACTACATAACCGATTTAAAAAAATCTTTCACCTATGGAGAGCTTCATTATTCTGGAGTATCATGAGTTACATTTTATTAAACCCAAAATAGAAATAATGTAACACAAGGTGTAAAAAAATTGCTTATAAATGTCTATCGCCCTAGAGGACGCCATATTATACTTTTAAAACAACAAAAACCTGAATTACATCCTTTTTCTAACAACTGTCTTATTGTATCACAGAACCCGTTACTGTGAAAGACAAATACACAATGCTACAAGGCAGCATTTTAAGGGATTTACTGTGGACAATATAAGGCAACTGCATAAAACTACAGAGACTTACAAATATGTCGACAAAAGACAAATTGCATATGTTCACGACCCCTTACTACTAGTTCTCGTAAAACTTACTTACACATTATTATTGTTTATTCATCGACGTAGTATGACTTGACCATTGTTGATTTTGGTCTGTTAGACTTCAATACTATTTACATGCGAACGGTTTCACCTGCCTGAAAGTCAATAGTTAATACTATCCGGATAAAAATATTGTATTACCTAGTCAATGTCAAGTTATTTATTTAAAACTTCATGCACAAAGGTACACTGGCGGACTTAATGCATTAGGTATTCTCTACAAGTCAACCAAGGGCGGTGAAGAGACAACATGGCAGGAGCATTATTTAATCTAGAAAAGCAAAAAAAATAAAATAACAATAAGTGGATTAAAATACTCATAAATATTAGATATATTTTTTTGTTTTTATCGTCTAAATACACGGACTTTCACTCTTATTATGTAGTACGTAAGTAGGATTTTCATTTGGACGACAATCGATTAAAACATTTGGTTTTCGTTGATTAATCGATAAACAACATAATTTGGATTGATTGTTTCACGTAAATATATACGTGAAACAATCAATCCAAATTATGTTGTTTATATGCCGCAATAATCGACTCTAAAAGGTTCTGGAGTGGCGACCGCGAACCGGAAGACGTTGCGTTGGAAGGCCTTCCACCAGGTGAACCGATGACCTAGTGATGATTGCGGGGATCCGCTGGATGTGAGACGCACGGGACCGATCAATCTGGCGACGCTTGGGGAAGGCCTTTGACCAGCAGTGGTCGTCTTTCGGCTGATATGATGATGATGAATAATCGACTTCACACCCACCAACAGAGACCTATTTACCAGCAATGATACATCACCAGCATGCTGGGATCCAGCAGAATATCAGCGTCAGGTATATTTGCCTGACACGTGCTGAGCTGGACTCCCATTTGGTGCAACCTTGAGGCGCACACCGCACTGTGTTTTGATTGTCAACCAGTATATAATAATAGTAATCTTTGATTGTCAAAACTAATGTTACTGGTGTCACTTTGACTTTTATTTCGTACGTATGGTTTCCTTTTTCTTTTTATGTTGGCACCTTGTTTTTAAACATACATAAAAATTGTAATAATTTAATTAAGATTTTGTGTGTTGTGCTGTGTCTTTTGTGTGCACTAAATAAATGATTTATCTATCTATCTATCTACCTGCCTTTTCCGCGAAATGTTGGGGTGGATTCAAGTCTAAAAAAGACAAAAATCTAGCTTGTAAATCTGCTTCACAGCAAACAGACGTGCTATCCGAGTCCATAGCAGTCGGCTCGGCGTTCTTTCTTGTTTTAAAAATGTTGTCCCACACAAGGATATGATTCATCCTGTATCGTCGGTGCGTTTTCCAACCATTTAAACTCTCATAAAAAAGACACCCAAATCCGGAAAAACTTTCTGTAGACCATACACATATGTGCGAACCCGCGACACGCAGCACAGCAGCCGATCACTCGACCACTGCGCCAACAGTGTCGTCATACTACTTTTGTTCATACTAACGATCGATTATATAAATATCCGCCCATTTTTGCTGTTAAGCTATTAATTGTAATTTGGGTATACTTCTTATTTACAGTACAACTATTTACTTAATGTCCCTCGGCAAACTTCGTGTTTCCTTAGTCGTCGGCATTCTATCAGTTGCCCTTTGCACTTGGTACAGACCGGACGCTCTCAATCAACTTGGAAGCATATAAAGTTGTTAATACTCTTTTAACTTAATGTAATTTTTTTTAAAATGGGAGGAAAGCTGCTAAAGGAAAATAGTTTTACAGCTCTATATAGTTCAAATGGAAATCAAAAGAAAACAACAATAAAGTACTTAGTTCTAAATTATTATACACGATGAATCTAATAATTGATGGACATGGAAATTAGAATTCGTTTGTATTTGGAAATGCGATGATTGCCGAGGGACATTAAGAAAATAATTGTACTGTACATGTCGATATGACTCAAATTGTTTGACGAGAATATAGCTGGACAGCTCTGGTATGGTATATTAATGAAGGGTTTATCCATCTATCTATCCTGATCTTGACAAAACGCCGATCACTTAGATCAACACAGGTGCCACCCGCATACTGCCATCACATAACACGAATCAGTTTGTAGATAAACATATTGACTATGTATTTAACTCTATGCTTTACCGCCTCTCTAACGAAGGTAATTGACGGTAATGGACTAATCTGTTGCAAGATGTGTACTCAGTATCTACTGTATACACGAACAATAAAAAAAATAGCTTTGATGAAGGAAAGTAAGGATAGAATGTATAAAACCAGCTTTTGCCTATGTTCGAAGCAATCATTGCAATCGACCACGTTTTGCTGACCTAGCGATACTATGCGGCCGCACCAAAGGCGCCGCGAGCTCAGTGCGTTACGGACAGCAAGCGGGTGCTGTCATTTTCATCATTTCCTCATTTTAGCGATAGCTTAGCGTGAAAGTAATCTTGTTAGCTCTCAATAATAAACCTTTAAAAGTGATTTGAGTGTTTAACTTAGTAGCGTAGCGAAACCCACCAGGTACCACTTAGGTCGCGCCCCTACAGCCTAGGAATTCGCCCTTAAGCCTAAAATGTGAGTTGAAATTTTCACAGATGATGTATTTCTAGAAGGCGTTTTTTTGTTCTGTGTGTATTTCTATTGCCGCTGTAACAACAAATACTAAAAACAGAATAAAATAAATATTTAAGTGGGACTCCCATACAACAAACGTGATTTTTTTGCCGTTTTTAGGGTTCCGTACCCAAAGGGTAAAAACGGGAGCCTATTACTAAGACTCCGCGATCCGTCTGTCTGTCTGTCTGTCTGTCACCAGGCTGTATCTCATGAACTGTAATAGCTAGACAGTTGAAATTTTCACAGATGATGTATTTCTGTTGCCGGTATGATAACAAATACTCAAAACAGAAGATATTAAATATTTAAGTGGGGCTTCCATACAACAAACGTGTTTTTTTTTGCCGTTTTTTGCGATTATGGTACGGAAAGCTTCGTGCGCGATTCCGACTCGCACTAGGCCGGTTTTTTTTTGTGATAATAGTACGGAACCCTTTGTACGCGAGTCCAACTCGCACTTGGCCGGTTTTTTCGGGATACTAATAAGCATAAACAACTCAACGAGAGTGTAGCTTTCTAAAAGTGAAGTGAGTGAGATTACGTTTTAGAAACATAGCCCAAGGGCGGTTACGCACTACATCCGATCCGTGTCCGTGATTTATTTATTTAGACTTCATATCCAAAGGTGCAAAGGCAGACTTAATGCCTTAGGCATTCTCTACCAGTCAACCAAGGGGGGTGAAGATTTAATAATTAAAAAAATAGGTAATATACACGTATTATAATAATATACCTATATAAATATATATATAAATAACAGAAAAGAAGAGAGAGATGAATCTGCTTATTTGTTTAAAAATAAATCCGCAATTTCCGCTTAAGGTCAATTCTTGAATATGCTTCAGCGGTTTGGAATCCCCAGTATGCAGTTTATATTGAACAAATTCAAAAAATGCAAAACAAATTTACTAAGCACTTGAGTTGGCGATTTAACTCTGGAACTGATCATACACCTAGGCTTCAGAAATTGGAAGAACGTCGTGCAGAGCGAGATCTAGTATATTTATATAAAATTATTAGAGATCAATTGGACTCCCCTTATCTTCTAAGCAAAACAAGTTTTGGATGTCCACGCTTAAATGCACGCAGGAGAACTCTCTTCCAAATAGGTTTCTCCCGAACCTTAACCGAAATACTTTTATTAAAAGAGCATGTCGTCTGTCATCATTCATCATCATTTCAGCCGAAAGACGTCCACTGCTGGACGTAGGCCTCCCCCAGGCGTCGCCACATTGACCGATCCCGTGCGTCTCGCATCCAGCGCCTTCCCGCAACCTTAACCAGGTCATCAGTCCACCTAGTGGGAGGCCTTCCAACGTATCGTCTTCCGGTTCGCGGTCGCCATTCCAGAACTTTTCCCATTGGCCCCATCGGCCATCCGTTCTGCGAGCAATGTGCCCTGCCCACTGCCACTTAAGTTTGGCAATTCTTCGGGCTATGTCGGTAACTTTGGTTCTCCTGCGGATATCATCATTTCTGACGTGATCACGCAAAGAAATTCCGAGCATAGCCCTCTCCATTGCCCTTTGGGTGACTTTGAGCTTTCTGATAAGGCCCATTGTGAGCGACCACGTCTCGGTCCCATAGGTGATCACTGGCAACACACACTGGTCATAGACTTTTGTCTTGAGACACTGCGGTAAATTGGTCGAGAAGATACCACGCAACTTCCCGAACGCCGCCCAGCCGAGTCGGATTCGACGGTTGACCTCTGTCTCGAAATTGGACCTACCCAACTGGACCGTTTGTCCCAGGTAGACATAATCGTCTACAACTTCGAGAGTAGAGTCTCCGACCTTGATAGGAGTGGGTGTTACATGGGCATTCACCATGATCTTGGTTTTGTCCATGTTCATTTTAAGACCCACTCTTTCGGAAGCTCTACTGAGGTCATCGAGCATTTTACTGAGGCTCTCCATGGTCTCAGCCATGACCACTATGTCGTCGGCAAACCGAAGGTGAGTAATGTACTCGCCATTAACGTTGATGCCCAGCCCCCTCCAGTCCAGAACCTTGAAGACATCCTCCAGCGCAGCAGTGAACAGTTTCGGAGAAATGACGTCTCCCTGTTTCACGCCGCGCTGGAGAAGGATTGGTTTCGAGGTCTGATCCTGAAGACGGACTGACATGGTGGCGTTTTTGTACAAACACTTCAACACCTCAATGTACCGGTAGTCGATCTGGCACCGTTGGAGAGACTGCAGTACAGCCCAAGTCTCTATCGAATCGAAGGCTTTCTCGTAGTCCACAAACGCTAAACAGAGAGGCAGGTTATACTCTTCGGTCTTCTGTATAACCTGCCGCAGCGTACGTATGTGGTCTACGGTGCTAAAGCCTATTCGGAATCCGGCTTGTTCGGGGGGCTGGAAATCGTCTAACCTGCGCGCGAGACGATTCGTGATGACTCTTGAAAACAACTTGTAGACATGGCTAAGAAGTGAGATGGGCCTATAGTTCTTCAACCGAGCATTGTCGCCCTTCTTGAAGAAGAGTACCACCACACCCCTGCACCATGCCTGTGGCGTTTTGCCCTCGAGTATGACGGAATCAAACAGATTCTGAAGGGCCTTAAGGACCGGTTTTCCACCCGCCTTAAGGAGTTCGGCCGTAATTCCGTCATCACCCGGCGCCTTGTTGTTTTTGAGCTGTTTCAGAGCCATCCTAATCTCGTACAGGCTGACGTCCGGGATATCTTCGGTATAGTGTCGGGTCAATCTAGCTCTTGGGTCGTTTGCTAGACTCGCAACGGGCTTGCTGATCGATGTGTACAACTGCCCATAGAATGTCTCGATCTCCCTGAGAAGCTCCGGTTTGGCGGATACGATCCTGCCATCGTCGGTCTTCAGTTTCGTGAGTTGGCTCTGCCCAATAGCCAGATCCCTTGAAAATACCTTGGAGCCTTTATTTCGCTCGATCGCGTCTTTAATACGCTCGGTATTGAAGCGGCGGAGGTCTCTTTTCAAGGATTTAGAGATCTGTCTATTGAGCTGCCGGTATTTGCACGCCTCATCTGAAGACTGCAGGATCATCTCACGCCTCTCCTTCATAAGCTTGAGGGTATGATCAGAGAGCTTTTTGTTTCTATCTGTACGACGGGTCTTGAAAAACTTAGACCCGACCGTATAGACAGCTTCCACGAACCCGTTGCTATATTCATCCACGGAGCTAGGCACTCGAAACGATTCTGGAGTTCGAGCTGAAAGCTCTCGGGGTTTTGGACCTGGATCTGTGCTGGCCGGAGCGTGGACTTCATCAGTCGAGACCTTTCAAGCTTAATATTAATGTTCAATGTGCCTCTTACCATGCGGTGATCGCTCCCGGTTTTTACCGAATTGATCACAGAGACATCATTGAACATTTGCTTCTTGGTTGACATGATGAAGTCGATCTCATTTTTTGTTGCACCATCGGGGCTCTGCCAGGTCCACTTCCTGTGTTCACGCTTTTTGAAGAAGGAGTTCATCATATAGAGGCCCTCCTTCACCATAAAACTGGCCAGTAGGTGACCCCGGTGGTTCCGTTGTCCAACTCCAAATTGCCCCACTTGCAGCTCATCCTCGTCTCGTTTGCCCAGTTTCGCGTTGAAGTCCCCCATGACAACGGTGAAGTGAGTTTTGAAACCATGCATGGCTCTGGAGATATCCTCATACATGGTCTCTACCCCATCGTCGGGGTGTGCCGAGGTTGGGGCGTAGACCTGTATGACCTTCAGCGAATATCTTGAGGATATTCTGAGTATAAGGTACGCCACCCTGGTCGACACACTCTCGATCTTCACCACGTTGTTCACAAGGGACTTGTGGACGATAAACCCGACACCACCCTGGGACTGCCGGTCATCCTCTCGGAAATAGAGCAGGTTACCGGATTTGAGGATTATCGAGTCCTCCCCCTCTATTCGGACTTCAGATAACCCTATAATACTCCATCGCAACCTGCTCAATTCCTCCTCAAGTTCGGTGACCTTCTCGTCGGTCCGAAGTGTGCGCGTGTTGTACGTTGCCAGGTCCACTCGTCGGTGATTTTTGGGGTAGCCGGATCTCGTCCGGAGATTCTTAGCACCCCTTGCCATGCCGTAGCCTCGACCGCTACCGTAGTCGAGGGTAGGCAAGCTGCCGGGTACCAGGGGCCATTTTTTATTTGTGCTATTCATTGGGGGGGTTTTGCCATAATCGCCACGCTTGGCAGGCGGGTTGGCGATCGCAGTATGGTTGTTATAGAAGCACAGAGAACGCTGCTGCCCATTCTCTGGTTTGTCCCTTAGTCGCCTCTTACGACACCCACGGGTGTCGAATTTAAATAATATAATGTTATACAATAAAATAATATTAAATTGTGACTTCATTAAACTGTGTGAACTTCTGGTTGTTGCAGCCCTTAAGTTAATTTACTTGCATATTAATCTGTGGAAACTGTTTCTGGATTGTGTTGAACTAAATTGTATGCTTATGTTTGTTATTGCATCTGTTTGTTTCCCAAATAAAATAAAATAAAAATAAATGCGTACCGACTGTTGAACGTCCTGGTCTTGGAAGGGAGTGCATTCCAGAGAAGAATGGACTGGATATGAAAGGAAGAGTGAACAAAATCAGTAGTGTGAGAGGGATAGAGTAAGAGGAGATTGAGATTGTTGGAAGAACGCAGATTGCGAGCGTGTGAAGAACTTAGATATTGAAAGTTAGACATAAGATAGGCAGGAGAGGTGGGAGAATTGAGTAGAGAAAATAGCGTGGTCAAAGCGCTGTTCTGTCCGAATTGAAAATTTGCTGAATTCAAACGTAAATATTTGGACGGAGTTTTAGTAGGAGTATGTAGTGCATTACCTCCCCTACAAGAAGTAATACGGCTATTTCCGAACCGAAATTTATCGGATTCGGATCGGTTGCAGTGCGTAACAAGCCTAGCAAAACTGAGAACAGGAGTGGGTAAGTGCTTATGATGGTGAGCTCTTAGAGTAAGGTTATTTTGAGTGTGTGTAAGGGTCAGATGTATATGACTTGTATATATTCTGTCCCTTTTTCATAGTCGAACCATGATAGCTTTGACACGTCATGGTACGGGGGCTGAGCATAATATTCTATCTATATGTGGATCCACAGCTCTCGAACAAAATGATTCTGAGATTCACATTATGAATTTGTCAGTATTAGCCCGGTGTCTGAATTTATGCCCTATTTCCATCTGAATAATCTGTTACTATAAATTATGTACTTAGCACTTTACCACCCACTATGTTTACAGACGTTGATGAGCGTTCATTAAGGAAACCTAGAGTGAAAGATCATGCTGATATTGCCCGAAGGGGTGGATGGAGGAGTTAAGCAAATCCATGTGTCAGTTATGATTGAGCCCCATGTATTAAGAGGCTATCGCTCTATACCGTCGAATATATTTTTCGTCGATCTGTATCTATGTAGGGATATTCTGGTCTGAAACTTTATGCTTTGAAACTCTAACGTTGCTTGTATAACCCTTAACTCCCTTTCCCTTAACTCAAGTGGTATTCAGCTTACGAAGTTCACCAGATACTGGGTATATTGCGGGCCAGAACTCCTTACAATGGGGCTTTGATGAAGCTAAACAGCGTAAATTATGATCATGAGTTCTTGCCCCCAGGTCGGGGCAATTATTATAGTGTTTTTCCATCACGAATTTACCAGTAGCTGCTCTGAGTCTGGAATTATGGCCGGCTGATGGCATTTGATGAGAGCAGTCGTGGCCCAATGGTATTGGACGCGACTTACAAGTTGTAGGTCGTGGGTTTGAGCCCACACAGGCACTTTTAAAATTAAATAAAAATTCATTTATTTCAGGTACCACATCACCCATTTTAAAACACATCTCTAAATTATTCAATAATAAATACAAAATCACACATAAATGAATACAAACAAATACTTTACTTTGTGTAAAATATTTCATCACCACTGCTCTCAAAAACGGTGAAGGAAAACATCGTGAGGAAACCGCCATGTCCTAGAACCAAAAATTCGAAGACATGTGACATCCACCAACTCGCACTGGGCCCGCGTGGTGGCTTATGCCCATTTTCTCTCACATAAAGGAGGCATGTGTCCCTGCAGTGAGAACATTAATAGGCTGATGATGATAATGATGATGGTGGCAATGTGCTTACTCTTTATTTATATTAGGTTGAAGTAACAGGCGAAAAGTCGTTATGTATTTTTTTCTAGTAAGGAAAAACTGAACAGCAAACATGGTGATAACAAATAGTAGCGACAGTTCCAACATTCTCATTATAAGTGGCTCGGAGAGCACTCTACGCTTTTAGAGTGGCGATGCATTTCTTTAACCTCAGCCATTGCTTTATGTTGACTGTTTACCCTTGTATCGAACGGGTGAGGGATTGGGGTTGCCCCCAAATAAATACATTACACTTAAGCTTTGCAGCTTAAGTAATGTATTTATTTCGGTAATAAGTACAACTTCAACCATTATATTTGTCCGTAGCAGATATTATATTATTTAAGAATTTAAAGATGGTGGTAGAAAAATATAGTTGAAAGCATAAAACGCTGTTTTGATTATTCAAATTGGGTCTAAAGAAAATTATCCGTAACACAAGACAACGCCATTGAGTCCTGCAATGAAAAGACTTTAATTTAAATTCGAGATTCTGGTTAGGACGTAAATACTGCTAAAATTATTTTTGTTCCTCACTTCATACTGAGTCTTCTGCTTCATACTGCACTTCAGCCCACCAAGCTTTAAATTTTCCACTCTTTCAAAAAACTACCAGCTTAAACCAAAGTGTTGCTGTAATGTGCACGCAACTGTTAAACCACTTTAAAAGGGGAAATTTCCTCGGCGATAGAAATTTTCAAAGAATGGCATATAGTTATTTTGAAAAGATATTACTAGAAGGAAAGCTTTTAAAATATGCAATGTTTATGCGTTAAGGTGCCATTGGCAAAAGGAACGAAAATTGTTTTTTGTATTTGTAACTTGTTTGAAAGAAAATTTGATAGAAAAATGAAGTATAACACCAATTAAATAATTGGTTAAGAGGATGATCCTACAAATAATGGCCCAGATGTAGATCAAAAACAAATGATGAGTAAATAGAATTTAGAAAGAAATGCAAATGTTCTTCATACCAATAATTGGCCGTAAAACCATATAACCTAGACATTGATTAACATTAGGAACTTACTACTGTCCTTTGAAACAAATAAATTGCTCATAAACGACTAAATACATCAATCACAAATAATTCTTAAGAAGTTAACCTGTCTTTTAGCAAACTTGTTAGTCATTTGTTCAATACTTATGACATTACGTAGCCACAGTTTGTAATTTAGAGTTCACAAAGTCTCTCTATCCTTCTCTAACTTTCACACAAGAAAGAGACCGAACTTGTAGAAAATTAGCAGTTATAACCGAAGATATACCAGAGCAAAGTTGCACAATTTGTGCAAACTTCATGACAAAGCTTAATACACATTGGTGGACTTAGCATGTAGACCAAAATGGCTGAATGTTCAGCAACTTTGCTTACACTCCAAAATTAACTTTATAAAGTTCGAGTACAGTGTAAAACTCATGTCAAATTGCTTGAAGATTAACATAAGAAAAAGGTTGGCACACGATGTTACACGAAAACTACAGGCAAAATGTTCGGAGGCAATCCTGCCTGAGGGGCATATTTGGTCGAACATGGGTCGTTTTATAGAAAGCCACAATGAACATCATGTTCAACCAGACGTATACAAAACGTTTATAAATGGATAACAAGATCAGACAGATTTAGACTTTTTTTAGTCTCTAAAATTCTTCAATTATAAAACATGGACTTATCCCTAACGCTTGCTCGTCACTTTCGCATAGTAACTTGAATCCTCGTATCCCCCGCTTCGGGTTAGATTTTAATAAAGCCTTTCGTAACATTTGATACCCCGTTTAGACTACATACCTAAATTTCACGATCGCATCTGATAAATGAACGCTAATATTATTATTTATAGGGTACGACTACATTTGTTTTTATTACGTTTGGAACATTAAGTGATGTAATTAATGGATCTGTGTTCTTTTTGGTACTTTCTTTCTTTTTCGTGTGAGGTGTAGCCACCTCTGGTGTCAGAGTTAATTAAGCCGCCTCTAGGAAACCCCACAGGCCTCTGACTTGGCTATTTCAGAGTTACAATAACTATATAAGTCCAGGTTTCCTCACGATGTTTCACAGTACTGGTATTTTGATACTTCATCATACTCTTGCCCATATACCAATTTATTTGGGTTCGATGCAACATGTCGTCTGGTTTATATTTCTCTGTTAAGGTGCTAGTTCACCGCGCGACCGTGACGCGAGACCGAGACATGTGTCGCACACAACTTTCCTCGATTTTAGTCGTTAAAATCAGTTATATCGTTGAAAATTATTATTCCACATTGCAATGGAAAGCCAAGTTATCTAATTACTATTGGAGGAAGAAGAATACGACGACATGATGTCATATTATTATTATAAAAATAAACAAAGATTGGCTATCAACGAATTATATACAACTAGAGGCCACAAATTACGGTTTCAATATGGAAGTCAATCAAAAGATGGTTATTTAATTGTTAAATGACAAAATGTTCAGGCATTTCGAGCACGATGCGCAACACCACTCGTCCTTGGGCGAGATCAGCTAGCGGTCTTCTGTAACATCGTGCGTCGCGGTCTCGCGTGTTATCTCACTCCCATAAAAAGCCTAAGGGCAAGTGGTGTCATGCGTCTCCTGCCTCGGTCGCGTGTCTCGGTCTCACGTCGCGGTCACGTGGTGAACTCGCACTTTTAGTCTTCATCTTAGTCTACTTACCTCTTCTTTTCCCTTTCTTAGCTATGATATTCCCAACAAAATTATCTTCACTTGCATAGGTGTTTTTAATCAAACATGTTAATGTGTCTGTTAATTACAGATACTCAATGAAAATGGAAAAAAAATTCAAATAATTTTTCCTAGTTCAGAACCTGGCAGTTACTGTAAAGTTATGTTTGAACGCAGTTATGGTGACTTTGGTAACTACATTTCCATATTATGAACCCACGTGATTGTTAGGTTTTAATATAAATGTACATTGTCATGGTCTACTGTTTCGCAGGCCCTACTGTAGGCCAAATTAAGCTCACTCTGGAGCCCTGGCTTCCCGATAGACCACCCAAAAGATGGCGGGATGAGTTAGCCAAAATTACCAACCAATGGCCAATACGTACTAGCCCGGTCCGACACTGCTGGAAATCATGGAGACTGACCTTTGCCTAACTGTGGGATGCTTCAGGCTGACAGTAACCAGTAGAACAATTTTTAAATAAAAATCCTGGAATTATAGGTAAAAACAAAACACGTAGCCAGTTTACTGAAGTTCCTTTAGCCTTCTAATGAAATCCCGTTCGTTTAATCAAATACCGTTATTGATAAAAAAACAGAAATTTATTATAGTAAACATTTGTTTTATATTGGCGTTTCATAACCGAGACATTATGAGAGGCTGGACAGCACTGTTAAACTAAATGGAAGCGCTTAACAAAAATAACGAAAAACCATGGCCGTATTCCCCGAAAGGTTGATCAAAAATGTATCTATAAATATACCCATAAAACAAACAAATTCTCATAAAATCCGGTATATAAATAGAAATATTGTATTTCAATTAATTGTAACTCTTGGTACTGTTGGCAAGCTCTCTTTTTATACAATTAAGGGCCCGTTTCAATAGAACATTTATTTCCAGAAAGGCTAAATAGGGGATTTACTCTTACACGAATTATTGGATTCCAATTTCACTGAAACAACGAAACCTCGCTTAATAAACTAGTTGTAAAGAAGATGAGTTGTAATATTCTGTTGAGACACACTAGTTAACAGTGTGTTACAAGTTGAGTTTTAACATTAAGACAAGTATATGTAGTGTCACTTATGCTTGTAAGACAGTTTTTAGAACGTTTTCTGTGTAGAATACTTTCTAACCCGAACTATAGAAGTCGATATTAAGATAGATTTGTTTGGTTGTTTGTACCAAATAGCCTTCGAAACTACTGGACCGATTTAAAAAATTCTTTCAGATATGGAAAGTTACATTATTCCCGAGTAGCATAGGCTAAAATTTATCTTCAAAAAAATTGGAGACCCTCATGCAATAATGTAACCCAAAATAGCAAAATTTCGCGTATAAAATTCATTATTTGGCGTGCGCTGAGAAAACTATTAATGATACATAAGAATTATGTGCTACATGATTAAAGTACTCACTATAACCTACATAAAAGACTGCGTGAGAATATATCTCACAATCATAGTTAAGTCACAATAGCTGCTTTTGTGTTCTTAATTTTAATTAGATGATCACATTCCCATACAGCCAAAGTTTGCCACAGGAAGAAAACATACTTAGGTATGAATTGAATAGGACATTACATAATTTAGACACTAACAATTATGTTGGTAATCACTTTTATTTAACAAAAGATAAATTTTTCATGGATAGGTACTTTCTTTCAAAGTATTATAAAAGACAGATAGCTGTGTCGCTATCATATTATTTTTCTATTACAGCCAAGAATTTGGCTAAACAACTTGCTTCTATTGAGCAATGCCAAGGAATGTTATTTAATTCAGCCAATAATTTGGTATCAGAAATTGATATTGATAGTAATTTAAATTAGAAATTAGGACAATAGGGACAACCTCTTGCAAAAGCATACAGGATATAAATTGCAAAATAAAATCAAATAAAAGTTTAAATTCGGTAAATAGTATTAACCTGGTGCATCAAAATATTCAAGGATTTATGAACAAAGATTTAGAAGTAGAATTATTTATGAACTTTACCAGTATTGATATTCTTTGTATAACAGAACATTGGCTTAAAAGCCACCAGTTATTGTTCAATTTTAATAATCACCAGGTTGGTAGTTCATTCAGCAGAGTTAATGCTATACATGGTGGCTCATTGATTTTATTAAGTAACCAGCTTAAATTTAAAGACCGTAAGGATATTGTGAGCCTATCTGTTGAGCGGACAGTTGAAATAGCTTGTATAGAATTGGAGCAGTTTATTGTATTAAGCGTATACCCCTTCAGGATTGTATAAACTGCTTCGAAAAGGTAATGGATGAAGTGTTACACAAGATTTGTAACTCGAATAAATCCATTATCACTTGTGGTGATTTTAATGTTAATTTATTAGAAAACTCAGGTTCTTGTAGTAAAATAATAAGTCTGTTTCAGTACTACAATCTTGTAAACCTATTTTTGGAGCCCACAAGAATAACTTCTTCTAGTGCTTATGTTATACCAGTCCACAAAGAAATTATAAATTTACTAGATTCTGATCATTGCGGGCAGAGGATTACTATACCAAACCAAAACAACAAAGTGGCTAAAAAGGATATCACTGTAAACCCCAAAACTGCAAGTCGCTTGGCAGCTTTTAAAGTTAAACTCTTATTTTAATTTTGAAATTGGTAATTTATTAATTTAAAAAAAAATTAAATTACCAATTTTGTCAATTGATGCTGATCCTAATCATCTTTAAGATGATTTTTTTAGTATATACTGTAAACAATTTAATTCGACCTTTATTCCCAAGACTATCTCCGTTAATAGTAACGCATCATTCAGTGATTGGGCTACCATTGGTATTCATAAAAGTAGAACACGGCTTTATGAGCTGTACAGTGAATGGACTTATGTAAACACTGCTGAATTTAATTTATATGTTAGAAATTATTCAAAATTATTTAAAAAAGTTTGTTGTTTGGCCAAGTCGCGTTATTTGAGCTCAAAGATTAAAAACAGTAGTAGTTTTAATAACATAAAACGACTTGGAATATTATTAATAGTGAAACGGGAAGATCTGGTAACCGAAATATTGACTACGGCCTGTCTATTAATGGCAACATCATAAAATCAGACTCACAAGTCGCAGTGGCCTTTGAAAATTTATTTTCAGATATTCCCATTTCAACGACTAAATCCTTAAACTCATCACCATCTGTTGCTGAGTCTTTACTAAAAGAAAATGTTAATGTTTGCGATTCGGAATTTCTTTTTGAACATATTACTTGTAAAGACATAATTAAAACCTTTCACACTTTAAATGTTAAAAAGACTGCAGATCTGTGGGGTCATTCTGTGGAAGTTGCTAAGTCTATTATTGACATTGTCGCACCTAGTTTAGCTATTATCTTTAATAATTGTATCGACTGTGGGAAGTTTCCTGACCTTATGAAAAATAGTAAAATAATACCTTTGTTTAAATCAGGTAGTACATCAGACCCTACAAATTATAGACCTATTTCAGTACTACCTACGTTTTGCAAAATATTTGAGAAATTAATTTTAGAGCAATTGCAAAGATTTTTTAATAAACATAAATTATTTCATACCAAACAGTTCGGTTTTACAAGGGGTCGTTCAACTACTGATGTTGACCGGTGTTGAACTTTTAGGACATATTTATAATGCATGGGCATACCCCTATTTGTCTACTGAGTTTTCCTATAGTGGCCTCCTTCACCAACTTTACGTTATAAAAGGCGGCACACTATACCAGGCAACCCCTTACGAGGTGTCTGGGACCATCTTCGGTAGGTCACGCCTCCGAGAGCACTCGCCCCTGGTACTCAAGAGAAAATGTGAGTCGCATCGTGATTACTCACTACCATTTGTCCAGAATGGTACCGGAGCAATAAAGCCGCTCACCACATGCACCCCAGCACGCCAGCACTAGTGCAAGCACCGGCACCAGCGCAGTTGGTGCCGGTGCTTAATAATGCATGGGCAGATAAGTGCGATGCCTTGGGAATCTTTTGTGATTTGTCCAAAGCATTTGATTGTGTTTTTCATGAAACGCTAATCAGGAAACTCCGCCACTACGGGATCCGGAACAGCGCTCTGGATCTTCTTACTTCATATTTGAGTAATAGGATTCAGACCGTTAACGTTAATGGAAAAAGATCTCCTGGATCTATGGTAACAATGGGAGTCCCACAGGGCTCGATTCTTGGTCCTTTCTTGTTTCTTATTTATATTAATGACTTGCCTTACCTCATAAAGGATAACTATGATATAGTGTTGTTTGCGGATGATACTTCACTTTTGTTTAAACTTAAACGTCAGCAGCTGGGTCCTGACGATGTAAATAGCGCGATCTCAAAAGTAGTTTACTGGTTCAATGTTAATAATTTACTTCTTAATAAAAAAAAACCAAATGCATTAAGTTAACCCTACCTCACGTTAGGCAGGTAAAAACCGATGTGTTGATAAAGGGCGAAGAATTGAATCCTGAAAATAGCACAGTTTTCTTAGGCTTAACTTTGGATGCTAAGCTTCAGTGGGACCCACATATAGATAAACTGTCAAAGAAGCTAAGCTCCGCAGCATATGCTGTTAGAAAAAATCGTAATTTAACTGACATAGAGACAGCCCGTTTAGTATACTTTAGCTATTTTCATAGTGTAATGTCGTACGGTATTCTGTTGTGGGGAAATGCCGCCGACATCCAGACTATCTTTGTTTTGCAGAAAAGAGCTGTTCGGTCAATTTATAAATTAAGCCCAAGACACTCTCTCAGAGAGAAATTTAGGGAGATTAATGTAATGACTGTGCCTTCTCAGTATATTCATGAAAATCTTTTATATGCCCCTAAAAATATAAAATTGTTTAAAAAATACAGTGATATCCATAACATAAATACTAGGAATAAACATAAATTTGTAGTACCTACAACAAGGCTCAAGAAAATAGGTGGCTCGTTTAGATGTCAATGTGTACGCTTTTTTAATAAGCTTCCAAGCTACGTACAACATCTAAGTCTTAATAAATTTAAATCTTTTATTAAACGTAAGTTGTGCCAGAAAGCGTTTTATACAACTAAAGATTACCTAGAAGACAAAAAGGCTTGGGATTGAGCTGCTCCAATTAATTTTGTTTTTTTTTATTATATTTTGCACCGTGAATTTTGTTGTTGTTTTTTTTTGTTTTTGGTTTTCTTGCAATAACAAGAATATTTACTTTTTAAAGTATTATATTATTTTATATTAATTATTGTGAATGTGAAGACTATGTGGATCATTCTTTTTTGTTTTAATTTAAATTTGTCTTAGTTTTTAATCATGGTCTGGCAGTTTGAGTAGTTTATGCGGCCTACCCGAATGTCCTTTCTTTGATATTGTTCGTCGAATCGTTGAGCTCCTTAAATTCTGAGTTGAGCTGCTCGGTTATTGACAAATGCGTGCACTGACTGGACAGGTCCACTCAATTTGGCTGGTTCTTTCCTCAAAAGACCATTTCAGACATCAGTCTACATGGTCTTCACATGATCTTACCAATATTTTGTCTGGACTTTAAAAGAGACTGTGACCTCTGAGTTTGTTTCGGCCTTTCTTCTCAGAGTAGTCAGATAGGAAACGCCGACCTCATCTAGTTTTAAAAAATATGTTCGACATGTAAAAGTGTTTGTATAAACCAACTTACAGAAATAAAATCATTTATCATTTATAACAAATTGGTAGGTAGGTAGGGCTGAGTTAGTAGAGTAGGGGTAAGTAGGGAAGGGTAATTAGGGTATGTAGGGTAGGTAGGTAGCCAGTTGACGGGAGCGAAGCCGCGGGCGTCAGCTAGTGTCTTATAAATAACCACTTACTGTTCTGTTTTAGAATTCTAGGAATAAGTAGCTTTCTTTTCTTGGACAGTCCTAAAATGCTAAGGATTAACCATCTAAAATAGTGCTTAGCGGATAACAAATGCATATATTTTGGATTTTTTAGAATATTTAATTTAACTAGGCTTATTCGTTAGCATATATGGTTCAAATCATACAACTGAATTTTAAAGTAGTTATCCCCAAACAATTCACTATACAGTTTTGGCTTGGATAGCTTGTTTTTTTGTAAGTTTTTATTTTAAATAAATAAATGACAATCGTTATTGCTGACAGAATGTCAGACTCTCTTGTCATTAACATGTTTGGAATCATTTCTGAACTGCGAATTATATTTTTTTTAATATATTTTTTTTATTTTAAAAGTTTCGCTTTATAATACTGAATAACATTTTTTGGAATAACGTATTGGGGCAATTCCACTGATAAAAACATTGCGTTCAATACTCTAAAGAGTTGTACGTTCTGTGTTTGGGCTGAAAAAGACTGACAATTGTAGGTCATTATTTAATCAATATAAACTTCTTACTTTGCCTTGTATGCATATCTACGAGACAGCAGTATTCGCAAAATCAAACTTGTATCTGTTTCAAACACTGAGTTTGAAACGTCGCTATAGAGAGATATGTGCTATTCCACATAAGACTGCATTATACTAAAAGAACTTTTGAGGCACCCAAGTTATATAATAAGTTACCTATTATAATAAGAGATCTTGACAGCATAAACCACTTCAAGAAAGCTCTTCTTAATGTATTGGGCGAGAAAGCCTACTTACTGTACAGTCAATGAGTACCTCTATGGAAGACAAATTGTAAACTTATGCCATTTTATTTATTGAATTTGAATGTTTTAACCCCCGATGGATAAAGAGGGGTGTTATAAATTTGATGTGTGTATCTATGTCTGACTGTGGCATCATACCTCCCAAACGGATGAACCAATTTTGATTTAGTTTTTTTTTTGTTAGCTATGTTTGAATAAAATCTGTTCAGCCACTCAAAAGTTATGGGTGTTTTACTGTTTGAATGGAGGTATTTTCACAAGATATCGTGTCATAATTACGTGTTCAATAGATTGCCGTTCGAAGTGTATCTACGAAGTACTAGATAAATTGTGTAGCATGACATAAGAATGTGACGGGTTTTTTTTAATTTTGAAATTTTACTCGTATTATTTCTTACCATTTATTAATAAGAAAGTCAGTGTCAGTGTGTGCTGCCAGTGATTACCTATAGAACCGAGACGTTGTCGCTCACAATGGGCCCTATCAGAAAGCTTAAAGTCACCCAAAAGGCAATGGAGAGGGCTATGCTCGGATTTTCCTTGCGTGATCACGTTAGAAATAAGGATATCCGCAGGAGAACCAAGAACCAAATTTACCGACATAGCCCGAAGAATTGCGAAACTTAAATGGCAGTGGGCAGGGCACATTGTTCGCAGAACAGATGGCAGATTGGGCAAAAAGTTCTGGAATGGCAACCGCGAACCGGAAGACGATGCTTTGGTAGGCCTCCCACTAGGTGGACTGATGTCCTGGTTAACGTTGCAGGAATGAGCTGGATGCGAGACGCACGGGACCGGTCAATGTAGCGACGCCTGGAGGAGGCCTATGACCAGCAGTGGACATCTTTCGGCTGAAATGATGATGATGATTAATTACAAATTATAGTTAAATAAATAAAATAAAATAAATACTTGTACGCCGTTGATGGCAATACATAGCGTTCATTTCATAGCGTCATGTACTACATTTTTTTTTTTAATTAGAATAAAATAAGTATTTTATTTTAGGTCGGTGTGCAACAAATAACTCTGCTGATTACGTTCCTAGCGTACTTGGTCATTGCACTTATTAATGCCTACATTTACTGCTACTTGGGCAACGAGCTTATTATCCAAGTAAGTTCTTCTCTTTTTTAACCGACTTCTTAAAGGAGCTTATCAATTCGATTGTATTTTTTTTTATGTGTCACCTCAAAATGTTTTACTAGGTGAACCGATGATTCCTTTTTTATTTGAAAGCTGGTACTTCTCATGTGGTGTTATTTAAATGTGGTGAAGATCTGATGAAGAACTTCTAAGATATACAACAGAACTCTTCAATAAACAACGGCAAATCTCTCGAGATTGCTGTAATCGCATGTCTGTTTATTGTTTACGCCATTTCATAACATAACATCACGCCGGTATGCTCTAAAGTGGTACGCAGATGTGTACAGTTCACCCTGCTTTACTCTCATTTCACCGGTTATGTTCTAGTTTTATGTTCTTCGGGGTTTTATGTTGCTCGATATTATTATTATTCTCGTGATCATGGCGCTTCTAACGGTGCCGAAATACCGAGCTATCAACCAAAATATACATGGTAAATATCCCGAAACAAATATTAATTCTAATAATTGTGACCATGTCGGCTTAAAACTTATATTCTGGCATAACTTTGTGCATTATAGGTACTCGTATCTTACTATAGAACTTGTTTATTAGGTACCACCACTAAAATGTGAAATAAATCGGTGACAAACAACGAAGAATCAAAAACAGGAACACTGAAGTTATTTTTCACTTTCTAGTATTTTTTTTGGAAGTCGGTTGAATTTTTTTGTAAAAAGTTTTTTAGTTTCATAAGTTCATCATCATCTTTCTCCTATATCCCAGTTTACTTCGGGATCGGCGCAGGCGCAGCATTTATTCTTCTTCTATACATCTCTATTTACCGCGACATCTGGATAGTCACTTTCTATCTGAATCATCTTTTCTTACTACTATTATAAATATAAAACTTTGTGAGGATTGATGGATGTTTGATACTGTTTCACGCAAAAACTATGAACGGATTTCGATGAAACTTAATAGAAATAGGTATAGCTTATACATCAGAATAACCCATAGGCTATAATTTATAAAGATATTCAGCGAAGTACAACAACGCGGGCGGAGCCCCGGGTGGCAACTAGTCTTTCATAAAATCCATCCTGAATAAATGTGGATGACACACATACATACTCAAAAAAATATAATTATTTCAATTGATTATAAAAAGTATGATGCTGGAAACAATTAATATATCAATCAATCAATAAGCCATCTATCCTGAACTTCCGTCTGTTTTGAAGTGTTTGTTTTCCTCATTTAGAGGATATATCTAAGTTTAGTGTGCCTTTTGGCAAAGGCCTCCTCTAACATTTTCCATTGTGTTCTATCTCTGGCAATCCTTCTCCAGTAAGGGTCCGCTGTAAGCTTCAACTCATCTTCCCATCTCTTCAGTTGTCTTCCCCGCTTCCTTTTTCCATCTCTGGGATACCAGTCTGTCACAATTTTACTCCACTTTTCCTGAGTACTCCTTAAAATGTGGCCTGCCCATCTCCATTTTAGTTGGTCTATCTTCGTAATTACATCCATAGCTCTTGTCTTGGCTCTTATACAGGTG
Organism: Orthosia cruda; assembly: GCA_964057195.1. Classification (NCBI taxonomy): domain Eukaryota; kingdom Metazoa; phylum Arthropoda; class Insecta; order Lepidoptera; family Noctuidae; genus Orthosia; species Orthosia cruda. Next base: position 30,559,490 of record OZ059827.1, read on the forward strand.
TTTCGTTTCCTGTCTTGTTTCTTGATGCCTATCATGCTTCTCTCCATCGCTCTTTGACAGCATTGCAGCTTATCTCGGTGATATTTTGAAAGAAACCATGTTTCACAGCCATATCTGATACATGGTAGAATGCAAGTGTTGCAAACTTTTCGTTTTGTACTGATGCTAAGGTCGTTGGCTTTCATGATTTCTATAAGTGATCAGTATTTTTCCAGCCGTTTGCTATTCGCCTTTTGATTTCCTTGTCCGTCTGATCATTGAACGAGATGATCTGTCCCAGGTATATGTACTCTTCAAAGTATTCGAGGGGTTCGTTATTTATTGTTATAATTCGGTTATCAGAGTTTGTCAGAAGCTTGGTCTTGGTGATATTAATGGATAGACCCTGTTTTCTCGCCTTCCCTGTTTAGGTCTTGGAAATGATCCAAGACCTAAACAGGGAATGGCGAGAAAATTTTCAGGGTATTCTTCGGCGACGACAATATCGTCTGTGCTTAACCAAGACCAAGAAGAAGAGAAGTGACCAAGTTGGTCCTATTTCATCTTTCTGAATATATTCTACAATACTGCAGAGAAAAGCTTGGGGGACAGTAGTATTCCAACACTAAAGCAAGAATACAACTAGAAACTTTGGGGGATACCTTCAATATAAATAGAGGTGTCAGCCAAGGAGAATAAATATATACAAATACTTAAATATTTGATTTGTGCTCCTTACAATTTAAAATCAGACTAATTTTTGAGATAAAATCCATACATTACATCCATCCAGACATACATTTTGTACTTACACACACAGGCTTCTATTCTTCCTAACGTATTAATCCGCTTATACCCGCCATCTTTAAAAGAAAAAAGTTAAACAAAGGTGCCGCCGCCGCCGTGGATAATATACGTATGAAAGTCGCAATGCCTCTTTTCTTATCTCGTGAACTATGGGATTAGATTTTCCGATTCTCTCTTTTTCCTTATTTAAAAAGAAACTAATGTTTATTTAGGGTCAATGTGAACGCGATGAGCCCATCTGTCAGCGTCAATATTCCATGCCAAAGATGACATTTATTTATTTATATTCACAAATATGAAATTTACTATAATGTACACCAGAATATGCAGGAACTAAAGGAATATACAATAGGCGGTCTTATCGAATTTCGTGATCTCTTCCAGGCAACCTAGAATGGTCAGTGATTGCCTAGGCATGATATGGGGTTGTCAGTGGTGCAACAATACCAACAGTGAATATAAAGATACAACAAAACTTATCAAAAACACAAGTAGAGATATATGCTATATAATAGATACATAAATACATACATACTTAATATATAAGCAGTGAAAATAAATGACGTATGGCAATCATATACAAAATGTATGTCAAAAAACTAAGAGAACGATTACAGCGATTTGTAATGTTCCTTGATGATACAGGCAACGACTGAGCACGTTTAATTGGGTTAGGCAATGCGTTCCACAGACGAGCAGCCTGGACAGTAAAATATTTATCTATGAAAGTTGTGGGATGCATTTCAAGTTGCAAGTTAACTGATGACCTTAGAGATTTCGTGTGGGAATCTCAGATTAACTGAAAACGTCGACATCGACTTTGGTTGCCATATACAAATATAGAACAGACACTGACAGCTATTGAACGCAGTTTTTAAGCGCTAATCATGTTCAGTTTTATTGGTGAAGCTGGGCCCTTAGTAAGTAAAAAAAAACGGAATTCTCAAATTCACTTAACTTAAGTTTTCACCAACAGACTTTACAGAATAGCACTAATGATAGTTGGTGTTATATTGAGACCAATCCACACCAAAGCCGCCGCTTTGGCGGCATAACCAGCCGCCGAGTAAGCACCATTGTGTTAGCCCGGTGGGTTAGGGTTTACAAAATTACAAGGCTGGCAAGCCTGGCACGCTGAGTAAAATGCGCAGGTGCAAGCCTGTTCAAAATGAGTTATGCCGCCGGGGACGGCTTTGGTGTCGATAGGCCTTTATAATCTTTGAAAAGATAGGCTAAGTCAACGGGGCGGTTTGTGAATGAATTTGTTAAATACACTTTAAAAAAATATATAACCGAATTCCCAATAAAAACATTACAAAGAGTAAAATAACATTTTCGGAAGTCAGTGTTCTTGTTTCCGTTTCTTCGTTTTTGCCAACACCTGCTGAAATTAAAGTTATTTTTCACTTTATAGTGTTTTTATTTCGAAGTCGGTTATATTTTTTTAGTAAAATGTTTTTAATTTTTCACTTTTAATGGTAAATAATGGAGAAGTTCTATACCAAGTTACCAGTTTAATACCCATAGTGATTTCAGAATAGATTACCTGAATAACATGTAGTTTGAACATACCCGGTGGCATGAGAGTGTACTAGGGTGAACTGTACACATCTGTGTACCCGTTTAGAGCATATTGGCGTGAAGGTATGTTATGAAATCGTGTAAACAATAAATAGACATGCGATTGCAGCAATCCCGAGATATTTGCCTTCATTTATTGAATAGTTCTGTTGTATATCTCCGAAGTTCTTCATCAGATCTTTAGCAAATTTAAACCACCATTCCGGAATAAACTTCATAGGAACAAAAAAAGAATTTTGCAAATCCGTTTATAAATGATAATAGGAGATAGGCCTGAAAAAAAAATAACATCCGAATTGACAACCTCCTCCTTTTTGGGAAGTCGGTTAAAAATGATACCAGAACGAAGTAAAATGTAAAATTATGTTAAAATTATTTTTGGTTAGAAACCCCATCGGGCTTTTACTCTTATCTTTTCACAGAGCCAAGGCATCGCTCTAGCAGCCTATGAGTCGACCTGGACATCCTGGCCAGTAGACCTGCAGAAAGATCTTCTGATCGTCATCGTCGCAGCTCAGAGGCCTTTGAAGCTAAGTGCTGGTGGCATGGCACTGTTGTCTATACAGACTTTTAGCCAGGTAATTACGTGATGTTCTGTAATTATTTTATTTAAATTTCTTGAAAGTGTATGTCCGTGGTTATAGAAACACCACTTCATATACCTATTCAGATGCTCTCAAAATGGGAAAGAAAAATATCGTGAGCCGGTTTCCGGCATGTCCTAGAATTAAAATTCTTAGAGACGTGGCATCTACCTCGCCGCACTTAGCCCGCGTGGTGGATTACAGTCCGCTCCCTTTCACAGAGAGGCCTTTTTATTTTTTGCGTGGTGAAATGTTCATGCATACTGCACTACCACGGGGGCATAGTGCAGTTATGTGGGACTCCAACCCACTAAAACTCAATTCTGTCTTCCTGTGCCACTTATGGCGGGAACACGAGCAGGCGTAAGCACTCACCGAGAACACGCCGCGGCTGTCCATCACCGGACTCTCCTCAGGGAAGTACCCCTCATCATCGGCGCACCAGAACACATTATACGCCGTGACCAAACCAGCACATGGACGCCAGACAACCCCGTGAATGGCACCCTTGGTCCCACTGTGACGGGTCAGGTCATTGGCGCCGCCACCTACCATTTCTCGGCCACAGAGAATAGAGAAAGCGGCCAACTGTATACCGACACACCTCCTCCCCTGCGGCTCCACCGTGTCCGCCATCAGACGGTAGTGAACCATCCAAGCCACGGAAGGTAGGGAGAGCGGCGCACCGCAATACTGGCACGCCTCTCCAGCCGCGGCCTCCTACCCTCAGCCGCGATGCCTCCCGTACGACATCGCGGCGCGCCTCAGTTGTGATGTCACCACTGTTACCAAGCGGCACCGCAACCTACTTGTTGGCCGCTACGTAGTCGGCTTATCGGCAAATGCCTTGACGAGCGGCCACTCCTCGGGTTCCTCTTCGCTTCACCGTGGGTGACCAAGCCACCGCTACTCAGGCCCACCACCTCGACAATGCGGGAAACCACTGGATAAGACAGAGAGGAGGCCTGTGTTCTGATTATGATTATACCTAGATGAGAACCTTTAGCTCAAAAACATTCAAATTGTGACATTACCCAACAGCTTCGAAGGGGCTGTTTGTATGATACTTTGGATCAGTCATCGTAATCTTGGCTTGGTAAACTTATGAACGTTATGATTTAGTTAAAACTGCCGCAGAATTCAAGGGCCTTAGAATTTCCAAGTAAATGCACAGTAGCATTTAATAGTACAAACGCTGCACTTTGTTAGGGTGCTGTATTGTGGATGGTTTTCATCGTAGACCACTTTTTACTGCTTTTATTTATTCAATATCAGAAATACATACAGGAAAATAAATCAATACCTACCTACCTACAATTAAAAGCACTTTTACCAGTACTCCCAAAGGAACCTCAAATATTCTAATAACGTGAATACGTGGGACGTATTCACGTTATTAGAAGTATCTCTTTTCTCTGTACTTATTCTGCACATCAAACAATGAGAAAGATGATAATAGTTAACGGCTGACCACGTAACTTAACGGTCAGATATGTCATTTCGTTTTCTACTAGCGTTATCGATTGTATTTTGTCAACTTGGCTACAGCTGCAGGATTAACAATCGAACTACAGTGGGCATTGAACTGTCCCTAATAACTTTTCGTCGGAATTGGAAACAAACTAACAATCATAACATCATCTAATTAACATCATCATCATTTTCATCATTACTTACCATCAGGTGAGATAGTGGTTAAGCGCAAGCCTATCGACAATAAAAAGAAAAAAAAACAAACAATTTTCGTTCTCGACAAAAGTTGTAAAATTGAAATAAATGTGGTGAGGTGGGTCAGTGACCGTTATTTGCAGCGTTTATTAACATATTCATTTATAGATATTTATTGATTGCATTCCATATTGAACTATCTATTTGCCTACTTATCCGCTAAAGTCTCATTAGTTTTGGAGATGAGGCGTGAATGGTCAATTTCCATCTATTTTCATAAATAACTTTAAACTGATTTATATAAAAATAAAATATTTGAAATTCTCACAATTAGCCTTTTTCATTTAAAATATCACACACAGTACAGTTTGAAAATATTTATTAAATTTCTAATTGATCTTCCTAAAGTAAACCATTATTCAAAGTTATTAATTGAAGTTTCTCGGCGGTATTTGAGTCACAGCAGTCCAGGTGTGCACCAAATTTCAACAAAATCGGACACAGCCAGTTTTCTCTAAACCTACTTGAGGTTTAAAGAAAATTGGCTGTGACAGATGGAGAGACAAACGAGTTATCCCCTTATAGGACCCTTATATAACCCTTATAGTATAACTCGTTTCTTATTCGGTCGTACGAAATCATAAAAACCAGAAAATCGGATACCCGTTCCGTTTCTAAATAATTTCCTGAGAGGGAACGTCGCGGCGGCTCGGTTCCCTCTTTGGTTCTATTTGAGTCACCCTAATGAGGCATTCCTTAAAATACCTTATATTTCTAAAGAATTTATGTTTTTTTTAAATATGGCTTTAAATTAATTCTGTGGAGGACATTTGAAGTAAATTACTGGGGCAGAATAAGTGACAGAGAAATAATGTGACTGACATCAAGTACCTACGTATTGGATTTGCGTAGGTAATTCTATTTAGAAGATTATTTTTGTTGTAAATTGCTCTAGATTTCTTTATATATAATTTCGTGTTTTATTTTCTTATAAAGAGATTAAAACCTTATTTGATAAAAAAAATACTTATGCTTAAGGCACGGTTTTGCATCCGTAGTTAACTCAACTAATGGTTAGATAGGCTATAACCAATGGTTTCAAATTTCGGTGAAGCACGTTTATTCCTCAATTGTTTTTTTTTTTATTATCAATAGGCTCGCGCTTGACCACTATCTCACCTGATGGAAAGCGATGATGTGGTCAACGGTGAAGCACGCTTGCCTAGAAAAACCCATTCACTCTTGACTTAAAGACCCCTAGATTGTAGCTATCGGGAAACACAGACTCCGGCAGGGAATCCCACTCCTTAGCTGTACGCATAATAAAAGTGTAAGTTGTATAAATAATTAACCCTCCAACTTATTTGACCATTTGTGAGCCTGACAAGTGAAGTAAAATTGTGTTTTACCAATTTCACAACCATTCGTCAGCAGATTTAACCATTAGTTGAGTTAACTACGGATCAAAAACTAGGCCTTAGGCCTTTCATTTTATAACTTACTAGCGGATGCCTCGCGGTTTTAACCGCGTAGTTCCCGTCCCCGTGGGAATGCAGGGATAAAAAGTAGCCTATGTCACTTCCAGCTTCCCAAATGTGAAAGAAATTTTGAAATCGGTCCAGGAGTTTTTAAGTTTATTCGTTACATACAAAAATACAAATCTTTCCTCTTTATAATATTATTAGAATATTAGTATTAGTATAGATTAGTATAGATGTTTGAAGTGTTATAAAATGTATGCCATTTACACATCAATGGAAAATTTAGGCGAAAGTGCGCTTATATTTTACACATAGACATGTGTATATAAGTACACACATTTTTTTTATTTTGGTTTGCAAGTTACCCTGTAATTTGATGCAGTTCATGTTGTGTCCATAATTCTAATATAGTAGCACTGGATGCCTTTAACACTAATCATTTATATGAGCATTAAGATTTGAGCAAAACAAATGAGATGCATACAAGAAATGTTTCATACATTGGGCATATAAACTTTATACATCAAATTCATACTTAAAACTGACAACCTTCTAACAAAAGTATTGAGGAATAACAAACCTAAAGGTAGAATCCAAATTCATTTTTACCTAACATTTCATTTTTTTCCAGGCTCTCTACAACGGATATTCGATCTTCGCAGTCCTCACTGACGCCGTCAATTAAAACTGATTGAGTCTGCAAAATGTTTGTAGTCCCTTATTTCTGTATTTAATTCACAATTCTACTTGACTTGCAGGTCAAGCGCTTTGAAGTAGGAAAATAATAATAAATGTTACGTAGTGAGTTACTGAAGTATCGTCGGCACTGAGCGGTGTGTCTTTTTTTAAATTCAAAAATGTGCAAAAGTAAATAGGGCTTTTGTTTTTAGTTATCTGTGTTAGTAACAAGAAAGAAAGCACCAATTAATGTGAAGAGCTCTTTTACTTACTCCTCGAAGTTAATATTTACTAGGAATTTTTATTGTGTTATTATCCAACATTCTCGCCTTTAAACCTTATCTATGACTTTCATTCATTAGGAAAAGTGTAATATATAAATAAATAAGTGACTAAAAATTAATGTAAAGAGCTGTTTTATTTACACAAAGGAGATGGTCCAAAATGTATGGACTGTAACCCAGAAATCGGTACGAACTAACTGTATGCGAATCGATTGCTTATAGCGAGCGAAGTAACACTACCTAAGTCGCAGTCGCTGACCCCAAATCCATGGGGTATATAAGAAGTAAACGTAAATTCTTGAGGAGGAAGTTTAATGAAAAGAGTAATAAATAGTCTCAATGTGCATGTTGCATAGTGCAAAAATGCTTGGTAAATTTCAAGTTTTGAGAAGGTAAGGAATTCACACAATTGAACCAGAAATCGATACGAGCAAACTGTATGCCGATCGATTGGTTAGAAGGAGCGAAACAACCCAAGTCTTACTTCAAACCCATGGAGTATCAGTGCTATAGGCTGACAAAGTATGCATAAAAAATCAATACCTACTAAAGATTTTCTTAACTCTCGTCGCGGTCGTCGTCTACAAAATTAACTGTAATGAAAGTAAATTACATTTACCTATATAATTATGTTATATAACTGTGAATCTACCATTTACTGTTCCTATTATGTCGTTCGTTGACTTGAATGTGCCCTGGCAGTTAAGAGTATGCTCTCTCAAATGTCTCTCTGATGTGACATGTGTTGGGTCACATTCGGTTCCCTCCATGATTGTTTAGCTGAGTGGTGGCAATCCATGCGTCATGTTCGTGAACGGGTGCCATAAGTTGGGATTGGTCATAACGTGGCTGCCTCGGTCTGTTTTTTTTTTGTTTTTTTTTTATTTACTTATTCTAATTTGGGGTTGTTTGTTTTACTTTACACACATTTAAAACACTTATTTTATGTCGTTCTCTCATATAGCGGTAGTGGTATATGTATATTTTTTCAACAAGAATGATGTTACCCAATACTTGTAATTATTGATGGAAAAGAGTGTCTGTGGAGTTACTTGCACGTTCTTCTCCATAGAGACCTACTGACTTTTTTTTTTGTTTTACTAATCAAAAGTACCTTTACGTGGTCTAATTGAAATAAAGAATTTTTGATTTTATTGATTATGTAGAAACAGATTAATGCTGGGTGTGTGAGGTAAATATAGATTCAATTAGTAAAACAAAAATCACAACAAATAGACATAGCTTTTTAAAACCTATCTCAGGCACTCAGCCATAGGCAGACAGTCTGTGACAAAGTTAAACCTCAGCTTGTGAACAGCAAGGCATAAAATGTCATGAACTTTGTGAAGAGGTACTAAACGTTTTATATTTTTATATGTAATTTCCGCATTAATATTATAGCTGTTTTCCGCTGCAATCACAAAAAAAATACGAATTTGCTGAAAAATTGAGTTTCAAGAAAATTTTCTTTTTCATCATTCCATTTCAGATTTATGTGTGCAGCGGATGGGCCTATAGTTCTTCAGTAAGGCATTGTCACCCTTCATGAAGAAGAGTACCACCACACCCTGCACCATGCCTGTGGCGTTCTCCCCTCGAGTATGACGGAATCAAACAGCTTCTGAAGGGCCTTAAGGACCGGTTTCCCACCCGCCTTCAGGAGTTCGGCCGTGATTCCGTCATCACCCGCCTTGTTGTTCTTAAACTGTTTCAGAGCCATCCTAATCTCATACAGGCTGACGTCCGGAATGTCTTCTGTATAGTGTCGGGTCAATCTAGCTCTAGGGTTATTCGCTAGATTCACGACGGGTTTACTGGTTAACGTGTACAACTGTCCATAGAATCTCTCGATCTCCCTCAGAAGCTCCGGTTTGGCGGATACGATCTTGCCATGATCGGTCTTCAGTTTCGTGAGCTGGCTCTGCCCAATTGACAGATCTCTTGCAAAGACCTTGGAGCCCTTATTTCGCTCAATCGCGTCTTTAATACTTTCGGTATTAAAGCGGTGGAGATCGCTTTTCAAGGACTTTGAGATCCGTCTATTTAGCTGCCGGTATTTCAACGCATCGTCTGAAGACTTCAGGATCATATCACGCCTTTCCTTCATGAGCTTGAGAGTAGGACCAGGGAGCTTTCTGTTTCTATCTGTACGGTGGGTCTTGAAAAACTTAGACCAGACCGTATGGACAGCTTCCACAAACCCATCGCTGTATTCGTCCACGGAGCTCCCTAGGCACTCGAAACGATTCTGGAGTTCGAGTTGAAAGGTCTTGGGGTTTTGGACCTGGATTTGTGCTGGACGGAGCGTGGACTTCATCAGTCGAGACCTTTCAAGTTTGTCATTAATGTTCAATGTGCCCCTTACCAAGCGGTTATCGCTACTGGTTTTCACCGAGTTGATCACAGAGACATCATTGAACTTTTGCTTCTTGGTTGACATGATGAAGTCGATCTCGTTTTTAGATGCAACATCGGGGCTTTGCCAGGTCCACTTCCTGTGCTCACGCTTTCTGAAGAAGGAGTTCATCATGTAGAGGCCCTCCTTCTCCATAAAACTGGCCAGTAGGTGACCCCGGTGGTTCCGACGTCCAACTCCAAATTGCCCCACTTGTAACTCATCCTCGTCTCGTTTGCCCAGATTCGCGTTGAAGTACGGCTCTAGAGATACTCTCATACTTGGTCTCTACCTCGTCGTCGGGGTGTGCCGAGGTCGGGGCGTAGACCTGTATGACCTTCAGCGAATATCTTGCGGATATAAGTTTTTAAACTGTCATGGTCACTAACACTAATATTAACATTATAAGCGGGATATTTACCATGTTTACTGTTTGTAGCTAGTTTCCGATATTTCCGTGCTGTTGCAAGCACCATGATCACGGATAAACTGAAGTCATTGCGGGTGGGTGTTTATGAGGAGACAAAACGGTCTACCCCGAAAAAGTGCCGTAAAAGTTCGCGAGCGGACACAGTGAGTTTTGTGTGTCGGGAACAGAATCGAGTTGTGAGTGACAATGGTAGCGGTACCGAGTGCAAAAAACAAATAAGAAAGAGGGTAGACCGTTTTGTCTACTCATAAACACCCACCCGCAATGACTTTAGTTTATCCGTGATCATGGTGCTTGCAACAGCACCGAAATATCGGAAACTCGCTACAAACAGTAAACATGGTAAATATCCCGCTTATAATGTTAATATTAGTATCTTGCGGATATTCTGAGTATAAGGTACGCCGCCCTGGTCGACACACTCTCGATCTTTAACAAGTTGTTCACAAGGGACTTGTGGACGATAAAGCCGACACCACCCTGGGACTGCCGGTCATCCTCTCGGATATAGAGCAGGTAACCGGATTTGAGGATTATCGAGTCCACCCCCTCTCTTCGGACTTCAGATAACCCTATAATACTCCATCGTAACCTGCTCAATTCTTCCTCGAGTTCGGCTATCTTCTCGTCCGTCTGGAGTGTTCGTGTGTTATACGTTGCCAGGGCCAGTCGTCGGTGTTTATTGGGGTAGCCGGGTTCACTCCGGAGATTCTTTGCACCCCTTGCCACTTGCCATCGCCTAGACCGCTACCGTAGCCGAGGGTAGACGGGCTGCCGGGCACTTGGGGCCATTTTTTTGTTGTGCTCTTCATATGGGTTTGGGGGGACTTGCCATAATCGCTACGCTTGGCAGACGGATTGGCGATCGCAGTTTGTTGGTAAAGTGCACAGAAAACGCTGCTGCCCATTCTCTGGTGTGTCCCTTAGTTGCCTCTTACGACACCCACGGGAAGATATGGGATGTTGAAATTCTTTACGTCCGTCACCATACGGTACATAAATTATTATTACATAATTAATACTACATTATTTTGTACATACAGAATTTGATGCTTTTATGTGTTACCGTTTTTGCGATAGTGCGAAGACAAAAATAGCGCTTAAACGTCGATATAAACACGTTTCAAAGATACAGACAGATCCTGTGACAGATAGACTTTCCGTCAGTGGATATTGAGTAATATGTGCCCAGTATATACCCTCTAAGTACAGAACCCCAAAAATGCACACAGGCCACTGTGTAAAAAATATTTCTCTCACCAAAATAATTTCCAAAATGTGTTCGCATTAGTTAGAGCCCAAAGGTTGACGATCCCTGCTGAGCGCTGTTATTAAACTTATTGTTGGGGAAAACATTTGACAAAAGTGTTTGTTTATGTATCATTAAAGAGGAGTAATAAGGGACTGGTGGCACAGACTAAAATCATCAGTGGGATAATGTGAATTTGGATGTTGAATGATGATGTTCTTTAGAAGAGACAGAACAATTTATTATTTTGGTATAATACTTGTACACTTGTGTCGGCACAAACTGTAAATATGAGAACCAACATCTTAGCTTCTAAGATATAGAACATAAAACCCACTTTAGAAGTCAAGTTTCGTTTTATTCTCGACCACTTATTTAAGCATTATTTTTACTAGCTTTTATTTAACTTGCCTTGTTTGTTTGTTCGTTCGTATGTTTTGGGCAAATCTTGCAATTGAATTTTAAATAGTTATCCCCAACCGATTGAGCTCAAATTAAACATAGTCGTATCATATGGATGACAGTGCACGGTAGGTACCGAAGCTAATCAAAATCTTCTTTAAAAATAAATATCACACGATATTACAAAGCCGAAAATTTGTGAGTGTGCCTGTGTGTGTATGTTTGTTACTTCTTCACGCTCAAACGGTTGGATGGATCTGGATGAAATTTGGCACGGAGATAGACTATAGTCCGGAATAGCACATAGGATACTTTTTAGTCCGGGGATATGTTCCCTCAGAACTTCACGCTGGCGAAGCCGCTGGTAGAAGCTAGTTGGAATAATATATTCATGAGATCAAAATGTATGCGTTTATTTCGACTATATATAGTTCTTTAGTTATTATTTTGACAAGACAAGCCCATTAACCTATGCTGGTCAGTGGCCGAATTGCACCCTCAGTATGAGATACAAAACATGCAAAAGCTCCGAGAACACCGCAGCAATGAAAAACAATGTTTTCACGATAAAAGACGAATTAATTGACGTAAAATTCATCAAAATCGGCCATTAACCGATGCTGGTCAGTGGCCGAATTGCACCCTCAGTCTGAGATACAAAACATGCATAAGCTTTGAGAACAGCCCCAGCTCTGAAAAACAATGTTTTCACGATAAATCTTATTATGAACACAAACAAATACATTTTATCACAGAATAAAAGGTTACTAAATTTAACCCGTAAAGCTTAACTTAATTAACTAATGCTATGACTGGATTAAGTGCTTGTTATACAGCGTCATAGGTATTTAAAAATGTAAATAATAATAAATAATTACATTTGACATGAAGCTTCCGTACGCATTAAACGTTTTGGAAATACTTTCATTATGCGTACAGCTAAATAGTGTTTCCCGATAGCTACCATCTCCCGTAGATTATTTAAGTCAAGAGTGAATAGGTTACTTCTAGGCAAAAAACGTTACATTGTCTTGTCCATCGTGGTCGACCCCAAACTATCAAACGGCTGAATGCCGTAATTACCGAAAAAAATTAAATCCATTGCGTCTCACGTGGATCCACGTTTCGGACACTCAAGGGGTTAAGAATAAGGATTTTTTTTTTCTTGTGTCACTTTCAAAAGTGTGTATTTAAAATTTAACGATTTGACATTGAATTTTACGATTTGAACAAAAAAACAAAAATTAGCCAACTGAATTTGCTGCACTGTGTCTCGCATTTTTCTTTATGGTAGGCTCAAAAATACAGCATTTGGACGCGATAGCTGTCCAACGGCGGTATAAAAAAACTCTAAGTGCAAGAACAATCATAATTTCTGTGAAAAGTAGATTTAGCTGGCTTGTAAATTCTTCGTAAAAAAATTCATTAAGTTGGAGATGCTTTTTTCTATTAATTTTCTTTGAAAAGATGCTGTAAACATTAAGGATTCTATGAAAGTGGTTGGGAACCTTGATGGTTCAGAATAAGGATTTTTGTGGAAATTCACGCCACCATTTAGCGCCACATTGGCAAGAGACTCTTTCCACTGAAAAAGCAACTTATGATGTCAATTTAACAAATCTCAGAAAACGAAAGTTTTGCCAGGTACCTCCATCTGCTCTCTCAATGTTGCACCTTTCCAGAAAACTTGCTATGAAATGAAAAATTATTAGGGTTTTGATTAATTTTGGTATAAATACAAATAGATCATTGGAGAAGGACACAGGTTACTTTTTATCAGACATTTACGCAGACGAAGCCACTAACAGAAGCAAGGATAATAAAAAAGTAAATTCAAAGAATCCAAACCCGACTGCTTAAGAACCTAACTAATGCAGTCGGAGGTTACATTACTCGCGAGCTGGCTGACCAAAACCATATGACGTATCCTCTGACTACATAGCATGATTTTTTTCGAGTTTAAATCTTTTCAGTTCGCTTCTTAAGCAGCCGGGTTTTAGATTTTTTTTATTTACAGCTTTTTAGATAATTTATTGTTTTATTATTTATTTTAAACATATAAGTGTTGCATAATTTTTTAATAACCTGTAAGAACCCCTCATCCCATACGATGGGTTTGGAAGAAAAAATACTGGGGCCTCACGTTATTGGGCCCAAAATTCACCATGTTTGGTTTTTACCGACTTCAAAAAGAGGAGATAATCAATTCGACACGTATGTAATATTGTTGGAATATAATATTTTTTAATATTGTTTGTCATATTGTTCCGTGCCTATAGCTCTCGCTGGAACACCCATGCCGATGTGCTTCGACTTCCGGTACCTAGGGTCGCTTGTTCAAGGGGATGGCGAGGTAGACCGAGACGTAAAGCACCGGATCAACTCGGGATGGATGAAATGGCGACAGGTCACTGGAAAAACTTGCGACCCACGGATACCCCTCATAGATTTTTTGGCCGAAACTAAAACCGAACCGGTCGGTCTCTAACAATTTTATACTGCTTTCAATATCATGTATCTGTGACCTCATTTAATTCTACAAATATGGGACGATCTTTATCTTCGCCACAGATCCTTTCGCGGGGTACCTCATTATCTGTCATAATTCATGGAATCTTTCTTTTGATGAAGGTAACGTATTATTATATAATGGGAAAACCGGATGAATGGTCGGTTGCTACGCCATGCGCCAGTACGATTTTAAGTGACAATGAATTGGGTCTTCCATGATTACTTGGGAAGATAATATGAAAATAAAAAAATGAGAGATCCTTCGGTTGTATCATGTGCTTAGCATAACTTTTCCCACACGTATGTTATATTATTTATTAAAAATAGGCTCGTTTATGGATTTGTTTTAAAGGAAAAAAGAACGATGATAGCCGATGTTAAAAATATCTCTCAAATTAATATTGTAGGCGTAAAATTGTTTTGTTTGTTTGCAAGATGTAATATTTGGCAGTAATGCGGTAATTTTGAAAATTCATTATTGATAGAGAACACGACCATCTCTAAGTCACATACTACCCAAGTAACACATCAAAGCAGTATAACGGCCGATTTACAGCATTTCTGTATCGTTTTCACATTTTTAGTTAGTTATATAGTAGTTTTAGGAATTAAATGAAATAACGATCCGAAGTTGACAAAAGTAATCTAATAAAACACTAAAACAAAATTAACAAATGTAGTTATTTAAGGTACGTTACAAAATTAAACAAGAGAACAGAATCAAGGGGATCAATTAACTAAGTGCGCGCCGCCGGATGCGGGAATGAGCCCCTGGCCATTTTTTTTTTTTTTTTTTTTTACTAGTTGGCGTCTCACAGTTCGGTCAAAGTGACCGTCCACTGCTTAACCGGGCTAGCCTGTGGAGACTAAGCTATATAGCCTCCAGCCAGGGCACAAATTACTAAAACTAAGCGACTGCGCTAAGGGCTACCCCAGGTGGGGTCGGACCTCGGCTCAGGCCGTCGCTGGGGGGACAACACTATGGCTGGATATAAGATCAAAGTGATTCTACCATTCGTTCGGAAAAGCCTACGTGGAGAAGAACGAATAAGAAACTCCAATTATCTAACTAAAATTTAACTAAGGCACAGCTCGCGGGCTGGCTTGCGTATCCTGTCGGGGACGTCGCGGCGGGCCTCGGCGGCGAGGGCGGAACGAAGGCGGTCTGTGTCTGCGAATTGTGCTGGTCTTTTTATTGCTCTCTTGGAGCAGGGTAGTGGCGTCATCGGGGATAGTGAGGGTGAGCCTTGGTCGGCGGATCTTAGAGATTTGTGAGAGTTCATAGCGGGAGGCCGCTTGAATTAGGGGGTTGCTGTGATTGACAGTAGAGTCAAAGAAACGCTTTGTAATGCGTTTCATGAATTGTGGGATCGTGGGGATTCTCAGATCGACGTGGAGTTCCTGATTACGAGCGTACCAGGGGGCTCCCGTGATCTTACGGAGGAATCGGTTTTGTATAAACTGAAGTTTATGAATGTGGTAGGGCTTTGCGTGTGCGAAGACAGCGCAAGCATATGTCATGATGGGACGGATGACCGCAGTGAAAATGCGCATCTTGCACCTAAGTGACAAGCTGCTGCTTGCGTTCACCATCCCATGAAGTCTGCCCATAGCGAAGGCGGCTCGCGAGCGCGCCGCCTTTATGTGCTTGGCGAAAGTGAGGTGATTATCAAGGGTGACACCTAGGTACTTGGCTTGCTTCTCCCAAGGGATCGGCTTGCCGTACATTGTGATGGGTTTGGGGGGGCGGGGGTCTTTAAATCTATTATTGTACTTTCGGTCAGGCCTCGAGAAGAGGACAGCCTGGCTTTTGTCGGGATTGACTTCTATTCTCCAGAGGCGGAACCATTTAGCCAAAGCGTTGGCGGCTCTCTGGAGTTTTAGGGCTATGGCATTGGGTGCTATGCCTGAGTAGTAGAGGGCCGTGTCGTCAGCGAATAATGCCAACTGGCCATATTTAGTTTTTGGGATATCGCTGGTGTACAGCGTGAAAGATAAAGGGGATAGTACGTAGCCTTGAGGGACTCCGGCTCGTATGGGGTGAGGGGAGGAGAGTTCTCCCTCGACACGATAGCGGAAAGTTCTGTCCGACAACCAGTCTCGTAAGATGAGCACGAGACGATCTGGCACGCCAAGTTTGTATAGCTTATAAATTAAGCCATTGTGCCAGACTTTGTCGAACGCTTTCGCTATGTCGAAGAACAAGGCACCCGTTAACAGACCACGCTGGAACCCAGCACTGGTGTGTTCAACGATACGGTGAACTTGTTGGACACAAGAGTGTTCAGCACGAAAGCCGAATTGCTCATGGGGGATAAGGCTTTTTCGCTCGACAAAGTCTTTGAGCCGCTTATAAATAAGCCGCTCATAGACCTTTCCGAGAGAATTGACCAGACTAATGGGACGATAACTGGTAGGCTCCGATTTCGGTTTACCCGGTTTAGGGATGCCTATCACAGTGGCTTGTTTCCAAGCTTATGGGAAGATATTCTTGCTTAATGCAGCGTTGAAAATGGCCGTCATTAGCAGTATTATTTGGTCAGGTAGGAGCTTTAACACCTTATTGGTGATGCCATCTAGGCCTGGGGCTTTGTTGGGGTGAAGCCTTTTGATAACCTCCGCTACTTCGTCTGGGGTGACGGGAGGTAGTGGGTCATCAGGGTCTTCAACGGGAGGAAGGGAGGTCCTACGTTCGACTTCAGCGTCCACCATGTCAAGGTGAGCTTGGTCTACTGGTTGGGAGCTGGGTGTGCATTGAAGTTCGAGGCTGTCAGCCAGACATACGGCTTTTTCAGTGTTTCCAAATGCAACACTCTTATCAGGGCGAATAAGCAGGGGTATGGCAGAGTCTTCAGTGGAGCGTAACTTCCTCTGAAAGTGCCAGAAGGCATGGTGGTTGGGCTCTAGTTCGCTCAGCATCTTATTCCATGTCGCAGAACGGTGCTCAGCAATACGTTCCTTTACAGCACGCTGTAAGTTACGCATGTGAACTCTGTTTGCGACACAGCGAAAGTTACTGTAGTCACGGAAAGCTGCGTTCTTCTCGGTTATCAGCTTCCGTACATCATCCGGGAGTTTCCCATGCTGGATGTCCAGCATTGGAACCTTCCTTGAACATTCGTTCAGGATGGATTGTACGTGAGTTGTAATCGAGTCGATCGCCGCTGTCGTGTCAGCGACTGAGTTGATATGATTGGGGATTGCGTCTAACTGGGGTGACTTGGTGGATTTCAGTTTTTCACTTACTTTCCTCCAGTCGGTGACTATTTTAGTGGGGGGCGGCTATCCTGGATCTGGGAGGCCTGACCGACTACCCAGGTGCAAGATCACAGGGCGGTGATCAGAAGTTAATTCATTAAGCGTTTCCATAGAGCGAAACTGAAGGTTAACGTTCTTAAGGAGCGCTACATCAAGGACATCGGGATTGTGGGTAACATTATTCGGGTAGTGAGTGAAGCTCATGGGGCCGATTACATCATAGTGGAGGGTATCGCCTAGGTCCAGTAAAAGCTTTCCTCTAGGGTTAGCAAGGGTACTGTTCCAGGATGGATGTTTAGCATTGAGGTCACCCGCTAGGATAACAGAATCACTCAAGCTGAAGAGGGTGGTAAGGTCTTTTTTGAGACCGTTAGGGTTATCTCCCGATGACGCCAAGTGGGGAGGACAATAGGCGGAAATGATGGTGATCGTTGGATGACCAGACATCCCTAGCCGACAGGCTGAGTACTCAAGGTACGAAGTGGGGTCGGGTGGGGTTACTACACTACAATGAAGCTCATTTTTATAGTAAATGAGAGTGCCGCCTCCGTGACAGCGGGTCCTATCATTGCGAACTATACGGTAAGCGTTGGCTTATATAGGCTCGATCACATGCTCCGGGCTTTCTGAAGGGGTGTAGGTTGGAGACGCAGCTAACAGGCGTAGGTTAAAGTGCAGTTACCATGAGAACCCGCTATTTAAGTGGTTCACGTCTCAGAAACAAAACAAAGATCTTACACTCAAGCAAAGTTCTTGAAACGTAATCTTAGATCAATAATTACCAATAAGAACAGTTTGGTTCATAAATTTGACAAAATTTTAACACTTGAGAGGTTTGTTTAGTTAATTAGTTATGAATTTATGAACAGCATACTTAAGACTCAAGTTCTCTGTGACACTTAGCCACATAGCGATAAGTGCCGTGCGCTCGTGCGTTATCGTACTACGCTTTAAGCTGTGTCACTCACAAAACTATTCAATCAGTGAATATTTATGTCAACTTAAATTAATGTCAACAAAGAGGCTAAACGTACCTACGACAAAAGTGGATGAAATGAGCAACACAATGAACACACATACAACACATTTAGAACACTAAAACTTACATTGGAAGAATGCAGCAACTGGAGCTCGTACCGACCACTGTCTAGCTTTTTCTGTTCGATAACCCAAACAAACTTAACGCTTTTACGTGTTAGTGCAGCGAAAGTTGTTGTCAGTCAAAGTGGCATACTGCGAGTATGTACCGTCTAAAATATACGGCAATGCTGAGTAATTGACGCACTTGTTTAATTGTTTTCGGCGTCGGCGATTTAGTTAAGGCTTCTATTTTATGAGTGCTCAGCCTAACCTGACAGCACTTCGAGTCGTCACGGTTTGCCGTATCACCCTTAATTTCAGGACAAAAATTAACATTGGATTGATTGTGCGACTCCGATCGCTGTTTTGCAAAACATTTTCTTCCGAATGCCCAATTTTTTTTTTATATGTTACACTTTAAGTTTTTCATGTTCGGAGAATTTGAATTGAAATCAGTATTCAGACTATTAATTCTGGTTTTAGAATTTGAACTGCTATTACTATTTTTAGATCGTTTGAGACAATCGCTATTAATGTATGGCCGTGTGCGTCGCACGAAAAACACTTCAGTTTTTTTTTTAACATACGGTCTAGCACTACGGCTGCTACGGTAACCGTTATCGCGACGACGAGTGGTTCGATTAGACTGAGAATGGGCATGAACCTTTTTTTTTGTTCATATATGCGGTGGTTTTACTTAGCATGATATAAATTGATAAAAAATCCGCAATGGTTTCGGTATTTAGTTTTGCATTCAAATCTTCAGCACAGATCTGGGAGTACCTAAAACCGCGCACAATGATTACACACAAAAGGTAATTACTAAGTTCTTTAACATTACGCAAACGCAACAAGTATTTGCGCGAGTATGCCGCGTATGTGGAATATTTATCTGACTCAGTGGACATGACGTCATACAGGATATTAGCGACATCGACCGCGTCATGGACAAAGTGATTATAATTGGAATTTAAATTTAGACCAAGCCCGATCCGTTTCGGTCCAATCGCGTAACGAAGAGTGAGATTCACCCTTCAGACACAAACTGATACGGGCCAGACATTCATTGTATTTTGTGTCTTAGCACGGTCAACTTCCTCACACCATGCTATGTTGTCATGAACATTAGGGTCGAAGTCAGAGAAGTAATAATGGTTTGATCTCACCGGGTTTAAGCTCCTTAGCGCATCGATGAGACGCTCTGCGACGTCGCCTGTAGCCGACGTTGAAGGTGAGGGCGACAGTGACAGCGCCGGTGCCAGTGGCGTCGAGACAGGTCGCGTGATAGCAGAAGGGCTGGCCATGCCGGTGATGGTGGGCGCGGCTGCTGCTCCACACTCGATCGTGGTTCTGAAATTGAACTTCGCTCCAAGGCTGAGACCCTATTAAGTATTGCGTCCAAGGTGATACTAAAATGAGTTAGGTCGGGCGGCGGTGGCGTGCACTCACGTTTACGTCTTTTTCTGGGGCCAGTATTATTCGTTTTTTTTATTTATTATTTTAGTTAAGTGGGCAAACGAGATACATCCCGCTTCTGATTTTAGGAATTAAATGAAATAACGATCCGAAGTTGACAAAAGTAATCTAATAAAACACTAAAACAAAATTAACAAATGTAGTTATTTAAGGTACGTTACAAAATTAAACAAGAGAACAGAATCAAGGGGATCAATTAACTAAGTGCGCGCCGCCGGATGCGGGAATGAGCCCCTGGCCACGGTAAGCGTTGGCTTATATAGGCTCGATCACATGCTCCGGGCTTTCTGGAGGGGTGTAGGTTGGAGACGCAGCTAACAGTAGCATTACAAACGACTATACGACTACTGTAATGCTTATTTGGTCACAAATGGTAGGTTCACAAGAGTTGTTTAATTGCATTACAGACGCATTATGTTAGCATTATTGTGTTCAATAAAGTTGCCCTTCGCATTAAAGAAGCTATATTACGGTCAATGGAGATGCCAATCGCATTACAGAAGCATTAGCAATAATATTGATGATGAAGATGTTAATTGCATTACAAAAGCATTAGACTAGCATTAGAATTTAGTAAAAGAATTATTGGAGCTATTTAAGTGTTCACAGTTAGAACTTAATTAAACCCTACATCAATGCAAAAACATCTCTAATACCACGGTACAAATGTTATAATAAATTATCGTTGTAATAACTGCTTTGTCTCGCAATATAATATGGACGAAGAGGGTCAAAACTGGAGTAGTGACACCATATTTGTTTGCATCAAAACAAAATTTATAATACTATTTAAGTTTTTGAATGTTTTGTTATTTCATGCTTTCTAATATCTTTCTTTTCTTTCTGCGCAATGTAGTTTACTGTAAATATATATAAGACAATATCACAAACCTATTAGGAATTGAAGTTCCAATAAACTATTGCGTTGCTCTGAAATCAAAGTTTTTATTTTAGTACTTACTAACACACTATAATTATTACACATTAAACTTAAATCACACTATCCTACCTGAAAACAAAGAAACGACATTTAAAGTATATTATTGAAATAAACAATTCCTTTTTATGTGTTTTACAATAACTAAAAGATTTTGAATATCTCCAATCACGGTGACATTATGTAGTATCTCTAAGTAGTCTGTGCATTATGTCAACTCCAAACCTAAGCAGCTTTGCCAACCGCCTTGGCTGTTAGCGCCATCTGTTGAGTACCTACATAAGTACATGGCCACTGTTTTACCTGCAGACAGGCGTTGTACAAATTAAAGAAACATACTAGTTTATTTACATATATATATCGACGCAAGAAAGGCATATTGTATTAACGACCATTGCATAAATTGTTCAAAAAACTGATTTGAAGATCAACTTTTCACAAAAAAAAACATAATCAATTAACTACTAGAGTATTCTTGTTGAAACTCAGAATATATATTATTTAATATATTTATTATTTAATAACTAAGTAAAATAATGTAAATTGCCTTTTTGATATATTTTTAGGAGATAATACAAGTTTGTGAATAATCTTGGTTAGGTAAAATTTACTTAAGTCACAATGCCAACATTAGAGGTCCTGTAAAAAATCTTTTAACGATCGGATAGCTGCATACAACCTACAACTAAAGTAACTTAAGGTCCATTCGGTAAACTTTAATATTTCAATAAAATGTTTTAACAAGCCGAGTTAATCAACTCACGTTACTCCTTAAACGTAATTCCGTCTAAGATCAAGGTATTATATCCCAATATTATTATATTTTTAGCGATACCTGCAGACAGGCGTTGTACAAATTAAAGAAACATACTAGTTTATTTACATATATATAATATATTCTATTATTTTTTTATATTTATTTTTTATTTTTTCAAATTGACTAATAATCACAGTTCTGTTGGGGGGCCTGGTAATCTGTGTGACAGGATTTCCTAGTGCAGATGCCAGTCTCCCACAAAGGATTTACCAAGTAATATTGCACCATTATGTAATAGTTTATAAGAAACCTTTGTGGAAGAGAAATAAATATTTTTTATTATTATTTTATTATATATATATATATAAGATTTTTTGAAAATTTACACGCGCTTTCGATATTTTGTGGTTTTGTTAAAAAAATGTTATATAAATATTTGTGTGAAATAACCAAAACAATTGTGTATTCCTAGTATAGAACGAATTTTGCATAATTTACATAATAGTATTGGTTGGACAGTATTAAATTAAGTTATATCATTACTATATATAGACCTATATTGCTTTTATTAAGTCCGAATGATAATATTTTTTGGTTATAAAATATTTACAAAATGGTGTCGGTCTCTAGCATTCCGATGTGTCTCTAAAAAGGCTAATTAATGCCGCCAGGAGTGTAAATACTCACATGTGAACAATTATTAAGGCAGAGGCCAGAGAAAAGACTTTTGATGAACCACTGTGGTGCCATTGTCTATAAAGTAGTTCTATATGGGTCCACCAGTATACCAGTGGACTTGATGTAGACTGAAATAGTGCTAATACTTTAACGCAATTTTGGGGATCCACGAGCAAAACAAAAAAACTCGTTTCAGTGTTTTTGTACTACTTGTATCCGTTTGCCAACAGTTTGTTGATAAAAAAGCTTTTTGAACGCATAATCTCCATATCACGCGCGTGGCGTCAACAAAAAAAAGCATATTTATAGCGAATATTGTGCTTTTCCTCAATATGGCTGACAAATTGTTTTACGAATTTATTAAAAAGAACCTATGTACAGTTTTGTGTATCTGATTATGAACTGTTACCTATACAACAGAACTCAGTTGATCTTTAAAAATGCAAGCATTACATTGATTCACGTTTATGCTGTTCAGCAAGTTTAGGCTATCCCTAACCACTTAAAAGTGCTATTACACAACAAAGGGCACCAATAATAGCTCAAAACTGTATAACGGATTTACGGTGCATTATAATGGTACATGTTTTTGCTATGAAGCAGCATTAGGCATTATCTTACTAAGTAAAAACGCTATTGTAGACCCTAAGGCACTAAAAACAGCGGAAAGCGGTATAGTATGCATTATAATGGTTCATGTTTATGCTATTAAACAGCATTAAGCATTTATTTACTACTAAAAATGCTATTGTAAATACAAATGCACTAAAAGAGCTGAAAGCTGAACAGCTGCGTTGTGGTTGGCTGCACTAAAACTAAAGGCTTTAAAAAAACATTTTGATATGCCACTATCCAAACGTTATACAGTGTATAGCATCATAATGGTTTGAAAATGCCAATATAAAGCGTCAAAATGCTCGGTGAGCTTATATAAGAGCTTATACGGACCTTAATTTCTACATAAGTTTACTAGTCGTTTGTTAAAATGCTTCCTGTGTTACTTGGGTAAGCCATAGGCTACTTCTACATTTTACGTTACTGTTGAGGACACCATGGGAAGTAAGCCACGGGAAAAACCAAAGGATTTGAGCTATAAATTGATTTCTAAAACTTATCTTCCTACAAAAGCTCCCAATGAAGGCTACCGTTTTGTTCCTACCAGTTGGCGCCAGTGCTGTTAAATGTTGTTATTACGCGCACGGGAGCAAAGTTTGATTTGAAAAATTAAATTAATTTCTAATACCGTAAAAGTGGGATTATAACATCGAGTCTGCCGCAGTTTTACGCAGTCCCTTTTACGAAAAAAAGAAGGTTACAATTTTCCGTTACACATCTATCTTAATCTGTCATATTTGGAAAATATTGACAACAATAAAAAAGTGGTAAAATAAACTCGCGCTAAAAGCCAAAAAACGAGACAAACGTCAAAACATTTTGTATACCTCACTCTACACAAGCGCCCCTAGCGGCAAATTCAAACGCGATAGACCTCATTGAAATAAATGTTTGAATTTGACGGACAAATGAGGTCCAATATTCTTATCGCTTCAAACTTTAAAAAGCGCCTCTTCAACTGATTTTATTAAGGACGCAGATATAATAGCAGAGGACTCCGTCGTTAAAACTTACGGCTCGGTAACTACCTATTAATTTACCCGTGGAAACCCGCGACTAAGTTATGGTGACATTGTCACTTAAAGCTTGGGTACAAAATAAAGAAAAACTTTCCAAGTAAAGAAAAACTTCTTGTTTCTCCTGGACCGTAATATCCTATTTAGTTGGTTCTGTCTCGCATTGGCCACAGAAGGATAGCACAGAAGTGAAAAGGGCTTTACTTAGCAGTGGGTGGAATAAGGGTAGCAATGATGATCAAGTTAGGAGGTTATATACAACACCAGAGAAATCGTAATATGTTGTATGCCAAATTAACCAAGAGCCAAATTGTAATAACTGATGTGCCGGTAATAACCATAGCAGCTACTCCTAGAAATGGAACGCAATAAATCTGTTTGTCTGCTAAACTGATATGGTGATAGTAGCTTAATCAATCGAGATCTTTCACAAATATTTATACTACAACTAATTTAAGAAGACTATTGATTGACTTACAATTTGGTAAATCCGAGTAAGATTTAACGGAGCATTTTCTGTAGGATCATAAGATATAAAAATTATACCAATACTAGGCTCCCTTTTTCTAACCTAAAGCAGAAATTCAAGAACCAATTTTTTTATAAACATCTTAATGTGAAACTTTATGATTGATAGCATTCCAACGAAACCTTAAAATATTTTAGAGCCCTTCTTTCTCTAACCCCCGAACAACAGTCGTTAAATATTCCAGTATCTCAGAGCGTAGAGAGAATAACTTGATATTACCACTTTTTCTGATAAAGAATAATAACTTAATATATAAATCCATACAGCTCGTAAAAATAAATGCGAAACTAACTCTATGTCTATTTGTTGCTTGTCTGTGTGTTGTTTTGTTAAATGTTGATAAATTATAGTATAGAGATGTATGGGTCCTTGGATGTTTATCAATACAGAATGTTCCCTTGAGATAATTTTCCACTTTCATGTGGGCGATACCGCAAGCAGAAGCTAGTGATGATGTAAATGCGGAAGTAAGTCTGTCCGTCTGTCTGTTTGTTACATTTTCATGTCTTAACAGATGAACGGGTTATTTTTTTTTTCTCTTATATTTACTAAGAACATTTTTTTTACAAATAATTGTACCATGTCCAGGATAAGGAAATCGAAACTATTTATTATCCAGATGGTAGCTGGTACAGTTATAAACAAGTTAAAACGTCAGAGCAGCTTAAACATTATTATTTACATTAGATTACATAGCTACGATTGCCAATGAGTCCCAAACTAGATAGTCTGTTTCTTGGGAATCGGTTACTTTTAGTCGTTTTTAGGGTTCCGTACCCGAAGGGTTCAAACGAAACCCTATTGCTGTCACTCACTTGTCCGTCCGTCTGTCCAGCTAAACGGTTGGAGCAATAGTATTCAAATATTCACAGTTTAAGTGTATCTTGTTGACCCAAAGTCATACAAATTATCAAAAAATATTTTTAAATGTTTTTAAGGGGAGCTCCTACACTTTTGTTTAGAGCTCGTTGAGAAGATGATAAGAAGACATACTGTACTTTTTGGTTTTATAAGATAGTGGAAAACCAAGGAATGAGAAGCCACCAAAGTCAGCCCTTTTTCAAAATTTTGTTCCGAAGAATATTTTACTTCCCATTGACCTATGAACCTGAAATGTAGAGATAATGTTTATTATTACGTATATTTCACTAACAAATACCACTATATTGATAAATCCGATTTTTCTTTGAAATTCCCTCATTTTTCCTATTCGTAATAGGAAAATTGAGGCAACTCAATTTTGCGGTTTGGTACGGAACCCTAAATGTACGAAGTCCGACGCGCACTTGGCCGGTTTTTAGAACAAGGTCACTTCTTGGGATAATTTTCAGACTTTTACGCAAGCGAAGCACCTGGCAGAAACTAGTAGTTCCAGAAATGCTATGCCATGTTAGACAAGTGAGCGTAAGCCCGTAGAGAGAATAAAATTCCTACGATATTTTTGCATATTTAAAGTAGGTGGTATTTTGTAGATTTATAGAATACAAAAATGGCTTAAAACTCCTAAGAAAATAAGACTAATAAAATAACATTATCGACTGCATTTGTCGTTAAAAATACCCAAAACAAAACTTCTAAAAAATGCCTAACCTTGAGACATGATTACCAAAATTAAATATTAAAAGTACAATAAATCACAAAGAAAACGAAAGGCATCGAGTTCCTCATGGCGAGTACCTAAAACAAGAATGATCCCTTACAGCGAGCCTAAACCCAAGTTCCCTAAGATCTTTATAATAAAAATATACGGGTCGACTTGAAAACCCATCCTACCATTTTTTTCGTCTGTTAAAAATCTTAACCCAAATATTTGGCGGAATTTATGTTTGTTCGCACTTAGGTTGGTAAGTCGTTTGTTATACTTTATTACTTCTATTTGATGGTTTGGTTTTAAAACAAAAGAGGGATGAGTCATTAAAATGTGTTTAAAGCATTTCTATATTTTAAGCCAGCCTTAAATATTGTTTCTATGCAGGAAATTAATAAAAAAAATACGTACTAAGTACCTGCATTCTGCATTCTCTAAAAGGGTTTAGTTGTTTTGGACATCTTCTGGGTCACAATTGCATGTATAGCGAAATGCATCATTCACTGTATATTCTGTATTCACTCTCCTTCCATCATCTTCCACCTTTTTATCATACCTATTTATTATTTTATTCACACTTCATTCCAGGAAAATGCGTGAGTTATGAATGAATTTCCCGGAAAACTGTAAATAAACGGTTTCCCTTTTTATCTACACCATTGAGAGCCTTCTTTACGTTACCGTACCATCGTATATCAAAAGAAGCCTTCTCAACATTTCTTTTAAGGCTTTGACATCAACACCTTTGTAATATAACCCAATATTCTAACACGGGTTTCAATACCTTAATATCAGTTAGAAAGATTCTCCTTGCCCGCCGTTTCTCCCTAGGGAAATTTTTGATAAAATAAGATGTTTTCTATGTGTTTATTCAACTAGTATTATCCTAACCAGGTACTGTTGTACTCGCGTCGCATCAGCTATGATGCTACATACAGGCACACAGATACACACATCATACTTATAAGTCTCCTCTTTTTCTTTCGGGTGGGTTAAAAGAGGTTTGAAAGTTAGTGGAATATTTTCCTTAAATAGAATAGATCTTCTTTTTACCCGACTGCCGAAGGGGTGTCATGTGTTTAAACGCGTTGGCCGATTTCGATGATTCTTCTAAAAATTGGTAAATAGAAAAAAAAATACTTTTGGGCGCCATACTATGGGTGCCCAATATATTTTTTTCTTCCAAACCTATGTGTTTTCAAAAATATGTAACTCTTATATGTTTGAATGTTCCTTTTTCAAAAAAAATGTTTTGGGCGCACGGTTGGCGCAGTGGTTGAGCGATTGACTGCTGCGCTGCGTGTCGCAGGTTCGACTCCCGCACGTAACAAATATTTGTATCACATACAGATAGTTGTTCTGGCTCTGGATGTTTCTGTATGTGAGTTTATATGTTTGTAAACGTACCCACGATAGGCACTTTTGAACGTCAACGATCACAATTTCAAATAAATAATAATTGATTCAACCGTCGATTTGGAAAAGTTATTGTGTTATGGCAAAGAACGCACTAGAAACTCCATACTTACTCCTTAAAAAAAGTGTTTTATAATATTTACATATTAATTGATGGATGGACGATGCACCCAGAATAGCACTACATACTATATATACTAATTATATTCAGATAAATTCATTTATTTGATAAATAGGAACATGGTTCTCACATACTTACAAATATTGCAAACATGGCTTTTACCTACGTTTGCAATTTTTGTAAGTATGTATATATTAGGTATTTTTACCTAATTCAACAACAATAGAACATTGTGTGATCCAATTTATTTAACAAAACATTATATAATAACATTCAAAACATTAGGTCACGTTCAACACCCATTTGCGGAAACAATTGTAACGTCACACGTCCTCTATGATCAAAGGTAGTGGCTACATAATCCGGATATACGGAAATATAATTACATACCGTAGAAGCGTTTATCAGAAAACAATTGACGATCTCTTAGGGCAGGAGCTGTATTGTTTCGGGTTACCTTTTGTATTATGTAAAGGCAGGTATATCTTCACGGTGTAACGTTTCAGATAAGATTTTGAAGGATGTAATATCATCATATCACAAATCATTGTTTATCATAAGGGTATGCAAATATATTGTAAACATGGATTAAATGTTCCAGTAAGCCTCTTTTCACACGCTCTGGTTGTCTGGTAACCGGTGCCGGGTAACCGGCGGCGAATGTATGGCCATGTGCGCCGGTACGTGTGAAAGCTGAAAAGAGAAAAGGGACTTAGGCTGCCTGACCATTTCGCGTGGAGCGGAGAAAAGAGGTGCTGAGCCAACCATCGCATAATTACTCCGCTCCGCTTTAGTGGACAGGGATTTAAATTTAACTAGTGTCAAAAATTAAATTAAATTTTTATTTCATGTTTTTCAAACTACAAATAATATACCTATCGATAGATTGTTGATTGAAACAAGTTTTTAAGATATGATATCTTGCAAAAAAAACCCAGATTCAAAGTGTAAAGTGCGGATAACTTTTGAACGTGTCAACCGATTTTAATCAAGAGAACACTTTCGACAAAGTCACCTTTCAAACAAAAAACCAAAATCAAAATCGGTCCATCCGTTCGGGAGCTACGATACCACAGACAGACACAAACACATAACACCCCGCCGTTTTTGGGATATAAATCAAATCGTGTCGAGACATCAGGAAGTTTGATAAAAGTAAAGGTATGTCAAGCATGTTTAAGAATAATTTAGATATTTTCAACAAAAATAAACTATAATAATTTTTAAATGTATTGAAGAAAACGTGTTGCGCCGACCCCAACTAACATGAGACAAGGGCAGGAAGATGATGAGTTAAATGTATTGTCAGTCCTAGTCATTGGGTTAGCAATAACTCAACCTCATTTTAGAATATAAGTTCTATAGTCGATCAGCTCATCGCGTTAGAATACCGACTCTAATTTCGTTTGATGCTAAGTTTTTTTTTAAACTCTCCTTTAGCCTAAAACCGTTACAGTCTTATTACAAAAAGCGGTTTAACTAAAAACCCAGGCCTAAATCTCTATAAACTGTGGTTTACACAAAATTGATATTACAAACAATGGTTTAGCGATAAACCATAGTACAAATCATGGTCTAACGCTAAACCTCGGCGGCCCCTAGTTTAACGATGGTCTAAGTCGTATCTGTCAAAGTTTCTCTTTTAGGTTATAGCATCTTTTTTATTGTGTTGTGTTGTTTTTACCCAAAATGGATATTAACATGGTTGATTTAATTAATATTGAGGATATTACTATTGCCTCGGTACTCCAATTCTCAGATCGTTTTTTTTTGTTGGTTCATCACAATATATTATTATATATATTATTAACAAAGAGGCGATTGTTCTATTAGAGACTACGATAACTTAAAAAAAGCTTAAGAGCGCGGCGAACCATGAAATGTCCATACAAACGTAATACCAAAATCTTTTGTAATTTTAGCATATTACCACAATATTATGATGATATTCGGATTAAGACAGTATTTATCTAGGTACCTACGTCTTCTTTTTTTCTAAATACTCACCTAAAATGAAGTTTTAGCGAATTCCATTTTGTATATTTTTACAGCGTAAATGACATGTTTTCTTTTTGATATTTCTGTATTATAAAAAACAATATCTTTATTAATATCGTACCAGGAACATAGCTCATATTATGAAATTACAAATAATCGTTTTTTTTTTTTAAAACTTTAAGTTTTCATTCATAATTTTTGGTATTACGGAACACATCAAATTAATCACACATTTCCAATAGCTAGTATTGCTGTCGCGTCAAGTAAATGTCAATGTGTGCGTGGTCGCACTGCTCACGGTTGTGTATCGTTCGTACGGCGTGGGGTTTGTTCGGGGCACTTCGGGTGTGCTTCGGGTGTGTTTTACTGTTTTTTGTTCTACTGTTCTGTGGATTGTTTGTTGTCATTATTAGACGATTACTTCACTATGCTTTATGTGTGCGTTTGTTTATTTTCTAAATTGTATTATTTTAATATTTTTGACACTATTGACTTATGCTATGAACTTGGATTTAGATTTGCCTTGTGATTTGAACTTTGTTATTGAGTAATATACTTTTTTACGAACTTTGCGTTGTTTACGGACTTTGTTATTATTTACCATATGGTTCGGTTGCCAACATGGTCTCCGAACGTTGGGATGTTTCTCACAGGAAGTACCTATTTCCCAATGACATAATACAATAAGGTAAATTAATAGGTACCTTAGTTTATCTATACTAATATTATCAAGCTGAAGAGTTTGTTTGTTTGTTTGAACGCACTAATCTCAGGAACTACTGGTCGGAGTTGAAAAAATATTTTTGTGTTGGATAGTCCATTTATTGAAGAAGGCTATAGGTTATAACATCACGCTACAACCAGTAGGAGCGGCGCATAAATGAAAAATGTTGTAAAAACGGGCAAAATATTCCTTTTTGAGAGCTGCCGTTGCGTGCGTTGCGTACGATCATGTATGTAGTATAGAGTAGGTATGTAGGTAGGGTAGGGTAGGGCAGGGTAAGTAGGTAGGTAGGTAGATTGACGGGAGTGAAGCCGCGGTGGACAGCTAGTTTTGTATAAATTAGTATTTACCTATCCATCAACTTACGAAGCTTTGTTTTAGGGTTCCGTACCCAAAGGGTAAAAACGGGACCCTATTACTAAGACTCCGCGGTCCGTCTATCTGTCTGTCTGTCACCAGGCTGTATCACAAGAACCGTGATAGCTAGAGAGTTGAAATTTTCACAGATGATGTATTTCTGTTGCCGCTATACAACAAATACTAAAAATATAATAAAATAAATATTTAAGGGGGGCTCCCATACAAAAAACATGATTTTTATGCCGTTTTTTTGCTATAATGGTACGGAACCCTTCGTGCGCGAGTCCGAATTGCACTTGGCCGGTATTTTTAGTTTGTTTATTCATGTCATGAGACAAAGCGGGCGTAGGTAATGATCTCAAGGACACCTACTTGCTACTTACCTACGTTGCTCCTCTATACTTACTGTGACGTTAGTTCGGCCAGTTCGGCTCACCCAGGTTAGGGTGACCATGCGATTGGACATGCATGCACAAGCGCGGTTTTATTCCCTCGGTCCAGATTTTGCTGGACTTTTTTGTAAAATTCCTGTTACAAAAAACTAAAAATCCAAATTCGTTCTAGTTTATTTAATTATTCTGGGATTTTTATCTGGACTTCAGTGACCCTTACCCTGGAGAGGTTCTAATAGACTTTGATAACTGGCTGGCTAATCGACCTCATAATAAACTGCAAAAATATTTACAGAGCCACGACGATCAAGGAAAAAACGACTTTGGCCATCAGTTTTCATAAAGAAACACTAGAAAGAAAGAAAATAAGCGTGTTTAGTGTGGATCTTTGACACTATGTTTTCTGATTACTATTATTGTATTTTTTGTTTTTCGTTTAGTCGATAATATAATTATGGTCACCCTACACGACTTTATCAAGTTTCGATTTATATTTTTAAACAGATGAATGATGATATTTTTTTATTCAAGATCCTTGTTTTTATTTTTAACTAGAGGACGCCTCGCGGTTTCACCCGCGTAGTTCCCGTTCCCGTGGGAAGATCTATCCCCGGGTGTCATAGGATACTTTTTATTCCTGTAAATAAAAAGCCTATGTCACCCGGGGATAGAGTAGCTTCCGAACGGTGAAAGAATTTTTGAAATCGGTCCAGTAGT
The DNA here is from genome assembly GCA_964057195.1 of Orthosia cruda. Taxonomy (NCBI): domain Eukaryota; kingdom Metazoa; phylum Arthropoda; class Insecta; order Lepidoptera; family Noctuidae; genus Orthosia; species Orthosia cruda. The sequence goes on from OZ059827.1 coordinate 30,591,201, forward strand.
TTTGGAGCCTATTCGGTACAAACAAACAAACAAAAAAATCTTTCCTCTTTATAATATTGTTATAGATATTCTTAGTTCAGAGCGCTTTTATTTATCTGTATCTACTTATATGCGTAAATAGGCATACATTATTGGAATATTTGTCCTTTACTAATACTTTGCCTAAGTAACACTTGTAATATATTACTTGCATTCATTATTTATTATAACAACACATGTTTGAGGTTTATCAAAGGAATACCTACATAAATAAGACAAAAGAACGCGGGCGCCGTTCGCGTCAGCCGGCTTTCGAGTCGATAGGATGATAATAGGTAGCGATATCTATCTTCTCACACACACACACACGGCTACGCGCGGCGCGCCGCGTGTGCGTGCAAACTGAGATAGCAATACTCCGAACGAATTTTTCGCTCGCCTCGAATTGCATTTGCGAGCTAAGTTCGCCGCGCCCTTAATGAACTTTGTTCAGCTTGCGATGGTTTTGTTTAATGTTATGGTTTCATATAACGCGCGAGAATGTTACGTTTCTTTACACGTACGTAGATGTATTATTAGTAATTATTAAGAATTTAAGTAATTTCCTTAAATCTAAACAAAACTTCAATCCATAAATAACAAATGTTTATTTCCATGCAAAATAACAAAGTCTTAATATTTTTAACACTCTTAAACGTAATTTAATCCTTATCGTATTATCAAAACGTTTTCATTTCTGGGCATACGGAACGTTGCAATTGAATGATATTATGGTGAACGAATGATATTTGTATTAATCTGTGGTTGATATATTGACAATGGTTCAAATGACGGTACTAAGAAGACCACGGTTTTTATTAGTTTTGTAATACTAACAAATTTAGACCATGGTTTTGCAGATAAGCCTGGACTTGATAGTACAAGTTTCAACCATGGTTTATTTCGTTTTTTGTAATAAGACTGTTAGTGTTTTGAGTTTTGAACGTCTTACCTTCATAACTCAAAACACTCAATTCAGAAATCGCAGGTATCAACCTGAAACGCTTGGTATAGCATTCGTATGATAATCAAGATCTGTTAAAGACCCCAAGATGTTTCATAGTCTTCGAGGCCGTATCTACCCAAAGAACCGCTTAAGGACCTTATGCGCATAATATAACCATCAAAATCATATTAACCCTTCGCCAACGACCCTAGTAAGATCTCCACATAAACTGGACCTATAGACGACCTGCCTATCCGGCGTTAAACCTAAATCAATATTGGCCGCTGATTCTCGCCGTTTTCCGTCCTTATGTAATATGGATCGGAAATATCGAATTTGATTGGAATTAATTGTATTTAAAAATATCTGTTCACAATATTATTATGTCGAGAGTAAATAATATCGCATTCTTATTGTCTTATTATAAAAAGTGGTTTAACTAAAAACCCAGATTTAAACCTCTATAAACTGTGGTTTACACAAAAATTATATGACAAATCGTAGTTTACCGATAAACTATAGACCATAATATATCATGGTCTAACGCTAAATCTCGGCGGCCCCTAGTTTAACGATGGTCTTAGTCGTTTCTGTAAAAGTTTCTCTTTTATTTAGGTTGTTGTAATAAGACTTTATGGGTTAAGCCTTTTTTTTGTTTGTTTTCTGCTGGTTGCTTGAGCCAGGATTCAACAGGCTGCAACTGAGTTGAGGATAGGCACAAAATGTATTCAACTATTCAGCTTAATCACCTTCAAGCCTTGCCAAAGTTTCACTCCTAAGTTTTCATCTCACTACATGTTCTAAACATTTAAAATTACTTTGTTATCGTTAGCGGCAGATTTTTTTTGTATTTTAATAAAGCTATTTACGTTTTTGTATTCTATTACATATTTTCGGTGTATTTTTACCTTCACACAAAATTAAACGTATTGATGCGGCGTTAAGTGTTTTTTTTTTCTTTTTTAACGCTACAGTTTCTTCTTATTTGGCTTTTTAGGTACCAAACGCGTGGGCCGATTTTGATGAATAAGTAATTACAAAAATATAATTATACCACCTTTATGTTTAAAACAAATCAAATTCGAAAAAATATTATGACTAAAAAGTTGTAAAACAAAAAATACAAAAACCCGACTGCTTGGAGAGAATCATGCTATGCAGTCGGAGGATACAAATGGTTTTGGTCAGCCTGCTCGCGAATATGTATTCGCTAACTGCATAGAATGGTTTTATTTTTGCTTACATCTTTTTAGTTCGCTTCTTAAGGGGCTGTAGTCGAACAGTTGACAATCGACATCTGAGGTTCTAAGCCACGCCCACTGTCATCGATAGCTTATGTTTGCTTATATGCGACTGCCACATAAAAGAACACAGTAGGTGATTTTTTTTTTATAAAGGTTTTATAGCCAGATAATTTTATTTATATTATTTTAATGAGTTCTACTATACTGAAATGGACTGTGTAACGTTAAACTAAAACTTTAAATTTGAATTGAGATTTGGTGCTTGCATTAATCAATTTCATCATTATTTACAATAGGAAAGTCCCATCAAATTATAAAATAACTGAAATTTGCAAATATCCAGAACTTACTAGGTTCGGAATTGTCTTTTTTAGGCATATTTAAAATATCCAATAGAATTTAGGACACTATTAATATCATTTGTACAATTCGTAGGTTCGTATTCCTTGTTTAGTATTGTAGCGGCACCAACGCCGCCACTAAATAACTAATAACATGACGTCACACAAATCCTGCATCGCGCAAGTAAAGATTTCGGCGCGATTTGAACGTATACAACAGTCCGACATCAACCGTCGTGCAGTTGCCCGGACCAGACACAACACCCGTCTGGTCGGAGGATGCTCCCTTTTCTATGGAGGTTTGTGGGACTTTACACCCTTTTCCACATACCCCCAAACTGGTGACCCCGAGTATGAACGTCAGCGCAGCCTTCGTGCAGAGCTACCTCACCGTGACGTCATCACTTCCTCAAGCAGCGAGTCAACAGCCAGCCAGTACTCAAGTTATCTACGAGGGTATCCTGACCACCAGCATGCAGCAGATGCGCATTCCTGGTCATCATCCTCAACCTGCATCATCACTCCGACCCACCGGAGCCTGCAGCAGCATCCAGACGCAATGGGACATCCATCTTTTCTTTGGCCGTCCCCTCCCTCTCCATCCATCCCCATTTAAATTCATAAAAGTACACCCAAGTCATTCCAGACATTATTTTCCCGCACCGCCCTAAAACCAGCCCTCACGGTACGCGTCCAAATCATCTCGGTACCTATTTCTGGGCCAGCCTCAACGGTGCGTTCCATCTTCAGGATTGTGGAGGCTTGCCCAGCGGTCAATTTGCATGCAGCTAACGTGAGCCGTTATGGCATTGACCCATTTGAGCCAAGCAGTCTTTTTACCCACGTCTGTTATGCCCGTTTGGGAACACAGCGTGGTATTCCGTATTCGGTCTGTTCTTTTTGTATCCAGAATGCTGCGTAACTCTCTGGCAATCCCCAAGTGTAAGTCTTTGAGTGACCATGTCTGAGAACCGTAGGTTCAGATGAGCGGAATACACATATCGATGAGTTTACTCTTCAGGGCGATTGGCGGATTTATTGTTAATAAATAAGAATTATCAGTGCCGATTTAGCAAAACGATAAGATCAATTAATAATTAGCTTAACAATATGAATAGACTAACAAACTTTTATTGTAGCCCGTTATTGCAATTGGGATAGCTAATTGCGAGAAATACAGGACTGTGATTCTTGGTGAGCTAATGTGAAAAATGTCAAATTCGTGAGAAATAGATTATCATTTCTCACTAATTTGAAATTTTTTAGTCAGTTCTAGGCGCTGTATGTTGAAAAGAAACAAAGATTGAAACAAATGGATACGGAGAATTTTATTAGTTCTGTCATTTCGAGACACTGCCAGCGCGGTTGGTACGACCATTCCATGTTCTGTGTTTCTTGCTTCTATTGTTTTCACATGAACGAAGAAGGTTAAAATCGTATTCGACCTCACCTATATTTTAAATATTTTTTAATTATAATTGAGATAACATTTAAAAGAGGTTCAAATACTTTTTAGTTATGGACTTAGTAAGTAAACTAAACGACGTTAGTCGTTTATAATACAACAAAAATATATATGACAGCGGTAGTGCCAGAAAATAAAAATAATACAGACAATTTTTGACAATATTACTTGTGATTTCATTACTTTCAATTAAAGCCACCAGGCTACATGATCTGGCTGCATTATACCTGATATTTTTTTGACAAATTGAATTGACAAGAAATAAATCGAATATTTTTTTTTGTTTTTTGCTGAAAATGCGACATACGTCCACCTAGCAACGCTGCAAAGCGGTCACTGTCGAATTGCACTGGATGGAAAGAGAAGCACGATGGAATTTGTAAAGACTTTTTTACAAAACATACTAATATGAATTACTTAAAAATAATGAATAAAACTTCAATATATTCGACAATGAAGTTTTGCGTCCTGTTATGATACGTTGTTGTTGTTAATTGTACCAATGTACGCTGGTCAATATTACCGGAAAAACTTTTTGATGGTCACGGTTATAGGTTACTATGCCATTCAAATGTATAGAGGATTTTGTGCGTAAACGTGATTCGGCCACAAAGAAGTTTTCGGAAATATGATCAAGATTATCATATATTTTTTCCGCTGTCACATCTTCAATAGATTTGGCAAAAAAATGTTTAAAAATTGCCTTTTTTGGTTATTTAGCCCCTTAAGCACTCGGGCATGTTTTTATTGTACTCTGTATATTACCGGAAGACGATACGTTGGTAGGCCTGCCACTAGGTGGACTAATGACCTGGTTAAGGTTGCGGGAATGCGTTGGATGCGAGACGCACGGGATCGGTCAATGTGGCGACGCCTGGAGAGGCCTATGTCCAACAGTGGACATCTTTCGGCTGAAATGATGATGATGATGACTCTGTATTTTTGGCATGAAAAAGGTTTTTTTTTTATATTTCTGACTATACTCATTTTCAAAATATGTGAATGCAGTTAGCAATCACTCAAAAAGTCAAGGACAGTCTCCTAAGATCGTTTTCGAGTACGGTTACGAGTCCTTCCCTTACTACCACTTCTCAAAAACCCATCCTGGATACATCACATAAAACCGCAAACAGATATAGCTGTGAAAATATCCGAAACTTTTTCTGCCGACCGTAGAGGGTTGAGTGTCACGTCGAAACTGCCGTGTAAGGAAGTTAGAAAAATGTCTAAGTCTGAAGTTATGAGCTAAGACTTCGGAGTCTCTTTCGCGGAGTCGGCATAAGTTTTAAAATTTTGATAGTAAATAAAGTGGGTAGTCAGTTTTATTATTGTGTCGGGTTTCAGTTTTCTTAGTTTATTGTTATTTATTTGGTGGGTGTTGTTGGTGAGTTTGTGCGCGTGTTTAACCTCCTTCTCTAGCTCAGGGTAGCTTTCTTTTTTTTTATGTACCCGTATTTCATGAACTTCTAGAAACATAACCGTCCATATTTGGATTTTATGAATTAGACTATGAATACATTATTTTGTTGTTTGTCAGTCATTCAGTCAGCTAAAGAATATCTTTAGATTTGTTTCGATGAAAAAACACTTTTTACCCGACTGCCGAAGGAGGGTAATGTGCTATGTATGTATGTATATTTGTTCCTATGTGGCGTTCTAGAGACTAAACGTGTTGGCTGATTTTGATGATTCTTATGTCAATCGATTCGTCTTAAACTTGCGAGTGTATTTTGCAGTCACAAATCAGACCAGTAGATTTTAAGTTTATTCGTTACATACGAAAATACAAATCTTTCCTCTTTATAATATTATTAGTATTGATATATATTAATGGAATACCTCGAGATTTTGACAACAACTGACTTTATTCAGACACAAACTACATGACAGTAACCACAGATATACTACAACAAGTATTAGTATAGATTAAAACAACGCTATTTTCGTTCTAGGAATTGTTTTATAGTATAATCAAATCAAATCATTTATTCGCTAGAATTTAGGTGTAAGATCGTGGAATTGAAAGGTGAGCCATACATTCTGCCCAATTTGCCAACAGTCAAACAGATACTAAATATATATATTTTTTTGTAAAATAGCGTGTGGTGATTTGTAAGATATAATCAAAATTACTAATTTAAAATATATCTGTCTACAAAATATTATAACAATTGACATCATGCACCCTTCGCCTTTTTACAATAAAATACTTCTTTTTGCTATTCTTTTATTGAAAATCATTTTCTACTTTTTAGTTTGGTTTTCTATATGTAGAGCGTGTTTTTTAGTTTTTTCTAAATATTATTTATTTTTACTTTTTCGTTCAATTGCTAATCCTAAAGATCCTGGTAAGGATATTGGGTCAAACTATTTCAATTATTACTTTGTCATCGGTCCTTGATAAGTGTGCAAAGTTTCAAATTAATCCGAATTAATTAAAAGGGTGTTAAAAAGTTACATGCAGATACGACGATTAGTAACGGCGCTAAAATCAATAATTGCTTGCATTTGATGTCTGAAACAAAATACAAAATTATTGCACCAGGAATTTGATTGCAGATTTAAAGATAACAATTTAATAAATCTGAAAAATTCAACCAAATATAGTATAAAACAAACCGAAAAATCAAATAATTCACAAAAATAAAAACAAAAAAAAAATGAAGAACTACACAACTTTATCGAGGTAAAAAATATGAAAGAATTTGAACAAGGCAAATAAAAACGTCACACTGTTTTTAATTGGCAAAAATATTTTTACTACGCAGCTTTTCATCATACTCACCACGCCCAAAACAATTTTATTTATTCATCAAAAACACTAGGGACCCTTTTTTCACACTTGAACTGCTACATAAGCACTTGGTTATATCAATAGCGTTGATTGCTTCGCTACTCGTGAGCACCACGCTTTATTAGTCTTGTCACGATACTGATACGAGAATAACATATATAAATAATGTTGTGAGATTTTCAGGATTAAAAAATCCACAAAGGTGAAAATTATCACAATTACAACTGGCGCTAGGTTGCTATTTGTACCTCTCTGGCTACGCCTCCGGGAAACTCAGGCGTGTTTATTTATGAAATAATAAAACAATGTTTTGTCTATTTTCCCACTCCTGAATAAATCATCCTCTCATAAAGAAAAATATTTGTTCGAAAATAATGTTTTCTAAGCAACTTGCAGTTAGCGCAGGTCTTTCGCAGCCTGCCTAAATGGGTCCAGGGACGACGGACTCGGGGACGTCCGTCGCCCCCCCACACATCAGGACCCGAGATGGCGGCGCGTAGTGTTCCACGCGTGTGTCTCTTAGACGTCGCGGGGGCTCACTCATCTCCAACCCGAGTTTGAGGCCTGCCGGGACGGGCCGGCACTAGCCGGGAGTTGCGCAAGTATCGTACGTTGCCGCGATCCGCAGCGTAGGTGGGGGATGGAACACCGGGGTGGGGTTTAGTCAGTCTGGCAGAGCGCTCTGTCCCCCCCTTCCCCTCCCATGGTGGAGGACATCCAATGAGGATTTTCCACCCGGGAACCAAAAAAAAAGGTCTTACGCACCAGCAAACTTAGTTTACAATATTGGTACCAATCTCGATGTTTGTGTACGGTAACTAACTGTTAAACATGTTTTTAAAGATTTATTTGAGCATTACATATTACAGCCGAATATGTACCCTTAAGATAATTTTCAAAACTCACGTGGGCAAGCCGCTGGCTGAAGCTAGTAATACCATATAATTGAAAGTTACTCTATTTTTCTATTTGTTACATTTTCACGTCTAAGCTGCCAAACCTACAACTGACATACTATATTTTTTATCAACACACCACATGGGTGAAGCCGCAGGCATTAACCAGTATATCATCATTTCAATTACCTACTACTGGTTCACTGCTTTCAGACCATTTTCCACCATAATAAGGAAGAAGGTTTCATTCCAAAATATTCTTATCGCTTTCTATGTCTACGGTATCTAACCCGCTAATCCACAGCCCGCTACTCTACTAACTTTCTATTAGTCTAATGTAGCGAGAAAACATAAAATAAAACCATAAAAGTACAGAGGCAGCCTCCGTCGCCTCACAAAAGATAAAAATCATTTTAAGTGAATACTAGGAGTTCTAGGAAAATGTGGGGTTTTCGCAGAATTTACGCTCACACTTTTATAACGTTTTCTTTATTTATATCGACTTTGTTTAGCTTTGGTTTCTGTAGGTCGTAAACTTATTACATGGTTACTATCTATTAATATTATGGTGTTATTTTTACTTTAAAATTATTTTTATACTCCGATATTTTATATTTGTTTGGCATTTTCCTGCCGAAAATCAAGTATTAGATAGAGTCTTACTAGGGGATAGCGGTAGGCGTTGCGACGACGAACCGTTTTATGTGTTCTGCGACGTTGAAACCGTTTTTTCGTTCTAGGATAAAACAGTATTCGTTGCACAAACCGGCCTTCGAATAACTTGATGCGGTTTATTATTTACGCCTGAGAAAATTCAGTCGAGAATTAATTAATTCAAATATGACACACGTCGTCGCAAATTTGCGTTGCATCATCGTCCTTTTCGTTCCACGTTCCTTCACAAACTAGTTATTTCAATAAAAAGTGAACTTTTTGGCCATTAAATACAGTCGATAATGTATTACCAGTAGAGTAGCCTATGCTGTCGTTCGTGACGCGATGGTCAAATGCGTTCAAGCAAAGTTTTGTGGCATAGACTTAAAGTGTAAAATCGCCTGGCATGAACTATAAAAATAGTTGTGAGAAACTGCAACAAAAACGATAAAAACGCAATTCTATTCCATACTAAATAATATTCGTAATTAACCTATCTTCAAACAAGTTTTGGGCGCACGGTTGGCGCAGTGGTTGAGCGATTGACTGCTGCGCTGCGTGTCGCGGGTTCGATTCCCGCACGGAACAAATATTTGTATGACCTACAGATAGTTGTTCCGGCTCTGGGTGTTGTGTATGTGAGTTTATATGTTTGTAAACGCACCCACGATACAGGAAGAAATTCCTAGTGTGGGGCAAAGTTTAAAAAAAAAAAAAAAAAAAAAAAAAAAAAAAAAAAAAAAAAAAAAAAAAAAAAAAGTTGCAACGACGAACGTCTTGTGCAACCGTTTTCGTTGTTGGGAAAACGGTTACGTTTCGTCCGTCAAAAATACGGCACCGACCCACCACTACTTAGGGATGGATAAGGGAGTAAAAAAATAACTTTATTTTTGGCTAGCTGTGCCCGCGGCTTCGCTCCCGGTAACTGCCTATGCCTACCCTACTTACCTTGTTACCTAGCTACCTATCCAACCTACTTACCAATTTTGTTTTCTAGGGTCATTCTTAACGCGAACGCGAAGCGGAAGACGATACATTGGAAGGCCTCCCACTAGGTGGACCGATGATCTGGTTAAGATTGCGGGCAAGCGCTGGATGCGAGACGCACGGGATTGGTCAATGTGGCGACGCCTGGGGGAGGCCTATGTCCAGCAGTGAACGTCTTCGGCTGAAATGACGATGATGAGGGTCATTCTTCCGCGGAGAATCTTAACACCACCATTCAGAAAATGACGTCAAATGCACAACGCCATCTATCGAATAGGGAGTTCAACTGTCCGAATGTACATTGGTTTCGTATATTTTACGTGATGCGTGCACAGATAAACAGACGAGAATTCTAAAAATGCAGGAAATGGGTTATGTTGTTCCTTTAACACCCTGACAATTTTTGTTTGATAATATTTACGATGTACAAAGACGACTTTTCTACAGATTATGTATTGATTTGCGTTTATATTTTTGTAGCCTTTTTTCTTTGAGGAAATCCCCATGATAACTTCCGTCTGGGGCACAGACTGAGGGTAATGTTGGACTCTAATGAACTTTTAGTCAGTTAGAGCTCCTCCTATCCCTACCAGGAGCCACGCGGTCCTCTGACTGGTAAAACTTATGTAGCTTGTAAATAGCTAACCCCAGCTAAAATCTCAGTTTTTACTGAAAGTACCTAGGTTTCCAAAACATAACAGATAGGATTCTATTTAAATAAGGGTTTCTTTATTCTCATAAAATGAGCAAGACGTAAATAATCCTTTAAATTGCCATCACTGCTGATAACCAGATAATGTAATAAATACATTCCATATTATTATTTCATACCGAAAACCTCGGCTTTTATATCTTAATAAGCTTGAAACTACACTGAATATTTACTAATATTTACGTAAAGCTGAGTGGACACAGGGCTAACACGAATTTGCGTGTGATAGCGCACCGTTTGCTCAAACTTCGTAGTCCAAACAACGTGGATACTTGTGAATATTTTGGCATAAGTTTTAACAGCATTGTTTAGCCTATAATTTATTTGCTGAGATTTTTCTAAACATTTGTGGAGGTATACTGAACCTTCATTGGGAGGATCCTCCGAGCTGTCGGGTGTTATGTCTGGTCCGGACAACTGCCGAACGATTGTTGTCAACTGTTGTCCCTACGAGTTCAAATCGCAATGAAAACTCAGCTTGTGCGATGGGAACATTGGACGATTCGCAGGAATTTAACTCGCCCGAAATGTGCGAATCGAGAATTTTTAATAAAATTGTTTTTTTCTGTGGCGATTCGCACGGAGTTAATTTATTGGTGTGCAAATCAACCACTGCAAAATTATGCAGTAGTTATTAAAATGTAGTAGTTAGAAAGGGTAGATACGCACTTTTCGGGCGAGTTAAATTCCTGCGAATCGTCCAATAACCCGGGCGATGCTGGATTTTGTGTATCGTCAGGTCATTAGTAGTGGCGTTATGTTTATATGTAATTTTTTTGTACACATTCAACTTTTACAACATTGTCTAAGTTTAAGTTTTAATATTAGTTGAGTTTTACCAACTCATGAGAAATAGGCATTTTTAGATTTGTTTTAAAGATCCCTCATATAAGAAAGAAATAAAATTTCAAAGAAAACACAAATTAAAACACACAACAAATAAAATTTGATGGGGAAGGCCATGCTTTATTTTGCCTTTGCGTTATGTTTATATGTAATATTTATTTTATTAATTTCTTTGCCATTGTGTGTTGTCGTGTATGCCGTGCAAAATATGTGTGATTTTATCTTCTTTATCGACTTTAAGAGACTGGATTTAAAACTAACTTTTACTAGCCCTGTCTGAACCCAGCATTAGATTTTCAAATATTCTGCCTGCCAACTAAGTCAGATAGCGTAAAGCGGAGAGTGAAGGCTTTAGAGTAACTTATGACATGTCATTTGGTAGACGCAATTTAGTAAATATGGCTTTAGTTATAGAGCTACAAAGGTTTTGCCAAATAGCTATTTTCTTAGTGCAACATGAACAACATAGAGTTTCTTCTATATGGAATTTTATTTTTATTTATGAATACTTTAATGTACCAGATCATTAAAAAACTGGCCCAGTGAGAATTGGACTCGCGCGACGAGGGTTCCGTCCGTTTAAACAGCTACATTCAACAAAATAATCAGGTCACATTACTGACGATCGTAAACAATGAAAGCACACACCCTGCTTGCGGGACACAACTGTAACACGAAATGACAAAAAAATAAAGAGACTTCTGATTCTGATTCTGCTCTAACGAAGGGACAAAATTAACTTTACCGTTGGTAATCTGTTGTACATCGACATAGTTCGCGGTCAGTTTACTTACTGCAAATAAGTTATTCATGTTTTTATTTTATGTAGGTACAAATTTACAATTTTCAGATTGTGTTATAAGATATTGCAAAATTTTAGGTTTCTAGGTCAACGGTCAACATCCCTTAGGTGTTGATTCCTCAAAAATGCGGCAAACCGGCCGTATCTTTTGATTGCATCGATTTAGAAATTTGTATTTTTCACAGCTGCAAGAAACTGAATACCTGAGTATATAATATTAGTTTCAACTTGATACTTTAGGCGTTTCAAAGAAAAGTCTTCACACATGGGCAGACAGACAACAAAGTGATCATATAAGTGTCCATTTATTTCCTTTCAAGGAACCGAACCCCAAGAAATAAGATTAAACTAAAAACATATAACGAAAGCGAACTTATGATTTAAATCAAACTTCAGGAAAACGATGGAAAACCGATCACAAACTTCCACTTCATGACTTCAATATCAAGCAACCATCATCATCATCATCCTTTCACCGTTATCCCTATTAATATGAGGTCAGCGCAACATGACTTCTTCTTCTATACTTCTCTATCTGTTTTCTTCTTCCATACTTCTCTTCTTCGTAGTCACCGTGGGAGGCTAAGAAACGCTGGCGTGACGATTTAGAGGTGACTTAGGCGCGTTAGAGGCATACGGGCGATTGGCAGGCGAAGGCAAAACTTCGGGAAAAGTGGCAAGCTATGAGGGATAACTTTGCCCAACAAAGGAAAAATAAAGGGAAAAAAATCTCATTGTCTTTTCTAGATTTATCATCTTTCACATAGTATCCAGCGTTTCTTTGACGTTAACATTCGGTTTCAAAACTTTTCTCACGATATTTTCTGCATCACTTCTCCGTATCCACAAAAAAATAAATAAAGTATTCGTTCAATTTGAGCAAGGGTGGTGATCAATGCTCGTGCTTTCTCTGTATGAGAAGAGGCGTTTGCCCTGCAGTGGGACAGTTACAGGCTGGTGTTATATTATATTATTTGATCGTTCAATTTTAACGATCGTTTTACTGGTCAATCTCTGTTCCATCCTGCCTAACATGACTGGCTGGCTCACGGATTGCACGCCATCAAACGAGATCCATTAAAAACTCAGATCGATCTATCGTAATCCGGGCATCCGACAGTCATGCATCACACTGGAGAGCTTAAACAGTCGATTTTATCGGTCGGCAGAAACCAGACTGCACCGTGACGGATCCAAATATCAATAAAGCCGGGTTTTATGAATCAAAATAGCTAAAATGCCTTTTTTTTGGAGTGGTGTTTCGCCTTGGATATTTTTCGTCTGATTAGATTATTTCGGACTTCTATCGACTTAAACTTTTTAGTTCCTACCATTACCATTTGTCGCGGGCGCGGGAAACAAGTAAATTCGCCCTACTAAATACTATAAACAAAAGTATTTTCTCATCTTCAATCTAGCTTATAAATAATAAGCACTCAAGTTCAATTCCAAAAGTCGAAAGCTTCCTCGTCGAAAGGACCCTCATATTGACTTTCACAACATTCTACAAGTATACACACTTTACATACTAAATCCCTTTTCATCTGTTTAACTTTTCACTGTGTACTTAATAAAGTACTGAGCGTAAAACTCACATACTTATGTCAACAATTAAAATTATTAAGTCGGGGAAAATGATTGTTTACCACTTTTTACAACAATTTTCAGTAAATAGGATGGATTGTCATAGAAGTTATGTGTAAGTGGGAAGTATTTTATCATCACAAGGGATGTTTCAGTTTACCGATCTCTTGTGATGCTGTAGGTATAAAAACACCGGTCAAGTGCGAGTCGGACTCGCAAGCGAATGATTCCGTACCATTATTGCAAAAAACGGCAAAATAATCACGTTTGTTGTATGGGAGTCCCACTTAAATATTTACTTTATTCTGTTTTAAGTACTTATTTAATGTTTCTGACTGTACAATTAACAAAACTATGTTTATTCATGCAAATAAACAGAGACGGGCAATCCTCTCTTTGATGTTTTGAAGTCATTTTGTTAAAAGCAATGCGTGTAATGGGCTGGATTATCGTAAGGTACAAGCGACAAAGGAGTTTGGTATGCAGTCAGGAAATTAACAGGCACTATATAAGTAGGTATATTATTTATCTCAAACCCAGTTGGTTAAGGTCCTCAGATAGACAGTCGCTCCATATAAAACACAGGTAATCAGCTGAATCCGATTAGACTGGAAGCCCCAACATAGGTAGTTTGTGAAAGGCTGGATTATATTACAATTTCTCTCATGTGAGAACATTTTAAAGAAGTATGATGGCGTTGAACTTGTATATGTCGCATCAAGACTTGCCGATAGATGCAAACCATCGGGAAGTCAGGGTGTATTTATTCCCTTAGGCTAAGACATCGTGTGTGGACGGACAATCACACAAATTATTCGATACGCTGAGTTAATTCAAATAGTCACAATTCAGTTACAATCTTTCTTACTAATATTACGGATTGATACTGATTCTACGATGTCTTAGCTCTAAGGCGGTCAGTACTCAACTGCCATATTCTGCTGTCCCCAACAAGCAAGCGGTTAGAAAGCACGCCAATGCGTAGTTGTTCTTGATTTACCGCCAGAGGCGTACAAGCACGCTCCTGGCGCCGTTTGTTTTGACGTCTTCCGTACTATTGACTAAACCCGACTTATTTTTTTTTATAGTCCTTTTAATAATTAAATATCCCAAATGTTATTCCTGTAGTACGTACTACTTGCAAGATAAAACATACTGTTACAACCCTTATTACAAGGCAATAAAGCCGACATTTGCATTCTCTAGTAAAAGTCTCAGTTTTCATTGCAAAGCCAATGCTGAATTGCAGTTATCGCACATTAGCGGAATTTTAATATTAATTTAGTTAGATTGTGGAAGCCGTCGCGTAAACCCAAATTCGTTAGACTTATCTCGAGAGATACAAGAGATTACAGAAAGTCGTTATTTCAGTTGTTGTATTTTCGTGTATTATTAAATAGAACTTTAATCAAAAGTGTAATTGTGGGTTTTTGTGAATAAATAACTGGTTTGGTAGAAAATAGTTTTTTTTTAAAAGATCTACGGGGTCGGCCGTGTAACAGTACGCAAAGTTAGAAACAGGCTGTACCCGTGTTCCGTGTTTTTTTATTGATTATTTTGGACCCACGTTGACATTTTACCGTGTTTTTTTAATAATTGACAATTTTGTATGTAACTCTATCTATTTCCATATTATGAATTAATTATGCAATCAATAAATCAAAGTTTATTTATTTATTTATGTCAGCATTGTCAATGTTACTGAATGTTGTTATTATTTCATTCTAAATTATGTATTAATATTTTCACACCATGACAATATGGTAAACATGTTAGCACAACTTCATGTAATTATATCACCTTGCATGCATTTTGTTCTTATAATTGTATGTACACCACACACATAAATCTAACTAGATAACGCAAGTCCCTCCATCTGTATGAAAACCAAGCGTGCCACTTTCACAAACAATTAAAAAACAAATTTACTTACCAATAAAAGAAAACATTTCCAATGCCGTGACCAACGTTTTCTATACAATCTTTACACCTCAATATTTCGGTGGATTTCTGGTGCCGATAATGCTAAGTGAAAAGCTCAGATTACGATAATTGATCGTAACTTTACTCCATTTTTTGGCACGCGAAGTACATACAATCGCGTCATCTAGTTAGATATATGTCTGTGATGTACACACATGATTGAGCAAATAAAGTTATCTCAATCCAAATCCATCCAGCCGTTAAGAAGTAATTGAATAACGAATATTTGAAATTTATAAATTAATTATGCTTTACCTAATTTACATTTATGTATGTTCAGATGATTAGACTTTTGGCCGTCTAAACATAAAAACAGATTGTCTCATTCATAACCACCCAGGCACTCAATCTGCTGAACGCCCTTATTGCTCAGGAACCTGGCGTCGATATATTTATGTATAAGGATAAAGCTATGTTAAATGTTTGTTTAAAGTTCTTTAGTTTATAAGTGTTTATGTTTTTGGCTTGCTGTACGCTTTGGTGCAAACTGTTAGTACAGCAAGCAATTGTTATGAAATAAATAAATAAATAAATAAATAACCCCTAGAGCTCTAATTAGAAGACACAATAGAAAAACAAATGTTTGAATTACCATAATTGTCCCTTTTAGCGCCAAAGCGCATAATCTTAGTAGGAAGTAGAATATCTCGGTTTACGGTCGCTTTTCCTTTCCAAAAATAGCGCGATGAATCTTCTATGTATTTTTTAAGACTTTTAAAAGGAGGCGTATCTCAATTCGACTGTTTTTAGGGTTCCGTACCTAAATATTTTAGTAAAATTTATAAAATAAATATTTAAGTGGGGCTCCCCAACAACAAACGAGATTTTTTTCCGATTTTTGTGATAATGATACGGACCCTTCGTGCGCGAGTCCGACTCGCACTTGGCCGGTGTTTTTTTGTTTGTTCCCTCAGAACCTTTTACTAGGTGAACCGATTTTGATGATTCTTTTACGGGGTTCCGTACCCAAAGGGTAAAAATGGGACCCTATTACTAAGACTCCGCTGTCCGTCTATCTGTCTCACATCACACTGTCATAACACCAACATATTACGACTGCTTAGCGACCGTATGGCACTGCAGGGATCCAGCAGAATATCAGCGTCAGGTATATTTGCCTGACACATGCTGACATATGCTGACATACGCTCTAAAGGGGAAAGCAGATGTGTACAGTTCACCCTGGTACACTCTAATTTCACCGGTTGTGTTCGAGATACATGTTATTTGGGTAATCAATTCTGGCATAACTGTGGGCATTATAGACAACTAAAATACCACAACAAAATAGTGTGTTTAATTTTGTTCTTATATTACAACTGACTTCCAAATAAAAATACTACAAAGTGTAAAATAACTTTAATTTCGGACGTGTTTTTATTAGGAAGTCGGTTGTATTTTTTGTAAAAAAGTTTTGTTAAATAGACGTGTTTCAATTCCACAGAATTCCATTCCGCAAAATCTGAATGAATAAAAGCGAATCGTATTACAAAGTTTGATAAATAGAAGAAAAAAATCATCGACAAAAATATACATAGAAAAGTCCATATTCAATTTTCGGCGAACATCTGTACTTTCCCATATCAATCTGTAAAGCTGAAACAAAAATAACATATAAACAAGGATATCTCTCACCGACTGACCGACACTTTGAGTGACCAGAGGGCTGGCACGTTCTTTGCGCAAAGAATCAGCATTGCCATTCAACGTGGCAATGCTGCCAGTCTTCTGGGCACGTTCCCGGATAACAGTGATGTGGAGGAGTACTTCGGCGCCTAAGTGTATTTTGTTTTTGTATACAAAGTAACAACTACACACACATACACACAACATAGTCTTTTGCTTCATTTTCGTTCATACATCTAGTCATACACTCACGCCGGGAATGAATACTGCACACCTAGCCTGAAACAAAAGGTCCAGAGGTTGTGTAGTTTCTGCATACCCCCATGGGAAAAGGCGAGAATTTATTTATGTATATATACATTGATGTTAAGATATTCTATATACTGAATCTATATAGCCAATCGTAACGGAACAAATCCAAAGTCAAAAGCTTATATAGGAAACCACTAACTCTAATAAATTTCTCAGCTCTGGAATATTAAAGTCAGCTAACGTAGAACTAAAGGTCTGTGACATTAGAAATATGACTTTAAAATCTAAAGAGAAGAGTTGATTTTGAATTGAAAATTAGATTTCAATCACACATTCAATGGAAGTGTGATAATACTAATACTATAAAAGCAAAAGTTTGTGAGTGTGTATATTTCTTACTTCGTCGATCCGTTAAAAACTACTGTACTGATCAGGATGATATTTGGCACAGTGATAGATTATAGCATCTTTACCTTTTATCCCGGGAATATGTTTCCTAGGGATGAGTTTCGATATTCACGCAGGTGAAGCCGCTGGCAGAAGCTAGTTTACAAATGATTCTGACTATCAGATTCATAATCATCATTAGCCTTTTTAATGTGCCCACTGCTGGGACACAGGCCTCCTCTCTGTAATAGGGAGTGGGCCGTAATCCACCACGCAGGCTCTATGCGGGTTGGTGCATGTCACATGTATTAGATTTTTTGGTTCTAGGACATGCCGGTTTCCTCACGATGTTTTCCTTCACTTTTTTGAGAGCAGTAGTGGTTAAATAATTTACACAAAGTAAAGCGTCTACCTGGGTTTGAACCCACGACCTATATCTAACTAACTATATAACTTATAACTCGCGGCCGATACCACAAGGCAACCACTACTATCAGATTAAACAGAAGATATTTAAGATAGACAGACAGATATTTAATATCAGAAAGTTGATGATAAACCTAATGTAACATAATTATATTGCGAACAGATGAAATTGTGTGTAGTTTTTAAGAGGGAATCTCTGAAAGTACTGATTTAGTTACTATTTATTAAAAGACACAAGGAAGTAATGGGGGAGGTATTTGCTCAGGAGTGTGAAAATACAGGCAAAGAAAAAGAAGCCATACTATTGCCAGTCCTATTGCCAAGTGCCACAGACTACTAAACGAAACCACGGGAAAGAGCTACCTTCAGCTTCAACCAAAATACAGTAACTCAATCGTTCCGTTTATATCAATACCCACTCTATCGTTATAGATTTGGAATCAAAAGCTCTCTCCATCCCCATTTCCCGGAACGATTTCCTTGTAACACTAATGTGACTTGAGATTGACGAGATAGGTACCAGGCAAATAGAATATCTCAAGAGTATCAATAAGTAAAGTGGAGATCAAACTAACAATATCATGGCAAACGAAGATGTACAGTTATACCTATATCCATAAAATTTCGATTCATATTTTTTAGGGTTCCATAGTCAACAAGGAACCCTTATAGTTTCGCCATGTCCGTCTGTCCGTCCGCAGCTTAGCTCAGAGACTCTTAGTACTAGAAAGCTATATTTGGCATGGATAAACATATTAATCTAATAATCGCACCGACAAAGTGATACAATAACACCATGAAAAGAAAATGGCGTACCTCCTGTACACGTAAAGTGGGGCTGTTTTTTTTCTCACCTATCCCATGGTACGGGGTTATCATTGGGTAGGCCATTCAAAAACATTACAGGTCTGTGAAAATCATTTCTCCATTCAGTGATCCGTTTGCGTAAAATTAAGCTTTAAATTGCAAATTTTTGTTAAATTCAAGTGTCCCCCCTACCAGCTAAATGGTTGCTTTTTGATAAGCATTAATCGGTATCGGTTAATAATAAGCATTAATCGGCACCTTTGAATGTCAAAATTTATAGTACAATAATAATAATTTCCAAGCGGTCCGTAGAGTTTCCTAACCTTCACAAAAATATTTACAGAATTTTAAGCAGAAATATCCACACGTCGCAATTTTCCGATACATTAACTCCAAACACTAATGTGACTTGGGACATCAGGTACCAGGCTAACAGAATAACTCAGGAATTGAAGAATATATTATAAGAATCATTTTATACTGTGTTGTAAAGACAGTATTTTCTATTTTCGCATTTGAGTTGGGTCAGGCAAGGGTCTTCTCAACAATGTTCGTAGAACCTTAATAATTTCTTGAGTTTTTGTTCGTGTTTCAGGATAACATAAATAAACCTAGACAACTAGATTTTTAAGAAATAACGGGTCAGGCCGACTTGAGAACCTAATGCTTTTTATTCATCGGTTAAAAAGATCCACACGTCTCAATTTTCCGATACATTACTTCGAAATATTAATGTGACTTGAGACATCAAGATACCAGGGTAACAGTATAGCTCAGACGTTCGAAAGTAAATTACACAAGAAACAACTGCCAAGTAGATAAGAAGTCAATTTACACCCCTTTATACTCCGGATAAAGGGATTAAATAGCAGCCCGGTAAAACCCAAGGATTATGATAAAGTCGCCTTAAATACCTAATTTGTGATAAGGCTGCCTTTACACATTTTTTTCATGATATACGGAAGGAAATACCTGAACATTACCAGTTGTATTTTGTTATCGAACGTTTGTTTAGGATATATTTGGCTTATAGGTTTTTGTAATGTTTTACGTGTGAATTTATGTTTCTGTTGTTTGCGAATACATTTTTGATTATTCTTCGAAAATCTAGGCATTTCTTAATACCAAGGTTGTGACAACAATATAAAGGGTTTATATTTAAGATTCTTAATAATGAAATTAAATTGCTAACCAAATGCAGAACTGGCCTTTAAGCTTGTAAAAATAATTCATAACTGAAAAATCAAAATAAGTCATTTATTCAAATTAGTTTGAGAATGACTAAATCCAGTTCCTAAACGCCAGCCCATCACCAATTTTTAGTGTTCTAGCTGGGAAGAAGTGGCGCAACTCTCAGGATAAAAACGTATCCTTACCTACAAATTTAAAACATACAATAAACGAAGAGGTAAAAGATAAAGTCTGCAATTTACTAAAATCTAACTAACAAAGTTACTAAAATGTTCCCCTATTTAAACGGACACTTTATTACAAAGTACAAAAAAGCCTACTGAGAAGGGCAAAACTCGTGAAACGTTAACTTCACAGAATTTCCGGAGGTTTTGAGAAATGGCCTTTAAAGACTTAATTTATTACCGGACTTAGCCACAAATAATTTTTTTTTAGGATTCCGTACAGGACCCAATCACTAAAGTTTTCTATCCGTCCGTCTGTCGTCAGTCTGATTAATATCCTCTAGCTATAACATTTGTAAGATAAAGCTTAAGTTTCTTGTTAAGGTGGTACCGTTATATTTGTCCATTTTCATAGATATTTTAACAAAATAGTGTTCAAAAACGCTCGCAATATTAAAACTGACGCACTGGTGTGTAATGTGTAAAGCCTCGTATGCACTGGGCAATGTTTGAGGCGCAACACGTTCAACGTGTTCGGCAACACTGCACATAAACGAGCGATGCTGGCGTTGGTCTGGTCGAAATAAAAGTTCATCTTTCCCGTTCAACATGATGAACTAAGCTGCTCTCAAAACGGTGGAGGAAAACATCGTGAGGAAACCAGCATGACCTTGAACCAAATATTCGAAGACATGTGACGCACCAACCCGCACTGGGCCCACGTTGTGCATTACGGCCCATACCCTCTCTCATAGAGAGGAGGACTGTGTCCCAGCAGTGGGAACTTTAAAAGGCTGATGTTGATGAAGAGCAACATGTAGAGCGTCAAATGTTGCCTAGTGGATACGAGGCTTAATGACTACACTGTTTTCTTAGGAAACCCAAACTTAACACGTAGCAGATTTAATAATTTTGCAAGGAAGTCGCGGAATCCTTATCTTCTAAAATGCTTAACACCTTACATAAATCACAACATCACATCCGTGTGTATTCTCTGAAGGGTTTTTCAAAAGTGTTAAAATAGAATATAATTTATTGTAGAAGCAAAACAAGTTACAAATCTCTTTAACAAGAAACTTAACACTATGGGTACAAATGGTACTAATGTTGTTATTAGTTTTGTGTCGGGCGTGCGCAATAAGAGTCATTGCGGTCGCAGACATCTGTCTGAATTTCCTAAATAAAAAATAATAGTTCGAGGTTTGGCTGTCACCTATTTCCTCCCCCAATATTGGACCAATTTAAAAAATATACCATAAACTGAATAATAAAGATATATACTCTATGGCCTCATGTTTTCCATTTTTTATTTATACTCGTAGTTGTCAAATTTGTACACTAGGCCTCTGTTGACAGCGCAATTTTGAGCATATTTTGACGGTTCTTGTGTTTCTAATTATAACGTATCATCGTTAAGGAAAACTTAAGACATAGTATATACCAGTATATACCACGGAACGGAACGTGATATATACCTTTTTTGTAGGCGAGAGCAAAATTCAGTATTCTAATGCGGTATAATTTTTAATTTCGACAGGGAAAGCGCGGTAACCAAAGGTATGGGGGTGAAGTTAATTAAACACGGGGTTGAAATAAGGGTTGTTTGGCCATCAATGAGGCAGATTTTAGATTTTTATAACATTGGGATACGGGATAGATACTGGATTATCTAATTTTATACAGATGGAGTTCATTCAGGTGAGGTAAAGAAGATTTTTAATGAGGCCGTTAAAATAAAAAAATAATTAACAACGCGATATTATTTTTCCAAACTTTTGCATACTCCTCCAAAACGATTTGCATGCTTAAAAATATTTTTATTCTAGAAAAATTTATGGCTAGAATTTCTTCACTGAAATAGCATGTAAATAAAAACTACTATGAAAACAAAACTGTTCAAAATGAGGTTCAATATTGATATTCTGGCGCCGAGCGGGCATTTATACGCCTTAAGTTACTGTTTGCCTTATGTTCTTTGTAATCGTGCTATCTGTATACCTACCTGAATCACAAGACTCTGAAAAAGCCTTAACGAAATAAAAACATCATAATATATTGCGGCTGAAAAATATTCACTGCTGAAATTGGATAGTTCTCGAC
This sequence comes from Orthosia cruda, assembly GCA_964057195.1. Taxonomy (NCBI): domain Eukaryota; kingdom Metazoa; phylum Arthropoda; class Insecta; order Lepidoptera; family Noctuidae; genus Orthosia; species Orthosia cruda. Next base: position 30,613,426 of record OZ059827.1, read on the forward strand.
CGAAACAATTACAAAAATATGAAGATATAAACAATATTTACAACTTCCGATCAGAAACACTACCAGCCTGAGTCATCATCTTCATGCCCTTGTCCCATGAACTTGTGGTCGGCGCAACACGTTTTCTTCTTAAATACCGTCATTTCCCCTGTCACGCTATCTCTGACTCCCTTTTATTTAATATCTCTCCTTACAAAGTTCATCAAACCATCGGTCTTTAACATTTACATTTATATGCTCTGTTGCGTTTGTATACTCTAACGCATTGCCACAATTTTACTCTGGACATGAGAGGCGTCCTAATGTTGTTAACCTTGCGAAGGGATTCGACGTTAGAGTATGGAACAGACAAGCTGCAATGTTTGGTGAAGGGGTTGATCAGATAGTTATCTATATATGTAGAGTATCGCTTTCTTTAAGTATTTAGACTTCGTGCATAAATGTATAAATGTGGACTAATTTCTTAAGCATTCTCTGCCAGTCAATCAAGGAAGGTGAAAAGATACTAAAGCATTTGAATAATTTGCTCTGTTTGTGCATTTTGAGCTTATTTTATGTAGTACAAGCAAAGAATGAGGCATAAAGATGCGATCTACGATCTTCATTCGGAAAACTGTCTTTATGCTCGTCCGAATTAAAATATTTAATAATATCAATAACCTTAATAAAATTAATAACACTAAAAACATAAATACAACAATAATATTAATAACATTCATAACACTTCTAACATTAATAACATTTATTATATTAATAACATATCAACTAATGCGATCTACTTTCGTCACTATCAAAATAATGAAAGTTAATCATTAATTTTGGTTAAGATCTGATCAGCACTTTTTAAGGCAGCCCTCAAAAAACCAACGTTTCCATCTACTTTTTAACCTGTGCTGAGGTGGCGATGGCGTAACAAACTCCTCAACAAAAGCGATCTCTACAGCTTGTCTGATTTATACTCAAGTTCACAATGTCGGAAAACCGTAACGCCTATGCTGATAAGTTCCCTATGGGAGCCGAAGGGAAGTTTGATCAACGCGTAACTATGTTTGTGAAAGTTCGGATCATTACATGGGTTCTTCTTGTTCATAAGCCTTCGCACAATTAATGAGTTTCTAGTTTCTTAATTTAAATAAGCAAAACTTAGTAACAAAAAAAATAACCAACTTCTGTTTTGGTAGGTAACCCCAATTGCCCTGAAAATCATGTATAATCAAAATTCACCTCAAGACGATTCCAATTAGCCCAAACACGAATAGGATACATTGTTTTATTTCGGAGTTCCAATGCCTACCTTCCAACTTCATCAAATCAGTTCGATCGTACCATTTTCATCATAGTCGGTAAACCATTTGACATAATTATTTATTATATGCTTTATTCTACACCATAAAATACATGAATAAAAAGAAACTTAAGTCTAATACACATACAATGGGCGGCCTTATCGCATGCTGCGATCTCTTCCAGGCAACCTGGTATGGACAGTAATTGCTTGGACATGAAATGGTGCGGTCATTGGTGTAATAATAATAGTGCTAAAAAGATATACTATAATACTTATACAGATAAATACATAAGCTATGTAATAGATACATAAATACGTACATACCTACTTAATATATAGCCCAATAAAAATAAATACAAAAAATGACGACAATCTATTGATAATCACAGTATCTGTTTGAAATTGACAAGCTAAGAAGAAGACAGCGACAGATAATGTTTCTTTACAAGTCTTTTGAACACATGCAATGATTAAGCACGTTTGTTTGGATCTGGCAATGCATTTCATAGACGAGTAGCCTATACAATAAATAGTTTATCCAGAAAAGTCGTGCAATGCGTTGGCATTTGAAGTCGTAAGTTCTCTGATGACCTAAGAAATCTCGTGTGGAAATCGCGGAGAAACTGGAAACGATTCTTGAGGATGTAAGTAGTAAAGAGTACATTATATAAAAGGGAAAGAATATGAGCATTCCGGCGAAGGCGAATGGGCCATCACTTGAGCTTCACACGGAATTCGGAAACATGGTCATATTTGCGTAAACCAAATATGAACCTTGTACAAACATTTTTATGCCGCTCAAGCTTATCAAGTTGTTCTTGAGTAAGGTCATCAACGAAATCAAGGATGGGTAGAAGATGAGATTGTGCAAGTGCAATCCTGGTAGCAATCGGCAAAAAATTACGCAGTCTCCTCAAAGATGCAGCAGATGCAAATAGCTTGCGGCTAATCTCCTGCAGTTGGGCAGTCCAAGAGAAGTTCCCATCAATGAATCCCCAAGATTTTAACTTTCTGGCAGAACGGAATCAATGAGTTTTCGAAAAAAACTTAGGGAAGAGTCGTCCAGTCGATTCTTGAAACCATCCTAGAACTGCCCACCACTATAACTGCGTCTTTGTGGGTTTTACCATTAGTTTTACCATCACTATTTATTGTTACGATAGCCTGATAGATGTCCGAGATATTTTATACAGTGATATACTTAGCATTAAGGAGTTCCAGTGGCCATACATATAGAAGTAGAATTAATAAAGAAGACCACTTCTTTATTAATTCTACTTCACCAAATGATACTTACGGAGTGCAAATGATTGTATTGTTGATGAAAATACCAAAATCACTATATGTATGCCTTTAATATTTGAAGAGTTCCTTCAATTTCTCTAGGATATATATAGCTATATAATTTGTATGTATTCATATTTTTTTATCAATCACTACACGGTAGGCTACCCCTTGTTTTATCTTAAGTTCTTTAGTCCATCCAAAGGTTGTCTGATAAATATCGCTGTCAGCAATAAGACCGCTTTTGTACCCATAGAATTAAGTTGTACAATAAAGTATATTCTCTTCTATTCTATTATATCCCATGATCAGATCCTGACCTGATGACGATGACACGACCTGGGAAGTATAATACCCTTTCAAACAAAAGAAGAATTTGCCAAATCGGTCTAGGCGTCTTTTTTATATGAGTTTGCTCTTGACTCTAGTCTAGGTCAAGAAAAATTTAGAAATAGTAGTAGTTAGTAATAGTCCATGTAGTAGTTTCGTCTTTGAGTAATGGGGGAAAATATATAAAATAAAAATATTCCGACTAATTAAGAAACCCCTCCTTTTTTTGAAGTCCTTTAAGAAGTCTTAGGAGTCATTCTGAATTCAATTATATTTGAAGAAAAATCTCATAGACAGAAATCCATATCGCGTCTTTCATCGCGCATGTGATTCGTCAATTGTTCATACTATTTGCCCTTTGCCTTGCCAAATTCACTTACGCAATAAGGCTGCTGGTTTCCTCAAAATGTTTTCCTTTACCGGTATGTAGGTAGTATATGTTTTTATTGTTTACTAACTTAATTTAAGTACTACTAATACTATTGTTAAAGGTTTAGCATAAGCACGTTGGAGCATATAACCTTTAGAAGATTACTAGTAAAATCACACGCGCTTGAACCTAAATTATTAGAGTAATCTAGGCTATAATTGCTGATTCAGCAGTGCTAATTTGAAGGAGAAAAGTACGCAGATGAGACGAAAGGCAATGGATAAAGTTCAATTTACTAATTATGCCACATACCTTTGAAACAGCGATTCCCATGCAGATGCACATGGATGTCACGTTCGGGTAGTTCAGCTCACAGACTAGGTACACTATGCTGGCCAGCGGTACACAACACAGTAGGTCTAGGTAATACAGATAACACTTTCCATGTAGGTTGAATTAAGAGGTTTGGGCGAGATGATGCGTGATGATGGAAGTGCGCGCACCCCAGCCGTGATGCGTGATGTTGGAAGTGCGCGCACCCCAGCCGTGGTTGACAAGAGACTCCCCACGATCGCCTGCGGCCTGCGGACATGGCGGCGGTGTAATGACCGTAGCGCCACCGCGCGGTATATCACCAAACCAACGATATGTGACACTTATTTAATAAATTGGAACTATTAAACCAATGCCTCTCAATTGCCCTATGGTGATGTAATAAAATATGAACTATAAATTAGGAAGCGTAACCATTTTCCCCGGCTCCCAAGTAAGTAAGTTCCCACTTTCGAAACACAAAGGAGAAGTAAAATAAAGTTGCAGATCATCACAACTCTACCAAAGGTTATGAGAACTCTAAAGTTGCGACTCTCTATTATAAATAAGAATATTTAACTAACTATTCTAGGCGGTAATTAAATCTAATACTGCACATTGGTGCACGGTAAAATTAATTATTATTGTAACGAAATTTATTGCGTTGGCAAAGGGCACAACTTTACTACCGGGTGACTCTGAAGGATCCCGCTTTTAGTCTTTACCATCGGTAAAGACTAAAAGCGTTCTTTTAAACTCCGTTTTTATCTGGAAATATTTCTGTGATTACTCCTAACGGCCAATGCAGCGGCATCATATTGTCCTGCATGGAGACGACAACCATACCGACCCGTATTGGATTGGCAGGGGTGTTCCATTTCTGTTTGGATTGTAGGGTGTGCAGGTACTCTTGGCGCCACCGCTTCCAAAAAGACTGGACCATTTGGTCAGTTAATTCATAACGCGAAATAAGATGTAACCGCGTTTCATTGACTTCGCGGGCGGGGAGAAATAAAAGAGGTTTTGTATGCAAGAAGTGCGCCGGCGATAATGAAGTGGGCTCTGACGGATCCGAGCTGATCGCATACAGAGCCCTCGAGTTTAATAAAGCTTCTATTTGAGTTAGTATAGTGTTAAGCTCATCAAAACTAAGATTTTGCTGACCGATGACTTTGCAGAGATGCGTTTTGACACTCTTTACTTCACTTTCCCAACAACCACCAAAATGTGCAGCTCTACAGGGGATGTTTTTAAGTGTTATTCGATGCTCTGCAAGTTCTCTTTCCCATAAAGGGTGATACTCTTGAGCCAAGAATTGGTAGAGATCTCGTAGATAGGATTTGGCTCCAATACAATTGGTAGCGTTATCTGTGTAAAGACACTGAACCGGCCCTCTACGCGCCATGAAGCGTTTAAAAGCGGACAGAAAGCTCGCAGTGCTAATATCTGAGGCAATCTCAAGATGCAGAGCACGAGTTGTCAGGCATGTAAAAAGGCAGATATACGCTTTCCTCGATCTTTGACCTCTAGCACGTATCGACGTGATCAAGAAAGGTCCTGCGTAGTCGCAACCTGTTTGAGAAAAAGCCTTAGGAGCCGACTCAACGCGAAAACGTGGCAAATCCGCCCTTATAGGAAAGGTAGGTCGCGGCTTTGCTCGAAAGCAAAGGTTACAATTAAAGGTAATGTAACGTGCAATACGTCGCGCGGACAGGATCCAATACTTCTGTCGTAAGATAGATACGAGGTTGGTCCTGTGTGGAAATATTTCACATTGTAGTGGGAAACTAATAGTTCCATTATATGATCTTGACGCGGAAGAAGGATCTGATGACGTGAGTCAAAATCTAGCTCAGAGTTTGCTAGGCGACCTCCAACGTGGATAAGTCCTTCGTGGAGGAAGGGACTTAGCCGTTGTACTGACTTAGAGCACAACTCATTGCGGGCTAAGCGGTCGAGATCAACTTCAAAATGAATCCTCTGCACAGATCGCCACACAACAAATTCGGCGAACTCTAGATCAGACGCGGTAACGGGTCCTCTAGGGAGTCGTTTGATAAACTTATAAACGAAGCAAATGGTTTTTAAATATTTCAACCATGACGAGAATCTTCTACTAGATTCTCGTCCTGGCGAGCGTATAAAATGTTGTCGGAAGTAGGACTTCTGTCCGAACATTCGTGTGAGAGCATAGGTAAAGCCACGGGCTTCATTTCAGGAAGCTCTTGCGACTCGCCTGAAACGAATGGTTTTAGCAGCCATTCAGCGCGCGGAAGTTTAAGCCACGGCGGTCCATTAAGCCACAACGGATGATGAACTAATTGAACAGGCGTTAAACCGCGAGAGAGGCAATCACTAGGATTTTCAGACCCTTTCACATGGAAGAAGTGATCTGCCGAAAGATTCTTATGAATCTTAGCGATACGATTGGCTACGAAGGTGTGCCATCGATGCGGTGCAGACGCTGAAGGGTGGGTACGAGTCCAGCCACGAGTACGCGCAGAGCGCGGAAAGGGGCCGGACACGGGGCTACGCGACCAGCCGCAAGCACGCGAAGGGGAAACCCAGCGCGACAAGCGGCCGGACGCGGGGCCACACGACCAGCTGCAAGTACGCGCAGGGGAAACCCAACGCGAAAAGCGGCCGGACGCGGAACCAAGTGAGCGGGGGCAGGTACGCGAAAGGGCAACCCAACGCGAAGAGCCTCCGCAAGCGGTAGTACCTGCCGGGGCCGCCGCCCGACCCCAAGACACTGACACAACCTACACTCGACCGAGACACAAAAGGGGCAAGCGCTCCCATACCTCACGCCGGGCGTTGCTGGCATCCAACGCCCTGCCAGGCACCTCAAACCCGAAGCCTGTACCGAGTGGGACGGGGCCGGGGAAGAGGACGCGCCCCGACGACACGGCCTCACCTAGCACGCTCCAAGAGACGCCAAGCGGGTGAAAATTCACCCCACACAGGAGGGGCAGAGGACCTACGCGCGGGCCACGAAGGACATTCCTGCGCGGCTAGCGGTAGCAATCTGCCTTCCCCACCCCAGTAGGGAGCTAACTAGGGATGAGGCCGAGCACATTAAGACCGCCCTGGAGGACAGACTACTGGACTCAGTCCCGTCGACGCCACTCCCGGCCTTCCACGGATACCCACGGGTAGCGGAAGGCACGGTGCAGATATGGTGTGAGGACGATAACGCCATGTCTTGGCTGACCCAAAATGTGCCACACATCAGACTCCCCGATAACGACCAGACACTGACGGTGCTCAGACAGACCGACTTACCCACCCGTGTCCGAGCCTCGCTCTTCGTCCCTCGCTACAGAGGTGACGTGAACAAGCTCCACGGTGTTCTGATCCGTCAGAACACCTGGTACGATGTAGCAAGGTGGTCGCTGTACAGGGCAACTACCATCGGTGGCGACCGTTACGGGACATACCTGACCCTTGGGTTGCCACCGGAGGAAGCTGAAAAGGTCTTGGGGCGGGAGCGACGGATATCGTACCTTTTAGGGTCGATATACGTGCGCTTCTGGCCTACGACCCGCCCCTCCGACACCCAGACCGAAAGCACACAGACGACAAAACCGACGACAACACTGACGAGTGACACGGACATTGTCCAACTCGAGATGGAGATGGCCCGAGCGGCAATAACCGATGTCGACGACACCATACCGCCTGTATCATCCGGCTGGAACGACCAACTCCTTACCTCGTTGCCAGGAGATACAGACACACAAGACGAAGAGAAATACCGGGAGGTGGAGACGGAAAGACTATCAGATGGATCCGACTCCGATTAACCCCACTCCACCTCCAACAACGCCCCTAAACATCATCCAAACTAACCTCCAGCATAGCCAGACTGCCACGGCTAGCTTACGCACTGGAGGTTAAGCACCGAACAATCAAACTGATCCAAGAGCCGTGGATCAGGAACACCAGAATATGTGGCCTCGGTAACAGCGGAGGTAAGATAATTCTCGACACACATGGCTCAGACAAGCCAAGAACCTGCATCTACATACCCAAAGAAATTCCCTTTACGTCACTGACCCAATTCTGTTCCAGAGACCTGACAGCTGTCAGGCTCCAAACCGAAGGTAGCGTTCCGGATGTTGTACTGGCCTCGGCATAAGTGCCAAGCGAGGACACAGAGTGACCGACAAAGGAGTTGGCCGACCTGGTGCAGCACTGTGAGTGCGCCAGTTTGGACCTGATCATCTGCACCGACTCAAACGCCCACCACAAGCTCTGGGGCAGCGACACACCGAACTCCAGAGGAGAGGTACTATCCTCCTTTGTATTCTCCACTAATCTTTACATTGTTAACCGCGGCTCGGAACCCACTTGGGTCACGGTCCGTGGACAAACGATTATAGACCTAACACTCGCTACAGAAAACGCGACAAACCTTATCACAAACTGGCACGTATCGGACGAGCCTTCTTGCTCAGACCACAGAAGAATCCGCTTTACACTAACTACAAACACTAAAAATCCCGCACCAAGGCGAAACCCAAAGCGTACCAATGTGCCCGGGTATAAAAACCTTCTGGCCTCGCTTTTAGCTGGGCATCTAGCACTGGTACCCATAAGGGACCAAGCACAATTAGAATACTCTGTAATAAAATTATCCGAATATCTAACCGAAGCTTACCACGCATGCTGTAAATCAAGAGCGCCACAAAGCAGGAACGAGAGGAACCCCTGGTGGAACGCTGAACTTGGTAAACTCAGAAAAGCGCTGCGTAAGCAATTTAACAGAGCAAAAAACACAAGACTCCCGGAAGACTGGGAGATATACAAAGAGACACAATATGTATACAAAAAACGGATTAGAACCGCCAGGAGGACGGCATGGCGTAGATTCTGTGAATCCATTGAGACAAATAATGAAGCCGCCAGGGTACGGAAAATACTATCAACCGATCAGGACCGAACCCTCGGCACGCTGAAAAAACCCGACAACTCATACACACAAACAGATCACGAGACCAGCAAGGTCTTCCTCGAAACTCACTTCCCGGACTGTAAAATCCTAGAGGACAGGACGTGGGAAGTGGATATCGAATGGACCCCAACGGAACAAGATTGGTCAAGAGCCCACAATATAGTAACAGTAGAACGGATAAAATGGGCTATCAACACCTTTCAACCTTTCAAGTCGGCGGGGCTGGATGGCATCTTCCCAGCCCTGCTGCAGTGGGGGGTAGAATATCGAACACCATGGCTGTTGGAGATCTATCGGGCCAGCATAGCACTAAGATACATACCTCTTGCATGGCGAGAGGTGAAAGTCATCTTCATACCCAAATCTGGAAAAACTAATTACACACAACCCAAGGCGTATAGACCTATAAGCCTCACATCATTCTTACTGAAAACCCTCGAAAGACTCTGCGATAGGCACATCCGTGATGGGCCTCTGCGGGTAAAACCACTTCACAAACAACAGCATGCGTACTCCACAGGCAAATCAACAGAATCCGCGTTACACAACGTGGTTTCTAGAATTGAATGCGCAGTGGACCATAAATGTTCAGCACTGGCTGCCTTCATTGATATCGAGGGCGCTTTCGATAAGACCACGTTCAACAACATAAACACAGCCCTCGACAGACACAGCATAGACCCGACCCTAGGAGGCTGGATCACCAACATGCTCAAACTGCGAGCGGTTCAAGTCACGGTTAACAACACCACAAGAGCCGTCGTCGCGAAGGGTTGTCCACAGGGGGGCGTCCTTTCACCACTCCTGTGGAACCTAGTAGCAGACAGCCTCATCAAAACACTCAACGACAAAGGTTATTTCACTGTTGGATACGCAGATGATATAACAATAATAATAAACGGGACCCACGAAAACACTCTATGCAATCTCACGCGTCAAGCCCTAAAACTAGTAGAGAAATGGTGCAGCGAGCACCAACTCTCAGTGAACCCCACAAAAACGGAACTAATTCTCTTCACGAAAAAGAGGAAACCGATGACAATGCAACTACCAAGATTCTTTGGAACAACACTAAGCCTTTCAACGGAAACCAAGTACCTGGGTATTTATTTGGACAAACAATTGAATTGGGCGAAACACATGAGCTATATCACTACAAAAGCCAGCATATCCCTGTTTCAGTGCAAGAGACTGCTGGGCAAGAATTGGGGGATCAGCCCCATGGTCACCCACTGGCTATACACCACAGTCATCCGACCAATCATTACATACGGCTCGTTGGTCTGGTGGCCCAGGACAGACCTCAGCACAGCCCAAAAAGATCTCGAAAAACTGCAGCGGTTTGCTTGCATTGCAATAACTAGCAGTATGAGAACTACACCCACGGCCGCCCTACAGGCAATGCTGGGACTGCCACCTCTGCATCTTATCGTGCGGGAGGAGGCAGCCCTGGCTGCTTTTAGACTCCACCTATCAGGTACCCTAAATAAAGACTCCAGAGTTAAGCACACACGCATAAAGGAGGACGCGATCAAACGAAAACCCATGTTAGCGTCACCATGCGACAAAGCCCCAAAAACACACCACTTCCATACACACTACAACATAATACTTACAGAAGAACGATGTGACTACGAAAGAGATGAGGGTATACACCGACGGATCGAAGACGGACTCCGGTACCGGATTCGGGGTCTTCTCACACGACCTAAATATAAATATATCCAGACCGCTAGGAGGGTTCAACACCGTCTATCAGGCAGAGTGTGTGGGCATCATACTGGCGGTCTACGCCCTAGAAGCCAGGAGGGTTACGGACACTCACATACGTATACTCTCCGACAGCGCCTTAGTCCTCCAATCCTTACGGAAAAAATATATTACATCAAAATTAATACTAGAATGCCACAACGCACTGGAACAAATAACCGTATCTAGTCGTAACACGGTGACACTGCAATGGATAAAGGGACACAGCGGATCGTTGGGTAACGACGCGGCGTACGTGTGGAGTGGACTTGAGCAGAAGAATGCGTACACAATGCCACACGATTAGAAGTAGCTGGGTCGGCCGCAGAAACGCAGGTTGGGTCTCTAGCGGGCACCAGCGCAGGGGTTTGCGTCGATTGCTCAAAATGCAATAAGGAATGATGCTTACCGTTGCATTTCCTACATGTTGACTTAGATAGGCACTTAGAGACGGTATGTTGGCTACTTAGGCAGTTAACGCATCTGTGATTGTCTTTTACAAACTTAAATCTATTATCCGCGCTCAACTTTTGAAAGGCTTTGCACGTATACAAGTTTTTATGCGGGGATTGACAAAGTGAACATTTAGATTCAGTAGCCACAAACACCTGCGAGACCTTAGATGAGGTGCTGGGTCTACCTGCGGGGGCGGGCTTAGTTGCCGCAGAAGAGATACGATATAAGATTTTTACTTGTTCACGAACAAACTTTACGAAATAATCATAATCCAACTCTTGTTGATTACGAAGCGATATTTCAAAATGTTTTGCTGTATCTGAGTCTATTAACTTAAGACCCCAATGAATAAATATAAAATCATCCAAGTTATGTATTTTTAATTAATTGAGTCCCGCAACCGTAGAAGTTAATTTATCGAAACCTTGTTCAATATTAGCGGGTGTCGGTCCGAACGACTTCAATGAGAACAGTTGATTTAGATAATTAGTGGCGAGCGCGCGAGTATCCAGGTACTTTGCGATAAGCGCATCCCAGACAACGCGGTAATTATCGCCAGAAGGTACAATACCTACTGCCACATTCCTAGCCTTTCCCTTTAGACAACTCAGCAGATAATGAATGCGATCAGAATCTCATAAATCTGCGTTCGTATGTATAATACGTTTGAAAGTCTCATAAAATAACGGAAAGCTCTGAATATCACCGTCAAAGGCAGGCAGCTAAATTTTAGGTACCTTTATATGATGAGCACTAGGGCTCACTGTCGGGCTAGGTTCCTTGGAAACTGTTGATTCAGTTAATGAAGCTAAAGTAATTTTTATCTCGCCGACCAACTCATCAAATGAATGTAAGGCACTATAGCTTACTTCGCACTTTGTATCCAATGTCAATTTTAACATATTTATCTCGTCCACTATCTCATTGAATTAGCTATGTTGGCCGTCAATTTGTTTAGCCTGAGCAATAAAAGAATTACGTAATCTTTCTATTGTTAAAGATTCTTTTGAATCCAAAATCCTTTGAACCCGCGCGAAATACTAGTCGCGTTTACTTTCCAACAATCTAAGTTTAACCTTGTCCGTCATGGTGAACAGAGGTTAAAATATGAAAACAAAAAAAACAACAAATCATTATCTTTTACGGAACCCGCGTAAGTGAAATTAGTGGTCCAATCAAACTGATAACTCAACGAAAGATTTTACAACTTAAGTAAACAATAGTACGGTACGATCCGCACACGCGAACCCTAACAACTATAAATAATAATAAATCGTACGGTGAAAAAAAAATATAAAGCGTACAAAGTTTGAACCGCGTGCAAGTAACAAAGTCTAATACAAATAAAATAGTAAGCACGCGTAATACCTTACGAATTTACCCATCTACCTATATTTATGATTAGCTTAGAGATACCTACAACCCGATAAATAACATTTATGTCGGATGCGATGCGATATTTTTTTTCCTTTTGTACTACTTCGATTTATATGAGATTAACTTACTCAATACATAGAATATGTACAGATTCTTAACCAACCATAAGTTAATATAATAATAAGTTAAGTTTGAAACTTAGAAACAAGTATGGTACTTATTTCTGTAAGCGATGCGCTTGTGTTCGTAACGAAATACCTTCGTAAAACACAATAAAATTCCTAACAAGTAAATACGCAGATGACCAAAATCAAAATCATTTTTTTTTTATTTCACATAGGCCTACATGGGCACTTATAAAACGTCGACAAAATGTGCACGGTTCGGGTTGGTCGTTTCCTATGGAGAAGAACCGGCAAGAAACTCTATGGTTACTCTTTTAAAAATGGTTTGGTTTTACAATATTTCCATGTTACAGCATTAGTACTTAGATATGGGGGGACAACGTAGGCCCGAATTATGACAATAAGTCGTAAGAAGCTAAAAAAGAAAAAGATTATATAAAAAAGTTAACAAATGTTAACTAGCATCTAGAAGGCCTACAATGTTCACACATTCACAAAACAATCAGTAAAAGAATCTATACAGAGGTAAAAATAATAAAAATAAGTATAACAAGACTAAATTTAACATGTTGCACAAATTTTGTTATCAGTGCTGTAACTATTCTTAGCAAAGGGCTTTAAAGATGATTGAAAACCATTGTAAAATGTCTAATTAAAAGAAGGAAAGAAAAAATGAGATTGAGAATAGTTAGAGACATCCACATATTTGTGCCGTTTACAAGTTACCAGGGAAGCTGCATGCGCAGAAGGAGCTAAGGCCAAATGTTTTTATCTTCAACGTAGTCCTTGATTTTATAATATGCCTTTTTAACAAGGATACGTTTGATGTAGTTTTTGAACCTTCCATCGGTCAGTTCTATAACTGACTTTGGCAACTTGTTATAAAAGCGTATACTGTTTATAAGAAAAGACTTGCTAGTTTTCGTTAATCTGAATTTGGGTATTACAATTTCGTGCTTACTGCATGTATTTAAATTATGGAAGTCGCTTCTAGTTTTGAAAAGCCCCCGATTTTTACGGACATACAAAATACATTCCAAAATATAAAGTGAAGGTAGAGTCAGTATATCGATCTCTTTAAATTTTTCTCTGAGGGACTCGCGAGGACCCATTTTATAGATTGCGCGGATTGCCCTCTTTTGTAGGATGAAAATTGAGTCAACGTCTGCTGCTGATCCCCACAGCAGAATGCCATAAGACATAATACTGTGGAAATAAGCATAGTATACTAACCTAGCTGTAGCTTCATCGGTTACCTGCCTTATTTTCCTTACTGCATATGCAGCCGAACTTAACCTACCCGAAAGAGTTCTAATGTGCGCGCCCCACTGCAATTTTGAATCGATAGTAATCCCTAAGAATACAGTTTCCGTTATAACTTCAAGATTTTTGCCGTCAAGATTTAAGTTTAGGTCATGTTGTGGAACATTTGGTAAAGAGAACTTTAGACATTTTAATTTTTTCGCATTCAGTAAAAGATTGTTAGCTGCGAACCATTTTGAGAGAACAATTAGACTTTCGTTGACATTTATGACATCCGTATCTTGCCTATCTATTTTAAAAATTAGTGAAGTATCATCAGCAAATATAATTATATCCGATAATTTGGCCATCATAAAAGGGAGATCATTTATGTAAACAAGAAAAAGGAAAGGGCCGAGAATTGAACCTTGGGGCACGCCCATCTTGACTAGAGACCCGGAGGACGTCGCCCCATTAACATTTACTTTTTGCTGTCTGTTTGATAAATAGGAAAGCACGAGATCAGCAGATTTTCCACGAATTCCGTAGTGGTGTAATTTACAGATCAGTGTGTTGTGGTCGACGCAGTCGAAAGCTTTTGAGAGATCACAGAAAATGCCAATGGCATCCTGGGACCTCTCCCAAGCCTCCAAGATGTGGCTGATGAGTTTTACTCCCGCGTCCGTTGTCGACCTACCTTTCGTGAAACCAAACTCTTGACTATGCAGTATCCCATTTGAATTGAAGTGAGACAACATCTGTTCCAGCATGATTTTTTCAAAGATTTTACTCAATGCTGGAAGCACGGATATAGGTCTATAATTAGAAGGATCACTCTTACAGCCTGATTTGAAAATTGGTACTACTTTACTGTGTTTCATTAAGTCAGGAAAAGTGCCGCTGTCCAAACATTGATTGAATATGCCTGTTAGGACAGAAGCAATTGAGTCAATAATATCTCCAAGAACCCTAACGGATATCCCCCACAAGTCTTCAGTATTATTTTTATTGAGACTTTTGAACGCGTTTTTAATTGAATCAATACAAATTGGTTTAAATTTAAAGATTGGTATGTCTTTAGTAAAGTTTTCTTTAAGAAGAGCTTCAGCTAATTTAGAAGAGGAAGGAAGAGACTTCGTAACCTCTAACGGAATGTTGGTAAAGAAATTTTCTAATGTCTCAGCGACTTCTTGCCTATCAGAAATGGTTTGATTACTTATTTTCAAAGACAACTCATTCTGATCGCGTTGTTGTATCTTTCCACTTTCTTTATTAATTAATTGCCACACAGTTTTTATTTTATTATTAGAAACACCAATTTTGTTAATTATTATTTGAGATTTTGCTTGAGCGCAGACTCTTTTGAATATTTTGGAATAGTTTCTAACATAAGTGTGAAAAACTTGATCGGAAGTCGAAGATTTTTCGTAATATAAATTATATAAGATATCTCGGCTTTTTCTTATGCCCACAGTGGCCCATTCACTAAATTTCGATTTGGAATTGTTGACTTTAACTGTTTTTACAGGACACGTTTTATTGAATTCTTGGCAAACTGTTGAAAACAACGTGCCGTAATTTATATTGGGATCGTTTGAATCAAAACTGGCGTTACAAAGGTTGCTTAAAACATTATTATTAAAAGAGATTAATTTATTTTTAGTAAGTGGTCTTAATCGAATTGATTTAGTTAGGTTATTTTTTTATCGGACTCAAAAGATACTAGTTGACCAGTATGGTCTGACTTAACGCCACTAATTAAAAACGAATATTTTACTGTACAATTAGTGAATACATTATCTATGCAAGAAGCTGAAGTTGCTGTTATTCTTGTTGGTTCATTAAATAAATATGTTAGGTTAAATGATTTAAATAATGAAATGAGCTTACATTTTTCAGGCGAGTTGACTAACAGATCTATATTTAAGTCACCACAAACAAAAACTAATTTATTATCTCTGAAAAGTTTACTTAATAATTCTTCCATTGTTATCAAAAACATTGACAAGTTTGATGCTGGTGGTCTGTAAACGCACAAGACAGTATGCCCCTCGACCTCTGCACATGCTACCTCACACAAGCGATCAACAGAGTAAGCAGTGATATCCTTCCTTTCCTTATATTTTAAATGACTATTACAAAGTATCAGGGTACCACCACCCACTGTGGATCTGTTGTACGCGCTGGCAACTGAGAAATTATTTACATTAAACAACATCCTATCTGGTTTTAACCAAGTTTCACAAAAACATAAGATATCCATGTGGTATTTATCTACTAACAACTCCACGTCTAAAATTTTGCCGGAGAAGCGATTTATATTTTGATGATATAGTAAAATATTACTATTCGACTTCTCTTTTGTCGGCTCTAATCGTTTAAAAAATCATCGTTTAAAGTATTATCAGAAAAACTGGATAATACTGTTATCGACCTCTGCTTTGGTGGTTTTTAGCGTTTTAATCTGTTCTCCAAGAATGAATAGAGAACTATTCAGACTCATGTCCTCTGGTAATGCTGTTTCCGTTGGTATTGTAATGTTCACAATATGGTTTATCTGGTCTAGTTCTGGTACGAGCATATTTGGTGAAAAGTATAACTGGTTGGTTTGCTGTTGTAAAGAGTATAATGCGAAATCTTTACTTTTAATAAAGCATTTCTTAATCATGCTAATGACCCCTGTTCGGGTCAGCTGGCGTACGGTAACTTGATCGTCACATATGATTTTGATCGAATATGTGTCACAGCAAAAATATAAATATTGTGACGTAGTGTGTAATTCTACCCATTTGTTTTGGCACGCTGTCCTTTCTGTTTTGCACCTTCGGTTTATTGGACTAGTTTCGCAAAAGTTTTCGTCATTTTCTAAATTTTGGATTGGTTTGAAGAGCTCACATATGAAAAATTCTCCGTGGTACAAACATGTGTCAAGTTCATGTATAGTTGGTACGAAATAAGCATCCTTTTTCAAGTTTACTGCGACGTATTCCGATATTGGCGTTATGGTTATCATACTGTAGTTGGTTTGTTGCGGGACTGGTATTATTCTATATAATTGAAAACTTTCTCTTGCTATGAGAGGGAATGTAATTTCAAAAATAATATATTTTTCGGTGACCCGAGCTTTTGTTCTCAGTAGCTTGTAGATGCGCTGAAGGTCTGTCTCAATATTTTCAATTGGCAGTGCTAAATCTTGAGGCATTTGCCCATAGATAATTTGTAGCTCTCGTTTGAGCTGCGCTGGTGTCAATAGATGCAGACTGATTTGGCCATGGTATATTTCCGATATTGTATCTATTTAAGTTTCCTGTATCCGTTTCAAGTTTTGCATCATCTTAATGGTTGCTACAGAGACTAATGTGAAGTCCTGTTGTGCAGTCATCACATCGATTTCTGGTTGCAGCTTACTGTTAACGTTGTCTAAAGCATTTAAATGTTTATTTATGGTTTTGTGTTGCTTTGCTATTATGTCTTCAGTTCTTAGTAGTACATTGTGCTCAGCTTCGACGATGGATGTCAAGTTTTTCCATAACTGACCTTGGTGTTTAAGATTACGGTGCACAAGTTCAATGTCGTGTCTGTATTTTTCTGCGAAACTTTCGTCTCTCTTACTTCTCTTCTCGAAACTTTTCTCCGAACAATGAGATTGCAATTGAGCCGACAGCGTTGATAAAGCCGCGTCGTATTCGTAAACGCTCGCCGTAATGCTGACTTAGCAACAGCTGGTTGTAGTATTGCAATTCGTCGTAATCGTGACGTATTTGTTGGAGTATCATATGACAGTGACTTGATTCTATAATAATTTATTAGTAAAATATAATCTTATGTATAAATATGTACATACTTAAACACTAAACAAAAATAAAACTATATAAACTTATATTAAACCAAACTACTTACACTATATACAAAATACAGGTACACTTAGGCGTCGAAGTACTCCTCCACATCGCTGTCATCCGAGAACGTGCCCAGAAGACTGGCAGCATTGCCACGTTGAATCGCAATGCTAATTCTTTGCGCAAAGAAAGAGCCAGCCCTCTGGTCACGCACAGTGTCGATCAGTCGGCGAGAGATCTCCTTAAAAAGAAGACGTGCACTCGGGCCCCATGACCCAAGCGTTTCGACCCCAAACGGCTCAAAACTGTAATTACCAATTAGGTTACAGTATTTGCGCCGCTTGAGGGCCTCAGCAGCCGCAGCAGCAGCGCCAGCACAGCCCGCCGAACTAGGAACATGAGATGGCGCAAGGGTATCGACACAGGTTGCGTCCCACACCAGAGGCCTACCCACCTTCCACGGCACCAAAGTCATGCCATCTGGTCTCTTCCCATCGTCACGTACCAAGCCGTTAGGTTCTAATACAGCTGGTACGCTGGCGGTGATAAGGGCTCGACAAATAATGTCATTGATACTGGCGTGCCGTGCTATGCGCCCTGCGCTCTTGCAACAAGACAGGCCATGGTGCCCAAGGCTGCCGACAGCTTCACCACAATGGCACCGATGCGGAGCAACACAAGGTGCGCCTAAGCGTAGACAAGTTGCGAGCCGAAACGAAGAATCATCCATCATAGTGCCTATGGTGGATGACGGGAGTGCTTGAAGCCACAAACCCGACTCCCATTCCCCCACAGCCAGCAGACGCGCACGCTCAGCAGTACTAGACGATGTATTTATAAGGTTATTCTGTATAATACTGCAGAGCGGCACATCCAATCGTCTCTGGGAGGACAGGTTGTCGGGCAGATCCGTATTGGGACAAGCCATTTTCCAAGCGTTCAACGCATCGGTCAAACACGGTACCTCAAAATCAACCAGTGAGGAAGATAAGATGTTCATTCTATAATTGGTTCGCATGTTCTTTCGAGGTAGCTTGTGAAATCCTTGATGGCTTTGTCTCCTTGCCAGTATGGAACATGTCAAAATATGTGACTAGTTTCTACTTGTCCCGAATTAATTGTACTTTACCCACAGTGTCAAAGTACAACGTTTTGTTGATATCGAATTGCGTGATATTATATGTAGCTGTGGTTGGTAATATTATACCTAAGAACAATAACAGTGCTAGTGCAATGTTTACTATCTTGAGACAGGTACTGTACGTTCTGTTGTTTGGTTGCGGGCGATTACGTGGTTCCTTTTCAGATCTGGTACTTTGATGTAGTGGTTGTTGTTCTGGTATGTTTGGTTCCGTTTGATCTAAAGGAAGAACTGATAATTTAACTACGGGGCGCTTCATGTAGCCGTTTTTAGTTTTTAGAGTGACTACTCTGACAAGTTCATCTTTTCCTGGATGGACTTCTATCACACGACCCATTGACCATTTTCCTGCGGGCAAGTTGTCGTCATGTATCATTACTAAATCACCCACGTTGACATTCTTCTGGTGTTTCGTCCATTTGTTTCTGGTTGATAATTGAGTCAAGTACTCTGTTTTCCATCTCTTCCATAAATCTTCGAATAGTTTTGACACTAGATGCCACCTGGTTCTGGCGTCATCTGCCGTGTCAATTATGGTTAAACCTGGTCGTGCTGTTAGGAAATGGGCTGGTGTGAGGCAATTTAGATCCTCCCGGTCTTCTGATAGCGCACAAAGTGGTCGTGAGTTCAGGCAAGCTTCCAGTTTTGATAACAGTGTGGTGTATCCTTCAAACGTAAGTTTTTGTTGTCCAATCACGCGTTTGAGGTGGTGTTTGAGGCTTCGCACGGCTCTTTCCTAAAGTCCTCCCGCATGAGGCCAAGAAAGTGCATTGAAATGCCATTCAATTTGTAGCTCTGCTATCTCTCTAAAGAATGAGTAATTGAAAAGTTTTTATAGTTGGTCGTAATCTTCTTGCAGCATTCTGTTGGCTCCCACAAAATGGGTTCCATTGTCACTATAGATATGACGTGGAGCTCCGCGTCGTGCTGCCATTCTGTTTATTGCGGCTAAGAATGCTGAGCTGGTTAAATCTGAGACGAGTTCTAGATGCACAGCCTTCGTCACCATACATACAAAAATCGCTATGTAGCCTTTGTTAGTTTTTATCCCGCGCCCTTTGTTTGCTTTCACTTCCAGAAAGCCTGTATAGTCGACGCCACAATGATAGAAAGCGCTTTCAGGGTTCACTCTTGATGATGGTAGATCACCCATGAGCTGATATTGTTGGATGGGCTCTTGCTTCTTGCATGTAACGCACTGACGTATGAAGTTCTTTGTGGCCGAATATCCGCTGATTATCCAATAATTTTGTCGAATGTTTGACAAAGTAATGCGCGCTCCACCGTGGTAGGTTAGCTCATGAGCGTATTGTATTATTAGTGTGGTAAGTCGATGGTTGGGTGGTAATATGATTGGGTGTTTCATCCCTGAACTTATTTGTGCATTTCTTAATCTGCCCCCTACTCGCAGAGTACCATCTTGGTCTATGATAGGGTGTAATTCTAAAAGTTTACTTTTCGAATGCACGTTTCCATTCTTAAGTAAGTGACTAATGTCACTGGAAAACTCCATATGTTGCACACCTTTAATAATCATCAGTTTTGCGCGACGGAGTTCCTGTAATGTGAGATAAGGTTGACGGCCTGCCTTTGCAGTAGGTATTCGCAGTATCCATGCAAAAACACGTACAATTTTTGCGAAGGAATTAAATGTGTTTAGTAAATGGTGGATAATGTTTGGTATGGTCATGGTTATTTTCTGGTGTTTTTCCGCAACTACTGCATTAGACCGTTTTATCTCTAAGCTGGTTTCATAGGTGGTTTGAGGTATGTCACGGTTTTGGAATGGTTGGATCCATGATGGCCCTAGCCACCACAGATCGTGGTTTTTTAATTTTTGATTCTCAACCCACGGCTGGCACAGTCAGCTGGATTTTCAATGGTTTTGACATAACTCCATTTTTCCTTTGGTATTATTTTGGTGATAGCTTTAACACGATTTGAGACGAATGGTTTCCATCTCGCTGGATCTCCTTGAATCCATCCCAACACTGCTGTTGAATCACTCCAGCAATATATCTCCTGGTTATAAGACTCCAAGCAAGTCTGTACTTTTTGCATCAGCTGTGATAATAGTTGGGCACCCATTAACTCCAACCTTGGTATTGATACATCTTTACTAACAGGCACTCATCTTGCTTTTGCTGCAACCAAAGTTACCTCGTTCGCATTGTTTTGGTTGCTGACTTTGCAATATATAACTGCGGCTGTTCGCGACGATAGATCGTGGTAGAGGAAATGAAAGAGAAGTGGACTGTATAACAAGATGAAGTATATTGAAATAGAGAAGATGAAAAATTATAGAACAACGGTCGGTTAAAAGTAAACAAAGGGAAATGATGCGCGAGCGCAGCCGTGCGTGGAGGTGTGCAGCAGCTGACTGTCGTGGCGGTGTGTCGCTCGCTCGGCCGTCGGCCGGCGGGCACCCCGCTGCCCCGCGTCCCTCGTTCACTGCTGCTGGCGCGCGACGGTGTTGAGAGGAGCGGGTCTCAACATGCTCCCCCCGTTGAAGAGTCTTCAACAGTAGAAACCGGCAGCGGGCAGATGGTGTTGAAGGCGCGCCGGATGACACCCTTTCTTGTGTGGATGTCAGCGACCCTCGCGACGCCGTCTCTGCCTGGGAGAACATGTTTGATGCGTCCTAAAAGCCACATAAGAGGAGGTAAGTGGTTGTCCTTTATGACAACTAAAGTTCCTTCCTTGAGCTCGCCAGACGACCGGCACCATTTCGTTTTCTCTTGGAGCCACATAACATACTCGTGTGAGAAACGAGCCCAGAAGTGCTGCTTCAGATATTCGATACGGCGAAATCGTTTCAAGCTGTTGACATTGACGTCCTGGATCTGTGGATGAGGCAGCATGATTAGAGAACGACCAATAAGGAAGTGTGCCGGGGTTAATGGAGCGAGGTCGGAAGGATCGCTGGACAGTGGAGTTAAGGGCCTTGAGTTTAAAATAGCCTCAACTTGAATTAAACAAGTCGCCATCTCCTCAAAGGTCAGGTTTGTTAAGCCCAAAGTGCGTCGTAGATGATGCTTGGTGGCTTTAACTGCAGACTCCCATAGGCCTCCGAAGTGTGGAGTATATGCAGGTATAAATGAAAAGTTTATACCAGGGTCGATTTTATTGAGGTTTAAGTCTTGCGAAAGTAGCCGGGCCAACTCATTGAAAGCACCGACAAAGGTTGTACCGTTGTCGGAAAAGATGTTACGGGGTTTTCTCCTTCGAGCAATAAAGCGGTTTAGTGCGGCTAAGAAAGCTTCCTTTGTAAGGTCCGACACAAGTTCGAGGTGGATGGCTCTCGTAGCTAGGCACACAAACACACAAATAAAGCATTTGATGAGTCTACACCCTCTGCCTTTCCGGTCAGCTATCATGATGGGGCCGGCGTAGTCTACTCCTGTGTCTAAAAATGGAAACTCTAAATGTAGACGCTGCTCTGGAAGATTACCCATGATAGGCTGAATAGTGTTGGCCTTGATCCTACAACATTTCACGCATTGATGTGTGGTCTTTTTTGCCAAGTTCCTACCCCCAATAGGATAATAGTGATGACGAACAGTGGCCAATAAAAGTTGTGGCCCAGCATGCAAGAGGCGTAAATGAAACATGTTGAACAAGAGAATGCAAATTGTATGAGAACTAGATATTAGAATTGGATGCTTGACGTTATAGTCATAGAATGAGTTATTTAATCTTCCTCCAACACGAATTAGATTAGAAAGAGTATCAAAGAAAGGTGACAAAGATAATAGCTTATTCTTTGCTGGTAACTGTTTACCTGATTTAAGTAAGTGGTATTCTTCCGGGAAAGATTCCATTTGACTAAATCTTAATAATAAGTTTAAAGAATTGTTAAGTTCAGTAGAAGTTAGTGAACCAGTTTCAAGTGATTTTTTATTGCATTTATTAATGAATCGCATGACGTATGCCGTCACACGCTGTAATGTGCTGAAGCTTGAGAATTTTGAAATTAACGCATTAATTGGATTTTCTATAATGTGATTAGAAACCTGAAAAGAAGCAACTGTTTCCGGTAATTCAGAATTATTATGATGTGATTCAGGGAACTGAGGCCATGAAGATGTATCTTTGCTAAGAAATTGTGGTCCTGACCACCACAATGAAGACGACAAAAGCCTGTCAGTACTAAGCCCACGCGAAGCGAGGTCTGCGGGGTTTTCAGCTGACGGAACATAGTGCCATGCCTCTCCTGCTACAGTTTCCTGAATTTCAGACACTCGATGACGAACGAATGTCTTTAATTGATTTGGTGAAGTAGATAACCATCCCAAGACGATGGTGGAATCACACCAACAATGGACTTCATCAAATTGTAAAGTAAGTGACTGACGAACCTTTGAGTATAATCGTGAACCCAACAAGGCACCACATAGCTCAAGTCGCGGTATAGTTGTGGATTTGATTGGAGCTATCTTGCTTTTAGCGGTAAGGAGGTGTACAGTGATCTCGCCGTTTCTCGAAACACTGCGAACATAAACACACGCCCCATAAGCCTTTTCGGATGCGTCAGTGAATATATGCAGCTGTAGACAGGACGCTGATTCACACAACACCCACCGAGGTATCTTGAACTCGTTTAGAAGGTGCAGGTTATTTTGAAAATTATTCCAAGCATACTGAATATGCGTAGGAACAAGCTGCATAATAATTTTGGCTTCCACTATGCATGGAACGACTAGGCCAATGGGATCAAAGATTTGTGCTATGGTTGACAAGATGTGACGTTTAGTAGTTTTGTCAGTGGAGTTTAAGTTAATAGAATAGGAAAACGTGTCACTTAAGCTCTTCCATAGAAGCCCCAGAGTCTTCGACTGCTCGTTGTCGCTCAGGTCCACAACATCAGAAACGTCATGTTCACCGCTTAGCGCCTGTAGTACCTGACTAGAATTGGACCGCCATTTTCGAAGGTTGTATTTTGCTGACCGAAGGATGTCGTCAACACGGCGGCTTTTTTCTAAAATTTCTGAAACAGATGGTCCACCCGACAAGTAATCGTCCACGTAAAAATCATGTGCTATCGAAAACTTAGTTGAAGAATCTGAGCACTCTTCAGCCAATTGCAGCAAACATCTGGTAGCTAAAAAGGGTGCTGATGCCGTGCCATACGTTACGGTGTCAAGCGTGTATTCCTTTAACAGATGAGTTGGTTCTTCCCTCCAAAGTATTTTTTGTAATGGACGATTACTGTCGTGAATAAGAGTTTGTCGATACATTTTTTCAATGTCCGCGCTTATGACTATTTTATGCTGACGGAAACGAAGCAGTATTGACAACAAATCATCTTGGATAGGGGGACCAACCATCTGTATTTCGTTAAAAGACCTACCTGATGAGGTTTTGGCGGAAGCGTCAAAAACAACTCTTAATTTGGTGGTAGTTCTTGACTCCTTCAGAACACCATGATGTGGTAAATAGTTAGAACATGTTGAGTCTAATGGGCGCTTACTTGACTCAGACATATGTCCCAGCTTTATATACTCATTAATGAAGTCAACGTATAGGCTTTTAAGGCGAGGATCTCTACCCAAACGACGTTCAAGTGATAGAAATCGCTGCTTAGCCATCATGTATGAATCACCCAATACGTCCAGTGACTCTCTAAAGGGGATACTTACCACAAATCGACCATCAGAATTACGATATGTGGTATCTTTAAAATGTTGTTCACAGGATCTCTCTTCACCAGAATGTTTATGTATGGATGTCACTGAATCTAACTCCCAAAACCGATCTAAATCTACTTGTAAGTTATAAGTGTGCATACAAACATGTGAAGAGGAATCTGACGGATAATATGCACCCGAAATGAGCCAACCTAATTTTGACTCAAGTAAAGTGGGCTTATGAGTACCTAATGCGATACGGCCGGTGCCTATGATACCCCAAAAGACTTCTGCACCGACAAGGACGTCGATGGAAGACGGAACGTGATAAGTGGGGTCGGCAAGTCGGACGTTCGTAGGTATACGTATGTTGCTAGTATCAACATAAGTATGAGGAACTGATGCTGATACTTTCGGCAATACGAGGCAATCGATGTTCAGTTCGTACTCACTGTCATCAATTGATTTTAATGACACTGAGCATCCCTGAGTACAACTAGTAGTTTGAAAATTAATACCTGTTACCTTGGACTTGGTAATGTAGGTAGGAAAGTGTAGCTTACGAACAAATTCCTCCGATATGAAATTTGTTGTGCTTCCACTGTCCAGCAAGACTCGGGCAGTATGGTAGTTACCGTCAGCGTCGGTCACCCTCACGAGCGCTGTGGAAAGTAAAATTACTCGAGATGTAAAAGATTGACTAGCTGATAATGCAGTGTTGTGTGCACTAGGAAGAACATTGTCACTATCGGTGTGTAGAAGGGTGTTATGTTTTTGTCGACAATATTTACAATGACCAAATTTGCATCTGGAAACATCATGACCGGGACGAAGACAATTCATGCACAGATTTGAACCCTGAGCTTTTTTAATACGAGCCTGTATCGAGAGACCTTTAAACTGCTCGCATGCATAAATAAAATGATCCTGACGACACATGGGACATGACAAAGACTTTGAAGACTTGTCAGGTACCACAGCACTGCTCTTAGATTTGGCCGCAGGTGTGTTGGGTTCAATTTTGGCTGATACTATAGGCTTAGACTCCTCAAGTGTCTCTAGTAAGTCAGCCCTGCTACTGATGAAGTTAATGAACGCAGATAAAGCTGGAGGTTCAGAAAAAGTGTTTCTGTGTTCTTCCCACTGACGGTTTGTAACGTGATCGAGTTTATTGGTCATTATGTAAATGATAAGAACATCAACAAAAGCGTTTTGAACAGGTTGACCAAGGGTTGCTAAAGCCCTAAGATTTTTATTAGTTGAGTCAATTATGTACCGTAGTGACTTACTTGACTCTCTTTCTATGGGCTGAACGTTAAAGAGTGCTTGCACATGATAGTTGACAAGCAATCTTTTGTTGTCATACCTCTCACAGAGTAACTTCCAGGCAGCATCGTAGTTTTCTGACCTGAAGTCAAGGTTATCAACAACAAGAGAAGCACTACCCTTTAAAGAAGCACGTAGATAGTGTAATTTATTTATTTTATCCAAGGATGTGTTGTTATGTACTATTGAAATGAAAGTGTCTCTAAATTCCAGCCAATCATGATAGCTACCTGAAAACTTGGGTAAATCAATTTTGGGTAAACGAATTGAATTGTGTTTGTGTGTACTAGTAGTACAAGAATCCACCTCGCTTGCGGAGTCCCCCTTAAGAAGACTTCTTGCGCCGGTGATCAGCTGGCGTGCAGAAGCCACCAAGCTGCAGTACAGCTTTTCAAACTCCTCGCGTTCCGCATATTGCTCGCTGGGGTCATCCACCATTGCCTCCAATTCGTCCTGCAACGCATCATATTTTTCGTACAAGCTTTCAAATATATTAATTCGATATTCGATTTCGATAACTTGCACCTCACTCAACTTTTCGCAAGTCTTAGAAATGTTTAAATAATTATTAAACTGCGTTAGCTTGGCTTTAATTGAAGCTCGCTTCTTAACTAAGCTTTTCATGTCAGCCATGACAATTAAAAAATAATTAGCAGTTGCAGAAAATAAAAGAAAGAAAAAATAAAAAATGAGGGTATGTGATATTATTCAGTGATATTTTTTAATGATAAATAAAATTTACAGTGGGCACAGAGCTATAAGCAGTAAGAAATGAGATTGCTATCACAAAAGCACTAGGCGTTTCCGACTGAATCTGCTGAGTAATGCTAAGCGAATGATGCAATGTTTTCTTTACACAAAACAAAATAAATTCAATTTAATTCACTGGAACAATGCAAAATATATCGATTAATAATTAAAATAAGTAAGATTTAGGTTAAAACCGTTACAAATAACGGAATTGTGACTGGTACCTACCTACTATTATTAAATTATTAAAATCTTTTTATTTTTTTACTTTTTATTTAAATTTTAAACCTGTGTAGGCACTAAATAAGAAATGGAAACTGTTTAAACAAGTTGATAGGCTGAAGATTATGGATAGACTGAATTTTTAACGGAATTGCAACTATTAAATAAGTTCAAATTAGGAAAAATAATTTAGCAAAATGATGGAAAAAAGGAATTGGAACGTTCTCACGGTTTTATGCTGTCAACCTCTGACGACTGTAGCCGAATGTTGAAGTCTTCTTGTCCCGTAGTCTCGACGATCTATTCATGCGCCGTCCGTTGGTTTGAAGTCGATGAAGACGGCTGTTGCCGTATCGACGTTCACGATGCCCAATGCAGACGATGAGACGCGAAGAATGAAGATCTCTTGAACCCGAAGAAGTAGTCCTTTGTTCTTCAACCGACGAACCGTTGAATTTTTGAATTCGAAAATTCCGTTGTCTTCTTCGTTTGGCTCGAAAGTATCCGGCTCGAAGGACCAATGTTCGCGACGATAGATCGTGGTAGAGGAAATGAAAGTGAAGTGGACTGTATAACAAGATGAAGTATATTGAAATAGAGAAGATGAAAAATTATAGAACAACGGTCGGTTAAAAGTAAACAAAGGGAAATGATGCGCGAGCGCAGCCGTGCGTGGAGGTGTGCAGCAGCTGACTGTCGTGGCGGTGTGTCGCTCGCTCGGCCGTCGGCCGGCGGGCACCCCGCTGCCCCGCGTCCCTCGTTCACTGCTGCTGGCGCGCGACGGTGTTGAGAGGAGCGGGTCTCAACAGCGGCATACGCCTTGTTCGACGCATCACAAAATCCGTGTAGTTGCAAGCTATGGTTCTCCTTTATTCCTAACCATCGTTTTACTTCTATGGTGTTGATGTCTTTTAATTCTTCCCTTAAACTTGATATCTTCTGGTAGCGCGTCATCCCAGTTAAGATTTGATGACCAGACACTTTGGAATAGCATTTTCATGGTGATAGTTAATGGTGTGAGCCAGCCTAATGGGTCGAATATTTTTGAGATGTCCGAGAGAAGCGACCTTTTGGTTGGTTTTGGTAGTGATAATGGCTCCAGTTTCGAGTCAAAGATGAATTTGTCTTGTTGCGGATTCCATCCTAGCCCCAATGTCTTCGTTGAGTCTGACTGTTTAAACTCGTAGATTGCCTGGTTCCACAAATCTTTTTCTAAATCAGCGAGTAATTTTGGTTCATTTGTGGCCCATTTTCGTAAATTGAACCCACCCTTGCTGAGTAGTTTTATTAGATCTGATTTAAGCAGTTTGGCTTGTTCCATAGTATTTGCACCGCCACAGAAATCATCCATATAAAAGCACTCTTCTAATGCTTTTGCTGCATCGGGGAAATTTTGTTTTTCCTCGGCAGCTAGTTGTTTTAAGCACATCATAGCCAAAAATGGTGCAGGCTTTGTGCCGTAAGTTATG
This sequence comes from Orthosia cruda, assembly GCA_964057195.1. Lineage (NCBI taxonomy): Eukaryota > Metazoa > Arthropoda > Insecta > Lepidoptera > Noctuidae > Orthosia > Orthosia cruda. The sequence goes on from OZ059827.1 coordinate 30,641,290, forward strand.
GTTGTTAGTTGGTATGTTTGAATAGGTTGGTATGGTGAGTCTCTCCATAATATCTTCTGGTACGACTGATCTTCAGGATGTACCATTATCTGTCGATACATTTCTTCGATATCAGCAGTGTAAACGAACTGATATTGTCTCCATTTTAAAATCAGCTCCTGCAGATCTTGCTGTAGGTTGGGTCCTCGGTACATGACGTCATTCAAGCTATGTCCTGATGATGATCTAGCAGACGCGTTGAACACAACACGCAATTTTGTAGTGGTTGACTCAGCACAAGTGACGCAGTGGTGTGGTAAGTAGCACTCTGGTTTCGTACTTGTTGCTGACGGCATAATATGGTTTAGGTTTTGATACTCATTCATAAACTTGGTGTATCCTGTTTTCAATTCTGGATCTTTTTGTAACTTTCTCTCTAAGTTGCGAAATTGTGCTAATGCTAATGGTTTAGTAGACCCTAGCTGATCCTTAGTTTCTGGTTTGAATGGCAGTCGGACTTGGTATCTCCCATTTTCTAGCCTCTCTGTTGTTGGCAGGAAATATTGCAGACATTCATGATCTTCGGTGGACATTTCAGTCTCCTGGTTGATGTCTTCAATTTCCCAAAATCTACGCAGATCATCCGTCTTGTTAAGAACAACTTTACACCTGTAGCGTGGTGTCATTGTCTCTCAAAGCAACCATCCTAATTGCGTTTGTTGGGCTATTGGCTGATCCTCGCTATCGCCCCTCAAAAGGCCACCTAAAGCTATCTTGCAGTATACATCTGCCCCCCAAAAAATCCAAATCCGGCTCGAAAGACCATGTAGAATTTAGCGCCTGCTTGGTTTAGCACTAAACTCTGAGTTGGTTGATTTGGTTGGTTTTATATTAAAATAGTAATGGTTTGGTTATTGGTTTACGACCACTGGTTTAATGATACGCAATAACGGTTTTAAAAGTTATATTGAATACTAGTTAAAATAATGGTAAATGGTTAATCTAAGCTAAAGTAGCACTAAAATGGTTTGATAGGAGTTACGCGATTGGTATCCGAACACGCACTAACTGACGCTAGTTGTGATACATGCATTTATGGAAATACACGCAGGCAATAGTGCTGAGCTGTTCGTTTGCAATTATTGCACCGAACAGGCTGAGTTTATATAATATGTAAGTATGTTAGTTCTGCTGTTAACTTTAAAGACATGACAGCACAAACAATATTTACTAAGTGTATATTACCTCCTTTTTCAGTCGGCACACTCAGGCTAGCATAGACTTATGGCCAGACGTTCTTATGTTAGTATCTGTTATTACCAATGTAACAGCTGAATACGATCAACTTTCATCCTTCGGGGAGAATGCTAAACTTTTATTGTTTAGCCTTGGGGTATTTGCTTTAGGGTGCGACTTCAACTATAGTGGGAGCGGGTATAACAGATGGCGTTATTTTCTTAAGGCTATAGAGAGATAGTTTATGCAATGGTCATATAATAGGGGTTATTAAAACAGGAGCTTGGGTTTATCACATGAGGTGAAGCCGAATGTGATAATGATAACACGCGAGTGTTTTAATACCTAAATATATGCCGTTACATACACTACTTTATCTTCATTCATACTGTTGAAAAAAAACAAAAGTGGAAACAGAAAAAATGGGGTATGGCGGGCAATTCAGATTCTCATTGCGCATGACTGCGCAGCGTGCGCATCCATTGACAATGACACTACTTTTCTATATTAAGTCAATGAGCCCATACGCGCCATAAATTAAAAAGTAAAAGTGTGCTATAAAAACTAAAAAAGTTATTTTATGATGCAGTTGTTTGAAAATCGATGGAAAATGTTGCACTATAATGGTTTTTTTTTAATTTTTCCTATCCACGAATATGAAGTAAGTATGTATACAATAGTTTTTGAGTTCATATTTGGAACATTGCGTTGTGAGTGTAGATAATAGCTATTTATGCAACTGTTACGTTATGGACGGTATTTTAATACGAGTGCCATTTTTCGGTACAAGCGTAGCGCGTACCGAAATAGGTGGGCACGAGTTATTAAAAGACCAATAACGTACAGTTGCATACAAGATTTTATCTACAAAGGAAGGAATAAAACACAGATATAGACAAATAAATATTTTAATAGAAACTTAACTACACACTGACTATTGTTTATTTATATGTAGATTCTGTATTGTACAATTATTAAAATAAACAGGAACTACTCTATTTGTTATATCTGGTGGAGTATTTTCAATATCACTTGATGTTGAAGACATTTTTAATAAAATTTCACTGAGCAATTTTTTCCCGCTTCCACTTTATTTTTAATTTTTTTATTTAGTCTTTGTTAGCTATAAAGCAAAGATCTTGTAGCCGCAACAGCCAAATAGTATACGATACTTTTGTTCTAAACGTGTTCCATTTTTAAAAACATCATTTACATTGTCTCGATTTCGAAGTAATATTATAGGTTCCTGGCTGTATGTTCAGAATGTCTTTGCTTGTGTTTTAGAATTTATGACGATTCGCATAATGCAACCCGATGTCGTTATTTTTTTTTTTTTTTTTTTATCAATATGCTCGCGCTTGACCACTATCTCACCTGATGGAAAGCGATGATGTGGTCGACGGTGAAGCACGCTTGCCTAGAAAAAACCCATTCACTCTTGACTTAAAGACCCCTAGATTGTAGCTATCGGGAAACACAGACTCCGGCAGGGAATTCCACTCCTTAGCTGTACGCATAATAAAAGTGTCCCCAAAACGTTTTGTGCGTATGGGTGGGATGTCCACCATGTACCGATGACGCATCACCGTGCGTCTGGTTGTCCGATGATGGAACGGGCTGGGCGGAATTAAATCATGCAATTCCAACGCACACTCCCCGAAAAGTAACCGATAAAATACCGACAAGCTGGCAACTCGGCGACGATGTTCAAGGCTCTGGAGCTTTGATTTGACCAGTGCTTCATCGCCGATGAGTCTCTTGGCCCGCTTTTCGATCGACTCTAGTGCATCTAGCTGATATTTAGCAGATCCGTCCCAGAGATGAGAACAGTACTCCATGCACGATCGAACTTGCGCTTGATACAAGTTGAGCAGCTGTTCCGGCGTGAAGTACTTTCGCACCTTCGCAAGGATCCCCAACTTTTTGGCAGCCAGCTGAGCCTTTGCCTCAATGTATGGCCCGAAATTGAGAGTTGATGTCAGCGTAACGCCAAGAAGCTCAAGATGGTCCGTTATTGGCACGGTTACATCACGGAAAGTTGGAGCCGGGTGAAATTGGCTCTTTTTAGCGGAAAAAAGACACGCCTGGGTTTTAGCAGCATTAAACTTGACCAGATTGGCATCACCCCATTCGGAGACTGCCTGCAAGGACAAGTTTAAACGCTCCACCATGGCCGCACGGAGAGACCGGATCAGTGGCCCGGTAGCACGTGCGTTGGACAAGTATCTCTCAGCAACAGTGCTGCCGTCTGCATACCCAAAGGTAGCAGATCGTTGATGTGCAACAAGAACAATGTTGCCGAGAGTACCGACCCCTGAGGGACGCCGGCATTAATATCCAATTGGTCCGACGAGCAGCCATCGATAACCACTCGAATGGACCGATCCCTCAGGAAGTCTGCAATCCAATCACACAGACCACCGGGCAGACCGAATGAAGGAAGCTTACCAATAAGGCTTTCGTGATAGGGTTATCGAAAGCCTTCGAGATATCGAGGGAGACGGCAAGCGCTTCCCCGTGCCTCTCAATGGCCTCACTCCATATGTGAATGGCATACGCTAGAAGATCCCCAGTAGACCGATTTCGGCGGAAGCCGTATTGGCGGTCGCTAAGGATATCATTAGTTTCTAGGTATGCCAGGAGCTTAGTGTTTAGTATACGCTCCATACTCTTACAGAGTATGGAGGTTACAGAGATGGGTCTGTAATTAGCCGGGTCAGCTCGACTGCCCTTCTTGGGCACGGGCTGTACGTTGGCTTGCTTCCAAGCATTCGGCACTTTTCCAGTCTCATATGAAAGGCGGAATAGGCGTGTCAAGATCGGAGACAGTTCAGGCGCACAGGTTCTAAGAACTATAGCTGGTATTCCGTCAGGGCCACTAGCCTTATTCACGTCGAGGTTTCGCAGCACCCTACGGACGTCCTTTTGATGGATGCGAATGTCCGACATACTCGTCTCGCATCCATCAGGAGAAGGAGGGGGCCGCGAATCACCAGGATTCAGACGCGAAGATTCCGCAAAAAGGGAGGCAAATAAATTTGCCTTCTCTTCAGCGGAGTGGGCCAGTGACCCATCAGGTTTCAGCAGTGGTGGTAGTGAGGGACGGCAGAAGTTCGATTCGACCGACTTAGCCAGGGACCAAAACGCTTTACTACCTGCTGGGTAAGAAGCAAGTTTGGTGCCTATTCGGCTAATGTGGTCGAACCGAGCCCTTCGCAACAACTTCTTGCAGGGCATCATAATGAAACCGCTGTCAATTTTGTAATTCGAATATAACGAAACCGAAGTAGATAAAAGATTTTAAGAACGACTAATACTATTGTTAAAGGTTTTATAAACATGTCAGTTTCTGTGGCAATAAAAAAAGTTATTTAGTCTTTCTTTTCTACCTCTAGTTCAATAGTATGGCTTTGATATTACCTTAACTAACGCAAATATACGTAATATAAAGCTTTTCAAACACTTAACTGTCCATTGGATGTTAATTTATTTTGAAAATTAGTTTTATAAGACAAAAGACTATGACCAGTGTGAGTTGCCAGTGATCACCTATGGGACCGAAACGTGGTCGCCCACAATGGGCCTTATCAGCTCGGCGAGCATGACCTACCGTACATGACATGTACCGTACCGTGAAATGGCTTGAGAACCACTTTTTATCACAGTTTGGGCGATAAAGCCATTTTGTCTTAAATGCTAGCACGGGGGCGTGAGATAATTTCTTGACTTGTGACATAACTTCTTGACGTTTATTTCGGACTAATTTACGGGTTAATTAATATTTTCACAATAATTGTATAATACGTTTATATCAAACACTGACAAAAAAACAAGGAAAATGAAAGTCCACCGTGCCGCTACGTATATTAATAATTAATTAGTGTCCAACAAAATTAAAAAGTTGTTAAACTGTATGGACGCTACACTTTTATTCGTATTACTTTATTTGATCGCCAGATTATTTCGCATAATGAAGTCAGCGGGGCTAGCATGAGCGTAACCATGATGTATGTGACAAGACATGATAAAATATGTTATATCTTACAATTTGTCTTAAATGCTAGCACGGGACAACCATGTGACATAGTTTAAAGACGCGACATGCCTTTCTTGTTGCTGACTTCATAGTGCGACATAATCGAGCGCGCTCGAACGGATGGTTGATGGGGCCGAAAAGTTGTTGAAAAGTACGTTGGAAGGCCTCCTACCAGGTGGACCGATGACCTGGTTAAGGTTGCGGGAATGCACTGGATGCCAGACACCCGGGACAAGTCACTGTGGTGACCCCTGGGGGAGCTTATGTCGAGCAGTGGACGTATCTCGGCTGAAATAACGATGATGATGATAGTTTTACTAATCTAATATTCAACCTGTAGGGTTATAGTGGCCTGTGGCGCCATTTCTGTAGAAAATAAAATAAAAAGTTTTTAATACTGTATGGTCCCTTGTTAGACCATACACAACTTATAGATGAATGGATGATGAGGAATAAAAGAATTTAATTTGTTAAACACTGATGTATTGTCTGAAATGTTTTAAGGATAAAATGAGCTTAATCATGAAGACTGCTCAAACTATCAAGACAACTCCGATAGCCACATAAAATGCTGTGTAGTGATGGACATCGTGATAAGAAACTTGATGTTGCAACCTTTCACTTGCTTTGAGAATGCGGAGTTGCTTCTTGATTTCGTCAAGCTCCTTGTTGCTCGAGAGGAGTGTATAGTTTTGTATCAGTGGAGTTGGGATGCCTAAGTCTATGATATGATTGATTGGTTCTACCTTAGGCAGCTTGAATGATGGTTTTATGTCTATAGTGCTAATTCCTTCATTGTGGGAGTAAACCGTAAAACTTTCGGTTTTAATTAGACAGCCGTGCTTAAGTCCCAATATGCCTGCGTTTACTAAATGCCCCGACGACATGACATTATCGTCGCATAGAACTTTTATTTGACACTGACTACAGCAGAAAAATGCATAATTGTTTGTTTTGCTAAGTGCCATCCATTGATTTGAACAAGTCATAATGCTGATCTTGCATTTGCTCGAATCAGGTTCGACTTCACAATTTTTTTCATCATTCTTGACATGATAAATCGGCTTCTCTATATGACATAGATAAGTATCGACATTGTCACGTAGACATGTCTGGACGTCGTGTATAGACATCGGTAAATACGAGTCCTTCTTCAAATTGATTGCAACATTTTCAGCAATCGGAGTTAAAGTAGCCATGCTTGTGTTACCAACAATTTGAGGTATTGGTATAATTTTCATGATTGAAAATAAATCTCTAGACACTAGAGGCAACTTCAATTCAAAGATTAAATATTCTTCAGTCATTCTTGCTTTGACTGTCAATAAATGATAAATGTTTATAAAGTTAATTTGTAAATTATTAATCGGCAACGTAAAATCTTTTGAAAGATGACTCGTTATTGTATTCAGTGTGTCCTTCAGTTGTTCTGGTGACAATAAATGTAAATTGAGTCTCCCGTGATAAACATCTGTTATGGTATCTAATAAACTTGTTTGGATTGTTTTTAGTTGTCTTAAAACATTGCTCGTAGCAATTGCTCCCATACTGAAATCGTTCATGACTCGATTACTCGCCGATTCGATCAATAAAACGTTTTCCATTTTATCTAATTTGATTGAAAGTGAATTAAGCATCTTGTGTTGCTTATTAATTGCTTGCCCGTTCCTTTTCAAAACATTGTATTCTGCTTCAATGACCGTTGTTTGTTGTTTTAAGAGCAAAAGAAAATGATTTTCATTGTCATGTATTGACTGAATATCTTGTTTATATTGCTCGGCGAATCTCTCATCAAGTACACCGAATAAACCGTTTGCAAGATACCCTATACCGTTGATAAGGCCTCGCTTGCGGCGGCGCGGGTCTCGTGCGCGACGCGTGCTGGAATGCTGAGTCAGCAACAGGTGGTTATAGTACTCGAGTTCTGAGAATTCTAGCTGCAATTGAACTTGTATGACGTCACAATGTGACGTTTCTTTAAACTTGTTGCATAATTGATTCAAGTAGCTTAGGTATTTACTGCATGCTTCTGTACCTTGCCAAAATGAATTCATGTCATAGTATGTGACTATCTTCCATTCTACTTTGATTAATTGCATGTTTGCAATTTTGTCAACATAAAGACCTTGATTGTCCTTTAACTGTGTAACATTGTATGAACAGTGAGCTGTGGTCAAAATGCTCATGAAAGACAAAAGTAACAGTACCAGCGATGAGAAGCTGTAGTTTACTCTTTTGTTTTGATATAGCTTGCCATCTTTCACTTCCTTGGAACACGACTCTTGTTTGTCGATCCTTTCATTTACAGGGAGAATAGACAGCTTGAGAATAGGTCTCTTGATAAGCCCATTCTTTGTTTTCAATGTGACCACCCTGATGTAGCCATCGGTACCGGGATGCAGCTTGACGACGCGGCCAACTGCCCACTTCCCAGGAGGTAAGTTTGCATCGTTAATTGTAACAATGTCATTTAGTTGAATGTCTGGTTGAGAATGTCTCCACTTGTTTCTTGCTGTCAGCTGAGTGAGATAATCTGTATGCCAGCGTTTCCAAATATCTTGTACTATTTTTTGAGTTAGATGCCATCTCGTGCGCATATCTGTTTCTGTTTCTAATAAAGTCATGACATGATTTTGATTGATAAAGCTTGACGGAGAGAGGAAATCCAATCGTTGGGATCTTAGAGGACACAGTGGCCTCGAGTTAAGTACTGCTTCTAACTAGGCCAGAACTGTGCTAAAAACTTCAAACGTGAGCTTTTGATCTCCAACTACTCTTTTTAAATGATGTTTCAAACTTTTAACCGCAGCCTCCCACAGCCCTGCTGCAGTAGGCCATGAGGGTGCATTAAAATGCCATTCGATCTCCATGCATGAAATCTTGATCGAATGTTTCTTGTATCTGCTCAAATTCTTCTTGTAAAATTTTGTTGGCGCCGACGAAGTTTGTACCGTTGCCGCTGTACAAATGTTTCGGCGAGCCCTTTCTTGCAGCCATTCTTTGCAACGCAGCTATGAATGCTGATGATGTGAGGTCTGAGACCAGCTCTATATGAATAAGTTTGGTCACCATACAGACAAATACCGCCACGTAACCCTTTATGGTCTTAATACCACGGCCCTTGTTGACCTTTATGAGCACGTGCCCGGTAAAATCGACGCCTGTATGTTCAAAAGGCTTTGCAACGTTACATCTCTGCGTTGGTAAATCACCCATCAACTGTATCATCTTGCTTGGATTGTGTTTACGACAGGTAACGCAGGTTCGTATACGCTTTTTGACTGCTCGATTACCGCCTATGATCTAGTAATTCTTGCGAATGAATGCTGATGTCACCCGTGCTCCTCCATGGAAGGTAAGTTCATGTGCTTGATCTATAATTAAGTATGATAATTTTCCTTCGTGAGGTATGATAATCGGATGCATCATATCTTGATTAATGCTGGCCTTGCTTAGTCTTCCTCCGACTCTGATAAGTCCCTCTTTGTCAAGGAATGGATTTAATTGCAATAACTTACTTTTTGCTGATGGCGACTTATTTTCCTTTAAGTTATGTACTTCCCGGGCAAATTCTTTCTGCTGTACATATATAATTATTTTATGCTTAGCATTTATTAATTCTTGCAATGTAAAATAATATTGCACGCGGTTTTTCGTGTATCTTGCTTGCTTGATGAATCTTAATATCCATGCTAAAACTCTTGTTAGTTTAGCGAGTGAACTATATCTTGCTAATAATTCACCCAAAATGTTTTCGGTTTCTTGCTGCGAAATATGATTAATAAACTTGCCCAGTTTCTTGGTCAGGTTCGTAGTTCCGCAGCCACGACGGTCCTTCCCACCTAAACGAATGGGTTTTCAATTGATCGACGCCCAATCCGCGGCTTGCGCAGTCAGCAGGATTTTCAGCTGTCTTCACGTAACGCCAGCTGTTTGTAGGTATGATGCTTGATATTTGTCGCACCCTGTTGGCGACAAAAGGCTTCCATCTTCCTGGCTCTCCTTGTAACCAGGCTAGAACTACCATTGAATCTGTCCAATTATATGTCTTGATATTATGACTGTTAAGGCATTGTTGAATTTTGGACAGCAATTTCGCTAGTAGTAGAGCACCGCTGAGCTCTAATCTTGGTAATGAAATTGATTTGTTTACTGGTGCTAATCTCGCTTTTCCTGCTACTAACGAGATCTTTGTTTCTCCGTTGTTTTCAGTCTTGCAATAAACAACGCATGCGTAGGCTTTATTAGAAGAATCGCAGAATCCATGTAATTCTAGCGTGTTGTTTTCTCCTGTTCCCAACCAACGCTGCAACTTGAATTGATTGATTTTGTGCATATCTCCTCTAATGTTTTGCCATTCCTTGCTAGTTTGATGGGGTAACTGGTCATCCCATTGAATACTTGACATCCAAACTTGCTGAAATAGCAGTTTTAACTTGGTTGATATTGTGAAAGCCAACCAAGTGGATCAAACAACTTTGATATATCTGACAACATGGATCTTTTAGTTGGTGTTTTGGTTGATGGTTCTATTTTTGATTGAAATGTAAATAAGTCTGCTGCAGAATTCCAACGTAATTCCAAGGTTTTTGACGTATCCATTTCCTTAAAATCGAAACTTTCTTGGTTGCTACTTGCCCCGATTGTATCGTCTTGTAAGGCTGCTGAGTTGGAAGACCACTTTCTTAAATTGAATCCCCCTGATTTTAACAACTTGATTAAATCTTGCTTTAGTTTTATTGCTAACTCGACAGAATGTTACCCGTGTAGAACATCATCCATGTAAAATGAGTGCTCCAATGCCTTGATTGCAACACTGTCGAAATTGTGTCTCTCATCTTCAGCCAATTGTTTAAGAGTCATCATTGCTAAAAATGGTGCTGCCTTGGTGCCGTATGTAACTTTGCATAACTGGTATACTTGATGACGCATGTCAATGTTATCCCTCCAAATGATTTTTTGGAACCTTTGATCCTGTTCATTTAACCAAATAAAACGAATCATTTTTTCAATATCAGCCGTAAAATCTACGCAATATTGTCTCCATCTTATTAGTAAAGATTGTAGGTCTTGCTGTAGATTTGGGCCTTTTAACATGACGTCATTCAAGCTGATTCCCGTTGTTGTTTTTGTAGAAGCGTTGAAAACTACGCGAAGTGCTGTCGTAGTGGATTTCGCAATACACAATGGTGCGGTAAGTAATAATCCGGTTGCATTTTACCGGACGCTGGTATCATATGTCCCAAAGTTTTATATTCTTGAATAAACAATTTGTATTGTTTTGAAATTTCTTCATTATTGGAAAATATCGTTTCCAACTGTTGAAATTGTGCCATAGCTTTATTTTTAGACATGCCCAACTGTGTCTCAAAGTTTTCTTGAAAAGGCAATCTTACTTTATACATGCCATTTTCCTGTCTTGTTGTGGTGCTCTTGTAAAACTCCATGCATTGTAGATCTTCTGCGGATAGATTGGATGATTCTGTGACGTCTTCAATCTCCCAAAATCTTTGTACTTCGTCCACTTGATTCAGGACTACGTTACAATGAAAAGTCTTGAAATTGCCGCATAAGATCCATCTTACCGGTAATGATAGATCAGCCCTGATAATGCCTTCTAAAATGATTTGGGAATACACATCGGCTCCCAATAGGATGTCGATAGGACGGCTGATATTGTATTCTGGATCGGCTAGTGGCATGCCGGCTAGGTGTGCCCATGTTGGCTTGGCAAATGTACATCTTGGTAATTGAGTAATCAGCGTATCCATGATTACCACTTCTGTTTTAAATGTGAAATCATCAAAATTTGAACAACATGTTATGTTCGTAACGCCCCTGCTACTGCTCTCCTTCTCTCCTATCCCGCAGATGACGGCTCTGCAATACTTTCTTGATAAAGCAAGCTGTTGTGCCGCTCTTGCTGAGATAAGGGAGGCTTGAGAACCTTGATCTATTAGCGCACGCATTTTGTGGTATGATCCGTCACTTGCTTGAACTTTGATCATTGCAGTGGCTAATAATGTTTCAATCACGTTGTTGCCTTGTTGCGAAACGTGATTTTCTTGTAACTCTTGATTTTGCGTTCTAGTTGCAAGAACTGCTGGTGTGTCATTTTCTGTAATTGGGTTACATGAAGGCTTCTTGTTAAACGCTTCATGTAACAGTGTGTTATGTTTGCCGCGACATTCACGGCAGCGTCTTTCTGACGTACATTCTTTATCCCCATGCGAATAAAGACAATTTTTGCACAAATGCAATCGTGTTATAGCTTGTCGTTTTGCACTTGGTGTCATATTTAAAAACTTACTGCAACAGTATATTCCATGTGACTCTTTACACAACGGACAAGTAAATTCGATATTATTTACCGAGATCATCATCATGAGAATAAATATTCAGCAAGTAAGATACTTGCTGAATATTTATTCTCATGATGATTTATTTTGCTTGCTTATTGTTGCTTTGGAATTTTCGTTTTTCTTGTGCGAAGATTCCAATGCGGTGAATCTGCTTTCTAAGAAGCTTAGAAACTCCGACAATTTTGGCAGTTCTCTGGGTTTCTTCAGACATTCCAAATAATGATCATGCGTGTCCGCATCTTATTTTAGCAATAAAATACGCACGGTGAATGGATCCCAGCTGTCTATATTAACGCCTAGATTCCTTATTGAGTTTAAACACTCTAGTGTAGTATCGTGTATTTGCTTTATCTGAGGAACGTTCGCTTGTTGAACTACTGGAAGATTTAATAGGAGATCTATTTGAGATGTAAAAATCAACCATGTGTTGTTGTACCTATTGTTCAATATCTCCCAGCAAACAGTGTAGTTGGTTAAACTGATTTGTAAATACTGTATCAAACGTTCAGCTTCTCCCCGCACCTTGCTTTTAAGAAACTGCATCTTGTGGGCGTTTGATAAGGAGACGTTACTGTGGATAGCTTCTACAAATAAGTCCTTGAAAGATACCCAGCTTTGATAATTGCCATTGAAGAACGGGATGTCAATTTTTGGTGTCGAATTCTCCTTGTGAACTACGGACCCTAGTTTTCTGTTAATTGCATTTTTTTATTCATTGTAAATAGTTTCTTGCTTAGTAGAAGACACCTCATATCCTTGATTTGTGCCCTCCAAATTGCTGTCTAATTCCCAATGTAAGGAATCTATAATAGACCATCGAGCCTGTAGAGTACGTAAGGCATCCTTTAACTCCCACTTATCGGACATAAAATCCAAATTTATCCCTGCTACAGTGCGCTGCAGCGCCCTGAAATTGCTTGCTTGTTTTTTCAACAGTTCATCAAGCTTGCTAGATGAACCCCTGTAGCATACCTCGACAGGCGGCGATTGACCTCCCACTGGATCTTCTTGCTTCGACCATGCAGGACCTTGTACCCCCTGAGTGGAACCTCCCTGTTGAGCTTCCTTCATCTTCATCAACAAAATTTGATATTGTTGATTGATGAGTGCCTTGGTCGAGTTGTATAGTTCTTCTGTTCGTTCGAATTCACGGCCACTAAAATAAGGATGAGCCTTGCTTTCTTCCGTAAGAAGACGGTCTTGATTGTATTGGTATTCGGTCCAATACTGAGTAAGGTTATCTAAACGTCTCTTGAAATAGTCCTGAGTCCTTTTTGATATTTGTGGCTAACTTTAGGATAGCTGTGTAAAGTTCATCTTGATTAGCATGTATGGCCTCCATGATGAGGACTTACTGAAGTAAGAAATAAATGGAAAGATCTTACTTGAATGTTCTTGATAACTGCTTACGGATCCTTGGTGATCCTCTGAGACACTTTGTAGCCTCAGCAATTGATTATAAAACGCTCCCTGAGACACGTGTTAGTCCCAGTCTAAAATTCCTGCACTGAACACTTGATAGTTTACGGATCCTTGTTGATCCCTGAGACACTTGTTAGTCCCAAAGTCTAAAATTCCTGCACTGAACACTTGATAGTTTACGGATTCTTGTTGATCCCTGAGACACTTGTTAGTCCCAAAGTCTAAAATTCCTGCACTGAACACTTGATAGTTTACGGATCCTTGTTGATCCCTGAGACACTTGTTAGTCCCAAAGTATTATTGTCACTCATCACTGCACACACTTTGAGTCACTGGATAGCTGCCCGCTACAGTGTCCACGCGCGCGAAATGGACTATGTAGCGTACTATGATTTCCGTCGAAGGATCAAAAAGAATGTATGGTCCCTTGTTAGACCATACACAACTTATAGATGAATAAAAAAAATAGGATGATGAGGAATAAAAGAGTTTAAGTAGTTAAACACTGATGTATTGTCTGAAATGTTTTAAGGATAAAATGAGCTTAATGAACTGATGTGTGAAGAATGAAGTGAGTGACGCGGCCCTTGTTAGCTGTTACGAGGACGCTACTCCATACTTTCGCCTGCATAATTTCGCTAAACAATAAAATAGGCTATTGGTACTGACAAAAAACACAAACGTTTTGAACTGAGATAATAAATACATTGCAATCTCTCACTACCAATAAAACAACAAAAAGTTCAACAATTAACGTCTGCATTCAACGTTAACTACCTTCGACTGATTGCAAATGAAAGCAATCAAATTGATCACTCACTGAGAGCTATCGAATAAATCGCCTGTGTAAGTGTTATCGTTATTACTGATATTTGTTATGGTAACAATGAATACGGAAATTTTGCAGCTACAAATATATGGTACAAATAGCTTCTGCAAGAGAAGGCCGACTTCCAAAATATAACACTATAAAGCAAGCAATAACATTCGATTCGGAAGTCGGTGTCAAAGACGAACAAAATAGGTACCAAAGACGTCGACTTCCTTATTTTTCGCGTTGTAGAGTTTTGTTTTGGAAGTCCGTTTATTTTTTTGTTAAAAAGTGTCTTCAATACTTTTCTATTATCGTCATCCCAGAAGTCACACCCTGTCTAGCCGTATCATCTTTCACACAGTCCATCCATCACTTTTTACAAGCTTTTATTTAACTTGCAATGTATGTATGTAGTTTATCTTGATATCGCTGACAACGGTGAACGAAAACATCTTGAGGTAACCTGGACTTATAGTGAGTTTATTATAAGATTGTGCTCCATTGGTGTAATTGCTGCAAGGCGTTCCAGTGCGAGGATAAACATATAAATAAATAAATGTATGTAAGTGTGTTCGGGTCAAATCTCGCAACTGAATTTTAAAGCAGTTATCCTCCACCGATTATGATGAAATTTTGCATGCATGTTTGGTTTGGATGACAATACATGGTTAGCTAAGTGACGTCATTCTTAATCCAATATGGCGGACGGTCCAAGATGGCGGACTAGTTATTATTTGTGCACTGTTATGTTTTTGATATGGGTATAAAATGAATGGATTTGCTGAGAAGAATACGAAAACAAATTCTTTAAAAAAAGTTTTTTAATGAAGAATTTTATTATTTAGCCTTCCCCTACTCTTATCCCTCCAAGTTCATACTTAAAACTTTCCTAGCAACATTTAAAAAAAAATTCAACATCATATGCACATACACACAACTTTTAAGTCACCCGTACCAGTTTTAGCGATCTGCCTTCGATGACTCGACGCGATTTGATTTATATTGCAAGTACATACGTTGTCATGGACGCAAAGTAATGCAATTCTAACGATATGCACTTGTAATTTTCTTAGAAAATACGTGTTCGGCATCGATATTGCCTATGCAATTTAACTTGCCTCACGCCATCAGAAAGGTCCCTTATACTCCTCTTGGTATACTCCACAATGAAGCAATATGCCCTTAATTAAAAATTCTCACCCATCTCTCATTATAGCACATAAAGCTGCTAAATAAGCCTATTTGTAGCGCATGCAGCGTTGGCGGCGCGAACAGCGATGGCGGCGTAATTTTCAATGAACGCGTCCCCAATCTCCCCACAGTGCAATTTTGTCAGGCGGATTAATCGGTAAGTTTGTGATGGCGCATTTCGAACCAGTAATGTGTCATTAATGATTCATTGAAAACGGCAATTAACTTCGTATTCGCCTATTCTAGGTCAGGTTAACATCATTGATGGACGTACGAGTTTTCTCTTTAGAGTGATTCATTATCATATTATTGCAAAGATATTTTTTTTTGCCCCAAAGATAATGAGAGGCTATCCAATTTAAAACTCACAATCTTCGTGAAAATCTACGACGATATGAGATCAGCAGAATCCCTCTACGCCTAAAAACAGATCAGGGGATGACCATAAGCTCTTAGAGCAAAGTTATTTTAAATGTGCGTATAGGGACACATCATCCCTTACATCTGTCCCTTATTCACAGTCGAACCATGATAGATTTGAGACATCATGGTACGAGGGCAGCAATCAGCAATGAGCAGAAAATTTGCTAAAGCTGATAACTTCTCATCATCTTCCTGCTATTCTATTACTTGGAGTCGGCTCAATACGTGCTTATTACAATCAGGCACCAAAATATATTGGTTATGCAAAGAGATGTCAATTGAAAAAAAAAACTTAATGATTTTTTCACAATCTTGAAAAAAACCATGAAAAAAACTTGGCACCATCGTTTTTTTTCTACATTTGGATTTTTTTTTCAGAAAAAGTGAAACACTTAATTTTGTTGTTTTATTTAATTAAAGTCAAATTATGTTCATATCAAGTATCAGTATTTTCTAAGTTCATTATATAAATTAAATTATAATGAACTTAAAAAATACTTAATTTGTTACAATCAGAATTATCTTTTCTTTGTAATTAGGAAAATCCCCGTCGGTAAAGGGTAAACTTCAGTGGGTGTTGCCAATTATTTTAAGACATGTACTATTTAACAAAAAACAAATGATATTTTTTTATTAAACAAAAAAAAATGTAATCTACGATAACTGCCCATATTTTTGTTTTCGTAATCTTGAAAAAAAACCTACTCCAGAAAAAAAACTGTTTTCCATTTTAACATTTCTTTTTCATCTCAGAAAAAACCGTTTTTTAACAACTCTAGTTATGCAGGAATATCACAATATATTTTCTGTAGGTATTCCTTGTGGAGGTAGACAGACCCGTTTATATCTACCCCTTAGAGAAAGACGCATTTTAGTCATATGGACATACTTATCTCCGCTTATTAACAAATATTAGCATGATTTTTTGCTGCAATTCGCTATTTGACAGATATTGCAATAAAATATGGAATGTATTGGAAATGTTAGCTTATAGGTAAATAAAACATGTACAATTTTTTTCGTCTATTTTTAAAATTTCCATGATTTATGCATCGTGTGACGTCACATTTAAACAAACAAAGAGTTGTTCGTCGTAGTTCGCGTCTGTTTAATAAGATATGACATCATAGCCCGAAATGTCACGGGACCGACTGTTTTCGCGCGCCTTTCAAATTATTATGGCAAAATTATTTTTTCTTTTTAGTAACGTTTTTTTTTTTAGAAAAAGTTATTTGTACAGATATAAAAAAAAATACGATTTTTTACAATACTTTTCTGAAATCTGTCAAATAGCCAAATGGAGTGGACACCTCGTGGGCCCAAAGTACTAATAGAATTTCCATCGACTCGAAAAAAAGAGAAATTTACACGATTAATATCAGTAAATATCATAGCTGCTTACGCTCATACTGTATTCTCACCCCAAAACTAAAAGAGAGTTCAAAAGTAAGAATTATTTGACTCTTGAGAGGAAAGTTGGGGCCCAACATAATTGTCTTAATTGGGCAAACGGTAACTTCATGAGTCTAAGGTTTTTGGTCGCTCACAGAACAGCCCCTTGGGAAAGGAGTTGGGCAGAAAATGGTGAGTCAATTTATGAATGTTTGTTTGAGATATGTTCAATTAGTTTTTAGGATTCTGGAGATATGGGTAGCACGTTGATATTGTTTTTGTAAAGATGCATTTAAGTAGTCTCTATAATTGATGATACAATCTATACATACATGTAAATAAATAAAATTGAAGTGTCTTTTTATAATGTCCAAATATGAGCTTTTTACTAAATTCATACGAAATTATATAGTAATAAGGATAACAGAAAAGCGATTTATGTTTGTCTATCCGCTTGTTCGGGTTTATCTCCAAAACGGCTGGACCGATTTTGACGGAACTTTCACTAACTGAAGCTAGTAGTATCTTTGACTACTTTTATTTTAGAAAAAAGAATTAGCATTCGACGAAGTTGCGGGAAGCAGGTTGTTAGAAATAAATGTACTGTGTAACGTAGTCTATTTATAGTTTTCGTCAAACTTCTCGGCCGCCCTGAAGTTGGCTACAATGGCTGCGCAGGAGAAAATCTCTTACGAAAACAGCACCGTTTCATGCCTCGCGCATCCGGAACGGGGCACTGTCTAACATAGCCAGGCTAGCTCCGTCCACAGAAGCTTCCTGGGAGCTTCACAGATTACACGGAGCGACCTCACTGTTCCGAGGATTTCTTCACGATGAGATGCCACGGCCTCGCATTCCAGGATTACGTGGATTCTTCGGCGCTAAAACCGCCCCTGCAATGTGGGCTGTCCGTGGCGCCTATGTAGAATTGATGTTTGTTTAGAAGTGTGTGGGCCGTTATCCCTATAATTATTTTTAGGTCATTTCTACTCAGGCTGAGGAGTTTTAAGTAAGACGCGGGAGTACGTTTGCCAAAGCCATTTTTGACTGTCTACAGTCTGTTGCCCGTGACCATCTATTATTATGTAGTTCCGTTGATCTTTGGAGAATTCACGCAAGAAATTGCGAGAAAGGCATGGGGAGAAGTGGGTTCTATTTGAGTAATCGGGGATCAATTTGAGAAAGATATTATCGACGGGACGCAAATTAAACGCACGTCGAGTGATGTGATTGGTTCCTAATCATTTTAATTAATTAAATAAATCACACCAGCTAACGCACGTTTGACAATTAGACACACTAATGCGATAATTTTCGTGCCGGAAACAATAGTGTTACCAAATCCTCAAAAAGACCATATAATTGAAAAGTGGAGGTCAGCAGTGCATAAATATAGTAAAATCAGCAAGAAAGAAGTGTTAATTTGTAAAATTACGGCAAATCAATTTACGAATACCAATATTTTGATAGTTAAGCTGTCAAAATCTAACGACAATACGTCAAAAACGGACGAATCGCAAACAAGACACCATATTGCCAACTTATAAACATTACGGGTGCGTTCACGAAGCTCGCAAAAAGAAAACACACATAGATACACTCGCACACACATGCACTCAAAGATAAATAGTTGTAGTATTAAATAACTTCTAAATTACAATATTTATTATTAGTATTAGGTTTTCTTGTACTAGTTTAATTTCAACATTTTGTAAGGGACGGGGACTGTCATTCCCTAACACAGGCCATTCCGCAACCCAGCCAGGAAAGCAGAACTTCACCCAACCTGATTGCGATTGCTATGGTCTAAACCTCTAATTAAGCTTGTATATGCCCATGTACCACAATCTCCGCTCCCACTAAAATAAATTATTTGACATTAAATTCCATTTTTTTTTTTTTGTAGGTACTAGACTTCCTACATGACACCACACAATCACACAATTCACACCTTTATTTTAAAAAGATGTTACAATTATTAAAACTTTTGAACAATTTTCAAGATTACCGAGGCCAAGAATCGTTGAACAACACAGAACAAGGAAACCATTCCTAGATTCCTTCAAAAAAAATGTATCAAGTAAATCAACTAAAACTCAAGTGTCCCATTCATGGTCCACAATCCACAATAACTTAGCGAATACATTTACTACACAGAACGCACTTTCAACTTAAATACCAAATCAACTCTTGACTCTTTGATCCACAAAACTGTTCTATGTAAATTAAAATGTTGCCAATTGAACATCTATCTCATCTGCAGCCAGAACTTCAACAGTTATTGGCTCTTATACATCGCATAATACCTGAATACGTCTTCTAGACACCGTCTAAATGTCTAATTGCACTTTTCATTCACCATAGTCAATTTAAATTATTTTTATTTGTAGGTGTTGTTAGAATGACATGTTATCATTTGGTTAGTTCTCTACATTGCGATATATAACAACTACAGACATTAACTTTACCTTTATTCAACTGTTGGTAGCAACAAAACTAAACGCCAACTGTCTAGGCTATAGTAACGTTAATCTTCATGATATTTTAAGATACTTTAACACCGGTATGAAAATAATCTTGATCACTCTCTTAACTGAAAGTTATCACAGGTCTTTGGAACAAAGCAAAAGTTAAAAGTTTAATCCTCACAGTGACTCACACCCTGTAACAATTTATTAATAGTCTAGTCTTTATCTAGTAACTTTTAAGTTAAAAATCATATCACAGTTAAAAGTTATTTGTTTTGTTGTCTGACTTTTTCGAATGTTGACACATAAATGTCACTCTCTGATAGGGAAGGCGATCTGTTATCGATTAATTATCGAACCGATCCTAAAGACAAAAAAAATAAAAATAATCGATTTTCAATCGATATCCAGTACTGAATCGATATTTCATCAGAAAATCGAGATTAGATTTTTCTGTTTATATCTAAAGAACCAATGATTAGAACCAAAATATTATTAAAAATAAACCTATGTGAATTCAACGTAAACAAAATATATATCTTTCCCCTGAACCCGATCCTTTAATTTAGTTGTAAAAATAACTCCAATCGGCCAAAGATATTATAAGGTCGTCTATTATTACAATTTTTCTTTTTGCGTTCCGTAACTAGATTCACACTTGCATTGAAAATACCAACACGAATAGTTAGAAATTACGATATTCACAAATTCCCTTGAAGATCAAATCAACTACACTCAGTGGTAGTAATATTTACGGGAATTCTGAAGTGACTCCTTTAAATAAAAAATGCATGGCTAAAATTTCTAGTGTTCAAACATAAAAAAAAAACAGATTGCTAATATTTTTACTTCTCGTTAATTGTCAGTAAACTTACAACCTATTTAATAATCCGTGTGTACGCTTGTGACAGCACTAGTGGTCACAAACCGTATAATGTTCTAATTCTAACAACACAACATAACAACGTAATGAAATCTAACTTCTTTGCGTTTACTCCTCACATTCCAATGCTCCCAGTACATTAGAAAGATTAAATTGCGAAAATCGTTTCATTGTTTATTTTGTTGGTGAATAAAAATGATTAAATACTTGAAACAAAATATTTCAAAGCTCAAACACAACAAAGATTTAAATAGATGGTGTGGCATGCACCGACTCCTCATTCTGTCTATGTAAAAATTATTTGTTTGTTTTTAAATTAATCATAAAAGAAAAAAAAACATGAACCTATTCAGTAAGTTATCTCAAGCAGCAAATTACGGCAAAATGGGGTCCTGAATCTAATTTCGAAGATTATTGAATGAAACACAGTATCAATACCATTACATAGATGGCGCTGTTTGAATATTCTTTTCTCTTCTTAACTTACATTACACATTTCCATTAAACAAAATAATGCAATAGTTATAAATTGCAATGAATGCAACTATTAATTGTAAAACTTAGGTACTTCCAAACTTAATACATACTTCAGCTGCCACAAATGTATGCCGATACACAGATAGTTGAATGCAGATCAAAGTAACATACCTTAAGCCTGTACTCCCGGAAAGGTCAGGCAGCAGTGCCAACCATGCACATGTCCAGACTCCTAGATGCTATCAGAAAATATTAAATTGATTGATCACCGCAGCGGCATGTATAACACCGCTAAATTTCCTCTTTCATAGCGCTGTAGGCTGCAGTTTGTGTGTTGCCTCTTGAAATAGAACTTGAGGAGGACTGCACTTGTATCACCACACGCAGCTGGTCACAACAGGTCTTGTGGTATCCACAGCCACGTTGAAGGGCTTAGACATCCATGCTATTTGTTGCATATTGTGCAAATGGTTCCCTGAAAAATTCATGTCTATGAGCAAGTTTTCACACAAGTGTGTTTTGTTTAATAAAATTGTAGCTTAGGATGTTTATTCTCTTGCACTGTATTTGCATAAGTCATCTTAATCTCTTGTGAATTCCGCTGATAGTATGACACTGGCTGAGTCTCATTTAGCATCATAACGAAAATAGAGATTTATTTTAAATTTTAGCCACTTTATACCAAGAAAAAAAAAACAACATTGTGGCTAAACTTCACAAGGCATTAGTTAGGTACTTATTATTGTCAGAATACTTAAGTTTATACTTCCCTGAACATCACAACCATAGTTGCGTTTCCCAAGTATCTATCAGGATTAGGCATCGATGTCATCATCAGCGACCCGACTTCGCATATTGTCCAGGATAGGCCACACTATACGGTTGAATTCGGACAATATGATATTCCTGTCTCTAGTAGCCGACGAGTTGCAAAACGTCTCCATTAGGTAGGTACTTCCAAGGTTTTTTTTTTTTTTTGCGCAACATAGAGAGCGCGCCAGCCATTGTCTATTTCGTTTGTTCGTTCCGTCTTCGCTTTGTGCTGGCACCGTTACCACTTCCGATGTCGGAAGGCAGGACTCTTCTCACTAAATTCGAGTTCATGCTCCATGTCTGTCTTGGGTCTCGTGGGCGTCATGTTGGGTTTAATGCTGGCACAAAGCAAGTAGCAGGTAACTAATGCCATTGACATAGTCCTTGGTCCAATTTTAACAAAGCAGCGGATTCGGTCACCACGTCACCACTTTTTCAAGTTTATACACGCCACTTTTCTGGCTACTTCACTTCTCAACTCTTTTCCTCACAACTCTTTTTCTAACTCTGAAAAACATGGCGAAAGGCTCCACTCAGGGCGCCGATCTCGACGCCCCTGCCTTTTTATTGGCCAAAGAACTAATCTGGCAAGTTACCGCTTTTAAAATATCCAATCAGAATCGAGTATTATGACATAAGAAGAATAAAGTGTTGTCAATCGAATAAAAACGAACTAAGCTTTGAAACGGAAGCTAAATGTTGCCAATTAAACAAAACTGAATTAATAACTTTACAAGCAATATTTCCTTGTTCCTAATTATTAATCGTATACCTTCCTCCGACAGATATAAATATAATCTACCGAATTAGAAAAAAGGATGGAAAAAGTAGACCCATACTCATTTCTTTTGTCAGCGGCTGGATAAAAACAACTATCATGAAAGAGAAAAAGAAACTAAAATAAATTTACATATCAGAGGACTATCCTAAAGAAGTCCAAGAGAAGAGGAGAGAATTACAAGGACAATTAAAGGCAGAAAGAGAAAAAGGAAACTATGCAGTAATTAAATATGACAAACTAATTGTGAAAGAAAAATCCCAAACAATGAAAAAAGGAAAAGAGAGTTGTCAACATCCCCAAATACTCCAACTCAGCCAGACATGCAACCTGTTATTAAGGGAAAAAAGATAAATGCATACGATGTCATGAGAGGGTTAGCTAATCCTTCTTCTTCGTCCAAACCATAGGATAAGGACAACAGCCAACGGAACCGTAGCATGTCAGAATTACAAAGTAAGTTAAACAAAATCACCCCAAGAAACCTGGTCAGTCTGGGGCAAAACACCGACCGCACCCCCCCAACAGAAGGATTAAGGAGAGATACCCGCAACTACCTCTACATATGGACATACAATGTTCGAACCCTTATGGAAGATCATAAATTGCAGGAGCTTGTCAGAATCAAATCAGTATAAGAAATTTGAAGTGGCACATTATAGGCCTATCGGAAGTACGACGAGAGGGAGAAAGTCTTTTAGAATTAAAGTCGGGTAACCTTTTCTACTACTATGGCGTGAAACAAGGAATGCATGGAGTGGGTTTTCTCATCAACAAGGACATAAAAAGCAACGTCACAAAAATAAAACACACTTCAGAAAGGGTAATAAGCTTGGAGCTTGCAATAAACAAGAACTCATACACTTTCATTCAAGTATATGCACCGACTAATAAAGACCCTCTGGACCCAGATATACAACGCTGCTTGAAGGACATCGAAAATTCACACCGCGAAGCAAAAAGTGACTATATATACATAATGGGAGACTTCAATAGTCAAGTAGGGGAAAGAAAACCTGGCGAAGATTTCAACATGGGAAAATACAACTACGGCAGGAGAAACCCTAGAGGAGGACAACTGTTAGAGTTGGTGCAGACGCTTAATCTAAAGATAGGAAACACATTTTACAAATGTAAACTCAACAGAAGTTGGACCTGGAAACACCCAAATAATAAAGACAAAACCCAGATAGACTACTTCCTAATACCTAATAAAGTCAATGTCAACAACATATCCACTATAAGACAAATTCAATTTAATTCAGACCACAGACCTGTAGAGATGATACTGGAAGTACCAAAGAAGCGAAGAAAGTTGAACAAGAACTCAAAATCCCTAAAAATAGACATAAATAAACCAATACCAGCAATTACACAGAAACAGGGAGAAGCTTTAACCACAAGACTAGACGTATCAGACACACTACAGATAGAATACGATAAACTGGAAAGTGCTTTAAAATCAGCAATGGAAGAAGCATTAGTAGAGGAACAAAAAGAAGTGAATATATATAGTGAGCAAACAAAAAGATTCCTGAACCTTAAACTACAGCTAGAGTCTTTAGAAAATAGAAGTAGATCAGAAAATAATAGACTAAGAGCAATGTAAAGAAGACTTAGAAAATTGAAAAAAATAGACATAGAAAACAGTAGAATGGTAAAAATAGAACAATTACTAATGCAAAGATGCTCAATAAGGAAAGCTGGAAACACCAAAACTATAGGAAAAGAATTAATTCTGAATTTGGAGAGCAAGGGAAAAATCAAACACAATCGAAAAGATATAGTTACAATTGCCACCGAATTCTATAAAAGTCTTTACAATAATAACAAACATGATATAACTAAATATAACCCAAAAGAAGATACAAAATGAGAATCATTCCTATTGGATGAGGTACGATCGGCTGCAAGGAAGCTGAAAAATGAGAAAGCAGTGGGACCCGACGGTATCTGCAACGAAATTATAAAATACTCAGATGATAATCTTCTTGGTCACATACAAACTATATTTAATAAAATTGTAACCGAAGAGAAAATTCCTAAGCAATGGCTCGCGTCAAATAAAGCTATACTGCATAAAAAGGGAAGCAAAGCAAATATTGACAACTACAGACCCATCAGTCTGTCGTCATATATGTACAAACTGTTTATGACTTAATTAAGAGGAAGGCTACAAAAGACCTTAGAAGAAGAACAACCGCCTGAACAGGCTGGATTTAGACCACAATATAGCACAACTGATCACTTGCATACTGTAAATCAAATAATAGAAAAGGCTAATGAATACAAATATATAATCTACTTGGCTTTCATAGATTTTTCTAAAGCTTTTGATTC
The DNA here is from genome assembly GCA_964057195.1 of Orthosia cruda. Classification (NCBI taxonomy): domain Eukaryota; kingdom Metazoa; phylum Arthropoda; class Insecta; order Lepidoptera; family Noctuidae; genus Orthosia; species Orthosia cruda. The sequence goes on from OZ059827.1 coordinate 30,665,904, forward strand.
AGTAGACCATGAATTCCTCTTCAAAAGTCTAGAATCACAAGGTCTTAATGATAAAAAAGTCATAAATATACTTAAAAGTATATACAAAAACAGCACTGCAGCTGTTAAAACCGATAAAAAGGGAGTACCATTTCCTCTACAGAAAGGAGTAAAGCAGGGTGACCCAGTCTCACCGATATTCTTCAATGCCGTGTTAGAGTCTGTATTCAGACAACTCGACTGGGCCACAAAAGGTATAAAAATAAATGGAGAGTACCTCAATGGGGAAGTAAATCAGATAGTGGTCGACGGCGATAATATAGATTATGTGGAAGACTATATCTACCTAGGACAACTTGTATCCTTCCAAGACCGACAGAGCAAAGAAATTGAACACAGAACAGCTAAAGCTTGGAGGAAGTACTGGAGTCTGAAGTATATTATGAAAAGTGAATTATCGATTGAGCTGAAGAAAGCAGTCTTTAACTCTGCCATACTACCAACTCTCACGTATGGAGCCCAGACTTGGAGCCTCACCAATAAACAGGAAGAGAAATTAAGCACTTGTCAAAGAGCCATGGAGCGATCTATGATTGGAGTTAAGCGAATAGACCGGATCAGAAATACTGACCTCAGATCGACAACAGGAGTGGAAGACGTAGTTAAAACGGCAAAAAGACTAAAGTGGAACTGGGCTGGCCACGTCAGCAGAATGGCAAGTGGAAGGTGGGCAAAGATGGCTACAGAATGGATTCCAAGAGATAAGATGAGGAGAGTTGGCAGACCGAAAACAAGATGGATAGATGACATATCGAAAATCACAAGCAAGTGGTGGAGAAAGGCATGGAACAGGAAAGAGTGGGAGGAGTTGGGGGAGGCCTTTGCGTCAGCTGCATGCAGCAGAAATGAAATAACTAAATAAATTAAGTAATAGAAAAATTAAATAATAGATTAAATAAAATTATATAATGAATGTAATTATATAATGAATTAAATAATAGAATGAATTTAGTAATAGAATCAATCAAATAATAGAATGAATTTAGTAATAGAATAAATCAAATAATAGAATAACTTAAATGATATAATAAATTTAATCATATAATAAATTAAATAATAGAATAAGATAAATTGTAGAATAAATTTAACAATGAAATACATATCTAAATAATTAAATAAAAATATGTTATTAATAGGTGTTCTACCTAATGATGTTTATATAACTTTGTACGGTTCTGAATTTAATTGGCTGTTTTTATTAATAACTATGTTATAACTTAACAATTAATGCATGTAATAAAGGTTTTATTATTATTCCATTTATTCATTTTATATACATATTTTTACATTTTTAAATATTATTCTATAAAAAAATGAAAATAAAAAAAACATTTAAAAATACAAAAATAGTAGCCCACCGGTATCGGGAACAGGGTCCAAGCTACCGGTGGTCAGGGCTCCTGAGAGAGGAACCTCCTAACAATACGCGCCGTGTCCAGGAGTACCGCTTTCTGGATCAAGCCCTTGATCCAGCTGCCCAACGAGAGCCTCCTAAGGTGTTGGTCGAGGCTCTTGGCTATTATGCCATTGGCCGTAACGACTATCGGCACAATGATCGCTGTATTCACGTCCCACATGTCGACAACCTCGCGAGCCAGATCAAGATACTTGCTTTTCTTATCTCGCTCAGCTTTCACAAGGTTCTCGTCATGTGGGACCGCTATATCAACAATCATTGCGCGACGCTCAAGTCGGTCTATCACCACTATGTCAGGCTTATTGGCAACAATAGTCCTGTCAGTGATGATAGACCGGTCCCAATACAACGTGACATTGCCATTTTCGAGAACTGGGTCGGGCACATACTTATAGTAAGGCACTTCCGACTCCACAAGATTGTATTTAAGAGCAAGTTGCTGATGGATTATCCTGGCTACAAGGTTGTGTCTATGCAAATAGTCTCCGTTAGCCAGACTAGAACAACCGGAGATAATGTGACGGATTGATTCACCCGGCCGGTGACATGCCCGACAGATGTCAACCGTGCCGTCCTTCACAATGTATTTCCGGTAGTTGTTCGTCATCATAACTTCGTCCATAATCGCAAAGACAAAACCTTCGGTTTCTCCGAAAAGGTCACCAAATCGCAGCCAGGCCACGGACGCTAAAAGATCTACATCGGGCCCATGTAGGACCCGAAAGAAGCGTCCGTGAAGCTCCTTGCTCTGCCATACCTCCCTGCGGTCATTAGTATCTAATACTATAGGTTTGCGCCAGTTCTCGTTAGCCAAGGAGAGCGGGGTGAGTCCCTTGTCCACCGCTACCACATCTCGATGCATACCCACGTCAGCGGCCTGGAAGTATTCCCTAAGACTGCATACCTCGCGGTTGTGTAGGGTCTTAGCATTTAAAAAGCCACGACCCCCGCACTTCCAAGGGATATACAGTCTCATAACCGATGAACGTGGGTGATGCATACGATTTGCCGTAAGCAGCGTGCGGACCCTCCTATCCAGGGCGTCAAGTTCAGTCTGAGTCCATTTGAGTATACCGAAAGAATACATCAATACTGGCATGACCCAGCCGTTGAAGGCGCGCACCTTGTTACCGCCCGATAAAAGACTATTTAGTACTCTTTTCAGGCGGCCAAAGAAGCGCTCCTTCAACGACTGTTTCACGTCAGTAGCATTGATGCCTAGTGCTTCCGACATACCCAAATACTTGTAAGTTTCGGTTGAGGAAAGGGATCGAAGGTGTATGGAATCCGAGAGTTGTATTCCCACGGATTCCATAATCTCCCCTCGCTTTACATGCATGACTGCACATTTGTCCACACCAAATTCCATACGGATGGCGTCACTGAAGGTTTCTGTTACCTTCAGTAGCTTCATCAGTTGCAAGTTGTTGGGGGCAAAGAGCTTCAGATCATCCATGTAAAGGAGGTGTGATATGACCTGACCACCTCTCCTCAACCGATAGCCCAGACCTGAACCCTCCAGCTGTGTACTGAGAGGGTTCAGGGCTAAACAAAACCACAGAGGACTCAGACTGTCGCCCTGAAATATTCCGCGCTCGATCCTTATAGTTTCGCTGTTTTCCTGAATCTGTCGACATCCTGGATAGTGAAGGACCGTCCTCCACTGCCCCATACATGACGTCAGGAAGGCGCGCAGAGTTGCATCAATTTTATACAACTCCAGCACCCTCATGAGCCATGTATGTGGCACTGAGTCATAGGCCTTCTTGTAATCTATCCAACATGTCGCCAGATCCTTGCGGGAACGGCGAACCTGTTGGCTAATGGCAATGTCTATGAGGAGCAGCTCCTTAGTACTGCGGGACCCGTTCCTACATCCATTCTGAGAAGCAGACATGATGGCGTTATTGTCAATATGTTGATTAATTTTCGCTCTCAGAATGGATGTAAGAACTTTAAAGACCGTCGGTAAGCACGTTATCGGTCTATAATTTTTAGGATCCGCAGTACTGCCTGATTTGTGGAGCAGGTGGGTTATTCCTGTCGTTAAGAACAGGGGTAGCGCTCCTGACTCTAAGGCAGACTGGAACTGAGTTGCCAAACGAGCGTGCGACCTTTGGAACCATTTAATCCAAAAGTTGTGCAGTCCGTCCGGCCCTGGCGATTTCCAGTTAGGCAATGGACGGACTGCACTAGCCACATCTTGGGGGCTGATGGTAATTGCCCCCATTTGTGGTATCGGATCGCACGCCCGTTCGACCTCCCGAGTCCAGTCACCCTCGGTGTGACTGACAGGCACCGACCAGATATCGCGCCAGAACGAACACATGGCGTCGTTATCCGGTAGGCGCGTATCAGTCACACCTTGGTTGGGTTGCTCCCAAGCCCTATAAACCCACCTTTCTTTGCTCTGGAATGTGCGATTCTGAGTGTATCGCTCCACTCGCCGCTTGTACCGACGAATACGATTTGCCCATGCATAGATCTTCTGCTTCAGGAAGTCGATGCGCTCTGTGACGCGGGACATATAATCTCGAGAACTGATATCAGTCCCTGAGAACGCCCGCCTCACAAAGCGCATCACTCTAGGGCGAGTGTTGCCCTCCCTGATATCTGCTCAGCTTGTCGATGAGTGCTCCAGCCTCACCGATACGACGCTCAATCCTGCACTGCCAAGCTGGTATAGCTGGTCGTGTAGCTCTGTCAGTTTTGGGAAACTTGACGTTAGCTACACGACATGCTGCTGCAGCCGCACAGTACAAGATCGAGTGGGTGTCGGCAAGGTCTTTGCTGCTATCAAAAACATTTGATAGCTGCAAATCTAGAGCACACACCAGCGCCCTATTTTTCTTATGCATGGGCAAACGAGGTAGTCGAGGTCTAAGCCCAGGCGGTGTGGAGCGATACTCGCTGAATGCACATTCCAAAGCGCTCCTCAAACGTGCATTGCATTGGGTACTCATAGATATAGCCCCGTCGTCATCATCCTCGCCAACATGGTCGGGTCGCGGTGAAACACTGGGTTGCAGTTGCACCGCGGCCGGTGGCAAGGCAGGTGAGACACGGCTACTCTGTGATTCCTCACGCAGTCTATCAAGTACGGCGTCATCCAGCATACGGTTACGTTGGATGACCCGCACCTGATCCGATAGACGTTGGGCCGACACGTTGACAGCTGGCTCAAGCACCTGAAACAGAGAGAGCATCCGGCCACGGTACGCAGTCAGGTTACTTCCCCCCTCTGTAGCCCCAAAGTATGCGCGCATGACGTTTTCGTTAATCGATTGCGTCCATCGCATGCGCTGCACACTTCCACCGGGAGCGGGGACCCTGTCAGAGGCCGATGGGCCTCGAGGTCCTAGGCTGTCCGGTGGCCGGCCCGTCGACGCGTAGGTGGTGGTGTCGTCGGCGGAGAGAAGTATTCGTCGCTCGAGCTCGACGCAACTGCAGCGTCCAGGATCGCTTGACTTACGGTTGTAGGGGATCCCGGCGACTGCGAGGCGGAGCTGAGCGACGAACCCGAAGATGTTGGGCGTGTGTTTTTGGCTCGGGCCTGGCTTCGTGTCAACATTTTCTTCTCAGCTTGTCATTCTGGTTTATTGTAGGTTGTTCATTTAAATTATAGTTTTTGTTTTCTTCTGTTTGTTTTATGAAATATATATGGAGGCATTATTTAAATTTAGTTTTATGTAGTTTTAACAGTGATATTGTTCGGATTCATAAATATATTCTAAAAATTCGAAGAGCGAAGAAAATTTTTGTGTCACTCTTGACAAGTCAGGCCACAGACTAGACCACTTTTATTATTATTATTATTAGTTCCCGTTCCCGGAGGAATACACGGATAAAAAGTAGCCTATGTCACCCGGGGATAGTGTAGCTTCCCAACGGTGAAAGATTTTTATAAAGCAGTTTTTAAGTTTACTCGTATACAAAAAAAACAAATCTCTCGTCTTTATAATATTAGTATAGATAGGAAAATTAAATAACTACGCAAAAGAGTTTGCACTTATAACAGAATATTTCGTGGTGGCCCAGTTACTAACACCTCGCCTGTCGTGCTTGAGGTCGTGGGTTAACATCCGGGCAAGCACCAATATGACTTTTTCAAATTCATATGTACTTTCTAAGTTTATCTTGGACATCACAGGCAATGGTAAAGGAAAACGTCGTGAGGAAACCTAGACTTACATAGTTAATTTTAAAGTCTGAAATAGCCAAGTAAGAGATCTGTGAGGTTCCCAGAGGCGACTTAATTAACTCTGGCATTAGAGATGGCCACATCCTCACACGAAAAGAAGAAGTCAGGTAAATTTTTAGTTTTGAGTTAGACCTAAAAACTAAAAATTTCATTTTTAGCGAATAATTTAAACTATCTTCCAAAACACTACAAAACGTAAAATAACTTTCTTTTCGGAAGTTAGTGTCTTTGCTACCTTTGTTTTCGTGATTGGCATCGAATTTTCTTTTTTTTTATGTTTCGCTAGTAAGAATAACTCAAAAACTCCTCGTCAGATCTTGATCAAATTCAAATGTGACCACATGAGAAGGACCAGCTTACAAATATAAAAAAAAAACATGAAAATCTATTCACCTACACAAAAAAAACAATCGAATTTAGAACCTCCTCCTTTACGAAGTCGGTAAAAAAACGTAACAATAACTCCAGTTACACAGATGTAACATAACGTAATAACTACGTAACTTGTATCATTTAATTCGTACAAACTGCCGTAAAAGCCTACGTTCTCTAACTCAATTTTATAACCTCGTATGTACGCTGTACCTTTATCTGATTGTCGGCTACGAAGAAGGCGATTCGCTAGCTTAATTATATGTATAGAATTTTTAAAATCATCATTCAGTATTGTTTTTAAGTAAATTGTTACTAAGGGACATTCGTAATGGCGAGATGCAATTTTAATTGTGTCGGTGTGCGATATCGCCAACGTATTTTCTAAGAAAAGGAGTTGTTTGATTTTGGGCCATCACTATCTACTACATAGATAAATAGGAAAAAAATTGTGGCATTCCATAAAAATACTAACAAATTAATTTGGAGCAGGGTACAGGCGTACAAAAATGATGAATGATGAAACATTTGAAAAGTTTTTTTAAAAACATATTTTATTTGTTATTTTATTTTCTGTTTTTTTTTCATATTTTTAGGGCTGCCATGACAGTTTTTTTTGACATGGCGTTTGAAGGCTTTGGCAGTATTAAGAAATTACATCTTTGAGTCTCTTTGCTTTGGCTTTGAATTGGATATGTTTCGGAGTTTTTAGTGATTGTTTTAGTTTTGCAACCCAGTTTACTACTACGGACATTGATTGATTGCTTCTTGCATTGCAATTTAACTCGTGTTGTTTTTTTAACGCAGCTATTGCGATGATAGGTCAATCAAATGTCATTGTCAAAATTATATTTTTTGCATACTGCTGATCTAATCCACCATGTTTAATTTTATGCTGTGTTGCTCTACTTGACAAAGTTAATTTAAGTGTACATTTAAATGAAACGATAATAAAGAAAACTAACAATAAAAAACCGGCCCAGTGCGTGTTGGGCCACACGCAGTAATAGGGTTCCGCATAATAATGCGGACTAAGAAGACGGTTTTGTTGTTGTTACATAAACATTAAAACGGTTTCAGGGTCACACAACGTCTAAAAACGGGCCCACATAGGATAATGTTTTTTTTATCTATATGCTCGCGTTTTACCACTATCTCGCCTGATGTTAAGCGATGATGTTGTCTACGGTGAAGCACGCTTGCCTAGAAGTAACCTATTCACTCTTGACTTAAACTAAAGAAGGACTAACTGGTAACTGAAGAAGGAGTAAATGCCAACTTCGCAACTAAATTAGAAAAATATTATCCATTTGAGTACCACCGCGGGTGACAATTGCGAAAGGAGGCGATACAAGCGCGCGTTAGAGCCACAGGGATTGGTATGGTTCGTTCCTGGATCCTTGCGCACACGCTCCTTGTTTATTTCACTTTCGGAATTTGAATTTATAGATTTGTCGGGTCGAATATTGACTTTATAGATGGATATCGACAAAAGAAAATAAGTAACTTGCTTGGCAATCGAATCTAATTTGACTTCAGATTACAAAACGTCGCAAATACTTCTGCACTACCACAAAATAGACTCCACCACGCGACTCCGGCCACTCCAATGCGTTAATCGAGCTTAAACATTATTAATTTAGAAATCATTATTATTTAGGATATTATGATTTTATTTTTGTGTATTTTTACATGATTCATAAACACGTATTTACTATCTGTTTTACACAGCTAACAACGTTATTTAAGTAATTTTTCAATGGCATTTGTACAAAAATTTTACTGTACCAAGTACATTTTATAAGTTGGTCAACTAACTCGTAAACTTGTAACACATGTTATGAATTTATTTTTTTATATTTATATTTTAACATGATTCATAAGCATATATTTACTCGGTTTTACACAGCTAACAACGTTATTTAAGTAATTTTTCAATGGTATTTGTACAAATTTTTTACTGTTCCAAGTACATTTTATGATGTCTTTAATCTGTTATCTTAATTAGTTAAAACAAGTAATCCCATCTTGTTGCTTAATTTTAAATTACAGAATATATAGCAGAGTAAAAATAGGTACCTAGCTTTGTTATCGTAAACAGTAGCTTAGGATTACTTTACAAAGCAAATCTTGGATGTAAATCCACTATGTAACTATCTCTATGTTTTGCCAGATGACAAGCTAGATTTCAAATAAAATAACTAGAAATACTTTGACTAAAACTTCGCAGTATATAATTTAATCCGAAACTAGCTTTTCCCGTGGCTTTGCTCTCGTCTTCATTCCCACAAAAACTCTATTATTATTGTATTCGCTTTGTTTTTGGCCTTCGTAAATACGATCACATTTCTTCCTACCGTATGGCTGCCTATCCGACTCATATGGTCAATCAGATCCCTGCTTGCTCTTTACTATAATGAACGATCCTTGTGCTCCCGATTATCTAAAAACTTATTTCAAAGTGTTGGGCAGTTCTCACAGTCAAACCTTCGACCTTTCAAAAACCAACTCCTCCAAATTCCTTCACACCGCACCGGTTTAATGTTCAATTCATACGCTATGTTTAAAATAAAGCTCTGGAACGCGCTACCCTTTGGTATTAAAAAAGCTGAAAGCAAATTCACTTTTAAAAGAAAAGTTCGTCACCACTATTTAAGTCAGTATAAAGACAGAAGTCGAGTAATAGTAATTATTAATAGGTTTCTCGATTTTATTGGTATTTAGTGAAGTATTTATTAATCTATTTTATTTGTATATGTGTATTATTAATATATTATATGTAAGTATATACATTTTCGTATACAAGATGTTATTTTTAGATATTGTTTTATACCCTTTCACAACGTTGTCCTATTTAACCCAAAGGTTGGCTGGTAGAGAATGTCTTGTGGCATTACGTCCGCCTATGTACCACTGTTGTACATGAATTATAAAGCTAGTGGCTTGTGACAAATAAATGTATTTCATTTCTTTTCTTTCTTTCTTTTATAAATAAAATTCTAACAGTTTTTGTGAACAAAAAGGAGGTTCAGAGTTAGTGTAGCCAAAAGTGAAAAAAATCGTAACCGGTTTAGTATTTCTTGAGATTATCTGCGACAAACACAAACAAACAAATTCATCACATTAAAATATTGCTGCAGCTCTCGCCTGCTTTGACCACATTTCCCTTCATCTTAATCTTAGTTAATTTGTGAGCTTGTTACTCTCCATTCCCAATAAAAAAATGGCTCCCCCAATTATCAACTCCGTTCTCACATTCAAACTTCAGAGCCTCAACACATCTGTTCAGGCAAAACCACTCGCGATGCGTGCCTCAATTCCGTCTAAAATTGAATAGTACCCCCACATAACCAGATCACGTCCGCAAGACTTAATTACCGAACTTTTTGCTCCAACCACTTTTGTTTTTGAAAGCGTTTTGAGAATACTGATTTTTAACGAGTTTTTTTGAGGGTTTAAACGGGATAAATGAGAAGTGGGAGATAATTACGGTGCTGTTGAAATTACTTACAGAGTCTACAAGCTGAAGTGGCAATGGGCTGACCATATTAACTGGAAGAGCAATGACCAGTTAAGGTAGAGGTATCCTTGAATGGCGTCTGCAAAACAGCAACGATAAAGTAGAATTCTGGTCTTCTTCTTCTTCGAGACGCTGGCACGACAGTCGTTCATATTTTTTTGGCCCAAAAGTTAGCCACTGCCACGGTATCGTCGATGATAGCGCATAGATCACCAGGATTATTTGGGATTCAGAGGGTAGGACAAGAGATGGAGCAAAGACTTCATAAGCTCACACCATGTTTGATTAGAGGTGTCCATCATCCATGTCATGTGTGATCCAGCAGTGTGACAACATAGACGACCAAAAATATATCTCTATTCACGAACGTGTTAGTGAGAACTGAAGATAATTAAGGAGTTGTTGACTTATACAGAATTTGCAAGATGAAATAGCAACGAACCAACCAACTCAGAATAAGCAAGCTGAAGTGGTAATGGGCTGACCATATTAACTGAAGAGCAATGACCGTCGTGGTTGACGTCTTCTTGGGTGGAGTCCGCAAATCTGAAAACGTAGAATTTCTAGCAAGGTGAATCGAATAATTTTTTTAACTTTTTATTATTATTGATAGGCTTGCGCATCTCACCTGATGGTGAGCGATGATGTGGTCGACAATGAAGCACGCTTGCCTATTCACTCATAGCTTAAAGAATCCCAGGTTGTAGCTATTAGGAAATACAGAATCCGGCAGGGAATGCCACTCTTTAGCTGTACGCATAATACAAGTATTTCACGTAACGATGACGCTTGCAGTATGCTTAGTGCGAGTTTAATAAAATTATTCGTTGAACGCCATCACCGTGAAAGGCAAGTATACGTCGACGGTATCGACTATCGTAAACTTGCGAGTGCGTCTTGCTATAGCACTCAACGATTCGAAAGCGTGTAGTCACTGTGAGACGCGTTCATCATTTAATAAACCGACAAAATAGGTTGACATTTTTATTCGCTATTCCTATTGGAATCGACACACTATTAAAATAGTAGTGGTTATAACGTGTGAAATTAGAAGTTTTTTTTTATGTTTTGCCTGTGAAGTGGTGTTTTGGGCATTTGGAATTTTGGACTGTTAAAAAATAAAATGAACATGATATGATATGATGACTTATGATGATTTAAAATGTTATACATTCTATATTTTTGGCTGTTTGTGGCATAATTCTTGCTTGTGCGTGTCTCAGCGGTCTACAATATTTGTTCTAATAATATTCTGTGATTTTATCATTAATTGTGAAAAATGAGTACTAGTGACTTAGACTACTAATCATACATTCAAACCACAATGGGCACAGTCTAAAATGCCTATTCATCGTATTATAAAAAATATCAAATGTAAACATGTGACGTCAGGCGCTCTCTCAGTGCTCTGTGGATTCGCTAGGCATTTATCCTTTCAAATTTTAAACACAGGCATCTATTGCTTAATTTTTGTATTGTGTAGTGTCTAGTGTCAGATAGGCAGTTGCTATATATTGATATTCGGCTACATGAACATTGGACAATGAAATAAAAAGAGTAAAATGTAATACAAAATTTTAAACTAATAACATAATAATTAAATAAACAAGATAAAAAAAAAGATTTTTTTTTACTAATTACGTAAAAACAATCTTGACATATTTTTTATACAGAGTTATTTTATGTGTTAAATAAAATAAAACAAAAATAGTTTCTGACCTAGGAGTCGAACCCATGATCTCATGCTGCAAGCCAGGTGGTTTCATTGATGATCGCAGGGTTGGTCTATCTATAGTTTCTAGTGAGCATGAGGTCCTGGGTTCGATTCCCAGTTCAGACACTGTTTTTGGTTTATCTTTTTTTATTTACCTTTATTTATGTCAAGATTGTTATTATGTAATTAGTTAAAATTGAATTTTCATTTTTTAATCTTGGTAATCTGTTATACTGACGATTTTTTAAATTACCAGTCCCATTCCCATAACTATTAGAAGTGATAGAATTGAAAAAGAACCCATAATATACCATAAAGGTATATGTTATAACATAATCAAATGTAATAACTTGGTAAGTTTATCACTCTCACAGCGCTCTCACCGCAAAAATATCAGTGACAAGCTTAGTCGCTCACAAGTGATTTTGTTTACGATACGAGATGTCAAAACTGTCAAAAAGTACAACTCACACTCGCGAAAAGCATGTTTACGCTAATATAAGTGCTTAATGACGCGCTTACTTGTGAGATCTAGTCGATTGTCACTAGTCACGAAATATTTTATAAACTTGCACTCAGAAATTATAGTTCTCACGTACGCCACTAGGTGGCGCTTATCCAGCGCCATACAAATTTGCGTAAACGTTTACGCGATCATCCCGTTAATAAAACTCGCACTAAGCATACAGTACGCCGTACGTCTTCTAGTCCGATGATGGTTGCATCAAATTTGATGTATGACTGAAAAGATATCAAAAATGGCTTTGTCCAGCAATAAGAATCATAGGCGAACAAAAAAAGCCTTTTTACTAAATTAGTTTAGCTTACAGTATTAACAAGCTATGTATATACAATGGTCCAAGTAATAAGCAATCTATATTTACATATATTGAAGTGACAATAGGCCGGCCATTTTTTAACCGACTTCCCAAAAAGGAGGAGGTTCTATGTTCGACTTCAAGTTTGTTTTTTTTTTTTTTTTTTTTTTTTTTTTTTTTTTTGTGTATGTTCACCGATTACTCCGTTAATTGTGGACCGATTTTGAAAATTCTTTTTTTGTTTGAAAAAGTATGTTCCGAAATTGGTCCCATTTTAATTTGGTGAAGATCTGATGAAGAACTTCGGAGATATACAACAGAACTCTTCAATAAATAACGGCAAATCTCTGGGGATTGCTGCAATCGCATGTCTGTTTGTTGTTTATAACATTTCATAACATAACATCACGCCAATTCGCTCTTAAGGGGTAAGCAGACCTCTCATTTCACCGGTTATGTTCAAGTTTCATGAAATCTATTCTGGCGAAATAGTTCCCTTACTAACTTGCCTATTAGGTACGTACAACTAAAAAGTGAAAAATAAAAAAACTTTTTGCAAAAAAATACTACCGACTTCCAAATACAAACTACAAAGTGAAAAATAACTTAATTTTTTGAAGTCGGTGTCCATAACGCAAAAAAATGGTACCTACGAAAGACACCGACTTCAAAAAATTAAGTTATTTTTCACTTTGTAGTTTGTATTTGGAAGTCGGTAGTATTTTTTTGCAAAAAGTTTTTTTATTCTGTAGAACCGTTGACTTTTGGGGTTGACGTGTTGTTGAGTGGAGACCGTGAATTAGTAATGTTACAGGTGTAAATAAGACAATCTGAACTGGCCAGATAAAGCAACATTCTTTACGGGTTTATATTGGCTGACGAGGAAGTCAGCCAATATGACATGCGATTCACGTGAATCGCTGTTATTTAGACCCTTCTTATTCTTTTAGACTGATAATGTCATTTTTTTTAATTGGTCGGCCCTAAACGATTTTGTTTATCTGCCTAGTTTGAGTTCCCACTCCCTGCAACGGGCTCTTCAGATCCTACCAAGTTCGATATTAGATCCAGTAGAACACCTGCGCTACAGTTGTGTTTCACCGGGATTTGACTATTTCAATTATAAAGGTATGGGTACTTCAATATGATGTATTCCAATTCCATATACCTATTCCATATTTTTTACGAGTATTTGGCGTTTTTCACAATTCTATTCTTTTTTTAATTACGAATGATTGATAAAGTTTACCATGTACCATTTATCATCTTCTCAATTTTGATTTCGTAGCTTTTCAAAAAGGCCATTTCTTAATTTTTTTTTAAAAAAATTCGTCATCGTTGTCTGTATACTTGTATAGATTTTAAATCAAAACAAAATCTCCAATGCCACATGTAATTGTTTTAAACAAACGTTACATTATTTTATTCATTTTATATTTTCTAACTTATTTTCAGGCATTCTATTTTCAGCTAAATATGAAATAGCCTGTAAGTCAACAAAGTCTAGCAAAGCCTACAAAAGCCTAAAAGGTCCAAAGATAACTGAGTGAACAAACAACATTCAGGGGTTTCTTTTTTCGGGTTTTTGCCTCGAGTTCGTTTGGCATTTTGATTGGGGAATCTGAAAGGCATTGAATCTGTGAGATAAAGGGGAAAGCTTTTGTGCTGTACGCAGACGGTTTGTGAGGGTAGTTATCATACTACCGTATCGGTATTTGGTTTGGGTAAGGCATAGAGTACGGAACCAAGGAGGAATTATAGACGTCGTTATTCATTACTAGCTTCTGCCAGCGGCTTTGCTCGCGTGGATGTCCGAAATTGTCCCAAGCCAACGTACTTCCAGGATGCCAAGACATGATCTGTCAATGTGCCTAGTTTCAATAGTCATCAATAGGTACATAATATAATAAATCTGTAGAAAAGTCGTTACTATATCAAAAGTAAGATGAATTTAAAGTATTCAAGAAGTAAAATATCACAACACACGCAATTCAGATACTCAGACAGTTTTTCTTAATGGCGGTGTTAAGATTCTCCGTAGAAGAATGCCACTAGAAAAAAAAATGGTCGTAGGCAGGTATAGTAATTGTCAAAATTTTGGGCTACCCTAAAGTTGGCTTTCCGATACGCATGAAAAAATACTAGGAAGTGAGTTGGACAGGCGATTTGGAGGACTATGTTTGTGTAAAACTTTGACGTTCCAAAAGTGCTGGCTCTCAGCCTAATTTGAATAAATGACTTATGAGTTTTCAGCCTTTGAGGCGTGACTGATTTACAACCTTACAGTTTTCAAATATATAACATTAGCAGAAAGAAGATATTCATGCCCGCGTAATGTCCACTGAGCACAAATTTCGGCTTCATAACCATTGCCATAATTGTCATAGGGCGTCAATTTATGTTATTTTTTCACTGGCACCTTATTTTGTATGTTTTTTTTTGGCAATGCTTTCTCTTGTAGTGGCCGCTGACACGTCTCGGTGCTCTGTTGTGTACCCTTAAAATACCTGACTTTTCACTTCAAATGGGATATTGGTTAAGTCATTTACTTTGACTTTTTGAACAAAAGGTCATCCGATTACGTTACGTTATTACATTCTCCACTTTTTTCGGTCCGAGGTACACGAAATAGGACAGATCATTGTAAAAATGTTTAGACCCAGAGCAGTGTGTTTCAATGGTTACTAATTTTGGTCTAGTTAAAGGCCAAAATAACCAATATGTAGCTACTTATTTTTTTTATAGCTTTGAGAAATGCTCATGCACATAGCGCTACCACGGGGAGATAGTGCAGTCATGTGGGACTCCAACCCACTAAAACTCCACGGTGTCCTCCTGTGCCGCTTATGGCGGGAACACAGGCACGCGTTAGCGCTCACCGCGAACCTGCCGCGGCTGTCCGTCATCGGACTCTCTTCTGGGGAGTACCCCCCATCACCGGCGCACCACTCCAGAAATAATTACTTCGCGGTAGACCACACAGGAGATGCTACACTACACTACTAGACCAAATTAGTGAACAATTGTTCACACAAGCCATAGACCGACACCTCGTTTCTATTAAAAGTGTAGTAGTACACATAATATAACATCACGCCTAGCCCATCATCCAAACAGCTATTCACGCATTAGGTATAAAAACTAAGATAACGGGAAATTTATATCCTTAAAATTAAAATATAGTTTTTTTTATAGATAGGTGTATTTAAAAAAAAAACCGGCCATGTGCGAGTCGGACTCGCGCACGAAGGGTTTCGAACCATTATCGCAAAAAAAAAATTGTATGGGCCCACTTAAATATTGATTTTATTCTGTTTAGTATTTGTTGTTATAGCGGCAACAGAAATACATCATCTGGTAAAATTTCAACTGTCTGGCTAACACGGTTCGTGAGATACAGCCTGGTGACACACATACAGACGGACCGTGGAGTCTTAGTAATAAGGTCCCGTTTTTACCCTTTGGGTACGGAACCCTAAAAAGGTATGGTTTTTATCAACATTTCATCTTTTCCTCTACAATTTATTGTTGTTTGCTCATTATTAATATAATCAACAACATGTTAATGCAGCTGTTCAAATAATAAAGTATTAATTAAATAATCATAATTTCTGGTGTAAAGGTCTCCAAACACACACACAAACACTAATTATAGTGTTTGTGTGTGTGTTTGGAGACCCGACCCCAGCTGAACTGGGAAGAGGGTTGGACAAAGAAGAAGAGAAGAATTTAATTAGTGTTTGTATAACACGAGAGACTTTAGCCAACATTCCCAGCTAACTTTAACAGCAGTAACGAACAAAATAGTTGACAGCTCGCAGGCCATAACTCTCGCCACGGGACTATCTATTTTCCGCAGCGGACTTTAAACTAATGTCCTACGGGAGGTAGGAATGCAGCTGAAAATTATGCGATTTTAAGGCACTTGTCCAACCGCCGGCGACGAAGCGATTAGCTTTCGACTATTTACTCGCTGAAGAAACATACAAAAGATACAGATCCTGCGTCAATAAAAGAGACACATTGTATTAATCATTGATTGCTGGCTGTTCACACTGCCAGCGAGTACTCGCTCATCACAAGTTTGTTGCAGCGACAAAAGCTATCAAATATAATACTCACACGGCGATGCTTGCTTGGCGGTCAGAACTCCGAGATGTCTCCAACCAATGTCAGTAGGACAGACCGCCCGAGCGAGTGGTGTGAGTAATAGCCCGTCGCACAAAAACACTCGCTCATAGGCGAGCGGTAAAACTATCGGAACTACATACTCGCTTCTCGTTGTTCGCCGACTCGTATCTAGGTTCTAGCTCTACTCCCTGCTCGCTGATCGTTGGCGGTGGTACAAGTGCCTAAAGCTGGGAACAAATTATCGGACGCGGATGACGGACGCGACTTACAGCCGCGACTGATATGTGTGCACAGACAAAAACATCCAGCGGGCCAGATGTCTATCGGACGTCCGAATGCTCAAGGTCACGTCTGCGACTTACGTCCGATAGTTTGCACAATGTAATATACATTCATTACCTAGATACTCTTTAAGTCGTAAAAAATGCAAATGCTTATCATGATTACTTAAAAAAACCTTTTCCCATACATTTTGCGACACAACGCCATCTCTGATACATGATAGACACAAAGCACACACAAAAATAAACATGGCGTTGTGTGCTGGTTCCGGTATTGCCAGTAGATGGCGTTGTCGATTTTTCTGAAATTCATCCTATAATTCTAATATATAAACCAGAAAAAATGTTTGTACCTATGTCCGTTATAGACTTTGAAACCATGCATCTGATATGCCCCAAACAGGTTTCATTAGAACCTTTCTAATGCGAAGATGGTTTAAGACCAAAAAGAATATGAGTCGCTCACGCTTGGCCAGTTTTTACTTATCTGCAAAATGCTCAATATAGTCACACGAATCTTGACCTGGTGTTCCTTCGGATTCGTTGCCAGTTTCGATATTATCATTTGGCAGTGCAAAATTAATTTCAACAATTTTTAGACGTATGTATTGACATCACTTGTTATTCGATTTGATTCTTAAAAAAACTATAGGTACAGATAAAGAATATTCATCTCTCGGTAGAGAGTTCTATATTCCTTGATATTCACGAAATCGACTACGTGCAGGGAAAATATCGTCCGTGCACCGTACCATGGCAAATATATCGCATTTAGTAAGTTTAATAAAAATATGTTACTTACCCTCAGTTTAATTTTCTTTCGATTTCATTCCATATATTATTTTTATATTTAGAATCCATATATTTTGGGTGAAATGAATCGTACAAAACGCTATATAATTATGCGTACCACCTCTATTAATAACTCGTCATCCATATTTATTAAAGAAAAATCGACAAAATGCAGGGAAAATATCGGCACGCCCGAGCACATCACGGCGTCAGCCCAGGCACTGAAACTCCGTCACTGGCCCGTGTACGGACGTGTGTGAACGAGTTCATATAAAATGTACGCACCGATATTTTTTTGAGCCCCTGACGGGGCACGGTCCTTCCACGCCCCTGAAATGTGTGGATAGAGCTTTAATCGGTAAGTTTGTGGTAGGGCATTTCGAACCAGTAATGTGTCATTAATGATTCATTAAAAACGGCAATTGACTTCGTATTCGCCTCCACTAGGTCAGGTTAACATCATTGATGGACGTACGATTTTTCTCTTGGTAGTGATTCATTATCATATTATTGCAAAGATATTTTTTTCAGCCCGAAAGATAATAAGAGGCTATCCAATTTAAAACTCACAATATTCGTGAAAATCTACGACGATATGATATCAGCAGAATCCCTCTACGCCTAAAAACCGATCAGGGGTTGACCATAAGGTCTTAGAGCAAAGTTATTTTGAATATGCGTAAGGGACATATGTATACTCGTATGACTTGTCAGGTAGGTCCCTTATTCACAGTACATCTGTCCCTTATTCACAGTCGAACCATGATAGATTTGAGACATCATGTTACGAGGGCAGCAATCAGCAATGAGCAGAAATTTTGCTAAAGCTGATAACTTCTCATCATCTTCCTGTTATTCTATTACTAGGAGTCGGCGCAATACTTGCTTATTACAATCATGTACCAAAATACATTGGTTATGCATAGAGATGTAAATTGAAAAAAAAAAACTAAATGTTTTTTTCACAATCTTAAAAAAAAACCATGTAAAATAACTTGGCACCATCGTTTTTTTTACATTTGGTTTTTTTTTTAGAAAAAGTGAAACACTTAATTTTGTTGTTTTATTTAATTAAAGTCAAATTATGTTTATATCAATGGGTCTTTCAATCAACTCATATACGATAACTGGCTTACTAATTTTTATTTTAGTAGTCTTGAAAAAAAAACCTACTCCAGAAAAAAAACTGGTTTCCATTTTTTTTTTAACTTTCTTTTTCATCTCAGAAAAAAAACCGTTTTATAACAACTCTAGTTATGCAGGCTTCATTTATGAAGGAATATCACAACATATTTCCAATAGGTATTCCCTGTGGAGGTAGACAGACCCGTTTATATCTACCCCTTAGAGAAAGACGCATTTTAGTCATATGGACATACTTATCTCCGCTTATTAACAAATATTAGCATGATTTTTTGCTGCAATTGGCTATTTGACAGATATTGCAATAAAAATGGAATGTGTTGGAAATATTAGCTTGTAGGTAAATAAATGTACAACATTTTTTCGTCTATTTATAAAATTTACAAAACCATGATTGATGCATCGTGTGACGTCACATTTAAACAACAATCAAAGAGTTTTTCGTCGTAGTTCGCGTCTGTTTATTAAGATATGACGTCATAGCCCGAAATGTCACGGGTCCGACTGTTTTCGCGCGCCTTTCAAATAATTATGGCAATTTTTATTTTTCTTTTTTGTAACGCTTTTTATTAGAAAAAGTTATTTCTAAGAAGTATAAAAAAAAAATACGATTATTTACAATACTTTTCTGAAATCCATCAAATAGCCAATTGGAGTGGACACCTTCTGGGTCCAAAGTACTTATAGAGTTTCCATCGACTCGAAAAAAAGAGGAATTAACACGATTAATATCAGTAAAAATCATAGCCGCTTACGCTCATACTGTATTCTCACCCCAAAACTAAAAGAGAGTCCAAAAATAAGAATTATCTGACTCTTGAGAGGAAAGTTGGGGCCCTACATAATTGTCTTAATTGGGCAAACGGTAACTTCATGAGTCTAAGGTTTTTGGTCGCTCACAGACTAGCCCCTTGAGAAAGGAGTTGGGCAGAAAATGGTGAGTGTCAATTTATGAATGTTGGTTTGAGTTATGTTCAGTTAGTTTTTAGGATTCTGGAAACATGGATAGCACGTTGATATTGTTTTTGTAAAAATGCATTTAAGTATTCTCTACAATTGATTATGCAATCTACACATATATGTAAATAAATAAAATTGAAGTGTCTGTTTATAATTTCCAAATATGAGCTTTTTACTAAATTCATACGAAATTATATAGTAATACACAAATGAAGAAGAAGAATTAAGAAGAAATACACAAATGACTATTACAAATTATTTAATTTCTGTAACATAATACCTATACATGAACAAACTAAATTTGCACTGTTAAAAGAACATTTTTTAATGAAAATCTAAAGAATTCAAAAAACGTAGATAGTAACGAAATTAGGACTCGTAGCGTCATCAATGCTCAGCTGTTACTACCAAAGTACACAAATTTACACGGCAAGAGATCGTTAAAATATATGATACCTTACCTTATTAATAAACTACCCACATCATTGAGGGATAAAATAACTCAGAAAACATAAAAAACAAACTAAAGAAATATTTTTTACAAAAGTTAAATACTTAAGATATGTACATAGATTCACTAATAAGAATATGTTATTTAATTATTTATAAATAAGAAGTTTAAAGCAATAAAAAACAAAAATAATACCTAACTATAATATCAAAACACAAATAAAGTTGAAAATTAACAATGAATAAAAAGATTAGTTATTATTTTGGGAACAACCTGTATCAACTTAAAAACTCTCCACCACTTGATTGATGTGCGCTTGTTAGTATTAGAGAATTATTTCGCATATACCCGCTGTAACTTTTATTCTTTTTGTTGTTACTTTTTACCTAAGTACCTACTTAAGTGGTTATAATTTTTTGTTTATATTATGTAGTCGATGTTTTTGGTGCACGGTAAAACTCTAATGAGTTTATGTTGGCATCAACTTAATTATATAAAATGTATGTGTTACTACTGATTAAATAAATAAATAAATAATAATAAAATAATGCTAACAGGAAAGCGATTTTTGTTTGTCTATCCGCTTGTTCGGGTTTATTTCCAAAACGGCTGGACCAATTTTGACGGAACTTTCACTAGCTGAAGCTAGTAGTATCTTTGACTACTTTTATTTTAGAAAAAGAATTAGAGTTCGACGAAGTTGCGGGAAGCAGGTTGTTAGAAATAAATGTACTGTGTAACGTAGTCTATTTATAGTTTTCGTCAAACTTCTTGGCCACCCTGAAGTTGGCTACAATGGCTGCGCAGGAGAAAATCTCTTACGAAAACAGCACCGTTTCATGCCTCGCGCATCCGGAACGGGGGCACTGTCTAACATAGCCAGGCTAGCTCCGTCCACAGAAGCTTTCTGGGAGCTTCACAGGTTACACGGAGCGACCTCACTGTTCCGAGGATTACTTCACGTTGAGATGCCACGGCCTCGCATTCCAGGATTACGTCGGTGGCTGATTCTTCGGCGCTAATACCGCCCCTGCAAAGTGGGCTATCCGTGGCGCCTATTTAGAATAGATGTTTGTTTAGAAGTGTGTGGCCCGTTATCCCTATAATTATTTTTAGGTCATTTCTACTCAGGTTTTTTAGTAAGACGCGGGTATACGTTTGGCAAAGCCATTTTTGACTGTCTTCAGTCTGTTGGCCGTGACCATCAGTTATTATGTAGTTCTGTTGATCTTTGGAGAATCCACGCAAGAAATTGCGAGAAAGGCACGGGGAGAAGTGGGTTCTATTTGAGTAATCGGGAATTAATTTGAGAAAGATATTATTGACGCGTCGCAAATTGAACGCAAGTCGAGTGATGTGATTGGTTCCTGATCATTTTAATTAATTAAATAAATCACAACAGCTAATGCACGTTTGACAATTAGACACACTAATGCGATAATTTTCGTGCTGGAAACAAAGCCGTAACCACGCTATCAACTTGCAAACTGGTAATATTATGTTTGTATGTTTATCACGCATAGTTTCATAGTTAGTGCATAATTGGGAATAGGATAGACAGATTATTATATGTGTAACTTGGCATGAACCATTCTTTATTAATTGCTAGCGGACGCCACGCGGTTTCACCCGGGTATTTCCCGTTCCCATAGGAATACACGGATAAAAAGTAGCCTATGTCACCCGGGGATAGTGTAGCTTCCCGACGGTGAAAGATTTTTTAAAAGTAGTTTTTAAGTTTATTCGAATACAAAAAAAAAATCTCTCCTCTTTATAATATTAGTACAGATAGGAAAATTAAATAACTACGCAAATGAGTTTGTACCTATTACAGAATATGTCGTGGTGGCCCAGTGACTAAGACCTCGCCTCTCGTGCTTGAGAAGGATCAGCTTACAAATTTGAAAAAAAATCAACATAGATTCACATAAACATAAAAAATACAATCGAATTGAGATCCTCCTCCTTTATGAATTCGGTTAAAAAACGAATCACAATAAAAATAAACAGATAAAAACGTAACAATAACTCCAGTTACACAGATGTAACATTACGTAATAACTACGTAACTTGTATCATTTAATTCGTACAAACTGCCGTAAAGGCCTACGTTCTCTAACTTCACGTTACAACCTCGTATGTACGCTGTACATTTATCAGATGTGAGTGGGGCTACGTAGAAGACGATTCGCTAGCGTAATTCTATGTATAGAATTTAAAAAATCTTCATTCAGTATTGTTTGTAAGTAAATTGTTACTAAGGGGCATTCCTCATGGTGAGATGCAATTTTAATTGCGTTGACAGGCGATATAGCGCACGTATTTTCTAAGAAAAGGAGATGTTTGATTTTGGGCCATCACTATGTACACTTCATAGATAAATAGGAAATAAAAAATGTTAATTCAATAAATAAAAAAACCCGACTGCTTTAAAAGCGAACTAAAAAGACATAAACAAGAAGAAAATCATGCTGTGCAGTCGGAGGATACATCTGGTTTTGGTCAGACAGCTCGCAAATATGTATCGTCCGACTGCACAGCATGATTTATACAGCCAAGCCTTTAGGTTATAAAACAGCTAGCGCCCTGGCGGTGACAAGAGCTCGACGTATGATGTCATTAATGGCATTAATCTGTTATCCTAATTAGTTAAAACAAGTAATCCCATCTTGTTGCTTAATTTAAATTGCAGAATACATAGCGGAGTAAAACTAGATATCTTCTTTGTTATGGTAAACAGTAGCATAGGATTACTTTACAAAGCAAATCTTGGCTTTAAATCCACTATGTAAGCACCTCTATGTTTTGCCAGATGACAAGCTAGATTTCAAAGAAAAAACCAGAAATACTTTGACAAAACTTCGCAATATATAATTTTATCTGAAAGTAGCTTTTCCCCTGGCTTTGCTCTCGTCTTCTATCCCACAATAACTGTTTTTCTGAATAAAAAGGGTACTCAGAGATAGTGTAAGCCCAATCAGTGAAAGAAATGTCTTAATTGGGTTAATATTTCTAGAGATTATCTTCGATTATCTACAACCAAACAACATCACATTAAAATATTGATTTCGATCAAGCTCTCGCCTTCTTTGAACACATTTCCCTTCATCTTAATGTTACTTAATTTGTGAGCTTGTTATTCTCCATTCCCAATTAAAATATGGCTACCCCAATTATCAACTCCATTCTCACACTCAAACTTCAGAGCCCCAAAACATCTGTTCAGGCAAAACCACTCGAGATGCGTGCCTCAATTCCGTCTAAAATTGAATAGTACCCTCATATAACCAGATCACGTCCGCAAGACTTAATTACCAAACTTTTTGCTCCAACCACTTTTGTTTTTGAAATCATTTTGAGAATACCGATTTTTAACGATTTTTTCTGAGAGTGTAAACGAGATAAATGAGAAGTTAGAGATAATTACAGTGCTGTTGAAATAACTTACAGATTCTACAAGCTGAAGTGTCAATGGGCTGACCATATTAACTGGAGGAGCAATGACCAGTTATGGTAGAGTTGTCCTTGAACGGAGTCCGCAAAACAGCAAAGATAGAGTGGAATTTCTGGTATTCTTCTTCTTTGAGATGCTGGCACGACAGTCGTTCAAATTTGCTTGGCCCAAAAGTTAGCCACTGCCACGGTATCGTCGGTGGTATTATGAAGGGGTGGGTGGGCTTGGTAAATTGTGTTGGGGAACTGTTTGGGGCCAATCGATAGGGCTCCTCGAGCTGGTCAAACTGGACCCAAACACGGGTGGTCTGCCTCTATCCCTGGCCCCAAGAACCCGAGGGGGGTGAGGTAATATGAAGGGGGTTGGGGGGGAGGACCAACATTATTTTAGAGGGGGTGAAGGCGGGGGGGGGGGTAAATAATAGATCACCAGGTTGATTTGGATTATAGGACAGGAGCTGGACCAAAGACTTCATAACTTCATAAGCTCACACCATGTTTGATCAGAGGTGTTGACTTAATATCTCTTTTCACCAACGTATGAGTGAGAACTGAAGATAATAAGTGAGTTGTTGACTTATACAGAATTAGCCAGATGAAATAGCAACGAATCAACTAACTCTTAATAAGCAACCTGAGTGGTAATGGGCTGACCATATTCACTGAAGAGCAATGACCGTCGGGGTTGACGTGTACTTGCCTGGGTGGAGTCCGCAAATTGGAAAACCTAGGCACAGATACCGTAGGGTAGAACTTCTAGTAAGGAGAAGCGAATACTTTTTAACTTTTTATTATTATAAATAGGCTTGCGCATCTCACGTGATGGGAAGCAATGATGTGGTCGACGATGAAGCACGCTTGCCTAGAAGAAGCCTATTTACTCTTGAATTAAAGACTCCCAGGTTGTAGCTATCAGGAAATACAGACTCCGACCGGGAATGCCACTCTTAAGCTGTACGCATAATAAAAGTATTTCATGTACCGATGACGCATCGCCGTTTTTCTTGTAGTCCGATGACGCTTCCATCAAATTTGATGTATAGTTGACTAGAAAGATATCAAAAATGGCTTTGTCCAGTAGCGAGACAACATAGGCGCTTTACTTAATTTCAACGACATTATGAGTGAAAACGAGAACATAATGAAATAGTAGTTGACTTAGCTCACAGAATTAACAAGCTGAAGTGTCAAATAGTCTATGTAATAAGCAAACTGAATTGGCAATACGCCGGCCATGTTTGCTGTAGAACCGTTGACATTTGGGGTTGACGTGTTGTTGAGTGGAGACCGTGAATTGGTAATGTAGCAACGATATTTACAGGTTTGTATTGGCTGATGAGTCAGTCAGCGAATACGACATGCGATCAACGTGGGTTGTTATTTAGACCCTTCTTATTCTTTTAGACTGATTATGTAATTTTTTTTAATTGGTCGGTCCTAAACGATTTTGTTTATCTGCCTAGTTTGAGTTCCCACTCCCTGCAACGGGCTCTTCAGATCCTACCAATTTCGATATTAGATCCTGTGGAACACCTGCGCTGCAGTTGTGCTTCACCGGGATTTAACTATTTCAATTATAAAGGTATGGGTACTTCAATATGATGTATTCCAATTCCATATACCTATTCCATATTTTTTACGAGTATTCGGCGTTCTTCACAATTCTATTCTTTTTTTAAATACAAATGATTGATAAAGTTTACCATGTACCATTTATCATCTTCTCAATTTTGACTTCGTAGCTTTTCAAAAAGGCCCTTTCTTCAATTTTATAAAAAAAAAACATCTTCGTTGTCTGTATACTTGTATAGAATTTAAATCAAAACAAATCCTACCAACCAACTTATTTTCAGGCATTCTATTTTCAGCTAAATATGAAATAGCCTGTAAGTCAACAAAGTCTAGCAAAGCCTACAAAAGCCTAAAAGGTCGAAGATAACTGAGTGAACAAACAACATATAGGGTTTTATTTTTTCGTATTTTTGCCTCGAGTTCGTTTGGCATGTTGATTGGGGAATCTGAAAAGCATTGAATCTGCGAGTTAAAGGGGCAAGCTTTTGTGTTATACGTAGTCGGTTTGTGAGGGTAGTTATCGTAATATCGTATCGGTATTTGGTTTGGGTACGGCAAAGAGGAAATATAGACGTCTTTATTATTTACTAGCTTCTGCCAGCGACTTTGCCCGCGTGGATGTCGGAATATGTCCCAAGCCAACGTACTTCCAGGGTGCCAAGACATGACACCCTCACGCCCCTAGCCACCGCAGAAGACACCCTGGCGTCGGGAGTGCAAGCTGTTTGCCGGTCACCGTAGACGCGAACTTGTGGGCGGCATGTTATGGGTAGCTCACCGTCCGATAAGGATCAGGCCCGAATTTACGGCGCGTAGTGTTCCACGCGCGTCTAAAATAGATGTTAACCGATGCCTGTCTGGGTTGCGGATAAATATGAAAGAGAGTTACGGTGGCCCTGGCACAAGCATCTGAAGAAAAACGACCCATTCGTGTTCCTTCGGATGCTTGAAGTCTGACACGGCCTCCCGCTTCACCCAGAGCGGGAGAAGTCATTGGATAATTTCTCAACCCAAAAAAGAAAAAAAGGTATGCCAAGACTCGATCTGCCGATGTGCCCAGTTTCATATTAGCTAAGAAACACTAGGAAGTGAGTTGGGCGGGCGTTTTGGAGGACTATCTTTATGTAGAACTTTGACGTTCTAAAAGGACTGTCTCTCAGCCTAATTTGAATAAATGGCTTATGAGTTTTCAGTCTTTGAGGCGTGGCTGATTAATAAACATCAATTTTTACACATTTATAACATTAGTAGGAAGTAGGATATTCATACCCGCGCAATGTCCACTAAGCACGAATTTTGGCTTCATAACCAAGGCCAAAATTTTCAAAGGCGGTCAATATGTATTTTTTTTACTTGCTCCTTGTTATTTTTTTTTTGACAATGCTATCTCTTGTAGTGGCCGCTGACATGTCTCGGTGCTATGTGGTGTACCGTTAAAATACCAGATTTTTCACATCAAAAGGGAGATTGGTTAAGTCATTTACTTTGACTTTTTGAACAAAAGGATATCCAGTTACATTACGATATTGTTGATACATATAGCAATGCTGCGAGGCTCTTGGATCCTATCAGGTCTATACCCGTGACACTGCGTTTCGCAGCAGCGAAAAGCTAGGGGTTTGTTCCTTAGCTACTGGTTCCTTGCAGACAGGTGGAAAGAGGTACAATGTGCAAAACTTACCTTGGTCCTCGTGGTGGTCTTCTGTACTCGCTCAATCCCGTGCCTGGTCGAGGGTTTCAGGGATAATACATATATTAAAGGAGAATACGGGGCGTGGTCCTCTAACGTAAGATCGGTTCGGGAACAATAATACGCCAAATACTGGAATGACAGTTTATTTTGCGGTACCCCCGAAACACGTCACAATAATAATTGTAGAAAATTGTAGGGTCGCTGGTTGCAGTTGGCCTGTCAAACTTGATTATTTTGTTATTAATTTTAAGGTTGAGGGTGGAAGATTAAAAATCAAAAACAGTAGGCTTGATCCTCTGCACGCCGCAGCGTAGCCAGCCAACTCCACTCCGCGACGCCTTACCTAGAGCGGACCGCCTCAGCCTTAGCCGAACCCTCGGTCTTAGCCGGACAGTCAACCCCAGCCAGGCACCTCCTGTCGGAAGAAGAAAAGCCCGTCGGGAAGACGGGTTGGCTCAATGTCAACCCTACGCCACGTTGTTCGTGAGGGATAATGAGCCCAGCTTGGGAACACAATCACGCCAGGGATCACACCACGGCAGCTACATGCAGCTTCTAGGCCGCTTATCCACGACCGCACACACGGTCACTGGCGGCCCTTTATTTTAGGCCCCACGTTGATTTCAGTCCATTCACAATCACAGTGCCCCACTCAAACTGTTCCGCAATAACCGACGCCAACGTTACGCAGTTCGTCCGAGAGAAAAAAGATGCGGCCGCGGCGTGTTCTCATACCACGACACCATAATCGAAAACTCAAACATCAATCTTAACAAACCATTTCCAATAATTTCTATTCTCGAAGAACTTACACGAAACAATTACTCTTCAAGGAAATACACTCCCCTAGGTCCAAATCTCACCCAACAAATATCTAAAACCCAATTTATAACTAAAGTAGATCAAAACACTATTAATCAATAACAGCATGGAAGACAATTTATAATCTGATTTTTCTCGAAGGTTCCAAACCAAAGCTCCCAATTTAAATATGAGCGATACCCGGAGGGGCACGCGGAGGGAGACGGGACAACATCCCCGTAATCCCAAAACAAAACTCGAATTTTACCCGATCGCTTGTCACTAAAAAAATATTTTAAATATGCACCGTGGCTCGCTATCTATTTGAGTGTTTCCGAACGCGAAAGCCAAATGTCAGTCGTCAGCCTGTCAAAACAAACAATTAGAATCACGTAAATACAAATTTCGGGGATGAATGCAAGTGAATTTTTAGTTATTTTTGTGAAATTAATGTGTTTAGGGTAAGATTATCATCCAAAAGTGCAGTTCCCAAGTGGTTCCACGATCCAGCGGCGGGGTAAGAACAATACAGTGTCGGAAAAGGAAGGAAGGACGGCGTTTCTACGCTATGAATTAGGTAACCAACTTTCTTTTAACAAGGATTCTTTCCAACCAGAAAAATAGGTGTTACAGTCTTCTCACTCGGCATCACGTCGCGTGTGCTCGGTCACATTTTTATGAGTCTTAATGTCAACGTCAAATCTATCAATCTATGACAGCAAGCTGAGACAATATTGCAACAAAACAACAACAAAAAAAAGAACGAAACGTTTCGTTTCGAACATCCCCCTGTCTCGGACATAAGGATTTATGTCCGCTAATAAATGGGCAAGCGTGCTAATTTTTGCACTACTCGCTTCAGAATCGAATCTCCCACCATGACCTTCATAACTCTGGGAACTGCGTCACACCCATAAAATAATTTACAATGCGTCCACGACGCCAATGCAAAGGCAACAAATTAGATTCTTTAGCAGGGTCAGTTTTGTCAGTTCACTGAACGCGCTGCTGCAAAATATATAAATATTCCAAAGACCAACGATGCCAGAAACTTTGGGTCATCTGTCGGAGCAACTCAAAATGCGTCAATCGCGAAGATTTAACTTCCCCGATGAGGTATTCCGGCAGGGCGTTGAGGGGCTGACAAATCAAAAAATGACCAGGGGTCAAACTTACAGGTCATTAGGGTCTGAGGAGATCGGACAGAGAGGTCACGAATTGAGGACGGCCTCAACTTTACAAAATACCGTAACAAGTCCCTCAAATGTGAAAAAAGTTTCACCAATAACACGGCGGAGATACGTTTTTGCTACTTTTACATCAAAATTTTGTCAAATTGCCAATTACAATCATCTGCCTAGCCTTTATCCCAATTACTGTTGGGGTCGGCTTCCAGTCTTACCGGATTCAGCTGAGTACCAGTGTTTTACATGGAGCGACTGCCTATCTGACCTCCACAACCCAGTAACTGGGTAACACGGTACCCCTTGGCAAGACTGGTGTCAGATCTTCAGGCTTCTGACTACCCGTAACGACTGTCAAAGATCTTCAAATGACAGCCGGGACCAACGGCTTAACGTACTTTCCGAGGCACGGAGGAAACTCGGTATGTTGAAATGGTCATCCATCCACGGACCGACCTCATCAAGCGTTGCTTAACCTTGAAGATCAACCCGTGCGGCTGTTATTATTAAGCCACGAGCTCCTCAAATTGCCAATTACAATAAGTACAAATTTAACTTAAATCTCTATCAGTGCCCTTATAATAAGTACCATTATCAGAGCGGATCAAAGATGGTAGTCGTCAGCGAGAAACAAATCTACCTAGCGCTGCAACGAACGCAACTGTGCTGAGGGCAGCTACAAGTTACAAGTGATCCGCTTTGGGGGCCAGACAAATGAAAACACACAAACAGGCCTTGACAGACTTGGTATCACAAAGTTGAAAAGTCTTTACCAAAAAGGGATGCAAATGACTATAAGGGCGTTGCAACGGGCGTGTACATTATTAATGTGTCAATCGGACACCAACAATTTCACCAACGCTCCTCCTTTAGGGAGCAACAAAAGATGGCGAGCACCATAAGGCAAATTCGGATTTCGAGGTAGTCCTCCGACTCGGAGCAAACCAGATTGGTTCAAGAATGGATTAAAACGAGCGATTGAGCCTCTCAAAGCTGAACATTTCTCAGGGCTGCAATAGTCCGGTCAAGGTGCTCGGCTTGTACAGCACGAACCAACAACATCACTAACTCTTGTCGTTCATGAGGCGAAAAAACTGTGGATAGCAATATATTATCCGGGTTCCGTCCGTTACTTATGAAACGCCGGATCCAACCGGTAACTCCTAACAATTTCGACAAAGAACTGTATTTGTCCAAAGGATCATGCAAATTGTATGTAGGTTGCGTTTCCACAATTCCAATACGCAAACCTGGCAAAACCTCGGGAGAGGAGTACCTATTCTGGGGCCAGGACGATTTGCGATGCGTCAACCAGTTTGGTCCCCGCCAAAGAGAATGGTTAACAAGGACAGGAGCCTCGCAACCACGCGACGCGCAGTCTGCGGTGTTCAATACTACAGGGACATGTATCCAGATCAGTCCAGTATCAGAGTTCCGCATCTATGAGACTCCATTCGCCACAAAACATACAAAGTATGAGCTGAGGTGCGAAGCCATCAAAGGACTATCTCACTATCAGTCCTCGATCCGCGGGGCGGAGCCCTTCAACACGGGACCCGTAAAGCCAAAACCAAAAACCGTCGGTACAACCACTAACCCATTCATCTGCAGAACCCGCTTGGTCGCGGACAAAATCAAAACCAAAACATCCGCACCTAAAACAACAACATACTGAAAACTCTAGCAGACAGGTGGGACAGCCCCATACTGGGACATTGGATGCGCCTACCTGCCAGTAAGGCGTACAAGTATAAGTAATTGTATCTGGTAGTTATAAGTTGTAATAACACTAGTTTGTCTGTATTTCATGTTTTATAAGTTTTTTTATTTGAATTTTATAGTCGGTTTTATAATTGGACATTTTAATTTTAAATTTTCTGACATTTCAATCTTGTTTCACTCTTTCACAGATTACTAACATTAATTATAAGATTGTACTAACAAAAAAATGGACTCCACAATTGTCTGAATCTGCCTAGCCTTTTCCCAACTATGTTGGGGTCGGCTTCCAGTCTAACCGGATTCAGCTGAGTACCTGTGTTTTACATGGAGCGACTGCCTATCTGACCTCCACAACCCAGTAACTGGGTAACACGGTACCCCTTGGCTAGACTGGTGTCAGATTTCAAGCTTCTGACTACTCGTAACGACTGTCAAAGATCTTCATATGACAGCCGGGACCAACGGCTTAACGTGCTTTCCGAGGCACGGAGGAAACTCGGTATGTTGAAATGGTCACCCATCCACGGACCGACCTCGGCAAGCGTTGCTTAACCTTGAAGATCGACCCGTGCGGCTGTTATTATTTAGCCACAAGCTCCTGCTCCACAATTGTCTGAATATGAAATAAATATATAAAATATATATATATAAATATAAAAGCAAGACTACGGGTCCGGGTACAAACCACTTCGGGTCGGCAGGAGTTAGGTCCGACGTTTATTTCACCACCGCAGAGCTAGTGACTATGAAGCAAAAGCGAGGGTTATGTTTTTGACCGGTATGTGTATGTATGTATGTATGTTCATCTGTTCTCTCATAACTTCTATACTACTTATCATAATTTGATAAATGAGGTGTCGTTGGTAGCGTCTTGTTTGTCCGCTGGTTATGTGACATCACATTAAATTGAATATTTAATGTGATGTCACTTTCACGGTGAGTGCTGACGTTTGCCCGTGATCCCGCCATAAGCGGGACAGGACGACACCGTGGAGTTTTAGTGGGTTGGAGTCCCTTATAACTGCGCTATCTCCCCGTGGTAGCGCAGTGTGCATTTCAAAAAGATATAACTAAAATAAATAAAAAAATAAGTAGCTACAAATTGGTTATTTTGGCCTTTAACTAGACCAACATTAGTAACCATTGGGACACACTGCTGTGCATCTAAACATTTGGAAGTCTTGGGAGAAACATTCTTGGCAATGGGCAATTTTACAGTGAATCTGTCCTTATTTCGTGTACCTTGAACCGAAAAAAGTGGAGAATGTAATAATATTCGAAACGAAACGTTTCTTTCTTTTTTTTTAGTTGTTATTTTGTTGCAATACGGTCTCAACTCGCTGTCATAGATTTGACAGCTTTTGGATGGAGTTGACGTTAACGTTAAGACTTGTAAAAATGTGACCGAGCGCGTGCGACGTGATTCCGAGGGTCTCGTTTTGATTATATTCTAATTGTTAAATAATCAATTCATCGGTATTGTAATTACGTTCGCCATCTACCAGTGGTGAGGTGCTTCGCCCGTGCAGTCATTTTTGTGTATATTTCGCGTGCAGCTAGGTGCTTTTGCCGGGAGCGTGTCTTGAAGTCTGCAGAGAATACCAACAGACCACGCCCCGTATTCCCATTTATTATATATATTATCCCTAAAACCCTCGACCAGGCACGGGATTGAGCGATCACAGAAGACCACCATGAGGATCAAGGTAAGTTTTGCACATTGTCCCTCTTTACACCTTTTTGACAGGAACCAGCATCTCTAAAGAACAGACCCCTAGCTACCGCTGCCACGTATCGTGATTTCGCGGGTATAGACCTTGCAGGATCCAGGAGTTGCAACTGAACGCTGTATTTTTTGATGGTTTGTTTTTTATTGTTGAGTATACTTTGGTTGGAAAGTGCTACATTTTGAGTCTAGCAACAAGACACAGCTACCTCAGTTGCGTCTTGTTAGGTTGAAATCAACCCCCCACAGCTATATTCCAACCTGTTAAAATAAGGTACACAAGTTGCAACCTAATATTTGTCACTCCGGGATAGAAGGTTATAGAATTGTTATTGAATATTCATGTTTGTTGTACACAATATAGGTTTGGTGAAAACTAAATAGTCTCCCCTAATTGTATTTAATTGAATTAGTATAGTTATTGTTGCATTTCTATCTTGGTTTTGTTAGATTGTTTTTTATTTCAACCGGGCTCAGTGCCCGCTTGTCTGAGAAATTGTTGTTGGGTTGGATTGTTACAAATTGTATAAGAAAATTGGTTAATTTGTTTGATATTGACAGTAATATTCTAATTGATTCAAGTTAAAGTCATTGTTTCTAACTATTTAAGTAAATTGAATATTGTTTTTTATTGGGCAATCGACCTACCCACTTGTGTTTTGATAATTTTATTTGTTGTGATACGCACTTGTGTTTGATAATTTATTTTGTTGTGATACCCACTTTTGTTTTGATAATTTAATAAATTGATATTTGGGGCTCCATAATAAATTTGTATTGAAAAATAATTAAATAAATGTAACATGTACCATTTGTTAAATTAACTTGTTGTTTCTATTACAGAATTTATGATTTGATATTTAATTTGGTAAGAGAATTACTGTCCAGCTGTTGTTTAGGTTAAACACATAAAGTATTAATTAAATTTATTGAACATTTTTTGTATTAATTATAATAATAATTATTACACAAAATATATTATATAAATATAATATTATTAATATTATTAAATGTATTATTTATTTCTCAAAAAACTTAGTAATATTTTACAGAAAATAGTTTGGCTGTATTTATTTCTAGTAAATTGATGTAGTCACTGCAACCGAACTAGGCAAGGCCTGTATTTCGGTTTTCAGTGCCTTTTTCCTCGATAGTTCAACAATAAATGCCAACAAAACAAATTTATTTTATTTTTATTTGTAATGGGTTTTTCTCTTGACTCTAGTCTAGGTCAGAGGTAACAGAGACAAAGTCCACGATGGAGTGAGCTTACCCAGAAGAAGCCTGTTCACTCTAACTTTGAAGAGATTCGGGTTGTATGCGTTCGGAAACCCAGACGCATGCAGTGAGATCCACTCTTTTGCTGTGCGCATTATGAAGGATGTTTGGAAGCGCTTGGTGCGAATTGGTGGAATGGCAACTAGTTAACTTGCAGTGCGTCTAGATGTCCGATGGTAGAAGGGGGCCGGTGGGATGAGGTCGTGAAGTAAAATATGTTAAAATAAAATATGTTTGATTGTACGAATAATATATTTTGAGTGACTTATAATTAACTTCAATGTTTACATTATATAATAAGTAAAAGATCTATACGTGAGTGAAGTGTTTATGAGAGATTGTGGACTAGAAGTTGATTTATGTGGAGTTTGAGTGATGTGGGTGCGTGTGAGTTTTGGTATATGAGGGTGTGTGAGGGTGAATGTGTGTAGGGGTGTGTGTGTGATTGTGAATGCGTGGCCATGGTTTTGACTAAGATTATGTTATTTTAATTATTTTAACTTATTAATACCTAAACATACGACTTACTGTACAACTTATAGTAATAAAAGTCTTTTTAATTTAGTAGTTGCAAATATTCACTTACTATTTGTTAAAAATTTTTGGTAAGAGAGTAAATATTTAATTCGATAAATCTTTCGCTAAATTTGGTTTTTCTACTGGTCCGTTCCATACGTACTCTTTTATTTCGAAATTTTTGCGCGAGTGGGTCATAAGGTTGTTTTATATGTTTTTACAGAACAATGTTGAGGATGAAAAGTTGTCTTACGGTCAGAAATCCACAAATCTGATATAGAGAAACAGTAGGAAAAAGGATATGTTTAAAAATACACACCTTTAGAATTGCGCGCTGAGCGATTTCAATAGGCTTCATAGTGGTTTTACAAGTACCCCCCAGGATGAAATGCAATAATTTAATAATGACTGACCTAGGGCATAATAAATTTGTTTAAAGCGATAAGGCTCAGCAGCGTGCTGCAATTTTGACTTATATGAGTTTGCGCACTCGTGCACCAAGCAGCTTGATATGCTCTTCGAAATTGAGATTTCTGTCTATGGGTTGGTGCTTTCAACATTTCGGCTTTTCCTCTACAATTTATTGTTAGTTGACAGCTCGCTGGCCATAACTCTCGCAGCCCGGACTATCTATTTTCCGCAGTGGACTTTAAACTAATGTCCTACGGGAGGAAGGAATGCAGCTGAAAATTATGCGAAGTTATGGCACTTGTCTCACCGCCGGCCGGTGACGAAGCGATTGGCTTTCGACTATTTTCTCGCTAAAGAAACGAACAATAGATTCAGATCCCGCGTCAATAAAAGAGACACATTATATTGATCATTGATTGCTGGCTGTTCACACTGCCGGCGAGTACTCTCTTACCACAAGTTTCTCGCATCGACAAGAGCTATCAAAGATAATTCTCGCTCGGCGATGCTTGCTTGGCGGTCGGAACTCACGCTGAGATGTCTCCAACCAATGTCTGCAGGTCTGACCGCCCGAGCGAGTGGTGCGAGTAATCGCTCGTCGCACAAAAACACTCGCTCATAGCCTAGCGGTAAAACTATCGAAGCTACACACTCGCTGCTCGCTGATCTTTGGTCACCACCAACCAGGTGGGACAAGTGTCCTAATCATGTTTAATAATATACAGACACGGAGTTTAAAATTTAAATCACGCTGCGGCCATCATTGTGATTTAAATCTAGAGCTCATCAAAAAATAAAACTTAGATATTCGAAAATCGAATTTATTTTTAATATCTTGCGGAAGATTTTAAAAAGAGTACTTAACTTCTTTGGGATAAAGGCACTCGCTGCAGTCATGCGCAAAGCGACAATCCCAAAACGAAGCGCAACGCTTTGTAAGTTTTTAGAAATTGATATTTAAATTAGTCAATTTGTTATTTAATTTGGTCACTACAAAATAGTCTTCGGTTTTCTTACCAGAAGAGAGAGGGACAACACAGAAAACGTTTGATTTCCGTGGAGAAATTTTAATATTTTTTCAGTTTCTATCATAATGCGTCGTTGCATCGTTGTCGTTCTGTCGCGTCTCGCCCTTCTGCGGGAGTCTTAAACGTATCGCTGCACTCAGGAATACTTAAGATTCAGTCTTAAGACTGAATCTTAAGTATTACTAACAAAAAATAAGTAGGTACTCTGCTTATGAATAATCGACTATTCTTCAACCAAAACTAGTTAGGCTAGAAAATTCTAAAAGTCACCACAATAGCCTTTTGGCCAGAAATAGCAACGCACGAATTCTTCTAGGAAATTTTTCGCCCCCACCATGTATTTTTTTTCTTTGTGGCCACGACCGAATACAAAGTGCCTCCGGTCTTTAGGAAAAAAAAGTTGGGCAAAACCTTATTTTTATGTAAATAGAGTGAGAACGTGTCAAAAACCATTTCAGGCGATAAAATTATTTGCTACTTTAATGGTTTTTTGTCTACCAAGTTTATATTTTTATTTTGTTACATTTGCTGGGTTATATGGAGAATGTTGTTAGCTTCTTCGTTTGTGTCTATTATTTTTGTAGTCTGTCTAAAAATATGCCATGCTTGAATGAGTTTTTATGGTTAAGAACTATAAGGCTGATGTACCTCTTCGGGTTCTAGCTAAGTTCTTAAATCATAGGACAAACACTGAAGTCACGAAAAAAAAACAGCTGTTCTTGAAAAATTAAAGTTGGAAATGTGGCTGAAGGTCTGTTACAGTTTTAGAATTACTTCAAAATAATATCACGCTAGTATGCCAGTAGGTTAGGCAGAAGATTACCTATAGTAATCAATAATCCTATAGTTATATTTCGCCTGATACGATTAAAAAGTAAATAAAATAAAAAGACGTTTAGCTCGCATATAAAAAGGGGCAACCCTGTTGCCATCAACCGGCACACAAATCCGGAGTCCAGAGTGCTAATGAGAAATTCCAAATGGATTTTTTTTATAATACTTTGCATGACCCGAGAATCGACCCTGACAAAAAAGTTGAGGGTTCTTGCAAAGGTGAGACGGTACTTCACGCCTGAACAGCTGCTCAACTTGTATAAAGCGCATGTTCGGTCATGCATGGAGTACTGCTCTCATCTCTGGGATGGATCTTCCAAAGACCAGCTTTGATGCACTTGAGTCGATTGATAGACGGGCCAAGATGCTTATTGACAACGATGCCTCGAACATCGACGCCGAGTTGCCAGCCTGTCGGTTTTTATCGGTTACATTTCGAAGAGTGTGCGACGGCAGTACACAATTTGATTCTGCCTAGCCCTTTCCATCATCGGACTATAAGACGTACGGCCATGCGCCATCGGTACATGGTAGACATCCCTCACATACGCACAAACCGTTTTGCTAATACTTTCATTGTGCGCACAGCCAAGAAGTGGAAATCCTTTCCGGGGCCTTTGTTCCCTGATAGCTACAACCTTGGGATCTTTAAGTCAATAGTGTATAGGTTTCTTCTAGTCAAGCTGACTGTACCGCTTTAGTTAGGCCATATCATCGCTTCCCATCAGGCGAGATAGTAGTCAAACGCGAGCCTACTGATTACAAAAAATAAAAAAAGGAACGTCATGCTCAATTGTAGCGCTGCTTGCAACCTCTAAAACAACGAAGATATAGTCCATAACATTACTTTAATTAAACAAAAGCAAATACCATCAAAAATATTTGGACACAATTCCAAAGACCTACTTAACAAAGTAGATACTGGCATCATCACAGGATCCGCACGGATGAGCATCCATTGTAGTGGAAACAAAAAAGTTTATGATCAGCCTATTGCAGCGAGCAAGCTTTAGCGCAGTAGATTTTTCTGACGGCTATTTTTATACTTTGTCAATAGCTTTTAACATGATTAAGTACATGCTTAGGCAGATAAAACTCTGCCAGACAGGTGCAACGGGGTATTTCGACACTGTTTGACGACGCCCTCCAAAACGTCATTAAAGCTTTTAGGTCGTAGTTCTAACATCTAAAGATAAACGCCTGAAATGCCGCTCTTTTGTTTGGTCCGTTTATGAGAACAAAAAATCTGTTTTACAATAAAATACAACAGACTTTCTAATAAAAACACTACAATGTGAACAATAACATCAATTTCGGCAGGCGCTGTCAAAAAACAAAGAAACAGGAACACCGAGTAACTTTTCGCTTTGTAGTGTTTTTATTATTTGGATGTGGGTTGTATGTGTTTGTAAAAAGTTTTTTTGTTCTCATAAACGGAACAAAAGAGCAGCATTTCAGGCGTTTATCTTTAGATGTTAGAACTGCGACCGAAAGCTTTATTGAAGTTTTAGAGGGCGTCGTCAAACAGTGTCGCAATGCCCTCTCCTCTTCCAGAGTTCCACGTGTATACCTACTTTAGAGCCAACAATTACTTTCAAAGTCCATCCAACAAAAACAGACATGCGATTGCAGCAATCTGTCAGTTAAAGACTTTTGGTAATCCTGATCAGCCTCCGTACCCTGACGTGTCAAAACTATCAAAGTTCAACTGTAAAAAAGGGATAGATGTATACAAGTCCCTTACGCACACTCAACCTTGCTAAGAGTTTATGGTCACCTGAGATCACTTCCAGATAACTTTTTACAAACATATAAATATAGAATTTTTCCTCTTTGATAGATGATTCTTTATTCACGTTTTGTTTTATGAATATAGCGACTTGTTTTTCAAAAAAAAAAAAAAATAATCTTGTGCCATTTAATTACTTACAAGAGACTTCACTTTCGTACTAATTGTGTTGACATTTAATAGGTATTAAAACATCAAACGGGCAATCAAGGTATCTCATCTTAATATTTGTTTACTCGAGAATTTATTACCGGAATTTATTTCATGTAATTTGACAAAATTTGGAAATATTTGTTCGAGCCTTCACAGTTAAAATAGGATTTGATTTTGAATTTCAAGAGTTAATTCACGGTAAGATTTCCAAACTCCTTTATGATAATCCTCTATGTATTATGTTACTCGTATAATTAATATTCAGAAAACATTCATAAATAGCCAGTGGCGTTTCCTAATTTTATAATACCTACGACCAGTGCAACCACTCCTATCAAGAGCGGAGACTCTACACTCGAATTTGTAGACGATTATGTCTACCTAGGACAAATGGTCCAGTTAGGTAGGACTAACATCGAGAAAGAGGTCAACCGTCGAATTGGACTCGGCTCGGCGGCATTCGGGCAGTTGTGCGGTATCTTCTCGTCCAATTTACCGCAGTGTCTCAAAACAATAGTCCATGACCTGTATGTGTTACCAGTGCACCTATAGGACCGAGACGTGGTCGCTTACAATGGACCTCACAGAATACGTAATGTCACCCAAAGTGCAATGGAGATTCGAGGTCTATGCTCACAGTTTCCCTGCGTGATCGCTTCAGAAATGAGGAGAGAGAAGAACCAAAGTTACCGACATTGCCCGAAGAATTGTGAAACAAGTGGCAGTGGGCAGGGCACATTAGAGAATGGATGACTGATTGGGCCGAAAAGTTCTGGAATGGCGACCGCAAACTGGAAAACGATGCGTTGGAAGGCCTCCCAATAAGTGGACCAATGACCTGATTAAGTTTGCGGGCATCCGCTGGATGCGAGACGCACGAGTTAAGTGTGGTAGCCCTACTACAATTAGCTTTGTCAGCAGTACAAAATCTAAAACTAACTAATCTAAACTCTCCGATTGTCGTTAACTTAATTCACGCGATTGCTCAATGTGGCGACGCCTAGGGGAGGCCTATGTCCAGCAGTGGCCGTCTTTTGGCTGAAATAAAGATAATGTTGGTGTGCGCCTAAATAAAGTATCCCAGATAGTGCCAGTGTAGAGGATATGCGTTACCTACTTTTGCTATCATCATACTCAAACACCTCTTCACAAAGCTAATCAGAGCTGTCAACCGTATAATTATCTGAATACTGGCTGGTTAAAAATTGAGTCAGTAAGTAAACGCCACGAAAAGGAGAAGAAATACCTTGGACATTTTACCTTGTTGATTTCAATTTTTTTGATACCATGAATGTTTCTATTTTTATACAGCCATGCTATTAAGATAAGTATATGAATTAACATTACTCATTCTAGGCTTCAATATTTTTATCTCACAATTCAAAAACAAACTTTTGAACAATGACGTACCGTATCAAACAACGGACACCCACAAACCTAAACATTATTTTACAGGCCAATAAAGGGTTGATGTGTAGCCGAATTGTATGTTTAATGTACGTCTTAAAATGGCTTCCTCTCGTTCAGGAATTCAAATGGTTCGTTGACTAAGTGGTACGTCACGGGCGTGAAATTGCAATTGATTGCGAAGACAACATCCTGTAATACATGAGCACAGATGTTGGGCCGAGGTTTTTTAATTTAGGGTAGGAATTTAATGTTTGCTTCCAGTGCTTATGGGTGCTATGGAAGGGAATTGTATATTATCCATACACATGGATATCTTCTTTAATGATTGCTTTTGTTTTTATAACATTCTATAAAACGAATAATGAATGAGTTCTTTAGAACTTTATTTGGGTTATCTACCGTATGGGTTTTCGTAAATAAATGTATCTTAGAGCCAACTTGTTTGCGTTTTGTTTTTAATTGATTGTGATTCCGTACCGTTCGTAACGACACGAGTAGAACTTTATTTGCTAAAAGGCTTGCAAAATCCGTAACACACATCACCATCGTCACTACCTTCCACTGCTGCATAGGCCTTGCATCTCGCACACTCGCCTATTTGTCTTTAATTATTTTTGAAGTGAATTATCGAATTGTGGGTACAGGTTAGTACTTAGGATATGCCTCAGCCAGCCTAAAGATGTGGGTACTGCAGGCGTGGTGTGAAACTTTAGTCGTGAAATTATTGTTAACCAACTTCTGCCAGCGGCATCGCCCGCGTTATAGGTGTTTTATAATCCCAAGGGAACATTATACTGGGATAAAAATAAGAATAGCTTATGTGCTATTCTAGACTATAATCTATCTCTGTGTCAAGTTTCATCCAGATCCGTTCAGCCATTCTGGCGTGATTGAGTAACAAACATACATAAATCCAAACATTCACCTTTATAATATTAGTAAGATAGTCTAAGCATTTTGCTGCAGGTATATCTAAAAGTGAAGCACTGATGGCAAAAGACCCATTAATGACAATGTTTGTCTGACTTGATCTTGAGTACTGTAAGACCTCTGTGCCTCTCCGGTCTCGAATTCAGTAAATAATAATAAGCGCATTAGTGCTAGAATGGGCTTTTTATCCTACAAATATTTTCTTTTACTTTACCTATATTAAAACTCTGTGTCAGCCTACGTCTGTCTATGTAATAATTTTCAAATCCAGCTTGAACTATTTTTCCGCCAGTTTGCATACTGTAAGGTTCCCTTGGCGAACGCAGAAATTTGTAGAAGCTCAGAAAAGAGACTTCATCAGCATGTGAACGTCAAGGCAATCCAGCTTCTCGACCACACAAACATAGTGACAAGAGTAAAACGAACGAAACCGTTCGAGTGTGGTTAGTGTTAGTGAATGTGAATAGTGTAACGTACAAAAGTGCTACCAAACAAACACAAGAACGAAGTGTATTCGCCTTAATAGGGACAATAAGAAAAGTGCTATTGGACACATTCTTAGTAAAGACAATGTAATAGTTTAAGTTATAATTAATCCTTCCTATTGATGAACCCTAGAAAAGGAAAAGAAAACATATATACTTAAATGAGCCAGAAAATTATAAATTTTGAAAACATGACCCATTTTCGTAAAGTGGAAGTCAACTGTGACTCTGAAATTCTCTTCAAAGTATTTCAAAGACTAAAAAACCTATTACAAGCAGCAAATGAAATGTGCTACACAGACAGATTTTTTATCAGTTCTAGAACTTTACAAACTGCTTTTATTTAAATGGCCAAGTTTTGTTCACAACTTTTAATGGATACGTGCATGTTTTTAAAATAAGTACCTACTTCAACATGTCAAAGTTACTCCCAACTTAAACTCGGGATAAGTTATGGAGTTGGCGGTTGCTTTGCGGAAATCCATTACAAGTAAATGGTCTGACTTCGAAGTCCTTATGAAGAAAGCCAGCTTTCTCCTCCACTCCGACTTAGGCCTTCTGTTCACGGAGCCGTAGCTTCATAGACGCGTTACGTAAGTATACGCTTAGTGCACGTTTTGCAGCTTACATACGAAACTATGAAACACTGTCGACGGAGCAGTTTTTCATAGTGCAATCACTTCTGTAGAAAACTATAACGACAGAAGTGAGTTATACAGAAGTGAATATATATAAAAAAAATACATTAATGTAATATATGTAAAAAATTTAAGGCATAACCTTAATTTTTTTACAGATTATGTATTTTCATTAATTTGACTTCCGTAATTGACAAACTAATTAATAAGGCTTAAAGGAACACGTACAAAGGAGATGTATCAACTTTGATAATAATGTAGAAATCCGCTATACCTTTATTTTTCTCGGCACCAAAGTCACTTGGCCGAATTAAGGCTGATACCTGATACTGACAATGATAGAACACGGTAAAGGGTTGCCAGAGATAGAAAATAATGTTGCAATTTATTTCTACACGAGTGATTATTTTTTACGAAGATTGTAGAATGTTGAATAAAGTTAAAATATTGTCTAATAATGGGAACAAATTTTTTGAGCTCTTATTTAAATATTCGAGATGTTATTATGATCAGTTAAAAAAACATATTGCGCAGTTATTTAATTTAATGGCGATTGATTAATTATTGTGACAGTAAAACATGGACAGTAATAAAAAAAACAATTTGTCGGTTATTTTATCATACAATGTCAATTCAAAAAATAATTAAGCAGTCCAATAACTGAATGAGCGGTAAAAATGATGGAATGAGCGGTTCGATAAATAGTTCGGCAGATCATAGCGAGCCTTAGATGAAGAACCTGTAGATTAAGCCATGGCGTGGCCGCACATGAAACAACAATAGTTATTCCTGCTGTTGCCGTGTTGGCAAATTTCCCCAAAAAATGGTAAAAAATATATATAATAAATGTTTGATTACGATTTATAAATAAACCCTCTTGTTAAATCTATTTTAGTTAAAATATGTTTTGCCTCTTTTTTCATGATGGCATTTTTATAGTATTTTGACACAACGTCTAGTTTGTCGCGGACTAAAGAAAACGTCTCAATTAGAGCGTTTTCGAGTCCTGGCAATGCGAACGTTAGTAACGTATCTGCCTCTCTT
This sequence comes from Orthosia cruda, assembly GCA_964057195.1. NCBI lineage: Eukaryota > Metazoa > Arthropoda > Insecta > Lepidoptera > Noctuidae > Orthosia > Orthosia cruda. Next base: position 30,708,410 of record OZ059827.1, read on the forward strand.
TTTTGTCTAATATTATTGTCATTATTTTTATACCTTTAACAACGTCGGGGCTCTGAGGTCTCGGTCCTTTGAAAGGCGTGCCGAAGCCAACTCGCAGAGGCCTTGTTAGACATTTATCATGATATGTAACACCAATCGACGATTATCCCTTTATGCACTACGTAAGTGCACCGAAGGACAAACCCCGGTTGGTGCAGGACTATTGTTAAATATGGAGACAAATATATTGGGCTATGGTTTTGTTAGGTTTAGTGGATCGATTGCCTAAAACTATAGAATGACTATTGGCCCCTGCCTGACCACTGTTGAACTACACAGCTATAATATGGCAGGGGGTGACTTGCACACTCAATTAATGGGCCCCCATAACCGGTGGATAGCGCTTGAGTGACGTAGCGTCAAGGGGCCAACATATACGGAGTTGCTTGAGGAGTAGACAGGTATAACACGGCTATCAGGACTTATTGTCATTATTGTTAAACAAGTGATAATTACGAGTGGACATTCATCGACTGGCATGATGCAGATGATGAAATAAATACGAATCTTGAAACATAAAATAAAAATTTTGTTAATTCATCATAAACTTAAAACAACATGGCCTCTGCCGACCCAGATGGCTCTAAGATAATATACATATAGTATACGTACAAACATTATTTTTGAAGAATAAAGCCCGGAAACTTAGCAAATAGGTCGCTGCCTAATTGATGGCAGTGGAAAATATTCCTGCTGTGGACATTGATTTACTAAATCCGAAATCTGTAACAGTAAAAATGAAATAAACATTACATATACAAGTCCATAGCAGATTTAATTGTAGTAAAACGAACCATGGTTTGGTCAGGTTTGCTTATTGGGGGATGTATCAACAGTACATCTTCGTGGTAATTGGCTTGATTTTGTATGGTCGGGCTTAATCTGTAACAATTTATAATATATTCAATCCAAACACTAAGGAAATAATGCAATTAGTTATTACCTACGTAGGAAATTCGATCCCGTGGTTTGTTTTGTAATCTCGGTCTTTCGGAATTGCCTACAGACCTGCCGCCTGCCGCTGCTGGGATTGCCTTTTTAATATTTTTGTTGACAGTACAATGAAATTTACATTAAATGACCAGTTAGAAAGTAAGAAATTAAAATTCAACAAAATTCACCTAAATCTTCTAAAAGTTTGTATCGATGGCGAGCAGGTGGCAATAGTTGTGATTCATTGTTTATATTTATTTCAGTCATCTAGTACACCTCATTCGTAACAAGACTGTTTTTTTTTTTGGGACAATCCCACCGCACTATTCCCAAACCACTGCAACTCCTGAAAGCCAGAATCAACAGTGGCGACCACCAGAAAAGCGCCGAGGCAATGAAGCTCGACGAAGTCCCGGCGAATGAATTTAACTGTCTTGGATCCCGCAACGAAATTAATCAGAAAAGAAAATGGAGGAGTAAGAAAAATACAAATTTCCACTTCCCTCCATATCAAGCAGGAGACAGAACAAATAAGACCAATAGGCACAAAGGGTGGTTTACAACTGGGATAAGCCCAGTTGCCTAGCACCATGGATAAAAATGAACATTAATATTAATGGGTCCTAACATTGTGAGCTGTTATATTTGATTCCAATAATAGGTATGGCAAAAGCGCTTGAACGCACGGAAATTTGTTCTAGTTTCCACAAGGTCCGTATAGTAAACAGCTCCTGATACAACCTGTACATTATTCAACATAGTATTGCGTTCATTCTGCCAAAGAATACACTCCCATAAGATATGATGTGCAGATTGTACATATTCGCAGTCAGATGTAGAACACTGACATAATGGCGAGGCAACAAGCTTGAAGGAAAATAATTTACTTTTAAAGTTACCGTGCCCTGTGAGAAATTGGGCAACACAGTGATCCACCTCCAGCCACGTCCTGGCCAGCCGCACGCGAACGGATGGAAAGAATTGGTGGAGGTGTCGGCCCTTGATAGAATTATCCCACCTACATTGCCATTCGGATAAAAGTTCCTCCCAGACGTCAATATGCGGTTTAAATAATCTAGAGATTTTGGCACGGTCACTCCGCGTTAAAAAGTCCGCGTCCATGGTCTCTTTTGCGGAATAGTACATTGCAGCACGTCGCTGCACTTTAAGGTCGACCGGAAGTACGCCAGCAAGTACCGGTAAAGCCTCAGTACTAACCGTCCTGTATGCTTTACATAAGAATATCAAAGCCAAACACTGACTCTGAAGTAATTTACGTCGTACCGCTACTATTGTGGCCCTATCAGCCCAAACAGGCGCCCAATAGCAAATACAACCCAAGTAAGTAGCCCCATAAATAGTCTTTAAAGTCAAAAAAGAGAGACCCCACGTAGATTTAGATATTCTCGTTAAGGCATAGAAGTTCTTTTTTGCTTTTTCACCGACGATTTTAATATGATCTATAAATGCTAAATTCCTTTCTAACACTAGACCAAGATAGCACACTGACTGCGTCCTTTTAACCGGAACGTTATTAAATTTAATAGTAGGACACGATTTAAGATTACCTTTCAAAATGAGCTGATAAGTTTTATGCGGAGCAAAGGTCAGGCGGTTAAGATCGCCCCACTGAGATATTAATCGTTGGCAAGTGTCAGCCAAGTTCTCGAGTCCAGCTCGAGTACTTGATTGAATGAGCAGAAGACCGTCGTCCGCGTAACCGGTTAATAAACAGCCGCTTGGAAGCGGAATCGCGAGGAAATCATCAAAGCCTAAATTCCATAAAGGTGGACCAATAACCGAACCCTGAGGACATCCCATGGTGAGAGACTTCGACATGGAATGATGGCCGAGTTTGAGTTTCGCGGAACAATTTGAAAAGTAAGAGTAAACTAAATTGTATATATTTCTATAGCAGTCTCGATTTTTCATTTTAAGTAATAGCATTGGCCACCATGCGTTATCAAAAGCCCCAGAAATATCTAGAAAAATCCCAACCACATACTTATGTTCAGATGTATTAACTATTTTCCGAATAGTAAGGGACGCGTCTACGGTAGATTTTCCAATAGTGAAACCGAATTGATTATGAAATTTTGGTCCGTCCGGTAGCAACCGTGGAACGATAAGGCGCTCCAGGAGATTTCACAAAGATGGAAGTAATGTTATGGGCCGGTACGACTTCGGGTCGTCCGGGGGTTTGTCGCCACTTTTCGGGATTATTCGTATAAATCCGCGTCGCCAAATACGAGGAAATACGCCCTCCGCAATAGAACGGTTGTAAACGGTTAAAATCGCATCACCGGCTGTTTTACACGCTTCTATAATCATCCGATTAGATATTTTATCTTCACCTGATGACTTGTTGAGTGTTAACCTCTTGACAACGTTAATAAATTCGTCAGTGGATGGAAGGTCTGACGCTGGTGATTCAGGTGGTACAGCTGCCCACGCTCTGATCTGTTGATGGTATTCGTTGTCATTAGCTAGTAAGTCATCAGGTATAAGAGTATTCAGCAAAACATCAGTTGTTTCCTCAATACCGGTTGTGTGTTTATTATTTATTTTAATATTCTGAACAAACACGAGGTCGACTGATCGATTGGCTTTAAACTCATGATATAAAAGAGACCACGGACCTTCTTTATCAAATTTTTCTACTACTTTACGCAATAAATTACCCTTTCATTTTTCCACCGATACTCTGTAACGGGACCTGGCAACTCTAAACGTATTTAACGCAATGGAAAGAGGGTCACCGGTAACCTTACGTTTATTAAGCTTGTTAAGATGTTTACGCGCTCGGCGATAATTTTTACGCTGTTCAGTTAGGTAGTCACACCACCAATCACATCTACGTATATTGGTCAAAGATCCACGACCAATGGCAATATCAGCACAGTAAGTGAAGGTGTCTGACATAATTTCAGCACTTTCTTCAGCTGAAAGCCCATCACGAGTGAAGTCTTTGGCGTGAGACGCAATAAGCGAGCTAAAGAATTCCCAATTCGCACCCTTACATTTATACCTAAAGTTACCAATGACATGTGACGTACCCTGAGTAAAACTTGGAACAAATTTGTACACGATCAAGCGATGATCACTACAAGACGCATCCGGTAGGACACGCCACCTATCCACGCGTACGTCTGCACTAGAAAGTGTGACGTCAATACAAGATTCGCCCATTTGGCTGCAAAAAGTTGGTGGTGCGTCAGGGGTATTATGAATAGTCAGATTCATTTCAGCAATGAAATCTTCAACAGCGTAGCGTCGTTCATAATCCGTAGACCATACTTTGCCATACCAGAGTGATGATGACGCATTAACATCAGCGCCAACGATAACTTTGCAGCCCGCGAGCTACTGTAAGACGTGACGGAGGTTATTTATATGAGGAGCAACAGGGTCTGAATATTGTAAGTAGCAGCTCACAACGTAAACTTTAAAAGAAGACGATGAGACCTCCGCAACGGCACAATGGGGTGTCATAAGATTACGCAAAGACATTACTGTGAAGTTAGAAGAATGCGCCACGTAAATTCCAGCTCGTGCTTTGCCATCCAACTGTACTACTTTGTGACGTAAACGCGCGTTTTGATATTGTTCTTGAACAAGCACGATATCTAAGTTATAATCGATAATTAGTTTGTCCAATTCAGAAGTCGCTACCCTATCGGTGTGGAGATTTAATTGTCCTATGGTTAATCTATCCATTATTTTAGTAGTTGGTGTTTAGGATAAGTTGTTCGAGTTAAAGTTTATAAGCGGCTCACCCATCTGATCCACATCGATGGTCAGACGGGTTCTTAGAGCGTTTACACGCCACGCAAAGCGGTATATAATTTAAATTGTCTTTATGCGGACAGTCTTTGGTTTCATGTGTCTCAGAGCAATTAGTGCAGGTAGGTGATTTATGATTTAATAGTGCAGTGTTTATTAACATGACCGAACTGTTGACAATGTGCACAACGTATTACATCGACATCATCAATGAAACGGCAAGTCGCCCAATCAATAAACAATTTATCCTTGGTCGAGACTAAATGTTTCCGGACCGCGGACTCGAGTTCAATGCCTATCCATTTCCGACCGTTGTCTAACGAACGCCTACGTATATACCAACTTTTTGCAGCCAAATGGGCGAATCTTGTATTGACGTCACACTTTCTAGTGCAGACGTACGCGTGGATAGGTGGCGTGTCCTACCGGATGCGTCTTGTAGTGATCATCGCTTGATCGTGTACGAATTCGTTCCAGTTTTTACTCAGGGTACGTCACATGTCATTGGTAACTTTAGGTATAAATGTAAGGGTGCGAATTGGGAATTCTTTAGCTCGCTTATTGCGTCTCACGCCACAGACTTCACTCGTTATGGGCTTTCAGCTGAAGAAAGTGCTGAAATTATGTCAGACACCTTCACTTACTGTGCTGATATTGCCAATGGTCGTGGATCTTTGACCAATATACTTAGATGTGATTGGTGGTGTGACTACCTAACTGAACAGCGTAAAAATTATCGCCGAGCGCGTAAACATCTTAACAAGCTTAAAAAACGTAAGGTTACCGGTGACCCTCTTTCCGTTGCGTTAAATACGTTTAAAGTTGCCAGGTCCCGCTACAGAGCATCGGTGGAAAAATCAAAGGGTAATTTATTGCGTAAAGTAGTAGAAAAATTGAAATGACAAGTGACAAAACTATGTTTGTCACTACTCTGTGTTTAACAACTTGAGGTTCTGTCTACCCCATTTGGGATACGGACGTGAATGTACTTATGTAATAAAAACACACCCAAAAGAAGAGGGGGTGAGAATCATACCTAAGTAAATATATCAATACTTACATGTATATATTTTTAGGCACCGAATGTGGTTTTAATTGTACCCTTTTTTATAGAGAATTGATCATCATCAAAATGAATTGAACAAGTTTTACTATATTTTATTGGTTGTCAATTTTCTCGTCCAGTAGCATCCAGCCATTTCTTTATTGTTACACTATTAGACGGAAACCTAAAATGTAAAATACAGTTTATTAGTATATTACACTAGATATATTTATTGGGTAATAAACAACAAAGCTACAGCGTAGTAAAGAAAGGTACCTAATGAAATTAACAGTCCTCTGTATGTATGACGAAAACTAAACACGTTTAGTTGTGTAAAATTAAATTCATACAATGGCAACACTGAACCTTTCATAGTTTTATGTTAGTTTATTTTAAGTTATTGAAAACACGTATTAAATCTAAATTTTCTATGCTAAAATTATTGAATCTCATTGTAAAACATCATAATTGATCATCATATTGTAACGGCTAGGGGCTGCGCTGGGTATCCGGCGCAGGCCGCTAACTTTTAGGTAAGTAAGTGGATATAAAAAAAACAGCTGGACAAGTTAATACATATATTTTGGTATAGCTCAGCTAGGTCGCGGGTACGTGGTCACAATGAGTTCTGCACCGATAAATATCACACAGTTAATACATAAGAAGGGTACCGTCCCTTGCCATCACGTGGTAGTCGCGTGGACCTGCCAGCGCAGGCTCGGCGGTAGGCCGCAGGTAGGCAGGCCAAGACCTGGCAGGCGTGCGTAGGCAGCGTGCGTAGCTCGTGTGGCGGTAGGCCGCAGGAAGCAAGGCCCAAGACCTGGCAGGCGTGCGTAGGCAGCGTGCAGGCACAGCAGCAAGCGAGTTAAAAGGGGCAGCCCTCAGCCGTAAGGTGAAGTGCGTCCCTGGCACGTGGCAGACGTGGGGACGCGTGACGGTAGGCCGCAGGGACTGGAGCGTAAGCCGCTACGTCCTGCACGGTGAACGGTGGAGCGCGTCCCTGGCGGCAAGAGTAGGCTGCAGAGAATGTGGCGGCTAGGGCTGCGCAGGGTAGGCTGCGCAGGCCACTACATCCTACACGGTGAAGGGTTGAGCGCGTTTCTGCCGGCACGTGTAGGCTGGAGGGACTGTGGCGGCTAGGGCTGCCTAGGGTAGGCTGCGCAGGCCACTACATCCTACTCGGTGAACGGTGGAGCGCGTGCCTGGCGGCACGAGTAGGCCGCAGGGACCGTAGCGTAAGCCGCTACGTCCTGCACGGTGAACGGTGGAGCGCGTCCCTGGCGGCAAGAGTAGGCTGCAGAGAATGTGGCGGCTAGGGCTGCGCAGGGTAGGCTGCGCAGGCCGCTACATCCTACACGGTGATCGCGTGCCTGGCGGCACGAGTAGGCTGCAGGGACTGTGGCGGCTAGGGCTCCGCAGGGTAGGCTGCGCAGGCCACTACATCCTACACGGTGAAGGGTTGAGCGCGTTCCTGGCGGCACGTGTAGGCTGGAGGAACTGTGGCGGCTAGGGCTGCGCAGGGTAGGCTGCGCAGGCCGCTACATCCTACTCGGTGAACGGTGGAGCGCGTGCCTGGCGGCACGAGTAGGCTGCAGGAACTGTGGCGGCTAGGGCTGCGTAGGGTAGCCTGCGCAGGCCGCTACATACTACGCGGTGAGCCATGGAAGCACCATAGGGTGCGCATGTTAGATGCGATGCAATTAGCCTAGCAGTGCACTAGCCTCTTTCAGCCTCAGTCAGCACTTCGCAGCGGTTTACAGGTAAGAACTTGCAAACATAGCAAGCACATTGACAGATGCAAAATTAGGTTAAGTATGAACATGCTAGCATTTATTAAGATAAGTTAACGTGATCACTTACAATAAAACACGGAGTCACACCCCGATGCAGTAGAAACACATACTCATTGCAAATTCCTTTGTACCGGACGACGCTTAGCCACGCGTCCAACATGACAGCGCTAAAACTAATATTAAATAGGCGATGGAGTCGATATTGGTCGTCCGGCACAGATAATCAGGTACAATCATTAAACTAATGTGAAACTCTCCGTAATTCGGGGCAACAGAGTCGTGAGGATTGTAAGATGGTATTTCAGCGTTACCAGCGGAATCCAAATGACAGCAGCGATGGCATTCCGGAAAATTAGAGTTGTGCCGTGTTTTCAGGGACTTTACTTTTTACTAATTTTGATATTTAGTATCATTCGACTATTTTCAGTTGTGATCCTCACAACGCTATAATATAGCGATTTAAAACCAAAAGAAAGATAATTTTGTCTACTTACGAGTGAAAAGTTATACCATCAAGATTTTGCTCACTTTGGCTTTTACAGCTTAGAAACGATACCACCCACCATCGCACTGACACTAGTTATCTATAAATAACCCAATTCCTTGTCTCAATAAACACATTATACCATGAAATCACAGAAAATCATACACCACCGAGTTTGTTTGTCATGAACCTGATGACATTAGAACATGACAAACAACAAAAGCCGGCCATGGTGATAAAGACAAAAATTAATCTTTTGTCCTTATCATTTACATGGGGCTGTCAATTAGCGATCTCGCTCTATCCGCCGAGCTTATTTTAGGGCTGAATCTATACTATGTTCTTCATCTAGCGAGCGTTGACACTGGGTGACACCCGAACTCAAATTCATTGAAAAGAGAGGTAAATGTTCGTTAGTTGGGCGGAGCTTATTAGCGCGGGTGGCGGAAGCGACCAATCACAGCGTTGGTAATCGTTTCGCGTGAGCTCGTGTTTTGAATTCTTGCATTTGTTTTCGTAATAAGCGTGCGAGTGCATAATGGTCATTGAATCAGTCCAAGAGCGAGCGAAGTGAGCTCGGGAGCTTAGGGCACCCCGAATCGGACAGGTTAGGTTCGAACGAGGTCTCGTGTAACGCGTAACATGTGGCACAAATGTTGTTATCAGTGCTGTAACTATTCTTAGCGAAGGGATATAAAGATGATTGCGAACTATTGTAAAAAGTCCAATTAAAGGAAGATAAACAAAAAAAAAATAGGAATTAATATGAGATTGAGAATAGTAAGAGACATCTACATACCATTAATTATATTTCCCGGCATTTCCCGATATTAATTTAAGTCATTTCGAATAGCCTGTGTTTTATTCTTGACAAAACGTGTAAAATTGTATCCGGTTTTATCAGATATTTGAAAATAAAGCTTAATGTAGCCGACTAGAAAATAAAAACAGAAAATATGGATTTCATATATATTGCTATAAGTTGTCACTTTTTTGTTCTAGGGTCGTCAAAAACCCTTGTTTACTATTATTACGGCAGAAAAATAAAATAATATTAATGAAAAGTTAGAGTTTTTGGGAAGATAAGTTCTAAAATTTGGGCAATTTTCTAAAGACGACATGAAAAAGCTTAAGCAAGATTTATCACGTTTTAAGTCAGAAATTAAAAGAAGATGAACTGATTCTCACTATAAAGAAGATTTTATTCTGTAAAACAATAAAATATGGCTAGAAAGCACATTTTTTATACCAAAAGTTATAAACCCAACAGGACGACCACCTATTATTTTCAGAATTATGTGAAAGGATTCAACGAAAAACGAATGAATTTACCTGTTAGTGTTTGTAATACTTTATATCAATACGTAGTATAGTCGTGTTATTCTGGGTGCATCGTCGAATTAATGTATGTATGCAAATATTTTAAAAACTTTTTTTCAAAGAGCAAATGTGGCGTTTCTTGTCCGTCCTTCTCCATGACACGCAACTATTCCAAATGGACGGTAGAATCAATTATTATTACGTATAAAAAAAAAAATATGTTCAAAAGTACCGCTTAGTGACCTAATTAAAATAAAATACTTTTAAGAAAAATTTAAGATTTACGCAAACACACTGAGTTAGAAGTCGCCAGAATTTCGCCAGAAAATTCTCTCGAGAAGCCTGCATCATGGATTTTATTAACAGCCAATCCGCTTTCAACAGGAATGCGAACCATTCCAAAAAAATAACCAGATCTTTTATGAATTAAACGATAGGTTGTTACTTTCCGCTGAGCCTGACATCGTACACGATGATGATGAATCTTCATCAGATACGATGTCAGGCTATGGTTCTTCAGACGAAAAACCGTGGTATTTTTCTAGTTATGTAGTTGATCGTGTTTTCGCTAAGACATTGTAATTGTATTAATTAATTCATAAAATAGATAATATAAAAGTAAAAAAATAAAAAAAAACATGTAAATACCCAAAAATCAATTTAAATGATAAAAATCCAACTAGCATTATTATCATTGTTTAAAATAAAGAAAAAGTTTTGGCCGCCCAAACCGTTTAAATACCCCATGTGAGCTGCGTTGCGAACATTCGACAGTACGTGAGCAATCACGTACTGTGCCAAAAACAAAAACAAAAATATTAAATAATGAATATGATTCTTATGTAAACTGTTAGATTACGTCACAAAGAAATAATTATTAGAAATAATTAAAAACTGAGGAGCTAGGATATATTTCAAGCGAACACAATTTTACTGTCTGTAGAATGACCCAGATACGCGTTGGCCTATAATTTAAATATAAAATTAATAGTTACTTATTAGTCAAGCCTTGACAAATGAATCGATAGACTTTTTTTCAACTTTTACACTTTCTGTCAGCAATATAAAGGCAACGGACCTAAAAACAGATTTTAAATTTCAACGACCGAAAATAACCCAATTTTTTTTCTTTAAACAATGTAAAGAACAATGGCGAAATCTTAGCTGACTTAAATTTGAGCGTCTAAAAGTGACTTATATACGATAAAAATTCCATTAATCGTCTACGTTTTTCAAAGTATAACATTAACTGGTTCACCACGGTTAAAAAAAAAACATTATAAAAGAAAGTTATTTGATTTTTTCATTAGCTCAGTGTTGCCATTTTACACTTATTCTGCCAAGTGACAAGTAGTGACTGTAGTAATTATATCGCTATTTGTATTTATTATTATAATAAAATGAAGTAAATGAATTAAAATTCAGTTTGTTGTAGGTGTTCCTTGATGGTAGATAAGAATACTACATAGTATAGTAGAAATAAATGAACTACTTCTTTCAATTAATGATAGGCAAAAAGACTAGTACCCAAGTCATAAAAAATATTATTTTAAATAAACATACTCTTTTGATTCTCGTTACTGGTTTCTGGGAAAGCACGTGTAGCTCCGAGTACTTGTGGTTTTGTTTTAAATTTTGCTTCTTTTGGACTTGTGTTTGTGTAAAAGTGTGTTGTCCTTGTGTTCGTTAACAGGTTGGTACTGTGATTGTCCCCTTTTATATTAGTTTAGTTCAAAATGGATAGGAATAAACCGCCCGATCCGGATCCACCGGACATCCCAGCCTCCTTACCTCTTTTTACTCCCTCGCCGAATCCTCTATCGCAGTTTGCGGATGTGGTCTGCAGCGTTTCCGAAATGGAAGCCTCGTAAACCTCACGTAAACGTCCCGGTAATGCAGAATCATTTACGCCGACATCTCCTAACAAACAGCCTAAGAGCCAAATTGGCCGTATAAGATACTCGGTTATGGATAAGAGACCATATATTGTGCATGTTTCTCGAGTTGAGACCCAGGTTAATGTTGGCACCACTCTGCATCCCGTGAATTTCAGGAAGTTTTTAATAATAAACAAGATAGCGTGGCGGCGTCAATAAAATCGGAAGAATTAGGGTATTCGTTGAGTATGCATCCCCTCAGGGCGAAAACGCATTTTTAGTCATCGCTTTGCTATCTAAACACGGTTTTACAGCTACAATTCCGACCTTTAACATAACCAGGATGGGCGTAGTGACAGAGGTTCCTTCGGATTTAAGCGATGAAGAGGCTTTTACATGTTTGGCTGTGCCCTCAGGCTTTTAACAAAACTTAAAAGTACGCAGAATCAACCGGAAGGTTCAGACTGAAGGAATAGTAGAGTGGAAGCCTACAAAGACTTGTGTACTCACATTCACATTCACATTATTTCACATTTGTCGGACAGGCCTTACCTAAACGAGTGTTTTGCTGCTACACATCCCTCCCTCTTGAACAATACATCTACCCCACTATCCAATGCCGTAAATGCTGTCCATTTGGGCATGTTGCAAATGTGTGTAGGTCAAATCCACGCCACAGTAAATGTGGTCACGATCACCCCGGTGATGGTTGATGGTTGTTCTGAAGGCGAGGTCTTCTGTGTGCTTTGCTCGGGAAACCACTTCGCTAATAGCAAGCCTTGCCCCGAGCATGGTAGGCAGAAAGCCTTCAAGACAGTCATGGCTGAAAAAACAATCTCATATGTTGAGGCAAGCAAAACAATACCAGCAGCTTGCCGCAACGATGCCAATGTCACCAAATCGCAGTCTTACCGAAAAACTGTCAATCTCAAGCTTAGGACCCATGCCCCACTTTCTCAATCTTATAATAAAGCTGCTCATCAGCAAATAGTACACATTCCTCAATCCTCACAGTCTAATGACTGTGATCTTAACGATAACGTCTCCATCAATAATACTGTTTCAGTCATTGAACTTGTAATTAAACTTTTACCTTCACTTATTACTTCATCTTCTAGTAACTCTCAAATACCGTCCAACGTTGCCGATCAACTAATCTTCTTCTTCCTTCCCTTGTCCCATTATTTGGGGTCGGGTCTCCTCACTTTTTATGCGCCAAGTTATTCTGTCTTGGGTTGTATTTTCGGGCAATTGGGCTTGCTATAGTGGACCTCCAGGTCAATGGCAGGCGGCCTCTACCTCTTTTTTTTTTTCCGGAAGGCGTAGAGCTATTTGCACCACATGGTCCTTATTACGTCTCTTGACGTGCCCATACCAACGAAGGCGGTTATCGGTGATTTTGTCGGTGACAGGTGCCACTTTGAAGCTTCCTCTTATGTGTTCATTTCGCACTCTGTCAAACCGAGTCACACCTCCCGCCCATCTAAGCATCTTCATTTCATTGGTATGTACCTTTTGTTAATGCGTCTTCTTTGTCGTCCAACATTCGGACCCATACAGTAACGCAGGACGGACTGCCGTTTTGTACACTTTGCCCTTTGTTTTAATGGGAATACGTGGGTCACACAGCACACCAGTGAGTGACCGCCATTTTTGCCACGCGACGCTGATTCTGTGAATTACATCCGCGTCGACGTTAGCATCTGTTTAGAGCATAGAGCCGAGATACTTGAATTTTTCTACTGTGGGAATAGTCGTCGACCCAATGTAGATAGTCTCCGTTGTCGCGACTCCGCTGAAGGGACATTTCAAGTACTCGGTTTTGCTCCTGCTAACCCTCAGGCCGTACCGTTCCAGGGATTGTGGCCAAGTATTCAAGAGGTCCTGCATATGTCGCGAGTTGTCAGCGGACAGAATGATGTCGTCAGCGTAAAGCATAGTCCACGGCAGTGGGGACGGTTTAGCCCCGGTGGGATAATCCATTACCAGGTTAAACAAAAGCGGACTCAGAGCAGATGACAGACCCTGATGGACGCCCACTTTGACTTCGAATGCTTTACTAAGCCCCGCTAGGCTTCGAACTCTTGTGCTAGCCCCGTTGTACATATCCCTGATTAGGTCAATATAATACTCTGGTATGTTCTGAGCACAAAGAGTCTGCCACACTATCTTACGCGGTACTCGATTGAAAGCTTTTTCTAGATCGATGAATGTTAGGTGTAGGTCTTTTTTGTTTTTCCTATATTTTTGCCGATCAACTAATATCTCTAATATTATCTTTTAAAAATGGCGTCCCACCAACTATTTCTCCAGTGGAATGTGAGGAGCGTGTGGCATAAAAAGCACGACCTCAAATTCCTCCTGAATATTTACAATCCATTGGCTTGTTCCATAGCTGATACTTGGCTCACCCCCGGTATGCCACATTTTAACATAATTAGGCGTGATAGATCCGATAGGTACGGAGGGTCGGTTCTCTTCATTAATAATAGGGTCCCACTTTTTCCCTTTTCTTTGCCTGTAGCAGGAAAGGTTGAGGGTATCACAGTATTTTCTATTTATATTGCACACCCTCAACATTTTTACCAATGTACAAGGCCCATTGATGGTCATTGGTGACTTTAATTGCCACCTTTATAGATGGAGATCTGAACGCTGTGATGCCTTCGGTGTAGCTCTGGTTGAGATGATGGATGATCTAGATCTCTTTATTCTGAATAATGGCTGTCCAACTCGTCGTTCCCCTCCCGGTCAACAAAAGAGTTGTGTAAACCTTACATTTTGCTCGGTTGAATTGGCTGCATCTACTCATTGGGAATGTACAACCTTGACGCATGGTAGTGACCATTACCCTATTGTTATATATTTAATTAATAGAACGTATTTAGAACAACTTCTCCTCCACTTTTGAAATATAACTTGCCCAAACCAGATTTGACTAAGTTTGTATCATTATTGGAAGATAACATTGATTCTCTTCCAAATTTAAATTCATGCTTTTGCAATTTTTGGCATGGTGGTGACCAGAAGGGTCTGCCTTCTGGTCACCGCTATGCCAAAAGATGCTATGAGGGTTTTGTCACAGCTATTACCTCGAGTGCAGATTCTTCTTTGCCGCTGAGAAACAGAGCCAGAAATAAATTCCCTTTACCTCCGTGGTGGGATCCAGAATGCACCTCAGCAGTTAAAACAAGGAATGAGGCTGAGAGGTATACAATGCTCTTGGCTTATCTTTAGTGTAATGCCAAGGTCAGACGTCTACTTCGCAAGAAGAATCGTGCTGGCTGGCTTCCATTTTGTACCTCCTTGTCCACCTCCACCCCAAACTCAGCACTCTGGAAGAGCGTCAAAAGATTTAGGTAAAGTTGTTCTCCTTCTATCACTTCGCCAGTAACTAGGGAAACAGCTGAACTTTTCTTTGACAAAATAGCACCAACATATGTTCCCCTCTTTTCTGAAATTGTGAATGTCCCCTTATCTAATTCAGCAGAGGATCCCTTTGATGCGCCTTTTATCTTGGAAGAACTGAACGTGGTGCTCCGTCATGACCGGGACTCAGCTCCTGGTATTGACGGTGCGCCATATTCTTTTATTTCTCACTCTGGCGACAAGGTGAAAACTTACCTTTTAAACATAATTAACTTCTGCTATAGTCATGGCTGGGTACCAGATCAGTGGAAACTACAGATCATCATTCCATTACTGAAACCTGGCAAACATGCAAATGATTCGAATGGCCTTAGGCCAATTGCTTTATCTTCAGTCCTAGCCAAGCTACTAGAACACCTTATAAAAAATCGTCTTGAGTGGTTAGTTACAATTTCAACCGGCTCCAACTTTCCGAGATGTGACCGTGCCAATAACGGACCATCTTGAGCTTCTTGGCGTTACGTTGACATCGACTCTCAATTTTGGCCCATACATTGAGGCAAAAGCTCAGCTGGCAGCCAAAAAGCTGGGGATCCTTGCGAAGGTGAGAAGGTACTTCACGCCGAAGCAGCTCCTCAATTTGTATCAAGCGCAAGTTCGATCATGCATGGAGTACTGTTCTCATCTCTGGGATGGATCTGCCAAATACCAGCTTGATGCACTAGAGTCGATCGAAAAGCGGGCCAAGAGGCTCATCGGCGACGAGGCGCTGGTCAAGTCAAAGCTCCAGAGTCTTGAACATCGTCGCCGAGTTGCCAGCCTGTCAGTTTTTTATCGGTTACATTTCGGGGAGTGTGCGATGGAATTGCACGATCTAATTCCACCGAGCCCGTTTCACCATCGGACTACCAGACGTACGGCGATGCGCCATCGATACATGGTGGACATTCCACCCATACGCACAAAACGTTTTGAGAACACTTTTATTATGCGTACAGCTAAGGAGTGGAATTCCCTGCCGGAGTCTGTGTTTCCCGACAGCTACAATCTGGGGGTCTTTAAGTCAAGAGTGAATAGGTTATTTCTAGGCAAGCGTGTTTCACCGTCGACCACATCATCGCTTACCATCAGGTGAGATAGTGGTCAAGCGCGAGCCTATAGGATATAAAAAAAAAAAAAAAAAAAAGTCGAATTGAAAGATTTACTGCCGAATTTCCAATTTGGTTTTAGGAAAAGGCTTAGTACTATGGATAGTGTTGGCGTCCTGGTCACAGACATCCGTTTGGCCCTCTCCAGAAACCAATCTGTTGTTGCCGCTTTCCTTGACCTCTCCTCCGCATACGACAACGTACTTCTTTCCGTACTCAGGCAAAAATTGCAACAGCTGAGTCACCGGCAAAGATGATTGACATGTGTACATGTGAACTTTTTTTGTCCCGGTCATTGATTCTGAGAGTTCAGGGGGAGGAGTTCGGTAAGAGGCAGGCGTGGAGGGGGCTTTGTCTACAGTCCCTCCTCTATAATTTGTTTACGGCCGATATTGGGTCTTGCAAAAATAATAAGTGTCAGATTCAGACATTGCTCTGTACGTGACAGATTCCTCCATCATTGACGCGGCTTCTTCTCTATGCCTCTCTTTGGACTCTCTGATCCGGTGGCTTTTAAGCCATGCTCTTTAAGCCATGCTCTTTCCCTCTCCGCACTAAAAAGCTCGGCAGAAATTTTCTCTCGCAAAAGACAGTTCCCTCAGATATCAGTGAGCATTTTAGGTCATAATATCCGTATAGTTGATAAGGTTAAGATTTAAGGCGTTTTCTTAAATTTTAAATTAAATGAAAAGCCTGGCATTTTTAATGATGGAGTTTATACTCCATCATCAAAAATGTAAATAAAAAACATCTTACAAGTTTTAGCGGGTGTTTGGTGAAGTGCTCACCCCTTCACCAGGAAGTTAGTGTATAACGCCTTAGTTCGTAGCGTTCTGGACTATGGATCGTATCATTTGATTCCTTGTAACATATGTATAGCGGGGCAAGATAGAGTTCAGTCCAAGTGCCTTTGGATCATCTCTGGTTGCATGAATTCCTCCCCCGTTAACGAATTGCAGTTGAATGTACCAAACCTCCCCTTGCCTTCAGATGGCAATATCTTGCCACCCGTTTTTTATCTAGGTTAATCTCTAGGTCATCCCATTCCCTTATAGTTAGATTATATGAACTAGACGCCTTAGGCAGAAGCTCCAACTATTGGAGAAATAAAGAAATCCCATTAATTATAGAAGCATTTCGGAGTGTACAAAATTTAGATTGTTCGATTCTCCAGCATCCTAGATTACCCCTTGTTGACTTCGCTTATGAAGTATTATTTTTTACTCCCAAAATTATCTAAAATATTGGTATATCCAAAAGATCCGCATCAGCTAATTTGACCTACAATGCGGTGGTGGGCAAGAGATAGAATGGTTTTCAACTGTTCTTCACTGATGCTTCGAAATTAAATAGCCTAAACAACACTGGAGCTGCGGTATATTAACCAAAGCTCTAGAATTGTATTACAGTTCAAGTGTCCTAAAGAATCTTCTGTATTCTCAGGCGAATGTGTGGCTTTATTGGAAGCTTGTCTTTTATAGAATCACACGCTAACATTAAGAAAACCGTTGTCTTTACAGATTCTCTTACTTGTTTGCAGGCCCTGGAACAAATTCATTTTAGAAGTAAATAACATAGCCCTCTTATCCTAAAAACCAAAAAATAATACTAGCTAGTAGTCAAAGAGATGTTCAGCTAGTTTGGATACCTAGTCATTGTGGCATCAAGGGTAATGAATGTGTTGATGTATTGGATAAAGATGCTTGTTCATCTGTTACAGCTGATATCTCACATAACACTCACCTGAGTTATGACTTGTTGTCCCTTCCCAAATTGATTCTATAGGATTCATGGCAGGCACATTGGAATATGTCTGGCAAGAAGAAAGGCATATTTTTCCATGCTGTCCAACCGGTAATAAATCCAAAATCAGAGTTCTTTGTACGTACGTATCTTTAATGTATTAACAATTATATTATCATGTTTTTTTTTCTGTTTGTTTCAGTCCCGTACTAACCCAACAGGTGTCAAATGTATCAATCAAGCAACTTAGCCTGTGTCTACAGTTCCTTCTTTTTAAATGATTAATAAAATATATCTGTTCATTCATTTAATTTTAGACGTTGGCAGAATAGTCGACAACGGCTTTGCTTGCCATATAAAAAATATAGAATAGAATAACATACTCTTTCCAAAGAGTTTATTTTACATTTCATGGTGATATAACTAGGTAAGGCCAATACTAATGCGATATTACCCTTTTATTTCCAATAAATTGAATATTATTATGTATTAAACACTTTATTAAAAGTTACCCAGACATAACCTACAAAAGTTCATGACTGAATATTTATTATTCTTGGCGTTCTCGAACAAAAAATCTTGCATAAACTAATTCTGAACATGACCCGATATTTTGCATTGATAATGACGTAGGAATTTAATCTCAGCTAAAACGACGTAAAGGCTTCTGTCATTGTCCTTTCATTAAATCTAAATAAAACAAAAAAAAAGAACCATTCGTGTTTTCAGGTATTTTCACACTCACGCTCGTGTAAGCTGCCAGTAACAAATGTTTGAATTTAATTAAACTAAACAGATTGTGTTGATTTAACACGATATTGAAAACATAGGCACAACGGATTTATTGTCTAATACAAATATTGGCATCAACAAAATTTTAAATTTGCAAGAATTTATTGTTCAATTCGAAATTTTTCTACCGATTTCAGTTCCAGGAAAAGCAATGCTAAAACCGCTTTGTTAAATTTTGACGGTAAATTCAATTTTCTTTTTGACTTTATTTTTACAAGATTTATCACACTTCACACTAATATTATAAAGGCGAAAATTTGTGAGAGTCTGTGTGTTTGTATGTTTGTTACTTCTTGATGCTCAAAAGGCTGGACGGATCTGGATGAAAGGCACAGAGATAGATTGTAGTCCGGAATAGCACATAAGATACTTTTTATCCCGGGAATATGTTCCCTCGGGATAATATTCGACTTTCATGCGGGCAAAGCCGCTGGCAGAAGTTAGTATCACCATAATTTCCTATGTGTCTGACAACTACTAAACCGTTTTTCAAGAACTGCCTAGCTGCCGATTAAGCTGAAACTTCATCATCATCATCATTTCAGCCGAAAGACGTCCACTGCTGGACATTTTTGAAATTCAAATTCAAATGTAGACCACAGTAAAGTGAAAAAGAAATGAAATTGTATTTTTGAAAATACTAACTGGATTTTAGATCATGAATCAGTTATTTTCAGAAAGCTAGTTTGGTACTCAGTCACCATTTATCAAAACTTTCCACAAAAAAAAAACAGATATTTCAAGAAAGAAAACAAGACCTTTTATTTTTCTGTAACTTCAGCAAAAACATTATTATTTTACTGATAAAGAGAACCCGAAAAATACAATAAAACATAAAATCATTGGCTGCCGGACCCTTTTTTTGCCAACTGTACCGAACAAAGATGTCTCCGGGTAAACAATAGGAAAGTATCGTTGGAGAAACTATTCGATTTGTAAAAGTTAATTGTGCGTGACTTTTTGTCAGACCGTATGCAGGGACGGACTTGTGCGACTTAAGAATGGAATATAATGTTCACTTTATTTTTAAAGTTAAAGTTAAAACATCCTTCAGTAGTTGTCATTAAGATTGCCCTAGTCGATCATTCTTCCATACAAACGTAGTCTGGCGATTACTTTACTGTTTGACGGTGTACCGTGTACGATCAAAATAGAAAATTATATCAATTTGTCTCATCTTTATCTAGCCCTGTATGAAAACAAAAAAGTAATTAAAATATATATTTGAAAGTTTTGAGCGTCGAAAGTTCCATATTTCAACACTAATTTTAACGCATCTTTGGGCGTAAATAAACACCACAAGAAGAAGAAAAATTGCAAAACAATTTCCATACAGGGATAGACTAGTAGTTCAACAATGCAAATAGTTTTACTTTGAACAGATACATTTAGTAGTTTTTTCATGATATCCATATTCCCAAAGGTCTGTTTATAAAATTTCGCGCGCTCGTTTTCGTCCTAAATCATGATCCATTTCGCTACAAATTTGCAAAAGTATTTGTATGCGAACTAGCTTCTTACTGATCATCACAGCATCTACCTCTCTCGCACGAGTTGTCGTTTGATAACATGCATTTTAACCCCGCGCACAAAATAGTTCGTGCCGTTCTCGAGGGCATATTTAATTCGTTCTACTAAGCAGTCATGAAATTTATTCATCCTGTTTCCTTGCTAATCCTAAATTAGGCCGATTTTGTAATCCTTAGATTCCTTTAGTCCTGGTAAAAAATGCAGTTTGGCACTTTTCGTATATAAAGTATGTCAATCAGCATTTATTTTTATCTGAGAATTTTAAAATAAACCCTTAATATCCAAAACATGGCAATCTGCATGTTCGATGTTTGTAATTCTATCACACATCAATGGACCATCAAGGGAATCAATGTAATGGTCTGGATTTACTCATAGGATCCAGGTAGTATTTTCTCTTGGGACAGTTCCCGAATTTCAACTAGGCGGAGCCGATGGCATAAGCTAGTTTTATCTATTAATATAAGTAGTTCGTTTATTTCATTTTAATACCTTTTTTTTTTTAATTCTAATCCAATCAAAAATACTAATTTGCTGGAAATACATTTTTCAGAAGGGAAGATCTTAAAGCCTTAAAGTAATTGTATTCAGCCTGCAAGCAAGCATG
The DNA here is from genome assembly GCA_964057195.1 of Orthosia cruda. Classification (NCBI taxonomy): domain Eukaryota; kingdom Metazoa; phylum Arthropoda; class Insecta; order Lepidoptera; family Noctuidae; genus Orthosia; species Orthosia cruda. The sequence continues at coordinate 30,728,873 of OZ059827.1, forward strand.
CAAATTATTTATAATATAAATTGTAAGACAATAAATAAACATAAAAAAAGAACTCAACAGCACTGATGCGTTTCAATAAATTTATTAAATTCTAAATAAATAAACGTTACAACTTCATCAACTCACTCAAAAGATATACAAAAAATAAAAATATCAATAAAATGTCAAAAATAAAAATGTCAGTAAAATAAAATTTCAAAAAGCAAAATGACAATAAAATGAAATGTCAACAATCAAAATGTCAATAAAATAAAAATTAATGTCAAAAATTAATTTAAAAAGTCAAAATTATAAAGAAAAAATACCAAACCAATTAATAATTCATACACTATTAACAATTTCATTCCTAACATCCATTTTTAACCGACTTCAAAAAAAGGAGGAGGTTCTCAATTCGTCGGAATCTTTTTTTTTTTTTTTTTTTATGTATGTTCCCCGATTACTCAAAGACGCCTGAACCGATTTCAAAAAATCTTCTTTTGTTTTGAAGGGTATACTTCCTAGTTGGTCCCATAGTCATCAGGTCAGGATCTGATGATGGGATCTTAGAGAAATCGAGGGTACTCCTCAAATATTATAGGCATTTATATAGTGATTTTGGTATTTTCACCAACAATGCAATCACTTGCACTCAGAAAGTATAATTTGGTGAAGTGGAACTGATGAAGAAGACCACAGATGGCCACTGAAACTCCTTAATGCTAAGTATGTCACGGGTATAAAATATCTCGAATAGTTAACCGACTATGATTAAGCAAATACTTATAAATGAATGGTACTGATGAAAATGGTACCATTGAACTGTTCTGATGATGAAGCCGGAAGGTGAGCACTGGAACTCTGAAATAAAACAATGTATACTAGTCGTGCTTGGGCTTATTGGAATTGTCATGAGATGTACTTTGGCCACAAATGATAAAAAAAAAAAAAAAACAAAAAATCAATATTTTTTATTTCACATAGGCCTACATGGGCACTTATAAAACGTCGACAAAAGGTGCACGGTTCGGGTTGGTCGTTTCCTATGGAGAAGAACCGGCAAGAAACTCCATGGTTACTCTTTTAAAAATGGTTTGGTTTTACAATATTTCCATGTTACAGCATTAGTACTTAGACATGGGGGGACAACGTAGGCCCGACTTATGACAATAAGTCGTAAGAAACTAAAAAAATAAAATAAAAGGATTATATATTTTATAAAAAAGTTAACAAATGTTAACTAGCATCTAGAAGGCCTACAATGTTCACACATTTACAAAACAATCGGTAAAAGAATCTATACAAAGGTAAATAAAAATAGTATTACATGACTAAATTTAACATGTGGCACAAATTTTGTTATCAGTGCTGTAACTATTCTTAGCAAAGGGCTATAAAGATGTTTGAAAATCATTGTAAAAGTCTAATTAAAAGAAGTAAAGAAAAATGAGATTGAGAATAGTTAGAGACATCCACATATTTGTGCCGTTTACAAGTTACCAGGGAAGCTGCATGCGCAGAAGGAGCTAAGGCCAAATGTTTTTATCTTCAACGTAGTCCTTGATTTTATAATATGCTTTTTTAATAAGGATACGTTTGATGTAGTTTTTGAACCTTCCATCGGTCAGTTCTATAACTGACTTTGGCAACTTGTTATAAAAGCGTATACTGTTTATAAGAAAAGACTTGCTAGTTTTCGTTAATCTGAATTTGGGTATTACAATTTCGTGCTTACTGCGTGTATTTAAATTATGGAAGTCGCTTCTAGTTTTGAAAAGCCCCCGATTTTTACGGACATACAAAATACATTCCAAAATATAAAGTGAAGGTAGAGTCAGTATATCGATCTCTTTAAATTTTTCTCTGAGGGACTCGCGAGGACCCATTTTATAGATTGCGCGGATTGCCCTCTTTTGTAGGATGAAAATTGAGTCAACGTCTGGTGCTGATCCCCACAGCAGAATGCCATAAGACATAATACTGTGGAAATAAGCATAGTATACTAACCTAGCTGTAGCTACATCGGTTAGCTGCCTTATTTTCCTTACTGCATATGCAGCCGAACTTAACCTACCCGAAAGAGTTCTAATGTGCGCGCCCCACTGCAATTTTGAATCGATAGTAATCCCCAAGAATACAGTTTCCGTTATAACTTCAAGATTTTTGCCGTCAAGATTTAAGTTTAGGTCATGTTGTGGTACATTTGGTAAAGAGAACTTTAGACATTTTGTTTTTTTCGCATTCAGTAAAAGATTGTTAGCTGCGAACCATTTTGAGAGAACAATTAGACTTTCGTTGACATTTAAAACATCCGTATCTTGCCTATCTATTTTAAAAATTAGCGAAGTATCATCAGCAAATAGAATTATATCCGATAATTTGGCCATCATAAAAGGGAGATCATTTATGTAAACCAGAAAAAGGAAAGGGCCGAGAATTGAACCTTGGGGCACGCCCATCTTGACTAGAGACCCGGAGGACGTCGCCCCATTAACATTTACTTTTTGCTGTCTGTTTGATAAATAGGAAAGCACGAGATCAGCAGATTTTCCACGAATTCCGTAGTGGTGTAATTTACAGATCAGTGTGTTGTGGTCGACGCAGTCGAAAGCTTTTGAGAGATCACAGAAAATGCCAATGGCATCCTGGGACCTCTCCCAAGCCTCCAAGATGTGGCTGATGAGTTTTACTCCCGCGTCCGTTGTCGACCTACCTTTCGTGAAACCAAACTGTTGACTATGCAGGATCCCATTTGAATTGAAGTGAGACAACATCTGTTCCAGCATGATTTTTTCATAGATTTTACTCAATGCTGGAAGCACGGATATAGGTCTATAATTAGAAGGATCGCTCTTACAGCCTGATTTGAAAATTGGTACTACTTTACTGTGTTTCATTAAGTCAGGAAAAGTGCCGCTGTCCAAACATTGATTGAATATGCCTGTTAGGACAGGAGCAATTGAGTCAATAATATCTCCAAGAACCCTAACGGATATCCCCCACAAGTCTTCAGTATTCTTTATATTGAGACTTTTGAACGCGTTTTTAATTGTATTAATACATATTGGTTTAAATTTAAAGATTGGTATGTCCTTAGTAAAGTTTTCTTTAAGAAGAGCTTCAGCTAATTTAGATGAGGAAGGAAGAGACTTCGTAACCTCTAACGGAATGTTGGTAAAGAAATTTTCTAATGTCTCAGCGACTTCTTGCCTATCAGAAATGGTTTGATTAGTTATTTTCAAAGACAACTCATTCTGATCGCGTTGTTGTATCTTTCCAGTTTCTCTATTAATTAATTGCCACACAGTTTTTATTTTGTTATTAGAAGCACCAATTTTGTTAATTATTATTTGAGATTTTGCTTGAGCGCAGACTCTTTTGAATATTTTAGAATAGTTTCTAACATAAGTGTGAAAAACTTGATCGGAAGTCAAAGATTTTTCGTAATATAAATTATATAAGATATCTCGGCTTTTTCTTATGCCCACAGTGGCCCATTCACTAAATTTCGATTTGGAATTGTTGACTTTAACTGTTTTTACAGGACACGTTTTATTGAATTCTTGGCAAACTGTTGAAAACAACGTGCCGTAATTTATATTGGGGTCGTTTGAATCAAAACTGGCGTTACAAAGGTTGCTAAAAACATTATTATTAAAAGAGATTAATTTATTTTTAGTAAGTGGTCTTAATCGAATTGATTTAGCTAGGTTAATTTTTTTATTTGACTCAAAAGATACTAGTTGACCAGTATGGTCTGACCTAACGCCACTAATTAAAAACGAATCTTTTACTTTACAATTAGTGAATACATTATCTATGCAAGAAGCTGAAGTCGCTGTTATTCTTGTTGGTTCATTAAATAAATATTTTAGGTTAAATGATTTAAATAATGAAATGAGCTTACATTTTTCAGGCGAGTTGACTAACAGATCTATATTTAAGTCACCACAAACAAAAACTAATTTATTATCTCTGAAAAGTTTACTTAATAATTCTTCCATTGTAATCAAAAACAATGACAAGTTTGATGCTGGTGGTCTGTAAACGCACAAGACAGTATGCCCCTCGACCTCTGCACATGCTACCTCACACAAGCGATCAACAGAGTAAGCAGTGATATCCTTCCTTTCCTTATATTTTAAATGACTATTACAAAGTATCAGGGTACCACCACCCACTGTGGATCTGTTGTACGCGCTGGCAACTGAGAAATTATTTACATTAAACAACATCCTATCTGGTTTTAACCAAGTTTCACAAAAACATAAGATATCCATGTGGTATTTATCTACTAACAATTCCACGTCTAAAATTTTGCCGGAGAAGCGATTTATATTTTGATGATATAGTAAAATATTACTATTCGACTTCTCTTTTGTCGGCTCTAATCGTTTAAAGAATCATCGTTTAAAGTATTATCAGAAAAACTGGATAATACTGTTAAATCACTAAACCTAGTCTCAGTTAAATTATCAATAACTGCGTGTATATTAAAAGCTAACAATGTAGCTAATAAATGTCGACTATTTTTGGGAAGAAACATATGGTTCCCAATCAAAACAAAATCACTAACAAAATTGTTGGTGTCAAAAAACAATAAACGGTCACTATGACGACAAGATAATATATGCATCAGGTTATTCAAACTAGAAATGTATTCATTTTCATGAACAAGTAACTTGCCAGAATAGGGCAATGCACATAATATTAATTTGCCTAATCTTAACTTAAGTAGGGTGTCAATACCATTAACATGTTAATTGGAGATTATCATGTTAATTGGAGATACCTACCAAAACTAAAAAGAGAAAAATAAAAAACTTTTTAACAAAAAATCAAACCGACTTCCAGAACAAAAAACTACAAACCAAAAAATAACTTTCTTTTCCGAAGTCGGTGTCGAAAAACTGAAAAAAATGGGTACAAAAGACACCAACTTCGGAAAAGAAAGTTATTTTTTGGTTTGTAGTTTTTTTATGTTCCAAAAAATCCCTAACGCTATAGAAACAACACTTTTGTCAATTTTGTCTTAAATACATTACCATGTAAGAATTTAAATTCACTTGGTACGTGATTATATATCAATATACACATATTTAATACATTTTTCTTATAGATATCTTTATGACAAGGTGGATGATACAATAGGTTTCGAAACCGTGCCCTTTTTTGTCTTGGTATAACCTCAGTATGCTGCTTAAAATTGTACATGCGGGTCTTTATAAAAGTGGTGATATCTATATATATAACCATGCCTTGTTAATTACTTGGACGCAACGTTTCTGGAGCCTGAATACTCTGTCGGTATCGGTTGAGTTGCCCCACATGATTAGTCCATAGCTTAGGACAGATGACACATAACCATGGTAAACCGCAAGAGCAGCTTCTACAGACACGTTTTGTCTCAGCTTTTTAAAGCAAACACGAATCTATTAAGTTTATGACAGATTCTTCGACATGGATTTTCCAATTAAGATTTATATCTACGTTTAGTCTTTAAATTTTATTATTGATAGGCTCGCGCTCGACCACCATCTCACCTGATGGTAAGCGATGATGTTGTTGACGGTGTAACACGCGTGCCTAGAAGTTACCTATTCACTCTTGGCTTAAAAACCCCGAGGTTGTAGCTATCGGGAAACACAGACTCACAGGCAGGTAATTCCACTCCTTAGCTGTACGCATAATGAAAGTAGTTTCAAAACGTTTAGTGCGCATGGGTGGGATGTCCACCATGTACCGATAGCGCATCGCCGTACGTCTTGTAGTCCGATGATGAAACGGGCTAGGCGGAATTAGATTATGCATTTCCATCGCATATTCCCCGAAATGCAACCGATAAAAAACCGACAAACTGGCAACTCGGCGACGATGTTCAAGGCTGTACAAAATTAGTGGCAATTACTGTATATATACCAAATATATATGTTTATCACTATTTTTACAAAACCAAAGTATTTATTTTACCTTCTTACCTATCAAAAAAAATTCTTAACAAGTTTGTCAAAACAGGAAATCCAATAAATCAAATATTTCCTCTAATCAAGTAATTAAGAATCCAAAGCCTTACTGAGTATTTCCGGTATTATAAATTACTGTTAATTTATTGGAACATTTTATCTTTCTCATTTGTGTTTAGTTAAGGACCTGTGAAGTTCAATTAACAGTATTTGCTGTGATTTCTGAAAATTTCAGGGTGAATATTTGCTTATTACTTAGAACTAATTAGAAAATAATTGATGTATTGACAAATTTTAATAATTAATGAACGAGAACGTAATATGAGTATGACCAACTTATTATTTCATTTTATCCATAGAAGTACTAATATGACATTATCAAATTGATAAATTGAAAATAATTTTTATTTTTTACTCGCGTTTGACCTACCCATCTGATGGAAAGCGATTATGTGGTCGATGGTAAAGCATGTTTATTCATGCCTAGAAGTGATTTATTCACTTTTGACTTTAAACCTTTTAAGTTTATCTTGGACATGGCTGATGGAAGAAATCGTGAGGAAATATGAACTCTTTAGTCTCTACTAGGTAAGGTAAGGTTATCACCATCCCGCCTTAATCAAGCGTCCCTTAGCTGATAAAAGCTATCCCCTGACCCTCAGGACTATGTGTGCCCCGACCTAGGGTGAGTTCCACATTAGTTAAGTAATTATACCTGAATCTCTGCACTGGATAACCTATACTGAATTATTTAAAAATAACTCAATAAGTAGATAAACGTGCACAAGTTCGTAAAAGATGACAAACTCGGCAAGTCAATAAGCAGATTTTTAAAAAAATTTGGCTATGGTGTCTGAGGTATCAGTTAATTTTGGAAAAGGGGTCTCTTGCCCAAAACAGTTTGGGAATCCCTGCTCTAAATCCATCTCTGGCTGTTCGTTTCGATGTCGACTGACGAAACAATTAGGTCGCAAACTACAAGTGGGTTGCTGGTAGAACAATTTATTTGGATCTGCAGTGACATAATAGGCCTTTTCAATTTTAGCTCAAAACCACTTAGATTGATATAAGTTTAGGTTTGTACTAGATTGGGACTTGCTATTTCGAAAACCGCAAGCTTGTAAAGTTGCGAACATGATCTTGGCAAATACCTCTATTGGATGATGTGTCTGGTCTCTGGCAGTGGTGGTGTGGTTGTTGTCGGGCTGTTGTATGTGTTCTCATCGCGTGGAAAACTTTAAAACGTTATGGAGGATTTGTGTGTCTTCAGGTTTATTTTTAGTTTTTGTAGTTCATATGTGGCAGTGTACCGTGTACATGCCGCTACAAGTTGTCATTAAGAAAATAGTTTGGATTGGCTGCTTTGGAACCTCTTGGGAAATAAAGGCAGGTTTTCTTTATTTATTTATTTAAGTATAGATGTATAACTTTACAGGTCACACCTAAAGCGTTATACAAAGCGAAGAAAAAAAACACAAACGAAACACATAAGAATTAGGCAAAATTAAATATATCTATATACAAATAAAAAAAAAGAAACACGATATAACAAAAAACAAAGAAGTAAAAATCCTAAAAAGAAAAGAATAAATAACAGAAAAACTTACTAAAGTAAAAAAAAAATTACAAAGAATACATATACAATTATTCACTGATCTAAATTTCATCCATCTTCTCACAAAAACTTAAACATTCACGACACACATCTATCCATCTCAGATAGAAGATGTCAGAAGGGCATTTAGTATGTTTATTGTGAGCGCCCGAACTATAGGCGAGTTAGTAGTTAGAAGGTACGGCCAAAAGCCGGTGACTTCGTGGTCTAAGCTGTTGTTTGGGCACCATAGGAACAAAAAGTCTCAACAATTGCGCCACGAGCTCCTGGCAATCGGACTCTCCTCGCATAATACGGCAGGCTGAGATATGCAAGAAGTACTTACGCTTTACTTCGAGAGAATTAAAATTTAAAACACCAAGTAGAAATTTGGTAGGGTATAGGAAGGGGTAATATCCGAAGAGTTTTTTTTAAAGAAAACGAAGAAAGACTTTTTGTTTTTTTTCAAGAAGTAAGGCGTAGGTGCTCTTATACGGGTTCCAGATCACTGCTGCTGATTCGAGTTTACTCCTGACTAAGGCCATGTATACAAGTTCAATGGCATGTGGATTGGTAAACTCGCGCATATTTCGAAGGTCAAATCCTAGTCTTCGATATGAATCAGCAGCAAGTGTCCTCATATGCTCATGAAAGATGAGCTTCGTGTCGAACAGAACGCCGAGATCCTTTACAGAATTAACGCGGCTGTTAGCCCGCGGATCACCGCTTAAAAAGTACTCTTCATGCCAGGGATTACGCATGTGACTGAAGGTCATAACGCTGCATTTAGCAATATTGGAGAGTAACTTATTTTTCTTGCTCCACTGATAGACCGCGTCAATGTCACCCTGCAGAGTAGTTGAGTCTGCTACTTTTCCTAAGCCAAATATTAACTTAAGATCATCAGCATAAAGTAAACACTTGGCATGTTTGAGGACCTTTTCAAGGACCATAATGATAAATAGCAAGAGATCCAGTGTTGGTCCCTGACTTACTCCAGATCGAGTATGATATGGTGCGGACACAAAGCAACCGTGTCGAACATACTGCTGACGATCTCGTAAGTAAGTTGCGAAGAATTTAAGAAACTTCGGAGAAAAGCCTAAGTTATTGAGCTTGGTGAGCAATACGTCGTTATCTACCCGGTCAAATGCTTTTTTAACCGACTTCAAAAAAAGGAGGAGGTTCTCAATTCGTCGGAATCTTTTTTTTTTTTTTTTTTTTATGTATGTTCCCCGATTACTCAAAGACGCCTGTACCGATTTCAAAAATTCTTCTTTTGTTTGAAAGGGTATACTTCCTAGTTGGTCCCATAATCATCAGGTCAGGATCTGATGATGGAATCTTAGAGAAATCGAGGGAACTCCTCAAATGTTATAGGCAAACATATAGCGATTTTGGTATTTTCATCAACAATGCAATCATTTGCACTCAGAAAGTATCATTTGGTGAAGTGGAACTGATGAAGAAGACCACAGATGGCCACTGGAACTCCTAAATGCTAAATATGTCACGGGCATAAGATATCTCGAATAGTTAACCGAATATAATGAAGCAAATACTTATAAATAAATGGTACTGATGAAAATGGCACCATCGAACTGATCTGATGATGAAGCCGGAAGGTAGGCACTGGAACTCTTATATAAAACAATGTACCCTAGTCGTGTTTGGGCTTATTGGAATCGCCATGAGATGTACTTTGGCTATAAATGATAATCATGTTAATTGGAGGTACCTACCAAAACTAAAAAGAGAAAAATAAAAACTTTTTAACAAAAAATCAAACCGACTTCCAGAACAAAAAACTACAAAGCAAAAAATAAATTTCTTTTCCGAAGTCGGTGTCGAAAAACGGGGAAACAATGTACAAAAGACACCGACTTCGGAAAAGAAATTTATTTTTTGCTTTGTAGTTTTTTTTGAAATCAAAATATACAACATCAACCTGTATGCTCTTATCTAAGTGCTGCGATATAAGATCCACCCGTATTAACAGAGCGGTTAAATCGAAAGCCATGTTGGGAATCGCAAAGAAATGGTTGTATCTAAAAACTAATAAGCCTGTGTAATATTGATTCGAACAGTTTTGGGAATGCGGAGAGTATAGCTATGGGCCGATAATTTTCTACGTCAGAAGTTACATTAGATTTAGGTATAGGTTGGACTCGCGATACCTTCCAACGCTGTGGATACTTTCGGTAGATAATGCCAGATTCAATATATGCAGTACAGGTGATATTATATGATCTTTACATCCTTTAATTATGTATGCGGGAATGTTATCTGTTCTTACGGCAGAGTTTGGTTTGAGTTTATCTATAGCTGTTTCTACATCACTCGATTTAATTGCATCAATATGTACAACGTTAGCATGTTTTTTCTGATTGTTACTGTCTGTTTTATAATCTAAAAGAGGGGCGTCAAGTAAAAAAACACTGGAAAAAATCAGAAAAAGCATGTGCAGCGTTACTGCCAGCATATTCTCTTCCATTATAATTCACCCTGGGCTCAAAGCCACCTCTGGCTTTGAAACTGTGTATATGTTGCCAGAAGACACGAGATTCACGCTTAAGTTTGGTTTCATCGTGCTTGATGTATTCATCATATGCGGCCGAAATTCTTTTTTAACACTTTCCCTAAGCAAGGAGAAATTGTGATAATCAGCATGGTTTTTAGTTGATTTCCACATACGATGCAGATTAGATTTAGGTTTAATGTCACTTATTAGTTCAGCTGTGAACCAAACCGGGTAGCGTCTACATGGCTTCTTAGGCCTGTGTTATTTTGGTACATTTTCGTCAAAAATACCGTACAAGATGTTATAAAAACTCTACAGCAGCGTCAACGTCACTAGCGAGAATCACGTCTTGTCACGATTCCTCAGATATTAGCTTGTACATCAATTCATAGTTTCCCTTAGAGAAATTCCAGTCTCTCTGCGTGTCAAGGTTATTTGGATCAATTTTATCAGAACCCAGCAGATGCGTCGTATTATTAAGTGTAAGGCAAACATCTAATGGCGGATGATATGCGTCTCGTTGTAGTACAAGACCTCCACCATCAATTTCCACCACATCGACACAGCTAATACTTTCAGACACCAGCACTACATCCAACTTACTTCTATGCGCATTCATCACCTCAATCCTCTCAGTCAAGCCACACACACTTAAAAAGTAACAATAGTAACTTAAAATATTATTCGATGTACGGTTAGCGTTTAAATTTAAATCACCAACAATAATCACTGCACTTTTTAATGAATCGATTATAGTTTCAACTTTCTGCAATCAACACATATATATTTCGTCGGACGCTCTTGGAAGAATATACACTACACAAAGGTAGAGTCACTCGTCGTAAAACGTGCCCACAAATCCTCTCCGGCTGGTGCCTCCAGTTCAAAACAGCGCGTCAATGTGACACCGGGCCACGCCGCGAGCATTACGCCGCCACCAACACCGGTGGCGCGGTCCCTACGTAACACACTCCACCCGTGGCTCGCAACCTCCTTGTCCAGTACAGAACTCGAGAGGAACGATTCCGTCACAGCTATGACGTCGCTGGCGTGAGATAAGAGATTATGTCTAAAGAAATTCAGCTTAGTATTCAAGCCTCTAACATTTTGATAAGTCAAATTAATTAGCCGGCTTTGTTTCTTGTTGACCACTGGATGAACGGGCTTGGAGTTTGTTTGGTAGTCTTCGAAAAAAGCATTCCTTAACTCTAGCATTAGTAGGCCAAGTATCTGCCGCCGTTGCTTTTTCGAAGAACTCTGCTGGAACCCCAATCTTAAATGATTTATGGTCACCTTTTGGTTTAAGCTCTTCCACCGTGCAGTTACCTGTTGAACACAGCTTTTGCTGGTAAGATTGAATATCAGCGGCTCCTGACATCATGTTCCATAGATGCACGTATTTGCGAAATTTTACGGCTTTAAATGGGGTAATCTCGTGTCCCGCGGTACCACAAACAGAGTTATACCGCTTAGAATTACGATTACGTATCTCTACCCACTTCTCATTCGCAACATTATCATCAGCTGTTAGTGATGGCACTTTGTCATGGTCATCCGGGTGTATAGTTTCCGTAACAAGTCCGATAGGCTGTGTAGTGATAATGGCTTGCGGGGGTGTATCTGAGAAATCCTTTTCTATTTGCACAGAGAAGGTACTGGTCGGTGGTACTAACTTTTGATTGTTTGTCGGTGAGCTATGGTGCTTAATCTTAGTAAGGTTAGGTATCTTAGGTGTATTAATGTGACAATATAACTGTTTGCCATTTACATTTACACACTCTAGTTGGGTAGGTATGCCTGGAGAAATGCTGAGGCAGCGGGTACATTCTCGTGTTTGCTCTAGTTTATATAGTTTTTCGTTGCAAGTTTCAATCTTTTTAGTGCAATCAGTGAGCGCGATATGGTACTGTGCAATCGCAGAGACAGCTTCAGTAAGAACGAACGAAGAGTTCGCTGTTCTGTTAGGAAATTTATTTGTTCGCGGAGTTGCTGCATTTCCAATCTCGTAGCAAAGGGCGAGTCTCCCGGAGATAGCGGCGGTGGGGGGTGACTTTTATTCCGGGCCGAAACGTTTTTAGTAAGATCGGCGTGCTTACTGAGATCGGCCGCTCATAGTTCCGGTCACCTTTCCTAGCAGCACAGCAACATTCTGGGCAAACCCAAGTGGCTCTTTCCACAAACGTAAACTGCCGATTATTACATAGGCAATGGTAATTTTTAGTAGAGTCTGCCACCGCGCATTCAAGAAAAGCATCACCCGACACCAATTCAATATTGCATGCAGAGCAAATCATAATGACTCTTATTACGACGAGTTATATTAGCCAGCAAGTCAAATAGCAATATTAAAATAAAATAAAATAATTAGGTATTAATAAAAAAGTGCGTCTTCCAAGCGAAGCTTCGGCCGGTCACTCGGAACACCTGTACGTGCACCGGCGTGCGTCCCGCGCCTCCCGCACCTTCCACACGTCCGAGCAAGCGATGCGTCTGTGTGCGTAGCAGCGAGGCAACCGCGGGTTGCCGTAGGTCAAGGATTGTAGACGTAAAATAATTGTTTAATTACTCACGATCTACGTGAAGTTTTATATTGGTACAACTTGTATTTGAAAGTCCTTTTCTTCAGCTTTTCACAGGTAAACTCACTTCTAAAACCAATCACTTTAAACTATTTTATGATTAAAAAAATACGGAGCAAACAAAAAATGGTGTAGCTCGAACGACGAGTGTTGCACAATGGTACGGCGAGGTTTAGTAAACTAATAATATATAGTAGTAAGACTGTCTCTGGCTTAAAAATTCTTCATTTAAATATTCGCAGCATTAATAGGAATTTTAGTGAACTTTTAGTGTTGTTATCTATTATTAAATTTAACTGTGACATCATAGTCCTGACAGAATGTTGGTTGAGTAAGGTGAGGAATGTTCCATTATTAGACGGATATAATTCACACTATACATCGAATACACAAAATCAAAATGACGGGATTGTTATTTTTACAAAACAAAACCTGGCCGTTTCTGTTCAGGAACCAGATGTTACAAATGCGAACTGTCTCTTATGCATAATAAATAATAAAATAGCAATAGTCGCGATATACCGCTCTCCATCATTTAACAAAAAAGAGCAATTTCAGTGTTTTTTAAATAGTTTGGATACTGTCCTGAATCAACTTAAAACATTTGAAACTGTTGCTATCGTGGGTGATGTTAACGTAGACATTAAACCCTCTAATAATGATGACCGTACAAATGACTACTTAACATTAAGCGCGTCGCATGGCCTTTTACTGGCTCTTCAAATACCCACGAGAGGAACAAATTGTCTCGATCATATTATTCTCAGATGTAAAACACCGGCAATAACGCTTATTTTGGAATCATTTATTACGGATCACATGTGTTGGAGCGCCTGATCATCACAGCATGGCAGCAACTCACTTAATGAGCAATTACCTCTAATTGCGATGCGCAAATGTATTCTTTTGTTCATATTTTTCACTTGCTGTACTTAACCCGTGTAGTCAACACCTATTATAGTCATTTTTCTTGCACTGAGTATTCCTGAAGTTTTCATTCGGCAAATCCCTTAAATTCCCGCACATGGTCCGTAACGAGCTGGATAACGTTTTATATCAAGAAGATCAGCGATCATAATCAAGGAATTAAGGATTTTATTATCCACGTGCCGTGGAGGTTAATTGCCGGTGGATTGAAGTGATCTCGAGCAAACTATTAGCGGTGTACGGCGTTAAAGTTACATAAAATTAAGTCTAATATCGTCACCCAACACTCAGGTAGTATAAGTGAAAGTAAATATTCATAAAAGGTCAGTTTTATTTATTGTACTACCGATTGTATTGTGTTATATGAAAATCATTAGGTACTTGTTGCAGTGTAATTAGTATTATATTCATCAGCAAAATTAAGTTTAATATCATACTGATTATAGTATAGTTAGCTTGTATGCTACATCAATTAAACTTAAGTTATAAAGCTGTAACTAATTCACGTAACTATCTACAAAACAGTAATTGTTCATTATATTATTAGCAGGTATCTTAACATAATATATATTATAAGTTGTGAGTGCTTGATATTATTGCAAGTCATTGTTAAAACATAGTAAAGTTATTATTACTTATTTAGAATCATTTATGTATTCAACAACGATTAGTGTTAAAACACTAATCGTGCCTAATTAATACTAAGTTAGCGTCATAGTTTTGCAAATAATAAGTTTGGATCTGGATTGTATGTATAGTTTATTTATACCGTTGGGTAGTTACATCATTAGGTTTATGTTGTTTTGCTATTGCACTTAGGTGTAGTTTTATGCGTGTATTAAGGTCATATTATTCGTCTTTTACAATTGTATTCCTGTATCAATTTCAGGTTGACAACACTCATCTCCCAGCATGTCCGAGGAAAGGGATTTAATCAAAAAGCGAGGCAGCTTCAAGGGTCGTTTGACTGCGTTTGTCCACTTTCTGGACTCACTCAAGTACAAAGAGTTATCAAACTGTGATGTTTCAGAATTGCAATTGCGCATGGGCAAGATCGAGTCGTTGTACGAGCAGTATGATGAGGTACAGTTACGTCTGGAATGCATTGTAGATGATCTCAAATTACAATACTCTGAGCGTTCTGAATTCGAGTCTCTTTATTATAAATCCTTGTCTAGAGCCCAGAATATTCTGAGTGATTTTAATAAGGATAGTAAATCGATGGAAAGCTGTAAAAGTACACATGCTAGCGTGCACAAGCCAGTTAAATTGCCAACAATCCAGTTACCAAAGTTTAGCGGTTTATATTCTAATTGGCTGGAGTTTCGCGATACCTTTACTAGCCTAATTAATTGTAACGATGACATTGACGAAATTAATAAGTTCCATTACTTGAGAGCATCTCTTGAGGGAACTGCTGCAGTAGTAATTAAATCTATCGAGTTTTCTTCGAGCAATTACTCTGTGGCATGGAAGTTGTTATGTGATCGATTTGACAACAAAGGATTATTGGTTCATAATCATGTATCAGCATTGTTTAATGTCGAGTCTATCTCAAGGGAATCTTCTGTTGCTATAAAGAGTTTAATCGATAACCTAAATAAAGATTTGCGAGCTTTAGAGTCATTAGGGGAGCCTGTTAAATATTGGGACACACTATTGATTTATATTATAACACGTAAGCTTGATCAAAGGACTTATCGTGAGTGGGAGGAGTACAAAGGTAGGAAGGACAAAGATAGCACGAGTAAGTTCGACGCATTTATGCAATTCCTACGTAATCGAGCCGATCTAATCGAGACCTTAGAACTTGTTCGCCATAATCATTGCCAAACGCCAGGTAAATCAAGCCCTACGGTCAAGTCTATGGTAGCAGCCCGATCCCTTAATAGTTCTAGCACTGAATTAGACCCTAAAGTGTGCCCTAAATGTAATAACAATGATCACACTTTAAATAATTGTCCACAGTTTCTCGCATTAAGCAATGACGATCGTCTCAAATTACTACCCAGTTATAAAGTTTGTTTCAACTGTTTTCGCTCAGGTCACTATGCTAACAAATGTAAAAAACCAGGTTGCAAACTATGCAAACGTAGGCATAACACACTAATTCACATAGATTCTAAAATCACTATTGCGAATACACTTCGTGATAATTCAAATAACAACTCCTCTGCATCTGTCTTACCGTCTACTACCACTGATACAAATTACGTAGCTTTGTCAACAAACATTGCATCTCCCCGTGATCATAAGCAGCGAGATGTGTTGTTGTCGACCGCCCTGATCAAACTGCGGGACCACAATGGCTATGTGCATCTCGTTCGCGCGGTTCTGGATAGCGGTAGCACCTCGTCATTCATAACGGACAGATTATGTAAACAACTCAGTTTAACAACTAGACAAATAAATAAATCCATTATTGGCATTAACAATGTCACTTCGCGCGTAGGCAAAACATGTCGTGTTAAGATGACGTCATTGGATGATAGTTTTACGTTCGAACTTCATTGTTTTGTTCTGCCATATATTACGAGTAACGTACCGTGCCGTGAAATTAACATTTCTAATTTCGACATACCGTCGAATATTATTTTAGCTGATCCTACTTTTTATAAGCCTGCTAATATTGATATATTAATAGGTGCTGACCTTTTTTGGGAGTTGTTAGGATCGCAACGTCTAAAGTTAGGTACCGGAAAACCAGTATTATGTGAAACCCGTTTAGGATGGATAGTTTCCGGTCCAATTACTCAAAATTATATTTCACTGCTGTCGAATGATGTAAATTGTAATTTTTCTAAAACTATTTCCGATGGCGACAGTGACTGGGAAAGGCTTAGAACAGAATTGACAAAGTTTTGGCAATTAGAGGAGGTGAATGCGAAATATTCCAATTCTTACATGCCCGAAGAAAAGTCATGTGAGGATAATTTCGTTAAAAATACGACGCGATCGTCTGATGGTCGTTTTTGTGTTCGCATACCCCTTAAGAAAGATCCTTTAGTTCTTGGCAATTCTTTTATGAAAGCTGCACATTGTTTACATTCTTTAGAGCGTAGATTAAAGGTTAAGCCAGACTTTAATAAAATGTATCATGAGTTTTTGTTAGAATACGAGTCACTCGGTCATATGACAAAAATTAATAACCCCTATAATTTGTGTATTGGTTATTTTATTCCGCATCACGGAATATTACGTGAGTCGAGTAGCACAACCAAACTTCGTGTTGTCTTTAACGCAAGTTGTCCTACTACGACGGCAGTGTCCTTAAATGACCTTCAGATGGTCGGGCCAACTGTACAAGACGATCTATTGTCTATAATTCTTCGGTTCAGATTCCACAAGTATGTCTTATCTGCGGATGTGGAGAAGATGTATAGACAAATAGTAGTCCACCCGTCAGATAGGTATTTGCAACGGATTGTTTGGCGTGACAATGATTGTGAGCCTAGTAATGTTTATGAATTAAACACCGTCACGTACGGTACGGCTAGTGCACCGTTCCTTGCAACACGATGCCTTAAACAACTAGGACTCGATTGTAAAAACCGTAAGATATCGGAGATCATCAGACACGACTTCTACGTCGACGATTTACTGACAGGGGCGAATGATTTAGATGAAGTTAAATTTATTCGCACTGAAGTTACCAAGGAGCTTGCGTCGGCATGCATGCCATTGAGAAAGTGGAAGTCAAATGACTCTCAACTAGTGTCGGATTCTGTTCCTGCGTCAGGCAAGTCGCCTGCGTCATTGGACTTGAACATTGGATCTAATGAGCCTGACAAATTGCTTGGTCTCGGATGGTATGTCAGTGATGATAAGTTAGGGTTTCCCATAAGTCTTACTAAGTCCTCGACCGGCCATACGAAGCGTGATTTGCTATCCGTGATTGCGAGAATTTTCGACCCTTTGGGTCTGTTGGGCCCTATTATTATTACCATGAAGGTATTGTTACAGAAAATGTGGTTAGACAAATTATCATGGGATCAACTATTACCTATTGAGATTAGTGAACATTGGGATACTATAATAAAGTCTTTGCCTCTTTTAAATCATTTCCGTATTCCACGAATTGTAGTCTGCAACTCATATACGGAGCTAGAACTCCACATTTTCACAGATGCGTCTGAGTCCGCATACGGTGCTTGCGCCTACATTCGTAGTGTTAATGATAAGGGTGAGCATTTGGTTCGTTTATTGATGGCCAAAAGTCGAGTGGCTCCCATAAAGCCTACAACAATCCCGCGACTGGAGTTGTGTGGTGCGGTAATCGGTTCCCGTCTCTGTGAGAAGGTGATGAGCTCACTCCGAGTGAAGATCAGTCGGGTCTATTGTTGGACTGATTCGACCATCGTGTTGGGATGGTTACAGATGATGCCTACCAAACTTCAGCCGTTTGTACGCAACCGCGTTGCTGAAGTTTTGAATAAGGTGGGTAACTGTACATGGCGGCACGTCCCAACCGATCAAAACCCAGCAGACCTAATTTCTCGTGGTGTGGAAATCAGTGTTCTGCAGGGTTCAGATCTGTGGTGGTATGGACCAACATTCTTAGGACTAGACCAGTCTGAGTGGCCTTCTCAAATTAAATCTCCAGTATTTGAAACGTTACCGGAGACTCGACCTAATGTAGTGTTAAATGCTGTTATTAATTATTTAAAAAGTGAGGGTTTAATTGATTTTAGTCGTTATTCTAATTACTCACGGCTTATACGTTCTGTTGCTTACCTATTGCGATTTATTAAGGCATGTAGAAAACATTATCCAAAGACTAACTATTTGTCACATGATGATTTACAAGATGCATTAAACGTAGTCATTATTCAAAGTCAATCTCAATCGTTTCCCGAGTACGAATTACTTTTAAATAAAAGGAGCTTACCTAAAGGGAGCGCCCTTCTAAAGTTCAATACTTTTTTGGACGATAAAAATATAATGCGAGTAGGAGGACGTCTCGATAATTCTAATTTTGTTTACAGTAAAAAGCACCCTATTTTATTACAGTCCACTCATGAGTTTACAAAATTATTATTTTATTTCGAGCACCGAAGGCTGATGCACGCTGGCCCGCAATTACTGCTAGCTTCCATTAGGGAATCTTACTGGCCAATAGGAGGTCGCAACTTGGCGAAGGCCTGTTATCATAAGTGTGTTCTGTGTCATCGTATGAAGGGTAAGGTCGTACCTCCGTTAATGGGTAACTTACCAAAAGAACGCCTTCGTCCAGGTTATCCCTTTGAGAGCACGGGCGTAGATTATGCCGGCCCTATTATGTGTGCTAGTCGTCAAGGTCGTGGATGTAGGCTAATAAAGGTATATGTCGCAATTTTTATTTGTTTTACAACCAAGGCCATTCATTTGGAGCTTGTTGGCGATTTAACTAGCAATAGTTACTTACTAGCTTTGTATCGATTTATTTCTAGGAGAGGTAAACCCGTTGATATTTTTTCGGATAACGGTACCTCATTTGTCGGTGCGTACAACGACCTTTCTAAATTTTTAAAATTAAATAGTTCGTCCTTGGGTGAAAGTGCAGCGAACGATGGAATCAGGTTCCACTTTATACCCGCTTATACACCGCATTTCGGCGGACTCTGGGAGGCGGGTGTCAAGTCAACAAAATACCACCTTCAAAGAGTGTTGGGAAATTGTAATTTGACTTTCGAGGAGCTTTACACCGCATTAACTAAAATTGAAGCCATCTTGAACTCTCGTCCACTTACACCGTTGTCTTCAGATCCAGCAGATTATACACCGCTTACGCCAGGACATTTTCTTGTTGGACGGCCTTTAACTTCGTTGCCGCAACCTGACTACCAGGACAACTCTGTCAACCATCTGTCTCGATTCCAAAGAATTGAACAACTCCGCCAACACTTCTGGAGCAGATGGAGTAAGGAGTATGTTGCAGAATTACAAGTGCGGTCCAAATGGCGTTCCTGCAAGGATGGTCTAAAACTAAACTCCTTGGTCGTGATTAAGGAGGATGGTCTGCCGCCTCTGAAGTGGAGACTTGGACGAATTGTGGCTGTTCACCCAGGAACGGATGGCATTGCTCGTGTCGCAGACATTCAGACGTCCACTGGTGTCGTTCGACGAGCCTTCAACAGAATCTGCCCATTGCCCGTGTCTTCGGAATCTGGTTGAAACCGTTGCTTTCAACGCCCGGGGGCATGTTGGAGCGCCTGATCATCACAGCATGGCAGCAACTCACTTAATGAGCAATTACCTCTAATTGCGATGCGCAAATGTATTCTTTTGTTCATATTTTTCACTTGCTGTACTTAACCCGTGTAGTCAACACCTATTATAGTCATTTTTCTTGCACTGAGTATTCCTGAAGTTTTCATTCGGCAAATCCCTTAAATTCCCGCACCCCTATCTTGTTGCATATTGAAGATACAAAATCGCCCAATAAACCTCAAAAAACTATTTCCCGAGTGGACTATGCTAAGCTGGTTCAGGAAGTTAAAGGCACGGACCTCTCACATATCATGAGTATTGGCGATGCGAATGTAGCCGCATACGAGTTGATCGGTGTTATCCAGGGCTTAGTAAAAAAACATACATATGAGGTTAAAATTCCCAAAAAAGATAGAAATATTCAGCCATGGATAACGCCTGGTCTCATTCGATGCATTCGTAATCGTGATTTACTTCACATGCACACTAAAAAGTCACCTGATAATGACATCCTGAGAATCACCTACAATCGCTACCGAAACCACTGTAACATTATATTACCTAACCTAAAAGCTCAGTTTGAAAGGCATGAGTTAGAGACAGCTAAAGCGAATATTAAGACACTTTGGAATAAAATTAGGGATATTAAAAACTATAAAAAAACACCCACATCCTCTACAAATCTATTAAAACTTGAACCTACTCCTCAAGCAGCTGATCGTGTGTGTAGGTACTTCGCGGATGTTGGCAAGGATCTCGCGTCTAATATCACTTCGCGTCTTCCGATGGCCCCCAACTGCTCCTCTTAAAATGCTCCTCTTAACTCACTGGTTCTCTTTGAATTTGATGAATGGGATATAAATAACGCTATTATTCAGCTCCGTCAAGATTCTGCTACCGGTTATGATGGCATCTCATCAAAACTGCTAAAACAATGTCGTTGGTGCGTATAACCTCTAGAAGATTACTAGTAAAATCACACGCGATTAAACCTAAATTATTAGAGTAATCTAGGCTATAATTGCTGATTCAGCAGTGCTAAATTGAAGGAGAAAAGTACGCAGATGAGACGAAAGGCAATGGATAAAGTTCAATTTACTAATTATGCCACATACCTTTGAAACAGCGATTCCCATGCAGATGCAGATGCCACGTTCGAGAAGTCCAGCTCACAGACTAGGTACACTATGCTGGCCAGCGGTACACAACACAGTAGGTCTAGGTAATACAGATAACACTTTCCATGTAGGTTCAATTAAGAGTTTTGGGCGAGAGGGTGATTTTGTGCGCGCACCTCCGCTCTGGTTGGTAAGAGACTGGCCACCATCGCCGGCGGCCATCGGTGGCTGCGGCGTAACGGCTGTCGCGCCACCGCGCGGAATACCACCAAAACAACGATAGGTGACACTAATTTAATAAATTGGAACTAGTATACCAATGCCTTTCAATCGCTCTATGGTGATGTAATAAAATATGAACTATAAATTAGGAAGCGTAACCATTTTCCCCGGCTTGAAAGATCCTACTTTCGAAACACAAAGGAGAAGTAAAATAAGTTGCAGATCATCACAACTCTACCAAAGGTTATGGGAACTCTAAAGTTGCGACTCTCTATTATAAATAAGAATATACAATTAACTATTCTACGCGGTAATTAAATCTAATACTGCTCGCCTGAAACGAATGGTTTTATCGGCCATTCAACGCGCGGAAGTTTAAGCCACGGCGGTCCATTTAGCCACAACGGATAATGAACTAATTGAACAGGCGTTAAACCGCGAGAGAGGCAATCACTAGGATTTTCAGACCCTTTGACATGGAAGAAGTGATCTGCCGAAACGACTGCCTCAATGGCGTGCCGAGCTGCGAAAAGATTATATACTCGCTTTATCACAGTTGATAAGAGGAGTGCGGCGCATAACTCGAGACGAGCTAGCGAAACTACTTTCAGTGGCGCAACTTTAGATTTCGCACACACCAGCGAAACGACGATACTACCGTCGGGTCTGACAACGTGAGCGTAAACCGAACCACCGTAAGCTTTCTCACTAGCGTCGGCAAAACCGACGAGGGAGAGCCTACAGCGTTCTACGACGCCGACATGTCGCAAAAATCTCAGTTCAGAGATAATTGGCAATTCAGCTTGAAATTGTTCCCACAGACGAACAATGCGAGGTGGTGGGACGTCAACCCATCCAAGTTTGCCAAGCCAAAGCTCTTTAATAAGAAGCTTGGCGTATAAAATTATCGGTGCCACGAGGCCTAAAACGTCGAAAAGACGTGCAATGGAAGAAAGAATATTCCGTTTCGTGCAAGGGCGAACATAAGGGTTAACATGGAATACGAAACAATCCTCATCAGGGAACCAACGAAGTCCCAGTATTTTCTGTGTCGGATCTTTACTTAGGTCCACGCTCTGTGAAAGTCGTAATGACTCTGGAATATTCCGAAGAACATCGACACTATTGCTAGACCACTTCGTTAGCTGAAAATTACCGAGAGAGAATATTTTTATTAGTTCACGAGCCGAGTCTATAGCCAGCGCAGTGCTAGGTATAGAACTAACTATGTCATCCATATAAATATCTCGCTGCAAAATATCCCTGGCGAGAGGTAACTGCGTTCCTTCATACTGACATAACTGTTGGATAGTGCGAATCGCTATAAAAGGACTACACTTTAATCCAAACTTCTTCCTCATTAAACCGATATAAGATACGTTGAAGCGAACGATCTTGTGGGCGTATACCTATACGTAGGTACATAGATTTAACATCTGCGGAAATAGCGACGCTAAAAAGCCTAAAATTTAACAAGATGTTAAAAAGGTCAGCCTGAAGGACTGGACCCGCGTACAGGATATCATTGAGCGAGGTACCGTTATCTGTACTTGCACTAGCATCTACGACCACGCGTAGCTTAGTGGTCACTTTATCCTCTCGAATAACAGCATGGTGAGGAATATAGTAGTCCATTTCTCGCTCCTTACAATTTCGTTTGGGCAACCCACATTTAGGTAAAATATTCTGCACCAAAGAAATATAATTGTTCTGTAGATAATCCTGTATGACGTCATCATAAAGAAGCTTGACGTTAGGAAGCGATTTAAGTTTACGTTCGAGGCTATAGAATCTCTTGCGCGCTATATCAAAAGAATTTCCTAACGCTGACGCGTCTGTTTTCAGTGGTAAAGCTGCAACATACTTGCCATTTGGAGCGCGGGTAATTGTGCTACGATAAAACTCTTCACAGTGTTTATCATCCACACTCCCAACGGACGAAGCAGTAACATCTTCAATCTCCCAAAACTTACGAAGATCGAAGTTATCGAAAGAACTCGCAAAGAAAGACAGAGTGTCAGTTGAAGGTTCGATAATTGGTGCTTCTCCTAGAAGTATGTAGCCGAGCATAGTCTCCAATGCATCGGGGCAACCGAGTGCGCTGGTCACGGGACCGGGTCGCAATAACTTAGCGAACAACGTGATTCCAAGTAACATGTCAATATTACCTGGCACACCCCAGCTGTCATCAGCGAGAAGTTTAGGATCAATATGCTTCAATTCGGCAGTATCTATAGCACCCAGAGGAAGCTGCCCGGTTATCTAATCCAAAACTAGAGCGTCAATTCTATACCTAGGCTGCGAGCAAAATCGTGAGCTGAACGTAAGATTCACTGAGCCACGAACGGCCTGCGATGTGCCACCAATACCACGAACGGTAGTTATTGAGTCCGTATGTATAGTTAGACCGAGCATACGGCAGCAACGCGATGTCATATAATTCTTTTGCGACCCAGGGTCCAAAAGACATCTAACCACCACGTCCTTACCCTTCCTACCCGCCACTAACACCTTGGCAGTAGCCAGAACTTCGGTACTACATGTGGCCTGGACTTGAGCAGAAGAATGCGTACACAACGCCACACGATCAGAAGTAGCTGGGTCGGCCGCAGAAACGGAGGCTGGGTCGCTAGCGGAAACCAGCGCAGGGGCTTACGTCGATTGCTCAAAATGCAATAAGGAATTATGCTTACCGTTGCATTTCCTACATGTTGACTTAGATAGGCACTTAGAGACGGTATGTTGGCTACTTAAGCAGTTTACACATCTGTTATTGTCTTTTACAAACTTAAATCTATGCGCTCAACTTTTGAAACGCTTTGCACGTATACAAGTTTTTATGCGTAGATCGACAAAGCGAACATTTAGATTCAGTAGCCACAAACACCCGCGTCTACCTGCGGGGGCGGGCTTAGTTGCCGCAGAAGAGGAGCGATATAAGATTTTTACTTGTTCACGAACAAACTTTACGAAATAATCATAATCCAACTCTTGTTGATTACGAAGCGACATTTCAAAATGTTTTGCTGTATCTGAGTCTATTAACTTAAGACCCCAATGAATAAATATAAAATCATCCAAGTTATGTATTTTTAATTGTTTGAGTCCAGCAACCGTAGAAGTTAATTTATCGAAACCTTGTTCAATATTAGCGGGTGTCGTTCCGAACGACTTCAATGAGAACAGTTGATTTAGATAATAAGTGGCGAGCGCGCGAGTATCCAGGTACTTTGCGATAAGCGCATCCCAGACCACGCGGTAATTATCGCCAGAAGGTACAATACCTACTGCCACACTCCTAGCCTTTCCCTTTAGACAACTCAACAGATAATGAATGCGATCAGAATCTGATAAATCTGCGTTCGTATGTATAATACGTTTGAAAGTCTCATAAAAGAACGGAAAGCTCTGAATATCACCGTCAAAGGCAGGCAGCTCAATTTTAGGTACCTTTATATGATGAGCACTAGGGCTCACTGTCGGGCTAGGTTCCTTGGAAATAGTTGATTCAGTTAATGAAGCTAAAGTATTTTTTATCTCGCCGACCAACTCATCAAATGAATGTAAGGCACTATAGCTTACTTCGCACTTTGGATCCAATGTCAATTTTAGCATATTTATCTCGTCCATTATCTCATTGAATTCGCTACGTTGGCCGTCAATTTGTTTAGCCTGAGCAATAAAAGAATTACGTAATCTTTCTGTTGTTAAAGATCCTGTTGAATCCAAAATCCTTTGAACCCGCGCGAAATACGAGTCGCGTTTACTTTCCAACAATCTAAGTTTAACCTTGTCCGTCATAGTGAACAGAAGTTAAAATATGGAAACAAAAAAAACAACAAATTTTTATCTTTTACGGAACCCGCGTAAGTGAAATTAGTGATCCAATCAAACTGATAACTCAACGAAAGATTTTACAACTTACGTAAACAATAGTACGGAACGATCCGTACACGCGAACCCTAACAATAATAAATTGTAAGGTGAAAAAAATATAAAGCGTACAAAGTTTGAATAACGTACAAAGTTCGAACCGCGTACAAGTAACAAAGTCTAATACAAATAAGATAGTAAGCACGCGAAATACCTTATGAACGTACCCATCTACCTATATTTATGATTAGCTTAGAGATACCTACAACCCGATAATTAACATTTATGTCGGATGCAAAGCGATATTTTTTTTTTCCTTGTAGTATTCTATTTATATGAGATTAACTTACTCAATATATAGAATATGTACAGATTCTTAAACAACAATAAGTTAAGTGTGAAACTTAGAAACAAGTATGGTACTTATTTCCGTAAGCGATGCGATTGTGTTCGTAACGAAATACCTTCGTAAAACACAATAAAATTCCTAACAAGTAAATACGCAGATGACCGTTCGAAGTAAATTATCTAGTAAGTACTACGCTTACATGTTAGGTGCGGGGGTGATATGTATAAATATACGGCTGTTTCCTATGAGGAGAACTAAACGCGTAAAGTTTATACAAATCTGTTAGTTTACCTAAAGGTTCCTATCAAAAGATCAAGTTACCTTACAAAATAAAATAACACGCGACGCAATGATAATCTGGTTAATTGCAATAATTAATCAAATGCGGTTGAGTCTAGAATTATAAAGAATACCTACTCGTGCAGTACGAGTATAGTAGGCATTTACATAACGAACCAACAGTAGTAGTGTATCGTAAAATAATCAATGTCATTCATTCTGCAAATCTCGATTAGAAAAATATGTAAAAGTTTCCAATGCGTAAATATAAATTAACCGTACGATAACAAGAACTGGAATATTCCACAGTCACGTAGGCCAACTTGAACGAATGTTTTAACAGACTACCCACAATTTTCAAACACGAACAAAAAAATATGTAATTACGCCGAAAATTAACTGATTTATTAAATAAACTAATTTAGCGATATGAATCAACGTTGATATTCAATTAAATGTATTTTTCGGAGTTTCAATTAGTGAAATTAAAGATTTACGTTAACAATTAATTTGCCGGTAGAAAGTACTACACGCAAGGCAGCCAGCCTTATTCCCAACGCAATAGAGGCGAGAATTGTGTGATGATCTGCAATTAATATGGAAATTTCCCAAACTTTTTGCTTAAATTTAGACTGTTAGGTCTTAGAATTAGGCTGTAAATAGGCCCAAATTTAATTTAACCAGTTCGAAGGACCAAAATGGTGCGTATAACCTCTAGAAGATTACTAGTAAAATCACACGCAATTATAGCCTAGATTACTCTAATAATTTAGGTTCAATCGCGTGTGATTTTACTAGTAATCTTCTAGAGGTTATACGCACCATTTTGGTCCTTCGAGCCGGATCAAAATGGTGCGTATAACCTCTGAGTAAGTAGATGTCCTCTGAGTAATCTAGGCTGTAATTGCTGATTCAGCAGTGCTAAATTGAAGGAGAAAAGTACGCAGATGAGACGAAAAGGCAATGGATAAAGTTCAATTTACTAATTATGCCACATACCTTTGAAACAGCGATTCCCATGCAGATGCAGATGCCACGTTCGAGAAGTCCAGCTCACAGACTAGGTACACTATGCTGGCCAGCGGTACACAACACAGTAGGTCTAGGTAATACAGATAACACTTTCCATGTAGGTTCAATTAAGATTTTGGGCGAGAGGGTGATTTTGTGCGCGCACCTCCGCTCTGGTTGGTAAGAGACTGGCCACCATCGCCGGCGGCCATCGGTGGCTGCGGCGTAACGGCTGTCGCGCCACCGCGTGGAATACCACCAAAACAACGATAGGTGACACTAATTTAATAAATTGGAACTAGTATACCAATGCCTTTCAATCGCCCTATGGTGATGTAATAAAATATGAACTATAAATTAGGAAGCGTAACCAGTCGTCATATCCTCGTATCTCCAATTACGTATATCTTCAATTGTTCAATTGCCACTGGAATTTTTGCAGAGGCGTTTAAAAAGGCTGTTGTGCATCCAATCTATAAGGGTGGGAACAGCGACTGTATTAATAATTATAGGCCTATTTCAGTCCTCTCATCCATCTCCAATTTTTTTTAAATATTAGTAAATCAAAGGCTTACTCAGTTCCTCGATAAAAATAGCTTAATTGCACATAATCAGTATGGTTTTAAAAAAGGAGTATCGGCAGAAGATGCAGTTCTCGACTTAACTGAATTTGTAGCAAGAAAGCTAGATGAAAAACAGAATTGCCTAGGTTTATTCCTAGACTTAAAGACTTTTGTTCCCACCCTCCTATCGAAGTTGGAGGACATCGGCATACGTGGCTTAGCTCATGATTTTTTTGCAAGCTATAAAACTAATTGACTAACCGTAGACTGTGCGTTAGAGTCGGTGACCATGTTAGTAAAGAGGAAACCACCACCTTCGGAGTACCGCAGGGAAGTGTGATTGGCCCGACCCTTTTCCAGGTTTACATCAATGGCCTTTGCTGCATACCTCTCACAAATGCCAAACCTCTCTATTTTCTCTATTTTGACCTATGCTGATGACACTGCAATCATTGTTCATGGAACTGATTGGGCACATTTGAGAACTACTGCCGAAACGTCACTTAAATCTGTTATCAGTTGGTTGCAGCTAAATCTCCTTACCCTGAACCTGGACAAGACCTACTTCATCCCGTTCGGCCTACATCCCTGTACTAAACCTCCCACAGACTTTGTCATTAACGCCCACACATGTAATGGCCACATACCCTGCACATGCTTTTCTCTTCGTGAGGTAAACCATCTTAAGTATTTGGGTGTTGTTATTGATAGCGGACTCAACTGGTACTAGCACTTGGATACTATTAGCACAAGGGTTAGAAGAATGATTTATGTATTCAAGCTGCTAAGATCTTCAGCTGATTTCAATACGATTAAAATGGTGTATATTGCTATCTGTCAGTCAATCAGTATCACCTATTGCATCACAGTATGGGGAGGCGCTGCTCGGACAAAGTTTCTCAAGTTGGAACGAGCACAAAGAGCTGTTCTGAAGGTGATGTCAAAGAAGCACTTTATG
This sequence comes from Orthosia cruda, assembly GCA_964057195.1. Taxonomy (NCBI): domain Eukaryota; kingdom Metazoa; phylum Arthropoda; class Insecta; order Lepidoptera; family Noctuidae; genus Orthosia; species Orthosia cruda. The sequence goes on from OZ059827.1 coordinate 30,756,998, forward strand.
TATCCAACCACACAATTATACAAAAATGCAAATGTACTTACCGTCAGGCAACTGTTTGTGCTACGATCCGTACTGAGGAAACACAGAAAGGTTCCCCCACCAGACCCAACACGCCGTAAGACAAAACCTCTTATACTCACAGTAACGCATAAGACCACTTTCGCTAGACGCCAGCATTATGTTTTAAGCTCACACCTATACACAATAATAAATAAAAAAATAAACATTATTGAATTGGATACCCATAGGGTTAAAGTTAAAATAGAGGAGTGGATAAAAGACCAAGATTACGAGGCAACCGAAAGTCTACTTGCCTGGATCTGCTGAACCATTTATATGAATCACATCACAACGACGTCAGCAACCCTCTCTAAATTCCATCCACTATCATAGACGCACAGTCACTCTACACAGACCACAACACACCATACCTCATCACACCACCGCACGTCAATCCACACCACACCACACTACAGCACACTTCCCTCTCCATTAATTACATACACACAACACTTTCTTATGAGAGACACCCCACACAAATACATTACACACATACACTTATTACAAACATTAGTATTTAATTAATATAATTTTAAATTGTGTTTAATATATATTTACCATTTAGTCTATATCTTGTCTGTGACTCTCCGAGTCTGCTAGTACGCTCATAATTTGCTTGTCCACTATTTATGCGAAGACACTGCCTCCTAAGATACAGGATCTTCCTAGTTTAGGAGTCAGGGCTCAAATTGTTGTATTGACTGTACTTTTCTAACTTTCGCACACTATTTTTGTTGTTAATTTCTCTGTACTCTAGTTAACAATTATGTATACTTTAATATGTGTCAAACTTGTATTTTCTGCTACTAAAATATTATTATTATTCCGTTTATTTAGCTTTGTACACACTTTATATTTACATTTTTAAATATTTCTTTATAAAAAACAAATCATTAAAAAAAAATATATTTAAACATTTTCACAGAGAGGAGGCCTGTGTCCCAGCAGTGGGAACATTAATGGGCTGATGATGATGATGTGATGTGATTTAAAAATATAACAAAAATGGTTGTCCACCGGTGTCGGGAGCAGGGTCCAAGCTACCGGTGGTTAGGGCTCCAGAGACAGGAACCTCCTCACAATGCGAGCCGTATCGAGGAGTACTGCCTTCTGTATCAGGCCCTTGATCCAACCGTGCAGTGACAGCCTCGACAGATGGTCGTCGAGGCTCTTGGCCATCAGGCCGTTGGCCGTAATGACAATCGGCACAATGATCGCCGAGTCCACATTCCACATGTCGACAACCTCGTGTGCTAAGTCGAGATACTTGATTTGTTTCTCTTTCTCAGCTTTCACGAGGTTCTCGTCATGCGGAATGGTGACATCGATTATCATTGTGCGGCGCGCTAATCGGTCTATCACCACTATATCTGGCTTATTAGCAACAATAGTCCTATCAGTGATGATAGACCGATCCCAGTACAACGTGACATGGTCATTTTCGAGAACTGGGTCGGGCACATACTTGTAATACGGTACCTCCGATTCCACTAGATTGTACTTCAAAGCAAGTTGCTGGTGAATAATCCTGGCCACTTGATTATGCCTGTGCAAGTACTCGCCGTTAGCGAGACGAGAACAACCAGAGATAATATGTCTGATGGATTCACCCGGACGGTGGCATGCCCGACATATGTAAACCGTGCCGTCCTTCATTATATGTCTCCGGTAGTTATTCGTCAGGATAACTTCGTCCATAATTGTACAGACAAAACCTTCAGTTTCCCCGAAAAGGTCTCCGAAACGTAGCCAGGATACGGACGCTAGGAAATCTACATCGGTCCCATGTAGAGCCCGATAGAAGCGCCCGTGTAGCTCCTTGCCTTGCCATACTTCTTTGCGTTCATCAGTAGTTAGTATTACAGGCTTGCGCCAGTTCTCTTTAGCCATGGACAACGGGGTGAGTCCCTTGTCCACTGCGACCACATCCCTGTGCATACCCACTTCAGATTTAAAAAAATATTCTCTGAGGCTGCACACCTCGCGGTTGTGAAGAGTCTTGGCATTTAAAAAGCCTCGACCCCCACACTTCCGCGGGATGTACAGTCTCATCAATGATGATCGTGGGTGATGCATCCGGTTTGCGGTCAGCAGTGTCCGGACCCTCCTATCGAGGGCGTCAAGCTCGGTCTGAGTCCACTTGAGTATGCCGAAAGAGTACATCAAAACCGGCATGACCCAACTGTTGAAGGCGCGCACCTTATTTCCGCCTGACAAAAGGCTATTTAATACCTTTTTCAGGCGGCCAAAGAACCGCTCCTTCAGCAGTTGCTTCATGTCAGAACTGTTGATGTCCAACGCTTCCGACATACCCAAATACTTGTAAGTTTCGGTCGAGGAGAGGTGTCTGAGGAGTATGGAATCAGAGAGTTGAATTCCCTCGAATTCCATAATCTCCCCTTGCTTTACATGCATGACTGCACATTTGTCCACACCAAATTCCATCCTGATGGAGTTACTGAAGGTTTCAGTTACCTTCAGTAGCTCCGTCAGATGGAATTTGTTGGGGGTTAAGAGTTTCAGATCATCCATGTAAAGGAGGTGAGATATGACCTGGCCACCTCTTCTAAACCGATAGCCTAGTCCTGAATCCTCCAGCAGTGTACTTAGAGGATTCAGGGCTAAGCAGAACCAAAGTGGACTGAACTGTCGCCCTGGAATAGCCCCCGCTTAATCCATACAGGCTCATCATCCCCCTGAATCGGTCGACATCCTGGATATCGAAGGACTGTCTTCCATTGCCCCATACATGACTGAAGGAAGGTGCATAGAGTTGCATCTATTTTGTATAACTCCAGCACCCTCATGAGCCATGTATGTGGCACAGAGTCGTAGGCCTTCTTGTTGTCTATCCAGCATGTCGACAGATCCTTGCGGGATCGACGAACCTGCTGGCTTATTGCCATAAGCCACACATGGCCATGTCAATGAGGAGTAGCTCCTTAGTGCCGCGGGACCCATTCCTACATCCATTCTGAGAGGTAGACATTATTGAGTTAGCTTCAATGTGTTTATCAATTTTTGCTCACAGGATGGATGTAAGAAGTTTATAAACCGTCGATAGGCAAGTAATTGGTCTATAATTCTTGGGTTCCGCGAGACTACCTGTCTTATGGAGCAGGTGGGTAACGCCTGTTGTTAAAAACTGCGGCAGCAACCCGGTCTCTAAACATGACTGGAATTGAGATGCCAGTAACGCGTGTGAGCTGCTATACCATTTTAGCCAAAAGTTGTGCAGTCCGTCCGGTCCCGGAGACTTCCAATTCGGTAGCGGACGAACTGCTTTGGCTACATCAGGTGGACTGATGATTACTTTTTCCATTTCTGGTATAGCATCACACACGCGCTCGACATCACGCATCCAGCCACCCTCAGTGTGACAGACGGGCACCGACCAGATGCTTCGCCAGAATGTACTCGTGGCGACATCATGGCGGCACACGTCAGTCACACTGTCAGGTCGCTCCCAAGTTCTGTATACCCACCTCTCATCACCCTGGAACATGCGATTCTGCGAGTACCGGTCAACCCGCCGCTTATACCGATGAATACGGCTGGCCCATGCACAAACTTTCTGCTTCAGGAAGTCGATGCGCTCCGTGACACGGGACATGTATTCTCGAGGACTGATTCCAGTGCCCGAAAACGCCCGCCTCACGAAGCGCATCACGCGTGGTCGTGTATTGCCCTCACTGAAACAGCATAGTTTGCCGATGAGTACCCTGGCCCCATCGATACGCCGTTGGATCCTGCATTGCCAGGCTGGCACGGCAGGCTTTGGCCGAATAGTCTCGTTTGGGAACTTAACATTGGCCAAACGACATGCCGCAACAGCCCCGCAATACAGGATTGAGTGCGTATCAACGAGGCTCTCGCTGCTTTCAAAGATATTCTTAAGCAGCGAGTCCAAGGCACACACCAGCGCCCTATTCTTCTTGTGCATAGGCAAGCGTGGCAATCGGGGTCTAAGTTCAGTCGGTGTTGACCTATACTCGCGAAGCGCATCCTCCAGTGCGCTCCTCAATCTTTCATTGCACTGGCTACTTACTGTAACAACCCTATCATCTGCCTCTTCGGTAACATGATTGGACCGCGGCGGGATCACAATAGTGGCTGGCGGTGTCGCGGTCTGTGTCGGGGTTGAGACGATTTGGTTGTTCAGCACTTCTGAGCGCAGCCTATCAAGTGCGGCGTCGTCCAACCTGTGGTTACGCTGGATGACCCGCACCTGATCCGACAATAGTTGGGCTGATACGTTTACAGTTGGTTCAAGGTCCTGAAACAGAGACAGCATCCTAGCACGGTACGCAGTGAGCTTAGTTCCCCCCTCAGTAGACCCATAATATGCGCGCATGACGTTCTCATTCATATTTTGAGTCCATCTCATGCGCTACACACAACCACCGGCAGCGGGGACCCGGCTTGGAGCCGGTTGGCTCCTAGGTCCCAAACTCCTCGGTAGCCGGCCTCTCCGACGTACAGGTGTTGGCGACGTCGGCGGGGAAAAATACTCGTCGCTCGAGCTCGACGCGGCTTCAGCCACCGATGACACAGGTGATCCGAGGTCCAGCGGCGGCGGGGCGGAGCTGAGCGCAACTAGTTGCTGCTCTTGTCAACATTATGCTTTTTCCTTAAACATTTTCACTTTTTCCTTAAACATTTTCACTCTATTTGACGTCGTCACTGACATACGTCAACTGGTTTTTTGTATTTTTTATGAATTGGATTGGTTTTGTGAGTGGATATTATAGGTGAATTGGTTTTATTTTCTTATTGGTTTCTTCTGTTGCGTACTTTGTTCGAATTTGGTAATTGTAGAAATTTTTAAATTAATTAAATTGTGGAGGAAAAACGCAAACATGTTGACATTTTAGTGTTAGTGTGTTATTATTATGTCTGTTTCTAGGCGTTTATCTCTGAAGGTACTGATTCTATTCCAAAAGTGATTACACTGGTAGACAACTTTAGTTAATTTTATAAAAAATAAAAAAAAATAACCGTCTTCCAAAAAAAATAACACTAAAAGGTGAAAATAACTTCAATTTCGGAAGCCGATTTTCCTGTTTTTGTTACTTCGTTTTTTGATGGTAGGTACCAACAATGCACAAAGTTATGCCAGAATAGATAACACGAATAACATAAAACTTGAACATAACCGGTGAAATGAGAGTGTACCAGGGTGAACGGTACACATCTGTGTACCCCTTTAGAGCGTACGATGTTATGTTATGAAATGGCGTAAACAATAAACAGACACGTGATTGCTGCAATCCCGAGAGTTTTGCCGTTGTTTATTGAAAAGTTTTGCTGTGTATCTCCGTAGTCCATCATCAGATCTTTATCAAATTTAAAGCTAAGCTTTCAAATGAAAAAAGAATCATCAAAATCGGTTTACCTAGTAAAAGTTCTGATGTGACACACATTAAAGAAAATACAGTCGAATTGATAACCTCCTCCTTTTTGAAGAAGGTTAAAAATGCACTGGTCCCTGTGAGAAAGACCATCGAAGTGAAACCGCGGGAATATGCTAGTAGCCTAACATATTTTTTTTCTTTTGGCTTGCGCTTGATCACTATCTCACCTGTTGGTTAGCGATGATGTGGTCGACGGTGAAACACGCTTGCCTAGAAATAACCTATTCACTCTTGACTTACAGACTCCTAGATTGTACCTGTCGGGAAACACTGACTCTGGCAGGTTTTTCCACTCCTTAGCTGTACGCAAATAAACGTGTTTCTTTCTTTCTTTCTTTTACGCACTATAAAAGTTTTTCCAAAATGTGATACCTATGTTATATTCTAGCTATTAAATCGCCTGTGACGTAAATTTTCCATTTATTTCGCAGTCCCAAGTCATTTGTCCTCCAATTAAATAATAGGAGGCTCCGAATCAAATTAATTTTCTGGCTTTTTGTCCTCGTTATTATTAATTTCGTTTTTCTATTTGTTCGAGGACTACTCAAACCTGTCAACGGCCTGGTTTCAGCCCGTATTGTTTAAGGGAATTGGTTTTTCGCCTCCTTAGCATACGTACGATCAGATTCCGGAATCGTTTTATTGTGAACGCACTTCTCCTTTATCATGATGACCATTAACTTATTTATATTTGGAAAATAAATTACAATAACGACTATAAGGGTCTTTCTGACGCCACAATTTGGTCAAACACAGGTAATACCGAAACGAAATCGTTAGACGTAAGGCTATGCCCAGATGCGGCACTGTCTAAAAATCAATCTGCTTAGCCTATTCCCAAGTATGAATGGGGTCGGCTTCAGCTGAGTACCAGTGTTTTACATGGAGCGGCTGCCTATCTGAGCTCCACAACCCAGAAACAGGGTAACACGATACCCAGATCTCAAGCTTCTGACTATCCGTAACTACTGTCAAAGATGTTCAAATTACAACCGGGACCAACGGCTTAACGTGCTTTCCGAAGCACGGAAGAATATCGGTATGATGAAATGGTCACCCATCTACGGACCGACCTCGTCAAGAGTTGTTTAACCTTAAAGATCGACCCGTGCATACAGACGCAGACAGTGCCGCACGAGGAGCTCGTGGCTAAATAATAACGGTATTATTTAGCCACGAGCTCCTTGTGCGGCATACGAGTTGATGCGCATATTTGGTGCGCTAACATAATGGTTCTAGATTAACAAATAATTGATGTTTATGAAAGACTACTAAAATTTGTGAACCTCCGTTTTCGTGTATTCCCTAGTCATTCACTGGTGAGACGATCGGAAGTTTACAAAAATAATATTGAATTTGTTTCCGATCTTCCCACTCGGGATTTTAATGGGACAAATGGGAATACGTTCCTTCATTAGTGCTACTCGTCCCACTATATTGGGCATTGAAGTTAAACTTGATAGGAATACACGGCCGTATTGGATAGTCAAAATGCTACAAAATCCAGCCTTGGCATAGAATTATTGATATGATAGAAAATTTAATATTTCAAACTAATTTCGTAAGTCTTGAAAGCGAATTTATCTGTACGCATGTATAAATGGCTTAATAAGCTGTTAATGCCACTCTGACAGAGATAGAGAGGTGGCTTGATATCTGGTGAAGAACTCACCTACAATATTTATCATCCCAGAAAATTAATTAGGCACTCCCACGTATACAAAATCGTAGGCACAGCCTGTTATAAGTACCTAATTACTACCTGTGTTCCATTTTAACCACCGAACCACAAAATTCTACACGAAAACATCACTACAGCGTATTCCACTGCTCCGTTCTTGCATTCCATTGCACGTTTTTATCTAACAAATTCAGCAATGAAATGGAAACATTATTCAGTTATCACAAGCTACCGATAATGTTCGTTGCGGTCGCTAGATATTTATAACCGACACGTTCAGTGTAAAATGGAAGTCCAGCGTGTATTTTAAATCAATTTTTGAGTACATTAATGGTGTTATTGTGATTTTGATAGGCTATTTGATGATAAAGAGCTTTGCTGGAGGACAGGTGACATTATTATTATTATTAATACATTTATTTCAGATATCAAATCCATACACAAAATAATACATTGAATAATAAAAACACATTAAAACATAGGATTACAAATTAGATTATTAAAAATTAAATAACATTTATTGAAACAACATTAGAATTATTAAAATACCGTCAAAAGTTGTTAGTACATTGCTTATAAACTATGTTAGTGAGCGCCCATAACAATGCGCATCCATTTATTCTGGATTGGGCAATCCGTTCGAGACGCAATCATCTGCAAGATGCCATTGCTACTGCCTCGCACGCGCTGCCACAAGGAGGCTACCCTCTTCCGTATAACCGCATGGAAGCCGTCCGTCCGCGCCTCCGCAAACATGCCGGACGCACTACAATAGCGAGGCAGCCGCATCAGCACCCTGAACATATTATTGTATTGGACACGCAGAGCACTAGCAGCCCGTTGGGTGTAATTCACCCACAAGCTGCTCGAGTAGAAGGACTGGCAATACGCCTTAAAAAGAGTTATCTTAACTTCCCTCGAGCAGCGTGCAAAGCGACGCGCAATCATATTCCCCCGGACTGCCAGCGCCCTGCGTTCCCTCTCTATGTCAGCATCATCCTGCAACTCGTCTGCCACAATGTGCCCCAGATATTTAAAGCTCGTCACTACACGAAGAGCCACACCATTAAGCATAATAGGCGGAACACGGACCGGACCACGCTTTCCACTCTTGAAGACAAGAACTTCGCTCTTCTTAGAGTTATATCTCAGTCCATGATCCGCCGCGTATGCCTCACAAATCGCAACCAATTTACGAACAGCCCCCACCGAAGGGCCCAGCAGCACCATGTCATCTGCATAACTGATGTTATTTACGCAAACCCCATCCACATAACAACCCGTATGGGTGCTGCTGAGCTCACCGATAAGGTCATTAACATAAAGGTTGAAGAGCAGAGGAGAGGTGATGCCCCCCTGCCGCACACCACACTCCATGCTGTATTCATCAGATAGAGTCCCCGCCCATCGCACCTGGTTTCGCTGACAACGATACCAATGTTCTAATACCGAGACCACTTCCGCCGGCACACCCGCACCCCGTAGCTTCCTCCAAAGCCTCTCATACAAGACAGTATCAAAGGCTCTGGACAAATCCAGAAAGCACGCGTATACCGGCGTGTCCCTGTCAGTGTAGTATCGGACTGCCTGCTTAAGACAAAATATGGCGCTCTCAGTAGAAAGCCCACTCCTGAAACCAAATTGGGCATCATGCAAGCCTATGTACTTACTAAGGGTGTTATTAAGCAGGCTGTCAAACACTTTAGCCAACACCGTAGCCAGCGAAACAGGCCGATAGTTACCCTCGTCCGACAGATCCCCAGTTTTGTTCTTCACAACCGGAACAACTAAAGTTCTAGTGAGATCATCAGGCAAATAACCATGACATAAACACAGATTGCAAAACATGGAGAGCACGCGCGGCAGGTGAACACCCGCATATTTTAGATGTTCAATACTGAGACTGTCGCACCCGGGGGACTTCCCTCGCTGCATGCTGTGAATTATTTGTCGCACTTGCTTAGCAGTAAATCTGACAACTTGCTTCTGTGCAACAATCTCAGCATCATCACATCCGAGCGTGGAGAACAGACCCCGCGCAGAGGAATCACAATATGGTGTCATTTTAAAATGGTCTTTAAAGAGATTGGCGATCAATTTGTGATCACCGATGCCATTCACGCTCACAGGCAAGCCAGGCCTAGCATTCAATTTTCCAGTTTGCTTCCAAAATAATTTAAAATCCTTGTCAGTATGATGAGAGGCCATGATATCCATTTTTATCTGGTCCTGCCTCACCTGACACCACTTAAGTTGCTTTTTAAATGCAGATCGGCTGTCACACATATCAGAATATACTCGACCACTAATTGGCTTTCCAGCCTGGACCCATAACAAGAATTTCAGTCTGGCTTCCCTGTGATAACCAGCTACATGTCTATTCCACCCAGCTATATATCCACCTCTCCTCCGCCCCACCCCCCGCTCATAGGAAGCAATGGCGGCATCAGATAGGATTGACACAATTCTAGCATACATGGTCCCCAACAAGGTTTTATGGGCAACATTGCTACAGTGACCATCACAACATTGTGAAAACTCTTCAGGAAAATTAATATCCCGAAGCTGAGAGTGACACTGACGATGATAGGACTTGATTTGATCTGCGTTTCGCTCCCCCCATACAACCTTGTTGATCGAGGTTACTACCGCCTCCTCTTTACAAATTAACCTACCCAGATCAAATTCAACAAAAAGTGGGAAATGGTCAGACCAATGCACGTCATAATCAACCCACACATTACTAATAGACGGTAAGGCAGCCTTAGTGACGACACAGTGGTCCAACCATCTCGCACACCCATGCGCCTCACTAACAAACGTAAACGTGTCAGACTTATCACCTAGAATCTTTACATCCACACATATCCAATCACGATCATTACAAAAATCAGATAACTCGACCCAAAATAGTTCATTTAGGTGGGCATTATAATCGCCTAATATATAACTAGCTTCCGTATCTCTGTTATCTTCAACAATTGCATACACCTTACTTAAACATTGCGTAAATTCAGGTAAGTTCGCTACACAGTCAGTCGGCATATAAATGCTAAATATTAATATAAACTTGTCACATACCCCAACTTTCACTGCGGTAATGCGCACATCATCACAATCTATCACTTTAACCGACTGAAACACACCTTTTCTCCACAATATGGCAACCCCTCCATAGGGCCTCCCACGCAATAGACCAGCAGAGGTGTCCACGGCCGATGTTCCAGTTCCTCCAAACTCGTCATCTATATCATTCAACAGCGGTAAGTCATGCGGTAACAACCAAGTCTCTTGCAGCGCTATGATATCGCCCATTTTGCATAATCTTCTTACACCATCAATAGAACGCTTCAGTGACTTGCAATTAAAAGATATCAAGTTACAAGATGTTTTGCTGAACATTATGAGAATTAATAGGTAGCCCCTGTGTTAGCCTCTCATTACTAGCATTGTATCTATCTCTAATATGAACAAAACGCCTGAAAGAAATACCTTCCGGCCAAAGGCTGTCATCAAGAAATACATCCAGACTCGATTTGCTCACATAAAACTTGTAGGCGCATTAATTTCGGTGTTTTAACATTTTTATCTTTATAGGTGATATTTTCTCTTTCGTTTTATTTAAAATATACTCCGATATAACAGCCTCAGAAACGTCTTTGTGCACATTCGTAATGAACAGAGGTACTTTATAATCAGCAGCCTTGAACTTACAGTTTTGTTCCAGACAAGCTTTCTCTTTACTCGACGAGAATTTGTTGGCGAAACGTTTTCTCTGAACAAATTTCCATGCATTGTCCTTTACTGGTGTACGCCACACTCCGCCTTTACTCATATTTGCATATGAGTTATCTGCTAAACAAGACGATTTTGGTTCATCTGCTTGTTTATCAACACCATCCATAACAATAAGATCATGCGATGACCCACATTTGTCTTCAATCGCTCGATAGCTGTTTAAACATTTAGTCTCCTTACTACCCGCATTATCGCCGTGACGCGTTGTTTCACTATCGCTTTGTGTAAGCTTGCTCTCGCGCACACCGTCAGCTGTTGGTATTAGTTGAGAGAGGGTAGACTGCGTATTTAATGTTTGTCCGTTAAATGACTCTGGTAACGGAGAAGCAATCGCCTGTGGCCCACTATTTAAATAATATGCACCGCGACATTGTTTATTTACAAACGGATCACTATCGATGCGCGTAGGAGTTCTAATTATCGAGTCATATTTGTTGCTATACAATTTTGATTCCATTTCACGTAACTTGTCCGTTGTGACATAGGTTTTTTTGATGTCATCCAACAGTGCTCGCATGGAAGCTATTTGCTTTAGTATCGACGTCACATCTACGTGATCCAAGGTAACACTACGGCGGTACTTTATGCAAATCCTTAGCCACGAATATCGGGAGTTTCTCTGGATCCACACTTTTAAGCACCGTTATGATGTCCACTATGTCCTTTTGTATTTTCCCTTCACTGCTCTTTTTTCTATTTACTTTTCTTATATCCGTAGCCACCGAATCAAAGAGTAAATTCTTTGACTTTTCCACATCTTCCACTTTAAAAGCGGTTCGACAGACACGTAACAAACTTTCTTGATCCATCACATCAATAGTGTTTGTTAGAAACGTCAACACTTCGTCAATAACAACATTGCAGTTAGCACATTTTACCGTGCACGACGACATTATTACAACGCGCAGCAAGACACAACCACTCGGTAGCGGCGCGCCGCGACACTGATTAACAATTAGATTAGATTTACAATTAGCCACGACATGATCAACTTACTGCAACAGAACACACACAAAATTCAATTAAAAGAAAATAATAATTGCCTTCCAAAATAGTCATTCATAAAAACGGAAGTCGGAAGAGAATTGAGTAATTGCTATTGGCAATTGATTTCCTTTGCAACTTATAAAGGAAACAAATCGTGAGAAAGGTGTTTATTTGTATGCCATAAATGGCCAAAAAAATACCTGACCGTGTCTCAAAGAACAATCGACAACAAAAGAGGTTATCGGCATGTCTTTGAAACCCCGTGACTCTTCAGAAACTGTATTTTTTTTATTAATTTCGTTGCGGGATCTAAGACTGTTAAATTCTTTCTCCGGTACTTCGTCGAGCTTTATTGTCTCTGCGCTTTTCTGGTGGTCGCCACTGTTGATTCTGGCTTTCAGGAGTTGCAGTGGTTTGGGAATAGTGCGGTGGGATTTTCCAATTCGGAAATGTGATCTATCTTGGCAGGCGTCGCCGTCTACTGAAATGTCTGCGCTTGTTATGTGGGCGTTACTCAAACTTTTTTCTTAACTAAATGCTATACATGTATTTTTCGAACGTCCTGTATTCTTCGAACGATTAAGCTGAGTACCTGTCTATCTATATGGCGGATGTACCACATTCCAACCTTTATTTTTAAGACCCATGTACAAGCAAAAGTGGTTGAACCAAATCCAGGGTTCGGGCTACTACTGAGAAATATAAGATGGAAAAACCCAAAAACTCCTATTCCAGCCGGAGAAACGAACGCAGAACCTTATGATCAACAATAGCGCTTGTGACTGCTAGACCATCGAGCTAGTATCATTATCTTCTAAGGTAATTTTGATTATCTTTTGAACACCGACAACGAGTTTCCAGCCTGTCGGTTTTCTATCGGTTACATTTCGGGGAGTGTGCAACTGCACAATTTGATTCTGTCTAGCCCTTTTCATCATCGGACAACATGACGTACGGCAATGCGCCATCGGTACATGGCGGATACCCCACCCATAAGCACAAAGCGTTTTGAAAATACTTTCATAGTGCGTACAGCTAAGGAGTCGAATTCCCTGCCGGTGTCTTTGTTTTCTGATAGCTACAACCTAGGGGTCTTCAAGTCAAGAGTGAATAGGTTACTTCTAGGCAAGCGTGCTTCACCTTCGACCACATCATCACTTAACATCAGGCGAGATAGTGGTCAAACGCGAGCCAATAAAAATAAAAAAACTTGTTTAGTTCCAGCTGAAATCCGTGAATCTAACTCTTTTTCGCACGGAAACAATGATTACATTATAGAGCCTGATCAAGACTTTAATAACAAAAACAGTAAATTAAAAAAAAACAAGAATCCCGATTTCGTAAGAAACGAATAAAGAAAATCAAGCTCAGTCAGCTCGCGATAGTAACCTCCGACTGCACAGCATGATTTTAGATCGCTTTTTAAGCAGTCGGGTTTTCAGATTTTTTACTTAATGAAACGGATAAATAAAAAACGGGGCAGAGCTTTGTTCAGATCTTGTATTCACAAAATAAAAAGAGACAAATAAATGACTGGCAATCACTTATATTAACACATCCCCGCTGCTTGACATGGCTTGGCTGGAGGGGAGGCTTCAATATGGCAGCTTAGCTTCGTCGGGCTCGGCGGGCATTGGTCGGTTGCACGTAGGCTGACGTCACATCCGTTACAATAAACTTCTTTTATTTATAACTTTTTAGTTAAGTATCTTTTTTCTTCGAATTACTTTTCAACATATACCTAGTCATATATATTGTTGTAATCACCTCGTAAAACTCTTCATTTTGATACTCGACACGATGGGTTTGGAAGAATAAAAAATGTTTGATATTTTTTTTAAATGCTAATGTAGCCATTAACGTAAGAATCATCAAAATCGGCCTACGCGTTTGGTCACTATAACGCCACATAAGAACCAAAACAAGTTTTTTTTTAAATTCTAAAAATTCAAATCCTCCGATTTTTTTTTTTTTATTTCATTCTTTTTATACTACATACACTTATCTAGTAGTAGACGTGTTCAATTCATAATCTATATTGAACACTTAATTATGATTCGATATCTTGTGGAAACAGCCCGATTAAAACAGTAAAACCCCCGTAACTTTTGAACGGCTGAATCGATTTTCATGAAACATAGCTAAGAACACTCTCAATAAACCTTAAAACTTTCAAACAAAAACCGAAATCAAAATTGGTTTATCCGTTTAAGAGCTTTTATGCCACAAACAGATACACAAACACACAGGTACACACATCAAACTTATAACACCCCTCTTATTCCGTCGGGGGATAAAAATCAAGCCACAAACCGTGAAATGCTTTTAGGAGTCAAGTCCTGTTCTGAGCAGTTGACAGTTTTATATGAGCTAAACTCAGCTAAAGTGTAGGAAGTAATACATAACTCCGATAAATCACGAGGTGTGTTATAGAGTCACTCTGTTGTCAGGAACCGGCTTCGTGGATGGCTTTGGAAATGGTTTAAAGCCGGTTAAAGATTAGTCAACTGGCTTTGCAGGAAAACTAAAAAGTGAGACAGTTACTTTTTTTTGTATGTAAAATACTGGAACCTTGCTACCTCTCTCACATAAGAGATGACAAATTACAGTAATACAGAAGATTATCCCTTCCAAATCGCTCAAATCTGATAAAAAGTTTTCACTTCAATGATGAAATTGTAATTGTCTGTCGAAACGTATCACCATAAACATAAGTGGTCCACATAAACATCCCGAAAACGGAATTTCCCCAACCGTGAAGTCCCAGATCATGAATGTCCGTGTCCTAGTTGTCCGGATCTCACTTCGGGGGACGATAATAAAGAATATTTATGTGGCCGCTGATGAAACTCTGTGTGGAACCGTTATTACGTGGCACCACTAAATTTGTACAGAAGGGCGACTCCATGCAACGAGCGATGAGAGGCTTGCACTCATAGTATATATATATATATATATATATATACACCTTGCCTTAATCCAGACACGATATTATTTCCTTTATTGTTCATAGATCCTTCTTTTGTTCCATTTTTGTGTGTCCGTTTGCCAGGTGGCAAAGGCCTCCTCTAATCTTCTCCATTCCGGCCTTTCTTCGAGTATGGCCACTCTACACAATGTTGTTCCAGCGACTTGTCTAATGTCGTCATCCCAACTTTTCCGTGGTCTACCTCTTTTTTTTCCCAACCCTTGGGTACCACTACGTGGTTATTTAACTCCATTTATCCTTACCTCAGATCATGTGGCCCGCGCATTTCCACTTTAAAATCTGTATTTGCCGAGTTATGTCCTGGACCTTAGTATTACTTCTGATGTTGTTATTCCTTACTTTTTCTTTTGAGACTGTTCCTCTGTTACAGGGTCTTTGTTGCCATTGGTCATGATTTTTGTTTTAATTTGGTTTAACTTCAATCCCCCATTGTATGCTGGGTGCAGGTACGCCTTTGCAAATAATAACATCGATCTTCTAAGTCTAAGCTATGTAACGCTTGTCGGGGTCATTCTCCCTAACTCGATGAGTATATATATTAAGTCGTGTTGGTCTCGATTTGCATTTGTAAATCTTTGACTGCGTTACGGGTAGTCAGATACCTAAAAATGTATAGACAGTCTTGCCAATATGTATCATATTACGCATTAACTAAATTGTAGCAGTCAGATAGACAATCACTCCTCTTAAAAACCTGGTAAGCTGTATTCAGTTGGTCTAGAAGACAATCATACATAGAAGCGTACGGATGGCGATCTAAATGCAAGTATAATAATAATCACACACAGTCACCACCACACACTCTCATACTAACAAAAACTTGTCAATAACTAATATGTCCGTGTTCACCGATCTAGATTCAATACCTTCCTAAAAATAATTCATCGAGATAATGATTGTGTTAAGGGCGGAGTCCTGGTGTCCTGAAATACAGGCTTGCAGTCTAGTTTAGGCACCAGTCTCCCACAATAGTAATAAGCTTGTTAAAGCATTATAATTGTTGTATTGTGTAATATTGTGGTGAGAAATAAACATATTTTTATTATTATTTATTATAAACTAGAGCATTCACATCGACATCTAACACCACATTCGAAGTGCGGTTAAAAAGTACGAATGCTCGATGTTCTGTACAATTAAATGCTCTAGTCTAAAGGCACTCCCTCACTTAGAGCATTCGCGTGTAATGTAACGGTACAGAGTCGAGCATTACATCAGTGAGGCAAGAGAACCGATATAGTGCGCAACTTGATTATACAATGTGGAATATTTTGATGCAACTTGTAAAATCCCAATAGACCGCTTCGTCTGACACTGTGTCCCACTGTGACTAATGTTACATTACAGACGAATGTTCGTCAGTCAGGGAGGCAATATTGTAATATAATGCTCAAAATCGAATCTGAAATGTTAGATACATTAAAGGCGATTGCTCCAGATGAGGGAGCATCTTAATACTCAACTTTAAACAAATGACAGTCCAAGTGCGCTTGCAAGCGCCGTAAGTAATATGCGTATATGTGTGCTTGAGTTCTCGCTCGTTGTATGAAGCCAACCTTCTATACCTCACTATTCTGTGGACACACTGCAGGAAACCGGGTCGGTTTCGGCTCAGATATGCGAATAAATGTGGCATTGTTATAACTGTGATAATGTTAAAACAGCCTGTTTATTTTGAAAGCTTGTTTATTTTTAGTTGCTCATTGCAAAATAATGGTATAATGCTGTATTCAGTTAGAATGAAAGATGACTCTATCAAAACTACTTGCGAAAACCCGGCAAGGATACGCAGATGATGATTTAGTTTATGTAATTAAAGCTACACCTATATCATCAGCCTACAGCAGTCCATTGCTGGATCTCTCCAGTCGCATGCAATTCATTTCAGTTTACCACATGTCATTGGTGGGTTTGCCCATAAATCACTATGCATGGTTCTCACTTATGACGCTGCTGCCTATCACCTGTCTATCCCAAGTAAACGTCGTTTGTTATCCACCAGGATGCACCACGAGCAGTTAAGATTGTCTTGGGGTGCAAACTTCGCTTGTGTGCCCCTTTAAATTCCATTCCCACTAAAGCTACATAGGTCACTAATAACTCATTCATTCAGTAGGCGACCGGTTCAAATGCAGTGACTTCTTTAAGAGGTCCAGTAGTTCCTTTAATTACTTTATAACAGAAAAAAATACTCGTTTGTCATCTTGATCTAACATATTTTCAAAAGTAACATTCTGGTTATCGATGACTAAATAAATTGGAAACCTAAAATGTAAATTGCAACCACAATCGATGTGACCACTAATTTACACAAATGCGAGAGTAAATAATGGTTCTGAACTGATGTAAGGTTATACCACTTTTTAAATCCGGGGACAGTAAAGACACAAATAATTATAGACCAGTATCCGTGTTGCCGGTTTTCAGCAAGGTATTTGAGAAGATAATGCTTAATCAAATGCTCATTCATTTTAATACGAATAACATCTTGCATGATAAACTGTATGGTTTCACCAAAGGACGTTGTACAACTGACGCTGGTGTCACCCTATTAAAACACATCTTTAATGCGTGGGAAGAGTCGCAGGATGCGATAGGTATCTTCTGCGACCTGTCGAAGGCGTTTGATTGCGTTAATCATGAAACATTACTTCTGAAACTTGAGCATTACGGGCTAGGTCAATCAGCGTTAAGTTTGGTTGAATCTTGTTTAAGTGATAGACAGCAATTAGTTCAAATAAATGGTGTGAATTCGTCGGGGTTAAACGTGAAAATGGGGGTACGCCAGGGCTCAAAATTAGCTCCTTTCTTATTTTTAATATACATAAACGATTTACCCCGTTTATTGGAAAACAAACTAAACATGGTGTTATTTGCTTATGACACATCTTTAATTTTTAAAATAAATAGACGTACTTGTCAGGTTGACGACGTAAATAACGCGCTACGGCAGGTTCAGGATTGGTTCACTGCAAATAATTTAGTTTTAAATGGTAAAAAAACCAAGTGCGTAAAATTTTCCTTGCCGAATGTAAAAAGTACTGATTGTGACATTATCTTAAACAAGGAGAAGCTAGAATTCGTCGATAAAACGGTTTTCCTGGGGATCACGCTAGACTCAACGTTACAATGGGGTCCTCATTTAATATCACTTGCAGGGCGGCTAAGTTCGGCAGCTTATGCTGTTAGAAAGATTCGTCAATTTAGTGATGTAGATACCGCGAGGCTGGTCTATTTTAGTTACTTTCTTAGTATAATGTCTTACGGTATTTTACTATGGGGAAGGGCTGCAGACATTGAGTCAATTTTTATTCTGCAAAAACGAGCCATCAGAGCGATATACAATCTTCGCCGGCGCGATTCTCTGAGGGAACTGTTTAAGGGCATTAACATCATGACGGTTCCTTGTCAATATATTTATAAAAATATCATGTACGTGAGAAAGAATTTAAATCTTTTTAGTAAAAACGGAGATAGACATAATTACATTACTAGAAATAGGGATGAATTAGTTCAACCAGGTTTCAGACTGGCTAAAGTATCCTCTTTTTTCATGGGGTACTGTACAAAATGTTACAATAAAATTCCTCCCCACATTCTAGAACTGAATGAGACGAAATTTAAAACTTGTATAAAACGCACACTATGCAGGCAGGCATATTATAAGTTGGGGGATTGCATCACTGATAAAAATGCTTGGCTCAATGCTAGTCTTGCTCCACAACCACTAGGGCGCAAAAACAAGTGATATGCAGAACATTATTGTTTTGTAGAATTGTTGGACCTGCTGAAGACTGTATGAATATATTTGTATTATATAGACTCAATTTCTTTTAGTATAGTATAACTGCGCAGCACGTGTGTGAGTACTATGTACCCAACTGTAAATCTACCATTTGCTGTACCTTGGTGTCGTTCGTTGACTTGTGTTTGCCCTGGCAGTTGAGTGTGTCATGCTCTCTCAAATGTCTGTCTGATGGTGGCGTGTGTGTTGGATCATTCGGTTCCCTTCATGATGGTTGAGCTGGGTGGTGCCGATTCATGCGTCATGTTCGTGAACGGGCGCCGTCAGTTGGGATTGGTCTTAACTTAACCGCTTCGGATGCTAGTGTTTTTCTAGTGCTTATTATATAACTGCACAGTACATGTGTGAGTACTTTTAATACTTTGTACCTGTACGTAGTATAGTATGTAGTGATTCATGGTGCATTGTCCTCACACATATAAATTTATTAATGTATGTACTTATGTACCTAAATATTGTAAAAAAACATTTTTTTTTTAAAAGAGTAAGTATGGAGTTTCTTGTGCGTTCTTCTCCATAACAAGCTACTTTCCGAATGCACGGTAGAATGAATTTTTATTCCTTGTAAATTTTAATTGTATCTAACGTTCAAAAGTGCCGCTTTGTGGCCTAGTTTAAATAAAATATCTTTGTCTTGTCTTTGTCTTGTCTGTCTTGATGCCAAAGGTCACTTAAACAGATAACACCAAATTGAATGGATACAACTTAAAGCTGCATTTTATTCATTTGCCTCACCATCATAACCTCATTCATCTGCCTCGTAATTTTAATTTAAAATAAAACTTCAATTCATCAACTAGTAATCCGCCAAAATCCGCTTTTTATTTAAATCGGGACTTAACTTACTGCCCAATGTATGCAGCTCTAAATTCCAGTTTTACCAATCGTTAAAAATTAAACCGATTTTGTTACACGCGTGGCTTAGTTCTGATATGAAATGGATAGGTTTACACGTGCACTGCAAAAATTGTAAATTGAGTTCTGTTGTTATTTTATTACATTTCGCACCAAAGGTTGCTGGTTACGAATTCATGGACTTACTAACAAGAAAGTAAAGATTTTCTTTCTGCTAGTTAAGTAGGTTTTGTATTATATATAATTAAAGTTTTTTTTGTGGGATTTTGTCACCGCATTATTCCCAAACGACTGCAACTCCTGAAAGCCAGAATCAACAGTGGCGACCACCAGAAAAGCGCCGAGGCAACGAAACTCGACGAAGTCCCAGAGAATGAATTTAACTGTCTTGGATCCCACAACGAAATTAATCCGAAAAGAATAAAGTAGGGAAAAATACAAATTTTCACTTAGGTACCTCCAATTGAAGCAGGAGACCCAAAAACCAGGGCAATAGGCACAAAGGGTCGTTTACAACTGGACTGGTTTTCAACACCACGGATAAATATTAGTTTTAATATTAATGGGTCCTAACATTGTGAGCTGTTATATTTGATACCAATAATAGGTATGGCAAAAACGCTTGAACGCACGGAAATTTGTTCAAGTTTCCACAAGGTCCATATAGTAAAAAACTCCTGATGCAGACTGTACATTATTAAACATAATATTGTGTTCATTCTGCCAAAGAATACACTCCCATAAGATATGATGTGATATACGCAAAATACGCGCTTCGTCGTGGAGTTGCGGATGTTATTTTTTACTAACTTAAGTTTAATTAACAAAGTTACAAAACTTTCCTTATAGGGTTCCGTAACCAAAGGTTAGAAACGGACCATATTACTAAGACTCCACTGTTCGTCTATCTGTCTGTCACCAGGCTGTATCTCATGAACCGTGATAGCTAGACAGTTGAAATTTCCACAAATGATGTATTTCTGTTGCCGCTATAACAATAACTACTAAATACAGAATAAAATAAAATTAAAACGGCAAAAAAAAAACAGTGTTCTTTTTTTGGCGTTCTTTGCGGTAATGGTAGGCAACCCTTTGTGCGAGATTCCGACTCGCACTTGGCCGGGTTTTTTTCAGTGCGGTGTTACTGCAATGATTCTCTTGTTATAACTAATCTTCGGTAGGTCATGCAGAAGAACCATGAGTCGATGGATGGACTGTATTATGATACATAAATATGATTATTAAGGTGACAGAGGCCGCGACTACTGAAATAATGACTTATAGAGAAGTATGGAACAAGAAGACATGGTGCACCGACTGCAAATAAATTAGCATAAGAGCAAGAAAATGGTAACTGTAGGTATTACATGCAACCTCTTGCGAAAATAAAACTTTAGCCAGAAACCTGCACGGGGTGAACCTATAAATATCAACAACTTAAAAAAAACCGGCCTTGTGCGAGTCGGACTCGCGTACCGAGGGTTCCCTACAAACCTCAGCTTAAAGGTTTTTTAGACCTGAGTATTTGATATGAATTTCAATTTAATACCTCTTCGCGTTCTTGAGGAAAGGGGTAGTAAGTTTAAAATTATTAATAATATTTTTATTATATGACGTAACTAAAATTTACGGTTTTCGCAATTATTCCTTTATCTGTGTTATAAGACGTTGCTTCGTACCGAATTTCAAGATTCTGAGTTCACGGGAAGTATCCTGTAGGTTTTGATTCCCTTGCGAGTGTCGAAAATTTGCGGAAATTTGCGGCATAAACGGCTGTATCTTTTGATTGCGTTGGCGAAGAAGTTTGATTTTTTCACAGCTTTAGCTTTAGGGACAGTAGACTTGAGTATTTGGTATAAATTTGAGCGTGATACCTCCACGCGTTCCTGAGAAAAAGGGTCTTGACAGAACGATAGACGGACGGACGGACAACAAAGTGATCGTATAAGGATTCCGTTTTTTCCTTTCGAGGTACGGAAGCCTAAAAAAGAACAACTTAAAGGAATAGCGAAATAAAATAATTTGAAGTTATGCGTACATAAATGTATTTATTGATCACTTGTTTTTAGGGTTTCGTACCCGAAAGAGCCCTATTGCTGTCACTCACGTGTCCATCTTTCTGTCCGTCGTCTGTCACACAAATTTGTTCCGGAGAATTTTTAACTTCCTAATGAAGAATGATCTATAAAAGTAATATTGATAAATCAGATTTTTCTTTGGTACGGAACCCTAAATGTGCTAAAACACTAAATGTCGTCCGTTCATTACTTTAGTCGACTTATGGAAGTTCTTCCGACTCTTTAAACGCCTTCTTGTTTGCGCCATATTGTGCAGTTTGTTTCATTTGTCGGTCTCCTGTTTGTGCTTTGCAGAAGAGTAGGCAACTTCTCTTCGAACCTCCAGAGGGGCTATTCCTGCTAGCGGGTATAGTGCAGCGAGTGAAGTTGGTTTTAAGCAGCCAGTTATTAGTAAAAGATATTCATATTCATAAGTACTTTCACCTCCTAAAATATTACCAAAGATTGAAAAGTCACCATGTTTTTCTCTTCTCCATTAATATTCAAACATGCACAATCAAACAATCTCATCAGAATGCTGATAGCTGTTTCCACATATCAGTTTGACGGATCAGAAGTTGATTGTGCATTGTTGCGCGCATTTTAATTAACTTTAAAGCATCATCGTTTGATCTGCTATCTGTTCTTGTTTGTTTTCAGTATAGATAGAGTGCTATTAGACTCAAACCTTTAACTACAAAAGCAGAATTATGACGACTGATGGTATAAGACAGAGAGACTGAAAACGTGCCCATATTACGACCATTGGTCCTTACGCTTGCTTAGTGATACGCTGTTCCTCTATCCCTTAAATAAACGTGATCAGCAGCAGCAAAGTCAACCGCCACGGCTGGGAGTTCTCGGATGGTTCCGATAGCCAGTGTTTGTGCGCCAGTGTCTCTCCGCAGACCATGGCCCAAATTTCGTCCTGCACCGCATGTCCTGCAAATGTGAGGACCTTATGGTTGCGCCAGCGAATGGTGTTGCTGTGGCTGAATACTGGGCAAAATGTAATATTAAAAAACTGTATTTGTCATCGACAAGCTAAGAAGAAAAGTAAACGCGGAGTAAAGTTACGCCAAACATAATACTCGAAAGGTTAATACTTAGTTGATACTGGTTTTTATTTTTTTTATTTGTTATGGCTTTGCTCTTGACTCTAGTCTAGGTCAGAGGTGACAGAGACAAAGTCGACGATGGAGTGACCTTACCCAGAAGATGCCTGTTCACTCTAACTTTGAAGAGATTCGGGTTGTAAGCGTTCGGAAATACAGACGCAGGTAGTGAGTTCCACTCTTTTGCCGTTGTAACTTTACTCCGAGTAAAATTAATTAATAATACCTGCGTCTAAAGCTAATGGCATAGCTAAAGAAAGAGTCACATTCTATAAAAAATAACGTCCAATTGGTACTTGCCAATGTAACTTTTCAAATTCATATGTACTTTATAAGTTAATCACACCACAGGCAACGATCAAGGAAAACATCGTGAGGAAACCTGGACTTATATGGTCAATGTATGTCTGATAGCCAAGCCAGAGGTCTGTGCGGCAGAGGCGTCGTAATTAATTCTGACGCCAGCGGTGGCCACATCCTCATACGAAAAGAAGAAGCAATAACATGGCGACAGCAATTATTAAAAAGTTCGAAATGAAATGATTTGATTATGCATTACCGAAATGAAACGTGGTCAATCCCTTATATTTCTGCATTTTGACAATCATTGTCACTGTCAAATATCAAGTTGTTTAAGCTCACTTATCGTAGCGTACCCCCTGCAGCTGGCTTTAACTGACATTAACGTACCTAAAGGTGAGTATTCACTAGAACATTGCAATGTAATTTAACGTTCTTCCGAATGGTAGAATACAGACAAAAGCTCATATTATATACGTGCGAATGTTAGACACTGCGCTCGACGCAATGCAGCATTTATCTAAAACTTTTCTTTGTACCTTGCGTTCAATATTGACCTCACTCCACGTCACCCTCATATCGCTTTTTTGCTCGATAAAATGTTACCCATAACGCTCGTGGTTTTTTAAAAGCAGGTTGTAACAAAACATCGAGCGTCAGGTTCGAAGTGTGGTTCGAGTAAATTTAAAAACAGTGAATGCTCGATGTTCTGTTACAAGTAAATGCTCTAGTCTATAATCACCTTTAGCTTTTTATCTTTCAGCCCCTGTACCATGACATGTCAAAACTATTATAGTTCGACTGTGAAAATAGAACAGATGTATACGAGTCAGATACATCTGTACCTTACGCACACTAAAAATAACCTTGTTGTAAGAGCTTATGGTCACCCCCCTGTTCACATCCAAAAAATAAAAACCTCCTACAAATCTTGGACTATCAACCTTTTCTCTCGTTAGCCCTTCTACTTTACGAGGCTCTAAAAACTCTCTGAAAACATGGCATGTCAAAACTGTGCGACCTCTGACGAGCTCTGATGTCATAACCCGATCACCAAATCCCCGACATATTGCTGGGATAACGATACGTCTGTAAAGAAAAGGTTGGGCATTAATAAGGGAAATTGCATCAGATTGCGTTCTCCTGGCGTGGCAATGAGAAATGGAGAACGATTATAGAAAATCGTTTTCTTTTTTTCTGTTATTGTAAAGGTGGGAAAAGTGCTGTGCTCTGTGACCTTTGAAGAGTAAGGTTTTGTGAGTAGGCAATTTGTTTTGCTGCAATTTTGCCGACCTACGCCGCAGTTTACAATACTGTATTCATTCTATATATTATATTGCAATATATTTTATAAATCTACTTTTCCCAAACTAACACTCAGTAATTGAAAACATACCTCTAAAAACACAAACCTCGAAACCCGATCAAGCTTAAAACCAACTGACGACCAGGAATACCAATCTATAGGTCTTCTTAAACCACCCAAACATACGACAGTTTAATTTAACGCAAATTGGCGAACAGCCCTTGTACGCATAACAGTGAGAAATCTAACGCAAAACGGCGTATAAAGCCCTTGTACGTGAAACAATGAGAAATTTCGGGAATTGATGTCATAAATTATACAACAACAGTCACCTGCGGTGTCGTTTTCGTCGTACGTGTGGATATAGGTATGGAGCTTATGATAGCGGGGCGGGAACGAGCTGTATTTTAACGTCATACAATAGTTTGTTTTGTCCACATCGGTTTTTGCTTTAGGGCAATAGCTCGTGGGCTCGTCCCGCGTTGTCGAGGCGGGGGTGCTCAGTAGCCGTGGCTTGGTCACCCCCGGTAAAGCGAAGAGGAAACCGAAGAGTGGTCACACACACAACAAGTTGGTTACGGTGGCGCTTGGGAGACTTCGCAACTGAGGCGGGCCGCGATGTCGTATGGGAGGCATCGCGGCTGAGGGATGGAGGCTGCGGCGGGAGAGGAGTGCCGGTATTGCGATGCGCCGCTCTCCCTACCTTTCGTAGTCTGAACGGGGTCATTACCGTCTGATGGTGGTCGGGGTGGGGCTGCAGGGAAGGAGGAGTGTCGGTGTAGCGTTGCCCGATCTCGTTATCCCATGCGGTGGAAAAGTGGTAGGTGGCGGGGCCACTTACCTGACCCGTCATAAGGGGACTAAGGGAGCCATACACGGGTCGTCTTGGGCCCATGTGCGGATTTCTTCCCTGGGGTGGTCACAGCGTGCAATGTATTCTGGTGCGCCGGTGATGGAGGGTAAACTCCAGAGAAGGATCCGGTGACGGACAACCGCGGCGGGTTCGCTGTTGAGTGCTTATGCGTGCCCATGTTCCCGCCATAAGTGGCACAGTAGGACACCGTGGAGTTTTAGTGGGTTGGAGTCCCAAATAACTACACTATCTCCCCGTGGTAGCGCAGTATGCATGAGCATTTCTCCAAGCAAAAACATAACAAAAATAAAGAGGACTTCGTGGGTAACCGAGACTCCTCCGTGCCTCGAAATGTATGCTAAGCCGATAGTCCCTGATGTCATTTGTTTGACAGTCGTTACGAGTAGTTATAAGAAGCCCGAAAACTGATGCCAGTCTTGCCCAGTGGTATCGTGTTCCCCGCTTCTGGGTTGTGGAGGTACAGCCAGATATGCAGTCGCTTCGTGTACAATACTGGTGTTCAGCTCCAGCTGGTTAGACAGGAAGCCGTCCACGACATAATTGGGATATAATAAATGCTTATTACGCGACTGCCGAAGGAGGGTAATGTTTTATCAGTCTATGTACGTATGTTTGTTCCTATGTGACGTTCTAGAGACCAAACGTGTTTGCCGATTTTGATAATTCTTACGTCGATCAATTCGACTTAACATTGCGAGTGTCACTGGCTACATTAAAATTGGAAAATAGAAAAACAGCGGATTTTGGGCGCCATTATGTGGAGGCCCAATTTTTTTTTACTTCCTATCCTATCGTGTGGGGTATCAAAATAAAGAGTCAATCAATTTTAGACAGCCAGCTCACGAATATGTATCCTCCGACTGCACAGCATGATTTTCTTCTTGTTTACGTCTTTTTAGTTCGCTTCTTAAGCAGCCGGGTTTTTGATTTTTTGAATTAACTTTTTTTATGTATAACATTTTGCTAAAACAGCTACATATAAAAGAAATCCACTTGTGAAAAGCCACACTATCAAAAAATATTTTCCATTACTCGCTTCCAGTGAGGCCTCCTAACGATTCGACGTCTCTCGCCCGCCTATAAATCTAGTCCCTGAAGCGAGAAGTACATAAAAATTAGCTTAAATAATTTTTATGTCTTTGTGTGTAGGTACACACAAAGACATAAAACCCGCTCCCTATGGATGCATCTGTTGAGAGTTCCTGCTTATTTATTCTCCTACTGATACGGGGTATCGGGATTTGGAGATTAACTGATGGGTTGCCGTATATCTTTGACAGAAAACCTATTTGGGTAAATAAATTATTGGGGTTTCAAGCCCCTAAACGTAAATGTTCTTTAATGCGTATTGCCCATTTTTTATCTAATTTAGGCTCGCGCTTGACCACTATCTCACCTGATAGTAAGCGATGATGTGGTCGATGGTGGAGCACGCTTGCCTAGAAGTAACCTATTCACTCTTGACTTAAAGACCCCTAGATTGTAGCTATCGGGAAACACAGACTTTGGCAGGGAATTCCACTCCTTAGCTGTACGCATAATAAAAGTGTTCTCAAAACGTTTAGTGCGTATAGGTGGGATGTCTACCATGTACCGATGACGCATCGCCGTACGTCTGGTAGTCCGTTGATGGAAAGGGCTGGGTGGCAATTCCATCGCACACTCCCAGAAATGTAACCGATAAAAAACCGACAAGCTGGCAACTCGATGACGATGTTCAAGGCTCTGGAGCTTTGACTTAACCAGTGCCTCATCGCCGATGAGCTTCTTGGTCCGCTTTTCGATCGACTCTAGTGCATCAAGCTGGTATTTGGCAGATCCGTCCCAGAGATGAGAACTCCAATGCATGAGCAAACTTGCGCTAGATACACGCTAAGCAGCTGTTCTGGCGTGAAGTACCTTCTCACCTTTGCAAGGATTCCCAGCTTTTTGGCAGCCAGCTGAGCCTTTGCCTCAATGTAAGGGCCTAAATTGAGAATCAATGTAAACGTAACGCCAAGAAGCTCAAGATGGTCAGTTATTGGCACGGTCACATCTCGGAAAGTTGGAGCCGGGTGAAATTGACTCTTTTTAGCGGTAAAACGACACGCCTGGGTTTTAGCAGCCTTAAACCTGACCAGATTGGCATCGCCCCATTTGAAGACTGCCTGCAAGGACAGGTTTAAGCGCTCCACCATGGCCTCCCAGAGAGACTGGATCTGTGGCCCGGCAGCACGAGCGTTGGACAAGTATCTCTCAGTAACAGTGCTGCCGTCTGCATACCCAAAGGTTTTAGCAGATCGTTAATGTGCAGCAAGAATAAAGTTGCTGAGAGTACCGACCCCTGTGGGACCCCGGCAATTAATATCCAAGTTGCCCGACGAGCAGCCATCGATAACCACTCGAATGGACCGATCTCTCAGGAAGTCTGCAATCCAATCACACAGACTACCGGGGAAACGAAATGAAGGAAGCTTACCAATAAAGCTTTCGTGCCAGACCCTATCAAAAGCCTTCGAGATGTCTAGGGAGACGGCAAGCGCTTCCCCGTGCCTCTCGATGGCCTCACTCCAGATGTGAATGGCATAAGCTAGAAGAACCCCAGTAGACCGTTTTCGGCGGAAGCCGTATTGGCGGTCACTAAGGATATCGTTTGTTTCTAGATATACCAGGAGCTTAATATTGAGTACACGCTCTTACAGAGTATGGAGGTTATAGATATGGGTTTGTAGTTGGCCGAGTCAGCTCGACTGCCCTTCTTTGGCACGGGCTGTACGTTAGCCTGCTTCCAAGCATTCGGAACTTTTCCAGCCTCATACGAAAGGCGGAATAGGCGTGTCAAGATTGGAGACAGTTCAGGCGCACAGGTTCTTAGAACAATTGCTGGTATTCCGTCAGGGCCGTTAGCCTTGTTCACGTCGAGGTTGCGCGGCACCCTACGTACGTCCTTTTGCTGGATACGAATATCCGACATACTCGTCTCCCATCCATCAGGAGAAGCCACGCGTCACCAGGATTCAGACGTGAAGATTCCTCAAAAAGAGAGGCAAATAAATTTGCCTTCTCCTCAGCGGTGTGGGCCAGTGACCCGTCGGGTTTCAGTAGTGGTGGTAGTGAGGGACGGCAGAAGTTCGACTCGACCGACTTAGCCAGAGACCAAAACGCTTTACTACCTGCTGGGTAAGAAGCAAGTTTGGTCCCTATTCGGCCAATGTGGTCGAACCGAGCTCTTCGCAACACCATCTTGCAGGACTTGGCAGCCCTGTTGAAGGCCCTCTTCTTCTGATCCACATCACTCGCCTTACGCGATCGAGCGTCGACCCAAGCCAGGTACGCCCTATGTTTAAGTGCGTCGGCGCGCTTACATTCGGTGCCAAACCATGGCCGGTCTTCGCTAGACATTGATACGTCAGAGAACGCAATGTAGTACTCCATTCCCTGACGCAACACATGCGTCACGGCATCAGCGCACGACGATGGATCAATCGAAGAAAAGCAAGTAGGCTGCCAAGGATAGCATGCGAAGAAAGATCGCATACCATCCCAATCTGCTGAATTGTACCGCCTAACCCGCCGGGTGCCTCTTGGGCTGGGATCGGGTGGGAAATAGACGGGCACAGACTTCACCAGAAAGTGGTCGGAACTATCCAAAGGTGATGCTATCGACACAGAGTATCTGTCTGGTTCTGTTGTCAGCAGAATGTCCAAGCATTTCGCTGTGTGCGACTCAACATCCGGTACCATCGTTGCCTCCTGGACCAGCTGGGTGAGGTTTAGCGCTAGCGAAAGCTTACGCATCTCCCGTCCAGCATGATCAGTGCACACTCCTGGTGGTGGGCATTAAAGTCCCCCAGTAACACTAATTGGGCGGAAGGGTACCGCTGCTGTGCTGCATCAGCCGCCTCACTGAGGTACTCTGTGAGCCTGGTTGTCTCCTGATCTCTGCTGTGCGAACGGTAGACACAGGCGTAGATAATTTTATCCAGACCTGTGTCCACCAGAACCCAGAGCGTTAAATGATAAATGGTTTTATTTCTGTAAGTTGGTTTGTACAAACACTTTTACATGTCGAACATATTTTTTAAAACTAGATGAGGTCGGCGTTTTCTATCTCATTACTCTGAGAAAAAAGGCCGAAACAAACTCAGAGGTCACAATCTCTTTTAAAGTCCAGACAAAATCTTGGTTAGATCATGTGAAGACCATGTAGACTGATGTCTGAAATGGTCTTTTGAGGAAAGAACCAGCCAGATTGAGTGGACCTGTCCAGTCAGTGCACGCATTTGTCAATAACCGAGCAGCTCAACTCAGAATTTAAGGAGCTCAAAGATTCGACGAACAATACCAAAGAAAGGACATTCAGGTAGGCCGCATAAACTACTCAAACTGCCTGACCATGATTAAAAACTAAGATAAATATAAATAAAAAAATAAAA
The DNA here is from genome assembly GCA_964057195.1 of Orthosia cruda. Lineage (NCBI taxonomy): Eukaryota > Metazoa > Arthropoda > Insecta > Lepidoptera > Noctuidae > Orthosia > Orthosia cruda. The sequence continues at coordinate 30,786,654 of OZ059827.1, forward strand.
AAAATGATCCACATAGCCTTCACATTCACAATAATTAAAATAAAATAATATAATACTTTAAAAAGTAAATATTCTTGTCATTGCAAGAAAACCAAAAAAAAAAAAAAAAACAATATAATAACAAAATTCACGGTGCAAAATATAATAAAAAAACAAAATAATTGGGGCAGCTCAATCCCAAGCCTTTTTGTCCTCAAGGTAATCTTTAGTTGTATGAAACGCTTTCTGGCACAACTTACGTTTAATGAAAGATTTGAATTTATTAAGACTTAGATCTTGTACGTGGCTTGGAAGCTTATTATAAAAGCGTACACATTGACATCTAAACGAGCCACCTATTTTCTGGAGCCTTGTTGTAGGTACTACAAATTTGTGTTTGTTCCTAGTATTTATGTTATGGATATCACTGTATTTTTTTAATAATTTTATATTTTTATGGGCACATAAAAGATTTTCATAAATATACTGTGAAGGCACAGTCATTACATTAATCTCCTTAAATTTCTCTCTGAGAGAGTGTCTCGGGCTTAATTTATAAATTGATCGAACAGGTCTTCTCTGCATAACAAAGATAGTCTGGATGTCGGCGGCATTTCCCCACAACAGAATACCGTACAACATTACACTATGAAAATACCTAAAGTATACTAAACGGGCTGTCGCTATGTCAGTTAAATTACGAATTTTTCTAACAGCTTATGCTGCGGAGCTTAGCTTCTTTGACAATGTATCTATATGTGGGCCCCACTGAAGCAAAAAAGGCTAAAAAAAGGCTTTGATATAAAAGCTACATTACTTTTAGAGTAATGTAGCTTTTATATCAAAGTTTTTGTGCTACAAATGAATTAAATGTGTGAGAGAACGGACTAGAATTATTTTATTAAATCTGGATCCCAACAATATATTCTCAAGAGCTACTAGTTTATCATCAACCAAGGTGTCTTGTGTGTGAACATTGTGTATCCCGTACACAAGCGTAGCTACTTGTTTTTCATCAACCTAGGCGTTTTGTATGTGACCATTATATATCCTGTGCACAAGCTTAGCTACTAGTTTATCACCAACCTAGGCGCCTTGTATGTGACCATTTGTACCCTATACACAAGCGTAGCTACTAATTTATCACCAACCTAGGCGCCTTGTATGTGACCATTGTGTATCCTGTACTCAAGCGTAGCTACTAGTTCATCACCAACCTAGGCATCTTGTAAGTGACTATTGTATATCCTGTACACAAGCGTAGCTACTAGTTTATCACCAACCTAGTCGCCTTGTATGTGACCATTGTGTATCCTGTGCCCAATTGTAGGTACTAGTTTATCTCTATGTTTGGCGCATGTTGTGTGGCCTGAGCCTGGCTTTAGATAAGAGACATTATATCAACGACAGCGTCTCTATAGTAATTGGAAAAATGGAATGCCAAGCGCTATCGAAATGTCACGTGACCAATTACTTACATGTTGGCATTACGTCCATTTCCTTCGCTGATAGTGTCATTTTGTCTAGAGCTTCTTGATGTAACAACAGCAGCAGAGTTTGAATGCAGCGCCGAGTTGCAAACTATGCTCCACTCTCCTACAGTGTCCTCTGCCTCTGTGTGTGCGTGCCCATGCAATGTCACTGACGATGCCGTAGTAGTAGCAAAGTTTTGACCTAAAAACACTATAAAGCGAAAAATAACTTTCTTTTCGGCAATCGGTGTCTTTGGTACCAATTTATTTTTTCGTTTTTGACACCGACTGCCTAAAAAATGGTATTTATTTAAGTCGGTTTAATTTTTCTGTTAAAAGCTTTTATTTTCTCTTTTTAGTTTTCTCAAAAACTGTTCGTTAGATCTTGATCTAAATGTGACCACGTGAGCTCAGCTTTCAAATAAAAAAAGAATCATTAAAATCGGTTCACCTAGGTAAAAGTTCTGAGGTAACTCAAATGATCCCACCCAATTCCGGGACCCAATACCCTAAATACTCGAAACAAGGAAAAGTTAAAAAAATAAGTGTATCACATTTTATTACGGGCTATTTTAAGTTGGACACGAAAGGAAATCGGCGAACACGGAAAAATGACAATCTTTATCATTTTCTCGAAAGTAAATTAAAAGGTGATGAGGAAATGTGCGTGAAAAATGTTTCCAATTTACCGTAATTTGGACTGAAGATATTTAAGGGCCATTAAGCACATTCCTTAGACGGAACAAGCATAAATAGAAACATATGAAAAGTCACTGCTCAAGTAATTGGTAAATATTCTCGACAACACTAGATTTTTTCCGGCATTTCTTTCGATTTCCTTCTCTCTTTTAAAACTAAGAATGTGTGTGTGTACCAGCTGAGGGCAAGCGAAAGAAGTACGGGATTGTATATGATTGGCATTACGTTGAAATTAGAATTAATATTTGTTTCGGGACATTTAGCATGTATATAAATGATGTGTGTATTAATTCTAATGATTGTGACCATGTCAGCTTAAAAACTTATATTACTGGTTACTGGCAAGATTGAAATGAAACTTCCTAGACGTCGTAGTCCAATAAGATGGTCAGACCAAGTCCGCATATTGCTGAACACAAAACTGCACGATGTTCTCCACGACGCAAAAAGTCTGGTGAAATCCGTGTCGACTTGCTCTCCTCCAGATGAGAGTCCTAGAGGCACGAGGCGAGTATGGCGATACGAGTCAGCAGACTGGGACGAGATGCGGCACTTTTTTGCATCTTATCCTTGGCGACATGTGTGCTTCTCCTCGGGTGACCCCTCGAGCTGTGCGGACGCGGTTGCGGATGTGATTCGGCAGGGAATGGAAAAGTAAATGGTAGTAAACAATTTTTGGTCCCTGTCTGAAGCGGTTGAATCGAATTTCTGTCGTCCCACTTTACCTCCAATGCTGAAACCTGATGGGTCGCTGGCTCACTCTGCAAGTGAGAAAGCAAATTTATTTGCATCTCTGTTTGCTAGCAATTCACGTCTGGACGCTGGATCCAAGCAACCACCTACTGTTCCTCGTTGTGTCTCTTCGATGCCGGAGATAGCTGTGCACACCAAAGAGGTCCGAAGAGTATTGTGCAGTCTAGACGTGAACAAGGCCAGCGGGCCTGACGGCATTCCAGCGAGAGTACTGAGGCTGTGTGCGCCCGAACTTTCTCCTGTGTTGACACGCTTGTTCCGCCTCTCTCTTGTAAAAAGAACGGTACCAAAGTCCTGGAAGCTTGCAAATGTGCAACCAGTGCCCAAAAACGGCAACCGTGCAGACCCTGTCAATTACCGTCCAATCGCCATTACCTCCATTCTGTGCAAAGTTATGGAAAGGGTACTGAACAGTAAGTTAGTACAGACTAGTAAGACCTACCTTGAAGACAATAATCTCCTCAGTGACCGTCAATATGGCTTTCGCCGGGGACGGTCTACTGGCGATCTTCTTGTGTATGTCACGCACTGCTGGGGCGAAGCCATCGAGAGACACGGCGAAGCACTTGCTGTTTCGCTGGATATCTCGAAGGCCTTTGACAGGGTCTGGCACGCAAGTCTACTTAGTAAGCTTCCTGCGTATGGCATCCCCGCTGGTTTTTGTAGCTGGATATCAGACTTCCTTTGCGAGCGCTCGATCCGAGTAGTCATACACGGCTGCTCCTCTGACCTTATGGCTATTGATTCCGGAGTTCCTCAGGGGTCTGTTCTCTCTGCAACTCTATTCCTGCTGCACATCAATGACCTACTTCAGCTTGGTATTGTTGGGTACGCAGATGACAGTACTGTTTCAGAGAGATACCTGTCCAGCGCAAGAACCAGCGTGGATGAAGTTCGTTCCTTGAGAGAGACTATGGTAGAGCGGACAGATTTGACCTTAAGCCTTGTCTCCCAGTGGGGTGATGACAATCTGGTCTCCTTTAACGCCACCAAAACACAGGCGTGTCTTTTTACCGCTTAAAGGAGTCTTTTCCATCGGACGCCTACTTTTCGGGGTACGTCTGTTCCAGTGACTGATCGGCAAGAGCTCCTAGGCATGGAGTTGACATCCAGTCTTAACTTCGGCGCCACCATTGAGTACAAGGCCCAAATTGCGGCAAAAAAACTGGGCATCCTAAATAGGGTGAAGCGATACTTTACGCCTGGACAGCTTTTAACCCTGTACAAAGCGCAAGTCCGATCCTGCATGGAGTATTGCAGCCACCTTTGGGATGGCTCAGCAAAGTATCAGCTTGCCGCGCTTGACTCGGTGGAACGCAGAGCTAAGAGGCTCATCGGTGACATTGAACTGGTGGATACCAAGCTTCACAACTTGGCTCATCGCCGCAAGGTTGCCTGCTTGTCGGTCTTCTACAGACTGTATTTCGGTGAGTGTGCTCAAGAACTCCACGACCTCATCCCACCAGCCCCCTTCTACCATCGGACATCTAGACGCACTGCATGTTACCATCCGTACCTTGTTGCCATTCCACCAATTCGCACCAAGCGCTTCCAAACATCCTTCATAATGCGCACAGCGAATGAATGGAACTCACTACCTGCGTCTGTGTTTCCGAACGCATTCAACCCGAATCTCTTCAAAGTTAGAGTAAACAGGCTCCTTCTGGGTAAGCTCACTCCATCGTCGACTCTGTCTCTGTCACCTATGACTTAGACTAGAGTCAGGAGCAAACCCATCTCAAATAAAAAAAAAAGACGGGCATAGATGGCGAAAATTAGTGAAAGTAAATTTGTTTCCACGACGGCAGGGGGATCACGACCCTTAGTAATGAGAAACACGACGTAAGGAGGGAGGTAGACTAGCCAAAAATTGGTCAGATGATATCAAGAAAATCGTCCGGCCAATCTGGCCAAAAAAAATGGAAAGAGCTGGAAGAGCCTAAGTATGTGACGCAAAATATGCAGAACACTAAACTGAAAAAATACTATGCATGAGACTAATTAATTAGAAGTGTTATATTAAGTACAAAGGCAAATAAAGATATATAAATAACAAAAATGTGTTAATCGTGTCATTATTATAAGAGATTTCAGTCTGAAATCGCCCAATTGCTTTAAACAAGCATAGTGATTTATGTTGGTGCCTACTCTGTGAAATGAGAGTAATATTATAGCTTACATGAAAACAAAACGTCTCAATACTAAATATTGCAAATTAAATTAGTCTACACGAACAAAGTTTGAACCAAGTATAAACCTACCAGAGTTTGTTTCTCAAAGACATAAAATAATCCCTGAAACTAGAACTGAAGTAAATGAGCCGAAGTACACAAGTTACACAAGCTAACTATTTGATGTAAAAGTTGCCTCGTAATGGCATTGAATTATTTAAAAGAACATTACACTTGGTTGGAAATAAGTAAGAACATGTAGGTACACGAGTATATATACATACTAGCTTCTGCCAGCGGCATCGCGTATGTCGAAAATTATCCCTATGGAACATATTCCCGGGATCAAAGTATCCATATACTATAACTGACTAAAATCTATCTCTGCGCCAAATTGCATCCAGATCCGTCCAGCAGTTTGAGTGTGAAGAAGTAAAAAACATATAAAAACATACACATACACTCACAAACTTTCGCCTTTGTAATATTAGTGTGATACAAGTTCTGTAAACATATTTTGAGCGTATAGATATAGAGCGAAATGAGTATATTAGGGGAAGTTTGAAAGTGATGCCAGTGACAGAAAAAATTAAAGGAATTGATTGTATTTGTATGGTCATGTGAAGAGGATGTAGGAAACGCATGTTACTCAAATAACTATAAATATAAATGTGAAAGGATGGCGGGGTGCTTTACTTTGTGTAAATTATTTCATCACCACTGCTCTCAAAAATGGTGATGGAAAATATCATATGGGCCGTGCCCCAGCAATGGGAACATTAATAGACTGATGATGGAGAGGGAGAGGGCGAGAAAATAGTCAGTGATAGCAACACAGTAGACTATGGAAGTAAGAAAAAAAATGCTGCGCCGAGCCAAGTAATTTTGAGAGGTTCTAGCAAATCATTTTTTTTAAGCAAATATTTTCAAGACCGGTGTGATTTATGTTGTCGTCCGTTTTTGCGCCTGTGAAGAGTACATAGAAACAATATACTTTATTGTACACCAAAATATAGAATCACACTTTCACACTAATATTATAAAGGCAAAAGTCTGTGAGTGTGTTTGTTACTTCTTCACGCTCAAACGGCGGGACAGAACTGAATGAAATTTGGCACAGAGGTAGATCATAATCAGGACTAGCACACATAGGATACTTTTTATCCCGGGTATATGTTCCCTTGGGATAAATTTCGACTTTCACGCGGGCGAAGCCGCTGGCAGAAGCTAGTTATATTATGAAGGCGAAAGTTTGTGAGTGTGTGTTTGTATGTTTGTTACATCTTCACGCACAAACTGCTGGACGGATCTAGATGAAATTTGACACAGGGTATATAGTCTGAAATATAAAATAGGATACTTTTATCCCGGGAATATGTTCCCTTGGGATAATTTTCGACATAAGCGTGGGTGAAGCCACTGACAGAAGCTAGTTAGCAATAATTTCTAAATAATTGCTAATTCTACGAGTATAATGGCGGTATCTTGCATATATCGTGGAAATAAGAACGCACTTAAGGTGTGATGCCCTAGCCGAGTGCAGCAGGCAGCAACAGCTACTAGTTTCTAAGTATTCGTAGACAGACGACGTGTCTCTAGCTATGGAAGATAATTCATAGAAATGCATAAACACCAGTTGTCGCGGTAAAACTTTGGTTGCGCTGCCGCCTTCAGTTTACACCTTTATTCACAAGACAGTACTAATGTATCGCAAAGCGCTCGTACTGAACTCTTTTCTCATAATCAATATAATTTACAATGATTTGGACATACACGGCAGATATTTAATAGTGGCAATGGGAATGTTTGGAGTCAGATACTTGAAACGTGTCTCATTTTGTATGCAGTCATTGTATCTAGATCCAGACTGAGGCTAAACATTTGCAGACCATAATAGATAATGTCTGACTTTAAGAATGAAGGAGTTTTATCATTACTCACTTCAATAGCTGTTGTACTTGATTTGACTTAATGTCCTATGTTCCCTAGATAAGACAGAGGGCGTTCATAGTGATCCTCCATCGCGAGCGGTCTTTGACTAATTTTCCATCAGAATTGTGCTATGCAGGTGAGGATGTGAGGATGTGAAAGCTAATCTAAAAAACTATATGACCGTTTCCACTAATGCTAAGCTGTGTAGCGTAGCTAGTAAGATGTGCTATAAAGATGCGCCTCCGCGAGGTAGTTGTGTGAGGAAGATGTGCAGCGGTTTTTCGGGTGAATTTCAGCGGCTGTCAATATTATTTGCAGATTGATTCCTAGTGGTTATTGTGATATAAAATTGGTGTAGGTTTGTGTCTCAACTGTCTATGCAAATGGACAATTTGTGAAGTCATTGACAGAAGTGATCTCGGGATAGTGGAGCGGAGAATTTTATTGTAGTATTGACTACTTTGGCAAAGCTTACTGGGAAGCCTCGATACAATTTGCTGTCAAATACTCTAAAAAACCTTAGAATATGTTAGATCCGCATTCTAATGCAGTCACCTCCTCCTCTTATTTTTCCCTAACCCCCAAATTGTAAGTGCTTTTATTAAATTTATTTCTACTAACAATATTAAACTCTAACACTAGCATACATTTTAATCCTCAAAGGAGCGCAACAAAAAGTTCAAGATATTAATTAAAAATTAATTTGCAAATTTAATAATACCCATGAGTCTTCACAACACGACAGTGGCAGGAAATGTCTTCGGCAAATTGCCATAAAAAAATGCGAAGTTTGAGGAGTTCGATGCATTGACAGTAGAGAAGGAATGGAGAGCGGCTACTATAAGTACTCTGGTCTGCACATAATTACACCACTCGAGCATCCATAGCTCCCATCCATAGCACGTATCCTTCCATATAAAAAAACCGGCCAAGTGCGAGTTGGACTCGAGCACTAAGGGTTCCGTACCCTTTAATTTCAACTTTTTTTTTTTGGAGGTTTTCCTTTATTTTTGTTGAGTGAGTCGAGGTCAACGGGAACTACCATATAGGTTTTCGACCCAAAACCTATAGGGTACTTCGGGTTGACCTATAATTGTCAATTTTGGTTAAAAGCCAGGTCTCATTGCACAAGTAAAAGGAAAATTCCGAAAAATAAAAAAAGTTGAAAATTAAGGGTAATTTTGGTACTTACAAGTTTTCGCGATAATCTAAATTTGCCCATAACTTTTTATCGTGTTGACTCAGGACTTTGTTTTCTAAACACCTAATAGGCATCAGTATCTGATATAAATTTCAACTTGCAAGGTCCGCCCGTTCCTGAGAAAATCGGGGGTGACACACAGACAGACGGACAAGAAAGTGATCTTATAAGGGTTCCTTTTTTACCTTTTGAGGTCTGGGACCTAAAAACACATTTAAGTTAAACTCCTTTCCACCGGTGCTATGCTATGTGGACTAATGAATATGATTGATGGATATGAAACGCTTACATAGCAACACACATAGCAAATCTCTGGAAAGCAGCTTTTATCTTCCCGCTTCACCTCACTCCTCGTCATCCGGATGCTCGTCGCTTCAGCCAACACGGTACTACGCCAACAGGTTTGATGGGGTCGGCCATATCTTTTCCCTTGGATATTGCAATCCAACGTAGCTATTGTACTGCATAATTTTAAAAATCTTTACCAAATAATCACTCAATCAATTTCACTCCTTAAACGCTGTATTAGTCACCAAAACCACGTGGGTGGTTCTTGGCAAAGAATTCGCCAATACATCATTCTTTATCGAATTCGTTTTCATACAATACATTACGATGTTTACAACTTGCTTGTGAATTCAGCAGCAAAGGCCGCGTAAGATTATAATAAATCTTACTCTTCATTACCAATTATGTATTTAAATTCGATAGATTATAATATATCTTGCACAGATTGATAAACAGCCAGTGTGCAGTGTGAAGTTTTAAAATGACTCGATCAATCTATATCTATGCCCCTTTATTTTTATTTTTTTTTTTTTTTTTTGGGTGAGAAATCATCCTATGACTTCTCCCGCTCTGGGTGAAGCGGGAGGGCGTGTCAGACTTTTACTGATTAAAACCCACCCGTGCTCCTTCAGTTGCTTGAGCCAGGGCCGCGGTATGGTATAATGACTTTGTTATTGACCAAATACAAAGTGTATCTTATGACACATCTGACGGAATTAATGACCTAGTAAATGACTCGAATTCAATGTTTATGTCACCGACAATCCCATATGACATAATAAGAGCAACTAAATCGCTTAAAAATACAAAAAGTTATGGGTACGATGGTATTACTACCAGTGTTGTTAAATTTGTTAGTGATGTTGTTGCTGGGCCTCTAAGTCATATTCTGAACAGTAGTATTGAATCTGGTGTATTCCCTAATAGCCTAAAAACCGTAGTAATAAAACCTCTACATAAAAAAAAATAGAGAAGATATGTCCAATTATAGACCAGTAGCATTGATCCCAATATTCTCTAAGGTATTTGAAAAGATTATTTATCAAGCAATGGATAGATTTTTGAGTAAATATAATATATTAAGCGAGGAACAAATGGGGTTTAGAAAAAATAAAAATATTAATATGGCAATATATAATCTCTTAACTAATATTATGACAAATGTTGACAATAAAAATCCTGTATGCGCAATTTTGACGGATATGACTAAGGCATTCGACTACGTAAACCATGATGTCCTTTCAAAAAACTTTACGCCTATGGTATAAGAGGAAATATCCTAGATCTAATAAAATCATATCTTCGAGGCCGATTGCAATACACAGAAATCACGCGAGTATGCCTAAAAACTAAACGTGAACTTAAATATACTTCGGATTGTAGAGAGGTCAAACATGGCGTACTGCAAGGTAGCGTTCTGGGACCACCGTTTTTTCTCTTATACATTAATGATTTACCCCGTCAAACACATCACCCTATGGTGTTGTTTGCGGACGATAGTACTGTGATAGTAAAATGTTCGGACTTAAAAAAATATGAAAGTGAGATTAATAACACATTAGAGAGTATTATTCATTGGCTTAACATGAATAACTTGATAATAAATTTACAAAAAACGAAGGTAATGCATTTTTACCAACGGATTAGTCCCGCTAATTTAACTGTCGGCTATAATGGGCAAACAGTTGACTCAACAAATATAGCAAGATTCCTGGGAATCTTAATTGACAGCAATCTGACTTGGAAACCTCATTCTGAGGACGTGTGTAAAAAAATGAGTAAATTAGCTTACGTTCTGTACAACTTATCGCATAAAGTAAGCCATACTACACTACTAACAGCGTACCATGGTTTGGTTGCATCGATATTGAGGTTCGGAGTAATTTTCTGGGGCAACTGTAGCGAGAGGGAGCAGATTTTCAAGGCTCAAAAGCGCTGCATAAGATCAATGTCAAGTTTAAAAACTACTGAAAGCTGTGAGCCTGTGTTTAGGTCGATGAAAATACTAACCTTCCCGTCTCTATACATATTGGAAGTGTCGATTTTTGTTAGATCAAATTTAAATTTATTTCCGACACTAGCCAGCATTAGATTACGCTCAGGTCCTTTAAGACAACAATATAATAAGTTATTACATACAGGTAAATATAAAACAACACTATTAAGAAAGAATATTATGTCAATGGGGCCTATCATATATAATAAAGTTCCGCATAATTTAAAAGAACACCCTATTCGTCTATTTAAAACTAAATTGACTACATTACTATTAGCAAAATGTTATTATTCTATTAATGACTTCCTGAATGATAAAGATTTATAACTGTATTTTAAATTTTCATGTAATTGACATTTTTAAATTATATATTTTTTATTATAATTCCTAGATAAGCTTATTGATTTGTAATCGACTATGTGTGTGATATTTTAAATGATAACAATATATATATATATATATTTTTTAATTCCTGGATGAGCTTATTGATTTGTAATCGACTATGTATGTGACATTTTAAATGATAACAATTTTTTTTTTATTCCTGGATGAGTTTATTGATTCGTAATCGACTGTGTATGTGACAATTAAGTTATTTGTGATTTTTATTTTATTTTCTGATGCCTTTGTAGATAACTACTCAATGACATTTTTTGTATTGTAACTTCAAAAAATAATGTTTTTGCATGCCGTAAGAATGTAGCGGAAACACCCAATTCTGTACCATCTCAAACATGTACCTACATTGCTGGCAAATAAATAATTCTGATTCTGATTCTGATTCGGATCTCGAGATGCCCGGTCCTCCAAGTAGGTTCTACCTTAATGAACGCCTGACCAAAAACAACCGGCAGTTATTTCGGCGGGCTCGGGATGTGGGCCAACGTCTTGGCTGGCAATTTGTGTGGACCAAACAGGGCCGCATTCTTGCCCGACGCAAGCCCGGTGAGAAGTCTAAGCTCATACGCAATCAGACAGAGTTACGGGATGTCTTTGGACCGGACGTTGATGGGCTCACTCAAATCGAGTGCTATTGTCTTTTTTTGTTGCTTTGTTGTGTTTAGATTTTTTGTTTTCATTGAGTTATCATGTCACTTAACCATTGTTTTGAGAGGTACCTTGTTTGGCGCTGCATGTACTGGTTGGGGGAGGAATGAGTGTGCCTCAGTGTTTATGACGTGCGTAGATCAGTTTGATCCTATGGTATATTATTTATTTGCTCCATCACACCGTATTATTATCATGTTTTATTGTCACTTGTTTATTATTGTATTTATACCTACCCATTATTATCGTTACATTTTATTTTTTTTATCTACCCGCTGTTTCTGTCACTACTCGTATATTATGTTTCTACACTAATTGTTGTATCGCACTATGCATAATTTGAATGTATGTAGTTGTATCTCTGTTTCATATGCCGCGAAATAAACATATTAAGTTTGGACTTCTGAACGCGGGTTCATTATCAACGAATCATGACGAGTTTATTATCGCTATGGATCACCATTCGGTCGATGTTATGGCGATCAATGAGACGTGCTTCAGGGAGGGGGAAGAGGGCAGGGCGCCAGTGGTTCCTGGATATGAATTGCGGCACAGACCGCGCCCTGTGGCGATTCGCGGGGGCCGCGGCCGGAGAGTCGCGTTTTACATTAAAGCGGGCACGAGCACTGAAATAAGGGCCCATCCACATCATCCGCAGGTGGAGCAAATGTGGATGAATATAACTGCCAAGAAGAAAAAACTACTCATAGGGACAGCATACCGGCCTCCCTGGTAAGACATCAACACCTTCCTGGACGCGATCACGGATAGCATGTGTGCATTGGCTCCGTATGACAACGTTATTATATTAGGTGATTTTAACGTTGATATGCTTGACACAATCAACGGTAGATTAAAAAATCTAATGGAATTCTTTAATTATTGTAACCTGGACCAAATTGTACCCGTACGCACTTTGTGGGAGACAGTGCCACATTAATCGACGTGGTCTGTACGGATGCACAGTATCGGAATGCTTCTGTCGACCACGTCACGGAGCTCGGTCATCACTCGTTTGTCGCATGTGAAATAGTTTTTAAGAAAGACAAATCATTACAAAAGTGGGTAGTGTATCGTGCGTTTAGGGACATAGAGCCTGACGATTTTAGGAGAGATCTGGAGGCGATCCCATGGGACTCAATCCGTGAACTAAAGGATGTAAATGATATGGTACATTCCTTTAATTCTCACGTCATTAGCCTTTCCGACGCTCACGCGCCTATAAAAACCAGAACACTTAAAGCTCAACCAACGCCTTGGATAACAGACATTATAAAACTTATGTTTAAACTGAGAAATGATGCGCGCCTTAAATATCTGGCGATATTTAAGGCGCGCATCATTTCTCAGTTCAATCAAAACTGAAAGCACACAAACATTACTATTTAGATCTTAAGCACCAAGCAGTAGTTGGTTTACTAAATGAGAAAAGAGCATTTTCTACTAAATATATAAATGACAACATTAGCGACTCTAAATTATTAAAACAAGAAGGTGGTTTTGCAACGACTGACGATTATTCAGAATAAGTTCCCTTTTACACACATACTAGATGGCGCTAGTAGTAATCAAGATACAGATAATTTTGTTATCACATATCTATAACTAACATCCTCCCTTAACAAAATAATCAAAACAAAGGAAAACTAATTAAACTTCAGAGATGCCCATTAATTTAAGAAATTTATAATGCTTATTGGTACAAAGACTTTTTGTTAATAAGTCTGCAGGCATTTGAGAAGTTGGTACATACTCAACTTTTATATAATTGTTCGCCACACATTCCCTGACAAAATGATGACGAACATCTATATGTTTTGTCCTTTTATGAAATAATGGGTTTGCAGCTAATTTCAAAGAACTTTGGTTATCAGTAAATAAACTTATTGTTCAATACACCCATTTCATTCATTAAATGTTTTAAATAAATAGCTTCTTTACTAGCTTCAGATAAGGCCATGTATTCGGCTTCGGTACTTGACAAAGCCACAGTTCTTTGCTTTCTAGATTCATAACTTATTACACATCCTGACAGATTAAAGTTATAACCAGTATAAGACTTTCTATCCATAGTACATGACGCCCAGTCAGCATCAACATAACCATGCAAATTACAATTACTTTTCTTATATACTAGACCATAATTTTTTGTTTTTTGTAGATACTTTAACAACCTTTTTAAGTGTTTCCAATGAGTTTCATTAAAACATGTATTATACTGACTTAAATAACTGACACTATAAGAAATATCTGGTCTTGTCAATACAGATAAATACATCAAACTGCCTATTAATCTCTGATAAGGAATAGTTTCATTACATTGATTATTTACACATTTTTCTAATTTTAGATTTGTTTCCATAGGAGTATCTGAAGTTTTACAATGACTCATATTAAATCTAGCCAAAATATTGTTTACAAAATGTTTTTGATCAATAGTAATACAATCTTTCTTAACCTTAACATTCATGCCAAGGCATTGGGATATTTGACCTAAATCCTTTATTTTGAACTCACATTCTAATACATTTTTTAAGTTTTTATAAGTAGTTTCACAGTTGTAAAACACGAAAAAATCATCTACAAATAAAGCAATAAAAACTTTTACACTATCAAAACATTTTGTGAAAAGACATGGTTCATAACTTGATTTGGAATAACCAAATTTTAACAAACATTCTTCTACCCTAGTATACCAAGCTCTGGCAGATTGTTTTAAACCATAAATTGCTCTTTTCAATTTGAGTACTTTGTTTTCACAATTTACAAAATAGGAATTTTCTGGTATTTCTATATAAACACATTCATTTATATGACCATTTAGGAATGCTGTAGGGACATCTAAGTGATTCATTTGGAGATCAAGTTGCACACTTAAGGCAAACAATAATCTCAAGGTAGAATACCTTAACACAGGTGAAAATGTCTCATTGAAGTCAATACCTTTAATTTGGGTAAACCCTTTTGCAACAAGTCTTGCCCTGTAACGCACTTCACCATCACTATTGTACTTCTTTTTGAAAACCCACCTGTTTTTCACTACTGTGCCCACACTTGGTCTGTCCACTAACTCCCATGTATCATTATCACTGAAAGATTGTAGCTCTTCTTCCATTGCCCTCTTCCACTGCTTATTTTCAAAACCATTCATAGCTTCACTCAGTGTTATCTGCTCACCTGGTTCATCTTCTATGCACATGTTGGATGTGCCATAGAAATCTGGCTTCTTACGAAGTCTTTTTAACTGACTTACTTGACTGTTAGTATTCCTTTCGGAAATATTGTCCACTTCCGATGTAGTGAGAGATTCATGAAAGTCGTCTTCTGAGCTTGATGTGTCACTTTGAACATATGTTTCATCATAATTTTTCTTTTTCTGCTCTTTCTCACTTGCTTCTGCCACTTCATTATCGGGTCTTTGAAGTAATGGCTTTTCTTCTACTATTATGTCACAATTGTCACTCTTAATACCTTCCATTATTATAACATCTCTTGCTACAGTTACTGCCCGGCTCTCAGGATTGTACACACGGTACCCCTTGACATTTTCTGAGTATCCAACTAGGTACATCTTCTGAGCCTTTTTATCCCACTTTTTTCTTCGTTCTTTAGGAATATGAACCATAACTGGGCTACCATACACTCGTAAATGACTGAGATTTGGTTTCCTGCCAGTCCACGTCTCATAAGGGGTAGTACTGGGCTCAAGAGCGGCTACTGGTGATCTGTTCTTTAAATAGACCGCTGTATTCACAGCCTCTGCCCATAATGGTTTATCAAACTGAGCATCAAACAGGAGACATCGCGCTTTCTCAACAATTGACCTATTATAACGTTCGCACAGCCCATTTTGTTCTGGCGTGTAAGCGTTCGTTTTCTGATGCACTATGCCGTTTTTCTTTAAGTAACTTTCCATTTCCATAGATGTAAACTCTCCACCATTATCAGATCTCAGAATCTTAATTTTTTTTGACTGCTGGTTCTCTACCAACTCTATAAATTCTCTGAAGTATTTGAAAGTTTCATTTTTGTTCTTAAGAAAGTACACAAAACACATTCGGCTATAGTCATCTATGAACAACAAATAATATCTGGCCATATTAAGTGATTTATTCTCCATTGGCCCACATAAATCTGTATGAACCAATTCCAGTACATTTCGAGTTTTGCTTGTACTGAGAGGGAAAGATAATCTTGTTTGTTTGCCCTCACAACATACAACACAACTTGACTTACTGGCATCACTCTTATCTTGGTATGTCACACCATCAACTGCTCCATGTTTCATTTTGTCAAGGTCATTGGCATTTATGTGACCGAGTCGTCTATGCCAAGTTGTACAAGAAGTCTGCACCGCAGCTGCCAAGACTTGCTCAGACTTCACAATGTTTAATCTGTATACATTATTTTCCAAACTAGCTTCACCAATACAGATATTCTGAGCATTGTAAATGTAACAACCACTTTTGTTGAAGTATACTCTGTTACCATTTGCAATAATTCTGCTCACTGACAACAAATTCGTGGTCAAGTTTGGAACACACAAAACATTGTTAACTTCTATCTCATATTCTGTATTCTTAACACATGTAGTTAATCGTAAATTACCAGAGCATAGAACTTGTACACTTGTTTGGTTAGCTACTATAATCTCTTTAGTTATCGGCTGATGTGAAATATTTGACAATGAGTTTGCATTTGATACTAAGTGATTGCTGGCTCCGGAATCAACATACCAGTCGTTTGTGTTGAATTCCTTGGAAAGAAAAACTGCGCTAAAAGCATTTGTTTTTGTCATTTTCTCAACTGAAGGACACTGGTTTTTAAAATGACCAATCTTTTTGCACTTATAGCAACGAATCACTTTTTGCGTGGCGGCCGACTTTTTTAGGTTACTATTATTGACATTGACATTACCGACAGATTGCGTTTCGTTTCTGCTGTACATTTTCCCGCGCTTTTGAGCAATAAATGCACTTTCTGTTTCTGATTTACCCTCAAAATCTGAACTCATGTCGAGTAACTTGGTTTTAATAGCATCAGCACTGATTTTCATACCCGAATGCTCTATTGCCATTATCATAGGACTAAATTTTTCAGAAAGTCCTGCAAGTAACAACGAGCCGATCCATTCGTCATTAATTTCGAAACCGGTACCTTTTAATTTCTGTGCCGTTTCTACTAGCTGGGTTACGTAACTGGTCATGGAATCGCTGGTTTCCAGGCGAATAGATATCAAACTTCTTAATAGACTGATCTTGCGCGTGAAACCAGAATCGTCAAACAGGGATTTTGACTTGCTCCATAAACCTCGTACCGTAGCTTCATTCTTGATATGTGTATAGAGAGATGGATCTATCGTCATGATAACTTTTGCACGGGCTCGTTTATCTCCGTCTCCAGAAAGATTGGCGGCTTCATCGCTCAAGTCGACGCCTTCCAAGATCATGTAGTTTTCGACTGCAAACGCCCAATCGTCGTAGTTTTCACGACCTCTAAGTTTAGGCACATTCACAGAATAACTTGCTGACATTTTAGATACTGATTACTATTTCACTTTACCGATAAACTAATTTTATAGGGGACTGGGCCCATAACCTATTAAAACAAGAAGGTGGTTTTGCAACGACTGACGTTTATTCAGAATAAGTTCCCTTTTACACATACTAGATGGCGCTAGTAGTAATCAAGATACAGATAATTTTGTTATCACATATCTATAACTAACATAAATCACTATGGTATAATTTGAAAAAACATGTGCTTCCAGTGACTAAGGACGATGGTGTGCTCACTGAACAATTTGACGACCCAGATGGTTTAAATTCAGCCTTTCTAGAAGTCCCGGGTGACCCTAATGTGAACATTTCCCAACTAACTTTCTTTCAAAATAACAAATTCGGTTCCGCAAATTTTACTTTGATGGCAACAGACGCTAAAACAGTTTTGAAAATATTACAAAACATATGTACAAATGCGCAAGGGATTGACGGTATATCGAAAGACATGTTAACTCTTACGCTACCACAATCATTGACTACGATAACCGAGATAGTTAACAGATCTATTACTAGCAACGTATTTCCTGACCTCTGGCGTAATGCGATAGTACGGCCTATTCCGAAAAATAATAATCCGCAAAGCTACAAAGATCTTCGCCCAATAAGTATTTTGCCATGTTTGTCCAAGGTGTTAGAGAGAGTGGTGTATCTGCAGGTTACAGAGTTTCTCGAGGAGCATGGTATGCTGCCTGAACTGCAGTCAGGTTTCAGAAAGGGACGCGGAACCGCGACTGCTTTAGCTGACGTCATGGGTAACCTCCTTGAGGCGCGGGACCGTGGTGAGGGTTCTATAATGGTACTGCTGGACTACTCACGGGCATTTGATTCAATTAATATTCGTCTGTTATTATCCAAATTAAGATATTACGGTTTTGACAGCCAGTCAGCGGGTTGGTTTGAAAGTTATTTAACGGGTAGGTCGCAGCGGGTCGAGTTGCGTAAGAAAAACGGTTCCACGGTATCTTCTACCCCGAAAATAATCACAAGGGGCGTTCCCCAGGGATCGCTGCTCGGGCCGTTACTCTATATACTTTATAGTGCCGATCTAACTGCGTGTATTAAAAACTGCAAGTACCACGTATACGCGGATGATACTCAGTTGTATGTTTCGTTCAATACTAATAACACAACAGCCGGCATCATTTAATAATAATCCCTAAATGAGGAGCTAGACAGAATTGCGTCGTGGTCTACGGGCAACTCACTTGTACTGAACCCCAAAAAATCTAAGTTTATGGTCATGGAAAGCAGAAATCAAATAAAATCAATCCTTTCTGCGAAGCCCGAAGTTAAAATCAAGGGGGAAAACATTGAAAGGGTGGAAACCACTTGCAATCTAGGTCTAGTCACTGACCAAGAACTTCGTTTTGAGGCCTCAGATCAAATAAAAAGTCAAGATGGAACGTTGCAAACAATAAAGTGAAGCTGGTTCAAACTAAGCCTTGCCGTACTAACACACAATTACACGCACTCACGTACAACGAAATTAGGCCTTAGCTTGACCTTCGAGCTTACACATCACATAATAAAGCTCAACTGACAAGCTAAAGGGTAGTTTCGTTTTACGTGTGAGCGTATAATTGTGTATTTATACGGCAAGGCTTAGTTTGAACCGGCTTCACTTTGTTGTTTGCAACGTTCCATCTTGACTTTTTATTTGATCTGAGTTTGAGGCGCATATCAATGGTGTTGTAAAAAACTGTTTTTATAGGCTAAAGGTTCTGTACCGGGTGAAAGACTTTCTTAGTATTGCAATGCGGAAGAGATTGGTGGACAGCCTGGTACTGTGTAAATTGAATTATTGTGACAGTGTATACGGACCGTGTCTCCTTTCTCGCACAGAGCGTCTAATACAGCGGGTACAAAATGCGTGTGCACGTTACTGCTTCGGTGTACCCCGGAGGCATCATATAACACCGCATTTAAATAAGCATGACATGTTAAAAATGGCTGTGTTGCGTCGTTATGTCCATTTTCTATATTTAAGTAGCTGCGTAAAAATGATTTTTAGTCGCTAATAAACGCCATTGAAGACAGACGCATTTGTGATTTTAAAACAAGTTTCCCGTACACACAAAAGTGAACCTAAACCACATAAACATATGGTTGATATCGAGCCGGATCACTTACCAGTTACCTGAGCGCACGTGTTGACCGGCCGGCGCGCGAGAACAATAGGCCTCGCGAGAACAATAGGTCACCGCATTCCTGAGCAATAAGGATTTGTAAAGATGACTACTACTACGAATGAATTATTAAATGTTTTGGAAGACACTGCTTCTTTATTGCAGAAAACTCAAGTTAATCTCAAGAAATGCTCGAAATCAAGATTAACTAAAGGATATATTGAAACCCGTATAAAGGCGATAGAAGATTATTGGTCTACTTTCAAAAACGCTCATCATACTTTGGTAAAAATAACGCCGAAGGAACAAAAGGCAATATTACCATATTTTGCTAATGAGGAGTTTTATATATATGAAGATTTATATCTTGTTTTGTTGGCTGATTAACGTGATATGTTGAGTTATCTAAGTACAACATTGCCAACGACGTCATCGCAAAATAATAGTAGTACCTCGACGTATCCTGATCAACAAAATGCGCTCGTAAGGTTACCTAGAATACAGCAGCCATCTTTTAGTGGTAAATATGAAGAATGGACTACGTTTCAAGGTTTGTTTACATCGTTAGTGCATACGAACACATCCATTAGTGACGTACAAAAGTTACATTATTTAAAGTGTAGTGTTACTGGAGAAGCAGATACCTTATTGAAACATATCCAGGTAACACAGAGAAATTATGAACAAGCTTGGGACATTTTAAAAACTAGATATGGAAACAAACGTTTGATTCTGAACTCAGTGTTAAAACAGTTAGTCTATCAAAAGAAAATGAGTACTCAGTCACCTAATCTAATTAAAGGTTTATTGGATGTCATGACAGACTGTTTAAATAACCTTCAAAATTTAAATATTTGCTTAGATTCATGGGAACCTATTATTATATTTCTGGTAGTTCAGAAATTGGACCCTGAGTCGCACAAGGATTGGGAACAATACTCATACAAAGAAGATGTCGATGACCTACCCAAATGGAGTGATCTGAAAAGGTTCCTTCAGTCCACATACCGAACACTGGAGCTTGTTACACCAGGAACACAAAATAAAGTGGTAAAGGAACGTGCTGTACATACCTCAAGTACATCATCGTCACCGCCAGGAAAAACATGTGTTCTATGCAACGAAAATCAAACGTTATGCCACTGTAAAGAATTCACAAAACTGCAACCTATTGAACGAGTTAATTATGCAAAAACGAACAACCCATGCTTCAACTGTTTAGTACCAGGACATTCAGCAAGGAAATGTAGACTAGCAGTGTCCTGTCGTATATGCAAAAGGCGTCACCATAGCCTTCTACATCTAAACAAAGAACCTGAGACTTCGGTACAAGAGACCGCTACGCAACCGAAGACTGCTCAAAACAATGTAGAAGAACTAAAGGAAGTTACTGTCAATACAACGGTCGCCTCACACCACACTACTAGACAAGGCATAGCACTATTAGCAACAGCAACAGTGACAGTACGAAACGAGCAAAACCACACTGTTGTATTACGCGCATTAGTGGACCAAGGTTCGCAGATAGCACTTATTAGTGAGAAAGCAACTCAAATGCTCAATCTGACCAAACGATCAACGAGAGGAAGTATCATTGGAGTGGGTTCAACGAAGACAAATGTAAACCACGTGGTACAGCTGCAAATCGGTTCCCGCTGGAACACAAACTTCAAGATAAATGTCGAAGCATTTGTCATGACCAAACAACTTACCACTAAACTATCTCCTAAAACAATCACTAACGATAACTGGCCACATCTAGAAGGACTCGACCTGGCTGATTCGAACTACGACACACCAGGCCCTATAGACTTACTTCTAGGTGTCAAACAATACTCTCAAATCGTACAAGAAAAACTGATCAAGGGTCCACCGGGTACACCATGTGCACAGAAAACATAACTTGGATGGATTCTCTTTGGTGAAATAAATGCAAGGTCACAAGACGATACTGCTCTTGTTCTTCATCACCAAGTAGACATGGATATCATGCTTAAATCTCTGTGGGAAATAGACACCGAAAACAAAAGAAACTTAACAAAAGAAGAAAAATTGTGTGAAAAAGTTTATGAAGAAAACCACACAAGGACTGAAGACGGAAGATACATGGTAAAGTTACCTTTGAAAACACCACAACCAACATATCTAGAAGGAAACACAAAATCAATAGCCAAACACAGACTGCTCCAATTGGAAAGAAAATTTAGAAGAACTCCCAACCTGAAAGAAAATTATAAGAAAGTAATGAAAGAATACTTAAATTTAAACTACATGGAAACTATACCTGAAATAGAAGTCATAAATGAAAGGGTTGTATACTTACCGCACCATGACGTCGTACGAGAAGATAAAGAAACATCGAAGACTCGTGTAGTTTTTGACGCATCGGCGAAGGGTTTAAATCAAGTTTCACTCAACGATGAGTTGATGGTTGGTCCTCAGCTTCAGGAAGATCTAAAAAATATCATCATGAGATGGAGAATGAAACGTGTTTGCTACGCCAGCGATATAACAAAAATGTACCTGCAAATATTTGTTTACCCAGAAAACGCCAATAAGTATCAGCGCATTCTGTGGCGAGAAGAGGAGCATGACAGCATCAAGGAATATCGCTTGCTTCGAGTAACCTTCGGAACAGCATCAGCACCCTATCTCGCGGTGAAAACACTCCATCAAGTTGCTGACGATGAAGGACAAAATTACCCGAATGCAGTCAAAATCATCAAAGAAAATTTCCTCGTTGACGATCTGTTAGCGGGTGAAGATACAACAGATCAAGCTATAACATCTGCAAAGGAAGTATCTCACATATTGAAGAAGGGTGGATTCACACTCTCGAAGTGGTCATCTAATTGTCCGCAATTTATGAAATCCATTGACCCAAACAAACGAAGTTCTATTGCACACTTAGATATGAACAAGATGGATGGCACTGTAAAAGCATTAGGTTTGATTTGGAATTTGAAAACAGACCAATTTCAATATCAATTGAAACTAACAACAACTTCTGTTAACATTACAAAAAGAACAATCCTGTCAGACGTTCAAAGACTATTTGATCCCTTGGGATGGATTGCCCCAAGTGTAGTGATGGCTAAGATGTTTATACAAAGGCTGTGGCTGGAAAAGGTCGATTGGGATGACATTATTTGCCCTGATCTACAAGAAAAATGGATGTCCATTCGTGAAGACTTAAGAAACGTAAACAACATTTACGTTGATCGATGGCTAGGAACCTATAGTACAGAAATAAACAATATACAAATTCATGGCTTCAGCGATGCGTCCATGAAAGCCTTTGCAGCTTTTGCATACATTAGAACCGAATCTCAAGACGGCTGCAATACAACGAAACTAATAGCAGCGAGGACAAGACTCGCGCCACTAAAAACTGTATCGTTACCACGTTTGGAGCTTTCAGGATCATTACTTCTTTCACAATCACTGAATCAAATAGGAAAAGCTATGAGAATATCGACAGCACAAATGTTTGCGTGGACGGATTCTACCATTGTTATTGCATGGCTATCCGGTGAACCACAAAGATGGAAAACTTTTGTGGCCAATCGAGTCGCAGAAATAACAGAAAATCTCAATAACAACCAATGGTACCACGTTGCATCAGAAGACAATCCTGCATACATTGCGTCGAGAGGCATGTTGCTTGTTGAACTGAATCAATCAGAGTTATGGTGGAACGGTCCAAAGTGGTTATCTGAAAGGAAAATAATATTAAAACAGCCTGATGTAGTTGTCACTGACCTGGAACAGAGAATGGATAAAATACAAATAAATGTTAATATTAAAGATGAAGAGGAACATAATTTCACAGCAAATTTTAAGCAATTTGATAACTTACAAGAATTATTAAAGGTGATAACATACTGTCGAAGATTTTTTAATTATAGAAGAGAAATGAATACTTACGAAAATTGCAGAAGTTTAACAACAGAAGAATTACATACATCATTGATAAAATGCATTAAGCTAGTACAAAGGGAAGTATTTAAAGATGAAATTAACAGATTAATATTAAATAAAGATGTGAAGAAAACTAGTAACATTAAAACACTTACCCCATACTTGGACAAATATGGTATCCTCAGGGTGGGCGGTCGTCTTCGCCATGCAAGGTTAGACGAAAAAACCAAACATCCTATAATATTAGGACATAACAACAATTTAGTTCCCTTACTCATAGCAGATGCTCATGCTCAAACACTGCACGGAGGTGTTCAGTTAATGTTGTGCGTTTTACGCTCGAAATATTAAAGACCTCATTCGAGCTAAAGGATTAATAAAAAACTTCAACCGTAAATGTTTAATATGCGCAAAGCAAAGAGCTAGTGCACGAACACAAATCATGTGAGATTTGCCTACAGAAAGAGTGACCCCTACTAGAGCCTTTCTACACAGCGGCGTGGATTATGCCGGTCCATTCCAAATATTAATGTCAAGAGGACGAGGCATGAAAACTCAAAAGGCGTACATTGCTTTATTTGTTTGTATGTCTACAAAGGCAATACACCTTGAGCTGGTAGGAGATCTTACCTCAGAAGGGTTCATTGCTGCATTCAAACGCTTCGTATCAAGAAGAGGTAAATGCAGTCACATGTGGAGCGACCAATGGAGAAACTTTGTTGGTGCAGAAAAAGAGTTAGCCGCAGCATGGCAAGAAGCTAACTTGAATTTTGAGAAAAACATAGCACAAAAGTTGGCTTCGGAAGGTACACAGTGGCATTTTATACCAGCTTACAGTCCTAACTTTGGAGGCCTCTGGGAGGCTGGTGTAAAGTCCCTGAAGACTCATCTTAAACGCGTGTTAACATCAAATATCACTTTCGAAGAAATGACAACAATATTGTGCCAAACAGAGGCGTGTCTTAATTCAAGACCTCTTTGTCCTATTGATGACTCAGATGCAGTTTCTATAGAACCCCTCACGCCTGGTCATTTTTTTATACATGAAGCCCCAATCGTCGTGCCCTCACCAGATTTTAAAGACACAAAGATGCATAACTTAACACGATGGCAATACACTCAAAGGCTCGTAGGCGACATCTGGCGAAGGTGGCAAGACTACAACAGCGTCATGTCTGGCATAAGAAGAAACAAGAATTCAATGTTGGTGACATAGTTCTAATCAAAACTGATGGAATACCGGCAGGAAAGTGGTCACTAGGCCGAATTGTAGACAAGCATCCCGGTAATGATGGACTCACACGAGTTTATAGCATTAAATCTGGCAACAGCATTGTGAAGCGATCGGTCACAAAACTATGTCCCCTACCTGTTGATACCAACTGATTATTAACTATCATTGTATGAATTGTCAAACCTCATTTCCATTTTGCATGCAGGCATTATGTATGTCTATTCGTATTGTATCATTAACTTCATTGCAATTTAATACCACAGTAGTTATTATCATTTATGTTTGATATTGGATAATTGGAAACGTTGCATACTGCTTAACAAGTTTGATTTAACAATGTGTGAATACAGTCCAGTTATCATTATTTTAAAGAGTCCTGTTGTCCCTTTGGTGGGCGGTATGTTGCGTCGTTATGTCCATTTTCTATATTTAAGTAGCTGCGTAAAAATGTTTTTTTAGTCGCTAATAAACACCATTGAAGACAGACGCATTTGTGATTTTAAAACAAGTTTCCCGTACACACAAAAGTGAACCTAAACAACATAAACAGGCTGCACGACGGAAATTGCATTTAGCCGTCTTAATGTTCGGCGTTATTCAAACACACAAACCAGAATACCTGTTTAAAAAGCTTAGCTGGAGACACGAACACTACAGCTACTCCGCCCGCTCCACGTCCAAACCACTCTAGTTGCCTCGTCGTGGGACTACTGCCTTTAAGGGATGCTTTAAGTATGCCGCCACTCGCTGCTGGAATGATTTGCCAACTCCCATAAGATCGCTAAAAAAAAACAACTTATATTTTATAAATATAATCTTTTTAGGTTTTAAAATTACTTAAGATTCATAATCATCGATTGGCATCGTATCCAGGCGGTTTGAGGCGGCGACATAATATCACTCACAGGCAGCGATGTGGGGGCATTCTTTCTTTCATAAGGCATCACACTTTCTCTTCTTCCTTTGTTGTTATTTTCAAGCATCGGGGTCACGCAGACTACTCATACACATATGACCGCACACCGCACAGGACTCGGGCGCCGCCCATCATAATTTTGGGTATTTATTTTATGTTCTTTGTATCTATTTTAACTTACACAACAGATTTGGTTTCCGCACGTCACGTTCTAGGCGACCACTGAAAATCAGCACCGTGCTGTGGGTCCTCTACGGCACAACATTATGCTGAGTGGAAGCCTTCTTGCCACAATCACGACATGCATCTGCCTGGCATCTTTTTCACCCTATTTATTTTCTGTTATAAAAAAATGTAGGTAGTATATGTTATTATTGTTTGATTTATTTCTCGTCTTTATTAACTTAATTTAAGTACTACTAATACTATTGTTAAGGGTTTAGCATAAGCATGTTATTATAATGTATGTCGTTTTGTGACAAATAAACACTTTTTCTTTCTTACCTTGTAAGTAGTTTCATCTTACATCAGTCGATCAAGTTTACCCTCGTCGCTAATATGTATTGAATGCCTAATAATACATGGAAGACACCATATTCCTTACTTCTACAAAAAAACTATTTTAATAATGTTCACCATAATTCTTATATTCGAATCATCTGACAGTTGTTGTTGTATCAACACCCAAGACAATTGTTTCTCAAAGGCAAAATAAAACTTCTACAATATGTACCTTCAATAAATGACCAGCCAATCCCCTCAAGGTCCAACGGCATTGCAAACTTTACCACCTTGTAACTTCATTCATTTCTCGCTCATCTTCAAGTGATTTAAGTTTACCTATACCGCTTACAGAGAGAACCTTCAATGAGTGACCATCATTTTCTACCAAGGTTTGATGAAACCTCACTCATTTCAGCATATCAGTTCGTGAACATGTTCGTTGGTAACAAATTCAATCACGCTAAACATTTACGATAAGGTAAGCTTGACAAGCTCGATCCACGGATGGGTGACCCTTATTACATATCGAGGCCCCTTCATGTATGAGAAATAAACCGGTAACAGGTTTGTGAATCAGATAATCGTTATCTCCATGTAAATTACTGGACTGGGTTTGACACAAGATTTGCGACTTTTTATGCAGTTATATGCAGTTATAGTGTCCATAGCAAAATTCTACGCTATAAGAAGTTCTTTTCTTTCTCTTCTTGTGGTGGCCCAGTGGTAACGGCCGTGACTTACAAGTAGCAGGTCGGGGGCTCGAAACCAGGCGGGCGCTTTCATCATCATCAGCTTTTTAATGTTCCCACTGCTAGGACACAGGCCTCCTCTCTGTGAGAGAGAGAATGGGCCGTAATTCACCATGTGGGCCCAGAGTGGCTTGGTGGATGTCATATGTCTTCGATTTTTTGGTTCTAGGTCATGTATTACTTTGTGTCTCTCAAAATTATGAAGAAAAACATCTTGAGGAACTGGCATTACCTAAATCCAAAAATTCTCGATTCCTTCTCACAGAGAGTAGGCCTGTGTCTCAGCAGTGGAAACATTAAAAAGACGATGAATAAGTACTTACATACAGTATTTGACTCGTATCTTATTAAAAAGATTAAGCCAGTGACTCCTTTTCAGTAAGGTCAAACGATAACCTTGCCAAAACTTCAGCAATAACTAGCTCATTCCTTGCTCATCTCTGTCAGTCATATAAGTTAGCATGAGTTTAATCTTTGTGACTTCGAGTCAAAGTGAGCGTTAAGAGCGCTGGTTAATGAATACGAGTTTGTTTGTGTAAGGGTGCGGTCGGAGAGTATGGGAGGAGCGATTGATTTTGTGTAAGGGCACGTAAAGTTTTGGTTTCTATCGGCACGTATATTTACAACGCTGCGGTATGCGGTGCCGGGCACAAAACTCCTGAAGGATACTCCGACAAAATAAAATACTATTCGGTTTTCATATATGATTACAGTACAAACATTTTCCGTTTCAACCAATGGCCTAGTAGCCACGAGACTCAACACCTTAGGAGGCTCTCGTTAGTCACTAGGACCAAGAGCTTGATTCAGAAAGCGATACTTCTGGACAAGGCTCGTATTAGGAGCGATGACTGCTTGTAACTTGGATCCTATTCCCAATACTTGTGGGCTACTGTTTGGTTTGGCAATGGAGAAGGAAAAGCTCGGAATTTCCTTGCGTGATCGAATCAGAAATGAAGACATCCGCAAGTAAACCAGAGTTATCGACGTAGCCCGAAGAATTGCCAACGTGAAGTGGATTGCGATGGGGCTGAAAAAATCTAGAGTGGCGACTGCGTTATGGAAGACGCAGTGTTGAAAGACCTACCTCTGATTTGGTCAAGACTGCAGGCATCTGCTGGATGCAAGACGCACAGGACCGATCAAGGTGGTGACACTTGGGTGGGGGCCTATGTCCAGCAGTGGACGTCCTTCGTGTGATATTATGATACTATTTGCCTTTCGACGTCTGGTCTGACATAAGTTTTCATAACATTATAATCGTTGAATCGCTAACAGTAAAACCTAACCTGATCGACCATTGATTAGAAGATTGGAGTCATTAAAATGCCTACTCGTGTTAATTGGCGTCAACTGGTCTCGTTTATATGCTTATTACTGTATACGAACAAGTCTCACGCAGTAGTTTAGTTAAGATACTGATTTGAGTTTGAATTTTAGCTTAAAATAGCATAAATCAGCATATAATGTTATCATTGCGGGAGTGTTCCCACAGTGATAATATTATATATATTATAACATCTAATTAAAAAAATTGCGCACGGTACTCTTTACTTGCATTCATTACTCCATATGTTCAAACTCAACTTAACGTCAACTCTTTTTCTCTTTTTTTTCTAGGTAAGCGTGCTTCACCATCGACCAAATCATCGAAAAAAAAAACTCGTCTACGTAAAACATGCAATGTTCTTGTTAGAGTGTCGATACTGTTCAGTTATCAAAACGAAAGGGAGGGAGTATGTTTCGTGGTGTCAAACAGATACTCTAGTAGAGTGTTGGTCTCCCTGAGAAGGAGTGGACTACCACGTGGGCCCAGACCGGGTTGGTGGATTCACACGCTTCGAATTTATGTTAAAATAGATATCTGCGTAAATACTTTCACACAGAGATTTTAATAGTAAAAATTTGGTCGTTTAAATTTTTAAATGAAAAATTTTCAAAAATTTGAATTTGGAATTAGTCTGAGATAAATTACAAACAAATCGGTGTATAAAAGATTCCAATGCGGCCAGTACTTTTCGAGTTATTTAATTGAGTATGAAATATCCCTAGACCGTGTTGATGTGTGTATAATAGACAAACACGTATGGGAATGACAAGCGCTATCGTTATGTCACTGGCGACAACATACATTGCAACCAATGACATCACTTATGGAACTACATTATTAACCCCTGACGGAAAAAGAGGGGTGTTATAAGTTTGACGTGTGTACCTGTGTATTTGTGTATCTGTCTGTGACCCATCATAGCTTCTAAACGGATGAAAAAAAAAATCGTTTCTTTTTGTTTGAAAGGTGACTTTATGCAGAGTGTTCTTAGCTAAGTTCGATGAAAATCGGTTCAGCCGTTCAAAAGTTATGGGCGTTATACTGTTTGATTTGGGCGGTTTTCGCAAGATATCGAACCATAATTCGTGTTCAATAGATTGTCCATCAAAGCGTGTCAACTACAAGATAAATTATGTAGCATAAAATAAAAATGTGTCGGGGTTTTTTTTTTATTTTACTTGTGTCTAGATAAGCTATTTAAATTAATCCATATGAGCTTATTTCAAAAAGAAATTTATAGTGAAAAGAGTGCTGTTGAATCTTCTGTGAAATCATTTGATTGGATTTAGTTATTTCAGCAACCAATAACACAGTAAACGGGAGACTGTACTAGACAATGTTCCCAGATTGCGTACAGTACTAAATTCTGGAAAATACACTAATTTCACTGACTTATGTGTACGTTTACGGCATACAAAACGAAACCCTAAAAGCCGGTGCTGCTCTGCTAGCCCAGCCTCTTACGAACCTATTCAATAAGGCTCTCAACACAGGCCAGGTACCAGGACAGTGGAAAAGATCCGACATTATTCTTCTGTTTAAAAAGGGAGACCCTCGCAATATTGCTAATTATCGCCCTATTAGCCTTCTTTCAAGTGTGTACAAACTGTTTACATCGATCCTACAAAGCCGCTTGAATCAGAAGATTGATCAATTCCAGCCGCTAGAACAGGCAGGTTTTCGTTCAGGTTTTTCTACAACGGACCATATGCATGTAATGCAACAAGTGATAGAGAAGTATAAGGAGTTCAAAAGGCCACTATATATTGCGTTCATAGATTACGCCAAGGCGTTCGACACGATTTCTCACGATGCTATCTGGGAAGCGCTAAAGAAATGTCACATTGACGAAAAATACGTCAGGGTACTAAAAACCATCTACGATGGCAGCGTAAGGCAAGTCAGACTAGAGACACGAGGCCCAGATATACCAATCTGCAGAGGAGTGAGACAAGGAGACCCCCTATCACCCAAGCTGTTTATAATAGTTTTACAGAAAATTTTTGATAGTCTCAACTGGCAGTCGGAAGGGATTACAGTCAACAGAGGTCGACTTACTCATCTAAGATTCGCAGACGACATCGTTCTTTTTGCTGCAACAAGTAAAATATTGGAGAAGATGATAAACGCATTGAACAAAGAAAGCGAAAAAACGGGTCTTAAAATGAACGAGAGTAAGACGAAAATACTGACAAACAGCCACACAAATGTGATAAACCTGAACGGTGAGCCACTCGACTACGTGAAAAATTACATTTACTTGGGGAAGCAGATATCATTTGAGGATGAAGACGTGGAACAAGAGGTCGAACGCCACGTTAACATGAGCTGGAAAAAGTTCTGGTCCTTGAAGGAAATCCTAAAAGGCGAATTTCCCCTTCACCTAAAGAAGATCGTTTTAGATAGCTGTATTCTACCTACTCTGACATACGGATGCCAGACATGGATATATAATACCAAAATAACCATGTTTTTAGCAAATAAATGATTATGATTATAAAATCCAAACTTGTGGCATGTCAGAGGGCAATGGAAAGGAGCATACATAAAATAAGAAGAATTCATAAAGTAAAAAGCGAACATATAAGACGGAGAACGAAAATTATAGATGGCCTACATTATGCTCTAAAACAGAAATGGCGCTGGACAGGACATTTAGCAAGGTACACAGATAAAAGATGGACACTTGAAACAACAGTATGGGAAGGACCGACAGGAAAAAGAAGAAGAGGGCGCCCTAGAAAAAGGTGGATAGAAGACATAAAAGCTGTAGCAGGAAGCGAATGGATAACGAAAGCAAAAGACAGGGAGGCCTGGAACAAGCTGGAGGAGGCCTATACCCGAGAAGGGGTTCCAATCAATGAATATAAAAACAGTAACGATACTGATTAAAGTGAAATTCAAACAGATATTTTCTATTTTTTTTAAGTAATGAATGTTTAATGAAATTGATATTTAATTTAAATTTTATGACTGTCTAATTTACCTGAAATTAAATTAAATTTTAAGAATGTTCAATGCAACTATTCTATTTTACTTTTAGGAATGTATGATTTGATTGATATTTTATTTTACTGTTAAGGAATGTATAATTTAATTTATACTTTATCTTAATGTTTTTGATTGCTTAACTTAATTAATATTTTATTTTAATGTTCATGAAAGTATAATTTAACTAATATTCTATTCAAATGTTTTATGAATGTTTATTTAAATAATTTTAACATTTTATATTTTTTATAATGCATGTATTTTAATGTTATATTGATGATTGGAAATAAAAAGGGTTTTTATTATTATGTGTACGTTTACGTACCTAATTGAATTTATTAAATACTAGCAGACGCCTCGCAGTTTCACCCGCGTAGTTCCTTTCCCGTGGGAAGACAGAGATAAAAAGTAGCTTCCCAACGTTTTGGGCATACTTTTAATATGCGTACAGCTAAGGAGTGAAATTCCCTGCCGTCTTTAAGTCAAGAGTGAATAAGTTACTTCTAGGCAAAGTTCTATCACCGTCGACCACATTATCACTTACTATTAGGTGACATAATAGTCAAGCGCGAGTTTATTACAAATAAATACAAATAAAAAAATATCTTGGATCCAGCGAAGAAATTAATCAGAAAATAAAAGAGGAGGAGTAAAAAAAAAAAAATTTCGCTATTTCAAGACAATTTGCGAGACCTTTTGCTACAACAGACTTTGCTTTTGATTAAATATTAAAACGAAATGTTAAACTACCAATTAGCATCACCATAACGACCTAAACAACCAAAACTAGAACAGTGTGTATTGGCACAGACCAACTTTCCCTAGAAAAGGGTGGCTTGGCGACAAGTACCGTCCCATTTGTGGGCCAGCCAGGTACTGTCCCATTGATCATTTAATGCTGCTAATGGTTCTGGCTATTTATTGACAAGATGAATCTGGAACATGTAAAGTAAATGTGACATCGTAAAAGGGGATTTTGGAGTTATGTTTGCTGATTACGAAATTGATGTAGAAGACTGTACGAGTATATTGAAGTCTGAAGGGTATATAGGGTATAATTTGCATTTATAAAAATAGATCTTAGTCTGAATCCGATTGAAATCATAATTTAATAAGAAGTTATGTTTCTTGTGATTTTCTAGGCATGTATTTTAATTGTCTAGTACAAATTATATTATGATTAAAGTTATTGAGGCTGCAACTTGCCTAAAACTTTTGCTACATTAATATAGTACAACTAGCTGACCCGACAGACGTTGTCCTGTCTTAACGATGAATATTGAATTCGAATTGGTATAACTAATAAAAAAATATTTAAAAAAAAGTGTTTATTATTCTAATCTCTCTTCTCTCTTTTTTTCTTGCGCGTATATAAATAGGTTTTTTGGGGATTCCGACACGGGAACAGGCGACATATAACTGGCCATGTGAAAATCATGGATTTTCAAGATTGATGCCACAAACACATAGCGATTGCCCTTGAGATTTATTTATCGACATTGCAAATGCTAGCCGCACTGGAAATTGCAACCGTTTAAAGCCGAATGGCATGTCGTTCGGAATCAAAGGAATCCGTGGAATCAAAACGTCTTCGTCTTTGTACTTCCCTTTGAAAAATTATGGCTTCGATGACGTTGTTCATTAATTTCTTCACCGCAAATCGGGTGCCATTACAAAGACGTGGCTGGTTTATATTCTGCAACATAATGATTACCGATCCGATTTTTAATTGCAGATTATGAGGTGGTAATCCAGGCAATTCCAGCGAATTTAAAAAGTCCGTTGGATAGTTGACAACATCATCTTGGTTAGTGACAGAATCAATCGATTTTTATGTCATTAATTCGCAAGCTATCTTATTTCAATCTGAAAATTCATTTCGTTGACATCAACGTTTTTTGCAGCCAATATAACCCTTTCGCTCAACCATACATGATCTTTGTAATTTTGATCAATGATTGGGAAAACCTTCTGGATGAGTTCGGTCTTAGTTTCAGTAAAGTGACGAAAATTGGTAGGAAATATGATGTATCCATACGATGAGTCAACAGGTATTTTGCCATTACCAATATCGAGCAATTATTTGGAAAAAACTTCTGCAGATTGGTCGTTCTGCAATTCGACTCACATGTTTATATTTAATTTGAGCGTTTTAACGTCTTTCCATAAAATGGATGACTTTAAACATGCGTTAAGTTCGTCAGCTTGCGTTGATCGTGGTATTACTGGAAGTATTTGGCGAAAATCACCTGCCAATAAAATCATTGCACCACCAAACCGGTTTTGGTTCTTTCGTAAATCTTGCAACGTGCGGTCTAATGCTTCCAAAGATTTTTTGTGTGCCATTGTGCACTCATCCCAAACTATTAATTTGCTTTGCTGCAACACTTTGGCCATCGCAGAATTTCTCGAAAGGTTGCAAGTTGGTGTTTCATTTATTTGCATGTTCAACGGCAACTTCAGTGCGGAATGAGCAGTTCGACCGCCTTCTAACAACGTAGCTGCAATATCTGACGAAGCAAGTGCAAGTGCGATATCATTTTGCGATCGAATCGTTGCCAAAATCAATTATATTAAAAACGTTTTCCCAGTCCCACCGGGAGCATCTAAGAAAAAAAATCTGCCAGTTCCATCGTTCACTACTTTCATTAGCGTATCGTAGGCATTCTTTTGTTGCTCATTTAAAAGAGGAACGTTTCTTAGAACAGTTTCTTTTAATGCCTCGGAATCATATTGGGTTTCGCGTCTCAACTCTTGATTAAATGCGTCGTGCATTTGGCGATTGGGCGTTGCCATTCCTTATTGTATTAATCCTTTGTTGGTAAGCATCAAGCACGTCTTCAATTAAAATTAATTCTTAATTGTACATGTCTTTGTTAATTTTCATTTGATGTTCTAAGACGCTTCTGATGTAATATATCTTCGGCCATGTGATCTTTATACTTGTTTCATAAATCAATCGGTGTTGATGGGAAGCATGTAGACAAAATTATGGAAAACAATGTTCGTATTTGTTTAGCTTTTGACGAAATCACAGCATCTTCGAGAATGTGGTCCCAATGAGTGTCATTCTCTAGCAATCCCAAACATTGACAGGCTTCTCTGTATGTGCCGCACAATACACCATCAACAGTTCGCAGATGTTGAAATGATGTTGGGCCACGAACATTGACTAACAGTAAACGCAAATAAAAACACTCGTATTGGCTGGGATGGACTGTGTAAAGACGTCCTAGTGCATCGGTGGAAAATACATGAGGATAACTTGGAACTGGCTGTCCTTGTTTTCGTCTTTGAAATTTCTTTAACGATTGATTCCAGGTATAATATCGTGGCATTTCGGAATAAAGCAGAAGCAAAGTCATCATTCTGGCACATTTCAAAGAAGCTGGTCAATGTCGTGGATGGCGGCCTCTCAACTCGTTGTAATACGTTTTCCGTTGTAAAGAACACCCTTTGACCATTTTCCAGATGTACGGCCAAGTGAACTACAGTGGGGTGTCTTTCATGTATTGGAAACTAAAAAATACGCCACATCGCCTCGTTACTACTGACATAGCGTCCCTAGTGATCTCATCGTTTGAATTTTCAGCAGCAACTCCGAACACAGCCATGTCACTACCTTTGTTCACGCACTTTCAGATATATTTTATAAATTTTACGGAATGGCAATATTCAACGTTTATGTGTGCTTTAAATGTTTTGGAGAGTAATGGAGAAAACGGAACAACCTAACGATTATCAACTTCAATTTCCAGCTGATTCGCTTTGACTATTGTTGAACTTCCGTTGTAATCAGTGGATCGCCGGCGATAAAGTGAATAACCATCATTTACACTATTAGTTTCTACTACTAATTGTCTTGGAAAGCGTTTTGAACATTTTCCATCAACCGTACACGGAGAATTTGGATTTAATATTCCACAGGGACCATGAATCATATTTTTTGTAACAATGGATCTTCATCATTATCGGAAATTTCTGCAGATATCACATCGTCGATTTCATTCGGTCTTATCCTCTCTACCATCCAAATGAAAGAAAAAGAAAGAAAGACAGAAAAAACATTTATTTAGCACAGACTAAAAGACACACAACATATACATACATATACAACACATACATCAGATAAAATACAAATAAAATAAAAAGTAAAACTGTAAAGTCTGTACGGTTCACGTACAGGCAAATTGCTTACGCCGCGACCTACTTTTAACTACTCGTTTTTATTTACTTTATTATTATATTTAGTTAGTTGACCAATAGCTGCCGTAGCGCTATAATCGCGGATTAGCATCCAACCTAACTTTCGTGTAACTTTTACGAATAAACTTTACTGTGGTGTAATCTGTGGTTTTCGTCAACTCACATCAAACAACTCAACTGTAAGTAACCGGCTACCTCTGAGCCGTACATAAAACTGGTCCTTCGAGCCGGATATAACAGGTGCGTATTCTCTCTGTTAACGTTAGCGAATCTGTCTAGCTGGAGTCCCAGAAGAGCGGATCGCGTTAGTGGGGCGCTAACGCACTTGATATCCAAAACTTGCGGAAACTTCGCAACTTTGGTGAACTAGTACCTGCGGTGATACAACTCTACTCCACCAACGGTCAAGCCAATAACTAATAACCATGGTTCAGAGCGTAACGGAACTGATAAGCCATCAAGAAACAACCTTCAGAGACTTGAAGCTTATTTGCACCAACTACAAGAAGGACAGTCCCACCAGGAAGAACTTGGCGTACCTGGAGGAGCGTCTTTCTCGGCTGAACAATAACTGGGAGAAGTTTGTTCACAACCATCATCTACTGGAAGAGTCTGGAGCAACAGACCTTCAATACTTCAACGACGACATTTTCAACTGTACGAAGAAGATGTATGAAGAAGTGCTGCAAGACATGTTGAAACGTAAATCGGAATTGCCGTCTGCACCTGCTGGTAAGACGGAACAACCACCTGCTACGCCTAAGCAAGGTAAGGGACAATCGAAATTTACTTTCGACGATATCCAATTCCACGTACCTCCTCGGGAAGCAAGCGAGTCGGCGGAAAAGCAACAAGTTCTTTTGCGTCAACAATACTGCAACTTTAGAGCGTTTGAACGCACTGTGGAAAAGGTAAACATAGCATTGGCAGTACCGATGGAAAAATGGGAATTAGAAGACAACTTAAGCACCCTGAAAACTAAATGGGAGCAAATCGAAAAGGCAAATTGGGAACTAGAGTACCTACTACAAGATGAGGACTCAATTTATCAACAGAAATACAATACAGCAGAAAACTTCTATGATGACCTGAAAAGGAAACTACAACACAACATCTGGAACAATGCACATTATGAGAAATCTACGCCAAAAATTCAAATACCCGATTTCCATGGCAACTATAACCAGTGGTTGACTTTTAGAGACCTCTACCTCGAAAGTGTACACAACAATCCGACACTTTCGAAGGCTCAAAAAATGCAACACTTGAAAACAAAACTGAAGGGTGAAGCAGAGAAACTGGTTCAGCATCTTGGCATCAGTGCTGAAAACTATGCATCTTGCTGGGACATGCTGACCCACCGCTACGATAACAAACGGCTGTTATTTACATCATACATGAATACACTCCTGAATCAACCTAGTATTCAGCAACCAACCGCAGCAAGCATACGGAAGCTTCATGACGTCATGATGGAGTGCTTGAACGGGCTCAAAAACATCGGGCTAGACATCACCAACTGGGATCCGATCGTGGTCCACCTATTGATTCAAAAACTAGATAGCGTTACGTATAACGAATATATAAAGGAGATCAAACATCCCAGGGAATTTCCCGAACTGGAAGAGTTCGCCGAGTTTTTAGAATCAAAGTTCATGTCACTGGAAGCTCTGCAGGGAAGTAGCCAAAAATTCTCGTCATCAAACAAACCATGGAAATCGGAAAAGCAGCCTCATAAGGGATCAGAAAACCGAAATTACAACTACAAGAATAAAACGCAGGGGTCATCGTACTTTAACAAGTCACAAAACTCACCAAAAACCTTCTTCACGACAGCAAAAACATGCCCAATATGCAAAACTAATCACGTATTGATGAATTGCGAACAATTCTTGGCTATGGACACAAACAAACGGAATGACGCAATTCGCAACTTGCATATTTGTAAAAACTGCCTATTCAACCACGGAGAAAAACAATGCAAATCACGAAAGACGTGTAAATTGTGTCATAAGGCACACCATACACTTATGCATGAAGATGTAACTGAACTATCTAGCAAAAAACAAGCAACAAGGGAGGAAAACCCATCGTCGACCCTTTCGACTTCCTATGGGGTCAACAACATAACGAACGAACAAAGGGAAGTGTTGTTGACAACTGTACTTCTGAAAGTCAAAACAATTGATGGAAACTTCATCAACTTGAGAGGCCTACTAGACCAAGGCTCTCAAGTGAGCCTAATAACGGAAAACGCGGCACAACGCCTCCGATTACAGCGACGTAAAGTGAGCGCTGTTGTATCGGGTGTCGGAACCCTTAGCGGCAACTGCAAACGGGCAATGAACTTAGAATGCCAGTCAATACATTCAGACTACAGACTAAACTTTGAAGCATTAATTATGAAAAAACTCATAAGCAACTTACCTACCGCATCGTTCCCAATCAGCAACTGGGACTATTTAGAAAACTTAAAACTAGCGGATCCACAGTTCAATCTGTCGGGCCCGATCGATCTACTCTTGGGCGCGGACATCTACTCAGAACTTATCCTAAACGGCGTCATCAGGAGTGAGAGATACCCCGTAGCTCAACAAACGAAAGTAGGCTGGATTCTATGCGGGAATGTAAAGACATTCAACTGCTTGGTGACACTAAACGATTTCGAAAACATGGCAAGATTTTGGGAAACCGAGGAAATTCCAGACAAGTCATCATCAACTAGTGAGGAACAACACTGTGAAGATTATTACAACGCAACTACCACAAGATTGGCAAACGGACAATATGTGGTACAAATGCCTATGAAGCCTAACTACGAATCAAACTTAAACAATGCAAGGTCACAAGCATTAGCACAGTTCCTTCAACTGGAAAGGAAAATGCTAAAAAACAAAGAACTCAGTTACGAGTACACGCGTTTTATGAACGAATACATCGCTATGGGACACATGAAACCAGTCACAGAAGAAAGTAGGGGCCGAGTTTACCTACCTCACCACGGCGTGATGAGAGCTGAGTCCACTACAACAAAACTAAGAGTAGTGTTCAACGCCTCGTACAAGACAAAAGGAGACAGCAGCAGTCTCAATGATCACATGTACTGCGGTCCGAACTTACAAAAGGACATACTGACACTACTAATTAATTGGAGAACGTACAGATACGTCTTTACGGCGGATGTAGAAAAACTTTATCGGTTCATCTGGCTAAACGAAAATCAACAACATCTGCAAACTATAATCTGGAGATCTTCCCCTAAGGAACCTCTACAAGATTGGCAGTTGGGCACAGTAACTTACGGAACAAAAAGTGCACCTTATCTGGCAATGCGCACTCTACATAAACTCGCAGAAGATGAAAAAGATACCTATCCGGAAGCTGGAAACGTCCTGAAAAACTACTTCTACATGGACGATTTGGTTTACGGACAGGATACTGTCGACGCATCGAAGACACTGGTCACACAGCTAATTGAGTTGCTGAAAAAAGGAGGATTTAACTTGAGAAAATGGAAAACTAACGAACCGAGTATCTTGGAAGACTTGCGAGATGATCAAAAGAGCCGCAATACGAACATCGACTTTAGCCCAGAACAAACAACTAATTTAAAAATGTTGGGCATGAGGTGGAATCAAGACAACGATAGCTTCACATACCAATGGGATCTACCAATCAAGAAAATACTGACAAAACGCGTGCTACTGAGCGAAATAAGCAAGCTATACGACCCACTTGGATTACTATCGCCACTTACAATAAAAACCAAACTTCTGTTCCAAAAAATCTGGATAAGCAAGACCAACTGGGATGAACGCTTAACCGACGATCTCGCTACAGAATGGGAAACAATTAGAAAAGATATCCCGTTGCTAAACAAACTTTCCATACCACGATGGTTACAATGTCAAGAAAACAATCTAGAGATACACGGGTTTTGCGACGCAAGCGAAAAAGCTTACGCGTGCGTCATTTATAGCCGAGTGAAAACTGAAGCCGGCGAATACAAGACTACACTAATTACTGCAAAAACAAAGGTTGCACCAATCAGCAACAGGATAACTGTACCTAGAATGGAACTTTGCGGGGCCGTTTTACTAGCCAAACTGCTAGAAAAGGTTCGGAACACCCTCAGCACTAAAAATCTACATTTAAGGTGCTGGAGCGACTCCAAGGTCGTTTTAGCCTGGCTGCAGGGCGATATAAACCGATGGGAGAAATATGTAGCTAACAGAGTAAAACAAATAAACAGCATTATCTCAGCAAACTGCTGGAACTATGTGAAGTCAGAAGAAAATCCTGCTGACTGTGCAACTCGAGGGCTTACACCTTTTCAACTCCTAGATTTTAAACTTTGGTGGAATGGACCACATTGGTTAAAAACAAACATGCCAAAAATTCATCAGGACAATCACCTGACCTACACAACAAACACTGAGTTGCAGGAAATAAACTGCTGCGCAGTCACATACAAGCATTGTGAAATAATTGATACATTACTTAATAAAAACAGTAATTATAAACGCGTAATACGAGTGCTTGGATGGATTGTACGAATAAGCAATATTCGTAAGCAAAAACGCACACTAAACTCAACCAATAAGTTAACCGACTGCGGTAACAAAAAGGAGGTTATGTGTTTGTCACCACAAGACATTATGGGAGCAACAGAATTGCTCATCAAAAATGTTCAAAATGAAAACTATGGCGACGAAATTGAATGTTTAAAGAAAAATCGACCAATATCAACAAAAAGCAGCTTGCTGAAGTTAACCCCAATCCTTGACGACCGTGGAATACTGCGCGTGAAGGGCCGACTAGGCTACTCAACTTTATCTCCCGAAGCTAAACATCCTATTATTCTTCCGGCTACAGGAAGATTAACGGAGCTTATTATTCAAGAGGCTCATCGCAACACTCTCCACGGAGGCGCCCGACTCACTTTGGCCCATTTACGTCAAACATTATGGGTCATTGGAGGTAGCAGAACAGTCAAGAAGGAGCTACGACAATGCGTCCGATGTCATCGTTTCAAACCAAACCGAAACGTACAACTGATGGCAGACTTGCCAAAGGAGCGTGTAACTCCATCAAGACCATTCACAAACACAGGCGTAGACTATACTGGGCATGTTGATGTGAAAATCAACAAAGGAAGAGGCGTTAAAACTTGCAAGGCTTACATAGCAATCTTCATATGCATGGTGACCAAAGCTGTGCATTTGGAATTGGTGTCGGACCTGACTACGCAAACGTTCCTCGCCGCATTCAAAAGGATGTGTGCCCGCAGGGGTACACCCAGACACGTATTCTCCGACAACGGAACGAATTTTGTGGGCGCAGCAAAACTACTTCAACAGGAATTTGAAAAACACAATACGTTTAAGAATTCAGAATTCTTCGATGAGATGAGCCACTTACAAATTGAGTGGCATTTCAATGCACCACTTTGGCCAACAGCTGGAGGCCTGTGGGAGGCTGCTGTCAAAGCCATGAAATATCACCTACATCGAGTACTGGGGGAACAGAAGCTTACTTTCGAACAATTTACTACTTTACTAAATCAAATTGAAGCCTGTCTTAACTCTCGTCCGCTGTGCCCATTAACAGAGGATGTCGAAGACCTGGAATATCTAACTCCCGGCCACTTCCTCATTGGTGGCCCCCTACTGTCACTACCACAAGAAGAACAAGATTTTGCTGAGCACGATCTAAGAAACAGATGGAGGCTTGTTGAACAAATGAACGTACACATCTGGAAGCGCTGGTCGAACGAATATCTACATCAACTGCAAACCCGAAGCAAATGGCAGCAACCAAAAGAAAACCTGAAACTAGGAACCCTAGTATTAGTCAAAGATGAGCACTTACCTCCTGGCCGCTGGGCTATAGGAAGAGTCCAGGAACTACATCCAGGCGCTGATGGTCGAGTACGGGTTGTTACCTTAAAAACAAGGAAAGGGTCACTTAAGCGACCAATAACGAAGCTGGCACCATTACCACTTAAACCCGAAGAACCTAGGGTAAACGAAGAGGAAGAGCAAAGGAGACCTACTCCGGAAACTACAAAACGGGGAGGCACAGCAAAAAATAAGAACAATTGGCTATCACTAGTTCTCCTAGCCATGCTAGCAATGACGGGGCTTGCACAATCAGCGCCAACGAATAACTTGAACTTGAAGGTTACACCTATATCAAGCAATCATCCGATTTACTTCGATGAAGCTGGGCAAATGAAACTAATACATGACGAATGGACCCTATTGGTTTACTACAACTTAACCTCATACTGGCAAGCAACTGGTCAGATCAATGATTATGTGAACCAAATAGATAAACTATGCCAAAGAATATCACATGAGTACTCGCCTTGCGAAACAATTGTCGGCCACCTACGTCATGAACTGAGTCACCTAGCCGACTACAACTCTATGCTGCTCACTCAACACTCAAGACCAAAACGAGGTTACTTTGATGGAGTTGGGAAATTAGCAAGAACTCTTTTCGGAGTGCTCGACGCAGACTTTGCCGAAAAGTACGAAAGAGACATACAGAATCTACAATCAAATGATGACTACCTACTACAACTTATGAAAAACCAAACATTAATTGTAGAGGCTGAAAACAACGTTATAAAAAAGAACACTGCCTTTATGGATGAACAATTCAAAACATTGCGCATCTACATGAACCAAACTTGCAACGAAATCACAAAAATAGTGAACAAGGCGCAAATGCTATTCACAATGAATGACATAAATTCCGCTGCCGTGACGTCAACTCTGATTATAAGTGATCTAAACCGAATATTGGAAATGCTGATAAACACTCTCGCCAACATTTACAGAGGGCATTTAGATACCCATCTATTTCCTGCTAATCAACTGATCGAACAGCTAAACATAATATCCGGAAGGTTGCCACAGGGATTATCGTTACCTGTAAAGGGCACTCAAAGGGATTTGAAAAATATCTATGACCTGATCCATGTGAAGGCTCGAATAACAAACAACTACATGCTATTTGAAATACACATCCCCTTGCTGAGCGATGAAGACTACAAGATATATCGTCATACCAATACCGTTCCTTAGACAAGGACATTTAAAACTCGTACAACCAAGTTCAAGCTTCATCGCAATCAACTTTGTAAAAAACTCTTACATAACAATGGAAGACCAAGACATGCGCCAATGTACTTCATACGGAGAAGACGAATTCACTTGTGTCTCACGTAATCCAGTCTACAACATGCACGATAAAGACGCCCCATGTGAGGCCCAAGTCTTCAACCAACAAGAGTCTTTATCATGCGTCCTCAATGATGTAACATGCAAAGAAACCTGGACAAAGCTTCACAAATCGAATATGTGGCTATTTACATTGTGCGGGAAACAGCTGATGCGCGTCATATGTAACGATCAAGTTACGCCAGCGGTCATTGACGGGACTGGAGTGATTTCCTTGAAATCAAAGTGCTTACTACAGAAAAAGGACGCCACAATATTTACACACAATCAGCTGGGAAGTACTTTTAACATGGAACCAGAGATAGAAATACCAACTATTAATTCGACTATTAACCACATCTTTGACCTCGGCTGGCAGAATGCAAAATTAAATATAACTGAACAAGAAACGCCAACTGCAGTAGAAATAAGAAAAGTAGACCAGCAGTTGGAATTCCAGAAAAGCAGATAAATATTACCGAAGGCGTCTCACATGTCAAGTCACGACATTTATCTCTACTCGGTTACTTCTTTGATGTTGGGAGGAATCGCTGCGCTTGCCCTCTATATTATTATTACACGATGTTTGAAAACGAAAACAAAGGAAGACGTCAAAACACTCTCTGCCGAAAGAGGAGTGACACCTAGAGGAAGGGATAACTTTGGAAGGGACATCGAGCTACAAGAAATGCATTCGACAGCAGCGGAGCCCGTTTACAGCGAAGCAAGACAGCCGATGAAAGCATTTCACTTTGACTAAATTGAGTGTTATAACCTATACCTATATTTTTACATCTTTTACCAGGACACATTAACTATTGTTTACTATTTAACTTTAAATAACTACTTTTCACTTTAATTATATTATTATTTGCTTTGTAATGGATGCTCATCCCACTTTTCCCTCGGGAGCATGTACGGTTCACGTACAGGCAAATTGCTTACGCCGCGACCTACTTTTAACTACTCGTTTTTATTTACTTTATTATTATATTTAGTTAGTTGACCAATAGCTGCCGTAGCGCTATAATCGCGGATTAGCATCCAACCTAACTTTCGTGTAACTTTTACGAATAAACTTTACTGTGGTGTAATCTGTGGTTTTCGTCAACTCACATCAAACAACTCAACTGTAAGTAACCGGCTACCTCTGAGCCGTACAAAGTCTGACGTAAGAAATCAGCAGGAAAGTGTGCCTCACGGCTGCGCCAAAAAGGCCCAGTTCAGCAAAAATGTCAGAAAACTAGTGCCTGACGCTGATTTTCAACTGGACCTGATGTGTGAGGTGACGGATGTAAATCAGTTTTATACTGTATGGTGACATGTGTATGTATACTTAAATAAAATAAATTGTATCCTGTAAAAAAAGTGAGGTATATGGGAATATGTACATAAATGGTGTGAAAATGAGTTGGTAGCATTAAAAGAATAAAAACTACTAATTATGTGGGTAGATAAATACATCAAATAATTGAGACATTTAGTGCGACCATATCTAGCTTCCTTTGTGCTTCTACGAGATACTGCCGTAAACGTCGTCTAAAAACGTGTATTGTGTTAATTACTCTAATCGGTGGTGGCAAGTTATTCCATATTTTGGAAGCCGCATAACGAAAACTGCCTTATAAAAGCGGCTGTACCCTGAGACTGAGTCGAGAGTTGTGAGCATTGCCTTCTACCGCATTCCCGTCTACTTGCGACCCAACTTAGCTTGTCATAAAGGTAATCCGGCGGTAAATGACGGTAAATGAGAATGTGTGCATGTGGCAATCGCGTTTTTGCCACACAATGAAGTCCATGAGTGATTTTAACTATCCTTTGAACACCCTTGCGGTAATGTCGTGGCGATCAATGGGTGATCGGCCAAGAAATAATTCTTGGCGAATTTTTGTCCACTGTGGATTGCATGTGAACGTTATAAATAAATCTGGTGTGCCATAATGACGTACATACGACATAGCATCCTGAGCGTATTCATGCATATGTCGCGGACTGCCGACGTATGTTGCTGGGAGAATTGTTGTTCTACCTACATTTTATGCATTTCCATCAGCATTGA
Organism: Orthosia cruda; assembly: GCA_964057195.1. Taxonomy (NCBI): domain Eukaryota; kingdom Metazoa; phylum Arthropoda; class Insecta; order Lepidoptera; family Noctuidae; genus Orthosia; species Orthosia cruda. Next base: position 30,831,018 of record OZ059827.1, read on the forward strand.
TGGCATCCCGTAGATTAATGTATTCTTCTGAACGCAGTTTTGCCTGGTTCAACCTGATAAATGTCAATCGCTCAGTTTCAACTTTCACGTATATATCCACAGCATATTGGTGGAAGAGACGCCGACATTTTAAGATATGATTGTCCTCATTTTCTTGAACCATCAGTCTGTATGAATAATAATTCATTTCAATTCAAGTTTTGGAACCTGTAACTCGATTTATCATCTTCATTGAAAAATTATATCCATCTTCATCTTGCCAAAATAAAATAGGATATTGTAATGCATCATATGATCGATGTGTTTCAGACACACGCTGCAGTTGATGGTTACGCCGATGTAAAACCATATCTCGGTTGAGACGATGACAATTACGAGTTCGACAATTGTTGGCGCATTAAAACGTATCGCGTGTTGTCCTGCAGGCGTCTTATCAGCTTCGATGATATCACAATTTTGTGATTATCAGACGGCATGTGGTCCAAAGCGGTCGTGAATAATGCAACAAATTCGTTATGTTGATGGAAAAACGTTTGGAGTTGTTCCACAATTGGTCTTTTCACCGAATTGTTGTGTGCACAACGCTGATCGACTTGTCTTGCTGAATCGCCCATAAAATAAATTCCCAAAAAATTGTAGTCACTATATGGCGTTGGCAATAAGGAACCTGTTAGATGATATATTTGACCCTGAATCTTTAAAGTTGGCATACAATTTTCTTGAATTACTTTTGTTGCACCAAATGACGTCATTTGAAAACAATTATTGTATTGCTGGATATGAGTCAAAAACTGTTTAGAATCTGGCCCATTTCCGGAAACCAATGAATGTAGTGGCTCTGGTGGCAGTACCAATGGCGTCAATTTGACTTGAACGCTCGCGATTCACAATCCAGGAGCTTCATTTTAAACTAAAATGCCTTGCAATATCGGCACACAACGTTCATTGGTCCAATAACAGTGAACTGTAATCGATTTGTACGTTATAATTAAATGCAGCTCGATAGGGGTTAAACGCAACATTTCTATGTTGTTGATTTCGATTCCATCGATTCCATTCAACTTCAATCCGCGCTTCGCGTTGCTCGTCAGTTTGACTTGCTCTTGTACATCTTTGACTCGCAGCATTGCGAGTTCTGCGATTTAAGTTTGTACGATCCGTCTGTCACCAGGCTGTATCTCATGAACCGTGATAGCTAGACAGTTGAAATTTACACCGATGATGAATTTCTGTTGCCACTATAACAAAACATACTAAAAACAGAATAAAATAAATATGTATGTGGGGCTCCCATACAACAAATATGATTTTTTGCGATAATCGTACGAAATCCTTCAGGCGCGATTCCGACTCGCACTAAGCCAGTCTCTTTGACGATATTTGCAGAACGCATTCTGTCAATTGTATGTCAATCGTCATAAGGTTACATTAAAAAGTTTACAAAGTGCTAAGGTTAGATTAGAAATAATTTTGTATGGTGGTTAAGTATTCTTACATTTTCAAATTTTTCGTGCAATTTTCTTATTTTTTTCTTTCATATAAACCTTCTCCTAAAAATAACAAACACAAAAAAAAAAATGCGACATCGGTCCAGCTGTTCATGCGTGATGCCGTGACCAAGGGACATAGGGATTCATTTATATATATACATACATACATATATACATAAACTCACGCCTTTTTCCCATGGGGGTAAGCAGAAACTACAGAACGCTACCTTCTACGATCCTTACATATTTCTTTTGCTTCACTCACATTCATGCATCTAGTCATACACACACGCCGGTTATGAGTACTGCGCACCTGGCCTTTTTGAAGAATATCACCTATAAGGTCTATGTGTGTCTTTCTAGGGCGTCCCCTCCCGGCGTTTCCATTCACGTCTGCCTTGTAAATACATTTCGTTAGTCGCCTTTCATTCATCCTTTTTCCTTTAAAATATTATATAATATAATAATATTTATACAAAAATAGATGTGCGCGTAGCATCATAGTAAAATATAGAAAAACAAATTGATTGTTTTTTTTTTATCATGCTGTTATTTTAATTCACTACGCTAATGACATCAAATGTCTATGTATACAGATACGAGCTTTGTTTTTTGTAAGACGAGCTTGTCACACTATTTCTAACATTTGTAAGCCAGAATCAACAGTGACTACCACTAGAAAAGCGCCGAGGCAATCAATGTTCGACGTGTCCTAGAGAAACGATTCACCGGCAATGAGGCACTGGTGAAGTCAAGGCTCTTGAACATCGTCGCCGAGTTGCCAGCTTGTTGGTTTTTTATCGGTTACATTTCGGGGAGTGTGCGATGGAATCGCTTGATCTTATTTGCCTAGCCCGTTTCATCATCGGACTACCAGATGTATGGCGATGCGCCATCGATACATGGAGGACAGCACACTCATACGCAGTAAATGTTTTGGGAATACTTTTATTATGCGTACAGCAGAGGAGTGGAATTCTGCCGGAGTCTGTATTTCCCGAGAGCTACAATCTAGGTATCTTTAAGTCAAGAGTGAATAGGTTACTTCTAGGCAAAGGTGTTTCACGGTCGACCACATCATCACTAACTATCATGTGAGATAGAAGTCACGCGAGTTTATTATGAATAATTAAAAATAAAAAAATATCTTGAATCCAGTGAAGAAATTAATCAGATAAAAAAAACTTTTTGCAAAAAAATACTACCGACTTCCAAATACTAAACTACAAAGTGAAAAATAACTTAATTTTTTGAAGTCGGTGTCTTAGGTTAGGTTAGGTTAAGACGGGCTGGTGTCCGCAACTCCACGTCTAAGCGCGTATTTTGCGTACGGAAGTCGGTGTCTTTCGTAGGTACCATTTTTTTTGCGTTATGGACACCGACTTCTAAAAATTAAGTTATTTTTCACTTTGTAGTTTGGTATTTGGAAGTCGGTAGTATTTTTTTGCAAAAAGTTTTTTTATTTTTCACTTTTTAGTTGTACGTACCTAATAGGCAAGTTAGTAAGGTAACTTTAACGCCAAAATAGATTTCATGAAACTTGAACATATCCGGTGAAATGAGAGATCTGCGTACCCTTTAAGAGCGTACTGGCGTGATGTTATGTTATGAAAAGGTATAAACAATAAACAGAAATGCGATTGCAGCAATCCCGAGAGATTTGCCGTTATTTATTGAAGAGTTCTGTTGTATATCTCCGAAGTTCTTCATCAAATCTTCACCAAATTAAAATGGAACCAATTTCGGAACATACTTTTTCAAACAAAAAAAGAATTTTCAAAATCGGTCCACAATTGACGGAGTAATCGGTGAACATACACAAAAAAAAAAAAAACAACAAACTTGAAGTCGAACATAGAACCTCCTCCTTTTTGGGAAGTCGATTAAAAATGGCAAAGGACTGAAAAAAACATAATTTCGACATTTCAAGACAATTTGCGAGACCTTTTCCTACTACAAACTTTGCTTTTGATTAAATATTAAAACGAAATGTTAAACTACCAATTAGCATCACCAAGGTTACTTACTGACCTAAATAACCAAAAATAGCACAGTTTGTATTTGCACAGACGAAGTTTCCCTTGAAAAGCGCTTAGCGACGAGTACCGTCCCATTTGTGGGCCAGCCAGGTACTGTTCCATTGATGGAACCCTTTAATCTTCCTAATGGTTCTGGCTATTTATTGACAAGATGAATCTGGAACATATTATGTAAATGTGACACAGTGTAAGTGGCGATGTTGGAGTTATTATTAATTATTATTAATCCATTTATTTCAGGCTACAGGGCCCCAAGGAGGAGGTTTTCAAATCGGATGTTTATACATATATTTATTTTTAATGTAAGTTCGGTTTGAACTCCGTCATATATAAACGAATTTGCAAAATTATTTTTTGTTCGAAAGAAGATTATTATGAAATGGCCCTATTTAAATTTGGTAAAATTCTGATGAAGAACTGTGGGGAAATACAAAAGAACTCTTCAATAAATTATGGCAAATCTCTCGGGATTGCTACAATCGCACGTCTGTTTATTTTATACACCATTTCATAATATATCATTAAGCCAGTATGCTCAAAATGGGTACGCAGATGTGTACAGTTCACCCTGGTATACTCATCTCATTGCACCAACCGGTTTGTTAAAGTTACATGTTATTCGGGTAATCTATTCTGGCGTCACTGTGGGCATTACAGGTATCTTACTTTAGAACTCTTCCATTATATTCCACATAAAAGTCATCATCATCTTCCTGCCCTTATCCCATGTTACTTGGGGTCGGCGCAACACGTTCTCTTCTTCCATACCGTTCTGTCCCCTGTCACGGTATTACTGACTACCTTTTCTTTCATATCACTCCTCACACAGTCCATTCATCTTTTCTTTGGCCTTTCTCTTTCTCTCCATCCATCTACAATTATATTCATAACTCTTTTAGTAACATGGCCCTTTATCTCTCCTCATCACATCATCATACCAGGACAAACGGTTTCCCTTCAACTCTTCTGCCACTAAAAATTTAATTATAAATTTTTTTTACAAAAAAATACAACTGACTTCCAAAAAAACACTACATAGTAAAAAATAACCTCTCTTTCTCTCTTCAAGTTTTGGAAATCGGTGTCAAAAATCGAAGAAACTAAAACAGGAACACCGACTTCCGAAATTAGATTTATTTTTCACTTAGTAGTCTCCTTTCCTTTGGAAGTGGATTGTATTTGTTTGTAAAAAAATTTTTGAGGAATAATTTGATTGGATTTTTAAAAAGCAGGATGAAGAACATAGATAGTCCACGTTTTTACTAGCAACCATCTCGGATGCAATTTGCATAACATTGTTGGCAGAAATGTTAATAATGTTAGGTATAATATTGTAAGCAATCGCTCAATCGTACCTAGCAATATAATCAAACTTGCATGCGGATTGCTTGTAGGTGGACAAGCGGCCTTAGTCTAATAGGGGAGAGCGGGGTTAAACGTGGCGATTAACGTCACATACAAAATTGAGCAATGAAAATAGTGTATAATATTGTGTGGCTTACGCACATATTTAAGAAAGAATGATTATTGTTTATTAAAATGGTGTGAATAGTGATATTGTTTTGAGCATCGTTTAACAGTTTTCTTACCAAAACATTTTTTTGGAACGGAACGGCTAACTCCGCTATGGGGCTGATTGTTCCAACGTTTCAAATACAATTTTTTTTCTTCAAAAATAAAATCTCTTATATTTTATGGTTAAATGTTTTTTAGTCCGTCACATTATATGATTATTTATTGTGTACTATCAAACAGTTAACAAAAAAATCAAAGGCAAACATATATTATACTGTGGGGTTAGTTGTGGAATTTTGTATTTTTTCATAACAACTATTCTACCATAATGGAAGCAACTAAAACGGCTCCTGCACCGTCAGAGTGTCATAACTTTTCGCGACAAACATCATACGAATCGCTCCGTTTTTATTTGCGTTCTTATTCTCATCGAAACCACTTACCCCGCATTTCTAGCCCTGGGTACCTACCCCCACCTTTTACAAAACAATACCAATTTGAGTACGCTTTGTTTCTAGCTCTTATTGAGACTTTTCATTATCGTACCCTCACCTTAGTTAAACGATATCAAATTGATGCCGATTAGTGTTGGGAATGAACGAATGATTTGAAATATTTATCTATTTCCCGATATAGAATTGCTAGCGAAGTAAAAAAAGGTTTTTAGAATGTCGTTTTTGCTATCACTAAAATTTAAAATAAAAATTATCATGAGATGTTTATTTCATATAAAAACCAAATAGAATTATATACCATACTAAACATTCATGTCAAACATTTACACTATTATTTTCTTACGTGTATTTTACAACAATATAATAAATTTAAAGAAAAAATAAGTATTATTGAAATCAAAACCAATAGCTGACACTGTAAAGCATCTCAAAAGACTGAGTATGATATAATTTATTACCTGTGGCTTGACTTTCCATATTATTATGATAACAAATTAAAGAGTGCAACAAATCTTACCATTTTACTTTGTAAGCTTGTATTTTTAAATTGGTCGGATTATTTATAACCTCCATTTTTTGTCGTATGAGCTCTGTTTACAAGCGTACCTTATTATTTTCGTTGTTTTAAAGTTATTTACAATAAAGTTGTTGTGTGTTTGTTGTGAGTTGTGTGACAAAAGGATTGCCATATATTCTATGAACAAAGAGACGCTTACATATATCTACAAACATGTCCAATAGTTGTGACCTAAAGATTGTTATCCAAAATTGCCGCTATCACAATGTTATCACGAATTTCTGTCTTCAAAACTCTCCGTGGTGACAAGGGGATGTATTATACCCTAGACGAATTGGACGATATGGAGCCAAGTCCATGTTTTTTATAAATAATGATTTGCCTACAATTTTATTTGGATGCTGTAAATGAAAATGATTTGTTGTCCAACTACAACAGAGCGGCACGTACAAATAATGAAGAAGCTGTAAATAAGTTAATCGCAACCGGAAAACCTTGACAGAGATGATAAAGTCCTCTGGCGTGAAAAATAATTAAATAACATTGTGCTCCTTTCCGCTAACTTGGCTTAAAGAAGGTAATCTATAATCTTATTCTTAAAAGATTGGTTATTTTGTAGAAAATAAAACAATATACTTACTAACTCATTAATTAAGTGCACCTGTTTTTGGTTAATACCTAACACAATATTCAAATTTTGTTATAGGATACACTCGTAGCAAAGTATGGCAGGACCAAACCATAATGATGTTCTGTTAAAGACCCCATCATAAAGACATATCCGCAGGATTAATAAATCTGCTATTACCTCCTTTTATTACATCAATGGCTATTACTGTGTATTGGTAAGTTTTAGTTAATATTATTATGCTATTCTAAATGCAAAAACTTACTTTAACCCCTTGAGTGCTAATTAGCAGACACAATAATAGACAAACAAGTGCCTTTTGGAAACTTTGGTTCCCAAGACAATCACCATAATATTTGATGTAATAGTTTACATCTTGTACCATTTAGCCTGGCCAGAGGCACAGATAATATAATACTGGTCTTGGGTTTCTTCTTCTGGGTGCCAACTGAAAACCAGTGCTGGGTGTCTGACGACCAGCAAATGCTGAGTTGGTAACCCTTTCGTTATGGCCAAGTTTATTGCAATTTGTCTCGGTATTTCATTACTGTCATTTACACTGTTGCTGGTGGGTTGTGACTGTCAAATAAACGTATCTTGTTTTTCAGCTATCACCTGCCTACTCTATAAAACTCAGGACTCATATTTCATTATTTGTCTACAGGATCAGATACTGGCTTTTTGAATGGAGGTGAGATGAAAGGAAGAAGCCATCATCTTCACCATTCACCATTGATTATCACTCAGAAATGGATACCTACAAATATGAAAAATTGTTCATCAGTTCACCACAATATTGCCAAACAAGAGCCCAACTCTGTTGTGGTTATATACAATGAAAAACCTTACCATTACTAAAAGTAAGAAAAAGTACCATTGTCCACTGCCAAAAAAATATTATGTAATAGGCCTGGTTTCTAGAGAACAGTCATGACATCATGTATATGTCATCAAAAACCAGAAATATTCTGAAATAATCAGTAAATTATTTAAGCACCTAATAGTAAGAAATGAAGAAAGTGAGACGATGAATTTGTATGTTTTTTTTGTGGCAAATAAACACTTTTTCTTTCTTTCTAAGTTACAGTTTTATCCTAATTTGCTAAAGAACTTAATAAAACCAGCCCTTTCTATTTTGGCCCCAGAACCGCCTTGAAATAAAACAGGTTAGCATGGGGTTAGACTACTACAAATGTTCTATGTTCCTTGGAGTGTAAGAAAACAATGATATGTGTCCAGCATGGAGCTCGTTGAAATATGTTAATTTAACTATGACTTATTCCCTTTATCAGTAATGCATTTTCTGTTCAAAGTAGACCTACCTAATAAATAATTGTGTTTAAAAACAGTGTTATGTTTTATTTTATTGAAGTATTTGTAGTGTTTGATGTAATAAGACAGCATTAGTTGGTTTCGTCATGTTGACCAGATTTATTTATCAAAGGTAGTGGAGAGATAACATTAAGTAAAATGTGTACACATATATATATTGTTGCGGTGGCGGTAAGGTGCCTGGATGTTGTAAGTACCTATCCACGGTCGCCCCCGCTGGGACAGTATCCCACTTATGTTTGTCGTGTGCTCCCTACTTACTCAGCTGGTGGCACACGTCACCACGCACCCCTGAATGCGTATATGTAGGGTAGTACGAGAGGACAACCCAAGGATCCACGTTTTTGACTGAAGAAAGAACCAGAAATAAAAGGCGGATTTTCTTGAGAATTGGTTCCGCGGATTTCGGCTTTTCTCCTTCCGGCTGAGCTGCGACCAGTTTATAATAGTAATCTCTGGCTGCGACTGAATTCATCTGTCCAGTGGCCCGTCTCCCTTCTTATATATGGCCCGCTCAGACCAACAAAAAAAGAATGGCCCGTCATTCCCAAATTGACGCCCGCGTGTTTATGGACCATCCTTGCGTTCATTTTGACTTAGCCGAAATCTTTGGAGCCGTGTATTTTATTCAATTTTCTACATACTCCTTACAAATTTGGTCTTAAATGATAGGCTTTAACCACGTACATATAATTACAATAATAAAATTTACACATTTTACCATAATTAAAAGTTTTTAGAACAAAAACGAAAAATTCTGGTTTGTTTACATTTTGATTATAATGATATGCGATTGTCTTGGAAACGTGTGGACCGATTTACATGACTCAAACGGATAAAATGGTTTTAGACCCAGACCTTTCATTTGACACAAACCTCAACAAAAAATCTCCACAAACAAAAAATCATGTTTTCAAGTTCTGCGCGTAATTATTAACATGTAGGTATCTCATGACAATTATTTAAAAACTATCTTTATCATCTTTTAACATTCGAATTAGGATTATATAAGTTTGTACATGCTAATTAGATAAAAAACAAAATAATTACAACTCTAATTAATATCTAACAAGAAGTAATTACACTTAGGTACTATACTTCGACATTTACTTACAATCTGTTTAGTTATCTTAGGTACTTACTAGTCAATTTTATTAGATGTACTTAACTATCACTTTATGTACTAAGGTGCTTTCATGAGTAGGTAGGTATTACATAAACTTCGTTGTTTTATCAGCGTGCAGATGGGGTTTTTTAAAATAGGCATACCTACGTATTACGTATAAATTAACTAAGTATAGTAAATACCTCTAAATATAGGTAGTTATATGATGAATAAAAGGCGACTAAGAAAAGATATTTACAAGGCAGATGTGAGTGAAAACGCCACCCGGTAGGGGACGTCCTAGGTCATACACGGATCTAATTAGTAATGTTCTCCAGAAAGGTCAGGTGGGCTGTCAGAGGCTGAGGGCCTCATTACCGGTATCCTCGTATGACTAGATGTATGGATGTAAATGAAGCAAAAGTAGTATGTTAGGACCGTAGCAGGTGGCGTTGTAGTTTCTGCTTGCCCACATGGGAAAGAGGCGTGAGTTTGTTTGAATATTTTCAGGGTAAGTAGAATGGATGAGTTTGACGATAATAATAAATAATGTACAACACGTGGGGTATAAAAGTATATTGATTCTCCAGCTGCAAAAACATTTATTACCTGATTACATCACAGTAGGTGCACAAACCAACACACAATATTGTTAACGCAGTCGGGTAAGATGCAGATGGTTATCAGTTATCTACCACCATTGAGATTATGTCCATGGTTATCACACACAACAATACTAGGCAGTCATCACAAGCACATTAAGGATTAATACAGCAAAGCAGCCATAAGCAATAACGTGAGACACTAGCACACGCATCACAAAACACCAAATGCATTCTTCGTTCGTCGTACGTAGGTTTTACAGGTTTCATATATTTTAGCTCCCTCAGCTTCACGATGCGTTTGTTGGCCTCTATCAGCTTTCTTTTATTTCTTATTTATCCTCGAACTCGAACAGTTTTATACACTTAGAGCCTTTAATTATATCATGTGCTGCGGTTTTGGTTATCTATCCCAAGCATTGTGCTTATTGCTCAGATCAAATTGTCGGTAGACACAAGCTGACGGCGCGGCGGTAGTAGGTTGCGATGGCTCACGTAGCGTCTGCACTGCCCTCCATGATTTCATGGGTTTACTCGCCATTCATAATGTATTCGCCACCTAGAATCAAACAAGAAATTTAGGCCACATATGTTAAAATCGCATGAGATACACAAATCAATCGACAAGTTTACCTACGTAGATAGGTAATAACATAACATGATGCCTGTAGCTCTGTAGGGATTGGCAGAGGTTATGTATCCAATAAATGCGTAAATAGATACGTTTTACTTACCGTATGATCACGGAAGTGATAATTTTTGTATATATTTTGGAAAATGTTGATAAATCGAGCCCGCCAAAGCAACTTTTTTTTACTGTCAAACAAAACCAAAAATTGTAGTAAAAACGATATCGCTGGTTGTCAAAAAGCAGGCTGTGGTTTGAATTTTGAATGAACTATAAGAAAATCGGTATCCAAATATTATCAAAACCTAAACAAAAGCAAACTTCGTAGCGTTATCAAATTGAGCTTTCTTAAACGACGTCATGGTACGAAAACGTGAAACAAGGTCAAATTGATACCGCTCTAAGAGCTTGTGGTAACCCCCCAGATCTCTTCTAATAGATCAATGCTTAAGCCTTTAAAAATAGTAAAACGTGAAAAAAAAATACTAGGATGAAACCCATTGGAAAAGGAACAGAATATAAGAAAAATTTAAGGAAAAATAATTTATGGGCGATCTGAGGTCCGGATATGGAAGGGGGGAGGGGGGGAGGGCGTTTGACACCGACATCCAATATTGAAGTTATTTTTCACATTGTAGTGTTTTTATTTGGAAGCTGATTGTATTTTTTTTGTAAAACGCTTTTTACAAAAAATACAACCGACAATTTTTTGGTTTAAAAAGTTTATTTTTAAATTTTTAGTTGTGGTACTGGAGCAGTTATATAGGCTAGGTACCAATAATGCCCAAAGCGAAGCTAAAATAGATTTACCCAATAACATGAAACTTAAACAAAACCGGTGTAATAAGAGTATACCAAGGTGAACTGTTTACACCTGCGTAACCCTTTAGAGCGTACTAGTGTGATGTTATGTTATGAAATGGTGTAAATAATAAACAGAAATGCAATTGCTGCTATCCAGAGCGAGTCGCCGTCATTTATTGAAAGGTTCTGATGTATATCTCCTAAGTTCTTCATCAGACCTTGATGAAAATTAAATGTGACCAAACTACAAGTCCTATGGAAAAAAGTTAAATGGTTTAATGGTGGTTGTAGGTAGTAAAAAAAATAACTTTTTAAATTAAAATTAAATTATCGTATCATAGGACTTTTAGTTTTGCCGGCAATCGAGATAAACTGTTTTTACCCTTAAAAATTCACCCTCTGCCACTTCCCGACCTCAAATCACCCGTAAATTATTTTTCCTTTTATTTTTAGGTTTCCGTACCTCAAAAGGTAAAAAAAGGAACCCTTCTAAGATCACTTTCTTGTCCGTCTGTCTGTCTGTCCGTGTGTCACCGCCGATTTTCTCAGGGACGGCTAGACCTAGCAAGTTGAAATTTATACCAGATACTGAGATACTGACCAAAATCTAGATTTGCCTATATCTTTAAAACTTAGCCACCAATAACCAATTTTATTATGGCGGTAAAATTCAAATACTAAATCTTTATTTCGAACCAAGACTCTTAAAGGGTTAGTAACAATGTGCATTAAAACTAAGTATTAGTAAACAACACGATACGGTGACATATGTAACTGAAAGCAATGAACTACGTATATATACGAACAGTCCACTCTGTCAGCAATCATTTTCAGAACCCTGTTAGGGCTGTTCATAACTCGGGCCACCATTGATGTTGCGCGCTTGCGCATTATCGCGTACAAACAAACGCACCGCCGCAAACATCCCTGACGCACTACGACGCCAAGGCAACCCCATCAGTTTTCTGAACGCGTTATTATACTGGACACTAAGGGCCCCAAACGACGCCCGTGAATACTTATCCCACAGGCTGCAAGTGTAGAAGGTGGTACAGATTGCTCTAAAGAGCGTCATCTTTATTTCTGAATTACAATGTGCAAACCTACGAGCTATCATATTCGCACGCTCGGAAAGAGCCCTCCGTTCTCTTTCAATGTCAGCTTTGTCCTTTAAAGCTTATTATTGACACAGACACCGTCAATATAACGACCGAAATATTGACTGCTAAGCGCCTCAATCAGGGCATTGAAGAGGGCAGTGGAGGTCAATCCTCCATGTCTCACTGCACACTCCAATTGATAAGGGTCCGACAGCACACCCGCCCACCGAACTCTGATGATCTGGCTTCCATACCAATGCCTGAAGATACTTATAAGCTCGATAGGCAAGCTTATAGGTGCAAGTTTCCACCATAATATATCTTATGAAACCAGATGAAAAGCCCTAAACCGATCAAGGAAGCAAGCGAAAACAGGTGTTCCTCTTTATGTGTAGGACCTGACGGCCTGCTTGAGACACAGAACTGCACTCTCTGTAGAAAGTCCTGGTCGACACCCAAATTGATTATCGTGCAGCACAAAATGTTCGTTTAGCTGTTTATCAAGAAGACCATCATGCACCTTATTGACTATGCTTGCTAGAGAAATAGGTTTATAGTTTCCCCTATCCGAAAGATTACCTGTTTTACTTTTAGCAATGGGAACCACGATCGTCCTCATCTGGCAATAATGAATGACCAATACATCAATTGTACAGCAGTGCCAAAACCCTCGGTAAGGAGGTAAGGCTCAGTTGAAAGCTACTGAGCCCATCATGTCCAGGGGACTTATCTCTAGATGTAGACCTGATAACCGTGGCCACATATATGGCACTGAAACGTGTACCCACCTTGCCACAACGGGGCTTAGCATCCAGCATCTCACAAGAACTCCCTAGCGATGACTTTAAAACAAACCGAATTTTAAAAAGGTATGCAATATCCTTCACATCACCATCTACCATTCACACTAACAGGCATTTACAATTAAATCACGCTTTGAATGCTTAGAGGTAATTATGTCCATCTTTATCTGTAACTTTGTCTGTATAATGGGTAGGTACGGAACCCTCGGTTCACGAGTTTGACTTGCACTTGGCCGGTTTTTTGTTATATTCTCTTCCTTTTCAAATGGTTTTCATCCTGCTATTATTTTTTTGGTTTTAAAAAATTATTGACCCTGGTATATATACGTGTGTCTTGTGATACCCGGCTAACATGAACCAACAGTTGTGACGAAATATCAAATTTTAATATCTTTACAGTCTTCGAATGGTTCAAAGTCGGCTAAGTAGATATCAACATTATTTTAGCCTTATTGAATGGGTTAATGGATCTCAGTTATATATAAAGAAATAAACTAGACGAGCTCTGAGATGGTCATGAAAAGAAGAGTGAAGCAGATGCGACACAAACTCAAAATCAAAATAGTTTATTTCAACCAAATCTCAAAGGTGCTTTTGAATAGTCAAACATAAAAATTATGAATCTAGTTGCACATTCGCCAGCTTCAGTAGGTCTTTATGGAGAAGAACGTGCAAGAAAGTCCACGGACATTATTTTCTATCTGTTTTAATTACAAGTGTTTGGTTACACAATTGTTGTTGGAAAAATACTTACTTGTGAGAACAATGTAAAAAAAAAGACGTGCACGTCAAAGCGTCTAGAGTATAACAAAAAAATAAAGAAAGAACTACAATAAAAAACTCTTACAGAGGGGACAGTTTGTCGCTGCCCTTATTTTGAAAATTATAATGTACAACCAGCTTTGTAAACGGTCGAGAAGAAGAAATGTCCTTGGTATTGTGGCTATGGCTTAAGAAAATAAATTGGACAGACAGATGTCAAACATTTTAGGATTTTCCAAATTTGCAGTATAAAACAACTTGAGGTGGTTAAAACAATCGGAGATAACTAAAATTGTGTGTTTTTCATGTGCATAATCGTCATAACAGTATCAAAGAACACATAAAAGTGAGTCACAGGAGTTGATACTATTTCAAAAGATAAAAAGGTGTGGTTTGTAGTTTGTAGTATTATAAAACGGAAATATAATAGACTAAAAGATGTGGATCTGTACTGCAGAATACCACAATATGACCAGCTGCAGTTAAATACCAGCAGATATTTTATATGGAGGGACTGCCTATCAGACTCCATAACCCAGCAATAAGAAGTATAATAGTTTACATGTTTATTTGTTAGATTTAATTGTGCTAGTGGAACATAAGTTACGAAATTAAAGAAGAAAAAAGAAAGAAAAATATTTACTTGTGACGAGAAAGCAAAAAAGAAGAATAAAAATCCTGTGCGAGACCAAAAAGGCAGCAATCTCAGCATGTGCGGCGATATCTAAAGTGAATAACGCTGCGCTGGTATTTTAATAAGGCCCACTGTTGATGCCACGGACGGTATATAAAAAAACATAAAATAGTAAACACAGAAGGTGAGTCGAATTTTGTATATGTGGCAGTATAAAACAAATACATAAATAAAACAAATATTAAATATACGACCGATTTGAATGCACGCTCACGGCTCAATAATAGATTTGTCATAACCATAGACAAACGACAGAGCGCGAGAGCAAAATGATAATGCAAAAGTAGGAACTATTAACTAGGTCAGTTGTAGGTAGAGATGCTATACACATAGTTTACCCCGTATTGTCCTAGTTTTGATAACGTACACGGGTTATTTATATACTCCAGGTGAGTGCCCCGACTGTCAGATTGAAAACAAAACGTATTATACTTTTTTCATGAATCAAGGTTAAGGTTACACCATTGAGGTAATAATGTACTACACACTAGAGAAGTCACCACACATCACTGCTGTGTTCCGTTCATGTGGGGTCAGCCGGCCGCACTTCACTCAGTTGCTTGCTAGATCTTGAGCGCCTATGTCATTGTTTGTTTTTAAACGAAAAAACGTTCAAACGCATTAAATATGCTGTCGTGTGTTTTAAGATATTGCACTTATAATTCAACTAATACGGCGAAATGCAAAGGAATAACTTTTCGTCAATGAGTAACTAGATAATCATTTTTAAATTGAAATATTTGGTGGACCCCATGTTGCCTCATTTCTCATATAGACTAAAAATTAAGATGTGACAATTTGTGTAACAAGTGTAGGTAGAATTAGCTGACTTTGGTTTTTATAGCGGAAAATAACAATCTAAAGTATCTTCAGAAAGGAACTGACTGTGGTTATTCAAATAAATAGTTTAACAATTTGGTAGAAATGATAGGTGGGTAGGTGTCTAGGGTAGGGTATGTAGGTATCCAGTTGACGGGAGCGAAGTCACGGGGGACAGCTAGTACCTAAATAATGGGACGAAGTAAATTACTTCAAAGTCAGTGTTTAGCTTTGATATTCTTATGCAAAGCAAACAGGACGGTTAGTACTGAGACCTTACCGGTACTTGCTGGCGTACTTCCGGTCAACCTTGAAGTGCAACGATGTGCTGCAATGCACGAGAAACCATGGACGCGGAGTGACCGTGAGAAAATCTCTAGATTATTTGAACCACATATTGATGTCTGGGAGGAACTTTTATACGAATGGCAATGTAGGTGGGATAATTCCATCAAGGGCCGACACCTCCACCAATTCTTTCCATCTGTTCGCGTGCAAATGCCCAGGACGTGGCTGGAGGTGGATCACTGGGTTGCCCAATTTCTCACAGGGCATGGTAACTTTAAAAGTAAATTATTTTCCTTCAAGCTTGTTGCCTCGCTTTTATGTCAGTATTCTACATCTGACTGCGAATATGTACAATCATATGGGAGTGTATTCTTTGGCAGAATTAATGCAATACTATGTTGAATAATGTACAGGCTGCATCAGAAGATGTTTACTATACGGATCTTCCGTCTTTTTTATCGCGATAAAACTATACCTTAGAAGTACTCTAGCGCTGCGTGTTTATACTGTTTTGTTCGACGGCTAATTATTGTTTCAGCGCTGCAGCGAAGTTTAGTTTAAACTCTTGTCAAAATGGAGCATGTCCTTTACTTAGGATAGCTTCTCTAGTACATACTATCTCAATGGGTTACACAAGATTTACCGGTGAAGGATGAGAACAACAGGATTGGATGATGTGGTGACGCATGGTCGAGGAATATGTTCAGTAGTGGAAGTCTTTAGGCTGAAGGTATGATGATGGCGATTGATGATGACGCTGTTCAGGTTAAATTACTTGGTGGATAACAGCCCTAGTTGTAGGAAATAAGATACTAATCTTACCTACTTTCCAACGCAGTTAACATTTTCATCTCATTTTTTTCTAACTTATGCCCAACTAATTACGTGTCGATTTTTAAAAGGATGGTGAGCTTACCTCATCGTAGCAATGGTTCCCGATTGAAAACAAATCGACAAAAATAGTTGGTCTGTTCATACTTCCGTAAAACATATACAAAAAACCTTTTTACAAAAAAATACAACCGACTTCTCTCTTATTTGGAAGTCGGTTGTATTTTTTTGTAAATTTTTTTTTTTTTTTACCGTTTAGTTGTGGTACATAAGTATTTATAATGCCCACAGTTATGCCAGAATAGATTACCCGAATAACATGAAACTTGAACACAACTGGTGAAATTAGAGTGGACAAGGGTAAAGTGTACACATCTGCGTACCCTTTAAGAGCGTACCGGCGTGACGTTATAGTATGAAATGGTGTAAACAACAAACAGACATGCGATTGCAGCAATCCCGAGAGATTTTCCGTCAATTATTGAAGAGTTTTGTTATAGATCGCCGAAGATCTTTATCATATCTTGATCAAATATAAATAACAGACACACCAGAAGAGAAGCAACATCTTTCAAATAAAAAAAGAATCATCAAATTGGTTCACTTAGTAAAAAGTTCTGAGGTAAAAAACATAAAAAACAGTCGAATTGATAACCTCCTCCTTTTTTAAATCGGTTAAAAAATAATGAGTTTGGCTAGCGATCTATGCACAGTACCTGCGTCATTGAGAACTGACACAAATTCTTGCGTTACGTGGGTCTCGAGAAAAACCTCTGTGATACGCACTAAACGTTTTGAAAATACTTTCG
The DNA here is from genome assembly GCA_964057195.1 of Orthosia cruda. Taxonomy (NCBI): domain Eukaryota; kingdom Metazoa; phylum Arthropoda; class Insecta; order Lepidoptera; family Noctuidae; genus Orthosia; species Orthosia cruda. The sequence goes on from OZ059827.1 coordinate 30,848,239, forward strand.
CTATGCCTACATGTAAGGAGTGGAATTCCCTGCCGGAGTCTGTGTTTCCCGATAGCTACAATCTCGGGGACTTTAAGTCAAGATTGAATAGGTTACTTCTAGGCAAGCGTGCTACACCTTCGACCACATCATCACTTACCATCAGGTGAACAGTGTACCATTAACACTTTTTCATTGTAATGTTGGAACCCAAAAAGACTTGTGAAAAATGAATAAAAGAAACAATATCATTGAATTAAAGAATAATTTCTGTTACTTAAGTGGTATCTAAAACGAAAGAAAGCCATAAGCTTTTATTTTGATTAATACGCTTAGCTTTGAGACTTATATCAATGATTATAATAAAAATAAATGCGAATATAATAAGATTTTTTTTTAAAAGATCGGCATCACACGAAAATATTCATTTTCTCTGTATTGGTATTTTAGTAAATCTCTATTTATTCCTTTCAAATAATATCAGGGATTGAACTACTGAATTGGCTCAAAGTGTTTCTGATTGAGGATCAGGATATACAAGCTAGTATCAAATATCTTGAACAACTAATGTGACTTGATCCTCAAATTTTATCAAAATGGCACATTGAGAAAAACATGGACATTGCCTCGTAGTCAGTTTCGGAACAAAAATAACTTTTCTATTTGATACAAGTAATAACAGTCAGGGTTTTGTGTAGGACATAAAAAGGTATGGTAACATTATATTGGTCTCAAAATGAATAGGGTCAAACAAAATACTACAAATAGGACACAATGTTAGGTAAAGTTTTTTTTATGGCCTGATTAAATTCGAGGATATCAGGTTATTTTTACCTATCGTTTATTTTTTACAGTTACTGCGAACTGATTTTCTTTCAGACTTCTGATCACTACCCGTAACTAATTTCATTGAAAAGATGATGTTACAAAAGACCGCGCAAGTTTGTGACGATGAATGGATGTTACATTTATTTTCAATTATTGACTTTTAAAGAGGTAAGTAATAAAGAAAGACTAACATCTGGTAAGAGCAGTGGTGGCCCAGTGGTAACGGCCACGACTTACGTATCGTAGGTTGTGGGTTTGAACCCAGACAAGCTTTGTGTAAATTATTTTATCAACACTGCTCTAAAAACGGTGAAGGAAAACATCGTAAGAAAACCATAGAAAACCATGTGACATCCCCAACCCGCAATGGGTCCGTGAGGTGGATCCCCCATTCCCTCTCACAGAGAGGAGGTCTGTGTCCCAGCAGTGTGAACGTTAAAAGGCTGATGATGATGAACATATGGTTTCTCAAAAGATATTATTAACAGTTACACCAATAAATAAATAACAGTATGGCAATCACGCGTTTGAATGAGTGTCACCAATCACACACATTTTACGATTATTTAACGTTACAGAAATTGTGCCCGAGCATCGATAAGACGATTTTCTATTTTAAATTATTAAAGTCTAAAATAAGAAGTTTTACTAAGTCATTAGCCATTTTTGATGAAAAAAAATCCAATAACTAGAGTCCTATCGTTTAAAGTAACATTTTAAATTAATTGAAGTAACACTTCAGTTGCAAACTTCATTTTGCTTCAGTCATTACAAAACTTGAAAGTAAGGGAAGAAAACCGTTTGAAACGCTTGCAAAGTATAGTTTATCTTGCACTTCTGCTGTAAAACGTCTTTAGCTAAAGTGGACTTAGTTGTATAAACGATCCCCCCGGTGGGTTCCCGCATTGTCGTCCAGGCGGGGGTTCTCAGTAGCCGTGGCTTGGTCATCCACGGTGAAGCGAAGAGGGACCCGAGGAGGGGACGCTCGTCAGGGCTTTTGCCGATAAGCCGACGACGTAGCGACTAACAAGTAGGTAGCGGTACCGCTCGGTAACAGAGGCGATATCTCAACTAAGGCGGGCCGCGATGTCATATAGAGCATCCCAGGTCCCATACGATGTTGCGGCTGAGGGTTTGACGCCGCGGCGGGAGAGGAGTGCCTTTATTGCGGTGCCGCTCTCTCTCTTCCTTCCGTAGCCTGGACGGGTTCGCCACCATCTTAAAGCGGACACGGTGAGGCCGCAGGGAAGGTCCCTATCCACTGCGGCCGACAAGTACGGACGGTAGTGGCGGGGCAACCGACCTGGTATGAACATTTGTAGAGGCGAAACGAGAACGGCCATTTACATAAACGTCTATTTTTATACGTAAGAGCAGGTAAACAATGCACCGTATGTTCTCAACTGGAATATGTCCATGAACATAACCCAATCAAACTACTGAGATTTTCTATAGTGGCCACCTTTACCCACCTTTCGGTATAAAAAGGCGGCACACTATACCAGGCAACCCCTTACGAGGTGTCTGGGACCATCTTCGGTAGGTCACGCCTCCAAGAGCACTCGCCTTTTTGATTGGGTTATGTCCATGAACAGTCGTAACTAATAATTCGCTTTACCACTTTTGAAAAAACCTCCTTGTATATTGAAAACTAACTTCTGCAGTCTGCCATCGGCTCGCCCGCGTGAAAAGTGTTTTATTATACCGTGATACAAAGTATATAACTATTAGTGTGCCATTCCAGACTATAATCTATCTCTGTGCCAAATTTCATCCAGATCCTTTCAGCTATTCTGGCGTGATTGAATAACAAACATACATCCCTTCATCCATCCATCCAAACTTTCGCATTTGTATTATTATTAGTAAGATCACTAAGGTGGCACTACGTAACTGTCAAATTGATTAAATTATAGGAGGTGATCCTGCCCTCATCATAATTTATTGGTGGTTGGTACAGCATAATCTTATTCTTCCATACATGTCTATTTTCCGTCATCTCAAAAGTCACCTTATTTCTAGCTCTATTCTACTCTATCTCTCAAATTCAAATTTCTCATCAACGCTATATCTTCTGGTACGCTGATCAGTACTTTTCGGCCTAATCAACGATCCGTTCTGCAAGCAATGAGCCCCTGCCCACTGCCAAATCGCTTTTATATAAACGTATTATATAAATTCGATACTTTTATATAAAAATATTATATAAATGAGATACTTTTATATAAAAATATTATATAAATGCGATACCTTTCCATAGCTTTTAACTTTCGCAAAATGAGATTTTCACAATTTTGCTCACAAAAACATTTAGTTCCTACCTTCATGTAAATAAACTAAAAACTTTGGATGTTACTCTCTCTCTAACTCTACTATTTCCAACAAATTCTAAGTAGAATGTATTCTAGCGCTGAGCTGTTAGAATGAAGGGCAGTATTTATTTGCTGGTTATACGCAATGAATGAAAAGTGGGGCCTCTAAAACAGCGTCTGGTCAACCTTTTTTTCAGTGTGTATACATAATCAGGCAGTATAATGTTCCCACTTCTGAGACACAGATCTACTCTTTGTATGAGTCAATGAACTCCATCCACCACGAGGGCCCGTGTGGATTTCATTTGTCATCGAATTTTGGTACTAGAACATGCCGATTTCCTCACAATGTTTTCTTTTATAGTTTTGAGCAGTGTTGATGAAATTATTTACAGTGGTTATGAAAAAACTACATACATACATAAAGTCACGCCTTTTTCTTATGGGATAGGCAGAAAATACAAAAAAAGTAGGCAGAAAAACGCGACCTGCTACGATCCTTACATACTTCTTTTGATTCACTCACGTTCATGCATCTAGTCATACACGCGCGCCAGTTATGAGTACGCCCCCCTCCCCCCGGTGGGTTGCTGCATTGTCGAGGCGGGGGGGCTCAGAAGCCGTGGCTTCTTCACCCACGGTGAAGCGAAGAGGAACCCGAGGAGGGGCCTCTCGTCAGGGCTTTTACCGATTAAGCCAACGACGTAGCGGCCAACTGGTAGATTGCGGTGCCGCTTGGTAACAGGTGATACCGCAACTGAGGCGGGCCTCGATGTTTTATGGAGCGTCCCAGGTTCCTTATGATAGCGGGTGAGGACTGCCGGTATTGCGGTGCGCCGCTCTCCCTACCTTTTGCGGCCTGGACGGGGTCGGCACCGACTGATGGCATACGCGGTGGGGCCGAAGGGGAGGAGGAGTGTCGGTGTATTGTTGGCCGCTCTCCCTATCCTCTGCGGCTGAAAAATGGTAGGTGGCGGGGCCATTGAACTTGACCCGTCACAGGGGTACCAAGGGTGCCATACACGGGGTCGTCTGGCGCCCATGTGCTGGTTTGGTCCCTGGGGTGGTCACTATAGGTTCTTGTGCGCCGATGATGATACTCCCCATAGGAGGGTCCGGTGATGGACAGCTGCGGCGGGTTCGTGGTGAGTGCTAACGCTTGCCCGTGTTCCTGCCATAAGCGACACAGGACGACACCGTTTAGTTTTAATGGATTGAAGTCCCACATAACTTCGCTATCATCCGGGGTAGCGCAGTCCCATGAGCATTTCTATAGGAAAAAAGAAAACTACCACGCTCCTGGCCTTTCTGAAGAACATTATCAACATGGTTATGTATATTTTTCTAGGGCGTCCCTTCCCGGCGTTTCCGTTCACGTAAATACCTTTCGTTAGTCGCCTTTCATTCATCGTCTCAACATGGTCAAACCATCTTAGCATAGTCTTTTCAATTTTAGTCACTACATCTTCTTGTAAACCACAGTGTTGTCTTATTACATCATTCCTCAATCTATCATTTCAATTTACACCACACATACTTCGCAAGGAAGTCATTTTTACTGCATTAATCCTACGTTCATGCCTTTTAAAAAAATTCTTTGTAAAAGTTAAACTAGTTTTATTATTATTATATAAAGCTTTTGGCGCTTACTTCTTTCGCCACGAGACTTCTAACAGCGAAGTAGCCTGTTTATATGCATAGTGAACTTAATATGCTGTTTTGGCATTCGATGTAACAAAACATCAAATGCCTTAAAAGAAAGATTTGTCACTCAACGATATCGTGTTTTGCAGTAAATACCATTTTCATTGAGAAATCGGTTAAAACCAACTTGACAGTTGGACCAATAAACTAACATAATAAGTAAAACAAAAGCGTAACCAGCATCAGCTGATGTGTAATAAAGTATTAATTAAAATACATCTCCGATGCAAAACGAATAAAATTGTCTATATAATCGCATACTTCAGCCATAATTCAATTTATGTGGATCGGCGCGTCATAATATTTGTCCCGTATAATAAAATGACCATAAAATAACACATCACATCATCACATCATCAGCCTTTTTATAGTTCCCACTGCTGGGACACAGGCCTCTCATAGTGGGAGTGGGCTATAATCCACCACGCGGGCCCAGTGCGGATCAGTGCAATCTACGCTCTCGTAGACCACTCCGGGTCCCACCTTTACGGAGAGGCAATCGTGAACGACGATTAGAATTTAGAATGGGTTCGGAACCACGTGGACTGGGGCCGTGAGCAATGGTCCAATGTGCTGTTCACGGATGAATCCAGGTTCGGCTTCCATCCAGATTCACGAAGGACGCGTGTTTGGCGAGTTCCTGGACGATGGAGCCGTCTTCAGAACCCTCAGGAAGTTCACCCATACCAAGGAGGAACAATTATGGGTTGGGCAGGAATTCGTCTTGGAGGACGGACGAATCTCGTTTGGGTGCGGGGCAATATGACGGCAGAACGATACGTCCAACAGGTGCTAGGGCTCGTAATCTTGCCCCACAGAACACAAATGGGGCAAGATTTCCTGCTCATGCACGACAATGCCCGGGCACACACGGCGAGAACGGTAGCAGCTTGGTTACATACACACAATGTTAGGGCCTTAGACTGGCCTGCTCAATCGCCAGATCTAAATCCCATTGAGCATGCGTGGGATATGCTGTAAAGAAGAGCTCTGAAGGAAGTTCCTGAAAATCTGGCTACAGAAGATCAACTTTTTGCGCACCTCAGAAGGACATGGGACAATATTCCGCAGCAAGACATTGACAACCTTGTTGTGAGCATGCCGAATCGTTGCCGATGTGTTATGAACATCATGGGCGCTTTCTCAGACTACTAACTTCAAGTTTATAAACACAAATTAAATGATTTTTCTATTTTTTTCAGTTTTTACTCATAAATTAAAAGTTAATTCATATACGGTTTCCGTCTATGCTTAATTTTTTGTCCATAAAATCCTGAAATTTTAATCGAAGTACCTTAACCATTATTAAAAAATGGTAGAATATTAAATAACGTATCTTTTAAATATATACATGTCATATAAATAATTAACACATTGATAGTAATTCGCTTTTTTAAAAATATCCCTAGACCGTGTTGATGTGTTTACATAGACAAACGCATTTAAGATTTCGCGGGCGATCGATATCCTAATTATCTCATTCATTCCTCATTCATTTTCCCTTTATGTACGCCTTGATGACAGGTCGCCAGAACGAACCGAAACTTCAACGTGAACGGGCTTCGTGTCTCACCCGCCAGCTTTCCAAGCCACATATCTGGAGACTAATGCATCTAATTAGTTAGATTGCTGAGAACCTTGTGAACCGTGTCTATTAACCCGCCTCGCTGATATAAAACAATTGTGTGAAGTGTGTGGATCCTGAAGGTCGCCATTTTGGAGTTGAAGAACACCAGCTTGCTGCCACACGTGGGCTGGCATCGATCACCACAAGGTAAGGCGTACTACTTCCCTCATTTCCATACTAGATCGCCCGAATAAATCCGTGAATATTTTCCTGCTTATTTTCAACGCACTATTGCCAGAACCCTTCAAATACAGTCCACTTCTCATAATAGACACAAAGATGAAGAGGTTTCTCAAACCGCTATAACACAATGAATGGATTACGTGCGCTATTCTTTGAAATTACACAAGTAGGGTGATGATAAAGTCTTTTTTATTGAGACAATACCATCCCACTATTCGCAAACCACTGCAACTCCTGAAAGCCAGAATCAACAGTGGCGACCACCAGAAAAGCGCCGAGGAATTGAAGCCCAACGAAGTCCCGGCAAATGAATTTAACTGTCTTGGATCCCTCAAATAAATTAATCAGAAAAGAATAACGGAGGCGTAGGAAAAAATACAAATTTCCACTTCCCTCCATACCAAGCAGGAGACAGAACAAACAAGGCCAATTGTATCATTTAGGATAAGCTCAGTTACCTAGCACCACGGATAAAAATTTGCATTAATATTATTGGGTCATGGTTGATAAAATCTGCAGAAGGCGGTCAATTGCATAAGTGCTCATAAGTCTAAGCCGACATGAGGCATGGCGTCGCATCGTGAGGTGGAGCATGGAATCCCACCGTCTAGACGAAGAGTGTACCGACGCAGAAGAATAGAACAAGCCTATTGCCATCAACCGAACACAAATAACTATGTAAACAAAATACTTATCTATTTGAAAACGCTTTCTCTAAAGCCTCAAAACCGATATTTCAGCACAATAAGCAAGTCGAGCAACTTACCCAATAACTTTCCAACCTTTGTTCTGGAGCAATTTCTTACTTTACACCAATTAACGTCTTCGTTCTATACAATGTTTTATGTTCGCGAGTTGCGGTCTTGACTGCGATTAGGAACGTTGTTTGCCTTTAGAAGTTGTGGTTTCTTGATTAGATTGATGGATTTATGAGATAAACGTTTAACAGCCGCTATCAATATCCGCGCTTGGCATACGAGTATGCGACATGAGGCGCTATAAAAGTATCACTCTAACAACAATAATGATTGTTCAAAAGTCAAATTATAAAGGTGCAGGTCCACCGCACGACCGCGACGCGCGGCGATGCGCGGCTCCCGGGACACCGTGCCTCGGCCGCACGTCTTGGTTTTAGGTGCGTGTTCACGCGCGAAACCGAGACGTGTGTCGCAAACAAACTCTCCTTGATTTTAGTCGTTATAATTTTTACATACAATTATTATTCCACATTGCAATGGAAAACCAAGTTATCAAATTACTATTGGAGGAAGAAGAATACGACCATAATATTATGATATTCTATTATCAACTATCTACTAAACACTATCAACAATTAGAAACAACTATTGGCCAAAATATATCGTTGTTAATATGGAAGTCAATCAAAAATTAGTTATTTAATTGCTATATGACAAAATGTTCGGGCATTTCGACCGTGACGCGAGAAACCACTCCGTGAACGACCGTCTTCGGTTGCGCGTCGCGGTCCCGTGCGTTGTCTCACTGCCATACAAAGCCTGGTCGCGCGGTAAACTCGCACCTTAAGAGATTGACTACGTCACATGTCGGTCATCATCATCATCCACTTCCCGACTTCGCCCACTGCTGAGCATAGGCCTCTCTCTTCTTGTATCAATCACCACGTTCCCGTGCCAACCTCATCCCGCCTATAGGCAATCATTTTGTATAGAGCCCCACGACGTCGTCACCCGGCGGACAGAAGCTGATGCCAGCTGTTTTAGCCGATACAAGCCCAACTTTGTGCGGTCATGGTTTGGATGAGTGATGGGTCTTTATGGACGTACAACGTTCTGGCTTCGAAAGCTTTGTGAACCTTTGCCAAGATTCAAATGACGGTGTAAAGATGGTTTTGGTTCGGCAGAACCCAATTAAAATGGGACAACTTTGTACAAATGAAGGACTGACAAATACTTGCTGCAAATAATATTCAAAATATCTGTCAAAATATTTGTTACATATTCCTACCTTCAAACTACTTGAGCTTATGTAAATACCAACTGTACCAAGTCCACACATCATTTATTTTAGCACAACAACATCAGACAGCTCGTAAAACCATTGTTGCCGGCTGTAAACGATGCTGGACACAAGACCACAAAGTAGATAGATACAGAAAGCCAGTAAGTACTAAGCAGTGAGCTCGAATCAATCTGCCTTGCATTTTACCAACTATGGTGGGGTTGGCTTCCAGTTTAACCAGAGGCCCTAGCCAAGTGCCATTCTATCCACTAGAGAGACAACCAGTATATCCATCATCATCATCGTCAGCCTCTTTAATGTTGCCCCTGCTGGGACTCATGCCTTCTTTCTATGAGAGGAAATGGGCCGTAATCCACCAAGCGGGCCCAATGCGGGTTGGTGGATGTCACATATATTCGAATTTTTGTTTCTAGAACATGCCGGTTTCCTCACGATGTTTTGCTTCACCGTTTTGAGAGCAGTGGTGGTGAAATAATTTACACAACCTAAAGTTGCACTTATAAGTCGCAGCCGATACCACTAAGCCACCAGTGCACCAGTATATTACATGGAGTGAAGGTCTATCTGACCTCCACAACATAGTTTGGCACAGAGACCATAGACAAGTGACATCCTGTCAGCGAAAGCGTGGCGATAGCGATTGTAATAAAGACAAAATTGCATAGGATTGACAAGTTATATCAAAAAATCACGTGATCAATCCCTTACATTTCGACTATCGCCTTCGCTGACATCGAATGCCACTTGTCTAGAGCCTATGGGCGCGGGGTCTCAGCGCTAAGAAAGAAAATTTGGTTCAAATAAATCTCACTAGATGGTGCGATATGTACACATCTGTTACTGAATGTGTGTAAAATTAACATTTTCCGGTATTGAACATAAAAATTGTATGTTCTTGTTTAATCAACTCTCCTAAGCACAAAATTATGTAATATTGGGCGTGTGTGCGTGAAATTTTGCTCGTTGTATGGAGCCGATCTTCTGTACTTATCTGTTTTACTACGACTGTCATATAACTAGCATTACACAGACATTACCGGAGTTTTCATATTCCATTGTTTTATGGACGAGCATACGTACTAATAAAAGCACCGCTCCACAGTAGACTACAGCTAAGCTACGCATGTTTAGTTAGGTACGCTTTGTCTCACAGAGCACTGAACTGGAGCGCCGGGGCAGTGACTACACCATTCAGGCAATAATTATGCACCCTCTATATGCACTGAGTAAGTGAGCGATGGTATTGGTATATAACCAAAACCATTGTTGTGTAGGGTAGTTGACAAAAATATCTATTTAGTCCGTCACTTAGCTAACCTTTTTTTTTTTTTTTTTTTTTGTTTTCGTCGTGAAACCTTCAAAAAGGCGCCTGGACTTTTAAGGAAAAGACCAGGGAGTGTGGGATTTTTACCTCACTAAAACCACCCCGGTGATCACCATCAGCACGTAGAAGGGGCCCCGTAACCTCTTAAAAGACCACACCGGGACCCCCTCTGTGCATCGCCTGTTAGGGCACATCCCTGGGGAGACTGAGAGCGCCTCCCCTGACCCTCGCTGTGCACGGCAGCACGTGATCACTGTGCCACCGTCTTGCCTGGTATCACTTGGTGGACGGACAGAGTCCCCAATCTGAGCGCCCGTGACTCTTGAGTCTCACTTGCTTAATGCAGGCGGGGTTTCGCCGTTTTAGGCATCGGGGCGGTTGACTCCCCGACGCCTTCTTCTTCGAGCAGGATCGGCCCTCTCACGCTCCCACTCGGCGGCCTCCTTCTGGGCCATCACAGTCTCACAGAAGGATGCCATTTCCCTCCAGTTTTCTGTCTCTGCCAGCATGGCCCTCACCACTGCTGGCAAAGACAGATCTCGCCCGATCCTAGCGACCAAGACCTGCCGCTCAGAGGCACACGCAGGGCACTCCTCGAGCGTGTGCTTGGCAGAGTCAGGGTCGCCTCCGCAGTGGTGGCAATTAGCCGTGGCCTCTGGCCCAATCCTATTCGGGTACTCACCGAAGCAACCGTGCCCGGTAAGTACCTGACACTTAGATAACCTACAAATATTGGACACGTTTTATTTCTTTTGCATTACGACGATACAGTGCGTTCAAATATCGTGTGACGTCACGGTGTGCTACACTTTATACTAACAAAGTGACGTCATAAGCCCCACACCTAAACTATGATGCGCTTTATCTTTGTCAATTATTATTTATTTCATAAAGCAAATAATACGGGTCCAATATTATTTGATAATCTCACTGACGGGCTAAATAGAATTATCATATTTTACCCAGGATTTCATCCCTATGTTCACGGGTTGTTAATTTATATGACTAAATGGTAACTCTTATTATGGTTGGGGTTTAATATGGAAAGTTTTGACAACGCCGTGTCTAGCAGTAGTTGCCAAGGGGACTCGATTTTCTGTGCTCTGTAGTGTGATTCTGCAAAAATCTAACCTTGGAAGCTTAGATGAAATAAGCTGCCCTGCAGCAACGGTTTACAGACATTCGGTATGATAGCTCACTTTAACAAAATTCACGTTTTAACAGAGTCAGCTGTATGAAAACCTAGGCGGGATCGTCCGCAGCTCGCCACCGTCATGCTACAAACGATGCGTGACTGGGCAACAAATGAATCGCATAGCTAACTATGGCACATCTCCTCGCGCATTCTACGTAGCATTGCAACAGTGGACTTAAAGAAGGTGGACGCGGGTACTTGCATTTATTTAGTTTAGAACACTGAATATGTTTTACAGTAGCAGAAATAAAGATAAAAATTTAAACCGACTTCCAAAACAAACATTACGAAGCAAAAAATACTTATGGAGTAATGAATGCTAGGAAGGTTTTAATAGAGGTTTTAATTAGACTGCGGGAACACTCCCGCAGTGTTAACATTATATGCTGATTTATGCTATTTTAAGCTGAAATTCAAACTCGAATCAGTATCTTAACTAAACTACTGCGTGGGACTTGTTCGTATACAGTAATTAGCATATTAACGAGACCAGTTGACGCCAATTAATACGCGTAGGCAGTTTAATCACTCCAATCTTCTAATTGTCGATCAGGTTAGGTTTCACTGTTAGCGATTCAAAGATTATAATTTTTTGACAACCTATATCAGATCAGACGTCGAGCGGAAAATATTATCATATCACCTGAAGGACGTCCACTGCTGGACATAGGCCTCCAAGTGTCACCACCTTGATCGGTCCGGTGCGTCTCGCATGCAGCGGATGCCAGTAGCCTTGACCAAATCAGAGGTGGGTCTTTCAATACTGCGTCTTCCGGTATGCAGTCTCCACTCTAGAACTTCTCAGCCCCATCGACACTACGTTCTGGGAGCAATGTAGCCTGCCCACTGCCACTTCACTTTGGCAATTCTTCGGGCTACATCGGTAACTATGGTTTACTTGCGGATGTTTTCATTTCTGGAACAGAAACGGAAACTCCGAGTATAGCCTTCTCCATTGCCAGACCAAATAGTAGCCCGCAAATATCGGGAACAGGGTCCAAGTTACCAGCAGTCATCGCTCCAGAGAGAGTATGCTCCCAATACGTGCCGTGTCTAGCAGTACCGCTTTCTGAATCAAGCTCTTGGTCCTGTTGACTAACGAGAGCCTCCTAAGGTATTGAGGCTCATGGCTATTAGGCCATTGGTTGAAAATACTACCGGTGCAATGACCACGTGAGCCATGTCAAGGTAACTGATTTGTTTAGCTTTCTCAATAAAACAAATAGAAATAAACTGCTATCACTTCTCAGAACATATTATCGTACAGTACAACTATTTTATTTATGTCCTTCAGCAATCATCATATTTCTGAATACAAACGAATGCTAATTTCCATGACCATAAATTATTAGATTTATCGTGTATAGTCATTTGAATTCTGAACTAAATACTTTCTTGTGGTTTTGTTTTGATTTCCGTGCGAAATATATAAAGCTGTCAAATAGCAGCTTTCTTCCACTTTTTAAAATAAATTATATAATGTTTAAAACTATATATACTTCCAAGTTGATTGAAAGCTCCGGTCTGCACCAAGTGCAAAAGGGATCTGATAGAAATCCGACGACTGACGATACACGAAGATTGTTTGTACTGTAATCATATAATTATGAAATTCGAATAGTATTTTATTTCTTCGGAGTATCCTTCAGGAGGATTATGTCCGACACCGCATACTGCAGCGTTGTACATGTACGTGCCGATACAGACCAAAATTTTACGTGTCCTTACACAAAATCAATCGCTCCTCCCATACTCTGCCACCGCACCCTTACACAAACAAACTCGTTTCCATTAACCAGCGCTCTTAACGCTCACTTTGACTCGGTGTCACAAAGATTAAACTCATGCTAACTTATATGAATGACATGAGCTAGATATTGCTGAAGTTTTGGCAAGGTTATCGTTTGATCTTACTGAAAAGGAGTCACTGGCTTAATATTCGTATATCGGTAAAATATTGTATGTAAGAACTTCTTCACCATCAGCCTTTTTAATGTTTCCACTGCTGGGACACTGGCCTACCCTCTGTGAGAGGCAATGAGCCGTAATCTCAGTCAAGTCACATGCCTTCGATTTTTTGGATCCAGGAATGTGTATCTGCACAATGTTTTCTTCACCATTTTCAGAGCATTGGTGATGAAATAATTAACACAAAGAAAAGAGCAGTGGTAGCCCAGTGGTACCGCCCACAACTTACAAGTAGTAGGTCGTGGGTTCGAACCCAGGCAGGCTCTTTACTTTGCGTAAATTATTTCTTCATAGCTGCTCTCAAAACGGTGAAGGAAAACATCGTGAGGAAACCGGGCATGTCCTAGAACCAAACATTTGAAGGTCACCGATCCATGAATCGAGCTTGTCAAGCTTACCTTATCGTAAATGTTTAGCGTGATTGAATACGTTACCAACAAACATGTTCACAAACTGATTTGCTGAACATTTCCAAGTAACGAGAGAGGTTTCATCAAACCTTGGTAGAAAATGATGGTCACTTCTTAAAGGTTCTCTCTGTAAGCGGTATACGTAAACTTAAATCACCTGAAGATTGCAAGAAATGAATGAAGTTACAAGGTGGTAAAGTTTGCAATGCCGTTGGATCGTGAGGGGATTGGCTGGTCATTTATTGAAGGTATTAGCGACGAGGGTAAACTTGATCGACTGATGTAAGATGAACGAAGTTACAAGGTAGTGAAGTACAAGCAAAGTTTTTTGTGGAATCTTGATTGTAAAATGCTACTAAGTTTGATATGATCAATCAGGGACTATTAGATATAGGTAGTACAAAAGATCGAATCATTTTAAAACTTCAAACTGACTGTTTATCAATCTCTGCAAGATATATCTATCTAATATATATCTATCGAATTTAAATACATTTAATTGGCAATGAAGAGTAAGATTTATTATAATCTTACAGTGCCAGTGACACATCACGCGGCCTTTGCTGTAGAATTCACGAGCAAATTGTCAACATCGTAACGTATTGTATGAAAACGAATTCGACAAAGAATGATGTACTGGCGAATTCTTTGCCAAGAACCACCCATGTTTTTATCGTAATTTAGAGAGCGTTTATGGAGTGAAAGTAATTGAGTGATTATTTGGCAAAAATATTTAAAACTATGCAATACAATAGCTACGCTTTTCGAGATATACAGACAAAACTCAGAAATTACACAATGAATGATTTCTGTGTAATAATGATCGGCGAGGAAGATTTTAAAACTACAAAATGTTACTTTGATATAATTACATATATGAGAAACGCATTACAGGACATAAAGAACACAAATATAATTATTGCTTTGCCAACATACAAATGTAGTGATAATATTTTATATAACTCAAGACTAGAAATGTTCAACAACATGCTATATATGGACATTATTACCCATCAATACTCATATATTCTGGATTCTAATTTGAACTTAAGCTATCACCATTCTACGTACACAAAGTCGGGCGCCTTAAAAGACTACACCATGGGATTTATTTTTGAGGACCTATTCAACCTTCAATTGGAAATCTTAGAAGAAAATGCGCTCAACGCAAAAAATGAACCACAAGAACAGTTTTTCTCCAATAAATATATTAACATTTTACACCAAAATATTGCAGGTTTATTAAATAAATCAAATGCTCTTACCGTATGTTTAAATGAACTATCTGATATAAATATAAATGTGGATATTATATGTATTACCGAACATTTTATCATGAAAGGTAACGAAAAACAACTATGCATACCAAATTACAGTTTGGCTGCATGTTATAGTAGACAGGAAAAGAAGAGAGGAGGAGCATGTATTATTGTTAATAATTGTCACCAATGGAAGGAAATACCTCAAATATCAAAATTGTCATTGCCAGGGGTTTTCGAATGTTGTGCTGTTGAGCTTATAAATTATAAATTAATGGTTGTATGTATCTATAGAATACCAAGTGCTAAGAATTTGAGTGATTGTTTTGATAGACTTGAGAAATTGCTTAAAGAAATGTCCAACAAACGTCTCAAGAATGTTGTGATTGCAGGTGATTTTAATATAGATATTTTAAAGCGGAATAATAATTCGGTTACACTGGAGTATCTGCTACTAGGTTTCAACTTGAAACTTGCTCTTAAACAGCCAACTCGAATGACTAGTCAGACGTGCATAGATAATTTTGCGCATAATTTTAAAAAGACTTGTAAAGCGGGTGTATTAGAGTTTGCGTTATCAGACCATACAGCACTGCTTCTTCAATGCCCAATTCCCAATGTGTGCAGTATAAAATCCTGGTATATAACTAGAAGAGATTACAATAACGAAAATATAGTCAAATTTAAAAATAGTATAAACAGTCTCAAATTTTCGGCAATCTATCTTACTGATGATCCCAACATAGCTTACAATGAATTTGTCAACACATTTAAATTATTTTACGACTTGTGCTTTCCATATAAAGAATTAAAAATCAACGTAATAAAAAAACCAAAATGGCTATCAAATGGCGTTAAATTATGCAGTAGAAAAAAGAGGCAACTTTTGTGGGAATCCAGGTTGAAGCCTAGCCACGAAAACAAAAAGAAATTCACTTCTTATTCTCGACTATATAATAGAGTTATTAATTTAACACAAAAGGCTCAAAATAACTACAAAATACAGCAAGCCAAAAATAAATCGAAGACTACGTGGCAAGTAATTAATCAGACAAAGTACAATATCCCTAAACAACGAATTGAGAAACTTAAAGTTGGTAATCAAATGATATACGAACCTGCGGATATCGCTGGTGCTTTCAATGACTTTTTCGTTGACAAAATACATCCAAAAATAGACGTTGAATATAAGCCGAAGGCATGCATGTCATCCACGAAACTGAATTCAATGTTTATGGCTCCTAGCACACCACACGATTTATATAAAATAATTATGTCCCTAAAAAACACTAGCAGTGTAGGTTTTGATGGAATTGCCACAAAAGTGCTGAAGTCAGTGTCAGCCGAGATAAGCGGTCATCTAAGTCACATACTTAACCTCATTATTTGTGCGGGTATATATCCAGATGCTTTAAAAACATCTATAATTAAACCTTTATTTAAGAAAGAAGATAAGGAGTTGATGGAATATTATAGACCAATTTCACTCATACCGGTTATTTCAAAAATATTTGAGAAATACATCTACAGAGAATTATATAATTACGTGGAGAAAAATAATATACTTTGTGAAGAACAAAAAGGATTCAGACAGCACAGAACCATTAATATGGCAATTTATGACTTTTTGTATACTATTATTAGAAACATGGATAAACGATCCCCCATATGTGCTATATTTTGCGATATGACTCAGGCTTTCGATTATGTCCATTATAATATCTTACTAAATAAATTAGAAAACTTTGGCATTAGGGGTAACGTGCTCGAACTTATAAAATCGTATTTAGAAAATAGAACACAAATAACCGAAGTTAGCCGCATTAATTTAGTTAATAAACATGAAGAGATAACAAGATCACGAGAACGTAAAATCTCATACGGTGTACCACAAGGAACCGTTATGGGCCCGTTTTTGTTTATATTATATGCCAATGACATGCCCATGTCCCTTGAACAACCTATAACAATGTTTGCAGACGATAGCACAGTAACGATCCCTTGTAAAAACGTAATTACGTATGAAAATGACATTAATAATTCTCTTGACTCACTGATTAAATGGCTAGACAAGAATAATTTAATTATAAATTTAAATAAGACAAAGATAATGCACTTTAGACAGCGTACTCCCGGCTTAACTAATCTTTATATACACTACAAAAATAACAATATTGAGGAAGCAGGAGATACGAAATTTTTAGGACTACAAATAGATTACAGCTTGAATTGGAAAGCACATATAGATATTTTGTGTAAAAAACTGAGTTCATCTGCATATGTTTTATATAGATTATCCTCCTTAGTAGATAGCAAAACATTTCTCACGGCTTACTACGGCATAGTTGAATCTCACTTACGCTACGGCATCATTTTCTGGGGGAACTCAACTGATAGAGACACGGCATTTAAGGCCCAAAAACGATGTCTCCAGTCAATGTTTATACTTAAAACTACAGACAGTTGCAAGACCTATTTTAAGCAATACAAAATCTTGACACTTCCTTGTATTTATATTTTCGAGGTGGCTGTGTTTGTCAAGCAAAATCCAAGTCGTTTTGAACGCCTAGCTGATGTATTCCCAAGGAATAGGCGTGACAATAGCAAAATATGTCAAGTATCATGTCAAACTGCTTTGATGCGCAACAGCGTTTATTGCATGGCCCCAGTTATTTACAATAGATTACCAAGTGGTTGGAAAGATTTAAATACAGTGCTGTTTAAGAGTAGACTACGTAATTATTTAATAAATAAAACGTACTACAGTGTGGCTGAATTTTTGACAGAGAAAAATGTATTTGTTGATTAATTGATGTATTGAATGATAATTGTAATGATATTGATAATTATTAACTGATCTAATGTACGATAATTGTAATGATAATAATAATTTAATTGTGATCTATTGAGTGACTATTGTGATGATAATGATTATTTATTAATTGATATATTGAATTGTAATTGTGATGATAATAATAATTTATTAATTGATCTACTGAATGATAATTGTTATGATAATATATTAATTGATCCATTTAATGATAATTGTAATATTAATTTATCTGGTTTTAAAAGTAAGTACATGTTGCATAAATAATGTAAATGTTTGCATGCCGAATGGTAAAATATGGCTGAGCTTTGATATTATAACAACTATTGTATGTTACCCATATTTGCAAAATAAAATTATATTCTATTCTATTCTATTCTATTCTACGCTAGATTGGAATAATCAAGGGAAAAAAATAACATGGCCGTCCCCTTCAAACCTAGCGTAGTACTGTGTTGGCTGAAGCGACGGGCATCGGGATAACGTGGAGTGAAGTGAAGCGGGAAACGGACAGCTAAAGGCTGCTTTCCAGTGATGTGCTATGCTATGTTGCTATGGAAGCGTTTAATATCTATCAATCATATTAATTGGTCCACATTAGCATAGCACTGGTGGAAAGGGGTTCAACTAAAATATGTTTTTTATATGGAAGGATGCGTGCTATGGATGCTCGAGTGGTGTAACTATGTGCATACCAGAGTACTTACAGTAGCCGCTCTCCATGCCTTCCCTACCATCAATGCATCGTATACCTCGAGCTGCGCATCCTCCTCACACAACTACCTCGCGGCGGCGCATATTTATAGCACATCTTACTCGCTCCGCTACACAGCTTAGCATTAGTGGAAACGGTCACATAGTTTCGTAGCTTGGCTTTCACATCCTCGTAACACACCTGCACATCTCTGCACATCTCTGATGGAAAATTAGCAAAATACCGCTCGCGATGAAGGATTACTATGAACGCCCTCTGCCCCATCATTTTTTTTTTACATTCTATAGGCTCGCGCTGGACCACTTTCTTACCGACGGTAAGCGATGATGTGGTCGACGGTGAAACACGCTTGCCTAGAAATAACCTATTTACTCTTGACTTAAAGACCCCTAGATCTAGGGGACATAGGACATTAAGTCATATCAAGTACAACAGCTAGTGAAGTGAGTAATGATAAAACTCCTTCATTCTTAAAGTCAGGCATTATCTTTTGTGGTATGCAAATGTTTGGCCTCTGTCTGGATCTCGGTACAATGACTGCATACAAAATGAGACAAGTTTTAAGTCCTGACTACAAACATGCCTGTTATCACTATTAAATACCTGCCATGAATGTAAAAAACATTGTAAATTATATTGATTATGATAAAAGAGTTCAGTACGAGCGCTTTGCGATACATTATTACTTGTGAATAAAGGTGTGAATTGAAGGCGGCAGCGGCAAGCGACGTTTTACCGCAACACAATTGGTTTTTATGCATTTTTATGAATAACCTTCGGTAGCTAGAGACACGTCGACTGTCTACGAAAGAAACTAACTACTGCTGCCTCCTGCAGTCGGCTAGGGAAACACACCTTAAGTGCGTTCTTATTTCCACGAATTATGAAAAATACTGCCATTGTACTCATAGAATTAGCAATTATTTGTGTACAATAAAGTATATTGTTTCTATATACTTACAATATAATAATATTTTTTTAATAATAATTTATTCATTCATCAAGCCATACAAAAATTGTTTACAAATAATAAATACATGATAAGGCAAAATACAAAAGATGGAACCCTGACTTCCAAACTAGGCAGATGCCTGTATCTTAGAAGTCAGTCTCCCTCCAGGAAAGAAAATTACAAATATTTTTAATAGAGCATGCATGCAGATGCATTTACAATTTTCACTGCAAAATAGTCAAAGTCATGTTGCAGAAAATAGAGTTTAAACTAAAGCTAATTGAACCTTAAATTAAAGAAGTGAAATTAAAATAAAGTATAAAAATTAAATTAAATTAATGAATTTATTAATATTTCCACCAAGGTAGGGTTCCATATAAATATTGTATGAACGATAAATTAATTATGGGAATATCTTCTTATTCTTATTACAAAATAAAATTAATTACATTGATTACAATTGCAGAATTATTTAAATTAAAATTAAAAATGAGAACCATAATTGAAATCAAAAACAGAATCAATGACAAAATCAAAAACAAAATCAAATCTATACAATGTTAATATGGTCGAGAAGAGTGTTACTATTGGAATCAGGGCGTGTGGGTGTGTGTTCATTGCGTATGTTGAGTAAGTTGTGTGTGGTGTGTAGTTTGTGTGTGTAGAGCTGTGCATGTATGTATATATGTATGTATGTCTGTCAGTATTAATGTATGTAGATGTTCTATTTAAGTTTTATTTGTTCAGCTAAGATGTCCTCCGTTTCATCGTAATTGAGGCTGAGCAACCATGTCTGCAATGTATTTTTGCAGTGAAAGTAGCTCAAGCCGAATACATCAAGGTGTCTATTGATGGTATTGTATAACTTAGAGCTAGCTATAAGGTAGTGACGACTAGCAAAAGTAGTTCTATGGGATTCCACCGAAAACACCCTATGCTTCACTCTACCTGTTGGAGCTTCCAGCGGACGAACTAAATGTTTACGCAAAACACATTGAAGGACGTATAGCTGTCTAACAGTCAGTATTTTACAGTCCGCGTATAACTGGACAGTAGGGTATCTGAACGGCTTGCGTAACATAACCTTCAGAATCGCACGCTGCGCCCTCTCAACTTGGAGAAGACGGGTTTTTGCTGCACCACCCCAAACCGGAAGACAATAAGTACCATTGACTGGCATAGTGCATGGTAGACTGTTTTCAAGGTAAGTGGATCAGCAGAATTACGCAGTTTCTTGAAAACAGCCATCAGCCTTCGCATGCGTGAGCTAAGGCTGTCCAAATGCTCGCGCCAGTCAAGGCGATATCCAATAAGAACACCCAAGTATTTTACAGTAAGAGCCCTGTTTATAGTTAGGCAGGCGCAAACTTCTGGAGAAGAAGCGCATGTGTGGGCTCTTAAAACGTAATTACCTGGTGGGGATTGGTTGGACGTGATCGAAAACGCTATGTACTGTGTTTTGGCGATGTTGAGGGTTAGAAGGTTAGTACTCAGCCACGTCATTACAACAGTGAGAGCGGATTCAGCATTTTTGTATGTTTCCGACCAGTTGTCTCCCTGAATAAAAAGGGCCGTGTCATCTGCATATGTATAAATGCTACAATTTGGAAGGTTCAGTTTACATAGCTCGTTGATGTATATTAGGAACAAGGTTGGCCCAAGAATACTGCCTTGTGGGACACCATACCTAATTCCAACCTCTCCACTAACATATTTTCCGACTCTAACGGACTGAGTACGCTCTGAGAGGTAATCACTGAAAATTTTTAGTGGGATTTCTCGGACTCCAATGTTCTCCATCTTCCTGAGCAAGATGGGAACAGAGACAGTATCGAATGCTTTGGATAGGTCTAGAAATATAGTTAGGCACTTCTTTTTCCCATCCAATGCCCTAACTGCACCATGCAATAAATCCCTCACGGCATCTTCAGTACAAACACCAGATCTGAATCCGTATTGATTCGGGGCTAAAATTGAGTTAGCGGTGAGATATTTTACCAATCTATTGTTCAAGACACGCTCGAGGACCTTTGACAATGCCGTCAACACAGATATGGGCCTATAATTGCTAATGCTGTCTCTGTTCCCTGCTTTGTGGATTGGGTGGACTATGGCTTTTTTAAAAGCTGTAGGAAAAGTACCAGATCCAATGGCGAGATTGCACACATGAGTTATTATCGGCACCAAGGTCTCGCTAGCAGATCGAATAATTCTGGCAGATATCTGATCATATCCAATAGCACAGTCGGGTTTCAGAGAGGATATAATTCCGGCAATCTCATCCTCGTCGGTTTCCAAAAGCACCATAGAGTTGGATTTTGATGAACTTGGCGATATTACGGATGAGACTGGTTGCGTGGGAGGAGTTATTTGCGAAGCTAAGTTTTCACCAATGGTAGCAAAGAAATTATTAGCCAGATCAACTGATGTTTGGGGACAGCTAGACAAATGCAGAAGTTCGTTTGTGGTGTTGTGTGAGGTTTTAGATCTGACACCCTTTTGACAATATCCCAAGTTGCTTTGATATTCCCTTTTGCTTTGTAAAATTCGTCCTTTTCGTATTGTGTTTTGAGCTTACGTAGGAGCGCGTTGAGGAAGTTACGGTATCTAATATAAATAATCCAGTCAGTATCATTATTAGGTCTTGGTTTACATTTTAGGTGGAGGTAGTCACGATGACGTATGCAACGAGTCAACCCAGGAGTGATCCATGGTTTGATACATCGCTGTGACCTTGGTATTTTACGTTCGTACGAGTGTTCCCTGACGATCGCCGAAAGAGCTCCAACAAAAGCGTCGGCGGCCTGATTTGCGTCCTGTGACATCGCTACAGTCGACCAGTCACTGTTTTTAATATCTGACAGGATAGCATCCTGATCCACAAAAGTTTTAGTACGCGTTGGAGGGGAATTAGTTTTAAATGTTTCAATGTACAGCAAGACTGGTTCATGATCAGTGATATATGTCTCTAGGACGAGGGTAATGGCGAGAGAGTTGGTCTTTAGTAGGACATGATCGAGGCAGTTTTGCAAACGAGTGGGTAAGGTGTGAGATGGTATAAGACCGTGTGAAGCCATGCAAGTAAGGTACTCGCCAGAGTGTTGATCGGTATTACCCTCTTTGATATCTATGTTAATATCACCAATAAGAATAGTAGTGCGACTATTTTCGGTTAAAATCCCATTCAAACTATCGACAAAGGAATTTATTGATCTGTTATTAGGTGACCTGTATACAGCAACCAGAAGCAAATCATTTTCGAGCCGGCAAGTCAAACACGTGCCACCCAGAAAAACTGGCTCCGAGATCCTATGTTTAATACATGATCTAATATAGATCGCGCAACCGTCATTCTGGTTCTTTATATTAGAAGTGTAGTAGGAACAATATCCACTGAGAGTCGGAAGTGAATTTACTTTACTTAGCCAGCACTCTGATAGGACTAGTATGTCACACTGGACACCGATTATTTGCAGGAGAGCGGTGAGTTCATCAAAGTTTTTGTTAATACTCCTTATATTGATATGCAGGACTTTTAATCCCTTATTATTGTGAGGAAAATACGATAAACACATATCGGGTGCGCATTTGTGGGATTTGAACTGATACAATGAATCTAATTTTTCTCCTATTAGTTCATCAATGTTAGCCATTGGAGAAAGTAAAACTCAAAACTGGAATTGTAACAGATTTCGGCTTCAGAACGTACTGACTGTGGCCGTAGTTAAGAGTAATTGAGTGCAAGATACAGATTAACTCAAACCAGCAAGGTCGAATAAGTTGTTCAGGACTTAGGTTGTATACTGGCTGCATATGATGTGTGATGAAGGACATGAAAATTTTTTTTTGAGATGTGAGGGTCTTACGTAATGAATTGTGAGATGTAATCGTGTTAGGTGTGTGTACTAAATAGGAGTGGAAGCTCGCTAAGTATAGCAAGACATTCCTTACAGTATAAAATGAAAAAACAATACGATCAATACATTTACCAATCAGCTTAACAGTTACGAATAATGATCGAGTCGGCTCGTGTAACCGTCATTGACTTAAGTCGCTCAGACATTTTTCTGATTTAATAAGCAACTGCTTGGCGCCGACGTCTTTTCGAATGAATATTCTGCCATTTGAAATCCAGCAAAACTTAAAATCTTTCTCCTTTGCAAACTCTCGCGCTGTATGGAACAGCTTCCTGGCTGACGGCGGGAGAAATTCCGCAACGTATATGGGTTTCTTATCAGTTAGTCCGATAGCTGTTGTATTCAATTTTTCACTCGACTGACGAGTATTATTGAAATTGCGTACAGAAGATAACAGAGTGTTCTTGGTCTGGACGGAGTTAAACTCGGCAATAATCGTAGTCCTTTTCGCACCGTTCTTGCCTGGAAGCCGGTAGATATCACGGATGTGGGACTGCTGAATGGGTAGTTCGACTGTAGACGCGATTTTGGTAAGCGTAGTGCATAATTGTGATTGGGTCTCATTTTCTTTCGTAGGTATCCGAATTTCCACACTAGCTGACCGTGACATATGACGTGACATCATATATCTTGGTTTCAAGAATTTCTATATGAGTTTGAAATACCTTGCGCTCCTTTTGGAGAATTTCCAGCTGATTCTTGGTGTCTTCAAAATTTTTGTTTAGAAATTCAGCTGATTTCATAATTTCGGCATTTGATTGTTGAATGAGTGAAACTTGAAGTTTTAAATCGGACATGTCGGTTACCAATTTTTTAAGGGTTTTGTCATTGTCGGCTTTCCAGGACATCAACATGGATCGAAGTTCTTCAATTTGGCTGGTTTGGTTGGCGTCCGAGTCCTCAACCTCAGCATCCGTTCGCATGCGCTTCCGCATATGGACATTTTTGTCTCCTTTGGTCATAGCTGGGTTGGTTGGATCCGGTTCGGTGGACGCAGCCTTAGAAGACTTTTTGTTCGGAGACTTAGCTTGAGGCGAGCGCTGAGATCGGTGCGAAGTAGACACCCACTCCACAAGGCAAACGTACAACAGCTCGTAGTGTAGGGGCCACGAAAAGGTGCTTCACACCGAACGAAAAAAGTGCCAATATGTTAAAAGTTAATACCGAAAAAAACTAAGCAAAAATATGGCCAAAAAGCAAAAACAACTTCTGTAATTCGCCGGGCTCGAACTCGGATCGCTCGCGCTGGTGAGAGTTCGTGAGTGCGGTTACTATTGCCACTTAGCCAAACGCGCTGGAAATGAAGTAGACTAAATAGGCTATCAAGTTGGTCAATATCGGCAGTTCTCGACGTGCTGAGTGCGCGACCTTGACTATCGGTCGCAATAACTACCCTCACTTTTTCGAGTTACAAGTCATTCACCACAACACTACACTTTTATTCTAGAAACTTTTAATTTAATAATTTACACGTGAAATGTTTATGTAGAGTATTGAATTTTCACTAGTATATTTCACACAGCTGTGTCCATAGGATTTTAAAGATTTCGTGGTCAGAAATTGGATTTTGACTTTTTTCTGAATTAATAACTTCGGGAGCACACAAAGCACGACTGCTCGTCACGACGGTCAGGCGGGGGGGGGGGGGAAATACTCTACTCTACACAGGCGAAAAATACTGACGACAACATAAATCACGCCGGTCTTGAAAAGATTTGCTTTAAAAACAGATCTGATTTGCTAGGACCTCTCGGAATATGGGTACACCATCACCCTACCCATGTTACTTGAGTCAGCGCAGCATTTTTTTTTCTTACTTCCATTGTCAACTGTATTGCTATCACTGACTCTATTTGCTTGCCCTTTTCCTCTCCATCATCATCAGCCTATTAATGTTCCCACTGCTTCTTCACGCTCAAACGGCTTGACGAATCTGGATGAAATTTGGCACAGAGAGAGATTACAGTCAGGTATAGCACATAGGATACTTTTTAACCGGGATAACTTTGAACATTCACGCGGACGATGCCTCTGGCAGAAGCTAGTATGCATATATATCTACGTGTATACCTACATCTTCTTACTTACTTCCAATCATGTGTAATGTTCTCTTAAATAATTCAATTACATTCGCCATTACGAGGCAACTTTTATATCAAAAAGTTAGCTTGTGTAACTTGTGTACTTCGGCTCATTTACTTCAGTTCTAGTTTCAGAGATTATTTTATGTCTTTGAGAAACAAACTCTGGTAGGTTTATATTTGCTTCAAACTTTGTTTTTCTAGACGAATCTAATTTGCAAGGTTTAGTATTGAGACGATTTGTTTTCATGTAAGCTATAATATTACTCTCATTTCACAGGGTAGGCAAAAACACAAATCACTGTGCTTGATTAAAGCAAGTGGACGATTTCAGACTATGATCTCTTATAATAATGACAAGATTAACACATTTTTGTTATGTACATCTAAGCCTTTGTACTTATAACACTTCTGAATAATTATTATCTGATTAATATGTCTTAAATAGTATTTTTAAGTTTATTTTTCTGCATGTTTTGCCACACAGAGAGAGTTCTTCCAGATCTTTCCATTTTTTTTGGCCAGATCGACTGACCGATTTTTTTTATATCATCTGACCAATTTTTGGCTAGTATACCGCCCTCCTCACGTTTCTCATTACTAATGGTCGTGAATCTCCTGCCGCCGTGAAAACAACTTTAGTTTCACTAATTTGCGCCATCTATGCCTGTCTTTTGCGTCGTGGAGAGCATCGTGCAGTTTGGTGTTCAACGATGTGCAGACTTGGTCTAAACATCTTATTGGACTGCGACCTCTAGGAAGTTTTACTTCAATATTGCCAGTAACCATTAGATTTGCCAGGTTATGTCCATCTTTTCTGGCAATATGACCAAAAAACTATTATGTTTCAGCTCACGGAGGATAGAGACGTTGATGCGAAAGGCAGCCCATCGGATTTGCAACATCTTCATCCTGTACCAAACGCATCTATATGGTCATGGTTGGCGTTCTTTAAATTTCACGTTCAGTCCCGTACCTGATGGAGAACACCAGGTAGTTGATCAGTTTCACTTTCGTCTTACGTCAGTTGTTTAGGTCTCTCCATAATTTCTGCAATTGGGACATTGCATTTTTGACAATCGCTTTACTTCTCCTTATATCCTTCTCGCTGGACCCTGTGTTGCTGATATTCGCCCCTAGTTTTATGAAGTCGCTAACAGTTTCTAGCGATACCTGTAAATTGGGGATATTTTGCGCGATCCACTACCATTAATTTGGTTTTGGCACGACTTACTTGTTTACACCTTGGCTTTTTGACACCATGTGCTTAACGCTCCGTTATATTGTGTGCCCGTTTCATCCTGCTGTCCATTGCCATTTCAGTAATTATTTTTTTAATTTTATTATTTTGCCTTATCATGCTTCTACCTTTGTCGTCAATCTGATTTCTGCTACTCGTTTTGCGGTATTTCAACGTAATGCCAATCACTACATAGTATAAAACAAAGTCGCTTTCTCTGTCCCTATGTCCCTTTGTATGCTTAAATCTTTGAAACTACGCAACGGATTTTGATGAGGTTTTTTTTAATAGATAGGCTGATTTAAGAGGAAGCTCTATATGTATAATAACATCCATTAAATAGTGGAGAAGTACTGTTATTTTTGAGGTTTCTAATGTGATGTCGTAAATAATTACATTTTTTCCGCTTACATTGCAAACGCAGGCTGAACCCTACGAGTTTTATCAAAATAATGTACTAAGTATTGTACACATTGAAAAGGTCTACAGAAAAGTCCGTGATGGTATATGTCTATCTCTTAAGGATAACCCACAATAACTTTTTTTTGTCATTTACTTTTTACGACAAATAGTGGCTAATTTTCGAAGCGATTTTAACCAATACAGCATTAATCCTTAACCAATTATATCCTTAACCTTGAATACATTGTTCATTTAATATAGATCTATATGGCCCTTTACACCGTATGATTTAAGTGAATATTTTCGAAGATATTACAGATTTAAAAATTGCGGGACGTAGCGTTTGCGGCGGTACCGGCCGGCCGCCCGGCGCGGCAAGAGCGTGCCTATAAATAGCGCGTCTGAGGCCGCGGTTTTTCCTAGGTTTAGAAATTTTAAGCCTGGCCGGAGGCTACATAGCTTAGTCTCCACAGGTTAGTCCGGTTAAGCAGTGGACGGCTACTTTGGCCAAACTGCGAGACGCCACGTATTAAAAAAAAAAAAAAAAAAAACCGCGGTTTTCCCTATAGCACTTTGAATTTAGCAGCGATCGGACGCGTTTATTATAAAAACGTGCTTTTCAGCGCGGCAACGTATCAGTAATTATAAGTAAGTTAGGATAAATAATTGTATGATAGTAGTTTTAAAATATAAATTATATTCTATTCTAAGGTTAATTTTTAAATCGCACTTATAGTAATTATAAGTACCTACATAAGGTGAGATAAGATTAGATTAAATAAAACCATAATTTATGGATTGCAATTTTCTATTAAGATCTTGATTAAAATTTACAGTTAGATCAATTGGGAAATTATTTTCAAAAATCGTGATTTAAGGTGAGATATGTAAGTTCAGAAAAAGTACTTAATAGAATAGGTATCTTTTGTTGTTGATGATTGTTGATTATCTTTTATAATCATACATATAGAACTGAGTAAATTTTGTACAGAAATTATAAAGTCATGTCTGGAAGACGTCGTCGTTCGAACATAGGTCGGTACAATGAATGCCAGAAGAGTACGTTCAGCAAGAGATGAAGAATCGTCAACGGAACGTGAGGCTCGCCTCAGTCAGGCTCGGGATAGATATAGAGCTGAGAGAGAGAGAGAATCTTCAGTAGAGCGTGAGATTCGCCGCAGCCGGGATCGAGATAGGCATACGGTTCAGAGGGACAGAGAATCGTCAGTAGAGCGTGAGGCTCGCCTCAGTCAGCTTCGGGATAGATATAGAGCTGAGAGAGAGAGAGAATCTTCAGTAGAGCGTGAGGTTCACCGCAGCCGAGATAGGGAAAGACATCGAATACAGAGAGCCAGAGAATCATCAGCACGAGTTACTAATTCATGGGTGAATAAAGAAAATTCTGCCATGAATTACGATCCTTCGATTTCTTACAAGGACGATCGTATAGTATCAATAGGTACTATGTCAGAAGTATGTGAACATTGCTTGGCATTGAAATTCAAGGAAGAATCGAAAGGCATGTGTTGCTTACAAGGAAAAGTCAAATAGAAGAAGTTCTCCCTCCACCTGAACCACTTCACTCTCTTCTTACGGGTGATCATCAGAAATCCAAGAAATTCATGCGCAATATACGCCGTTATAATAACGCATTTCAAATGACCTCTTTTAAGAGTAAGCAAGTCGTTGAGCGTTGGTTCATGCCTACATTTAAATTCAAGGGCAAGTGCACCACTTAGCTGGGAGCTTGCTACCACTTCGACCCGATGATCACAAATTTCTGCAAATATATTTTATTGCAGATCCAGATACACAAGCATCTACGCGGTGTACAAGTGTTGCACAACCAATTGATAAAGATTTGATTAGATCTCTCCAAGATATGTTACATTCTCATAATTGCTACATACAGTCTTTCAAAACTGCGATTGAGAGTGTTCCAGCAGATACTCCTGACTTTAATGTCGTAATCCATGCAAATAAAGTTCCTGTTGGAGAACACAGAGGACAATACAATGCGCCTTCCACGAGTGAAGTAGCAGTGGTGATAGCTGGACAGCAATTTGACAAAAGAGATATTGTATTGCATAGTCGTGATGATAATTTGCAAAAAATTTCAGAGTTACACAGATCTTATGACAGCTTACAATATCCTTTGATGCTATGTTGTGGAGAAAATGGTTATGCCATTAATATTTCTCAAGTTGACCCAATCGGTGGTACACCTCTGCGTAAAACAGTGTCATGTATGAACTACTATTGCTACCGTATAATGACAAGACGTAACAATTTCAATACTTTGCTTAGATATGGAATGTTAACAAACCAATACTTGGTAGATCAATATGCGAAAATTGATTCTGAGAGATTGGCCTACATCCGTAATAATCAAACTAAATTGAGAGCAGAAAATTACGTTCATCTTCAGGATGCTTTACAGGCGAATGAACACCGCAACGGCATTGGGCAGTTGGTTATACTACCTTCATCATTCACAGGTAGACCTCGATATTTACACGAAAAATCGCAAGACGCCATGACTTACGTAAGAAATTACGGCAAACCTGATTTATTTATAACTGCAACATGTAACCCAAATTGGCCGGAAATCAAAGAAAATATTAACACCAATTTAACTCCACAAGACAGATACGATATAGTTAACAGAGTCTTCCATTTAAAAGTACAGAAACTCCTGCACCTCATTAACAAGTCTCATATATTCGGTCCGCCGCGCTGTCATATGTACACAATAGAATGGCAGAAACGTGGCTTGCCACATGTACACCTGTTGGTGTGGTTAGTGAACAAAATTAGACCAAACCAAATTGACAGGGTTATTTCATCTGAATTACCGGATAAAGATGAAGATCCTATCCTGTACGAAATCGTAAAGAAACATATGGTACACGGCCCTTGCGGGACTTTAAACCCGAATTCTCCATGTATGCGAGATTCTAAATGCAGCAAAAAAATTCCGAAGTCGTTCCAAACTCAAACAAGTACTAGCGATGACGGATATCCCAAATATCGTCGACGATCGCCAGAACAGGGTGGGCAAAATGCTACCGTCCGAAACCATGATATTGATAACCGATGGATCGTTCACTATAATCCGCTCCTTTTGAAAATTTTCGATGCCCACATCAACGTAGAGTTGTGCAATTCAATAAAGTCAATTCAATATGTTACTAAGTACATTAATAAAGGCAGTGATCAAGCCACTTTCAGCATACAATCACCAAATGAAGTGGAAAAATATCAGTCTGGACGTTACATCTGCAGCTCTGAAGCTGTATGATTGCTGAGGATTTTATCATTCGAAGTGCACGACCGGGCTCTCACAATTTTCCACCTTGCAGTTCATTTAGAAAATGGACAAAGAGTATATTTCACAGAGAACAATATACAAGAAGTTGTTAATAACCCGCGGGATACAACATTGACAGCATTCTTCAAGTTATGTGCTCAAGATGATTTCGCGAAAACACTGACATATAATACTACAGAGACTACTATAATATGACAGAGTTCCAGGTTACTATACATGGAACCAGAGTTCTAAAACTTTTCAACGGCGAAAACAAGGTACTGCGGTTGATGGTTTCCCCGGAGTAAAAAAAACGGATGCTCTTGGCAGAGTCTACGTGGTTCATCCCAACAACAGCGAATGCTTTTGTCTGAGAATGTTACTGCATATTGTAAAAGGCCCGACATCCTTTGCACACCTAAGAACTGTACAAGGTGTTGTTTACAATACTTATCAAGCAGCATGCAAAGCTATGGGGCTCTTGGAAGACGATTCTCACTGGGAAAACACATTATCAGAAGCAGCTGTTTGTAGTTCAGCTACATCATTAAGATATTTATTTGCCGTCATAGTAGTGTTTTGTCAAGTAACTGATTCTGTTAATCTATGGAATAAATTTCAAGAAAATATGGCCAGTGATATTCTGATTCGGCGACGGCGAGAGTTAAACTCAGATGATGTACAATATGATCAAAACATATTTGACGAAGCATTATTGGAATTGAACAAAGTAGTGCAATTACTTTCGGGTAAATCGATCAAGGATTTTGGGCTGCCGATGCCAGCTAATACTACTAACTCAGATTTAACTAACAGTGCCGAATACACAAGAGAAACATCATACGATCAAACGAGACTTTTACAAAATATAGCTCAAGATGAGCCACGATTAAACATCGATCAGAAAAAAGTATTCACTGCATTACTATCAACAATTGATAACAATGAACGGAAATTGTTTTTCCTTGATGCCCCAGGAGGTACAGGAAAAACATTTTTAATCAATCTGCTTTTAAAAAAAGTGAGATCTATCGAAAAAATTGCGTTAGCTGTTGCGTCATCCGGCATTGCCACTACGCTTTTGGAAGGAGGCCGAACCTCACACTCCACATTCAAGCTCCCGCTGAAAATCGCCACCGATGATAATAACAGCGTCTGTAGTGTTTCTTAACAGAGCAATACAGGAAAATTGATGCGTGACTGCTCATTAATAGTCTGGGACGAAGCTACCATGTCAAACAAGACGTCTGTGGAAGCACTGGATAGGACAATGCACGATTTGCGCAACAAAAAATCACCTATGGGTGGATGTACAATTCTGTTCTCAGGAGATTTCCGTCAAATCCTACCAGTTGTGACTCGAGGAACACGTGCTGACGAAATAAATGCTTGCCTAAAAAGATCCAACCTTTGGCCACATGTCAATAAATTAGAGCTTAAAACTAATATGAGGGTTTCGTCATCTTCACGTGAGAACAGGCTATTTCCAGAGATGCTGCTAAAAGTTGGCAATGGAGAGTTAACACAAAGTGAGGGAAGGATTGACCTAGAAAACCTTTGCGTTTTGATAGACAACATCCAAGAGTTAGTCAACAATATCTATCCTGACATTGATAACATAAGTTATAAGACAATATCTTGGTTTAAAGAAAGAGCGATTCTGTCACCAACTAACGAACAAGTAGATAAAGTAAATAACTTGATTCTTTCAAAGATTGATGCGCCGACGAAAATATACTACTCGGTCGATACTGTTCTCGATTTGGAAGAAGCTGTTCATTTTCCTACAGAATTTCTAAATTCTTTGAACCCGTCTGGACTCCCTCCTCACAAAATGGTGTTGAAAGTAGGTTGTCCTGTTATTTTATTAAGAAACCTGAATCCACCTAAACTTTGCAATGGCACGCGTTTGCTGGTAAAATCATTGAAAATTTCATAATAGAGTGCACAATACTCACAGGATGTGGTACCGGAGAAGATGTATTGATTCCCCGAATCCCTCTGATACCATCGGATTTACCCTTCCAATTTAAACGTTTACAGTTTCCGGTAAAGACATCTTTTGCAATGACCATTAATAAATCGCAGGGTCAAACCTTCAACGTTGCAGGCTTAGATTTGAGCGTTGACTGTTTTTCACATGGACAACTGTATGTCGCTCTTTCAAGAGTGACCTCCAGAGAAAACATGTTTGTATTGTCTAATGACAAGAAAGCTGTGAACGTTGTTTATAAAGACATTCTGTAAAATGTAAAAAGTAAAAATGTAGTGTATGAATTTAGATATTCCAAAGATAGCAGAAAATCTTCATGGTATAGGGAAAGGGGGATTGTTTTACTCCAAATTTAACGCGTGCGGGCCACGGGCAGTAATGAATAAATCAAAACTACTGAATCGATTTTAATCACATAGGCTATATATTTTATACCCGTGCGAAGCCGGAGCGGGCCGCTATGTTTTTATATACAACGTTCACAGTTTTTCTGTAGTGTATTTAGTATCAGCATTGCACTCGTGCGAAGCCGGGGCGGGTCGCTAGTCATATAATATAATATACAGTCCGGTACTTCTTTCGCTTCCCCTCAGGCACATGCTTAGTTTTAAAAGAGAGAAGGAAATCGAAAGAAATGCCGGCAAAATCTGGTGTTGTCGAGGATGAGAATATTTACCTAGTACTTGATCCGTGACTTTTCATATGTTTCTATCTATGCTTGTTCCATCGAAGGGAAGTACTTAATGGCCCTTAAATATCTTCAGTCAAAAATATGGTAAATTGGAAAAAATTTTCACGCACATTTCCTCATCACCTTTTTATTTATTTCCGAGAAAATTATTGAGATTGACATATTTCCGTGCTCGCCGTTTTCCTTTGGTGTCCAACTTAAAATAGCTCGTAATAAAATGTGATACACTTATTTCTTTAACTTTTCCTTATTTCGAGTATTTGGGTACTGGGTCCCGGAATTGGGTGGCATCATTTGAGTTTATTTGGACGTCGGTAGTAGTTTTTTGAAAAAAAGTTTGTTTTTATTTTTCCGTTTCGCGCAGCAAATCTGCCCTTACATTTTTTGTATATAGTCGATATTCTTCTCCCTAAAGTAAATAGTATTCTGTGGAGTGAACGCTCGATCTAGGTAGGTAGAAAGGTAATTAAGGTAGGTAGGTCTAGGTAAGTAGGGTAGGATAGGCAGTTAATGGGAGCGAAGCCGCGGGCACAGCTAGTTATTAATAATTACGTATAGAATGTTACATATTATTGAATCGCATGTTTTAGAACCGACTCTGTTTATTTCACAGTTTATTTGATGGGTTTCAAAGTTGATCCCTTTTGAAAACCGCGGCAATTAAAACAACTTTAATTAAAAAATTGCAAATTGACTGACAGAAACTAACCAACACGTTGGTTCGCATCACGACTCGCTTGGTGACCAACGAAGCACCTAGCTAGGCGCGTCGGTCGCACTGTGGCCAGCTGCAATAGAATGCAATGCGTCTATTCACTATAATCATTCACTAAGCGAGTCGCTTGGATTAAGTGAAGCTCTTTGTAGTGTGACCTTAGCCGGTAGCCCCATTTTGCGAGATTGGAGTCAAATCTCCAATTATCAGGTGGTTCAGGCGTTTAATTCTATAACGTCATACCAATGTGTACGTGGTATTCCATTGATGGTGACGTGCACCACCAAAAGTACGAAGGGATGTCATATGCACGCTTGAGAAAAAATAACAGGAATCCGATGCCTGATATCCCCTCCATGATCACTCTACAACCCCGGGTAGACTTAAGAGTCGGCAGAGTTTTTTAAGTTTTAAGTTTCGGGCCATCCAAGACCCAACGCCTATAGTGAGGAGCAAGTTATACTAAACTACCACCACCTGGCTTCTTGAAACCCCAGGAATAGCTGCCGCCTGGACGTGAACTGTAGTGGCCTATATGGATAGCACTCAATCGTTTGCGCACCCTAGTAGGCGGCTGTAAACACAATTTGGCAAAATGGGGTTTTATTGACCCGTCTGATAACCAGTGTGAGTGCGGTGCCCCTTTGCAAAATATGGCACACATACTGGAGTGTCCCAAGTGCCCATACACTTGTACTTTGGATGACCTTATGCTCGCCACTGACGCCGCAGTCGGGTTCCAACGACTCGAAAAGAAGAAGAAAAGACGTGATTGTTAGTCGGCAGTGTAAAAGTAATCACATTTCGCCAGTTATGGTGAAATCCCATGGAATAGGGGGCGAGCCTGTTGCCATGAACCAAGCACGTGTTTATTGGCAAAAGGAGGACCCTCATAAACAGATAATTAGATATAGGGATCCAACCCGTGATTTCTTTAACTAGATCACCGAGACAGCCTTAATAGAAATGAAACAATTTTAGCACAAAGCCGGGAGGCTGGTTTTATTTATAGAAACTGTAAAAAAATACAGTTTGACCTACTTTACTTTAATTCGCTAAAGGTTTGGATGAATTGGTTTCAGTGATTTTGATGTTGATACTATATCCAGATTTGTCCATCTGCAAATATATTGGCAATCGTTTGGATGGTTTTTTTTAAATAGTTATTTCCATACCAATATGTTTTATTTCTTTTTATCTGACTACGGCAAAGCCAAAAGAAGATAAACGACCACGGTTGTCCTCAAAGAATA
Source organism: Orthosia cruda (assembly GCA_964057195.1). NCBI lineage: Eukaryota > Metazoa > Arthropoda > Insecta > Lepidoptera > Noctuidae > Orthosia > Orthosia cruda. Next base: position 30,883,128 of record OZ059827.1, read on the forward strand.
TTCTCTAGTTGCACACTTTTCAGAGTACAATTTTCAGCAAACTTTTTATACCAAAGCAATATTTAGAATGATTTTAGTACGCACATTTTCATTTGGTAAAATTTTTACTTGGCTGAATATTACCAAGGATAATGTAATTAAGGCATTTGGTTTTTAATCAAATGATTTATTACAGCAAACAATATTTAGACAATAGACATAGTCAAATGATTTGAGTACTACAATGCTTGAATCACCTAATTTTGCACGGAATAAAGTCATATGTCCTAAGTACTGTATTAGATAATGTGTATTATTCCGAATATTCGTTTATAATAAAATTGTTAGCCCTAAAACAATTAGGTTTTAGTGACAGAAACGAATCGCTGTAAAGTCGACTCCACACAGTTTTCTCTGCCCTATCCTTAGAGTGTAATTTAGAATCGCGTAAGCGCGGAGGAGCGAGGCGGCCGGCCAGCAAAACGAAGCTGCGATGGTGAGCGTTAAACCACCTGCGACGATAAGCTCGCGTGGGACCGCCGGTGCCCCGCAGCGCCGGAGCCGTGACAGAAACCATGCCTGCTGCATGTTGCATGCTACATATTGCATGTTCGCTTGCATGCTGCATGCTTGCATGTTCGCTTGAATGCTGCATGCTTGCTTGCATGCTTGCTTACATGCATGTTGTATGCTTGTTTGCATGCTTCTTACAGGGAAATCAAAACCACATACTAAATATTTGGCTTATTTTATTTTTCGTAAAATATGTTAGACCAACTGAAATATTTGACTACATTAAAATTGGTAAAAGTACCAGTTGGTAAGCAAGCTATTTTTTAAACGTTCACTTACCAAACATTGCGTATTTGCGTTACTATTTGTGAAAAGTTTATTTGCTTAGTCATAATTTGGCAAATTAAATTATGCGGAAAATTGTTTGGGAAGTTAAAATTTGTCCATTTCTTTTTTGATGAATCTATTGTGGGTAACTCTAAATTTGATTACAAAAAAAGGTTCCTCCTTACTGTCACTAGACGGCGCATTATCAGTTCCAATAAAAAAATATGTTTACGTTAACATGATCGAGCACGAGTTAAGTTGAGTTAAAATTAAGTGGGCTTAGACCCAGTTTTTTGGGCCATAGTTAGCTCAACCAATGGTTAAATATGCTAACCAATGGTTTCAAATTTAATCATTGGTTGAGTTAACTATGGCTCAAAAAACTGGGTCTAAGCCCACTGTACATAAAACATCGAGTACGTTAAAAACTACTTCCACTAAGTCCACTGGTGTAGCTTCTACTCATAGGTATAACCAGCCTTTGAGTTAGAATAAAAAACAAGTTATTATAAACACAAAAAAACCCGATTGCTACAAAATATTTAACTGCAAAAAGATGAAAATACTAGATTAAAACAAATACTACATTAAATATTATAAGGTGCTGTCGGTGAGATGTTTGGAGTTGTACGGGATGTAGAAATAATAAGTCAGGTTGGCTGCCAATAGTATAATGAATTAGTTACAGTAAGAAACGAGTAAAACGAAGTAAAAGCTATGTCAGCATAACATGTGATACCTAATATAAAGGGGCATACATATATGGTTGTTAATCTAAAGGAGAGTATACACTTCACCTCCGGCTATTTAGAAAAAAAAAATAGCATAATATTGTTTTTTTTTTTTTTTACCTTTTGTTGCAAATCAGAATTTAGGATACAAAAGGCTTGGTTCGATTTTTGTGAATTATGTCGATTTTGTTATTTTTTCTAATTTTAACATTACATCCCATATCTTCTAAAACAGTAAATGGACCATCAAATAATGGGTCTAATTTTTGACCCGTTTCATTTTTAATCAATATCAAGTCATCTTTCTTATATTGAATTGGGTTCAAATATTTATCATAATAATTATCTTTGCGGTTACATTTGTTTAATATTAAATTATTTCTAGCGTCTTTATTAGCTAGTTGAAGCTTATACTTAAGTGTACTACAACAATTGTCTTGATTGTACAATGGTTCAACATCATTACATAATCTAGAAGGAACAATACATTGTCTACCAAATACAAGTTCAAAAGGTTGATATTTTGTTGCTGAATGAACAGTGGTATTGTAGCTAAAACACCAGTAAGCTAACCAATGTGACCAAGTTTGTGGATTATTATTACATTGAATTCTGAGAAAAGCTCCTAAATTTTTGTGAGAATTTTCTAACGAACCGATAGATTGATGATGGTACGCAGTTGATGATACTTTATTAATGTTTAAAAGTTTACAAACCTGTTCCATTGTTGACGACATAAATTCAGCACCTCGATCAGTTGCAATTGTTTTTGGTAGTCCAAATCTAAGGATAAAGTTATCTACTAATGCTTTACTTACAGTTATAGTGTCCTTAGTTCTAAGTGGATATGCTTCCACGAATTTACTCAATTCACACTGGAGACTCAGTATGTATACATTACCTTCGTAATCTTGAGGTAATGGACCTACAATATCTAAAAATATTTTTTCAAAGGCATAAGATGCCGTAGTAGTTATACACATGGGTTCCTTAATAGGTTTACCATGTTTCATCTTTTGGCATTTGTCACACCTTGATACAAAATCTTCGACGTCTTTTCCTATTCCTGGCCAGTAAAATTGTCTTTTAATATTATTTATCATTCTGCGCACACCAGCATGACCGCTAGTGGGCAGTAAATGAAAGTCATGTAAAATGAATTTAATATCGTCATCATCAGTAATTCTCTTGACTCCTCTTAAAACATGAATTCGTGGTCCGGACCAAGTATTCATTGATTCAATTTCTTGAAATAAGTCTTTTATAAAGCTAGCATTATTTTCATGTTTTATTATACATAACTCATTTATATTTAATTTCTTACAAAGTTTACTCAATTTCGACACAAATTCGACTCGCGTAAAATGTGAACGATAATCAAGATTTATAAATAATTTCTTTGTCTTTTCTTCGTATGCAAAACATTCTTCATTCAAGGATATCCTATTGTTTTTAATTAATTTATTTAGATGCGCACCTTCTACTAATTTCATTTCTACAGAATCAGTAGGTTTCTTTACAATTTCCACAACTCTTGGCTGATCAGACCTTGAGTTTGAGGATCTCTTAGACAAATCTGTTTTACTTGCATCCGTCATATCATTCATTCTTTTCTTTTGCGCTCTTGTCAACACTGTTACTACATCATTATTCATACTTTTCAATTCATCCGATGTTATCACAATTCTGGACAATGCATCTGCGGCGACATTATTTTTTCCTTTGACATACACTATCTCATAGTCGTATTCTTCTAGTGTCAATCTAAATTTTAACAAACGACTTGAGGGGTCTTTCATCCCAAATAAATATATTAACGGTTTATGGTCTGTTTCTATGACAAAATGTTTGCCGTATAAGTATGGTCTAAAATATTTGACTGACCAAACAATAGCTAACAATTCCTTTTGAATTGTTGGGTAATTTCTCTCTGCTTTGTTTAATGGTCGACTAGCATAAGCAACCGGTTTCATATTTTTATTACATAGGACTGAGCCAATTGCTATTCCTGATGCATCGGTTTTTAATATAAATTTACTGTTGTCTGTGAAATCTGGGTATTGTAAAATTGGTGGACTTGTCATTGATTGTTTTAATTTTTCTAAAGAATTTTGACAACTTTGTGACCAAATAAAAGGTTCATTCCTTCTGCACAATTTGTTTAAAGGCATTGTAATTTCAGCAAAACAAGGTATAAATTTTCTATAATAATTGCAAAATGCAACAAACCGTTTAACCTCGTCTGCGTTTTTAGGCACGGGATATTCTTTCAGGATTTTAATTTTATCTGGGTCTGGCATGACACCTTGTGCAGAAACAACATGACCAAGATATAAAATTTCTTTCTTTAAAAACTGACATTTTGCGGGATTTAATTTTAAATTCACTTTTCTCAGTCTTTCGAAAATGTCCATTAGATTGCGATTATGGGATTCTAGGTTACGTCCAAAAACAATCAAATCATCTAAATATATGAAACATTTGTCAAAAGTTAAACCAGACATTGCTACAGTCATTACTCTACTAAAAGCACTTGGGGAAATTTTTAACCCCATCGGCAGACGTTTCATCTGATATTGACCAGTATTAGTACTAAATGCTGTGCATTTCCTGCTTTCTGGATTTAATGAAACTTGATAATAACCTGAATGTAAATCTAGATGACTGAATAAAATAGCTCCTGTAAGAGAATCTAGAATTTCAGTAATGTTTGGTAGTGGAAATCTGTCATCCTGAATTTTTTCATTCAGTTTTCGATAATCGACTACTAAACGCCACTTCTTTTCATTATTATTGTCACTTTTCTTGGGTACTAGTAGAACTGGGCTAGACCATTCACTTTGTGCTTCTTCTATAATATCATTTTCTAACATTGTTTTAATTTGTTTATTTAATTCTTGTTTTAATTGCTGTGGTTGTCTATATTGTTTTATATATATTGGATTAGTATTAGGTTTTAGCGTTATTTTTTGTTCATAAATATTTGTTATTGTTAGTTTATCATTTGGTAAGTAAAAAATATCTGAGTATTTTTTACAAATATCTTCAATTGATGTTTTCTCTTCTAAATTAAGATGTTGTAATTTCAAAAACTTACTTAAAGTCTGAGCCCTACTTGTATCAGCTTTATGTTTATCAAATGAGTAGCATTCATATTCAGACAACGGCTGCATAATCGATGTTATAACAGGAATACGAATATGTTTTTCACTTACATTTAAAATTTTTAATGGGATTTTATTTTTATGTGCCCTTACGATTGCACCAGCTAAAAACAAATCTTTCGCTAATTCACTTGCACAAACAACATAATCTTCTTTTAAACTTGATTTTAAGTCTATATAGTGAACAGACTCACTTCGCGCCGGAACACTCAAAAATTCAGATTGACATTCCGTAATATCAAAAATTTTAGTTCATTTGATTGTCTTTCCGTTTATATTTAAAGTTAAATCATTTGCCTCTAAATTAATATTTGACGAGTATTTAGTTAAAAAGTCTAATCCGATAATTCCATCAGCCTTGATAGGTAGATTATTAAACACGTGAAAGTTATGAGTGAATACGTCACTTAACAGCGGTGATGACAATGCAAGGCAAACTTGACCCAGTGAACGGATTTGACCAGCTATACCGTTTACTAAAATATCATGTCCAAAAATTGAAATATCTGGTGGTAAGCATTCTTTTCGTACAATCGACAAAGAAGCTCCGGTATCCAGTAGCCAATAAAACTGATTATTATTTAAATTAAATGAAACTAATTTAGTTTGTCCATTAAAAGCTAATATTTCTGGGTGGGTCACGAAAAAACTTATCCGCTTGGTCTACTACTTGAGCAGTTTGGGTTTGGGCGCTATTGTCGTTAGTATCAGTTGCTTGAGCCGAATATATTTGACGCGTATTACTACGATTCTGTAACGGATAATTATTTCTAAGCTTTGCGCCTCTAAAGAAACCTGAATTATGGTATAATCTTGAACGGTTACCGCGATTACTATAATTATTCCCCTTTGCATACCTATTCGTTGACTGACCTCGTCCTTGCGCACCTCGTCCTCGATGTCCTTCATGTCTGTGTCCATTGAAATTATTGTTATACATACCTCGCTTTCCTCTGTGGTGTGAACTTGACTTACCAGAATAATGCATGACGTTGCCGTTGCTTGGACTCGCACCCGGCAACATCGAACACTCCTCATCCTTAGCTGCCTGAATGGCGTCCTTTAATGAGCCATAATTTCGAGCTGTAACTATCGTGCTAAGTTTAGTGGATTTTAAACCCTCTGAAAATTTTCTTATTGCCATTTTTTCGTTTAATGGTTTCAAAATATCATATTTGGTAGGGTCACCATCTGCCTGAGCAATTGTCAAGTCCGTGAAAAGTTTTTCGAGTTCAGATCCATATTCATCAATCGAACGTTGACCTTGTGAAACATTTTGCAGACGTGATTGAATTGCTGTAAATGATTTTTTAGTTAAAAGGTGCGTACGCATGTCCTTGACAAGTGCTGTAACAGTTGAATACTTTGAAGCCATTCGCAACTTCGCGTTCTCTGATAGTCTACTTTTCAAAATAAACTTAATTAATAAATCCTTATCTGTGTCGCCGATCATATCCGAATACATCTCGATACCATCGATCAAGCGTTTCGTCACATTTTCCGAATCGTCCATAACGGGTAATAAGTTACAAGCAGTTTTCAAATCGAACTCCATTTTGACAGAGTCAATATTAGGAGAAGTACATAAAGTTTTTATATTATCGTATAGTTTGTTTATGTTTTTAAAAATATCTGCCGCTGATGAAATAATCTGCGGATCCTTCTTAGATTCTAAAAGTAAAATCAATTTACTGCATTTATCTATAATGTTTGTCGCTTCATTTAATTTTATCTCGGCAACCTTACCTAAATATCTAGCTTTTCCCTTTTTAATCAGATATTTTCTTATTTGCTCTAATAAATCATAATTCTCAATTAACGCATCTATCATTATTTAAAAATAGAATCGATCCATTTAGTCATTGCAGTATTTTATAATTAAAAGTAAAATGTCAAAACAATAGTGTAAAGTTACTTGCAGCGCGGCTAAAGAATGTCCTACGTTTCAATTTTGCTGCGAAGTATCGAGTTACGTGAGCAAAAGTACACGATTATAGAATAATTAACTCAGATCGTAATGAAATATGATCCCATTCTATTTTTAGATTTAAATATTACTTATTGTTTTCTAGTTTTAATGTCCATAACTTATAATTATATTAATTTTATCACTCGCGAGAGATTTAATCGCACTGAAATTTAAAAAAAAACACTCACAAAAGTCGGATAAAACACTTTCTGAAATGATCTTGGCAGGTAACTCACGGTTCTTTAGGCTGTTGTTTCGGCGTTATTGTGTCCTCTGATAGAAGCCCGGATACGTTGCATAGCTCGGAGACCAATCTCTTCCTGGATCCACTGCCGATGGCACCGTTTATATAAACGCACCACAAAGTAGGCCATTGCAATGGTGAGTATAGCCAACAGCGCGAACATCACAATATTCATCCGCTCCATGTGCTGACCAACATCCTTCAACGTGGCCTGGTTGCTGCCCGCTGCGTTTTGTGTGATGAATACCTCATCTTTTTCCACCTTTGAGTTGCACATCCTTTAGAAACTCCGATGGCTAATGTGTTATTGGTTTAATTTACAAGTAACCGAATTTCGCGGCAAGAGGCAGTAGTTGGCGATTATACTAAAACCCAAGGAGATCCTGGCAGGGTCGCCATGAGATGTTTGGAGTTGTACGGGATGTAGAAATAATAAGTCAGGTTGGCTGCCAATAGTATAATGAATTAGTTACAGTAAGAAACGAGTAAAACGAAGTAAAAGCTATGTCAGCATAACATGTGATACCTAATATAAAGGGGCATACATATATGGTTGTTAATCTAAAGGAGAGTATACACTTCATCGGAACGGTGACAAACTAAATTTTGGTAGGTTTTTCTTTAATTTTTGTTTGTCCTATGTTACTCCCACAATTGAGATAAATCCAACGGTACCTCATATGTCAAAATCAGTCAAGTCGTTTGGGCTGTAGAGCGTGTTATAAAAATGGACATACATACATACGCTCGAAAATCATTACCCTCCCGCAGTCGGGTAAAAATAAACCCCTGATTGTAATCAGGACATTATCTATATCTATATCTATATATATATAAAAATGAATCCCTATTTCCCTTGGTCACGGCATCACGCGTGAACGGCTGGACCGATTTCGCTAATTCTTTTTTTTTGTGTTTGATATTATTAGGAGAAGGTACTTATGAAAAAAAACATATAAAAAAAAAATTGGTATTTTATCTACCAACGTAGGTAGGGTAGGTATGTAGGTAAGGTAGGGTAGGTAAGGTAGGGTAGGTAGGATAGGGTAGGTAGGGTAGTCTAGGTAGGGTAAGGTAGGCTATGTAGGGTAGGGTAATTAGGGTTGGTAGGGTAGGGTAAGGTAGGTAGGGTAGGGTAGGTAGGGTAGGGTAGGTATGGTAGGGTAGGTAGGGTAGGGTAGGGTAGGTAGGGTAGGGTAGGGTAGGTAGGGTAGGGTAGGTAGGGTAGGGTAGGTAGGTAGGGTAGGTAGGGTAGGGTAGGTAGGGTAGGGTAGGTAGGGTAGGTAGGGTAGGTAGGGTAGGTAGGGTAGGTAGGGTAGGTAGGGTAGGTAGGGTAGGTAGGGTAGGTAGGGTAGGTAGGGTAGGTAGGGTAGGTAGGGTAGGTAGGGTAGGTAGGGTAGGTAGGGTAGGTAGGGTAGGTAGGGTAGGTAGGGTAGGTAGGGTAGGTAGGGTAGGTAGGGTAGGTAGGGTAGGTAGGGTAGGTAGGGTAGGTAGGGTAGGTAGGGTAGGTAGGGTAGGTAGGGTAGGTAGGGTAGGTAGGGTAGGTAGGGTAGGTAGGGTAGGTAGGGTAGGTAGGGTAGGTAGGGTAGGTAGGGTAGGTAGGGTAGGTAGGGTAGGTAGGGTAGGTAGGGTAGGTAGGGTAGGTAGGGTAGGTAGGGTAGGTAGGGTAGGTAGGGTAGGTAGGGTAGGTAGGGTAGGTAGGGTAGGTAGGGTAGGTAGGGTAGGTAGGGTAGGTAGGGTAGGTAGGGTAGGTAGGGTAGGTAGGGTAGGTAGGGTAGGTAGGGTAGGTAGGGTAGGTAGGGTAGGTAGGGTAGGTAGGGTAGGTAGGGTAGGTAGGGTAGGTAGGGTAGGTAGGGTAGGTAGGGTAGGTAGGGTAGGTAGGGTAGGTAGGGTAGGTAGGGTAGGTAGGGTAGGTAGGGTAGGTAGGGTAGGTAGGGTAGGTAGGGTAGGTAGGGTAGGTAGGGTAGGTAGGGTAGGTAGGGTAGGTAGGGTAGGTAGGGTAGGGTAGGTAGGGTAGGGTAGGGTAGGTAAGGTAGGGTTGGTATCGGTAAGGTAGGGTAGGGTAGGGTAAGTAGGGTAGGGTAGGTAAGGTAGATGAAGGTTTGGTGTTTTTATGGCAAAACAAAGTTTGCCGGGTCAGCTAGTCAATAAAAAAAAAACATAAGTTTACATTTTATACTTTTATTACTGTTTACTTACAACTACCTAATTTATGACAATAACACGTAGCAACAATACTCAATTATTAATTGTATTTAAACATAAAAACATTATTATTGAATTTACACACAACTATTATTTCTGTTAACATCTATTATTGCTCTTATTAATGTTAATATTATATTAGTTTACAATATATACAGTTATGCTAATTAATTAATTGAAAGCGCTTGATACATTATAATTAAGAGATCTTTAGGTAAGTATATCGAAATACTATTTATACTTCAAATAAATGTTTGAAAAAAAAAACGGTTTTGCACGATTTATCAAACACAGTGTAGATTTATTTAATGAAAATGTAGGTACTTTTTAATTGACAGAACATCTATTGTTTGTTGGTTTACAAGTATGCCTTCGTGTATTAATACATACATGAAATACATACTACATAATTGTTCTAAAACCATAGTCTCACAAAATTCAAGATCAATTTCCATGCAAATTTATGCGGTAATTTATAAACGTCGTCCAGACATTTTTTAATCTGACATAAAATAAACTTCAAATTAATGCAGTGTAGGAAGCCCAGTATGCTTGTGTTTATGAAACAAATAAAATTGACAGAATAGTGGCAGTGATTTCTATCACGTGCAATAAGGTATCATTAAAAATACCGTCTAACATTAAAGTAAAAAACGATACAAAGCTATAAAAGATACAATACCTAATAGCAAATACATCACCTTCGTTTCCTTTTGCATTTTCTATACTTAAAATCTTGATACATTTACATAAATACATTTTAACCTAAGCTTTCGATAAAAAGCGTTCGTTTACAACCAATTTCTTTAATATTAACTCTATATACAACCGTAAACCAACTTAATAATATTATTTTAACACTTATTAGTTACGTATTTGTTTTCCCCTTTTGCGAACTTCCTACAATGGTCGGCTGCACCAAACTTCATCTTTAATCACAACTTTAACCACAGTTTGTAGTTGAACTTCGTTAGTATTAATTGAATTTTCTTGTTCTCGATATAACGCTGGGGTAACTGTTAAACTTTTGAAACTGGCTGGTATTTATTGTATTTTAGTTGACATAATTTTTAAAATATTATTTTAACCATTAAAAATATTGTGATATATTTTTCGTTTGGTGACACAGAATGCAATATTCTCAATATTGGTATTAGATATCATATCATGTGCAAACTCGGATCTCAATACATATTAAATTATTCAAACCGCGAGCGTGTTGAAAAATATTCAGAGTGGGAAAATTCAGACACATTGCACAATAAAAATAAAACGAAATTACATACCTGCTTTTATATGTATCGTATGTTACATTAAAATTTGAAAATTAGTTAAAAGAGTTTTGAGAAATTCGTCCAATAATAACAAACTGAATACTTTTTTATTAAAAAAGGAATAAACACAGGTTAATACAAAAAGTTTGGTATAACCGACCCTAAACACCACTAGACTAAAGTTAAATCCACAATTTAATCATAAAAGCCTCGGCTTAAACACTAGCCGAACAAAATTGATAATGCGGTGTATAACGTATTATATATATTTATATATATTCTATGACTTAGCGTAATATAATATGACAGATTTATATATTATTTTATATATACCTAATTTAGTTTAGTTTAATTGGAGCCGATTTAACTCGAGGGACTTTTAAGACGAATTCTGAGTTAAGAACAAAAACACAGAGAAACTAACTTTGGACGTCATTTAGAATCAGTACAAAAGTGACCTGGACAATTGAAAAGATGAAAATATTTCACGATTTCCGTGAAATATTTTACATGGTTCATAATTTTTACTGGAGTATTAAAAAAAAAACTTAGGTTATCTGGGGCAATACTAACAGTAACAAACTAGATCAAGCTAAAAATGACATTAAAAGATTGTCAAAGTACGTACAAAGTACAAAATTACGATAAAATCTGCCATTTTCTAAACACACCTACTAATAGTATCACAATCAATCTAATTAGTGACTAGATATAGAAAACAAGTGCTTAAACATTTAATTCTAATAACAGTTAGGAATATAGTGGGCAAGTTTTAAGCGATGGCTAGTATAACGAGGAGTTATAATTATATATTACATGGTGTCAACGACAGCTTAAGCTTTACGCGTAAAACGCAGACTTTGGCAGTGTTTTACAAAACTAAACAATTATTATTCTGCACCTGCGATCAATTTCTGACTTCAAAATAAACATATTTACAGTAAAATAATAAGTCATCTCAATATTTTATCACAAGTAAGGTTAACTTAAAGTTTTAATTAAATATTATTTATAATAAGGGTCGATTCTTTAATAGTCACATTTTTCAATAGACAACTTTGAGCAGAGAAATATAAATGATGGCTGACCGCTTTTGTTTAGAAGATAATAATGTTTAACCGAGGTATTCTTCTTTTAAACAATCTGACTGTTCAAAAAGCAGCCCAAAAAAAGTTAAAAAAGCTTTAATAAAAATATGCGCCACTCTTTTGAAACCTTTATCGGTATGCTGATTTGATACGAGTATCTCATACTTTTTGACCCCATAATCTAGATTTTGTAACCAGGCCACGTCGCTTTTCAGTGGCCCTTAATGAAAAGCCGAAGCTCTCAAATTAATATAGTTTCTACAGACCACTTTCACGTCATTATGAGATTAAAGGCAGTTCCTAACTTCGGGCTTTGAAATCAACTAGATGCTTTTGTAAGTTATGAAAGCTAGATTTTGATCGAATATTGGGCATAGAGATTTTGAAAACAACGGGAAGTAATTTTTGTAAACACAGCCTAACTTTGTCAGACAACAATTTTTTTCAAATTAAAACCTAAAGCTAGGTAAATAATGTCTTGCTTGAGGCCACGTCTAAGTAAGTAGAAAAGTCTCTCCCAAACATGTCTATGGAGTTTCCCGTCGGAAAAACTTTGAATATACTTACTTTAGGGGTCTAATGAAAAACCTTCTTTAGATATCACCTATTGAAATCTTGCGCAAAACGTCATGCTGTTAAACGCAGTGTGTTAGGCCTTTCTGTCAGTAAATTCAAGATCTTTTGTGATTTTGGCTGTCCACCAATCAGACAGTCCATCAGGGTTCATTAATTCATAAACGGTGGTCTTATTTTTTTCTTCAAAATTCTAAGTTTAGAAAATACTTTTAAAACCAATACATTAACAAACGGTGTAACTCTGAGGACAGAGGGAGGGAGGGAGGACCCTCAACAGAAGACACAGATGTAGTATCGTTCCCTCATTTAGCTGTAAGGGTATAAGATCTTTTAACGATAGCGTAGCTTATCGTCTCCATCGGGCACTGTGCCAATCTTGAGTTCAAATTGAGATATTTTTCGAGAGATATTGTATTTTGCTGAAATAGATGGATATTAAATTATTAATAAGGTGCTGTGACAGCATCTTACGTCTTGTTTATGAAGCCCTTGAATAAATCACAGTAGTTATCGATTGAAGCATTATTTCTTGACTGAGAGTGTTCAGAAACAAGATATCAAACTTAAGGTAACGGAAGTTAATAAGGACTCCGTTTTGATACTTTGAGTTTTAAAATAATTGATAGTTATCGACGAAGGTCTAATGCTTCGGCAAATTACCATCAAGATTGTTGATGATCAAGCAATCTTGCCATCTGATTCTACTAGCGATCCGCTTTTCCTTTGACTAAACTTTCCCCAGCTTTAGTCAAAATGCAGACTCCAATACTAGCGATGGGTTCACGGACGAGTGCTAACGCGTGCCCGTGTTCCCGCCACCGCGGCACAGCGGTTTGGTCCCTATGGTGGCCAGGCCGTGCAATGTGTTCTGGTGAGCCGGTGATAGGGGTACACCCCAGAGGAAGGTCCGGTGACGTACCGCCGCGGCGGGTTCGCGGTGAGTAAGTGGCACAGGAGGACACCTTGGAGTTTTAGTGGGTTGGAGTCCCACATAACTGCGCTATCTCCCCTTGGTAGCGCAATATGCATGAGCATTTGATGACATGACCCTAAAAATTACCCGATCTTGTACATTCGATCAATCAAGCGTTCTTTATAGCTCTTAAAAAGTAACTTCAAAACACCAAAAATAGTCCTTTTAAAAAAGTCCAACCCGTTAGGTTTTGTGTTCAGTACATTAGCCAATTGTAGTCGACTGCGTTGCGATTTACGCATCGATTGTGGGGCGCGGCGATGCGTTCCAACTTCCATTGTTAGATCACTCAACTAAAACGGAACGTAACGTGAGGGAAAGATTGATTCATGGGCTGTGAAAATTGTTATTATTATGCATGTTGTTGGAGGTTTTGAATAGGTGAAGGCCAAGTGTTCAATGTAAGCGGAAAACATCGTAAAAGATGATATTGTGATTATTTTGAAAGAGGAATTGTTTTTAATCACATCCATCTGCCTAGCTCTTTTCTAAATGTGTTTGGGGTTGGCTTCCAAACCAACCGGGTGCAACTTACTAGCAGAATTTTACATAGAACGACTATCCATTGAAATTAAAATATTTGTATGCTACAAAGACCAAACATGACTGATCCAAATATGTAATTGAACAACTTGCATGCTGTTCACGACTAATAGAAGCCGCAATGGTTTTGTTACCGCGATTAGGGTATAAGCAAATGTTTTTTTTTAAATAAATGAGCTATCACCTCAGATCAGTACAGAGTGTAGTGAGTGAGTGTGAGTTTTATTTACATCTCTCGCTAGTGTACCTACAGGTCAATTTCCAACAAATACTATCAGGTATTTAACATTAGTCCTTCGAGCGGGATAAAAAACCGGCAGTGGATCGTTGCGGCTAAATTCCACGGTTCCCCGCAACTATCTGTATGTATACACATGTTTGGACATCGAAACGTGACATTCTAAAGTGATTATTTTGTTATGATTTTACTAATTTATTATTTTGATATCTTGATAAATGCTTTTATATTTTAATATGACATTATTTAGTGATTATTTTGATTTGATTTATTTATTTGACATTTTATATTTTTTTATCTGACATAACAGAATGGTAATTTAAACTTGCATTATTTTATTGACATTTGCACATATTTTATTATTATTAAATTTGTCAATCAAGAATAATTATTTTGAACTGTATTCTATATCAATATTTGCATGCCATTGTCCAAGGCAAACATGAGTTCCATTATCTTTTTATTTTAACATATCTTCATGCTGGCAATTTGTTATATATGTATGATAATCATGTTTGAGAAAATAAACAATGATTTGATTGATTTTATTTGGTTTTGTTTGATATTATTTGATTTTTTGTGATTTGATTTCAATTGATCAATCTGACCTCCACAAGCCAGTAAATGGGTACCACGATACCGCTTGGCAAGACTGGGGCCAGATTATCTGGCTTCTGACTTCGTACAGGAGTCCCTGTACGAAGTCATTCAACTCTTGGTCCCGCCTGTCAAATGACAGGCGGGACCAAGAGTTGAATGTATTTTCCGAAATACGGAATTATTTCGATATGTTAAGTTGTGCACGGAAACACGACAGCAAGCGTTGTAGAGGCAATTTCTTTTTATAAAAAAAAAAATTGTTTCAACCTCCAGCAGTTATATGACTCCATGAATTGATTAACAAAACTAAAGAAATATCATGATTAAAATCATTTTGTTGCATGTGCTAGGCAAAAAAGAGCCATTTACACAACTTTTTCGGTTAAGTCTTTTAACATTAAAGTTAAGCTTTAGTATATTTAGAAAATAAACTTAAATACAATTATAAAAAACTTATTAGCAAATACCAAAACTCTGTTTTGTTGCTGGTTAGAAAAAAGTTTGCAAGTCCCAAATATATTTTTCAGCGTACTCCAATAGGTTTTCTTTCGCACGCTCAATTTTCGCTCCCTTTGATCAAACGAACGACATTATGCTCTACACATAATGCTCTTGCAAACATTTATTTGACATATCGGCTAAATATTCACGGGCTATTAGCTGCCGTGTCGAAACGCTGCCACGCGTGAAACGGATTTTTTTAGGGTTCCGTGGATGATTGACAAAAACCGAACCAAAAATATTTTACCCTCCGAAGTCAGTCTATCCGGATATTTAGCAGCTATTTTATTTTAAATCTATTTGCACTATACATATCTATCGCTATTTGAAAGGCAGGTCTATTATAAGCACCACTGAACAAAAATAATCATTCATGTATTGAAATCACGGCAAATGTCATTGGAAACTGGCACCCCCTGGTCTACATACATGTAAACGAGGGATGTTGTTGAGACGTGACCTTCTAAAGGTACAATAGCAATCATGCCCCTGTCTTTTAAAATCAATCAATCAATATTATGCACGCTTCAAAACTCATCCTGACTACGGAACCATTGACGGTGCGTGGTCCGACACGCACTAGGTTGGATTTTTTTAGACACGAGTCCTTACTCTCCGTGCGTGAATTGGAACGCTTCAGCAAGCACCAATTATTTTAAGCGACGACGCTTAGATATTTTTTACGGTGGAATAAAAACGGAGATTATGTTTTCGTGAATTGAAAACTTCCGTAAAATACACGTTGGCGGTATTTTTGTACATTTCCTTGTTTTTGTTTATTTTGTAAACGCGTGGGCGATGTTCTTTGAAATGTCCCTGAATGGATGTTGGAAATTCTAAAATTAGTTTCCGAATCTTTCATCCCAATTTTAGTGGCACACGAAAAGAGCGGCTCGTCAGTTTTTCGTAACTGATTTTTTTTCCGTACGTCCGTGGTTTTCATGTTTTATTCAACCCTAAATACTTAGTTGGCAATTGAAAATTTGAGATTTCACTCAAAAGGCTTGTCACGGCACTACTGAGTACTTTTGATGCTGACATGGCGTTGCAGTGCGTCAGGGATGTTTGCGGACACAAACATTGATGGTTACGCCGCCATTATTAGAAAAAGATGTGCCGCTCTGATGACGCGTGTTCGCGGTGATACCAACACACTCAGTGTGTTCGCAGATCGGTGGGATTTGCCGATGATGCAGAGGTGGATGCAGCTCCAAGCTGTAGTGTAACTGTATGTTTTTAATTTTAGTTTTATATCTGTACCTACTTACACAAGTTTTTTAAGTAAATTCTTACTAATCCTATGGACTTCTGTCTGAAATAAAAAGTTTTAAATTTATTTTTTAATATAATTACTGTAGTAGTAGCACAAAATAACCCTTAGGGTGGTTACCCGGTTACGCACTACATCCGACCCGAGTCCGTGAAATTTCGGTTTCGAAGTAGTCGTAGTACTTCTTGTACAGAAGCTTACGCACTACACCCGAAGTATATCCGTCATAATTCAGAACATTTTGAATTCGAAACTCAAATCACGGACACGGATTGGATGTAGTGCGTAAGCGTTACTGTTATTTTTAAAAGGGTAGACTTATCGAGACAATATTTTTCAGGAAAATATTTTTTACAGGTTTTATCATTTAAGTTATAACTTTTAACAAGCGTAAAAAAAATACGAAAGCCTAACGTTCTATTTCCAGCGCCACAAGTTACTAGATATAACATAATATTTTGTTTTTTTTACACTAATCACGAAACCTTGCATGTTGATAGCCCGTTGCGGTCTCATACTAAATAATTACGGTTGCTATTTACAGCATGATTTCTGTTTTAATTACATGTACACGTATCTTAATGTTTGTGACCCCTGTAAAGTAGATAATATAAACTTTATGAGCGTTTTATAATGGAAGGACGCATTACTAAAGGCTTTAGTAGACATGCTTCGTTAATATAGTCAGCGATTAGCAATATACTCGCATGATGACTAAGACCCTGTTTTAAGTGCAATTTGTAATTTAGGAGCAGTGATGAACCAGTAGAAACGACCAATAGTTGAGGAAGGCGGCATGTTTTAGACCACATTTCCACTTGCATGCAAATCACATGTAAGTTTATTTCCATTACGGGCACGATCGACCACATTATACATGTATACTTCGGCTGCTATCAAGGTGAGAGCTGGTTTCTGGTGGAAACGTGACCTTAGAAACAAATATTTGAAGAGATGTGACATCCACCAACCTACCCTATTATATTACTAATACCATTATATTACAAACCCACTCCTTTTCACATAGAGGAGGCCTGTGTTCCAGAAGATTGAAATTTTAAACTGAATATATTAATCTATTATTTAGTCTATATTGGGGCGTTTAAACAAGAACGATCAGTGCAGAAGGATGACGAGCTCGTGGCTAAATAATAACAGTCGCACAGCAAAGTTCAAGGTTAAGCAAAGCTTGACGAGGTCGGTCCGTGGATGGGTGACCACTTTCAACATACCGAGATTCCTCCGTGCCTTGTAAAGCACGTTAAGCCGTTGGTCCCGGTTGTCATATAAAGATCTTTAATAGTCGTTATGGGTAGTCAAAAGCTTGAGATCTGACACTAGTCTTGCCAAGGGGTATCGTGTTACCCAGTTACTGGGTTACGGAGGTCAGATAGGCAGTCGCTCCATGTAAAACACTGGTACTCAGCTGAATCCGATAAGACTGGAAGCCGACCCCAACATAATTGGCAAAAGGCTAGGCAGATTGATTGATCAGTGCAGAATGATGCAGCAGACAATTAATGTTTTCATACGCCGACCAATAGCCAGCAAGTCATCACAAGGCGATGCAGCACGAAAACATCCTGTCTCAATTTTGACATTACGTCAAAACGCTTAATATGACCAAACGCGAAGCAGTATTGTTTCAGTCGCAAAATAGTCACTGCCAAAAGTAGTTAGTCTAGCAAGACCCGTATTAGATAAGGGCAGGCCGGGAGAATAATAAGACAGTCACTAAGACGTCACGGGTAGTTAGGGGCCCTAATCTCAGGGTTACCCGCTCTAATTGGGTCGGGGATAGGGCTATTATATTCGATATAGAAAAGTTTTAGTACACTTGATGTTCATTAAAATTTTCTGGGTATTTTTTGTCAAGCTAAAAGGTAATGTGATAGATGTTAAAAAGAGGGTTTGTCCTAAAAATACTGGAAGTCAGGAGGACAGACAACAATATATGATGCCGAAAGTAGGGATATTTTTGGGGTTCTAGCTAAAAGGCCATTATATCAGCGATACCTAATCCCAAAAATTCAAAAGCACGGCATTGTCACGTGGTCCATCCTTTCCATTTCGATATTTTCTCATTTTTCTAGACCTGTGGCTCTGAACAAATTTTTCGATATCGCTTATCAATCCCATACAATTTTGTCATTTTCAAAATCGCTATCGCCACGCTTTCGATGATAGAATGCCACTTGTCTAGGACCTCTAGTTATGATAGGAGCAATATTATCTAAGAACCCAAAAGGTCAGATTTTTTGCAATCAAATCAACATACAACTACCAAAGAGTAAAAAAGAAGAAACTGCCACAAAATAACAAAAATACCGCTTATGAAGGTATGGCACACCATAATTACTGAAATATCGCTTAGAGACAGGAATAATTATGATTTTTTACAATAAAGGACGTTCAATTAGAATTTATATTTTAGTATCTATTACACAACTATTTCAAGACGAAGACGTCTCAGTTTAATTTTAATCGATATTCGAGCAGGTTTTTCTCGAGTAAGAATGGAATGTATTTTATGAAAACTTATAGTTGTGAAATCGACGCTTTAGTATAAATAGACTTTCAAGAAAATAGAGGAAATCTATCACTATGCAGTATTTACAATCATTTTAACAAGTATCTCAACTGAGTATTTCGGTAATATCAAATTCCTATATAGTCTACATAATGCTTATTGCCATCAAATGGACAACTTGAGCAACTATTTATTATTACAAAACTATTATAGCTAATATATTTATATCTACAAACATAATACATCATAATATTTCGTGGGGTCCTTTTGTATCCCGATCAATTCCAAGGTTATTTATATTTGGGGTACAAATTGACCCCACATAATATAAATACTATAAAATAATATCAGATTATTGCTATGTCACTGATAATACTATAATAATTACAAGCTAAATATTTGACTAGATATTGCACCCGTACTACGAACTTAGCAAAGCGCTTTTCCGAACAGAATTTTACATATTAAGCTTACCTACATCGCAATAAGGTCTAACCAAGATATCGCGATTTAAAATCGCATATTTTACCGAATTTAGAACTACTACTTTACCTAGAAGGACTTTTGAAGGGTTGCCACAGAATAAATACTAACTTTGTGCAGCTAATCATGATTTTTGACATTGATGACAGACATTTGACAGTTCTCCACAGAGTTGTCAAAAAATGAAAAACATTTTTACTGCCTGACACATTTTTTTAAATTAAGATCGCATTCCCAAATGTGTTACTAGGTACACGTTATGTTTATCATATTCAAAACACTTGCCATGACCAACGCACAAAGTAAGATTGAAATACACTGTGGTTATACTATTATTTAATAGATATACATACATACATTCACCATCTTGACATAAATATCAATTTCTTACAGAAAGCCTAACTAAACATGGCGCATACAGACAAACATTCATAAAAGAACTTAGGTAACATTGCCGATGGTACTTTTATAATTCTAAAGCGAAATTTCGTATTTTTACCGCCCGAATTTTTCTTAAATTTCCATACATACAACCCATTTGGGACGACATTTTATAGACCAACTTTTCAAATACAAAAACTTAGTAGACGCGCTTAAGTAAAAGCTTACATACAAAATTTTAGCAGTATTCGATGCTCTATTCTACACACTACACACACACATCGTTCGTACGACTTTGCGACTGCGATTTTTAGCCGCGTCGCTGTAAGTACTACACAAACTGTGCCGTCCCCGTGTCTTTCCAGCAACTGAAGCAGCAAGGCAGTGCGCACATGAGCGTGTTTTTGAACGCGTCTCGGAAGTCGCGGTTGAAATATGCGTAGATTAGCGGGTTGAGGGCTGAGTTGAAGTAGCCGATCCAGAATAGGACGCCGACTACGACTGATGGTGTTTCGCACGGCTCGCCACATAGGTTTGTTGTAACGTACCTGTAGAAAAAATATGTATTAGTTCAAATACAAACAGGCTGCAGATCAAAATGATGGTAGCTGTAATCATTATGTTGGTTTTTAATCGCTGACGGTAAAAGAGGGGTTGCTGGTTGCAGATTGCTGTGTATCTGTGTGTCTGTTTGTGGCATCATAGCTTCTAAACGGATAAATCGATTTTGTATTTTTGCTTTGTTTGGAAGGTGACTTTGTCGAAAGTGTTCTTAGCTATTATTAATTAAAATAGGTTGACCCATTCAAAAGTAATCCGGAATTTGGTCTTTGAATCTGGGTTTCTTCGCAAGATGTCATGTCATAATTACGTGTTTCGATGGATTGTCCATTGAAAAGTGTCTACTACTAGATATATTATATGTAGTTTAAAAAACATGAAATAAAAATAAAAAATTAAAATACCGCCCGACACAAAAACCTCTAAAAAGCAAAAAATAACCGCTTAGAAAATACAATAAACTGCTGTAAACGTTGGCGGTTCCCCCGACGCAAGTACGAGGCTTGTTTTTTGCTTTTTAGAGGTTTTTGTGTCGGGTAAGTTTTAAATTTTAAATTTAATTCTTATTTCAATCTTTTTAGGTGTAGTATAAAGATAGGTGTTACAAAAATGTCACTAACTGCCGCACTCAGGAACGTTAACGATTACTTTAAGCTCTCCTTAGTATAGATTTTTAGTACAAAATCTATACTAAGGACTGCCTTAAGTAACCGTTAAATATCTCTGAGTGCGGCAGTAAGATAAATATCGATAAAGGGCTCCCTTTCTACATAATAGTTTTTTTTTAACAATTATCTAACAGTTATTTCTCATGAGACGGCCATGCTTTATAACGAGTCAGGCCACAACATTAAACAGCCGCGAGAATGCAATGGGACAGTATGATAATAATAAGTAACAGTAAAAATATGCTCACCAAAGAAAAAACGGTAGCCAGCATAACAAAAACGCGCCGACTATGATACCAAGTGTGCGCGCGGCTTTATGTTCAGCTCGCCACGACTTACCGGCCGCACGAAGAGTTGCACCTGTTGACGATACAGAATTAATGTAAATTATTTATTTAACGATAAATTCATGAAAACTAATCCTAGTTCAAAATATCATTCCATTCGTCCACACAAAACGTTTTCTTTATAAGAAAACCGGTTTTATGTAAATTTTGAAAAAGTAACTTTTAGGCAAGCGTGATCTATCCTCGACCACATAATCGCTTACCATCAAGTTAAATACTGGTTAAACAGCCTCAGCCAAGCATAACATTAATAAAAATAAAAAACACTATAAAGTGAAATATAACTTCAATTTCGGAAGTCGGTTTTCCTGTTTTCGTTTCTTCGTTTTTTGACACCGACTTCCGAAATTGAAGCTATTTTTACCCGACTGCCGAAGGAGGATAATGTGTTTATCAGTCTATGTATGTATGTATGTATGTTTGTTCCTATGTGGCGTTGTAGAGACCAAACGCGTTGGCTTATTTTTATGATTCTTACGTCAATCGATTCGTCTTAACCCCGCGAGTGTCACTGGCTATATAAAAACTGGAAAAGAAAAATGGCGGGTTTTGGGCGCCATTTTGTAGAAGAAAAAAACCCATCGTGTGGGGTATCAAAATAAAGGGTTTTAAGAGGTGATTTCAAAAATATATAATACTTATAAGTTTAAATGAACCTAATTAAAAAAAAAATAACTAAAACGTTGTAAATAAAAAAAGTTAATAAAAAAATTAAAAAAACCCGACTGCTTCAAAAGCGAACTAAAAAGAAGTACACATCTGGTTTTGGTCAGCCAGCTCGCCAATATGTATCCTCCGACTGCACAGCATGATTTTCTTCTTGTTTACTTCTTTTTAGTTCGCTTTTTAAGCAGTCGGGTTTTTTGATTTTTTTAATTAACTTTTTCACTTTGTAGTGTTTTTATTTGTAAGTCGGTTGTATTTCTTTTGTATTTTTTTATTTGTATTTATTGCTTTTTAGTTGTGGTACATAATGGACCAGTTCTATAAGTTACGTATCTATAGTGCTCAAAGTGATGCCAGAATAGATTAAGGCCCCTAGCTATCCGCGCCGAACGCATCTTATCCACTTCTCGAACAATATTTTCTATACGGATACGGATGTCGTCTCCGCAGCGCCCGCATCGCACTCGCAGCAAGCATCGAACGCGCCGAATCTGAGGACGTCATCCGTCACGCGCTGGTGAAATCCGTATACCTACAGCATTTTGCTGAAATGCGGCTCGTGCGGCGCGGATAGGTGCGCCAGGCTGCATACGATTTCATATATAGATTTATAAAATGCAATTACTGCGGCGCGTGCGGCTCCTGCAGCGCGGATAGGTGCGCGTTCACCTGTAGAGCGTACCAGTGTGATTTTGTTATTAATAAACAGACATGTGATTGCAGCTATGCCGAGTGATTTGCCGTCATTTATTGAAGAGTTCTGATGTATATCTCCGAAGTTCTTTATCAGATTTTGATGAAATAAAATGGGACCACATGACCAGCTTTCAAATAAAAAAGAATCATTAAAATCGGTTCACCTAGTAAAAAGTTCTGAAAAATACATATTAAAAAAAACAGTCGAATTGATATAACACCTCCTTTTTGAATTCGGTTAGGTCGGTAGATCAAGATAAAAATATAAAAAAGACAGTTTACATTTAAATTTACGAGTATCTGTATCACAAACATATGTATATTCATGGATCTACTTCATTTGCGCGTTCGAGATCGCATCTGTGGCCTTTAAGAAATATCAAACGCAAACAAAGGATTGAAGTCTTTGGATTTGTTTGCACAATTTTTATTTTCATGTTATTCATGTAATATGATATTTGCGACTATTTTTCTTATCTATAAAATTACTCAAACCCAAAACAAATGACAGTAAAATTAGAAAAGACCTCAAAGAGGAAAATCCTAATCATAAATTGCCAACAGGGGTATAAAATACCACACTGACGAGCCAGTCGCGCTTGCCACTTCTAGACCAACGAGGCAGCGTTTAAAAAGTACCATTATTACACGACTGCCCCAGAAGATGGTAATGTTTTTTATGAAGAAAAAGGCGCTAACATGGAAAACTCATTACGCATGCAACGTTTCTCACGAGTTCTGAACTCGAAACAGGTGGTCTTACACCAAACTTGCGAAGTTTTCTTGTTTCATGAAGATAATGCGGACTCGTCTTGGAAAGAAAAGTTTGTTATTTTGCTCGAGTGTCGGGATGGGGGATTGGGGGCTTATTGCGGGGTTAACAGGAACAAATATGATGATGCGAAGATTGTAAAGACTTAGTTTTTGTGTTTATGTTATGGTGCTCCCACACCGCTGTTTAAAAATGTTTACAAACATTAGGAAACATGTTCTAAACAAACATTTTCTTTCATTGTTAGTATTTCTTTTTTCAACCTTTTTTGTCCCACTACTGGGCAAAGGGTTCCGCCTTAGCTTTCCACCCTGCCCAATTTTTTGTCATCTCCTGAAAGTCTCCCGTAAACGCCTCTAATTCATCACGCCAGCGTTCCATAGGCTGCCCACAGCGACGACGCCCATCTATCATTATGCATTCTACATATATGACCCGCCCAATCCCACTTCAGCCCAGCAGACTTGCTGCCCACATCGGCGCTTTCTGTTTATGTTAATGTTAAAGTATTAGTGTTAGAAAATGTTTGCAAACATTTTTAACAGCCGGTGCACCATTAAATTCTATTCTGAACTCACAAAGTTTAGGTCTCTATTTATTCATTATATAGCTATCTATATAGTGGTTATGGTGGTATTGGTGTATGGCGGGACGGTGTATGCGGGCTGTTGACATTTACTTCTGGGACACTTGATGCTAACATGTAACTTAAGTTTATCCAAGTGACATATTATGTAGTTCGAGGTACGAAATACTCTCAGAATTAGCTAAATGGCTTTCAAATGATGTATATTAGTCACAGCGGATCTTTGCGTCTCTGAAGTTGGTTCTGCGAACCGAAAGCGCAAGAAACAGTTTGTCATCGAGTATAATGCATAGAGTAAGCGAGATAGGGCGATGCGACAAACGTAAGTGAGTGAGAGAGTCAGTTATACAATGTTATCTTCTACTTCAGCAGTGACACAAAAATAGCACCTGCGCAGAGTATTGTGGCTAACTTCAGAGACACAAAGATCCACTGTGAATATTATATGTTATGTACCTATTGTCTTTTTTGTAATTATAATATAACTAGCTTCTGCCAGCGGCATCACCTGAGTGATAGGGTTTTTCTTATCTCAAGGATCACATAAGGAAAAGAAGACTAATTGCTATGCCAGACTATAATCGATGTCTGTGCCAACTTTCTTCCAGATTCGTTCAGGCGTGTTTGAGTAACAAACATACATCCACGAAGAAAATAGATAAAGATTTTTACGCTCACAATAAATCCGTTAGATCCGTAGTCTACTCTGCAGACTCTGAAACAACTGGAAACCTAATGGTTAAGATCTGACGTAAATTTTAGGAAAAGGCTCAACAGATCATCATCCATCCATCAGCATCCATACATCTACGGGTATGGATGTGGAACTGAAACAAGGACTATGTTTCGCTTACTTTCCTGCCCTCTGTGCCCAAGAACTGGCAGTCAAAGTGATATATGCCACTAACGATACCGTGGCAGAAGCGAAGAATATCAAAATTTAATTGTACTTATGTGAGTGATTAATACGGCATTATTCATAACACCCGGGAATTTGAAAAATGCCCAATATGAGTTGGCAATATGATGAAATCTATTGAAATAATTTAATTGACCGGGCTTTCTGAATAATGGGGTTCGCTTATTGGGCAGGCTAGTAAAAAGATGTGTTGCTCGCTCACTTCAGCTCTCGTCATCTCCTTCGTTCCTAGCCTATTCGTGTCAGGGTGTCATAAGCTCCCAAGCACGCTTCTCTCGCTCTTGGACTAATTCATTGACCATAATTATCCAATTGCGCAACCGTTACGTAGCAATATTCATAATGTCCATACAGTGTGATAAATATAGAAGTTTAAATCAGTATTCATTACATTGCCCGATTTGACTTGACTAAATTCATAATGCCGAAGCAATACACATAGTGCACTTATTAATCACTTGGTCCATGACACACATGTTGAAATAAATCAAGAAGAAAATAATTAATGCAACATTGTCGACTTACATCGCAATTTGAATGCTTTACCGTTTATGTGGTACATCAAATTCTCTCTTTTCACCACTCAGAATCTATCCAGCAGGTAAACTTAGACTAGTTGTCTAAAGATAAATTACTAAGAAAATCTACACGATGAACAATATAAACTTTTACCGAATTACCCGTCAATACCGAGGCGAAACTTAGGACGAACTTTAAATAATGTGTAACAAACACCTAGCGCTTCTAGCAAATTGCATGCGTGAACTCTATACGTAGTTAATTGCTAAACTTTAGCTCATCGAAACATTGAAGAACATTTAAATAGCTTCCATGAGTAGGGACCATCACAGACACGAAACTGTAAGACGACACGATAGTTTCTTCGCTTCTACCACGCGGTCGCCGCGCGGACGGTATTCGTCTATACCCATATTATAAAGAGGAAAGGTTGTTTTGATTGTAAAACTACTGGATACCTAAGGAAAGCTACATTATTCTCGAGTAACCCTATGAAAATTGCAATAATGTAACCCAAAGTAGCAAAATTTTGCTTTTAAAATTCATTACTATTGGTGATATATAAAAAATATGTACTACATGATTAAAGTACTCATTATTACCTACAAAAAAGTCTGGCAGAGGTAGGTAGATAGCCAGATGACGGGAGCGAAGCCACGAGGATCAGCTGGTCTCATATAAACGCGCCCTTAGTTACTTTTCTGATAGATCGATGCGCTTTAATTTATACCACACCGATAAGCCCTTTTTATTAAGCAAAATTGCAAGTACGTCCACATGGACGCAATACGATGCGATTCAACCGATTTGTGACAATACGGGCGCAATATCGCCTATCAACGCAACTTTGATTGCGTCGCACCATCAGTAAGGACCCTAAGGGTCAGTCTCTAGAATGAAAATAACGTGTATAAAATAGTTAAACGTGCTGTAGCTATTAACTGCTGAGATTGGTTGCATTAACTTTTAACAGAAAATCGCATTACTGCTTCATTTTCTCTGTGTCTTTGTCGACACAGTGTTGGAAGGCCTCCCACTAAGAGAACCGATGACTAGAAACTTTAGACAAATGTCATTATATCAAAGGAAACGATTGTAAAAAAATGTAATTTGAAAAATCAAAAAAACCCGACTGCTTAAGAAGCGAACTAAAAAGATGCGAGCTGGCTGACCAAAACCAGATGTATCCTCCGACTGCACAGCATGATTTTCTTCTTGTTTACGTCTTTTTAGTAAACTTCTTAAGTAGTCGGGTTTTTTGAATAATTGAATGTTTTTTTTAAATTTAAAACTTAAAGTATTTTTAGGGTTCCGTACCTAGAAAGGAAAAAACGGAACCCTTATAGGATCACTTTGTTGTCCGTCCGTCTGTCCGTCCGTCTGTCTGTCAAGACCCCTTTTCTCAGTAACACGTTGAGGTCATGCTGAAATTTATATCAAATACTCAGGTCTTAAGTCCCTTAAAGCTGTGAAAATATCAAACTTCTAAGCCAACGCAATCAAACGATACAGCCATTTATATCGCAAATTTTCGACACTCGCAAGGGAATCAAAACCTACAGGGTACTTCCCGTGAACTCAGAATCTTGAAATTTGGTACGAAGCAACGTCTTGTAGCACAGATAAAGGAATAATTGCGAAAACCGTAAATTTTTAGTTACATCACAATATAAAAATATTTTTAATAATTTTAAACTTACTACCCCCTTTCCTCATGAACGCGTAGAGGTATTTAATTGAAATTCATGTCATCAAACACTCAGGTCTATAATACCTTTAAGCTGAGGTTTGAACGGAACCCACGGTGTGCGAGTCCGACTCGCACTTGGTCGGTTTTTTTTTTTAAATTATGTACATTTAAACATATAAATGTTTTATGTTTTTGAAATTACCTCCTAAAACTCTTTATTCTGATACCCACACGATGGGTTAGGGAGAAAAAAAAACGGATCCCCACAATATGGCGCCCAAAATTCCGCTTTTTCTATTTTCCAATTTTAATGTTGCTAGTGTCACTTGCAAGGTTAAGATGAATCGATTGACGTAAGAATCGGCCAACGCGTTTAGTCTCTAGAACGCCACATAGGAACATACATACATAGGCTGGTAAACTCCTGATAAACTCCTTCGGTGGTCGGGTAAAATGACAAAATTGTATGAGAATGCCAAGCGCTACCGAAATATCACGTGATCAATGCCTTACAATTTGGCATTTCGACCATCACCTTCACTGGGAGAATGAGAGTTTGTCTAGAATCTCTTGTTAAGTCTACGAGAATTTGCTGGATGCGAGACACATTTATAGTGTACTGTGGAAGAGTCTCGCGGTGTTTATGTTTATGAAAACTTGTATTCAATAATATGTACAAAAATAATTGTAAAATTAGTTATAGAGCGACAGATAGATTCATTTATTTGCCTGAAATATGGTATTGTACAGATCTTATAATACACAAACACAATAGTTCTTCATATTCCGCCTACTAAATTCGGCATACAAATTTTGTGATCATAATAATGATTCTAATTAACTCGATTTAAACAAAACAATTAAACTCCTAACTTAAGTGTAAGTA
Source organism: Orthosia cruda (assembly GCA_964057195.1). NCBI lineage: Eukaryota > Metazoa > Arthropoda > Insecta > Lepidoptera > Noctuidae > Orthosia > Orthosia cruda. The sequence goes on from OZ059827.1 coordinate 30,911,027, forward strand.
GTTAGGTTTAGTATAATTTTGTATAGTTTAATTTTTATAGTGTTTAAGTATGTACATATTTACACATTTGTTTTACAAATAAATATATAATTAAACTCCAATGTCAAAAAATACTAAATAAAAATTATCTACAATACAATAAAAGTCAAATTACTAATGTCAAAGAAAAATTATTTAATTACAAATTGTATAGGTGTCAATTTTAACATGAGAACCAAATAAATGAATAAATTCTAATTTATACAATTAAAAAAAAAAACCAAATCCAAAAATACTACATCAAAAATTATCCACAATACAATAAAAATCAAATTATATATCGTCCACTTGCGACGACAGCGTGACATCTCGAATTACACGATATTTCATTTTACTGATATTCTGAATCGCGATCTCCAAAAACGGAATATTTTTTACTACAAAAACAACAAAGGATATGAGAGAAAGAGACAAAATATCATAGTGTAGCGCTGTCTCGTTTGGCGATCTAGTTGGCTTCGACACAGTGACAATTCAGTTGTCAACTGGGCTTCGAGGTGTGAAATGCTCTCGGTTTACACGAAAAACGTGGGATCACGAGGATACCATGATTTAAGAGATAAAGGTGAGTCTCTTGTCATAATTTTCTTTTATTCGACAATTTGGCACGTCAACTTATCACAGAGTTCTTGTAAAACTTCAAGCGAAGTTGATGAGATATGTTTTTGATGTCACGGTTTTCTTGTAAGTAATTCACAGTATCACCGCGTCATTTTTATTTGTAACGTTGTAGATGATACATGTTTCTCTTATACTGGAAATATGTTGTGAGTCATTGTTTTGATGTTCTGTTGTTGCAGAATACATATTGAAAACATTGAATGGTATGTCCACTTGTCACGGTGTATACACTAAACAGCAATATACAACGCCAGTTATATTTACAGATGGGGACAAGGTCTAAACTATTAATGCAATTAGCACTAGCAAAAGTGGACGAGGATTTGCACTAGTTGCCCGTAGCAACCCGGAAACAAAACCTTTTAACGACGACAAAACAGCAGATGATCAACAAACGACAGAAACTCATCTCCATAGCAATGTGTCACGAGTTTATCTTCTTCAAGTACCTCAGTTGCTCGTAATAACCCGAACTTAAAACAGTTAACGACGATGAAACAGTAGATGATCAACAAGCTCATCGTCATCGCAGTGTATCGGTGAGTTCATCTTCTTGAAGTACCTCGTGTAGCAGCTCTTCAAGTCCTTCATCTTTCTTCGAGGAAAGCGATGACTCCGTAAAAGACAACGACTATAAAGAGATTCAAGAAAAACGCCGATCTATATTTACATTCAATGATGTGAGCGATAATGTTCCGAATCTGATAGCTGTGACTAGTCAGCAAACGATAAACAAAGAAGGAAAAGAAAAACGGATGTTCCGAACTGAGAAGGAGAACGATTAAAAAGATAAGGAAATGTTTGTGGCTGTTTTTGAACTTCAAGCTGTGTTTTAAGTGCCCGAAAGGAGACATGTCCGTTTTTTATTATAAATCAAAACTGAATGTATTGAACCTAACAAATTATGATTCAAAACAAACTCCGTTGAAAGTTACGTGTGGGAGCACAGGCTGATAGAGGTGTGAATGAGATTGCCACCTACATTTTCCAACACTTAAAGAAGATTTCTGAAGATCAAAATTCAATGGACGTTGTTTTTACTCCGACAACTGTGCTGGCCAGCAGAAGAATAAATTCATGTTGGCTATGTATCTCTATGATGCGCAGAACCTTCCAAACATAAACTCCATTACACACAAATTTCTCACTAAGGGGCACACACAGAATGAGGGAGACTCGGCTCACTCCCAAATTGAACGCCAGGTAATAAGGTAGTTGAGAAGTGGACCTATTTTTACCCTTAAAGGATTTATTGGGACAATTAAAGCTGCAAGAAAAAAGTCAAAACCTATACATATAAATGAATTATGTTATAGTGACATTTATGATTGGAAGGCTGTTCACAATCAAATGAATTTTGCAAATCACAAGGATGTAGATCAAAAAGGTCATTAAAACTTCGGATATAAAAGGAATTCGTGTGCTCAAAGATGATCCCCATGCAATCCACTATCGTACGTCTTACGTGGATGAAATGATAAAAAAGAAGCCTGTTTATGAAATCTAACTAAATAATGCATTCAATAGAAAACCAGTTTGGCCGAAAAGAAAAAAGAGGATCTTCTTTCACTACTAAATGGTAAGCACATTTCTAATTATTACATGGCATTTTTCGAAAGTTTGTAGTTCTTTTGAATTTAAAATGTAACAGTTAGAAGGAAAAAACATAATAATACATAAAATATACAAAAATGAATAAAATGGAAATACATAATAATGCCTTTACTTAAAGAAAAATAAGTAAAGTCACTCACTTTTGTTAATTTTTTATAGTGTGAAAAACAGTAGTGTCTTAATAATTACAACTTGTTTATAAGTCAAACTGTAATTTAACGTAAGAAATTGCCTGGTTAAAATAGTTACCACTATGTTGAATGATTCTATTAAGCCTACAAAAAAAAAACAAATTTTCAAGAATAATGTTTTATTTTTATATAACCTAATTAAATGATAATTTTTACATCATCTTCAACGTGACATCTAATCTTACCACCTTATAAACTTTCTTTTTTTCTGGAACCACGTGATAAGTTTTCCTTTTTTTTTCAAACTCTAAAATGAAGTTAATTTGGTTCCAAAAGTGTTTTTTCTTTTTGATATTTCTATATTTCATTTCACTATTAGTTATACTCTAATCACTTCATACATTATAAAGCTATCTTGACAACAATTTAAGAGTTATGCTCATTTAAAAGTTTGAAAGTCATTTTCTGTAAAATTACGGTTTTTGAGATGTCGCATTGTCGTCGCAAGTGGACGATATGTCAAAAAAATATACAAATTGTATAATTTATAATTAGTTGAATAAAGGCTATTTGAATTTAAGACACCGGACTGTTAAATAACGTCTGACGTCTTTCGGCTGATATAATGAATCACATCACTTGAGTGGCGTTTAATTTGTGATAGGTAATTTATCTAGAAACTGCAGACTGCATCAATTCTGCATTGCAGTTTGGTGCGGTTGCTTTGAGCTCGGCATGAAAATTGAATGTATTCTATCGATCGTTTTTTGTCTGTCGCTGCGTCGAGGGTTCGAAAATCGCTGGTCGGTGAAGCTATAGGTCGTAGCCGACTTATACAACACTGTTCCCACCCGGCAAAATAATGTTCATTGAAATGTGAGCTTCAGGGCGTGCCTCTGTAGACATACTTTACATTGACAACACAAATTAGCAGACACCGCCATCGTACCATTCGACAGCTGACGTCTCGCTTACCGCATGCTTACAAGCGGGCAGCCCGCACGCTGTACGAACGCTGACTGCTCACTTAAAGCATGTTGCTAGCTTGTCGAAAAAGGTAAGGCAAAAGCGGTACGGGGACAGCTAGTTGACTGCTGGCTGTAGGCGCGTGAACAGCTGGTTGCCTGTGGCGGCGTGTGGGCAGCGAGCAGTCATCTCCGTCTTAGGAGTTGTTGTGTGGGAGCGGTGTTGGAGTGGGTGGTGTAATTACACCTGAGCTACGATCGAGCAATTGAGCTACAATCTTAAAAGTATCGAGTTGCCTATGGGCTTAATTTATGTCTAGTAAACTCTACGTTCTCACCTCCTATAGTTTCGTTGACTAAAAGATTATTTTTCACAACAACATTAGCTATGCCATCTTATAGTGACTAAGGACCCAGAGTTTCAAACGTTCGTTAAGCCATTGGCAGACTAGGTTTCGAATTTGAGGATTATACAAAGTTAAAGCAAGTTTCTGTAAGAAATATCTTAGCGTACGTAAGTAAGTACATGCATATCAACTTTTATGTTGTGCTACTATATATTTTCCTCGATATATGGTAAGGTCGTTTTGATTATTGATTGTATGGGACTCTGTACACAAGCTATTATTTTAATCCATTACGGCATTTCCCCATCTGCTTTATTGTAGGTTGTAAGTCAGAACACTACCAACTTCAGAAAAAGGAGATATTGTTATTATGGGTATTATGTATGTCAATCCCATAAGTAAGTATAGGGTATCATAACTAAAAATAGAGAAATAAAACAGTAATACAAAAATAAACTGATTTACAGTTCATTTCAGGCGAACAAACTGTAGTTTCTTAAGACAATTATTTTAAGAATTACTCTCCCAAAATATCCATATTCTACATTTAATTAAAACACATAGACTACCTACATAACTCCTACTTACAACAGTAATGAGAAAGATAAAAATATGATGGATGGCCTCATTTTACTTCACGAACGTGCTGCTAATGTCTTTCGAGATAAAAGTATGTTTCAAGTTGCAGAATATTATAATGCAGTGAAATGAAGAGAGATTTTCTATACTTCTAGAGCGACGTGGTTAAGGATGGATTGAGTTGAATAGTATATGTCAAATGTATTAAAATATTAGGTCTTTATATATGAAATTGCCGTTTTTAACCCCCAACGGAAAAAGAGGGGTGTTATAAGTTTGTCGTGTGTTGCTGTGTATCTGTGTGTCTGTCTGTGGCACTATAGCGCCCAAACGGCGGAACCAATTTTGATTTAGTTTTTTTTGTTTGAAAGGTGATTTTGTCGAGAGTGTTCTTAGCTATGTTTGAATAAAATCGGTTCAGCCGTTCAAAAGTTATGGGCGTTTTTCTGATTCGGGGTGTTTTCGCAAGATATCGTGTTATAATTACGTGTTCAATAGATTACCGATCGAAGCGTATCTACTATGTACTAGTTAAGTTATGAAGCATGAAATAAAACATGTGATGGAGGATTTTTTAATTTTGAAATTGCACTTGTTATGAAATATATAAATAAGTTAACGTAATCAGCCTTAATCAAAGTAATCCCCCATGCAATCGATGCATCTTTGCCAACGCATTGGCAGTTTATTGATGAAATCAGAATCCTTCTTGAAGAAATCAGCAGGACAGGAGCCAACAAATTCTTCTAAGGCATTTTGTACTGCCTCTCGGGTATTGATTTTTTGCCCGCCAAGAAGTTATCCAAATTCTGGCAAAAGTAGAAGTTGTAGGCCCAAGGTCTGGTGAGTATGGTGGATGACAGAGAGCTTCCAACCCCAGCTCTTGTTACTTGAAGACCTGCTGTGCTGTATGAGGTTGTGCGCTGTCGTGCAGGAGCAGCGGAGACGAGCGATTGACCAAAGTTGGTTGAATACGTGCGGGCTTTTCCATCATTGTATTCAGTTCTTCACAGTAAACATCTGCAGGTATGCTGCTGTAATGATGTAAGAAGCTGTGATGAATCACACCGGCCCTAGACCACCAAACAGTGACGATCAATTTTCTAGGGCTAAGTTTTCGTTTCGGGCATTGTTTAGGTGCTGAACCAGGATCCAACCAACTTGCTTAGCGCTTGCGATTGTCAAACATAATCCATTTTACGTCGCAGGTAACAATGCGGTTTAATATTCCTTCGTTTGTGAGCCTGTTAAGCAGTGCAAGGCACGTCTCGAAGCGTACTTCACGCTGGCAAGTAAAATGAACTTGGTCGAAACATGATTGCTTATCAAAGATACAATCATACAGGCTTTTTACACATTTCTAAAATTAGTAGGATTTGAACTGAAACTGTAATTTACTTAATTTATGTCGTTCAAAGTTACTTAGAATACCAATTTTTTCACTTTAAATTCATTGAAGTTCTATGTTCCAAATATCAGCCTAAATATATATTTACCTTTGTATAGTTATTGAGTATTTAAGTCTTGTCCGAGACCACGTTTTAAATTCAGCAGCCAATTTAATGGTTCGTGCGTTGCATGAAAAAATGAAAATAACTGTCACTCATTTCGAAAATATATTTAATTAAATACCATTTTAGTTTTAACAAAATGTGTTTTCCATTTGTTCACGTCTACTACTCATAATGTTGCAAGCCATTATGTTACCTATTACAAATTCTCATAACGTAAGCTTATGTTCGATTTTTAATAAAGTAGGTATTCATAGAAAATTAACTTTATTAAATGGCTTTCAACGATAATGCTCTTAACATTCACCTTTTATGAATTTAATGTCTACATAATATGCACATCAATTTTCTTAATGCAATCTGTTCTTCACTTAAATTATCTTTGATAGAATTAAGTAATTAATTGTCTTTGTTTAATGAATAGATTTAATCATGGCCCTGCTTTTCAAAGATTTTTTAATCGAACAGTATCTTATAAAATTAATCATCGTTGAAGTAGAATTTAGAAGTGACAACGGAGATTAAGGGATTGCGGATTTCGCAATTGCCGATAAGAAGTTGTATTTGTTTAAAGATAAGAATTATTATAAGAATTATAGTATTTGTTTAAGATTTTTAATGTGGAATTCATTATTTGGATGTTTATATTAACGTTATGGATTTGTTAATCAAGCACGCGTGGACACGCTGTGCACAGCGAGCACAAGTTTTCCGAAGTTGCAATTTTTGATTCACACTACCTTAACTGGTCTACATAACATACCAAAAAAATCAGAACTATGCCTTACGATTTTAGCCTTTTTAGGGTTCCGTACCTCAAAAGGTAAAAAAAGGAACCCAAGATCACTCTCTTGGCCATATGTCCGTCTGTCTGATTCCCTATCTGTACGACCCGAACAGATGGGGCTCGCAGCTGGAACGGGTACGGGTCCGGCCAGGTAGGCCCTCCACCATTGCAAGCGCAAAGGTGGAACCTGACATTGGGTTTGGACTCGCGGTGGTCTATGTGGTGGTTGCAGAGGAGTGGCATGTTGTCTGCTCGGCTACATGTGGGTCGAGCGTCATTCCTCGCGCGCAACAAGTGTCTGAAGTTACCGGCCTAAGGCAAAGGGCCACCTGGTGGTCAGACGCGGGGTTCGTGAGTAACCCTCAAGCAAGTGAGCTCCTGTGAGCGAGCTGCATCTCCGGCACTTTCCTGGATAGAAAGTAGAGGACTACCCGTTGGATTAGTCTTCCGGCAACCCAGCTTAGGCATTGGGTAGATGCGTTGATTCGTATTCGAGAGGTGAACGTGCTTGACAGCTCCGGGACCATTCTGGAGAAAACGTAGCCAGCTTCTCTGGCGTCCCTAGCGGGGATTGAATCCGCTAGCACCAATAAGGTGCGCTGGTGCCGGTGCTTGCGCTAGTGCTGGCGTGCTGGGGTGCGTGTTATGAGCAGCTTTACAGCTCCGGTACCATCCTGGATAAATTGTAGTGAGTAATCACGATGCGACTCACATTTTCTCTTGAGTACCATTGGCGAGTACTCTGGAGGCTTGACCTACCGCAGATGGTCCCAGACGCCTCGTAAGGGGTTGCCTGGTATAGTGTGCCATCTTATATAACGTAAAGTTGGTGAAGGTGGCCACTATAGAAAATCTTAGTAGTTTAAAGGGGGGTGTCCGACTGTCTGTCTGTGCGTCACCACCGATTTTATCAGGAACGGGTGGACCTAGCAAGTTGAAAGTAGTAGGAATTTTACCAGATACTGAGGTCTATAGTCCCTATTAGGTGTATGAAAATCAAGGTCCTGAATCAAAACGTTAAAAATATATGGGCAAATTTAGATTTTCGCGAAAACTTGCAAGTACCAAAATTTACCTTAGTAGATAGTCCTCTGAGTTGTATTGGCGTTTATACAAATTAGAGGACTAGTTTGCAATAATGGTACGGAAACCTTCGTGTGCGAGTCCGACTCGCACTTGGCCGGTTTTTAGTGTCGATTTCTACTAGGGTTTTTTAGAAAATATTTGACAAATACAAGTAATTAAAAAAAAATAGGAAAATAGTTGCAAGATAGCTGTATACCAAATAGCATATTCTACTGAAGGAGGATAAAATTATTTTCATTAGAGATGATGTCCTTGAGGACCTTGAAGAAGGTAACATAACAGACGATAAGACTGTCATATAATCAAAGAGCCAGATGGCACTGTAGTCTTTACTGGGGCGAATAAGATTCGTGAAGCGGGGACGCAGAGGCTATAATGACGTAAAGATATTACTACTATGAGTAGGAAGAAACGAGATAATGGACGAACCACTAATGAAATCTTAGATAATTCTATACTAGACTTACATGAGCTTCTTAATACGTAATTCTGTATAAGATGTGGCACTCTTATTTGCCTTAACTCTTATTAAACATAGCTAACTTTATTTAGACTGTTATTAATATTAATCCTTTATATTCAGTCGTCAGAAGTCTCCTCCAAGCAAAGTCACATCGACTTCTGCTTCTCCACAAGTGTTTAGGAAAACAAAACACACCAGCAATTTACGGAATAGAGTGATACGTAGTCGAATAATATTAAATAGAAAATCCATTAAAAATCATAAACAACGGCCTGCCATTACCCCAATAGGGTATTTGACAAGAAAAATATTTAACTGTAATTTAATTAATTATAACCTAAAAATATTGGACATGTATTTTTCTTTTGCTACGTAGACATAAATTACGACGAAACAATGCCTTGAAATATCGTATGACGTCAAGGTATACTACACTTTATACTGACAAATGACGTTACAAGCCCCCACTCCTGAACTTTGATGCGTTTTATCTTTGTAATATGTTATTTATTTGTTATAGCAAAAGATACGGGCCCAATATTATTTGATAATCTCATTAACTGACTAAATAGAATTATCAACCTCATAGCGAGTGAGACAGACCTATTCTGTTGTTCTCTGAGTGAATTCACAAGGAATGCTTTGTTTGTTATTAGTTATAGGTATTAGTTATAAGGAACAATTATGTTAAGGCACATTTACCGCATTGGTTAGCTGTAAGGGTAGATGTATGATGATAAATAAATAAATAAATAAATCATTTTTCTACAAAGTCAAAGTTAAATATAATTATTCAAATAGGCCAATGAGCGGCACTTTTGAACGTCAAATAAATTAAAATTACAAGTAATAAAAATTGATTCTACCGTGCATTCGGAAAGTAGCTTGTTATGGAGAAGAACGCATAAGAAACTCCATATCTTCCTACCCAGGAAATATCTCTATACATTTTGGGTCGGCGCAACATGTATTTTTTTCCAATCATACCTATTTTCCGTTATCTTAACCGTCACCTCCTTTTTAGCTATATTATTATCTTATCATATTAGCTACTAGCTGACCCGTGTAATTTCGTCTGCGTCACATAAGAGGTAGAGAGGGGTAGAGAGTGGGGCGTACGCATAATAAAAATGCGAGCGCGATACTTGATCATTATTTTTCTGCGGAGTTATTTTAAAACTGTTTTAATCAACTAACATATTCGTTGAAATAAAATGATGTAAGGCCAACTTTGTTCATAATTAATAATTGTGATGAATAACGTATTTATTTGCATGTTTATGAAAACACGTTCGCAAATAATGCATTATTTTATAACAAATTAGACTGTCATAAAAAAAGTTATAGTGAGCCAACATTAAAAGATAGACATGCTAATAATTGCGGACTTTTTTTTAGAACTTTCGCATAATTCCGTCATACATGATTGTTGTATGACGGACTTATCGTAAATTTAACCGTTTACGCAGCGCACGCAACGGAAGCTCTCAAAAGGATAAAAACTATTGCAAATATTTTCATTGATACTCCTCTCCTATTGATCGTAGCATGATTTTATAATAGCCTATAATATCCTTCGTCGATAATTAGGCTATCCAATACTAGAATATTTTACAATTCGAATCAGTAGTTCTCGACATTAGCGCGTTCAACCAAACTCTTCAGCTTTATGATATTGCTAGCGGGCGCCTCGCGGTTTCACCCGCGTAGTTCCCGTTCCCTTAGGAATATAGGGATAAAAATTATCATTATCACCCGGGGATAATGTAGCTACCTAAAGTTGAAAGAATTTTTGAAATCGGTCCAGTAGTTTTTAAATTTATTCGATACATACAAATATAGAAAAATACAAATCTTTATTAGTATAGAAGTGTAGATATTAACTTTAATACCATCCATTTCTCCCTGTCCATCCAAAATTTGTACTTCTACTTTGTTCGAGACATCCTCTTCATTCCTTTGCATCATATACCCATACCATGACATCCAGTTTCCTCATAACCAGTGCTCTTGCAGTCTTCCTCAAACACACTAAAGCAGTGAAAAGCCGTGCCACCAATGAATGAACTAGAAAGCGTTAATTGGTGAAACATAATTAAATCTACTGCTGATGCATTAAACGCTTTTAATGGTCCAGCAGGTAGAAAGCGATTTCACTTGGCATTGAGTACAAGCGAGGCTGTGGATATTGAATAGCATGCATTTGCTCCGTGAATGGCACCCAATTAGGAATCGATGTAAGCAATTTGCAATCCGTGCAGGATTGTGGAGTATGTTGGTACCGAATTGTAGAGGTAGGATGCTGACTCGATGAGCGATACTGTCATTTGTGACTACAATTTCTAATGTCAATGTCATTCTGTCATTTATAAAATTCATATTATCTATACTATCTATTGTCGAATAACTTAGTTTTTGTCTACAGTTCCAGTTTTTTAAATTATTAATACTACTTGCTCTTCTATTTAACTTTAGACATTGGCAGATTAGTCCAAATTGGGTTTGCTTGTCATCTATATCTATACTTATAATATTATAAAGAGGAAAGATTTGTATGTAACGAATAAACTTAAAAACTACTGGACTGATTCCAAAAATTCCTTTACCGTTGTGAATCTACACTATCTCCGGGTGGCATATACTACTTTTAATCCCTGTATTGCCACGGGAACGGGAACTATGCGGGTGAAACCGCGAGGCGTCCGCTACTATAAAATATAGAATAGAATTCGTGGCTAGAATTTCTAATATTGTTTCATTATATGTTGATTCTGTCATTCATAACATGATTGTGCTAACTCTTATGGTGTCATATATTATTGCAACTTTTAATAAAAAAATATTTTTATTAGAAAGGCATATAGTCAATAAGCGAGACTCGACATCCAAAAATGTTTATACTAAATTATTATTTAAAAAAAACTAAACTAATGTTTATTTAATTTATTTATGTATTTTTTTTTATATTTTATTAGTTACTAGAGGACGACTCGCGGTTTCACCCGCGTAGTTCCCGTTCCCGTGGGAATACAGGGATAAAAAGTAGCCTATGTCACCCGGGGATAGAGTAGCTTTCCAACGGTGAAAGAATTTTTGAAATCGGTCCAGTAGTTTTGGAGCCTATTCGGTACATAAACAAACAAACAAACAAAAAAATCTTTCCTCTTTATAATATTGGTATAGAAAACACAAAATTTCAAAAAAAAAATTGCAATATTTTATCCGAACTGAAACCTATTTATGATTACTTTCTGAGTTTTGTTGAACATATAGGACAAAAACTATAGTTTTTACCGGTTTGACAGACAATTTTGTTTTAGGTAGACCAAGTTTCGACGATTAATTAAGAATTCTAGACCCAAACCTACCTGTACTATGGCCTTATTAATTTTCCATTAAACATCCCAATTCAGGACGGCACAATACCTATTTTGGTATCTAGTATTTATTTAATATTAGTATTTATCTAACAAAGGAAGGGGCTGGTCTGTGTTAGCAAACTTACGCTACAGGGCTTGTCGCTGAAAGCTCAAAGCGTAATTGTCGATGCAGTCCTACCTTGCCTGGCTCCTTCAGAGCCGGCAAGGTGGCGTGGTCTTGAGGGAGAGCGCTACGGTCGTGTAGATCCTCAAGGCAAGTGCGGTGATTTTCCTTCTCGTGGTTGCCGCCCTGTTCTTGATCTAATTCCCTCTGAAATAGACGTAACTGAAATCACTGGGCGACGTATCACAGGGGTGGCGAGGTCTGCCCCTGGGTGTCCACCATTGAACAAGGAAAATGCCGTGCGCGGGGAACCGTACGGAAGGATGAAGGGATCCTGGTGGCTGAGCCGATGAGCGTATGCGGTTTAACATCTCTGAGGCAACACTCCACCCGGATTGGCCCGGATTTCTTTTCACACGGGAGGCCGTAGCCTAGCCAGCTACGGTCAATCGGCTGCGGGGTCCGGTCAGACGGCCCCCAGGCGAGTTCACTCCCATTGGGGGCTTGCAGACGGCAGCGCTCGCTCGTATCGCTAGTGGTAGTGGTGTGAGTTAGTGTCGTGCAGTCTTGCGAGCAACTAAGGGGGGGGGGGCTATATCCCTCGGCTAATCCCTGGTGCTACCGTAGCATCGCCACTTGAGCACTCCATGGAGGGTGGGGCTAGTCGAGGGATGAAATTTATATCGGGATTTAAATGGATTTAAATTTAAAAAAAAACCACAAGGCGAAAGGACTGGCGAAAGTTGGGACTGCGCTCCAAAAGGCGGGACCGGCGAAAGCTGGGACTGCACACCAGACGGCGGGACCGGTGCAAACCGGGACTGCATTTTCCGTAACAGGAACGTCCAGAGGCGAGACTGCAGGGGAATCGTCTCGAGGTAGGGCTGCGGCGGGACTGTCAAATGACGGTACTGCTGCGGCACTGCCGAGGGTCGGCACTGCTGTGGGACCACCGAAGGGTCGTCTACGGGCGGCCAGCATGAACCAGGCTGGCCCCCGGTTGGACGGTCTGGGGCGCGAAAGAAAAAGCGCCAAAAGCTGAGACAGCAGGCGGCTCTAGAGGGGACTCCTACGGAGGGCCCATCAAAGAGACCGCTGTCACCGCTGTTCTCAGCGGTGACAGCGGGGACATGGCAGCCAAGAGGATGAAGACCCAAGGGCAGTCATCCTCAACCGGATCCTTTAGGGATGCGGTGGCGGCTGTGAAACTCGCTGTCGTAACAGTCAGGTACCCGGAGGAGGACTTCGTGCTTGGTGACTTGGCGCTCATAATTGAGAAACTGAAAGTGGCGCCGGATCCTCTGCCTATTCTAACGGTTGCTCCCGGAGTTGTCGCAGGTGCAGTTCATGTATCCTGCGACAACTCTGATGCAGCTAGCTGGTTTCGGGGTGCCATCCACAATGTGGAACTTGGCTCCTTGAAACTCAAGGTTGTTGACGCCAAAGACCTTCCAAAGCCAGACAAAATGGCATGGAAGAGTCGCAACTTGGCGTTGCAGGACTCTGCCCGTGTCATTCGACTGCTCCAGCAGCTTAACCCTGCCTTGAGGACGAACGACTGGAAGGTCGTGAATACTCTCACTGAGCATCCGTCGTATCGTCCTCATGGACGGGGTGTCCGCTGGGGTCATCAAGGCCGCGGGCTACTCTCTTCCAAGAGGAATTGAACGGTACTCGTTCAAGCTCCTGGAAGAAGATAAGGGAGAGGCACCCACTGCGGAAGCAGAGGCGGAACCCTCCGATAATGGACTACACCGACGTAAGGAGGCCATCGAGGAAATCTCTGCTTACGGCGCAGCGCTGGAGGCAGAGATTGGGACCAGGGCGTCACAGGCAGACCACGAGGATGACATCCTTGGGGACTTTGACACCCTGGGGATCGAGTCGCCGATTGCTCTTGAGGAGAGCCAGGCGATGGAGGAGGAGCCTCAAAACTAAGTCCCTCCTATATTAACACAGGCCCATCAAAATCATCCAAGATGGAGGGACTAAGGTGTGTGCAAATTAATTTGCATCATTGCAAAGCCGCTACTGCCCTTCTGGCTCAGCAACTGAAGCTTAACACATATGACGTTGCCTTGATATAGGAACCTTATCTGTATAAGGGGACTATAAAAGGCTTAGGTGGGACAGGAGGCATGGTACTCTATGACTGTCCAACTAATGACGCGAGGACTTGCATCTATATCAGGGGCGGTATAGAGGCAATGCCCTTACGTACTTTCTGTTACAGGGATCTCACAACAACTTTGATTCAGGTGGGGATGGGCACAGAGAAAAGGAAAATTGTCCTTGCCTCTGCCTACCTCCCATATGAACAAAAGGAACCAGTAACACCACTAATCAGAATACTGGTTGACTACGGCAACCAAGAAAACCTCGACCTGATACTTGGCTGCGATGCGAATGCACACCATGTCCTTTTTCATTTATCGTCATCAGAGCGGCGTACTTTCGACCTATCGTCAGTAGTGGCGGTTTTGTGAAGTATGGCGCCGATTAATATAAAATAATTCTTTATGGCTTTTTCTAATACTTCTTAAGGATAAGAATTCTACAGAGCCCAATTTATTAATTACACTTGTTTACACGGCTTTTATGCCCTAGCTGAAAGTTGCTCTGAAGAGTTGAAAAGTTTTCAAATAGTCCGGGCGGTAACATTGCAAATAATAAAATCATAGTATGTATGTAAGCAGTAATTGATCTTATATGACTAATAAGTGAACCGACCATCAGCTTAGAAATCATAACTCAAGAAGCGGTAGGAGGTTGCAAAAGTGGTAAAAAAATAGGCCGGCTGAAACTTCTTTCATAAATAGTTGACATCATACTGAGCTGAAAAAAATCATCATTTAATGGTTAATGGTAAATTCCCGAACATAGTCTCTGGATTATTACAACAGGCATTGAGGATGACAGAGGAATGGTGTACAAAGAACCACCTCTCTATCAACCCAAGCAAAGCAGTCATCGTTCCATTCACGAGGAAGAGACAACTAGGAAACCTAGGAGAGCTCTCCCTCAATGGAATAAAGTTGCCCTGGTCCACCGAAGTTAAATATCTGGGTGTAACGCTTGATAGAGAACTCAGGTGGAAAACTCATGTGTAAAATATTACGACGAAAGCCCTACGAGTGTTCGGCATGTGTCGTTCCACCTACGGTAAAACTTGGGGGTTAAGTCTAAAGTGATACGATGGCTATACCGGACAGTGATAATACCTATTATCACATACGGCAGCATAGTGTGGTGGCCAAGAACAAAGCTTGCCTCGTGCAAAGCGCCGCTCACCAGATTACAAAGAACATTGTGTCTAGGCATCACGGGTGCTTTCAGGACAACACCTACGGCAGCGATTGAGAGATACCTCAATATCCATCCTCTGCATATGATGGTTGAATTCGAGGCAAGGAAGACATTACATCGACTTGCTGTAGCTGGACTATGGGATTCCTCTAAGCCAAGGACCAACCATACAAAGTTCGACGGGAATGAAGGCCTGGATCGGGTAACAAGCATGTTAACCGATAAAATGCAAACTATGTTTGTGTTTGAAAGGTCTTTCAAGGTCCAAATCCCTACAATAGAGGACTGGACGAAGGGAATCGATCTACCAGAACAAGACAGTCAGGTGTGGTACACTGATGGATCCAAAATGGAATCAGGTACAGGGGCGAAAATATACGCAAAAGGTTACAAATGTAGCAAAAGCCTAGGGAAGATGGCAACTGTATTCCAAGCAGAACTACTTATGCCATAATAACCTGTGCTCAAGAGAATATAGATAGAGGAACCAGAGGTAAATCCATATATATTCTTAGTGAAAGTCAGGCTGCAATCAAAGCCATGGCATCCTACAAAGTGGACTCCGGACTTATTCTGGATGCTGTCCAAACCCTAAACAGGCTTGGGTAGCACAATAGGGTAAGACTGATGTAGGTCCCTGGGCACAAAGGAATCCATGGTAACGAAATGGCAGATGAACTAGCATGAGAGGGCTCAGCAAATGATTTTGTGGGTCCAGAACCATGTGTAGGCATCTCGACGTGCCTCGTAAAAGCCGCATTTAGGGAGTTTGCAGATCACAGACAGCGAACTCATTGGCTATCTAGCACCGGTCTACAACACCCGTCTAGAAATTCCTAGGCTCTACGTTCAAAGCCCGGGAATGCATTTGGAACATGAGCAGGGTGCAAATCCGCTACCTGCTTGGGGCCTTTACTGGGCACTTTGAATCCAACGACATGCCCATGAAGATGGGTCTAACCGCGACACCCATGTGCAGGTTGTGTGGGGAACATACGGAACGCATGGAGTTCCTTCTTTGCACATGTGATGCTCTGGCTGGTAAGCGAATGAGTCTCTTAGGGGTTGGATATCCAAGACCAGAAGACTATAGGCTCATATCTCCCAGTCTCGTTGTAAAACTCATGAAAAGAGTTTTCAACGAGATTGGGGAGGAGTAAGTTATCTAGGGGACCACAATAGAGCCCAATGGGTCGAAATGTCCGAGTTGTTTCTCGGCCCCTCCACAAGATAAGATAAGATAAGGCAGCGGCTTCGCCCGCCTGAAAGTCGAAAATTATCCCGAGGGAACATATTCCTATTCTCGGTGCCAACTTTCATCCAGATCCGTCCAGATCCGTCCAGCCGTTTGATCGTGAAGAAGTCAGAAACATACAAAAAAACACACACACTCACTCACAACTTTCGCCTTTATAATATTAGTGTGAGTGTGAAAACTCATTATGTTTATCGGTTTGATATAAAATTTTGTTTTAGGTAGACCATGCTTCGACAATTAATTAAGAACTCTAGACCCAAACCTACACGTACTATGGCTTTATTATTTTCCATCAAACATCCCAATTTAGATCGAATCAATACCAATTTTGCTAGCTACTGAATATTTAATTTTCTTAGGTTTTTTCAAAAATATAATTCTTTTTCCACTCAATTTCTTAAGTCAGAATATTTTTTTTTACATAAAATTACAACATGCTTGTATGCCCGTAAAGGTGTAGTACAGGTGTACCTATAGTAAACCCATATTTCGCCAATTATATTTTGACGTAATAGTGGGCGACTCTATTGTCATCCGGGTACAAAGCCCGATTCCAAGCTCCTAAACTCCGGGTACGAATCCAAACTAATAGCCACTAATATCCAGCGTAGTAGCCATGCTGCACACTGGTCAGCATCGGCTGAGCCCGCTCCTTTTTCCATACTGGAAATACTGTGCTTTAAAACTGTGTTTTGTTTATGTTTTTCTTAGTGGCAATAAATGTTTTCTTTCTTTCTTTCAAACTCCAAGCTCCTAAAAGTATAAATACCAGATGGAAACGCCCAAACTCGCTTTGCCTGATTCGGCAGTCGAAACCAGAACTTAATGTTCAGTAGTAATGCTTTCAACCACTATACCAAAGCAATTAGTCATCATCAGCATCGGCCTTTTAATGTTCCCATTGCTAGGACACAGGCCTCCTCTCTGTAAAATTTGTATCTTCTTACATTCACAAGAAACCCTGCAAATCACAGAAAACAGAAATCGATTACACAAAGTCACCGACCGTAGTTCGCAATAACCAAAACACAATTAATCGCATTTCTGAGTCTCTTCAAGTTTCCATCGAACATTTAGACGAACTCCTAACGAACCTCTGTCGTAAGCAATTAAAGACAAATCTGATTGCATTAAGTCAATCTTCAGCTCTAAATTAAACTGCTTAGGGTTGTACAAACGGCCTTATAGGGATTAATTTGGGGATTCAAAACACCATTGAGGGGAAAAGGGTCTTTTAGTTTCAGTTTGTTTTGAGTTTGTTTCAGCTTGGAATTGTTGAAACTAACATTACGTTTTGTAAATGCTATATAGTATGAAATGTCTGTATTCATGGATAAAATATCTGAGACGAAATACATAGTATGTAAATCAATAGTAGTGATAAAGATTTAAGAAATAATAACGGACCTAAAGTAAGACTAGCTACACTCTGTAGGACATTATTTATATATAACACCTGTTTTATATACCTATACGCTTATGTTTTACAAATAAATATTTGAGTTTGAAAATAAGTTGTTGCATGTAAAAGTCTCATTAAAACAAACTTTTCTAATGAAACCAGAATATTTTGGCACGTGGCCAAGTTCTAATTGCCGCCATTTTGCTTTATATTAACAATTTCCAGAGACAACTCCACAAAATTTTACCAACTGCTCTTCCCTGGCTTGTATGTTGTTATGCTTTATGTCTGCCAAAACTATACACGACATCAAGTCAATCTTCATTCGCTCTAAAGCCAGCATTAAAAATAAACTGTCAGAACTGAAACACCAACTGTTACTTATTGGCATCCCAGTTCAAGTTACAATCCAGATGGGAATACTATTCATTCGCTGCGCAAAACGATGCCAGCTATCTGTCTTCTGTAGCAATTTAAATGTCCAATCCTGCTATAAAATGTGTCTAGAAAGTCTGATGCAATTAGTTTTAGTGTCGCTGAGGGAGTGATCTGACACGTGACCTGGACCCTTCATTAGAATAATGTATAGTTAAAAATATACTATAGACGGTTTGTCCCAAAATGGCTGACACAGATCTCTTAACAAGATTTCGTGGAGGCGTTGGGTGTTGGGCGAGAGTTTTCGTCTAAAATGTCGTTATTCTTTTGCACTTATCGTAATTTATTTTGGGTTGGGCGCAATATTTTGTTGATACTTGTTACTAGGTTCGACCACAGCAGTAATCCCGGCTGTATGATTTTTCATAGTCCTCTAATATTTTTGTCCATTTTAAGCGATAAAAAGCCTGTAAATAAATTGCACCCGAGAATCAAGATTTAGGCCCAGTTGGGCGCCAATTACAAGGGTTTTAAAGATAACTGACAAAAAGTAGGCATAAGATACATCTTTGCTCGCTTTCAGGCATACAGGAAAGGAGATGATCAAGAAATGTATGGAGCCTGAGGCAACACTATGTACACTATATGTAAAAATCGCTATATAATATATTAACCGTTTTTATTGTTAATTTTCTTTAATTTCACTTCGTTTCAATCAAACTACATTTGTCATGTAGAGCAACACAACATGGTGAATCAGATCGTACGTAGTAGTAGTAGTACGCGAAAAATTTCATTATGACAATAACATTTAATTGACGTGTCATCGTAATATCTGCGTTTAACAAAAACAACACGAATTCAATTGCAACAGAGAAGCAATAAATCAATGTCCGTAGTAGTGAACTGGGTTGCAAAACTAAAACAATCACTAAAAACTCCGAAACATATCCAATTTAAATTCAAAGCAAAGATAGGCTCAAAGATGTCACTTCTTAAAACTGTCAAAGTCTTCAAACGTCATGTCAAAAATAACTGTCATGGCTGTCCTAAATATAGAATAACCTTATTAAAAAAACTATTCAAATGATCATTTTTGTACGACTGTACCCTTCTTCAAATTAATTTGTTAGTATTTTTATGGAATTCCCCCATTTTTTCCCTATTTATCTTTGTAGTATACATATAGGTGACCCAAAATCAAACAACCCTTTTATTAAATTACTAAAAGGCTCGGGAAATAGAAAGGCCTTATCAAATCTATGTCATTAGAGTTCATACTGACCTAAATATTTTTTTAAAAGGTTAAAAATAAATTGCTTTAAAACTCAACTATGGTATGCTTATGTTTATTTAATAATTCATGCACATAAACGTACAGAGGCGAGGTTAATGCCTTTGTCTCGTCTTTTTATCTAAATATGACTTCGGTAGAATTTTGCATTTTAAGTTTTGGTCCATAGTTAAATGATAAATGATTTTATTTCTGTAAGTTGGTTTGTACAAACACTTTTACATGTCGATCATATTGGTGTCACTTGGTTTCATAAAATTAAAGAGTGTCATTATTATACCGCAAAATCATTACCAAAATAATGACATTATGGACGAACACGCACTCATTATTTTCTTTAAATAAATTATGATGAAGCTCGACTAATGACCACTTGACAAGTTCGTGTTTATCTTTGAACCCGGTTCAAACGGAAAAAATCTTTTCATAAAAATAATATCGAATAAGTAAAGATCTACCCTATACCCCGCAAAGTTTGCTCAAAGTCCCCAATGAAATGATCCTTCTTGACCTCCTCCGATGATACTTACTTAGGCGTTTTATTATATTTTCTGCCTTCTCTTTTGGACCCTTTGAAGTGTTATATATGTGCAGTAACACAGACACTTTTGTCAGTTGAATTATATCCTCAATACTATGTTTTTTTTCCGACTTCCCAAAAAGGAGGAGGTTCTCAATTCGATTGGTATTTTTTTTAATGTATGTACACCGATTACTCGAAGACGCCTGAACCGATTTGGAAAAGGCTTTTGTTTAATAGGGTATACTTTCCATTTGATCCCATAATCATCAGGTCAGGATCTGATGATGGGATCTTGGAGAAATAGAGGGAAATCCTCAAATATTATAGGCGATTTTGGCATTTGCATCAACAAAGTCATATGCACAGAAAAGGAAAATTTACAAGTCCCTGATTAGATCTTTCGTACTGTATGGATCAGAATGTTGGGCTTTGAAAAAGATGGATGAAAAGAGATTGCATGTAGCAGAGATGAGAATGTTGAGATGGATGCAAGGAGTGACGAGAATGGATAAAGTGAGCAATGAGTATATTAGAGGAAGTTTGAAATAGGCGCCAGTGATAGAAACGTAAAAAGGAAACCGTTTGTCCTGGTATGGTCATGATAAAACGCATGTTACTAAAAGAGTTATAAATATAAATGTGGATGGATGGAGAAGGAGGCCAGAAAAAGTGGATGGACTGTGTGAGGAGTGATATGAAAGAAAAGGGAGTCAGTGATGGCGTGACGGGGGTCAGGAAGGTATGGAAGAAGAAAACGTGTTGCGTCGACCCCAAGTAACATGGGACAAGGGTAGGAAAATGATGATGATGATGACAAATGTAGTACAGTTGCATTAATAACGATTATATCTTGTTAGTTAAAAAGACAGTATAGCATTGAATGAAGGTATTTTTTTAATAAACAACCAAATTTTGTACCATGTATTCCATATTTTCGAACTGAATTTTCGTATAGATTTTTTTTGTGGAACATTTCTTTTCTTATTTTTATTAGTAAACGTTGTCAACGATATATAAACCACTATTCCCCTTGGTAAATTTTCAATATACCCTATAAATTCAAACTCCACATAGTTCAAACTTTTGGCTATTACAAGGGTATCCCGGTATCGAGAAACTGTCAAAGTGATGATATCTTCATGACAAACGTTAAAATTTAACTTTCCCATCCTTTAGATGCCTGAAAATCTACTTAGTTCCGATTTGTTATCTTTATTAGTTCAGACGACTCACTTTGCTTCGAGAATCTCGGTCTTAGATCGTAAGTTCTCGCTTAAGCACTCTATGCGACTTGATAAAAAATAGCCGACTTGCTTATCGTTCACAATATATAAAAAACAACGCTTCAATTTATGCCAGACGCAAACTCAGCAATATTTTTCCCTCTTAGATGGGCAATTTTCAAAGATTTACTAGAGTTTTTGACTATATTTTCCAAGAATATTTATTGTTACAGAATAAGCAAAATGAGTCAAGGATTTACGAGAAAAGTACAAAAAGGTCGTATAATAATCGTATTTCAATGATACTAGATTTAAAGGGCCCGATCCTAGCTTAGTCGGATATATCCCGACCCTTTTCTGTTGAATAGATACCATTTAGGCTATATAATTGGACAACAAAATCCGCTTTGTTTTATTATATAATGACTATGGTAGAAACCCTTAATGTAGAATTGATGTATTAGTATAAGTACTTATTGTTAAATCAATTCTACATTAAGGATTGCCGCTATATTAAAAATAATATTAATAAACATACCTTGAGCATTCAGTTCTGTAGCAGCTTTTGCCAGGTCTCTTGTCGCCACAGCAGAAGAACAGCTTGGTCTCCAGCCAGGAGGTGGCTGACCACTTGAAGACCTTTTGTTAGAACCTCCAGAACAATATCCGGAACTTGCCGTATCACAGCTCACATTTACCGACTTTCTTGGACTAGCTTCCTTGCTCGGACAAATGTCCCCGATTGCCATCATAACTTCTCCACCAAATTCAGTCTCTTCTGGTCCTACTTCTGTAAACGTGCTGTAGTTAGGACTGATATCAGAAGGTCTTCTGTCAGGATGTAAATAATGAGAGTGATGCGCCGAATGCGAAGTGTGCTTCATATGGACTGAATTCAGAAGGATATTCGATGAAGTCCTCGTTAATGCTTCTCTTTGTCTGATAGCTTCTCTAAATATTCGACAGTACATTGAAATCATGACTAGGCTGGGAATCCAGAATGAAACACTCGATGACACTATAGCGTAGACCATATTCACTTTGAACATGCACACATCGGGATGATGTAATCTTTCTTGTCGGTGCTGTTCTGTTGTGTACCAGCCCATGAATATTGGCACAAAACTGATGAACGCAGGCCACAACCACACATTTGCCAGCATGAAGCAAACAGTTCTATGAGTCATAGTGACTGGGTATTCCAAAGGCCTGACTATGGCGTAGTACCTATCAACAGATATGCAGCAAAGGTGAAGAATAGACGCGCTGGAGAAGTAAACATCAAGAGAGTTGAAGATATCACAGACTAAAGGGCCGAAGAGCCAAGTGTCAGTCAGTTCCGCGCTTGCATTGAAGGTCATTGCACAGAGAGCAACGAGCATATCAGCGACGGCTAGACTGACGACGTAATAGTTCGTCAGGACGCGAAGTTTCCTGTGTCTGTGGACAGAGATGATGACGAGGGCGTTGCCGAAGAGTGCTCCGATGATAATGGTCGTGAAGATGAGGCCTTTGAGGATGAGTGAAAGGGTGTGCTGCCAGTCGTGGTCGGGCGCGGCAGGGGGCGCCAGCGTCGAGTGTAGCTCGCCGAGGAACGCTGACTCCGTACCGCGCCCGCGCGCTTCTACCTCGTGCCTGAAGACGCCATCTGGTGACAAAGGAGAAGAGGCGTTGTATTTGTGCTCAAATTTCAGAAAATAAATAATTGACTGACGAAGTAAACGGATCGATAAAGGGTTTAAAAAAAAATGCTAAAAATATTATTGTAACGTTTTAAGTTTAACATAATACGCATCATTAGTTTCAATCTTGTATGCACGTTGATCATAGGTGTTGTTAGTTTAACTTTGAATCAATAAAAAAAAACATTTTAGATCTAACTACACATTGACGCTTTCAAAGACAAAATACGACTACGATTGATTACGTGATATTTTGGAAGAGCATTTTAAAAAAAATATTTAGTTCGTTGCCTCACACTAGGCATTTCTTCCAGTATCGTGGGTGCGTTTACAAACATTTAAACTCACATACACAAGACACCCAGATCTGGAACAACTATCTTTAGGCCATACAAATATTTGTTCCGTGCGGGAATCGAACCCGTGACACGCAGCGCAGCACCCGATCGCTCAACCACTACGCCAACCATGTCGTCAACCCATTTCATTTCATTTGAATCCCATATGTCACATTTTAGATTTTTCAACAACGATATTGCTGATAGAGTCACACTTTGTCTAAAGGTTCTGGTCAGCAAACACTTCTAAAGCCCGTACTTTCCACAAAAAAAAAAACATAAGTTGACGAATCCGTATTTTCCACAACAACAGAATCACAACAAGAAAAACAAACAAATAAAAGGCAGACATCTTCAAAAATCATCTCGTGTGTATTCGATTACTTTTAACTAGTTTTCTTCTTATAAGATTTCTTTTGTCAGAAAAGAGTAAATCGCGCAGGTAAATAATAAAAGAACGGCTAAAATAACGAAGGTAAAGTGATATTCGGAAAACGTTTTCGGAAATCCAATATTTCCTGTTACCCAAAGAAAAGTATAACTTCAGCTTCCAATCAAATTAAGAGGGGCTTCGGCAGCATGATAGGTTTTCTTTTGTGAGTACACTCAAACAAAGGGATAGGGGATATAGGTAGGGGCAGTTATCTTGTAAGTTCTTTTCAACAATGTTGTGAATGCTGAGTGGTCAAGTCTTTTATATCACTCTTAAAGAAAGTTATTGTATACTATCTTTTTCCTGTAGCTTTGCTCCTGTGCATCTTTCTTTAAGACTTTTTACATACACGATTTTCCTATGGCTTCGTTTCCGTGGCATGTTTCACACGCACTACAGCACGTTTACAGGAACCGTGCATTATTCCAGGTTAAAAGTAGCAAAAATGGCACTCAGCGATAGTGTAGCTTTCTAGCAGTGCATTACTTTTCATAAACTTGTAAGTATATTACTACTTCCAGAGTTTTGCCATATTCCAAGACAAACGTAGTAGAAGTCAGATAAAGTGTAGTGGAGGGAAAAATATTTTTGCCTTTATATATAACTCTTTGGTCGTCTGTATGTAAAGTTATATCACTGTAATGATTTATTAATAAATGTTCCTTGGTTATTTATCTGCTAACGGTTATGATAGATCTAAAAGGCCAATGTAAAGGATTTTGGATCTTCTTATCAAAATAATTAGATTCAGGTAAAAGTTTATAAAATTGCAATCCATTACAATATTAAATTCTTGTTTGAATAATTGATAAAAAAAAATTGACAAAAAATACAACTGGAATCCAAATAAAAACAATACAATGTGAAAAATAACTTCAATTTTGGCAGTCGGTGTTCTTGTTTCTTCGGTTTTTGACACCGACTTCCGAAATTGAAGTTATTTTTACTTCGTAGTATTTTTATTTGGCAGTCGGTTATATTTTTTTGACATATATATTTTTGACATATATTTTATTAATTTATTTATAATAGACAAAAAATAAACTTCTTGAATTTCTGTCATTTAAGTAGAATACTAGGTATTCTACTTAAATGACAGATTTTTTTTTTTTTTCCTATTAATATGAATCTGTTGTTATAATACCATAACCGATTACAAAAACGGACGAATAAATTTCCTGAAAGTCGCTTTTTCTAAAATCTAAAAATAATTTTAACATCTATATCAAACAACAAAATCTATTAAGCTACACATATCTCTTTAATAATTACATTAAATCTATATAAATCATATTGTCTAAATAAATATACTAATGATTCGGACAATGGCAATTTAAAACAGCACCCTTGAATAAACAATATTCGCCAATAATGCGTTAACCAATTAAATCAACATTCTCATTAATTAAATTTTACAATTAATTTTGATTAAATTTTAATCAAAGGCATGAATGAGCCTCTCATAAATGCTTGAAAATGTAATAAAATAAAGGGCAAAGGCCTTGTGCCCCAGTTCTGTTACAGTAAAACAAAATAACTCAAAATAAAAACCATCACAATTTTATTTTGCTTTTTGATTCATCTAATAAATTAAAAATACTGGTTAGACTTAAAGCCGACCTCAACATTGTTCGGAAAAAGTATTTACCCAGAAATAGAGTGATTCCAGATAAAAAAAATTAAGGAATAAAAGTACCTATTAGCAGTTTATGCTTACCCCTACGTGAAAAAGTTGCAATGTTTTGAATGTATGTAGAATTTGGAATAAAAGATGTCGTAATAAAAAAAAGTTTAAAATCAAAAACCCGACTTCGCTGTTTTAGCAGTCGGATTTTTGTTTTTTTATTTATTTACAACTTTTTAGTTAGGTATCTTTTTTTTCGAATTACTGTACGAAGCGGTATATATTTTTGTAACCGCCTCTTGAAACCCTTCTTTTTGATACCCCCACTCGATGGGTATGGAATAAAAAAATATTGGGTTCCCCACAATATGGCACCCAAAACCCGCCATTTTTTTAACGTATTTTGTCTAAGGTCACTTGGGCGGTCAAGACGTATCTATCGATGTCTTAATTAAATAAAACCGTATAGTGGTTTGAAGGATATGAGACAATAAAGAATATCACGTAGATACAAGATACGCGCAAATAACATAACCCTTTCCTTGCAGTCGGGTAATAAGCAAGAAGAACGGATTATGACATCCTATTGTGTACTTATACAAACATTTGCAACATTCCGTTTCACAATTTTTCTTTAAATCGGTCTCTAAGGAGAGCCCCGATCTCAAATCTCATTTGTACCGTTATTGGATCAAAGCTCCGATATCCATATCTGTGTTATTATAATTTTATATTTTCATTTAATTTCACAAAAGCATTTTCCGTTACAAATTAAATTAACAGACTACAATTTCAGCGTTCGAAACTATATATTTTTATATCATTTTTGAATAGAAACTTGGACATACATATGGCAAAATTTCTGTCCACACCGTGCCTCGCCGGCGTGGAGGAAATTTTGCCATACAAAAAAGGGAAAAAATCATCTTTGTCATTGAAAATTTCCATTCAAAAACGATATAAAATTTATATAATGCCGAACAACGCTGGAATAGTAGTCTCTTGTCTCATGAATCTCATCCACGTCTCGCTTCGCCGGTTTGAAAACACCTTTAAGGTCCTAGTTTTCAAGTCAACAAACACTCCTTAAGGCAAATCTTTGTCATTGAAAGTTTCCATTCAAAAATTATATATTTTTTTTTTAACAACTTCCAAAACAAATCTCTACACACATTGATAAATTAACATTTACTACAAAGCGAAAAATAACTTTCTTTTGGGCAGTCCGTGTCTTTGGTAAAATTTTGTTTTGTTTTGGAAGTTGTTTTTTTTTTTTCATTAAAAGGTTATTTCTAGCTTAATGCAACTTGAATCTTATGTATAATCTTACAGTACTGTCTTTCCTTTCATTTTTAACCGACTTCACAAAAAGGAGGAGGTTATCAATTTGACTGTATTTTTTTTTAATGTGTTTTTATTACCACAGAAATTGTTTCTGGTTGAACCAATTTTGATGATTCTTTTTTTTAATTGAAAGCTGGTACTTGTCATGTGGTCCCATTTAATTTTCATCAAGATCTGATGAAGAACTTCGGAGATATACATCAGAACTCTTCAATAAATGACGGCAAATCACTCGGGATAGCTGCAATCGCATTTCTGTATATTGTTTACACCATTTCATAACATCACACTAGTATGCTCTAAAGGGGTATACAGGTGTAAACAGTTCACCTTGGTATACTCTTATTCCACTGGTTTTGTTTATGTTTCATGTTATTGGGTTAATCTATTCAGGCTTCGCTTTGGGCATTATTGGTACCAAGCCTTTATAACTGGTCCATTATGTACCACAACAAAACAGCCAAAAATAAAAAAAAACTTTTTACAAAAAATACAACCGACTTCCAAATAAAACACTACAAAGTGAAAAATAACTTCAATTTAGGAAGTCGGTGTTAAAAAAAAAAACGAAGAAACGAAAACAGGAGCACCGACTTCCGAAATTGAAGTTATTTTTCACATTGTAGTGTTTTTTAAAATCCATCCAAAGGTTGTCTTGAAAAAATCGCTTTTAGCAATAAGGCCATTGTGTCACCCAGTGTAATGTTTTCTTAGCATATACTTTCTTTAACTTATGTGGTGTACATAATAAAGAGCATTCTATTCTATTTAGTTTTGCTGCTGCAAACTCGATACTATCCAGCAGGAAGATATAAAAGGCTTTAGCAGCAATCCTAAAAAAGTAAAAAGATTTTTCCGTATTGAGATGTTGTTCTACTTTTTGCAGCTGTAACATGATATATCTCGTATCTAGAGCATCTGTTACCCTTAAAGAGGATTCCCGGAGGTCTTCGGAGGTGTGTTTGATTAGATTGGAGGTTCTTAAGCCGCTTATCTAACTAAGATATAAAATGTTTTGAAACGGTGGAAGAGATTTTATAATTAATGGAATTAATTTTCATTGGTACATTAATTATGATTAATTATGAAAGGTTTGGGGCTAACAAAATATAACGGTAGCTTATTTATTTATAAACAATTACCTACAGTATTTTTTTGTCAATTCATCTTTTCTTCTTTCAAAGAGGATAAATTACATTATAAATCGTAATATACATAAATACTTTACTATACTGCCGGCGCCGGCGTGCGTGTGTGACTAGACGTATGAACAAAAATGAAGCAAAAGAAATATGTAAGGATCGTGGCAGATGGCGTTCTGTAGTTTTTGCCTACTTTCATAAGAAAAAAGTCATGTTATGTATAAATAATTTTGTAACGCAATCCTTAAATAAGATATTCATTAATATTGAAAACCTGCTTTTACTTTAAAATAACATTAGTCTGACATAACTGATATAAAATTACACTATATCTGTGTTTAGAGATAGTATCTTATCTTATACCTTCAAACGAGCAATGTTTCTATTATAATAGAATAAACTTTATTGTACACCATAAAAGTTACACATCTCTTTTGTAAGACACACACACACACATTTCCTTATTTATCTTTTATAAGATATATAATCTGAATCTCGGAAACGGCTCCAACGATTTTCATGAAATGTATTATTCAGGGGGTTTCGGGGGAGATAAATCAATCTAGCTTGGTTTCATTTTCAGAAAACGTAGTTTTCTCTGTTTTCACCCAAGCAGAGCTCGGTCGCCCAGGGACTAACGTTAAAGAAAAAAAACTCATGACACGTTTCCTTTGAGAGCGTAGCCCCGAGCAATACGAGTCATTTATAACAATCACAGATAAAGCTGCTCCAATTTCACTATGCAAAATAGAAAAGCAGATAATGGACTATCAAACAGCTCACACAACAATACACCAATACATATTGTGATTGGTTTGCCGCCGTTTACGCGACGCAAATCCAATCTTGTTTTCTGCAAAAGCCAATCACAGTTCTCTCGAACTGGGAAATACGGATCCGAAATATTTCTTTTAAGATTGGAATAGTGGGTAAGTGACGTCATGCTTTGCTGTTATGTTATTTGTGTGTAGATACAATGCATGAAAGAGCTTTCAAATTGTCTGCCTAAACTATGTTGAAGTTGGTTTTCAGTAACTGGCTGAGTGTATATCAGACCTTTACAAACAAGATACCCATGGTACAATGGCTAACACGATACCCATGGTAAGACTGGTTTACCTTTCTTCTGACTATCGGGTTGCCAATGACCCGTGATGACTGTCAAAGTTCTACAAATAACGGACCACCGAGACCACTCATCCATGGTGCGCAGACTGTGGGGCAGATCCAACAGTATTCTAAGTATGATTTCGTTTTTTAAATCATGGATACTCGAATAAAGAGAATTTCTATTCTATTCTTCTAACACTTTCATGGAAGATTTTGCTTAACACTTAGGGCCGAAATATTAACTTTAAAAACTATATATCACGGGAACTACGGTTGTTGCAACACGGCCAAAACGTCGGGTGAAATAGGTAAATAAATAATTGAAATCATCGCGTTAAATTCCCATGATATATTGTTTTTCACTTAGGGTCGATTTCACCAATGAAACTAATCGCGATTAGTTCAAGTTATTTTATTATTCATGTAAACACAGAAAATATATACAGAAAACAGATCATGACAAAGGAGTTTAAAGGTACTGCTTATTTCTGAAGAAATTTCTATCAGTAGACCCGCGAAAAGGAAAAATGAAGAAGATATGTAGACAAATAGTGTGTGAGAACAGGAAGAGAAGAAAAGTGAACGACTAACCTAAGATATAAAAACATACAAAGATATAAATAAATACATAACTCTTAAATATATAGATACTAAATATATATACAGATGCTTATAAATATCAGATTTAATAATGGCTAGTTTTATAGTTGAGACCGCTGAGAAACTACCAATCGGAACGCTGTATCTAAACTGAGTTTAGGTAATCGAGCTAATCGCAATTAGTTTCATTAAATTAAATCGACACTTAGCCAAGTTTCTCATGACCTTGTTTTCACAAATGACAAAATAATTTCAGGTGGAAAGCTTAGTTCACTTTACTATGACTGACAATTTATTTCACCATAGATGGCTTAGTAACCATGATATATTTCATGCAAAAACGAAGGGAAAGGATATAATAATGCCTGAGTCATCTTTAAAAGACTTAAGGCGCTTGGTAACATGACAAGCAAATGCCAAACATTTCGGGCGGAAAGTTGGTTTCGTAAAATTGACATAAATCAAAAGAAATCACAGCATCATAACGATCTGAACTACAACAATTGTCACAATTTTTTAAGGCCAACTATTATGGTTAAGGTGAAGGAATATGGCGATTTGGGGTACCGGAGGCGAAGCAAAAGAAGTATATGTCCTTTACCGGTATAATAAACACATATAAGATAAAAACGGAAGCAGCTAATATAATATATTTACATGGTTTCCAATTTATTTTTATTATTGCACCAGTTCCGAACAATTTCAGTGGATTCCAGGTAGTAGGTAGCACGCGAGTCATGCAATAAAATTTAAATATGTACATGTTTGCCCTTAGACGGGCGGTTGAAAGCAGGTGTTTTTAAAAGCAACGTGGAAGTTTAGTGGGTCAGGTTCGAAAGCATCTGCAGTATTCTGTGGTTAAACGAGGCTTTTAGAGTCTTAATGAAGCTGTATTATGTGCCACAGATGCTGATTTTCATCTTTAATGTTAGTGTAGAAATTCATTTTGTGGTCTTCTGACTCTCAATGGTTTTCAGTCGAGATGCTTAGGAACTGTGATGATTTGTAATTTTTGAGTAAGAGGCAACCTACTGTTATCAGCCAAAATATTGACCAAAAAAAACTTTTTACAAAAAAAATCTACCGACTTCCAACTAAAAACACTACAAATTGAAAAATAACTTTCTTTTTCGAAGTCGGTGTCTTTGGTAGGTACCAATTTTTTTCGTTATGGACACCGACTTCAATAAAGAAAGTAATTTTTCACTTTGTAGTGTTTTTAGTTGGAAGTCGGTAGATTTTTTTTGTAAAAAGTTTTTTTATTTTACACTTTTTAGTTGTACCTATTAAGCAACTTGCCTTTAGTAAGGTAGGTACTTATAATGCCAGAATAGATTACCCGAATACCATGAACATAGCCGGCGAAATGAGAATGTACCAAGGTGAACTGTACACATCTGCGTACCTCTTATAGTGTTCTGCCGTGATATTATGTTATGAAATGGTGTAAACAATAAACAGACATGCGATTGCAGCAATCCCGAGAGATTTGCCGTCATTTATTGAAGAGT
This sequence comes from Orthosia cruda, assembly GCA_964057195.1. NCBI lineage: Eukaryota > Metazoa > Arthropoda > Insecta > Lepidoptera > Noctuidae > Orthosia > Orthosia cruda. The sequence goes on from OZ059827.1 coordinate 30,941,821, forward strand.
TCTGTTGTATATCTCCGAAGTTCTTCATCGGATCTTCACCAAATTTAAATGGGACCAATTTTGGCACATATTCTATCAAACAAAATAAGATTTTTTAAAATCGGTCCACAATTGACGGAAATATCGGTGAACATACACAAAAAATAAAACATACTAGAAGTCAAACATAGAACCTCCTCCTTTTTTGAAAGTCGGTTAATAAAAATGGAAATTCCATAATAACCAATATAGTCTTAGATATAGCTTCCATTCGCCAACTTTATTACTCGTCTTCGCAATTTCAGATATTTCCCTACCAATCTTCATTATAATCTTATTCCTCAGACAAATTCTCCAAGGACCACTAAAAATATGAAAATACATTATAACGAAGCCTATTACCATTTTCGATATAATCTAATATCGAATTCCGTTCGAAAGCATAGTTACAAAGTTCGTTATCGACCGGGAACAGATGAAGGTCATTGGCTGACCCTCATTTGGCACACTGTCTTGGAAACGGGCCAGGACCGATTTTGGACCGCATCGGGAAACGAGCAATAGGGGAGGGACACAAATGTAGTGTAATTTTTATGAGGGGTTCTTTAGGAGTCAAGGTCGGGTTTCCGATGTAACCTTTCAGAGTCAAGAGCGTTCCCAGGTAATATTGTTTTAGTCCTTGTTTGCGCGTTGGACCATTTGGGATGAAAATAGACGTTATTAAGTTGAAACTTATTGTTTTCATGATATTATGCTGATGGCGGGAGAATGGGACGAGATTGTGGGCGAGGGGTTTTCATTATACGAGTTTGTGGGCTTCAGAATGTCTTTTCTTGTTTGTTATTATCCAAATTGAGTACCTACTGCAGCTGTCTTTTTAAAGTTGTTAATGTTTCAACGTGGCTTTTGTAGATGATTTGAAGGTATCAAGACTGTGCCGTTCTGTAGTTTCTGCTGAACTCCATGGAAAAAAAGGCCTGTGTTTATGTATGTGTGTAATAACTACTTACTACATATGATTAGGAACTAAGCATCAACATTCTTGTTATCATAAGGTACATTGTACGTCGAATTCGTCATTGCACCTCTAAAAAGGTACCAAAAATTACCAGAAGCGATAATGAACCTTGATATACATTATTATGATCTTAAATTCAAAACAAACCATCTACTTGGTGCTCATTAAGACTTATTTTACCAAAGCCAACACTTTCCATTTAGTCTGAGCCAACTTTTCTGTTGCCATCTCCCAGCAAGCATAGTTTAAACCAATTTATCACTGCAAAGAAGTTTATTTAATCCAACAAGTTACAAATAATTCGCCAGCATTGCCAAGTGTATAAGTCTCCAGCAGAGCATTTCTCAAGTACCAGAAAGAGTGTGGGGCCAAGTGTGTCGTAAAATTAAGTGTAAAAGTTTACCGTTAGTTATGTTTTAGTAAAATACACGTGTATATACAGTTAGAGCCCATGTACACTACGTTTTTTTCAGGCACCGTCGACACGCTGCGAAAGAGACTACTAATACCAATGTGCCTATACTCATCATCATTTGAGCTCAAACACGTTCACTGCTGAAAATAAGCCTCCCCCAAGCGTTGGGACGCTGACAGATCCCGTGCGTCTCGCATCCAGGGGATTTCCGCAACCTTAAAGAAATTATCGGTCTACCTATGCTTACGTTTATAAAATTTTGGTATGCAGACGAAAACTTCTTCACTCGGCGTAGACGCGCATATAAAGCACTAATAACGCGTAATTACATCTATAGATTAAATACAAGCGTGTTTTTATATTAATAATATATATATTAAGTCCGCGCGCGAGATATGCGTGTTATACTTTGTAAGTGGACGACGCGAGTTTGTAGGGAGTTTGCAGGGATGCTATCTGCCTTTTTCAAGTTTAACAGCGCAGCTAATCGCTTCGACGACGCTTGGAAAAGACGTAGTATGCATGGGCCTTTATATACTCGTGGAAAGCATCGTTAGTAGCACGTGCTCCAGCGGAGATCGGTAGCGCATTGCGTTGAATTTATTTATATGGCTACTGTGCAATTTCCGACTGGCCAGTTTGATGCAAACTTGATGTAGTAGGATCTCTTTAGAATTTTATAAACCCTGCCTCTTGTTAGTTCACCGTGGTTCTTACTTTTTCTTGTTGTATTTTGTACCCTGATTTTGTTTAGTTCGCCGTGATACGTATTTAGCTTCAGTAAATTAATAATAGTTACTTTACTTTCATGTAAGACAATTAATCATAGTCTTGTTATTGTCATACCAATTACGCTGGCAGAGAAATTAATAGTCAGCGTAAAAAAAAAAATATAAAGGAACTTATTAACTATAAAAGTAACGAGATGTTTCTTTAAAGAGTAATGCCTTAATAATATTCCTACATTCAACAGACGAATTTCCCAACTCAGTTAAATGCATTTCAAGCGAAATGTTTCCTGTAATGGCAGCAAAAAGACTTCGTATTCGCAAAGATTGCAGCAAACCCTGGCAAACGTTTTCCGTCGTTTTGCTAAATGGCGTTTCGCCAGACATAGCTCTCATTATGCCTTCAATGAGCTTGAAAAAATATAAAATGTATTTTTTTCTCGAAGTCCGCTTGCAATCTAAGTGCAATTATGTTTGGTTTTTTATTTATTTTGCTCATTTGCCGTGCGGTTTCCGGTAATTTTGCCGACGGTATATTTTTCTTGCGCGAGGACCAGGTAGATGAATCCTTTTGTAGGTCCGGCTCTCATTTTCAAACTTTGCCGAGTTTTTTATCAACATAACAAGGTAGGTATGTATGATATAGATTGGTGAAATGACTAAAGCTTCAGAATTTGGTTTTCCTATAATGATTAATGTAAAGAAGAAGTCATAGTGTGATGTACCTGTTTTGTTTTCAAAAGAAGCCATTTCAAACCACTAAGAATTTAACTTTATCGAAATTGGAAACAATTTCTGTCATAATGTGTCTTTATTTCTTAAAGAGACAATTTGATTTTCTGTAATAACAGCGAATACTTCACTCTTGATGAATATCTTGACTATGGAAGAATAGAAGAGAAATAAGAATATAATTTATTGTACATCAAAATAGTTACACAACTCTTTCACAAAAAAAAATCTATAGTTGCAATCGCGGTCTTATCGCTGACAGCGATATCTGTATCAGCGATATCAATCTTTGATTGGACTGAAATAACTCAAAATTAAAAGATAGTCGGTGATCTTTGAATTTGTATCGGATAGGAAATAATGAACCCATCTACCTTTCTTTCTAATTTGAAGTATAAAAATGTTTGTTAAAGTCAATTTTCAGAAACAAATATATTTTATCTGAACGGTCTTTTCAGTACTCACATTTACAAGCCGAATGTACATGCTAACGTTGGTAATAAACTACAAACCATCGTTTACCTACGAACAACACTTAACAACCCTGCCCTATGTCTTGCCACTATTGGCAATTAAGTCCGAGGCAGTCCATCGTCTCAGCGGACCTTAATTTACGCATCAGGAACAGGCCTGGCACTAGTCGAGATTAATCACTGACTGGTGGAAGAAAAAGGTTGATGTGTAGGTAGGTACAGTTGAACAAGCTATTTGGTTCATAGATACATTCAAGGAATAAAGAAGTTAAGCACATATTTTTACTAGCACATTATACATTTTTTCAAAAGCGAATTGTCAATAAGGCTATGCGGCCGTTTATGGTAAAGGAATTTATAAGAAAACCAGCTTTTGCTAGCGGCTTCGAAGGTCGATAAAATTCGCGGGAACTTACTATCGAGATCAAAGTATCCTATGTGCTAGTTTAGATCACTCAACGACTACTAGTATGCCGAATAAATTTTATCCAAATACTGATTGATTAACAAAGTTCTAAACATACAAATGTTCACATTAAAATATTAGTAGAACATGACACTAATATTCGAGTTGTTTATTTACATTTTTATCGCTTGGCCGAATAGATTAACAACCAAAAAATATTCATATTTTCGTTACGAAATTTCTAATTTGTCATAATATAATACTATTTTTTTTTTTTATATTCTGGAGGATCGTATTTGACCACTATCTCACCTGATGGTAAGCGATGATGTAATTGACAGTAAAACTCGCTTGCTTCGAAATAACCTATTCACTCTTGACTTAAAGACCCCTAGATTGACTTAAAAAAATATTATTGCCTTCTCGAGTAGTAGGAAGCTACATTATTTAAGACTAGTTGCAAGTGAGCTTTCCGTATACCAATCTCTTTAGTCGACTGTACCAAAAGAAAAATGAGGAAAGAGAGTACCGTGTTCCTCTACCATTTTTTCTTATGAAATAAATAAAGCTTTGTATGACACTAATACCAAATATATTGGTCACGTAGAGCAGAGGAAAGCCTAAATATAAATAATACTGGAGCCGCAGAAATGACTACCTATACAGATGTTTGACAGTATGTTCCTTGAATTAGTTAGAGTCGTGTTTTGTAACTGAAATAAGATTGCTTTGTTCTTTTCTGTGTATTATGCTTCGTTATGTTGGTATCAGTGTTTTGTGTACCAATTACTCGACTTTCGCTTAGCATTGCGAGAATTTTTGACTTGGTTGTATTATGTAATTTTATACGTACGGAAAATATTTGGAGTGGAGGGCTCAAAGGGCGTCAAAAAGTAAGTTTATGTCGTTTTCAACGGGAAACGTGCCCAGAACGCTGACCAGCATTGCCACGTTAGATAGCAATGCTGATTCTATGACCGAAGAGAAGCCCAGGCCTCTGTCACGTGGAGAGTCTTTTGTATATAGGAAGGTTATGTAGTTATTTTTTTTTTTGTAGCAATATGTTAAAAGATTTTTGACCTGGTGAAGATTGCAGGAGTTTCATGAATGCGATAAACACGGGCTTGGTCAATGTAGCATCACTTGGGGGGCCAGCGGTGGACGTCTTTCGGATGAAATTATGATAATAATTGAGGATCATATATTTAACTTTAATTATAAATACGAGTACTAATCAACCAAAATCTAAAATGTATTAGAACTATGAACAGATTTCCTAAATCATCCTAATTATAACAGAAAATACACTAGACACTAGTTACTTACAATTCATTAGTAGAAGGGTAAATGTGTCCCCCAAGGCTCCATTGATTTTACAAAAGCATTCGACAAGGTAAACCACTCCAAAAACAGCCGCAATTCTGTTAACGACGAAAAATACAAACACTTAACGTAGGCATGTTTATTTATGTAGATTGCTATCAAGTATTTCCCAGCAACACTTTCACATACCGCGGTTGTTTCAATACAACTGAACCAAATCGTATTTAATGAGACCGTAATGAATGGGCCCGGTGTGAGGAAATAAAATAATCTTATTTTGGTATTACATTATATGAGTGGAATTGGATCTCTTTGTGTGTGTAAATGGTTTTGGTCGTGGTGTTTCAAGATATTACTTATAGAGATGTTATAGTTTTCAAAGAAGAGGAGGAAAATCAGGCAGCAAGTAAGGCGATAGAGCCTTGATCGAATTTCCTATAATTTGTGATCAATATATTTTTACCACAGTACTAGATGCTAGAAAATTAATATTTAGGTTATTAGTTCAATCTTTTCCTGCGTATTAGCTGCCGTGTTTTATCTCAAATGGATAATCTGTTTTTTTCGAAAAAAGGGAGCATATAACGCGTACGCTATAATATTGCTCTCAGCAATATTATAGCGTACTTTTTTATCAGTGAAAATATTTTGTAATCGGATTAGTACTTCCAGAGATAACCCATTATTACCAAATAAAGACACAATTTTAATACTAGCTTCTAGGTTAAGACTAGCTGTGTCCGCGGCTTTGCTCCCGTCAACTGTCTACCCTACCCTACCCTGGGAAAAGACCAGGGAGTGTGTGATTTTTACCTCACTAAAACCAACCCGGTGATCACCATCAGCACCTAGAAGAGGCCCCGTGACCTCTCAAAAGACCACCACGGACTCCCTCTGTGCAACGCCTGTTAGGGCACAGAGGGACCTACCTAACTACTCTTACTTTGACTACCACTTACTTAGATCTACCTACCTACCGTACTTACCTACCTACCCTACCTACCCTTCTTACCTACTTACCTTGCTACCTACCCTACCGACCTACCAAATTTTTCTATGGTCCTTCTGTCGCGGAGAATCTTAACACCGCCATTCAGAAAATGACGTCAAATGCACAACGCCATCTATCGAATATGGAGTTCAACTGTTCGAGTATATGAATGGCGTGTGTTGTGATATTTTACTTCTTGGACACTTTAAATTCATCTAACTTTTAATATTGTGAACTGATTGCGATAAAACAAAAACTAAGTAATACTTCAAATTACACACAATTTTAAAATATAAAGTTATCTACACTGGTTTCGTGCATTTTATGGGATGCGTGCACAACTAACATAACTATTTTCGATGTACATATAAAAACGACTTTTCTACAGATTTATTTTTATGCAAGTATTGATTGAAGTTAAGAAAATATCTTCAAGAAAGTACAGTCTCAAGCCTTATTGTATCTGCCCGCTTATCTTATTTTGTCAAGGTGACCCGAACTTCCAACAAACATAAAAGGATTACGTAAGGGATCAAGTGGCCACAAATACTAAATGGTCTGAAAACTTAAATTTATTTTACGGATTACATGGGTTTGGGGATCAGGGTCTGCACTTTGACCTTTACGTTTCCAGATGGCTGTTCGGAAATTTTGTTGATTTTAGCTTCTGTGTATGTTGCTACTTTCGTGAAGTAATTATAAAGTTGAAAATGTTAACGGATGTTCCAATTTGGTAGTTTGTTCACTGGTGATTGATGAAAACTAGTAGGTACTACTGGCCGGTCTACAAAGTTAATTTTACAACTAATTTTCAATTAGGTACCGAAAGTTCGATTGTGAGGTTTTTCTAGTGTGTTGTAGATAAACAGATTTATAGCATTAAAGGCCCGAAAAAAATAAGACATTTGCAAAAAATTTTTTTTTTTTTTTTTTCTCAATTTGGTTATTACAATTTTGTTTTTTTATATTTTTTATTATTGATAGGCTTGCGTTTGACCACTATCTCACCTGATGGTAAGCGATGATGTGGTCGACGATGTGTTTTAACTGTGAATGCCTTGAAAAAAATTTTATATCCCACAGCTAGCTCTTCCCAGCGGCTTCACTTCCGTGGCACACAGCACTAGATTTCGAGAAAAAAAACCTATGTCACTCCTCTGTCACATTGTTTATATGTATGTATGTTGTAGCGTAACGTAAGCTCCGAAGAGCTAACATTAGCCACGTTAGTAAAAATAAAACGTAATATAAATTAAAACTAAGAAAAAGGATAAAGATAATAAAACTGTGGTCCGGCTTCGCACGACGTGGGCAGCTAACCAGGCAGGAAGACGTGGTAGGCCCTGGGTAGGCAGATGAGCAGGCACCACGACGGCAATCGGATAGACAGGCTGTAGAGTAGGGCACGCAGACGTGGCACGGTGTGATCGGACGGGCAGGATGACGTCGTAGGCCCTGGGTAGGCAGATGAGCAGGCAATCGGGCTGGTACGTAAATGAGTAGGCGGCAGGAATCTGCGCGTGCTGAAACGGGCGCGCTGTGGCCGCGCGAGTCTGAAGACCTGTCTGCTACAGCCCATACACCAAGTGTGGTAGGTAGGCAGTAAGGAGCGTCGGGGATCGGACTGGGCTTTACACGCCGTATATGCGCAGGTAAACGGTAGGTATGAAGGCTGGCAAATTATACACAGTATTATAACACTATATATATTTATATATATATGTTAAAAATTAGAGCACTTCAGATAATATTACACAAGCCGTAAGTAAAATAGTTTTAAAGACTTTCAGATTCGATCGTACATTAAGTAGTATTCCGTAGTCCACCGACTTTCGGCGTTCCGTCCAGATTCAAAACTAAAAATTGACGCCCGTTTTTCTTCGTTCTGTGTTCTATCTACATTTCAAATTCAAATTTCAATTAAGTAATAAAGACCAGAACGAATAAAAACGGTTCACAAAGGGGTCTGTCTACGCTACCCTTATAATAGTGTAAACCTAGCTTAAAGGAGGTTTAGTCCATGGTACCTATGTTTCGGTCTATGGTTTTAAGAAAAATAAAATAGACAGACAGATGTCATGTCAGATGAAAATGTCAAAGTAGAAAAATATTGCTAGAATTACCAATAATCAATATAATTTAAGATTCAGATATTAAAACAATCAGATATAATTAAAAGTATGCTTTTCAGGTACAAACAGTATGAAAGAAAACATAAAAAATAATTACAAAAGGTGATAAAATACCAACAGATATGAAGGTATGGTTTGTATAGTGTAATGAATTGTAAATAGACTTAAAAATATGTGGTTCTGTTTAGCAGAATACCACAATGTATCTATATATTTTTATATATATTTTTATATACATATTATCATCATCATCATTATCATAGTAGCCGAAAGACGTCCACAGCTGGACCTAGGCCTAAAACAAGCGTTGTCACATTGATCGGTCCCGTGCGTCCCGCATCCAGCGGATCCCCGCAACTTTCACCAGGTCATCGGTCCCCCTGGTGGGAGGCCTTCCAACGCAATGTCTGTTGGATCGCAGACAGCAAAAAAAAAAAAAAATGCTTTTCTCTATTATTTTTTTCATTTAGTTGCACCTACCATATTTTATCTCTGCACTTGGGCATAAAGTTTCAATAAATAAATAAATAATGTAGCTTTCCATAGGTGAAATGACTTTTAAATCGGAACTTACAAACAAACAAACTTACAAAAAATACAAATACGAGTACATTACAATAAATATTACTATATATTATAGTCTAGATATATTTTTTATGGTTACCTGACTCTATATTGAGAACGAAAATATTAATTTAATTGTCTATAACTATATCATAAAAAACTCCTGTGCAGAAAAACCTACAGCAATCCAGTGAAAGTTCAGTATCAAGATATCACAGAATGCTGCGAGGATTTAAAATGGATTTTATATCGAAATCAAATCCAGCAGCGTTTCGAGAGCGATCGCGCTATATAAAAAAGAGACCGTTTTTGAAGCTGATTGATTGAGCGATAGCTGGAAAAGCGTGCTGTTGGATTCAGAACTTTTTGATAGCGAACCGGTTCTTTTATTTTATACAATCAATATTTATCCGTCGTAAAAAATAATTAATATGTGCAATATCTAAAATCTAAGTGAATCAGATAGCCAATGGGTTGTAGTGATATTGTTGATTATACCAAGTGACGATGAATGTAGACAGATGAAGAGGAAAGCCAAAGAAAACATAATGTGTGAGGAATGTCATGAAAGACACTGCTTTTTCTTTGATCATCAATGATAGCGTATAGGATGAGAAGGCTGAAAATAAGAAGAAAATTAAACGTATTCCTGATTGGAGCAAATCCTAATTTATTGAATTTAGAAATATTACGCTTCTGTTTCATTTTTTTAAGGACTTATTTAGGTAAGACCAGTGAGGTATAGATAAATCAGGGTCCTTAAATTTCTTTCATCTAAAGAAATCAATATTTGTAGAAATTAATAATGTTTTTTCATCAAAATAAGCCAGTTTAAATAAATAACTAGAACGTTCAAGCCCCAGATATCAGTTTCTCGGTAAAAAAAGCGTAAATGTAAGTAGCTAAACTATTTTTAAATATTAAAGCGGGTTGGTTGAACTCGGAATACGTTGTTTCATTATCGTCTCCTTCTCCAGGGGTTTGTAAGAGGGATTAAGTGGTGATGTCGAGGGGATGTGTAAGGGATTGCTAAGGGGATTGTATTGGACAGGTTGATTACCTGTCCGTAGTTATTTTATCGTGTTCGTCTATGGTTTTACTAAGAACAGGCTGATTCTATCCCTAGATTTGGAATATATTTAATTTTTAACGAATATTGTAAAAAGCTCTCAAAAACGGTGAAGGAAAACATCGTGAGGAAACCGGCATGTCCTAGAACCAAAAATTCGAAGGCATGTGACATCCACCAACCCGCACTGGGTCCGCGTGGTGGATTATGGCCCATCCCCTCTCACAGAGAGGAGGCCTGTGTCCCAGCAGTGGGAACATTAATAGGCTGATGATGTGATGTGATGTGATGTGATTGTAAAAAGTAAAATTGTTTGTTTTGTTTATGGAACGTAATTCTTTTTATCCGATAAATAGCTTTGTAACTGCGGGATAAGCGATTTAAGCTGAGCCGTGGGATGAAAGATCGTTTAAACTAATGTTATGAAGAGGTAAAAAGTTATTTGGCTATATGTTTGTAACAGGTTATCTCCGCAAGCTATGTCTGAAGCACATCAGCTGTATGCGAGAACACACGACTGTTGTAAGTGGTGACACTTGGGAGAGGTCTACGTTCAGCAGTGGACGTCCTTCTTATGAAATGATGATGATGATGAATCTCTGAAAGTGTTGATCTTATTTATGTTAGAGGTAGGGAGTGATGATATCAACACTGTTTTCTTATTTTCGTTTATTTCCCCTCACTTAATACTAATTACATAATTTTTCTTAGTAGCGTCTCAATTTTTCCTGTATCTTCGCAATTCACCTTTTTTATCTCCTTCCTCATTCATTACATGCTCTCTCAGTCATTCTTTCACCGGTGCGTTCCATATTTCTAATAACTTCTCGAATCTATGTTGCGTTCAGAATTAAAAATCCTACATTTATATATTTTTTTCACAGATTACTGGCGAAGGTTTCTTCTTATTCGTTGTCTTTATTTCTGAAGATCGTGCCCGTCTTGATAAGCTTTGACGGAGTCAACGACGAGCTGCTTCCAAGCCATCCTGACTTCGATGAAGGTTTATTGTAGCTTATTAATAGCTAGTACCTGGGCGATCGAGCTCTGCTCGGGTGAAAAAAAAACCTAGCTAGATCGATTTATCGCCCCCGAAAGGCCCTGCATACTAAATTTCATGAAAATCGTTGGAGCCGTTTCCGAGTTTCAGATTGCATTGATCGTTTAAAGGTTTTACATTAGATAGATTGATTTTGATTAGATATGAAACGTAAGGTATCCATTCCTAAAATATTCATATGTTGACTTGCTACGTTACTGATCTACCCTATATCGCAATATCTCGTTCACCCTAAATACGTGTTTATTTTTGCGGTTTCAATGAGGGATGCGATAACCCCATAGTTTCGATTCGGATCCGAAGTCTGTGGTCGTTTCGGGTGTACACTTTAATAAGGCAATGGGCCAGCTCGTATGTAGAAAAATATAGCTACATTTGCAAAATGTTTGAAGCGGATTAGTTAATTACATATTTATGAGCCTAATCAGAACGTTCTTCCTCACGCTTGTCGTGTTTAATCTTAATCAGATTAATTGGTTTATATTTAAGTAAGACTGGCAGGCCGCATTTTTGGCACCACTGCTTCCATATTAAGCGTAAGACCGACTATAAATCAAAACGGGATATAAATAGAAACAAATTTTCCATCGTCAACAAAGAGTAATACTTTTTTATTTGTTTCCAAACATTTCTGTTTGCCTCGTGTTTTGATGTTGCAACCTTTGAGGTTTATGAAAACAAAGAGTCACGAAAAAGGTTGCGTACCCGAAATAAGGAATAGATAGCAAATTTAAGGTTTTTATGCCTATGATATCTATTTACAAGTTTATCTGATACGAAAAGAGGCAGATGAGAGCAAAATAAATAAGAGAAGAGAGCAAAATAAATATTGTTTATGTGAAAGTTGATATTCTTAGTTAGGTTAAGTTACTCTGGGATGACGGCTAACATAGATTTTTGAAAGAAAACCCCAAAAATAAATAGGGAAATGGCAGGAGGATCACATATTCTAAACTCAATTGATAATAAAGAAATATTATGAAAATCTCGGTCTTAAGAAGAAATACGGTTGCGGACGTCCAACTGAATTTTCTAAGTAAAAAGTCATAATTCCAGGTTTGGCTCTCGCCTATTTCCTCCTCCAATATTGGACCAATTTAAAAGATATTCCGCCTTTTGCGGATTTCGGCAGGCAAATGAAATACTTAATATTAATAATCGTACGTTGGATTTAGTATTGACAACATTATTACCGGATAACTTAAAGGTACGTTTGGCCGACGAGCCATTAGTTGATATAGACGTACAGCACCCACCACTGTTTGTCAGCGTGAGCACCGGTGATCAACGAAGGGGGGCGCCGCTGCTGACACCACCAAGTGACAGTCCTTTAGATACTGGTAGTGATTGTTGTCCAAGTTGGAACTTTAAAAAAGCTGACTTGTCTTATTTATATTTTAGCTTACAATTGATAAATTGGGATTCGTTATGTGAGATGCAAAGTTCTAGTTCTGCTTTGGCTTGTTTTTATAATCTTGTGAATAAAACTATTGATCTATGTACACCTAGGAAGAAAAGGGTAGTAGGTAAAAATAATAATTCTAGAGTTTACCCAGAGTGGTACACGTCAGATTTAATATGGGATATCAAACGAAAGTGGAGACATCATAAATTATTTAAAGTGACGTTACTTTAAATAATTTATGATGTCTCCACTTTCGCCGAGTGATTACAAAGTGTTTAGTCGGTACCGGTCAATAGTTAAACGTAAAATCACTTCAGCGTATCAGGCTTACCAAAATAAATTACAACTTAATTTTAAGGATGATCCTAAATCATTCTGGAGCTTTGTTCGAGCAAAGCAATCCAGACGTAATAAGCCCCAAATCACAAAGGATGGCATAGTGTTGAGGGAGGAGGAGGCTGCTGAAGGTTTTGCTGCCTATTTCCACTCGGTGTACAGTGGGACGCGGCCGACGTTAGACCCAGTCGCAGCGGAGCGCGCGGCCTGTGGAGCGGGCTCGGCGCGCGTGCATGTGGACCGCGTGAGTCAGGGGGAGTTGTGCGCGGCACTCCAGCGGCTCAAGCCCAAACAGTCGGTGGGTCCGGATGGAATACCACCTTTTATTGTCAGGGACTGTAGCTCAGTATTTTGGAAACCACTGCTACACATTTTCAATCTGTGCTTACAGGAAGGACACTATCCAGATCAATGGAAAATGACGCGAGTTATTCCGGTACCAAAAGAAGGTTCAGGGTCGGACGTCGGTGGTTATCGACCTGTGGCCGTACTGTCGGCGTTCGCTAAGGTTTTTGAATCAGTGTTACACAAATCCATTTACACGCAAGTGAGCCCACTACTACATGATGCTCAACATGGTTTTCGGGTCGGTCGGGGTACGGGAAGTAACCTACTGTCGTTTTTTGTCGTATTTGGCGCCAGTAGTGGACGCTGGAGGACAGGTGGACGTCGCGTACTTCGACTTTCGGAAGGCTTTTGATATGGTGGATAATGACATTCTATTGGTTAAATTTGCTGCATTAGGTTTTACACCTCATTTGCTAAAGTTCTTTGCGAGTTATCTTGGTGAGCGCCGGCAGTACGTTGAGTACGCCGGACACAAATCTAAACCATTTTATACATTTTCGGGGGTAAGCCAGGGTTGTAATTTGGGTCCACTGGAATTCATTATTATGGTTAATGATCTCCCTGAGTTCGTGAGCAGTGCAAGGTGTTTGCTATTTGCAGATGATCTTAAAGTGTTTATCTCTGTAGCGAGCGCCTCGGATTGTGAGCGGCTTCAGCGCGATCTCGACAAGGTGGTACAATGGAGTCAGGAAAACAAACTGGTCTTCAATGTGACCAAATGTTGCGTGATGACGTACAGTCGCGCGCGTGTCCCACTACAAAATCAGTATGAGATGGACGGCATAGTGATGCCGCGTGTCACGCAAATGCGGGATCTTGGTGTTCATATGGTGGTCGAGTTGATGTTTCGCAATCACATTATGGAGTTGTGTAGCAAATCCTTTAGAAATTTAGGTTTTATTTTACGACAATGTACGGATTTTAAAAGTGTAGCAGTGGTAAAAATACTTTATAATGCTTTGGTTCGTAGTCATCTCGAGACAAGTGCCACTATATGGAATCCACATGAGGACAAATATAGTCTCATGATCGAAAAAATCCAAAATAAATTCACTAGGTATTTATATTTGAAGCAATATGGGGTTTACCCATTTTACCCGTTGATGTATCCGAGTCTGTTTGTGTTGGGCATGGTCGGGTACACTAGGCTGGCGGTTAGGAGGGACGTCGCTTTAGTAAAATACGCGGCGAGAGTGCTGCGCGGGCTGGTGCATCACCCAGATGTACTGGAGGCGCTGCGGCTGCATGTCCCGGATGGGTATGTGGGTGCGCGCCGCCGACCCACTTTGTTAAATGTGCCAAGGGCTAGGACAATTTTATTAAAGTTTGCCCCTTTGTCAAGGGCCGCGCGTATTATAAATAGTATGCCATCGGAAGATTTGTTCCATAGCCTGCCGAAATTTGTGTCAGGAGCACAAAGGTGCATTGAAGGAGGCATACATATATGAATGGTTTCTTGATTTTTGTTATTTTATTTTTATTGTTAATATTTTATGTATCTACTCGTATATAGTGTATAACATTATTTATTATGTGGTATAACATCATCTTGGGAAAACTGTAAGATGTTGTACTTATTGGTGTCAAATAAATAATAAATAAATAAACCTATTAAGAAAGATATATACTGTGCTGCTATTGTTTCTTTTCAGATGTTAACGTTATCTTCTTTAGAAGCACTAGAATCCTCAAAAGATGCCTAGAATTGCGCTGTCAATAGAGGCCTAGTGTACAAAGACAGTAGGGGCACAGTATACATCTTTCTTTTTCAGTTTATGGAATAATGTTTAAATTGGTCCAATATTGGAGGAGGAACTAGGTGAGAGCCAAACCACACAATATAAATATATATTCCACACATTTTCAACTTTACAGTGACGTAAACTAGGATCCAAGAATAAAATATAACTGTTTGAAATAAAATCGTGCAAACTATTTTCATGCTACTGACAATAAAGCAGTGGTCTTAAACATTTGGACTTCATTTAGTGTTTTCAACTAGCGAAACGCCTCGGCTTCGCATGGGAGCTTTTTACTAATGAAATAAATGAGAATTTTCTTACACACAAACCTTGTCCTGACAATTCAATTCAATTCAATTCAATTTATTCATCAACAAAATTTGAGTACAATGATCATCCTTAAAACTACCATTTAAACATAACAGATGATTGAGGTGCGTTCCAGCAGAAGGCAGAGCAAGACCCAGTCCTGCGCTAGGAATTAACCTGTGTTACAGGCACTGGGCACCTACTCCACCATCACACTTGCAACACACCTACAAACATGTTAGTATTAGGAAGATTTTGACTCTCTGATTTCCCATTTTAGGCAAGCCTGTATATAGGGAATCAGTGTAATAAAAAATAAAATAAAATAAAAGAAAACTAATATTAAATATATAAATGGATATATGAATGAATATATAAAAATATAAAACGTGCCACATTTACATGTATGTGTGTGTGTGTTTGTGTAATATATGTATGTGTGTGTGATGTATGAATGTGGAAGGGCCTTAATGTAGATGGGATATTTAGATACTAAGATCCTTGTACTGAGTTGGTTTTATGGACGTAAAATATTTTGTATGAGTTATTTTAATTATTTAATGCGATTCTATTTATATTCTAATAAAGAGATCTTGCAATTACTATCTATTGATTAAGTAGATTTTCAGTTTCTATATAATTTAATTGCAAAAGCCATGATCTAAGTTTCTTTTTAAACTCGTTCAGTTTCAGTGGGTAAATTTTTAAGATTTTGTTAGCTTTATTGTATAAGAGAGCGCTAGCAACCTTGTAATGCCGTTTAGCCATTGTCGTTTTGTGTCTCACCGAGGGGCAGACTGTATCCAATCGACGTTTTTTTTGATAGATCGTAGGGTCGTAATTTATAGTTTTGTGTTTCTTGGTTATAGTCTGCTGTACAAATAGTTGTCTGATAGTCAAGACAGCTGTATCATTGTAAAGCCTGGACGTAGGGTACCGAAAGATCTTTTTGGTCATTACTTTGAGGACGGCTCTTTGTGCTCTTTCTAAAGGTAAGAGTATGGTTTTGGCAGCCCCACCCCAAGCTGTTATGCAGTATGATATAATCGACTGGCCCAGTGCATGATACGTCATCTTAAGTGTTTCCAAGTCAGCGGCATTTCGAAGCATTTTAAAAACATAAATTAATTTTCTTACACGTGAAGTCAGTGCATCGATATGACACTGCCATTTTAGAGATTGGTCTATTTTGACTCCGAGGTACCTTACAGTGGTCACCCGAGATATTGTTGGGCAAGAACAGTTATCGGAGGGCTCAATACAGGAATGTGATTTAATAAAAAAGGAATCAAACGGAGGGAGAGAAGAAGCTTTTAGTGCGAAGGTTATTAGATGGGTTTTATTAACGTTGAGCGTCAGCAAATTGCGGGACAGCCAAAACATTGCTTTTCTTAAGGCAGCCTCCGCAAAAACTCTCACGGCATTCCATGTGGGACCATGGACAAAAAGTGCCGTGTCATCTGCATATGCAAAGACCTGGCAGTTGGGAGATTTTAGATCACAGAAATCATTAATATATATTGTGAATAATGGAGGGCCCAAAATAGTCCCCTGTGGTACACCAAAAACCAGTGTCTCGTCCTCACTTATGAAATCCTCCACCTTAACAACCTGTGTCCTGTTGGTCAGGTAGTCCTGAAATATTTTAAGTGCCACACCCCTAACACCTATTTTTTCCAATTTAGAGATAAGAATCGGGACTGACACGGTGTCAAAGGCCTTGGTCAGGTCCAGAAATAGGCCGAGGCACTTTTCCTTCTGATCCAGGCTATTGACCACTCTGTCAATAAAGGATAAAACCGCATCTTCTGTGGATTTGTTCTTTCGGAAGCCAAATTGCTGAGTTGAAATAATACCCTTTTTCTCAAGATAGCACGTCAATCGCTTATTTAATACTTTTTCAAGGACTTTTGACATAGCTGGCAGCACCGAAATAGGTCTATAATTATTTATAATATCTACATCACCACTTTTATGTATTGGGTGCACAATGGCTTTCTTGAAAGCATTAGGGAAGACTCCCGTGGACAGAGACAGCTGGCAAATGTGTGTGAGAATAGGAACAAACACATCAAGTGACGACTGCAAAATACCTGCAGAAATATTGTCGTAGCCAACAGCACAATCCCTTTTCAAGTTCCTTATAAGGAGCTCTACTTCCTCTGCATCAGTTTGTAGAAGGACAAGAGAGTCACGCTGGGAAGGTACCTGTAAGCCATCAATCAATGATGTGGATCCAACTGGTTTGTTCTGGATTTTAGCTGCAAGCTCCATGCCAATGTTAGTAAAGAAATGGTTGACAGCATTTACTGACAGTTTAGGATTTTCTTTTGCGCTAAGAAGCGAGACAGCAGATGTTTTTTGTTTATTTGTGTGTGTTATTGTTTTTATAGCATCCCATGTAGCCTTTGAGTTGTTTTTTGCGCTCTCAAGGAGATTCTTTTGAAAAGATCTTTTAAGTGTTTTTAAAAGTTTGTTAATAAAATTTCTGTACCTAATGTATGATAGTTTTAGTGTTACATTTGTGGGCTCCCTTTTTTGTGCTTTGTGCATTCGGTCACGATTGCGAATACATCGTATTAGACCCGGTGTGATCCACGGTTTAATATTCCTCTTACGTCTAGGTATTTTATAACGCACAGTGTTATTTTTGATTACAGCTGATACGACATTAATTAAGTAACTCGAGGCAAAGTTTGCGTCAGTTGAACTCAAGGCAGGTGAAAGATCAATCCTAGTTAATGCCTCACGTATGGCACTGTAATCAATCCTACTTCGAAAAATAAGTGGCGAGAATGGCTTTTTCTTGAGGGAAATTATCAACACTGTAGGAGAGTGGTCAGTTATATGGCACTCGAGGACTAAGGTGATTGAATCTTGCTGAGATTTCAGTAGGACATGGTCTAAACAGTTGCCAGCTCTTGTTGGATAATGGTGCGTTGGTAAGAGTCCATGCGACGCTAAAAGATTTAAGTAGTCCCCAGATCTGCGGTCGGAGTTGTTGTTTTTTATATCAATGTTTATGTCCCCGAGTAAACATATATTAGAATACGCTTTAAGAGTGACCAGCACACTGTTGATTCCGTTCAAGAAACTGTCAATATTGTGAAACGATGGTGATCTATACACTGTAACAAGAGCCATCTCGCCAATTTTACATACTAGACAGTTAAATTCTTTGACGTATTCGGGTATTCGTAATTATGAACAGACAGTGAATAAATCATAATATTATATAAATCCTAATTTCAAATAAACACGGGCAACTTGTTCATAACAATTTAAATCTTTTATTTTCATTTCGTTTACCTTACCTATAATATTAGCACTTACCTTAGGCTATCATATTTTTAATTTTAACACACCGCTTTAGCGTTCTTCCAAAAACACATAATTTGAATTACTAGGGAAATGTTGACTACCTGAACTGTCACTTTGATAATGACCTTTCTTTGTTCTCGAATTCAATTTCTGAGTTTAACGGATAATAAGTTATGTTTACAAAAGAGGTTTCTTCTCTGCATATTAACAATAAGTTTCCTATTATACGATCGTGCATAAAAGCCGTTAACCCTGAATACTATAACAGTTATTGAGCTACACCGATTTCATGGCTTTAAAATACACACAACATTATCGATTTTTCTTAGAACTGCAGGCAAGGTTATGCATTCTAATTTCAAAAGCCGTTCTTGAATATTGAATCAAGCAATTTAAACTTAAATTAAAGGGTTGGTAAATTATGCTTCAAGTCTTGGAAAGTTTTGATTGTAAATCTTTTTTGTGCGTTTTTTATGAAATTGTCTTATTGTAATTAACTAAGTTTTGGATGAGGTTTATAAAACTATTAATTATGGAATATTAATTTGATGAATAGAATTATATTCTGGTAGGTAATACTTTTTACTGTTTTCGGGAAGATAATTTTTACGGTTTTACTGCAAAGAAGCCGAAGTGGCAGAGATAATTTGGAACATTATGAAAGCATGTGTTGGGTCACTAAATAAGAAATCATGTGTCGGATTGTCACTAAAACAGATTTTCCAAGGTATCATTCGATGACGTAATACATTACTACATATTTGATAATACTACCTATTTAATCAATCTTCCTAGGAAACTATGTTAGGGTCGGCTGCCAGTCACGAATATTGCTGATTGCTGTTTCCTACATAATAAGCCTGCCGAGTTTATCCACTACATACTTATATCACACACACGATTAAGACCATCCCGCCTTCGTGAGATAGAAGAACTGTAACATTATTGTACAAGGAGCGACTACATAATTGATCTCCACAATCCAGTGACGGTACCGACTGTTAATGAAGTATAATTGACACCCGGGACCAACAACGACTTAACTATTAGTCAGTAAGAAAACTGAAAATAAATGTAAAGATGGTTATGATAAGTTATTTAAAATTTGCAAAATTCCCCCTATCAGCTTAAAACATGTATACCTACTTCTGGTTAAAAGTCATGGTAGCTGGGAGCGTCAGTCGCTAGTTACCCATAACCACGCAACGAGGATGGTATCAAAAAACAATATATCACGGGCATTTAACGCGATGATTTCAATTATTTATTTACCTATTTCACCCGACGTTTCGGCCTTGTTACAACGACTGTGGTGATATATTGTTTTTCAATTATGAAACGCAATAGTTTAAAAGAGGATGGTATCAGCAGGTAATAATGATGTACCTAGAATAAGGAATTATTTTGGCGACCGAACGCTTGATAAAAGAGTGCCATACCTTCTCAAACAGTTGCCTACTGGTATAATTTATTTATTTAAATTGAAATAGAACGGCCGGAGCCAATTACACTATTGCAACACTTTATAAACACAATATGTATAAATAACAATAATAATTAATGTAAAATAAAATTAACAATTAAACAATTTTATTTAAACAATTAAAAATAAATAGCGTAAGTACGCTATTTATTTTTAATTATTTGTTTGTTGTTTGTTTGTATTTGATTTTTTTCTTGCTTTACTTAAAACAAGAAAAAAATAAAATAAAATTTATACAAATAAAAAATTTACCCCAAAAAATGTAAATTTCAAATAATTTTTACTATAATTACGAAATCAAACTTTACAACTTTGCTTATAATTTCATTTCGATATTTATAATTCCATAAGATTGAACTGTATTTGCTGCCGGGAGAGGGCACTGGCTCCTGTAACACAGCTTAATCACCTAACACAGGATTCAGGTACTTCACTGAATTGTAATCTTTTTCTTATATAATTAAAGCTATATTATTATTATCAAATCACCTTTAAGGATATACAGTCCCAACATATTTTAAACATAGGTACAATAAATTAACCTAAAGTCCGCCATTGTTTCAAAGCCCTCTAACAATACAATAGCAGAGCCGGAATTCCCTTTAATTATTCGTATTTGTTCGCCAATCGTGACGCCATTGGCTTCGGCAAACTTCGGTATACTTCGGCCCTAACTTTTTAAACAAACTTGCTAATTCTCGCGATTCCACCAAAATGGTGACCCGCAGAATATTACAATAAATTCGTTTGAAAGAATCGCTTTTTATTCGGATTATGGAAATGGAATCTTTCTTGGATGAAATATGCTGTAATTTCTTTTTGATAATTTTTCTTCTCTGATTCCAGCGGGGTGGCAGGTGCTTGTAATTTTGAACGAGTTGGCTAAAATAATGGTTAAGAAAGTTGAGAATAATTTGTCACGCGTTTAAAGGCTAGATGATTTCTTTTTCTGTCTGCGTTGTAGCAATTAATCTCTGGTTTTGGAATACTTGCTCTAGACATTAAACTTTAAACATAGTCTGCTTGATTAATTGTTAAGGGAATTGAATATTACGGCCTGGTGATTTTTGTTTTATTCAGTATTATGCTTTTTTTCTTCACGTGTGATGTTTGCTGTTGTGTATGCTGTGTTAAAAAAAAAAAAACTAATTTTCAAATATTCTATCACTTCACACTAATATTATAAAGGCGAAAGTTTGTGAGTGTGTATGTTTGTTACTTCTTCACGCTCAAACGGCTGGACGGATCTCGATGAAATTTTGCACAGAGATTGATTATAGTCAGAAACAGCATAGAGGATACTTATTATCCCGGGAATATGTTCCCTGGGGATAATATTCAACATTCATATGGGCAAAGCCGCTGGCAGAAGCTAGTATTCTATAATAACAGCACTACACGTAACTTTGATATTTTTTCCTCCACGATATCTCGAATTTCGAATTATAAGCGAAACGCGTCTTGCAATAGTGAAAAAACCAGATGATAAAGTTGCTTAGATCGTGCTAAGCGTCACCAAGATGCGCCTTGCAGTGCGATAGTTAGTCACATATTTCACGCGCGACGGAAACTGACAGCTACTGGCAGGTAATTGGCACGCAAATTTTTTTAATGTCAAATATATCGCGATGGCCGTGAATTCAAAAAAGCTGCAATAGGCAAACGCAATCTCTGGCTGTTGTGTTTATCATGGCAAGTGGCTGTTGCCAGTTGACGATTGGCACTGAAAAGTCAAAAAGTCAAATATATTTATTTCAACTAGGCCTAGTTGAAATAAATATATTTGCCTGGAAGAGATCGCGGTTCGCGATAAGGCCGCCTGTTGTATGTTTGTTTTTGTTATAAGATGTCTTTTTGATTAATTTTTATCTTGGTGTACAATAAAGTATATAATAAATATATTTTACTTTTGACTATCACTTCTGACTTTGACTATGACGTTCAAAAGTGTCGCTTAGTAGCCGCCCATTGTACACTTGTTATTGTGAATGTTTGTCCTGTATATATTTTGTGGTGTATAATAAAGTTTGAAATAAATAATACACTCTTGTTTTCCAATGTTCTTTAGACAGCACCAGAATGGTCGACATCGGCTTTGCTTGCCATATAAAGAAGCTTTATGCTATACTATAATTATGCTATACTTTATAGTAGTTAACTAAGGTCTTAAAGAAACTTGTCGTTTAAAAACTACAAAGTGAAAAATAACTTCAATTTCGGAAGTCGTTGTTCCAGTTTTCGTTTCTTCGTTTTTTGACACCGCCTTCCGAAATTGTAGTTATTTTTCTTTTTTTTTTTACAATTTAAATGTATTTATTTGTAAAACAAAGGTGTAAATATGTACATACTTAAACACTAAACAAAATTAAACTATACAAACTTATACTAAACCCAACTACTTGCACTATATACAAAGACAGGTACA
Source organism: Orthosia cruda (assembly GCA_964057195.1). Classification (NCBI taxonomy): domain Eukaryota; kingdom Metazoa; phylum Arthropoda; class Insecta; order Lepidoptera; family Noctuidae; genus Orthosia; species Orthosia cruda. The sequence continues at coordinate 30,964,080 of OZ059827.1, forward strand.
CTTAGGCGTTGAAGTATTCCTCCACATCGCTGTCATCCGGGAACGTGCCCAGAAGACTGGCAGCATTGCCACGTTGAATGGCAATGCTAATTCTTTGCGCAAAGAAAGAGCCAGCCCTCTGGTTACGCACAGTGTCGATTAGTCGGCGAGAGATCACCTTAAAAAGGAGACGTGCACTCGGGCCCCATGACCCAAGCGTTTCGACCCCAAACGGTTCAAAACTGTACACACTGTTACAGTATTTGCGCCGCTTGACCTCAGCAGCCGCAGCAGCAGCGCCAGCACAGCCCGCCGAACTAGGAACATGAGATGGCGCAAATGTGTCGACACAGTTACGGTTGCGTCCCACACCAGAGGTCTACCCACCTTCCACGGCACCAAAATCATTCCATCTGGTCTCTTCCCATCGTCACGTACCAAGCCGTTAGGTTCTAATACAGCTGGTACGCTGGCGGTGATAAGGGCTCGACGAATAATGTCATTGATACTGGCGTGCCGTGCTATGCGTATGGTTGCAAGCCTGCCAACCGCTTCACCACAATGGCACCGATGTGGAGCAACACAAGGTGCGCCTAAGCGTAGACAAGTTGTGAACCGAAACGAAGAGTCGTTCAACATAGTGCCTATGGTGGATGACGGGAGTGCTTGAAACCACAAACCCGACTCCCATTCTCCCACAGCCAGCAGACGCGCACGCTCAGCAGTACTAGACGATGTATTAACTATTAACTATAGATATTTTTCAATTTTTAGTTTTTTTATTTGAAAGTCGGTTGTATATTTTTGTGTAAAAGATTATTATTTTTCACTTTTTAGTGGTAAATAATGGACAAGTTCTATAGTAAGGTACCTATAATGCCCACAGTGATGTTAGAGCATAATGGCGTGATTTTATGTTGTGAAATAGTTTAAACAATAAACAGGCATGCAATGCGATTGCAGCAATCCCGTGAGATTAGCCGTCATTTATTGAAGAGTTCTATTGTATATCTCCGAATCTCTTCATCAGATATTTACCAAATCTAAATGTGACCAATCTGCTCATCATCATCATCATCATCTTCCTGCCCCTATCCCATGTTACTTGGGGTCGGCGCAACACGTTTTCTTCGTCCATACCGTTCTGTCCCCTGTCACGCTATTACTGACTCCCTTTTCCTTCATATCACTCCTCACACAGTCCATCCATCTTTTCTTTGGCCTTCCTCTTCCTCTCCATCCATCCACATTTATATTCATAACTCTTTTAGTAACATGCGTTTCATCCCTCCCCATCACATGACCATACCAGGACAAACGGTTTCCCTTCAACTTTTCTGTCACTGGCGCCACTTTCAAACTGCCTCTAATATACTCATTTCTCACATTATCCAATCTCGTCACGCCGCACATACATCTCAACATTCTCATCTCTGCTACATGCAAACAACAACTTTTTGCTCACGAACAAAAAAAAAGAATTTTGCAAATCCGTTTATATATGACGGAATTATAACAGGCATAAAAAAAAACAAAAAATATAAACATCCGAATTGAGAACCTCGAAAGAAAATCGAAAGTATTATATTATTCACAGTGGATATTTGTGTCTCTGAAGTTGGCTCTCTACTCGATGACAAACTGTTTCTTGCGCAATGGTCCGTCCATTGCGCAAGGAACAGTTTGTCATCGAGTATACTGCATAAAGTAAGCGAGATAAGACGATTCAACAAACGTAAACGAGTGAAAGAGGCATTTATACAAAGCTATCTTTACCTTCAACATTGACACAAAAATAGCTACTGTGCAGGGTCTTGCAGACAACTTCAGAGGCAAAAGGTCCTTTGTGAGTATTACACCACATAGAAAGAGAGAAAAGAGATCGCTTTCTTAATGCCTACTCAGGTATCAAACTAAAATGTTCAGTAGCTATAAAAACCAGAGCTGATCTATGAACGCTTTCAAAGGAGGTAATAAAGGGAATCTACCTACCTCTGCTCGTAAAAGCACTTTAAGTAAAGTTACCGAGACACTCGGATGATGATAATGAGTGGTCCTAATGAAGGCCGTTAATTGCTAAGTTCTTGAAGGAATGTCTGGCTTCTGTTGGTTGATGGGAATTGCGTTGGGTAGTTATTAATTTGAAAATTGTAAATGGATTATAAATATTTTTTTAATGTTAAAAAACAAAAACTCGACAACAAAACACAATTATTGAGAACTGTCTATAAATAGCGCTAATAAACGCTGAAATGTAATACATTTCAGCGTGACAGTTCTCAATAATTGTTTTCTGTCGGTAGTTTTTTTTATATTTTACTAATGATTTAGTTTTGAGCCTACAATTTTTCTGCTATCATTTGGTATTCTACTCGAGATAAATACAATTATACATATATATTTACATAGATTGCTTAAATCATAACCTTTGTGTTCGCAGCCGATCCCAACGGGGGCTACTGCGTACGTTTGGATTCGCCTCTAGAGGCGCTGGTGTGGTGTGAGGTCTCCGATATGTCAAATTTCGTAGTTTTTTGGCTTTCAGCGCGACTTTACTTTTTTTTTATTGTTGTAAATATTTCCCAAATATGGCACATTATGATAGGTACGGGATTTACCAACCACTGCTTTAATAGAGTTTTATGTTTCGGAAAATATTTTCGAAAGAAAAGGGGCTGCGCAAAACTGATTTATAAAATCAGTTTTGCGCAGCTGATTTATTAAATCGCACTTCTTCGGCATTAGGTAAAATAATTTATTCTTCAAATTCAAACTTTGTTTCCGTGCACGTTATAACAATGTTTAACAGCTATATTTATGGACCTTAGTCAACGTTCCAAGTCTACACTGACGTTAATTAGTTTATCCTCATTGAAATGGTGTAAAATTAGACAAAGAGAGAAGAATTTATCGCAAAACCATTACCTATCCTATTTCAAAATTATTTGATGAAAGTGTAAATAAACAAATGGATCAGAAAACACACCTGGTGAATGTCAGTCTGTAAGTGTCACCTAAAAATTGATTATTTGAATACGTAACCCAATATTCTAATTTTAAATCACCTTGAAGACGCTTTGACAAGAGGTTATTTATATCAAATTCAATTTACGTCAAGGGTTTTTCAATAAGAATTAAATAACGTTATTCAAACAACAATAATATTATGGCTGAAAGTGTTAAGATATAAAGTTGAAACCTTTTAACTACAGATGAATGTGTTTCTGATTTTTGTTATCAAATATTCGTAGTAATTTTTCAAGCACTTTCTAGCATCTTTATTATTTGGTAACTTGTTTTTATTTTATTGTAGATTGATTTGCGCTTGACAACTATCTCACCTGATGGTAAGTGATGATGTGGTCGAAGGTGTAGGACGCTTGCCTAGAATTAACCTATTTACTCTTGACTTAAAGACCCCGAGATTGTAGCTATCGGGAAACACAGACACCGGCAGGGAATTCCAGTCCTTAGCTGTACGCATAATGAAAGCATTTCCAAAACGTTTAGTGCGTATGGGTGGATTGTCCACCATGTACCGATGGCGCATCACCGTACGTCTTGTAGTCCGATGATGAAACGGGCTTGGCGGAATTAGATCATACAATTCCATCTCACACTCCCCGAAATGCAACCGAATAAAACCGACAAGTTAGCAACTCGGCGACGATGTTCAATGCTCTGGATATATTGAAATAATTTGATAATATGGAGCTTGTCTCATGATGGAGCCAGAAGGTAAGGTGTTTGGGCTCATTGGATTGACAAGTGATATTTAGTATGAACCTTTCAGATCACAAAAACATGATAAAAAATATACTTCAAACACAACTCCTCATTCACCAATTTTAGACATATGAAAGGGATAATATTATTTATTTTGTCTTATTAAATCACTTCTCCAACCAGTGACCCTCTGATGTAACGTTTGATATGTAACACAAGTGTGAGGATCCTGGTACCCATAATACAACTTAATTCTTTATTTGGGTGCCAGAAGCGAGTGATTGAGTAAGAATTTAATATGTACATTTAGAACATATTCAAATTGGTACCTATTGATTTAAAAATAGAACTTAAAAACGAATGACTGCTGCACTGGCGTTTTCCATTACGAAATTCTCAACAAAAGCCTGGAATACCGACGCGGAGTTATGTATACGAATGAAGTCACGTGCAACAGCTAGTCATTTACAATGAACGAAATGAATTAAAATTATGCTCTCACAAAGGCTCTTAATTAGGCCTATTTCAGCCATTTTGGTTTAAATCACTGTCATTTGGCTTTTTCTTTAATTGGATTGAACAATGGTTTTTGACGAGGCTTTTGATCAACGATTTTCTTTTTGTACTTTTGTTTAAATATTAATTTGATAATGTGTGGTTGATGGTTTTTCTTTGAATGACGGTTCATAAAATAAATTGTCATTTTTGGTCAAATCTTTTCTTTCATTGAACTTTTTTTTTGTTATAAAAGTGATAATGTTTTGTTGATAGGTTTCCTTTGAATGACTGTTCATAAAATTAATTGAGATTATTAGATTAAGAGCCGATTTTTCAAACAGAGTCAGATCATTTTTATCTGCTAGATAATAATGATGTCTCCGACTTAGATAAAAGTTATCTATTTATTAAATAAATCTGGTCATCATTCATTTTATTTTCACTGGTAGGGCTTTCCAAATCGTAATATCAAAATCATTTTGTAAAACCTCGGATGATTGGCATTTTTTTTCTTCCAAATTCAAATCACCTGAAGTTGGTAATCAGAGATTTTTTATAAAAACAAATGAGTTCACTTTGGAACTGCGTGCAATTACTGTAGTGAGGTTCAAAGTGATTTACAGAATAGCATCACTGGAAGTGATTAGAAAGAACACGATATTATTATTATTTTCTGTTAATGTCAACCCACAAACATTAAATCACGTCTGAGTTCTCCTCAAGGTCAGGCAGACATTAAAACACCCATAATTCGACAGTTTTATGCAGTCCCTTTTGTTTTTTTTACCCGACTGCCGATGGAGGGTAAGAGTGGGAATGTGCTTATCAGTCTATGTATGTTTGTTGTAGACACTGGGCTGCTACTGAAAAATAATGGATGAAAAATATCCAATAACCCTTTTCCCGACCCGAAAATCTAATCTAATCTAATAATCTAATCTATCCGCCCACCAAATATGAACTATTTTGTGCGCGGGGTTATTAAAATGCATGCTGTCTCGTCCGACAACACGTTCGAAAGAGATTGATGCTGTGATGAGCAGTAAGAAGCTAGTTCTCGTACGAATAAGCACTTTTGCATTTTTTTTGCGAAATTGATGCTGATTTAGGACGAAAACGAGCGAGCGAAATTTTATGAACAGACCTTTGGGAGTCTAGATATCATGAAAAAACTACTAAATGTATATTTTCAAAATAAAATTATTTGTGTTAAAGTTTGGTTCTGTTACTTTTTCCATCTCAGTATGTTTTCTTTCTTTATTTTCCTCTTCTTCTTCAATATATTTCATTTCACTACTTTTCTCTTCTACTTCTTCTTTATATTGTATATCAGTCTCATCAAATCTCACATCTCTGCATTTTATAATGGAATTGTCTTCTGGATTCCACAATCTGTAACCTACTACTCCATATCCAACCATTCTTGTTGCTCTGCCTCTGTTGCTTAATTTATCCTGTCTTGGTATAATAGTGGCCCATGCTTTGGAACCAAAAATTCTCAATCTTGACAAATCTGTCTGTACAAATCTCATATAGCAGGGTGTCTCGAAATTAATTGCCCATGAAGGAGATCTATTTAATTGAAAAGCTGCACATTGAATAGCTTCACACCATAGAAACTTAGGGAGCTTAGTTTCTGCGAATAGAGTCCTCGTTTAATCACACAACGTTCGGTTCAATCTCTCTGCACATCCATTTTCTTGAGGACTATAAGTTAAAGAATACTCTAAACGTATCCCTTTCCTTCTGCAAAAATCGTTGACTTTATTAGCGGTATACTCTGCGCCATTATCACAGCGAATCCTTTTTACTTTATTTCCAGTTTCATTTTCAATGTGTACTACATAGTTGATAAGCTTCTCTGTTGCCTGTGATTTACTAACTACTGGATATACAACGCAAAAATGAGAATAATCATCTAGTATTGTCATAAAATACTTCTCACCATTTAATCCACAATCCTTGATTGTCCCAGCAATATCTGTATGTAACATTTCTGCCACTTGCCTTGATTTCGGTCTTGGTGTCTGTTTAAAGGGTCCTCTTGTAGCTTTCCCTTCCACGCATGCACTGCAAACTTTATTAGACATTGGTAAATTCATCATTCCTAAAGATTTTCTATTTAAATGTCCTAACCTCTTGTGCCAAAGATCATCATCACATTGAACTTTACTAATATTACAAGACACATTACAAATATTAGCATACAATTTATACAGCTTGCTCTCTGATGTTCCCTCAAGATAAGAAATGTTACTTTTAATGGTTACTTACCGAGAAGGTGACCGGCAGTCCCAGGGTGGTGTCGGGTTTATCGTCCACAAGTCCCTTGTGAACAACGTGGTGAAGATCGAGAGTGTGTCGACCAGGGTGGCGTACCTTATACTCAGAATATCCTCAAGATATTCGCTGAAGGTCATACAGGTCTACGCCCCAACCTCGGCACACCCCGACGATGAGGTAGAGACCATGTATGAGGATATCTCCAGAGCCATGCATGGTTTCAAAACTCACTTCACCGTTGTCATGGGGGACTTCAACGCGAAACTGGGCAAACGAGACGAGGATGAGCTGCAAGTGGGGCAATTTGGAGTTGGACAACGGAACCACCGGGGTCACCTACTGGCCAGTTTTATGGAGAAGGAGGGCCTCTATATGATGAACTCCTTCTTCAAAAAGCGTGAACACAGGAAGTGGACCTGGCAGAGCCCCGATGGTGCAACAAAAAATGAGATCGACTTCATCATGTCAACCAAGAAGCAAATGTTCAATGATGTCTCTGTGATCAATTCGGTAAAAACCGGGAGCGATCACCGCATGGTAAGAGGCACATTGAACATTAATATTAAGCTTGAAAGGTCTCGACTGATGAAGTCCACGCTCCGGCCAGCACAGATCCAAGTCCAAAACCCCGAGAGCTTTCAGCTCGAACTCCAGAATCGTTTCGAGTGCCTAGGGAGCTCCGTGGATGAATATAGCAACGGGTTCGTGGAAGCTGTCCATACGGTCGGGTCTAAGTTTTCAAGACCCGTCGTACAGATAGAAACAAAAAGCTCTCAGATCACACCCTCAAGCTTATGAAGGAGAGGCGTGAGATGATCCTGCAGTCTTCAGATGAGGCGTGCAAATACCGGCAGCTCAATAGACAGATCTCTAAATCCTTGAAAAGAGACCTCCGACGCTTCAATACCGAGCGTATTAAAGACGCTATCGGGCGAAATAAAGGCTCCAAGGTGTTCTCAAGGGATCTGGCTTTTGGGCAGAGCCAACTCACGAAACTGAAGACCGACGATGGCAGGATCGTATCCGCCAAACCGGAGCTTCTCAGGGAGATCGAAACATTCTATGGGCAGTTGTACACTTCGATCAGCAAGCCCGTTGCGAGTCTAGCAAACGACCCAAGAGCTAGATTGACCCGACACTATACCGAAGATATCCCGGACGTCAGCCTGTACGAGATTAGGATGGCTCTGAAACAGCTAAAAAACAACAAGGCGCCGGGTGATGACGGAATTACGGCCGAACTCCTGAAGGCGGGTGGAAAACCGGTCCTTAGGGCCCTTCAGAAGCTGTTTGATTCCGTCATACTCGAGGGCAAAACGCCACAGGCATGGTGCAGGGGTGTGGTGGTACTCTTCTTCAAGAAGGGCGACAATGCCCGGTTGAAGAACTATAGGCCCATCTCACTTCTTAGCCATGTCTACAAGTTGTTTTCAAGAGTCATCACGAATCGTCTCGCGCACAGGTTTGACGATTTCCAGCCCCCCGAACAAGCCGGATTCCGAAAAGGCTTTAGCACCGTAGACCACATACATACGCTGCGGCAGGTTATACAGAAGACCGAAGAGTATAACCTGCCTCTCTGTTTAGCGTTTGTGGACTACGAGAAAGCCTTCGATTCGATAGAGACTTGGGCTGTACTGCAGACTCTCCAACGGTGCCAGATCGACTACCGGTACATTGAGGTGTTGAAGTGTTTGTACAAAAACGCCACCATGTCAGTCCGTCTTCAGGATCAGACCTCGAAACCAATCCTTCTCCAGCGCGGCGTGAGACAGGGAGACGTCATTTCTCCGAAACTGTTCACTGCTGCGCTGGAGGATGTCTTCAAGGTTCTGGACTGGAGGGGGCTGGGCATCAACGTTAATGGCGAGTACATTACTCACCTTCGGTTTGCCAACGACATAGTGGTCATGGCTGAGACCATGGAGAGCCTCAGTAAAATGCTCGATGACCTCAGTAGAGCTTCCGAAAGAGTGGGTCGTAAAATGAACATGGACAAAACCAAGATCATGGTGAATGCCCATGTAACACCCACTCCTATCAAGGTCGGAGACTCTACTCTCGAAGTTGTAGACGATTATGTCTACCTGGGACAAACGGTCCAGTTGGGTAGGTCCAATTTCGAGAAAGAGGTCAACCGTCGAATCCGACTCGGCTGGGCGGCGTTCGGGAAGTTGCGTGGTATCTTCTCGTCCAATTTACCGCAGTGTCTCAAGACAAAAGTCTATGACCAGTGTGTGTTGCCAGTGATCACCTATGGGACCGAGACGTGGTCGCTCACAATGGGCCTTATCAGAAAGCTCAAAGTCACCCAAAGGGCAATGGAGAGGGCTATGCTCGGAATTTCCTTGCGTGATCACGTCAGGAATGATGATATCCGCAGGAGAACCAAAGTTACCGACATAGCCCGAAGAATTGCCAAACTTAAGTGGCAGTGGGCAGGGCACATTGCTCGCAGAACGGATGGCCGATGGGGCCGAAAGGTTCTGGAATGGCGACCGCGAACCGGAAGACGATACGTTGGAAGGCCTCCCACTAGGTGGACTGATGACCTGGTTAAGGTTGCGGGAAGGCGCTGGATGCGAGACGCACGGGATCGGTCAATGTGGCGACGCCTGGGGGAGGCCTTTGTCCAGCAGTGGACGTCTTTCGGCTGAAATGATGAATGATGAATGGTTACTTTATGATTATTAAATTGTACATTACGTCCAGCCTCAGTAATTTTGTGTAGCGATAGTAAGTTAAACGATATATCTTTAACAATTAATGCCTCAAAGTTTATCTTTAAATTGCCACATTTTATTTTTAAATTACCTTTTTTGTTTGTTAAGAGATATTGACCATTAGCAACCAGTATTTTGACACTCTTGTCTAATACCTTACTACTTACAATATGTTGAGTACAACCAAAATCCACTATAAAAAAAATATCATAGCCTCTGTCCTTTTCACTCTTTACGCTTAAAGCATTTTCACTTGCAATGAATCCAATTTCACTATCCGTCATCATTGATGTTGCTTCTTGCCCTGAAATCCTCGTCCTTGAAAACCTCTTCCACGAAGTCCGCGACCACGTCCTCGGCGAATCTGACTATAAACTCGTCCTTGGCCTCTTGCCTTTGATGTTCCTATGTCATTTGCATAACTACTGTTTATTTGACACTCGTATGACTTATGGCCATTCTTTCCACATCTATAGCAGGAAATATTGAAGGCATTCTCATCGCTGTACTGTGTTCCTCCTATTTTTATCTTAGTTTCAGCATCTAACAACCTTGCCTTAACAAAATCGAATGTCATCTTTTTCTCCGCAGCCATTGTTTCAATCGAAGTGATAACATGATCATACTCTTTAGGTAGTGAAAATAACAGATAGCAAATCTGGTCTTCATCTTCCACTTTTACATCTATAGCCTGCAGCTGACTGATAATAGAGCTAAATTTAATTAAATATGACTGTAACGGCTCTTCACATTTCATCAATTTTCGCTTAAGGTGGAAACGATTGTATACACTCTTCCTTTCAAAAATATTTTCAAGTAGCTTTATCATATCCGCGGCAGTTTCCCCATCTTTTACCAATTCTACATATTGGTCCGACAGGCTTTGTGCGATAATCGACCTTGCTTTTGCGTCATCTTTCTTCCATTGTGATTTCTCGACATCTGTTGACGTTAGAACATATGCGACTTGTCTCTCTTCCAAGATTAATTTTACACGGAATTTCCACGTGCTAAAGTTTTTGTTTTCTATTAAACACGGTAACGACGACACCGCAGCGCTCGTCATTTTGTTCGTTTTATATAAATATAATATATGTATATGTACGTGGATCGCAACCCAGTATCTTCTTATTTTTTATTCAAATAACAAGTTAACGCTTTATAACGCTCTGCTACCATGTTAAAGTTTGGTTCTGTTACTTTTTCCATCTCAGTATGTTTTCTTTCTTTATTTTCCTCTTCTTCTTCAATATATTTCATTTAAAAAAGAAACAGAACCGAACACAGAAATTGAAGAAGAAGAAACAAATAGACACAATTGCGAAATTCAAGCTACTGAAGATACATTAGAACAAGAAAATCGTACTAGATCAGGAAGAAATGTCAAATGTCCCATATATCTCAATGAGTATGAAACTTATAACACAGTTGTTTGCTTGAATGCAAATGTACCAAGCTCATTTGAAGACGCTGCAAGTCAAACAGATTGGAAGGAAGCTATTGATAAAGAACTACAAGCACTTGAAAAATTAGAGACATGGGAAGAAAAAGAATTACCAAAAGGAATAAAAGCAATTGATACTAAATGGATTTTTAAAGTAAAAGAGGAAGGAACAAAAAAAGCGAGATTAGTAGCTAGAAGATTCCAACAAAAGAAGGATGATTTCTTTGAAAACAATTATTCACCGGTTGCTAGACATTCAACAGTAAGAATGTTCTTATCCAAGGCGATTAACGAAGATATGAAAATTGCACAACTTGACATACCAACAGCATTTTTAAATGGCAAACTGAAATCTGAAGTATACATTAAAGTACCTAAAGGATATAAAACAAAGAATCTAAACAAAGTTTTAAAGTTAAGAAGAGCACTATACGGATTAACAGAATCTCCTAGATGCTGGAATGAAACGATTGATATGTTTATTAAAAGTAAAGGATTTCAAAGATCAGAATATGATTTTTGCATGTATCACAAGCAAGACACTTGGATACTGGTATATGTCGATGACATTCTAATTATTGGCAATGATGCAGATGATACTATCAAAGCACTAAAAAAACAGTTTAATGCAAAGGACCTGGGAGAAATACAAAGATTTTTAGGTATGGAGATAGAAAGAACCGAAAATGGTTTTATACTTAGACAAACTACATTGATAGAGAAAATACTGAAGAAATTTAACATGACTGAAAGTAAAGGAACGAAAACGCCTATGGAAATTAACTATAATATACAGATGAATGATGAGCAAATATTAGACGTGCCTTATCGAGAGTTAGTTGGAAGTTTGATTTATCTAACAATGACTTCAAGACCTGATTTGACTTTTGTCGTGTCTTACCTTAGTACTCTGGAAAGCTGGTAAGAGGGTGATTCGCTATCTCAAAGAAACAAAAGATAAAGGACTTGTATTTAGAAAAACCGATGACTCTAACTTATATGGATATTCTGATGCAGATTGGGCTGGAGATAAAAATGATAGAAAAAGTGTGAGTGGAGGTATTATCTTACATGGAGTAAGCCCAATATTCTGGTTCTCAAAGAAACAGTCTTGTGTGGCTTTGTCAACAGCTGAGTCAGAGTACATAGCAGCTGCTGCCACAGCACGCGAGCTAGTAAATATAAAAGGGTTATGCGAACATTTAAGAATTAACAGTGATACAACATTATTTGTTGATAATGTAAGTGCCATCTCCATGTCAAAGAGTTACGAAAATTCAAAACGAACTAAGCATATTGACATTAGAGCTCATTATTTAAAAGATCTTGTTGAAAACAACATCATCAGCATTGAGTATGTAAACTCAAATGATAATTTGGCAGATTTAATGACAAAGAGTTTATGTAAAGAGAAATTTATCAATTTTGTTAATCAATTCTATAATCGTACCGTACGGTGACGGACGTAAAGAATTTCACCATCCCATATCTTCCCGTGGGTGTCGTAAGAGGCGACTAAGGGACACACCAGAGAATGGGCAGCAGCGTTCTCTGTGCACTTTACCAACCAACTGCGATCGCCAACCCGTCTGCCAAGCGTGGCGATTATGGCAAACCCCCCCAAACCAATATGAATAGCATAACAAAAAAACGGCCCCGAGTGCCCGGCAGCCCGTCTACCCTCGGCTACGGTAGCGGTCGAGGTGATGACGTGGCAAGGGGTGCAAAGAATCTCCGGAGTGGGCCCGGCTACCCCAATAAACACCGACGACTGGACCTGGCAACGTATAACACACGAACACTCCGGACCGACGAGAAGATAGCCGAACTCGAGGAAGAATTGAGCAGGTTACGATGGAGCATTATAGGGTTATCTGAAGTCCGAAGAGAGGGGGAGGACTCGATAATCCTCAAATCCGGTAACCTGCTCTATTTCCGAGAGGGTGACCGGCAGTCCCAGGGTGGTGTCGGCTTTATCGTCCACAAGTCCCTTGTGAACAACGTGGAGAAGATCGAGAGTGTGTCGACCAGGGTGGCGTACCTTATACTCAGAATATCCGCAAGATATTCGCTGAAGGTCATACAGGTCTACGCCCCGACCTCGGCACACCCCGACGACGAGGTAGAGACCATGTATGAGGATATCTCTAGAGCCATGCATGGTCCTAAAACTTACTTCACCGTTGTCATGGGGGACTTCAACGCGAAACTGGGCAAACGAGACGAGGATGAGCTGCAAGTGGGGTAATTTGGAGTTGGACGTCGGAACCACCGGGGTCACCTACTGGCCAGTTTTATGGAGAAAGAGGGCCTCTACATGATGAACTCCTTCTTCAGAAAGCGTGAGCACAGGAAGTGGACCTGGCAAAGCCCCGATGGTGCAACTAAAAACGAGATCGACTTCATCATGTCAACCAAGAAGCAAATGTTCAATGATGTCTCTGTGATCAACTCGGTGAAAACCGGGAGCGATCACCGCTTGGTAAGAGGCACATTGAACATTAATGTCAAGCTTGAAAGGTCTCGACTGATGAAGTCCACGCTCCGCCCAGCACAAATCCAGGTCCAAAACCCCGAAACATTTCAACTCGAACTCCAGAATCGTTTCGAGTGCCTAGGGAGCCCCGTGGACGAATACAGCGATGGGTTCGTGGAAGCTGTCCATACGGTCGGGTCTTAGTTTTTCAAGACCCGCCGTACAGATAGGAACAGAAAGCTCTCTGGTCCTACTCTTAAGCTCATGAAGGAGAGGCGTGATATGATTCTGCAGTCTTCAGACGATGCGTTGAAATACCGGCAGCTAAATAGACGGATCTCAAAGTCCTTGAAAAGTGATCTCCGCCGCTTTAATACCGAAAGTATTAAAGACGCGATTGAGCGGAATAAGGGCTCCAAGGTCTTTGCAAGAGATCTGTCTATTGGGCAGAGCCAGCTCACGAAACTGAAGACCGATGATGGCAGGAATGTATCCGCCAAACCGGAGCTTCTGAGGGAAATCGAGAGATTCTATGGGCAGTTGTACACGTCAACCAGTAAACCCGTCGCAAATCTAGCCAATGACCCTAGAGCTAGATTGACCCGACACTATACCGAAGTCATTCCGGACGTCAGCCTGTATGAGATTAGGATGGCTCTGAAACAGCTTAAGAACAACAAGGCGCCGGGTGATGACGGAATCACGGCCGAACTCCTGAAGGCGGGTGGGAAACCGGTCCTCAAGGCCCTTCAGAAGCTGTTTGATTCCGTCATACTCGAGGGGAGGACGCCACAGGCATGGTGCAGGGGTTTGGTGGTACTCTTCTTTAAGAAGGGTGACAATGCCTTACTAAAGAACTATAGGCCCATCTCACTTCTTAGCCATGTCTACAAGCTGTTTTCAAGAGTCATCACGAATCGTCTCGCGCGCAGGTTTGACGATTTCCAGCCTCCCGAACAATCCGAGTTCCGTAAAGGCTTCAGCACCGTAGACCACATACATACGCTGCGGCAGGTTATACAGAAAACCGAAGAGTACAACCTGCCTCTCTGTTTAGCGTATGTGGACTACGAGAAAGCCTTCGATTCGATCGAGACTTGGGCTGTACTGCAGTCTCTCCAACGGTGCCAAAATGACTACCGGTACATCGAGGTGTTGAAGTGCTTATACAAAAACGCCACCATGTCAGTTCGACTTCAGGATCAGACTTCGGAACCCGTACATTTGCAGCGAGGTGTGAGACAGGGAGACGTCATATCTCCGAAGCTGTTCACCGCTGCACTGGAGGACGTCTTCAAGGTTCTGGACTGGAGAGGGCTAGGCATCAACGTCAATGGCGAGTACATCACTCACCTTCGGTTTGCCGACGATATAGTGGTTATGGCTGAGACCATGGAGGACCTCAATATAATGCTCGATGACCTCAGTAGAGCTTCCGAATCAGTGGGACTTAGGATGAACATGGACAAAACCAAAGTGATGATGAATGCCCATGTTACACCCACTCCTATTAAGGTCGGAGACTATACACTCGAAGTTGTGGGCGACTATGTCTACCTGGGACAAACGATCCAGTTGGGTAGGGCCAACTTCGAGAAAGAGGTCAACCGTCGAATCCGACTCGGCTGGGCAGCGTTCGGGAAGTTGCGCGGTATCTTCTCGTCCAACTTACCACAGTGTCTCAAGACGAAAGTCTATGACCAGTGTGTGTTGCCAGTGATGACTTATGGCTCTGAGACGTGGTCGCTTACAATGGGCCTCATCAGAAAGCTTACAGTCACCCAAAGGGCAATGGAGGCTATGCTCGGAGTTTCCTTACGTGATCGAATCAGAAATGTAGAGATCCGCAAGAGAACCAGGGTTACCGACATAGCCCGGCGAATTGCCAAACTTAAGTGGCAGTGGGCAGGGCACATTGCTCGCAGAACGGATGGCCGATGGGGCAGAAAGGTTCTGGAGTGGCGACCGCGAACCGGAAGACGTTGCGTTGGAAGGCCTCCCACCAGGTGGACCGACGACCTGGTGAAGGTTGCAGGAATACGTTGGTTGCGAGACGCACGGGACCGGTCAAAGTGGCGACGCTTGGGGGAGGCCTATGTCCAGCAGTGGACGTCTTTCGGCTGATATGATGAATCAATTCTTGTGTTAGCATGATTACTATTATAGTGATTCAGGAGGAGTTTTATTAATGTTATTTATTTTATTGTGTACTATGTTTATTGTGAATAATGTTGTCTGATAATCATTTTGAAGTCAGTAAACATTGTCTTTGTTTATGCTACTATTAGTGAGAAGTTATAAGCAGCAAATTTAAATTTAAGTTTGATTCTTAAAGTTAAATTTGAGGAAGACTGTTGAGGTTTTATTTTATCTAAGGCATTGTTTGTGGTATTAAAGAAGAATAAGTGTCTGTCAGTGTGTGAACATTTTACTACAATGTGTCATTATAACTATTGGAAAATGATTTAAATAAATAACGAAGTTTATTGAAGATTATGTGCCTTGTTATTGAAAACCAAACTTTAACAATTTGTATTATTGAATTACTAATCTATTCCTGTATGGAGGCCGTTTTGCAATTTTTCTTCTTCTTATGGTATTTATTTCCGCCCAAAGATGCATTAAAATTAGTGTTGAAATATTGAACTTTCGACGCTCATAACTTTCAAATATTGTGTTTTTTTAACTTTTCTTTTGATAGACAGCATTACACCGTCAAACAGTGGAGTAATCGCCAGACTACGTTTGTATGGAAGAATTTTCGAATAGTGTAACTTTAAGCAGTAGCACTCGCTTCTTTTAGTGCCCAGGGACCCACATCAGTCTTATTCTGTTATTCTTCCCAAGCCTGCTTAGGGTTTGGATAGTAGCCAGAACAAGTTGTGTGTGAGTTGTTGTTGTGTTGGTGTTGTTGTTGTTGTCTTTGTAGGATGCCATGGCTTTGATTGCAGCCTGACTGTCACTAAGAATACATATAAAGTTTTAAGTAACTACAGATGGAAAACCATAAAAGTCTATGCTTGCACAGATAATATGCCTGCTCGGATTTACTATCAAAGCTTGTGTTTAATAAGATGTAATTAAAGTAGTAACGCACATAATAAGATACTAATTGCCTACTTAGAACATAGTTAGGGATCGTTAGTTCTCAGCTTACTTGCCTTTATTACAGCTCGGATTACTTCTACTGTATCTTAGAGACACTATTACTGCCACATTTAAAACAGGAGTTTGTTGATAATACGTTCAACTGAGATTTGTGAAATATTAAGAAAACCTGAAAAGTCATCGTTTTTGTTTTGTTTTTTTTTAGCAAAAACGTTGCCCCACACTAGGAATTTCTTTCTGTATCGTGGGTGCGTTAACAAACATATAAACTCACATACACAACACCCAGAGCCGAAACAACTATCTGTAGGTCAACTATCTATATTGTATTCATATTCATGAACGAACGCTATCGGGCCAGCCCTGAAATCGCAGAAAGAAATCAACTGTTCTGTAAATGTTTATCGAGTTATGCACCGATTAATCTGACACACGTTTTAGGTATATATTTTTGGGTACAAATCACGACCTGCCGAAAAACTAATCGCGTATTTCGGTCCAAAAGCAATAATGAAGAAGACTGTGGACGATTAATAAAAGAAAAAAAGTATTTTAACGTAACAACGCCAATAATACTCAAAAGGTTAGACTGTGGTTGTACCAATAGCACACATGCTCATTTTGCCAGATAAAGTTAAAGTCACCAAAGGTAAGGCAATTGCCATCAATCGGGCCAAATTAATTGGATACAAACTCTTTTCCTTACATCATAAACAAAGAACCAGTCAACCCATCAATCGATTTTCAAATAAAGGCCAATTGACTTAATTAAAGGTTTACATTCGGAAACAAATAAATACAGAACGGTTAGTGGTCCCTTGTTATCCATCGCTATGTAACCACCAATTATTTGTGGGACGAGTTGTTTGGACCAGATCTGCCGGTTTTGTCAAAATCGACTTTCGCATGAGATACTGGGCTTAACAGTTTCTTAAACGAAAATACTGTCATAATGAAAGAAGAAAACCAGAGTGATCTTTCACCAGACAGTCGTATAAATTGTATTTTGTTTAATTTGTGACGTGCAGATAATAATTTATTTCAAGAAACTGAGGATATATTTGGAGATTTATTGCCAGGGTTGCAGTTACGAGTATAAAAATTAAGGGCCGATTTCACTAATTAACCTAATCGCTATTAGTTCAACCAAACTCAGTTTATGCAAATACAGCGTTCAGATCGGTTGCAGACCGCTGAGAAACTACCAGTCAATCTTTGGTGAAATCGGCCCTTGGTATCTATCCATACTGTTGCTAAAAAAACATATGACTACTACAGTTGATCGGTTGTGATCTAAATCTAAACTTATAAAAGAAAGCAAGGTGGAATTTCTTAGTATGTTTGTTTTAAAGACGTAATCTCTTGGAATACTGATCCCATTACTTAAAAAATTCACACTATGACTGTGTTTTTTTACGGCTACCTTTAGAACCCGGAAAAATGCGCGCTTGATTTAATTAAAAGGTTTACCTTTGTAAACAAATAAAACGGTTAGTGGTACTTTGTTATCCATCGCTATGTAACCGCCAATTATTTGCGGGCAGAGTTGATTGGATAGTAGACAAGACCTGCCAGTTTTGTGAAACTAACTGTCAAATGAAATAATAATGCCTGCCTGTTGTAACCCACTGTAGGGCAAAGGCCTCTTCTTATACAGAGCAAGCACGAGCATTATTCGTCACGCTTGCTCAAGTCGAGTTGGCGATTTTAGACAACAACTATAAGTCCTCACAATGTTTGCCTATAAACGTAGAATCACACTATAATATTATAAAGACTAAAGTTTGAGTTTGTATGTTTGTTACTTCTTCACGCTCAAACGCTTTTGCCAGCGGCTTCGCTCGTGTGATAGTGAAAAATTATTCCAAGGGAATATATTCCCCGAATAAAAAGTATCTAATGTGCTATTCCAGACTAGAATCTATCTTTGTGCCAAATTTCATCCGGATCCGTAAAGCCTTTTGAACGTGAAGACGTAACAAACATACTAACACACACACACTCACTCCCAAACTTTCACATTTATAATATTAGTGTGATGTATTTTTGTGTTTTACTAACTACATGTTTTAAATCGGCTAATAAGTAATGCATGATATGCTTACCTGTAAGTAATTGATACACTTATCTATAAGTATATTGGATGTATCTCATATCTTTGTATCAGTGTTTTCAATTGTTGGACAGCCAAATAAATAAAATAAATCCCGGAAAATGCACTGCTTTTGTAGGACAGGCCACAGGAGTGAAACTGCGGGGAAAACTATAGTTTAATTCATTAAATGGTCTCGTATAGCAATCATCTCGATGACATTAATTTAAAGCAAGGGGTAAAACATTGAACTTGCTTTCACTTAAGACTATTCTTGGTCAGTTTTCCAAAACTGACAGTTTTTCCTATCCTAAACTATTAAATGAGCAATATTTGTATTATTACTCGTACCTATATATATAAGCACGTTATCGGAAACGGCTCGAACGATTTCGATAAAATTTGCATTATATTGGTTTTCGAGGTCAAAAATTTGTTTTCTCTCTTTTGACCCGAGCAGAGTTCGGTCACCCAGGTACTTCACCTTAAAATAAGACTGGTTAGAAAATTTAATAGTAGCACAGCCAAAAAATACATTTAAAAATAAAACGATTCACCAAACTTCGCGCACGCGATCGCAAAAACGCAACGTGAAAATCACGCAATATCGAATCGTCGAAAATGTTCTGAAACTTTTCACGCTGAATAGAAATTGAAGAAAAATTTTCTACCTTCAAAATTGTTCGAGTCAGCTTTCAGTAGCTGTTGCGTCGAACTTTTGTAAAAGCGATGCTTTTTGACTTCCGTAATACTTACGTTACATGTGGTGACATCCGGCGTGATTTTTTTGACGTTGCCGTCTTAAGCTATTTGATTTTGTGCTGTTTAGCTGGATTTGTGGCTTTATAAGAACCTGATGATAGCAAATGTGCTTAGGCGCTAAGAAAGAAAATTTGGTTCAAATAAATATCACTAGATGGCGCGATATGCACCGATTTGAATTGTGTTTAAAATTAATATTTTCTGGAATGAAACATAAAAATTATATGTTCTTGTTTAATCAACTCTCCTAAAGCACAACATTATGGAAATTTGGGCCCTTAATTCGTATTTCACAGATTATATGAACGTATCATTTAAAATTGATGCCAATAGATGGTGCAGTTTTAAATTTCTGAGGCTTTCCTCTCGATTGTAAAAAATTGTATTGTAACACATTTTGGTGCAATGAAGCTGTAAAAACGTGCAAAATACTATAAAACAAATAGTCACTGTATTTAAAGAACCGCTGCTAACACCATCTATCTATCGCCGCTGAACGGGAGCGAAAGCGATCGATTTACAAAAAATAATCATTTTAATCAGACGAAATACGCTATTTGCGTCGGCACGGTTTCTTTGTATGGGATGAGGCATCTGTTTGCTAGTATTATATTATCTGTGGTTTAGGTCAGGCACCCAAGGTTAGCAGGTAGGTACTGCAAGAGTCCGGAGGGTTCTACAGGAATTGGATATGAATTATTTAAATAAAAAGAATACCTTTTCTATCATTGTTACTCTAACATTATGAAAAAACTATATGCTAATCGGCTGTATGTCTAAAATTAATTGCTTTAAATACTGTTGGTTTAATGATGCGTACATAGTGACAGAATTAAGTACCTTAATATTTTATCGGACAGAAAATAATTATTTTTGACGTCTATAAATACCAACCACGTCATAATAGTTCACATCAATCAATCAAATACACAGTACACATACATTTGAAATTCAATCAAACTTTAATAGTTACATAGAAAGTATCAGTTCGGTATCGATTACTTCGTGTGTATTCATTTTAACCGACAGCTGGTTATTTACTACCATATGTCAAGTTACAAGTTTGATATAGGAGTATAGCTAGCTAGCCGTAAGGTCGATTGTACACGCTAAGAAAATTCACCGAACCTACGCGAGTATTCGTGTCGTACACGACCAATTCATCATGTACACGACAATAATTTTGTCGGACTTAGGCACGAATCTTGTCTAGGCCAGACAATATTTGTTTTGTTCAGCACCGTGGGAGTGTACACAGTTTGGGTGTAGAAATGACATGAATTCTAGCATAGACTCGGTGACTTTTGATAGAGTGTACAAGCGGCGTAAATATGCTGTTACGTCATCGTCCTTCTAGGGCAGAAGACCAATTTATTTGTAGTCAGTGTAGCTAAGTAATTTTGTTCCATGGTAAACATTTTAATTTGCTGTTAACTGTTATTTATCGGTGATTATTGAGTTTGCGAACAAACCATTCATAGTGTCATTGGTTTTCCACTATCTTATAACCAACAACAATAGGTATGTATAAACGAATGTAACCTATTCTAATATAATGTTTACTGTGGTCGCTAATGACCTTAGATGTTAAAAAGCGACCTAAAATAAATAAATAAAAAAAAAACAATAGGTACTCCAAATTTGCCAGACCTTTTTATTTGAAGAATTTATAATCTTGTTTTTTCTTTTCAATATTTTAGTCAGCCAGGCAATGGCCCAGTTGTCACCGAGAACGGTTCTATTTGGTGGAAGGTAGAAAGGAGTGATAGGAGCACGGGGGTATCTAGCCGGAGCTCGGTATCTGATTTTGCCGAACAACTGAAGGCAGTCTATTTTGTTCCGCAAGATTTTAATAAAAAATCTTTTATCGATAATATTTCTACGTTTCTCTAGAGAGTTTATCATAAAATTCAATAAATTAGCCACGTATGATCGCTTCTTTTTGAAAACACCACAGATATATGCCAAATGCCAGAGAAACCTCTTTTGAATACGAGAAAGTAATGTCTAGTACCAGAGAGATACCACCACACTACAAACAACGATAAAATTAAAACCTAACTAGTTTATCAAATTAGTCCTTACGAACGACTATAATTGGCAGCAATAATTTCTGAAAAATTGCTCGTGTAACCGTCGGGGGAATCACGACCCTCAGTAATGAGGAATAGGACGCGAGAAGGAGAAACCGTTAAATGGAAAACGAAAAAATAGGAAAAGCAATTAGGAAAAGTTCCTTACTCATGTCGTGAATTTAATAACCGCTATGTAGCTTTAAAGTTTGGTTTGGAAAGATAAGCAGAGTGAATAAACCTTAAAAGAATTGAATGAGACATTATAGGTCAGGAATAAAATTTGGAACTGAAAAATTGCATACCGGGTGAATCTTATTATATTTGGCTGTTTTTTGGGGGAATGGACGTCAGCTGTTCACTTGATCTCATTGTAGAAGTTGTTTATATTCGTGAGTATTTTCACACAAAACCCTGTATGGCATAATATTAAGTTTATCGTTAACTTTGATTTTATCGAGTATTTGCTGTGTGACAGGCTGTTTCTAAAGTTTGATTATTATAATAATTCACGTTTGATTCAATGTAAACTTCGGCAATCTTCATTTGTTTTTCTTGAAACACTACTTGGAATTTCGATCGGTTAGATACGCACAAGTCGTTTTTCAGGTCTCTTTGGTTACCGAGCGGGACGCGGGGAATGTTAAGCACCGTTTCGAGCGCGCGATTGGTTGGTCAGTAATTGACATAAGGATCAACTGAACAGTAGCGTCCCGTCCACTTTCTGTTCGCACTATATGGTAGTTGGTCATTTCACGCACTATTCGTGAACTTACTCCACTACGGCAAAACCTCGCCAAATTATATGCCGGGGACTAAACTTTTAAAACAAAATATGAAGCATTCTAATTTCGAATCGTCTGCGGTCTCTTGAGTGATCTGTACAAAATATAATTTCATCTTTTGTTAGTAAAGTTTATCAGATATATTATTGTAAATCCTGTTTTGTGTAATACATTTTATTACAATCTCATAAGCCAACCAATTAACATTATCTGGCTAGCGACTTAAAATAATAACTTAACTCTCGTCTATTTAATTTCAACATGTTATTATTAAATATTGTGCCTTCAAGCGCTGCGTCGCTTATACGCAGCGCTGAAGCCGCTTGAATTTCCGCTGAAGGAAATGGAGTGTGAAGATTATGAGCTTTTTCTCCGCTCTCAAGAATAAATAACTTCATGTTAGAAATATTATTTCTGTAAATGTTTTGAAAATGACAGAAACATATTAGGTGCTTTTTTGTGTCATTGAATTTTGTAGGAAAGAAGAATGCTGGTCCGGAGCTTTTTGGAAATTTCATTAATTAAATCATAATAATAATTCCCACCGCAGTACCTCAACGTTGACGTCGTGGTGGGGCTTGCATGCTCCAATAAAACCTAGGTCGGTGCCGGTCCCCCCGGTGGACTCCCGCATTGTCGACGCGGATGCGGTAGGGCCGCAGGGGAGGAGGAGTGTCGGTATAGCGTTGGCCGCTCTCCCTATCCCCTGCGGCCGAAAAATGGTAGGTGGCGGGGCCATTGACCTTGACCCGTCATTGGGGGACCAAGGCACCTAAAAGGGGTCATCTGGCGCCTATGTGCTGGTTTGGTCCCTGGGGTGGACACGGCGTTCAGTATGTTCTGGTGCACCGGTGATGGGGGTCACTACCCAGAGGAGTGTCTGGTGACGGACAGCCACAGCGGGTTCGCGGTGAATGCAAACGCGTGCCCGTGTTCGCGCCATAAGCGGCACAGGAGGACACCGTGGAGTTTTAGTGGGTTGAAGTCCCACATAACTGCGCTATCTCCCCATGTTAACGCAGTATGCATGAGCATTTCTCCAAGATAATAGGAAAATAATCGGTGCCGGTAGATTCTACTTTGTCGCAAAATGCCTAGAGTGAGGGGTCAGACTAAGAGAGATACAATCCGCAGGCAGCTTTGTGTCGAGATGGTGGGCAGTGGCGAACCCACGGACCTGATCTCTTGAGAGAAGTCTTGTCCCTGGTGTCCGGCTTGCCTTTATTGCCCCGTTGGTCTGAACACTGACGGGGAACAGAGCTCTTACCTCTGTCTTGCCTTAATTAGCTGGCTTGAGTGGAAATTGTATCTCTCGTGGAAGCTGGAAGCTCCAAGTGCTCATGCTCGATGAAAGGCAGTTAACCCACAAAGATGTTGGTAGAGATCTTGATCGTACTTTCGGGATTGTCCTGATTGCCGTAGAGAGGTACTCCACTCCACAACCATCTCCGTATATGTCGCACACTAAAAAGCTAGTGACCCTTTATGGGGGCCCATTAATTGAGTGCAAGTCACTTTCTGCCATTTTATATCCGTATAGAACAGTGGTCAGGCAGGTGCCAGTAGTCCTTCTATAGTTTGAGGTAATCCACTAAACCTGCCAAACCCATAACCCAATACATATTTCATTAATAATTTGCAATAGTCCTGCACCAACCGGAGATTGCCCTTGGGTGCACTTGCATAGTGCATACAGGGATAATCGTAGGTGTATCTAACAAGGGCTCTGCGAGTTGGCTGCGGCCCCTCGCATGCCTTTCAAAGGACCGGGACAACAGGGTCCCAAGATTGTCGAAGTCATGTAAATAATAATATAATATAAATATTCATTTCATTCATAGTAATGAAATCTGCTTCAGGGGCTTCAACTTACAATATGTGCCTTCTATTGCGGTAACAGTTATGGTTTAAAAAGATGGCATAGTTCTTCGTGTAGCAATATTTTTATTTGGTATCACTTATGTTTAGTTTATAAGACACCTTTGTGGTAGAGAAATAAATATTTATGTTATTATTCTACTCACTATAAATTTTATCTACCCATCCCAGATGTGCACTTGCCTTCTCTAAACACAATACGTCATTGTGATTTAAAACTTGGCTGAGCAAACTTAGCCCCGTTTTCCAGCTTTCCTTATATTTTATGCATGATCTTTTCCTCTTATAGGTGAACAAAGTAGCTTCCCGTTACAAATGCAATAGGAAGTTTGTCTGTCTGTTTCACGGCAGGAACATGTAATTTGGTGGTGGAAGTACTTTGTAACACGTGTAAGAATAATTTGGTGCAAAGGAGAATAGGTTAAGACGGACCAAGGAAAGTAGCGTTTACAAGGAAAGAGATTTTCGTTGGAAAAACTTCTAGGAGAAGATTTCCGTGGTTAAAATTATTTAAAAGAAAAACACAACCATGTAGACGAAGAGGGTTTTTAAAGAACCGTTTATATAACACATGAGAGTGCGGTGCCCATGTCCGGGCTATGATCCACACGCTGGAGCACCCAAACTGCTTTTACGTTTGCAGTTTTGAAGATCTAATGCAAGCCACTGACGCTGTTATTTTCGTGGCCACCTCTGAACATAAACTATTATCATCAACAGGAATAGTTAACCTTCCCCGAATTCAATTGGGGTTGGGCGAAAGCAGGATAGTTGCCACCCTTTTTAAAATTAATCTATAAATCTTAGTACAAAAAGCAAAATACTTAATTTGTAATACTGGCTGGTACTTTGATTTTTTATCTACAAATTTATGAAAAGTAAAAATAATTTTCTTTAATATTTCCAGTATAAGCGATTTTTGCGGAACTCTATATCATTTTGGGACATCTATCCCACATAGGGGATAGCTGCCTAATACATATAAATTACGTTTAGGATAGATGCCCCGCCGAGATACAGAGCGTCTTTCCCGCAAAAATCTTTATCTTATTTTGCCTTCCCATGCAATCGCACAGAGACATGAGACACGGTCAACTTAGTAATAGTAGGAAAATCTTTCGATAGATTAATAAAATAGCATGCGATTCATCCGCGAAACTAGAGTAATTACAATCGGGGCAACTATACTGGTTTTACCCTATTGCGGTTTTATGATAACTAATTCGAAAAGAAGAGGAAGAATTTAAAAGAAATATGTTATATATACAAATACAGTATATAAAATCATTAATTATAAGCATTTTCCTTTAAAACAATAAATTGCGCTTGCAACTGCTACAAAAGCAATCTTTTGTAAAAAAACATCCAATTTACTGCGGGTTATAAACGGAATCCATTATTAAATATTGGTTGCGGTCACAAATATGAAAATCGCTTCCATTTTGGTAAATAACTATTAAAATATGAAAACTTATTTGAGCCAATTGTTGTTGGACGAAAATTATTGTTTGGTTTGTGAATATTTGCTTATTTTCACAGAGTACAAAACGTTGTATCGGAAGCTAGCAGAGACGCCAATAAGTAATAATAATTATAATAATTGTGTAATCGCCCAATAATTTAATTTATTTAGTAATCCGATTGTTCGTTTATGGTCCATTTTTTGTTAGCAGAAATACCTTACAACTATTGTTAGAAACACATGACAATACCAATAATCAGAATAGTCTCGGGCCGTCAATTTCTATATTATGTAAACGGTGACTTTGACACGCTTGGTTCGTATCAAAACTTTTCACAATGCAGTCCCTAGCAATGACCACCAAGGCTTCTCTTAGTTCTGTGGTTATTTCGGTCAGTACTACCCAGTTGGCATTGTGGCGATAAATAATGTATTAATGGTCAACTGTTTGTTTGCAAGTCGAAAATTTTGTTGTTTAATTCGAGTGCATTGTTTGCTGAAGTTGTGTACTTTATTAAATTATATTGATCGCGTGTCGTTTTAACAGTTTATTGTAACGCCTTTATCATCAGATATGGGTTTTATTGGCAATTTAAATAGTCGTAGTTTGTTTTTGAAAATTTAAAGCATTTCCAATCATATAATTTGATTCTTCTGTTGTTACATCCATTTATCTGCGGTTTAGCAACATGGTTTTCCATAATTTCTCTTTTAGTAGTATCTCAGTAGAAAGGGCGTGATTTCAATCCATATCATCTTTTAAACAATGAATATCCATCATTTCTTTGGTTTCCCACTTCTCAAGTTGATACTCAAAATTTTCGACACAACATGCGCCACATTTCTTCGCATTTGTTGTTGTTTTTATTTTTCTTTTAATAATATCAAGAATAGCTTTAGGCAAGTCAATTAGGACCTACGATGGATTATAGACTTTCAAAACTATATCCTTCCATCAAAAACATCATAATCAGCCTAGTTTTTCCAACTGTGTTAAAGTTGACTTCAAGTCTGTCCGAGAATTCCTTAAAATGGAATTCCTCACCACCATCATCCAAAAAATTGCAGAAGCCCAGAAGACTTCATCGACAAGTGAATATTGAGGCTATCCATCTGCTAGACAATAGAGACATAGTGCGCAGGCTAAAAAGAACTAAACCTTTTGAATTAGTGTAGTTTACAAAGTGAATGAATAATAGCGTCAATGTTGAGCTATACATATAACACATGAACATAGTCTTTTTAACAATTATATCAGACTTGTTTATTTGCACAGGGACACTATTATTAGTTTTAACATATTCTGTCACATAACGTATTAAGTTAGAGTTAAATGACTTAAAGTCTTTTAGGCTAGAACGTAATTAAATATTAAGATTGTTATTCTTTACTAATAAAGTATATAAAAAGCCTATCCGGGTGCAACAAAATATCAGCATTTTACACGGAGCGACGGCCTATTCAACGCAACACTTCTTCGATCAAAAAGCGACAATCTATCAATCATTCTTAACCAAACAAACACTTACAGATCCTATAACCCACTTACAGCCATTCAGCCAAAAAAACCCATAAAAATACAAAAGTAAGCCATTATTGTGGGTCCCGACAATCTTTCCCGTTGAAACAGCTATCAGAAATAGATCAATTGCAACTTTGCCCTTGTGAATCAAGGTTATTTCGGCCAAGGGCGGGCATAGCGTGTTTGACTGGAAGTAATTTCTCCAACCTTGGCACTTATGGGGGCCGATATTTTTTTTCCTTTTTGATTACTTTGTTTAAGTTCATGCATGCGATTGTTAACATGTGTATGGTTGTTCTTTTTAGAAGTTTTTGATTTTTTATCGTGACATAACATTACGATATTATTTCCTAAAAGGGTAGGTAGGTGCTGTAGTAGGTGTGTGTACTCACATTTTGCTAGTAAGATAAGTTTTTTTTGACCAATGTAGGTAATACGGTAATGGGGCAAGCCAGTTGCCATCAACTGATTCATGGTGACACCTAGCTTTTGTATGCGGCTTCGCTCCCGTACTGACAGTGGTGTGCTGGCAAAATTAATTTTTTTTCGCTTTAATCCTCCGAGCACCATATAGAATCTAATAAACCCCAGCAAAAGAAAAATCTCTGTTACTCTTAAACAATTTGCGCTTTCTCTGATGCTTTAAGTTATAGCTGGAGTTGAGCGTTGCCAAACCACCTAGTGACAGTGATTTAGTGAACTCGTCGAAGGTGCAGCGGACATCCAAAGTGCTTCAGGGTCTCACAAATCCCACGTGGGACGTCGTCTAATACGTCAGTACTAATTGTGTACGAATTATTAATGGAGCCTGATTAATTATATTAAGTTACTTCTCAGTTTTTATTTTTAATTACGTTAGCCTTAAAAATAAAGGGAATAATAGTAGATTATGCTATGTTCATATAATAGGGGTTATTAAAACACGAGCGTGGGTTTGTGATAATAATAACACGCGAGTTTTTAAATACCTAATTATTTGCCGTTGCATAGACTAATTTATCTTCACTCGTACAGTTGAAATAAAACAAAAGTGGAAACGGAAAAATATGTCGTATGGCGGGCAATTTGTATTCTCATTGCGCATGACTGCGCCGCGCGTATCCATAGACAACGATACGACTTTTCTAAAATTAAGTCAATGAGCCCATAAGCGCCAATACATTTAAAGTAAAAGTGTGCTATAAAAATTAACAGTTATTTTATGATGCAGTTGTTTGAAAATCGAAGGAAAATGTTGCACTGTAACGGTTTTTTTTTAATTTTAGCTATCCAAGAATATAAAGTACGTGTTAATACAATATTTTTGAATTCATATTTGGCACATTACGTTGTGAGTGTAGATAAAGTTTTTTTAAATTACTTTTTCTTAGATAGGCTATGCCAAAAAAGAGTATAATTTTAACATACAACTATAAAACATTTGAATAGTCTTTTATCTTTATCCAAATCAAATCAAAAACACTGTTCACACAAAAAACAAACAAATAATTAAAGACTAAACATTCTGTTCCTCGATAATAATCAGGGTCCAGAAAACCCCACGTGGTGCAGGACGTAACTTTTATCCACGTAGTGCACAGTGGTTAAAAGTAGCCTCTACAATGACACTCTGAAATAGTGTTGTATTTTATTAGTTTTTTTTTTTACCTCTATATAGCTGTTAGTTTAGCTTTGAAATAAGATTCTTCTTCTGATGGTATTATGGACTGATCCACATTATAAACAGTATTGCAATCACTAAATCTATCTGCGTGAATCTATAGGCCTCAAATTACAATTCTGTTCTAATTTTAAATGTTTCCATCGACTTTGTTAGCCAAGAAAGTACATTCAAACGTCTTTCCAATCGCTTCAATGACAAACATAGGCACTTTATGTATTATAACTATGACTATATAAAGACATGTACCTAACGTATGTATACTGAAACACGTGACTACTTTATAGTTCGTAATGGATATTATATTGATCTCTTACCTTCCAATGCTTTGTTCTTGTGCCCTTTATAGACCTACTCAAAGGTTTTCGTTGATGGTATTTGGCAGTTAAAGGTAGACATTATCGTTCGTTAGTGACGGGTTATATTTAGCGTAGGCGTTTAAAATAAATAACCTTTATAAAGAAAGTTAAGAAAGAAAAAGATTGATTGTGCATTTTTAAAGGGGTTCGACAGTCTTCTAATTAATAATAATAATAATAAATTGTTTATTTGTACATTTACATTAACATAATAATTTACACAGTTCCAAACAATAAATGTTGTATATAGTGACAAAAACAAAGGCGAACTGCTGCCCTCTAAACTAGATCAAAAGCCTATGGTTTAGGAGCCAATGTTCCTCCAGAAATAATCATACAACATTGAATAGAAATTTGCAAGTATTTACACAAAACATATACAACACCAATTAAGTACAGAACCTGGGCGACCGAGCTCTGCTCGTGTGAAAATAGAGAAAACGACGTTTTCTAAAAATTAAACCTATCTAGATCGACTAATCGCCCCCGAAACCCCCTGCATACTAAATTTCATGAAAGTCGTTGAAGCCGTTTCCGAGATTCAGATTAGAGAATTGCTCGTTTAAAGGTATTAGACTATACTACACTGTTTTTTCTGTTCCGTGATACTACATAATTTAATTTAAAAATGTTTTACTTCGGTATCTACTCTTAACAAGTTTTTTGTGAGTGCTGCCTTTTTGGTCCATTGCTGTCTCAATATTCATCTTGAATTAGTCAGTAATAAGCAGCACGGGGCTCAATTTGTGTCCAGTTCGAGGCACCATGGGATCACCGCCTATTAATGGTGTGTAACTAGCGAAATATATGAATGAATGATCT
Organism: Orthosia cruda; assembly: GCA_964057195.1. Classification (NCBI taxonomy): domain Eukaryota; kingdom Metazoa; phylum Arthropoda; class Insecta; order Lepidoptera; family Noctuidae; genus Orthosia; species Orthosia cruda. The sequence goes on from OZ059827.1 coordinate 30,993,731, forward strand.
CTTTATTTGGTTGAATACAGGTTTACACGGTGGTAGGAGTTTATTGAGTATCATACTATATTCGACATTACAGTCGTGGAAATATTAATGTTGTTCAAATAGACTGTTTATTATGTTTTAGGTCATTATATATGAAATTGGCGTTTTGTGAGGGAGGAACATAATGTCATTTTTTTTTAAAATTAATTATATTTATTTAATCAAAGTATGTACCATTGCTATCTATGCACTTTTGCCATCTCATAGGTAGTTCATTGATCCCTTTACTAAAAAAAAACATTCGGACGGGAATCAATAAAATCTTTGGACTGCCCCATCGGAGTTGAATTTTTCCCTTGCAAGAAGTTATCCAAATTTAGAAAAAAAAATGGTAGTCTGTTGGAGTAACATCCTTGGAGTACGGTGGATGTCTTAGACATTCCAATTGAAGCTTCTCTAATTTGGTAGCCGTCTGTTGTGCAGTGTGTGGTCTAGCGTTGTCCTGAAGCTGCAGTGGCCTAGAGCGATTGACCAGCCTCGGCTGTTTAGCAGCAAGCTTTTCCATCATGGTTTACAGTTGCTGACAATAGACATCCGCCGTAATCGTCTGGCCAGATTTAAGAAAGCTGTAGTGAACGACACCGGCACTAGTCCACCAAACGCTCACAAATAACTTTTTTGAGTAAATTTTCGCTTGGTGCAGGATTTGGCTGGTTTGCCAGGGTTCAGTCATTGCGATGAGCGTTTCCGATTACACTTTTCATCACAGGTAATGATTCGATTTAAAATCCCTTCATTATTGTGCCGGTTGAGTAATGTAACGCAGCAGTCGACGCGCGTTTGTCGGTTTGCTGCACTCAATTCATGAGGAAATATCGAAAGCCGCTTGACTTACAAAAATTAAATTTGGCAGGGAGGTTCCTTAAGTGACGTAAGTGCGCAGTGAGATAGAATTTTTGGAAATTACTCCCTGAGGCGGTGAAAGGGAGGTTGAAAGTTTGTATGTAATTTCTACAGTTTGTATATTGGACACGTGGAATTTAAGATTTACGCTCTTGGTTGATAAAAAAGAATTCAGATAATTATTGTTTTATGGCAATTCCACCCGCAAGGGGGTAAAAAGGGGGTTGAAAGTTTGTATGAAATTTCTACAGATTGTAAGTGTGACACGTGAAATTAAATATTTACGCTTTTGATGATTCAAAGAATTCATGTATTTATTGATTTTTGGAAATTCTACCGCTAAGGAGGTGAATTTTTTTGAAACTTGGCATTAATACTTACCTAAGTAAATAGTAAAGGTTTTCATTATTAGTTTTTCAATACTACGGATTTTTGAAGAATTTTACTGTATAGCTTCTTTTTATGATGTAGGGGAGCACTAACAAGGGATTTTGGAAATTCAACCTTTAAGGGGGTGAACTAAAAATTCATCTGTAGGATAAAATACGGATCACGCGAACGAAGTCGCTGGCGAAGTGCTAGTCTACTATATAAAGGCACACCTCTGCCCAAACCTTCGGGAAAAACAGGCGTAATATTATATTATACTTATCAGAATTCACATGGGATCAATTCGATTGATTCGGGAAACTGATCCCAACGGTGCACTCTATGCTTCTACAAGCGGAATTTCTAATAACAACATCACACGTGGATTCCCCGAAGGTTTATGCAGAGGTATATCTGTTGTAAACAAGGCAGGTAGATATATAACCGCGACTAATCCCTTGACTAACTGATGAATCGGTCGACGATAATGCACGCAAGCCTTGAACTAACTTATTGATCTGTGACAGAAACACTTCGTCAGTGCTGTACCTTGAAAACACAACAATGTTTTAAAAATAAAAGGTCAATGTACCGTGGATTATTTATATACCAAAAATATGCGAACGCTGATAAACCCATTTCCAACATACCCGAACCACAGTAACGACACTCATTTCCCCTTACGATGTACAAAAATAGCAGCCATTTATAATTTCTGAAGAAAAATGCGTAAAACTCATAGTAAGAACGTATGTATGAAGAAAATGAATGAACAAAGTAATTTAGTCATGATGACTGGACGTGGAATAATAAATTGACTTGTAGGAATGGGCTTTGTGTTCACTTACGTTCATGCCTAGTTCTTACCACGTTTTCTTTGAAACAATGTTTAGGCACATTACAAAATGTTGCTAGCAGCCATGTATAAAAGAAAGAAAGAAATAAAGAATGGAAGAAAGAAAGATATAAAAAATTATGTATATGTATATGTTTTAGATTCCCTGCTCTTTTTAACCCCCGACGGAAAAAGTAGGAGTTGGGGTCGTTGGAACCCGTTTTCTTCTTCCATTCTCCCATGTGAATTGTCACGCAACTTGAAACGTACCAACAACATGTTTCGTACAACCAAAAACTTGTAACCAATGTTGTAAAACCTTTATTTTTAATGAATGCTGGGCTTTATTGATGTTATATTTAGATGGCGGCTAGTTCAAGTGTAAAAATTCATAGGCTGTTTATAGGCTACGCGTATATTAATTTATGACAGGTATATTTTCTTCAGGTCAATTATTTTGGTTCAGTGAAGCCTAGTTTACGATCATGTGTTTTCAAAAATCACCTGGCTTTTCTTACGCGGCATTCACAAGCTAGAAACTGTCATCGTGTCATCATCATGAAAGACGTCCACTGCTGGACAGATGTCTCCATCAAGTATCGACACATCGATCGGTCCTGGACGTTTTGCATCCAGCATGCAATGCGGGAATGCTGGATGCGAAACGGTCATCAGTACACTTAGAGGGAGACCTTCCAACGCTGTGTTTTCCGGTACGCGGTCGCACTCCAATACTTTTCCAGACCATCCATTCAGCTTTGGCAATTCTTCGGGATATGTTCATCTGCGCTTTTTTTAATTCATGATTCAATCACAAAAGGAAACCCCGAGCATAGCCCTCCCCCTTCCCCTTTGTCATCGTGTAAATGAGGCTTTAGTTTTATGAGTGTTCACAATCGACTTGACTTTTAAAGCACGTCTGGCGGACAGTGGCCTCGCGACAACTGAATCGCTGAATCTTTTAGCACGGCATTGACTGGAGATATTCTCGTAACACTGTTCGATGTTTTATTACAAACAAATTTTTCAATAGTCAGATAACCTTTGTCTTAATATCAATGGTAGGTAAACAACTTTTATTTATAAGGTACGTATATTATACCGTTGCGTTTTTCAGATAAAATTTATTAATTATTGAAAAATCAGCCCTGAATATTATAGTCGCTACAGGTGCAGATAAATAATATTAATATATATAATTTATTAATAGATTTGTGTATTTTGAATATGGTACCACCTCAATACTCATGCTATTAATAAGCTCGTAAATATTATATGTTTATGCCGTTCAAATATCCTATGTTGTTTTAGTATCCATGATAAATTATATTTATTTTGTAAATTTGTTAACACTTTTGTACGACATATTTTTAGTTGATTTAAAATAGATAAGGTTCTCTTATTTTAACAAGTACTTTGTTAATATCTGGAGATGTTTACTAACGATACACAGATACGCACCAGAGGGACATACATCTTGTTGGTGATGTTCTTCAGAAGAGCCAGGTGCAAAGTAGGGATAACCAGCGTGCGTATAATATGAATAATGTAAGGATCATATCAGGTGGCATTCTGTAGTTTCTACCTATTCCCATGGGAAAGAAGAAGAAAGTGTGGGTTTGGATGTATGTTTATTGAAGAATATTATTTATTGGGGAATTATAAGATCGAATAAAAATACAAACTTAGCAACTGATGATGAGATACTGTTTTAATAACTTGAGCGGTATGAATTTGAGTAAGCGAAAAATTAACTAAACTTACGACGAATATTGATTAATAATAAAATCCAGAACGAGCTTACAAAAAGTGGGTTGTGATTAATCCATTTCAGATATTTAAATTCTAGTCGTGCGACTAAATTACTAAGTGAGCGACTAGAAATACAGAGAGGGCAGCTTCAATATTAAGATAGAGACGATTTTTCCTAGAGCGAGCGAAGCGAGCTCGGGAATTTAGGGCACCCCGAAACGGATAGGTAAGGTTTGAAGGGGATGACGAGAGCTGAAGTGAGCGAGCAGAGCGAGCCAACTTAGCTCCCGTCATCTCCATCATGTTAGGTTACTTTAGACCCTGCAGACAGAAAAAGGAGCCCCGCGCTGCCGAGCTCAGTCGACAAACTTTTATTTTCAAGTCGCCAAATATTGAAAAAATACAGGACGTAACATTGAAACTTAAACAAATATTATGTCGCTCAAAGACAAAGACAAAGACAAAGACAAAGATATTTTATTTCAACTAGGCCACAAAGCGGCACTTTTGAACGTTAGTTACATTAAAATTTACAGGGAATAAAAATTGATTCTACCTTCCTCCTTAAATATTATGAAGCTTTTCATTTTGTATTTTAAGTAACTCAAATGAATGTTTGTAAGTTGTTGTTCTGTTGATTTCTCGTCTCTCGCAGTAAGTCGCTCACTTAGTAATACTATAACGTAAATTAATTATTTTTGTCACTTAAACTTTAATTTACAGTCACTCGTTCAAATACGGGTAGTATTTACTTACAAGGAAAATAGCAATTATTTTCTTAGTAAATCACTCTCTTAGTAAACAGAAACCCGTCAACCGCAGTTCCATCTGAAGACATCTTTACGAACACGTAGAGCCAGCAATATCTCACCCGAGACAAGTTCCGACATGTTCCCAAAGTAAGTGATGTGGGCCACTTATCTTGGCTCGAAGTTCACGTGGCCCAAGTAAGCCTGGCTTTGGAATTTACTGCTTTTAAGGGACGCAAAACTTCGAGGGAATTTTTGTATGTGGTGTGGTTTTGTATGTTGGTTGCTTTTTGTGGTTAAATATAAATAATGTTCTATATTTGCCGTTTCTTAGATGGTCTGCATGATATGTAGGTACAGTAAGTATTCGTAAAAGTTGCATAACCAGTTTTAGAGAGAGTATATCATATGGTTAAGATTAACAGGACCCTACAAAGCCAAAATCGTTATATATTGTATGTTTCAACTGTTTCGAGTTCGACTGATCAAAGACAGTGCAAAGAAAATACGGTCAAGTAGTTTGTGGCACTTGTCTCACCGCCGACGCAGACGATCAGGGAATAGCGTGTAAAGCTAGAAACTAAAAACGAGTTTGCGAGCAGCATGAATTGAGTGTATAATGCCGATAGTTTTGTCGCTCGGCTATAAGCGAATGTTCTTGTGCGACGGGCGTTTACTCGCACTACTAGCTCGGGGCGGCCGCACTGTAGGTAGAAATGACCGCTGGTTGGTTTCGCGGCGTGAGTTCTGACCGCTAAGCGAGCAAGCGAGCATCGCTGAGCGAGTATAACTTTGATAGTTCTTGTCGCTGCGACAAACTTGAGTGAGAGAGTACTCGCCGGCAGTGTGAATAACCAGGGATCAACTATTACGATATGTGTCTCTTTTATTGTTAAATCTATTGTACGTTTCTTTAGCGAGAAAATAGTCGATAGCTAATCGCTTATTTTGTTTTCTCTTTCGATTTTTCCCACCGTGTACGCAATAGTTGCCCACATGATGAGCAAAACCGAAGTCGAATTGGACAACTTATATTTGTTGCACCAAGGATGGCCCATAGATGTAAAACATCATCCCTTAGGTTAAGACATCGTATACGGGCAGAGCGGTGGGTTCAATCGTGAAAATGAAATCACACAAATTATTCGATACACTGAGTTTATTCAAATAGTCACAACTCACAGTTACAATCTTATTTACTAATTTCACGGATCGACACTGATTCTACGACGTCTTCGCTCTACGGCTGTCAGGACTCAACTGCCATATTCTACTGTCCCCACCACGCAAGTGGTTAGAGAAAGCGCGCCAAAGCGTAGTTGTTCTTGATTTGCCGACAGGTGGCGTGCTTGTGATTTGTTTTCACGTCCGTACTATTTACTAAACCCGTCATATTTATTGATTAAATCCTACTAATATTTTTTATCTGTGAGTATGGATGTATGTCCTAGAACCAAAAATTCAAAGATATGTGACATTCACCAACCCACTGGGCCCGCGTGGTGGAGTACGGCCACAGACATAAATCTAACTAGATTTATCTCTGATAATTTGTATGAAAACCAAGTGTAACCATTTTCCCGCACACAATTTGAAAACAAATTTACTTACCAATAAAATAAAATATTTCCAATGCCTCGGCCAAGTTTTTCTATACAGTCTTTGCAGCTCAATATGGCATAAAAGGCATTTTTATAGATTTCGGTGGATATCCGGTGCCGACAATGCTAAATGAAAAGCTCAGATTACGATCATTGATCGTAATTTTGCTCCGTTTTTTGACACGCGAAGTACATACAATCGCGTCATCTAGTTAGATTTATATCTATGGTTACGGCCTTTGCCCCCTTACAGAGAGGAGGCCTATATGCTGATGATGTAGGCCTGATGATAATACTTTTTATCCATATAGTAGGTTCCTTTTGGATAATTTCGACTTTCACGGAGGTGAACTCACGGGCGGCAGCTAGTGATAAATATTCCTTTTTTTATTTTACGACGATTGATAAATTGTAGGAAAGTTAATAGCTTCATCTTACAAATAAATCTTACCAAGTTTCTTGGAAACCAACTTAGAATATTCCTAATTTATTAAAGTATTCGGAACAAAGCGATAACTAAGTTTGGCGCAGACATAATGCGAACCTGTTTTAATATGATTTTCTTCCTTCGTCTCATAAGCTAATTACGTTAAATAATTATGTTATAAAATGTCTGTACAGTGAATATCTATTAGTTATGGTTGTTTTTTGTGCCTTAATAAATGAATACAGTAAGTATCCTGTTTGCCTAGATTCCTGTATAATTCATAATGTTCTTTCTTTTCGTTTTTAACCTCCGACGGAAAACGAGGGGTGTTATAAGTTTGACATATGTAGTACCTGTTTGTTTGTGTGTCTGTCTGTGGATTCATAGCTCCTAAACGGATGAACCTAAATAAATGGAAAGTGACTTTAGCAAGAGTGATCATAGCTATGTTCGATAAAAAATGATCGGTTCAGCCATTCTAAAGTTATGAGCGTTTTACAGTTTGGGGTGGGGGGTGTTTTCGTAAGATAACGTGTCATAGTTACGTGTGCAATAGATTGTCGATCGAAGCATGTCTACTACTAGATAAATTATGTAGCATGAATTAAAAATGTGTCGGCCATTTTTAATTTTTGAATTTTACTTATACTAAACATTACTTACATTACATTTATAGACAGTTGTAAAATACAGGGTGGCCCATAAGTCCTTTAAAATGTAAATTTCGAATAAAATGCATAAGACGCGCGGGAGGGGCGCGGGCGGGGCAAAAACAGTACGTTCGGTTTCTGGGAAGTCAGTCGCCATGGAGCGTTTGACCGGTGCGGACCGTGCTTTTTGTGTGCGCGAGTTTTATCGGAACAATTTTTCGGCAACCATTGCGCGGCGTAAATTTCGAGAACATCACAATCTACACAACTTTCATGACACTCCAACTGTTCAAACGATCAACAACTGGGTTGCAAAGTTTGAAGAGACTGGTTCGACGTTAGATAAAAAGGGGTCGGGCCGACCAAGGACATCAAGGACGGAAGAAAACATCGACATAGTGTTACAGTCTGTTCGTGAAAATCCTACCCAGTCTACTCGTAAGCGTTCCAGAATATTCAACGTATCCAGAACATCGTTACAGCGGATTTTAAAGAAACATTTACGTCTGCACCCCTCCCACCGCTCTGCTCTCTCTCGTCGTCTCCCTGCTGGTAGAGAATGCCTTGCTGCATTAAGGCCGCCTATGTATCACCATTGTACATGAAGTTTAAATAAATAAATAAAATTCAGTTGGTACAGGAATTAAAAGACACTGACGCCATCCAGAGACTAAATTACGCGAATGAAATGTTTAGCCGCTTTTCTTCGTTCAATAATGTGTTATTCTCTGATGAAGCTCACTTCCACATTAATGGGCATGTAAGTAAACAAAATTGCCGCTACTGGAGCCCCGAAAATCCAAAACGTAAACATCAGAAGCCATTACACAGCCCTAAAGTGACGGTATGGGCCGCTATGGCAGCTCGTGGCATCATAGGCCCTTATTTTTTTGAAGACGGCAGAGGTCGCGCGATTACAGTTAATTCAGAGCGATATGTAGCAATGATCGAGGAGTTTTTTACACCAGCGTTGTAGAATTTTCCAGGCTACAATACGCGGACCTGGTTTCAACAGGATGGCTCGACGGCCCATACCTCTAACACGGCTATGCCCGTCATTCGTGAACTTTTCCCCAACAAAGTGATCTCTCGAAGAGGAGACATTTCCTGGCCACCACGTAGTCCGGATCTAACCCCGATGGACTTTTTCTTATGGGGTTATTTGAAATCTAAAGTATATGACACAAACCCGCGGTCAATTGAAGCCCTAAAAGAAAATATTCAAAGAGAAATGGCTAACATCACAGAACTGACTTGCCGCGCAGTCGTCGATAGTTTTAGACGTCGCTTACAGGAGTGCCGTGATCGTAACGGGTTACATTTGGATGATGTTATTTTCAAAAAATAATTCCCATTTTATAAAGGTTAATACGAAATAAAAAGGTATTTCTTATTGTAATTAGTTTTTTATTTATTAATTATTTACATGTGTAAGGACTTATGGGCCACCCTGTATTTATATTTTTTTTGTTACATGATTTTTTTTAACGATGGAGGTGACATTAAGGCTGGGGGATTAAACTGGCTGCTAAACGCATAGGACCGGTTGATGTGGTGAAATTCGGAGAGGCTCATGTCCAGCTATAGACGTCTTTCAGCTGAAACGATGATGAATAAAATAATCTGAATAGTTTATTACTTATACGAGTAGAGGAAACATAAAAAGATGGTTGTCTTGTGTGATAGATAATAATTATGGCCAGAAAAGAGGCGACTATTTGAGCAAAAAGGGATGTAGTTATAGAAGAAAACACTTTTTGCGCCAACCACAAATAAATTAGGACAAGAGCAGGAGGATGAACTATCTCCTGCTAGTACCTACTATTGGGACAAGAGCAGGAGGATGAACTATTTCCTGCTAGTACCTACTATTGGGACAAGAGCAGGAGGATGAACTATCTCCTACTAGTACCTACTATTGGGACAAGAGCAGGAGGATGAACTATCTCCTACTAGTACCTACTATTGGGACAAGAGCAGGAGGATGAACTATGTCCTGCTAGTACCTACTATTGGGACAAGAGCAGGAGGATGAACTATCTCCTACTAGCACCCACTAATGGGACAAGAGCAGGAGAATGAACTATCTCCTACTAGTACCTACTATTGGGACAAGAGCAGGAGGATGAACTATCTCGTACTAGTACCGACTATTGGGACAGGAGCAGGATGATTAACTATCTTCTACTAGTACCTACTGTTGGGGCAAGAGCAGGAGAATGAACTATCTCCTACTAGTACCAACTATTTTCCTCACTCAACTCAAACAAAATTTATTCCATCCCGGATATCAAACTTGCGGCCAAAATCACACTCAATACACAACGGATGCAGATTGAGATCGTCAAAATTCTGTATTTAAACAATCATAACCCAGTTAAACAGAAAATTGGCTAGACTCACAAACTGGCAGTATTTTGGCTCTATCAAAATGCCATTATCGCTCGGCAATCGGGTTAAATGACTAAAATAAGAATCAATAAAGAGCCCTCTTGAGATACGTACGATTTTGGGTATCCAGGACAGTCTCTTGCTTATTTCGTAATACGCCTATTTCCGTTCCAGTCACAACCTTTCAACTGTGTAACACCACTGTGTAATACCGCTGTCAAAGATCTTCGAATGACAACCAGGATCAACGGCCTACCGTACCGTTACCAAGTCACACGTTTTACCACCAAAAAAAGGCGTTCGCAGAATTAAATGGATGGTCACCCATCCATTCACGGAGTGACCTCTGCAAGTTTAAAAAAAAAACAAATTGTTTAATGATAAATTCGCGTTTGACCACTATCTTGCCTGATGCTAAGCGATTATGCATTCACACATTATGAAGCACGTTGCCTAGAAGTAACCTATTTACGCCTCAAAAACCCCTAGGTTGTAGCTATCAGGGAACAAATACTCTGGCAGGGAGTTCCACTCCTTAGCTGTACGCACAATGAAAGTATTCGCCAATGGCTTTGTGCGTATGGGTGGGGGAAGTCCACCAAGTACCGATGGCGCATTGCCGTACATCTTGTAGTACGGTGAGGTAAAAGGCTAGGCGGGACCAAATTGTGCAGTTCCATCGCACACTCCCCGAAATGTAACCGTAAAAGTTTAGCCTTGATGGATCGACCTGTACAGCTGAAAATTCCTATCTACGCTCTGCTGATTCCATAAACCTCTTTTGTTTCAGTTAACTCAAGTTTCAGGTACTGTCATCTACCTGCTACTTAGCCTAAGGGCTACTGTTACGATCGTCAATTTGCTTGAGCGCATTCGAAACAATACTGTTCACACTTAACAAATGCCAAAATTCTGACCCAAACCAACAAGTTTCGGTCTTAATTTTGGTCAACACCCGTTCATGAGCAACTGACCTAATTTCACTAGTTTGCAAGATTAGTTCCGAGTAACATAATATATAACGGTTGAAACTTCAACGTATAATATGGAGTGATTTATTAATATGGCAACAAGCCAGTTAGTCTAATGAAATTCCTTTCACTCCGTGCTCGTGAGAGTTTTGACATGCTGTGCAGCAATTTGCTATGTTATTAAAACGTTGCCGCCCATTTAGTGTGACATAAAGGTAGTAGGATTTTCGTGTGCATCAGAATGGCGGGTGTATGACTACAAATGGTCATGCTATATGCGTGAGAGCAATGTACGAGCAATGTACCGAATGTACGTAAAATTTGAAGCAATGTATTATTTTAAAACCACAGTTTTTAGAAAAAGTATTTGAGTCGCCAACCTGATATCAGAATGGCGGGTGTATTCAAAATCTGAACAAATAACTAACTATTTGACTGTGAAATGCCTACCATAGCAATGTACGAGCAATGTACGTTATCATATTAAAAGCATAACCAGATGCTATCAACGGTTAAAAAGTTATTATAAAAATAAAATTTCTCCACATTTAGAGCCTGTTCAATTTTATTAGCAACTAGTTGTGCCTACGTTATACGTTGCAATGTCCAAATTACTCTTCGTCTAACCTGTCATTTTACACTTTGACAGCTCAAAAACATATCATTTAGTGATGAACTAATGTGGTAACCGATTCGATTTCAATTATCAATTGAATTAAACAATGAAAAAATTTTAATCGATTAAACACTTAGTTATTTTATTTTTGCTTTTATTTTCGATTTTTACCCCACTGCTGATGGAGGATAAGGTGTTTATTAGTCTATGTATGTATGTTTATAGCTAGTGGCGTTCTAGAGACCAAACGCGTTGGCCGATTTTGATGATTCTTACGTCAATCGATTCGTCTTAACATTTGCGAGTGTCACTGGCTACATTAAAATTGGAAAAAGTAAAACGACTGATTTTTGGCGCCATATTGTTGAGTCCCAAATTATTTTTCTTCCAACCCTTCGTGTGGGGGATCAATAATATATAACATTTATATGATTAAATGTACCTATTTAGAAAAAAATCCCGAAGCGACCTAAACAGACGTAGGTACCACGAGGCTAGTCTATTTTAGTTACTTTCATAGTATAATGTCTTACGGTATCTTAGTATGGGGAAGGGCTGCAGATATTGAGTCGATTTTTATTCTGCAAAAACGAGCCATCAGAGCGATATAAAATCTTCGCCGGCGCGATTCTCTAAGGCAACTGTTTAAGGACATTAACATCATGACGTTACCTTGTCAATATATTTATGAAAACATCATGTACGTTACAAAGAATATAAATATTTTTAGTAAAAACGGCAACAGACATAATTATGACACTAGAAATAGGGATCAATTAATTCAACCAGGTTTCAGGCTGGCTAAAGTAGCAACATCTTTTATGGGTACAGTATAAAATGTTACAAAAAAATCTATAATTAAAACTGAATGAGAGGGAATGTATAAAATGCACACTATGCAGGCAAGCATATTATAATTTGGGGGATTACATAGCTGATAAAAAGGCTTGGCTCAATGCTGGACATACTCCGCCGCCATTTGGGTGAACAAGTGATGGGCAGAAAAGTTTAGAAGTATTGTTGGTCCTGCTGAAGACTGTATTAATGTATTTGTATTGTATAAACTCAATTTCTTTTAGTATTATATAACTGCACAGCACATGTGTGAGTACTATGTTTCGACTGCAAATCTACCATTCACTGCACCTATGTGTCGTTTCGTTGATTTATGTGTGCCCTGGCAGTTGAGTGTTTCATGTTCTCTCTAATTTCTCTCTGATGGTGGCACATGTGTTGGATCATTCGGTTCCCTTCATGATGGTTGAGCTGAGTAGTGCCGATCCATGCGTCATATTCGTGAACGGGCGCCATCAGTTGGGATTGGTCACAAGTTTGCTGCCTCGGCCTGTTATTGTACTTTTTTATTCGTTGTTACCATAGAAGCTTGACGTGCACATCTTTTTACATTGTTCTCACATACATGTATTATTTCAAGAAGAATGATGTAACCAAAAAAATTAAAAAACTGATGGAAAAAAGTGTCCGTGGAGTTTCTTGCAAATTCTTCTCCATTGAGACCTACTGACGCTAGCGAATTTGCAACAAGAGTATTTTTTTTTGGCTATTCATAAGTACCTCTAAGGTTTATTTGAAATAAACTAATTGATTTTGATAGTAGCTACTACTTTACATTTTCCTTTTTTTCTTTTAGCGCCCAAAAACCGCCATTTTCTATTTTTCAATTTTAATGTAGCTAGTGACACCCGCAAGACGAATCGATTGACGTAAGACTCATCAAAATACGGCCAAAGCGTTTGGTTTCCAGAACGCCATTAGAAACAAACATACATACATACGTAGATAGACTGATAAACACATTATCCTCCATCGGCAGTGTGGTAATTTAATCAATTAAAAATTTTTAATCGATAAATTCAATTGTTATATGAAATCGAATCGCTTACCACGTTAGTTCATCACTAAATGATTAGTTTTTGAGCTGTCAAAATGTAAAATGACAGGCTGGACGGCGAGCAGTGCTGCCAACTTAATGCTTTCAACGCCAGATCTAACGCTTTTTTTGTTCAATAGCGCGTTCTAGCGCCTAGCGCTAAATCTAGCGCTTTTTGAAACTTTGGAATGCCTTTAAAAAAAAAGTTACTGTAAACTATCAACTTCTATACGACGTGTTCAGGAAATTTCATCCACAGATAAATATAATTTAAAGTCCAAAACTGATCATAACCATCCATAATTCGGCGGCAGAAGCAATGTAGTAGAATCAGATGATGATGAATTAATTTAATGCCTTTATCTTATAAAATAATTATATTAACACGTTATTACTTTATTATATTATTAAAAAAACAAGTAATATAATGTATGTAACTCTTTTATGTTGGTTGGTTTTTAAGATTGTCTGCAAGAGATTGCCCTGTGAGATAAGACCGCCCATTGTACACTTGTTTTGTAAATGTTTGTCCTGTATGTTTTTGTGGTGTACAATAAAGTATATAATAAATAAATACTTTATTTCAATAAAAAGAATACGTTTGTAGTAGTCTCAAATTATTGGGCGTCTTTTTTTTAATGTGGCGCCGAATACAGCGATTTTATTTGTTTTTTTTACCAGCGCCCAATTAGCTCTTTTTTAAAGAGCTAACAGCGCGTTTTTGCTTAGATGAGTTAGCAGCACTGACGGCGAGTAATTAAGACATAGCAACGTATAACGTACGCACACCTAGTTGCTAATAAAATCGGACAGGCTCTAAATGGGGATTTTTTTTATTAAAATTACTCTTTAACCGTTAATAGCATCTGTTTATGCTCTTAATATGATAACGATCATTGCTCTTAAATTGCTACGGTAGGCATTTCACAGTCAGATAGTTGGAAAATTGTTCAGATTTTGAATACACCATACTATACCATTCCGACATCAGGTTGGAGCTCACACACTTTCTAAATCTGTGGTTTTAAAATAGAACATTGCTTCAAATGTTACGTACATTCGGTACATTGCTCTCACGCATATCGCATGGCCAATATGGCCATTTTTTTCACACAAGAAAACCCTTGAGTTTAGACATAGCAACGTTTAACGTAAGCATTACTAGTTGCTAATAAAATTAAACAGGCTCTAAATGTGGAGAAATTTTATTTTTATAATAACTTTTTAACCGTTGATAGCATCTGGTTATGCTTTTAATATGATAACGTACATTGCTCGTACATTGCAATGGTAGGCATTTCACAGTCAAATCGTTAGTAATTTGTTCAGATTTTGAATACACCCGCCATTCTGATATCAGGTTGGCGACTCAAATACTTTTTCTAAAAACTGTGGTTTTAAAATAGTACATTGCTTCTAATTTTACGTACATTCGGTACATTGCTCGTACATTGCTCTCACGCATATAGCATGAACATTTGTAGTCATACACCCGCCATTCTGATGCACACGGATTTTCCCATATAATTCAATATGATTAAGATTCATAATGAGTTTGCTACTCGATCGATTTTTTTTATTTTCATCGATAAGTTTAGTCTTATCAAATTCAGCATCTTAAAACATTTGGTGTGAAATAGTGTTAGTAGGATTTTCCCATATTCGATATGATTAAGATTCATCATGATTTTGGCTACTCGATCGATATTTTTTATTTTCATCGATAAGTTTAGTGTAATCAAATTCAGCATCTTAAAACATTTGGTGTGACATAATGTTAGTAGGATTTTCCCATACGAGTATAATTCGATATGATTAAGATTCATCATGATTTTGGCTACTCGATAGATATTTTTATTGTCATCGATAAGTTTAGTTTAATCCAATTCACCATCTTAAATCAGATATTTCCCGGGTATATCTGTCGCAACTAGTTTAATTCGCCATTCAGTTGTAGACAGTACACGTCGTTGAACGACCCCGTTTAGTATAAAGGCTACGCCGTTAGCAAAATAGACTAAGCAGCGAAATATCTATGACTTTTTCTAAATGTGAGAATAACAACCAAGCATGCCTAGAAATGCTTGAGATTAAATATTCAAAAAAAATTAAGCGAGTTGGTATGGTCATTCCAGAGAGCAGTGGTTGCCCAGTGGTAAATGGCGCGACTTACAAGTCAAGGTCGTGGGTTCGAACCCAGGCAAGCGCTTTACTTTGAATAAATTATTACATCACCACTGCCCTCAAAACGATGAAGGAAAACATCGTGAGGAAACCGGTATATCTTAGAACCAAAAATTCGAAGACATGTGACATCCACCAACATGCACTGGGCCCGCGTGGTTGATTACGGTCTAATCCCTCTCACAGAGAGGAGGCCCGCACGTACAACGGACCAAATGCGAGTCTAAGTTCGGAAAAGGGTTCCATCTATCCTATTCTATCCTATGGCCATTCCAGAATTTCATCTGAATCAAACAAAAAAATCAAAAATACGTCTATCTAATCCCCGAAACAATCCCTTTAACCTCCAAGCCATCAAACACTCTTTTCTCCTGTGCTTAAATACCAAACCCAAATCCCCAAAATAACACACAAGATTTATATAAATAAGTTTGTTCTAATCATTAAGTCTTAGGTCAACTCTCTGCACGGCTCATTAGGGACTCAATGGTTTGCAAGTAATTTGCGCGCCCAAGTTAGTTATCCAAGGCGGTATTATCGTACTTATGTACAGATATTATACTGGTTTAGTGAAAATTCATGCCATATTAGTTTACTGGTCACAGGTATGATCTTGAATTGGATTCGCAAGTCGGCGAAAGTGAAATTGGCCTTTGCCTTTTGGTCTTGTCTCGGCAACTAACTGGTGTCTGAGTTTGTACCCATTTAATGGCTAAAGCTTTTCACGGGACTCTAATCTGTTTGTTCTTTTACGGAAAAGGGTATCATGTAGTGTTGAAACTATCGATGCGTAAAATTAAGAAAAGCAAATGTAGGAAAATATTATTTAAATTTCACTATAAAAACTACATCATCATCATCATCAGCCTATTAATGTTCCCACTGCTGGGACACAGGCCTCCTCTCTGTGAGTGGGAATGGGCCGTAATCCACCACGCGGGCCCAGTGCGGGTTGGTGGATGTCACATGTCTTCGAATTTTTGGTTCTAGGACATGCTGGTTTCCTTACGATGTTTTCCTTCACCGTTTTGAAAGCAGTGGTGATGAAATAATTTACACAAAGTAATGCGCCTGCCCGGGCTCGAACCCA
Organism: Orthosia cruda; assembly: GCA_964057195.1. Classification (NCBI taxonomy): domain Eukaryota; kingdom Metazoa; phylum Arthropoda; class Insecta; order Lepidoptera; family Noctuidae; genus Orthosia; species Orthosia cruda. The sequence continues at coordinate 31,010,139 of OZ059827.1, forward strand.
CGATCTACAACTTGCAAGTCGCGGCCGATTCCACTGGGCCACCACTGCTCTCTCAAAACTACATAGGTATCAATAAAAGCTATTATTACTCTGCTTAAATTTTTTAATATATGCCAATAATTCATTGCGTACCTACGTAAGCAATGAATTATTAGCACAAATTAAAAATGCCTACAGCATTCGCTTTTTTTAATTCTACTTAGCAAAATACTCCGATATAACCTTCCCACACTAAATTGCCTGTAATCTTGCCAAATTAACATTATCTCTAATTTTGGTCAACAGCCAAAAGCCCAAACAACATTGACACAAATAACTTAATTAAGACTACTTCACAAATAATTCAGCCGACAGACTTAATTCTGGTCACCCATCCAATTACTGGCCAATCCCAACAGGAGGTTAACTTCGTTATCCTAATGACTGGGTCCCTAATTTAATTTTGTTATACACTTTACAATGTCTTCGACAGGCAAGCCTGGCGTATTAAGATAGTCCTTCGTTTTTTTATCGAAATTATAATAATATGTAGGTAGGTCCCTACAAAGTACAGACTGGCCCATTGGTAAGTAAAGTATATGCACACTAGCATAGTATTAATAAGCAGACTTTGGACAGTTGCGTTACAATTGAATGGAACTCTAAAAAGCCCCGATGAGCCTTTAAATGGTCGTGAACAGTACAGTCACAATCATAAACACCTTAGATACTCTTACGTAAGATTCAAAAGCTTTTTATTCTAAATTAGGTATTGACAGAAAATGTATGATGTTACGAAAGTAGTATTTTTTAAACCATTGGTCTTTTTTGCAATTGTTTTTCAATCTATGATCGTGACTGCCTTGTAGATTGTTTGCTGGATGAAAGAGGAATCGGCGGCAGTGGCGGCCCTTAAAGTTTATGCATTGACCTAACTGCTATTGTCCTTCAAAAAGGCCAGGTGCGTGAGTACTACCATGCACGTGTGTGGTGTATGAATGAAGATAAACCACAAGACTTATGTAAAGGACGAGGGGAGAGTTATTGCGAGAATACAATAGAATGTTCAGGGAGACGCGCTGTCAGGTTTTGGTCTCATACCTCGTTCGTTCGTTAACAATCAAAACAAAGCTCACAAAACAAAAAAAATATTGAGTGTTCCTTCTATTCCACCAAAGGTTAAATTTACCTTTTGTCTGAGACTTTTGGGACGGATAGTTAAGTAAACTCAAACCAGGAGTCCTGTTCTAGTATTAATAATATAACATATCAAATTCAAGTCGCAATATTATCATCTCGGTGACAATCAATTTTAAAAACTAGTCAAAATGTTGTGCAATTAGAGGTGTTTTTGATAAATTTATCAAAAAAACCTCTATGATTTTGATAAATTGAGACTTAGTTTACGAACAACTGTTAAAGCTCTAAAACGGACAGCTGGGACCAACTGCTTAAAGTGCTTTCCGAGGTACGAAGGAATCTCGGTATGTTATGATAGTCACCCATCCATTTACCGGCCTCGGCAAACGTTGCTTAACCTTAACGGTAAACCTGTGCGGCTAATATTTAGCCACGACATATATTACGAATGTTCCTTAAAAACGGGCATTTCCTCTTAAATTTTTCATAAAACGAGAATCAAAAAGTCCAAGACTCAGTAAAGCGGTTTACCCACATAATATCTGTGCTGCCGTGTAATTAGGTCGAGGGGGTCAGATGGCAGTCACCCGGCGAATCATACTACTCTGCAGTATCTCGTTATACAGAAATATGAGCATAACATTAAGCTTAAATTCCTGGACCGAACGATTTTTCTTTATTTCTTTACTTGGCAAACTTTCCAGAACTCCTACGTTTTTATGCCACCTATTTTTGCAATAAATATGAAGTGAGTCAGAAAATGAAGATATCCGCAGGATGACCACGGTGACCAACATAGCCTGAAAAATTACAAAAATTAAGTGGCACTGGGCAGGGTACATAGCTCGCAGAAGTGATAGTCGATAAGGCCGGAAAATTATAGACGGGCGACCACGTAACGGAAGACGCAGCATTGGAAGGCCTCAGGTTTGATCGATGTGGTAAAGCTTAGGGAGGTCTAAGTCCAGCAGTAGAAATAGTGGACGTCTATCGACTGAAATGATGATAATATTAATTAAAATTCCCTGGGCGACCGAGCTCTCATTTCCGAGATTCAGATTATATAATATATGTATGTACATACATATATACAAGAAGTGCTCGTTTAAAGTTATTAGATAGATTGGTATGGCCTTGCCACTCTGCAAAAGTCTTAAACAGAAAATCGCATTCAGGATTCCACATTGAGAATTTAAATCAATCTAGATTAACAAAACATGTTGGTTATTTTCTTTGACAAATCTTTTCTAGGAAGTAACCTAAAAAAATGAACTGTACAGGTATATTGAGGAACAGAAACGCGATTGGCTTTCTGTGAAACAATTCAATACTCAAACTGAACTATTTGTATCGGGCTACAGCTAACAACAACAAAACTGTTCGTAAAATAGAAAGACTTTTAGATTTTTTTCGAAGAAGTAATTTTTCGACATTGCAGAGTTGATTTGATTATACAAGTTTTAACGTTTTCAAGTTCTGCACTTACGTACAGACAATACAACTAATTGTTTATCGAATCGCCAGACAATTACAATTAGCTGTGTTAAAATTATTTCATATAATTCAGAAAGAATGACCGGTTTGTGATTTTGTCTCTGAATAACCCTCGACGGAAAAAGAGGGGTTTTATAAGTTTGACGAGTATACCTTTTTTTTGGTAAATCGTCCAATGACTTCTCCCGCTCTGGGTAAGGCGGGAGGGCGTGTCAGACTTTTACTGACTAAAACCCACCCGTGCTTCTTCAGTTGTTTGAGCCAGGACCGCGGTAACTGGATATTGATGTCTTACTCTTAACATAAAGTTAAGTCTAAGACAGACTTAACTTTATGTTAAGGGCATTATCTCAAAAGAGAAAAGAATATTGTAGTTTATTTTTTCTTTTGTCTTTTTCACTTACATAGACAAAGATTTGAAATATGTTTTTTTGTTGGTTGGACAACGTTGAACAAAACTGATAGGATTAATCAAGCAAAACCAGCATTAATTCATGACTTTTCATTTGTATTTGTAAGTCGGATTTACGTTACAATAAACTGTATTTATGTAATTAGGTATGTTTTGGGTCGAAAACCTATATGATAGTTCCCGTTGACCTAGAATCACGAAATTTGGCTAAAAGTAAGGTCTTACAGTATAAGTACTGGCAAACTGGCAATGTATGACTACGTTTGTTAGCTTGGGTCTTACTTGTAAAAATAAATGTATGTGTTAATAATAAATAAATAAAGTAAAGGGAAAATTCTGAAAAATAAAAATCTCAAAATTAAGGTAAATTTTCGTACTTACAAGTTTTCGCTCAAATCTAAATTTGCCCATATCTTTTTAACATGTTGACTCAAGACCTTGATTTTTTTACATCTAATAGGGACTATAGACTTCAGTATCTGGTATAAATTTCAACTTGCTTGAGGAAATCAGTGGTGACACACTGATGATGGACAGAAGGACAAGCCAGTGATCTTATAAGGGTTCCTTTTTACCTTTTAAGGTACGGAAAGCTAAAAATGGGTGAATTAAATATACAGCTCTGCGTAACTCCTCGGTATACAGACCGTAAAGATATTATACGTATTTCCATCTCCTGAAAATTACCAATGCACTCAAAGCCAGACTCTATATTCTAGCGAAACCCATTTAATTGAACACCTCACTCAAACAAGCTCAGTAAGCGTCATAGTGATACTTCATCACACAATCAATGCGGATGACAGACGTACCATACAATGCACTAAATCTGGGACATTTCCAGGGGTAGTATAATAATTAATATGTATCGAAGGGTCTAATAGTATTGGGGTCCATTTTACTTTGACAGACATACCGTTAAAACAATGTACCAAATCTGGGACATTTCGACGTGTATTATTACAATTAATATGAATAGTTAACATGGACGCTGAGTGGCCAGCCTGGCGGTTTTTTATCGGTTACATTTCGGGCAGTGTGCGACGGAACTGCACAATTTGATTCCACCTGGCCTTCTCCATCATCGGACTACAAGACGTACGGCCATGCGCCATCGGTACATGGTGGACATCCCTGCCATACGCACAAAGCGTTTTACTAATACTTTCATTGTGCGCTCAGCTAAGGAGTGGAACTCCCTTCCGGAGTCTTTGTTCCCTGAAAGCTACAACCTTCGGGTCTTTAAGTCAAGAGTGAATAGGATTTTTCTAGGCAAGCATGCTTCACCGTAGACCAAATCATCGCTTAATATCAGGCGAGATAGTGGTCTAACGCGAATTATAGAATATTTAAAAAAAAAAACGGCCAAGTGCGAGTTGGATTCGCGCACGAAGGGTTCCGTACCATTATCGTAAAAAAACGGCAAATTAATCACGTTTGTTGTATGGGGAGCCTTACTTAAATATTTATTTTATTTTGTTTTTAGTATTTGTTGTTATAGCGGCAACATAAATACATCATCTGTGAAAACAGAGACAGTTGAAATTGATGATGTATTTCTGTTGCCGCTATTACAAAAAATCCAAAAAATAGAATAAAATAAATATTTTAGTGGGGCTCCCATACAACAAACGTGATTTTTTTTACCGTTTTTTGCGATAATGGTAGGAAACCCTTCGTGCGCGAGTCCGACTCACACCTGGCCGGTTTTTTTGTATGTTGGGACCTTGTTTATAATACCACGTGTAAATTGAAAATTTAATTGTGATTTTGTGTGTTGTTCTGTGTCTTTTGTGTGCACTAAATAAATGTTTTAGCTATATGTCTCTCATTTTTATGTGGATTTATGTACTCTGTTACAAATTCTTAACATAGCTGGCGATATATGGGTAACTGTGCTTACAACTATCGGGGAAATATTTGTCGTATTATGACATACTAATATACGGTTAAAAATCTTTATTTCTCAAAATAATTACAGTGGCATTCACTTACATGAGAAACATACATATATTATCTAAACAATTTAAGTTATGTTGAGCGTACTTACAGGATAACAAAAGTAGCATAGTTTATTTTATTTCACATCACATCATCAGCCTATTAATGTTCCCACTGCAGTGCGGGTTGGTGGATGTCACATGTCTTCGAATTTTGGGTTCTAGGACATGCCGGTTTCCTCACGATGTTTTCCTTCACCGTTTTGAGAGCAGTGGTGATGAAATAATTTACACAAAGTAAAGCGCCTGCCTGGGCTCGAACCCACGACCTACAACTTGTAAGTCGCGACCGATACCACTGGGCCACCACTGCTCCCTATTTTATTTAGATTGGTTTATTAGTTAATCTTTACATATTTTCAAAATAAGGTATCCAAAATTTCAATTACAATATTTGACCCAAACAAAAAACAGGGCAAGCCAAACAAAACCGATTAAAAAACAAAACACTTGCAAAACAGATTCAAACGTGTCGTACGTATACTTATCGTTACAATTTCAAAAAAATCAAATAATATTGTTGTAGTTGAGCTACTAAAATTCAAGTAAACGCAATCCATATATAGCTTCTAAATTCCTCTATAATATACCCATGGCAAGCAATGATGTTTCTCAACGGGTAGCCAAACAATAAAGATAACAATATTGGCGGATAAGGTTTATGAGTCATCAAGTCGTAAATACACCTAATATTACTGATTACGAACTGGCAAATAACAATGTTATATCCTTTGATTTAAGGGAAGTTATGTGCAATAAAGGCTCATGATATTGAGGTTGTTCTACGAAAACCTTAACTATAGCTACTTAGAACATTGGGTTCTACTTCGAAGACGAGACAAAATTACGTCTTGTCACCGATAGTGATTGTCGAAATACCAAAATGTTTGGGGTTTACCACGTCGTATTTCAACAGAGACATTTTATATTTTTCGGGTTCCGTACCCAAAGGGTATAAACGGGACCCTATTACTAAGACTCCACTGTCCGTCTGTCTGTCTGTCTGTCTGTCACCAGGCTGTATCTTATGAACCGTGATAGTTAGACAGTTGAAATAAGAAATACTAAAAACAGAATCAAATAAATATTTAAGTGGGGCTCCCATACAACAAACGTGTTTTTTTTGCTGTTTTTTGCGATAATGGTACGGAACCCTTCGTGCGGGAGTCCGACTCGCACTTTGCCGGTTTTTTTTCTTATACATTGAATTTTTAATTGAATCGCATTGATATAAAATATTTAGAATTTGTGACAAATTATTGAACTTTTTATAATTTTATCTTTTTCATAGAATTTTTTATTGACTGGTATAGTTCTTTTTCGAATTACTTTATTTATTTGTTTTAACTTGTTTTTGTTATGTATTATATTATTCATCTAATATAACTACTAATGATTTTAAAAAAATGATTAAATCTATTTTATTACTTAATCTTTATCTCTGACATTTTAATTTTACTGTTAAATTGTTATTTAATATTTTTTTTATTTTTCGATTGTAATGTATTAGTGGTATTTTTAAATTCTTACGTATTACAAATTTCGACACAATGTACATAATGTTATGAAATAAATTACTTATGACTAAGCGTACGAAAAACTCACATATTTTTGACAACTCTTACCCCTGATACTATTTTCTTGGTTTAGGGTTTCATTTAATACTGTGTATTAAAGAGAGAAAGAAATTGAATTCTAAGTGTAAGGCAAAACTTTGCTACTACCTCACATACTTGCACAAATCTACAAAATGTAGAGAATAGCCGATTTTTTACGCGTTTTCAGTATTGATTTCATATCTATATAGGTAATGGTTGTTCAAAATGTTGTGGTAACCCCAAATAAATTGGGATAAGGACAAAAAAATTATGACCCGTTATCACGTTTCTAACCAATTTCCCAAAAAGGAGGAGGTCTCCAATTTGGATGTTTATATATATATTATATTTATGTACGTTTTTTAAGTTTGCAAATTTTTGGAAAGAAGTTTATTCCAAAATGTTTCCATTTAAATTTGGTAAAGATCTGATGAAGAATTTCGATGATATACAGCAGAACTCTTCAATAAATGAAGGCAAATCTCTCGGGATTGCTGCAATCGCAAGCATACATTATGTACCAGTAAAAAGTGAAAATAAAAAACATTTTTACAATAAAAACAACTGACTTCCAAATAAAAACTCTACAAAGTGAAAATTACTTCAATTTCAGAAGTCAGTGTTCCTGCTTTCGTTTCATAATTTTTTTGACACTGCCTTCCAAAATTAATGTTATTTTTCACTTGGTAGTGTTTTTATTTGGAAGTCGGTGATATTTTTTTTGTAAAAAGTTTTTTCTTACAAACCTTTATGACTAGCTCTAGCTAAAAAATCCTCTGAAAGTTCAGCACGTTCAACAATAAATTCAAGAAAATAAATATTTAACCCACGAAATTCATCTCCTTAACCCTAAACAAACAGAAATAGAAACGAAATACTACTGTTATATTATAATAGGATATAAATAATGTGTTTTGATCCTCCATTTTCGAGAGAAGGAGCTTGAATTATTCTTGTTTTTATTCTAATACAACGTACGGGGTACACCTGGGATATTACTCAGCAAGAATTTGAAATGAGCGGCGTATATAAAGATTACCAATATGGTGTAATAATTTAAAGGTTTTCTTGGCTTCCGTGTTAATGCAGAGAAATGGTAAGAAAATTATTGTTTGTTTAGCAGATATTCATTGCAAGTGCAAAATCGATATCTCTGGCCAACATCACTGAATAATACCTGAAAGTGAATAACTTAGTGAGAATATTTTTTTGCCAATTAAAAAAAAATATATGCCAACTTGAAACGTAGGTATTTGGAATTTGATTATATTTGTAGATAATGGAATTGAATCTTGGTTTTTCATTTTAAAGCGAAGTCATTTCTAGTAAAATCTTAGTTTGCTTTGAATGACTACGCTTTTAAACTTGGTAGACACAATATCTCACAAATTTCACAATTTTACTGCAACTCTTTGTTTGAGGCTTTTGGTTATGCTTTTAATAGAATTGAATTTATTTAATTTCCGTTGCGACTACTATAAAATTGAAAATTTCTAAAAGACTGAAAACTTCATCCTGAATGAAGTCAGAGTCAATGAAACTTCACGACCATTTTTAGCGTAGTTTTACACTTAAGATACAATGATTCATGTTACACTACGTTTTTCTAGCGTAGTTTTACACTAAGATACAATGATACATGTTACCCTACATTTTTCTAGCGTTGTTTTACACTCAAGATACAATGATACATGTTACACTACGTGTTTCAATCGCTCAATAATGCTGCTTACAGTAAACAATTTCTAATTATTAATACGATGTAAATCAAAGTCAACTGCAAACTGAAACTCAACTAGCAAACTATTGGAAACTGTAGATTGTTGAGGACAAATTATTTCCAATTATTCTCAATGAGTTTTTTTAAGAGACAAACGAGTTTTTCTGGATGTCCATTGTTTTCAGCAGTTTTCTTGTGCAGATTTTTGTTTATTATCCTTACTCAGTGGCTTCACCTGCAATGAAGTTGTCTAGAGTCCCATAGAAACGTTCTACCGAAACAAATTAATTAACTTATGCCCTAATCCAGGCATTGTTCCACCTGTGATCCTATTCAAATCTGTTCAGCCGTGAGATGTGATTGAACAAAGATTCAAATATCATGAGAGACCTTTACGAGGCCAAAGCTGGCTATCGAAGTGGCTGTGTTCTGGTCGAAGCACAAAATATGAAATAATCATTGAATACGGAATCGAAACACGAAGAAGAAGAAGAATAATAGTCCAAATATCACACTAATATTAGGTATAAGTCGAAAGTTTGTGATTGTATGTTTGTGACTTCTTCACGCTCAAACCGTTGGTCGGATCTGGGTGGAATTTAAGCATAGAGATAGATTATAGTCTGGAATAGCACATAAGACACTTTGTGCACTTTATCTCGGGCATCAGTTATACAGGATTTCCGCATTTTTTTTTTTGTAATTTTGAACGAAGAATAAACTTTAAGAGTACCTAAATGCGAAGTTCCAAGAATTTGTAAAGTAAATCTAGCAATATTTTCCTCACCAAAACATAACAATGCAATATAAAACCAACTCAGATAAGTATAATGTATACCCATATAAATTTCAATCCTCGTCCGAGCTCTCGCTAAGAGTAAGGAATAAAAATACTGCGAATATCTCTTCATCTCAAGGAAGGCCCCGAATTAATCTTCGATTTTAATCTAACAAAGATATTACTTTTCCCTAGGCAACGATCTTCATTACACATTTTTATTGAAGAAGTAAACAATCAGAGGAAATTACAAAATGTCGTCAAATTTTATTCTTTTCGCATTTTACCGAAATTTGAAACCACTGGTAGTATATTTAACCATTGGTTGGGTTAACTACGGATAAAAAAATCGGGCCTTAGTCAAATAATAAGAAATGCATAACAAATATAGTAAAATAAAAATTGCGTGACGATAAAAAAGGTTTTGCAATCGTTTTTAATGATCTATGACAGCTTATACAAAGAAGATACCACATAGAAACAAACGACTTTACAAAAGAAAATAAAGACGCTATATCTCGTTTCAAAACAAATCAACTACAAATCACACTTTGACGAGTTATAATGCTTTTCGCCCGTCTTTGGGTATCAAGGGACCCAAGTGAAGTGTCTGAAGAAATTGTTGGACCTCCATCTGTCAAATATCGACGACGAGGAGTGGATCGTTATTTTTATATAGAGCTCGAATAAATTACGGACGAAAAGATGTCTTTGGAGTCGCAAAAGTTACTGTGATGCCAACGGAAATGAGATTAACAGAAGTTGATAGAGCACACGGAAATGATTATAAATGAGATGGGGTCAAGGATGTTTTTGGCATTAGGAGTATGTTTTCTCCTCCTTCAGTTGTTTATTCACTGCGTAGTGATGTGCCCGAGTAAACTGCTAGATCTACTGCCATTGGTGAATTTTTTGTCCGTGGCAGTATGTATCTTGGTGTCCAGGGTGTTGCTTTACTTGGTCAGATTATTGTATCGTCCTCTCAATCTTCTTTCTTTCTAGAGTGTAACTGTAGGTTTGTTTTGAGATTGTCAAATTGCTTTCGGGTGGTATTGCCGAAATATTGCAGCAAGCTTCGGAGTGCGATACTCGTAAGTTTAGTGTACCTTGCCTCTCTACATTCATCTTGGATGTTTCAATGTACTGTTTTACTTTTGCCGCCTATTTTATTATAAACTCTGTGTTTCTTCGGTTTCGTTCATTCTGTATGCACAATTAATAAGAGGCTCAGGTGAACAAACTTATCAGATGGATTAAATTGTGGTTAGCTCGAGTACTCTATTTCACTGTATAATTATGATCCTCATATTTCAATTAATTTCCCTTTATCAATTTTGATGAATTAACTTACAATCTGCGAAGGATTAAACTCGATGACATAATTTCGTTAACATCTTAATACCTCTCTGCGATATCCTCGTCATATTGAAGATGTTGAAACTGTCAATGCATGAACTTAACCAGACAATGGAATATTGAAGCCTGTCAAGAACATATTAAACCTCTACTTATGAGAACAGATATAGAGGGGATTGCTTTGTTTATCAATCACAAACTTATATCTATTGTTGTGATAGAGTGTTCAATTTAACTATTGATTACACAATCCAACAGGAGTTCATCAAACAGTCTTCATAGCACTATCATTAACGTATGGCCCAGTTTTAATAAGACTACTACCTATTTGTACCAGGCAAACATCAAAAAATTACGTCGTTCGAAAATTGAAATTCTTTTCGAACAATTTACATTCACAAATAGATACAACCGCGTTCTCTCACTTCTAAATTATTCAAACCTTTGCTACAGAGTTCGAAAAAAAACAATTGCTTTTGCCACCTACTTTGTCAGAACCTTGACATACAGAGCTATATCCTGTTTATCAGGTGTCCAACGAGAAGGAAATAATTTAAGCCCATGTCTCGAAATCAATACTGTTACAGATGACTAAACTTCTTTATACTGAACTCCACCCATATACAGTAATGACCTTCCTTTATAAACTAAAAATACTTCCAAAGGCCCAAAGTGCGGTTCCCTTAAAAAAGCTTTACCCCGAATCGCGCTAATTTTCTCCCATGACATCTGTCATACGGTTTGACATCAGGTAAAGTTATCAGACCTTATCCCCTTGTCATAAGAGCTATATCGGCTTGTCACGCCAATTGGAGTGGGGTAAAAAGGTCATGATTTATTATGTTCGAGAGTAGCCAAGTGTGAATGAGGAGGGTGCACCTATTTTGATGGAGAATATAGAATTTAATTTAATGGTACTCGATTTTCGCGTTACGAAAAGGAAATTAATACGGTACGAATAACTTTGTATTTATGAAGTATTAATGATTTTGCGTATTTTAAGTACTTTGAGGAAAGTTTTGTCGAATGTGTTTGTCGTTTGTCGGGGAACTTGAAGTGCTCAACTGAGTTGGAAGAGTTTGTAATAGGATTACAGACTGCTTTCGTTTCGACTGTTCAATTTACTTACGTATTGTTATTGACTGTTGTCAAACAAATGCCATTTATATTAACTAGGTCACGGTAGAGATAGTGAGCATAACTGGGAGTGTAATATGCTTAAGTTAGTAATTAAAACGTGTTAGGAGGTTTTCAATGGGCGTATCATGCGGGGAAATAAAAAACAACTTAATAGGAGATTTATAAGGATAGAGGATAACCAAAGAAACGATGGAAGTAATTGATTAATGATTGAAAGGCTAGAAAGGCGGAGACTATTGAGGTGACAGAACGCGACACCTAGTAAATTGGAATAAGGACATAATGATGATGATAGTTCCAGATTCATGCTGTGATTTCATTTGAAGACAGTTTCTGTCGCAAATAGCATAATACTTTAATCATGATAACACCTAACACTGAAGTACCCATGGAAGCCACGAAAATTAATGCAAATAGCCTCAATATAGCGACAACTTCAACAAAAACAAAATGAAAAAAATGAAAGGTACCGCTTATAGAGCTGTTATAATCTAAACACAAAGTTAACGCGAGTAATCCTCTAGTGGTAAGTTAAAATGAAAATAGTGGAACATTCCCAATTAGATACTGAAATGAAATTCACTAATAATGGTGATTGGTATTGGTTTAAATTAGTCAATTAGAAGGATTGTAAATGGTTGCCATGGCACGGCAAAGTAATGCGGAGGAACGAATAACATATTATCATGAAGGAAGATTTGAGTATGTATGTGGATCGTTGTTGTAGTAGAGGAAGACCAAAGAAACGATTAATGTATTGTGTTGACTACGGATATGCCATCTCGGTGAACAGAGAGTTGTAGAAGAAGATGATGGCATATGTCGACTCCAAATAAATCGACCTAAGCGCAAATAGAAAGAGAGAAAGATTTTTTTTTTTATTAAATATTCTACCGCGGACATGTGGCAGTCCGCGCTCTTTTTTATTGTGTATATTTTGTTTGTAATTTTTTTTTTTTCATAATTATTACAATTGTCGGACTCCTACGTCGGACATTATTTTAAGGCTTACTTAACTAACTTAAATTTACGTGAGTTCATCCCTCACTAAATACTATATATATATTACACACTGGCATTACAATTTTATGTTTCTATTATTCTTATCTTTATGTTATTAACTATTTTGTTTACTTATTTCTATTGATACACTGCTTATGTTATTACTATATCTATTGGTACACTTTGTGGGAAGTTGCATGGCAGTGCGAGTAGACCAGTCCCGGCCGACGGTTCCGGTTATAGAACCCCGTCGTTAGGACGTTAAGGTGAGTATGACTGACTCACTCCACCATGCAGCTTCACATGTATATATATAGTTTTCTTTAGACAGGGTGATGGTTTGGGTGTTTGGGTTGGAGTTTTTGGATGGGACTTGTTAGGTGGTGTTTTGGCTGCTGACCAGGGACTTCGCTAGCGTGAGCAAGGCCTCTATGACGACTACGTCTCGATGCTGCATGGCCGTCTTAAGATTGTAGTTGACGACCGTTTTAGTCGGCGCATCCATCGCCCTCTTAGCAAGGCGGCCTGCGGCGTCATCGGCGTCGTCGGTGTAATAGACGCAACTGACTGTATGTCTGGACACCGCCACTACCGCGTGGGAGATGCTGTCGTGGACCTGAAGCCTCCTGGACTTGGTGTTGATGATGATCACGCTGTCGTAGGTCGACCCCTGAGCCTCATGTATGGTTAGCAGGCGCGACCCCTCGCCAGACCCATATCCTTGGCTCGCAAGAGAGGCTTTCTCCCCCTGCGTATGAACCAGGAACAGGGTGTTTTGGGCAGCAAGAAAAAGGGTTTATTTGTCACAAAAACGAAATACTATTTTTTATGTATCCTTAAATTAAACCCTGAACGATAATATTACTCATCATCATCTGCCTAGCCTTTTCCCAACTATGTTGGGGTCGGCTTCCAGTCTAACCGGATTCAGCTGAGTACCAGTGTTTTACATGGAGCGACTGCCTATCTGACCTCCACAACCCAGTAACTGGGTAATACGGTAGGTACCCCTTGGCTAGACTGGTGTCAGATTTCAAGCTTCTGACTACTCGTAACGACTGTCAAAGATCTTCAAATGACAGCCGGGACCAACGGCTTAACGTGCTTTCCGAGGCACGGAGGAAACCCGGTATGTTGAAATGGTCACCCATCCACGGCCCGACCTCGTCAAGCGTTGCTTAACCTTAAGATCGACCCGTGCGGCTGTTATTATTTAGCCACGAGCTCCTCAAATTGCCAATTACAATAAGTACAAATTTAACTTAAATCTCTATCAGTGCCCTTATAATAAGTACCATTATCAGAGCGGATCAAAGATGGTAGTCGTCAGCGGGAAACAAATCTACCTAGCGCTGCAACGAACGCAACTGTGCTGAGGGCAGCTACAAGTTACAAGTGATCCGCTTTGGGGGCCAGACAAATGAAAACACACAAACAGGCCTTGACAGACTTGGTATCACAAAGTTGAAAAGTCTTTACCAAAAAGGGATGCAAATGACTATAAGGGTGATAATGTGATGAATAAATACAAGGTGAGGGTGGTAATGAATATAACGATAATATTACTAAGTACTTAAATTATTTTAGTAAAGAAAAGTAAGATTAAAATAAAATATCGAATTCGAGTACCTGTTAAGATTGATGAATAAATACAAGCAGATGCATGTCTTGACAGTGGCAAGAAAACTTCCACTCAGTATAATGCTGTGCCGTGGGAGACCCAAGCTTGGCACTGATTTTCAGTGGACGCCAAATGATGGTACATCGATGATACTACGATTTATATTAACGGAATATTATAGCACCTAACATTTAAGGACCCAAAGAAACGATAGTGTAATCATCGGAAATTTATGCAAAATACCACAATATGGCGGCAGCTTTAAAACCAACAATATTCAGCTTATAAAGGTGTTATAGTCTAAACACAAAGTTCACGCTTGTAATCCTCTAGGGTTTTGTTAAAGTAGGTATTGTGGGTAAAGTGCCTTTAATAGCTACAACTCATGCGTGGTTATTACGTGGTGTATATTGGGAATATTTTAAGTGAATAATACGAAGAAAACACGCCGATTCAAAATCATTTCCTCTACGCAACCAAATTGACTGCTACAGATTGTTGTTTATTGATATAAATCGATGGGTTGTACTCTCTTAGCCTTCAAGAAAACTAAGAATATAGGTTTGTCTTTAGGTATCAGGTAAAATGACTCATCGAAGTATAATCAGCGGCAGTCACACAGGCAGTCATTATGTTGAATAATGTACAGGCTGCATCAGGATTTGTTTACTATATGGACCTTGTGGAAACTAGAAAAAATGTCCGTGCGTTTAAGCATTTTTACCATACCTATTATTGGAATCAAATACAACAGCTCACAATGTTAGGACCCATTAATATTAATCCTAATTTTTGTCCATGGTGCTAGGCATGGGCTTATCCCAGTTGTAAACGACCTTTTTGCCTATTGGCCTTGCTTGTTATGTCTCCTGCTTGATATGGAGGGCAGTGAAAATTTTTACTTTTTGCCTCTTCTCCGTTATTATTTTCTGATTAATTTTGTTGCGGGATTCAAGAATTTAACTAATTCATTCTCCGGGACTTCGTCGAGCTTCATTACCTCGGCGCTTTTCTGGTGGTCGCCACTGTTGATCCTGGCTTTCAGAAGTTGCAGTGGTTTGGGAATAGTGCGGTGGGATTTTCCCAAATAAAAATAAATAAAAAGTCATGAGCAATTCACCATATATTCTATAGATAGTAAAATTCAGGTATTCTAAACAAAGTACTTCACCATATTCAACACCATAGTCAATCATGGACGCTAGTAGATGTGTGATTACTTGATATTCGAGGGCACTGTATGACTACTTTTATTATCTTGGGTTCAAACTGTAAAATAATTTTATGTGTAAATGAATAAATAAATAAAGAGCAGGTGAAAAATAGCAACCAGTTTATACACAAAATCCATCAATCTATCTTTTTATACAAAATCAAACGACTGAAAATTAATGAAAGTGATTTGAATTTACTCACAGTCAATTCGCTTACCAATCGAGTTATCTGTCTTGACAAACCGTTTATATTTTTAGACATCTTTCAATTTCAATAAATTAAAACTTCAACGTTCAATCTAATTTTGGGTAGGTTTATGTAGTAAATTTAAATAATATTTTACAAACCACATCTTACCTTTGACAATAACAAAGTACTTATCGGATTTTCTTATTCGTCTTTAAGTTACTGTCACAAAAAATAGATACATAATCAAATTGTTTTAACTTCAATGTTAGACTGTATTTACATTTCTGTAGTAGAGACAACATGATGTTACACTTATGGCAAAAATATTTTATAAATTTCACCAGCCTGTGGCCGTTCTACTGCAGGGAAAAGTCCTCTTCTCATACAAAGAAGGCACGGGCAGTGATCTGTACGTTTGCTCAAGACGGGTTGGTATTTTAAACTTATATTAGCTACTAGCTGTGCCCGCGGCTGTGCTCCCGTTAACTGCCTAGTGCCTACCCTAACCCCCTACCTACCTACCATTTTTTTTAGGGTTATTCTTGCCCGGAGAATCTTAACACCGCCATTCTGAAAATGTCATCAAATGCATATCGCAATCTATCGAATATGAAGCGCGTGTGAATTGCGTGTGTTGTGATATTTTACTTATTGAACATTTAAATTCATTTACCTTTTGATAGAGTGAACCGATTGCGAAGAAACAAAATCATGATTCTACAGTCCAACTTAGAAAAACATAGAATACCTTAAGTTCGCACAATTTTTATGTGTTAAAGTTGTCTACATTGGTTTCGTACATTTTACGTGATGCGTGCACAACTAAACAGACAAAAATTCCAAAAATGCTGGCAATGAGTTTTTTTTTGTAAATATTTTAGATGTACAAAAACGACGTTTTTACAGATTTATTATATCTATTGATTGATTCATGATAAGTTAAGCACGAAAGGCGAGGGTCTTAGCCACTGGGCCAACACGACATCATCGTGACAAAAATGTTATCAACATTTTTAGACAAGTCATTAATAGCACAATTTATTATAACAGTCTTTTAAAAAGCGTCGACAGGAATTTGCTTACCGATGTATCACTTTTGCTTGACGCAAACACTTTGAAGGCATTTTATAGTAATTTTCGCTTGTCAACTCGACAGGTCTCTAAACCTTTTTAATTTTGTGGTTTTAACGCGATTTTCAAGTCGTGAAAGCTATTTTTGATGGATTAGATTATATTTTAAAAATAGTAATTTGTTACGATGGCTAAAAAAGCGAAAGGCTATAAATGTAATTTATGAAAGCTTTGGGATAAAATGAATGGGCAAACACTATTATTTTCATTATATTTGGTTTTACGTGACTTTCGAGTTGAAAGGTAATGTAGGCAAATATGTACAGTCAGTGTAATTTTATTAATTGTCCATCATCTTAACAGGTTCACAGTCCACAGCCCATAAAACAATACAATTAAAAGGTTGAGCTGTGAACCTGTTAAAGTTAAATGTCACGTCATGAAATGACCAATTATGTTTGTCTATGTTAAATAGTTTCAACCTTAGTGAAGTACTGGGAATTATCATCAAAAGCGGGTTGGGACGTAATTAATTTCTTCTGAATATCATTAAAATTTTATCTGAAGGACGTCCACTGCTGAATAGGGCTATCCCAAGTGTCACCACGTCAACCGGTCCTGTGCGTCTCTCATCCAGTGACTTTCAGTAGCTTTAACCACGTCATCCTTCTACCTAGCTGACCATACTCGGTTAATAAATAAGTTGGTAAACCACAGCCTTTATGTCATAAATGAAAAAAAGAACGCATGAAAAGGTTCTAAAAACAAAACATGTGTAAAGGTAAGCTTTAAAATAAGTACTTAATAAATCTCCTATGTTTGAGACATGTAAAATACTCTACAACCCAGTCATAAAATCTTGAAATTTTGTATTGACGTGAAATAGAAGGCAATAGGTTTCATCTAGGTAAGCATGCTACATCGTCGACCACATCATCGCTTACCATCAGGTGAGATAGTGGTCAAGCGCGAGCCTATCAATAATAAAAATAAAAATAAAATGTTTGCACATGAAGTCATACAATTGGCTCCGTATACACTGTTTGCTAGGACTGGCTTCAAACACAATCAGAATAAGACGTAAGAACCTTTACATTTCTTACAGTCGGTAATAGCTGTTACCTGACCCTCCCCCTAAAATTAATGATTTTGAACGCTCTGCCCTCTGAAGAATTATTAAAATTGGTATGAGTTTATTAGACTAGCGCTACTCGATGAACAAATACAATAATAAAACAGATATGCAAATTTGAGCTTCAAAACATTAGCGTTAGGATATATATAACTATTTGTAATGCGATTTTGATATTTATACTGTAGCAAGTAAGACTAAAAGTTTATCGGAGTTATGTAATATAATTAGTCAGCTAAAGGCAGGGTGGGTCATGTAACGGCTATTACCGACTTTAGTTAGCAACCACATTATTTTTTCCAAACGCACCATAGACGCATGTCATGTGTTTGTAAATGTGTGCAAAATTAGCAATCTGTCAAACGTTTACAATGCGTTTTTTTTTTAATTTACAAAATCAAATAATGCATTGATAGACCCTAAAAGTACTTAAGGCTACCGTAGACAAATACGTCGCGACAAGGTGACAACGACCCAATGACAATGCAACGGCCATTTTTCATAGAAATTAAAACAGCATAAAATATGCATAAAATACATGCAATAAATAAAATAATCCTCATAAAATCTCCACAGACTACTAATTGACGTGAAATATTTGCACACGACGTCATACGATTAGCTCCGTATAAACTGATTGCTTCAGTATTAATTAAGTTGAATCCTGTGCCAACATGTTGGTTCCTTGCTTGCTTAGCGTTTGAATATTAAACTGTGGAGTGTTGATGAATAGGTCGAAAATCTTGTGAGATTTATAAAAAGATTTTTAACATTGTATGTATGAAGGAATGAATTTGCTTGTATTCCCAGAAGAGCTAAGCAGAAATGTACTTATAGTACATTTGTATTTTACCAGTTATTTTTAAGTCCCAAGTACTCAATACTCAATACATTTATTGATTCCACAAATGAACGTAAGTAATGGAGGGCAAGCCTCCCACAAGATTGACCGATTACCTGGTGAGGACTGCATGAGGCCGCTGGATGTGATGTGTGAGAGAAATATAATATGTAAATTACTGGACATCTTTTGGCGGAGATGATGAACAAAAATAAGCTTTCCAATCACTACAGCTAAATATGCCATAATAGTTATTTTATTCATAACGTCATACATTTTCATACTCAGTACAGTCGCAAAGATAACACTTAGGTTACTTATTAAATTGGAACTATCTCGTTACAGACATTTCTTCTATCTCTCTCATATTATAATTAAGAAAGTGTGTATGTTTGAGCGTTTGTTAATCAATCATGCCTCAACAGCTGAACGGAATGAGATACAATATGACAAACAGATAGACATTTTTAGGACTATCCCACCGTACTATTCCCTAAACACTGCAACTGCTGAAAGCCAGAATCACCAGTGGCGACCACCAAAAAAGCACCGAGGCCTTAAAACACGACGAAGTCCTGGGGAATGAATTTAACTATCGTGGATCCTGCAACGAAATTAATCAGAAAATAATAAAGGAGGAGTAGGAAAACAAAAACATAATTTCCACTTCCCTCCATATCAAGCAGGAGATAGAAAAAACAAAGCCAAGAGGCACAAAGGGTCGGTTACAACTGTGTTAAGCCCAGTTGTATAGACAGACCGTGGCCTGTGTTTAAAATATAGGATGCCTAGTTTTTATTGCTAATTTGTTTCCATGGGATAATTATAAAATTCTCACAATGAAAGCTGCTAGCCACAGTTAGTTCGGCATATAAGTAAAATTTATTCAACATGAGGTAAACAAGCATTGTTAATTAAATTATCAATTTCTTCTTCATACAGTCATATTCAAACTCTTAACTATAATATACAATCGCAAAGATAACACTTAACACACCAATAAAGTTGAAACTGTCTCCTTTCAAACAATGCCTGTTATAAACGCAATCAGTTTTTGAATCTTTAACATTAATTCTGTCTAAATTACATTTATGAGAATCTGAAGTTCATTCAAATGCTTATCTCTGAACTTTGTATATTTAATGGGTCTACCTTACCTGTCTAAGGGTTCAAGATATAAATGATCAGACTTGTAAGTATTGTTACTAACAATAGCGGCAACTATCTCCGAGGAAGTTATAGTCATACTAAAATAACAAGTAAAATTTAAAAATTTAAAAAACCCCCGACACATTTATCTTGCGAAAACATCCCGATTCAAACAGTAAAACGCCCATAACTTTTTAACTCTCGACACAATCACCTTTCCAACAAAAAAAACTAAATCAAAATCGGTTCATCCGTTGAGGCGCTATGATGCCACAGACAGACACACAGATACACAGATACACAGATACACAGACACACAGATACACAGATACACAGATACACAGCAACACACCTCAAACTTATAACACCCCTCTTTTTCCGTCGGGGGTTAAAAAAGGTTAATACTAAAAATCAAAAATCCGAAGTGAATTAAAAAGACGAAAATCATGCTGGGTAGTCGGAGGATACATCTGGTTTTGGTCAGCCAGCTCGCGAATATGTATCCTCCGACTGCCCAGCATGATTTTCTTCTTGTTTTCGTCTTTTTGGTTCGCTTCAAGCAGTCGTGTTTTTGATTTTTTGAATTAACTTTTATTATTTATAACTTTATAGTCAACATTTTTTATTCGAATTAGGTATATTTAAACATATAAGTGTTATATATTTTTGAAATCACCTCTTAAAATCTCAAATTTCATGTCGGCATTCATAATTATCTGCATACCTTAGGGTACATCTACCTTCATTACTAGCTAACTAGCATCCTACCATCATTTTGGTTAAATGATGTCCACTGCTGGACCCAAGCGTCATCATATCGACTAAATGTAGCGTTAATGCTAGCGGCGCAAAATGCGAGGTGCCCCGCGCATGGAGTTTGGCGGCCAGTTGTTTGTCAAACGCCGTGGCAATAACGTGTGTTCGGAACAAATGTAAGAAACGACCCCGACGTGATTTATAAGTTGTGGTTGGGGAAGGCGATTAAATGAAATTCTAGAGTTCAGAAACAAAGTCTATTCACTGTTACCAAAATTAAATACCTGATGTTTCTTACATTAGTTCCGAACAAGCGTTATTGCCACGGCGCTGGTGCAGTGGTGGCCTTGTGGTAGTGGCCGCGACTTTCAAGTTGTAGTTCGTTAGTTCGAACCCAGGCAGGCACTTACTTAGTGTAAATTATTTCATCACCACTGCTCTAAAAACGGTGAAGGAAAACATCGTGAGGAAACCAGAATGTCCTAGAAGTAAAAATCCGAAGACATGTGACATGCACCGACCAGCACTGGGCTCGCGTGGCGGATTACGGCCTATTCTCTCTCACAGAGAGGAAGCCTGTGTCACAGCAGTGGGAACATCAAAAAAGGCTGATTATGATGATGATGAAAGCACCTGCGAGGGTATTCCCAACCTACAACTTGAAAGTCACGGCCGTTACTACTGGGCCACCACTGCTCTCGAGAAGAGAGAAGAACTTCTTCTAACGTAGAATTTTGCTCACATCCTAAGGACACTATAACTGCATATAACCGCATAAAAAGTCGCAAATCTTATGGCAAACAGATCACTGGCCATTTGAACGCGTTATTGCCACGGCGCAGGGGAAACTACTGGCCTCCAAACTATATGCGCGGGGAACCTCGCATTTTGCTACGCTAGCATTATCGTTACAAGTAGTCCTTACAACCAGGTTCGGTACAATTCCCAACTATGTTGATTCGGCTTCCAGTCAAACTGGAATTAGATCTATTCAGAATCCGGGTAATACGACACTGCTTGGCAATACTTGTGTCAGATTACTCAATACTTAGATCAAAGTCATTTAATCTTCTTGTTATTTTCACTCTAATTAGCAAATATCTCTTCTAATCCAGACAATGAAAGAGATCATGATCCAACTTATGGTATGTCCAGAAAACGAATTTATTTCTGAACGCAAGAGGAAAAAGCAGTAGTTTTAATTGGTTCTTAATTAGCTGACCTTTAGCTAGATTGGCGTTAATTAACTGAACCAATTATCTCTAATTGTTCTATGTATGTCAGTGACTAAAATAAAACTATTTAACAAGTAAAATTAATAAAACCCCCGACACATTTTACTTCATGCTACATAATTTATCTAGTAGTAGACACGCTTCGATCGACAATCTATTGAACACGTAATTATGACACGATATCTTGCGAAAACCACCCAATTCAAACAGTAAAACGCCCAGATTTTAGAAAGGCTGAAGAAAAAAAACGAAATCAAAATCGGTTCATCCGCTTAGGAGTTATGATGCCACAGACAGATACACAAATACATATATACACAAATACACAGGTAAATACGTCAAACTTATAACACCTCGCTTTTTACGTTGGGTGTTAAAAACGATAGGCAATCAAGACTATATCATACATATTATTCATTATTATATAATAATGAATGAATGTGTAATAAACCTCACAAAGGCTAAGGACATTAAACCCATTTAAGCTAACTTTTTAAGTCATCAAAAGATAAGCAAACACATTTCTTTTAATTATGTAAAACTAGAAAAAGATATCCAAGAAGCAAATTAAAAAGTTAAAAGACTTTGTAGTTATAACAAACTACTTCTAATTTACAGAACTTTGCTTTAAATTAAACTTTTTCGTTAACACTTTATTAGATTTTTACTTTAAGTCAGTAAAACAAAAAAAAGGCTGACTGGATTTCACTGGCGTTGAAGGAGTTACCTACTTAATAAAAAAACAGAGCGGGCAATCATAAGTAAATTGTTTATTTAAATTGTAGCACTTTTGTGGAGAACTCACCGACTAGAGCCAAAATAATTACAAATACTTACTCTGACTCTAATGTATTAATGTTATCCTCCTCAAATATTAAGTGATTATAAGGTGAATAAACTTTAATGGAAAAAATGCATTATTAACAAAATAATGAAGGACCAATGCTACGCCGTAGCATGATTACTACGCCGTAGCATATCGGCTACGGCAGCTAGAAAAAATTACTTTTGTGAATTTGATCACATTTTACTCTACATAAATCTCTAGTTCTTTCGTAAAGTGAAAACTCGTGTGAAACATAGATTTGTTACAAAATGGAGCGATCAAGTAAGTGCTCGGAACATAATGTATCTGTGGCCAAACACTCAATTTATCAACGTGTCAAACGTCAAACGAAAATGCCGCAAATAAACCGAAAGGAATTCCAACGCTCTAAAATGGTAGAAGTTTGTATGTACTGTCTTATATTTAGAACATGCTATCCCAGGACATTACCATAATAATAACAAAAAGAGAAAACATAGGATCACGCTTCAATTCCCCGAAGAATTAAGCAGTAATGTTAGTTTTCCCAGTAATAGCGAGCAAGCTTTTTTGCCCGGTTGATTAAGCCAGATGACGTTCTGCCAATGAGAAATTTTAAATAAAAACCCAACAACACTGCGCCCATCGTGAGGAAACTGGCATGTTGACCACATCATCGCTTACTATCAGGTGAGATAGTGGTCAAGCGCGAGCCTATAATTGATAAAAAAAAAAAAAATGTCCTAGAACTAAAAATTCGAAAATATGCGACTGCTCGTGGCTAAATAATAACAACCGCATCGGTCGATCTTCAAGGTTAAGCAACGCTTGCTGAGGTCGGTCCGTGGATGGGTCCATCTTTACAAAACTTGTTTCTTCCGTGACTTGGAAAGTACGTTAAGCCGTTGGTCCAGGCCAAAGACCTTATACGTATTTCTTACTACTAGACTGTGTACCAAAATTTTTTGTTTATCTAAAATGAAATCTATCATCATACACCTAGGTTAGCTATTTCCTTATAAGCGGTAGCTAACCAAAAGCGGTCCTGGCGAGAGGGTTTCCGCTGGTAGTGTGTCCTTGTCTGACCTATTGCTAGCACAACTAATGATTGGGTTTGGTAGAAATGGTAGAAAATTTTATATGTTTCTTTTTATGTTATACCAAAACGAACAATTCATAGACTTTGACACTTATTTAAATATTTCTAGAAAAGTAAATAAATATTTCTACAGTTCCTATATTTAATCAATTCGTTGTATTTTAAAAAAATATCATTAATACTGAGTAAGAGTAGTACTTTTAAATGTTTGGGCCTGGTAATACTAAATGTAGGATGGTGGTTAGCGGATTTTTTGGCGGACTTTATTCGAGTGAAATTCAACGGCTGTTAATATTATTTGCAAATTAATTCCTAGTGGAATACAATTGGTGTAGTTTTATTTCTCAACTGTCTACGCAACTGGAATATATGTGAAATCATAGAGATCTTTTGAGGTATATTTAGCTGCCGGTATTTCAAAGCACCGTCAGAAGACTGCAGGGTCATCTAACGCCTCTCCTTCATGAGCTTGAGAGTAGGATCAGAGAGCCTTTTGTTCCAATCTATATAATGGTCTTGAAGAATGAAATTTGAAGAAACTTGGGATTTGAGGATTATTGAGTCGGGGAGGAATCTCTTCGAACTTCAGATAACCCTTTAATACTCCATCGTAAACTGCTCAATTCCTCTTCGAGTTCGGTGATATTTTCGTCGGTCCGGAGTGTGCGCGTGTTGTACGTTACCAGGTCCAGTCGTCGGTATTTGTTGGGGTTGCCGTATCTCGTCCGGGATTCTTAGCACCCCTTGCCATACCGTAACCTCGACCCTACCGTAATCGAAGGTACAGGCTGCCGGGCAATAGGGGCTATGTTTTATTTGTGCTATTCATGGGGAGTGTTTTGCAGGCGGGTTGGCGATCGCAGTATGGTTGTTACAAATGCACAGAGAACGCTGCTGCCCATTCTCTAGATTTTCCCTTAGTCGTCTCTTACGACACCCACGGGCAAACATGGGATGGTGAAATTCTTTACGCCCGACACCATACGATTAGTGATGTAGATACCAAAAAATATAAACACTTTTTTTTTATTAACTATAAATTAGGTAGGTTTAGGTTGCGCTGTTAGGTAGCATCAACATATCGGAATACTTAAAATGTCGTTTTTACAATCAATTTGTCCCGTGTTCTGTTTGGTCATGGTCACCTCATTAGAAAGAGACATACTACCAAAGGGAGCCCTCTCGCTCGGACCGGTTTTTGCGCCATAGTGCACAGTCTAGTAGTAAGAAGTATAAGGTCTTTGGTCCAGGCTGTCATTTGAAGATATTTGACAGTCGTTACGGGTAGTCAGAAGTCTGAGATCTGACACCAGTCTAGCCAAGAGGTACTGTATTAACCAGTAACTGGGTTGTGGAGGTCAGATAGGCAGTCACTCCTTGTAAAACACTGGTACTCAGCTGAATCCGGTTAGATTAGAAGCCGAACCCAACTTAGTTGGGGAAAAAGGCTAGGCAAGTGACGATGATGATGAATGGAAGTAATATATAAAAAAAAAGTTAAAATCATGCTGTGCAGTCGGACGAGTTTACGTCTTTTTGGTTCGCTTTTTAAGCAGTCGGGTTTTTTGATTTTTTTAATTAACTTTTTTATTTACATCTTTTTAGTTTTTTTTAGTTAGGTACATTTGAACATATACGTGTTATATATTTTTGAAATCACCTCTTAAAACTCTTTCTTTTGATACCCCACACGAAGGGCTCCGAAGAAAAAAAAAATTGTCCCCCCAAAATGACGCCCAAAATCCGCCAGTTTTTTCTTTTCCAATTGTTATGTAGCCTATGACACTCGCAGGGTTAAGACGAATCGATTGACGTAAGAATCATCAAAATCGGCCAAAATGTTTGGTCTCTAGAACGCCACATAGGAACAAACATACATACATAGACTGATAAACACATTACCCTCCTTCGGCAGTCGGGTAAAAAGTACCTATACGGGTCATGGATATGATACATCCTTCAGCTACGTTTAATATTAATCCACATAGGCGTGGTTGATTAACAAACATAGAACCTTACATAGACTATACTCTTGAAATAAAGAGGTAAAGTTCGAATGGAAGTAATTTCTGAAAGAATAGAGAATCTCAGAGGATCTACACAAAGAATCATCCTATAAGCGATGCAGATTGTCGAAATACCATTATGTAAGGAATTGAGAACGTGACAGTTTGAAAGCGCTTGACAATCCCATACATTTTTATAATATTCACAGTGGATCTTTGTGTCTCTGAAGTTGGTTCTGTCAAATAATGCGCAAGAAACAGTTTAACTGCATAGAGTAAGCGAGATAGGATGATGCGATATACGTAAGCGAGTGAAAGAGACAGTTATACAATGATAACTTCACTTTCAATATTGACACAAAAATAGCTTCTGCGCAGGCTCTTGCAGCCAATTCAGAGACAAAAAGATCCGTTGTGAGTATGACGGAAAAAGAGGGTTGTTAGAAGTTTGACGTGTGTATCTGTGAGTCTGTCTGTGGCATCATGGCTCCTAAACGGATGAAACGATTTTTTTTGAAAGGTTACCTTATCGGGAGTGTTCTTAGCCATGTTTGATAAAAATTGATTAAGCGGTCCAAAAGTTATGCGCATTTTACGCTTTGAGTCGTGGTATTTTCACAAGATTACGTGTTTAGTTTTGTCGGATTGCCGATCGAAGCGTATTTACTACTCGATAAATTATGTAATTTAAAGAGATTCTTGTGTTTGGGATTTGTGGGTGGTAGGGGGACATATTAGCAATCGCTATCGCGACGCTTTCTTTGAAAGAATGCCACTTGTCTACAGCCTCTGACACTATTTTGAAAATTCTTTAACAGAAATATCAGTTACACTAGCGCTGGATGTCATAGCTACCTTTTTATCCCGCATTGTAGGTGCATGACAGGAGCCTCCCCAAGCGGCGTTAATCTAATTGCATTTTGATTTCAAACGCCACCCTGGACAGCTAGCACTCGGTAAGACGGAGTCTAGTTGACCAATCCTTTCAACACGATGGTACATCCAAACGGTTCTTATCCCGCATAAAACCATGATTCCTATACAATATGCTGCGGAAGCGAGGTTACGTGAGAAATAATAAGTAAGTAGTACAACAATGGCTCATTTCTCTCCTTAAAAATCACATGGGACCTTTTAGTCAAGAAGTTCTAGTTGTTTAGTTGTAGCCTTTTTCAGTATCCTCATCTGTGTTTAAGTGAGAAATTATTCCTAGGAAAAGGAATCTATGTATAATACAATAATCCAGGTCAAGGATTTGCCGAAAATTGACCTGACATTTAAACATATTCTCATCTCGACTAATAATTAGTACCTGGGCGACCGAGCTCTGCTCGTGCATGTGTTTTGGTTGAAAATAGAGAAAACGACGTTTTCTAAAAATGAAACCTAGCTAGATCGATTTATCGCCCCCGAAACTCCCTGAATATTAAATTTCATGAAAACTGTTGGAGCCGTTTACGAGATTGAGATTATATATTTTTTACAAGAATTGCTCGTTTAAAGGTATTAGATAGATAATGAAGAGATAATGTTTGTTTGCAAGGGTAATGTTTGTAGGGTTCCGAAAGTATTGATCTAATTCCAAAAAGTATTTTACTGATAGAAAGCTATGCTATCGCCAAGTAGTCTATTTTTTAAATGTAATACCAAAAACAATTACGATTATCCCCATAATAATGTAGGTACAGTCTTGTGGGGATAATCGTTAATATTTCCGTCGGAAAAAAACTTATTTATTTATAACATAGGCGGATAAGTAACAGTGGTCCATTTCTTCCTATAAAAACCACATGGAACCTTTATTATTAAGAATGTTCGCGTAGTTCCGTATAGTTTATACGGAAGTTTTAATAAACGCGCAGCTGAAAATGCTAGCACCACCCGGTGCAAACAAAAAACATGAAATTGAACGAGCAAAGTTTTGATGGGCCAAATGTATTAAAACTAACGTTTGTTACTTCGTTTTGTAAATGAATTTCGTATAATTTATAATGCTCATTTCTGTTTTTGTTAGTTTGACTTTTTAGTGACGGAAGTATAAAATAATATAAAAGTTTTAATGAGGTAAATTTTCATATTTTTGGCCAGAAAGCCTCTGCACACAAGTAATACGAAATTAACAGCTTAGCTCTTGATCTGCTACTGGCTTTAAGATTAATATCTTGATATTGTTATATAATATAACATTAATATTGTAAATTAATTCTCAACGATATCGTTACTATCACTCCAGCCGGAATACAGCTGAACATAGGCTTCCCCCAAGTGTCACCACTCGAGCGATCCAGATCCGCTTAACCAGGTCATCGGTCCATCTTTCATCTAGCACGGCGTCTTCTGGTACGCAGTCCTCTCCAGAATTTATTTCTGTCTTATGCGAATGCAACCATCTTTTCTTTGGTCTCCTTCTTGCTTTCCACATTAATTTGGTACTTTCGTAATTATTTTTTCTTTTTTTTTTAAACTTAGCCTCTCACTAGGAATTTCTTCCTGTATCGTAGGTGCGTTTACAAACATATAAACTCACATACACAACACCCAGAGCCAGAACAACTATCTGTAGGTCATACAAATATTTGTTCCGTGCTGGAATCGAACCCGCGACACGCAGCGCAGCAGTCAATCGCTCAACCACTGCGCCAACCGTGCGCCCGTCTACTAAAGTACAATTCTTCTACTAAAGTCAATTAAATAATCACTTCTCAATCTCCTTTCAATCCTACAAAATCCTCCTAACCCACAATAGTTTCGCATCCCACTTCACAAAATGTCCATATTCAAATAAGTTAGAAAATCGCCGTATAAGTTCTGTTCGATATCTGACAGTTACCTGAGAATTTAAAATGCATGAAAGCATTGCGACTACTTAGAACTACTTCCACATGGTTTTCTTTGGAAAACTTGCGAGTTCGAAGTTAAACGTTGCCTTACTGTTACTTTAAACTTTTGTTTTTGTTGGAACCTTTGAAAGGTCCGATTTCTTCCTTACTTATTTCTTTTTTGTTAGGGAAAACAGTGAATCCTCACATTTTCCCTTGCAATGGTATTTTTTTTAAGGAAAGACTTTAAAAAGGTTTTTGATAATAATCACTTAAGCCTTAAAGCTTAACGAGTCTTGATTGAATTTAGGTGGGCAATTCACCTCGCTAAAATGGGTAGCAAAATACTATCTTTATTTTCGCTCAATATTACGCTGTGTTTCGATGATCAATAAGAAATGACGACTTCTTAAAGACTAACTTAAAAAAAACGATGTCAATCGTTTTTAGTAATCTCAATTCTGTTTGATCACACGTATATATACGGGGTAAATGTTAAGACACCTTTGACTCAGCATATAACATATTTTTGCAATTGACTGTTCATATATTTTCAACTGTTTTTTTTTATTTATTTTTATTTTCCTTAGGCTTGCGCGTGACTACTATCTTACCTAATGGTAAGCGACTTTGATTTTGTGATAGTATAATAAATTACCATAGATACACAAATATTTCAACCTCAGGTTTTGCTTATCAGCAAAATATCCGCGTTGCCGCTAGGCCTCACCTCACTACGAACGTTCGGCAAATAACATAATTACATTACGTCTGCTCCACATTTTGTGTCATTTGGGATATCAAATCTCTGTCGAGAGTGTGTGTATCATGACCGCTAGGATTGGATGAGATACATGCATATTATTTCAGGTTTTAATACAGACATATTTTCATCATGAATCAATCATTATTTGTCTAGGTATGGGCCGGATTTTAATCTAACTAGATATAACCATATTGGAAGTAATATGTTTGAGCCGTTTGGGGTTGAAACATTAGGTCCATGGGGTCCGAGTGCGCTTCGAGTTTTTCGAGAAATTAGCACAAAGATCGTCAACTGTTCACGTGACCAGAGGGCTGGCCTTTTCTTCGGCCAGAAAATCAGCATTGCCATTCAACGTGGCAATGCTGCCAGCGTTCTGGGCACGTTTCCCATTGACATCGATGTGGACGAATTTTTTGATGCACAATGAGCTCTTTTCCGTCTCCCCTTTGTATTTGTATAAAGGTATTTTTTTTTAGAATATTCAATGAATATATGAATATTCATGTTTTAATAAATATTTCTATTTGGTTATAAAAAACTAGATCCAATAACCGTGTTTACAAGGAACGACTATTAACGGGTAACATGATATTCATCATCGCATGCATAGCACAAATGCATTCTTTGGACTGGTTTGCTGTGATTTTTAACAGTGCTTTTAACTTGATGTATAAAAACTTTTTTCCGACGGGAAATTTCTGTCCCAAATTCCTTTCTACTTCCAAATAAATTAACACAAACCACAACCAACATCCACAGATACAAATATCCGTACCGAGTATTGTATGTGACTAAATTAATGTAGGTCACACGAACGGTAATGTCAGTGGCCTGGATCCTCTGTGTCGCAGGTGTTCGGGCATAAGAGAAACTAGAGCATATGAGGCAACATCTGTTTAGGAACAACTCATTTTACTGGGTTTGAATTAGCCTAGTTGGGTTAACAAACTCATGACGCTGATAATTGTGAGTATTTTTTTTCAGATTGGAGATGTAATAAATGTGGATTTATGAGTATAGATTAAGGTATTGAATATGGCAATAATGATACAGCTACAGAGGGTGTAATCTCTAAGATTATGACTAATAGAGATATATGAAAGAAGCCATACTAAGCCGAAAATAAATAAATAGGGCATGAAGGAGGTGATGGATATGCTGACCTTAAAATGAGGCAAGTCGTTCGTTAAAAGGAAAAGGTTAAAAGGACTGTTTTTGGATCGCCTTTCCTCGTTTTCAGTCAGACTGGATGCAGAAAGGCTGAGAACTGGGTATTGTGGCATAGCCTGCAAGAGGTATATGTTCAGTAGAGGACTAGATTAGGCTGAGTTGGTTGAATTTGCAATATATACAAGGACTTCCGCGTTATAAAATGTGAAGCTAGGTAAGAACGATACATGTCGGAATATCACACAATGCACCCTTTTCGACCTCCTACGGAAAAGGCAAATTTATATCGGGCTTGTCCAACCTTTAGCAGCTACCTAATGCGACATGAGACCGTCTATATTTAACCTAATCTGTTTTATTAAAAGGCATCTGCCCACGCTACCATATAATAATTCGGTAACAGTATTAAACGATTAAGGGAGAAACACTAAATTGGCAATAATTTTACTTGAGGGTTCGCGTGTTCAAAATGTCATGGGAGCGGTAACTGTTGGATTACGTAAAGTAGGAACAGAAGGTTAGGCTTTTGGAGCTGGTTTAGTAGCTATATTATTAGCCACTGAAGGGCACCTAAGCTTTTACGATATAGGTTTTTACTTATCTTCCTATGTCGAACTACTAAATTATAGGATTTATTATGGGGGCCCAGACACACTTGACATCTAGGTTACACATAAATCACACTGCGTCTGACATAATGCTGCTGTGTCTAAGTCAGAAAGAGATTAGTTATGCTTTTCATATTCTTTATTGTACACAAAACGAACAAACAGAAAACGTTTTTTTACAATATTACAACCGACTTCAAACACTACAAAGTGAAAAATAACTTCAATTTCGGAAGTCGTTTTTCCTATTTTACTTTCTTCGTTTTTTGACTCTGTCTTCCGAAATCGAAGTTATTTTTCACTTTGTAGTGTTTTTTAACCCCCGACGGAAAAAGAGGGGTGTTATAAGTTTGACGTGTGTTGCTGTGTATCGGTGTGTCTGTGTATCTGTGTATCTGTTTGTCTGTCTGTGGCATCATAGCGCCTCAACGGATGAACCAATTATGATTTAGTTTTTTTTGTTTGAAAGGTGATTGTGTCGAGGGTGTTCTTAGTTATGTTTGAATAAAATCGGTTAAGCCGTTCAAAAGTTATGGGCGTTTTACTGTTTGAATCGGGATGTTTTCGCAAGATACTCGTAAATGTGTCGGGGCGGTTTTTAAAATTTTGAAATTTTACTTGTTTATTTGAAAGTCGGTTGTAATTTTTTGTAAAAAAGTTAATTTTTTCACTTTTTTGCTGTGGTACATAATGGACCAGTTCTATAGTAAGGTACCTATAACGCCCAAATTGATGCCGTAATAGATTACACGAGTAACATGTAACATGAACATAACCGGTGGAATGAGAGTGTACCAGGTTGAACACATCTGCGTACTAGTTTAGAGCATACTGGCGTGATGGTATGTTATGAAATGGTGTAAACAATTAACAGACATGAGATTGCAGCAATCTCGAAAGATTTGCCGTCATTTATTGAAGAGTTCTGTTGTATATCTCCAAAGATCTTCATCAGATCTTTACCAAGTTATTGTCGAAGTTATGCCTAAAAATGGAAAAATCAGAATTTAGAACATCCTCTTCATCCGCTTCATTTTATCTGGTCATATAAACACGCTGGTTATAAATGTCATGCATCTGGCCTTTCTGAAGACCATCACCAATAAGATCTGTGTGTCCTTCTAGGGCAACCTCCCCCGGCTTGAAAAAATGTTTCATGCTCGTATTAAATTTGGATTTTGTCGTCCACGGTATTCTGATATGTCCGCTTTGTGCTCGGAGTTTTTCGGCCAATGGTGGTTATGCAAGTTACATGAGAACACACAACAGGGCAGCAAATCTGAGCTCTCAACCACATTGAGTAGCCATTAAATGCAGTCGCTGTGGCCAAAGCCGGCTATATCGCATTATCATCATCATCAAATGTTGATTTCCATCACGTCTGTGAAGTTTCGTTTATTTCTTTCAGCCTAACTTGTATATAATAGTAGTAGTACTAAAATTTATCCATTTGCCAAGCGGGTTGTAGCCATATTTCTTCTCAACTGGCTCATGTGAAGGCATTGGTGTGAATTTTTGCGGTTATATAATAAATGTGAAAGAAGGTTTAGTATTAGTGGATAAATAAATTATCCGGGCAACGACGTAGTTTCAGATATTTTTTTTAAAAGGCATACGTTTGATAAATATTTCACCTTATGGTAAACCACGATGACTATGATCGACGATGAAGCACGCTTACCTAGAGGTAGCCAATTCACTCTGGACTTAAAGCTGGAATCATTCAGTTTAGACTCTCTCGCCAAACTTTTACATTTGCATACACATTTATTTAATGTATTTAAGATTAAATTAATGTATATGCAAACGTAAAAGTTTGGCGAGTTTAAAATTAAGTAACACCTCTGTATTAAAATATCTTAAAATAAAAAAAACTATCAGCAAGCATATAATCTGGCAGAGAATGCCACTCCTTTGCTGAAACCACAATAAAAAAACTCACAATGCTTTATGGAACTGCCTTACTGACTAGATATGGTTTTTAGCATGTCATAAGACTTTTTCACATTATAAAATATCACGTCAACACGCAAGAAGATACAAAAACACCCAACACAAAAACCTCGGCGAACCGCTAAGTAAATAAAATAAACTGCTATAAGCGTTGGCGGTTCCCCGACGCGAATATGAGGCTTATTTTTGCTTTTTAGAGGTTTTTGTGTCGAGGGTTTTTTTAAATTTTTGTTTCTTTTTTTTATTTCATGCTTTTTAAAATACATAGAATATACCTTGTAGTAGATACGCTTCAATCAACAATCTATCGAAACACGTAATTATGACATGATATCTTACGAAAATACCCAGATCCAAAGAGTGAAATGCGGATAACTTTTGAACGGGTCAACCGATTTAAATCAATTATAGCTAAGAAAAACCCATTTTTTTGGGAATTCCCCAAATAAAATGGGTTTTACATACAAAGTTGTCCTCAGCTAACCAACATTAGTATGGGAGATACAATTTTTTTGTGAATTCTCTATGACTTCCTTGGAAAAAGTAGTTGCACTGAGCAGAAGCAATATTTAAAATATGATCACTTATTTACACCCTGTAGATCTTCTGGAGTTACCTTCACGGTGTCTCAATGTCATTAAAATCGGATCATAGGGTTCCGGATTTAATTATCGAAATGACCTGGTTTGCGGTTTTTGATAGTTTACTGTGGTACACATGTTTAGAGTGGCAAAGTTTTGGGGTACAAGCCGTCCTACTGAGAATTGAAAATAATTGAATAAGTGCGGATTTGAGGGATGACGACAGCCCTAAATGAAGTAAACGATGTGGTTTTAACGAAAATTTTCATTTATTAATTTAATTAAACCCTTTAATTAGTAAATGCGTTGGAATATTTTGTTTTGGCTTCAAAAAAGGGTCGGTGGAGGTGGGTTGGTGGTCGCTTTTTGGTCCGACTTCCTACTAAATATAATATAATTAATGTGGAAGTCTCAGCGTTTGTATGTTTAGATGTTTGTTAACCCATCATACCTTAACGGCAGCAGATTTGTATGAAATTTGGAAATAAAGTAGACCGTGGTCTGGCTTAGGTCGTAAGATTGTTTTAATATGAGAAGTACATTCCTATGGAATAATCGATGACTTTGACGCGGTGAACCAATTGTTTTGGCCTTTTTTTCATGAGGTAGCAGGCCAAGAGGTTCATCGGCAATAAGGCACTGGCCAAGTCAAAGCTCCAGTGCCCTGAACATCGTTACCGAGTTGCCAGCTTGTAGGTTTTTTATTGCTTACATTTCGGAAAGTTTGCAATGGAATTGCATGATCTAATTCCACCACGTTTCATCATCGGACCACAAGGCGTACGGCGATACACCATAGGTACATGGTGGACATTGCAATAAACGTTTTGGAAATACTTTCATTATGCGTACAGCTAAGGAGTGGAATTCCCTGCCAAAGTCTGTGTTTCCCGATAGCTACAACCTCGAGGTCTTTAAAGTCAAGAGTGATTGTGGTTACTTCTAGGCAATTGTGCTACACCATCGACCACATCATCGCTTACCATCGGTTGAGATAGCGGTCAATGCGAGCCTATCTACAATAAAAAAAAGAAACAAATGCAGCCTGACGCTTTTATCCAATTACTGAGGTAGTTCGAAATCCAACGATTAGATTAACTGCTAGAATATTAAACTGTAACTGGGTTTGATAAACCACACACGGGATGAAAATCAAACGCTTACGGCAGCCGTTTCATTTAAAAATACCAGCTTGACAAAGTGTCTAAAAGAAATAGATGAAAGCGGCTGTCTTGTTCGAAGAGTTTTAGAAAAGTACCGCTTTGTTGAGTGTTGTGTCTGCCAATCATACCTGTTTCCTCCGCCAGTATGTCAGCCTCTTCTAAAACTCGATATAATATGTTGTAATATTGAACGGCCTCGTAACTTTGTTTTACTCTATTAATATTTTCTGCTTTTATGAAACAGTGTGGAAGCATAATAGGCTACCCATCTTTGATGTTCATAGTCATCGCCACTTTTGGCATTTTGAATTCTTGTTTAACCGGCTTCAAAAAGAGGGTTTCTCAATTCGACTGTATTGATTGTGTGTCACCTCAATTTTTTTTACTAGATGAACCAATTTTGATTATATTTTTATTTGATAGCTGATGCTTCTCAAGTGAAGAATTTGAAGATCTGATGAATAACTTCGGATATATACAACATAACTATTCAATAATCAACGGCAAATCTCTTGACATTGCTGCGATCGTATGTCTGCTTATTTTGTACGCCATATCAAAACATAACGTCACGGTACGCTCTAAAGGGGTACACAGATAATGTACAGTTCAACTTGGTGCACTCTCATTTCACCGGTTATGTTCATGTTTTATGTTACTCGTCGTATTATAAGTACCTTTCTATAAAACATGTTCATTATGTAACACATCAAAAAATTTAATTATAAAACTAATTTTATAAAAAAAAAATACAACCGACTTTTTCGTGTCAATAGTTTAAGTAATAGTGATGAAAGGAATGGTCAGCTAGACTTTGCGAGACGGAGTGCAAGCCAGGCGTTTAGAATTGCAATACGATATCTTTAACGACGATTGGGGAAGCTTATTTCATGCACCCCAGGCATTCTGAGTTAAACCAGAAAAAATCCTAGATGTAAGGCATCTAGGATTTTTCATTCCGTACCATAATCAAAGGTCGTAGCCGCTTTATACGACACCGCTTCCACCAGGCAAAATAATGTTCATTGAAATGTGAGCTGCAGGACGTCCTCTGAAGACATACTTTATATTGAACATAGTAATTAGCAGACAGCTCGCTGTAAGTGAGCTTACTGCCATCGCATCACTCGACAGCTGACGTCTCGCTTACCACGCGCTTCAAGCGGGTGGCCCGCGTGCTATACGAACGCAGACTGCTCGCTTGAAACACGTTGCTAGCTTGTCGAAAAAGGTAAGGCGAAAGCGGTTGGCGCGGGGACAGCTAGTTGACTGCTAGCTGTAAGCACGGGAACAGCTGGTTGCCTGCTAGCTGTTGGCGCGTGGACAGTGAGCATTTATCTCCGGTTAAGGCGGTGTTGTGTCGGACCGGCTTTGGACTGGAGTCGTGTAAATGAGGCCCCTGACCTTGCCTCGTTTTCTTGTAATTCCACCTACGACCATAACTTTTAAACCGGAATACATCAATGCTGTCTTGGCTGCAGACATAGATATGGTGGTAGTACTTTCTCGAGCAAACTTTTTCACAAAAAGTCTTACTAGATTTATAATGAGAATGCTTAATATCTAACCACAACATCATCAGCCTAGCCCTTTCTTGACTTTGTTTGTATCGGCTCTCAGTCCAACCAGATGTAGCTAAAGCCCAGTATTTTACATGGAGCAACTAATACTTATCTGACCACAACAATTTGAAATATTTTTATTATGTTAAAATACTTTGTTAAGGCCTTGTCACTTGACCGCAATAGACGTGGCTCAACTTCGCGAGCCGATCGATCTGCGCGATAAAGCCACGAGCCACTCTTGCTTGAGTATTAATAAAATAACTATATGGTCTTCATTTCACCTAATTTATTGAATTTTAACCTAATTCATGTTTTTATTTAGGTATTTATTGATTTTTAACCTTATTGAATTTATTTTAGAGTCATTTATTGTTTTTTTACCCGGCTGCAAAGAAAGGGTTATATTTCATACTGCTAGGCGGATTTTTGACGGCCCAAGTGATTTTAGATAAGTGACGTTAAAAAAACGAAACAAGGCGGATTTTGGGCGCCATATTGTGGGGGTTCCAGTATTTAGAAAAATATATACCATTTATGTGTTTAAAAGTCATTCGATAACGAAAATGTAACTAAACAGTAGTAAATAAAACAAAAAAAAGAAACAATGTTCCCGCCTGCTTATGAAGTGAAAAAAGGAAACAGAAAAAAAATATGCTAACCTAACCAAAACCATAATTTCTTTTTTTCATGTTTGCCAAACAAAAAAAAATACACTTTGCACGATTCACCCCGTAATTGGAAAATACTAAATTATTTACATTTGCATAATGCCTGTTTCATGGTCTGAATTAAAGAAAATATAATATTTTTTATCACATCTATTAAAATAGAGGTAGTTTATTTTTCGTAAACAGGGACTAAAATAGCTCATTTATGCCTAGGGACTCAAAGTGATTTGAATTTGGAATGTAGATATTGTTAGTAAATGTTCCAATCAGTAAATTGTTGAATCAAAACCATGCGGTCCAAATTAGGATAACATCGCTAAAATCTATTACGACGAATGCATGAGATGAATGGCTAATGAGCGATTGTAATTATATTTCGGATCGCACGGGAACATTGTTTTGAACAAGTGACTGGCTGGCAAAGCCAAATTAAAAAAGAAATCTATTACTGTAACGGATGTATACCATTATTGTTCAGATATAAACACCAGCCTCTAATTATTTCTATATTATGTCATATCGTTCCTAATTATATGTAAATAAATAAACGTTACGTTCTTGTTCATAAGTTGCACTTAATTATTTACTCATAGAGGGTAATAAAAAGTAGAGTTTCCACCTAGGGAGCAACACTTTTTTTAAGCTCAAGTGACGTACTTTGCATCCCTTGCTGCGATCTGAATTAAAAATCACACTGCCGTCTTTAAAATAGTTGTTTGCTTCATAGATAAACAATCTACTATTGGCGCTATGTCTAGGGATATATAAATGGAAAATATGCTGCAAGCGTAACTCAACCGGATCCCGTGAAAGGAAACATTGAGCGATGAGGTTATGAATTTTGTCGCTCATGAATAAGGGTTCTGTTTGGGTTCAAAATTCATCAGGGAATCCCCAAAACGAACACTTACGTATGTATAAAAGTCTCATCTTTGCATATTTCTCGTGTTCGGTCATGGAATAAAAATGTTAAGGCTAGTTTCTAATTGGTTATTGCGTAACAAAAGAGAAAACAACACATACATTAAATTTACATTATTTTTATTTCGTATAAGTATTTCCATCATTATGAAGAAAAATTACAGTACCAATGTGTCCACTATTGTGCCAAAATTATATTTTATATTAATATAATGTCAAAAGAATGTTTTTGAAAATTGTCTAAATTTACTCTTTAACCGTCCGCAGTTGCTTACTTCTTTAAAATTCTGTTACCGCTGCAATACAAAAATAACCACATTTCTGTGATATTTCGTAGGGAATAATAATGAATTATTTATCAGCCTAGACTGTAGCTACCGACTTTCTAAGGCCTTTGTGCACGGACCCTGGGGCCTCGTTTTTAGATGGGCCTGAACGACTTTTGGCATAGTCACATAAATAAATAAAAGGTATATATATTGGTTGAAATACAAAAATAGAATTACATTACCTATTCACTGGGTGGTTTTGTAGGAAAAGTACTCTGTAGTGAAAATAGCGTAAAAGCAAAATATTACAAGTTAATTTCGTACATAAAAGTGTTCTTATTTAATTAAGAGTGGTCGAGCGGTGGCGCGAGCGGCTACGACGCGCGGCTGCGATTTTGGCGCAAAAATCTGTCCTGCCGCACTTCGGAGCCTGGCTGAAAAGAGAGGAGCTCACAGGCTCGCTCCTACAGGCTCACTCGGGTACTGACCGGGCACGGTTGCTTAGATGAGTAGCTAGACTCTAGTAGTTAGACTCCAGGAAAGACGGTGGCACAGTGATCACGTGCTGCCGTACTCAGTGAGACTCAGGGGAAACGCTATTACAGTCTCCCCAGTGATGTGCCCTAACAGCCGTTGCGCAATGGTTTCCACGTTGGTATTTTAAGAGGTCACGGGGCCCTTTCTACGTGCTGATGGTGATCACCGGGGTGGTTTTAGTGAGGTAAAAATCCCACACTCCCTGGTGTTTACCCCAAAAGCAAAGTCCCCCGTTAACAAAAAAAAATACTATAGTTTGTTTGGGTGGGTTATAATCATATTTGAGCCATCAAACAGGCGTATTTCTAACCTAAAAACTTCAAACCATAATGTTAATTATGTAGGTATATGAAATAATGAAAGAGCTTTTCAATCCAACCGATTAAAAATAGATTATGTTAAGTTATTAGGCAGGTAGATACAATAACTCGCATACCTACCTGTGTTCGTATACCAACCCATAATCAAGTTCATAGTTATGAGTTTCACCTACTTAACTATAACCAGACCCGTCTAACATTTTATGATGAGTCATAGAACTTAAATAACTAAGTAACAGCTGCTACAAAGCCCATAACTTTCCTTTTATCTAGTCTCCACTTAGTAAAGGCATTTATATTTCATTCATGATGACAGTTATTACCGAAATAATGTTTTTTTTATTAATTGGAGCGTATATAAATGGTGTTTAGATACAGCAATAGACGCTTCCAATTTGCCATTAAATTGTGTGATTAATGTGTATATATTTATTTATTTATTTAACCATTAATGTTCATACAGATAATAAATAGACAAGAAAAAGGAACAGAAAATAGAAACAAAGTTATGCTTATTTCGAACGAAATCTCTTCCAGCATACCTGCGAGAGGAGAGTTGAATAAAAAGCATTTTTATAAAAAAATACTACCGAATTCCAACTAAAAACGCTACAAAGTGAAGAATAACTTTCTTTTTTGAAGTACCGACTTTTGACTACCGAAAAAGAAAGTTATTCTTCACTTTGTAGTGTTTTTAGTTGGAAGTCGGTAGTATTTTTTTTTGTAAAAAAGCTTTCTTATTTTCACTTTTAGTTGAACCTTATAGGCAATTTGCCTTTAGTAAGGTACTTATAATGCTAGAATAGATTACCGGTATACCATGAAACTTGAACATAACCGGTGAAATGAGAGTGTACCAAGGTGAACTGTACTCGTCTGCGTACCCCATTAGAGCGTACTGGCTTGATTTTATATTATGAAATGGTATAAACAATAAACAAATATGCGATTTCAGCAATCCCGTGAGATTTGCCGTTATTTATTGAAGAGTTCTGGTGTATATCTCAAAAGTTCTTCATTAGATCATCACCAAATTAAAATGGGACTAATTTCGGAATATATTCTAACGGACAAAGAAAGAATTTGCGAAATCGGTCCACAATTAACGGAGATATCGGTGAGCATACACAAAAAAAAAACATATATGAAGTCGAACATAGAACCTCTTCCTTTTTGGTAAGTCGATTAAAAAAAGATATGTAGACTTCGTGTGCAGACGGGGAATAAAATGAAAAAATATTAAACAATTCACAATAAAGAAGAATACAGTATAGATAATTAATATATACTCTTATATATATGCAAATTAATAAAATAAATATTACAATAATAAATACTAACTTATATCATAAATAATAATACATAATTATATACAACTAAAACTAACGACGGAATGGAATGATAATGCTCTTTCACTTTCTTTTTAAAAACTGCAAGAGTTTGGCAGTCCCTATATCAGGCGGTATGGGTAAAAAAAATCTACTTTTATGAGTTAGGAACCTGGCACACTTGGGGACCAAGATCGAGGCCAGGGGGCACACAGAATTGGGGGTTCTAAAAAATTATGTTCTAACAGCGATGACGATGGTTGAAATGCCAAAAGTTACAGGATTGGTCAGTAATATTGACTTTCATAATATCAAATTTCTACTTTGCTCTTGTGGAATTATACAGGAAAATTTTAAAATTTATGGCTTTGTCTGGCATTTGTTCTAGTTTTGCCTATTCTATGCGGCTACTAGCCCTGATCATGATCACGTAAAGCACTGAAGTAGATACTTATCTTCTGCTGAGTTTGGCCACACGTGTTTTTTATAAGAATTCAGAATGGGTACTCGTGTGACGTCACATTTTTCTACTCGTGTTTGGATGTGTGTCTACTAGGTTCACACTAATCTGGTGACCTTGGTGTAGAATGTTGTAACCGTCACCTGAAAGACATGAAACTCGCGTTGCCAACTTTCCAGACAAAGTTGTAAAGTTTCAAATTTTCCAGTATTTTCTACGAGGGCTAAGTAGAAAGTTGATATAATATCTACTTCATCGCTGTTCTGCAGTATGAGTATTGTGAGTTAAGACAATGTATGAGTATTTTTACTTACAACTGCTGCTACATGTTCAAATTATTGGCGAGGACGCTAGCAACCTAAACACAAGTTAAATCTTACATTGGGTGCCAGAGTTCATCGTAAAAACTCTTTTCCCTAGTTGTAACGCAACGTGTTTAGATAAGTGTTTTCTTGTACAATTGAAGTATTTTTTTTTCTAGTAATTTCACAACCACATGTTATTAAGCTGATTCGCTGATATTATGCTTAACTATTCAGTTTTAATGTGAAGTAAATCAACACTAATATTTTTGATGCGGAAGTAGATTTGCCTTTATATTACCTTTGTATGCCTTATACAATTATTTTAAAGGTTGAATGAATTTAAAAGAAACTTGGCATAAGGGCACACTTAACCGACCGAAACTAGTACATAATCCAATAAGTTTGAGACCAATTTCGTTACAACTGACAAAAATACCATTCTCACATTTCGCACATTCTCAGGAGATCCCAACGAATAGACATTGACGTCCGAGTTCTCTATCTTCTACATGTAAGTACTTTAAAAATAGCACAAAGAGAAATATAATGTTTTTGTAGTGTCCCCTAGAGGTTCAATTTTCTTATTAATGATTCCATCCTTTTCCTATACAATGTAGAGTCAAAGAAAGAAATTGGTTTACAACATAACTTGCAAATACTTTTAAACAATATTGTTGCTATGCTGAGTAGTAACGCCTTTTTTAAAACTAAATGATTATTGAGAGTGTAATCGCAAAAAAATATCGATGCCTAACGGTCAAAAAGGGATAAACGACAATTTTGCGAAATCTACTTATATATGTTATATGTATGTATTTTCCGTTCCGTATGGTGCCGGACGTAAAGAATTTCACCATCCCATGTCTTCCCGTGGGTGTCGTAAGAGGCGACTAAGGGACAAACCAGAGAATGGGCAGCAGCGTTCTCTGTGCTTCTATAACAACCATACTGCGATCGCCAACCTGCCTGCCAAGCGTGGCGATTATGCCAAAACTCCCCCAATGAATAGCACAAATAAAAAATTACCCCTAGTACCCGGCAGCTTGCCTACCCTCGACTACGGTAGCGGTCGAGGCTACGGCATGGCAAGGGGTGCTAAGAATCTACGGACGAGATCCGGTTTTTTTTTTTTTTTTTTTACGGGGTGGAAAATCCTCATTGGATGTCCTCCGCCCTGGGGGGGCGGAGGGGTCTGTCAGACTCGTACTGACTAAAAACCACCCCGGTGTTCCATCTCACACCTACACCGGGGGTCGCGGGAACTACGATACTTCCGCAACCCCCGGCTAGTGCCGGCCCGCCTCTGCGGTCCACGATCTCGGGTTCGGGGAGGAGTGAGGTGTTGGACTCCCCCGCGACGTCTAAGACGACGGACCTCCCCAAGTCCGTCACCTCTGGACCCATTTAGGGGGGCTGGAAGAGGGCGTTGTGCGCCCTCTGCCGACGCCCGGCGCGTCTGCTGCGGATTGGGTTAGCGGATGAAATCTCCCTCTCCCTCTCCGCAGCCTCCTTCTGCGAGATGACTGTTTCGCAGAAGGATACCACCGCGTCCCAGGACACCTCGCTGCCGACCATAGACTCGACTACGGCCGGCAGCGACAGGTCCGGCTATCCCAACAATCACCGACGACTGGACCTGGCAACGTACAACACGCGCAAACTTCGGACCAACGAGAAGGTCACCGAACTCGAGGAGGAATTGAGCAGGTTGCGATGGAGTATTATAGGGTTATCTGAAGTCCGAAGAGAGGGGGAGGACTCGATAATCCTCAAATCCGGTAACCTGCTCTATTTCCGAGAGGGTGACCGGCAGTCCCAGGGTGGTGTCGTGTTTATCGTCCACAAGTCCCTTGTGAACAACGTGGTGAAGATCGAGAGTGTGTCGACAAGGGTGGCGTACCTTATACTCAGAATATCCTCAAGATATTCGCTGATGGTCATACAGGTCTACGCCCCAACCTCGGCACACCCCGACGATGAGGTAGAGACCATGTATGAGGATATCTCCAGAGCCATGCATGGTTTCAAAACTCACTTCACGGCTGTCATGGGGGACTTCAACGCGAAATTGGGCATACGAGACGAGGATGAGCTGCAAGTGGGGCAATTTGGAGTTGGACAACGGAACCATGCACCGGGGTCACCTACTGGCCAGTTTTATGGAGAAGGAGGGCCTCTATATGATGAACTCCTTCTTCAAAAAGCGTGAACAAAGGAAGTGGACCTGGCAGAGCCCCGATGGTGCAACAAAAAATGAGATCGACTTCATCATATCAACCAAGAAGCAAATGTTCAATGATGTCTCTGTGATCAATTCGGTAAAAACCGGGAGCGATCACCGCATGGTAAGAGGCACATTGAACATTAATATTAAGCTTGAAAGGTCTCGACTGATGAAGTCCACGCTCCGGCCAGCACAGATCCAGGTCCAAAACCCCGAGAGCTTTCAGCTCGAACTCCAGAATCGTTTCGAGTGCCTAGGGAGCTCCGTGGATGAATACAGCAACGGGTTCGTGGAAGCTGTCCATACGGTCGGGTCTAAGTTTTTCGGGCGACAATGCCCGGCTGAAGAACTATAGGCCCATCTCACTTCTGAAAGGTCTCGACAAGATCTACAAGTTGTTTTCAAGAGTCATCACGAATCGTCTCGCGCGCAGGTTTGACGATTACCAGCCCCCCGAACAAGCCGGATTCCGAAAAGGCTTTAGCACCGTAGACCACATACATACGCTGCGGCAGGTTATACAAAAGACCGAAGAGTATAACCTGTCTCTCTGTTTAGCGTTTGTGGACTAAGAGAAAACCTTCGATTCGATCGAGACTTGGGCTGTACTGCAGTCTCTCCAACGGTGCCAGATCGACTACCGGTACATTAAGGTGTTGAAGTGTTTGTATACAAAAACGCCACCATGTCAGTCCGTCTTCAGGATCAGATCTCGAAACCAATCCTTCTCCAGCGCGGCGTGAGACAGGAAGACGTCATTTCTCCGAAACTGTTCACTGCTGCGCTGGAGGATGTCTTCAAGGTTATGGACTGGAGGGGGCTTGGCATCAACGTTAATGGCGAGTACATCACTAACCTTCGGTTTGCCGACGACATAGTGGTTATGGCTGAGACCATGGAGAGCCTCAGTAAAATGCTCGATGACCTCAGTAGAGCTTCCGAAAGAGTGGGTCTTAAAATGAACATGGACAAA
The DNA here is from genome assembly GCA_964057195.1 of Orthosia cruda. Classification (NCBI taxonomy): domain Eukaryota; kingdom Metazoa; phylum Arthropoda; class Insecta; order Lepidoptera; family Noctuidae; genus Orthosia; species Orthosia cruda. The sequence continues at coordinate 31,054,507 of OZ059827.1, forward strand.
ACCAAGATCATGGTGAATGCCCATGTAGCACCCACTCCTATCAAGGTCGGAGACTCTACACTCGAAGTTGTAGACGATTATGTCTACCTGGGACAAACGGTCCAGTTGGGTAGGTCCAATTTCGAGAAAGAGATCAACCGTCGAATCCGACTCGGCTGGGCGGCGTTCGGGAAGTTGCGTCGTATCTTCTCGTCCAATTTACCGCAGTGTCTCAAGACAAAAGTCTATGACCAGTGTGTGTTGCCAGTGATCACCTATGGAACTGAGACGTGGTCGCTCACAATGGGCCTTATCAGAAAGCTCAAAGTCACCCAAAGGGCGATGGAGAGGGCTATGCTCGGAATTTCCTTGCGTGATCACGTCAGAAATGATGATATCCGCAGGAGAACCAAAGTTACCGACATATGGAAGAATTGCCAAACTTAAATGGCAGTAGGCAGGGCACATTGCTCGCAGAACGGATGGCCGATGGGGCCGAAAAGTTCTGGAATGGCGACCGCGAACCGGAAGACGATACGTTGGAAGGCCTCCCACTAGGTGGACTGATGACCTGGTTAAGGTTGCGGGAAGACGCTGGATGCGAGACGTATGGGATCGGTCAATGTGGCGACGCCTGGGGGAGGCCTATGTCCAGCAGTGGACGTCTTTCGGCTGAAATGATGATGATGATGATGATGTATGTATTTCTACTTTTTCCATGGTTACTTCTTTACCTGTAGTTGTCTCCCCAGTAGCCCCTTTCCAGATATAATTATGACCATCTTTCACACCAGTCCATACGTCCTATGTTTGGTCTTCCTGAACTCCTTATTCCTACTTATAGATGTATCGAAACTAAACACGATCAGGCAATGCGTTACGGTCGAATTTATTGTGTCGACGCACGAATCGCGTTCCCCTTTTATGGTTCCGTAAACGGAATACAAAAGCGTGTTTGTTGTGGTTATAATATTCTATGTTTGGGTTGTTATTATAATAATTTTATTCTTTGTTTGTTGTGTGAAGCGGCTTATGAGTTGAGTTGGGTTTTTGTTTCTTTATTTTTGTGATCTGTGAATTAGGTTTTTGGTGATAAAAGAAAGATGTGGAGCGGAAAGAGGTTCCTATTCAGTGAATGTTATGCGCGGTTATATTTATTCCTGTTTAATAAATATGGGTGTCGGGGTAGTTACAGAGCTCACAAGATATTTCAGCTCAAAGCCGTGGAAAAGGCGAAGTTTTGGGCCATAATAAATGAAATGATTGTCGTTTCAGCGACGCGAAGTAAAATAAGAAATTCTGAATCTCAGAGAAGACAATGTATTTACGATGCCTCCTCTGGTATTCCAGTATTCAGATATCCTTAGCCGTCGTTCAAATTGGCTAACGATCATAGCCAATTAGGACAACGCCTTAGGCAGCACTGACCACCTATCATCAGATGGGCCAACAGCTAATAAAACAGATGAGGAATCACTACAACTTAAGTCAGGTACACTCAAGCGCACGGCTAAATTTAGACATGAACATTTCATTTATACCGCAGAAATAAAGGTGTTTTGTCCTAGTCAAAGCGTTACTAGTGACGTGTAGCTGACCTTACTAATTATGTAATAATTATTATTTATTGCTTACCACACACTAGCGTATATTTAATATAATAAACCTGCGGCTTGATTTATAACAGAGATAGTAATTCCCTTGTTGCCGTTTGCACGGTATATTAATGTTTTTCATAATAATTCATTGGTCAGGTTCTAATTGTGTGGGTATGTTAGCAATTGTGATTGTGTATGTGGAAATATAATGCTGTGGTTTTTATTAAGATTTGTTTTTGTGAGTTTTTCTTAGTTTTAGTTCGTTATTTTGATACATGTTTACATTGGTTGTTTTATAATTAGGATTCTTAATTAGTTTAAAGTAAGTATTCAGGCAGTCAGAAGCCTGAGAGCTGACACCAGTCTAGCCAAGAGGTATCGTGTTATCCAGTTACTGGGTTGTGGCGGTCAGAAAGGCTGCATGTAAAACACTGGTACTCAATCTAATCCAGTTAGCCGACCCCAATATAGTTGCAAAAAGGCTAGGCAGTTGATGAAGTCTTCATCGACGAGTAAGAGTCCTGTTATAGGAAACCTTAAAAATCTGAACATATATTTGTTTCGCTCCAGCATTGGTCTGATTACAATTAGCTGTCCTATCCTATTTGAAATTCTACATACATGAATTCCAAATACCAGTTTGATGCACTAAAGTCGATCGAAAAGCGGGCCAAGAGGTTCATCGGCAATGAGGTGCTGGTCAAGTCAAAGCTTAAAGTCTTGAGTATCGTCGCCAAGTTGCCAGCTTGACGGTTTTTCCGACGGCTTGTTTATTTTCTTATCTATTTGATGCAATTCCACCTAAACCATTTTATCATCGGACTACAAGAGGCACGGCGATGCGCCATCGTTTCATGGTGGAAATCCCACCCATACGCACAAAACGTTTTGGGAACACTTTTATTATGCGTACAGCTAAGGAGTGGAATTCCCTGCCGGAGTCTGTGTTTCTCGATAGCTACAATCTAGGGATCTTTAAGTCAAGAGTGAATAGTAGTGTTATTTCTAGGCAAGCGTGTTTCCCGTCGATCACATCTTCGCTTACCATCAGGTGAGATAGTGGTCAAGTGCGAGCCTAAAGACAATATAAATAAAACATGTGAATGTCTGTATCTACGTTCGAATTTCTGATTGTTATTAATCAATCACGCCGTAACGTCTGAATGAGTAGTAAATATATGTGGGATAATTTTAGACTTTCAAGCTGATGAAGTCGGTGACAAAAAATATTATTGTTAAAATCTGAAATCGCACATCTTTATGAAGAAACATAAAGGTCAATAGAGCCTTTGTCTTGTAGTATATTTCTTTTTATTAAGCCATATAACTTACAAGATTTGTAAACTCAAACATAACCAAATAAAGTTTTTGTATCTCTCGTCTTACAAATAAAAAGTGTCCGAATAAATGCGAAAAGAAAAGAAATATTCATGTTAATTTTAAAGACAAAGTCTTGTTCAAGTTTTATTTTGATGTTTATCTTGTAAATCAAGTCGACGTTAAGTCAAGCGTTGTTTTGGCAGTAGCAACATTTTTTGCTGTTATCTGTTGAAGTAACTAGATATTTTTATGAGATATATAATTCAAAAACAAATCTACTGAAAATTTTGAAATCTATTCTGTAAGTTAGCAGTTATTGGTGAAGATGAATTTTTATTTTTTATTTTGACAGCTTGAAGTTTTTAAATACGGGGTAAAATGTTTAAATATAGATAATGTAAATCATAAGGATTTTTTGGGCTCCACTGCAGTCGTGTAACAAGTGACCAAATAGAAACAAAATTTAGCCAAAAGATTTTCAAACTCCACCCCCTTTCCATAAGACAACATTTGCCAATAGGATGTCAAATTCCTCCCAGACTGGAGTGGGCCGGGGCTGCCCTCAAGCGGCTCCTGCCCAATTTAGGGGGTCCAAACGCCTCCTGCCGGAGGCTCTACGCGGGGGTCGTGCGGTCCATGGCCCTTTACGGGGCACCAGTGTGGGCGCGTTCCCTGAGGCGGCAACCAGCCCGTCGGTTGAACGCGTCCCAAAGGGTCATGGCAATTCGGCTGGTCCGAGGATACCGCCCAATCTCCGGTGAGGTAGCGAACCTCCATGCCGCATTGCCGCAATGGGATCCGGAGGCAAAAGTCCTCGCGCACATATGGGAGTGGTGCGAGGAGGCGAAACGCCGGGGCGAAACACCGTTGCCGCGACAAATCACGGCTCGGCGGCCAGAGCTCCGGCAGGATCTCATGGCGACATGGAGAGAGCGACTGTCGCAACCCAGCGCTGGGCACGCCACAATTGAGGCGATAAGGCCCTCTTTGAGGAGTGGCTTGAGAGGCGCCATGGCGTCCTTACCTTCCGCCTGACGCAGGTCCTCACCGGACATGGATGTTTCGGGAGGTTCCTGTTCAGGATAAGGCGGGAGGAAACGCCCGGGTGTCACCATTGTGTGGATCGCCCGGAGGACACGGTGGAGCATACGGTGGAGGTCTGTTCCGCTTGGGCGGAGCACCGCCGTGTCCTCGTGGAGGCGATCGGCGGTGGTGACCTCTCGCGTCCGGCCCTCGTTCAGGCCATGGTACGGAGCGAGAGGGCATGGGAAGCCGTCACTTCCTTCTGCGAAGCAGTAATGCTCGCGAAGGAGGAGGCGGAACGCGTGAAAGAGACGCAACGGAGACGCCCTCACGCCCCCAGCCACCGCAGGAGACTCCCGGGCGTCGGGCGTCGCAAGACGATTTCCGGCCACCATAGGCGCGGGCTTGCGGACGGCGAGCAGCGGGTAGCTCGCCGTCCGATAAGGACCAGGCCCGAGTCGACGGCGCGTAGTGTTCCACGCGCGCCTTAAAGAGATGTCAGCAGAACTGACGGGGTCCGCTAGGGCCGATGCCTGTCTGGGTCGCGGATAAATTTGAAAAAGAGTTACCGCGGCCCTGGCTCAAGCAACTGAAGGAACACGGGTGGGTTTTAGTCAGTAAAAGTCTGACACGCCCTCCCGCTTCACCCAGAGCGGGAGAAGTCACTGGATGATTTCCCACCCAAAAAAAAAGGATGTCAAATTCGTGTTAGCTGATTACTATTTTTTTTTTGTTATGCTTACGCTTGACCACTATCTCACCTGATGGTAAGCGATGATGTGGACGACGGTGTAGCAAGCTTTCATAAGAAAACACCTATTCACCTAGGTTGTAACTATCAGGAAATACAGACTCTGGCAGGGAATTTCACTCCCTTGCTGTACGCATAATAAAAGTATTACCAAAACGTTTGGTGCGCATCGCCGTACGTCTTGTTCTCCAAAGATGGAACGGGTTAGGAGGAATCAGTTCATGCAATTGCAACGCATTCTCCCCGAAATGTAAACGATAAAAAACCGACAGGCTGGCAACTTGGCGCCGATGTTCGAGGTTCTGGAGCCTCGATTCGACCAGTACTTGAGCCTCTTGGCCCGTTTATCGATCGAATCAAGCGCATCGAGCTGGTACTTGGCAGATCCGTCCAAGTGATGAGAGCAGTACTCCATGCATGATCGAACTTGCGCTTGATACAAGTTAACGTTACTATTTGCACCATAGCTAAACAGCAAATCTATCTATCTGCTTAGCATTTTCCCAACTACAAAAGTTTGGATCGAATAAACACTTTTTCTTTCTTTCTAACTCCAGTTTAGCCGGATGCAGCTGAATACCTTTATTTACATGGAGCAGTCGCCTATCTGACTTCCACAACCCAGTAACTGGGTAATACGATAGGTACCCCTTGGTAAAACAAGTGTCAGATTTCATAGCTTCTAACTATCGGTTCATCATCATTATCAACAGCCTTATAATGTTCCCACTGCTGTGAGAGAGGGAATGGGCCGTAATCCACCACGCGGGCCCAGTGTAGGTTGGTGGATGTCACATGTCTTAATTTTTGTTTTTTGTCTCCTCACGTTGTTTTCCTTCACCGTTTTTAGAGCAATGGTGATGGAAACTATCGGTTACGACTCTCAGACATCTACAAACGATGGCCAACATAGCCAAGTTGACAATCTACAATCGATAACGCTAATAGAAAACGAATCAATGTATGGTAATGACACATCTGAACTTTACGTCACGTAGTCAGACCATAACAAGTAAAATTTCAAAATTTAAAAACCCCCGACATATTTTTCTTGCGAAAACATCACGATCTAAATAGTAAAACGCGCATAACTTTTGAACGGCTGAACCGATTATATTCAAACTTAGCTAAGAACACTTTCGATACAATCACCTTTCAAACAAAAATAACTAAATCAAAATCGGTTCATCCGTTGAGGCGCTATAATGCCACAGACAGACACACAGATACACAGCAACACAACTCAAACTTATAACACCCCTCTTTTTCCGTCGGGGGTTAAAAATAGAAGGCGTTAAAGATTGTACAAAGAGATTCGATACGATACGTTTGTAACTTGAATAGGGGGGCAGGAGACCAAAAGGCTTAGCGAGCTTTTAGTAATCAGTTAATTTTCATACAACCCCTTTTCATCAAACTCCCGTGTTCAGTTCAGTTTGATCAACGTTTTAAAACATAACACGCTAATTATACCACACTGTTAATTTTAAACCGTTCCGTTTTGAGCTGTTAAATATTCATTCGCAGTTATTACCGCTTGTCTTGTACGTTCCGGTTCTTAAATCGTGCTTCATTAACTAATTTGGTACTTAAGTTTTAATTGGTAATGCTAATTGAGTCTTTGTTTTAATGTGCACAGGTTTGAAAAATGTTTACACTTTTTTAAGCAATACATTATTGATAACTAGCTGCCGTTATGCGACTCCGCCCGCGTGGTATTAGGAAAACGGGTTTTATCAAACTACTCTATGTCCTTCCTAGGGTTTCAAACTATCTCAATGCCAAATTTCATCTAAATCGCTTCAGTAGATCCAGAGATTACCCCCTACAACCTCATAAACACACAAACTTTCGCAATTATAATATTAGTGTTATTCTGGTGTACCTAAAACCTATATTTCTGTAAAGTGTCGTCAACATCCGTTCAGTAGTTTTTGCGTGAAAGAGTAGCAAAGATCCATCCATCCATTCTCACAAACTTATTTATAATAGTAATCGGATATATTGGTTAACGTATTTGGAACTCGTGTTGATGGCAACAGGCTCGACCCTATTCTGCAGAAGTTTCAAGAATCTATGTACAATATTAGTATTTAATTTAACAATAAATCGCGAACCGGAAGACGTTGCGTTGGAAGGCCTCCCATTAGGTGGACAGATGATCTGGTGTAGATTGCGGGGATCCGCTGGATGCTCGCATCCTCATCAAGATGCTCGCATCGACACGTGCCCGGTCAATGTGGCGAAGCTTGGGTGAGGCCAATGTCCTGCAGTGTACGTCTTTCGGCTGACATTATGATGATGATGACAATAAATCGTAACAAAAAATTTACAAACTAATACACAACGTACTTTTATACAATCGCATATAAAAATGGGAAGGGCCTTCCAATCCCAACCGCTCATTGGACGTCAAAATATTCGTCCACATCGTTGTCAATGGGATACGTTTTGAATAAAAAAAAAAAAACAGAGACACGGTGGATATATTGTGTGAAAGACACTGTTTCTAGAAAGGGAGTGCATACTGAGATGACGGCTTATAGGTAAAAAGTAAGGGAGACTAAATTAATTTGTTAAACTAACCGTAATATTTACTTTATTTTCTGTTTAGTTCTAGATATTACTAACCCTTGTTCTTGATACTATAAAAAATATATGACAAACTACCCTGTCTTTTAATAAAATTATAATAGCCACTAATAACGTATCAAGACACTGTTTTTAAACACAAACTTTAAAAAGACACAGAGTTTATCTATCACACAAAAATTCGCACCGTCACAAAGAAGGTCCCTAATTCCTACTATACCTATAAACCTACACTAATCTCAAAATTCTTTCAACAATCCTTATCATTACGGCTCTTTACAGTCTGTGAAAGTTCCATTTCTATTATTTCAAAATACATACGAGCTGCATAAAGGCTGCAAGACTTTAGCCGGTTGACTTATTTCAAAATACATACGGGTACTATCTAATGGAACATTTTACTAGAAGAGTTTGCTCACTACACTGTAGTGGAAGTAGTGATGGGGAGACAGAATACATTCTGCATTCTAAGATGTGTATTGTTATTGCTCGAGCTTGCTTAAGTCCCTAAAGGTGCGTTTAGATAGGTAGAGTGGTGGTTCGTTTTTTTTTGGTCTAGTACCTTGCTCGTTAGCTGCATTTTAAAAACAAGCTTTATAAAAAAAAAGTTTTTTTTTAACATTCGTTTATATTTAAAAATTGCATTGTCACGAGTAATCAATATGCGTGCAAAATTTTAGCTCAATCGCAAACTGGGACTTGGATTAAATTTACCTTGCAAGATTTTGATTACAGAGACTGGGACAAGTGAAAATAGATAAAAGCTTGTAAAAAAACATAACTTTCTCATCTTTTTTTCATTTGCCTAGAAATGTTTGGTCAGTACACTGCCGTGGAAGTAATGATGAGGAGACACTGAATACGTTCTACATTCTAAGATGTGTATTGTAAAGCAAGCTTGCTTAAGTTCCTAAAGGTGCGTTTAGATAGGTAGAGTTATGGGTCGTTTGTGTTGGGCTAAGCTGCAATTTGTCAAAACTTCATTTATTTCTATTAAAGAGTCTTAGAGAAGAAAAAGGATATATTATGCGAATCGTAAATGATGAATGAAAGTAGAATGCAGAAATAATGTTTGCAGGGACCATAATTATTAATAGAATAAATGAATTCGTTAATAATCTGACAATCGTGAATATTATAGGTTTAGTTTGTGGCCAAATTGTGATGTAAGTTTTCATTTAAACTTTTCCTTTTCAGCAATGGATATTTTCCATTCAGTGGCCGCAGGACTTTTACCGCTTAACTTATTTCAAAATTCGTCATAATATCTGCTGGAACATTTTCCTGGAAATAATTTTCTCTCTCTAATTTTCTTAAAGTGTCATAAAGAAGAATAAGTAAATATTGTAAAATTCGATGGATGAAGGATGGTCGATGTCAGGAGAATACTACGTTACAAGCGTAGCAGGACAGACGTTTTGTGAACAATAAACTAGAGTATAATTATTTTATATGAGTAGCCATGACTCAAAAATGGTTAGGTAACACAATAGTTGGGTACATTATATTGTTTCAACCTCATCAGCCTTTTAATGCCTCCTCTCTGTGAGAAGGAATGGGCCGTTATCCACCACGTAATGTTATCAAAGGTTTCCCTTGTGGTCAATCATTGTAGTGTAAGATTAAATTTTAACTTTTCTTTTTCAACTGTACATATTTTCAGGTCAACAAAATGGTGTCGACGCTGCGGGCGAGTAAATACTTCTTAACTGTTAGCTGGCAAATACAAATATTTAGTACAACCAAATCCCTTGTTTACATTGCTACTAGGTACATTTTATCCTAAACAGTAGCTTCTCTCACTCGAATAGAGCATTTAAATATTGTCTCGCACTAAACGCTCTCAACACACTACCGCCCGTACTCGCCTATTTGCTCTCCTAGAGTAAACGCACACAAAAGACAAACAGTCCGTACCGTAATAGTGCGCCATGTTTGTAGTAATTTGTAATAGTGACATATATTACTACGGTATGTATGTTTAAAACTAATTTATCATACGGGTTGAGTAGAGGACAGTGTAAAATTAAGTCCAGCTGGGTCACAATGGAATTAAATGTTTTGTAAATGGTCGTTTTAGAGTTGAGACCACCAGTTTCCAAAGGGGTACTGTATTACCCAGTTACTGGGTTGTGCAGGTCTACTAAGCAATAGCTCCATGTAAGGTACTGGTATTTCGGTTACACTGAAGCCGACTCCAATATAGTTGGGAAAAGGTTAAGACTTGATGATGTGAGAACTCATCTGAGGCATAACATAACTAGTATGTGTTGTTTAAATAAATAAAAAGCCTTTCATTTATTTCCTGTAAATATTTTACAATAAATTGTGTACTTAAATCTCTTATAAACTAATTGTTCCACATTTGTAGTACACAAGTAAGTAGCTGTATAAGAGCTTTTAAAAAGTAAATATTCATCTTATATTATGTTATGTTTTGTTATGTTTTGTTGTTAAGTCATGTTTTCATTATTGTCCAGAAGTAATAATAAGTCAATTGAACCTTTTTGTATCATCATAGGGACAATATTAATTGACTATTTGTTCTTTTACATGATTATACGAGTATAGTGAAATTATTAAATTATTTTTTTGTTTTAAATATTAAAATTAATAATTATTCCATTTGCTTTGAGCTACTCAAATATTCTGTTTCATAAAACATTTTTGGTAAATACTCTTCATTATATTAGAACAATTCAACATTTTGCAGATTGTAAATTATTATAACTGTCAAAAACGTGACACAAACGCCTTCTGTATTCTACTGCGCCAAAATAATTTAAATGTATAATTTATGCAACGATTGTAAATCTGGCTGGCTATAATGCAAATAATTAAATAGACGTAAACGTTTCATCAAAATTGCTGGGACACTCTGTTTGTTTCCGCGTATTTGCCGTCTAAACATTGTGTGCTGGTCAGTCTATCCCATGAAATTTCATTAGGCGTTAGCAAAATGGGTTTTCTTTTTTCGTTTAACGCAGTATTAAACTGCATAATTGTGGATTGGTTCTTTATAAATACAATCTCTCAAAACTAAATAATTGGCTGTATTGTTAGTACGAATTGGTTCGCGTTTTACCAATAGCTACATGATGGTAAGTGATGCTAATCGTGATTGACGATGAAGGATTCTTGCCTAGAAGAAATATAAACTGTTGGGCTTAAAGACCCCATGTTGTGGCTATCAGAAAGCACAGATTGCTGGGAATTTCACTTTGTATCTATATAATATCATCATCATCATTTCAGACGAAAGACGTCCACTGCTGGACATAGGCTTCCCCCAGGCGTCGCCACATTGACCGATCCCGTGCGTCTCGCATCCAGTGCCTTCCCGCAACCTTAACCAGGTCATCGGTTAAAATAAATATAGATCGGCCTATATAATATATGTGTTTAAAAAATGCAAAAAATGGGTTGTGATAGGCTGAGTTGATGATGAATTGTCTACCTGTCAGTATTTTCAAAAATAATAATTAGAAGGAGCTTCGTCGCTTTTGTTCATTATTAAATTAAACATTTCCAATTTTACTAAAAGGCAACGTGTCTGTGTCAGTCTATTTTTTGTACTCTTTGAGCTAGATAAGTAGGAAACTAAAATACTAATCTTAAGGTGTTTGCCTTAATATTAGCCGAATGCACACGTAATTAAAGTAAAGGCACACTTAGTAATCTATAGAAAACAAAGCTTTTGATTATGACTACGTATCTGTTAGCCTAATTTGGCCTCCTAAAAAGAATAAACGCACAATATTCCCTATATCCTACAATATCAGTTCGTATTTGTATTGCCCATAATGAAAACTTACTCACATATCCCTAAGTATAATGCTTGGCAACACAGTCGTGAATGCGCACCAATCGATGCATCCATACCGGCACGGCATTTCATATTCCGCTTTGATAGGCCCTAACTTCGATCTGTATGGGGTTTAGTTTAGACTCCATTTCCGTCGTTTTTACTAGGCTTCTGTATCTTTAAAAGAAGAGAGGAAGGCTTTCGTGATTTATCTCATGTTTGTTCTATAACCCCCGCCGGAAATAGAGGGGTGTTTTATGTTTGACGTGTATATCCGTGTATTTGCCTTAAAGGATGAACCGATTTTGATTTAGTATTTTTTTTGTTTGAAAGGTGATTTTGTCGAAAGTGTTTTTAGCTATGTTTGAATAAAATCTGTTCAGCCATTGAAAAGTTATGGGCGTTTTACTGTTTGAATAGGGGTATTTTCGCAAGATATCGTGTCATAATATTACGTGTTCCATAGATTGCCGATCGAAGTGTATCTACTAAGTACTAGATAAATTAAAAATAAACCCTTCACGCAAGAATGAACAAGAAACTCAAAATCATTTATTTTAATTCAATCATTTAAATAAACTTTTGAATTGTCAAGCAAAAGATGCTTCTTCTTTGTAAAAGTATAATTTAATTTTAATTTTGTATTTGGTTGTACCATTCTTGTTGGAAAACGACATATATATGAGAATAAAAAATCTTAATTAAATAATAAAATAAAATATCTTAATTTCAGACCTATACCAGCATAAGTTGTTAGTGGTTAGTAACAGATTTTGCTTAAATGCTATGTTAGTGTTATTAGTACTTAATTCGATTTAAAATAAACCTATACCGATTTGCACCCAGTGTCTTGATGGGGCAGTCCATTCTGCCAACAATAATTTCAAAAGCCAATTTTCAATTTTATACCAAAAGTATAATATCTGCCACCTCCTTGCAGCCATGAATGGTTTCCAATCGATGCACCCACATTGGCACGGCGTTTCATATACTGCGGTGACCACCCTCTCCAGTGAAAGGCGGTCTGTGATACAGGGTGAAGAATATTTTAGGATTATTGTGGCAACATGGTGGTCGGAACAGAATTTAGAACTGGTAGAAAGAGTTTGAAAACCTTCATTTCAGGAAATACACAAAACTACTTAATAAATAAATTACTGTACTTCATAAAAGATAGCTTGATCTCTGCGAGATATTATTATGTCAAACTGACGTATACGTTGTTGTTGTTACGTTATTGTTAGCCTGTTAAGCGCTATTGTTACTGTATTGATACTGATAGCTGTCGCAGAGATCAAGCTATCTTTTATGAAGTATAAATTTATTCGAAATAATAATTATTGTTAAGAAAACTTACATACGTTAAAATTCTCAAACTTTATCACTTTAATTATTGTGTTAAATTGTATGTCACACTCCACATATACTCATACACACACACTCACCAAAAAGCAACTAAATTCATAGAATAAAATAATAACCTCTATTTATATTAATCTACATAACAATTTAATTAAGTTTTATCTCTGTGTTACCATGTAAACTTATTTGCCTTACCTACTTGGGGAGAGACTGGACCCCACAACACAGGGAATCCTAGTGTGGGATCTAGGGAATTTATCAATACCTAGCATTTAAGGGTTTTATGTAATGTATTATTGGTTTAATATTGTACTGTGTAAAAATTAACGGAATAAAGATTTTTGTTTATTAATTTATTTATGTGAAATTAGCGCTTCATTATTTGTTAATATAATATAAGAAATAATTTACCAACACACTCATATGTATGTATATGACGGTATATTTTACTTTATAAGTTGTATATTACTTTATATATTTTTTATGTATTGTCTTTCTTGCCCATTATGTCTACATTTCTCATTTCAACTCTCCTTTCACATAATTACTTGCGAAAGAAAAATTGAAAGAGAGCTGGAAGTGATTTCTTTAGCATCACCTTGTACCTATTTTACCCGACAAAAGGCAGGGTTATGTTTTTGACCGGTATGTGTGTATATAAGTATGTACGTATGTTCATCTGTTCCCTCATAACTTCTAAACTACGTATCATAATTTAACAAATGAGTAACAATGTCGTTGGACGCGTCTTGTTTGTCCGCTGGGTATAGGCTATGTGACGTTACATTAAATTTAATATGGCGCCCTCTAGGGGGCACGCAGTCAAGAACAAAAAGAAAATTTCGCTCCACCGCATCATGAGCGGTATCATTGAACAAGGATTTTAACATAAAGGTAGGGTTTGGTACATGATCATATTTTTGGCAAGTTTACCATTCGCGAGGTATATCCCTTCAAAGTCATGAAAACTATTTTTTACCAGACTACGGTGTCTCAAAGTCCACTCTTCTAACTTGTGCATTATCTAGATACATGTAAAACAACAAACTCCAAACACAAAAAAATGTGTTGTGGCTTTGCAAAAACCCAAAAATACTTTAAATAAAAATAAGTTCAAAAACCAAAACCCGAGACTACCGAAAAATCACGCTCTAAAAAGTTTGAAACAAGAAAATATTCTCATCTGAAATTGTTATGTACAAACTATTCCGTAGAGCAGGAGTTCCCAAACTGTGCGTCGCGGTGCTCTTCTTTCTCATTTACGTGCGGTACCCCCGGCGTCATAAATAAGAAAGAAGAGTTGTTGAAACTATGAAATATACCTGAAGCTGTAACAAACTAATCGATAAATACTAATAGGAGCTATTAGATAAATACAATGTAATTAATTTTTACAGTAATTTATCCCAATATTATCCAACTCTGAGTACTGAAGATTCTAGTACCGTTTGATACGTCAGCGTCGTACTTACTTATGTGAAACTGGTTATTCTGCAGTTGCAGTAATAAGTCGTAGTACCTACTGATTACAAATGAATTTAGAAAATAGGAGACGTAACTATAGGAAAACTTAGGCCCCGATTTGAAAAGTTACGCTAAAAAATGAGCACATTTTTTCCTAGTAAGCAATATTTTTTCAAGCAACAAGAAACTCTCATTTAGTTATTATGATAAAAGGGCGTCACAAAACATACACTATGTAAAGGGAGTCACAATATAAAAAAATATTGGGCAGCACTGCCGTAGAGGATAACCGTGGTCGTATGCCACTTTGTAGAATGTACCACGATTATCCACTACGGAATATACTTTGTACTATGTACATGTATTTCAGATGAGAATATTTTCTTGTTTCATACTTTTTAGAACGTGAGTTTTCAGTAGTTAGGTTTTAGAATTTTTGTCCGTCCGGTCTGTTTTGGTTTTGGCGGTTAGGTTTTAGACTTTTTCTGTATTTTATTTTTCTTTTTATTACTTTTGTACACATGATAAAATTACATCCGCATTTAAAGCAAATAATTTACTTTGACTTTGTACATCAAAACCATTCATCTCTATTGAGACAGCACCCACAGTAGTTTCTACGAGTACAAAACATCATCCTGTGTATCTCTAGGTACAATTCTCACCGCGAAAGCAGTTAATATCGCTCCGATATTGGACGGGGATTCCATATCCGTTTAGTGGGTAGACATGAGGGTAAGTTGGAATTCATCTGTGAGTGTGCGGTTTTTACGACGATATGAACTGCATATTACTGTATTAATTTTGGTCCTTGCAACTTTAATTAGAAATCAATTATAATCCAATGAGACTTTTGGAGAATTAGCATTGCCATTCAACGTAGCATTACTACTATCAGTCTTGGGGCACGTTTCCAGACGACAGCGATGTGGACTGGTGGAGAAGTACGTTAACACGTTCGCGTCCTGGGGTTCTATTTAGTTTCTTCCTTTCCATTTTTTGTTGTTTTGCTTGTTTAATGTTTGTATTTTAGAGTTACAAATTGTTATATTTGTGTCTGTAAAATAAATCTCATAAATTATCGGACTTGCTTTGCTCCAGTCAACCATTTGGATAGACTGGTAGCTGAATATTAGCTTTACTGGTGAATGAAGTGTCTGCCTATCTGAATTAGACAACCCTGTTGCTAGACACGAATGTAAGACTGTCACTGACATATCATCATCATCTTTTCAGTTGCAAGTAATCCACTGCTGGACATAGGCCTTCCCCAAGCGTCGCCACACTGATAGGTGCTGTGTGTTTCGCATCCACCGGATGACACTGACATAAAGGGTAAAGAAACTCATTGTAAGTAAACAACTCTAGATAGAGTGACATTTTATCTGCTGTAACGGTTACAAAAAGTCCAAAAAAATGTTTGTTATTGACATGCCATTTTGGTAGTGCATGCCAATTCCATAAACATTAGTTTTTCACTAACGACAATTGTTGTCGTTTATGCTATGCCAATATTTTTAAATCTTCTGGACTGTTACTATTACAATAGTCGTCATACGCAGTGGGAGGCCGACAAACGAAAAATGATTAAGATATTTTCTGTCGATAAAGATTTTGGTGGCGAAGTATCTAATAATAACTTCCTTGATAAGGGTGAGTCATTATGACAAGAACATTAGCTCCTAATGATCGTCTCAGAAAATAATATCGAATGTCGAGTATGGGTTATGAGATTATCTTTGTGTTGTTCTATGAAGGTAAAGAGGAGCTCGAGCTCAACAATAATAGCCACATGGGTAATCTTCAAGGTTAAGCAACACTTGCCCAAGTCGGTCCGTGGACGGGTGGCGAATATGTATCCTCCGACTGCACAGCATGGTTTTCTTCTTGTTTACGTCTTTTTAGTTCGCTTCTTAAGCAGTCGAGTTTTTTTGATTTTTGAACATGATCTTCACACGATCTGATGTCTGGACATTAAAAGAGACTGTGACCTCTGAGTTTGTTTCGGCCTTTCTTCTCAGACTTGTCAGGTAGGAAACGCCGACCACATCTAGTTTAAAAAAATATGATTAACGTGTTAAAGTGTTTGTACAAACCAACTTACAGAAATAAAAGAATTTTTCATTTAAACCGACTTAGGAGATTCGGGTGTTTTTTTTAGGGTTCTGTACCCAAAAGGTAAAAATGGGACCTCATTACTAAGACTCCGCGGTCCGTCTGTCTGTCCGTCTGTATCACATGAACCGTGATAGGTAGACAGTTGAGATTTTCACAGATGATGTATTACTGTTGCCGCTATAACTGCAAATACTAAAAACAGAACAAAATAAATATTTAAGTGGGGCTCCTATTTTAGGAGTGACTGCACATCTGACCTTCACAACCCAGTAACTGGTTCACACGAAAACTCTTCGCAAGGAGAGCAATGGTGGCAGAGGTAAAAGCCGCGACTTACAAGTTGTAGGTCGTGGGTCCGGAACCAGGCAGGCGGTTTACTTTGTGTAAATTATTTCATCACCAATGCTCTCAAAACGTTGAAAGGAAACATCGTGAGGAAACCAAAAATTGGAAGACATGTGACATCCAGCAACCCACACCCCTCCAGGGCCCATTTCCTCTCACAGAGAGGAGGCCTGCACGCACAATGGACCAGATGGGAGTATAAGTGTTGAAAAAAGGTGTCCATTTATCCTATCCTATCCCTTGGAAATTTTGGTGTCAAATTACCTGGCTTCTGAGTATCCAAAACGACTGTCAAAGACCTGCTAATGACAGTCAAGACCAAAAGCTTATCGTGCTTTCCGAGGCACGGAGGAATCTCAATCTAACAAGTAAAATTTCAAAATTTAAAAAACCCCCCGACACATTTATCTTGCGAAAACATTCCGATTCAAACAGTAAAACGCCCATTACTTTTGAACGACTGAACCGATTTTATTCAAACATAGCTAAGGACACTCTCGACCTATCAAACAATCACCTTTCAAACAAAAAAATCTAAATCAAAATCGGTTCATCCGTTGGAGGCGCTATGATGCCACAGACAAACACACAGATACACAGCAACACAAGTCAAACTTATAACACCCCTCTTTTTCCGTCGGGGGTTAAAAAAATGGGCCCATCCACGGACCGACCTCGGCAAGCTTTGCTTAACCGTGAAGATCGACCGTGCGGCTGTTTTTATTTACACACGAATTCCCTGACTACAAAATCGCAAAATAAATTTCGAAATATCCCATAAATAGTTACTCTGCTTACCCCATTATTTATGTGTCGTCGTGCTCCTGTGGATGTGTCGTGGTGGTTCAGTGGCTAAGACCTCGCCTCTCGTGCTTGAGGTCGTGGGTTCAAATCAGGGCAAGTACCAATGTGACTTTTTTAAATTTATTTAAGTACTTTCTAAGTTTGCCTTGGACATCACAGGCTACGGTGAAGGAAAATATCGTCAGGAAACCTGAACCTATATAGTTAATGTAAGTCTGAAATAGCCAAGTTAGATGCCTGTGGGATTCCCAGAGGCGGCTTAATTAACTCTGACACCAGGGGTGGCTACGTCCTCACACGAAAAGAAGATTATTTATAACAAGCATGAACAATTTAATTTATATTGTTTCGGAAGTAGACTTGTCATAAATTACCCTTAGTTAAACCGTTAGCCGGATCGTGTTCTATTTCATTCTAAAATTAGCATTTACGTTCAGAAGTTCGGAAAGTTGTTTGGAATATTATTTCCTCCTTTGATAATTATATTGTATTGTACCATGACATTTACAATGTTAATGTTTCCTGATTTTGTTAACGGTTCTTCAAATAAAATAATGAGAGGTTATTTTAACCGACTGCCCAAAAAGGAAGAGGATCTCAATTCGGATGTTTATGTATATATATATATTTTATGTATGTTCGGGCATAATGCCATCATATATAAACGGATTTGCGAGGTTTGTTGCACGTGTTTTCGATTTCCGTGTTGGTATTTTTAGAATGAATTTTTTTTTTGCGGGGGGAGGTAAACGGTTAAGGGGGGGGGGTAAATCCTATCTTGTTCTCCTGGATGAAGTAGCTGTGGGCAGGGGGGCAATTTTTTTGTCAGAAATGCGCTAACTCCAACCGTTTCTGAGATATGAGGGTTTTAAAATTTTTGTTGGTCGTAATTTTTTTTGCCTTTTATCGGTCTCTCTGAGCTGTTTCTGTGACAATGGTGATCAATGTGGACCTTATGCTAATGAGAATAAGAGTCACTTTTGCTTGTCAAAGAAAAGCGACCTTATTTCAATGTGAATAAGGGTATTTTTGTTTTGTTTTTTAGAGTTTTATTAATCGTAAATAAATGCGGGTTTGGCTCGCTACGTTTTCGAGTTTTTAACGTTTTTAATTTTTTTGACGCATTTTCCAGGACTGGATCTAGAATAAATGCTATGCAATAGCTTTACCGCGGCAGTCCCCGAGTGCCACACGACTTTTTTTATTTATTACATACTTTTTGTATACCATTAGATATATTTTTAAAGGAAACCTAAAACTAAAAATACATACAAAGTGCGGCCTTATCGCAACAAAGTGAAAAGGAACAATTTTTGCTATAGGAGTGGGGGACCAAAACTATTAAAAACTAATAAATGGTTATTCCTTTCATTTTGTGAAGTTTTGAGAACATAAATGTACCCAACAGCTGATTTTTATACCTTATTTCAGAGTTAATCCCATGGTAAAAAATATTGATCTGTACTTTGACCCTCTAAAATATTCCTAATGAATTTATAGTCACCTTGTACCTTTTTGCTAAATCCCTAGATTCACCGGGACATATCTAATTTCAGTTTAATTATCTCTTTAACTCAACGGCATTCTAAAATACGGTCAATAAAATGGAAGTTAGTAACATTAAGTAAAACAACATAATAGATTATTGTATGTATAAAATTTTCCTAATGAACTAAACTTAATATTAAAAGTTCAACCCAAATTAAATCCAACCAGGCAGCATAATAGAATATCGATTGCTAAAAAACCTTTTTGTCAAAGAAAAACGATCCTAAATAAGGATTAACCTTCTCTTCACTTAGTAAGACTAATTGCAACAATTTAGCGAAAAAGGCCCTGAAATAAAAAAAAAGACATTGATCTTCACAATGAGAACGCGAGAATTTTAATTGGATTTAGACAAAGGGTAGGTTTAATTAATCTTTAGGTTAATCTGAGTATAAACAAGGCAGCGGAATCTTCTAGATGTTGTTTTGTTTAAACTTGCTATTTGTTTTAGAGAAGCAGGATTTTGTTAAATCTTACGCAATTAGTACGCAGTGCTAAATTATTTTTGCAGAAATACAGGCAGTAAGAGAAACGTACGATCATATTTTAAATACTGCTTCCACCCATGTATATGAACAACTTTCCCCAAGGAAGTCATAAGTAGGTAACTATAAAAAAAAAAATCATGTATGTCGTGGTGGCCCAGTGGCTAAGACCTCGCCTGTCGTGCTTGAGGTCGTGGGTTCAAATCTGGGCAACTACCAATGTGACTTTTTCATATTCATATGTACTTTCTAAGTTTATCTTGGACATCACAGGCAACGGTGAAGGAAAACATCGTGAGGAAACCTGCAGCCTTATTGCGTAATGAATTCGGAAAGGGCAAAGAGTATGAAAAATCGACCAATCACATAGACGGAAAGCCACATTGAGTCTTTCATCTCGCATGTAATTAGTAGATTTTTCATACTCTTTGCCCTTCGCTCTTTCCGAATTCATTATGCAATAAGGCTGCTGGATTTATAAAGTCAATATAAGTCTGAAATAGCCAAGCCAGAGGCCTGTGGGGTTCCCAGATTTGGCTTAATTATCTCTAACACCAGAGGTAACCACACCTCACAGAAAAAGAAGAAGATTAAAAAAAAAGGTTTTCCATACAAAGTTGTCGTCACTTGACCAAAATTTGTAATGGAGATACAATGTTTTATGATCGCACCTTTCCGTTCAAAGTTGTATGCATTCATACAACAACACACTCCTCTTTCACATAATAGAGGTGACCGTTGAATCAATAAACTGTTTTTATTAACGACTTTTCATTCGTCAACGAGGAAACTGTTAATCATCAATGAAAAAAACAGGTTGTAAATATTAGCTGTTAATTTCCGTCAACGCACAAGATGCATTAGTTCAATAGTCATTATTTCAACAAATCAAAAAAAATTGGTTGAAAATATAAACTGCCAATTTAACTCAACGGATTATTTTCACTATAATTGTATTAATTTCTGAGAATCAACTAGTATGCGAAACGAATACTTCTGAACGAAACCGGACATCGTCGGCGCAAGTCCTAAGCCTTCTTAACAAATCAATTCTCAATTAATTATTTGCAACAAAATTAACAATTATTGAAAACACATTAATTCACATAAATTGACGCTAAACGCTAACGATTGAACATTCAAAACCTGTTAATAATTTAACAGCTTTTTAAACTGTTGACCATTGATGATTAACAGTTAAATTACATTAACCAAAAAAAGTCAATGACCCATGACTAGAAGAGTGTATTGTTGTAGGTAGGCAGAAGATATAAATTATTCAATCTGTCTAGCATTTTCCCGATTATGTTAGGTTTGAGTTCCAATCGAACCGGATGCAGCTGACTACCAGTATTATACATGGAGCGACTGCCTACTTGGTAAATTTGGCTGTCAGAAACTACATTCGCTAAAATATGTAGTTAGGTATTTGATTTTGTTCCAAGCTTATTATGAGTGCCGAAAATCATTAAGAAAAACGTAACATGTTTTCAGAGTTTTCAAGGTTAAGTGTCGTTAGTTGATGTTATACTAATCTAATACTAATAATTAGTACTAATTATTAGTTTTAGTACAAATTTTGTAGTATTGGTACTAATTATTAGTATTAGTACAAATTTTGTAGTATTGGCACCAATTATTAGTATTAGTACAAATCTTGTAGTGTTGGTACAAATTATTGGTATTAGTACAATTTATTATTATAAGTACAAATTTTGTAGTACTAGTACTAATTATTAGTATTGGTATATTTTTAAATATTGGTACAAATTATTAGTATTGGTATATTTTTAAATATTAGTACTAATTATTAGTTAAAAAAATAGATATAATACTAATAATCACGTAAAATTTTAATAAATACGGTACATATACCTAGTAGAGAATATTTTAAACAAATATCTACCTACATATTTTAAGATAATTTAATAGTAATTAGATCGATAATTATAGGCTATACGCCATAAAGGTGGATATTAGCATCTATCTAAAACCAAAATTAACGATGACCTATCAATCCCCGCAATTATTTGAAAATGAAGTACCGTTTTGCCAACATTTTTGTACCCAAATAATTCAATCATCTTCCACCGCTGCTTACCTAAGTCAAGATATAAAATCAAATTCGCTTCAAAGCTATTTAGGCTGTAAAGGTAAATAATAAAAGAGCAAAATGTCAAACCTATTATTTATTATGTAAATTTTTAGCATATGAGCTGGGTAAGAATTTGAAATATTTCATTTGAAACTTTTACCCCGAATACTTAGGTAATATTTTCATTGAAAAAATAAGTTCGAAATTTGATTTTAGAGCTCTATTTAAAAAAAACAATACATTGGTATATTGATTCCGTTAAAATAAAATGGAAAAAAGTTCTTTTAAACGAATGAAAAACGCGTATTCAATTGTGTAAACTTAAAATATATTTTAACATAGTGGAGTATCAAATGATTAAATGTTTTCATAAATAAGCTATTAGTTCGCTGAATATGAGAATCAATAGAAAGTTCCATACGTAATTATAAATTCCGATAAAACTTCTTTAGCACAAAGGATGTCAAAACCAATTTGATAATGTCGGAATACGAGAGTAACCAATTCACTACTATACATAGAACAAAACTTTACCTTCAGAACATGTAGCTTCAATAAAAAAAATACATTAACTTTTTAATTACAGTAATGGCACAGAAATAAAGTTTGAGAAAAAAATGCATACCATCGTCCAATCCGTACAAGCCGCTACCATTCGCTTTCACAATTATATTGTACGTTGAACTATCAGACAGAAACTTATCCACTTTTTACATAACAATATTACACACAATGAAAAACTGAACGCTTGTTACGCACACAGACATAATTCCTTACTATGGATACAGTATGAAGAATTTACGAAAGTTTCACCGGTCGCGTAGGCGCGCTACGACGAGAGTCTACGAACGAACTGCCGTAGCAGCGTAGCTTCCAGCCCGCTACGAAGCTACGGCATCTTACATCACCCGTCCCGCTCACACAGTATTGTTTTTCTATATCCGTCCTTGTTACTAAATACGGTATCTCAAATAAGAGTAGAATGTTTGGTGAAGGCTTGAACTAAAATCATTGTTGCCGTTTTAAACGGTCGGTTTTTTTATTTGTCTTTTTGTATGTGTGTGTGACTTTAGAGTTTGATTCTTATATGCGCGTGGTGTGAAAAGGGTTTATGTAAATTGACAATGTAAAAGGGTTCCGTTTGAGGGTATTTTGGTTTTTAATACTTTGTTTTGTACGGATTGAGGACCCGAGTTCTATGCTGTGGTCGGCTTAATCTGAAATATTCAAAACAAAGATGGTTTTCAGATCTTTTAACGGAATTATTTTCTGTTTGAACATTATCATATTTTATTCGTTATAATATTTTGGTGCGTTATAAGGGTCATATTGGGATGCTGGTATTATTTTTATTGCTGTCAGCTTGCTGAAAATGGAATGGGAATTGGTAATAGGGTTATAACTTTTAGGCCTTTCATTTTGAAATTAGGTTAGCAGATAAGAATGAAGGGAAAAAGGTTTTTACTTTAGCTAGGTTAGCATATTTACTGTTTTACGCAAATCTAATGAAATAGTTTGGCTTTGCTATGCGAAAATCAACCTACTTATCGCCATATTTGCAATATGATTAAGTCCTATGTCACAATCAACGCACATTTAAAGAACAAACGTATTTACCGACTTTAAAAAGAAGGAGGAAATCAATACGAGACGTTTGTATGTAAAACAAGCCAATCAACAATAAACAAAATATATTGTTGGAACTGCAGAATATTCACATATGTTATTTTATGTGAGCTTCAAAACACGTGGCCCAAATTTTATAAGTGTATGTATTTTTGTTTGTATGTCTAAAAATGATAAAAACAAGAGGTATCAAAGACACCGACTTCTGAAACGAAAGTTATTTTGCACTTTTTAGTGTTTTGCTTTAAAGTCGGTTTATTTTTTTGTGAAAAAGTTTTTGTTCTTTAAAATTAATTATTATTTCAGCAATTATGAACAAAATCCATTATTATCCGTATGGACTAAAACACTTAAAGCATGTGACTTATTTTAAAATGTATTCGGCCAAATTAGTGTGATTAGCTGTCTATCCTGTTTACCTACAACGGCTGCAAAACCAAGTTGAGTAGTTGATACCGCCAAATTAAAAAAATCCGCTTTGCCAACCATATACAAGATATACCGGAATGCCATAAGGCCGCCCATTGTATGTGTGTTAGTTTTAAGTTTCTTTTTAATCATGTATTTTAAAGTGTACAAGGATAGGATAGATGGACCCCTTTTCTGCACTTAGACTCGCATTTGGTCCGTTGTGCGTTCAGGCCTCCTCTCTATGAGGGAAAGGGCCGTAATCGAACACGCGGGCCCAGTGCATGTTGGTGGATGTCACATGTCTTCGATTTTTTGGTTCTAAGATATGCCGGTTTCCTCACTATGTTTTCCTTCACCGTTTTGAGAGCAGTGGTGATGAAATCATTTACACAAAGTAAAGCGCCTGCTGGGTTCGAACCCACGACCTACAACTTGTAAGTCGCGGCCGTTACCACTGGGCCACCACTGCTCCTAAAGGTGTACAATAAAGCATATAAAAAATATTTGGAAACTCATCTTTTAGTAATTTTCTAGAAGCCGGAAAACACCAATACC
Organism: Orthosia cruda; assembly: GCA_964057195.1. Classification (NCBI taxonomy): domain Eukaryota; kingdom Metazoa; phylum Arthropoda; class Insecta; order Lepidoptera; family Noctuidae; genus Orthosia; species Orthosia cruda. Next base: position 31,078,388 of record OZ059827.1, read on the forward strand.
ACTTAGTGGCAGACATTCTTTCATAAGGCATTCTATAACTTTTTTTATTGCTTTCCTGCTTAGCCCCGCAGTTTCACCCTCATAGGAATTCCTATACGAACCCTGCATTTTTTAACGTGAAATGTATAAAACTCGGTAACTTTATCTTCAATTTTTTTTTTGTATTACTACTAATATTATAAAAGCAAAAGTTTGTATGTTTGTGTTTCAATTACGATAAAACAGCTGAACGGATTTGTATGATATTTGCACACGTATAGTTTAAGACCTGGACTAATATATATAATACTTTTTAGAATTTAGTTGAAACAGTATTTTTTAGTGATTACTTTTGACACTAAAACAAAATAAACCATCTTGGAGAGAAAATAAGACTGTATAGTACAGTCTCGCATACTGAAATTCTTTGGCCATATCTCAAGGCGGAAAAACGACTCCATTGAGCGCCTGGTGGTGCAGGGCAGAGAGGACGGTAACAGGCCACGCGGGAGGTAACCGATGAGGTGGAGCAACCAAATTAAATCTGTGATAGGAGTTCCAGTAAATGAATGCTCCAAACTTTCATCTAACAAGCCAAATGGAGAGAGATCGTGAGGCGAGTAACAATAAGAACAACAGCTATCGGGCAAAATTCATCATGACCACGACCGCTCTGTCAAGAGCGAAACGGACAAGAAGAAGAATAACGCCTGAGATATCCTACGAGTACCTAAATCTTACTTAATTGTTAAATATGATTTCCGTTTATTTGTATCACCACTGCTCTCAAAACGGTGAACAAAAACATCGTGAGGAAACCGGCATGTCCTAGTACCAGAAATTCAAAGACATGTGATATCCACGAACCCGCGTTGGGCCCGCGTGGTGGATTACGGCCCATTCTCTTTCACATAGAGGAGGCCTGTGTCCCATCAGTGGGAACATTAAAAAGGCTGATGAGATTATGATTATTTGTATGTTTGTTAATCAATCACGTAGGCCTCAACGGCTTAGGTGGCGGGGCCACTGACCTGAACCGTCGTAAGGGGACCAAGGGTGCCATAAACGGGGTCGTCTCGCGCCCATGTGCTGGTTTGGTCCCTGGGGTGGTCACGGCGTGCAATGTGTTCTGGTGCGCCGGTGATGGTGGGGAGGTCCAGTGACGGACAGCCGCGGTGGGTTCGCGGTGAGTGCTAACACGTGCCCGTGTTCCCGCCTTAAGCGGCACAGGATTACACCGTGGAGTTTTAGTGTGTTGGAGTCCCATATAACTACGCTATCTCCTCATGGTAGCGCAGTATGCATGGCCATTTAGCCAAGAAAAAGAAAAATTAGGCCTCAATGGCTGCATGCATTTGAATGAAACTTTACAAACGGGTAGATCAGACAGATGACATGGATAAGGACACAGTGATCTTTATTTCACAGAAGTACGTTCCCACAAGTAATTTTTTGACTTGACCGAGGGCAAAAGCGCAGGTAAAAGCTGATAAAACAATATGATTAGGTCTTTCAAAGATTTGTGACAATGTATGTCAAGGGTCAAAAGTGCAGTCTTACTCTTCCAAAACTCAAGTGGCTAGTTTTTCTTGAAGATTTTAAATTATCTACAACTGATTTAATGTTGAAAGCTGAAATTATTCTACCTACTAAAAAAAATGCCGCTGTTGTTTTGCTAGTGTGACGGCACTCTTGAACATTAACTGTACCTATTATCAAATCTCTAGAAATTGATATGACGTACGCATAATATACCAATAACGTGATTATGACCCAGTACCTACAAAAAATCAGAAAGCAAAAAAAAAAAAAACTGAAATGAGAAAAACGAAAGAAAAATTGCGTCATGGGTTCACCATGTTGAAAAATTTTATGTCACTCCCACAATTGAGACGAATCTAACGACACCTCATACGTCATAATCTGTCAAACCATTTGGGCTGTAGAGCGTGCCATAGAAACGGAAATACATATTTACAAACAACTCAAAACATTACCCTCCCGCAGTTGGGTAAAAGAATCGATAAAAACTTTTCAAAGCTAGAGCTATCATTAACTCAATGTCGCGATAAATATAGCAATTTACAATTTCATAGAAAACTGGCCATAAAACTGTCCTTGTGCTAAAACTGGCCAACGATGTATGCATTTCGCTCAACCTCTGAAGGTTTTCATAGAAAAGTCAAAGTTAAAATCTTGACCGTGACACAGATAAGTCACAAAGACGTATAGTGTGTGCCGTCGCGTCGCGACGTAGTTCTAAAGGTTTGGCACTGGGATGAACGCACACAATGTTATGTTAAGTGAAAGGGGTTTCTGATAAAAACAAGTATAGTATACTCTAGCCTGTCAAGTCAAACGACGAAGGTTACTCGAATTATCTAAATTCTCCTCAGTCATTCCGTGTTCACGCGTATTCCGTGTTTTTGATTGTTGGAAAAAAAAATGGGGAGGTGTGTACTTTCTACAAGCTTTTATTTAACTTGTCTCAAAACGTTGAAAGAAAACATCGTGAGGAAACCGGCAAGTCGTAGAACTAAAAATTCGATGACATGTGACATCCACCAACTCGCACTGGGCCCGCGTGGTGGGTAACGGACCATTCCCTCTCACAGAGAGGAGGCATGTTTCCCAGCAGTGGGAACATGAATAGGCTGATGATGATTCAACTTGCATTGTATGTATGTATGTAAGTATGTTTGGGTGAAATCTTGCAACTGAATTTTAAAGCAGGTATCCTCCACCGATTTAGATGATATTTTGCATACACCTTTAGTTTGGATAACAATTCATGGTTAGTTAAGTGACGTCATTCTTAATCCAATATATTAAGGTGGATCCAAGATGGCTGACTGGTAATTTTTGTGCACTGCCATGATATGGGTATCAAATGAAATGGTTTGCTGAGAAGAATAAAAAAAACTTGTTATAAAAAAAAAAAAAGAATAATTTTATTATTTTAAAAATAAAAAGGTTTTCATATTGATTTATGTGAAATAATGTATTGGGTTCTCTAACAACACACCTCAGTTATTAAAGGAAATTTGCGTATGGGGACAGTGCATCCAAGTGCGCAACCAAATTCAAAGTTCAAAAACATTTATTATATAAGATTCTTGCATACTAAATAAACTAAACAGATACATTTTAGTTTGCAATACTGGTATATTATTTTTAATTATTACCACTTATATACCTGCAATAAACGGCAAAATACACCGCTCACCCTGATTTCAATTTAGAATGAATAATACATTTCAAGGCAAAACTGGACTAATCCATTTTGAGATGTGGTAGTTTATTTCATAACAATTCCAACGACATAACTTTTATATACAGTTCCCATACAAAACTTTAAGAGATAACGTCATTTTAATCACACAACCCAGTATCTAACAAGATACCCCTAGACTGAGCTAAACCACTCTAAAATTTCTATGGTGTGCTAAACAAAACTATCGTGGTATTTTTTTTTTATATTTTATTAATTTGTGGCACTTTACTAATATATAAATAATAAATATGTCGGGTTTAGTCAATAGTATGGACGTCAAAAGTAATCAAAAGCCCGCCCCTGGCGGAAAATTAAGAATAACTACGCATTGGCGCGCTTTTTCTAACTACTTGCTTGGTGGTGACAGCAGAATATGGCAGTTTAGTATTGACCGCCGTAGAGCTAAGACGTCATAGAATCACTGTCGATCCGTAATATTAGTAAGCAACATTGTAACTGTGAGTTGTGACTATTTGAATAAATATCCATAACGCAAAAAAATTGTACCTACGAAAGACACCGACTTCAAAAAATAAAGTTATTTTTCACTTTGTAGTTTTGTATTTGGAAGTCGGTAGCATTTTTTTGCAAAAAAGTTTTTTTATCACGATTGTACCCACTGACCTGCCCACACACGATGTCTTAGACATCCAATACATCCTGAGTCCTCGATGGTTTGCATCTCTCGGTCATCCTTGATGACACAAATATATAATTAATAATATATATTTATACATATAATATATACAAATATATAGTAAAATAAAATACTGTAGTAATCAATTCGCACTTTAGAAAATTGCACTAGTATTGACACGAATAGCTACAATACTCGAACAATAAGTAGGTAGTGGTAAATTGCCACGTCGAGAATAATTCCGGTATAGTTTCACAAATAAGGAATAATAATTTTGAATAGAGTCAAAGTAAAAATCATGACCGTGACACACAAACTTCACAAAGACGAACAGTGAGCCGTCGCGACGTAGTTTTTAAAGATTTGGCACTGGAAGATGAACGCACACAATGGTATAGTAAGTGAAAAGAGGTGTGTGTAGATGAGTTGGCAGGTACACAAAACGGATTTCAAGGTGTCTTAATTCTCAAATACGGAAAGTCAGAAGTAGGTAGTAGGGCGTTGCTTCTATAAAATACTGGTATTATGCATTGCGTTACTTAGATAATGGCTTATAGAATATGTAGGTTAGATAGGCAAGTGTACCTTTAAAATTCTGATGATGATGCATCTGAATAGTCTGGAAGCCTACCCCAATATAGATGATTCTTTTTTAGGGTTCCGTACCCGACGGTTCTAATCGGAACCCTATTGCTGTCAATCACGTGTTCGTCTGTTTGTCCGTCTGTCTGTCATCTGTCACACGGGTATTGAGGCTAAACGGTTGGAGCTACAGTCTTCAAATGTTTACAGTATAAGCATCTTGTTGGCCCAAAACCATGCAAATTGTCAAAAAATATTTAATTTTCATTTATAAAGCGGCTCCCTTACAGAAAAAGAGGGGCGTGAAAAAAAATGTTGACCTACCCATCGAGTGGGATATCGTTGAGTAGATAAATACTGTGTTTTTGTTTTAAAACACATTGGAAAACTATGTGAGATGCCACGAGTCAGATTTTTAAAATCAAAAATGTTCCGATGAATTTTTAACTTCCCATTGACCTATGAACTTGAAATTTGGTGATAATATTTATTATTACGTATATTTTATTAACTAATATCAATATATTGATAATTCAGATTATCGTTGAAATCCTCATATTTTTCTTGTTACTACCAATTTGATTTTGCTGTTTGGTACGGCACCCTAAATGTGCGAAGTCTGACTCGCACTTGGCCGGTTTTTTACTTTTGTCAGTTTTACTATACTCTATATAATTTAAGACTCCTAAATCAAAAATGTTTGTATTATTCATGTGAAATTTAGTACACCTCAATCTCTGACATTTTGGATTTTTCACAATCATCAAAGGTGATAGAACGTCACTTTGTGTCGAGCACAAGGAAAGAAATCGCTTCTAAAAAGTATATTTCCTTTGTATTCAATCCCCGGATCGATCAGACTTTTCTAGAATAATTTAATTAAAAATTTCTGAAGAAAATAAAACTTGCTAAGTGCAAATTGAAGTGCTGGGCGACTTTCTTAACGGTCTGTTCCCACGGCAACAGACTGTACGAGTAAGTCTGTTTATTTCGCGTTCTGATTTTATTTACAAACACTGTTTTGTAAAGGTCGCAGATTTTCGACATTTCTCTGAACAATTGCAGGATTTTCAGTGAACAAGAATAAATGCGACAAATATTTTGTGAATATAATTTACATTATTTAAGTAAATAAATAGGATTTAGTTAAAACCATAATAAGGAGAGAAACCAAAACTGACTAGATTATAGGAAAGTATCAGTATTACATTTTGGATTTCTATCAACATAAGAGGCTCCAGTTAAATTGTTTTTCCTTTAAAAGTAAGTATGGAGTTTCTTGTCCGTTTTTTCTCCATATCAAACTACGCAATGGCTATGAACAGTAAAATCTATACCAATATTATAAAGAGGACGGAACTTAATTTGACGTTTTCAAGAGAAGAATTAAGGAATATTTCCTATCAACATGACTCATTAATTTATGTATTTACAATTGTAATATTTTAGTTTTGTATAATATAGGTATGTATTAAGTTTATGCATTGTGTTTTGCATACGTATTTGTTTAGTTTATTTAGTGAGTAAGTATTTAAAATTGTTAAGAGTATTTAATAAGTTTTTGTTGTGCACATGGATGTACTATCCTCAAATGCTTATTTCTCTACGCAACTGAGGTTTGATGTTAGAGAACACAACCAAGTTAAGCTCTCTTTCTACATAAACTGTCCTATTGTATTTGAATGTTTTAATGTTTTGTCTAAACCAATATCATAAAGAGGTAAGATTTTTTTTTGTTTGTACCGAATAGGCTCCGAAACCACTGGACCGATTTAAAAAATTCTTTCACCAATAGATAGCAACAATATTCCAGAGTGACATAGGCTATTTTTTAATCCCGAAAACGGGTCCTGTGGTGTGGCCCACGGGAGCGAAGCCGCGGGGTACAGCTAGTCTATACCATACCAATATTATAAAGAGGAAAGATTTTTTTGTTTGTTTGTTTGTACCGAATAGGCTCCAAAACTACTGGACCGATTTCAAAAATTCTTTCACCGTTGGGAAGATACTCTATCCCCGGGTGACATAGGCTACTTTTTATCCCTGTATTCCCACAGGAACGGGAACTACGCGGGTGAAACCGCGAGGCGTCCTCTAGTGTACAATAAAGAATAAGAATGAGGAAACATTTTTTTGTTTGTTTGTTTGTACCGAATAGGCTCTGAAATACTGGACCGATTTAAAAAAAAAACACCTATGGAAAGCTACATTATGCCCAAGTGTCATAGACTATAAATAATAATAAAAAAAAGAGATCCTTATGAAAACTGCAATAATGTAACCCAAACAAACAAAATATTGCCTATAACATTCATTATTTGGCGTGCGCTGAGAAAACTATTGATGATACATAAAAATTATTTTCTACATGGTTAAGGTACCCATTATGACCTACAAAAAAGTCTACGAAGAATATATCTCACTATCATAGTTAAGTCACAATAGCAGTTTTTGTGATTTAATTAGATCGCCGGTAGAAACAAAAGATGGTTACATTCGTATTGTAGTATTAATTCTTATTCAAATAAATAGTTAAACAAATTGGTAGGTAGGTAGGGAGGGTAGGTGGGTAAGTAAGGTATGTAGGATAGTGTAGGTATGTAGGGTAGGTAGGTATGAAGGATAGGGTAGGGTAGGTAAGTTGATTGATAGGGCAGGTGAGTAGGTTTGTTGACGGGAGTGAAGCCGCGGGGTTCAGCTAGTCAATTACGATTACCATTTTCTTATTTTGAAATAAGTTTTTAAGCTGACATGGTCACAATTATTAGAATTATTATTTATTTTATTGTTCTCGTGATCATAGCGCTAGTAACGGTTCCGAAATATCGAGTTCTCAACCAATATCTAAATGTACATGGTAAATATCCCGAAATAAATATAAATTTTGACATTCAAAAGTATACTTTAATGGTTACTTTACTTGAGATAAATTATTTGACTTCGACTTTGAGTGTTATTCTACCAGTTATAGCGATTTACTACGTGACATTTTGGTAGTGTATATCAATCTCATTCATTTTTAACCCCCGACGGAAAAATGGTAGTGTTATACGTTTGACGTGTATATCCGTGTATTGGCAATAAGTTTAACGTGTGTGTTTGTGAATTTGTTTATCTATCTGTGTCATAGCTCCTAAACGGATGAAACGAATTTGATTAAGTTTATTTTTGACTTTGTCGAAAGTGTTCTTAGCTATGTTTGATGAAAATCGTTTCAGCCGTTCTGTTATGGGCTTTTTACTGTTTTAATAGGGGTATTTTCGCAAGATATCGTGTCATAATAACGTGTTCGAAAACTTGTTGATAGAAGCGTGTCTACTACTAGATAAATTATGTAGTTTAAAAAGCATGAAGTAAAAATGTGTCGGGAGTTTTCTTTTTTATTTTACTTGTGGACTTGTTGACAAGCGTGATCGCGACTTGAATGCCACTTTGTCGAGGCCATTAGGATAGGATAGAATAGATGGACCCCTATTCCGCACTTAGACTCAAATTTGGTCCGTTGTGCGTGCAGGCCTCCGCTCTGTGATAGGGAGTGGGCCTTAGTCCACCACGCGGGCTCAGTGCATGTTGGTGGATGTCACATGTCTTCGATTTTTTAGTTCTAGGACATGCCGAACTCCTCACGATGTTTTCCTTCACCGTTTTGAGAGCAGCGGTGTAAAATAATTTACACAAAGTAAAGCGCCTGCCTGTGTTTGAACCCACGCCCTACAACTTATAAGTAGCAGCCGTTACAAATGGGCCACCACTTTTTTTAAAGATATAAAAAAAAAAACTTGTAACCGAAATAAGAATACGTAAAACTCATCTTTATTGTCACAGGGAAACGTAGATTTTCTTTAGGATTATTATTCTTTGTATTCTACAAGGCAATTACTGAATTCTATAGCCTGGAAATTGAACGCGGTTTTTCCGTTCCAAGCTAATCTGAAGATGGGTTATATATTTTATTTTAAGGCAATACGACCATGATTAATACGTCTTTCATAATGGTACGTTCAATAAAAGTTTTTGATTTTCAGTAAACTTGGAATTGGCTGGTAGGATTAATTATCTTGTACATAATTTTACCAGACAACCGTCTCTTTTTTGTTCAAGTTCACCGATTTCTCTATCAATTGTGGGCCGATCTTGAAAATTCTTTTATTTACATATATTTTTGTTTAACAGAATATGTTCCGAAATTGGTTCAATTTTAATTGGGTGCAGAACTTCGGAGATATACAACAGAACTCTTCAATAGTAATAATAAATTATAATAATATTTTTTCTTTCTTTTTCTTAAAAAAATAACGGCAAATATTTATTTATTTAGACTTCATGCACAAAAGGTACAAAGGCGGACTTAATGCCTTGGGCATTCTCTACCAGTCAACCAAGGGTGGTGAAGAGATAACATGGCAGGTGCATTGTTTAATAATAAAAATAGAACCAATTATTATATAACATACTAAAATAGGTGAAATACACATATATATATATTGAAAATAATATATACTCGTACTTATATAAATACATATATATATAAAGTAACAGAAAAGAAGAAAGTAAGATGACTCTGCTTAGTTGTTTTGAAGGTGAATCCGCAATTTCCTCTTGAATGCATACCGACTGGTGGCCGTCCTGATCTCGGGAGGAAGCGCATTCCAAAGAAGAATGGACTGTATATGAAACGAAGAATGAACAAAATCAGTCGAATGAGACGGACAGAGTAAGAGGAGATTATTAGAAGAACGCAGATTGGGAGCATGTGAAGAACATAGATATTGAAAGTTAGCCATGAGATAGGAAGGAGGGGTGGGCGAATTGAGCAGGGAGAAAAGTGTGGTCAAAGCTCGTAAACATCTCCTCTGGCGAATGGGCAGCCATTTTAACTCAGACCTGTAGTTCGACACATGGTCAGCTCAGGATAGCTGCAATCACATGGCTATTTATTGTTTAAACCATTTCATAACATAACATCACGCCAGTACGCTCTAAAGTGGTACGCAGGTCTACAGTTCACCTTGGTACACTCTCATTTCACCGGTTATGTTCAAGTTTCATGATATTCGGGTAATCTATTCTGGTATTATAGGAACCTTACTAAACAACTTACCTGTTAGGTAGGTACAACTAAAAGGAGAAAAATAAAAACTTTTTTACAAAAAATACTATTACCGATTTCCAAATAAAAAACTACAAAGTGAAATTACTTAATTATTGAAAGTCCTGGTCCATAACTCAAAAAATTGGTACGTTCCAAAGACACCGACTTCCAAAAATAAAGTATTTTTCACTTTGTGGTTTTTTATTTGGAAGTCGGTAGTTTTTTTTTTATAAAAAGGTGTTATACTTTAACAACCCTAGGACTGAAGTCCTGGGTTAGAGTTTTGAATAGGATTAAGTCTTATTTGGCTGGTTTTCTATCTGGATTTTCTTAATAGCAGCCTGGAGTTTGGCTTTGTGCCCGGTATATGGCAATTGGCTTGGCCTCGTTTAACACGGGTCTTACAGGTGAAATATCGAAATATGAATGTGCTATTTCTTAAGCAACCTTGAGAAAAATAATTGAAAAAGTGATAGATCAGCTAAGGAGTGGGATTCCCTGCTGGAGTCTGTGTTTCTCGATAGCTACAATCTAGAGTTCTATAAGTCAAGAGTGAATAGGCTTCTTCTAGGCAAGCGTGCTTCACCGTCGACAACGTCATCGCTTACCATCAGGTGAAATAGTGGTCAAGCGCGTAAAATAAATAAAATTTAAGTGTCTGTATGAAATAACAAAATGACAACGTTTAATTTTGCATGTGAAAGTATCGATCAATCTGCCTAGCCTTTTCCCAACTATATTGGAGTCGGCTTCCAGTCTAACCGGATTCAGCTGAGTATCAGTATTTTACATGGAGCGACTGCTTATCTGACCTCCACAACACAGTAACTGGGTAACACGGTACCCCTTGGCTAGACTGGTGTCAGATCTCAAGCTTCTGGATACCCGTAATGACGGTCTTCAAATGACAGCCGGGACCAACGGCTTTACGTGCTTTCCGAGGCACGGAGGAATCTCGGTAATCTGAAATGGTCACCCATCCACGGACCGGTCTCGTCAAGCGTTGCTTAACCTTGAAGATCAATCCGTGCCGCTGTTATCATTTAACCACGAGCTCCTCAGCTCACGAGCCGCAGCATGTGAAAGTATATACGGCACTAATAATAATATTTTTTTTATGATTTTTGTCTTTCTATCTGTTTGTGCCGGGTAATCTCCGAAATGTCTGGACCGATTTTGACGGCACTTTTACTGGTAGATAGCTGATGTTATAAGGAGTAAGGCTACTTTTTATCTCGGCAAAAATCACAGTTGCTGTGGGAAAATTATAAAAAGAAATAACAATTAAGTATCAACATTTTTCATCTAATTCCTTGCAAACGAAGTCGCGGGTAACAGCTAGTACTAAATAAAGTGTCTCAATATTCCATTATCCTATGCGTTATGAACGTCGTGGATTATATGAAAAGTCTCCCGTCTCACAAAATAACCTTTGGCTCGAAGGAGTTAATATTATTCATGTCGCTTGTGCTACCTTCACTTGAGACATTCTGGCGCATAGGATGAGCAGCAAATAAAAATATTAATTTTTGAAAATTATTCTACAAGTCGAGAAGTTCTGGAGTGGTGACCGCGACCCAAAGACGCTGTGTTGGAAGGCCTCCCACATAGTGAACCGATGACCTGGTTAAGGTTGTGGGCATCCACTGGATGCGAGACGCACGGGATCAGTTAAAGTGACGACGCTTGCGGAACTTATTTCGGCTGAAATAACACACAATGATTCTACACAATATTAGGGAATGCCTTCGTGATACTAGGCACAGCCCATATTGATTTAAATCCTTTGCGCCTAGCACTGTTCTATCTCCTATTTGATATGAAGGGAAGTGGAGATTATGTGCTTTTTCTCACTCCTCTGCAGTTCTTATCAGATTCTTTTTTTGCGGGTTTCTTGATAGTTTTATCGCTTTTCTGATCTTCGGTACTTTTGATTCTGGCTTGCAGGAGTCTCTGTGGTTGGAAATAGTGTGGCGGATTTGACCTCATCGATGAATCTTTTCAAAAATATCACAAATCAGCGCGCATGTATGAACTTGGACGTAGCAAAATAAGAAGGAAAGAAACGTTGCAGGTGGCGTTCTGCCTATGTTCATGTTCGTTCGTGGGTTCATAAATATTATTTTATCCGGGTGTATCCACTGTAAGGGGAATGTTCGCGACGGGGCATCACAAACAATAGTAGTATAGTTTGTTGTAGATATAAAATGTCATGAACAAACATACGTCTGCTTACCCCAGCGCGCGAGCTCGTACTAAACAGTTTTAGACGAGAATTTTTCTTTTATAGTTTTTTCAAACATAAAATTTCGACCACTTTTTGAGGCACTAAACATTATGTTTTAGTGTATATGAGTATGTATTAAGTAAATATGGGGTCTAAAGAGTAAATTAGAATCGTTACATACATACTAAATGCGGTAGTTACGGAAAGAAAGCAAAATCAAAACAAGTCAAATTCCGTAAACACGACCGGCCGCCATGACCGTTTAGTTCGAAATGAGCAGTCAGATGGCGGTACATGATATATATAGTCTGGCGCGTAAGCAGGCAAATTTGGTATTTTAGAATAGCGTTTTGAGGGCTTTATAATAGCCTATAGTACCTAAAATACGGTTATCTAGTATAATTAGAATTAATATACTATAGATAAAATGTGTAAGTAGTATTTTAAGCAAATAAAAAATATTTGTTTACTTATTTTGGACCCCCCGAAAATGGCCGGGTCGCAAGTATCGATAGGTGCGCTCTGCCCACCTACCAATCGTATTATTTACCTTACACATTTGTTTTGTTAGGAAACACCATCTAGGTGTTCTAGATAGTATACCTTGGTGCTATGACTGAAAAACTGTACATAATAACAGTACATAGCCAGGTTTAAAACAGTTTCACTCTGAGATGGTAAATACATGCATTTTTGCTCAAGTAAGTAAATAGAATTTTGGTTATTAGCGTTTTAGCGCTTCTAGGTGACCTGGAACTGTGTCCAGGCCCTATATATACATGGCATCTATGTAATTCTAGTACATAGATATTACTTACTTGAAATAATGTGTCTGTATGTGCCAGCATGGACGTTTCTACGCGTCTGCCAGAGGGCCCACTACCTTCAGACACACTTGGTGCCTGAAGGATTATTGATATGCTATCTGAAGCATTACCTTTGGGGACCCTCGGGCACACGCCTGGACTCAGTCACAACACATAGCTAATATATAGCTACACATACACACACAGAGGCGTTAAAGCCGTGGAACAAGACGATATTTTCTATTTCGGCCGCTTCCCGGCAACAGAAGTCCCAGAAGGGCTGGTGGTACACTCATCAGGGTACTACCATTCGATAGCCCAATTCTCCAGCTTCCCAACCACATTTTTGGAAGGAGCCTAGCTCTGGTGGTTAGGGAACTAACCGACTTAATATAGTAAGAGGTTCCATGGTTTTCTCGCATCGTCGACCACATCAGAGTGAATACTGGATCGAGGGTTGGAGCTGTATCCACCGGACTTCCACCATGGGGTAGCCCATCGCGAGGGCTATCCGATGACGGTTGGTGAATGCGGATCCGCCCACCAGCTCGAGTACAAACTCACTAAATATGCCGAAAACAGGCACTGAAGCTATGTTTTCGCACTTTCACGTGGCTGTGCCCGTGGAGGTGACAGATGAAGCTGTGGAACTGTCACAGATCGATGGTCCAGGAGTAGGGCTACAAGTCCCTCGCTGGTACCCTGGCACTAAAGTGCACCATTGTATTGTAAAGTAGCATATAAAGCTACAAACTGACAGAACTTCCCCTTATTAGGCGTTCTCCACGCAAGGGCTCCGTGAAGGTAGCAGATATGGACCTGGACCAAGGTCCGGAGGGAAGGTCTTCTCGAGACCTATCCAGAGACACAAGTCTCATCAAAATCGGTTCAGTAGAAGGGGGGTTTCTGTTGGTTTTCAGCGACTAGCCGTAAGGTATTAATTTTATAATTAAAGTTTATGCGCGGTCGTTGTTTCGAGGTCCTCGTTACGGTCAAGTGTGGTAGTAGGATAGTGCGCTGAGACACCGTCCTAATTGTAGCCATTATTTTCGAATATTAAATCCACGTCACTTTGCGTAACGGAGACCATGAAGAGACGTCGCTTTTGGACATGAAAACCTGACTCTTTTTCTGAACTGGACATCACGCCTTCCCCTCAACATCCTTGGCAGCCTTCCAACCACTGCAGGGTCGGTATTTGCTCGAAGACAACTGAACAATAGGTGCAAGGGGCGTCAACGCGTTCAAGCTGAAGCCTTACAACCTTCAGTCAGCCTGGGGCCTTGATCGATCACGTCCGTCCCGCACAGGGAAGGATTCCTCTTTTTGCGTTTAGGTCGGATTTTATCTATTTAACTTGTTTCAGAATCAAAGGAGTCCCACTTCAATAACCTTAACAGACAGAAAGGTTCTTGGTATTCTATAACTCTTATGACAAACAACTAATTCCGTAACACAAAAAAACAGTAATACCTGAACTAACGATAACGTTGATTAAAAAGCTTTCCTAACTGTATAAGCAAACAAAACTCAAAGAATACCTCCTAACAACTTCTGTCTACCTGGTACTCCCAGACATACACAAACTAATTAGTACTGGATTAATAATGACCCGAGGCGGCAAATCCCCGATAACTCTTGATTGAAACTAATGTAATACGATCAGCTGTAATTGATCAATTAGAAAACGTGTTAGCAGTGCCAAAGCTTCATTGGGTGGAAGATTTGTTGAGAGATCTATCTATAATATACAGTTTCATATTTTCGCAAGTTATTAGCAAGCTTTTATTAGTAGTTTCACTTCTAGGGACAGGCAGCTCCTGACCCTAGAAGTGACTGTCCTTTTTTCCGAAAAAAAAACAAAAAACCCGACTGATTTTGGTCGGACTCGTCTGGTTTTGGTCATTTGGTGAGCATGATTCTCTACTTGTTTAAGTCTTTTAAGTTCGCTTCTTAAGCATTCGGGTTTTTATTGATTTTTTAAATTAACCGTTTTTATTTAAAACTTTTTAGTAACATGTTTTTTTTCATACATGTAAGTGTAATATATATTTTGAAATCACCTCTTAAAACCCTTTATTTTAATACCCCGATGGGTTTGGAAGAACAAAAAATCCGCCATTTTTCTATTTTCCAATTTTAATGAAGCCAGTGACACTCGCAAGGTTAAATTGACGTAAGAATTATCAAAATTGGCCAACGCATTTCGTCTCTAGAACGCCACATAGGACCAAACATACATACATAGACTGATAAACACATTACCCTCCTTCGGCAGTGGCATAAAAATAGCTTATGTCAACTGTTAATTACTTGACTTATTATTAAATATGTTGCGGTCGGCTTCTAGTCTAACTTAATGCAGCAGAATTGTTGTATTTAAGATATAATATCTGCCAATCTGATCTCCACAAACCAATGATTGGATTGCACAATATTATAACTCTTGGTAAGATGGATTGTCATACTTTCTGGCTTCTGTCTATCCAACATTCTTAGATTTACGAATGCCAGCCAGCAGCACTATGTCCGCCCCTGTACGTTTGAGTGCTTAAAGTTTTAAATAAATAAAAAAACTGAAGGGTTAGTGTGCTTCTCTAGGCACGGCCATGTCTTAGCGTCAAATAGATGGATAGATCCTCGGACCGAATGCAGCAAGCCTAGCTTAGCCTGGATCAATCAACTCTCGCCGCTGATATTTAGCCACGAGCCACACCAGACAATCACCGCTAAGACCAGACCATTATGCGAAAAAGCCACGCTACTGGCGTATAATTAAAATAAATAGCAGCAAAACTTTGAATAGATATCTAATAACTCTGTCAGCGTCCATTTTATTTGATCAATTTTTGTCTTCTACCCGCATTCAGCGCTCAAAAGCCCCTTTTTCAGTCAAAAGGATCCTAAACTTTAGCTTTTATTTGGCATCCATTGGTCTCCTATTCAACTAAAAGTTTTGTATAAACAAATATTTCGTTTGAGATACGATCGTATTTTGATATGAATGGCTGTTAAAAATAAAAAGTTTTGTAGACACTCTCGTATAAATAGGTATTTAATAAAAAGGCCCATTTAAAATTTCAATTTCACTGATGCAACCACTAGACCAAATCGACTTAACAAATATTTTTGAAATTAACAAGTCCATCATGGTGGAAAACATTATTCAAACGCCTAACTTAAGCAAAACCCAATACGCTATAGTTGCGTGTTAAAGATCAAATTTGCATAACTGTATTCTATAATATTTGCCAACCTTAACCCCCTCTTAACAAGTCATTCTAGTTCGATAAGCTTATGCGTATCAAATAACACTTATCTACTGCTAATTGCAATAGGTTCAAAATCATCTAACTTTTTGAGGATCGGTCAACGGCAGGGTGGGTCAGATAATCGTTAGTACCGACTGTAAATCACTTGTATCTCCATTTGACAGAAAAAATATAAAAGGGTCTGTACCAAGAAACTCACACTGTTTCTGTCATTTCAATTCCATTGCGTATAGACAAAGCGCCCAATGATGGTCTCTTAAAGAAATGCCAGCAATGTGAAATGAATAGTGTGAAGTTGGCATTTATCTGAGTAGTGTAACTTGAACATCACAGTAGATGTTTTAAAAAAAAAATTGCAGATGCTTGAGCCATAAAATTATTTACCGATGGTAGGTTATACCTCCATTGACTCGATTTACTACCCAAGAAGAGTTATTACAGTTTATAACGGCACAATCTGGCATTTTTATATCCTCGATGACACAACTCGCCACTGGCGCGGTCGAAAGAAGAACAAAATAAAGTAGTTTCGCGTCAAGTTTGTGCTGTAGCACAAACTTCGGGCACACTTGGTCGGATGGCTTGTGGTATTTAGACTACTCTAAATCTGTGTTAGAAGGTATCCTTGTAACAGATGAGAACACACCCAACATTGATCAATATTCCAAAAAAATGTCTCTAGGGTCTAACGGCCAGTCTACCCCATAATTCACGGACTCAAATTATATTAAGCTTCTAATAATTTAACAAAATTGGATGTTCCTCCGTCTCATAAATCAGTTTCAATTCAGTAACTCACACACTTTGTCAGGAGACGAAATTAATTTATTAAGTGGAAAACTAAAGTTATGGTAACGTGCGTCTCATTGGTCCGAGAGGGTCTTTAATTACCAAAGCTTAGTTGGTAGTTTTTAAAACGCAAAGTAATGGTTGTTAAAATCAATTGTTTATATTTTATCATCAATTGTTAAATGATATCAAGTGGATTAGCTACCGGTTATAAAAACATTACGGTTTTGTCTTAGGTAGATTTGTAAAAAAAAGTTGTTCACATGTTTTATTATTTGTAAATACGCCCGTGAATAAAATGTGAGATAAAAAACATGGATGGATTGTTTTTTTTTCTTTTATAAAACCGTTAGAATTGGAACGAGATAGTGAAAGAAGTAAACGTGTTGCGCCAATATGAAGTCAAGACATATGAGTGTAATAGAGAAAGTTTGAAAGTGGCGCCAGTGTCAGAAAAGTTGAAAACGGTTTATAGTGATATAGTCATGCGATGAGGAGGGTTGAATCGCATGTTACTAATAGAGTTATGAATATTAATCCGGATGGATGGAGAGACAGAATACGATCTAAGAAAAAATGGATAGACTGATATAAAAGATGACTGATGTGAGGAGTGATATGAAAGAACGACACCCTTGTCAGTGATAGGGACGGGGACAGGACGGTAAGGACGAAGAAAACGTGTAACTGACCCCAAGTAATATGGGACAAGGGCAGGAAGATGATGATGTTGCCGCTGGTAGAATGTCACTGTGACATTGTCTAGAGGCTAAGGGCAGAAATATATTGACTATTCTTTGAGACAGTGTGTCTTCTCTCTCGTCCGTAGCCATGTCACTAAGATTTGCATTTTGTATTAAAACACTAAAGTGTTTGATGGTCCCTGCACTGTAATGTTAGCGAATAATACCTAGAATTTATATGTAAAATGACACCATCAGATTTCAAACAATCACCCGTTATTTTTGAGTATCGTTTCTTTTCTTACAGAAAGATTTTCTTTGTGAAATATGAGGAGATATTATTATTTTTGGTTGGCAATGCTTTTAGGGTTCCAAACAGTTAAGGGCAAAACGGAATGGGTATAAACTCTTTCTATGAAAAATGGTTGTCGCGTGGCCAAGTCACGTCTGTCTGCAGGAGCCTGACGTGTTCGTCAATAGGTAAAAGTAATAATTTTATGTCTGGATGCGTCGTACATATTGACCGTAAAAAAATTGGTAAAATCATATGTTTATGAGACTTTAAAATATCATGTGACGTAGCTCCTACCATTCAAAAGAATTATTCTATTTTATTCCAACTATACTCCGACTCACTCTTCTCCATTTTAATTTAAATTAAATAACCATTTGAGAAACTAAAACTTTTTTCTGTGTTAATTTATAAGTATTTGCATATTTTTTAAGTCTTCTGTATAAGTTTAACGAGTCTTCGTAGGAATAATAAGGTTAAAAAAACACTGAATTTTTTAACTTTTTGCATGATTTGATATTTTTATGAAACGACTGGTTTTTGTTTCGGAATTTTACAAACTTTGGTGTAGGAATGGACTTAAATAAAATTATTTAAAGAAATATACAAAATACTATAAATACTTGGACGCAAACAATGAGACCTGCTTCAGAAAATCACTGGTAATGAATATCTGGAGGAACTTGGAGGAGGTCATTGCTAAGATTTGAGACAGTAATGACTGTAAAACCAAGAACCGTCTTGTCAATAATATAATTGTTTTGGATTGTAAACGTGCCACATTTAAATGCTTTGGGCGTTTACAACTTGGCAGCAACCTGGAATCTAGATTTTTGTCCGCTATATGTCACTGGATTGTTCCCTAATTGCTTCAATCGAGTGTTAGTACTGTTCCTAGTTTAGTGCTGGATGCATTATCCATCTTTATTTACACTTTCAGAGCCTTGCTATGGGATTATATATTTTTCAACACACTTGCTCATAAAGTGGCTCTAATTTCAACGCATTTAAGCACATAATGTCACCTGTAATCAAACTGTGGCTTTTTCATTGCTATTATTCACAAGTGAGTTATAGAGTTCTTCTTTTTAATTTATTGGTTGAGTTGCTTTGTTCTTAAAAAAGTGTTGATACAAAAAAGATCGTGCTCAATAGTACAAATAAATGAATGTATGTACCTATTGCTTGCTCATTTCATGCAACTTCGTATTTAAATAGATAATTTCAACTTTCAACGTACGTGTTTAATAAGTGATACTTTCACTCAAATGTAACTTTTGTTTTTCCCTGTAATAAAGAAAACTAGAAATTCCCTATTTTGTACGTGGCTAAAACCAACTCATTTTTTTAGTCTATGGCCGATCGCCATTGTTAGATACTCCCGCATAGGAAAAACTGATTATTATTTCCCGCCATTGCGAAAAAAAAATCACAAGTCGTTTTCACTGTTGAAAATGATTTTTTTATATTATGTTCTTCACAAGTGTGTTGAAAAACGTCGTATGATACATGAGTGTATCGATGATTACCGTCCTCGGCTCTCTTAAGACCCTCACCTGACGGCTCGGGTCTCAATGGCGCCTCAGCGGTAATCACCAACATTACACACTTGTACCATAATGTACTAATGTTACATCTTTGCTCAAACAGTGTAGGAAATTTAAAGCATATTACAAATTAGATGATTTAATTAAGATAAGGATACTTGAAAACATGCTGGTCTTGCTCCATAGGGCAATTTTTAGTGTAGACAAAATAAAACTGGTTAATTTATGTTATTACCATAATAGGGATGATGACGGGGTACGAAATAGCAAATTCTATTTAGTCCGCCGGTAAAATTATCAAAAAATATTGGACACGTATTTTTGCTTATTCAAATCAATATAAATTCACCAAGATTAAGCGCATCAAAGTTTGGGATTGAGAGCTTGTGACGTAACTTCTATGTAAAAAGTGTATCAAGGCATGACGATATGCAATATTATAACGCACTGTATCGTCATGGTCTATCGTCTGGCTGCCAAAAAGTTGGGGATCCTTGCAAAGGTGAGACGGTACTTCACGCCAGAACAGTTGCTCAATTTGTATCAAGCGTAAGTTCGGTCATGCATGGAGTACTGCTCTCACCTCTGGGACGGATCTGCCAAGTACCAGCTGGATGCACTAGAGTCGATTGAAAAACGGACCAAGAGGCTCATCGGCAATGAGAAACGACAAGAAATTGTTCAGACACAAAATAAGTGCGGTCTACGCACTTATTTTGTGTCTGAACAATTTTAATATTAAAACAACTATACCTAAGTTAATTTAGGTAGGTAGTTAGATACCTACTTATGTCCGCATATGTAACTAGCAATCTTATTTGAATTTTAGATAATCAACCACAAAAATGCGATAAATTGACTTGACAAGCAAAAAAACACTGAATCACCTTCACCTATTATAAATGTATGAAAGAATATACTTTCATGCATAATAAATACATCACTACAATTAACACAAAAATTTGTAGATCCGCAAGTCACTTTCCTACAATTTTATGCCACATAACTCTTACTCTGCTTATTGGAGAATTGTTTACTACGCATAAGTTTTTGTTATCGAAAATATTAAAATTTCGGTATAGACATGATGATTGACAGAACATAGGACATACGCTCAGCAAAGCAGAGCTTTTAACCCAACTGCCGAAGAGGGTAATATATTTATCAGTCTATGTATGTATGTTTGTTCCTATGTGGCGTTCCAGAGACCAAACGCATTGGCCGATTTTGATGATTCATACGTCAATCGTATCGTCTTAACCTTGCAAGTATTACTGGCTACATTAAAATTAGTTAGTAGAAAAATGGCGGCTTTTGGGCGCCATATTTTTTTTCTGCCAATGTCATCGTGGGTGTATCGAAATAAAGGATTTTAAGAGGTGATTTCCAAAATATAAAACACACACAACACTTATATGTTTAAATGTACATAATGCGAAAAAAAATAACTAATAAAATATCAAAAAAGCCGACTGCTTAAAAATCTAACTAAAAAGCTGTAACATCATGCTGTGCAGTCTGGTTTTGGTCAGCCAGCTCGCGAATATGTAAGTAGAATTCTTGTTTACGTCTTTTTAGTTCGCTTTTTAAGCAGTCGGGTTTTTAATTTTTTTAATTAGCTTTTTATAAAACGCTGTGTATCATATAACGGCTGTGGTCTGTAGATTGTTAGATCATAAGCACGGTTCGTCGTACTTAAGCGTTTATCCTCCACATTTATTATGAATACAGCTAAACTGTGGAACTCTCTGCCAGCGCCTGTGTTTAATATTACCTATAACCCACCTATAACCCGTCAGCTTTCAAAGCAAGAGTGAACATACATCTTCTGGGCTCCCTCGTTCCATCGTAGACGTCATTCATCGCTTTCTATCACGCTTAATATTAGGGGTTAAAGTATGAAATTGGCGATTTGTACTGAAATATTGAAATTAGCTTTTTTTTTTAATTTAACATATGTATTTAATCAAAATAATTACCATTATTATCTATACATTGCTGCCATCTAATAGGAAGGTCATTTATGCCTTTGCGATAGAACTCTGGTGATCTTGATTCGACAAACTGTGAAAGCATTTTGTACGATGAGAAGAAAACTTTATTATCACGTAGAAAATTGTCCAAATCACGGAAAAATTGGTAGTCCGTTGGAGCAAGGTCTGGCGGTTTCTCGTGCTGTATGAGGTCTCGCATTATCATGGAGCAATAATGGTGAAGATCGATTCATGAGTCGGGGCTGTTTCAGTGCTAGTTTTGCTATCATTGTTCGGAGTTCGGCACAATAGAAATCTCCCGTTATTGCTTGATCAGATCGGAGAAAGCTATAGTGAATAATACCATGCTGAGACCACCAAACAGTTACCATTGCCTTTTTATTGGTAAGCTTTGCTTTAGAAAACTGTTGCGGCGTTTGACCTGGGGTAAGCCATTGCATTTTTCGCCTACGGTTATCGTAATGCATCCATTTTTCATCACATGTCACAATTCGATCCAATATTCCTTCATTTCTGTATCGATTCAACGAGGCAACACTAGTTTCAACACGTGTTTCTTTCTGCAGATCAGTTAAATCATGAGGCACCCATTTTTTTTTTAATTTTCTTCATTGATTTGACGCACATGAGTAAATATTGTTGGTAAGGTGACGTTAATTCCTGGGTAGTTTAGCTCGGATCGGCTTCCACCATCTCTTCAATTCATTGTTATTCACCTGTGTGGGCGGTCTTCCACGTGGTTCGTTCTTCAAATCAAAGTTTCCATCCCGAAAGCGTTTAAACCAAAATCGCACGGTGCGTTCATTAGCAGTCCCCTCTCCAAACGCAACATTGATATTGCGAGCTGTTTCTGCCGCGTAAGTTCCGCGTCAGAACTCTTATTCAAAAATCACACGAATTTTCGATGTATCCATCTTTATTGTCTAAGCTGAATAAAAATAACAACTGAAAGTGGATAATCGAATGTTTCACATTTTTTAAAAGAAGAACTTCATAGGTACCATGTGAAAAAAGTTTCACTCAAAAATCTTAAACCATGAAGATTCTACTTCAATTTGAAGTACATATTACAATAAAACGGCAATTTCATACTTTAACCCCTATTACAACAAAGTGCAAAATAATTTTCAGTGGTCGGTGTTTCTGGTTTTGGCTTAATGGCTTAATGGCTTAATTTTTTGACACCGACCGGTTTTTGAGAAATAGCTGGACATGTTTATCCAGGTATTTCTCAGAAACAGGTCGGTGTACATAAACGTAACATACATACGCTTATGAACTTGGCACATACTTTTAGAAGCCCACGTATCGTAACGAATATTTTTTTTGAGTTCTTTTAAAAAGTAGGTACCTTTATGCTAAAAATATAAATATTCTATTTCTCAGATGGATTAGACAAAAAAAAAGGACGACCGCGACGGTTAATAACTAAACTCTATTATGCTATAATGTACGAAAAAAGGTCGTGGTATGACACCAAAACGCAGAGATACGCAAGTCACTGTACTTCCATTCTCTAACGGCACATAATCTACCTACACGGAGCAAATAGCAAGTGACAGACGGACAGATGAATGATAAGGGTAGTACATTGTACGGTGCGGATTCCGAAGTACTATACTAGAGTATATGTAGTAGGTAACATAGAGCAAGGCATTCGTGTAGAAGTGAAATATTGTTCACATAGGCTTAAGACAAGTGACATCAACGATGGTGATGATCAAAATGCCAAAATCACGTGACATTTCTAAAGCGCTCGGAAGTCTCGTTCATTTTGTACATTTATTACCACGAGGTCCCAGCGCTAAGAAATTTTGGTTCAAATAAATATCAGTAGATAGAGCAATATGCACCAATTTCTTATTGAATTGTGTGTAAGATTAACATTTTCTGGAATTGAACTTAAAAACTGAATAATCTTGTTTAATCAACTCTCCTAAGCACAAAATTATGAAATATTGGCCCGTAATTCACATATCAAAGATTATTTGAAAGGATCATTTAAAATTGATGCTAATAGATGGCGCGGTTTTAAATTTCTGAGGTTTGCCACTCGATTGCTTAAATTTGTAAGATATTTTGGTGCAATGCAACTGTAAAATCATGCAAAAAAATAGTATAAAACAAATCATCAATGATTTTATGGAAAAACATATATTCACGAACCGAGTAAACCCTGTTACTTGCAAGTCGCTGCTGACACCATCTATCTATCGCCGTGAAACGAAACCGCACGCGATCGAGTTACAAAAAATATTCATTTAAATCAGACGAAAAACGCTAGTTACGTGGGCGGCTTCTTTGTATGGCATGAGACACCTGTATGCTAGTATTATATTATCTTTGATATTACCAAACGCTATCGCGACGCTTTCATTGATAGAATGTCACTTGCCTAGAGCCTCTGAGTCATGAATTCATATTACCACTCACTCTCTTCTTAAATGACAAAATTCTACAATAAAACCAATTCTCGTATTCAAAAAATGTTAACTTTCAAGTCACAATATCATTGAAGCGTCAATGACAAAAAATTAAAAATATAGGGAAATTAGAGGTTTTTTTGATAGATTGGAACTGCAATCGTTATCTAAAAATGCAGGAATCGTTTCCTTAATTTTATAACTCTTACTTTAAGAGTTTGACAAGTCCCTAATTCAAATTCATCAATCAGAAACTGGCGGTGAGTCTCTTTCACAAAGAGGTTATTATAACTACTGTCACAATTTTCGTTCCTATCGATGAGTAACTTTTGCATTGCAAAGTGTATGCAGAAAAATGGCCAGTCATTTTGAACAGGGCATATGACCAAAGTGACAAAGTCAAAAAACTTGCCCCTTAAAATAGTAGGTAGTGTAGCATACCGCTACAAAAATTATCAGCATAGCGCTTTTTTATTTGTCGATCTGGCCGATTGCATTACTCAAATTTTGAAATATCGATTGACAAGAAAACATAAGTCAAAATTACTAAAAATAAACGTCATCTATATCTTTACTTCTATACTTAATATCACATCATCATCAGCCTTTTAAAGTTCCCACTGCTGGGACACAGGCCTCCTCACATAGAGGGAGTGGGCTATAATCCACCACGCGGGCCCAGTGCGGATTGGTAGATGTCACATGTCTTTGAATTATACTTAATATAATAAACAGGAAAGATTTGTATGTTTGTATTTTTGTATGTAACGAATAAACATAAAAACTACGAGCCGATTTCTATTATATCCGATATCCGAAATTCTTTCATTGTTGGGAAGCTACACTATCCTCGGGTGAAATAGGCTACTTTTTATCCCTGTATTCCCACGGGAACGGGAACTTCCGCTAGTTATATATTAAATCGTAGTAGAATGAACAAATAATTTTACTCTGGTGAATTTATAAGCCAGAATTTTAAGTTTTAACATTTATTGTCTTCTTGTATGCGTTCGTTCTATCCAGCGCATATAACGCAGATAATGTAAGCGTACTTATCAAGAATAAACTAGTGTGTATTGTGGTGTCTTCCAAATTTTTCTTTGGAGTTGCGTTTTGTCTGATATATCAGACTCTTTTTATTACATAGTTTTGATTAATCATTTCTTTGGCTATAGATATCAGTTATTAGTAGCTGGACTCCAGCTCTGACGTACGGGCAGAGCGCATGACGCCATGTGAACCTGCAGACTTCGAGGTTCCTTACATTATACAACAGGTTCCGTACAATCTTTTAAACAGCCTGTGTTGTGTTTCGAGAAGTGCAGTTATGTTTTTGCCCGTAATCCAGCATTGGAGCGGTACTACTGAAGGCTGTTTTCGTGAGGCGCGGATCGACGAGTGACTGACGTATCAGTTTTTGTTATTACATTATATTTTTTGTGATAGAATTAACCTAGCAATTACGTGATGGTTAGATCTTTTAAAATAAGGATTAAAACTTAGTTTCATGTCGTTAAGGATTTGTTTCCACCTGGATGCATAAGCCAGAATCTAACCAGTTGCAACTGCATTGAGGATAGGTACGTGTGCTCACCGTCATAATTCTTTTTCATCATTCGTCTTTCAAATCTAGCCAAAATTACATTCCTATATTTTTCTAATTAAAAATTTAAAATAACTAATTCGATATCGATAACTGCGGTTTTCCTGTATTGTATAATTAAAGTGTTTTGCATTCTTTTATATATTTTCGGTGTATTTTTACATTATACGTATTAATGTGGCGTTAAGTGTTTTTATATTTTTATAACACCACAGTAGGCATTAAGAACGCGTTCGGTGTGAAACCTTTCGCTTCTACAAATTTTAATTCTATGATGACACTGAAGAGTTCCTCTGATTTATTGAAAATAAGGGTTGATGGTCGATGGGTGACGTAGAAGAGTAAAGGACGGCTTTATTGTCAAAGGATTTTAGCATATTGGGAATTGATGGAAGCATTGGGTAGGGACAGCACATGACACCTATAATCAATTTATCAGTAAGTGAATTGATTTAATAAATTAAAAGTCACCTTGTCTTGACAAAAATGGATAGAACTTGTATATATGTCATATATCCAAGTTCTATCCATTTGTGTCAAGACAAGGTGACTTTTAATATATTGACAATCTTTTAGTTGGTAGATGTATTTATGAATATGTACGTGTATCAATATAGGATAAATAATAGGTATATATTTTCTGTTACCCAAATTGTGTCAAGTTATGCAAACATAGGTAAATTTCATCATCAGCTTTATAATGTTTCCACTGCTGGGATACATTAAAGGTAAAAGTAAAAGTGGTATAGGTAAATTTAATGGACAACTATCTATTTTCTTATCTTGCATATTTCTTATTTGATTTCATAGTAAGTAAAAACTGTTTAAATTCATTTGTAAAGTACAAATGAATTTAAACAGCTTAACCAGTAAGATTGGAAATGTATTAAAACTCAGCCTGCATAGTGTTCTGATTTTAATATTATTATGTGCTTTATATAAAGAAAAACCTCAGTAGACGGTGCCCAGTATTTTTTTTTTGTTATTTTAAAAACAAAAGAATTGCGAGTGTCCAGAGTCAAAAAAATCTAATCCAGAAAAAAATACTAAAATATGAAACTAAATCTCTGGCTACTGTATAACAATAAAATTATACTGCCCGTACGATAAAACAAATGGTTTCTGCCAACAGAAATATTAAGTTCATTTATGAAACAACGACTTAACTGAATTCAGCCAAATCCCTATTTTATCTGCTTCAACAATTTTCAAAGTAAAACCGTAAAACTTGAAGAATTTATAAGCGATGATCATTCAATTAAAAAGTTATGGACTTACAAAACGTTTCGTGACTAAGCCGAAAGGGTAAAGGCTGGGCAGATAGGTGCGACGGGACAATGCGACAACACTTTTCTCTTAAATTTGTTTCTTGGATATTATTATAGATTCCACTAGCTTCAGCCCGAAAAAAAAAGGTTATTAAAATTTAAGGGAGCATACTACCGCTACGGGGATAAAATGTATCCTATACTATCCTAATAAAGGATCCAGCCGTATGCCAAGTTTTATACGAGTTGTTCAGTCGTAAAAAAATTACAGAGACAGAGACAGAAAAATAAACGAATGGACAGGATGGACAGACACACTGACTTTCGTATTTATATTATAACTAGCTTCCACTCCGCCTTCGTTGTAATTAGTACTTCTAGTGTCTTCTGATGAATAATCTGTAATACTGTGAAGTTTCTTCAAGATCCGTTTAGTAGGTTTTGCGTAAAAAGGTATCAAACATCAATCCATCCATCATCACAAATTTTCGCATTTGGAATAGTATATAGTAGGATAACAAGTATGGATAAATCAATTTCTACGAAAATGCGCCATCATATTGTAGCGCTGCACTTGTCTGCGATTTTTCCTTCGAAGTGTTAAATTTTATGCATAGCGATTTGAAAAATGTCTATGAGACAATTTTTTTGTTGAAAGTTTATTTTAGTTTTTAACTTTCGTGAAGTTTCAGTTTACTGAGAACTGCTGTCAAAAGTGATAATGTGACAACAAAGCAGACAATTCTTACAAAAACCCACATTTCCACGATGAAAACAGAAGAAAATATTGGTATGAAATGAACTACAGTCGCGTTTTCCATTAATAAAATACTCCATTGTGCGAGGCAACCGCTACGTCAGACTTATTTAGAATGGCCGCGGTAACTTTAGAACTTAACTTACGTAGAAACTTGAAGGACTACTCAAGTCTAAGTTAAAGCTGAGTCTGTTGCTTTAATTAAAGTTAGTTCTTAGATAAATAGCGAGGTATCGATGTTGTAGACAGTGAAGGGTTGAAAATATTTTAAATTTCTTCATATCAGGATGGCCTGAAGTCCCCCCCGGAGGGGGGGGCTCGGTAGCTGTGGCCTGGTCATCCAAAGACCACGGTGAATCAAAGAGGATCCCGAGGAGGGGCCGCTCGTCAGGGCTTTTGCCGCTAAGCCGACGACGTAGCGGCCAAAAAGAAGATTGCGGTGAGGAAACTGAGGAATTCACAATGTCGTGTATCGGAGGCATCGTGGCTGAGGGTTGGAGGCCTCGGCGGGAGAGGATTGCCACCGTGGAGTTTTGGTGGGTTGGATTCCCACATAACTGCGCTGTCTCTCCGTGGTAGCGCATTATGCATGGGCATTACTCCACACTAAAAAAATAATAAAAATAGCATGGCCTGAAGTTGTCATCGTATTACTAGTTCAGCAGCTTCAATATCATCATAATTACCCACAGCCTGCATTAGTCATCTCTTTTCTGCGACAATTGTCATGATCCTGAGCCAATCTGGTTATTTTTCAAGTTTCACCCGTGATGGCAACAATATCGTCTACCCATCTTGCTGCCGGATGACTGGTCTCGGAATAATACCAGTTCATCATGGTCGTGGTTAGGTTAGCTATCCTGTAGCATAATCTCTGTCATCACGGACAGCCCACTGAGCAGAGCATGCATGGAGGAGAATGAGCAAGCAGCACACCTGCTCCTAAGCTGCCCAGTAATCACTGCTTACAGGGCCAAATACCTTGGTGACACAGGTACTATACAGGAGATAGTCGGGAACACCAAAAAGCTGCCGGAAGCCTTCCTCGGGGAGTTGGAGTGGTTCGAGTAAGGAAGGAAGATGAATTCCACCCGTACGCAAAATACGCTCTTAGACGTGGAGTTGCGGGCACCATCCTTAACCCATAACCTTAACCTTAATCCCTGTCATGACGTATCATCAAGAGACTGCCGCAGCCATCGACGCGACGTTGACGTTCAATTAGTGGCCAGTGTCACTCTCATCTGACCTTTTCGGTGATTACAGTAACTTCATAACCAAACGTACTTAATAGATGGGTGGTGCATGCGCTACTTTTTCAACGATTGTCCTTTGCCATTGGGAGCCATTCTATTCAGTAGGAGTCATTTCGTACCTCCATCTTCATCTTGGTCTGCCGGGATGTCGCCAAGCATTCAATGGTACTCAATAAGTAGTTATTTTAGTGCACCTTAAATAACTCAAGCAAATAATATTAATTAAATGCAGCGAAGAAAGAGATTTAATGCATGAGAACGGATGTACTCGTATATCCGTGGTAATTACATAATTGATATTAGAGTCGTCTATTTTAAACCCCAACGGAAAAAGACATGTGTCTGAAGTGTGTACCTGTCTGTTTGTGCATTTGTGTATCAGTCAGTGGCATCATAGCTCCTAAACGGATAAACAGATTTTGATTTCATTTTTGTTTGAAAGGTAGAATTAATTAATTGTTCTTAGACATGTTTGATGAATATCGATTCAGCTGTTCAAAAGTTATGGGCATTTTACTTTTTGAATCGGGGTATTTTCGCAAGATATCGTTTTCGTTTCGGGGCGTTTTATGTCATAATAACGTGTTCAATACATTGTCGACCGAAGCGTGTCTTTTAAATTTAACTTGTTCTCTATGAGGAGAGGTTATTGCCCATTACTAGCTCCAATTAATATAAAAACTTTCCCATTCAGACCAACGAACAAAAGCCTTCAAAGCGAAAGTCAGTAACCTTATTAGGAGGCTATAAATCCAGATGTACAATTAAATAAATTACGAAAACATTATACTTGACGTCTGCTAAGCGGACTGTAAAGAAATTCATGCAAAACTTTAGATTTACGAGTTGTTTCACAATGAATGCAGACTAGACGCTATTGTTTTCTGTTCACACCTTGTATAGAGACGTGTCTCAATGATAACGGGTAGCGGGAGACAGTTTAACAAACGCACAGTATAAAAGTCCTTTCCCTTTTTAGGGTTCCGTTCCTCTAAAGGAAACCAAGGAACCCTTATAGTAAAAGTTATTTGTCTGTCTGTCCTTGTGTCTGGAATTTTTCCTCTAGAACGCCTGGAGAAATCAAGTAAAAATCTAAAAGAAATAAATATCGTATACATATATAGGTCGCCTGCATATTATTATGGGATATATCCACGAATAAGGATGATGGGGAAAAGTTGACGAATGGGGACATGAGTTTTACAACGGCAAAGTTATTTTTCTTCATCAATTCAGTTTAATCTTTTCGTTAGAGCAATGTTCGGTTCTATTGTTGTTAATGAACTGCAGTAATGTTACCTAATTATTTTTGTGAATGTAGCTGTTTGTACGGAACCCTCGGTGTGTGAGTCCGACTCGCACTTGGCCGGTTTTTTAGGGATCACTCTCTTGTCCGTCTGTCTGTCCGTGTGTCACCACCGATTTGCTCAGGAACGGGTGGATCTAGCAAATTGAAATTTATACCAGATACTGAGGTCTATAGTCACTATTAGGAATATAAAATCAAATCACTATAAAAAGATATTATTATGAGTAAATTTAGATTTTTGTGAAAACTTGTATTAATTTCCAAATTTTTTATTTTTCCGATTTTTCCCTTTATGCTGTTAGAACTTGCTTTTAACCAAAATTGACAACCGGATTCTAGGTCAACCGGAAGGACCTTATAGGTTTTGGATCAAAAACCGAAAAGAAAAAAAGGAAAAATATAAAAAATACGGATTCACTGACAAGCTGCTTCCAGGCAAGTCTGCCTTTGGTTTGCTATAACGATTGTCAAAAAGGCCAAAGCCGAATAAATGTCATTTAGCTAGAATACAAATCACAAAATTATTAATTTCGGGCAATGATTCCGTACAAAATGCCCATCTCATCTGTTAGGATTCTTACATTAATAGCAAATAAATGTTTTTTTATTCTGATTTTGTCTATGTTTCAAGTAAACATTAGGTTTTTTCTGTAAAACGGTCTTATTCTCGCTTGCTACGGGACAAGTCTCTACTACGTATGTTTATCAGAGCGGAGAAGTATAATTGTCTGCACAGTGTCTCTCGGGCTTAGCTTAAAGTTTCTTCAAAGCAACACCATACACGTATGAGTGTATGTGTAAGAAAATTACCAGATTGTAATTGTTAGTCTGTCGTCACACACATTGATAAGTATTCTACGAGTAGGTGTTTTGTTTTTAATGGTAAGAAATTGTCATTGTTATTTTCCAATCATATTGAGCTCAACATCTTCTCTAACCAGTAGCTATTTTATATGGAACGACTGCATATCTTACCCAGTTATTGGGTACCTGACACCTGTTTAGCAAGACTAATTGTCATGCAAGGCTTGGGACCGGTTTTGTCGTTTATTTTGTGCTTTATTGAAAGCCCTAACTAACCGGTTTAGGCGCGAATCTGAATCGAAAAACTGAATCATTTATGTACTTCAGCACGGTAGGCGACAAAAACCGTTCATAACAGATTAGTTCCACAAATCCTGTTTCCGAACTTTTGTTGCCTAAAACCGTTTAAATTTGCTTAAAGGTAGAATAAAACCCAAAGAAAAAGTTCCCTATGTAGGTACTTAGGCGTTAATCGGTTCGTTTTTTTCCCAGTTTCCAAGCCTATTCCACGCCACGGACCCCTTCTTGATTGAATATTAGTCAGTATTTAATTGGTCAATTGTACTAAATACTTTGTAAAATAAAAAGTTAGCTATGGTTTAAACCATGAACACGAATTCATACACTATCTAGCCGTATTCATATTAAAATCAAGCGTAATAAACTTTCTTTATACTCCGCAAAGTACTAGGCTAACATGAAATGAAACTGATGGAATACAATGAGGCATGAAGTACTAGGAAAGCGTAATAATGAAACAATTCGAATACACTGCCTGTTGTAACGCATCATTGTTCGTCGAAATTCCAATTCTGTTTGTTCATTAGAATTCACATTGTTAAATATGATCCATTCGGAATTAAGCTACGAAAATGTAGGTTCTTGATATTCTGTTGTTTTATTGCTGTTTCCAGTCATATCAATGAATTTTGATGTAATATTGACTTATTGTTTAGATACTGGAAATCTTAAGTGAAAGTGCTAATGTGTATATGAACGAATTTTAGCAGGAAAGAAATTAACAAGTACTGAACAGTGATTTTTCTACATAAACGTTGATCCTATAATAATAGTACATTACTGTAGTGGCCAGCAAAAGAGGCATTGATGGACGAACGTGTAAATGTGAGCGGAGGCAAAGCTGAGGCGTACATACGTAAGTTCATCAATGCCTAGTTACGCGACGCTTCAGTAGTGAGTTCCACAGTGCCACTAAAGCGGCATATAAAGGATATTTTTCAAAGGCCACTAAAGTGGCTCGACGCTTTAGTGGCTAGAACTCATTTTGTCAAAATCAATCACGAACAACAGTGAAGTGATTAAGAAGCTTTAAGCTCCCGCTTTAAAGTGTTCTTTTTGCCAAAGAAGAAAATAAAAAAAGTTTTCTTTTTGTTGAAATGTTGTGTTAGTGTTGTTTTGTTGAATACGAATAAATAACCCTGTAGATATTTTTCCCTGTTTTCGTCGTTCGGCTATCTCCTTCATGGTCTGTCATGGCCCCGTCTCTCTAAATTTGTTATAATAATTTGATAATTAATTTAATATAATAAAATTGGTAATTATTATCAATTAGGTTTCTAATTAGTAAGCGCTTGGCTTGTTAATTTACAGGGTTATCCTGTAGATATTTTTCCCTGTTTTCGTCGTACGGCTATCTCCTTCATGGTCTGTCATGACCCCGTCTCTCTAAATTTGTTATAATAATTTGATAATTAATTTAATATAATAAAATTGGTAATTATTATCAATTAGGTTTCTAATTAGTAAGCGCTTGGCTAGCTAATTTACAGGGTTATCCTGTAGATATTTGCCTGTGTTTTTGTCGTTCCGCTATATCCTTCATGGTCTCACATGACCCCGTCTCTCTAAATTTGTTATAATAATTTGATAATTAATTTAATATAATAAAATTGATAATTATTATCAATTAGGTTTCTAAATTAGCAAGCCAAGCGCTTACTAATTTAGGAAACTAATTTTACACGCATATTTTACAGCATAAAAGTGCGCAAAACCAGTATGCCAAAGATAAAATGAAACTGACGCACCAGGAGAGCAAAGCATGAAACAATCACATCGAACGATAACACACACTGCAGTTTGTTCAATACACTTGCCTTTGTGAACATGAAGTTCTGATTGCACAGGGGACAATGGTTTGTCCTTTCGCACGTTTAATTTGTTGACCCATTCAAAGGAATGCCATTGACAGTTCGTTATTATGTTCGATTCGAATTTTAAAAGTTCTTTTTTACAATGAATATTTTTGACGTTCATTTTTATCGTACTGCATTTGAAGCAATAAATAGCAGAACAGTTATGAGTTAGCGTAGCAAAAAATAGACATTTTTATGCGAAAAACAATATTGTACATGGTGAAAGTACGTTTAGTTTCATATAATTAATGGACACATTCGCTGCGGATAATGTCAGAAATCGATAGGTATAAATTAACTTCCAATCAGCCTAATAGAGTAGATATTATTTCGAAATGCTATCACGACTCCTTCGATCATATGGTGGCCATACACCATCCTTGCTATCGTCCAATCGGCATGACGCTACCGATTGGATCAGTTAGAACTGACCGTGTGTGAGAGTGGATTGGCATGACAGTTATAGCTGATGGCACAATCGAATTTCGAATCTTTTGGCTTGGTCATGGTGATTGGACCGTGTATAGCGGGCGGCGATCGTCAGTTCAGTCAGGTCAAGATTTTAGTCGGTGATAGACGAGATAGCGTTTCTCATAACAGTGTCTTACTTCTCAATTAGGGGAGTAACTAACGTTAGAAGTTTCACGTAAGTTTCTTCATTCATTCGTAAATAATTACAATAATCTTTTGGCATAATCCTCAATTCTTTTAATAAATTTGTATGCGTAAACTGTTTTCTTTTCACTAACCACTGTTTGCACCACTCGCTTCGATCTTTTTTTTTATTTTTGTTTCATTTTCACAAGTGAAATGACCAAAACGGCCAATACATCGTCGTCTGTCACGGGTGACGCCTTGGCTTCAACTGAACGTCGCTGCCGATTGGATAATTTAGACTGATCGTGTGCCTAGCCATTGTTCTACGGCCAAAAACTCTCAAAGGAAATAAAAAAACAAAAACGAATCACTCAAAAATATTTAATTTAATACATTACATTCCTATCATTTTACAGAATACTAATTCGAAATTCGAAACATAAACGATAAACAAAAACAAAATGGAGAAAGTATAAAAAAGTTTTTGTTCATTAATTAAAACAGATGGCGAATGGTACATTTTTGCGTCCGTTTTGACCTCTGGGAAGTAAGTTTTCCAATTAGCATCAGAATGGTTGAATGGTGAGTTTTCTGTGCGTTCGTGTTACGAAACGTATTATATATTTAACCGTTTTAGTCTCAACATGGAAGAATTCATAAGAAAAAAAAGAAAATAAATCATGGAAGTTTATGAAACGCAGTAACAAGCGTTTTTTCGACTCTGCTGTCAATTACAGAAACCCCCTGATTCAAGCGGCCTCCCGCTACGAACCTTCCCGAATCTCTCGAATTCGCCGACCGAGGCTCACTTTCACTACCCCCAATGATGCCACTACCCTGCTTCAAGAGAGCAACAACGAGACCAGCAAAAATCGCAAACACAAACTGCCTTAGTTCCGTCCTCGCCGCCGAGGCCCGCCGCGGCGTCCCCGTCAAGATTTATACGAGCCCGGAATGCTGAGCCGTAGTTAAAATCTAGTTAGTCAATAAATTGGAGTTTATTGTCCATTATTCTCCACGTAGGCTTTACCGAACGAATGGTAGAATCACTTTATAATTATCCAGGCCTAGCTGTCCCCCCAGCGACGCCCTGAGCCGAGGTTCGACCCCACAGGGGGCAGCCCTCAGCGTGATCGCTTAGGTTAAAAAAATTGTGCCTGGCTTGAAGGCTATATAGCTTAGTATAGTAAAATGAATGAAATACCCAAAAATCATTAATCTGCCTCTTACCAACATGTTCCATTCTGTGTAACCTGATGCCGCTGAAAAAAAACAAAGTCAAAGAACTTTATTGTGAGACAATGATTACGGAGTTTTTATTGAGTTATTTTGGTGTGCGCTTGCACTGCTCCACCATGATAGGCATACAATAGTTTGAACAATTTTTTTTCTTAGACCTAAGTTTATGTGATATAATTATGTTAATTTAAATAGACATTTGAATTGAAATAGAGATTTATTTTGCATCAAAACATAAAAACAGTTTGGCACTAACTCATCACGAATCTGTCTGACAATAATTCATGTGATGTTTAATGTGGTCTATTCCCCAAGAAGTCATTATTTTTTTTCTTAAAAAGTTTAATGTTTTCGATTTCTCTTATTTGCTATGAAGAGTGATGGGCGATTACTACTAAAAGTAATCGAATTAGTCGATTGTTCAGTTTAGTCGATAAAAGTCGATAACAATCGATGTTAGTCGATCGTTATCGACCAACGGCGTGCGGCGAGCGACAATTACTGATACGGTTACCGCGTCAACTTAAACTACTAATTTGTAGCGCAGCGCACCCTTACTATACACGTGCGTAGTGCGTACTAATAAATACTCGTAAGTAAGTACAAATGATGGTGCGGTGGGCGTGCGCTGCGCTACATATCAATAGTTAAAAGTCTGTGCGCTACTACTTACGTACGACTAAAGCTAATAAGCTAATATATTATAAAATCTATCTAGTAATCTCCAATTCTCCATCAGTTGCGATATAACGAATAGATGGGTAGACCAAAATAAAAATTAGGTAAAAAAGTTTTATTTATTAAAATTGTTTTTCCACAAGACCAACTAATAAAGTAAACGAATTGAAGTACTTATAAACGCAATTGACGCAACACCGTCCTGCATGCTTCGCCCCGCGCGGCCTTAGGCATTTCAACCCGCGTTAGTAGTTTGTCGATTGTTATTCGAATAATAATTGTGAGGAACTACTAAATCGACAATCGAATGAGCAATAAATCAATTATCAATTCAGTCGATTGTTTTTTTTGCAACAATCACCCATCGCTACTATGAAGTTTATTATAAATTTATGAAGACATTATAAAGAAACTTTTAGAAAGAGGGCTGTTTTTGAGGGCATGTTATTTGCTAATTTGTCGGCATGTCGACGGGAGTGCAGGTTAGCAAACTTTTCCGTACATATATTGGTTTTTATGAATGTAGCGATAGATGTATAAGGCAGGAAAGGTTAAAATCTTAAACTTTTTAAACAGCTTTTGTTATTTTGCCACGATCTCTTCAAGTCCACAAAGAATTATCACATCAACAAAATTAAGGCACTGTTTTAATTCCGACACCAAATACCACACCGTACTAAGGGGAGGGTCATGCGTTTCACAAACTCGTGCTTTGTATCCAGCAACATGCCTTGCTTCGCTCGTTCATTCGCTTGCTTGCTTGGTTTGGCTTTGTAGACGCAGGCCTACCTTGCCGTACTCCTTCTGAGGTGGCAAGGTGGCGTGGTCTTGAGGGAGAGCGCTACGGTCGTGTAGATCCTCAAGGCAAGTGTGGTGATGAACCTTCTCGTGGTTGCCGCCCCGTTATTGGTCTAATTCCATATGAAATAGACGCAACAGAAATCACCAGGCGACTTATCACAGGGGTGGCGAGGTCATGCCCCTGGGTGTCCACCATCGAACAAGATCAGATGATGGATAGCAATGACCTCCTGCGTGTTTTTGCCGTGCGCGGGGACCCGTACGGGGGGATGAAGGGATCCTGGTGGTTGAGTGGAGCAGGCTGCACACAACACACCACTTTGGCCCGGATTTCCTCTCAAACGGGAGGTCGTGGGGTAGCTACCCACGATCAATCGGCTGAGGCATCCCATAAGCGGGATGTCAAGCGAGGATCGGTTTAGTGGGGGGGGGCAGCCGGCGTGGCGTGGGGTTTCGGGATGAGTTGCGGCATAGTCTCGTGCCGTATACAGTCCCGTGATCTTCCGTCGCGTGCAGGTTCGTCTACTTTTCACTAAGCTGGTCCTATACCGAA
The DNA here is from genome assembly GCA_964057195.1 of Orthosia cruda. NCBI lineage: Eukaryota > Metazoa > Arthropoda > Insecta > Lepidoptera > Noctuidae > Orthosia > Orthosia cruda. The sequence continues at coordinate 31,115,006 of OZ059827.1, forward strand.
GGAGTAGCTCTGGCGTCGCTTGTTGAACGAGCGGCGTCCCCGACTGAGGGCTCCGTGGCGGGTGGAGAGCTCCAACGGTGAATTATTTGATACCATACTCATGGATAAAGAGACCAAAAAACACAACAAAAAACAAAAAAACAAAGCTGCGTCCCGCTCGTCGGATGCGCTTACACAAAACACACCAAGGGCTGCGTCTTCAGATGCGCCTTTTACGACTAACCCAAGGGTTGCGTCTCAGGATGCGTCTAAGCAACAACCGCCTAAGACTGCGTCCTCAGATGCACCCAACACACATAAACGCTCGGCTGCGTCCAAGGATGCGATGAGGAAGGCAACCGCAAGGGATGCACCACAACAGGCTGCGTCCCAAACGATCCCAACCTCATCTGCGTCTATGGATGCGCCCCCTAACACTACCCTGACCGAAAAGCCAAGGACAGTTCTCGCTCACGGCGACTCGAAGAGCACTGCAAAAGTTGATGCGCCCAAAACACGGGTTGCGTTAGCGGCTGCGGTCTCCGAGAGGGACCCGACGAAGCTGGCCGAAGGCCATATGGCAGGCTCATCTAACGCCAATAAATGGCAAACAGCAACAAGCAAAAAGACGCCCCCCAGGGTGATGTCTGCTACGGCTGACACACCAATAGGCGAGGCTGCCACCGGCGCTAAGCGCAAACGCAGCACGAGGCCTAGAGGGCGCAAAAAACAGCAAAAAAACACCGAACCACCGGCTAGGGCGCAGAAGCGTTCGCGTCCCGAGGATTCCGTCACACCAACTGGGGTAAGCAAGAAGAGCAAACCCGCTCGCTCCCATATGGTTGATGGAACCCTGGTGAGCTACGCCGAAGCGGCCGCGTCGTTCAGGAACAACGAGCTGTGTGTCGCCGTCATGACCGAGCCCTTCTTGGACATGACGCAGGAGCAAGCGGAGGGGATCCGACAAACTATTGAGGACCAGCTCCGGGCTCTGCTGAAGGCAGTTCCTGAACCAGCCACCCCAACCCAAAATACCGCGATCCACTTTAGAGGTCGGGCCCACTACGCCGAAGGCGTCCTCAAAACATGGTGCGAGGACGACTTCACACTGGCCTGGCTCAAGGGGGTCATAAATAACACACCGTCCCCGTTACCGGAGACCAGACTCACCGTTCGGCCCCAGGCCGACATACCCAAGAAGGCATTGTGCATGCTGTATGTCCCCGAGAACAGCGAGGACACATCAGACCTTCTCGGGATGTTGGCGAGGCAGAACCCCAATCTAAAAATTAACACCTGGACTCTAACACACGCAAGGGTCAGTCAGGAGCCACCGTGCACCTGTCTCTACTTTCGTGTGCCGGAGTCCATGGTTAAAACCATTAAAGACCAGCAGAGGCGAGTATACTACCTTATGGGTAGTATATACATCCGGTTCCTGAAGGAAGGTGGAACCAAGGAGGATGCCGCTGCGCCTTCAACCTCAACGGCCTCGACTGCGCCTGGAGTGGAGCTTGATCCGCCGCTGCCTGGGCGTTCCCCGTCGCCTCCCGCGACGGGGACCGCTGGGGAGGCGGTGGAGCTGGCGACTTCCATGGCAGCGCTTGAGGTCGATTCAACTGAGGGATCAACACAGGATCCACCCTCGCCCGGACTAACTTCGGACGAGGACTGCTTTCCGCCGGAGGGGAGAAGTAGGGACGAGGACAGCGATCCCTGCTCCTCTCCTTTGCGGGAGGACTAAGATCCTGCAGACCAACCTCCAGCACAGTCAAACTGCGTCGGCTACTTTACGCAGAGTGCTGGAGAACCAACAAGAGAAGACCATCGCCCTCATCCAAGAGCCGTGGATTAGAAGTGGCAAAATATGCGGTCTTGCTAACATCGGAGGTAAGTTGCTGCTAGACACCTCCGTAAGTAATCCGCGTACCTGCATATTGGTCCCAAAACATGTACCTAACCTTTTAATTAACGAATTCTGTTCAAGGGACCTGACAGCAACCAGGCTTTTCAGAACCGAACAAGAACGCCCAGACATTGTACTAGCCTCGGCATACCTGCCAGGCGACGCGGACGTGCCTCTACCAGAGCTCGCCTTGCTGGTGGAGTACTGTGAAAGGGAGAAACTAGAACTAATCATCGGCACAGATTCCAACGCGCATCACACGCTCTGGGGTAATGTCAAAACCAACAACCGAGGTGAGGAAATGCTTGACTTTATTCTTAGCAATAACCTTGTACTACTTAACAAGGGTTCCGAACCCACCTTCATAAACGCAAGATCGCAAACAATAATAGACCTAACTTTAGCAACTTTAGGTGTATCCAACTCCATTCAGGACTGGCATGTGTCCAATGAGATATCATGCTCAGACCATAGATGGATTCGTTTTACAATTAACTTCAACTTAACCACACCACAGCCAAGAAGAGTTCCTCGCAACACAGACCAATCGAAGTTCGTCAGACTTATAGGTACTGAACTGGGTAGGTTACCCTCTCTTCCGGCTGAAATAACGATAAACAATTTAGACGAACACGTAAACAAAATCACTTCCATCCTATTATCGAGCTATGAACAGTCGTGTCCCCTCACCTTACCCAGGAGAGGGATCAGGCAGTCCTGGTGGAGTCCTGAACTGGAGAGACACCGACACAAACTGAGAAGGCTATTCAATAGAGCTAAGAACACACGGTCGCCAGTAGACTGGGACCGTTACATAACAAACCGCAAAACATATAAAAAACTAATTCGCCTCCGAGGTAAAACAAGTTGGAGGCGTTTTTGTACTAACATTGAAAACAACAACCAGGCAAATAGGGTCAAAACTTGTCTTGCTCAAGAGGCAGACCTGTCTATAGGATGCCTAAGAAAACCAGATAACACTTACACAACAAACGACGCAGAAACTAGCGAACTACTCCTAACTACCCACTTCCCGGGCTGCCAGATTGCCACCCAGCAAAGCTGGGAACCGTACAGGGAAAGGGCTACGAGCAGCTTAGACTGGGAGGTGGCGTTAGAAGTTATCGACAAAGATAAATTAACATGGGCAATCAACACCTTCCTGCCTTTCAAAGCAGCGGGGATGGACGGTATCTTTCCAGCTCTGCTCAGATGGAGCGGTGCTCTGCTAGCTGATTACCTTGTTAAGGTCTTTCGGGCTTGTCTGGCTCACCGATATATCCCCTTGAAATGGCGCGAAGTAAAAATAATATTTATTCCGAAACCAGGTAGGGGCGACTACACCCAGCCCAAATCTTTTAGACCCATAAGCCTCTCCTCTTTCTTTCTAAAGACACTGGAGAGGCTGGGGGACAGGAAGATAAGAAACCAGATTTCGATTCAAAAACCTCTGCACCCGAACCAACATGCCTACTGTGCAGGCAAATCAACTGAATCAGCGCTCCACAGCGTAGTCTCACGCGTAGGCAATGCTCTCAAAAACAAAAATCCAACCCTAGGTGCCTTCATTGATATCGAAGGTGCATTCGACAAAACTAACTTCACCAGCATCGGTCAGGCACTCAACACGCACGGTGTTGCGCCGACGCTCGTAGAATGGATTAACAACATGCTAAAAAACCGTGCTATTCAATTTACTGTGAACACTACCACACGAGGAATCGTGAGCAGGGGCTGCCCACAAGGTGGGGTGCTGTCACCACTTCTGTGGAATTTAGTCGTAAATGAGCTCATTGCAGAGCTCAACGCCAGCAGTCTTTACTCGGTAGGATACGCAGATGATATAGCAATTCTAATCTCGGGGCAATTTGAGGGCATCTTATGTGATCTCATGAGAAAGGCCTTCAAAATAATCGAGAGCTGGTGCACAAAACACGAACTGTCGGTTAACCCCGTAAAGACGGAACTAATAATGTTCACTAACAAACGAAATCTTGGACCGCATAGGCTTCCAAAACTTTTCAACACAGAATTAACACTTAAAGAGGAGGTCAAGTACTTGGGGGTAATTCTTGATAGCAAATTGCTCTGGAACAAGCATCTTGACTACAAACTCAACAAATGCACAATCGCACTCTATCAGTGTAAAAAAATGTTAGGAAAAACATGGGGGCTGTCTCCAAGGATTACTCTCTGGCTATACACAGCGGTAATCAGGCCAATGTTGGCTTATGGTGCTCTGGTTTGGTGGACTAGGACAGAACTCTCGACCACCATCACCCGACTCCAACGGTTCCAGCGACAGGCCTGCTCAGCTATCACCGGCTGCATGAGAACCACCCCAACAGCAGCCATGGAGATAGCCCTACATATAACTCCCCTGGACCTGTACATACAGCAAGAAGCGGCGCTAGCTGCTATCAGGCTAATGCATCTAGGCATATGGGGTAAAAACCACACAAGCCCACACGCTAAAATCCTGGACCGGGCGATTGAGTATCAACCTCTCATCGCCGCTCCGTGTGATAGAATACAAAAACAACCTATGTTCAACAAAAACTATAACATACAAACAATAGAGGAAGAAAGGGATCAGTCAGGAGCTAATGAAGTGCGAATCTACACAGATGGCTCAAAAACTAATAGCGGCTCAGGTGCTGGCGTTCACTCCCTTGACCTCAACATTAACTTTCACATACCGTTAGGCACACATAGTTCAATTTTCCAATGTGAATGTGTCGCCTTAACACAAGCCGCAAAAACCGTAAAGCGTTTAGGTATCCAGAACTACGGAATCAGATTCCTATCTGATAGTCTGGCTGTGCTCAAAGCTTTAGAAAACAAACTAACCAACAATAAACTAATCTTTGAATGCCACCTCGCCCTGGAGAGTATATCAAAATCCAATCGAATCACCCTCCAGTGGATCAAGGGGCACAGTGGATCCCTAGGCAATGATGCCGCAGATGAACTTGCGAAAAGGGGCTCCGAGATGCTGGTGCTAGGCCCGTACCCACTTATCCCCTTGCCTTTCTCGCAATTTCGTGCGTGGATTCGTCAAAGATCAACAGAATTGCACAATAACAGATGGTCACGGGCTACAGACTGTAGACAGTCAAAAATGGCTGTACCGATAGTAAACCCGCGTCTCACCAAGAAACTCCTCAGCCTGAGTAGAAATAACCTCAAAATAATTATAGGGACACTAACGGGCCACACCCTTCTTAACAAACATTTATTCAACATAGGCGCCACGGACAGCCCACTTTGCAGGGGCTGTTTTAACGCCGAAGAATCAGCCGCCCACGTAATCCTGGAATGCGAGGCCGTGGCTTCTCAACGCGAAGAAACCCTCGGAACAGTGAGGTCGCTCCGTGAAGCCTGTGAAGCTCCCAGGAAGCTTCTGTGCTTTTGGGCGGAGTTGGGCTGGCTATGTTAGCCAGTACCCCCACGCACAACGGACCAAATGGGAGTCTAAGTGCGGAAAAGGGAGTCCCTACTACTACTACTACTACTACCACACCGTACTACTTCCACCTCTGAACGAAGTATATTCTAAAGAGAAAAGGTCAAAGTTAATAAAAAACCACAATCATACAGTTCTGGTACTCTCATCTATACTAATATTATAAAGAGGAAAGATAGATGTTTTTTGTATGTAACGAATAAACTTAAAAACTACTGGACTGATTTCAAAAAATCTTTCGCCATTGGGAAACTACACTATCCCCGAGTGACATAGGCTAGTTTTTATCTCTGTATTCCCACGTTAACGGGAACTACGCGGGTGAAACCGCGAAGCGTCCGCTAGTTAGGCATAAATAGACCCAAAATTGGTAATGACTGTACTAATTACAGACTACAACCGAATCTTGTTAATTTAAAAATGTAATATGGAACTCCATTCACATTCCTCATGCATATTATTCAGTTACAAAATATTTTAAACTGGCTATCAAATTTAAAAAAAGGAATTGTAAAAGAAACATTAAAACTGTCAATACATATTTTATACGATCGCTATCTAAAATTACTTATTCTTTTATCATGATGAGATTTCCTTTCCCTCCCTTTGTCTCTTTTATATACATTCAAGCGTATCCAGTATAATTTGACACGTAACGGTGGCAACGCTTTCAATGCCATTGTGACTTTGCTGTTCAAAAACTTTTCAAAAAGGATATTGTAATTTCTTTCGCAAATAAAATTTTCACAAAATATAGGTATTTTTTTATAACAAGCTGCAAATTGCCTTGTTAGTTGGTTGGTTAAATAAAATGTAATTACCATAAACATGATGGTGCTTTAAACTAAGGTATAAATAATACAACACATCTTTGCGCGCGGCGCTATGTGTGGGTAAGCATGTGTGGGTAGTTGTTTGCTCTGACGACAACTACCACGTCACTGCCACACAAATTCATCTTACTACTAATATTATAAATGCGAATGTTTGGAAAGATGGATGGATGTATGTTTGTTACTCAATCACGCCAGAACGGCTGAACGGATCTATATGAATATGGCGCAGAGATAGATTATGGTCTGGAACAGCACATAGGTTACTTTTTATCCCGGTATAATGTTCCCTTGGGATAAGAAAACACTTGAACTTGATGAACTCGCATATTTTGTAACATTAAGTAGTTTATGCAACATCAGCGTTTGCATACGCGCGACCGTTTAGTGAACTGCACCTGTAGCCAAGTTGACAATCTACAATCGATAACGCTAGTAGAAAACGAATCAATGTATGTGAATGACACATCTGAACGTTAAGCCACGTGGTCAGACCATACAAATAGAAGGCGTTAATGATTGTAGAAAAAGATTTGATACGAAACGTTTGTAACTTGGCTAGGGGGGCCTGGCTAAGTAAAATAAATCAGTGATTTTACTACACTCAACACGGTTTTCAATTTCATCATCCCCGCGATTCTATCATTACAAGTGTACTGAACAAACATCGTACACTTGGACAGTAGACTATTGTCGTACATTTGAGTTGACCACTAATAGGTAAAAAGACATGTTGCGACAACCTCAAATAAATTGGGATTTGGACTAGATAATGATAAAATATAGATATTTATTATTAATTATTTTCAAATTATAAATTTATGTTTATTATTAAATTATTTGTATTAAATTATTGATACTATATTTTTAGGCATTTTAATGTTTTTAATTGATTATTGTGTTGTTTAATATCGTCTGACAAATTATTGATATTATATGTGTAATAGTGAATTTGTCGACTCTATGCACGTGTTGGGTCACACTGTAAGTGCATTGAGCAATTGAGATAAATAAATAATAATAATGAAATATATTTTAGTTTGACACCCTAAAACTATTACTATCTTTTTCTCTTGCTATCGGTAAGTAAGAGATGCCCATGCGATACTTTATAGTTTACTGCATGAACATGATAGATCCGTACCAGAATATGGCAAATCCAGTTCCTTCATAGTTTCCTATTTTATCGTCGTTCAAGAAATAATGGCTACTTTATACCGCGGGCCCCGTATTTGCTTTCAGCACTAATGACATGTCAAAATGCCGGGAAATTTCGTTCGTTCTTCCATAAACTTCAAACATGATAAAATTTACGCCTCATAAAGACGAAGGAAATACGCATCGATTTCTCACTGAGAGTTTTATAGAACTCCTCTTTTGTCTTCAAAAGGGGAAATTTTTGGTTCTTGGTTCGGCATTTGTTGATATTTCAGTTTTTGAATCATCATTATTTGTGTTATGTTTTTAATGAGTTGGCCTCATTAGAAAAACTCATTAAAAATGTATACGTTCAGTTCGATAGATAGATGATGACAGATGTATTGTTAGATCGTATCAGGTGGCAATATCTACCTTACCCAATGACAAAAAAGCCGTGAGTTTGGTGTTGAAACGAATAAGAAGGCAGCCTACAGTTCAGGACCTTGACATAGACAGAATGGCATTCTAGTGATAACGATTGTCCAAAATATAGGTACTGCTGCAATAACACGAGGTTAATTGATTCTAATAATATTACAAATTTGGAAATAGCTCTGATTCTCTGTTACGTTTTACGCCTACGGGTAGGTTAGTGAATTAAGTAGTGTCAAAGTTTACTTTTATGCTTAAGTAGGGTTTGAAAACTACTACACTTCAAATTCTTAGATCAGAAATCAGGGATAAGCCACTAGGTCACGGATAAATTTGAAAAAGAGTTACCGCGGTCCTGGCTCAAGCAACTGGAGTAACACGGGTGGGTTTTAGTTAGTAAAAGTCTGACACGCCCTCCCGCCTCACTCAGAGCGGGAGAAATCACTGAATGATTTTCCACACAAAAAAAAAGAAAAACGGTAAGCCACTAAAGCGATCTTAATAAATTTTAATATCGATATACCTAGTCTTGCACCTGGAGAGTATGTAGGCCCTCGTGGTGTTGTGATAAAAAGTATTAACACAAAGTATTATAAAGGGTTTTTCAATTGGCGCGGGTAGATTTTGGTGGCCCGTGGCGGCCATATGGACGCCACGATTGACATTCTGCATAAGCGATTTGAGGGTAAGGTTATCTCTCTCAGGGGTGATGTTAATTGGTCACCAATGTCATGTGATTTGACCCCGCTAGACTTTTTCTTGTAGAGGTTTCAAAAAGTCGCAGGTCTATGCAAACAAACCACAATCGACCGATGCCCTAAACGTGAACATAACACAGGCCATCGCTCAAATGTAGCCAGATCTATGCAGAAGAGTCATTGAAAATTGGACCACTCGGATTCGTGCGACTGTAAATAGCCAAGACGGGCATTTGAGCGATATGACATCGCTTTCACATTTTTTATTTTATTTTAATGGCACAAGTGTGCCAATCAAATAAAATAAAAAATGATTATACCTCACACACAGCTTCTTTTATTTCATTTCAACCTCTACCCGCCCTTATTGAAAAACCCTTTATGTCCCTTACATAGAATAGTTTTTATCACAACACCACGAAGGCGAAGCAACGGGCAGATACTAAGTAATTCCGTATATTTTGTATGTTTAACAATCGTTACCACTGATAGAACTGTGCTTTATCTAGAGCCCCAGGTGATTGGTCCACCTTCTAGGAGGGACACCCACTCAACCGATAATAAACCCTTTGAACACCAAGAGAAATCTAAAATTAAATAATGTTATAACCCTCTCAGACTGGAGCAAAGGCTATTTACCGAAGAAACTGTACTAAGCTTCTACGTTCCTTTAATCTATTGAATAATTGACTATCCCTGACTTAAGATTCGTAGCCTAATTTATAGGAATTCAGTTTGCTAAACACTTAATACTAATTAACGGGGCAGCAACAGATTTATAGAATTTGCTCGTTAGTTCCCCAATTAGTTTAGTTTTAGGATTAAGAGTTGTTAGGCAGATTTGAAAGGCAAAGGCTTAATTTACTTTGACTTTAATGCTTATGATAGTTCTTTGCTTATTGAATAGATTTATTAAAGTTGAAAACAAGTGTGTGAGATGGCCGATCCCACTCGGAGAAGAAGGCGTTGTAATTGCAACTGCCTCGACGCCTAACCCGGCGAAAACTCACCTGCATCATTTAAGGCAGCCGAGACTAAGTGAGAGAGACAGAGAGTCCTGATATAGTCATGTGATGGGGAAGGATGAAACGCATATTAATAAAAGAGTTATATGAATATAAATGTGAATAGATGGAGAGGGAGGGGACGGCCAAAGAAAAGATGGATGGACTGTGTGAGGAGTGATTTGAAAGAAAAGGGCGTCAGTGATGGAGTGACGGGGGCAGGACGGTATGGCAGAAGAAAATGTTTTGCGTCGACCCCAAGTAACATGGGACAAAGGCAGGAAGATGATGAGACTCCGGTGTCGCGGGAGCATAGAGTGGGCACCCTGACCGCGTACCGAGTGATTCCAAGAAAGACGGTAGCACAAACATCAGGTGCTCCCATGCACAGTGAGGCTCAGGGGAGACCCCTTTACAATTTCCCCAGGGAAGTGCTCAGGGTACGCGTTGCTTAGAAGGGGTTCCGGGCTGGTCTTTTAAGAGGTCCTCTTCTAGGTGCTGGTGGAGACCGGCACAGGTAAAAACAGATTCTTACCTCACTAAAACCACCTGGCAAAAATGTCCAGGTGCCTTTTCAAGATTTCCCACCGATAAATAAAAAAGCTAGGGAACTATTCAAGTAAAATTATTATTCTCTGAGCATTTTCCAAACTATATCTAAGAAGTTTCTAATCTTGCCAGATGCGGCTAAATATCAATATTTTACATGGAGCGACTACCATCTAACCTTCTTAACCTTATTAGTAACGAAATGGGTATCTGAAGGTAAGGCTTCTGTAAAATATACCTTTATTACCTAAATTTAAAGTTACCTTCGCTCTGTTAGTGCTAAAGCTAGCCGTTTTTACATGTATTAAAAGTGAGGCCTTACAGCCTTATTGATAAAATAAGTATTAAGTAAAAAATCTTTTTTATAACAAGCTGATTGCTGAGTTGGTAACCCTTTCGGTATGGACACGTTCAGCGCCATTTGTCTTCGCACTTCTTTTTTGTCTTTAACTCCATGTTTGTTGCTGTTGTGTTGTGTCTGTGTTGAATAAATATATTTCCGTTCTATTCTTATTGAACTGATAGGTACTAAATATAGTATAAATTTTCAGTGGCCTCAAACACGCGATATCTTGGCTTGTTGTGGCGTTGCAATTTTCACCTTCCGACTTCATCTTGAGACTAACTCCATAATACATTATTATTTCAGTGTTTCCAATGCTACACAATTACGACAAGTTTCAGCTTTATCGGATGCCTGGAAGTACTTGAAACTGGATTACTAGTTACCGGATACTCACACGTAACCAAGGTAAAATAAAGCTTGTAAAAACTTTAATTAGTTTAAACCACATTATTAGTTTTAACACTGATTATATTTTCCATGGAATGCTATTATAATGTAATGAATATTTAAACGACAAATTTTAAATTTAACAAATGAGAATCTTCTAAATAAATAAATACTTAGTCAAATAAAAGCGCTCTTCTTCTCTCCTACTTTTGCAGTGCCCGACAGGGTCCAACTCCACAATGGTCTAAATTTGTAACCTACCATCTAAGTTCACATGTGGAAGCAATAAATGTATTGAGTATCAATTAAGACTACTTATCTGTGTTTAAACTATTCATTTAGTCATATTTTATTCTTTTCTTCTTTTGTTAGTTTAAACCAAGATTATTAATGTTCCTATTTCGGAGTGATACTCGTATCATCCTGGAAGACATTTCATGACTACGATGCTACAAGCCTCGCTGTGCCTCTGCTGGCACGGTGGGTATTTTGGAATGTCACTTTGTCTTGTAGCACTTTTGGCTATAACTTTTTAGTTTATTGTGCTAGAAACTTGAGATTCCAGGAAAACCTCGTCTAAAATATTTTTTAAAACTTCAATACCCCAACTAACCCTTAAGTGTATGCATTTGTGGGTAATTTTATACCAAATCTGCGGGTCTATCATAGTAGTCCGCGCGCGCATCGTTGTATCAAAATCAGGCAAATTACTTTTGGTGTATTATCGATTTATATCGATATTTTGCTGTTGAAAATTAATTCAACCAATCACAGCAGACAAAGCGTGCTTGAAAATTTTTCACATTAATTCTGCGAAAATGTAGAGGTGAGAAACTCGGCCTATATATTTACTAATTATTAAAGGTATTTTTAATGTGTGTATTTTAAATTATCATTATTTATATACTGCAGAAAAATTATAAAAAGTATTATTTTGTCATTTTAAGCATTTATACCCGATATCCTCATGGATAATTTTCATTTGGTTAGGTGACTGCGAGAACCAGATACCGATGACGTAGGAGTTGTTGAGAGTTAGGTTGATTAAGTTTAGTCAGGACCAGACTTAAATACCAAAGATCAACATGATTTGGCTCCCAAGATGGGACGAATTGGTTAATACGCACTCTGTTTAAAAGCTGAAAAAAAAAGCAAAAAAACAAATAATTCATTTATACAAGTGGAACACTTGTATAAATGAATTATTTGTCTCCTATCACCAGGCTCTAGTATGTCCTGAATGCAATGAAAATTTAAATTATAATCGTAAAAAAATAGTTTTAAGTAAAAACTTTGACTTCACAATTGGCATTAACGTTAAAAAAATAAGCGTTTACAAAATAAATTTTGTTCACATTTCCAAAAAAATATCTAAGAACTTTTGTTGTAAAGATAAATAAAATAAATATTTCTCCCATTATTTTAATAAAATAATTAGAAATATAGAATTTATTGACTTTATAAAATTGCCTACTACAGTGCCATGTAATAGGCCACACGTGTACTGGTGTAAAAAAAAGGTACGCGTGTACTGCAGTGCACGTCAGGGAACACCAGCATAGATAGACCACTTCGGAGAACCGTAGCGCGAATGGCCTAGGGTCACGTAAATAAAATTTACACATCCACACCTACCTTAATATTTAATTCAGGGATTATTTAGAACGTTGGTACAGAACAGACCTTTCTGAACATGATTTAAATTAATTTGACCCGCAAGCTGCTTAGTAATACGGTGAGGTTTCCGTAACGGTTCGCGCTTACCTGCACCGAATATTTCGTGGGTTAATTCTTAAATAAAGTGTGCCGGGATAAGGATCATGGATTGTCATTATTTATAAAAGGTTTGTGTCCTTTAACTGAAATTTGCCCTGTATATCTGAAAAGTTAGGCAGAGATGTGCTGTGGCTATTTATATTTCGTCAGTTTTAATAGGCCATTGTCATCTACCAGTCACAAGTCGAGACTTCGAGCTGCCACTAAGAAATTCCAAATGGAAACAGCGAATATTTTTTTTCCAGAACCGGAAATCGAACCCAGGATATGAGGGAGAGAAGCTAGGGTATGTTTTGTTGGAAATCACTGTTGGTTGGAACAATACAAACACCGATACCCGTAAAGTGCCAAAAAACCCTTTGCTGTACCGTATAAAGCAGAGCCTTAACCGGTCCGAGTCATCTACATCGCCGTCGTTCATCCAGCGAACTGCTGCAACCGCGCCGCCGCGCGTTCTCCATCCCGAGTTGCAGCTGAGCTAACGGATATAGGGCAAAGGGCGAATGTTCTGCGCAATTAAACAGAATCGTCTCAGTAGGGAGGATACCCGAAATAAAACAGAGCAAATCCCAAGACTCTGAAGCGGTAGCGCTGCTATCAGATTATGGCATAGTAGGCCAATCATTCGCTAGCCCGACAATATTGATTCCTGAAACTGAACCGAACGACCGATCTTTTACCGACGACTTTTGGAATGAAAAAATGGACTCGAATTGCTTATTAGAACGTACGCACGCTTATCGATGACAACCGATTAGCCCTAGCAGAAGCAGTAATGCTTAGCTATAACCTGCAGATACTCGCTCTAAGCAAAGCGAGGCGAAACGATTTTGGTGTGCAAAGAACTTCCGGGCGCTTGACTTTGTTGTTTTCGGGTAAAGAAATTGAGGAAGATGTGCGCGATTATGGCGTGGGGCTCCTCATTTCTAATGCAGCTAAGAATAGCCTCTTCCTGGCAACCGAACCTGATCGAAGACAAAATTAATCTTTATCTGAGACTGCTTGAAACCCGTAACGACACCATACGAGCTAACCTTAACACTCAATACCGTCAGAAACGCAACGAAATCTATCGCGGTATCTGCAAAGATAGGAGGCAGTGTGCTGATGGTATTGCCGACCGTGCTCAGTAAGCTGCAAACACCGGTAACTTGAAGGAGTTGTACAAAGCTACCAAAACCTTGGCAAGTCAAAGAAGAAGCCGTTAAGTCCACATCATTCCGAATGCTCGCATCGGAATGAGAGCGAGGTGAAGCGTGAAGCTCAAGACCGATCGCGATGGAGGTTTTCTGTGGACGCCGTCTGCCCCATTTAGGGTACATAGCATATTAAGTGAAGTCACATCATACTTAACAGTAGCGCGTGCGATCGCAAGACCAACAAGTACCCACCGACTAAATTCTAGGAAATTTAATTCAATCAGAATTTACGGTTTTGGCTGGCATACAATAAATTAACCTTGTATAATTTATCGGAAACTGACTTCCCTTTATTTGTGGCTTGTCAATGCCTTTACAGAGAGTGAATGCGGTCACGACTTGAAATAAAATGATTTTGATCGAAACAAAGGGATCTACGGAAAAGTTGTTTTTTAAATGTTTAAATGACTGGACCGATGTCGACTTATGTGTTGTTCTGAATTGACTTGGTGCAGTAGTAATCCTATTCTTTAAGAATCTCACCGGTCATATAAGATGGATTTTGCAGACCTTCCAATTGATATTAGGGATTTAATTTCCTAAGTTGTTTGATAGCTTAAAAGTTTTATCAATAGTCCTACTTCTACTGTGGTAAACACAAAGCGCATATTTCGCCAACATTCCAGTTATTTTATTATATTTCGTGTTTCAATTTGTTCAATGTTTCTGTTTGTACTGCATTCGCGAAATAGCCAAATCATTTATTTTCTAGAAACTTGACTAGATTCTGGAGTTGTGGAATTAGTGTTGGAATTTTGTATTGGTTTAACCAAACTGCATTGTTTAGTAGTAGTTAAGCTGTTATAAAATTTGATCTAACATTGTTTTAATTTTCTACGACTTTTTGTAATTATTCTGGGTTTCTTATTAATTTTCTTGATTTCAAATACAATATTTAAGGAGTAGTAGTTCTTACCTGATGGCGATGGCGTGAGATGCACTTGACTTACTTTTGACTTAATGTCCTATAACCCCTAGATGGGGCAGAGGGCGTCCACAGATGTCCTCCATCGCGGTCGGCCTTGAGCTTCACGTTTCACCTCGCTCCATGTCATTTCTATTCATTCATTCCTCAAGGTGGCCTACACACCTTCAATATTATTAAACGATATAAAAAGTAGGCTATTCGAGTATTAATGCTACGCAAAGGAAATCGAGGGCTACAGCTAGTCAATAACATAACTCAATAGCTAACATTGATTCATTGATACGAGTATTTGACTTTCATTCAGCTAAGGTAGCGAGATCCATTTACTGTTCCTAGGTAATAGTAGTAGCAATTCAGACCCCACTGTAAGATAAAAAGCTTCACGATGCATTAGCTTTATTGCAGTCTGAATGAGCTTGGGAAGTAATACTTTCAATTTATTTCACTAAGAAATCTTGATTAGGTACTTGTTCTTGTGGGTTTTCTTGAATGGAGAGTTTCATAGATAAGTATCGTCTATTATATCAGTTGTAAACGACCCTGTCTGCCTATTGGTCATGTTTGTTAATGAAAAATGAAATTTGTATTTTTCATACTCCTCCATTATTATTTTCTGATTAATTTCGTTGCGGGTTCCAAGACAGTTAAATTCATTCTTCGGGACTTCGTCGAGCTTCATTGTCTCGGCGCTTTTCTGGTGGTCGCCACCATTGATTCTGGCTTTCAAAAGTTGCAGTGGTTTGGGAATAGTGCGGTGGGATTGTCCCAAAATATAATCAAAATTATCGTCTATTATAAATGTTAAGGTTTGTATTTTTGGATAGTTGTTGCAAAATTATAGTTTATGACAGAATACTTTCATCCCGGTCTGAAGTTCACGCAGACGAAGTCGCGGGCCGAAACTAGTCTTCTTCTTTTCGTTTGAGGATGTGGCCTCATCTAGTATCAGAGTTAATTAAGCCGCCTCTGAGAACCCCACAGGCCTCTGACTTGGCTATTTCAGACTTACATTAACTGTATAAGTCCAGGTTTCCTCACGATGTTTTCCTTCACCGTTGCTTGTGATGTCCAAGATAAATTTAGAAAGTACATGTTTGTGAAAAAGTCATATTGGTAAGCCCGGGTTGCCGACCTCCAGCATGAGAGGCGAGGTCTTAGCCACTAGGCCACCACGACTAGTGAAGCAGCAGAAGCTGGTAATTCTATTAAATAAATATCGGTTTTTAAAGTGTCCGTTGGTTGGATCAAAAGTGCTACAGCCGAGTCCTGATTTTGATTCTCAGATAACGCAATTTATTATTGTGTTATCTCATTTGGATTTTACAATATCAGGCCGTCGTTTGGAGTTTGTCTTAAGTTGAAGGCAAAGACTCACCTGTATTACATGGGATTTACATTTAACCGCTAAAAAATTTGGTGTAGGTATTAAAGGTACGGTTCTGCCTATAAATTCGAGAAACACAGGCGTGAATTTAGTTATGTGTATTATATAAACACAAATTATTATAAAAGAGCGATCACAAACGAAGTTTTGGTACCTAGGTTTTTTAATAATTTTTGTTGCAGCACTTTATAGTATTGAATGTATACATTATCAATAGAACTTGTATTTTTTTCAGTTATTTATTTTAAGCAGTCAGGTTTTAAGTGTTTATTATTTGTTTCACCCTTTTTTCACTTGATGAACGATTTCTCCAAATAAAATATGTGGTAAAAGATTATTTATATAGCTATCAAAGTTACGATTATCTTCAATTTGTGCCAAAATATTAACATAAAAGTGTTACGAAATAATATATATTTTTGGAATGGTCTAATTATTAGCTTTCCGTCAATCCGTTTGGGCTGTAGAGCGTGCTATAGAAATGGACATACATACATAATCATACTGTGATTTTTTTAATTTCATAGACTAAATTACATTTGGGGGGTTTGTCACTTTATCGTTACATAAAAATAGTGTCGTATCCTGCCTAGTAATCGAAAGTTAATCGAAAATCGAAGTAGATCAAAAATGAAATCATTTCACGATAAAAACATTTAATTTGTTTGGAAACTAGCGGCCCTTATTTAGTTTCTACTCATTTATGTCAGACTTCATTTTAACGATCGCATTTATTTCATTGTTGATTTCATATAAAACACAATAAAAGTTTATGTAATATGTGTATGAATACTGTTATATTTAAATATATTACGTTTATATTCATAAAACATTTATTTACACCAATATTTATTTATTTGTAAAACAAATGTGTAAATATGTACATACTTAAACACTAAACAAAATTAAACTATACAAACTTATACTAAACCTAACTACTTACACTATATATATACAAAAGACAGGTACACTTAGGTGTCGAAGTACTCCTCCACATCGCTGTCATCCGGGAACTTGCCCAGAAGACTAGCAGCATTGCCACGTTGAATGGCAATGCTAATTCTTTGCGCAAAGAAAGAGCCAGCCCTCTGGTCACGCACAGTGTCGATCAGTCGGCGAGAAATCTCCTTAAAAAGAAGACGTGCTCTCGGGCCCCATGACCCAAGCGTTTCGACCCCAAACGGCTCAAAACTGTAATGACCAATTAGATTACAGTATTTGCGCCGCTTGAGGGCCTCAGCAGCCGCAGCAGCAGCGCCAGCACAGCCTGCCAAACTAGGAACACGAGATGGCGCAAGGGTGTCGACACAGGTTGCGTCCCACACCAGAGGCCTACCCACCCTCCATGGCACCAAAGTCATGCCATCTGGTCTCTTCCTATCCGTTAGGTTCTAATACAGCTGGTACGCTGGCGGTGATAAGGGCTCGACGAATAGTGTCATTGATACTGGCGTAACGTACTATGCGTGCGTGTTTTTACACCAATTAGTAAAATTAAATTGAGGAGTTATGTCACATCAATTCGATGAATCACTTATGATTGAGATTGTACACTATGCTCCGCACTTGCAACATTAAAAAAAAAATAAGTTCATTGGCAGCTGTCAGTTTAGTCTACGAAATTAATAATCACAGTATACATACTTACATACGCTCGAAAAACATTTCCTTCCTGCGGGTAAAAAACCGAATGTCCCATAGCAAAACACAGTCAAAAGAAACTGCCTTGAATTTATTTTCTCAGTTTTGTGCAAGTAGGCAGCTGATCTATTATTTTTTCTTTATTTAATGGTACCCTTGTCACCCACCTTACGGGGCACAGTGTAGGACTGTGTGACTAAAATAATTTATTTACTGGAGTATCTCACTTGAAAATTCACCAGATATTTCGAACAAGGTATGTATGTAAATGTCACTTTGAGACAAGTTTGCTCGACCCTTTCGACCCGTTCGTGTATTAAATATTCTAGTTCGACACCAAGTAAAGATTTGTTTAAACTATGCGTACGTATTTAATATAGGAATATTTTATTTACCTCTATGTTAAAATTATTGCTTGCTTTGCCTTTACATCTTTGAAAAATGCCAAAATATCGAATGGAAAAGCACCATTAATTTTATCCATTCACAACTGCTTTATATTCTACTAGCCGTTGCCTGCGACTTCTTCTGCTCGCATACGTACTTCAAATAGCCTATTTTTTTATGGTGCAATAATATTGTAGGTATGTGACTTGAGAAATTGTTAGTTCACCATACGAACTTCCACCCTTTAATGATGATTTTCGGGATGAAAAATATCCTGTGTCCTTTCCAGGATCTCAAAATAACTCCATACCAAATTTTATCTACATCGGTTCAGTGGCTTCAGCGTTAAAGGTAAAAACAGACAGACAGATAGAGTTACTTTCGCATTTAAGCATAGTGGTGTGACAAACGAGAATAAAAATCCCGTTTGTCACACTGGTGTGATAATCTGGTGTGACTACGAGTCAGCACTCTATAGATTGAACCGCCCCTGCTTCACTCGGCTGCAATCTACTGTGGCCACCATGTCAAACCATCAAGAATTATTTGCTACAGCTTAGTTAAATATGAGGAGTATTCCCGTTTGAGTGTCAATCAACCGGTCTAAACCATTTTGGGGTCGGCTTCAAGTATAACCGAAAGCAGCGGAGTACTAGTATTTTTAACCGACTTCTCAAAATGGAGGAGGTTCTCAATTCGGATCATCATAATGATTTCAGCCGAAAGATGTCCACTGCTGGACATAGGCCATCCCCTAAACGTCGCCGCATTGACCGATCCCGAGCGTCTCGCATCCAGCGCCTTCCCGCAACCGTATACCTCAATTCGGATGTTTATAGTATAATTCTATTTTTTGGTATATTCGGGCATATATGATCGGCGTATTTGCAAAATTCTAATCTTTTTCCAAAGAAGTTTATTCCGAAATAATTTCATTTAAATTAGTTAATGATCTGATGAAGAACTTCGGAGATATACAACAGAACTCTTCTATAAAACACGGCAAGTCTCTCGAGATTACTGCAATTGCATGTCTGTTTATTGTTTACGCCATTTCATAACATACCATCACGCCAGTATGCTCTTAACGGGTACGCAGATGTGTACAGTTCACCCTGGTACACTCTCATTCCACTGGTTATGTTCAAGTTACATGTTATTCAGTTAATCTATTCTAGCATCACTGTGGGCATTTTAGATAACTTACTATAGAACTTGTCCATTATGTACCACTAAAAAGAGGAAAATAAAACACTTTTTTATTTAGAAGTCGGTTGTATTTTTTGTGAAAAAGATTTTGCATGGAGCGAATGCCTGTTTAATCTCGACAATCCAGGAACAGCGATTACACGATATCCCTTGATATGACCGGTGTCAGAGGTATTGACTTCTGATTACCCGTAACGACTGTCTGGGGTCTTCAAAATGACAACTGGGACCAATGACTTTCCGGGGAATGGAAAGAGTTAGTAGGTGAAATAAGATAATATAGATGGTCTTAGCAATAAGTGTAGAAGATTGACGCGTGTTGCTGTTATTACAGCCACGAGCTTCGCTAGTTAAACTTGAGTGTATTGTATGCTAAAACGAAACGGAGTAAAATTTTCTGAATTATCTTGACACCCGCATCAAATATCATTTAATTACTAAAAAAACTGACAAACAAATGGACACGAAAACAGATTTTATTTATACTATTTTTGGATAAGATTCACCCTCATCTTATATGTAAGTCGCCAGTACAAGGTCAGGATCCGCGCCAAGACCTTCAAGTTCACGGTCCATAACAGCTTCGAGACTTGGCACGGCTTGCTGGCGCCAGTCGGTCTCGCTGGCCAAGGTGGCGGCGACGACGCGAATACATGACGTACCGCTTAAGTCTCATGGGGAGAAAGTTATTTCATTGAGCCGAATTTATTCTGCGAAAATAGTTATGTAACCTTGGCTCATGTTACATTGCCAGAGGATCTAAAAGTTTAGACAAATTGTCGTTCTAATAGCGATGGCGCGATGGCTTAGATGCCAAAATGTAAGACTTGAAACGTGAGAGTATCATGTGACTTGTTGATAGCGCGTGGCAATTAATTTTTGACTTTCTTCTAATCGATATGGCGATTTAAATAAACATTAGAAAAAAATCGGGGTGTGTCTGTGTCGTGGACACAGTCTTGTGCTTTACGTGGATACGTTTACGTAATGGGCCTTCGGATTTTCATGATTTATTATTTAACGAATTATTTGATGCTATAGCTATCGAGTAGTTTAATTAAATTTTGGATGTCGATGATAGATTTGGAACTTAATACCAAACTGTTTCCTCGATTATTTTGACCCATTTGGCGCAGCCTCTGTGCACACTATGTAATTATTTTTTTATATTAAGTTTCCTTTTATTTGTATCTACATTGTGTTCATCTGTGAGTGCCAAATAAACTAAATTTCTTTCTTTCGACTTTGTTATCATCAGGATTTTGGATTGCCTTGACCGTTTAGTCTACATTTGACAGATTCTACTTTTGTCAGATTCTACATATGACTGTTTCTACTTTTGTCAGATTCTACATATGACAGATTCTACATATGACAGATTCTACATATGACAGATTCTACATATGACAGATTCTACATATGACAGATTCTACATATGACTGATTTGCATATGTCAGATTCTACATTTGAAAGATGTAGAAAAAATAACTTTTAGTCTACATTTGACGGATTATACTTTTGACAGGTTCTACATATGACAGATTTTAAAGAAAGTGAGACAATTATGACGCTTTTACGTCAAAATTTCACGTGCAGTACTTACGTGATAGAAGTGAAATTTCTTAAAAAATACAGAATAATACAGATTTAGTGTGATTGCAGGCAAAAATTTTTTATTTTTTTTTGGAACTATCCCACCGCACTATTCCCAAACCACTGCAACTCCTGAAAGCCAGAATCAACAGTGGCGACCACCAGAAAAGCGCCGAGGCAATGAAGCTCGACGGAGTCCCGGCGAATTAATTTAACTGTCTTGGATCCCGCAACGAAATTAATCAGAAAAGAATAATGGAGGACTAAGAAAAATACGAATTTCCACTTCCCTCCATATCAAGCAGGAGACAGAACAAACAAGACTAATATGCACAAAGGGTCGTTTACAACTGGGATAAGCCCAGTTGCCTAGCACCACGGATAAAAGTTAGCATTACTATTAATGGGTCCTAACATTGTGAGCTGTTATATTTGATTCCAATAATAGGTATGGCAAAAACGCTTGAACGCACGGAAATTTGTTCTACTTTCCCCAAGGTCCGTATAGTAAACAGCTCCTGATACATCCTGGACATTATTCAACATAGTATTGCGTTCATTCTGCCAAAGAATACACTCCCATAAGATATGATGTGCAGATTGTACATATTCGCAGTCAGATGTAGAACACTGACATAAAGGCGAGGCAACAAGCTTTAAGGAAAATAATTTACTTTTAAAGTTACCATGACCTGTGAGAAATTGGGCGACACAGTGATCCACCTCCAGCCACGTCCAGGCCAGTCGCACGCGAACGGATGGAAAGAATTGGTGGAGGTGTCGGCCCTTGATTGAATTATCCCACCTACATTGCCATTCGGATAAAAGTTCCTCCCAGACGTCAATATGTGGTTTAAATAATCTAGAGATTTTCTTACGGTCACTTCGCGTCAAAAAGTCCGCGTCCATGGTCTCTTTTGGTCCATGGTCGCTGCACTTCAAGGTAGACCGGAAGTGCGCCAGCAAGTACTGGTAAGGCCTCTGTACTAACTATATGTATGCTTTGCATAAGAATATCAAAGCCAAACACTGACTCTGAAGTAATTTACGTCGTACCGCGCCTATCGTGGCCCTATCAGCCCAGCCTAGGCGCCCCATAAATAGTCTTTATAGTAAAAAGGACAGACCCCACGTAGGTTTAGATATTCTCGTTAAGGCATAAAAGTTCTTTTTTGCTTTTTCACCGACTATTTTAATATGATCTAAAAATGCAAAATTCCTCTCTAACACTAGACCAAGATAGCACACAGACTGCTTCCTTTTTACCGGAACGTTATTAAATTTAATAGTAGAACACGATTTAAGATTACCTTTCAAAATGAGCTGATAAGTTTTATGCGGAGCAAAGATCAAACGGTTCCGATCGCCCCACTGAGATATTAATCGTAGGCAAGTGTCAGCCAAGTTCTCGAGTCCAGCTCGAGTACTTGATTGAATGAGCAGAAGACCGTCGACCGCGTAACCGGTTAATGAACAGCCACTTGGAAGCGGAATCGCGAGGAAATCATCAAAGCTTAAATTCCATAAAGGTGGACCAATAACCGAACCCTGAGGACATCCCATGGTGAGAGACTTCGACATGGACTGATGGCCGAGTTTGAGTTTCGCGGAACCATTTAAACAGTAAGAGTAAACTAAATTGTATATATTTCTATAGCAGCCTCGAGTTTTCATTTTAAGTAATAGCATTGCCCACCATGCGTTATCAAAAGCCCCAGAAATATCAAGAAAAATCCCAATTACATACTTATGTTCAGATGTATTAACTATTTTCCTAACAGTATATAAGGGCCGCGTCTACGGTAGATTTGCCAATAGTGAAACCGAATTGATTATTATAAAATTTTGGTCCGTCCGGTAGCAACCGTGGAACGGTAAGGCGCTCCAGGAGTTTTCCACAAGATGGAAGAAATGCTATGGGCCGGTACGACTTTGGGTCGTCCGGGGGAAAAATTATAATAATTATCTTCTATCATTACATGAAGAAAACGAAAGGCAAGACATGTGCCTAATAGTGACACGTCATTGGAACAGTCTCAACTCACGCCCATATTGAATCGCTGCCTATAGGTGAAGTATAGACTAGAGCATTTACTTGTAGCAGAACGCCGAGCATTCGCTGTTTTAAAATTTACTCAAACCCCCCTTCGAACATGACTCTCAATGTTTTGTTACAACCTGATTTTAAAAACCAACAAGCGTTCTGGTGTAACATTTTATCAATCGAAGGCACGAGCGTGGGTGACGTGTAGTGAGGTCAATAATGAACGCAAGGTACAAATAAATTTTACATTCATTTCTCATTCGCTGAGAGTGCCTAATCTGTTTAAATAACGATCACTTACAAATCATAAACAAAGGTCAACATTTGTCATAAGCTTAGTACCGCTATTGAAAGACAGATGGCGTTGTTCCGTGACGACCCATTTTGTAGATCGCGGTGTTAAGATTTTTTTGTATTACATGATCTCTTTTGGCAATAAATTGTCTTACTCTGGACACCCTTGTTTTATTTGTATGCGAGATATTTTTGGGACGTTGAATAAATTGGTCCTTCGAACGTCCGGATGAAGGATTGGTGTGCATTGTCATTGTTGAGTTGGAGTCAGGTTGAATGGTCAATCTGCATTCTGCTGCAAGTGTAACGTCAGCGCAGCCAGTGGCGAGCAGCATCAGCAGACCGTGCAAGGTGGCGCTTAAGCGTATATGTACAAATAGTACACAACGGTCAGCGCTGGTGTTAACAACAGTTCGAGTTGACGTGAGCAGCAGCTGCGGTGCGGGGGGAGTACCCCGCATATCATTGCGACGAGCTACGTAAATGTGAGTGACAGTGATGTGATACGAAGATAATCTGTGAGTACTTTAAATGTCAGTGACTAAATTAATACATTGAGACTTAACAATTACAAGCAAATTTAGACCTTATTAACTTAGAAAATTTAATTAACAATTTGGACTTAGAAACTTTACCGTGTGCATGGACTTAGAATAACTTCAATAAAAAGTGAACTACGGGAAACCTATGCCCGATTTTGCAGCGAAGTGTATTAAGTTCAAAGACTTGTGATTTTTTACGTGTTGTCTACGAACTTAGCATAGCGATCCAGAAGTTCCGGAACAGTTTATTCAAAGAACTTTATCTATAATTCAATATGGAAGCTTTGAGTAATTTACAGTTTAATTTACATTCTACTATCAGTAAAGCAAGGTCTAACTTTAAGAAATCACCTAAGGAGCGAATAACCAGTTCATACATAGAAACTAGATTAGAAAATGTATAAGCTAACTGGTCAGCGTTTTCTGAAACTCATATGAAAATTGTATCGTCAGTTAAGTCGATTGAATTCGAAAAATCGGATTATAACATAAAATATGTATATGAGACCACGGAAGAATTATTTACTGATTATAAAACTGAGTTGAGGGAAGCATTGAAGATAATTGTTTGTTCGGATAGTTTAGGTAAAGTGTCTGAATCTTCTGCGAAGAGTTCTAAAGATATATGTTCTGTAAAATTGCCAAGGATTGAATTGCCTATGTTTACCGGCAGTTATTCTGAGTGGATTAGTTTTAGAGATTTGTTTAAATCCTTAATACACAATAATGACCTACTCGACGATGTTCAGAAACTGCATTATTTGAAATCACATTTGTCAGGAGAAGCTGAAGGTCTTTTACGGCACATTCCTATTACTAGTAGTAAGTATACAACATGTTGGACAAAATTAGAGAATCGATATAATAATAAAAAATATTTGGTGAATTGTATAATTAAACGCTTTATGAGTCAAAAAAATATTGTATCTGAATCCTCCAGCGCAGTTAAGAAATTGTTGGATACTTCTAACGAATGTTTACATGCTTTTGAAAATTTAGGCATAATGGTTGAGTATTGGGATATTATAGTTATTTATGTATTGTGTTTAAAGCTAGACACTGAGTCACGTAAACAATGGGAAATGAAAATAAGTGATTGTTCAGATGACTTGCCCACAATGTATCAGTTCAAATCTTTCCTTGAGCAAAGATTTCGGTCATTAGAATTTTAGACAATAAAGGTCAACGTTTATTGTCAGTTATCAGTTCAATCGAAATGTGCCAGTCAAATCGCTTAATTTGTAAAAAGAAGAATCATAGTCTTCTTCATCTTAAAAATGTCTCCAAATCAGTTGGTGACAGTAACAAAACTGATCAGGGTACAGAAAGCAGCGTTTCTGCTGGTACTACTTCAACCCAGAGTAATTCCACTAATGTTGTAAGTTGTTTTGCTAATAGTCATAGCCAAATATTATTGGCCACCGCGCTAACAGCAGCAGAATCAAAGAGCGGTACTGCTATAGTATTAAGATCCTTGTTAGACCAGGGGTCTCAGGCTTCCTTTGTAACGGAGTCCGCAGTCCAGCTCTTAGGTCTCAAAAGACTACCAACTAAAGGTTCGATTTCAGGTATAGGTTGTGATCAAGGCCCATCAATGATTTCATTAAATTAGATGGTTCTCATTAAGGTTAAATCACGCGTCGATCCTAGTTTTATTATAACTGTTAAGGCTTATGTTTTAAGGAAACTAACGACTATCTTACCGGAAAGGAAGGTTGTGGCAAACGTTTTGACCACAATCTCGTCTTTGGCTTTAGAAGATCCTTCATTCGATACTCCGAACAAGATTGATTTGCTTTTTGGTGCCGAAGTTTATGGCCAGATTTTGTTAGAAGGTTTAATCAGAGGTTCACCTGGTCAACTCATTGCACAAAATACTAGACTAGGATGGATCTTGTCTGGTCAAGTAGGTAAAATCAACCAAAGCGAGACATGCCACAATACCGTAGTCGCGTTGCATTCTACTCATTCAGATGAGAATACAAATACACTCTTTAAACAATTTTGGGAACTAGAATCTGAGCCCAAGGGCGATTACGATAAGGTTTACTTGACCCCAGAAGAACAAAGGTGCGAAGATATATTTAAGGCCACAACTAAACTAGACGAATTTGGTCGCTATACTGTGCACATGCCCTTTAGGTCAAGCGATCCTGCTTGCAAACATGGTGAATCGAAATACATCGCTCTTAAACGATTTTTATCCTTAGAAAGGAGATTTCTAAGGAATCCCGAGTTCAAGGTTCAGTATTCAGCTGTTCTAAATAAGTATATAGCTCTTAATCATATGGATATAGTACAGGATAGGGATAAAGAAGGTTCTCTGTACTTACCTCATCATGCCGTCATCCGTAACGAAAAACGTACAACAAAGTTCCGCATCGTATTTGATGCATCATGTATAAGGTAGTAACGGGGTTTCTCTTAATAACGATTTAATGGTGGGTCCTCCTCTACAACCTGAGCTTCGTCATATTATCATGGGTTGGCGTTGTGAACCTATCTGTCTGGTAGCCGACATCGTCAAGATGTACAGACAGATTAAGGTATGCGATGATCACACAGATTTTCAGCGTATATTATGGCGTGAGAACCCAGATGATGAAATTCAGGTGTTACATCATTTGCGAGTAACGTTTGGAACATCATCAGCGCCTTGCCTAGCAGTCAGATCATTGCAGCAGTTAGCTCAGGACGAAGGCGCTGCATTTCCTTTAGCAAAGAACCGTGTTGTTTCCGAATTAAGATGTTTCAGTTCATCTAATATTGAAATCTTAAACAAAAGAGAATGCCTGTATTTGTCGAAGGGTTAAAATGTCCCATTTTTTTTTAAGATAAACTCTAAAATAAGGAAAATATAATCAGCTTTTTAGTACATTTACGTTCACGTAAGCGAAAAAGTTGCGACGCTTGGGGGAGGCCTATGTCCAGCAGTGGACGTCTTTCGGCTGATATGATGATGATGATGAAGCGATAAAGTGTTGGGAAAAGCTGTATTATTTGCAACTTCAGGGTTTATCTCTTACTAAAAATTATTCATACTCAACCTCCATAGCCTGTAACCTCCAATGAATTATGTAAAAGTCACCCAGTAAAGCAGTATTTTTAAGGTTCAGTACTCGAAGGGTCCAAACGGGGCCCTTATTGCTTTCTCTCACTTTCTCTGTTTGTCCGTCGTCATATGTCACACGGGTTATACAGCCATACCGTCTACCGTCAGTATAAGTATCTTGTTGACCAAAAGCCATACAAATTGTCAAAAAATATTATTAAATGTGTTTAAGGCTCCCACACAAGTAAAGAGGCGAGGAGCGGAAAAAAATATGTTTCCCCATCGAGTGGGGTTGTGTTGAACTTGTTGAGTCGATAAATACTGAGTTTTTGTTTTAAAAATATTGGAAAACAAAGTAATGGGAAGCCACCAAAGTCAGCTTTTTCTACGAATTTTTGTGACCTATGTACTTTAAATTTGTTGATATTATGATTTTAGGCATTTGAGGTTTTATTGTGATTGTATGTTATTGTTTATAGTGAATACCATTGTAATTCATTTTTTTCTCTAACAGGCTTGCTCTTAATAATTGTTCCTATTACAACCAACTTAATGCAGCGATCTGGTACGGAACCCTAAATGTGCGAAGTCTGATATGCACCTGGCCGGTTTTTTGATATTTTGTAGGTTCGCGTTTGACCACTATCTCACCTGATGGTAAGCGATGATGTGGTCGACGGTGAAGGAAGCTTGCCTAGTAGAAGTAACCTATTCAATCTTGATTCGAAGACCCTCCAGGTTGTAGCTATCAGGAAACGCAGAGACTGGCAGGGAATTCCATCACTAGCTTTACGCACAATTGAAGTATTCCAAAAACGTTTATTGCACAGGTATGGGTGGGATGTCTATCGTGTGCGCTTCGCATTGTCTTGTAATCTCAAATAAAAAAGTTAACTCAAACAATCAAAAACCCGACTGCTTAAAAAGACGACAAGAAGAAAATCATGCTGTGCAGTCGGAGGATACGTATTCGCGAGCTGGCTGACCAAAACTAGAAGCCATTTTTATATTTTTCAATTTTAATGTAGCCAGGTCACTCGCAGGGTTAAGACGAATCGATTGACGTAAGAATCATCAAAATCGGCCAACGTGTTAAGTCTCTAGAACGCCAAGTAGGAACAAACATACATACTTACATACATAGACTGATAAACACATTACCCTCCTTCGGCAGTCGGGTAAAAATAAGAAATGTGGAATATTTCATAGGTATATAAAAGTACGTAGATTTAATCAGTCTCGCAAAATATTTCTCTTACCTCCCAAATCGATCCCAAAACTCCACTCAGGTATTTGCAATACAATAAAAAAACTTTTGGCGCAAACTAATTTTCTAACTTAACGGAATCCTGATTAAGTAGGGTTCGAAGTAAATTAACTAAGAGAGCGAAAGGTAGGTAGTAGCCGTGGTAGTAGGTAGAAGTTTTTCTTACTGGGACTTGTTTACCGGTACGTGTAAGCGCCAAGGGATAAAATTGTTTACCTTATGTATCCGTTTTTGTTTCTCGAAACGTTCAACTATCTAATCATGATTTTGGGTAATAGATGCCTAAGTAATCTCCTGACGGCTAGAAGTGATTTGATTTTATATCACACCGATAGGCAATTTACATTGGTAGTGCTTTCACAAGGATGCAATGCGATCCATTCCAACCGATTTTCACTTGAATTTTCTATGAAATATAAGAAAGAAAGACAGAAATAAATAAATAAAGAAAGAAATAAAGAAAGAAATAAAGAAAGAAATAAAGAAAGAAATAAAGAAAGTAAGAAAGAAAATAAATTTATTTATCACCAAATTATTTACTTAGGGGTAGGGTAATAACATTTTTCTAGAATTAGAAACATAATAAAGAGCTGCGCTGTCATATCGCAGTAGTATGTAAAACTCTCAACATAATACCCGATGATGAGGTAATCCTGTAAAGTAAAACTCAATACCTTCAGAAACTCACATTTATCAGGAAACAGAAACTTTGCATCAGATGTCTAGATAGACATAGACAATAAGCTTTTAAATTATTAAAGTAATAGAGTAATTCAAGAACATAATTTAAAATAAAAAATCTCACACCCACACACATACAAAGGACTGGTTACACACCTACTATTATTTGTACCTGCATACATTGTATTAGATTCGTATATTTTTATGGGATCTATAAAAACTATTCCAGCACTAACTACTTCATTTGTGTAATATGTAAAATAATTTCCTTTCGTCATAGTTAAAAAAATAAAGTTGCGTGATCCGGTCTCTGACAGATTTTCGATGTCCATTCGACTTTTTGCATTGGCTTTATTTATTTATTTAAAATTCATCCACAACAGTACAAAGGCGGACTAAGGCCTTAGGCATATCATTGCTCGATGGCTATATATCGATGCTTTCAAGTTAGGACAGCGAGAAAATACATTTAGAATCGGGACTTATATTGAATTAATATTGAAAATTGACCTATTTCACATGCGTCTGAAAACAAAAAAACTCGATAAGAAGAAGACAACAACCAAACAAAGTGGCAAAGCCATGATGTTTTACAAAATGGCTTTTTTCCTATCAACTTTTTGCAGCAGTTCTAAATCTAAAGTTGCCTTGAGCCTCGGTTCAAAGATGCACTTTCTTAGCAAAAACATATATATTTCTGCCTAGCCTTTTCCCAACTCTATTGGGGTCGGCTTCCAGTCCAACCGGATTCAGCTGAGTACCAGTGTTTTACATGGAGCGACTGCCTATCTGACCTCCACAACCCAGTAACTGGGTAACACAGTACTCCTTGGCTAGATTGGTGTCAGATTCCAGGCTTCTGACTACCCGTAACAAAGTGTCAAAGATCTTCAAATGACAGCCGAGGCACGGAGGAAACTCGGTATGTTGTAAATGGTCACCCATTCACGGACCGACCTCGTCAAGCGTTGCTTAACCTTGATGATTGACTAGTGCGGCTGTTATTATTTAGCCACGAGCTCTTCTACCAGTAGTAAATCTTTTAGTAATTAACATAAAGTGCGTCGAGGATAGTTTTGTGGAGTTTTAAAAACGGCAAAAAAGAATATAAAACTCATATACGCGAATTGCCAGACCTAGGAACAACTATTTGTGAGCCATGGAAATGCGGCACCTGTGGCATGTAGCGCCAATCAATCAGCCACTACGCCAACCGACCATGCCGTCCTTATCACAAATATCAATTCTTTCACATTAAAATAATTGGGAAGTCGTTTAGTCACGTGTATGATATCCTCCTTTTCCCCTAACCTTAACGCCCCTAAAGGTACAAACGCTAGCAAGAAAACATCAAACTTCATTAGAAGTTCCGGCAGAAAATTTCTAGGTTTTTGAAATAGGAAACAAAACATAACTTAGGAATTTATTTGTATTGATTACAAGGTTATGGAAGAATAATTTATTACAGATTTTTTTAAGATCCTTGATTGGCAGCGTGGACAGGTGATCTATTTTAATAATGCGAAAAACCTTTTTATCCGGCTGCCGAAGGAAGGTAATGTGTTTATTAGTCTTGTATTTATGTTTGTTTGTTCCTATATGGCGTTCTAGAGACCAAACGCGTTGGCCGATTTTGATGATTCTTACGACAATCGATTCGTCTTAACCCTACGAGTGTCATTAAAATTGGAAAATGGCGGCTTTTGGGCGCCATATTGTCGAGGCTCTATTTTTTTTTTCTTACAAACCCATTGTGTGGGGTGTGATTTCTAAAATATTTAACACTTAAATGTTTAAATGTATCTAATTCGAAAAAAAAATAACTATAAGTTATAAATAAAAAAAGTTAATTCAAAAAAACTTTTTAACGAACAATCAAACCGACTTCCAAAACAAAACACTTTAAAGTGAAAAATAACTTTCTTTTCCGAAGTCGGTGTCGAATAACACTCTAGTCGGTTTGATTTTTTGTTAAAAAGTTTTTTATTTCTCTCTTTTTAGTTTTGGTAGGTGCCTCCAATTAATATGAAAATCATTTATAGCCAAAGTACATCTTATTCGAAAGGCATTAAGTCCGCCTTTGTACCTTTGTGCATGAAGTCTAAATAAATAAATAAATCTTATGACAATTCCAATAAGCCCAAACACGATTAGGATACATTGTTTTATTTCGGATTTCCAGTGGCCATTGTGGTCTTCTTCATCAGTTCCACTTCACCAAATGATACTTTTTGAGTGCAAATGATTGCATTATTGATGTAAATACCAAAATCGCTACATGTATGCCTTTAATATTTGAGGAGATCCCTCGATTTCTCTAAGATTCCATCATCAGATCCTGGTTTCCTTATCATGGTACCACCCTTGGTATATCTACTTTCCAAAAAAAAATCGGTTCATAAACGACGAAGTTATCCCCGAACACACATAAAAAAAAAATATATACGCTCGAATTGAGAAACCTCCTCCTTTTTGGGAAGTCGGTAAAATTCGAAAAATTCGAAAAACCCGACTGCTTGAAAACGAACTAAAAAGACGTAAACAAGGAGAAAATCATGCTGTGCTATCGGAGGATACATCTCGTTTTGGTCAGCCAGCTCGCGAATATGTATCTTCCGACTGCACAGCATTTTTCTTCTTGTTCACGTTCTTTAAGTTCGCTTCTTTAGCAGTTGGATTTTGAGTTTTTTTTTTTTTTATTGTTTTTTTGTATTATGTCGACAGCAACAAAGAACATAAAACCGGCCAAGTGCGTGTCGGTCAAAAAAAAAACTTCGAAGACATGTGACATCCACCAACCCGCACTGGGCCAGCGTGGTGGAGAACGGCCCATTCCCTCTTACAGAGAGATGGCCTATATCCCAGCAGTGGGAACATTAAAAGGCTGATGATGATGATGACAAAATTTAATTTAGAATTCTTTACATTGTCTAGCGTCATTTTTTCATGAAAAATCTCATTTTGTATTTGTATTTTGACGAAGTACACACGCATATTTACAGTAATTGTCTATTTGTGTGCGTTGAACTATTCCAGATGTTTGTATCAGCACGGGCGGTCGACTTTTTTAAACTAGTAAGAATGTACTTAATTAATCCTACAACCTCAATTTGGTTTGTCTACATTTCATAATAATAAATTATATGAAACATTTATGTGAGAAGAAATAAATTATTGTTAACTCATAAGAAACGAAAACAAAATGAATAAGTTATTTATTTTGTGTGAAGTAGCTAAAGGCATCAGCCGTATTTCGAAAAATTTACTACTCAAAAGAATATGACCACCTGTAATTATTCAATATATGCAATATTATCCAAATGTTTTAATGATACTGTATAACTTGTATAGCTTAGTCTCACTCAAAAACTAGAAAAAATTATGTCTTTTTAAATTAGACGTTATAGTAAGTACCTAGTAATTGTAGTTGGCCTTAGGACGCCATCTACACGGGCACCCGTGATAACTTTGGCCTTGGCAAAGACAACGCCAAACGGACCTGCATCACACCAATCCGACTCAGGAATACTACGTCTATTAGTTCCATATTTCACTCACAGATGTCGTTCATTATAATAATTAAACAGATCGTACATAGATGTCGTTGTAAAAAAAAAGTCTGCTTACTAAAACTAAATACATTTCTTATTACAAGTTTAATATAGAAACGAAATACAAATAATTAATTTGCATTAGATATAACCTAAGGTGCTCGCTAAACCGACGGAGAAAATTTAATAGACATAACCACCAAATTTAAAAAGCCAACATTATTAACAACCGCACATGCAGTTCTTCCAGGTTAAGCAACGCTTGCCGAGGTCGAGCCGTGAATCTTTACATTCCGCGATTCTTCCGTGCCTCAGAAAGTTTGTTATGCCGTGGTCCCGGCTGTTTTGTACATCTTTGACAGTCGTTACGGATAGTCAGAAGCCAAACAATCTGACACTGGTCTTACCAGTCTGGTCAGGTCTGGGGTGTATTACCCAGTTACTGGGTTGTGGCGGTCAGATAGGCAGTCGCTCCATTAAAATATTAGTACTTAGCTGCATCCGGTTCGACTGGTAGCCGACCCCAATATAGTTTGGAAAAGCTTAGGCAGATTGTAGCAACAAAAATGACAGAGACTGTGGCACCTCAAACATCCTCCTCCGACTGACTGAGCCTGCAGAAAAGCTCCCTACAGGACACCAACTTCTATGGCCCACCTGGAAAAATTTAAACCGACTCCGAAGCCAAGTGGGTCGCTGCAAGCATATCAGTTAGATGGGGGTACTCCAATGAACCGCAGTGCAATTGCGGAGCTGGGTCCCAAACAATGCCTCACCTTCTATCTGTGCAACAACACCTGCACCCTGAAGGACCTTTGTGAGGCAAATAAAAACGCTGGCCAAAACATATATAATTGAGGAATGATCATTACGACGAAGAAGAGAAGAATGGCTAGTATATAACACTGTCAACTTAAGGCGTAGATATCCCTCAGTAGCTGAAGTTAAAATGAGAATCACGTCTAAACGGCTACCTACTCGCAATTTTTGGAGAAATATATGTTACATAAGACCATTTTTTTATAGTTTGATCTACGAAAAGTTTGAGTTTTATTCGTATAACATTCACAGACATAAAAACGACAATCGCACTAAAGCCGCGCCAAGCGTCATTTCTACCATCTCAAACACAATTCAATTATTAAGACATTTTGATCTAAGGCCATTACCTCACCTCTCGCGTGACTATGTGAGTTTACTTTTTGGGGTTGAGGAATTTTCTTTAAGGTTTCTAACAAAAACATGAATTTACACACCAGACATAGTGTCACACAGACTTACAGGTGCAATACAGGCCTACCGTTGCCATACAGGCCAACAGTTGGCACCCATGCAAACAGTTGCCACAAAATAACATAATACGGCTGATAGATTCAATTACTCGACATCTTCAGCTTGCTCATCATCATTCAAATCCTTATAACATCAACATCGACTGGTACATGACCCGCTGGTATCTTCCTTAACCTACCGTGTGCATACTTGTAAGTTCTAAGTGTACCTATTTAAAGCTTTCGGTGTATAACGATCACCATCCTGTCTTAATCACCAATCGCGGCCTATTTAGTTTTCGTACTAGAGTTTCTCAAACAACACTATTGATTAGAAAAAGGTTCGACGATCAACAAGTTCAACTAAACAATGTAATTGTAACAATTCTGTTACTCTTTTCCATAATTGAAAAGCAATGCATACTCAACTCATGAAACCTCTTCGTAGACCAATCGCCACATGTTACGCATGAGGTGCGGTCAAGAATCTGTCTTGTAAGTAGACATGATAATCAGATTTGGTTTAACTACCATTGTCATTAACTAAGATGTCTAATTCTTAAGGAACTTGGTGATCGGGGATCCTTCTCATAAGTTTCGCGCTTTTTACTCGAAGGATTTTGGAGCATACCGACTGCTAATATGAGGTGAACAATTAAGCCTGATAATATTTGCTTCTTGAAACCTCGTGTGAAGTAGCTTCACGAATTAACTCGGATCCAATATCTTTAAAATCAGATTCTCAACAGTAATCATTTACTTTCGCTCACCAACACAGTTTTCATGTAAGGAAAACGATCGCGAGATCTACTGCTATCATAATATTACTTTGAAAGTAAGAAAGTCAATTTAGATCTGAAAACGGTGGTTGTAAATCGTTACGCAAGAATCCCTGCCCTGAATACACGTAAATGATCAGAACCGTCACTAATTCGAAAAAATTGCGTTGGCTAAACGACATTACTAACTCGCTTTGCCACTGAAAACGACTAGTAATTCAGACATTTTGAATATCTCATCTTCTTACGGTGGTTGTAAATCGTTACGCAAGAAGACCTGCCCTGAATACACGTAAATGATCAGAACCGTCACTAATTCGAAAAAATTGCGTTGGCTAAACGACATTACTAACTCGCTTTGCCACTAAAAACGACTAGTAATTCAGACATTTTGAATATCTCATCTTCTTATGGGATATCTCATCCTAAAGTTCGTACTGAATCAAATGTTGAAGTTTTCAAATCGGTCCAGGCGTCTTTGATTAATCGGGGAAAAAACATTAAAAAAAAGATTCTGACGAATTGAGAACCTCCTTTTTTGAAGACGGTTATAAACTTAATTCTGTGGCTTCTTTTCTTCTTTATTTTAATTCTTTGTCCATGTAATAAGTAATGTGTAACATATACATTATTATGTATGTTTAATCGTTGTTGAATTTGCTTGTTTGTTGTAATCTGAGAAAATCGTTTGTTTACTATAATGGTAGTAGCAAGTTAATATTTACAAAAACCCGGACAAGTGCGTGTCAGACTCGCAAACGAAGGGTTCCACACCTTCTTGCGAAATTCATGATTCTTGCTCTATTGGTTTTGAAAGTGTTAAAATTTGCGCATTGTAATACTTAGCGGTCTTTATTATTAATCGACTTCAAAAAAAAGAGTAGCTAGGTTCTCAATTCGTTGGAATCTTTTTTTTATTTTTATTTTCCCCTATTACTCAAACACGCCTAGACCGATTTTGAAAATTCTTCTTTTGTTTGAAAGTGTATACTTTACAGGTGGTTCCATCGTAATCAGGTCAGGATCTGATGATGGTATCCTAGAAATCGAGGGAACTCCTCAAATAATATAGGCGTATGCCTATATTATTTGAGGAGCGATATTATATAGCGATTTTGGTATTTTCATCAACAATGCAATCATTTGCACTCGGAAAGTATCATTTGGTGAAGTGGAACTAATATAGAAGGCCATAGATGGCCACTTGAACTCCTTAATGCTAAGTATGTCATAGGTATAAGATATCTGGCATAGATAACCAACTATGATGATGCAAATACTTATAAATGGTACTGATGACAATGGTACCATCGAACTAATCTGATGATGAAGTCGGAAGGTAGACAATGGAACTATTGTAATCGTCATGAGATGTTAAATTGTAAATGATTATCATGATAATTTGAAGTATCTACCAAAACTAAAATGAGAAAAATAAAAACTTTTTAACAAAAATTCAAACCGACTTCCAAAACAAAACACTACCAAGCGACTTTTATTTTTTTTATAAAGTTTTTTTGTTTCTTTTATTTTAAAGTGTTTGCCTCGTTGGTCTTAAGGTTGCTGCCTGAGGTCCAGGGTTCGATTTTTGGGTCAAGCAAAATGTTATTGGATTTCTCCATCTTGAATTTCTCTTCTCTCTCTCGCAGGAGTCTGGGCTTGTATCCGGTGGATGGCAATAGGCATACCCCCTAATAAATGAGACTTATGTTAGCGATCTTTATATTTAATTGAGCACACTAAGTGTTTTTTCTATGTTGGTAATAATTTCTTTGATAATTTTAAGCTTGCAACAAAGATGGATTGCTTTTTGTCAGGTTGGTAAACGACAAGCTTGCACTTCTCGTTTCCCGCCCATTCCGAGGTTATAAATATTGTGGCTCATGCCATCAAAGGCAGTCTATTTTTGACGGAGGCGTCATCATTAAGTATTAGGGTAAGTGATTTATAAACTGTGTTTTAAAAACTATGTTCAATAAACTATTTTCCATAAACTGTGTTCTGTGTAACTGTGTATTTGATATAAGAATATACTAGGTGAGTATACCCTTGTAAGCATTTTTAATTACATCGCTATCCCCGCTGACATACCCACACAAGATTTTAGACTTTTAAGTAAAAGACAACGTAAAAACCGTAGTATTATAAACGTGAAGGTTTGGATGGATTTGTGTGTAAATGTATGTTTGTTACTCAATCATGCCAGAACGGCTGAACGGCTCTGAATGTAATTTGGCACAGAGATAGATTATAGTCTGGAATGTAGCGTATGTGCTACGCTACTTTCATCCGGGGAAAATGTTCCCCAGAGATAAAAATAACCTTTTCACGCGGGCGAACCCGCTGGCTCATGCTGGTGTAAAATAAAGATATAAATGTCGGACAAAAAAACGTTTCTTGTTTCTTCTTATTTTTTTGTTGTGTAAGTCATAGTGACGCATTCTCGTGTTCTGTGAAAATTTCAAATGTCTACCTATGTTCTTTCGAAATGGACAGTGAAGGCTTATTAAAAGGCTCTCGGTTTTCGCCCAATGGGTACGGAATCCCAAATACTATAAATAACTGAAACTCAATAATTGTAAATACATTCAGTCGATATAAAAGAGCACATTAAAAACATTCGATCATTGCAAAAATTTTCAGTCTCTTATAAACAAATTCTTTTTTTTTATATTTTAACACAGAAGCAATGAAGTTTGTGTTGCTTTCTTGTGCGTTGTTCTGTCTCTTGACTATTGTATCAGGTTTTTGGGATGACGCAACTTCAACTGCGGAGCCCTACCGTTATAAGGATCTACCACGACAAAGTTTCTTCAGATGGCAAGAAACACGAGCAAATTGGCTTAGTATATTTTTCCCTTGGTGGGATTGGGAAACAATCCATTACAATAGAAGAACTGTCGTCATTGCTGGGCTGTCTATTGGTAAATATTAACTTTTTTTTATTATTTGCAATAAAATTTCGTCATCGGCTTGAACCCAATTGTTTTTGCCATGAAAAAGGAATGCACACTACCTTTTTATACGTTTTGCAAATTCTTAATAGATGTCCTCCGCCGTGGGTTGGACGGAAGGGTCTGTAAGACTCTTACTGACTAAAACCGCCACGGTGATCCTCGCACACTTGCACTAAAAACCTGCGGGCTGAATATACCTATTTATATATATTAATATCCATCCTCACAAACTTTCACAATTATAATAGTAGTAGGATTTGATTGATTTTCGTCTTTATTGTTAACAATGGTGAGATAGAAACAAATTATTCATTGTGTCTTAGAGCAACGTTCTACATATTGTCACGTTACTCGTGACGGCCAATGACAGGACTGAAGGCGTGTTGTATGTTTCCATAGAGCATGTGAACACGTCATCGTGCCGCATGATGTGACCGCACCTTAACGCGGGTAACGAGTGACTTAACACTGCCAGATCTTTTTGCAAATAGTTACCTACTTTTATTTTTTCAGACTTTTTGTGCCTCGGTACTGGTACGATACTGAATAGAAGAACCGTACTCACTGCAGGAAATTTACTTGATCCCTATTTTAATAGACAAAGGGATTTGCGTGTTTGGGCATTGGGCAATGCGGGAACTCATAAAACTCCTTACAGATACAGAGTTTGGAGAACTACAAGGTTATTCCCGAAAAGTTTGAATCCAGAACATTGGCATGGGGCAAGAGGCGTTCATTCTCCGAGGCACGACATATGTATAGTACATACTTTGGACCAGATGTTTGTATTGAATTATTATGCCTATGGAGGCATGTATCCAACGAAATGCCCATTAATAGGGAAACATCAACCGCTTTCGACCGATTTATGGTTTGTGGGTTCTGGTTTTGAATACCTCGAGCATATCAAAGAAAATTATAAAATATTTATCTCCAAAACCTATAGGGAGGCTATTGTGGACTGTTCAAATTACTTGCCCAAGTGGTGGGGCAAATTTATATGTATTAAAAATTTTCATAATTTTGCCGGACTACAGAATGGTGGCGGATTCTTTGATCACGACGATACGGATAGGCTAACCGCGGTAGGTTGTTTTGAAATACGATATAACGAAGATAGGATTTTCGCGTTTACTGATCTTCGTTATTATATTGATCATATATATCGGGTGGCTAACATTACACCTGGCGAGTATTATGAATATGCTTATCCTCAATGGGGTATTACTATAGGCTGGTTTTGGAATACAATTAGTTCAAATGATCCTAATATCCCAGCCTGGCAAATTCGTAAAGATTTGTTCCCGTTAGGCTAAAATTAGTCCTACAGTAAGGGTGCCTTAGGCGTTTAACACACGGCACCGCGCACCACCGCGGTAGGCGGTGAAGCGGGTCTCATGTCGCATTGGACTCTTATAAATCCGTTGATACCTAACACCGGCGGTGAGGTGATGAGCCCACGCACATCTGCACTGAGTCTCCAAACTACTTACATACAGTTTTACGGCATCGCTTCACATCCTAGCACAGTAGTAGAAAACCGTCGCATATTTTCACAGCGTATCTAGGCATCTTCGCACCAACCATTTACCTCGCATATCTCAGGTGCTAATATTTTTTTTTTACTTTTTTAGTAAGAACACAATTCTTGATAATTAATTACGATCTAGCTTAAAATAATAAATTCAAACTTAATATGTTAGGTTATAGATTATGTTGAAACTAAGAATAGTGTCCATTTGCACTTTTACACAAGTCCGTAGCACTTTCTTAGAGTCTGATATAATTTATAAAACCACTATGTTCATGTCGTATATGTATAGCACAGCGTTGTATATTTAAATTGTACACTACACTAATTCAAAAGGTTCAGTTCTTTTTAGCCTACGTACTAATTCTGTATTGTCTAGCAGCTGGGTCTCGCATATTATCTCAGGTGCTGATCAAAAAAAACTTTACAACCTAGGTCCTTTTTTTTAAGAACCGATCAACGTTTCTTTCATTTTGTGGAGAGATGAGGTCAGTCTATAGATCTCTAAAGGTAAGGATACACGACGCCACTCGACACTCGAGTGTATACATCGACTGTCTGTGTGTCCACAGCCGCGATACTTAGTTGCAGATGTAGTGTGCAGTGTCGCTCAGTGTCGCTGTCACAGCCGTGGAGACAGGACGTGTGCAGTGTCTCGAATTTCGAAACTGTGCGAAATGTATAGCTAGACCAACATGACGTGTTATTGCCAAACGTTCTTCCACAGTAATCTCATATTCGTATCTTGTTTCTTTATCGCAGGTGAAATCTTGTTAGATATATATTGAAAGTCTTCATGTTTCATCCGATGAAAGTTTTTGTAACATTCTGAATCTTCGTTTTTCAGTTCAGATAACAATTGATTATATGCCCCTAGCTGTGCTCTTCTTTTGATCCAATCTTTAACCCATATCGATCTCTTTTTACGATGACTTACTTGACTTAGTGTCCTACGTCCCCTGGAAGGGGCAAGGGCGTCCAAAGTAGTCCTCCATCGCGATCAGTCTTAAGCTTCACGCTTCACCTCGCTCCACGTCATACCGATGCTCGTCGCTTCCGCCAACACGGTGCGACGCCAGGTTTGACGGGGACGGCCACGCTTTCTTTTGCCTTGGGGATTCCAATCCAGCGCTTGCTTCGGTATATGATCATAATCCCTTCGCAGCGTGTGGCCTATCCAACTCCACTTGCGACGCTTGATCTGGCGGTCGATCGGACTCTCGTGGCATTGCTCCAACAGCTCTACGTTGGTGATGGTCTCGGGCCAGTAAATGCCGAGTATGCGACGAAGAGAGCGGTTGACGATGACTTGGATCTGGCGTGAGATGTCTTTTGTGACCTTCCACGTTTCGCACCCGTAGAGCAGCACGGATTTGACATTCGACCCAAAGATTTTGAGTTTAATCCTTCGGGTCAGTTTCCGCGATTGCCAAACAGGTCTCAGCTGCGCGAAGGCTTGCTTTGGCGATCCTTGAAGCGATGTCCTATTCACTACCTCTAGTTTGTGACACGATGCTCCCGAGGTAAGTAAACTTGTGGACGCGTTCCACTGCCTCAGTGCCAATCAGCAACGGTAAAGTATTCTTCACACCAGATCTCATCTCTTGGGTCTTCCGGGTGTTTATTTTTAGACCCGTTTCTACCGCCTCCTTACTTAAATCATTCAATTTAGCTTGCATGTCAGCGTGGGTATGACTCAGCAGGCATAGGTCATCGGCGTAATCCAAGTCCTCAAAATCCCGTCAAGAACAACTAAAAAGAGGAGCGGTGAAAGGAGACAGCCTTGGCGGACACCTGCGTGTACTGCTATATCATCCGAGATGAGGCCGTCGTAAGTTACTTTACAGGAATAATTCTTGTAAATACTCTCCAACAGACGGACAATTTTTGGTGGCACTCCGATATCCAGTAGGCGGGACCAGATGCTGGACCACTTCAGCGTATCAAATGCCTTTTTGAAATCAACAAAGGTGAGATAGATCTCCCTCTGCCATTCTGATGCCTGTTCTAAAATGATACGGAGAGTGTTGATCTGATCCGTGCACGAGCGGTTTGCGCGGAAACCAGCTTGCTCTTTGCGTAGGAGAGGATCCACAACCTTCGATAACCTATCCAGGATAATCTTGCAGAAAACCTTCGAGGGAATTGAGAGCAACGTAATACCTCTCCAGTTATCGCATTGACTAAGATCTCCCTTCTTGGGTACAGTAATCAAAAGACCCTTGTTCCATTCGTCCGGAAGCTCTTCGGTGGCCCATATCCTCTCAATGACAGGCGTCAGAACGTTGACGGCGGAGGTAAGTCAGCTTGTAGCATTTCCGCAGTTATCAGGTCGAGTCCTGGTGCTTTGCCTGTCTTCAAAGAGAGGACCGCTCTTGCAACTTCCGACGCTAACGGTGGTTCCGTGTCGATGTTGAGAGGCCGGGATGGTGTAGAAATGACTTGCAGCGCCTCAGGTGTTGATTTTGCTGACACACGGAAGACCTCCTCAAAGTGATTACGCCAGCGTAAGAGCTGCCCTTCCGACGTCACTATGAGCTGACCGTCTTTAGACTTGGGGGGTTTTTTTTATACTTGCTGTTACCTGCCAAGGTTTTGGTAGCTTGGTACAATTCCTTCAGGTTGAGCACGATCAGCAATACCATCAGCCCACTGCCTCCTATCTTTGCGGGTGCTGCGATATATTTCTCTGCGTTTCTGACGGTATTGCATATTAAGGTCGGCTCGCATGGCGTCATTACGGGTCTCAAGCAATCTAAGTTGAAGGTTTCTTCTGTCTTCGATCAGGCTCCAAGTGTGCTGTGATATCCAGTCTTCGCGAGAATGAGTCGGTTTATGTCCTAGAACGACGGAGATGGTTTCGGAATAGGCCACTTTGATGCGTTTCCACTCCTCGTCCAATGATTCCGAACCGGTATCAAGTCCCGAAAATAGATTACGCAGCTCGATTTGGAACGTTTCACGGATGCCTGGATCACGCAGTTTGCTCACGTTGAACCTTCTTCCGATCTTGCCGGGACCTCCAGCCGCACGGGCCACTGCAACCTTAAGCAGGATTTCAGCAACTAACAAATGGTGGTCGCTATCAATATCGGCGCCCCTGCGGTTTCGGACATCGAGCAATGAGGAACGCCATTTGGCGCTAATGGCCAGGTGGTCAATCTGGTTCTTAGTGACTCCATCGGGTGAGTTCCACGTGTATTTGTGGTGGTCTCCATGTATAAATAATGTTCCTCCAATGGTCAGGTCGTGGTTCTGGCAAAACTCAACAAATCGGTCTCCGTTCTCATTACAAACTGCAAGCCCCTGCGTACCCATGTGCCGCTCGCGGTTTGTGTTAACGCTCCCAACCTTTGCATTCAGGTCCCCCATGACTAGGACGATATCTTGTTTCTTGATGTTCCTAAAGGTGGCGTTGAGGGCGTTGTAGAAATCGTCTTTGGTATCCTCTGGCGATGCATTAGTTGGGGCGTAGCATTGTACGATGGAGATCTTCCGGGCTCTCGAGTAAAAACGGGCGTACATGATTCGGGTCCGAGATCGGCTTCCAGTCCTGGAGGCTTATCTTAGCTGCATTAGAAAGGAGGAGCCCCACGCCGTACTCGCGCACATCTTCCTCACTTTCTTTACCTGAATACAGTAAAGTATTCCCCTGGACGTTCTCAGCTCACCAAAGCTGTTTCTTCTCACTTCGCTTAGACCGAGTATTTGCAGATTGTAATTTAGCATTACTGCTTCTGCTTGGGCTAATCTACTGTCATCGCTAAGCGTTCTTATATTCCAAAAAGCAAGTCGTGTCCGTGTTTTAAAGCCAAAAGTCGTCGGTAGGGTATCGGTCCGGTTTCTTACTGTTTCAGTTTCGTTCATCTATTATTGTCGGGCAAGCGAGTGATTAGCCCACTGTGCCTTAATCCGCTAGCGGGGCTGCCGCTTTAGAGCCTACGGATTTGCTCGGGGAAGATACTCGACAAGAAACCTTGTCGAGTATCTTCC
Source organism: Orthosia cruda (assembly GCA_964057195.1). Classification (NCBI taxonomy): domain Eukaryota; kingdom Metazoa; phylum Arthropoda; class Insecta; order Lepidoptera; family Noctuidae; genus Orthosia; species Orthosia cruda. Next base: position 31,157,825 of record OZ059827.1, read on the forward strand.
CTAGTGAGTCGATTCTGTTTTAGGGCGCAGAATATTCGCCCTTCGCCCTGCATCCGTTAGCTCAGCTGCAACTCGTGGTGGTGGACGCGCGGCGGCGCGGTTGCAGCAGGTCCCAGGGAGAACGACGGGGACGTGGATGACTCGGACTGGCTAGGGCTGTGCTTGTTACGGTACTCTACCACAAGTACAGCAGAAGGTATTTTTTGGCACTTTATAGGTAATGCTGTTCTCACCAACAGCGATGCCCACCAAAACTTACCCTAGCTTCTCTCCCCTTTTTTTGAAACATATATAGCGACAATCGCGGCAGCAGCACGTCGGTTCATGGCGAGAGAATTTACTTTACTGAATTGCAGTCATTGTATGTCGCAATTCGTGTAGACAGCCAATACACTTAAACCGGGACACTAGATGTTTACACCAATTTCGACACAAAAAATTGCTTACCGTGTAGACGCAATCGACACTAGTGTCGAAATTTGTGTCAAGTGCCAGTGTGGTCGTGTATCCTGACCATTAGGGGGCACGCTACATTATGCGGTGTGGAGCGAGACCACGTCATAGTCCAATCTGCGCGTTTTAAAACTAGTCTAGTTTACTTAAGAACGTGTCAAACGCTAGTTTAATACATTCTTAACTAAACATCTTCAGTCCAGCAGCTAGCAAAATCATTGGCATGTTAACCTGCAAGCGTGCGCGGGCTTATTTGAAACGGCAGCGGTTGAACGCCTAACACAAAGGACCTTTGGAAGTTTTCAGGGACTTAGAACATCGAAAAGCAAACATTATCTACAATTTATATTCACATATTAGCTATTATTATAAAATAAAAAATCTTAGAATTAAACAACTTTCTCTGGATCAGGAACCAATTTTGCACTTCGAAAAAATAAAAAAAATTACTGATTTGCTTTTTTTTTCATTATTATGTAGATTTAATTTTTCAATTAGTTGTTGCGGCGCACGTAAACATCGTAGTATTTTCTTCTGTCCATAGAAGTCGCTTTTTATACATTTCTAGGGGATGAGGTTTCTCTGGAGCTGTATCTATTCCCACCTAAATAGTAACCATGGAGTTTCTTGCCGGTTCTTCTCCATAGGAAACGACCAACCCGAACCGTGCACCTTTTGTCGACGTTTTATAAGTGCCCATGTAGGCCTATGTAAAATAAAAATAAATTGATTTTGATGATTGATTGAATAAGTTCAAGCAGAGACAGCGTTGTGAATGTTACCAATTGTTATCAGTTCGGATGTGATCGGTTTCAGGAATTTTGCCGATGCTACATCTAAGTTGTGTCAGCCAGTAAAATGTTAAGTATTATCAGAAAATAAGTACATATCTGGCCATATCGATATATTTGTGTTTGCAATATAATGGCTAAGTTATGTCGTGGTCAAAGTTAGTCGCAACAACTAGATCGAAATAGATGTGTGCCTTACCACACGAAACGGTCTGGTAACAGGTTAGAATTATGAATAAAATGCGTGAGCTGAGTGAGCGTACCGTCGTTAATCGATAGATACTAAATACTAGATCATTATACCTACAGATATATTTATTTAATGGGTCAGTTTTTTTTTTCTGTCGATAGGCTCGCCTTTGACCACTAAGTTTTATGACAATAAGTGGCTTATCGAAATTATTGGATAGTGTATGATATTTTTCGCCACTAGTGCTTGAGGTCATGGGTTTGAAGCCGGCAAAGTACCAATGTGACTTGCTTACTAAGTAATCTAAGAACTTGTTTCTGGAGACGCGGGGCGTCGCGCGTTGCGTGCAACGTGGCGTCTCGCGGTGCATCGCTTCCTTCGGTTCTCCGTAAACGCTTTAATACAATGCCATTATGTTTGTATTTAGTGAGGTCTGCACCGTCCAACGCGACGCGCGACTACCCGCGTCTCCGTAAACGTGGCCACATCAGGCCCGCTTGAGAACTTTGAAGGAAAATACTGTGAGGTAACCTGGTCTTATATTTAATATAAGTTTGAAATCGGCAACCTGCATTGAGCAAGGGTGGTGATTAACACTCTTGCCTTTTCTGTGTGAGAAGATGCCTATGGCCTGTGGGAGAGTAATAGGCTGGTATTTTAGCCCACGTGTCATTAACAGTGTGGTTCCGCCAGGTCTCACACTCTTCTGATGCGAGCCTTGCCTGTAAACGGGATAGATTTTCTACAATTTCCTACGTAAATTTTATAGCCGCTAAGTTGCCAGTTATACAGCTCAACACATTGCAAGAATTGCTGCAATGTTGCAGTATACCCCGGCGATATTGCCAAGATATTTCATAGTAGTCGCATGTATTTAATGTGTAGCCGGCTAGATTGTATATGATATCCCGCTTTGACTTTACTGCAATATATCGTCTTTGCTCTGATGTGTAGATGCATCTCTTTTCCCTCGCTCCCCTTCCCCCACCTCATCCTGTGGTTGCCTGATTAGTAAAATTATTTTGTATCCATTGTTGATTTTATACTGTTCGTCATGGCCGAGTGGTCATACGTAAAAATTTTGAACTTTATCAACGAAATCCATGTACGTCCTGAATTATGGGATGTAGAAGCTAGTGCAAATAAACATCGTAACCTTAAGGAAGCTTGGGCCGTAATTATCACGAAGTTTAATGTAACGACCGAAGAGGCATACGTAAAAATCATTATTAACTACTGAGATTCTAGCCTCAAATTCCTCGGCAATCCAGTCACAGAAATTTGCTGGACTACTACTCAGCAATGTATTGCACAATAAAATTGCAGCAAGGGTATAAGTTGCAAATATACTGAGCTATATTGGTCAACAAAATTGCCAACAAGATGCAATTTTTGTAGCCCGTTTACAGGCAACTTTTTATAGACTTAGTAAAACTAGATGTTTTATGCTACAATTATGTGTTAGTCGTTTAAATTTAATGTTATCTATACACACCTTAACATTCTAAAGAATATCTTTAGAATGTTAAGGTGTGTAATAATTATTAAGTAAATAATTGTTTTTTACATAATTTTCTAGGGATAATTATATTTTATATAACTATCCTTTTCTAGTTGCCTATTAAATAAAGAATTGAATTGCTCATAAATTGTGTTTGATTTGCTTTTAAATGTTGGAGGGTATCCCAAACCAATGTATTGCGAAAGCGTGCATTGCTTTTGGACTGTGGCCTTTTATTTCTTTTTGATAATAAAGCGCTAGAACCCTCAATTTATATCCTGAAAATTGTGCTGTCAACAGAAACCTGGTTGGTGTATTAATTTGCCAATAAATTTTATGAATTTTTTCCCAAAAAAAACCTTTTTTTTACTTACTCTTATCCTGGTGTATGTGGTCATCATCATCGTATAAGCCGAAATACGTCTACTGCTGGACATAGGCCTCCCCAAGCGTCGCTACATTGACCGGCCCCGTGCGTTTTCAATCCAGCGGATCCCCGCAACTTTCATCAGGTCATCGGTCCACCTAGCCTGTGATCAAATCTTGAAAATTTAGTTTGTGACACTTCCCTGTGTTTGATTGAGCAAAAAATTTTCAAACATGTTTTTTTCTCGTGGCAATGCATTTTTTTAATATAATAACTTGTTTTTAAAAAACACTTTTTAAATACACTCATGGGCACAATGGACCGTTCACAATTTAAAAGTGGCCTGTTTGTGAAGTTTTTCGTTTTTATGTACTCGAGCTTTAGTTTTTATGATTGTAAGGTATTTAATGCTTAAACGAACTTGCCTTATGAAATGTTCGACAATCAATTATTCTGTTACGTCACATCTTTCAGATTTATTTGATTCACTTGGTAGATGTTTAGAACCTGTAGTGAAATAGGTAAAGCATATAGGAGGAGCGCGGAGGATATAAAGAGAAACTCGGTTATATTTTCATCATCATCATTTCAGCCGAAAGACGTCCACTGCTGGACAAAGGCCTCCCCTAGGTGTCGCCATATTGACCGAACCCGTGCGTCTCGCATCCAGCTCCTTCCCGCAACCTCAACCAGGTCATCAGTCCACCTAGTGGGAAGCCTTCCAACGTATCGTCTTCCGGTTCGCAGTCGCCATTCCAGAACTCCCGGCCATCCGTTCTGCTCCCGGCCAGCTGTTCGATCAATTTATAAATTAAGCCCGAGACACTCTCTCAGAGAGAAATTTAAGGAGATTAATGTACTGATTGTGCCTTTTCAGTACATTTATGAAAATCTTTTATATGCCAATAAAAATATAAAATTGTTTAAAAAATACAGTGCTATCCATAACATAAATACTAGGAATAAACACAAATTTGTAGTACCAACAACAAGGCTCAAGAAAATAGGTGGCTCGTTTAGATGTCAATGTGTACGCTTTTATAATTAGCTTCCAAACCACGTACAAGATCTAAGTCTTAATAAATTCAAATCTTTCATTAAACGTAAGTTGTGCCAGAAAGCGTTTTATACAACTAAAGATTACCTTAAAGACAAAAAGGCTTGGGATTGAGCTGCTCCAATTAATTTTGTGTTTTTATTATATTTTGCACCGTGAATTTTGTTTTTTTTTTTTTTTTGTTTATCTTGCAATGACAAGAATATTTACTTTTTAAAGTATTCTATTATTTTATTTTAATTATAGTGAATGTGAAGACTATGTAGATCATTCTGTTTTGTTTTTTTTTTGTTTTAATTTAAATTTATCTTAATTTTTAATCATGGTCTGGCAGTTTGAGTAGTTTATGCGGCCTACCCGAATGTCCTTTCTTTGGTATTGTTCGTCGAATCGTTGAGCTCCTTAAATTCTGAGTTGAGCTGCTCGGTTATTGACAAATGCGTGCACTGCGTGGACAGGTCCACTCAATCTGGCTGGTTCTTTCCTCAAAAGACCATTTCAGACATCAGTCTACATGGTCTTCACATGATCTAACCAATATTTTGTCTGGACTTTAAAAGAGACTGTGACCCCTGAGTTTGTTTCGGCCTTTCTTCTCAGAGTAGTCAGATAGGAAACGCTGACCTCATCTAGTTTTAAAAAATATGTTCGACATGTAAAAGTGTTTGTATAAACCAACTTACAGAAAAAAAACATTTATCATTAAAGAGTAAGAGACGCAAACATGCAGTGGGCGTTTTCACCTACAAGGTTGACCAGTATAACATGAACTCCGATAAATAATATAAGAAAATTAATCTAATTATGTTTATGTAACTATTAACTTACCAATGAAATGATATGCCATTTTTCCGGCAACTCGAAGTATGGCTGTTGTTACCATACCAACGTATTGTACAAGAGGCCATTATAATATTTATTTTACCAACTTTTTACTGACTGACGCGGAAGTATTTACGGCTCACAGAAGTGGTCGCTACTAATTCGATATTGTTGAGTGGCGACCTGTATTACCTGTATATGATCTTTTAGTCATATGTGTTGACAGCCATCGCTCGCCTGTTATTAGGCGTTTAGGGGCTGTGTGGTTGCTGGTTATTTGCCTCTGTACGTACATCTTTCTGAGGTTTGCGTGAAGCGGTGGTAGTGATGGCGACAGTCCCCGCACGCCTGTTTTTAATTTCGTGCTGGAAAATGGGGTATTTATTATTATTTGCGAGGTGGCACTGGGCGGGCCCCCGTTTTTCACGTCATGCCTCTATCTTCAAGCCACGCATGAACATGAAGGTAGAGGTGTCGTAGATGGCCCACACGTTCTCCGTTTTATTTAAAACGACGTGGCAAACGCAGCCGGTTCGTCCTTGGCGCGCGTTTATATGAAACACGTACTTCTGCTCGTAACCAAGCATGCGTAGCCTCCTCTATGTCCTGAGGGTCCGTGTCTGCAGGCAGCCCTCTTATGGCCACCCTGAGCTTCCTGTCAGCTGCCAGAGATTACGCGAACCAACTGATTCGGCTCTCTTTTTCTTGGCTGGTCAGGTACCTCTGAACCACCCTATATTCCTCCTCACTCTCTGGCGAGAATCTCACTCCCTGTCTGTAGGGTCAGGCGTTTGGTGGCCGTCCTAAGGTGGTCGCTGGGGCTTTGAAGTTGGTTGCTCAGTTCGGCAGTTTTTCCACTATAAGAGGTGTGTAGCGGGGCCTTTTGTGATTCTTGGCCGCCGTCGATGTATTGTTGCCGGTAGTGGCCTGTGCAGGGGCTGCGTCCAGGTTTGGGGCAAGTGTTAATTTGGCACCTGCCCTTGGAGACATTTTCTTGAGGTTAGTAGTCTCTGTGGACGTACTTGGTGGAGGTGTACGACGTAGTGCCTCAGCAAAGGTGGGCGGGTTTGTACCTTTTCAGCCGTGCGGGCGCTGTACCGTACCTTTTAGCCTCTTCATCAGCGTCCTCGTCAGGGCTACGTCTCCTTCTAGGTGCTCTCCCCCCGTCTGATAGTCGAAATCTAGTTCCATCGATGGGGTAGGAGAGATTGGTGTTTTATTTCTTCTCCACGTAGGCTTTTCCGAACGGATGGTAGAATCACTTTATCAGATCCGGCCTTTGCCATCCCCCAAGCGACGCCCTGAGCCGAGGTCCGACCCCAACTGGGGTAGCCCTTAGTGCTGTCGCTTTAGGTTTAGAAACTTTAAGCCTGGCCGGAGGCTACATAGCTTAGTCTCCACAGGTTAGTCCGGTTAAGCAGAGGACGGCTACTTTGGCCGAACTGCGACACGCCAAGCATTAAAAAAAAAAAAAAAAACGGAAAACCTTATTCATATTTTATGCGTCGTAGGGGTAAGATGTGACAATATAAATATTATAATATGAAAATATAGACTCGAATACTTCTTAATACCTACAGTGAAGGAATGGCTCTAAGTACTCGTATGTAAACAAAGGCAATATAAATAAAAGAAGTTAATCTCCATACATTTACTCAAAATACTACTTGATTCTGATTGGTTTGGTGGCAGGTCACCTCACCCTCTACTTGCACCCAGTGATTTTAGGGTGCCGTGCACATGTTTAATGCTTGGAAATTATGAATATAGTCAAGTCCAAATCGGGCAATGTAATGAATACTGATTTAAACTTCTATATTTATCAAATTGTCTGGTCATTATGAATATTGCTACGTAACGGTTCGGCAGTTCGATCAATATGGCCAATGAAATTAGTCGAAGAGCAAGGGAAGCGAGCTCAGAAGCTTAGGGCACCCCAACACGGATACTTTAGACCCTGCGGATAGAAATTGGAGCCCCGCGTGGCGCCGTCTACTTTTTTGTTTCAATTTTCAAAATCAAAATCAATTTTTTTTTTATTTCACCTAGGCCTACATGGGCACTTATAAAACGTCGACAAAAGGTGCACGGTTCGGGTTGGTCGTTTCCTATGGAGAAGAACTGGCAAGAAACTCCATGGTTACTCTTTTAAAAATGATTTGGTTTTACAATATTTCCATGTCCATGGGACAACGCAGGCCCGACTTATGACAATAAGTCGTAAGAAACTAAAAAAATTAAAACAAAAAGATTATATATTAAATAAAAAAGTTAACAAATGTTAACTAGCATCAAGAAGGCCTACAATGTTCACACATTCACAAAACAATCGGTAAAAGAATCTATACAAAGGTAAAAAAAAAATAAGTATAACAAGACTAAATTTAACGTGTGGCACAAATGTTGTTATCAGTGCTGTAACTATTCTTAGCAAAGGGCTATAAAGATGATTGAAAACCACTGTAAAAAGTCTAATTAAAAGAAGGAAAGAAAAAATGAGATTGAGAATAGTTAGAGACATCCACTTATTTGTGCCGTTTACAAGTTACCAGTGAAGCTGCATGCGCAGAAGGAGCTAAGGCCAAATGTTTTTATCTTCAACGTAGTCCTTGATTTTATAATATGCTTTGTTAATAAGGATACGTTTTATGTAGTTTTTGAACCTTCCATCGGTCAGTTCTATAACTGACTTTGGCAACTTGTTATAAAAGCGTATACTGTTTATAAGAAAAGACTTGCTAGATTTCGTTAATCTGAATTTGGGTATTACAATTTTGTGCTTACTGCGTGTATTTAAATTATGGAAGTCGCTTCTAGTTTTGAAAAGCCCCCGATTTTTACGGACATACAAAATACATTCCAAAATATAAAGTGAAGGTAGAGTCAGTATATCGATCTCTTTAATTTTTTCTCTGAGGGACTCGCGAGGACCCATTTTATAGATTGCGCGGATTGCCCTCTTTTGTAGGATGAAAATTGAGTCAACGTCTGCTGCTGATCGCCACAGCAGAATGCCATAAGACATAATACTGTGGAAATAAGCATAGTATACTAACCTAGCTGTAGCTACATCAGTTAGCTGCCTTATTTTCCTTACTGCATATGCAGCCGAACTTAACCTACCCAAAAGAGTTCTAATGTGCGCGCCCCACTGCAATTTTGAATCGATATTAATCCCTAAGAATACAGTTTCCGTTATAACTTCAAGATTTTTGCCGTCAAGACTTAGGTTTAGGTCATGTTGTGGTACATTTGGTAAAGAGAACTTTAGACATTTTGTTTTTTTCGCATTCAGTAAAAGATTGTTAGCTGCGAACCATTTTGAGAGAACAATCAGACTTTCGTTGACATTTAAGACATCCGTATCTTGCCTATCTATTTTAAAAATTAGCGAAGTATCATCAGCAAATAGAATTATATCCGATAATTTGGCCATCATAAAAGGGAGATGATTAATGTAAACAAGAAAAAGGAAAGGGCCGAGAATTGAACCTTGGGGCACGCCCATCTTGACTAGAGACCCGGAGGACGTCGCCCCATTAACATTTACTTTTTGCTGTCTGTTTGATAAATAGGAAAGCACGAGATCAGCAGATTTTCCACGAATTCCGTAGTGGTGTAATTTACAGATCAGTGTGTTGTGGTCGACGCAGTCGAAAGCTTTTGAGAGATCACAGAAAATGCCAATGGCATCCTGGTACCTCTCCCAAGCCTCCAAGATGTGACTGATGAGTTTTACTCCCGCGTCCGTTGTCGACCTACCTTTCGTGAAACCAAACTGTTGACTATGCAGGATCCCATTTGAATTGAAGTGAGACAACATCTGTTCCAGCATGGATTTTGTCATAGATTTTACTCAATGCTGGAAGCACGGATATAGGTCTATAATTAGAAGGATCACTCTTACAGCCTGATTTGAAAATTGGTACTACTTTACTGTGTTTCATTAAGTCAGGAAAAGTGCCGCTGTCCAAACATTGATTGAATATGCCTGTTAGGACAGGAGCAATTGAGTCAATAATATCTCCAAGAACCCTAACGGATATCCCTCACAAGTCTTCAGTATTCTTTATATTGAGACTTTTGAACGCGTTTTGAATTGTATCAATACATATTGGTTTAAATTTAAAGATTGGTATGTCTTAAGAAAAGTTTTCTTTAAGAAGAGCTTCAGCTAATTTAGATGAGGAAGGAAGAGACTTCGTAACCTCTAACGGAATGTTGGTAAAGAAATTTTCTAATGTCGCAGCGACTTCTTGCCTATCAGAAATGGTTTGATTAGTTATTTTCAAAGACAACTCATTCTGATCGCGTTGTTGTATCTTTCCAGTTTCTCTATTAATTAATTGCCACACAGTTTTTATTTTATTATTAGAAGCACCAATTTTGTTAATTATTATTAGAGATTTTGCTTGAGCGCAGACTCTTTTGAATATGTTGGAATAGTTTCTAACATAAGTGTGAAAAACTTGATCGGAAGTCAAAGATTTTTCGTAATATAAATTATATAAGATATCTCGGCTTTTTCTTATGCCCACAGTGGCCCATTCACTAAATTTCAATTTGGAATTGTTGACTTTAACTGTTTTTACAGGACACGTTTTATTGAATTCTTGGCAAACTGTTGAAAACAACGTGCCGTAATTTATATTGGGGTCGTTTTAATCAAAACTAGCATTACAAAGGTTGCTTAAAACATTATTATTAAAAGAGATTAATTTATTTTTAGTAAGTGGTCTTAATCGAATTGATTTAGCTAGGTTAATTTTTTTATCTGACTCAAAAGATACTAGTTGACCAGTATGGTCTGACCTAATTAAAAACGAATCTTTTACTTTACAATTAGTGAATACATTATCTATGCAAGAAGCTGAAGTTGCTGTTATTCTTGTTGGTTCATTAAATAAATATTTTAGGTTAAATGATTTAAATAATGAAATGAGCTTACATTTTTCAGGCGAGTGTCAACTATAGTCATAACAGATCTATATTTAAGTCGCCACAAACAAAAACCAATTTATTATCTCTGAAAAGTTTACTTAATAATTCTTCCATTGTAATCAAAAACAATGACAAGTCTGATGCTGGTGGTCTGTAAACGCACAAGACAGTATGCCCCTCGACCTCTGCACATGCTACCTCACACAAGCGATCAGCAGAGTAGGCAGTGATATCCTTCCTTTCCTTATATTTTAAATGACTATTACAAAGTATCAGGGTACCACCACCCACTGTGGATCTGTTGTAAGCGCTGGCAACTGAGAAATTATTTACATTAAACAACATCCTATCTGGTTTTAACCAAGTTTCACAAAAACATAAGATATCCATGTGGTATTTATCTACTAACAATTCCACGTCTAAAATTTTGCCGGAGAAGCGATTTATATTTTGATGATATAGTAAAATATTACTATTCGACTTCTCTTTTGTCAGCTCTAATCGTTCAAAGAATCATCGTTTAAAGTATTATCAGAAAAACTGGATAATACTGTTAAATCACTAAACCTAGTCTCAGTTAAATTATCAATAACTGCGTGTATATTAAAAGCTAACAATGTAGCTAATTAATGTCGACTATTTTTGGGAAGAAACATATGGTTCCCAATCAAAACAAAATCACTAACAAAATTATTGGTGTCAAAAAACAATAAACGGTCACTATGACGACAAGATAAAATATGCATCAGGTTATTCAAACTAGAAATGTATTCATTTTCATGAACAAGTAACTTGCCAGAATAGGGCAATGCACATAATATGAATTTGCCTAATCTTAACTTAAGTAGGGTGTCAATACCATTAACTATGTCCCTTTTTGTTATACTAAGGCTATTGCCAATAAGAAGTACTACAATAGTTTGCTCATTCAATTGTGTCTGTTGAATTTTATGGATAAGCTCATTAAATTGCAGTTTATGATAACAATGGTTCACTATTGTATGTTTAGAACGGTTATTTAACAAAGATCCAAAACCTGTTCCTAATCTATCAGAAAATACTAAGACATTACTTTTGGTGGGGTTCAAAGTTGTTGCAGTATGATCAATGGGTAAAGTTGTACTAGCAACATGTTGTGAAATGAGAGGTGGCAGAGCGGCAGCACAACTACAGGTGAGGTTGTTAGTCAATGATTCGCACCTCTCTGCATTATACTTCACCAGGTCCACCAACTCACAGGCCTCCTGCATGCTTTCACTCAACTTCTGTTGACTACATTCATATTTACAAAATACTTCCTTAAGTGTATTTTCCCTACTCAATAATTCCCTTTCAAGGTTCTGAATTTCAACATCATACATTTGTGTACTACTTTCTAATTTACTATTACATATATTTAATTGGTTTTTTAAGTTTTTTAAATCTTTCCTAAGGTTAACATTATATTTGCAAACACTTTGAGTTTTTATAAGTTTCTTATATTTCTTAATACTTTTATTGATTTTAATATATTTCTTAATTTTATTATGACTACTTAGAATTGGACATTTAGCAATGGTATCATCCCCTGTAAGGTCTATGGTAATGGTGGGCGGCTCACACTCCAGTTTGGATGCATCCATCAGCTCATTGTACAGGTTACTGGTGTTAGAAACCTCTTCGCTGACTTTCAGCGAGTCGATGGAGGTAATGTTGTTATGAGCCTTGCACAATTCTGCTTCTAGTACAGATATACGCTTCAGTGCCTGGTCATGAGTGTCATGGCACTGCTGATAATCTGACACCAGTTGACGGAGATGGTGATGCTGGTCCAGTATATCCATATGCTGGGTGTGCAGTTCTGCAAGCTGGTTCTTGAGTTGAGTGTTTTTGTTCACTATTAACTCAATTTCTACTTCACTTTCTTCTCGTTCCCGCAGTAGCTTGCTGCACTCATTTCTAGATGAATCCAGCTCCCTCAGCACTGCTTTCAGTTTGATACTCATGTCACGAACGGTAGCTGCCCGGGTCATCATATTGAATGTTTTCCTTAAGCGACACCTGTAATGTGACAGGAAACAGCTGAGTATGTGAAGAGAATACTATGTTAGTTGAAAATTTGAGAAAGAAGGAAGGGTTTAAAAGTTAAAAAGAAGTAAAATGTTTAAAAACAATAGAAACGTTACAAAAAAAGATTATAAAAATATATGAAGGTATATGAGAAAAAGAAGAAAAAAAAACTAAGAACAAAAAAAAGCTATTTGAATTAATATTCTCAGACTTAATTACAGGTAATACTTAATGGAAAAGCTTTATTAAACATTGGCGTTTATTGCTCGATTAGATTTTTGTATAAGGATTATTGCTAAGAACTTTAGTATTAGTGGAAACAAAGTAATTACAATGCTTATGAACTATGGGGTTTACCTATAATATTTACAATATATTATGTGTGAAGTAGGGTTTGCAGTGAATGTTATGTCTGGGGCAAGTGTTTTCGTCCTCGATTTTGCTTCCACAATTTGTCAAACAAAATGAGACATAAACGTAGCCGGTGTGTACTGGACGTCGCTCAGAGCCCCGAGCAGTGTATGAGTGGTGTATAGTATGTAAATAATACAGCAATAAATACGCAAATCAAAACAAAATACTCCCCCGGTTCGAAGAATTCAAATCCACAGTTCAAACGTTGACAGCCGGTACATGACTTAGTGAAATATCAATTGTTATTGAGTTATCACAATAAAAACTGGTCACAAACACTACGTGTTTAAATATTAATTGTACTTACCTATTCTATATTAAAACCAATGTTAAAATTAAATGATGGGCATTGCTTAGAAAGCCCAGTCAATTTAATTATTTCAATAGTTTTTATCACATTGGGCATTATTCCAATTGCCCTGTGTAACACCTTTTTTTGGTAGAATGAATTCTTGTTAAAAGAAAATTAGTTACCGAGTTCATCGCTGGGTTTCGCTATGTTTAATTCCTTTTTATGATGCTTCTATGTTCCGAACTCGTGGCTGAATTATGGAACAACTTAGGAACTGCACTTTAGGATAATAATTCCACCATAAAAACATTCATTTCACTTAAATTACTTTAAAACATTTAACCTCTAATGATTTGTTTACTTAGATTGTTTTGACAGACTGACAGCTGTCTTTTGAATGTGCAGCGTTCGCGTTCAGAAACACACAAATCGTTAGCGAGCCGCATTGCATATTTAAAATCATTTTTATTAGTCAGCGATCAGTTTAATTCGGGTTTTGTTTTAGGATTGCAGGAGATTATCGTCCAGATTTGGGTGTTTGTCAGTTAGGCGATTGCATTTATTTTATTTGAAAGTTTTGGCTTAGAGCGTTTTCAGAATGAATCGCGGCGTTTTGGCGTTTGGATAGGTCGACCGAGGTGTTGAATTGATTGAAAGTGTTTTTTATGGAATTTAATTGTAAATTGTACTTGAATGATTTGATGGATGTGATTTGGACCTAGAATGGTGTATTTTGCGAACCCTACTCAAGCAGTTAATCTTAGACAAACTTGAGGAAGGCGAAGATGTCCGTGCACACTTAATGAAATTCATAGATACTGTGGATAAACTATAAGACATGGATATTGACATTAACAATGATTTGCTGTCAATAATGATGCTATATAGCCTTTCGAAAGAATTTGATACCTTCTGAACTGCAATTGAGTGTTAAGACTCCCTACCAGATCCTAAAAAGCTAAAAATATAAATAATTGAAGAGAGTGATGCACAAAGTACCAACGCGACACACAATAATGAAGATTGCTTTTACACTTTCTGCAAGATTTACAACTTGATCGATTTACAGGCACTGGCCATGCTGAAATAGAAATTAAGGAAGGAAAAATCGGCATAACAAATGCACTTTATGTACCAAGCCTGTGTGCTAATCTTTTATCAGTTGGAAAGATGACTGATCAAGGACTCACTATCCTATTCAATAAATAGAAAGCAATCATTAAAGATCGCAAGCGAGGAGTACAAATGGAAGCAATAAGAAAAGATGATGGCCTGTAATATTTAGAAACCAAAAATAATGATGTTAACAGACACAAAGCCAATGCTGCAAAATGTAGTGATAATGATCGTAACAACTCTGAGTTGGATGTTATTAAGCAATGGCACTGTAAATTGGGACACATGAACAAAAGGGACTTGAAGCTCGCACTTAAGAACGAAAGCCTGATTGGACTAAACTTTAACAAGAATAGTTCTTTAGGAGAATGCGAAATATGCATACAAGGCAAACTAAGCAGAGTACCAAGTAAACCCAGCGACAAGAATACTTCACGTACAGCTCAACGCTTAGAGATCGTACACAGTGATGTCTGTGGTCCATTCAAACAACCCACACTTCATGGGAATAGATACATTGTCAGTTTCATCGACGACTACAATAGATATTGTCGAGTATATTTAATTAAAAATAAAAATGAAGTATTACAAAAGTTCATGGACTACAAAGCAGAAGTGGAGAACTTCACAGGAAACAAAATTAAATGCTTACAAAGCGGCTACGGTACTGAATACCGAAATTTGAAGTTCGACTCATTTTTAAAACTAAATGGCATTATAAGAAGGTTAACAGCTCCGTACACGTCCCATCAAAATGGAATAGCCGAAAGAAAAAATAGAACCATTATGGAAAAAGCAAGATGCATGATGTTGGAATCAAAAGCACCTTTGTACTTATGGGCAGAAGCGGTTTACACTGCTAACTATCTGACAAATCGAAGCATTATTCACAGCATCGACAGTCAAACTCCATTTGAAAGGTGGGTAGGAAGAAAGCCCTCTGTAAATCACCTTTATGTATTTGGCGCAAGACATTCTTCTTAAAGAAAGGTAAACGTGGACACAAATTGTCTTCTAAAGCAGTACCCGCGATGTTTGTCGTTTACTCAGAAGTTTCAAAAGCCTTTAGAATATATGAACCATCGAATAAACAAATACTGATTTCGAAGGATGTTCGTATTTTAAATAAAATGTTCTATGAAGTTACAGACAATGGCACCTCTGTTCCGTTCCAAGAGTTGAATGATCACAAACAGTTAAGTGATACAGAAACTGAAGATGTGGAAATGGAAATGTATTTTGAAGATATCAGAAATAAAAATGTCAGTAGACCACCAGCAGGACAAGAAAATGTTATTGCAAGCTCTATCGATGTAACCGTACGAAACGAAACGGAAAATAGCAACGAAGAATTTTATGATACCTTCGAAATTTATAAAAACAGAGGAATTAACGAAACTAATGAACCAAATGATAATGAAGCTAATGAAAACAATGAAACGGACATAGAAGTTGATGCTCCGGTCCATGTTCCAGAAGAACGAAGGACATATAATCTTCGTGATAGATCCCGAATTGGTACACCAAAAATATTTGAAGATTATGTAATGGCCGCCATGGATATGGAAAATGAAATAGAACCTCAAACATTTAAAGATGCTATGAATAGCAAAGATAAATCCAAATGGTTAGATGCCATGCAACGAAATGACATCTTTGATAGGAATGAAGACCTGGGAAATGGTTGACCCACCCAAAAATCGTAAACCATTGCCCTGCAAATGGGTCTATAAAATTAAGAAAAATCCAGATGGTACAATTGAACGTTATAAGGCTAGACTAGTAGTAGAAGGTTTTTTACAAAAACCAGGCGTTGACTATTTGAAGACGTTCAGTCCAGTAGCACGCCTCAGTACTATAAGAGCTGTTCTAGGAATAGCTGCTGAAGAAAACCTGGTACTTACACAATTCGATGTATCAATTGCGTTCATAAATGGTGCTGAAAAAAAAAAAATTTTAATAAGCAACCAGAAGGATTTAATGACGGCACCAAGAAAGTGTATAAACTTAAACGAAGCCTTTACGGACTGAAGCAAGCCCCTTTATGCTGGAACACTTGCATATCAGAGTATCTCATCAACTCAGGATTCAAGCAAAGCACAAAAGATCCTTGTCTCTACCTGCGTGAGCAAGTGATAATTGCGCTATATGTTGATGATGGTTTAGTGGCTTCAACCAATGAAAATTCAGGAAGAAAATTCATTGAAAAGTTGAAAAATAAATATAAAATAACCACAAAATCAGCTTCATATTTTCATGGACTTGAGATCAACAAAACAAAAGACGGCAGTATCACATTAAGCCAAAAGTCTTACACTAAGAAAGTACTCGAAACATTTGGAATGGCTGACTGCAAAGCCGCTCCAACGCCAGCAGTAAAAGTCAGCAACGACGAAAATGAAGATGACACTAATCCGAATTTTCCATATCGTCAAGCTGTGGGAGCCTTAGCATACCTAATGGTTGCTACAAGGCCAGATATAAGTTATGATGTGAGCGTTGCGTCGAGGAATCTAGAGACTCCATCTAAGCAAGATGTCATGAGAGTCAAGCTAATTTTTAGATACCTCAAAGGTACTACAGACAAAGGACTCGTCTTCGCAAAAAGCCGGGACAAGAAGCTTTAGTGACGCTGATTTTGGAGGCGACGCAACGACAGGCCATTCAACGTCAGGGATGGTTTTCCTATTCTCCGGCCCGATAATGTGGAAGAGCCAATAACAGCCAACAATAGCGATTTCTTCAATAGAGGCAGACCTCATAGCCCTGACAGAAACAGCCAGTGAAGCTTTGTGGCTTAAAGAGCTCCTAGGAGAATTGACGGACATAATAGAATTGAATGCAAAACCAACGATTTATGTTGATAACGAGTCGACTATTAAATTGTCCGAAAACCCTCCTTACCAGTTCCATAGGAGAACCAAACATATAAAGCTAAAGCATTCCGTCATCAGAGAATGCATACAGAATGGAGACTTCATTGTGAAACAAGTTTCAACAGAACTTCAATTAGCAGATATGTTCACCAAGCCGTTGTTTGAACGCTGTCAATATCACAGAACATTTTTACTCTAGATGTTTATAGAAAAATATCCTTTCTAATAATCTTAATAAAATATCTTTAATTTGTTCTGTCTGTTTGCGCTATAATCTACGACAAATAACACGGCATTTTTTTCTGAAGAAAACCTCACACCAGATCATGTCTTGATGATTGTTGCTGAGTGAGTGGCAGGTTCTGCCTAGGGACGCGTGAGAGCGTACCGGCGACCAGGGGTGCTTCTTGCGAGTTGGTGTGTGAGCATTGTCGCTTAGCCCACGTGTACCGTGTGCCGGCGACCTGGATGCTGTGTGTTTTGCTGTCTGATTTGGGACGTGGGCTCTTCCGTGTGACAGTGGGGATTTGGTCAGGTATTGGCCCCGCTGTCCACGTGTTTTCACGTCGGGCTCATAATCCCTCACGGTAAGTCGCCATGCTCAAGGGAATGACCCCATAACTTTTCGTTGTGAATTCTGTGCGCTGACTTGCTGGTTTCTTTCAGAACAGAGTGGCGTGGGGTTGCCATTGAGCCAACTCATATACCCGACCGGATTTCTTTCCTCCGACAGGTACGTTTCCAACTTTCTAAAAGCTCTGTCGGTTGGTATTTTGTTTCTTAGGCATAGCCTATATATATTTTATTATTAAAGCTGGCCTAGCCTTTGTGGGTGTCTGTGGACAGGCGCTGCCTTAGTCACGGTCCATATACTGGAAAGGGTACAGGCCGTGTTGCGTCAGGCTGTAGTACATGAACGGTGTAGACATGATGTATCCCGGGATATTCTTAGGTCGAGCCAATCTCTATGAAGGGTGGCAGACGGCCCTTTAATTATGTTTGCCTATGTAAAACCCGGTGTATAAGATAATATTTACCATAGTTTAAACGATTTGTATGTTCTGTTTAATCGTAAAACATGTGTATTTGATTTAAGTTTATTTTCTAAGAGTTTTGTGTTCTTTAACTTCAGGAGGTGCCTGGCTGGGGTTGACTGTCCGGCTAAACCGACTGCTCGTCTAAGACCGAGGGTTCAGCTAAGGCTGAGGCAGTCCGATCGAGGCAGGGCGTCGCGGAGTGAAGTTGGCTGGCTTCGCTGCGGCGTTCCGAGGGATAGGCCTACTGTTTTTATTTTTATTCTTCCACCCTCAACATTAAAATTAATAATAAGATGGAATCAAGTTTGACCAGCCAACTGCAACCAGCGACCCTACTATAATCTACAATTTTTATTGTGACGTGTTTCGGGGGTACCGCAAAATAAACTGTCATTCCAGTATTTGGCGTATTATTGTTCCCGAACTGCTCCTACGTTACACCTGGCATTATGAATAATGCCGTATTATTCACTTGGTCCATAGCATTTATAAGAACAATAAAGTTAGTGACAGAAACGAATCGCTGAAAACCGACTCCACGTAGTCTTGTCTGCCCTGCCTCTAGAGTGTAATTTAAGCCCGCGTAGGTGTGGAAGGGCGAGGCTGCCCGCGAGCTGAGGAGCAGGTTCGGCTTGCTGGCCGCACGAAGTAAACGCATGCACGCCGCTCCGTTACACTCCAGAACATTCAAAACTTGTGCGGTTGACAATTTGTCACATTAATTTAGCGTTGAGAAAGCCGGCATCAGACTTTTAGAGGCAAAGTATTAAGTGATTTAAAGTTACACATTGTTGATAAAATAAAATTTAAGGAGTTCCCTCGATTTCTCGAGGATCCGGATCAGGATCAGATCCTGACCTGATGGATTTGGGACCACCATCATTTCAAATAAAACCAGAATTTTTCAAATCGGTCTAGGCGGTCAACCTCTTCCTTTTTTTAAGGTTGGTTAAAAATCAGGTTTAATTTAACAGTACCTGGGCAACCGAGCTCTGCTCGGGTGAAAATAGAGAAAACGACGTTTTCTAAAAATGTAACCTAGCTAGATCAATTTATCGCCAGGACCTCTCGGGGGCGATAAATTGATCTAGCTAGGTTACATACCGCATACCGTCCTTTCCTGTTTCGTAGAAATCGTTGGAGCTGTTTCCGAGATTCAGATTATATATACGAGTATATTGGAGGAAAGTATACGATTACTAGACTTTGGAGTATTATTGTTCTGTGACTAGACTAGCCGAAAGCAGCGTGTATAATCTTGAAAAACTGTGTTTTTGTTGAGAGAAAGCGAAAGTATTGGTGACCGAATCCGCTGCTTTGATAAAATGGGACCAATGACTATCTTTAAAACGGCATAAGTTACCTGCTTTGTGCAAGCATACGCACGTTAAGCCCACAAGATCGAGGGTATATTGAAGATAGCCCTCATGTTTCCAACATATATCATCATCATCTTCCTGCCCTTATCCCATGTTACTTGGGGTCAGCGCAACACGTTTTCTTCTTCCATACATTACATAACAACATGATAACATACTCGTATATATATACATATATTCCAGAATTGCTCGTTTAAAGGTATTAGATATTAAATTGGAGAACTAGCTTGATAATTTACTATTGATAACAAAAATATTCTATCATTACAAGCGTGTGAGGTTTTTTTTAAACCTATGCAGGCGACCAGCACAAAGTCAGACGGACTTTGAGCTTTTCGGCTTTTTATCATTGCGATATTGTTGCCATCGCGGGTAAGATCTGGATGAGGTTGACTTTGTCTCATACACAGACGTTGTCTACTAGCACCGGCAACCAGCATGATAGCACGTGAAAAGAGCTCTCCGACAAACCCTAGCTTGTATGACTTATACCTTACAAACCGCTGCTTATTTATAAATCACCATCATCATCATTCACCGCCCGTATTTACCCACTGCTGAGCATAAGCCTCTCTTTTCTTGAGCCAATCACCACGCTCCTACGCCAACCTCATCCAGATCCTACCCTCGATGGCAACATATGTTCTGCCCATCTCGCCGTTGAACGACCAACACTTCTTTTGCCAGTCCTTGGACGCCACTCGGTCTCTGCCCTACTGCACCTGTCATCACCTCGCCTTGCCATGTGTCCTGCTGTTTACCGATATCAATAAATATTTATAAAAACATTCATTAAAATATATACACATTGTTTGTAGTAGTAGTGAAATATGACTGTGCTAGTTAATTATAAAAACAATAAATTACTCGGATGTATTTACAAAAAACAATTCAGACTATATAAAAGATCACATTCAAGTGTCCCAATCATTGTTAATTTCGGTTGCTCAAATAAAAGAGGCTGTTAAATTGGAGAGATAAACAGAAGCAATGAAGCTTGTGCTGATTTTTTGTACTTTTTACTATCATCTAGTTGCTGTATCGGGGTTTTGGGATTTCGGAACGTCAACATCACCACCACACAGAACTGATGTCACACCACGACAAAGTTTCTTCAGATGGCAGGAAACCCAGCCCCTTTGGAGGGCTTGGTTCTTTTGGAACTGGGATTGGGCCTGGCTCCAATACAATAGAAGACTAAATGTCGTTGCCGGAATATCTCATGGTGAATATTAATCTTAATTTATTATATATTATACATAGTGATTATGCATTAAGGTGGAGCATCCTTGACGAAAAAAGGAGGGTGTTATAAGTTTGACGTTTTTTTGTTTGAAAGGTGACTTTGTCGAAAGAGTTCTTAGCTGTGTTTAATTAAAATCGGTTCAGTCGATCAAAAATTATCCGCATCCTTACTCTTTGATTCCGGGTTTTTCACAAGATATCGTGTCATAATTACTTGTTTTGATAGTTTGTCAATTAAAGCGTGTCCACTACTAGGTATATTATATGAAGTTTAAAAAACATGCAATAAAAATGCTGTTAAGCATACCTAAATAAAAATTTAAATTTTTATTTAGGTATGCATATATTTTATAATAATTATTAATGTTTGTACTTACTCTTTAATTTCACTGTTAAAGCCATTAAACTTTGTCATAATTATATTTAAAAAAGAACTGGCCAAGTGCGAGTCGGACTCGCGCACGAAGGGTTCCGTACCAGTATCGCAAAAAACGGCAAAAAATCACGATTGTTTTATGGGAGCCCCATTTAAATGTTTATTTTATTCGGATTTTAGTATTTGTTGTTATAGCGGCAACAGAAATACATCATTTGTGAAAATTTCAACTGTCTAGCTATCACGGTTCATGAGATACAGCCTGGAGACAGACAGACAGACAGATAGACAGACAGACAGAGATCGTGGAGTCTTAGTAATAGGGTCCCGTTTTTACCCTTTGGGTACGAAACCCTAAAAAGGTGAAAACATATTTAACTTTTTCTGGAGAGACTTCTTTGGTTTAACTGTTTTTGTTTTTTTTTTCAGAGTTTTTATGTATTGGTACTGCTACGATACTAAATAAAAGAACCCTTATCACTGCGTGCAATTTAATAGATGACTATTTTAATGTTCAAAGAGAACTACGTATTTGGGCATTAGGGAGTCGGGGAGAGTTTAATACTCCCTATAGATACAGAGTTTGGAGATTCACAAGGTTGTTTCCGAGAAGTTTGAATCCAGAACATTGGCACGGGCCAAGAGGCCTCTTCTCACCTAGACACGACGTTTGTATTATTCATACTTTGGACCAGATGATGACTATAGGTTATGTTGGCGTCAGAGGACACTATCCACATAGAAGTTTCATAATTGATAAACATCGTACGTTCTCCGATGACATGTGGTTTACGGGTTCTGGTTACGAATACTTGCTGCATATCAAAGAAAATTACAAAATATTTATCACAAAAGCTAGTCCGAATGAAATTGTAGACTGTTCAAAATACACCCCAAAATTTTGGGGAAAATTTATTTGTTTGGTAAATACCCACGGTTTTCCTGGATTACAGAATGGAGGAGGACTTCATTCAGTTATAGATGGAAAGGATAATATTGCTGGTGTGGGTTGTTTTGAAATTCGGTATAACGAAGACAGGATTTATGTGTTTACTGATCTTCGTTACTATTATGATGATATATTTAAGGTCGCTAAAATAGTGCCCGGTGAGTATTATGAATATGCTTATCCACAGTGGGGTATGCATTATGGTATTATTTTCAATAGTATTTATGGGAACGCTCCTCGTATCCCTCATTGGCAGATTCGGCATCGTGATCTGTACCCGTTGGGCTAAATTAACTTGATAGAAAACTTTCTCATTACTTTTTTTATTTATTGTTTTTAATTGTTGACAATTTAATTTGGAAAATTTAATTTTAATAGCTGTTGATAATTTGAATGTAAGGAATTGGTACGGATCTATATTATTTTATTTTGGGTTTTTATATTATGTTTTTACGACACTTTAACAACACGTCTTATTTGCAAAACGACCTATGAGCAGAACGTCATATTCTCAGAATGACCTACTAGCAAATACAATGTATCATGAACTAGTTATGTAAAAATGAATTTATTTGAATTTACCCCGTTTACGACTTACTTTTCTTTGGTCAACATTTCTTTAGTGTCAGCTCCAAAGAGTAATGGCCTGTCCTGATATTGGGCCAATCAAAGTGTAACAACAATTTTAACTTCTTTTCTTTTTAATAATTCATCATAGTCATCATCAGAAGGTTCCCACTGCTGGGACACAGGCCTCCTCTCTTTGAAAGGGATTTTTAGGAAGGAAATCATTATTTAATTTTATTTCCGGGTTTATGGTCATACTGGTAGTGATGTTTAAGTCTGTAATATGTGTGTTGTTTGTAATTAAAAGTCTGCAACACCTGTCTACCAATGTATTCCAATATTTCAAAACGATACGACAAAATGTAAAGACAGTGTCGCTAACACAATCAAAACATACGTATCGTAGTAAGAGGTGTTCTTAACCGTTACACTTGGCATTCAGTAATGAGTTAATATCTCATAAACGCTTGTACCGATTTACATGATTTAAATTGATAATATGGTTCTACTCCTCTTTCATTTGAGACTAAAATTATCAAAATAAAAGTAAAATAAATACTTTATTTTTTTGTTATCTGGTGGCGAATTTAGCTGCCACCCGCGGCTTCACCCGGATGGAATTAGAACACTCCCAATCTTACTTGGGATAATATAAACACTTTCAACGCGGGCAAAGTCGCGGGTAGAAGCTAGTAATTTATAAAGATTATGTCCTATAGTTTTTGCATGAAAGAAACACAAATATCCATGCTCACAAACTTTCCCATTAAATGATATTATTAAATTAAATAGTAATAGTAATTATTAATATGGTCAGGAGATTCCTCCCTGACCGCCGCCGCCGCCCAGTAGTTGGTCCCTGCACCTGTAGCCAATCTGACAATATACAATTGAGGGGGCTAGAAGCAAAAGCACAGTACATGTACAGTTTTGCTCAAATTGAACTAAGAACGCCATCTGGTAGAGTGTTTTAAAACCTTTCGGATGGTTCAACTCGTTTGAATGCAATGTTACCACTGTCTCATAGAAAATTGAGATTAAAAAGTCGGTTGAGAAGCAAAAACGATACTTTCCTCAACAGTTTAATTGCAAATACGCTACTGTCCAAATTGACCAATCACTGCAAAAGCAGAACGGTCGGCCATGACACTTTTGTAATGGCGGTGAATGATTTTTGTGGGTAAAGTCGCCACTGTCCAAGCGTTTGGATGCAAATCTTACACTTTCCAAAGATGAAATGCAATAATAATACTGTCCTGTCATAAATTTATTTTTCTATGAAAATACGCTTGTTTCCATGGTTTGAGTGTTTTCAATGGCTATTAAAATGATCTGTGATCTCAAAAAAATCAGTTATCTGCTATTTTTAAGCACCTGTAAGAGATAAACAGTTTTTTCCTACTTATCGTCAAGAAAAATCTTGGGCAGCGGCGTTTTTGCTTTCAGCCCCCTCAATTGATAACGCTAGTAGAAAACGAATCAATGTATGGGAATGACTCATATGAACGTTAGGTTATGTGGTAGACCATACAAATAGAAGGCGTTATCGAATGTAGATTTGTAGGAAGAGACCCGACACCAAACGTACTAGGAACTAGGGGGGCTATGCCCGATACCGGTGGGGCTCTATTTTTAACCGACTTCCCAAAAAGGAGGAGGTTCTATGTTCGACTTCAAGTTTGTTTTTTTTTTTTTTTTTTTTTTTTTTTTTTTTTTTGTGTATGTTCACCGATTACTCCGTCAATTGTGGACCGATTTTGAAAATTCTTTTTTTGTTTGAAAAAGTATGTTCCGAAATTGGTCCCATTTTAGTTTGGTGAAGATCTGATGAAGAACTTCGGAGATATACAACAGAACTCTTCAATAAATAACGGCAAATCTCTCGGGATTGCTGCAATCGCATGTATGTTTGTTGTTTATAACATTTCATAACATAACATCACGCCAGTTCGCTCTTAAGGGGTAAGCAGACCTCTCATTTCACCGGTTATGTTCAAGTTTCATGAAATCTATTCTGGCGAAATAGTTCCCTTACTAACTTGCCTATTAGGTACGTACAACTAAAAAGTGAAAAATAAAAAAACTTTTTGCAAAAAAATACTACCGACTTCCAAATACAGAACTACAAAGTGAAAAATAACTTAATTTTTTGAAGTCGGTGTCCATTACGCAAAAAAATGGTACCTACGAAAGACACCGACTTCAAAAAATTAAGTTATTTTTCACTTTGTAGTTCTGTATTTGGAAGTCGGTAGTATTTTTTTGCAAAAAGTTTTTTTATATATATTTTTAAATGTCTTTTTATATGTGTTTTATAAAAATATTTAAAAATGTATTAAATAAGATTTAAGTTGAATAAAGGAACTAGTAATAATATAAGACAAAAATTTTTTCACCAAGTTTTAAAAGTTAATTATCGGATGATAAGTACGAACAGATCATTTAAAATTTAATGTTTAGATACAAATTTCACGCGCAATGTGTTATTTTTTTTTAAAATTTGATCTGAGATTTTAAATATTCGATGTTAATTTACATAATTTTTAACTGACTTCAAAAAAATGAGGGGTTTCTTATGTTGGTTGTATTTTTTATGTTTCTTTCCACAGAACTCCATAATTTATAAACCGATTTGTTTTTTTTTAATAATAAATTTATTAGTACCTATTTAGTACTTACCTATTCTTTTTGTGACAATTTTAAGGTACCGCCTAGCATTTGTCCTTAAGAAAGTGTTTATTGTGATATAGGTTTTATATCGAGTTTCTATGTTATTTATAAAAATATTATCTAATTAAAAGCGTTTAAAAGATCGTAGTTTTATTTTAATTTGTCGCATTAATGTGTCCGTACTCCAGGAACTCTACATCACTCAGCGTTTGTCGAACGTAGTACAGTCGCGAAAACTGCAATGCTTTGGACACCTCTCTGGGCGGGATGGGGACTCCATAGAGCAGCTGGTGGTACATGGACATATGCTGCAGGTCACCTATGCGCTGGACTGACCAAGAGAAATCTGCAGTAGGAGGCCGCATATCTGACTGCGCCAAATAGCCCGCCAACAGTGAGAGACGGCAAGCGATCATGCGGAGAGAAATGTCCGCATCTACCTCCGACGTAGACGCCTCGACGAGACCACGACCGCTCTGCCAGAGCGAAACGACAGAGAAGAAGAATTTTATTTTATTTTTACATTTGGATTATGGCATTCAAACTTTGGCTTGGTGAGAGCTATGCTCGGAGTTTCCTTGCGTGATCGAATCAGACATGAAGACATCCGCAAGAGAACCCAGGTTACCGATATAGCCCGAAGAATTTCCAAACTTAAGTGGCAGTGGGCAGGGCGCTTTTATTTATTTATTCGTTTACCCTCGCACTGGAACGCCTTGCAGCAATTACACCAATGGTGCCCAAATTTAAAATACTGGGTACAAGTGCAGGTTTCCTCACGATGTTTTCCTTCACCGTTGTCAGCGATGTCCAAGATAAACTTAGAAAGTACGTACACATTGCTCGCAGAACAGATGGCCGTTGGGACCGAAAAGTTCTAGAATGGCGACCGCATACCGGAAGACGCAGCGTTGGAAGGCCTCCCTCTAGGTGGAGCGAAGACCTAGTCAGGGCTGCGGGCGTCCGGTGTGTGCAAAACGTACAGGACCGATCAGTGTGGCGACGCTTGGGGTAGGCCTATGTCCAGCAGTGGAGGTCTTTCGGCTGAAATGATGATGATGATGATTAAAACCTTAATTTTTATTATTGATATGCTCGAGCTTGACCATTATCTCACCTGATAGTAAGCGATGATGTGGTCAATGATGTAGCACGCTTTGGCTTTGGCCACACTTAGTCAAATTCCGCGTAAAATATTGCATTTGCCTCTTAATGACCATGGCTTTTGATGTATAATTAATGTACACACAATAACTACTTACTCTCTTCTCCCAGCGGCTTCAGCCTCGTGAAAAGCGTTCTCTTATCCCAAGATGATAGATAAAAATCAGAAGTGATATCAAATGATCTGTTCAAATAATCTTAGAAATGTTAACTAAGAGCCCAGTTTTCCATTATTTTGTGTTTCTTATTATTTATTGCACACAACACATAAAATTAAGATACAAATACAATGGACAGCTTATGTACAAAAGCAAGCTTAACCCATAAAGCTGCATATTATCTGCATAGAGATGATAGTGTCAAGATAAGACCTTAGTGATAGCGTTTATAAAAACCGAGAAGAGACTTTGTGCTTATTAAACATATTTTTTTTTATCATTATGATCAATCGGACAAAATCACAATTTTACAAATTCAATTCCATAACAAATCGACGCATACCACGCCATCTAGTGAAATTTATTTGGACCAAATTGTCTTTTAACGTGTCGGGACCCCATGACTAGTGAAAACGGAAACGCACTCATTTTTGTTATTGAATGCAGTGCCATCTATCAAAATTTGTACGAGTTTTAACAACAATTTTTCCAGTTAGTGTAACATAGGTGGTAGGTAGCAAATAAACACCATCAGTAGCAACTTAATTTATATACAGGTGAGTTTTTTAAATAAAGTGTATAGGAATTTAGTTATGAAAAAATCGAATTACCTATGCACTTTAAGTTTTCATCAAAATCGGCCTCGTGACTCCTTTGAGTATTTTTCGCTATTCAACAAGTGGTACACTTAAATGATAAATGATTTATTTGTGTAAGTTGGTTTGTACAAACACTTTGACAAGTCGTTCATATTTTTAAAAACAAGATGAGGTCGGCGTTTCCTATCTGAATACTCTGAGAAGAAAGGCCGAAACAAAATCAAAGGTCACAGTCTCTTTTAAAGTCCAGACAAAATCTTGGTTAGATCATGTGAAGACCATCTAGACTGATGACTGAAATGGGCTTTTGAGGAAATAACCAGCCAGATTGAGTGGATCTGTCCAGTCAGTGCATGCATTTGTCAATAACCGAATAGCTCAACTCAAAATTTAAGGAGCTCAACGATTCGACGAACAATACCAAAGAAAGGTCATTCGGGTAGGCCGCGTAAACTACTCAAACTGCTAGACCATGATTAAAAACTAAGATAAATTAAAATGAAAAACAAGAAAAAAGAAAGATTCATATAGTCTTCACATTCACAATAATTAAAATAAAATAATATAAAACTTTAAAAAGTAAATATTCTTGTCATTGCAAGAAAACCAAAAAAATAAATATAATAACAAAATTCACGGTGCAAAATATAATAAAAAAAACAAAATTAATTGTAGCAGCTCAATCCCAAGCCTTTTTGTCCTCAAGGTAATCTTTAAATGTATAAAACGCTTTCTGGCACAACTTACGTTCAATGAAAGATTTGAATTTATTAAGACTTAGATCTTGTACGTGGCTTGGAAGCTTATTATAAAAGCGTACACATTGAAATCTAAACGAGCCACCTATTTTCTTGAGCCTTGTTGTAGGTACAACAAATGTTTGTACCACAAATTTGTGTTTGTTCCTAGTATTTGTGTTATGGATATCACTGTATTTTTCTTATTGTGTTTGATGTAAGATATAATAACGCAAAGCATCGTCTTTTGAAATAATGTGACATATTTTTACAGTGCTGGCATCTTTCGGCTTACTGCAAAACAGACTGAAGTCAACCAAACTGGAAGTTAGTTCCTCAGACGAAACCTAGATGGTGCTATTACACTTTATCACTCGTGAGGCACTTTCGTGTCGTACAGTAAATTAACCCTCAGTTTCCCACCTTAGAATTATCGGAGAATTAATGTGACAAATTGTCAAACACGCGTTATCTTCTGTGATTGGCTGTTGAAAATTCATTCAACCAATCACAGCAGATAACGCGTGCTTGACAATTTGTCACATTAATTCTCCGATAATTCTAAGGTGGGAAACTGAGGGTAAGTATTTTTTGGTTTTAGCGTAGTTTTTATTTATTTGTAATAATGTACACATTCCATATTTATTTTATTCATGAATCATTAATACCAGCGTACCAGTTGGGTTATTTTAACACAATACTTCAACTTTTATAGGTACGTCTTCGATTTTATAAAAAAATATGCAATTTGGTGATTTGACTCTTTTCATCATAAACGCAAATTGCTATTTTAACATAATATCTGCATAAATTGCCGTCATCAAACCAAAGATAACGAGGATGACTGAATGGTGTTATAACAAATTCCTTTTGTTTCCGATTTTTCATAATTTTTCCCAGAACACGTGACATTTAGGGCCGGTTTCTGAAGTAGACGTCACATCTCAAATTAGCTGATAATTTGTCACAAATTAACCAGCCGTCAGTTGTCAGTGAGTTTCTCAACATTTCATCATCGAGAAATTACGTAATCGCTTGTTACAATAAATAATCGGCATTAATTTATTTCGGTTGGCCACCCTAGCTGGTATTCATTCACTTCATTTGCTACTATAACGTAAACAGTAACTTTAAATAGTATTTTATCTTGAGCGGTAGGGTTGGTTTAGCCGCCAAGTTAAGCAAACCTTACCAAGGACGATTTTTGGATGGGTAACCACTTTTTTTCTGGTTTTCTTGTTTTTGGATAGGTGACCGAACACAGGTTAAGCAACACTTACCAAGGTAAGTCTTGGGATGGGTGACCAAATTTTTTTGGTTCGCTTGTTTTTGGATGGGTGACCCTGCCAGGGTAAGCAACACTTACCAAGTTCAGTGTTTGGATGGGTGACCACTTTTTATGGATTCGCTTGTTTTTGGATGGGTGACCTTGGTAAATTTTGTTTAATCTAGCGGGGTGACTTTAGGATGGGTGATCAAAATTTTTGTGGTGATGGTCACCCATCCAAAGACTGACCTTGGTTAGTGTTGCTTAACCTGGCAGGGTCACCTATCCATATCAAAGCGATCCAAAAAAAAAATTGGTCACCCATCCCAAGTCTGACCTTGGTAAGTGTTGCTTACCCTGGCGCGGTCACCACCCCATCCGCTTCAAGTTAAACACAAACCTATACAGAAACTGAACTTGTAAGTACAGGATACAGTCAACACTGACCATCGAACCTTCCTCACGCACATTGGTGTGAGGTAGGTTCGATACCTAGGTCAGTAACAGTTTGTTTTTTTTATTTTTATTTACATAAATACAAAATAACTATTTTTGATAATTGTGTCAAGTTTTTATACTGTAATTAATTTAAAAAGTTTTAATATTATATTTTTTTTTTAATCTTTGTAATTAAATAATTGCTCTAAATTAACATATTTTTTATAACTCAACCCATACCATAGTTTTCGCCGACCCCTATTATCTTTTTATCGTAATATACGCCTTTAAAATCATAATATTAGTTTTAATCTGCGAATAATCGACCAATTTCCAACAATTATAAATTAGGCTCGTTGACAAGAGATTAACATTGGAAACCCAAAACTGCTGTAACATGTGGTTAATTCGAGATTTTTCTCAAATGTGACAAATTGTTAAACGCTTGTCACATTTGGGTGTTGAGAAACTGAAAGTAGAATTAACAGGCGATTAAGCGTCGATTACGTTAACAGCCCGATAATTTAGACCTGGGAAACTGGTTGTCAGTTCAAAATTTAGGCTTCAAATCTGAATAGTCTGGCAAAAATCTCTTTTCCTTCTACTGCTGCTAATTTAGATATTCGATCAGCCTCCTCGTTAGCTTCCGCAGCGTTGAACTAACTCTAGGTGGAGCGACTAGCGGCGCTGGTCAAGGCTGCGGGCATCCGGTGGATGCGAAACGCACAGGACCGATTAGTGTGGCGACGCTTGGGGGAGGCCTATGCCCAACAGTTGACGTCTTTCGGCTGAAATGAAGATTAATGATGGTGATATTTTTATGATTCTGTATCTGAATCAGATAAAATTAGGACTAAAATACCATATTATCATCACACCTGTACTCCTCGAAAGGTTAGGCAGAGATCACCTTAATAGTAGGTACACCCACATTTTTAGCCATTATTTTTAAGGGAGCTTATTTCCATCAACCGGATACAAATCCAGAATTCGGGCTGTTACTGATAAGTTCTAGATGAAAAAATCCGACAAAACTGAACCCAAACCTAATCTCAGCAATAGGGCTTGCGATGACTAGATCAACGAAGCCTAAAATGCTGAATGTAATAGTAAGGATAGATCAAAGAAGATGGTACGAGCATTATGAATTAGAGTAGAAACCATCTTTTGCAATAAATGTCATAACGACTAACGCCCAAAGCCAAACACGTAAAAAAACAACGAAAACGAATAAAACGAAACGAAAAAAAAAGGAAAATAAAACGGAAACGAACGAATACGGTACCCAATAACGAAAAATGATGTCTGTAGAAAATTCTTACCTCTAGTAAGCCAACTTACTGAAGATAGGAATTTTACATGACTTTAGGCAAATCTATTGACATGCTTTATTGAGTTGCGAACATCATCAATATAGCGAACACACATTTCAGTTTGCTCGAAATTATTGACTGCGTTGACCGCCTCGGTCTCGCGCTTTATAGCTCCGCAAATTAACACAACTGTTAGTTTATAATAATGTATTTCATAAATTGTATAAATAAAAAAGATACGTGGTAATTAGAATATTGTACGTATTTTATAGTATGTATGTATAGCTTTGAATTTGAATAAACATACTTTGCCTTGTTTTACTTTCAATATTGCTCCTACCACTATTTGTCTCTGCATCACCCAAAATGTTGACTGATCGAAAATGCCTAAGGCATTAAGTCCGCTTATACGGGTGTTTGGAAGGGAGCTGTACATACGCCTAGGGTAGAAACTAGGGATAGTCTGCTACCTACCCCCGCCCATTATATTGACCTTGGCCTCAAGGTTTTTTTTAATTTATTATTATTTTTTATTTGACTTTTTTATGATTTTTTGACTAAAACTACCTGTAGCTCAAAATCTATCCATGGGACCGGTCGGCTAATGGCCTTGTTTTAATCGTTAGAGTCTTAGGGTCCTGCAAAAAATTATTTTACACCAGAAAATTGTGGAGAAGAAAAGTTATGGGGCCTGAAGTACCGTAGTAAGGTAAAGAAATAATTTTAAGGGCAACTTTCTATGGGGTTTAAAAAAAAACTAACAGAGTTGGAGTTCTTCTGATTTTTTTAAAACATCCTCAGTCCATGCCCTTTCTAACGATATGCTAAAAGTGTAATTATCACTTTTAGTTTTAAAGTTATTAATTAATTTCCGCAACTAGGGCACTTCAAGCAAAAATTTCAACTAATGAAAATTAAATGTGTTCGATCGTAAAAGGATGGCAAATGAAACAAAAAATTTGGTAATGACTAATGTCATTAAATTACAAATTTTAATTAATTACTAATTTTAATTAATTACAAATTTTGTTCAAATTGATGACCATTGACCTGTAAACATGCTCGGCACCTCTTCCTCATCTCCACGGTCACCGTTCTAAGCAGCAGTTCCTCGCGCATTGTATCGAATGCGGCGTGGATCCTGTTAATTAGAACCTCCCTTGTTGGTACTTCTTCTGCGTACACCAACTCTTTCGCCCTTCCCCAGACGTAGAAGTCGAGTGGGGTAAGGTCAGGCGACCTTGGGGGCCAGGGAATTGGCCCACCCCGACCAATCCAAGAATTAGGAAAGCAGTTGTCCAGAAGCTCCCTCACTGCTAGGCTCCAATGAGCAGGACAGCCGTCGTGCTGGAAGACTATGGGCCGATCTTCGTCAAACACTTCTTCCGCTAAATCAGGCAAATCGTTTTCGAGGAAATCTAAGTAGTTTTGCCCGTTTAGGTTGTCTGGCAAAAAGTGCGGCCCTATCAACCGATTACCGATGACGCCTGCCCATACGTTCACGGAGAACCTTCGTTGAAAACCTCTGTGCCTCTTGACTCTCGGGTTTTGATCTCTGGGTGCCCAGTGATGGAGATTGTGGTAATTTACAATTCCTTCCTTGTCAAACTTGGACTCGTCAGTCCAGAGAATACTCCGTAAAAAATTAATATCTTCCACGTCCGTATGGAGCAAGTGGCGGCAAAACTCCACCCTTCTTGCATAGTCGTTATCCTCTAAGCCTAAAACAATAAAAATATCAACGTTAGCGGTTTCCTTATGAATTAGTAGCTATGTAACATTGATTGCTATCTCTGTCTTTCCATTTCTCTCTCTCTCACACACATGCTCATGTTAATTTAAAAATTGCCTATGAAATTCACATGCTAGTTCATTACATAAGAGCTAAAAACAAAAACTTTATGTAAAGAATTACCTTGAACAGGGGTGTAGTGGAAAGGATGACGTCCATTTTCGCGAAGAACCGACCAGACTTTCCACACGCTTAAACCAAGCGTCCGGGCTACGGTTCTTACGCTTCTGGTCGGATCTTCCTCAAATTCAGCCAATATGCGTTCTTCCGCAGCCAAATTTGGTTGAAATCTGTTCACGGCTGGTTCCCGGAAATTTAAATTTCCGGTTTCTCGCAGACGCCGATAAGTTGAGCCAAACGTTTGGTGGTTAGGCACTCGCCGGTTAGGATACCGTTCTTGATAAATCCTCCGTGCCTCGCGCCCATTGCAATCAGCCATTCCATACACCACCAGCATGTCGGTGTACTCTTCACTGGTAAATCCAGCCATTTTGCCAACAACAAGGTAACAAATAACAAAACTTAACAAAAACGAAGTAATAACAAACTCAACAAAATTAACGAAAACAGTGGAGCGTCGTAACGGCAAGTACGTAAGTTAGCTAAGATGGGTAAATCTCGACTGACTAACAAAGACCCCAACGAGTTACCTGCCCGGCCCCGTCGACCCAAGAGCGAAAGAGACATGACATGACATGTTTTGTCTCTTACATGTTGCTCTCGTGTAAGAGTGAGACAACAAATTTGCCAACTGTAGGCCAAACTGGTTTAAATTCTGGAAATTACATTTGTCTTACAAATGTCGACTCGTGGTGGTAAAAGTGCCCTAGTTGCGGAAATTAATTAATAACTTTAAAACTAAAAGTGATAAATACACTTTTAGCATATCGTTAGAAAGGGCATGGACTGAGGATGTTTTAAAAAAATCAAAAGAACTCCAACCCTGTTAGTTTTTTTTAAACCCCATAGAAAGTTGCCCTTAAAATTATTTCTTTACCTTACTATGGTACTTCAGGCCCCATAACTTTTCTTCTCCACAATTTTCTGGTGTAAAATAATTTTTTGCAGGACCCTAAGACTCTAACGATTAAAACAAGACCATTAGCCGACCGGTCCCATGGATAGATTTTGAGCTACAGGTAGTTTTAGTCAAAAAATCACAAAAAAGTCAAATAAAAAATAAAAATAAATTAAAAAAAAACCTTGAGGCCAAGGTCAATATAATGGGCGGGGGTAGGTAGCAGACTATCCCTAGTTTCTACCCTAGGCGTATGTACAGCTCCCTTCCAAACACCCTACGTTTGCGTGCATGAAGTATGAAATAAATAAATATAAAGTTTAAAAATTTCACACATACTAATTCATTTACCCGCCGACCACTTCACGGTGGTTATTGTGTGATGCAGAGGTTTACCTGTAATTATGACAACCAAAATTATGACGCAAACCTGTATACCTAATGTAGTTTGAGATACCTAGAAGCAGAGGGATTGCTGCCTAGAAGCCTAACAATGCTCTATATGCCTAACATTGTGTGCACTAGGGATAATCCGTCTGCTATACGTTCTTCAAATCGATCTCATCATCATCATCATCACCTCAGCTGAAAGACGTCACCATCCTTTCTGCGAGCAGTGAATTGATCTAAAATTAGGTAAATAACTAATTGAAATTCAATCGAAAAAATTGTCCCATTCTCTTACACAAATCTATTTGACCACAATTCCAACTGATTCGTACATTTGGAATGTTGAGAGATAAAGTTCTCGAATATATTTCTTCGCGTGAATTGTTAACTAGAGAAGGATTTTTTTTTGCCTCCGAATATGTGTGGCCGGTTTATCTTTGTGCTTTAGAAAATATTCATGCCGTAAATCTTGTACATACTCGCCTTTGTAGAGAAAGCTTTACTTTTTTGTTAGAAATAATCTCAGGTACAGCTGAAAGGATTTGCTAGATTTTTGATGTTTCAAATGTTTGTTTGTAATGTCTAACAGGATGGGTGGAGCTTAAAATGAATCTGATCTGATCTGATCTCTCTTCCTTTAAAGTGTTATTTCATGCAAAGTATATTTTTTCCATAACCATCATCTCGACCTCGAATTTAATGTGGTTATAGATAAGCGGTACTTCAGTAAATAATTAATTTTTCGTATGGCTTGTAAAACAAAACGACGCATTCTATTCTCAAAGAAGATGGGAATAGACACGCAGATGTGTAATTGAAATAAAGATAGGTATGATAATGATTAACTGCACAGCACATGTATGAGTACCATGTACCAACTATAAATCTACCATTTACTAGACCTACATATCGTTCGGTGACTTGAACGTGCTCTGGCAGTTGAGACGTATAATTCTCTCTCAAATGTCTTTATGTTGGTGACACATGTGTTGGATCATTCGGCTTCCTTCATGATGGTTGAACTGAGTCTGTTCGTGAACGGACGCCATCAGCTGGGATTCATAATTTTACTGCCTGGGCCTGCTTTTAATTAGTTATTGTATTTTTGAGTTGTTTGTTTTATTCTAGACGCTTTTACCTGCACGTTTTCTTATATAGTTCTCATCATCATTAGCCTTTTAGTGTTCCCACTGCTGGGCCTCCTCTCTGTGAAAAGGAATGGGCCGTATACCACAACGCAGGCCCAGTGCGAGTTGGTGGATGACTCATGTCTTCGAATTTTGGGTTCTAGGACTTCTTGATTTTTCCTTTACCGGTTTGAGAGCAGTGGTGATGAAATAATTTACACAAAGTAAAGTGCCTGGCTGCAAAGTAAGCTTATAAGTCGCGGCCGTTAACACTGGCTTTACTCTCACTCGTTCAAACATACCTATAAGTAATTTTCCAACAAGAATATACTTGTAATTAAATGGTACTTACGGAAGACAGTGTCCGTGGAGTTTCTTGGACGTTCTTCTCCAAAGAGACCTATTGACGCTTGCGAATGTGCAACTAGCTTAATATTTTGCTTGAAAATTCAAAAGTACCATTTAAATGCTTTAATTGAAATGAATGATTTGATTTTGATGTTTACTGACCCGTGCGTCTATTTTTTATAGCCACGAGTAATCCTTCTTTCTTTTCTTTTTTCACAAAAAATGGGTATCTGATAACTGCGCGAAAAGCCCAAAAAATTATTATTAAAATACCAATTGTTTATTACAGCAAAAAAACTTAAAATTTCCAAAAACAACGATATTTTTTTTGTCTTTTAAACTACATAACTTATGTAATAGCTGACACGCTTCGATCAACATTCTATCGAACAAATAATAATGACACAATGTCTTGGGAAAATACCCAGATTCAAACAGTAAATAGCCCTTAACTTTTGAACAGCTGAACCGATTTTCATCAAACATAGCTAAGAACACTTCCGATAATGTCACTTTTACAAAAATAAACTGAATCAAAATTTGTTTATCCGTTTAGTAGCTATTATGATGCCACAGACATCTACATAAAAATACGATTTATTCTTCGTTCGTACTGAACTTTTGACCCACATTCCAAAAAAATCTTAGTTTAACCCATATCACTATTGAAGTTGTGCTTCGTCCCATATTACAAGTACTTTAAAGATACAGTGTTCTGTCCCGAGTTTATATTTACTTGCAATACCGGGTTCGTGGGCTGTCCATGATTTTGACAGCTGACACTAACAGAGTAGTTAGAAAATTTGGATTGAACACGCGAGAAATTCGGTGTCTTGTATTTCAATAACCTAATCGAGCGATATCTCGTTGATTTGTTATAGTTAATAGCGCCCTCCGTTCGCAATCGGTAGTGGGACGCTCGCGCTGTTGATTTTGTATAGATTTCACGAGCATCGAAGTGCTTTTGCGGGAAACGTGCTGCCTGGTGGACGCCGGCCGGATTCTTCGGTCCAAATAGCCGTCAGTCTATCCCTTATTGTCCTTTATTATATATATATTCTCCTATCCCTAACCTCACGGCACGAGATCGATCGAGGCCCAGGAGTCTACCGCAGGAATCTAAGGTAAGTGCCTGGAATATTACCGGCCAACGTTTGTGACACCTTACACTCGTAGTAGGAACCAATATATCTCTCAATAGGGAGCAAATCCCTAGCTTTCCATTGCCGCGAACCGCGGTTTCGTGGGATACGGTTCTGATTGGATCCAGGATTGGCACGCTGCTAATGGGCCCCAGTGATGAGCTCCTGGCTTGGGATCCGCAGACCTGTATTTAACATACAGTTAACAAAAATAACGCACACACACACATTGAAGAACAAAATCAAAAATAATTTTAATTCAACTAAACCTTACTAATACTTCGCACTTTTGAATTGGCAAACAAAATATGAATCTAGTTGCACATTCACCCCTCTTTTCCGTCGGGGGTTAAAAACATTTTGATTGGAGGAAAACGTTGTCACATTCTCAAAGTAATTTTAACAATTGTGTGTGACAAGAATTAAGTATCAAAGCGAACTGGATATTTTCACAGAAAGCCCTTTTGATAAGTCAAAAGGAGCAAAAAAGTATGCCCTGCCAGTCCTGAGTTCGTGTTTTTGCTACAGCAGAAATATTAAGTTTTATATTTCAGACCCAGGCGAAGATGGTGGGATGAACTTGATGCCTATCGACAGGATTGGTCCACAATTGCCCTAAACCGAGAGGATTGGAAGGAAGAAGGGGAGGCCTTTGCCCTGCAGTGGGACAGAATAGGCTAAAAATAAAAATAATAATGATGAAAGAGCTACACGACTGAAACCAGCCGTACCAGTGCACCGGCTTGGTACAGTGCAGGATCGAACGTCGTATTGGTGGGGCCAGAGCACTCATCGGCAAACTAATTTGTTTCAGGGAGGGCAATAGCCGCCCAAGAGTGATGCACTTTGTGAGACGGGCGTTTTCGGGGACTGATGTCAGCCCCCGAGACTATATATCCCATGTCACAGAGCGCATCGACTTCCTGAAACAAAAAGTGTATGCATGGGCAAACCGTATTCGTAGGTACAGGCGGAGAGTGGAGCGATACACCCAGAATCGCACATTCCAAAGTAATGAAAGGTGGGTTTATCGGGCTTGGGAGCGACCCAACCAAGGTGTGACTGATACGCACCTGCCGGATGATGACGCTATGTGTTCATTCTGGCGCAGCATCTGGTCGGTGCCTGTCAGTCACACCGAAGGTGAATGGACTCGGGAGGTCGAACGAGCGTGTGATCCAATACAAGAAATGGGGGCTATCACGATCAGCCCCCAAGATGTAGCCCGTGCAGTCCGTCCGTTGCCGAACTGGAAATCTTCAGGACCGGACGGACTGCACAACTTTTGGATCAAGTGGCTACAAAGGTCGCACGCTCGTTTGGCATCTCAGTACCAGGCAGCCTTACAGTCTGGTTCGCTACCCAAGTTCCTTACAACAGGAATAACCCACCTGCTCCACAAGTCTGGTAGCACCGCGGAACTCAAAAATTATAGACCAATTACATGTTTACCAACGGTCTATAAGATTCTTACATCCATTTTGAGAGTTAAAATTAATAAACACGTCGACGATAACTCCATCATGTCGGTCTCTCAGAATGGATGTAGGAACGGGTCCCGCGGTACTAAGGAGCTACTCCTTATTGATATGGCCATTAGCCAACAGGTTCGATTTTCCCGAAAGGATCTGTCGACATGTTGGATAGATTATAAGAAGGCCTATGACTCGGTGCCTCATACATGGCTCATGAGGGTGCTAGAATTGTATAAAATAGATACAACTCTACGCACCTTCCTGATGTCGTGTATGAGGCAATGAAGCACAGTCCTTCGCTATCCAGGATGTTGAAATATCCAGAGGAATAGCGAACCTGTAAGGATCGAGCGAGGTATATTCCAGGTCGATAGTTTGAGTCCACTTTGGTTTTGTCTTGCCCTGAATCCTCTAAGCATGCTGCTGGAGAATTCAGGGCTAGGCTATCGGTTGAAGAGAGGTGGTCTAGTTATATCTCACCTCCTTTACATGGATGATCTGAAGCTCTTTGCCCCCAGCAATCTTCAGCTGATGGAGCTACTGAAGGTAACTGAAACTTTTAGTAGCGCCATCAGGATGGAGTTTGGTGTGCACAAATGTGCGGTCATGCATGTGTAGCGAGGGGAGATTGAGGCATCCGTAGGTATTCAACTAGCGGATTCCATAAACCTGAGATCCCTCTCTCCAAACGAAACCTATAAGTATTTGGGTATGTCGGAAGCGTTAGGTATCAGCACTACTGACATGAAGCAATCGTTGAGGGAACGCTTCTTTGGACGTCTGAAGAAGGTATTCAATAGCCTTCTTTCAGGCGGAAACAAGGTGCGCGCCTTCAACGGTTGGGTCATGCCGGTATTGATGTACTCTTTCGGCATACTCAAATGGACTCAAACGAAACTCGACGCCCTGGATAGGCGGGTCCGTACACTGCTGGCTGCATATCGAATGCATCATCCACGATCGTCGGTCATGAGATTGTATATCCCGCGGAAGTGTGGTGGCCGAGGCTTTTTAAATGCCAAAAACCTCCACAACCGCGAGATATGCAATATCAAGGAATATTTTCTACACACCGTCGTGGGTATGCATCGAGATGTAGTAGCAGTGGACAAGGGACTCACCCCGCTCTCCTTGGCGAATGAGAATTGGCGCAAGCCTGTAGTGCTTGATATTAACGACCGCAGGGAAGTATGGCAGAGTAAGGAGCTTCACGGACGCTTTTGCCGGGCCCTATACGGGTCCGATGTAGACCAAGCAACGTCGGTAGCCTGGCTGCGTTTCGGTGACCTCTTTGGGGAAACCGAAGGTTTTATCTGTGCAATTATGGACGAAGTTATCATGACGAATAACTACCGGAGATTTATTGTGAAGGATGACACGGTTGACATCTGTCGGGCATGTCACCGCCCGGGTGAATCGATCCGACACATTATCTCTGGATTTTCTCGTCTAGCTAACGAGGAGTACTTGCATAGGCACAACCTTGTAGCCAGGATCATCCACCAGCAACTTGCTCTGAAATACACTCTTATGGCATCGGAGGTACCGTACTACAAGTATGTGCCCGACCCAGTTCTCGAAAATGGCAATATCACATTGTACTGGGATCGGTCCATCATCACTGACAGGACTATTGTAGCCAATAAGCCTGATATAGTGGTGGTGGACTGAATCGAGAGGCGTGCAATGATTGTTGACATTACCGTCCCGCATGACGGGAACCTCGTGAAAGCCGAGAAAGATAAGCAAATCAAGTATCTTGACTTGGCTCGCGAGGTTGTCGACATGTGGGATGTAGACACAGCGATCATTGTACCGATAATCGTGTCAGCCAATGGCTTAATAGCCACGAGCCTCGACCAACATCTTAGGAGGCTCTCGTTAGTCGGCTGGGTCAAGGGCCTGATCCAGAAAGCAGTACTGCTGGACACGGTTCTCATTGTTAGGAGGTTCCTCTCTCTGGACCCTTGACCGCCGGTAGCTTGGACCCTGTGCCCGATACCGGTGGGCCTCTATTTTCTATATTTTTAAATGTTTTTTTAATTTTGTGTTTTATAAAAATATTTAAAAATTTTGTTAATAAGAAAAGAAATTAAATAAAGGAAATAATAATAATAAATATAATATTTCTAAAGCCTTTTTTCCCATTAAGTTTTTTTATAGAATACTGAAAGTTTTTATTCATGCCTTGATTTATAAATAGTTCTAGAGGGTCCATATATTTAAAAAAAAATCGAAGGGGACAAAAATGTAGAATCTATAGGATCAAGTAATGCCTCTTGGATTTTGGTTTCTGCGGTAAAAATCTCGAACTTAATACAGATACCACTAAAAATCTTTTAAATAGCGTCGATAAGTGATATCGCACACTAATTTGCTAAGAAAATTTCAAGTGCCAATCGGTCGACTTGTATCGCATTGCGTCCATGAGAACTTTCTTGCAATTTCGCATTTTAAATATCGCTCATCATCATAAACTTAATAAAAATTAAGAGGACACAAATGGGGAATATAAAGGGACACTCTCTTGCTGATGTAACTTCTGCCAGGCACAAGTAATGTCTGTTAGATATTGGTTATAGCAATACAAATCACGTGGTTAGAGCAGATACTAATGAAAAATTAAAAATTGTTTTTGGAAAGTCAATCTGCCCGGCCTTTGCACGACCATATTGGGGTCAGTTTACAGCCTAACCTGTTGTAGCTGAGTAGACTGCCTAACTGACCTCCACAAACAAATTAATTTTGTAAATTAACAACTCTATAAGCTATGCATGAGGATTATAATAGTGTCTACCTAAGAATCATCATCAACCAGACATCAGTCGTAAAACGTACCCACATTATATCATTATAACATTTTGTATTCCTTTTATTTATAAAAACCACAGACAAAAAGGTGACCAAAGACTATAATATAGTCTCACCAACGCAATATGCAGAAAATAAAAAAAATATTTTATGTTTGCCAAACGACCACGTAACACGACACTGTCTGGTCCAGACCCACCAATTTTTGAAATACAAAGGAAATTTAAAATAGAAAATTTTTATGTTTATAATAAACGGATATACCGTTGCGAAGTTTGTACGCCAGGGTTGAAGTGTCGTAGTGAGGTTGTTGAACAAAACCAGCAATGAATTGTGAATGAAAATTTGATGCGATTGTTTCGAATAAATTTCATAATACATTCGTGCCTCCAGGTAGTTTCAGTCGTGATGTATAAATTAAAACGTGTAAATAACACGACAGTGCTCACAAAATATGGCGTATTTGTACTGTATTCA
This sequence comes from Orthosia cruda, assembly GCA_964057195.1. Classification (NCBI taxonomy): domain Eukaryota; kingdom Metazoa; phylum Arthropoda; class Insecta; order Lepidoptera; family Noctuidae; genus Orthosia; species Orthosia cruda. The sequence goes on from OZ059827.1 coordinate 31,199,173, forward strand.
GAATTTATGATAAAGTCTCATAAAATGTCTCGTTTAGTGTTAGTTATTCTAATATACATACGACTGCTATATTCGTGTGAAATGTAAAGCAGCGATAGTGCAGTTACAAAGTACATTGTTGTTCATAATTTCTGACACCACCAAACAGTAGATCTGTTTTGGGTCATGTGAAGTAGTTACTTCTTCCTTTTCCCATGAAATTATGGATAAAACATCTTTGGAAACTTGTTTTTACCCGACTGCGGGCGGATAATGTTTATCGAGCGTATGTATGTCCATTTCTATAGCACGCTCTACAGCCCTAACAGCTTGACGGATTATGACATATGAGGTGTCGTTAGTTACCTCTCAATTGTAGGAGTGACATAGGCTATATAGTTTTTTTTCCCTAAAAAAAGGGGGTGATACAATTTTTTTTTCGCTATTCTATCAATATGGGTATCAAATGAAAGCTACTAAATAGGCCATTTCAAAAATATATATATTTTAACACTTTTATGTTCCTATTTTGATGTGCTGTCCCCGAAAGCTGTTGTATAATTTATTTCTAGTGCTTGTTTTTCTCTTTACAGTTAATCATTTTTTAGCAGTCGGGTTTTTTGTTTTTAAAATATATTTTTCAAGTTCTTAATTTTTGCTTTTGTGTACCTAAACTTTAAGAAGTCTATGGTCAATGGCAAGACACAGAAAGTCCTAGCGTAGTTGAATTGAATTAGAAGTCTTTGGAAACGTTTTTTTCATTTCTTCAATTGAAATAATAATTAGAAAATTTGTGTTCTTCCTCTATCAGATTTGAAGAAACTTCAGCCAGTTTCTTATTTCTTCTTTTATCTGAATCTGATGAAAGTGTTTAGATCTTTTCCATAGACCGGCTAGCACCTTCAAAAAACTTGTGTCCAAAATAACATTAAAGAATATCTTCATTTACCGAACTTTGTCTTGTCACGAACTCTTTTCAAGTACGTGATTGGCTCGCAAATGAAGCCGAGCATGTCTTTTTGAAAACTACATAACATTACGCCTGTATTCATAGAAGGGTTCGGCAGGGTTGCAGCTATATTTTGCCAGTTTTGTGCCTATTGCCATTAGCCGGGTACAAGTCCAGACTCAGGGCTGCTTCTGAGCCGCGGATACATTTGAAAGAGAGAGTTACCATGGCCATGGCTCAAGCAACTGATGGAACACGGGTGGTTTTTAGTCAGTAAAAGTATGACACGCACTCCCGCTTCACGCAGAGCGGGCGAAGTCATTGAATGAAAAAAATACACTTAAAAAAAGGGGCTGCTACTGAGAAACCTGAGATGGAAAGCTTAAGCAATTACTTTTATAAGAAGGTGTTGATGTAAGACAAGTAGTTACTTTGATTGGGAATCATATTTAGTGCGTCCCACTCTTGTCCAGTTTATGACCGTTTTCATTAACTCTATTAAACACCACGAACGCCTAATAAAATGTTTGAATCTGAACAGAGCGTTGAATATGTCTTTTATTTAGCCATTGATTTGGTTGTTATTTAAATATTTAATTTCTGCTGCATGCAGTTGACGCTAAGTTATATAAATTAAATTTAAAGAATAAATAAAACAATAGAATGAATTTAATAATGTAATCAATAAAATAATAAAATAAGTGAAACAGCTCACGAAACTAAAGACCGACCATGGCAGGATCGTATCCGCCAAACCGGAGCTTCTCAGGGACATCGAGACATTCTATGGGCAGTTGTACACATCAATCAGCAAGCCCGTTGCGAGTCTAGCAAACGACCCAAGAGCTAGATTGACCCGACACTATACCGAAGATATCCCGGACATCAGCCTGTGCGAGATTAGGATGGCTGTTTCAGCAGCTTAAAAACAACAAGGCGCCGAGTGATGACGGAATCACGGCTGAACTCCTGAAGGCGGGTGGAAAACCAGTCCTTAAGGCCCTTCAGAATCTGTTTGATTCCGTCATACTCGAGGGCAAAACGCCACAGGCATGGTGCAGGAGTGTGGTGGTACTCTTCTTTAAGAAGGGCGACAATGCCCGGCTGAAGAAATATAGGCCCATCTCACTTCTTAGCCATGTCTACAAGTTGTTTTCAAGAGTCATCACGAATCGTCTCGCGCGCAGGTTCAACGATTTACAGCCTCCCGAACAAGCCGGATTCCGAAAAGGCTTTGGCATCGTAGACCACATATATACGCTGCGGCAGGTTATACAGAAGATCAAAGAGTATAACCTGCCTCTCTGTTTAGCTTTTGTGGACTACGAGAAAGCCTTCGATTCGATAGAGACTTGGGCTGTACTGCAGTCTTTCCAACGGTGCCAGATCGACTACCGGTACATTGAGGTGTTGAGGTGGTTGTACAAAAACGCCACCATGTCAGTCCGTCTTCAGGATCCGACCTCGAAACCAATTCTTTTTCTGCGCGGCCTGAGACAGGGAGACGTCATTTCTCCGAAAATGTTCACTGCTGCACTGGAGGATGTCTTCACGGTTCTGGACTGGAGGGGGCTTGGCATCAACGTTAATTGCGAGTACATACATAGTGGTCATGGCTGAGACCATGGAGAGACTCAGTAAATGCTCGATGACCTCAGTAGAGCTTCCGAAAGAGTGGGTCTTAAAATGAACATGGACAAAACCAAGGTTATGGTAAATGCCCATGTAACACCCTCTCCTATCAAGATCGGAGAATCTACACTTGAAGTTGTAGACGATTATGTCTAACTGGGACAAACAGTCCAGATGGGTGGGTCCAACTTCGAGAACGAGGTCAACCGTCGAATCCCACTCGGCTGGGTGGCGTTCGGGAAGTTGCGTGGTATCTTCTCATCCAATTTACCGCAGTGTCTCAAGACAAAAGTCTATGACCAGTGTGTGTTGCCAGTGATCACCTATGGGATCGAGACGTTGTCGCACACAATGAGCCTTATCAGAAATCTTAAAGTCATCCAAAGGGCAATGCAGAGGTCTATACTCGGAATCTCCTTGCGTGATCACGTCAGAAATGATGATATCCGCAGGAAAACCAAAGTTACCGACATAGACCGCAAAATTGCCAAATTTAAGTGGCAGTGGGCAGGGCACATTGCTCGCAGAACGGATGGCCGATGGGGCCGAAAAGTTCTGGGATGGCGACCGCGAACCGGAAGACGATACGTTGGAAGGCCTCCCACTATGTGGACCGATGAAGGTTGCGGGAAGGCGCTGGATGCGACACGCACGGGATCGGACAATTTGGCGACGCCTGCGGGCGGCCTATGTCCAGCAGTGGACGTCTTTCGGCTGAAATGATGATGATGATGATAGAATAAGTTAAATAATAGAATATATTTAATAATTAAATAAATATCTAAATAATTAAATTAATAAATAAAATATGTTATTAAGTGTTCTAACTAATGATATTTATATGACTTTGTACGGTCCTAAATTTTATTGGCCGTATTATTACTTGTAAATGTGATGCTATTGTAATGTTATTACAATTCAATTAAGAATACTTATTTATTTATTAAATTTTGAATATTTATATAAAATACATACAAAGAAGAAAACACATTAAAAAATATAAAAATTGTAGCCCTCCAATATCGGGAACAGGGTCCAAGCTACCGGTGGTCAGGACTCCTGAGAGAGCAACCTCCTAACGAAACGCGCCGTGTCCAGGAGTACCACTTTCTGGATAAATCCCTTGATCCAGCTGAGCAACGAAAAACTCCTCAGATATTCATCGAGGCTCTTGGCTATTATGCCAATTGCCGTCACGACTTTCGGCACAATGGTCGCTGTATTCACATCCCACATGTCGATAACCTAGTGAGCCAGATCAAGATACATAGTTTTCTTATCTCTCTCAGCCTTCACGAGGTTCTCGTCATGGGGGACCGCTATATCAACAATCATTGTGCGACGCTCTAATCGGTCTATCACCACTAGGTCAGGCTTATTGGCAACAATAGTCCTGTCAGTGATGATACACCGATCCCAATACAACGTGACATTGCCATTTTCGAGAACTGGGTCGGGCTCATACTTAAAGTAAGGCACTTCCGATTCCACAATAATGTATTTTAGAGCAAGTTGCTGATGGATAATCCTGGCTACAAAGTTGTGTATATGCAAAAAGTCTCTGTTAGCTAGACTAGAACAACTGGAGATAATGTGACCGATGGATTCTCCCGATTGGTGACATGACCGACAGATGTCAACCGTGCCGTCCTTCACAATGTATTTTCGGTAGTTGTTCGTCATCATTACTCATCATCACTTCGTCCATAATCGCAAAGATAAAACATTCGGTTTTCCCAAAAAAGTCACCAAATCGCAGCAAGGCCACGGACGCTAAAATATCTACATCGGGCCCATGTAGAACCCGGTAGAAGCGTCGTATTATTATTATTAGTTGTTACTTAGTGTTAGACGGGCGTTCACTTCTTTGTAGAAACAAAAAAATCAATTGATTAAAACGATTCACATAAAAAATTCTAATCATTCAAATACATAATTTTCATATTTATTTAAAACAAATAAAATCATTTCAATCCGAATAAGTTCAATTTCAGAATTCCCTTTGCTGCGTTCATACAATATAGCAATTGTGAAAGCATTTTTTCGTATTATTACAAATTGAACTTTTGTCTCACGACATATTGAATACTTGACAAAGGAACAGTCGATTCAATATTTCAATGATATTCATATTTAAATACTATGCTCTTCCCTAAGGGTTCACCCACGTAGGAAACGTAGCGATCGGAATAAAAAGATGGTTCTTATTTTTATGAAAAGTGGCATTTTTCACTTTGTGCTTCAGTGTGCTATAGTGGACACTTGTGATTTTCACTGAGAAACAGAACGTGAAAAAATCTGGACTTAATAAGTAGCAAAAAAGTCGACCAAGTGCGTGTCGGGCTACGTGCAGTAGTAGGGTTCCGTAGTTGCATAATAATGCGGACTAGGAAGAGGGATTTTTGTTGTTACATGAACATTTAAACGGTTTCACGGCTCACAACGTCTTAAAACGGGCCCACATAGGAAAAGTCCTGAACGAACTACTCTTTTGCCCGCGGCTTCGCACGCGTAGACTACATGCTTCTTCTTACCATATTTTAACAAAAAACTTCTAAACAAACAAAACTAAGCTACAAAACCAATGAACAAAAGAAACTGTCCCCAGCAAAACCACAAAGTATTCACGCATAAGCTCAAAATTCCGTTTCGGCATACAACTGTCAACGACGTCGGTCCTGTAGCGAATGCCCGCTTTTTGGGCTCTGCACTCGTACTGGTGCCCCCTTGCCCCTTGCACCTTTGTTGCACCTCTCACTTCACGATGCAGCCGTGTGGATGGAACGTATACCTAATGCCCGCCACGTATCTTGACCCTTGGCTACCATACCGAAAGTATGACAATCAGGGCAGGGCTCAAGTTACCTGCCTGTCTGTCTAGTAGATTTGAGGGATTATTATTATATTATTTATTTAATTATTGTTATCATGTAGTGTAGTGGTAGGTACCTAATTCTGCATTCGAGTGCGCCTTATTAGTAGGCATTGCAATAATTTCAGTTACTATCTAGCCTACCTGAAATCAGTAGGCAGGGTGCTTGTAGGCTATGTGTTGCATTGGTAGGTAGGTACCATTCTTAGTGCTCACCTACACTACCAAAGGAACCTACGTGCCAAGTTGCATGATTGTAGCTTCAGCCGTTTGGGCTGTGCGTTGATGGTCAGTGAGTGAGTCAGTCAGTCAGTCAGTCACTTTCTGCTTTTATATGTTTAGATATGGATTATGGCTCGATAGCATCTTCGCTTGTCGGAGCCGCTGTGCCTTTAGCGTTTTCTTCCCACACACTTCACAATAGCTCCATTTGGGAGCTAGGATGTGTTTGCACATATGACACCTATTTAGTTCTCCCAGGAGCTCGTCGTATGACTGACTCCATAGCCTACATTTATCTAATCTGAATCTATCTACGGTGGCCGGTAATCGGCTTGCGACTCCCGACGCCCAGGTCGTCTCCTGCGGTGGCTTTAGGGGTGAGAGCGCCTCCGTTGCGTCTCCCTTACGCGTTCTGCCTCCTCCTTTGGGAGCAATTCTGCTTCGCAGAAGGAGGCGACTGCTTCCCATGCCGTCTCGCTCCGTATCATGGTCTGGACCAGGGCTGGACGCGAGAGGTCGCCACCGCCGATCTCCTCAAGGTGGAAGTCTGCCAAGCTGGGCAGACTTCCACCGTGTGTTCTACACACGGTGTACCGAAACAGCCGTGTCCGGTGAGGACCTGCGTCAGGCGGAAGGTGAGGGCGCCGTGACGCTTCTCAAGCCACTCCTCAAAGAGGGGCCTTACTGCCACAATTGTTGCGTGCATTGCCGCGGATTATATCTAGGCACACTTATTTCCTATCACTGATTCATTTATTATGTAGTTAGAAATTAATTACCAACCAACAGAAGTAATTATTAGGTACTACATTCTTTACATAATACCTATTTTTATTTTGCTACACTGCTGACCCCTAATGCAACAGCTTAAATGAAATTAAAACGAAATAAACTGCAAATTATTTTAATACAATTGTTACACGTAAATGTTTAACATTGGTAAGTTAGCTTAGATAATAGGTCTATCCCTATCCCGTCCCTATTTAATTCCTATATTTATGCGTTAGCCATTTTATAGTTACCAACAGACTTTAAAGACTTGAAAGTATTTTTAATAAATTTTCCTTTGTAAAAGAAGGACTTTTGTACACAACATTTCATTCCCCATGATCCGCTCTCCAAGGACGGAATTCCCAAAAATCCTTAAGTTGCGTTAGATTTTAATCTTCAGCCCAAACCCAAAATTCGAAGATCCTAACATAAAACTGACCGACTTTCATACAAAATTCATCCCCTATTTTAACCCTATTAGGGATGGAATTCACAAAAATCCTTTCTTAGTGAATGCCTGGCAAGTATAAAGTAACTATGTGCAAAATGTTAAGTCCCTAGACGATTTCATTATTCCCATGACTTCATCGCCCTTTTCACCCTCATGAGGGTGGAATTTTCAAAATCGCAGAGACAGGTTTAAATTATTTTTTAATTTTAAGCCTAAACCCAAAATATGAAGACCCTGGCTTTAAAACTGACGGATTTTCATACAAACTTTCATCCAAATCGAATTCACAAAAATCCTTTCTTAATGGATGCCTGCACAGTATAAAGTATATATGTGCAAAATTTCAAGTCCCTAGACGATTTCATTATTCTCATGACTTCATCCCCCTTTTCACCCTCAAGAGGGTGGAATTTTCAAAATCGCTGAGACAGGTTTAAATTATTTTTTAATTTTCAGCCTAAACCCAAAATATGAAGATCCTGGCTTTAGAACTGACGGATTTTCATACAAACTTTCATCTCCTATTTAACCCCCCCTAGGGGTGGAATTCACAAAAATCCTTTCTTAATAGATGCCTGCACAGTATAAAGTATCTATGTGCAAAATTTCAAGTCTCTAGACGATTTCATTATTGCCATGACTTCATCCCCCTTTCCATCCTCATGGGGGTGGATTTTCAAAATCGCTGAGACAGATGTAAATACTTTATTAATTTTCAGCCTAAACCCAAAATATGAAGATCCTGGCTTTAAAACTGACGGATTTAAATAAAAAATTTCATCCTCTATTTAACCCCCCTAGGGGAAAAAAATCACAAAAATCCTTTCTTAATGGATGCCTGCACAGTACAAAGTATATATGTGCAAAATTTCAAGTCTCTAGACGATTTCATTATTTCCATGACTTCGTCTCCCTTTTCACCCTCATGGGGTTGGATTTTCAAAATCGCTGAGACATTTGTAAATTATTTTTTAATTTTCAGCCTAAACCCAAAATATGAAGATTCTGACATTAAAACTGACGGATTTTCATAAAAATTTTCATCCCCTATTTTACGCCCTTAGGGGTGGAATTTCCAAAAATCCTTTCTTAGTGCTCACCTACACTACCAAAGGAAACTACGTGCCAAGTTTCACGATTGTAGCTTCAGCCGTTTGGGCTGTGCGTTGATGGTCAGTGAGTGAGTCAGTCAGTCAGTCAGTCACTTTCTTCTTTTATATGTTTAGATTTGAGTACCACCGCGGGTAAGCGTTTGTAAGATAAGGTAAGATAAGATATTTATTTTTGTAAAACATGAGTGTACAATAGATTTGCATGGTCTTAAAATAACATTGGGTAATAGGATCTACATGTTTTGCCGTTCAGGGCATACAGAAAAATTGTATTTGGGCATATAAACGGTTTGAATTTATATAATTAACAAAAAAAAACAATTTTTTATTCTATACAACAACAATTTATAGAAAAACTAAAAAAGTACAGTTTTGAGATTGAGGAAATATCGCAATGATAGGCACTAAGTACGATCATTTAAACATTATGTTAAGCTATAATAACATTTGGCTATCAGGTATTTTTATAGATTTAGTTTAAATTGAGTTGTGGTCATTCGTCTAATAGCTTTAGGGATTTTATTATAAATATCTGGTGCTAAAGAGGTTCTACTTATATTTATAAATGTTTTGTCCTTTAATTATTTCAGTGGTGTACAATAAAGTATATAATAATAATAAAGAGAAATTACTTTTACGCATGAGTGCCGTGGTTATTCTCTATTATATCTTACTCCCCATAATTTATTTTTATCCCTTCGATTGCGGATTGAAACATCTGATAGATTTTTAAATAGTTTGGGATTGGTTTGAGCGAAATTAGCCACTTCAAAAATAAACAAGGAAGGCAGATTTAAAATATTATATTAAATAAAATACGGTTTGCAACTATCCGTTTTTTTTAAGCCGAACATAGCCCTAATGCACCTTACCTTACCTTTTTGTGACCTAAAAATGATTTCCTTATTAGTGAAATTTCCCCAAAATATAACGCCAAACCTTAATATTGACCCGACAATGCCGTGATAAGCAGTAATAAGCGCAGTGGTACTTATGATGGGTTTTAGTTTATAGAGTGCGTAGGCAGAAGAACAGACTTTCTTATTTAACTCTTTTGTATGTGCTTACCAGTTTAGACGTTTGTCAATAGTTACACCTAAGAATTTAGTTGTGTCTACCTTTTGTATTAATATCCCTTTGTGAGTAACATTAATGTTTGGTGTTGCCAAACGTTGACTGAAGAACATAACTTTTGTCTTTTTAAGGTTGACTATTAAATTATTTTTATTTAACCTGTTAACCAATGATTTCAATTTTCAAAGCAGGGTTTACCCTGCCTACCCTGCCTACCGTGCCTACCTACCCTGCTTACCCTACCTACCTACCTACTATTTTTTATCTATCATCAATAGTTTTCTCAGCGCACGTCAAATAATGTATTTTACAGGCAACATTTTGCTACCTTGGGTTACCTTATTGCAATTTTCATAAGGATCTCCAATTTTTTTGAGAATATGTTAAAGCTTATGACACTTAAGAATAATGTAGCTTTCTACTGGTGAACGAATGTTCCAAATCGGTTTAGTACATCCAGAGAGAATAAATAAATGTGAAAGTTAACTTAAGATTGTATTAATGATTAATAAAAAAATTAAAAATTAATTAAAAAACAAAAATCTCCTCTTTGGTTTGGAATTCCAATTTTAAATTTATAAAGTTATTTACTCATGCTTTTGTGTTTGGAAAACCGTAATTTATTTGTTTATTTCCTCTTTTGGTTTTTTCTTTGCGCCAGTAAGTTTACAAAATGGAAAACTTGAAATATCGCGTTATTGACGAGTACGAGTTCCATCGTGACTGCAGTACTGCAGAAACGGCTTGAAGGATTAATGATGTGTATGGTGACGTTTTTGGTTCCAACGTTTTCGTTCTGGTAATTTCGACCTGCAGAACAAGCCCCGTGGACGGCCAGAGACCAAAGTTGATAATGAAGAATTGAAGGCTATTGTGGAAGCGGATCCATCGCAAACCACGTCCGAGTTAGCTGCAGGCTGCGGTGTTAGTGATAAAACTGTTTTAATCCCCTTGAAGCAAATTGGAAAGGTGATAAAGCTTGAAAGGAATTCCTCATGAATTGAGTGCAGCAAACCGAAAAACGCGCGTCGACTGCTGCGTTGCATTACTTAACCGGCACAATATTGAAGGGGATTTTAAATCAAATCATTACCTGTGATGAAAAGTGGATTCTGTATAATAATCTTAGACGCTCATGGCAATGGCTGAACCCTGGCAAACCAGCTAAATCCTGCTCCAAGCGAAAATTGACTCAAAAAAATACCTGTGAGCGTTTGGTGGACTAGTGCCGGTGTCGTTCAATACAGATTTCTTAAATCTGGCCCGACGATTACGGTGGATATCTATTGTCAGTAACTGCAAACCATGATGGAAAAGCTAAACAGCCGAGGCTGGTTAATCGCTTTAGACCACTGCTGCTTCAGGACAACGCTAGACCACACACTGCATAACAGATGGCTACCAAATTAGAGGAGCTTCAATTGGAATGTCTAAGACATCTACCGTACTCTCCGGAACTTGCTCCAACAGATTACCATTATTTTCGAAATTTGGATAACTTCTTGCAAGGGAAAAAATTCAACTCCGATGGGGCAGTCCAAAGCACCTTCAAAGATTTTATTGATTCCCGTCCGAATGTTTTTTTTTGTAAAGGGATCAATGAACTACCTATGAGATGGCAAAAGTGCATAGATAGCAATGGTACATACTTTGATTAAATAAATATATTATATTAAAAAAACGACTTTATGTTCCTCCCTTACAAAACGCCTATTTCATATGTAATGACCTTATACATAGAAAACTTAAATTAAATGTGAACCTTAATCTAGTCTCTTATTTGAATTTAACTTATTTTCTGTAGATCAGTTTGCCAGTCGGCAAAGGCCTCCTCCAACCTTTTCCACTCATGTCTTTCTTGAACTACTCTCTTCCATGTGACACCTGCCACTTGCATCTTTTTTGCGGTCTTCCTCTTTTCCCCATCTTTTTACCCTTCATCAAATAATTATTAATTGATCTCATTAATTACAGCATCATTAAAAACACTCAATTTACACGAAAACTTATTTACTCAACTGTGCTATGATCAACAAAAAAAAAACCAAATATAATATTATTTAAGAAAACAACAAACCATTTAGAAAAGAGCCCGTTATCGTTGAAAACTTCGTTAATTAAGGCTTTGAGAGGGAGAGTATGTCCCATTAGAAAAATGTCAAGTTGGCTTAAAATTTCCAGTTCCCAAATAGTCCAATTCGTAATTTATCCAATTCGCAAATTGTCCATTTAGCAAATGGTCCAGTTCGCAAATTGACTAATTCAAATTATAGTCGTTAATTGGATATAAATATCCTTGTATGTTATTTTATCTCTCCTAAATCTTTTTCCTACACGGAGATTATTGAGCTTCTCATCGCAGTAGGACAGTTCAAGACATTAAAAAAATCGTTTACGGAGTTTAGTAGTATACTCATTTCATCGTCTTACATTGTTTAAGCGTCGATGTTAAAATAAATCTAAATTTCTAGATAAGTACTAGGTACCCATAACTGTGTTTATTCTACTTTATGAAAATACTTATACTCGTATCTACCAACATAACGTAATTTTTTATGTGTTTTTTTTTCGTAATTAAAAGCGATATTATGATTTATCAGCCTTAATTATTTGCACATATATGTGTTTTTCTCTAATATAAGTGTTGATCAACAATTATGTGCATGTTTACTTCGAGCCAAATCTCACCCAACCTCACGTGGGGTCGTCTAAAAACGCCTCCCATAATCAAGGACGCCGCCTAATTGCAAACTGAACCAATTGCGAAATGGACTAATTGCAAACTGGAGCAATTGCGAATTGGATATTGCGAATTGGAGAAATTGTGAACTGGACCAATTGCGAATTAGACAGTTGGACATTTTGCGAATTGGATATAATGCGCACAAACGCGTTGGTCGATGAGGCGACGCTTGCTTGAGTAAGGCCTTTGTCGCGCTGTGAAAATTTTGTGACTAACATAATGATGATATGTTAAAATTAACATATTTATTTTCATAGAACTCTTACTGGTGTTATTTCAGAACAACGCAATTTTACTACTTGACATTTATTTTCAGTCATTTATAAATACTTCATGCCATGGTAAAAATATTAGGTTAGTCAGCAAGGCTCCTTACGCAACTCCGCTAGACTTATCTTAGTTGCTTGCCCTGTGCCCAGGATACCTTCAGATGTACATAAATAAGAATCACCTCTTGTTATCATGAGATTCTGAATCAAGGGGCTGACTGATTAATTGCCAAGTCATGAAAGACACAAACTTGGTTATAGATCCAATATCTACCCCTAGGCTTAGCCCCACCTATATCACAAACTCAAATAATTAACCAGCATCCAAAATTATAGAATCCCATTAAACTTTGACAATTTATGTATATTCATCAGTAGTCATAACAACCGATGGAGGCCGAATTTAATAGAAATTGATGTTTAACTTTATATACGTAATGTGTATACAAATCCTTGATGTGTGGGACAAGTTGAGGAGATCCAAGATGAGTCAAATCCAGCCTAGATAAAAAATCATCGTCATCAGCCTTTTAATGTTCCCACTGCTGGGACACAAGCGTCCTCTCTGTGAGAGAGTGAATGAGCTTTATTAATACACTATGCGGGCCCAGAGCTTGTAGGTGGTTGTCACAATATGTCTTCGCCTTTTAGATTAAAAATACGCTTTGGCAATTAGCGGGTATTACGAAAAATATAAGAAAGATTGAAGACAACTTTATTCCCAATGTTGTTATATATACACTGAGATCATCGACCACATAGCCACTAGACGCCTAATAACAGGCGAGCGATGTCTGTCAACACATATGACTAAAAAGATCATATACAGGTAATACTGATCGCCACTCGACAATTTCGAATTAGTAGCGACCACTTCTGTGAGCCATAAACACTTCCGTGTCAGTCAATAAAAAATTAATGAAATAAATTTTATAATTGCCTCTTGTACAATACGTTGCTATGGTAACAACAGCCAGACATCGAGTTTCCGAAAAAATAACTTAACATTAAATTGATAAGTTAATAGTTACATAAACATAATTAGATTTATTTTCTAATATTATTTATCGGAGTTCATATTATACTGGTCAAGTTTGTAGGTGAACACGCCCACCGCATGTTTGCGTCTCTTTCTTTTTAAAGTATTTTTTTCGCTATCTCTTGTCCTCTATGATTTCGTAAACAAACCAGTGAAGCACCATATCCTATGACCAAATCTGTTATCGATAGAACTAGAAACCTTACAAATACAGACATTAAATTGAATAGTTTATTAATTGTGAAACGATTTTTTGATTACGTTTTTTACTAATATTTAATATTACTATATTTAAGAACCAACAACCGAAAATAAAGTATGTTTACCTTTAGAATTTTACTTCTTTTTTTAATTTTAGCATTTTATGTTATTACTAAAATGTTAAAACGCCGTATAATTAATAATAAAAAAGGTAATATTAATTTAAAAAAAATACATATACTATTTATAAAAATCGATACCTTCCTGGTTTTATTTAAACCTGTCCCACCCTTAATGATGCGTATGACCTTGGTAAGGGACCAATCAGAGCGCAGCACCCCGTGCCTCATACCTCAGCTAGTTGACAGAATTGTTTTGATGTATAAGATCAAGCATTAGGCGTCTAGGGGCTATGTCGTCGATGACTGAGATAGATATGTTTTACCGACTTCCGCTCGGCCATACAAACACAAGCTGACCAGCTTGAATGACCTCAGTATATCGTGCGTCTGGCCGTGACACGAACGTACGTTTGAACAGTATGTTTATTGTAGCGTTTTGAGGATCTCAACTGAAAATAGTCGAATGATACTAAATATCAAAATTTGTAAGTTAATACGGTGAATAGCCACATCTCTAAAAACACGAAACATCTCTAATTTTCCGGACCGCGATCGCTTCTGTCATTCCGATTCCAGTGGTGAAGCCGAACAACTCTGGTGCCCCGTTCGGGGTGAGTTTCACATTAGTTTGATTGTACCTGATTCTCTGTGCCTCCGTGTTTTATTGCAAGTGATCACGTTTACTTATGTTAATAAATGCTAGCGTGTTCATACTAAACCTAATTATGCATCTGTCAATGTGCTTGCTATATTTGCAAGTTTTCTTACCTGTAAACCGCTGCGATGTGCTGAGCTTTCACCTACAATGTTTCCCACACCGTTCCTTGGCTTAAAGAGGGAAAGAGGCTAGTACATCGCATGCGGATTGCTGCTAATTGCATCGCATCTAACATGCGCACCCTATGGTGCTTCCAGGGTGCACCGTGTTGGATGTCTGCGCAGCCTTTCCTGCGCAGCCCTAGTCGCCATAGTCCCTGCAGCCTACCGTCGCGCTTCCCCACGTCTACCACGTGCTGTCAAGGGGGCTGACCTTTGCCCTGACTACTGCTGTGCCGGTGCGCTGCCTACGCATGCGACCCGGGTCTGCCCTGCCTACCTGCAGCTTACCGCCGAGCGCTACGCTGGGACGTAGCGGCCTGCGCAACCTACCCTGCGCAGCCCTAGCCGCTACAGTCCCTGCGGCCTACCGCGGTCTACCGTCGCGCGTCCCCACGTCTGCCACGTGCGGCCATGGACACACTTCACCGTACGGCTGAGGGCTGACCCCTTTCCCTTGCTTACTGCTGTGCCTGCACACTACCTACGCACGCTGCCCAGGTCTTGGCCTGCCTACCTGCGGCCTACCGCCACGCGAGCCGGTGCCTGCGCAGTCTACCCTGCGAAATCCTAGCCGCTACAGTTCCGGCGGCCTACCGCTGAGCCTGTGCTGACAGGTCCCCGCGTCTACCAGGTGATGCGAAGGGACGGTACCCTTTATTCTGTATTTAACTAAGTGATGGTTATCGGTGTAAAACTGCTGTGACTACTTACCCGCGACCTAGCTGAGCTAACTTTAGTTTATCTAAATATATGTATTTACTTGTCAAGCTGTTTTCTTTGCATCACCCTACTTACCTACCAGTTAGCGGCCTGCGCCGGCTACCCTGCGCAGCTCTAGCCGTTACATTATATATTTCTGACAACAGGGTCCTATTTATATATCTGTTATCTTTTCAACTACTCAGTGATGAAATCTCTTTGGTTATTGCTATCTATTATGATCGCTTAGCAGTCACAAACACGATTACAGTGGATGACAAGGTCCTAGTTCACCTAATAGATTTTCCTATAAGAATTTTAAATAGCAATAAGGAGTCCGGATCTCTGTTTGGTTAAAGGCAAAGGTCGCTCTCATGTTTTTCCAACCTAAATTGTCCCATTGCCAGGCAAAGCTTTCCATACTTTTCCAATATTCTTCCTTTCTTTGTTTCTCTTCTACGGCGGATTGATCAAGAACGAGTCCAAATTGTCACAACATTTCTTGCGTCGGTGATAATTCCCGTCTTCAGTGGGTGCCTGAAATGCAATGTGAAAGTAACTGGCGGAAAATGTGTGTCCTACTCGTATATCCCTCTTTTTCAACTAACGAGAAACACAGGAAAGGTGTTATATCAACATAGGAATTTAAGGCACAGATACCCCTCAGCAGCTGATTTTAAAATGAGAATTACATCTAAACGGTTAGTCGTTTATGTTTGGAAAAAAGATGTTACATGACTATTTTAATGAAATTGTGACCATCTCAAAGACAATTTAATTATTTTCATTTTTATCTAAGGCTTTTTTTCAAAGAAGTCATAGAAATAATAATAAGAAAAGGACAAATTAATACTGAATTTTGAGTCGCGCGGGTGTGAAATGAGTGCGCGTTTAGTTCCCTCAAGGTCGTTGGAGGTAAATCGCTTAACTCTTCTACCTTAAACACTGAACACATTTAGCATCAGTATTCCACATAGTGATTCTATTCCGGCAGATGCAGTACTCCAGAGCCAAGCGGTTCATGATTTGTGTGTACAATGACGAAAGTTTATCCAACTTTGATTGCCGAGCGTACAATGAATCAATGGAGATAATAAAGAAAAATGGAGTTAAATATCGACTAGAAAATAGACGGAGCGGCATATTAGACTTGGATAATTGTTACTAATGAAAGGTCTCAAGGACATAAAGTTTTTTTTTTCAGACTTTATTTTACTACTCCTGGGCAAAGACTCCCCCCATTCCTTACATTTCCCTCGTTTGTGCCTCATCTCGCCAATTCTCGAGGAAGTCATCCAAATCGACCCGCCTTCTTTTTCTCGGTCTACCGCGACCTCTTCTAGCTGTATCAGGGCTCCAGTCTTGCAATATACCTCAGCCCGATCAAGATCTTATCAGACCAAATATTAGACAATTTTTTTAGTGACTGCAGTAACTGATGAATTTCAGGATGAGATGAGAAAGGAGATCAGCATGGAGGTGACTATTGAGGGACTATTGATAAAAAGATTATACTACAAGACCCTAATTAAATAAGGCAAAAGGCAGGGAACATTGCTCGCAGAACGGATGGACTATGGGGCCGAAAAGTTCTGGAGTCGTGACCGCGAAACGGAAGACAATGCGTTGGAACGCTTCCAAGTTGGTGGACCGATGATCTGGTTAAGGTTGCGAGAATCACCTGGGCGCGAGGCGCACAAGATGGGTCAATGTGGTGACGCTTGATGATGTTGATGACGATATTTTTTATTGTAATTTACAAAACTGATGTACAATCGAATAAGCAAAAAATAATGTACACACAAAAAATCTAACAACTACTAGATGTACCTAAATCTCACACTTAATACTTAACACTTATTTTAATTAACAATATTTTAACTGTATAAGAAATGATTAAAAATAATCATAGAATATTTTTTTTCTCTATTTAAAATTAAAACAAAACGAAATCAAAAATCAAATTAAATTATGAATATACATCTATCGGCTGAAATGACTGATGATGATGACGATGAAGGGCAGGATGATGACGCATACCTTATAAATTTATTATTATTATCATTTATCAGCTTTCAGTGCAGACTACATTTTTCAGGCAAAATATTTATCTTGAACGCGAAACAACGTCATCATTCCTACCAGTCCCATTTACTTAATATTTGGGTAACCAAATAATAAAATCATGTACCTTTAGCTATCTAATGGAAGTGGAATTTAATATTTTTTTTAACCGAAACCCAAAGGAAAGGAACCTAGGCTTAGATACAGAGAAACTCGCTGCTTTGTCCACTCACAAAGCGTTGAACAAATAAGACGCTGTGACTTGTGATCGGAGATAAGAATTGGATCGAAAAGAAGAGCTAATATGTCAATGATAGGAAAATTGGAGACCTTAATGTTTATAGGTCAAAATTTAAGGAATTTATCTCATGACATTTTAGTAGCGCATGTAAATAGGTTTAATAATAACTTGGCGTAATATTTTGACTTTTCGACAATCATTGTCGCTGATAGAAGGTCACATCTATATATCTAATCTAAAACTTTTAAACGAGTAATTCTTATGTATATGTACATATATATAATATGACTCTCGGAAACGGCTCCAACGATTTTCATGAAATTTAGTATGCAGGTGGTTTCGGGGGTGATAAATCACTCTAGCTAGATTACATTTTTAGAAAACGTCGTTTTCTCTGTTTTCACCCGAGCAGAGCTCGGTCACCCAGGTACTAATAGTTTTAAACGAGCAATTCTTGTATGTTATAATATATGTTCTTATGCCAGTCTCTGTAGTGGACTGTATTTGTTTTTTGTTGAACCCAGACCCCAGGTCTTGTTAAGGAATGAAAATACTGTCTTGATTCGTATCTTCAAATTTATTACTTATTTGTTAATTCTTGTAGAGCTGAAGACCGACTGTGTCTCAGCCCCCAAGCGGTCAAGCCTTTATATAAAACTGCTAGGCGCGAACAATAGCGCCCCTAATGGTACTCGGGTACGGTACCGCAGGAACGCCCATTTTATTTATATAATCTTACTTAAATTTACAAAAAATATACATTTCCTTAATCTACATACTTAATTCTACCTAGGAAAAATATAAAAGGTGTAAAAGGTCAACACAAAATTCTTAACCTAGATCCCTTTTTACTCCAAATATGAAACTATGAAAACATACATAATTTATCTAATTAGCTACCTTTTCTCTAAATCGTATGTATATTACAAGTTCTAATAATTCGCATGGAGCGTACACGTATCATATTTTAAACTACCACATGGGGTTTTTAGTCACACGAAGACTATGAGACACTACTAAACGGTAAACAATATTATACCACGACAAGTCCAGGTAAATACATTATAGGGGACGGAGTACCTTCCGAACACATTAAGCATTGATTGTAACTTAAAAATAAGTTACAATCAATGCTTAATGTAAGCAATACTGTAAAATGCCGACAAGATATCTATATTAGGGTACCCCATAAAAAGTCCCGGACATGTGTACGACATACAAGCGTTAACATATTTATCGTGGGAAATCGCCTTATGCTAGAAACTACCACGCGATGCTTGGCGTCCTTTACAGTCTCCTTTGCTATAATTTATGTAAAACAGCGGGTAACACCGCGGGGCTAAGCTAGTATAACATAAATAATAAAATCAAAACAATGTCACAATAAACACATCATAATAAAATTCATTACATTAATTCAAATTCCTAATCCAAGTAGGTTTTGGAATTTGAATTAATGTATTGAATTTTAGCACCCTAATCTGATGCTTAAGAATAGGGCAGTCAAGCGTATATAGGCAATAACTGCCAGAATGTCATTGCCGCTATAACGCACTTTACGCAAAAAGGGGAAACCTTTTTGCCGCAGAATGGCTGCAAACCATCTGTACGAGCCACAAAGAACATATCAAATGCGCTGCAGAAATGTGGCATCCGCAATAGCATCCTAAACGCGTCATTGTATTAAACGCGCAAGGCACTGAGGGTTTTTTGCGAATATGCTGTCCATAAGCTGCTGCTATAAAAGTGTTGACAGTATGCCTTAAACAAATTTATCTTAACCTGCATTGAGCAGGCAGCAAATCTTCGGACCAACATATTCACTCTCACCGTCAAAGCCCTGCGCGATGTCAGCTTCATCCTTAAGATCGGCGCTGACCAAATGACCCAGGTATTTAAATTAACTGACTCAGTTAGGAATAACACCATTCAACATCACAGGGGGTACAGTCTCAAGGCCCCAGACCACCCTTCGTAAACAACATTAACTCACTTTTGTTTACGTTATATCGTAATCCCTGACTCAAAACGCAGGTTTCACAGAACAACTTTCTAAGTGCGCTAACAGATGGCGATTAAACAAATTGAAAATTAAATTGATGAAATTGATTTAAATAAAATAAAAAATGTATTCAATTCCTTCAACCCTGTGCACCTATTTGATAACATGAATGTATCATATTACTTTACCTTTACAGTTTTTAACCCAGCTGCATTCGTGTAATGTAAAATTAGAACAACACATAAATTAAAGTAGTACAAGATACAGCAAGGTTTAGGCTATAAATTCTGTCATAATAAATTTATTTTCACAAAATTTACCTTTAGTATCCAAAAATATTTTTATTGTTAAGCTTCAAAAAGCCTGCATAAAGTAATACAAGAAAATATTACTATAATCTGCTTTAGAATTATTTTGATTACCAATTTCGTAGACAGGAGCAACATAAGGATGTCATCAAAATAGACGTCTCCAAAAAAAAATTAAAATTTAAATATTATCGTGTAATAAAATGTATAATAGATAGTACACTTTTACTATTTATTGCTTTACTACTATAGTACTACCATTTAACCTTAAGATCCTCTATCAATAATATTCTTAACTGACAAAATGAATAGTTATTTCCAATTGATAAAACCCACATCACAGATCCATGGAAAAATTTTAAAGTCATTTTTAATAGCCTTATAACCCGCCCTTGCACAATGAATCAAAACGCTACCTACGCAAAGTTAGAACATCAATTTAACGAGTAGACCAAGATACTAGGACTTACGGCCTGACGTTTATGAGACTTATTAACTTCAATCCAGATAAGAGTCTATGTCCCTCGAATAGGCATGGTGTCTTTTAGGTTATCCATAACAAGCTACGTTTTCAAATGCACGGTAGAATCAATTTTTATTACTTGTAAATTTTAACGTTCAAAAGTGCCGCTTAATGGCCTACTTGAAATAAACACATTAGAAATAATAAACATAACAGGTTCAATATATAACAATAAATAGAGTGTTACAATTAATGAGCATTTTCTTGCTATTCAGCAATAACAGATGATCACAAAGTTGATGAATCAAAGAAACTAATTTAACTTTAAATATAGAATCGTCAGGCTGTATGTGCGAACCGACCGTAACTATCGAGCTCCAGTAGGATTAGATCTCCTAGTTCTTTTTAATTTTCACACACAAGCTCATTTAAAATAAAACAGAAAAAATCTTGCGTTTGTAGTAACGTAGAAGTTTGTTAAAGGGATTCACGTGTATTTTTAATCATATTTTTAATAGATCGGGGTTGTTTTTAATCAATTTTGTTTTTCGTTTCTGATGGATAATTAAGTTGAAGTGCATCATTATTTTTGCGGTAGACCAAATAGTTTCTAATGAGAATAATGTTCTGGTTTGGTAAACGATTTTTAAATCAACTATAGTATTAAAGTGGTATAGTGGTGGGCTTGCCCTAGTTTTTTTTGTAAATATATTTCTTCAAGCCATCCCTTGACCAACCCTTGATTTAAGTATGTACATATTATTTCATGTATACAAATAAAATTGATTATAATAGATAGGTAAAACGATTTCAAATATATAATAAGGACAAATTAAAATCTACAAAATATATAAAGCTCTCTCGACCGTAAAATGTGCCGGTAATGTTAGAAACCCTGAAGACAGTTCAATTTTACGCTTAGGCAAGTTTTCCATTTTCCTTATATCCAAAAATCTGAATAGAATATGCGTGAATGGAGACCTGGCTGCGGTAATGTATTTAAAGTAAAAATTCCAGTTACCACCCCCAAACGAAGCACTACCACATAAAGCTGAACAGTCGCAGCGAGTACTACCTGTCGGACATTATACATTATAGTCCACCCTATAAGTGAAAAAGACTATTTTACACATGTAGATTTATTAGTATCAGGGTGATTTGTAGCGATATGATTCTTGATCGCAAACGTCCTAACATTATTCTTTCTCAAAGTCCAACAAATTCTGCAATTAAGAACCCATTTTTTTTGGGTTTCGTATCTATTCTCTCCTTCGTACTTTACCTCCGCTACACGATTTGTCAGTTGATCTCTCTGTCTTTCAACTGTAAAAGGATACCAATTTTCAGAATATTAAACTGCCCACCCTGATATAACTGAACTATGTTGGGTTGGGGTTATGAGGTCGGGTTCCATTCTAATCGGATACAGCTACATACAGAGAGAGAAAAAGCAAATAAGTAATTAAGTAATTTTAATAAGATAAGATCATGTGTTATAAGATAAGATAGTTCCTTTATTAAATTTATATAAGATAATATTATATTATTGTTAGTTATTTTATAAGTTCAATAAGTGAAAATTAAGTGTCCGCATTAATAAACCTTATTTTTAATACTGTTTGTTTCGTTCCCACAGACAAACCGTGAAAACAGTAAGATTTTATAAACTTGTATTTTAATAATTAAATTAAATAAAATAAAATAATACAAGAGCTAGAAGTTTTTACATTGAACGACTCTTCAACCCAGTAACTGGGTAACATGATGATACCCTTGGCAAGACTGGAGCCAGATTTTCTTGTATTTAACTACCGTAACAAATGTCAAAGATCCACAAAAATGTCAGCTGGGATTAACTGTTGAACTTACTATCTGGGCACGGAAGAGACTCGGCTTGCAATAGATGCTTACCCATCCACAGACCAAACACGGCAAGCGTCGCTTAACTCTGAATATCGAACTGTGTGTGTTGCGGCTGTTATAGATTTCACACAATACGAGACAGCACGCAATTATCGTGAAACTGAACCCACAGTACGCGAGCCTGACTTAAACTCAAACAGCAGTTTTTAAAAGCACGTGTTACACAAGACGTCTAACAAACTCATAACTCCTCTTTAATACGCCACTTAACACTGTTAAAGTGCTCCTTAACTCGACATTCAGTGCTACGTTAATTGTCACTTAGGCTTACATATTGTTATTGTGTCGTTTTAAGTGCAGCTATGGCTGTAATAAGGTAGATAGTTCAGAAGAGGGTAGTTTTTAATAAGTTGAACCACAAAAACTAGAACACCTAACAAAGCCTTGTTAGAGAGACTTAAGTACACTTTGGAAGATATTGCTGGTGCTGCCAAAGATTGGTGAAGAAAAACTACGTGAGGAAATGCAGACTTATAGTTAACTAGCTGACCCTAGCAGCTTCGCCCCCGTCAACTGGCTTCCTACCTATCTATCTTACCTACCTACCTACCTATCTTACCTACCTACCAACCTACTCACCTGCCCTACCTATCAACCTACCTACCCTACCCTACATACCTGCCTACCCAATCCTTCATAACCTACTTACCCTACCTATCTATCTACCCGCCAAATAATGAACGACTAACGACAAATAATGAATCAGCGCACGCCTATTAATGAATTTTATAGACTAAATATAGTTAATTTGGGTTACTTTATTGTCTTTTTCAGAAGAAACTCTATTTTTTTGATAATAAATTATAGCCTTTGTTACTCTGGAATAATGTAGCTTTCCATACGTGAATGAATGTTTTAAATCGGCTTGTAGTTTCGCAGCCTATTCGGTAAAAACAAACAGAAAAATCTATTCTCTTTATAATATTATTAATATAGATTTATACGTCTGAAATCGCAAATTCACCTTGAGCTGGAGTGATGATTAATGCTCCTACCTACATTTTATGATACCCCCCCCTGGCCTGCATTGGAAAGTTGCAGGCTGATATTGAGTGTTCAATAATCTACAAATACTTAGTTTAATTCTAAAAATATATTTTAATAAGAAATTAAGCAAACAATAATTTTCAATAAATCTCATAATCAAATAATTAATTCGTTTCCAGGAAAGCTATATAAAAGAAAATATCAACTAATTGCTCTGGGCAGTAGGTACCTACCAAAAAATGAACTATATGGATAATAGATTGAATACATTTTAAGTACTCTTAACAGATTGCTAATCAGTGGCAATATGAATAAAAATGTTTAGTTTTTGGAAAATCAAACAGTTTTATTTACAAACATCCGATGGCTAGAGATTAAGTATATCAAAAACATGAATAAAAATCCTGTGATATACGTAAAATATTAGCCTTTATTACAAAAGAAATAAGAACGTAAGTAGACGCAAATACAAATTTGTAATTACTCGATTTAGTGAAGTAACTATTCGTTTGAAAGCATTGATTTTTGGGGACTGTCTAGCAAAGATAAAATTTATTATTTATTGAGGTAATATATCTGGTCACGGGAGAAACATTGTTGCTTTTTAGTTGGCCTCAATACACCATGTAAATGTTGGATTTATCGAAGAATAATTTATTATAAAGGATGCGGAAAATTGGAAGTGTTATAAAAAAATGTAAAGTCATGAAGCAGATAGAATAAGGCTCGCAACGCTGTAGCATAAATAACATATGTGTTAACAAAAAAATTGTAAAAGCGGTTATGGAAATTTTGTGGAATAAACGACCATATTAGGACTAAAAATCCTAGAAGAAAATTGAATGCAATCTGTTGTTGCCCGACCTTAGACATTAATAAAGAATAAACCAAAATCAAATCCAACTTAGTTATAAGCAAACTACGCTGGATTTGACTTACGTCGTCAATGCGCCTCCTGAGATATTTTAGGTGATTAACAAGAGAGACAGCGCGCACGCAGTCTCTCACTACCAAAAATTACGCGTCCGAGTTACCCGCATTAGGGATAATCGCAAGGGTCAACCATACCGCAGTGCAATGATAAGTCTCGCCCTGGGGGAACCGCCTTCTTGATCACGGTGTCCCCTACGCCAGGTAAGTATGAATTCGGTACAATACCGCGCGAGGGTCGTTTAACGGCGGAGAATCTTAACACCGCGATTCAGAAAATGGCCCTCACGGTAAAACGCCATCTGTTGGAACATCAGAACTAAGCAGCGGTGGTGGGGTGGGGTGGTGGGTTGGTGGGGTTTGGGGTGAAATACATGGGGTGGATATGAACAGGAAAGCTTTGTTACTTTGGTGCGAATGTTAACATCATGAATACATTGTTTGACCGTTCAATTATTATAATTATATTATTAGTGAATACGATTGCACTGCTTTTTGACAGTAACTTATTGATGCGAGCCATTAAAACACAAACTTATGTTGTTATAAATACTACATTCTGCTAACTAAACATTTAGAAAGACAAATACATTTTCAAGATAAGAAACGTCCAAAGTAAGACGCTGATCAACATCTAATTTATCCCATCCCAGAACTGACACAGAAATTCTCTTTAAACTGTTTCCATCAAAAGAAAAAGACGTTATTATTAAAATATTCAATTCGGTTCATTTCCTAAAAAAAATCTTTTTGTATCCAATTGAGGCGTATTTGTTGAATAAATTACTTTTTGATTTCCACAGAAGATTGCGCTGGGTTCGTCTCGTCTGCGTTAGCAGTTTTTTACTTCATTTTTGGTCTGTGGCTAGCAGATTTCTCGCGATGGAAATGTTGGTTTTTCATATCGAGTTCAGCTACTAAGATATTTTTATAAGATCGGATTTGCACGACGATTTCTTTATTGTTCAATGGACTGAAAAATGTGCCATCAGCTTTAACTCGATTTTCGAAAGTCATTTTTGCTATCATAATTTAGTCAGTTTTGTGAATATGTAAAATACTAGGCACTATCCACGATTTAATACTTAACAACGTGTTGTAACAACTTATCCTACTGCCATTATAAACGTGAAAGTATGTGAGGATGGGTGGATGGATGTTTGTTACTACTATTTCACGCAAAAACTACGGATTTTGATAAAATTTTACAGAAATAAAATAGTTTACACAACAGAATAACATATAGGATATCACAGTAATAATATTAGTAGGCGAAAGTTTGTGAGTGTGTGTGTGTGTCTCTATGTTTGTTACTATTTCACGCTCTGGATGATGATCTCTCTTCGATGGATCTGGATGAAATTTGGCACAGAGATAGATGATTACAGTCAGGAATAGCACATATGATGCTATTAATCTCGGGATAATTATCGAAGTTCACGCGGGCGAAACCGCTGGCAGAAGTTAGTCACACTAATATTATAAAGGCGAAAGTTTGTGAGTGTATGTGTGTTTGTTACTCAATCACGATAAAACAGCTGAACGAATCTGGATGAAATTTCGCATAGAGATAGATTATAGTCTAAAATAGTACATAGGCTATATGCCTGTATAATGTCCGCTTGGCATATGAACACACTTTTTACGCTGGTGAAGCCGCTGGCAGAAGCTAGTTACAAATACTTATCCTACAGATCACCGCAATAGCGTCGCTTTCTTTAGAGACTGTATCGTTGGTCTAGTAGTCGCAAACGCTACTGCTGAGCTTTCTGTCCAAGGTTCGAATCCCGGGTCGGGCAAAATGTTATTAGGTTTTCCCCATCTGGAATTTCTCAGTAGCAGCCTTTATTCTGGATGTGTGACCAGTTCCTGGCAACAGTCTCCCCCCTATTGGGACTAAATCTTAACTGGCGTATTGTGTTTATTCTATACAAGCGGACGACTTGCAGTTTCATCCGCGTAGTTCCCGCTCCCGTGGGAATACAGGGATAAAAATAAACCTATATCACCCGGGGATAGTGTTTCTTCCCAACGGTGAAAGAATTTTTGAAATCGGTCCAGTAGTTTTCAAGTTTATTCGTTACATACAACAAAACAAATCATTCCTCTTTATAATAAACTGCCGAGCAATGAAAAAGTTCCACCCACAAAATGCCGACAAACACTTTAATATCTCCTAAGACATAGAACCTAGCTTCATAAATTAGAAAGTATAATGCAATCTATTTTATTATGCAAACTTAAACTCTTTTTAATACTAGTCTTTTTGAAGCCATGGATAAAAAAAGTAGAAAAACAAAATTTTGGTGTTTGAAAATTTTGGAATACATTTGTTTCGTTTTTTGTTTTGTTTTTGATTTCATCCTTGTTTTCGCCGTTGTGAAAGAATTCTTAAATTTTAA
The DNA here is from genome assembly GCA_964057195.1 of Orthosia cruda. Taxonomy (NCBI): domain Eukaryota; kingdom Metazoa; phylum Arthropoda; class Insecta; order Lepidoptera; family Noctuidae; genus Orthosia; species Orthosia cruda. The sequence continues at coordinate 31,225,447 of OZ059827.1, forward strand.
AGTCTTACGGCTCTCGTACCCATAAATCATGCCTCTATCACCCGAGGATTGTACGAGAATCATCACTATGGTGGAATTGGGGACCAGCCAAAGAAATACGGCCAAAATAATGGGCGTGTACTTTCCGACGAGTGTTCCAAAGGTTTAGGGAGACTAGATTAAACCTGAGAAGACCAGGTACTGGCAAGCCAAGGTGCACAACAGTCCGAGAAGATCGTTTCATTGCGGCAGCCATGTTAAGAAATCGACATCAGACGGGAGTTGCGGTTCAACAACAACTTCTGCAAGTTCGAAGGGAGCCAATAAGCGAGTGGACAGTCAGGAGACGTCTTTCTGAAAGAGGATTGAAGCCTTCCAGGCCAGCAAATGGCCCAAAACTGGAACGGCATCATAAAGTTGCCCGATTGCGATACGCCCGCGAGCATACAGAATGGGGTGAAGACGAATGGGACAGTGTGATGTTCCCTGATGAGTCAAGATTTATGCTGTACCATCATGATGGGAGGAAAATAGTATACCGACGACCAGGAGAACGTTTTGCACAAGCATGTTTTGATGAAAAAGTGTCACACGGCAGAGGTACCGTTAACGTGTGGGCTGGTATCTCGGCAGAGGGTCTAAAGCGTTAGTTAAAATCGAGAACGGGAACCTAACTGCTGTGAGACACATCAATGAGATTCTCAATTTATATGCTGGTCCGTTTTTAGGCAATATGGGCGACAATGCAGTGTTCATGCACGATAATGCACGGGCCCACACTGCTAAAGTTGTAAATGAGTATCTTCAGGACGTAGGAATCCACAAAATGGAGTGGCCAGAAAGGAGCCCCGATTTGAATGCTCATATATCTAATCCTTATGCTCAATAAGCATGCTTGGGACGAGCTTGACAGACGTGTGAGCAAACGAGTTCCACATCCAATTACTCTTCGTGACTTGAATTACGCGCTCATCGAAGAATGGGAGAACATTCCTCATCATATGCTGAGGAATCTGGTATTCAGCATGCCCAATCGCGTAGAAGCAGTATTGAGAGCACATGGAGGAAACACCAAGTACTGAGTTATCAAAACCTACGTAGGGGTCAAAATCTCTAAGTAGATTAATTTGGTTACATTTGCCAAATGGCCCCAATTTTTTAATACATTTAATTTAAAATTTGAACACAATATTTACGTTTTTTGTTGGTAATATTCTGATTCGCTGTTAAATGTACTTCAATGTTGCAGACGGCGTCATTAAGCTAGCCTTTCCCGTTTAGGAGTAATTTGGTGCTATTTCACTGGAAATTTTTCATTGCTCGCGAGTGTATTAGTATAGATTATTAAGTAGGTATAGATATACATCTCTGCCCAGCCCTTTGGGAATTGCAGATGTAATGATATGTTATCCTATGGAACTTTGAAATTTCGTAAGAAAGAGTAAGTATGGAGTTTCTTGTGCGTTCTTCTCCATAACAAGCTACTTTCCGAATGCACGGTAGAATCAATTTTCATTCCTTGTAAATTTTAATGTATCTAACGTTCAAAAGTGCCGCTTTGTGGCCTAGTTGAAGTAAAATATCTTTGTCTTTGTCTTCGTGGATTTTTAACCCCCGACGGGAAAAGAGGGGTGTTGTAAGTTTAATGTGTGTTTCTGTGTATCTGTGTGTGTTTGTCTGTCGCATCATAGCTCCAAAACGGTTAAACCGATTTTTGATTTAGGTATTTTTTTTTGTTTGAAAGGTTTTGTTGAGAGTGTTCATAACTATGTTGATTAAAACATTTCGGTTCAATAGTTCAAAAGTTATACTCATTTTACTCTTTGAATCTGGGTTCTTTGATTCCAAGTTTCAATAGATTGTCGATTGAAGTGTCTACGACCACGTATATTTGTTTAATATTATGTATTATGTATTGTTTAAAAAACATGAAAAAAAATGAATTACAAAACCCCCGACACAAACTTTTCTTCCAGAAACCGAACGTTTACAGACATTTTACCACGTTATCTCTTGTATATATTATATAAGTTCAGAGTACTAGGTCATCTTTTAGGTTCGGATATTTAGTGATCCAGTCAATAGAAGTAACTTGGATCCTAAACATGTAAATGGGCGTGATAGTGAAGACCTTAATAGATGGACCTACTAAGATAAAGACATCATTAAGAGCACAGTACGGTACCTACTGTAGTTTTATTAGCTTGGTTGTTTTATTTAGATTAATTTGGTTGCTATTCCACTCATCATTCACCGAGTTCTTTGTTTTGTTGATATATGTATAATTATGTGTTTTTAAACCTACTGTTTTTTGTTTTCTTCTTTTCTTTTTATATGTTAATTTTCATAGATTATACGTATTTTTATGTCATTTTCAGTTTTAGAGAAGTCTATCTGTTTTACATTGTATCATCCTTCAGGTGACTAAATAATTCAACCAGTTCATATTGCTGCAATCAAGTTTTGCCTCTACTATTTTCTACTGCGAGAGATATTTTTTTTTGAAATGGCCGATTTTTATTAGAAGTGATTTTTTTTATTGGTACTCCCTACTGGGAAAGCTCACTACATCTTTGACTTTGTCTCTGTCGCCGGCCAAGTGCGAGTCAGACTTGCGCACGAAGGGTTCCGTACAATTATCGCAAAAAAACGCCAAGATAATCACGTTTGTTGTATGGGAGCCCCCCTTAAATATTTATTTTATACTGTATTTTTTGTTATAGCGGCAACAGAAATACATCATCTGTCAGAATTTCATCTGTCTAGCTATCACGGTTCATGAGATACAGCCTAGTGACAGACAGACAGACGGACCGCGGAGTCTAAGTAATAGGTCTAGGTCCCGTTTTTACACTTTGGGTACGGAACCCTAAAAATGAAAGTCATCAAAATAAAGTTTTTCCAGTTTCACCATAGTCCATTTGCCAGATGAAGCTGTGTTTGCAATTATTGGCACCAACATTCATCAACCAGATCCACAAATTATCCAAAAACTAACACTTCTTTAAAATAACGAACTCAATCAATATAATTATAATAATAGATATAAAAGCTTACAAAGGTTTATAAATGTTTAAATTCAGTTGTAAGATTAAGTTTTATGTTTCTACTTAATGTGTCAATTACCTACCTACCTTATTACCTAAGCAATAACGTTTTACCCTCCATTCCAGTATACTTAGAGAACCCTCGCACTGAAAATTCTGAAAACAATTCTGAACTTGAAACTCATTAGTGTTCTTCATTAAATATTTAACAATGTGGTTATGTTTGAAATTAGATGATAATTATTACTTTAAGCAAGTACTTTGGAAGTGAATTGAAAGTTACTTAGTTCCATCAACTTATATTCAATTATATCATAATGAATCTCAAGTATCAGAGAATCAAGTATCATATTTTTCAAATAAAAGTTCGAGTTAAACAAATTAAAGTCACGGTTAAAAGATATTTATCGAATCGTTTTTATAGTATTAATAATTTAAAACCATATTCTTACGTCAATCATCTAATGCAATTTGGTAACAATTTATGAGATACAAAACCAATTAGGTAACAATTTTATTATATTAATCTCTATAGGAGCAGTGGTATCGACCACAACTTACAAGTTGTGGGTCGTGGGTCAAACCCAGGCAGGCACTTTACTTTGTGTAAATTATTTCATCACCACTGCTCTCAAAACGGTGAAGGAAAACATCGTGAGGAAACCGGCATGGCCCAGTACCAAAAATTTGAATATATGTGACATACACCAACCCGCACTAGATCCGCGTGGTGGATTACGCCCTACTACCTCTCACAGAGAGGACGCCTGTGTCCCAGCAGTGGGAACATTAAAAAGGCTGATGGTGATGTAAAGTAAAGGGTAAACTTTAGCGGCTATGAAATATAAAAACATATATCGTTGAAACAAGCGCAGATAACCAATAAAGTCTGGACTGGCTATCTCTTACTGAAAGATACAGTGTTGGAAGACCTCCCATAACGTGGACCGATATCCTGCCACGGGAACTCGCACGATGCGAGAAACACAGATAGAGAGTTAACTTGGAAAACGCTAAAGTCCGGCAGAAGACTTATTTCGGCAGAAATTACGATGTCTTCTATGAATTCTTATCACTGCCACACGCATAGGGATATGCGAAGCATAAAAAGAGGAAATGTTATACAATATTTAGTTCTTACTGACTAAACCAAGACAAATTATCACATACAAGACATATAATCACAATTAGACATATATCTCGGTCAGTGACCGTAGAAAATATATAAATACAACATAGACCAAACAAATGGCCATGGCATTAGGCGCACGGCATCATTCACTTCGAGAGGAAACAGTTATCTGTCATGGCTACGATCTTTTCTTTAACCGCCAATTTTGTTGTAGGTTAAACAAAGACTAATGAGAAAGTATATAAAAAATATATTATGTGTCATGTATATCATATATATAATAACCGGGAAATTTATTTTCGTTATGGACATACTAAAATTCAGATTTTAGTATGTCCATAACGAAAATAATAATTTGAAGAAAGAAGATGTAGGGTGTTTACACCTTTTAATGATGATAGTTTGGGTGATGCCATAGAATACGTTATAATAAAATTTATTGATTGTTGATGGAATTAATTGAATGATAATGAGTGCACGCGATTGAAAGATTTTATTTATTTACATAGATAAAAGTACATAAAGTGTATAAAATACTTAATTAACAAAGACTACAAAAATATACAATTAAAACAAAAACTACTCACTAACTAAACATAAAAATATACTAAACTAAAATATGGCGTCGAAAAGCTCCTCCACGAGATTTGAATGATATTTGTATGCTAAAGTATAGTCCACGTGTAGCAAGTAAAGTGCTGACACAATGGTGTCATATTTGTACGTGCTTACAATGTAAAAAAGTAAAGGTAATTAATGAGTTTTAGCAGAAACAAAATAGTTGAATGCGAAAAATATGTGGTTCGGTGCGGTGCAAGACATAATAGCATTTTAAAGAATACGCTTTCAGTGTACTCTTTTTTGTAGTGGACTCAAAATTATCCTTGCATAGGGAAAAAGTAGTATATAAATGTGTAAGCAGATACAAAAGCATCGAATGCAAGAGATACTATGTAGTTTGAACATAGACACGATAAAGATATATTACTTGTGTTTCCCATATATTATTGTCGGGATATTTGCCAAACCGTGGATGGAGGACAAGATAGTAACCTTTATGCTGAATAATTAATACTATTTATAATTTTAATCTTTATTAATCGGGCAAACGAAAAATAGATTGCCAAAAATTCGAATGTGTAATTTAAATAGTTTGATAGACGGCGTTTGACTGAAATAAATGTTTATCACAGTTTTGCCTAGCCCAATATTGGGTTGTTGCAACTAATTCAGAAATGAGATTTTTACTTTTTCAGTATCTTGCACCAATGGCTTAACATGAAATAATCACTAGAGACCGGATTATATGCGTTTGCCCCATTTCCAGCGGAAATTACATATTATAACTAATACCTAGTGATGATGCATATTTTCGGTATATTTATTTTATTTATCGGTAGGTTACTATATTTATAAGTTTGATAATGAACTATATAACCAAAATTTCGCCCATATACACTAGAAATTTTAACTTATAAAAATATTTTGATTGATTGAAGACTATACGTTTAGAACAAATCCTACCTTACGATTACAAAAAAATGTTTAATAATTTATCGTTTTAGTGCATTATTATCGTCTACAAAGTTGTTATGATTTTGTATTGATAATTTATGATTGAATAATTCACTAATTATATGCTGTATAGAAATTAAAAAAAATAAAACCTACCACTCTTTTCCTTTTTTTCGTTTTCTGATACTTTAATTTTGTATATTTTTACGCGAGTATTTTATGCGCATTTTGCATGCATAGTTCCATGAATATTTCAAGATTTTTATTACCTGGCTGCAAGAAAAGGATTATTTTTTCCGCGCGTATCTTATATGTAAGTATGTTTGTATACTTACATACAAAGCGTATTTATAGTTTTGGTCAGCCAGCTCGCGAATATGTATCCTACGACTGCACAGCATGATTTTCTTCTTGTTTACATCTTCGCAGTCGGGTTTTTTGATTTTATTAACTTTTTTTGTTACATAAAATCCGGTCCTTAGTTAGCACCTTCTTGCCTTTCACCATATTTATTTTGGGCGGGCGCAGTATGCCTTCTTCTTTCAAATCTCTACCAGCCGACATCTCAATAGTCACCAATTTTCTTGCTATATCTTCCTTCTCACAATCAATCCATCGTTGCTTTGGTCTTCCCTTAAAACCATCATACTCAATACTTTCCGTACAACATGTTCCCCTTTATTCCGCAGCCAAAAGTAGAAAGTCTATTATTACTACAAACAGTTAGTGTAACTGCAATGAATCAAATTGTTACAAGTAAATCCAATGCAACCAGTGTAAAACCTCCTTTGAACAAAACATAGTGTTTCGTCTAGATCTGTACTCCAACATGGGAAATCATACGCCAGATCCTTGTTTAAGCAATTTACATTTCATTTATGTCTTTGACACAAAGCTGGTAGGTAAAATAAACGTTTACTTTAGTCGGGAGAGGCACATTTCAAATGTTGCCTACCACTGGTTTGTATAACTTGAAAAGTTTTGATCGTTTCATGTTTTCGGTCTGAATGCGGAGTTAAATATAAAATGTTTCTTTGGAGTGAAAAATGGATCATCCTTTTGTAGTTTTAGGATTAGCAAAAAATATTTTAATGTTTCATTTTAGAAATGTGATTATTTAAACATGAAATTATAGAGGATGACTTATTGCGATGTTCCCGTCGTAAAAGTTGGGTATAGTGAGTGTCTTCATCCACTGAAACTTTTTGAAATCGCGAAAAAAGTACAAGTTGTCATCAAGCTAAGTGGACAATTTATTTTATCATATTACTGAGTTGAAATAATTCGTTAGATAAAGTAGGTTATATTCATGAGTACTTACACTCCATTAACGATTGTTGTTATTGATGTTGTTAATGAATGAATGTCAATCTTTGTAATACCCATTTGACATAAACTACATAATATAGACTGTACTGTTGCGACAGTTTTGCAAATCATTCGATTTTCTTGAAACACTGACGTCAGGAGACACTGTAAAAGTACCCATAAAGAAATATGCTCTACTTTCTTCATTCTGTAAGTACTACATTTGTTTTTATAACTGCACACCATTCTGGAAAATGTATGCTATAAAAGGAGAATAAGACCAGTATCACGCTCTCGGCTACGCACTGCTTTCTTTAGAGTTTAGATGGTAGGTAAAATACTTAGAATAATAACGCATAGAAGCCGCGTCTAGAACAAATCACGAGTGATATCGTGTGTCCACTTCATTTCCTTTGTGTGCGTGAGCCAAATGTGTCTGCGTTCCTTAAATTCACACAAATATAGCTTTCAGTGATACCATAAACAGGCCGTTACCAACAAAAATATGGGAAAACGCACTGCTATGTTTTTGGATCAATTCAATACAAGTATTTTATGTTATTAGGAACTGATTAAGATACAGCACTTGGTTGGTGTACCTAATCAAACAATTAAAGGCATATAATCACAAACAAACTCATTTATTTGGTCCGGTTTTAGTTAACTACAGTAAATTACTAATTACCTTTAGTTTAAAAACGCTGTATGTAACAGAGTCGATAACGACCATAATTTAGAGGCTGTAAAAAAATACAGTTTAATTTGACGCACACAGAATCGCCACCAGTATCCTATTTACAAAGACTAATGCCAAGTTAGTTCCTTAAAACTGGCAAAATGTTGTTTCGCGGCTCGCCGAGACAAGTTAGCCACTATGGCTAAGTTTCAGTTGCCTCACTTTTTGCATTCCAAGGTAAAATAATTAAAAATTGTACGTAGGAAACGTACAATTTTTTTCCCCATCGGACAACCAATTTGTTTTTCACTGTACATTTAACAAGTAATCTGGGATATTCTAAAATAGGGTCATTAGTCTACTAAATAATATTTAAAAAAACGGTGTTTTAAAAAGTAACCTGAACTGATGTTTTATTTTTCGATCTAGACCCAGAAATGAGTCAGTTGTTATTCGGTTCTGAAAATAAGAAAGATTTTAATGACCATTATTGAATTCCTTAGCTAACCTCAGACACGTCATTAACATGATCGTTAAATTTCAGCAGTAAGACGTCCATTGCTGGAGACAGGTCTCCCCCAAGCGTCTCCACATCGAATGTCCTGTTTTATACGGTCTGTTCCGGTAATCTTACCGGTCTAGTACCCAAGATGATCGGACCATAAATATTATTGTTAACTGACTTAAAAAAAGAAGAGATTACGCATTCTGAAAGTTTTATTATCTGTGATACAAGTAGAATAACTACCTTGAATAAAACAGAATTCATGATCGAAGTAACATTAATTGTATAAAATATGAAGCTTAGCTCCAGCAAATCATTATAACATTGACTTACATTGTCGCCAAAGACCTGACTACCAGAATTTAGGCATAGCTTCTTTTAGTACATATAAAGCACATAATTATTTCAAAAACTCCGAGTTCACATTAATTAAATTGATACACATAGCAAATTTTAGTAGACATGTTTATGGACTTAGATAAGTCCATAAACATAGTACCCGGGTGACCGAGGTCTGCTCGGGTAAAAATAGAGTTATTGACATTTTCTTAAAATCGGCCAAGTGCGAGTCGGACTCGCTCACGAAGGGTTCCGTACCATTATGGCAAAAAAACACGTTTGTTGTATGGGAGCCTCACTTAAAATTTTTCGTTTTCAGTATTTGTTGTTATAGCGATAACAGAAATACATCATCTTTGAAAATTTCTACGGTATAGCTATCACGGTTAATGAGATACAGCCTGGTGACAGACCGCTGAGTCTAGGTTATTGGGTCCCGTTTTTACCCTTTGGGTACGCAACCCTAAAAATGAAACCTAGCTAGTGTTGTTGTTAATACAACATTAATAATTTAAAGTGTTTTATCTAATGTAAACCCAAACCGTTATCGAGAATGTCAGCGGGTATTACTAATCTGTGGTAATATCTTGGTTGGTGTGTGTATTCGGTCACCGGTACATTATAATGTCCACTAACCTGTAAATATATGAAGTGTCTGTATCTCTAAAAGTTATATTATTATCGGAATAAATCTCTTAAGCTGCTGAACGGTTGGCCTATCAGTTATCATAACCAACTAGTTATGGGCCCAGCGCATTCGGATCGAGAAGTATTACTTAATGTCTTCGATTGAATTGTCGGATATAAAATACGCCGGCCGGCACGCTAAGACAAGAAATGATCATGGCGTCGAATTTTCAAATTCCCATCGAAAAACTAAAAGGAAATATTTATCTTTGATTATCATAACTGGAAATTTTCTATGAAAAACCCTCTCATTATTGAAGATTTATGGGATTGGGTTAATCAAGAAGCGACGACAACAGACAACAAAAGAAAATGTGAAAAGGCACTTGCAAAAATTTGTTTGTCTGTACACCAATCAGTATATCCTCTAGTAAGAAATGCAGCGACAGCTCATCAGGCTTGGGATAACCATGGATGTAAGGGCGTCTCAATAAAGGCTTACTTAGCCATTCAACCAAAAATGAGCCTACTCGCTGCTCAAACATTGCTCGATATGGTCGAAATTTGGACTACCTGATTACGCTTCATTTGAGCCAGCCGTGGTGCCCATATCATGTTTAAACACGGCATAAGAATATTTTTTAAACAAAACCAATATACCATGGCACTTAAATTTATTTTTACGTGTTTTATTTTATTTTAAAAACTAACTACCTAAAAAACCCAACCTTTACTATCATGCATGTCATAAATTTTACTACCTAAGTCTATACCCATATATGTCTGTGTATCCATTTGATTAAAATCATCGATACTCACAAGGCCAATAATAGATTCGTCTCACCCGACATCCACCACGACTTTGTATCCAATAGTAAGAACCATGTTTGTCATACTAACACTGCTGCTCTACAAATCAGGGGTGTTCCCCAAGCAAGGAGAATTCTCTTATCTCCTTCAAATGTACGGTGAATACAATTGCATTATTGTCACAACGGTTTGATGAAGTGACGACGCGTAGCGCCCTCTAGCGGATTAGTTTATTTACTAGATTGCTTATTCAAGGCAGATGTACAAATGGTAGCGTTAATGAATGCTGGAAAACAATGAATGCTCGGAGCGTGTATTTGGAACAGTCGCTTTGGTATATTGTTTCTGTTTAAGCTTTAGAAATGATTGCAAAGAGGGGGATCTGGGGAAATTAGTCTATTAGTTATTTTTTTGTTTAGTGTTTCTCTTCTGTCTTTATATGTGCTTTCTCTTTTAAGTGTCCTGTGAGCACATAAATAAATAAAATTCGAATACTATGTTTTATTGAAGCTTCCTTAACAATTATGTGCCAGTTTTTTTTTTTTTTTTTAATTTTTATGGGTTTGCTCTTGACTCTAGTCTAAGTCATACAAGTGACAGAGACAGGGTCGACGATGGAGTGAGCTTACCCAGAAGAAGCCTGTTTACTCTAACTTTGAAGAGAACCTACGAACCTATTTGTGTGTGATTCAGAAAAATAAAGATTATGAAGCTTCTAAAATACATTCATGATCGAAAAACTTTAATACCAGTAAGAAAAATTAGGTATGTATAACATCATCCACATTATCCCTGCACACCACGAAGGATAGGTAAAATGTATAAGTGAATACGCACAACCACATTTTACCAGATATTGTATTAAGGGGCTAGTTTTTGCAATCAACATAACCCCTTTATTTAAAATCGATGTGACTGGACATCTTCTTACGAACCTCTAATTTTTTCGTCGTTCACTCGTTTCTAGACATACCATCTTTCATAAAATCCTTTTTACTATCCAAATGAGTCTACATTCACATATATACTCAAAATAGATCGCAAATTACAGTATTATAGTAAAACCGACTTTATAAATCCAGATTGTTCACATTGCGACGAAAAAGTAACTGTCTGAATAGTTTTGACATTTTTATTATGATTTAAAGAGGTAGTCTAATACACTCATCTAACTGTTAAAGAAAAATATTAAAGGCCTTTTTACAATTTACTTTTTAAGCCAAAATAAATATTTGTTTTAATTGAAATGTCAGCGCTGTCTTGTTTAAAATATGAAAAGATATGACTAGTGTCAGATAAAGAAGTTCTAAAAATTAAACGATGGTAAATAAAATGTTGTGGTGTTAAATTGAATGAAAGAAAAAGAATTGAAACTGGCGTCATTTTGCCATCCTTTAAACTACTAAGACGGCAGGTAGCCCGACTTTTACATCTCTTTGATTCAGTATTAAACAAACAAATAGTGATTTTTAAATGCAAAAAAATATTTATAATATGTTCACTATATATCCTTTTCATTTCTGAGAGTCAAAACATGATATCAAAACTTCACTCGATCAAAAAAAAAACGGAAATGGAGGCTGAAACGATGTTTTTTTGATGATTTATATTATTTTTCTTGAAGATTATGAAATATTTACGCCCAAAAAACATATCTAAAATAGTTAACAACATATAGAACTTTATTCTCAGAGTAGAATTTATACAATAGTTTAATTGTTTAAATAATAAATGTATATATAACACAGCGGCCGCCGTACGGCTCTTCAGTGCCCGCGAGGCCTTGACGAGGCAGGACCTATGCCAGTTTTATTCGTGCTGGACTTCTCGCTAATCTATCGACCGATTTATTATAATAATAATAATAATAAAGTTTATTATCAAAAAAGCCAAATACATTTTTTTCCATCTCAATCAAACATAAAAACGACAGTATATGATGTACAACACTATGCATTATTTGAGACAGAGTGAACGTCTGTGTCTGTGCTAGTATAAACTGTGTTACAGACACAGGCGCCTTCCTCTTACAGTTCATTTACAATTTGCTGCACCTTGTAGGAGTTTTGGTAAGCATAAACTTAGTTTAATATAAGTACATTAACACTTATTAAAATTTATGTAAGCAACGAATGAGTGTATGTGTATGTGTGTGTGGGTGTATGTGTGTGTGTGGGTGTATGTGTGTGTTTGGTTTTTTTTTTGGAATATTACACGGTATAAAATAATATATAATAAAAAAACTTTTTGCAAAAAAATACCACCGACTTCCAAATACAAAACTACAAAGTGAAAAATAACTTAATTTTTTGAAGTCGGTGTCTTTCGTAGGTACCATTTTTTTGCGTAATGGACACCGACTTCAAAAACTTAAGTTATTTTTCACTTTGTAGTTTTGTATTTGGAAGTCGGTGGTATTTTTTTGCAAAAAGTTTTTTTATTTTTCACTTTTTAGTTGTACGTACCTAATAGGCAAGTAAGTAAGGGAACTATTTCGCCAGAATAGATTTCATGAAACTAGAACATAACCGGTGAAATGAGAGATCTGCTTACCCCTTAAGAGTGAACTGGCGTGATGTTATGTTATGAAATGTTATAAACAACAAACAGACATGCGATTGCAGCAATCCCGAGAGATTTGCCGTTATTTATTGAAGAGTTCTGTTGTATATCTCCGAAGTTCTTCATCAGATCTTCACCAAATTTAAATGGGACCAATTTCGGAACATACTTTTCAAACAAAAAAAGAATTTTCAAAATCGGTCCATAATTGACGGAGTAATCGGTGAACATAAAAAAAAAAAAAAAAAAAAACCTGTTGTCGAACATAGAACCTCCTCCTTTTTGGGAAGTCGGTTAATAAAATAATAAAACAGCACTTTAAATCTGTTTTTACATGCGTTCGTAAGATTTTTTTACAAAGAGTTGTTCAGTCTCATCGTACGTTAACTTTTGGAGAAAACTACTAACTACAGTTTTACATTTAAATCTGGGTAAGGGATATACGTTGCAGGTTTCGTTTATAATGTTATAAAGGTGACTGCTAAGCCACGGGTAGCATCGCCTCGCCAGAGCAGTTTTGGTGGTGACAGGTGGGCATACAGGATCTTTACGTCTTTTATTTTGCTCCAGGAACCTTGGGTCATAGGTCAATGATGAGTGTACACGTAAAGTGATGTTAAGTGCACAGAGCTGTCGGACAGTGAGTACAGATACGTCTTTATAGAGCTGGGTAGTCGGGTACCGATAAGGTTTGTGAAGCATGACTTTCAAGACAGCTCTTTGTGCCCTCTCAAGGCTAAGTAAATATGTTTTATGAGTACCACCCCAGGCAGATATGCAATAGGTAAGAAGTGACTGAGCTAAGGCAAAATAAATAGTTTTTGACAGTCGGTCGGCAACTACTCATCTTAGTTTTTTCATAGGAAACATTAGCTTACGAACACGCGCAACTGTCACACTGATATGCTTATGCCAACTCAATGTGTTATCGATGTGCACCCCCAAGTATTTAACACAAGAGCTTCTTTGTATAATAGGACAGCTGCAAGGGGTCAGTGTAGGGTGACAACTATAGGCTTTAACGTCTGGCATACTAGGCTGTGTAGCAGAGTTCGCTGAGAAAGGGACATAGTGGGTTTTAGAGACGTTTAGCGTGAGTAAATTCAGTGAAAGCCAGTCCATCACTATGCCAAGAGCATTTTCGGCTGCGTGGTGAGCAGATTCCCATGTTTCTCCACTTATGATAAGCGCAGTGTCGTCTGCATATACGAGTATCTTGCAGTTTGGGATTGACAGCTGGCACAATCTGTTTACAAATAGAAGAAAAAGGGTGGGACCCAGCACGCTGCCCTGTGGTACGCCAAAGGTTAGATTCTCATCGCCACTGATGTAGTTGTCTACCTTAACTCGTTGGTTACGGTTTGTTAGATAGTCTGGAAAGAGATTTAGAGCGATGTCTCTTATTCCCAAGCTTTCTAAACCATGTAGAAGGATCGGAGTAGAGACCGTGTCGAAAGCCTTGGCTAAATCAAGAAATATACCTATAGTTTTAGTCCTAGAATCTAGATTCCGAACAATTTGGCTTGTCAGTTCAAGAACAGCATCCTCTGTTGATACGCCTCTCCTAAAACCGTATTGGTTTGGCGCAATTATGTTGTTGCATTCAAGATAGCTAAGCAATCTTTTGTTCAGGACCTTCTCCATAATTTTGGACAGTGTGGTGAGTACAGATATAGGCCTATAGTTCTCGACACGGTCACCATCCCCACCCTTAAATACTGGAGTGACTAATGCCTTCTTAAAACTGTCGGGGAAAATCCCTTTTAAGATGCATAAATTACAAACATGCGTTATTGATGGAACAAGTACATGTCTGGCCGTCTTAATAACTGAGGCTGGTATTCCATCATGACCTACTGCACAATTATGTTTTAATTCCATAATTATATTTTCTATTTCCGAGAAATTCGTTTCTAATAATACGAATGAGTTACCTTGAGAATTTACTAAGCTGTCAAACTCAAAGTTTGCGCGAATTACACGCTGACCCTGTGCAACCTGCCTAGCAAGATCCACCCCAACGTTTGCAAAGTACTTATTTATAGCATTGACAGAGGAGTTTGGATCGCTGCACATATTAAGGAGTTCTCCTGACTTACTTATGGGTGAAGTGTTCTTGTAGCTGATAGTTTTTATGACATCCCAAGTTGCTTTGGGGTTACCATTGGCCTTTAGGAGTTCTTGTTGGTCAAAATTGCGTTTAACAGTCTTCAGTAAATTGTTACAGTAGTTTCGGTATCTAGAATATATTAGATTAGCAGTAAGGTCTTTAGGATTTAGCAGTGGTCATCCATGGCTTAATAGTCTGCTTCCTGTTAGGGACTTTTTTTAGCGTACTGTGTTGGTTTATTGCGTCTGATATCATGGAGATGAGTTGTTCCGCACTCTGATTGGGATCTGTACTAGTTAAAACAACTGAGAAATCGGCTTTTTCTAGGCAGCTTATAACACCTTGTAAGTTTAAATGCCTTTTCATACATTTAGGTTTTGTAGCACTAAGAGGGTTTCGTTCAGTGCAAAATAGGATAGGTGCATGATCAGTAAAGTATGAGTCCAGAACCAAAGTTGTAGAGGGTCTGTCTGTTTTTAAAAAGACATGATCCAGGCAGTTTTCAATGCGAGTGGGGAGAACGTGGGCAGGTAGGAGCCCATGGAAAGCCATTGTATTTAAATATTCTTCAGAGTTTGGGTCATTATTATCTGGTCTAATATTTATATTTAAATCTCCAATCACTACAACAGTTGTTATTGACGCCAGGGATTCTAAAATATCATTTAAAGAGCTAAGAAAATTCTCTATATTTCTGACTGAGGGTGAACGGTATATTGCAACAATAGCTGTATCTAGACCTAGCCTCAAAATAAGACAGTTAGCGTCCTGGAAAACCGGTTCAACTAACTTATGAGTCATACCCGAACTCACATAAACTACCACCCCATCATTTTGGTTGTTAAATGAGGATCTTGCTGAGGTAAAGCCAGCTAATACAGGAATATCTGTCACTTTACTTAACCAGCACTCGGAAAGGATTACTATATCACAATTAACATCCATGGAATGTATTAAGACATTGAAGCCATCAAAGTTGCGATTTAAGCTTCAGATGTTAACATGCAGTATGTTCAAAGTAGGTTGGGTAGTGTCTATATGCTGCGAACATTGGTCCGGCAAACTCACACACGACCGTGAGACATTAAATGATTCAACAGAATCAATAAATTCATTAAGGTTTCCGAATTTATGATTTTAAATATAAATGACCAGATTATGTTTGTGCTGCAGAGTATCATGTATGTAAGTAATGTAGTGTAGAATTTGGAATTTAGTGTGTTTAGTCTATTAATAACGAGGGATTTGTGATAATGTTTGGTGTGAATGTTTTGAGTGTGTAACTGCAATTGTGTTGCATTGTGATTAATAACAAATTTAGTTTCATACGAAAAATTAAATAAACTACGGTTGTTTACAAGGTGAACTATATAATCAAGACACAGTGAAATATTGAGCAAGACAGCTTCTGCAATAACAGACTTTGAACATATATAAAAAATATTTGTTAAATATTGGCTAACCATACCGTTTAGATTCACCAAACAAGTCACCAGCAAACCAACAGGACCAATTACTCCAATACCAAACTTAAAATAAAAATAGTGCTTAATGAATAAACGGTGAGACATTGAGGTAGTTTGTACAGGATAATCATTTTTTATCTAAGAGTTTTAAATTAGTTGCGGATTCGATTCGAATTTGAGGCTCACCTTCGGCTTTACGCAGGAATATGGAACCACGTGAAGTCCAGCAGTATGTGTAACCATTCTCTCTTGCAAACTGCCGAGCTGCATAGAATCGAAATTATGAGACCACAGTGTAACAGAATCAGCAGGTTAGAAAAGTTTTTTAACAGACTTCAAAGAAGACCGAAATATTCGTCATGGGTGTATTTTATTTTGTTTTTTTGGGTTATTAGACAAAATAAAATAAAAAATTGCGGATATAAGTCAAAATAAAAATTCAAAATGGCGCCGACCAAAATTTCTGAAACTTTCGTCATGGGTGTCATTTTCATGGTTTTTGGGGTCGATAAATGATAATATGGGGTCAAAATGAAAATACAAGATGGCGTTGACAAAAAATTCTGAAACTTTCATCATGGGTGTCACTTTCATGGTGTTTGGAGTCGATAATGCAGCAGCGGGTTATCTCGTCTGTGTGAACGAACCGGTGAATTCGATACCGGTGACTGTTGGTGAATTTGGTCTGTTAACAGGGCGAAACTTCTGAACTGTGCATGGAAAAGGATTAATTCACTCGGGAAATACAAATGTGAGTGTAAATTTGTTCATATAATAGTGATAGAGGTGTTAAAGAATAACCATATTATTGAAAAGCGGTTGATTTTTCAAGAATGTAAACAGATCACAGCTGACTCATCGATATTGTACAAAAATAAACATCTGACCAATCCAAGCGCACCACGAAATCGATGACACAAAATCTGTCGTTCGGAAATCGAATCTTTGAAGTTTAAACACCAGCACTTTGGGACTGCGTTCCGCTACACGCATAGTTTGCATATCGGCGATCTGTCGCAATATATTTCAATATATCTTGCTATTAAAATATAGTCAGGCGTAAAAAGTAATCGAAGCTACAAAGGATTGCTATAACTTTTTTGATCAATCGAATTTAAACTATGAATTCATTCTTGGAACATGTTACATTCCGACGCACCCGTACACGCTCGGAACCAGATGATGACAATGGAAACAAATCAAAAAATTTGGACAGTACAACAAATAGCATGCCTGAGTTATCTGAGGACGAAGAGGACATTCAACTAATCGCCTATAAAGATGAAATCAAAAAACTTCAATCCCAATTACAAAGTGCACATAATGAAATTGAGTTGCTATCGCTGCAAAACAGCGACCTAAAACAGATTAACAATGAATTAATGAAGAAAAATGATATATTCAAGAACATTGCAAGTAGCCCAATCAAGAAAAATGTAAAAACACCGCTGAAGAAAACTATTAACAGCAGCATGAAAACAAAACAAACACAAACTACAGAATACCCTACATTTAAACTATGTACACAAGAAGACAAGACAAAAATCACTCCTCAAGATATCAAACAGCCGAAGATCCAACTACTTCCTATGAGACATAAAATCTGCATTGTGAGCAGTGAAACATCTGACAGGATTTATAAAATGAGTGAAAGAACTCAGCTCGCTAACTATAGTAGGTGTCATTATCGCACTCCACGATGTGGTTTAAAACATGTCTTATGTAATATTCATGAAAAGTTCGTAATTTCACTTTCTTTGACTACTGTATTATAGTTATTGGCGAAGAAGATTTCAGACAAACTAATAACTATATGGAACTTGTTTCATATATCCGGGAAACACTACTCCCATTAAGCCATACTAATTTTATTATAAGTCTTCCAACATTTAAATATATGGAGAACAATGCTAATATAATGTTTAATAGTAGAATAGATATTTTTAATAATTTGATTTACATGGACGCCGAGACGCATAAATATGCGTATATTCTAGACTCAAACCTCAATCTGCCGTATTCATACGACTCATATAACCAACGGTCCGGTAGTATAAATAACAAAGCTCTAAATATTATTGCAACGGACTTAGAGAGCTTTATTTTAAACCTAAACGCACTGAATACTACCTACCAAGATATTAATTGTATACAAAATCTTAGCACGGGTAAAATCATAACACAAAATGATATTTCTGTTATAAATGACACTAAGCACTGTGATGAGGATAATTTTTTTCGTGTATAAAAATCTCAATATTATGCATCAAAATATAAATGGCCTCTTAAATAAATCCAATGTATTTACTGTACTGCTAGAGGAACTACATAATTCAGGGAAAATAGTGGATGTATTATGCTTTTCTGAGCACAATATGATATTGTCGGATGTAAACCTATTACATATACCTAATTTTACTTTAGCCACACATTTCACTAGAGAATCCAGACATGGAGGCACATGTATAATGATAAGAAACGGTATTAAATATAGAACTTTGGAGTCAGTTGCGAAATATGGTGTATCCAATATTTTTGAATGCTGTGCAGTGGAACTCACCGACCACAATATTATTATAATATGTTTATATAGGAGTCCACATAGTACCGAAGTAAAAAGCAAACATGAAATATTTTTTAATAAATTAGACAGTCTTTTAAATTCTTTATCCATTCACTCAAATAAAAAAGTGCTTCTGTGCGGTGACTACAATATTGATTTGCTAAAAGATACCACAAGTTCGCAGCAATTCAAGCACTTAATAATGGGTTATAATCTTAAATTTGCCGTAAACGTTCCAACTAGATTAAGCAGTGGGACCTGCATTGGTAATATAATCCACAATGTGCGAGGAGCTAAAGGAGAAGTTTTGGAACTAGCTGTATCCGATCACACAGCACAATTTTTACGATGTCCAGTTAAACAAACGTGCCTTTTAGACTACTGGCACTGTACAAAACGGGACTACTCAAAAGAAAATTTAGAAAAATTCGCAAACTATTTAAAACAACTGTCATTTTCTGATGTTTATGAGGAAACAGACCCTGAAAAAGCATTCAAATTGTTCTATGACTGGTTTAAATTGCTATATGACTTATGTTTTCCTAACATTAAAATAAAAATATCGACGAAAGTAAAACCAAACTGGATTAGTCGCGGTATTAGATTATGTAGTAAGAAAAAAAGAGATTTGTTATGGAAATACAGGTTATCACCGACTGAACATAATAAAACAAACTTCAAAGCGTTGTCTAACCGGCTTAAAAAAATTGTCAATCTCACGCAGAGAGCCCACAATAACCGTTACATTCACTCGGCTAAGAATCGATGTAAGGCAACATGGAAAGTCATAAATAAAAACAAACATAATTTACCAAATCAATCCACAATGAGAATTAAAGCAAATGATAAAATACTTACCAACCCTCTTGATATAGCAGAGGCTTTTAACAATTATTTTGCGGATCAAGTCAAATCAATTAATAGTTCAAATAATAATAATAAATTACCAATAAATACAATAAATTCGTCCATGTTTATGAAACCTACAATACCACAAGATATTCATAAAATTATTATGTCTTTAAAGAATACTCCCAGCACTGGATATGACGGTATTAGCACAAAAATAATTAAAACAGTATCTACAATAATTGCACCAGTCCTTAGTCACCTGATCAATATGTGCATCTTGCATGGTGTTTTTCCAAAAGAATTAAAAATTAGTATCATAAAACCGCTTTTCAAAAAAGATAATAAAGGCAACATGTCTTCCTATAGACCTATAGCACTGATACCTATTTTGTCAAAAATATTTGAAAAAGTAATATACAATCAAATCAATTCATATTTTGAGAAAAATAAATTATTTGTCGATAGCCAAAAGGGCTTCCGGAAAAATAAGTCCATTGACATGGCAATCTATGATTTTTTAAAACTCGTTAGCAACAGAGTAGATAAAAGAAAACCGGCTCTGGCTCTATATATGGACATGTCGAAAGCCTTTGACCGCGTAGACCATAGAATATTAATTAATAAACTTGACGCATACGGGATTAGAGGTAACATATCAAATTTAATTAAATCATACCTACAAGACAGACAGCAAATAACAGTTATTAATAGAATATGTAAAAAACATGAAACAACATTTAAATCTAGCCCGAGAACAGTGATGTATGGAGTTCCACAAGGTAGCATACTTGGACCTCTCCTATTTATTATATATATAAATGACTTCCCAAAAGCATCAACCTATCCCATGACAATGTTTGCAGATGACAGCACTCTACTCTTCAACAGTGACCAATTAGATACATTAGAATCAGACATTAACTCTAACATAAAATCAGTTATAAATTGGCTAGAGAATAATAATTTGGTAATAAATTTAGATAAGACAGTTTTAATGAAATTTCAACAAACAGTAAATCAAAATTTAAATTTAGATATAAGATATAATGATAAAAGGATTGATGAGACGAATGTGACAAAATTTCTGGGATTAAATATTATTATTATTATTTTATTATTATTATTTATTTAAGTGTAGATGTATAACTTTACAGGTCACCTAACCTAAGGCGTTATACAAAAAAAAGAAGAAAAAAAACACAAACGAAACATAAGAATTAGGCAAAATTAAATATTACAATATACAAATAAAAATAATTAAAACGAAACACGATATATCAAAAAAAAAATAAAAGAAAATCCAAAAAAAAATAAGAATTAATAACAGAAAAAGTAACAAAAGTAAAAACAAAAAAAAAAAAAATTACAAAGTATACATAATTATACAATTATTCACTGATCTAACTTTCATCCATCTTCTCACAAAAACTTAAACATTCACGACACACATCTATCCATCTACCAGCAAACAGGTCACATTCCGGTGCTGATGTCAGAAGGGCATTTAGCATTGTGAGCGCCCGAACTATAGGCGAGTTAGCTCGGGATACCGTACGTGCAGAAGGTACGGCCAAAAGCCGGTGACTTCGTGGTCTCAGCTGTTGTTTAGGCACCATAGGAACAAACAGCCTCAACAACTGCGCCACGAGCTCCTGGCAATCGGACTCTCCCCGCATAATACGGCAGGCTGAGATAAGCAAGAAGTACTTACGCCTTACTTCGAGAGAATTAAAATTTAAAACACCAAGTAGAAATTTGGTAGGGTATAGGAAGGGGTAATATCCGAAGAGTTTTTTATAAAGAAAACGAAGAAAGGCTTTTTGGATTTTTTCCAGAAGTAAGGCGTAGGTACTCTCATACGGGTTCCAGATCACTGCTGCTGATTCGAGTTTACTCCTGACTAAGGCCATGTATACAAGTTTAATGGCATGTGGATTGGTAAACTCGCGCATATTTCTAAGGACAAATCCTAGTCTTCGATATGACTCAGCAGCAAGTGTCCTCATATGCTCATGAAAGGTGAGCTTCGCGTCGAACAGAACTCCGAGATCCTTTACAGAATTAACGCGGGCTATCAGATCACCGCCTAAAAAGTACTCTTCATGCCAGGGATTACGCAAGCGACTGAAGGTCATAACGCTGCATTTAGCAATATTGAAGAGTAACTTATTATTCATGCTCCACTGATAGACCGCGTCAATGTCTCCCTGCAGAGTAGATGAGTCTGCCACTTTTTCCAAGCCAAATATTAACTTAACATCATCAGCATACAGTAAACATTTGGCATGTTTGAGGACCTTCTCAAGGTCATTGACCATAATGATAAATAGCAAGGGACCCAATATGGAACCCTGACTTACTCCAGATCGAGTATGATATGGTGCGGACTCAAAGCAACCGTGTCGAACATATTGCTGACGATCTCGTAAGTAACTTGCGAAGAATTTGAGTAACTTCGGAGAAAAGCCTAAGTTATTGAGCTTGGTGAGCAATACGTCGTTATCTACCCGATCAAATGCTTTTTTGAAATCAAAATATACAACATCAACCTGTATGCCTTTATCTAAGTGCTGCGATATAAGATCCACCAGCGTTAGAAGATTCGTATTAACAGAGCGGTTAAATCGAAAACCATGTTGGGAATCGCAAAGAAATGGTTGTATCTGGAAACTAATAAGCCTGTGTAATATTGATTCAAACAGTTTTGGGAATGCAGAGAGAATAGCTATGGGTCGAAAATTTTCTACGTCAGAAGTTACATTAGATTTAGGTATAGGTTGGACTCGCGATATCTTCCAACGCTGTGGATACTTTCCGGTAGATAATGCCAGATTCAATATATGCAGTACAGGTGATATTATATGATCTTTACATCCTTTAATGATGTATGCGGGAATGTTATCTGGTCCTACGGCAGAGTTAGGTTTGAGTTTATCTATAGCTGTTTCTACATCACTCGATTTAATTGCATCAATATGTACAAAGTTAGCATGTTTTTTCTGATTGTTACTGTCTGTTTTATAATCTAAAAGAGGGGCGTCGGGTAAAAAAACACTGGAAAAAAAATCGGAAAAAGCATGTGCAGCGTTACTGCCAGCATATTCTTTTCCATTATAATTCACCCTGGGCTCAAAGCCACCTCTGGCTTTGAAGCTGTGTATATGTTGCCAGAAGACACGAGGATCACGCTTAAGTTTGGTTTGAATATGCTTGATGTATTCATCATATGCGGCCGACATTTTTTTTTTAACACTTGCCCTAAGCAAGGAGAAATTGTGATAATCGGCATGGTTTTTAGTTGATTTCCATTTACGATGCAGATTAGATTTACGTTTAATGTCACTTATTAGTTCAGCTGTGAACCAAACCGGGTAGCGTCTACATGGCTTCTTAGGCCTGTGTTTTTTTGGTACACATTCGTCAAAAATACCGTACAAGATGTTATAAAAAAACTCTACAGCAGCGTCAACGTCATTAGCGAGAATCACGTCTTGCCACGATGCCTCAGATATTAGCTTGTACATCAATTCATAGTTTCCCTTAGAGAAATTCCAGTCTCTCTGCGTGTCAAGGTTACTTGGATCAATTTTATCAGAACCCAGCGGATGCGTCGTAGGTGTAAGGCAAACATCTAATGGCGGATGATATGCGTCTCGTTGTGGTACAAGACCTCCACCATCAATTTCTACCACATCGACACAGCTAATGCTTTCAGACACCAGCACTACATCCAACTTACTTCCATGCGCATTCATCACCTCATTCTGCTCAGTCAAGCCACACACACTTAAAAAGTAACAATAGTAACTTAAAATATTATTCGATGTACGGTTAGCGTTTAAATTTAAATCACCAACAATAATCACTGCACTTATATATTGAAAGCACATTAAAATGGAATACCCAGATTGACAAAGTATGTAGTAAAGTAAACCAATTTTCTCATGCGCTGCGTATGCTAAGTAAAACGGCCAATCAAAACACCGTACTAACTGCATATCATGGTCTAGTAGCCTCAACATTAAGATATGGCATTATGTTTTGGGAAAACGCCTCGGGTAAAGATATGGTGTTTAAGTGTCAGAAAAGGTGTATTAGAGCGATCTGTAACCTGCAAACCACTGACAGCTGTAAACAATATTTTAAAAGTATGAAAATTTTAACAGTGCCCTCATTGTACATATACCAGACATCTATGTTCGTCAAAAATAATATGTATAAATTTGACCGAGTAGGTAGTCAGCGTCGAGCTGACCGGCTACAAACTGTTGGATCTAAAACTGCTTTATACAAAAACAGTATTTTCGTAATGGCTCCAAAATTATACAATAAATTGCCAAAATGTATCAGAAGTGAGGAAAATGTCAGCCATTTAAAAAAAAAGTTCTTCCTGTTTTTAGTTGAAAAGACGTATTACTCGATTGAAGACTATTTAAATGACAAATTATGACTAAATTTAATTTTCTTGACATTCTTAATAATTAATAATATAATTCAATTACTTTATTTTATGCGGCTCATGACATTTTTCAATTGCTTCATTTCTTTTATCCTAGACTTTACTCATTATGATAGTAAAAATAACCTGCTTACTAATATTATATTTGTATGCCGATTATTGGCCGAACATACAGATCAGCTACAATGTATAAATAACATCTTTTTGTACTTATGTTCACAAATAAAGATTTGATTTGATTTGATTTGATTTGATAAATACTAATATGGGGTCAAAATGAAAACACAAAATGGCGCCGACCAAAATTTCTGAAACTTTCGTCATGGGTGTCCATTTCATGGTTTTTGGGGTCGCTAAATGCTAATATGGAGTTAAAATGAAAATACAATATGGAGCCGACCAAAATTTCTGTAACTTTCGTCATAGGTGTCACTTTCATGGTTGTTGGGGTCGCTAAATGCTAATATGGAGTCAAAATGAAAATACAAGATGGCGCCGACCAAAATTTCTGAAAATTTCCTCATGGGTGTCACTTTCATAGTTTTTGGAGTCGATAAATGCTAATATGGGGTCAACATGAAAACACAAATTGGCGTCGACCAAAATTTCTGAAATTTTCATCATGGGTGTCATTTTCATGGTTTTTGGGGTCGATAAATGCTAATATAATGTCAAAATGAAAATACAAGATGGCGTCGACCAAAATTTCTGAAACATTCGTCATGGGTTTTCATGGTTTTTGGAGTCGATAAATGCTATTATGGGGTCAAAATGAAAACACAAAAAGCGCCGACCATCTGAAACTTTCATCATGGGTGTCATTTTCATGGTTTTAGGGGTCGATAAATGCGAAATGAAAATACAAGACGGCGCCGAACAAAATTTCTGACTCTTTCGTCATGGGTGTCATTTTCATGGTTTTTGGGGTCGATAAATGCTAATATGGGGTCAAAATGAAAATACAAGATGGCGCCGACCAAAATTTCAGAAACTTTCGTCATGGGTGTCACTTTCATGGTTTTTGGGGTCGATAAATGCTAATATGGGGTTAAAATGAAAATACAAGATGGCGCCGACCTAAATTTCTGACACTTTCGTCATGGGTGTCACTTTCATGGTTTCTGGGGTCGCTAGATACGAATTTAGGGTCAAAATTTAAACACAAAATGGTGCCGACCAAAATTTCTGAAACTTTCGTCATGGGTGTCCATTTCATGGTTTTTGGGGTCGATAAATGCTAATATGGTGTCAAAATGAAAATACTAGATGGCGCCGACCAAAATTTCTGAACCTTTCGTCATGGGTGTCATTTCACCACAAATTCGCAATTCGTGACTCCGAAAACCCCGAAAAAGACACCCATGACGAAAGTTTCAAAACTTTCGGTCGGCGCCATCTTGGAATTTTATTTAGACCACAAATTCGCAATTCGTGACTCCGAAAACCCCGAAAATGACACCCATGACGAAAATTTCAGAAATTTCGGTTGGCGTCATGTTATATTTTCCTTTTACCACGTATTCACAATTACCCACCACGAAAACTATGAAAATGACACCCATGGCGAACGTTTCAAAATTAGGGTCGGCATCATTTTGGAATTTTATTTTGACCACAAATTCGCATTCAGCGACCCCAAAAACCATAAAAGTGACACCCATGACTAAAATTTTGGCAATTTCGATCGGTGCCATTTTGGATTTTGATTCAACAACAGTTTAATTTTTTTTTCTTTTTGTTTCTTTTTAGTCCATCCGTTTATGTTTTCAAAAACATAAATAGTTAGGTAGTCAAATAATTGAATAAATAAAATACAATTTATGCCATTTTTTTTAACTAAGGTACTACTATAAGTTATTATTTATTTACTACGCATTGTAACTCTCGTATTTTAGTAACTTTTAAAAGCAATAGTAAAATAAACCTTCACTACACACCTTTACTGTGGCTTTTTCTCGACTTTACGCACACGCGAGCGCGCCACTCGCTTCGCGGTAACAGTGGCGCGATAAATACCTACTTCGTAGGGAAAAGCTAGCCTTCAGGCAAAATAAGTAAACACAATCTATTAGAAAAACTGATTCACTAACTAGTCTATTAATGTCGTCCCAGTATATGGCAAAAGCTTCCTGCTCCCTGTTCCAATCAATTTTGTTATTTACTGATGTAAAACAGTCCTTTCAGAAGAAGTCGAACTCGTCCCGCCATCTACGCCTAAAATGAGAACAATAATAAAACTATATATATATATATTCACCATTCTTGTACCAAAGTAACATGAAATACAAATGAACTAAATCTACAGTAGTTTTATAAAACAAGATTAAAGGTCTATCCACACATATCAGGGCCGTGTTTCGTCAGGGGCTCAAAAAATATCGGTGTGTACATTTTATATGAACTCGTTCACACACATCCGTGCACGGGCCATTGACGGAGCTTCAATGCCTGGGCCCGGCCCTGTCACGTCCCAGGCACGGCCCTGATATGTGTAGAGACCTTTAGTTTGTTGTAACGACCACCTTTTCACGTCTCCTTTGAACATACTCTAAGAGCAAACAAAAATTGCATAAAAGTACATAAATTCTTCAGAACTTTCCAAATTGTGCAAACCACTACTAAAGAGCGTGTACGAGGCAGAACTTTATTTACACAAACTTCGTGTGATTAAAAGTATGTTCTTTTCATTTGAAGCACTGTGGCTTGAGCTCTCCTCTGGATCTTCATTTGTTTAGTAAGTCTTCATCTTGCTAAGGGTATTACTAGACTTGCTACTTTTGGCAATGGCTATTAGCAACTCGGTTAATTTTCGGTATTGATTGAGTGGCTGAATTTTAAACTTCTCGTACTTAATCTGTCGTTTTGGTTGCATTTCAAAACCTCAATATCTCATTCTGTATAAGCTTCTGACAAATTCCGAGCTTCTGAAAGGCAATTAAAATCGCTGATTATATAGCGAAGATTATAGAGAAAACATTCCTAGAAAAGAATTTCGTTTGTGCGCTGTTTTAAAATTGCGTAGTTGTAAAACAGCATTCAAACGAAACGTAATTGGTGAAATGCTTGCGACTAAACGCAGAGAGTTGCCAAAATGCATTCCCCGTAGCATGTCTACTAAGGTCTTTGTCTTGACCACAATAGATCCCAATGGGTCGAAGTGTCCGAGTTGTTTCTCGGGCCCTCCACAAGATAAGATAAGGTCTTTGTAAATTAAACGGAAACTTAAAATGTAGGTACCTCACAAACTTTCTTTCAAACAGTCCATCTCACCACTATTGTTTTAAAACCCTTTCTTCGACACTAATTGCTGTACCCTTCAAAAGTTCTTGTTAATTTTACCTAATTGGTCGTTTTTGGTTCTGTCAAAGGGAGAACACAAACAGTTACACAGCTCTTCAGTGACTTAATTCTAGTTAACAAGACGTTAACAAACGACATTGGAAGTTCTCACGTCTTCGTGATTAACTTAGAAGTTTGTTTGTTAGCTTTGAACTCATATACTGTTGCTTAGAAGATAATATACCACCTTATTATGTTGTAATGTATATTTGGAGTTTTGTTGTTCTTTGGAGCATGTTTTTGATTTAGAGAGTTTGTTTCTGTTCTTGTTCTTATGATAATGAGGAAGGGATTATAAAAATGCTTGTGATGTAAAAATGTTTGCTTTCGTTATTAAGATAGACTTTCTTCAAACTTTCCCTTTATTTAAAAAAAATATAAAGTCATTTATTTGTAGCACAAAGGCAAAATCCAGCGGTAACAAGACCAGGACAGATCGATGAAGAAGGCTTCGTTCGAGTGGTGAAGAAGAAGAAGAAGCCTGCTTGTCGCAATCAGTGCGGTACCGCACTGGAAGGGCCGAACATGTTGCTGCGTCCCGCTATTTCGTCGACGCAGCTGTACGTGTCACGTCTGCATCACTCCAGGAAGGCAGAAGAGGTCGTGGAGTACATAAAGATCAAGACCAAATTCACTCTGAGAGTCGAGCAGTTGGAGTCGCGTCACAAGATTAATTTCAAATCTTTTGTGGTGCGGGTTCCGACTCATCATTTGAAGACCTTCATGAAGGAAGAATTTTGGCCGACGGGTGTCGTGTATCGGCGTTTCCGCGGAAGGCTACAAGACACCACGACTCAGCGCAATACGTCGCCGACCAAACATACTAAATAGATTTATGTTAACTTTGTTAAGAATTATGTATTAGTTTATTTTTGTATGTGTAATTTGTGTATTTTAGCTATGGGCCCATAGTTGACTGAAAAAAAAAATCCTTTAATTAAACTAAGTTTGTACCATAAATATCGATGCCTTCATATAACTGATTGCAGTCTTTATGGTTAACAAGATAGATTAACCGACTTTACAAAATGTAGGAGGTACTATGTTCGACATTACGTTTGTTTTTTTTATTGTGTTTGTTCACCGATTAATCCGTAAATTGTGGACCGATTTTGAAAACTACTTTTTCTTTTGAAAGAGTATGTTCCGAAATTGGGCCCATTTTTTGGTGAAGATTTGATGAAGGACTTCGGAGATGTACAATAGAACTCTTCAATAAATCTGTCAAAATTGCTGCATCGCATGTCTGTTTATTGTTTATACCATTTCATAACATAACATTACGCCAGTAAGCTCTAAAGGGGCGGCTTGGTACACTCTCATTTCACCCGTCATGTTCAAGTTTCATGGTATTCTGGTAATCTATTTTGGCGTTATAGATAACTTACTAAAGGCAACACCTATTAGGTGTAACTAAAAAGTGAAATACTATCGACTTTCAAATGAAAACACTACAAAGTGAAAAACCACTTTCTTTTTGGATGTCGGGGTCCATAAATAAACAAATTGGTATCTACCTAAGACACCGACATTCAAAAAGAAAGTTATGTTTAGTTTTTTTTTAGTTATTTATCTTAGCCAAAACACTTAGAGTTTTGTGTTGCAGGTCACTCAATATATGTAATTTTAGGTACAAACAGACTGATGCATCAATAATTGGATACTCCTTACGCATTGAAATACCTTATAAACAGCCGTGACTCCCTTGTCACGGCTGTAAACGCTGTCCGTACCTGCAAAAAAACAGAAGTATATCTATTTTCGACAAATTCTACTCTACTCAGTGTATCTCAGTTACAAACTTAACAAAGGACTCACATACATCTCTTATTTACCACGAACCACTAAAACAAAACATAAACTAATTTTACCAATCCCGAAAGACGAAAATAAATTACAATTTTAATAATAATATTGTAATCGCGTGAAGTTCCACAGAAATGGTGATAAATAATGTTACACGTGAATCCCGTCATTACATTTCATGTCACATCATTTTTTTTCCTCCTGTGGCAACACTACAGCTAACAGCTGATTTGAATTTGTCCTAATAATTTTAATTTTAAATATTAGTTTTCATTCATAATAAGGCCTATTTCCAATTTATTAACTAGTTTTAAAGCGTAATTAAGTGTTTTGTGTTAAATACAGACACTACTAGTGCAAAATAAGTGTTTAAATTTAATTGTGTTTCGTTGACAGTTACCGGCTCAAGCGAATGTTATTTTTTCGCCTCGGTATCAGGTACAATACTACATATTTTACTTGAATTTGGATTGTTTGCGTTTTAATATTTTGTTAACAATTAATTGGATCACTTTTATTACGGTTACAAGTTGATGCCAATGACCTATAAAACGTAAACATAACCTTAATAAGTTTGGTGACAGAACTTCTTTCTTTAAGATCTAAATTTCATTTTTCCGTTCAACTAATCATCTGTTACTCATTCTACTTCTCTTTTCCGACCTCTTCTTTCTTCTCTTTAATCATGATTATGACTCGCAGCGCGCGGGCTCGCCTAGAAGAGACCAAACTCAGTCAGGCTTTGAGCGAATTAAAGGCGTCTCAGGAGTTCTGTGACCAACTGATAAGGGAAAAGGATGAAAACGAAATAGAGTTCCTTAGTGTCCTTGACAGGAATAGCAAACTGAAAACAGAAATGGCTCAGTTATATACTCAACACACTGATGCCATAGCAGCCCGGGACAGGCTCCAAGTTGTTGTGGACGGGTTCAGCCAGTGTAGCAATGAGTATGAACAAGCTCTTAGTCACAATTATTTACTACAACAGCAGCTACATGAGGCTCAAAGTCAGATTGAATATCTTGAAACTACAAATCATAACATCACTGCCTCGTTGAATCAAAGTCTATTCAATGAATTGGTGCCTGTTGCCCCGTCAATGGTTACTGCAATAAATCCTTCTTACACAATAGATTTAACAGGTCATGATGATTCAAAATCAATTAAATCATTGAGGGTAGTCACTAGTAAAAATAAAATAAAAAAGTACATTAAAATTAACAAATACATAGTTAAAACTAAGAAAATGATCAAAAAACAAAGGTTTTTCATCAAAAATGTAAAACTTAATAGAGAAAGGTTGAATCTACTTAAATAATTAGATATGTATTCATTTAATTTAGAAAAAAGTACTAGGAAATACCAAACTGACACAGAAGACTTGCGGTATGAACTTGACCATCTACAGGAGAAACTTACTTCTATGACCATCAAATATACAGCCTCTGAAAACCAAATGAGGGAATATGTATTGGCAATGAATGAGCTGGTAAGCTCACAAACTAACAAATGTGATCATTGTCAACCACCATCTGTTGAACCCACACCGGACCATTCATTGACAATATGTGATGCCACCATACCGCAGTCTAGTGCAAGTTTGCCATTAGAAATTACAAACCGTTTGCCTAAAAATAGTGTAAATACAGAAATAGTATTATTTTGTGATGAAATTGGAAAGGATCTAGGCCACTTGTTGACAAATAGATATCCAGGACACTCAATAATGAACTACTGTATGCCTGGTTGTTCTTTATTTGACATAATTAAAAAAGTTATAAAATGCAATTTTAACCAGGATACAACATTATTAATATTTATTGGTAATAGGGGCAATGTGAACAAAGGAGAATTACTCCAACATTATAACTCTTTGTGCAACCTTAGTTTAAAAAAAATTGTGATGTTCACATTCCCATACAGCCAAAGTTTGCCACAGGAAGAAAACATACTTAGGTATGAATTGAATAGGACATTACATAATTTAACATATAGTAGTAATTTATTCCATTTAATTGACACTAACAATTATGTTGGTAATCACTTTTATTTGACAAAAGATAAATTTTTCATGGATAGGTACTTTCTTTCAAAGTATTATAAAAGACAGATAGCTGTGTCGCTATCATATTATTTTTCTACTACAGCCAAGAATTTGGCTAAACAACTTGCTTCTATTGAGCAATGCCAAGGAATGTTATTTAATTCAGCCAATAATTTGGTATCAGAAATTGATATTAATAGTAATTTAAATTAGAAATTAGGACAATAGGGACAACCTCTTGCAAAAGCATACAGCATAAAAATTGCAAAGTAAAATCAAATAAAAGTTTAAATTCGGTAAATAGTATTAACCTGGTGCATCAAAATATTCAATGATTTATGAACAAAGATTTAGAAGTAGAATTATTTATGAACTTTAACAGTATTGATATTCTTTGTATAACAGAACATTGGCTTAAAAGCCACCAGTTATTGTTCAATTTTAATAATCACCAGGTTGGTAGTTCATTCAGCAGAGTTAATGCTATACATGGTGGCTCATTGATTTTAGTAAGTAACCAGCTTAAATTTAAAGACCGTAAGGACATTGTGAGCCTATCTGTTGAGCGGTCAGTTGAAATAGCTTGTATAGAATTGGAGCAGTTTATTGTATTAAGCGTATACAGACCCCCTTCAGGATTGTACGACTGCTTCGAAAAGGTAATGGATGAAGTGTTACACAAGATTTGTAACTCGAATAAATCCATTATCACTTGTGGTGATTTTAATGTTAATTTATTAGAAAACTCAGGTTCTTGTAGTAAAATAATAAGTCTGTTTCAGTCCTACAATCTTGTAAACCTATTTTTGGAGCCCACAAGAATAACCCCTTCTAGTGCTACATGCTTAGATAATATTTATACTAATGTTATACCAGTCCACAAAGAAATTATAAATTTACTAGATTCTGATCATTGCGGGCAGAGGATTACTATACCAAACCAAAGCAACAAAGTGGCTAAAAAGGATATCACTGTTAACCCCAAAACTGCAAGTCGCTTGGCAGCTTTTAAGGTTAAACTCATTAATAAATTACCAATTTTGTCAATTGATGCTGATCCTAATCATCTATATGATGATTTTTTTAGTATATACTGTAAACAATTTAATTCGACCTTTATTCCCAAGACTATCTCCGTTAATAGTAACGCATCATTCAGTGATTGGGCTACCATTGGTATTCATAAGAGTAGAACACGGCTTTATGAGCTGTACAGTCAAAGGACTTATGTAAACTCTGCTGAATTTAATTTATATGTTAGAAATTATTCAAAATTATTTAAAAATGTTTGTTGTTTGGCCAAGTCGCGTTATTTGAGCTCAAAGATAAAAAACAGTAGTAATGTTATTAAAACGACTTGGAATATTATTAATAGTGAAACGGGAAGATCTGGTAACCGAAATATTGACTACGGCCTGTCTATTAATGGCAACATCATAAAATCAGACTCACAAGTCGCAGTGGCCTTTGAAAATTTCTTTTCAGATATTCCCGTTTCAACGACTAAATCCTTAAACTCATCACCTTCTGTTGCTGAGTCTTTGCTAAAAGAAAATGTTAACGTTTGCGATTCGGAATTTCTTTTTGAACATATTACTTGTAAAGACATAATTAAAACCTTTCACACTTTAAATGTTAAAAAGACTGCAGATCTGTGGGGTCATTCTGTAGAAGTTGCTAAGTCTATTATTGACATTGTCGCACCTAGTTTAGCTATTATCTTTAATAATTGTATCGACTGTGGGGAGTTTCCCGACCTTATGAAAAATAGTAAAATAATACCTTTGTTTAAATCAGGTAGTACATCAGACCCTACAAATTATAGACCTATTTCAGTACTACCTACGTTTAGCAAAATATTTGAGAAATTAATTTTAGAGCAATTGCAAAGATTTTTTAATAAACATAAATTATTACATACCAAACAGTTCGGTTTTACAAGGGGTCGTTCAACTACTGATGGTGTTGAACTTTTAGGACATATTTATAATGCATGGGAAGATAAGTGCGATGCCTTGGGAATCTTTTGTGATTTGTCCAAGGCATTTGATTGTGTTTTTCATGAAACGCTAATCAGCAAACTCCGCCACTACGGGATCCGGAACAGCGCTCTGGATCTTCTTACTTCATATTTGAGTAATAGGATTCAGACCGTTGACGTTAATGGAAAAAGATCTCCTGGATCTATGGTAACAATGGGAGTCCCACAGGGCTCGATTCTTGGTCCTTTCTTGTTTCTTATTTATATTAATGACTTGCCTTACCTCATAAAGGATAACCATGATATAGTGTTGTTTGCGGATGATACTTCACTTTTGTTTAAACTTAAACGTCAGCAGCTGGTTACTGACGATGTAAATAGCGCGATCTCAAAAGTAGTTCACTGGTTCAATGTTAATAATTTACTTCTTAATGAAAAAAAAACCAAATGCATTAAGTTTACCCTACCTCACGTTAGGCAGGTGAAAACTGATGTGTTGAAAAAGGGCGAAGAATTGAATCCTGAAAATAGCACAGTATTCTTAGGCTTAACTTTGGATGCTAAGCTTCAGTGGGGCCCACATATAGATAAATTGTCAAAGAAGCTAAGCTCCGCAGCATATGCTGTTAGAAAAAATCGTAATTTAACTGACATAGAGACAGCCCGTTTAGTATACTTTAGCTATTTTCATAGTGTAATGTCGTACGGTATTCTGTTGTGGGGAAATGCCGCCGACATCCAGACTATCTTTGTTTTGCAGAAAAGAGCTGTTCGGTCAATTTATAAATTAAGCCCAAGACACTCTCTCAGAGAGAAATTTAAGGAGATTAATGTAATGACTGTGCCTTCTCAGTATATTTATGAAAATCTTTTATATGCCCATAAAAATATAAAATTGTTTAAAAAATACAGTGATATCCATAACATAAATACTAGGAATAAACACAAATTTGTAGTACCTACAACAAGGCTCAAGAAAATAGGTGGCTCGTTTAGATGTCAATGTGTACGCTTTTATAATAAGCTTCCAAGCCACGTACAACATCTAAGTCTTAATAAATTCAAATCTTTTATTAAACGTAAGTTGTGCCAGAAAGCGTTTTATACAACTAAAGATTACCTTGAAGACAAAAAGGCTTGGGATTGAGCTGCTCCAATTAATTTTGTTTTTTTTTATTATATTTTGCACCGTGAATTTTGTTGTTGTTTTTTTGGTTTTCTTGCAATGACAAGAATATTTACTTTTTAAAGTATTATATTATTTTATATTAATTATTGTGAGTGTGAAAACTATGTGGATCATTCTTTTTTATTTTAATTTAAATTTATCTTAGTTTTTAATCATGGTCTGGCAGTTTGAGTAGTTTATGCGGCCTACCCGAATGTCCTTTCTTTGGTATTGTTCGTCGAATCGTTGAGCTCCTTAAATTCTGAGTTGAGCTGCTCGGTTATTGACAAATGCGTGCACTGACTGGACAGGTCCACTCAATCTGGCTGGTTCTTTCCTCAAAAGACCATTTCAGACATCAGTCTACATGGTCTTCACATGATCTAACCAATATTTTGTCTGGACTTTAAAAGAGACTGTGACCTCTGAGTTTGTTTCGGCCTTTCTTCTCAGAGTAGTCAGATAGGAAACGCCGACCTCATCTAGTTTAAAAAAATATGTTCGACATGTAAAAGTGTTTGTATAAACCAACTTACAGAAATAAAATCATTTATCATTTATCATTATCATTTATCATTATAATATTAGTCACATAACAGACATTATGCGTGTCAGTACATATAAGTGCCAAATCGATGAGTAATATATAGAGAATCTTGTTGAAGCACATTATCTAAATAGAGTGAAGCGATACTTTACGCCTGGACAGCTTTTACAAAGCTACTTTTTAACTCTATACAAAGCGCAAGTCCGATCCTGCATGGAGTATTGCAGCCACCTTTGGGATGGCTCAGCTAAGTATCAGCTTGCCGCGCTTGACTCGGTGGAACGCAGAGCTCAGAGGCTCATTGGCGAAGTTTAACTGGTGGATGCCAAGCTTCACAGCTTGTTTCATCGCCGCAAGATTGCCTACTTGTCGGTCTTCTATAGACTGTACTTCGGTGAGTGTGCTCAAGAACTGCACGACTCTCCTCATTCCACCGGCCCCTTCTACCTTTGGACGTCTAGACACACTGCAAGTTACCATCCATACCTGGTTGTCATTCCATCAATTCGCACCAAGCGCTTCCAAACATCCTTCATAATGCGCACAGCGTATGAGTGGAACACAATACCTGCGTTTGTGTTTCTGATCGCATTCAACCCAAATCTCTTCAAAATTAGAGTAAACAGGCTTCTACTGGGTAAGCTGACTCCATAGTCGACTCTGTCTCTGTCACCTCTGACCTAGACCTGAGTCAAGAGCAAACCCATCACAAAAAAAAGTGGTGTCTCAGAAATACTTATATAATTTAATCACAATCCAATTTGATTTATATTTTTGTTATTTGGTAAATGAAACTAGGTATTGCACAGAAGGGGGTTCCGGGATGGTCTTTTAAGAGGTTGGTGCGTATAACCTCTAGAAGATTACTAGTAAAATCACACGCGATTGAACCTAAATTATTAGAGTAATCTAGGCTATAATTGCTGATTCAGCAGTGCTAAATGGAAGAAGAAAAGTATGCAGATGAGACGAAAGGCAATGGATAAAGCTCAATTTACTAATTATGCCACATACCTTTGAAACAGCGATTCCCATGCAGATGCAGATGCCACGTTCGAGAAGTTCAGCTCACAGACTTGGTACACTATGCTGGCCAGCGGTACACAACACAGTAGGTCTAGGTAATACAGATAACACTTTCCATGTAGGCTCAATTAAGAGTTTTGGGCGAGAGGGTGACTTAGTGCGCGCACCTCCGCCCTGGTTGGTAAGAGACTGACCACCATCGCCGGCGGCCATTGGTGGCTGCGACGTAACGACCGTAGAGGCACGGCGGCGCGGAATATCACCAAAACAACGATAGGTGACACTTATTTAATAAACTGGAACTAGTATACCAATGCCTCTCGATGCCCTATGGTGATGTAATAAAATATGAACTATAAATTAGGAAGCGTAACCAGAGGTCACAAGTCCTTCCATGCACTGATGGTTATCACCGAGGTGGTTTTAGTGAGGTAAAAATCCCACACTCTCTGGTCTTTACCCCCAAAGTCAAGG
Organism: Orthosia cruda; assembly: GCA_964057195.1. Lineage (NCBI taxonomy): Eukaryota > Metazoa > Arthropoda > Insecta > Lepidoptera > Noctuidae > Orthosia > Orthosia cruda. Next base: position 31,261,782 of record OZ059827.1, read on the forward strand.
CGCCTTTTTAAGGTTTCCCCTGATAACTAACAAGCAAAAAGTTTAATTAAAAGCTGTAACCCGACTACGGATTTTTTTACAGCTGCGGCTTTTTAGTCTATGTTACCATAATAACAAATCGATTGACGTCTAAAATCGGATGAATAGTTTGGGCGCTACGAAGGAATATAATTAAATAAAAACATACATACATAGACTGCTAAAATCATAATACTTCATTTTGGCTTCGCCGTAGTCGGGTAAAGATTAGGCGATGGATATGTTGAACATAGGTAGGTTAGGTACAGATGTTGTGATTATTAAAGAACACTATGTCTAGCCGTCATTGGCGTACAAATATTAATTTCGTACAAACATGCTGATTATAATAAATTACCATACAGTTATCACACATTATTAAATAATTCCAAATTAAATAGTCGACAATAAAAACAAAAAAAAACATTCCAATAAAATATAATAATAATAAATTCTAGTATAAATTGTCAATAATATAAAAAAAAATATATATACGTGTCAGTTAGGTATTCGTTCACCGTATAATATGTTTTTTCATACAATATTTTCAGAAAACCCTTTTTAAAATCGTCTATGTTGTCCGACGTTTAAATCTCAAGGTTTCAAACAGATGGAAGTTGGATTTGACAAATACTGCTGTCTCAAAAATGTACATAAAGCGCAATGTTAACAGTTTAAAATTTCAGAAATATGGAATGCAGCTATTAGTCGGTTTCAGTTCAAACACAGCACGCACACATCTTTTTTGGGGTTTTCTTTGTCGCAATTTCTTTGTCCGTGGAATTGCCCCAATATATTAAGCCAAAACGTAGTGTAGGTGTGACATAGGCCTTGTAGGAAATTAGAACAACGGACTCATTCACTATTTTTGGCCGTGAAGTTGGGCTTGCTATTATAGACAGATAAGATTTGCTGGAAGGACTTGAAAGAGGTTTACGATATGGCGAAGCCAAAAAAGGAAGAGGATAATAATAATATTTGGCTGCCAAAAATATTTCCACAAAATGTAGCTTGTCTAAAGGATTCTTCTGTCATCAAACTGTATTCAGCACAGCAGCTAAGCAGTTATCTACTTCTCAGACCCCTGTCTGAGTGATTATAATATCATACCAAATCATACCTATCACACTAATATTAAAAAGGCGAAAGTTTGTTATTGTGTTTGTTACTTCTTCACGCCAGAACAACTGAATGGATCTGGATGAAATTTGACACAGGACTAGATTATAGTCAGGAATAGAACATAACATTTTATCCCGGGTATATGTTCCCTGGCGATAATTTACGACATTCACGCGGGTGAAGTCGCTGGCAGAAGCTAGTTGTTCATAATAACTACATTACATGTAGCAATTACTTAAAAGCCTTAAAATTAATGCGAAAATTATTCATCCCAGACATCACAAAAGAATGTTCTCCGCAAAAACGTGAAACAACATTTTATCTTCAAACGCAAAGTAGGCGCTTTCTTCGGCCAAACGCCACAAATGCCAAAAAAGGCTCTCAAATTAACGTAAAGCTTTAAATAAATCACAAAATTCACGAAATAATTTGCGCCAAGACCGTTTACAATGGAAAGCCGTCAGTAACTGGTCGTTTTGGTGTCAGAACGGGAATACTGTTAATTAAAATTAAAATATACCATAAATTATAACGTAAACGGTTGTTAGAAAAGCGCCTTGAGCGACGGTTAGCGCGCATCCGTGAGTGTTATTGCTACGAAATATATTCCAGGCGCGAATTAATTTCATCTTTCATATGGTTTCATATTTTTTTGGAGAATTTAATGGGTTTTTCACGGGCTTGTAAAGGTCAGATAGCCAGACGACGTTTGTGAAATTCTAATATCCAGCTGAATCCGGTAAGAACTGAAGCCGACCGCAAAATAGTAGTGAAATGCAGGGCAGATTTATAAATTTTCAGCAAATTTTCGAACTCGTTTTATGAGTGAGTTGATGATTATGATTGAGTTAGAATAAAATATAATACACAGACTTTGTACATCTTTGTGTTGTATATACAGGTAGATAAATCACGCTACAAGCTTTCCAGGCTTGCAATTTCGCCTTTACAAGAGAAACCGCCACCGCTTTAGATCGATAAAGGTACCCAACTTTCATACAATTAGGAATCCATAGTACTAAGACTATATAGCCGGAGTAACATTGATACTTGGTTCTTATCACTTCAAACTAATTTACCTTAAGAGCCGAGGTCTATATGCTAAGAAATCCATTTTCCATCCAAACTTTCTGTCCATTTTTAGGGTTCCGTACCCAAAGGGTAAAAACGGGACCCTATTACTGAGACTGCGCGGTCCGTCTGTCTATTTGTCTGTCTGTCTTTCTGTCACCAGGCTGTATCTCATGAACCGTGATAGCTAGAGATTTATGTCTGTTGCCGCTATAACGACAAATACTAAAAACAGAATAAAATTCATATTTAAGTAGGGCTCCCATACAACAAACGTGATGTTTGTGCCGTTTTTTACGATAATGCTACGGAACCCTACGTACGCGAGTCCGACTCGCACTCGGTCGGCCGGCACTTTTTTTGTTATGTTTTCACGGCATAACCGCTAAACCGATGTAAATGAAATTTTACTTAGATATTGTCTAGGACCAGAGGGGTTACCATAAGCTCTTAGAGGTTATTTCCATTGTGCGTAAGGGCTAGATGCATATGACTTGTCGACTGTTTTCATATTCGCACCATAATAGTTTTGGAACGTCATGGTAAAACCCTGGAGAAGAACATAAGATACCTTTGATCACATACTAGCTTCTACACGCTAAAGAAGCTAGTATGTTATAATCTAGCTAGCTAGCTAGTATTTAACATTTAACGTGGTGGTGGTAGGACTTGTCGACTGTTTTCATATTCGCACCATAATAGTTTTGGAACGTCATGATAAAACCCTGGAGAAGAACATAAGATACCTTTGATCACATACTAGCTTCTACTTGCTAAAGAAGCTAGTATGTTATAATCTAGCCAGCTAGCTAGTATTTAACGTGGTGGTGGTAGGTACTTATTAGTTACTAAAACCAGGCAAAGCTAATCGAAAGGACTACTCAACCAAACTTACCACAGTGTCTCAAGACGAAAGTCTATGATCAGTGTGTGTTGCTAGTGATAACATATGGCTCTGAGACGCGGTCGCTTACAATGGGCCTCATCAGAAAGCTTACAGTCACTCAAAGGGCAATGGAGAGGGCTATGCTCGGAGTTTCCTTGAGAAATGTAGAGATCCGCAAGAGAAACACGGTTACCGGCATACCCCGAAGAATTGCCACACTTAAGTGGCAGTGGGCAGGGCACATTGCTCGCAGAACGGATGGCAGATGGGGCAGAATGGTTCTGGGGTGGCGACCGCGAACAAGAAGACGTTGCGTTGGAAGGCCTCCCACCAGGTGGACCGATGACCTGGTGAAGGTTGCGGGGATGCGCTGGTTGCGAGACGCACGAGACCGGTCAAAGTGGCGACCGGGCTTGAGGGAGGCCTATGTCCAGCAGTGATGATGATGATTATGATGACTTAACCAAAAACGTATTCCTGACTCCCAAAATGAATTATTCAAAACCACAATCATTTTCGAACTCATCTAAAATAGAACAGGATACATTTCAAAAACAATTTCAGTGCCGAAAAGCCCATTTAAAAATTAGCCATATTTCCATTTCTTACCCATGGATGAACGCCTACTTTCCTCGAGGCAGAGGCAAGCGTCTTCAGAATTAATTTTCTGTGTCACCGCTCACTTTAATTACGCTTTCTTACTGCTATTAGTTATCTTAACGTTGCTTTTAAGGCGTCAGCAGGGGTATACGGTAATGGTGTCATGTGTTTCAATTTCAAACGAAGTTGTAGTTTGACAGGTGAATTATTATTATGGTGTAGCGTGTGGTCATGAGTTGGATGGTGGAAGATTATCTAATCTATATATTAATACTGGTAACGAAAACTTACATACACGCCTTTTCCCGTGGGATTAGGCAGAAACTACATATCCACCGGCTATGATCCTTACATACTCCTGTAAATTAATTTAAAACAATTTGTGTGGACGGAGTAGTGTGAATGTCTAGGTAGGTAAAGGACAGTATTTTCTCATTGAATTAATTTTGATTTTTCACCATTTACTGGGAGACTAAAACTATCATTAAATATTCTAATTTGTAAGATTTATTACGGGTTATTCAAGAAAAATAAAAATTAAGGTACCTATATACTTCAGAATTATTAATAGGAAAAGTTTTCATGTCGGCGTAACTTTGTTATAAGGTTTGTATGATAGACGTACCGTAACATATTTTGGGTAAAGTACCTACTTCTGCCATTACAGTATTATTAAAACTTAACACGCGAGTACCCACTTACTTTTAGTTTATTTAACAAATAATTTTTAACAGTTTGGTGGTATTTTCTCAATATTTTCAAGTCATTTTGCTTGTGTTGATGTTCAATGGTGTTTATTTTATCAACTAGTAACTGTCACTGTCGCCTGTCAGTTGTGACGTAAGTTTGTAAATGTAATGTCATTGTGACGTCCCATGTTGTGTTTGCTAATTGTGCGTTTTGTTCTTGCTCACTTTCCTTTGTGGTTTGTTTTCATTATGCGCAATGCTGTTTTTTTGTTTCTTGTGTTTGTAAAACTTTTCTTGTTGTTTGTTTTTTTGCGTTTTGTTCTTGCACATATAGTCATGCACATTTGTGTATTTTTTTTTAATTCTACGCATTGCTTCTGCTTTCTTGTATTTGTAATACTATATATTTTATGTTTTCTCTATTTTAATGTATCTGATATCTGTATTGTACCCGTGCTGCTGGTGGGTGGTGAACATATAGTGGTGTTGCACCTTTAGGCAAAAATTTAGCCTTAGTTAATAGTTTTATATATTTTTATTTTATTTTATTATTTATATTGTATTTTATGGTATCCGATGACGATTCCTTTCATTCTGCTAATAATTCCTTCAACTCGATCGCTAATGCAAGTTTTAGTTCTCTGACTGATACCGTTGGCGACATTCTGCGTCGGAACTTCAGCCACCAAAAGCGTCACATGTTTAATGTCTGCCACATCAACGCTCAGAGTGTGCCAAGTCACTACAGTGATCTGTTCGACACCTTTTCCGACGCCAATGTACACGCTGTTCTGGTTTCTGAGAGTTGGCTCAAACCACATCTCCTCTCTACCACCTACCCCCTTCCAGGTTTCATTCTAATCCGCAATGATAGAATTGGAAAGGGAGGGGGTGGTGTTGCTATCTATCTTCGCAGCGATTTTCCTTTCAAAGTCATTGCTTCATCTCCGTCTTGCTATAGTGCATCCGCTGAGTATCTCTTTTTGGAGGTTTACGTCAAAGGTGTTAAGACCTTACTTGGTGTTGTTTACTGTCCGCCCGCCGTTGACTACTTTTCCAACTTCGAATTAGCACTGGAATCTGTTGGATCAGAGTATGCACATTGTGTAATCATGGGAGACTTCAACACAGACCTGTCTCGCCCATCCTCTCGTTCCCGAAAACTCCTACATATTATTGAGTCCGTCAGCCTTCATGTCCTTCCTCTGCAACCTACTCACTTCAATGCCTCAGGTGATGACACTTGGCTTGATTTAATCCTTACGTCCACTCCCTCCCTTGTTTCCTCTCATGGTCAGTGTCCCGCCCCTGGCTTTTCCAATCACGATCTTGTATTCCTTTCCTATACCCTAAAACCACCTAAACTTCCCTCTAAAGTTCTGCACATGCGTTGTTTTGCCCGCATGGATACAGGAAAACTGCGGCAGGATGCGTCGGAACTGGATTGGGGGAACCTTGCTGCGGCTACGACTGTAGATGATAAGCTAAGTTTGTTTAATAGGACGGTCCTTGAACTCTACGACAGACACGCTCCTGTCAAGAGGGTTAAACTTAGGCGTCCACCTGCCCCTTGGATGACGACAGGGGTTCGTATGGCGATGAGGCGCAGGGATCGGGCCTTCCGAAAATTTAGAAGGGATCGCTGTGTTGAAAACAGGAACCTTTTCAAAGCTGCAAGAAATCGGTGTAATCAGGTGATACGCAATGCTAAACGCCGCCATATTCTCGAAAACATATCCTCTTCTTCCCCTGCCGATATCTGGAAATTCCTTGGAACTCTTGGTATCGGTAGGCCACGTTATGTGGATTTCCCTAAGACAATCGGCCTTGATGATATCAACCGTCACTTCACAACAACCTGTCTATTGGATTCCCAAATGTTATCTCAGACGGTTGATTTCATTACTGGCCTTCCTGGTCCTATTATAGAAAAGTTCCACTTTTCACCGGTCACCTTGGATGAAATCAGTAGGATTATCCTCTCCATAAAATCTAAGGCTGTGGGCCATGATGACATCAGTCGTTACATGGTCACCTTGATCCTCGACTTTCTTCTTCCACCGATTACCCACATCATCAACTTTTCCCTCGATTCCGGTCAATTCCCATCCCTATGGCGAATGGCCTATGTACGTCCTCTTCCTAAAAATTCAAATCCCACCCTACCTAATCATTATCGGCCAATCTCCATTCTCCCTTTCCTATCCAAAGTGCTCGAGGCCTGCGTCCACAAACGGTTTTCAGGGTATATTCATCGGAATAATCTTGTTAGCTCATTCCAGTCTGGATTCAGGCCGGGTCACAGTACTGCCTCTGCTCTCCTTAAAGTGACTGGCGACATTAGAGAAGCCATGCAGGATACCAAGGTTACTGTTTTGGTCTTAATTGATTTCTCCAATGCCTTTAATGCCGTCAGTCACGATATTCTCCTCTCTATCCTTTCACATCTTATGGTTTCTTCCGAGGCACTGGAATGGTTCTCTTCCTATCTTCGGGGACGACAGCAGTCGGTTCGGGTTGACGAGAGCTCGTCAAGTTGGTGTGACCTGGCTGCTGGTGTTCCGCAAGGCGGTATTCTTTCACCATTGTTATTCTCCATCTTCATAAATTTTATAACTCATTGTCTTCGGTGTTCGTATCATCTTTATGCCGATGACCTTCAACTTTATGCAGCTGCGCGGGTGGAGAGTTTGTCGGACGCTATAGACGATGTGAACCGGGACTTGGAGGCTGTCAAGGACTGGTCTGATAGATTTGGGGTGTCTGTAAACCCCTCAAAATGTCAGGCCATTGTGATTGGAAGCACGCGCATGATGGGTCGATTGGGGATTAGCTCTCTTCCTCCTATAATTTTTAATGGTACTGTCATCCCCATCAGCCCTAGTGTAAAAGATCTCGGTCTACATCTTGATTCGACGCTAAGCTGGCAAAGTCAGGTTTCTAGTGTCAGTCAAAGGGTGAATGGGACTTTGCGTTGCCTGTATCGTCTGAGAAACTTTCTACCTGCAAAAACGAAGACTATGCTTGTGCAGACTTTAATTTTCCCTTTGATCGACTATGGTGACGTGTGCTACTTTGACCTAAACGCGGTATTCCTGGATAAGCTGGATAGGCTCTTAAACAACTGCATTCGGTTCATATTCAACCTCCGGAAATATGACCATGTGTCAAGCTGCAGAACTGAACTCAAATGGATGCCCATTCGGCAAAGAAGAAATTTGCGCGCCTTGACTACGCTTTTCTCTCTACTCAACTCTCCCACTCCTCCTTCTTATCTCATACTTCACTTTCAATACCTATGTAATTCACACGCGAGGAATCTGCGTTCATCTAACAATCTTCTCTTGCTCTGTCCTTCTCATACTTCTGATTTTGTTCATTCTTCCTTTCATATTCAATCCATTCTTCTCTGGAATGCGCTTCCTCTTGATATCAGGACGGCCACCAGTCAGTATGCATTTAAGCGGAAGTTGCGGCATTTTTTTCTAAACGAATAGCAGAGTCGTCTCATTTTGCGCCTTTCTATTAATTTATATATATATATATATATCATTTTATATGTAGTATTTATTATAGGAAATATTTAAGTATATTTATTCTAACTATATACTTTTGTACTAATTTTGCGTTTATAATATTATTATTTCTATTTTTATGCACCTGCCATGCTATTTCTTCACCGCCCTTGGTTGACTGGTAGAGAATGCCTAAGGCATTAAGTCCGCCTATGTACTTTTATGTTGCATGAAGTTTTAATAAATAAATAAATAAATAATTGCAGAGTACTGAAATCTGGAGCCGTAGCTAAGTGGAGGTGCAGGCACTGCAATCTTACAATCAATCTGCCTAGCCTGTTGGATATTGGGACCGTCTTCCAATTTATCCGAATGAAGCCGAGTACCAGTGTTTTACTAAACGACTTTCCAAAAAGGAGGAGCTTATCAATTCGACTGTATTTTTTTAATTTATGTGTTTCACCTCAGATCTTGATCCTGCGTGAACCGAAGTGAAGCGTGTCTTGTGGTCCCATCAAGATCTCATGAAGAACTTCAGAGTTATACATCAGAACTCTTCAATAAATGACGGCAAATCAATCGGGATAACTGCAATCGCATTTCTGTTTATTGTTTACACCATTTCAAAACATAGTAAGCTCTAAAGGGGTATGCAGGTGTAAACAGTTCACCTTGGTATACTCTTATTCCACCGGCTTTGTTTAAGTTTAATGTTATTGGGTTAATCTATTCTGGCTTCACTTTGGGCATTATTGGTACCTAGCCTATATAACTGGTCCTCTATGTACCATAACTAAAAAGTGAAAAATAAAAAACTTCTTACAAAAAAAAACAACCGACTTCCAAATAAAAAAACTACAAAGTGAAAAATAACTTCAATTTCGGAAGTCGGTGTCAAAAAACGAAGAAAGGAAAACATCATTCAATCATTTATCAAGAACACCGACCGACTGCCGAAATTGAAGTTATTTTTCACTTTATAGTGTTTTTATTTGGAAGACGGTTGTTTTTTTGTAATAAGTTTTTTTATGGAGCGACTACCTATATCCAAGTGATTGGGTAGCACGATTTGTTGTTTCAGTTTTTTGGCTTCGCGGCTTTCATCATTCCAGCCGAAAAAGCTCCACTACTGAACATGGACCTCCTTCAAGCCTCGCCATATTGACCGATCCCTTGCGTCTGGCATTCAGTGGATTCTCGCAAACATTACCAGGTCGTTGACCCACCTAGTGGGAGGCCTTCCAATGCAGCGTCTTCGGGTTTCGTAGTCGCCACTTTAGTACGATCCCATCGACACCCGTTCTGCAAAGCAATGTCACTTTCGAATTCTGACTACCCATAACAACCGGGGATAAGGAGGAAACTTTCGGTAAATAATGGATGCTCATCCATCCACAGACCAACCTCGAGAGCGTATTATAACTTGAACACGAGCATCTTCTGTGTCGCCATAAATGTTACAATAATTGATGTTTTCTGGCTCTGAGAGAATCCTAGAAACTTAAGAGACTTTTACACCAACAGCGCCATGGGCACAGCTACACAGGCATGGGCAGCTTTAATTTCAGTTCCACTCCACCGGCCATGTAAAGCATCACAAACTGAAAAGAGAATGATGGTGGACCACCAGTATTTGCTTCAACCGTTAAGCGAATGGTTGAGAATTAAGTAACAAGTGCAATGCGGTTTTGGAAGACGCTTCATTCACCCATGAACTAGGGTACGGAGCAGTCAGAAAGTTCTTACTGTGTTCGTCCTGAAAGCAGGGCAATATTACAAAAGGAATTTAGTGTGAAATGACGAGCAATTATGTTATAACATATCCGTGCAGTACAATTAACTGTCACCTTGATTTTCCCTGAACTTCAACTGCCCTGCAAACAATTAAAGAAAAACAGTTGCATTCAATCTTTATAATAAAATGAATCCGATGCCCAAAGTGGTTACCGACTGTTTTTAAGAAGTGCTGTTCTTCACAGAAAGAAAACATTTTAATCATCATGATTATATCAATCGAGAGACGTACACTCCTGGATAATGACATTCCGCGAGCGTAACCCTATCAAACGGTCCTGTACTCCGGTAGACTCCCTCAACTCTCACCCTCAGGCTATCGGTTCACCTTGAAGGAGGCCTTCTAACGCTACTGGAGACTTTCTGTAGATACCTTGTTGAAACTTTATCCAGGTGCTTATAACTTGAACCACACATGTTACAGCACAACACCTACTTCCTACATCAAAGTAAAGAGGTGCTGAAGCAAATGTCTAATTAAGTGCCCACTTTGTGTAGCAGTATCTATTACCGAATTCTACTACTGGGAAAGAGCCTTTACTAGAGATGGTAGTCTCATTCAGCGCACTCTGGACAGTAGGTACTGTTTTAATACCATATTTTAGCATTCGTGTTACCCAGCAGTATTGTTCAATCAGTACTGTCTTTTTTTGCGTGGAGAAATACTCATGAATTTACTTTTTCTCCTTTTTTTACTTACAGCGGGAACACGGGCACGCTATAGCGCTCATCGCTCCTCTCCCACCGCGGCCTCCAACCCTGAGCCACGATATTGTATGGGTTGGCCTTCTGGTTGGCCGCTACGTCGTGGACTTATCGGCAAAAGCCTTGACGAGTGGCCCCTCCTCGGGATCGTCTTCGCTTCGCCATGGGTGACCAAGCCACAGCCAAATTTCCACCAGCGGTCAAGTTCCGAGCCTCGCACTTACAGTAGGTTTCGAAGGTCTAATGTAGTTAGATGGGAAGCCAACCCAAACATAATTGAGTTAAAGGCTAGGCAGTTGTTGACGTTGTTAAGTACATAAGCATTCGTAGAGACAAGTTTGAAAAGCCCATAAAATTCAAAAAACTTTTTACAAAAAAAATACAACCGACTGCCAAATATACACGCTACAAAGTGAAAAATAATTTCAATTTCGGCAGCAGGAAGACCGACTGCCGAAATTTATGTTATTTTAATTAATTTATTAATTTTTGTTATCTTTTTTTTTGAAAGTCGGTTATATATTTTGTAAAAAGTTTTTTTATGGATACAAACAACTCATTTTTTGGAAATCGGTTGTATTTTATGTAAAAACAGTTTTTTTTTCTCACTTTTTAGTGGTATATAATGGTATATAAAGTTCAATAGTCAGGTACCTGTAATGCCCACAGTGATACCAAAATAGATTACCCGAATAACATGTAACTTGAACAAAACCGGTGGAATGAGATTGTACCAGGGTGAACTATATACACCTGCTACATACGCAGGTCGCGATGGTATCTTATGAAATGGTGTAAACAATAAACAGACATGCGATTGCAGTAATCCCGAGAGATATGCCGTCATTTATTGAAGAGTTATGTTGTATATCTCCGAAAATCTTCATCAAAATTTTACCAATTTTAAATGGGACCATTTCGGAATGGAATTATTTCGAAAATAAAAGGAATATTGCAAATACATTTATATTTATGACAGAGTTATACCCGAAAATCTATAAAAAAAACATCCGAATTTAGAACCTTCCTACTTTTTGGGAAGTCTGTTGAAAACGCTAGACAATGATGAGACAAATAGATTTTTATTTTGAACGTACGCTGTCAAACGGTGGAGTAACCGCAATACTACGTTTGTATGGAAGAATGACCGACTAGGGCATCCTTAAGTACGTCATATTATTATGTGTGTAGGCTGTGCGAGTTTTCACACTCTTTGGAACCCTGAATTCAGTTTAGTAGGAGGGTCTGATGATGAATATGAAGTCAGGACTTTTAGGACACCATCGGACCCTCCCTTTGAAACAATCTCTAATTTTGAGCTCGCCTACAATATCTATAAAACCAGCTTATTAAAGCAAGGCAAAGTCCTCCTCCAATACATAGGTACGTATGTAATTCAAAATGAAACAATTTAATCCACTTTTAAATAATCGGCTTGTTAAAAAAGAAACAACAATAAAAACAGACGAACAATTCTACAAGTATACAAAATACAAAACTTAGTCTAAAGCAACTTTCTAAGTGCAATATTATTCTTTGCGTTTCATTGCAGTTGTGCAAGTATTTACTGAGTTTCTATATCGTCTAAATACACTTCAGAAAGCTTTGGATCCCACACACTCGCGGTTGAAACGCTGTATTTTATTTTTAAATGTATGCGATTTGAAAACTTATACTAATAGCAACACACGAAAACATCCATGAATCAGTTTGAGTATTAATCTGTTTAATAATAAATTCCCTGACTGTGGGTATGCGAATTTATGAATAACGATAAATAATTGTAGGCCGAAAAAAAAAAACACGGTTTGGGTACAAATATAGTTTCTCAATATCTCACGGAGTTTGTGTTATGAAAATGTATCTACTCAATAAAACGGTAGACGCAGCTCAACTCGGAGAAAAACCAAAAAATACAATACAAAATCCTAGCTAGAGTCCTCATTCCATAAAGCGGCTCATAGCCATCTAATTTACTATCAAATTGTATCACTTTCATGCACACAGAGCACTGAGATGCCTCCGCCGACCCTGCTACAAGCACGGCAAACTTTTCTTACATACCAAGCGTGTCAATGAGTGTCACCGTTTACTTAAAGGAATTGACAGCCTTGACTATGGCTGAAGCCGAAACTAGTGCTCAACGCGGGGACGTATATAATAAAATGTATTAAAACAGTTCTGGAGTGGCGAACGCGAACTGGAAGACGCTGTGTTGGAAGGCCTCCCAGTAGGTGAACCGATGACCCGGTTAAGGTTGCAGATATCAACTGGATGCGAGATGCACGGGGTCAGTCAATGTAGTGACACTTGAGGGAGGCCTATGTTCAGCAGTGGACATCTTTCGGCTGAAATTATGATGATGATGATGATTAATATAATAATTGGGAAAGTTTGTGATTATGGATGTTTGCTCTTTGACGCAAAAATTACTGAACACTTTTGATGAAAATTTAGGGTAATAATAGGCTATAATATATAAAGATATTGGGAAAAGTAAGTATAAGTAGGCACTAACTTTTATACGCGGGTGAAGCCGCGAGCGGCAGTTAGTAATGGTGTTAGTCTAGTCGCTACAAATTTCGTGCTCTGTGTTCATACATAACACATGCGGAAGGTATCTTGCACAAATTCCTATACAATTCCCTTGGTGCCATCCAATTTGTTATGTATTTGTTTTAAACATGATGCGGGCGTGAAGATTTTCATACCCCGGTGTATTTTGTTCACATTTTCTAATGCATAGTTACTTTACTTTTATCCTCCGGTGTTCTCCTTACAAATTAAATAGTATTGAAAGCGTTGTGAATGATTAAATCTCTTGTTCCTATGAAAATCACGTTCTATTGCGTTTTGGATTAAAACCGCAAGAATAAATAATGTTTTTAATCCAGTGATGAGGATTTTTGCAACGATCTATTTCAAGTTTATTTTTATGTGGTGTTTATTGTCGGATAATTATCTCTATTATTATACTTGTATTTTTGTATATCCAATGCTGAGTGCCGGTCTTCTGCATTGTGCGCCTTTTTATCAGTTGCGTTGTTACAATTCCCGCAGTTAACCCATGCCTTTCAAGCCCACAGTTTGAATATCGGGCTCTTTCCGGATTAGTTTACCTATTGTAAGAACTTAGTGACTTTATTTGGTGCTCTAAGCTTAGGTGCTCTAAAAATAGGTGCTCAAACGGGAATACTTCTACTAAACACTACAAATATTTTCTTAATGTCCCTCAGCAATCATCGCATTCCTGAATACAAACAAATGCTAATTTCCATGTCCATCAATTATTATATTTATCGTGTATAATAATTTGAATTCAGAACTATATACTTTATTGTTGTTTTGTTTTGATTTCCGTGTGAAATATACAGAGCTGTAAAAGTAGCAGTTTAAGCAGCTTTTCTCCCATTTTTTAACCGACTTACCAAAAAGGAGGAGGTTCTAGGATCGACTTCGTGTATGTCTTTTTTTTATGTATGTTCACCGATATCTCCGTCAATTGTGGACCGGTATTGAAAATTATTTTTTTATTTTAAAGAATATGTTCCGAAATTGGTCCCATTTTAATTTAGTGTAGATCTGATGAAGATCTTCGAAGATATACAGCAGAACACTTTCATAAATAACGCCAGATCTCTCGGGATTGCTGCAATCGCATGTCTGTTTATTGTTTATAACATTTCATAGCACAACATCACGCCAGTACGCTCTTAAGGGGTACGCAGATCTCTCAATTCACCGGTTATGTTCAATTTGCTTGATATTCGGGTAATATATTCTGGCATTATAGTTACCTTACTAAAAAACTTGCCTATTAGGAACGACTAAAAAGTGAAAAATATAAAAAACTTTTTCCGAAAAATTACTACTGACTTCCAAATAAAAAACTACAAAGTGAAAAATAACTTTATTTTTGGAAGTCGGTGTCCATAACGCAAAAAAATGGTACCTACGAAAGACACCGACTTCCAAAATTAAGTTATTTTTTTTTAAATAAATTATATTATCTTATAAAATTATTAACAACTCTATATACTTCCAAGTTGATTGAGAGCGTCCGGTCTGCACCAAGTGCAAAGGCCAACTGATAGAAATCCGAGGACTGACGAAACACGAAGTTTGCCGAGGGACATTAGAAAATATTTGTATTGTAACTTAATGTCCTTTGTCCCCTAAATGGGGCAGAGGGCGTTCACAGAAGTCCTCTAAGAACTTAGTAGCTAACTGCATTATTCTGTTGCCTCGGTTAGTCCGTTTTTCGATCAACATTATTTTTAAGCTATAATCGGTTATCACCAAAAATAAACAAAAGACACTCTCCTCTTCGGATTCTCGGTAAGCCGAAAAAGCAGACCCATCTCTTTGCATAAGTTCAACCATTTAAAACGTTCGTGTGTACCCCGCCTTAAAATGCGATTACTTCAGAGCAATAGAACTTGAGAGCCAAGAGATTAGTGTATCTCCTTTCTATGTAAAGATGCACCAGCTGCCTGTATCGTCTTTTTAAATGGAAATAGTGACTAGTAATGGAAATAGAGACTTTACGGTATATCTTTTTAGATAGAATATGATAGCCAAGACATAAGGTGGCTATAATTGGACGTCCACTACCTACAATTGATTATCTTCTGAAGACCATTTTATTGAAAACGGAGGTGTTTTGCTGCCATGGCTGAAGCCCCATTTAAGCATCGTAATTATGCAGAGATAAAAGTAATCTACAAGTTTAGCTTTTATCACTGAAGGTTTTTTCGTAATGATATCTTTAAAAACCGGTCAAGTGTGAGTCTGACTCGCGCACTGTGGGTTCCGTTACACCAATATAAATAGGTAACATTACTTCGTTTCATAAACAATGAAAGTACCGAACACAGTTCTTACGAAGGGACACAATTAACTTTTCCGTTCGAAAACTTCATACTACTTTACTTTTTTACTTTACCAAGTACATTTTATAAGTTGGTCGACTATTACTCGTAAACTTAGCTGAGCTAATTTTCGTTTTAATTTCGTTATACTGTCGTGCATTTTTCACATATCCAACCATATAGCTGGCGGGAGGGAGGGACACTTGACTCTAACAAAAATTTGCCATTTAAAGCTTAATGATTCCTGAATCACAGACCCGTACTATTTCTAAATGGCCTATCCGACGATACTCCACACCATGGGATAGAAAAGAGAAAAAAAACATACCCACTTTACGTGCACAGGAGGTAAACAAAATAATTTGTTTCATTGTTTTATTTTACCACTTTGTTGGCTTACCCCCAGTTACCCAGCTCTAAATTATTGGAGAATTAATGTGAC
Organism: Orthosia cruda; assembly: GCA_964057195.1. Classification (NCBI taxonomy): domain Eukaryota; kingdom Metazoa; phylum Arthropoda; class Insecta; order Lepidoptera; family Noctuidae; genus Orthosia; species Orthosia cruda. The sequence continues at coordinate 31,277,495 of OZ059827.1, forward strand.
AAATTGTCAAGCACGCGTTATCTGCTGTGATTGGTTGAATGAATTTTCAACAGCCAACCGCAGCAGATAACGCGTGCTTGACTAATTTGTCACATTAATTCGCCGATAATTTAGAGCTGAGAAACTGGGGGTTAATCTCTTACTACACGTACGTACTAGAAAAGTTTAATTTGTCATGGATGACTTTGTATATCCATAACAAATTAAACTTTTCTAGTACCTACTAAGAGTCTCTGAGCTAAGCTGAGGACGAATGAACGGACAGACGGACATGGCGAAACTATAAAAGTTCCCTGTTGACTACGGAACCGTAAAAAGGATAATTCTTGTGCGAACAGACACGTGAGACTAATAAATTGATCAATTCATTTCCTATTTTCTAGCGTTTGAATTTCGGTTCCTGTTTTTCCCTGTTACTTTGTAATTGTTGCTTTGGATAGTGTTGTGTCTGTGTCGACTAAATGTTTTCTGTTTTATTCTTCTAAAATACTTTCCAGTTATTTTGGTAGTATCCTAGGAAAGGCTTTTAAGACTTTAATTTTCAGGGCCTTTTTCTATCATAATTCATGTTACAACAATTAAAAGTATTTCTTCAAAACTATGCAGCTTGTAAGAAAATAAATAAACTTTTGATTTGTTTTACATAGCATATAATAATAATCTACAATGTTTCTATTTCAGGTAGAATAAGTGAAAGAGCAGAGAAAATTACGTTATAAAGTTGATGTCAAGGTTATACAACCATTTTGGCTTGTTACTAAAGGCTTAAAGATAATCCAAGTGCTTGAAAGTTCCCCCTTGCTTCCCTTTAACTCAACCAACAACTTAGTCTTCAAGTTGAAATTGCTTTACACAAATCCTAGTAGCATCATATCCTACGAGTACCTACCTGTACCTATGAGTATTTTGTGTACCTATGAATTCTCTTCAAGATTTTCATCTTGTATAACAATAGTAGTTTCTAGAAAAAAAGAGTCATATAAACAAAAGCATGATTTATAGAGTTAAGGAGCTGAGTAACGGAACGCGCAAAAACTTTTGCCTTGTCAAAATGATACTGAAATTTAGTTTCTTAGAATTACATAAAATCAAGGGGTGTAACGTTCGTTTAACTCAAAGGAGCTAGTAAACCACGTTAATAAAAAATAAGATAATAATAAGGGTTATAAACAATTTAAGCTATTAAAAAGGTTGTAGAGTATAAAAACTAAGGGCCGGCTTCGCACGACGTGGGTTGCCCGAGGTAGACAGCTAAGTGGGCAGCAGGACGGACAGGAACTTCATAGGACGTGGAATGCTCGAGGTAAGCAGGTGAGCAGGCACACGGGTAGGTAGGCAGTTAAGTAGGCAGCAGAACGAATAGGCAGGCAAACGGGCAAATGGACTGTAACGCTGGTAGTTACGCAGGCAGCAAGAGGTGTGGAGGCCGGGCGGTTGCTTCATACGCCGATCAGCGAGCTCTTTGCCGCGAAGCGATGACCGATAAGGATAAAATACCAGTAAAAATGATCTCATTCAGGTACCACACACAATATATTATATTTAGTGCACTTCAGAGATTTAACACACATTCACAAACTGAATATATTACAGTTTTAAAGAATTTGTAGATTAGAAAATACTCTTGGTAATTCTAGGTAATAATCAGACTTTCAGCGTTCACTGCCAGAACCAAAACTAAAAAACTAACGCCCATTTTACCTCGTTCTGTGTCATATGTTCTGAATTTCAAATTCAAATCTCCATTATAAGTAATCATGACCATAACGAATTAAAAACGGTTTACAGAGGGGGCAGTCTGCCACTGCCCTTATTTTGAAGATTATAATGTACAACCAGCTTTGTAGAAGGTCGAGAAGAAGAAGTGTCCATGGTATGTTATGTCTATGGCTTAGGAAAATAAATTGGACAGACAGATGTCAGTTCAGATAAAATGTCAGAGTATAATATATTCTAAGATTTTACAAATTAGCGGTAAAAAATAAGTTGTGGATGATAAAACAATCAGAGATAACTAAAAGGCGTGGTTTGTATAGTATTATAAAACGTAAATAGACTAAAATACGGGATCTGTACTGTAGAATACCACGGGGGTTGACCATAAGCTCTTAGAGTAAGGTTATTTTGATTGTGCGTAAGGGACAAATATATATGACTTCTATATATCTGTCTCTTCTTTACAGTAGAACTATGTTAGTTTTGACACGTCAGTGTAGGGCATTTTTTGTTTTTGAAATCTAAGAAACCCATTTTATTCTTTACAGTAAAATAAACATGTAATTTGAAACATTTAAATCGAAGGCATTTTGGAATGATTTTTCACCTAAAAATAATCATTTGGAGAAATCACAGCTTTATTATCATCCACAGTCTGACTTGACACTGTTAAACGTAGGCCAAACTTTACATGAACCGATCCCCATGCTCCTGTGACACCAACACCATTATCAATTTACTCGCGAGTAGAGCCCCGTTTCGCTGCCATACGACCAAACAACAACTAAAACCTACTTAGAATATATTCTGAACTATTACTGCAACGGAAATGGAGAAAATTGGATCGGCAAATCACAATTTGGCGTTTCTAGCCCTTTAAGTCTCCAAGGAAAAGTTTTCATAGACGTTTTATTAGGGTTTTGGGAATCAGTATATCTACTGTATTTTCTTATGGATTCATCAAAAGTTTTGTGGTTTATCGGAAATGTAGACCTTTTTTCTTATTGCATTATGTAGCTTCTGAAAAGTCAATGATGCTTAATTTTGGTGTGTGTTTGGACTGTATTGGCACTTCGTAGTTCCATAAGCAAAACATATTGTCAAACTCGCGTTTGCTGTTTTGGTTGGTTTAATTAATCTTCTACAGCCGAATTGTTAAACGATGATAATTTTTCATTCTAAAACCGGGTGTTACTCAATTAAATATACACAAGTGTATTAACCTTCCGGTCATTATACCTTTACCTCATACATTTGTAGAGATTATCTGAAGTAAGCAACATGAAATTCCAAACACTCACATTCATAATATTCGCCGACTAAGATATTCAAAACCAAAACGTGTGCAAAGTGTATCTAGATAGAGCTACCGTCAAATGTTTGACATAGGAGCCATTTTCCCTCTATGGAGTTTGTGAAACACTCATGGTTTTTCCAATATTTGATGTGATCTCATGGAAGCGCGTAGAGCTCACTCTCGATTATCATCCGAGCAATATAGGTGGTAGGCAGGCAGGTTGTAGGTACTCGAAGGCTAGGAAGAGAATTTGAAAACCTATTATTTGATTTACTGTGTCGTATGATGGATGGCTTGCGTGAAATGGGTAGGAAAGGGGTGATTGCTGGGATGATGAATTATAATAGAGAAAGAATACATGATGCATCGACTTCAAATGAATTGGGATTAACCTCCCAGTTCCGGCTGGTACCAATTGCTATCAATAAAGGCTTAATACCGTCAAGCCTGGCTGGTACCAGCAAACCACAACCGCAATTTAGGCCGCTATCCCACTGGCGTTTTATTAGGGTTGGCGTTCCTCCAACGTGTCCAACGCGAGGTTGACGTCGCGAGACTCTAGTGGCAAGCGTTACATCTGCCTAATGCAACGTTAACGTTGCGCACATGCTACAATTTAAAGCGTACAATCAGAGACAAAATGGATTCCGACGAGGACACACTATTGTTGGCTTTGCTACTTCGACCAAAGACCTTATACGTATTTCTTACTACTAGACTGTGTACTAAAACATTTTGTTTAGCTAAAATGAAATCTATTGTCATACACCTAGGTTTGCTATTTCCTTATAAGCGGGAGCTAACCAAAAGAGGTACTGGCGAGAGGGATTCCGCTGGTAGTGTGTCCTTGTCTGACATCCTGCCAGCTCAACTAATCATTGGGTTTGGTAGAAATGGTAGAAAATTTAATATTCATATTTATTATGTTATACCAAAACGTACGATTCATAGACTTTGAAACGTATTTAATTATTTCTACAGTTCCTATAATTAATCAATTCGTTGTATTTAAAAAATAATTAATTAATACTGAGTAAGAGTAGTACTTTTAAATGTTTAGGCCTGGGGGCCTACCCCCACCTTTTACAAAACAATACCAATTTGAGTACGCTTTGTTTCAAGCTCTTATTGAGACTTTTCATTATCGTACCCTCACCTTAGTTAAACGATATCAAATTGATGCCGATTAGTGTTGGGAATGAACGAATGATTTGAAATATTTATCTATTTCCCGATATAGAATTGCTAGCGAAGTAAAAAAAGGTTTTTAGAATGTCGTTTTTGCTATCACTAAAATTTAAAATAAAAATTATCATGAGATGTTTATTTCATATAAAAACCAAATAGAATTATATACCATACTAAACATTCATGTCAAACATTTACACTATTATTTTCTTAAGTGTATTTTACAACAATATAATAAATTTAAAGAAAAATAAGTATTATTGAAATCAAAACCAATAGCTGACACTGTAAAGCATCTCAAAAGACTGAGTATGATATAATTTATTACCTGTGGCTTGACTTTCCATATTATTATGATAACAAATTAAAGAGTGCAACAAATCTTACCATTTTACTTTGTAAGCTTGTATTTTTAAATTGGTCGGATTATTTATAACCTCCATTTTTTGTCGTATGAGCTCTGTTTACAAGCGTACCTTATTATTTTCGTTGTTTTAAAGTAATTTACAATTAAGTTGTTGTGTGTTTGTTGTGTGTTTGTTGTGAGTTGTGTGACAAAAGGATTGCCATATATTCTATGAACAAAGAGACGCTTACATATATCTACAAACATGTCCAATAGTTGTGACCTAAAGATTGTTATCCAAAATTGCAGCTATCACAATGTTATCACGAATTTCAGTCTTCAAAACTCTCCGTGGTGACAAGGGGATGTATTATACCCTAGACGAATTGGACGATATGGAGCCAAGTCCATGTTTTTTATAAATAATGATTTGCCTACAATTTTATTTGGATGCTGTAAATGAAAATGATTTGTTGTCCAACTACAACAGAGCGGCACGTACAAATAATGAAGAAGCTGTAAATAAGTTAATCGCAACCGGAAAACCTTGACAGAGATGATAAAGTCCTCTGGCGTGAAAAATAATTAAATAACATTGTGCTCCTTTCCGCTAACTTGGCTTAAAGAAGGTAATCTATAATCTTATTCTTAAAAGATTGGTTATTTTGTAGAAAATAAAACAATATACTTACTAACTCATTAATTAAGTGCACCTGTTTTTGGTTAATACCTAACACAATATTCAAATTTTGTTATAGGATACACTCGTAGCAAAGTATGGCAGGACCAAACCATAATGATGTTCTGTTAAAGACCCCATCATAAAGACATATCCGCAGGATTAATAAATCTGCTATTACCTCCTTTTATTACATCAATGGCTATTACTGTGTATTGGTAAGTTTTAGTTAATATTATTATGCTATTCTAAATGCAAAAACTTACTTTAACCCCTTGAGTGCTAATTAGCAGACACAATAATAGACAAACAAGTGCCTTTTGGAAACTTTGGTTCCCAAGACAATCACCATAATATTTGATGTAATAGTTTACATCTTGTACCATTTAGCCTGGCCAGAGGCACAGATAATATAATACTGGTCTTGGGTTTCTTCTTCTGGGTGCCAACTGAAAACCACTGCTGGGTGTCTGACGACCAGCAAATGCTGAGTTGGTAACCCTTTCGTTATGGCCAAGTTAATTGCAATTTGTCTCGGTATTTCATTACTGTCATTTACACTGTTGCTGGTGGGTTGTGACTGACAAATAAACGTATCTTGTTTTTCAGCTATCACCTGCCTACTCTATAAAAATCAGGACTCATATTTCATTATTTGTCTACAGGATCAGATACTGGCTTTTTGAATGGAGGTGAGTTGAAAGGAAGAAGCCATCATCTTCACCATTCACCATTGATTATCACTCAGAAATGGATACCTACAAATATGAAAAATTGTTCATCAGTTCACCACAATTTTGCCAAACAAGAGCCCAACTCTGTTGTGGTTATATACAATGAAAAACCTTACCATTACTAAAAGTAAGAAAAAGTACCATTGTCCACTGGAAAAAAAAAACTATGTAATAGGCCTGGTTTCTAGAGAACAGTCATGACATCATGTATATGTCATCAAAAACCAGAAATATTCTGAAATAATCAGTAAATTATTTAAGCACCTAATAGTAAGAAATGAAGAAAGTGAGACGATGAATTTGTATGTTTTTTTTGTGGCAAATAAACACTTTTTCTTTCTTTCTAAGTTACAGTTTTATCCTACTTTGCTAAAGAACTTAATAAAACCAGCGCTTTCTATTTTGGCCCCAAAACCGCCTTGAAATAAAACAGGTTAGCATGGGGTTAGACTACTACAAATGTTCTATGTTCCTTGGAGTGCAAGAAAACAATGATATGTGTCCAGCATGGAGCTCGTTGAAATATGTTAATTTAATTATGACTTATTCCCTTTATCAGTAATGCATTTTCTGTTCAAAGTAGACCTACCTAATAAATAATTGTGTTTAAAAACAGTGTTATGTTTTATTTTATTGAAGAATTTGTAATAATTTAATTATGACTTATTCCCTTTATCAGTAATGCATTTTCTGTTCAAAGTAGACCTACCTAATAAATAATTGTGTTTAAAAACAGTGTTATGTTTTATTTTATTGAAGTATTTGTAGTGTTTGATGTAATAAGACAGCATTAGTTGGTTTCGTCATGTTGACCAGATTTATTTATCAAAGTTAGTGGAGAGATAACATTAAGTAAAATGTGTACACATATATATATTCTTGCGGTGGCGGTAAGGTGCCTGGATGTTGTAAGTACCTATCCACGGTCGCCCCCGCTGGGACAGTATCCCACTTATGTTTGTCGTGCGTTCCTTACTTTCTCAGCTGGTGGCACACGTCACCACGCACCCCTGAATGCGTATGTAGGGTAGTACGAGAGGACAACCGAAGGATCCACGTTTTTGACTGAAGAAAGAACCAGAAATAAAAGGCGGATTTTCTTGAGAATTGGTACCGCGGATTTCGGCTTTTCTCCTTCCGGCTGAGCTGCGACCAGTTTATAATAGTTATCTCTGGCTGCGACTGAATTCATCTGTCCAGTGGCCCGTCTCCCTTCTTATATATGGTCCGCTCAGACCAACAAAAAAAGAATGGCCCGTCATTCCCAAATTGACGCCCGCGTGTTTATGGACCATCCTTGCGTTCATTTTGACTTAGCCGAAATCTTTGGAGCCGTGTATTTTATTCAATTTTCTACATAATCCTTACAAATTTGGTCTTAAATGATAGGCTTTAACCACGTACATATAATTACAATAATAAAATTTACACATTTTACCATAATTAAAAGTTTCTAGAACAAAAACGAAAAATTCTGGTTTGTTTACATTTTGATTATAATGATATGCGATTATCTTGGAAACGTGTGGACCGATTTACATGACTCAAACGGATAAAATGGTTTTAGACCAAGACCTTTCATTTGACACTAACCTCAACAAAAAATCTCCACAAACAAAAAATCATGTTTTCAAGTTCTGCGCGTAATTATTAACATGTATCTCATGACAATTATTTAAAAACTATCTTTATCATCTTTTAACATTCGAATTAGGATTATATAAGTTTGTACATGCTAATTAGATAAAAAACAAAATAATTACAACTCTAATTAATATCTAACAAGAAGTAATTACACTTAGGTACTATACTTCGACATTTACTTACAATCTGTTTAGTTATCTTAGGTACTTACTAGTCAATTTTATTAGATGTACTTAACTATCACTTTATGTACTAAGGTGCTTTCATGAGTAGGTATTACATAAACTTCGTTGTTTTACCTTATCAGCGTGCAGATGGGGTTTTTTAAAATAGGCATACCTACGTATTACGTATAAATTAACTAAGTATAGTAAATACCTCTAAATATAGGTAGTTATATGATGAATAAAAGGCGACTAAGAAAAGATATTTACAAGGCAGATGTGAGTGAAAACGCCACCCGGTAGGGGACGTCCTAGGTCATACACGGATCTAATTAGTAATGTTCTCCAGAAAGGTCAGGTGGGCTGGCAGAGGCTGAGGGCCTCATTACCGGTGTCCTCGTATGACTAGATGTATGGATGTAAATGAAGCAAAAGTAGTATGTTAGGACCGTAGCAAGTGGCGTTGTAGTTTCTGCTTGCCCACATGGGAAAGAGGCGTGAGTTTATTTGAATATTTTCAGGGTAAGTAGAATGGATGAGTTTGACGATAATAATAAATAATGTACAACACGTGGGGTATAAAAGTATATTGATTCTCCAGCTGCAAAAACATTTATTACCTGATTACATCACAGTAGGTGCACAAACCAACACATAATATTGTTAACGCAGTCGGGTAAGATGCAGATGGTTATCAGTTATCTACCACCATTGAGATTATGTCCATGGTTATCACACACAACAATACTAGGCAGTCATCAAGCACATTAAGGATTAATACAGCAAAGCAGCCATAAGCAATAACGTGAGACACTAGCACAAGCATCACAAAACACCAAATGCATTCTTCGTTCGTCGTACGTAGGTTTTACAGGTTTCATATATTTTAGCTCCCTCAGCTTCACGATGCGTTTGTTGGCCTCTATCAGCTTTCTTTTATTTCTTATTTATCCTCGAACTCGAACAGTTTTATACACTTAGAGCTTTTAATTATATCATGTGCTGCTGTTTTGGTTATCTATCCCAAGCATTGTGCTTATTGTCGGTAGACACAAGCTGACGGCGCGGCGGTAGCAGGTTGCGATGGCTCACGTAGCGTCTGCACTGCCCTCCATGATTTCATGGGTTTACTCGCCATTCATAATGTATTCGCCACCTAGAATCAAACAAGAAATTTAGTCCACATATGTTAAAATCGCATGAGATACACAAATCAATCGACAAGTTTACCTACGTAGATAGGTAATAACATAACATGATGCCTGTAGCTCTGTAGGGATTGGCAGAGGTTATGTATCCAATAAATGCGTAAATAAATACGTTTTACTTACCGTATGATCACGGAAGTGATAATTTTTGTATATTTGTAGTTCGTGACGAAGTTTACTCAATTCTACCTAATTTGCGCGTATCATTTTTTGTGCTCGCTCTGATTTGTGGCTGTGGTGTTGCATTTAATTATTGTTGCTTGGGATGTTTGTCTAAAATGATTATTTATTTCATCAATCAGGGGGCGGATGCTATCAATCTATTTATTGCGTCTAGCTTAATAATCTTTATATTATCATTTTATAGTTTTTATTTTGTTATCTATAGTAATGGCGTTATTTAACATTTATTACCAGAATGCGCGGGGTTTACGAACGAAGACGCATACTTTCAAACGTAATGTACTTCTGAACTCTTACGATGTTATTGCAGTAACAGAAACCTGGTTGGTAGATAGTATTAGCGACAATGAACTTTTTGGCAGTGAGTACTTAGTTTGGCGTAGGGATAGGGATTATAGTAAAACAAAACAAACCATGGGTGGCGGTGTGATGTTGGCCGTGTGAACTGTCAGCTGAAGTTCGTTCGGACTGGTCATCATCAGCTGAAGATCTTTGGGTTACGATTGGTTACAAAAAAAAGGACCGCACTATACACAAATTTAACATTTGCATTCTGTACCTTTGTAAGCAAAATCTGGGGAACTCGTACGAGACGCAGTTGCGTAATTTTACTAACAGTCTTTCACTTATTATAAACACAAACCCTGATGACACTTTTGTGGTACTAGGTGATTTTAACATGCCCAATATTGAGTGGTCAAGTGTCGACACATGCTTGCAACCCTCTGGTATAACTGGCGAATCTCAAACATATTTTTTTGATATTCTTTCTGAATGTAACTTAATTCAGTACAATAATTGTTGCAACAAATCAAAGGGTAGAATATTGGACTTAGTGTTATCTAATATTGATTTATGTATTAGCGCCTGTGTACACCCTCTTGTTCCTGAGGACGATCATCATAAATCTCTCGACATCGCACTGCATTACCATCTTGAGGTACCGTTAAAACCCTATCCCAGGATGAAATGGTATTATGAGTCTGGGGACTACGATAATATTAATAAATTGTTGAACGAATATGTTTGGGAAGACCACTTGCTTGGCAATTCATTAGACGACGCGGTTGATATTTTTTATAACTACCTTGAGAAATTAATTAATGTTTACATACCCCACAAAATTATTTATCCTTCAAACTACCCACCATGGTATAACTCAAGTTTAAAAAAAATACTTAAGGAAAAATACAAATATTTACGTAAATACCATACTTATGGCAACAAATCGGATTACGATACTTTTGTACTACTTCGCGCTAGAGCCAAAGCTGTTGAGGAAGAATGTTACAAATCTTACATTGCCAAAACTGAAGATTCTATTTTAAAAAATCCAAAAATGTTCTGGTCCTTCATAAAAGCGAACAAAAAGGGAGCTACGTATGGTATTTCGAAATACCGCTCACTGAAAGGACGGTTTTCCGATAACACTCTACTCCGACGGTTAGTTGAACGAAAAATACTTGGCCGATGAAACGTTTCGCCGAAAATATTATTTATCGACGGTTGGTAGTCCGAATGAATCCTTCGCCGATGTAACGGTTCACCGAAAACACTCTTCAACGACGATTGGTTAAACGAACGAATCTTTCGCCGATAGCATTCAGTTTACGCTAGCTATTATATTTTATAATTATGTGCAATTCAGCTAAACAATACTCGAGTCCCATGTTTAATTTTATCAGCATAGATGAATAAATACCGGGAGCTTCCGTATTAAAGATAAGTCCCTAAATGACGCATAATGCACTCATTAACAATGGTACTGAGATTAAACGAGTATTTAATAAACTTGCAATAGTTACATGTAACAAAACAACAAATATCTATGGCAGTATTTATTTATTTTTTGTGGGTAGTTGCGAAATTTGTGACGACCGACCTCGTTACATGAAATGTTTCTCAATCGTGTTTTGTCTAATTAAAAATGAATACGTGCAATTTAGTTAAATCTAAACGCGGAGGACATGTGCTAGTAGTGAATGGATATTCTTATCACTTAAATAAAAAATATGATAACAAGTATTATTGGCGGTGTACAAGAAAACAAACAAGTGGTTGTGGTGTAAGTGTAATAACTTTATTTGATTGTTATGAACATAAATTTCAAAATATAAATTTATATAAATTTCAAAATTGTGATCATGCACATTTGTGCATGATCACAATTTTGACTAAGAAATGAGACTAAGAGCCTGAAAAAATTATTGATATGAATTTTAAAAATAAATTGAGAACTAGTGCGAAGGAATCTATGGACAGTCCGTCACAAATTGTAAATCGTTGTTTAAAAGACGTAGCTACCACAAGTGCGCCTCAATTGCCCAATAAATCAGCTTGCGGAATGATTGTGCAGCGTGTTAGAAATAAAGGACTTCCTAAGATACCGCAAACAATCAACGAATTTCATGTACCACAATATCTCGCTAAAAGTAATGGAAAGCAATTTTTGCTTGGTCAATATACATGTAACAATGAAAGTGTTGTCATTTTTGATACTAAAGCTAATGTTAAGCGTATGAATAATGCACAATGCTGGATCATGGACGGGACATTTTCGAGTTGTCCAACTCCGTTCTGTCAATTTTTTTCTATTCATGTTTTAGTAGGAACTGCAGGAGGCACAAATAAATTTTTAAAAGATATGCGATCAATACATTAAATACCCATTTGTCACCAGCTAATATATTAACTGATTTTGAAGTAGCAGTGATCAATGCAGTCAAACGACAGTTTCCAGACTGCGCCCACAGGCTATGCTTATTCCATTTGACCCAAAGTATTTGGCGTCATGTCGAGTCAGAGGGTCTCGCAAGGCGATATGCTGAAGATTTCACATTTGCGCACAAAATCAGACACTTAGTTGCCCTCGCTTTTCTTGAGCCCGCTGAGATATCCGAAGCCTTCGAAATCATCCAAAATAAAATATTGCCGACAGAAGCAGCTGAAATTGCCCACTGGTTTAAGAAATATTATGTTGGATCACATCACACGTAGCAAAGAACTAACACGGGTTTGATAATAAAAAGAAATCAGGCATTATTTCCACCAGCTATGTGGTCAGTTTACGATCGCACACTGTCTGTTCCAAGGACACAAAATGCATTAGAATCGTGGCATGAACGATGGAACACGCTTCTCCACAAAAAAAAATGGAACATTTATAAAACAATTATTGAATTTGCTAAAGAGCAGAAGCATACAGAATGTGTCATTGAACGAATCAACTCCTCGGAACCCATGCCAAAGCGTAGACGTAATGCACAGGTTGAATATGATGCTAGGATGCAAACACATCACAAAAGAGTGAAATGAATATTGAATCTTTCTTAGGTGGATTGGCCCATATTCTATACCTGAAAAACAAGAAATAAATATTTTTTTATATCAATAAAGAATTAAAATAATTATAAGTACAAATAATAATAATAACTCACTATTTACTATAACTTCAAAAATTTATCATGTTGTGTTACTATTATTTGTTTTTTGCTTTGTTCGCACAGTTTATTTAATTTTTTTCTATTGTCACAGTTCCAATAGAGAAATCATAATCATATTCTTTATTGTAAAAAACAATATAAATTTGCCTTTTTGATTAATTTTCTTATTGTTAAATAAAAACTTTGTTTTTTTTTCTATTGCCACACTTCCATGTATTATTTTATTATTACCTGCATTTTTAACATGACTTCTACAAGACCTAAGGGTGTTGTCAAGCTGAAAGAAAAACTATCCATTTGGCAAAAGAAATGCCCTACAACGAGTGCTATCGGCGAAAGATTCGTTCGTTTAACCAATCGTCGTTGAAGAGTGTTTTCGATGAACCGTTACATCGGCGAAGGAGTCATTCGGACTACCAACCGTCGATAAATAATATTTTCGCCGAAACGTTTCATCGGCCAAGTATTTTTTCGTTCAACTAACCGTCGGAGTAGAGTGTTATCGGAAAACCGTCCTTTCGGTGAGCGGTATTTCGGGATACCATACGTATTACACAAAAAGGGCACTAACACTCTCCCCTCCACTATGTCATTGGAAGGTCGATGCTACAATACAAGTGAAGAAATTAGTGATGCTTTCGCAGCGTACTTCCAATCAAACTTCCTCTCTACTTCAGATCGAAATTCGAGTACCCCAAGTGCAACAAATGCCCCTCCTACTGACTCTGCACTAAACATAGGTGATATTGAAATTAATCCAAACCACCTGCTTAGTCTCTTAGAATCCTTAGATCTCAATAAAGGTGCGGGTCCTGACAACATTCCGCCATTATTTATAGTCAAGTGTGCCAAAGGACTAAATAGGCCACTAACGATTATTTTTACTCGTTCTGTTAAGGAGGGAATTGTTCCTAGTATATGGAAGTACGCGTACATAATACCGGTACACAAAAGTGGGAATAAGGGTGATATTAATAATTACAGACCCATATCCAAATTATGCCTGTTTGGTAAAATACTTGAACGTATCATCTACACGCAAATTTATAGCACTTTTTCTACGGCCTTCATTCCTGAACAGCACGGCTTTCTTAAAAACCGATCGACCACTACTAACCTACTGTCTTTTGTCGACTTCACCACATCCTGTATGGACGATGGCGGTCGGGTAGACTGTATTTTTACAGACTACAGTAAATGTTTCGACCGTATTGACCATAATATACTTTTACAGAAGATTCTTTATGCAGGTATTCATGGTAACTTATACCGGTGGATAACATCTTACATAAAGAATCGTTCCCAGGCTGTCGTAATCAACGGAGCTGTGTCGAACCGGCATGTAGTCCCTTCAGGAGTTCCCCAGGGATCGCTTCTTGGGCCCTTATTATTTAATATTTTTATAAATGACATTCACACATGCTTTCAAAATTCATTATTTCTACTTTACGCAGACGACATGAAAATCTTCAAGCATATAAACAATGTCGAAGATTGCGACGCGTTGCAACAAGATCTCGAAAGACTAGAAAACTATTGTCAGCTGAATAATCTGGAACTCAATGTATCTAAATGTTACACAATTACGTTCACTCGCAAGACCAGCAGCATATCCCGCTCATACACTCTAAAGAATGCCCATCTAAAACGAGTAGATTTCATACGAGATTTAGGTGTGGTGCACGACTCCAAACTTACCTACGAGAAGCACATAGATCAAATAGTTAATAAAGCTAACAAAGCTATGGGGTTTTTAAAAAGATCTTGCTCTCAGTTCACGGATGTCAAAATAATTAAAATATTGTACTGTTCCTTCGTCCGTAGCTCACTTGAATATTGTTCACAAGTTTGGAATCCCATGTATGATGTTTATATTTCAAGATTGGAATCTGTCCAGCGAAACTTTACAAGATACCTGCAGTACAAATGTAGCACCCGCGATCATAATTACGAGTCAAGATGCAAAAGGTACCATTTACTTCCACTTAGGGAGAGAAGGAGTATATCAGATATCTCCTTCCTCGTTAAGTTAGCGCAATCCTTCATCGACGCCCCGCAACTTCTCTCTAAGGTTAATTTACGCGCCCCTACCAGATCCGCTAGAATACCGTTTCTTTTTCTTGACATCCCCCGCTGCTGCACAAATTACAGACAGAATTCGTTCTTTATAAGATGCGCTAAGTCCTACAATAAATTGGTTGACTTTTCTGAATTTGACTTATTCACTACTAAGCCGCATGTATTCATTCGAATACTTACTAAACATTGGTTCGAATTGGTTCAATAACTGTTTTTTATTGCACCTCATGACGAGGTAATATTGTGATTTATGTTTTTGTTTAAAGTACATACCACCATTGTAATTCAATATTATTAATTTTTTCTCTCTCTAACAGGCATGCTTTTCATAGTAAATTAAATGCGAAAACATGTAATTGGTTACTAGTTGGTTAATTTGATGTTAATTTTGTAAGTTGTTAATACTGTTTGTTTTCCGATTACAATAAAATAAAAATAAAATAAAATAAATATATTTTGGAAAATGTTGATAAATCGAGCCCGCCAAAGCAACTTTTTTTAACTGTCAAACAAAACCAAAAATTGTAGTAAAAACGATATCGCTGGTTGTCAAAAAGCAGGCTGTGGTTTGAATTTTGAATGAACTATAAGAAAATCGGTATCCAAATATTATCAAAACCTAAACAAAAGCAAACTTCGTAGCGTTATCAAATTGAGCTTTCTTAAACGACGTCATGGTACGAAAACGTGAAACAAGGTCAAATTGATACCGCTCTAAGAGCTTGTGGTAACCCCCCAGGTAATACTAAATGTAAGATGGTGGTTTGCGGAGTTTTTGGCGGGTTTTGTTCTAGTGAAATTCAGCGGCTATTAAAATTATTTGCAAATCGATTCCTAGTGTAATAAAATTGGTGCAGTTTTGTTTCTCAACTGTATACGCAACTGGAAAATATTTGAAATTCTTTGGAGTTTATTTAGCTAGCTGCCGGTATTTCAAAGCATCGTCTGAAGACTGCAAGATCATCTCACGCCTCTCCTTCATGAGTTTGAGAGTAGGATCAGAAAGCTTTTAGTTCTTCAAAACCCATTGTATATATATACAATGGGTTTTGAAGAACAAGACTTGAGGAGACTTGGGATATGAGGATTATTGAGTCCTCCCCTCTCTTCGAACTTGAAATAACCCCTTAATACTCCATCGTAAACTGCTCAATTTCTCTTCGAGTTCGGTGATCTTTTCGTCGGCCCGAAGTGTGCACGTGTTGTACGTTGCCAGGTCTCGTCGTCGGTGTTTGGTGGGGTAGCCGGCTCTCCTTCCATCCTCTGCCGCTACCGTAGTCGAGGGTAGGCAGGCTGCCGGGCACTAGGGGCTATGTTTTATTTGTGCTATTCATGGGGAGTGCTTTGCAGGTGGTTTGGCGATCGAAGATTGGTTGTTACAAATGCACAGAGAACGCTGCTGCCCATTCTCTGGTTTATCCCTTAGTCGCCTCTTACAACATCCACGGTAAAACATGGGATGTTGAAATTCTTTACGCCCGACACAATACGGTAAGTGAAGTAGATGAACCAAAAATAGAACGACGTCAACATCGCGTCTGTCCGTTGGAGAAACGGCAACGCTCGTGTAACGCCAGTGGGATAGCGGCTTTAAACTTTATATTTATGCTTCTTACTGTTTAATATCATTTCTGAACGATTGAACTCTAAGGTCGATAATATTTTTCAACTATAGACAAAGTAGAAACCAAAAATATTGAACATTGAAAAAACCAATGTGATGTCATATTATGCCACGATAAAGGAGTTTTACCTTAACAGACGGCCGGAGTTGAGAGGTAAAAAATATGATGTATATACTTCATGATGAAAGACACCTGGAATTAATAATGTTTCAAAGTTGGAGATTGAAATTGGACCTGTCTAATTTCAATCCCCATCTTTGTTTGACTGACTTGTCGTTGGATTGATCTCTTATCAGGGTGTAACTCAAATTGGCTTTCCAAATAGGTATTTTATTATATCTACAAAAACTGCCATTTTGGAATAGAAGACGTAATAAGGTAATTTCAATTAAAGAATTTGAACGGTAAACTCAATTCATAACGAGACCTAACGGGTTGAAACGGATTTGTCAGTCAACATTGTTCTTTTAAAAGCTAGCTAAGCATAACTTTACTGAAACCAAGATACGAGCTTGAAATCTTATTCACAGTAATTCAAATCTTATTTATGTCCCACAAAAAGTAAGGAAGATGTGAAATCGAAATAAAATAATAAGAGAATATCTTTCTATTCTCGCTTCATAAGGAAAACAGAGGACCAAAATAAGTTACCTACAAACATTGTCGTAAACATAACACAAGTAACTAGTTGCTATAAGTTACGATTCACGGGCCCCATAAGGAAAGCTGTTACCTTCAGGCGAATCGTAAGAAGTATACTATAAAGGTATGTTATCTCTAAGAGTTAGCATAAACTAAATTGTATGTTAAAAACGAAGCTTTGGGGAGAACACGAGTTGAAAGCATATAGCTCATTTTCAAAGTTCTTGTTACAAAATCGAAATTTGTTATTTTAACTTTGTTTAATTTTTATGTAGGTACTTTCAAGATTGTCACGGGCTTCGCTGAAAACGGGAAGAAAAACGTCTTACAAAACTCCTACTCAACTTCATCAATACAAAACTCCTACTCAACTTCATCAACACAAACCTCCTACTCAACTTCTTCAATACAAAACTCCTACTCAACTGCATCAACACAAACCTCCTGCTCAACTTCATCAATAAAAAACTCCTACTCAACTTCATCATTACAAAACTCCTACTTAACTTCATCAACACAAACCTCCTACTCAACTTCATCAATACAAAACTTCTCCTCAACTTCATCATTACAAAAATCCTACTCAACTTCATCAACACAAAACTCCTACTCAACTTCATCAACACAAACTCCTACTCAACTTCATTAACACAAAACTCCTACTCAACTTCAACACTGAACACATAATTAAAACAAAAATAAAAACCCATACTAGTATTGCCTACCTATCATTACATTCTACATACTATATTAAACCTCCCCCTTAAATATAAATTTCTAATTAACAATCAAAACAACCTTAATACTATAACTAATACCTTAATTTCAAATAAATTCCAAAACATTATCTCTACAAGATTGGCTTCTTGTTTATCTTTAACAAACACAAAGTAAGGTATTTCTGCCATGACCCTCAGAGTGGACAGCTCATGCCTCAGGCCACCAGCTACCTTGTTCATCCGATGATGAGACTGAGAAGGTACCTTCTAAGTCTCATCATCTAAGACTTGTCTTGAGGAAACATAGACTTATAGTTAGTATTACTTTCGGCTCCAGTGGTGTAATTGCTACAAGGCGTTCCAGAGCGTCGACAAACATATAGAAGTCATCTGAAGGGTAAAGGAGAGGGTTATGCTCGGAGTTTCCTTGCGTGATCGCTTCAGAAATACGGCGGGGCCGAAAAAATTTGGAGTGGCGACCGCAAATCGGTCGATGTGGCGACGATTGGTCGTCTATGTTCAACAGTGGACGTTTTTCGGCTGAAACGATGATGATGAGAACGATAGTTGGATTTAGCAACCCGATCAATAAAGGGTAACTTTAGTAGCTACAAGCAAGGCTAGCTGAACTGTCGACGTTAGTAGAATGATTTGTGGAATAGATTGCAAACTGGCTATAATTAAAGTGCTTAATCGTACTCAAAACTAAATGATAATAATATTTATCTACACCACTCACAACGTAATGTTCCAAATAAGAATTAAAAAAATCTTATATATAAAATTCTCGTGTCAAAATGTTTGTTCCCGTACTCCTCCGAATCGGCTTGAACGATTCTCATGAAATTTTGTGAGCGTATTGAGTAGGTCTGAGAATCGGCCAACATCTATTTTTAGTTAGGGTAGGTAGGGTAGGGTAGGTAGGGTAGGGTATGTAGGGTAGGGTAGGTAGGGTGGGGTAGGTAGGATAGGGTAGGTAGGGTAGGGTAGGTAGGGTAGGGTAGGTAGGGTAGGGTAGGTAGGGTAGGGTAGGTAGGGTAGGGTAGGTAGGGTAGGTAGGGTAGGTAGGGTAGGTAGGGTAGGTAGGGTAGGTAGGGTAGGTAGGGTAGGTAGGGTAGGGTAGGTAGGGTAGGTAGGGTATGGTAGGTAGGGTAGGTAGGGTAGATAGGGTAGGGTAGGGTAGGGTCGGGTAGGTAGGGTAGGGTAGGGTAGGTAGGGTAGGTAGGGTAGATAAATGTTTGGTGTTTTTATGGCAAAAAATAGTTTGCCGGGTCAGCTAGTGTTTGTATAAATACGTACTTCATATTCGTGGTTAAGTAAAATTAAAAAAAAACGTTATAAAATAACTTTTTAATTTTTATAGCACACTTTTACTTTATTGGCGCATATGGGCTCATTGACTTAATGACTATGGATGCGCGCGCTGCGCAGTAAGAATCTAAATTGCCCGCCTTACCACATATTTTTTCTGTTTCCACTTTTGTTTTATTTTAACTGTATGAATGAAGATAAAATAGTGTATGCAACGGCATATAATTAGGTAACAAAACACTCGCGTAAATATATTATTATTATCACTTTTTTATTATTATAGATAGGCTCGCGCTTGACCACTATCTCACCTGATGGTTAGCAATGATGTGGTCGACGGTGTAACATGCTTGCCTAGAAGTAACCTATGCACTCTTGTCTTAAAGACCCCGAGATTGTAGCTATCGGCAAACCCAGACTCCGGCAGGGAATTCCACCATTTAGCTGTACGCATAATGAAAGCATTTCCAAAACGTTTAGTGCGTATGGGTGGGTTGTCCACCATGTACCGATGGCGCAGCGCCGTGCGTCTTGTAGTCCGATGATGAAACGGGCTAGGCGGAATTAGGTAATGCAAT
This sequence comes from Orthosia cruda, assembly GCA_964057195.1. Taxonomy (NCBI): domain Eukaryota; kingdom Metazoa; phylum Arthropoda; class Insecta; order Lepidoptera; family Noctuidae; genus Orthosia; species Orthosia cruda. The sequence goes on from OZ059827.1 coordinate 31,297,051, forward strand.
TCCATGGCACACTCCCCTTAATGTAACCGATAAAAAACCGTCAATCTGGTAACTCGACGACGATGTTTAAGGCTCTGGAGCTTTGACTCGACCAGTGCCTCATTGCCAATGAGCCTCTTGTCCCGTTTTTCGATCGACTCTAGTGCAGCAAGCTTTGTCGGATCCGTGCCAGAGGTGAGAACAGTATTCCATGCAAGATCGAACTTGCGCTTTATACAACTGAAGCAGCTGTTCTGGAGTGAAGTACCATCTCACCTTCGCAAGGATCCCCAACTTTTTGGCAGCTAGTTGAGCCTTTGCCTGAATGTATGGGTCAAAAACAAAAACACTTGGCTTCACTTCATATGATAAACCTACGCTCGTGTTTTAATAACCCCTATTATATGAATGTTGCATAAACTACTATTATAATAGTCCCAAATTGTATAACGATGGACGAAATACTCATACCCAGACTAGACTATAATTTTTCTCCTCACATGATGGATTGCACACACGATGTTGTATCAAGGAATAATTACAGCTTTTTTTAATTACTTATTTGTACGTCAATACTTTTTATCTATCCGAAAAATATTCTCTTTGAATCTGTAGCACCCGCGGCACTTGCGTATATTGCCGGAGATATACGAGCATATATAGAACTGTAGTTGTTACGGTGTGATAGATGCTCTACTTGTGGTTGATTCAAAACGTCTAAATTTCCTTTAACTAATCATAGCAGCTAACGCGCGTGTCTATCACATTAATTATGCGATCATTTTCCATCCAGGACCTGTATCGCAATTCCACAACACAACACGGGCTCCTTTGCAGGCGGGAGTCCTTTCAATTACCGTAACAGTTTATTTATTAAGTTTGTCTTGTTTTAGATCTATTTTGATGATACAATGCATTTTAGCTCTCTCTCTCTCTCTCTATTTCTGAAGGAGATGCGCTAAGGGATCCCGAAACAATCAATTTTGCTAACTTTTTCACAAACTGCAACTCTGAAATAAGTTTACTTCATGTTAACAATGTTATCTGGCTAACATAACTGCCAATAATAGTTCACATCAGAAACATAAAGTCAGTCCACTTCCAAATCTTCTAGTAGAGCCACCTCCATACCATTGGCTTTCACACCTCTAACCTACCCAGCTCAACTTTAAATCCGCCGTTGAATATATTCAGGGGCATCCTCTCTCTAGGTCAAAGGTATGCACTATGTATATAGACTGGCTGTAACGGCCGTCGATAGCACGTAAATGTCACCGTTCGCCTCCATACATTATTTATTTGAGTCGGTAAGTTTTATAGAATTACTTGAGGGATTTGTGTGGCGTTTCTGCAACTGTGTTTCTTGCTGCTTTTTCTCGTATTTTACATACATAGCTACGCCTGTAATCTCAGTAAGTTTGGGCAAATTCGCATCACCATCAGATGTGAGCCTATTGCCATCAACCGGCCACTAATCCAGATTCCGAGCTGCTCTGCTACTGAGAAAGTCTATAAATAATAATATAATAAAATAATTAATTATAATAATTTTGAATCGTATTCTTTTTATCACTTGCATGATATTTTTAAATAATTTGACTTAACGTGACAAACTAGAATAATTGTAATTTGGTTTAATATTTTGACATTTTTAATATTTTTACTGACATTCTAGAATGATAATATTAACATTTGCACGTTTTGTTAATTATTTGACTTTACATGACCATGACATTCTGAAATTATTATTTTCATTTATTTTTTTTTATTTTGTTTTGCATTTTATTATTTTGGTTTTGTATTCTATGATTAATATTTATATATTTTAAATTTCTTTAACATCTTCTACATATTGACAATTTGTTGTGTGTATAATAAAATTAATAAATCCATAAATATTTTTCCTCTTAACAAATTCCATTGTAAAAAGAAAGCATATGAATTTTTAATGAAACTGTCATACGAAGACACTGAAAAATTTATTCAAATAATCAGTTAATATTTTTGTTTGTATATCTATATATATATATTCACTCTACTCCTGTGCATTTATCATGTAGACATATGTATACACTTACACATACACACACAGACACCCCCACACACACACACACTCACCCTCTCATCCTCACACACACACACACACACAAAAAATTGTTAGTAATTTAAGTTTAGTTTACCTTAATTTCTTATTTCTCTTTGATTTGTAATGGTCCTAAACTCTTACATCTTGCTAATTTGGGTTACCTAGTGTCTTGTTTCTGAGGGGAAACGGCGCTGTTAGCTGAGATACAGGCTCACGCCTAGTTCAGCTGCGGATGCTCATTCTCTTATCTATAATTAAACTGTAATCCTAAAAAAATTGTAACAATGTACTGTAACTACCTACTGTTTTTGAGTAAATAAATTATTATTATTATTATTATACTGTACTCATGTTTGAGTAAATAAATAATGATTATGATTATAAAACCCAAAAACACTTTGCCCGACTCGAATCCAAGACAGAAGTATCGCTTACAGATTTACAGTTAGTTAAATATTTGTGCTCGCGTTAACGTTGATATAACCGTTTGAAGACCTCATGCGTGATCGAAGTCAAGAGGGTTTCAATTCAATTTAAAAAAGTGCACTCGATTTCTAGATTATTCCTATCGGCAAAATTTATGAACGTCTTTAGAAACTTTCATCGCTGCTGTATGGTCCTTAGAGGGCGAATTTTCATAAATCATGCTATAGTACTCACTTTTGATTACACATATTTAATAAGGAAGACTTGTATAAAAAATAATAGATCTGTTTCTGCAAATAAGATAAAAATATTATTTCATCTGTTTCATGCAAAGTAAAGAAGTGTACACAGCAAAAATGGAACAGTAAGCATTCGTAAGCAGATTTTTGTTACAAATTAATTATTTTTACTGTTTAGAAAGACAGATAGTTGTTCCAGACAATTTTTTTTCTTATTTCACAAGTAATGTCCACACTAGATAATGACTTCCGAACATTCCAAACGGGTCGATCTTGCTTGCTGAGGTCGGTCCACGGATGGGATTACCGAGATTCCTCCATGCCTCGGAAAGCACGCTAAGCCGTTGATCCTGGCTGTCATTTGTAGATCTTGTGGCAATTTTCTTTCTTATCTAACTTGTGATATAAGGAATATTAAGCAACAGCTGGCAAAGATACTGGCCTCTCAAAGCGGTTATGAAAATAATAGTTAAAAAAAAGACTAAAAACCACGCTTTAGTAGAAAACCAAAGAAAAAGTAGAAAATAAGTGTGATTAACCAAAATAAAATATTCCCCATTAATCGCTAATCCTGAAGATCCTGGTAAGGATAATGAGACAAGCTATTTGATTTATTGCATTATCATCGGTCCTTGATAAGTGTGCAAAGTTTGAAATTAATGCGACGTTTTGAAGGGGGTGAAAATCACGTTCAAAGATTCCGTTACATTGATTCATAGGTACATACATACTAAGCTAATAAAAGCGAGGTAAACACAAGAATAAACATGTCTTTGGAAAAAGGAAAGTCTACAACACTTATCACTTATCGTTGTCAAACCTGGCCATTCATATACTGAGCATAAACTAAGGGTAAGTTAAAGAAGCAAGGAAAGACGCATGTTGAGACTAAGCTTAGCCTTAAGGATAAATGGAAAGCTAAAACAGTTACTATCATAACCAAAGTGGCAGATATGAGAGTGAAAACAAGAACACCGAATGGAATGGACGGGACATAGGTATATGTGGCAAACAAAATCAGAGAAATGGCCCAGAAAAGTTACGGAACGGTACCCAAGAAATATGAAGAGACAAAGAGGAAGACAAATAAAAAGATGGAAGGACGACTTGCCAAAGGACTGGAGAGGAATAGCACTAGACCGAAACAAGTGGACGGAATTAGAGGCCTATATCAAAATAAAACCTGACCTGGTAGCTGATAGAGTTAATTACTAAACCTTAAATTAAGTTATTTATATAAGATTTAATTTATAAAAGTATTGTAAGCAGGAAATAAAAGCCATTTTATTTTATTTTATAAGGAGTATTTTCCAATAAAACTCTCTTTTATTTAAACCATATAAATAGCTTATTAATATGATTAGAGCAGGTAGAGGTTGGCTTAAAATAAAGTGCAAATTTCACGATACCCAAGTAAAACCTTGATTTTATTCTGTGGCTTTAATAATTCATAAGGCAAACCGTTTGGTGCGATCCGTACATTTTCTTTTTACATTTTTATTCATTAAAAGTGGGAGCGGTAATGGCATGTCAGTTTTATTCGAATTATTCGTAGCAAAATGAGATTGTTGAGGCTTTAGGATGCAAATTATTTTGGTTTAAAACTATTGAAACATTTGGTAGGGAGAAGAAGGTTAGAACACGCTTAGATTTTGAATACTTTTTTCAAGGTTTTCCTAAAACCTTTGTAAAAAAAATGTACTTGTGAGAATAGAAAAGAATTTAGTCATTTTTAAAGTAAGTACTATGTATGTTTTTTGAAAAATGTTCCTAAGTCGAAAATTAGTCATTTCCTATTTTACTTTCATGATTTATTTTTCATAAACGTTCAATATATATGTAATATAATTCAATGTTATATCAGAATGGTGGGCTATTAAAAAGACAGATGAAAGAGATTGCATGTAGCAGAGATGAGAATGTTGAGATGAATGTGCGGCGTATCGAGATTGGATAAAGTGAGAAATTAAGTGTCTAGTAAGAGGAAGCTTGGAAGTAGCGCCAGTGACAAAAAAGTTAATAGGAAACTGTTTGTCCTGCTATGAGGAGGGATTAAACGCAGGTTACTAAAAGAGTTATGAATATAAATTTTGATGATTGAAGAGGGACATGAATGCCAAAGAAAAGATGGATTGACTGTGTGAGGAGTGATATGAAAGAAAAGGGAGTCAGTGATAGCGTGACAGGATGGTATGGAAGTAGAAAATGTGTTGCGCCGACCGCAAGTAACTTGAGATAAGGGCAGGAAGATGATAATGAAACGTTACAAATACATACGTGAATCTTCTAACACCCTCTTTCTCCGTCGGGGGTAAGTAAAATTGCGGGCTGCTATTGGGAATGTCCTAATTAGATAACACTTAAAATCAAAACCGCTTAGCAGTTGTATTTGCGACGGTAAATCGAAACTTATACACCCTTCAAAACATAGGTATCTCATACCGAAAATCAGTTATAGTAATAGTAGTAGTTTTTTTTAAGCAGTTTTAATTTCACTTAATCCTTTTTAAAATTTTCTCTCTGCAATTATACCAAATAAAGTCTTCCAATTTGAAATTAAACCATTCCAGTGACAAGTTAATTCTAGTTAATACCCACTGCCCTCTAGTCCGTTAAGCTCCCAAAGTTTTGATTAGCGAGTGCGTTTTCTAATTCAAATATCCCTCCCTACTTTAAAAACGCTTTGAGTGAATAAAAATTCAAATCCGTCGTGACGCGAGAGTTACGAAACAAAGGTTTCGTGAATACATCTGCTATTGAAAGCTGCTATCTAGTCATCAGTATGATAAATATTCTTCGCTTTTATCTGTGCTTTTATATGGTTGTGGTTTAGAAACTGTTTAATATACGACGATTATTTCTACTTGATTAAGAGTCACAAAAAATCTTTTAGTAAATGATAATGATAAATGTTTTTATTTCTGTAAGTTGGTTTGTACAAATACTTTTACATGTCGATCATATCTTTTAAAACTAGATGAGGTCTGCGTTCCCTATCTGACTACTCTGAGAAGAAAGGCCGAAACAAACTCAGAGGTCACAGTCTCTTTTAAAGTCCAGACAATATCTTGGTTAGATCATGTGAAGACCATGAAGATTTTTTTTTTTTTTTTTTTTTTATTATCTATAGGCTTGCGTTTGACCACCATCTCGCCTGATGTTAAGCGATGATGTGGTCTACGGTGAAGCACGCTTGCCTAGAAGAAACCTATTCACTCTTGACTTAAAGACCCCTAGGTTGTAGCTATCAGGGAACAAATGATGGGATTGATGTCTGAAATGGTCTTTTGAGGGAAAAACCAGCCATATTGATTGGACCTGTCCAGTCAGTGTACGCATTTGTCAATAACCGTGCAGCTCAACTCAGTATTTTAGGAGCTACACGATTCGATGAACAATGCCAAAGAAAGGGCATTCGGGTAGGCCGCATAAATTAGTTTACTGCCAGACCATGATTAAAAACTAACCGAAAAAAATTAAAAACAGAAAAAAAAAATATAAACACACAATAATTAAAATAAAATAATATAATACTTTAAGTAAATATTCTTGTCATTTGTGAGGATTTCTATTGCATGAAAAACAAAAAATAATAATACTTGGTGCAGCTCAATCCCAAGCCTTTTTGTCCTCAACGTAAGTAGTCTTCATCATCCTCCAATCTTTAATCCAATTTAACTGAGGAAAAGACATTTACTTCGTCACATCTCTTCATGCAGTCATATCAATAGTCACCTTCTTTCTGGTTATCATTTCTTTCACAGAATTTATTCATCGTTTGATATAATCTTCTAGTACCTGCTGTCATAAATTATGTGATTATAAGGTATAATCAGCTTTTTCTTTGGATGTGACCATTTTGCCAAACAGAGTAAGTGCAATTAAATTTATAATTTCGTAGACAAAAAAAATGGTAATCAACAAAAAAAAATATCGAACACTATTGCGGTTTACGAAATCTTCGTTATGACTGATATTGCGGTCAGCCCTAAAAGAAAAAATATCACACATTATTAGAGCATGGATTGTAGTGGGCGCCAGAAACAGAAAAGCTACATCAAAAAAAGATAAGTAAGATCCTAAAGACGCAAAAATAACATCAGACAATCAAGTACTTTCCTAATGCTATCATTAGATAACATAAACATTTTGCTGCCAACAAAGTTACTAAGTTCCTATCAAGTCTCGCTTTGTACGCCTCTACAACAATCCCTTGTCATAAGACAAAGGGCTAACACAAAACTTTTGTGCGTGAAAGCAAATAATAGCGTCATACGGAAAATTTGTTTCCTTAGTGAACGAAAGTGTCCGTCAAAATGTTGCAGAAGTGATTTTTTTTTCTATATACGATATTTTGCGTTTACTTGCATGATTGAATCAGAAATGTAGACATCCGCAAGAGAACCAAGATTACCGACACAGCCCGAAGAATTGTCAAACTTAAGTGGCAGTGGGCAGGGCACATTGCTCGCATAACGGATAGCTAGCTGTTGGGGCCGAAAAGTTCTAGAGTGGCGTCCGCGTACCGGAAGACGAAGCGTTGGAAGAACTTCTTCAAGGGGGAGCGATGACCTGGTCAAGGCTGCGGGCATCCAGTGGATGCGAAACGCACAGGACCGATCAGTGTGGCTACGGTAGGGGGAGGACTATGTCCAGCAGTGGACGTCTTTTGGCTGACATGATGATGAATGATGATTATTATTTTTATGATTCTGTAGACGGATTTAATAAAATTAGGATTGAAATACCATATCATCACGGCTGTATTCTCCGAAAGGTTAGGCAGAGGTACACCTTAATAAAGATAAAGATATTTTATTTCAATTAGGCCACCAAGCGCACTTTTGAACGTTAATACAATAAAAATTTAAAAGGAATAAAAATTGAATCTACCGTGCATTCGGAAAGTAGCTTGTTATGGAGAAGAACGCACAAGAAGCTCCATACTTACTCTTTTAAAAAAAATATGTTTTTTTTACAATATTTAGGTACATAAGAACATACATTAATAAATTCATATGTGTGACGACAATGCACCCAGAATCACTACATACTTACTACGTACAGGTACAAAGTATTAAAAGTAGTCACACATGTACCGTGCAGTTACATAATAGGTACTAGAAAAACTTAGCATCCGAAGCAGTTAAGTTAAAACCAATCCCAACTGACGGCGCCTGTTCACGAACATGACGCATGAATCGGCACCACCCAGCTCAACCATCATGAAGGAAACCGAATGATCAAACACGCGCGCCACCATCAGAGAGACAATTGAGAGAGCATGACACACTCAACTGCTAGGGCACACATAAGTTAAAGAACGACACAAAGGTACAGCAAATGGTAGATCTACAGTTGGTTGCATAGTACTCACACACGTGCTGCGCAGTTATACAATACTAAAATAAATTGAGTCTATATAATACAAATATATTCATACAGTCTTCAGCAGGTCCAACAATACTTCAAAACAATAATGTTCTGCATATTACTTGTTTTTACGCCCTAGTGTTTGTGGAGCAAGACTAGCATTGAGTCAAGCATTTTTATCAGTGATGTAATCCCCCAACTTATAATATGCCTGCCTGCATAGCGTGCGTTTTATACAAGTTTTAAATTTCGTCTCATTTAGTTCTAGAATGTGGGGAGGAATTTTATTGTAACATTTTGTACAGTACCCCATGAAAGATGAGGCTACTTTAGCCAGTCTGAAACCTGGTTGAACTAATTGGTCCCTATTTCTAGTAATATGATTATGTCTATCGCCGTTTTTACTAAAAAGATGTAAATTCTTTATCACGTACATGATGTTTTCATAAATATATTGACAAGGAACCGTCATGATGTTAATGCCCTTAAACAGTTTCCTTAGAGAATCGTGCCGGCGAAGATTGTATATCGCTCTGATTGCTCGTTTTTGCAGAATAAAAATTGACTCAATGTCTGCAGCCCTTCCCCATAGTAAAATACCGTAAGAAATTATACTATGAAAGTAACTAAAATAGACCAGCCTAGCGGTATCTACATCACTAAATTGACGAATCTTTCTAACAGCATAGTATTAAGTTGCTGTAAAATATATGTGTAATTTCTCTTTTTGGTGTACAATAAAGTATATTCTATTCTATTCTATTCTATTCTATTCTAAGCTGCTAAACTTAGTCGCCCTGCAAGTGATATTAAATGAGGAGGTTAATGGAAGTGATTTGAATTTGATTTTTGAATTGCAAGTGATATTAATGGAGGACGCTAGACTCAAGGTTACAATGGGGATTGTAACCTTGAGTCTAGCGTGATCCCCAGGAAAACCGTTTTATCGTCAAATTCTAGCTTCTCCTTGTTTAATATAATGTCACAATCAGTACTTTTGACATTTGGCAAGGAAAATTTTACGCACTTGGTTTTTTTACCATTTAAAACTAAATTATTAGCAGCGAACTAATCCTGAACCTGCCGTATCGCGTTATTTACGTCGTCAACCCGACAAGTACGTCTATTTATTTTAAAAATTAAAGATGTGTCATCAGCAAATAACACCATGTTTAGTTTGTTTTCCAATAGGGGTAAATCGTTTATGTATATTAAAAATAAGAAATGACCTAAAATTGAGCCCTGGGGTACCCCCATTTTCACGTTTAACCCCGACGAATTCACACCGTTTGTTGTGTGTGTTGCATGTTTCATGATTAACGCAATCAAACGCCTTCGACAGGTCACAGAAGATACCTATGGCATCCTGCGACTCTTCCCACGCATTAAAACTGTGTTTTAATAGGGTGACACCAGCGTCAGTTGTACAACATCCTTTGGTGAAACCATACTGTTTATCATGCAAGATGTTATTCGTATTAAAATGAATGAGCATTTGATTTAGCATTATCTTCCCAATACCTTGCTAAAAACCGGCAACACGGATACTGGTCTATAATTATATGTGTCTTTTCTGTCCCCGGATTTAAAAAGTGGTATAACCTATTAGATCCGGAAAGACTCCTTGATCCACACACATATTGAAAATTAAAGCTAAGTACGGCGCTATAGTCTGAATAATGGAGGTACAAGCTTTGGTGGACATTCCTTACAGATCTTCAGTCGGTTTGATCTTGATTTGCTTAAAAGCTTTTATTACTGTTATGGGGTTTATATGTGAAAAGTTAAATACATTCGAGCAGGCTGAAACGTTCGCGATTAATAATCCAAAAGCAAGCGAGGGCGAAGAATTTAAGGTTTCAGTAGTTTTAATTGGGATGTTGGTAAAGAAATTTACAAATCCTTGCGCAACTTTTTTGTTATCTCTAATAAGTCCGTGTGTGGTCTCAAGCGTGTAATCAGTATTATTTCTTTTATTCCTGTTCATTTCATTATTTATAATTTTCCAAACCGTCTTGATTTTATTTTCTGCTAATTTAACCTTATTTCTAATGTACAAGGCCTTAGCTACCTTACATGTATTTTTAAAAATTCATGAGTAAGTAGCAACATACTTATTAAACGTTTCAGTGTTAACACAAGGCTTAAGGCCATATAGCTCGTAAAGTCTTTCCCTACTTTTTCTAAGTCCTGTAGTCGCCCAGTCACTGAATAAAAACTTAGGGCATATAGTTTTAGTTATCTTCTTAAAAGTGTTATAAAACTTTTTTTGAACTACTGAAAAAACTTCATCATACAAAATATTACCATCATTCACTGTGAGGTCCTGATCGCTTAACTTACCGATTAAAGTACTCTTAAATTTATTTAATTTACCGGATGTTACTGGTCTGGATTGAATCTGCACTTGTATTATTAGCATAATGGACTCAAATGTCACCAGTAGCCCACTATGATCCGAAGGCTGATAATTTATAATGGCTTTGTCCAAGTAGTTGCAGCAACAAAAAACATTATCAATACATGTAGCAGAAGTCAGTGTAGTTCGGGTTGGTTCCGTAAACACATGTGACAAATTAAAAGATTTAAAGAGATTTAATAACCTACTGCTGTCTGAATTATCTTCTATAATATTAATATTAAAGTCACCACAGACAATTACTAGTTTATTACCCATGGCACAAAAAATCATCCATTACTGACTCGAATATAGAGTAGTTCTTATAATTAGGGGGTCTGTAGACGCACACTATGACATGCTTATCCATCTCAACACAGGACAGTTCAACACTATGCTCAACTTAGAGGTCTACTATATCTGTACGAGGTTTTGATTTAATACCATTTTTAAATAATATAAGTGAACCCCCACACAACATAATATTTCTGTTAAAACAACTGCCCACAGTATAATTTTCATAATTGATTAGCACTGCATAATCTTTCAGCCAATGCTCAGTGAAACAAACAATTTCAAACATTGTTTTTTCTAAAAACAGTTCGATTTCTAATTCCTTTGAAGAAAAACCCTGAATATTTTGGTGAAATAATTTCAGAGAATTCTGCTCACACCTTATTTTTAAAGTAATTTTTTGCGAGCAAGAAGGTACCTTTTTGATGGTGGATATACTCGTGACTATTCCGTTATTGATACCCTCCCTTGTCCTATCAACTAGTTTAAAGAATACATATTAATAGCATTTTTGCTAACGAAGGTACACCCACATTTTTTGCCGGTTAATTTTAAGGGCTTATTGCCATCAACCGGGTACAAATCTAGAATCCGGGCTGTTCCTGATAAATTGCAGATGAAAAAACCATATAAAACTGAACCCAAACCTAATCACAGCAGTAGGGATGACTAGATCAACGCAGCATTAAAATGCTCAATGCAAAAATAAGGGTATAACAAAGAAGATGGTACGAGTATTATAAATTAGAGTAGAAACCATGTTTTGCAATACATGTCATAACGACTAACGCCCAAAGCCAAAAACGTTAAAACTCAACGAAAACGAATAAAATGAAACGAAAACGTAAGAGGAAAAGAAAAAGGATAAGAAAAAGAAAAAAAAGAAAAATAAAAAGAAAACGGATACAAACGAATACGGTACCCAATAACGAATATGTCAGTAGAAAATTACTACACAAATCACTTGACTTCAGGCAAATCTATTGACATATACGTTATTGAGTTGCGAACACCGTCAATATAGCGAACACACATTTCAGTTTGCTCGAAATTATTGACTGCGTTAACCGCCTAGGTCTCGCGCTTTATAGCTCCGCCAATTAACACAACTTTTAGTTCATTGTAATGTATTTCATAAACCGTATAAATATAAAAGAGACGTGTTAATTTGAATTTTGTACGTATTTTATAAAATAAAAAAATCAAAATATTTTATTTTATTTCACATAGGCACTTATAAAACGTCGACAAAAGGTGCACGGTTCGGGTTGGTCGTTTCCTATGGAGAAGATCCGGCAAAAAACTCCATGGTTACTCTTTTAAAAATGGTTTGGTTTTACAATATTTCCATGTTATAGCATTAGTACTTAGATATGGGGGGACAACGTAGGCCCGACTTATGACAATAAGTCGTAAGAAACTAAAAAAATAAAATATAAAGATTATATATTATATAAAAAAGTTAACAAATGTTAACTAGCATCTAGAAGGCCTACAATGTTCACACATTCACAAAACAATTGGTAAAAGAATCTATACAAAGGTAAAAAAATAAATAAAAATAAGTATAACAAGACTAAATTTAACATGTGGCACAAATTTTGTTATCAGTGCTGTAACTATTCTTAGCAAAGGGCTATAAAGATGATTGAAAACCATTGTAAAAAGTCTAATTAAAAGAAGGAAAGAAAAAATGAGATTGAGAATAGTTAGAGACATCCACATATTTGTGCCGTTTACAAGTTACCAGGAAAGCTGCATGCGCAGAAGGAGCTAAGGCCAAATGTTTTTATCTTCAACGTAGTCCTTGATTTTATAATATGCTTTTTTAATAAGGATACGTTTGATGTAGTTTTTGAACTTTCCATCGGTCAGTTCTATAACTGACTTTGGCAACTTGTTATAAAAGCGTATACTGTTTATAAGAAAATACTTGCTAGTTTTCGTGCTTACTGCGTGTATTTAAATTATGGAAGTCGCTTCTAGTTTTGAAAAGCCCTCGATTTTTACGGACATACAAAATACATTCCAAAATATAAAGTGAAGGTAGAGTCAGTATATCGATCTCTTTAATTTTTTCTCTGAGGGACTCGCGAGGACCCATTTTATAGATTGCGCGGATTGCAATCTTTTGTAGGATGAAAATTGAGTCAACGTCTGCTGCTGATCCCCACAGCAGAATGCCATAAGACATAATACTGTGGAAATAAGCATAGTATACTAACCTAGCTGTAGCTACATCGGTTAGCTGCCTTATTTTCCTTGCTGCATATGCAGCCGAACTTAACCTACCCGAAAAAGTTCTAATGTGCGCGCCCCACTGCAATTTTGAATCGATAGTAAACCCTAAGAATATAGTTTCCGTTATAACTTCAAGATTTTTGCCGTCAAGATTTAAGTTTTGGTCATGTTGTGGTACATTTGGTAAAGAGAACCTTAGACATTTTGTTTTTTTCGCATTCAGTAAAAGATTGTTAGCTGCGAACCATTTTGAGAGAACAATTAGACTTTCGTTGACATTTAAGACATCCGTATTTTGCCTATCTATTTTAGACATTATGTTATTTATTGTGTGATGCACAGGTTTGCCTGTAATTTTGACAAGATGTATACCTATCAAAATAGCTACCTAGGTTGAGATACCTAGAAGCCTAACAATGCTGTATATGCCTGCTCCAGTGTGTGCACTAGAGATAATTCGTCTGCTATACGTTCTTCAAATGAATCTCATCATCATCATCATCACCTCAGCTGAAAGACGTCACATCACTCCAAAACTTTTCGGCACCATCGACCATCCTTTCTGCGAGCAGTGAATCGATATAAAATTAGGTTAATAACTCATTGAAATTCATTCGAAAAATTGTCTCGTTTTATTATACAAATCTATTTGACCACAATTCCAACTGATTCGTACATTTGGAATGTTGAGAGATAAAGTTCTCGAATATCTTTCTTCGCGTGAATTGTTAAGTAGAGAAGTATTTTTTTGCCTCTGAATATGTGTGGGGTTTATCTTTGTGCTCTAGAAAATATTCATGCCGTAAATCTTTTATATACTCGGTTTTGTAGGTAAAACTTTACTTTTTTTGTTCGCAATAATCTTAGGTACAGCTGAAAGGTTTTGCTAGATTTTTGATGTTTCAAATATTTGTTTGTAATGTATAACAGGATGGGTGGGGCTTAAAATGAATCTGATCTGATCTGATCTCTCTTCCTTTAAAGTGTTATTCCATGCCAAGTATATTTCAAATAACCATCATCTCGACCTCGACTTTCATGTGGTTATAGATAAGTGGTACTTCAGTAAATATTTTATTTTTCGTATGGCTTGTGAAACAAAGCGACGAATTCTATTCACAAAGAAGATAGGAAGCGACATGCAGATGTGTAATTGAAATAAAGATAGGTATGATAATGATATAACTGCACAGCACATGTATGAGTACCATGTACCAACCATAAATTTACCATTTACTGTACCTCTAGATCGTTCGTTGACTTGAACATGCCTGGCGGTTGAAATTGTGTCATGCTCTCTCAAATTTCTCTCTGATGGTGGCACATGTGTTGGATCATTCGGTTCCCACAAACACAAATGTGTAGTACCAACAACAAGGTTCAAGCAAATAGGTGGCTCGTTTAGATGTCAATGTGTGCTTTTATAATAAGCTTCCAAGCCACGTACAAGATATAAGTCTTAATAAATTCAAATCTTTCATTAAACGTAATTTGTGCCAGAAAGCGTTTTATACAATTAAAGATTACCTTGAGGACAAAACGGCTTGGGATTAAGCTGCTCCAATAAATTTTGTTTTTTTTAATTATATTTTGCACTGTGAATATTGTTATTATATTTTTTTTTTAGTTTTCTTGCAATGACAAGAATATTTAATTTTAAAGTATTATATTTTTTTTTTAATTATTGTGAATGTGAAGACTATGTGGCTCATTCTTTTTTTTTGTTTTAATTTAAATTCACCTTAGTTTTTAATCATGGTCTGGCAGTTTGAGTATTTTATGCAACCTACCCGAATGACCTTTCTTTAGTATTGTTCGTCGAATCGTTGGGCTCCTAAAATTCTGAGTTGAGCTGCTCGGTTATTGACAAATGCGTGCACTGACTGGACAGGTCCACTCAATCTGGCTGGTTCTTTCCTCAAAAGACCATTTCAGACATCACTCTACATGGTCTTCACATCATGATCTAACCAAGACTTTCTCTGGACTTCAAAAGAGACCTCTGAGTTTGTTTCGGCCTTTCTTCTCAGTGTAGTCAGATAGGAAACGCCGACCTCATCAAGTTTTAAAAAATATGTACGACATGTAAAAGTGTTTGTACAAACCAACTTACAGAAATAAAATCATTTATCCCTTCATGATGGTTGAGCTGAGTGGTGTCAATCCATGCGTCTTATTCGTGAACGGGCGCCATCAGTTGGGATTGTAAATAAGTTTGCTACCTAGGCCTGTTTTTAATTACTCATTATAATTTTGAGTTGTTTGTTTTACTCTAGACGCTTTTACGTGCACGTTTTCTTGTATCGTTCTCAATATCATTAGCCTTTTAATATTAACACTGCTGCGACACAGGCCTCCTCAATGTGAAAGGGAATGGGCCGTAATCCACTACGCGGGCCCAGTGCGATTTGGTGGATGTCACATGTCGTCGTACTTTTGGTTCTAGGACATACCGGTTTACTCATGAGTTTTCCTTTACCGTCTTGAGAGCAGTGGTGATGAAATAATTTAAACAAAGTAAAGTGCCTGGCTGCAAAGTAAACTTATAAATCGCGGCCGTTACCACTGGCTCTACTCTCACTAGTTCAAACACACCTATAAGTAACTTTCCAACAAGAATATACTTTTAATAAAATTTTACTTATGAAAAAGTTTGGAGTTTCTTGGACGTTCTTCTCTATGGAGACCTATTGACGCTTGCAAATGTGAAACTAGCTTCAACTTTTGCTTAAAAATGTAAAAGTACCATTTAAATGGTTTAATTAAAATTAATGATTTAATTTTGGTTTTCACTGCTACTGGTGCGTCTCTTTATTTAGCTACGTGTTGAGACCCGCTCTTCTTAACACCGTTGCGCGCCAGTAGCAGTGAACGAGGGACGCGGGACAGCGGGGTGCCAGCCGGCCGACGGCCAAGCGAGCGCCACACCGCCACGACAGTCAGCTGTTGCACTCCTCCACGCACGGCTGCGCTGGCGCTTATTATCATCTTTCTTTTGTTTACTTTACAACCGACCGTTGTTATAAAATATAATTCCTTCTTCAATATACTACATCATCTCTTTTTATACAGTCCACTCTCTTTTATTTCATCTACCACGACCTATCGTCGGGATCATTGGTCCTTCGAGCCGGATGCTACGAGTTATTCTTCTTTATTTTCTTTCTTCACAAAAAATGGGTATCTGATAAATGGGCGTAAAGACCAAAAATTAGTGATTCAAATACCAATTTATTGTTTATAAGAACGAAAAAAATTCTTAAAAAATTCCAAAAACCAAACTTACAAAAATAAGCTAAATCAAAATTGGTTTGTCCGTTTAGTAGCTATGACGCTGCAGACATCTACACAAATACACAAACATACGATTTAGTCTTCGTTCATCTTGAAGTTTTGTCCCACATTCCAAAAAAAACTCATTTTTCCCCATATCACTATTGAAGTTGTGCTTCGTCCCATATTACAAGTACTTTAAAGTCAACAAAAATAACACACACTCACTAAAGCACAAAACCAAAAAAAACTAATCAAAAATAATTTTAATTCAACTAAACCTTACTAATACTTTGCACTTTTGAATTGGCAAACAAAACATGAATCTAGTTGCACATTCACCCCTATTTTTCCTTCCGTCGGGGGTTAAAAACATTTTGATTGGAGGGGTCATTCTCAAAGTAAATTTAAGATTTGTGTGTGACAGGAATTAAGTATCAAAACGAACTGGAATTTTTCAATGAAAGTCCTTTTGGTAAGTCAAAAGGAGCAAAAAATAATGCCTTGCCAGTCCTGAGTTCGTGTTTTTGCTGCAGCAGAAATATTAAGTTTTTTAAAGATTATTGAAAGTCTCATAGGTTTTTACTCATGCCTTGATTTATGAATAATAGTTCTAGAGGGTCCATATATTAAAAGAAATATCAAAGGGGACAAAATGTAGAATTTATAGGGTCAAGTATGTATATATTTGTGGTTTATTTATTGAAACATATACAATAGAATTTTCTAAAAAAAAATCCTATTTACAAATACGAAGGGGAGATGGAAAAGAGCTCACTGTGCATCAAAATGGTTTATTCTTTTATTTAGTCATTATCTTGGTTTATTTTTATGATTATAATTATGTTATTTTAAAATTGTACACTTCCTCTTTTGTCATCATTCTCTGTCACTCTCTAGAGTTTGCTGTAAGAGAACTCAACGTTGAGTTAAGCTCGCCTTTGTGCATGCACTTTATTATCACATTGTATTACATATTGTTTTTGGTGTACAGTAAAGAATTAATTAATAATGTCTCTTGGGTTTTGGTTTCTTGATACAAATTTCGAACTTAGTTCAGATACCACTAAAAATATTTTAAACTGCGTCGATAAGTGACATTGCGCACTCATTTTCTAAGAAAATTTCAAGTGCCAATCGGTTGAATTGTATCGCATTGCGTTCATGAAAACTTTCTTGCGATTTCGCATATCAAATATCGCTTATAGATGTGATCTTGAATCACGTCGAGCCATCAGGGAGTTTGCTTAGGGGGTTTACATAATATCTTGATACATGAAATAATTATGACGGACACAAATGGGGAATATAAAGGTAAAATCTCCTGCTGATGTAACTTCTGCCAGTTACAAGTAATGTTTTTTAAATATTGGTTTCTGCGATACAAATCTCGGGTTTAGAGCAGTTACTAATGAAAAACAATAAAAGAAAAAATATTTTTAGGAACTCAATCTGACCAGCTTTTTCTCGACCATATTGGGGCCAGCTTCCAGTCTAACCTGTTGTAGCTGATTAGACTGCCTATCTGACCTCCACAGACAAATTATTTATGTAAACTAACAACTCTATACACTATGTATATAGATTGTAATAGTGTCTACCTAAGATATCATCATTTACGACACATCAGTCGTAAAACGTACCCACATTATGTCACAGACAACAAACAAAAAGGTAAGGCTAGACTATATAGTCTCACCACCGCAATATGCAGAAAATAAAACAATAATTTTATGTTTGCCAAACGACCACGTAACACGACACTGTCTGGTCCAGACCCACCAAATTTAGAAATACAAAGGAAATTTAAAAAATAAAATTTTTCGTCGTTTGATATCCGTTGCGAAGTTTGTACGCCAGGGTTGAAGTGTCGTAGTGAGGTTGTTGGACAAAACCAGCAATGAAATGTGAATGAAAATTTGAATCGATTGATTCGAATAAATTTCATAATACATTCGTGCCTCCAGGTAGTTTCGGTCGTGATGTATAAATTAAAACGCGTAAATAACACAACAGTGCTCACAAAATATGGCGAATTTGTACTGTATTTAGAATTTATTATAAAGTCTCATAAAATGTCTCGTTTATTGTTAGTCATTCTAATATACATGCGACTGCTATATTCGTGTGAAATGTAAAGCAGAGATAGCGCAGTTAATAAGTACATTGTTGTTCATAATATCTGATACGACCAAGCAGTAGACCTTTTTTAGTTTACGCGGGAGGTTACCTTTCCATTTCTCCGTGAACTTATTGGTAATCTCTTTAAAAATTGTTTTTTTCAAGCTCTTATTTTTTGATTTTGTGCACCTAAAATTTGAGAAGTCTATGACCAATGCTTGGGGAAAGTCTTGAACATAAATCAGTAGCAACGGCTGTGTGTATTTAAATAAAACTGAGAAGCGAGAAGTGAATTCAAAGTCATTGGCAACTTTTCTTAAATTCCATCAATTGAAAGAATAAAAATTAATTAATTATTTAGTTGCAGTCAATACTTCCTCTTTAGAGCAGTGGTGGCCCAATGGTAACGACCCCGACTTACATGTCGCAGGTCGTGGGGTTCAAACCCAGGCAGGCGCTTTACTTTATGTAAATTATTTCATCACCACTGCTCCCAAAACGGTGATGTCCTAGAACCAAAAAATCGAAGACATGTGACATCCACCAACCGCACTGGGCACGCGTGGTGGACTAAGTCAAATTCCTTCTCTCACAGAGAGGAGACCTATGTTCCAGCAGTGGAAACCCTAAAAGACTTATGATGATGATTACTTCCTCCATCTGATTTGAAGCAACCTCAGCCAGTTTCTTATTTCTTCTTTTATCTGAATCTAGAGAAGTTTGAAAAGGCGGATGAAAGTGTTTAGACCTTTTCCAAAGCCCGGCTTGCACCTTCAATAAACGTGTCGCACCATAACATTAAAGAATATCTTCTTTTACCGAACTTTGTCTTGTCACGAACACTTTTCAAGTACGTGATCGGCGTGTAAATGAAGCCGAGAACGTCTTTTTGGAAACTACTGAACATCACGCCTGTATTCATAGAGTTAGGTAGGGGTGCACATATAGAACGCCCAAATTTCACCAGTTTTGTGCCTATTGTATATGTCGCCTAGATGGAGCAGAGGGCGTCCTCAAAAGTGTTCCATCCCGATCGGTCTTTAGCTTCACGCTTCACCTTGCTCCACGTCATTCCGATGCTCGCCGCTTCGGCCTACACGTTGTGACGGCAGGTTTGACGGGGAGGGCCACACTTTCTTTTTTCTTGGAGATTCCATTCCAAAGCTTGCTTGGGAATGTGATCGGGATCCCTTCGGAGCGTTTGGCTAATTCATCTCCACTTACGACGCTTGGTTGATCTGGCGGTCGATTGGGCTCTCGTGGCATTTCTTCAACAGTAAATTCCGAGAATGCGACGAAGACAGAGGTTGACGAAGACTTGGATTTGACGTAAGATGACTCTGGGCTATTACTGAGAAACCCCAGATAGAAAGCTTAAGCAATTTGTTGGTGTACGACAAGCGGTTATTTTGATTGTGAATCATATGCAACCCGTCTCGTTCTTGTCCAGTTTATGCCCGTTTTTATTAATTCTATGAAACACCTAAACGAATGCCTAATTCAATACTTGAAGCTGAACAGAGCGTTGAGCGTCTTTTATTTAGCCATTGATTTAGTTGTTATTTAACTACTAGCTGACCCCCGCGTCTTCGTTCCCGTCAACTGGCTACCTACCTCATACTTACCTACCCTACCTACCATACCTACCCTATCCACCTACCTTATCTACCCTACTCTACCTACCTTACCCTACCTACCCTATGGTATCCTACCCTACCTACCCTACTTACCCTACCCTACCTACCCTACCTACCTTACCTAACCTACCCTACCTACCTACCCACCAATTTGTTGAACTATTTATTTTAATAATAATTAATACTACGATACGACTGTAACCAAATTTTGTTTCTACTGGCGATCTAATTAAAATTTAGAACATAAAAGCTGATAATGTGACTTAACTATGATAGTTTCAAAATCGGTTCAGTAGATCCAGAGATTACCCTCTACCACAGATCATATATTACTACAGTACTTCTACAACGTCACAAACTTTACCTCTTTATAATATTATTAAATACTTGTGATTAATAACATATTTATTTGGATAAGGATTAATGTTATGTTTATAAAATTTGATTACCATAAAAAAACGTTATAGTGACTCAATCTTAACACAGACATAATATGCTGTTCCGGACTTTTTATAGAACTTTTAAAGCGGAGCAATTCCATCATACGTGATATTTGCGTAACTTAAACCGATACCACACGGGACACACAAGGGAAACTCACAAAAAGGAATATTTTTTCTCGTTTTGCAACATTTTTCATTTATGCTCTCCTCCTATTGATTGTAGCGTGATGTTATATAGCCTAACATCACCACACACCACACACCTTCCACGATAAATTAAGTATCCAACACAAAAATAATTGTTCAATTCCAACCAGTAGTTCCTCAGATTAGCGCGTTCAAACAAACAAACTCTTCAGCTTTATAATATTAGTGTAGAATTAATTTCTGCTGCAGCTGACGCAAATTAAATAGTTTAATAAATTTAATAATATAATGAATTTAGTAATATAATGCTTTTAATAATATAATTAATTTAATAATATAATAAATCTACAATCATCAAATTCGGACAAATTACCCAACAGTAGAAACCAATAAAAAAATAAAACCTATTCACCTTAGACAGGGCTGTGTAGCGTCACCGTGGCTGTTCAACTTGTACATGGATAGTTGTCTGATATGTTTGAAAGAGCATGAGTGCGGTTTGAGGATGAATGAGTTGCCTGTAAAATGCCTTCTCTATCCAGATGATCAAGTTCTACTTGCATCGTCAGCAGAAAAGTTGCAAGACATGGTGGCTGTGATGAATGAAGCTTTTTATTTTAAAAGGTATGAGTATAAATGTGAACAAGATTAAGGTAATGGTGTTTGAAAGAGAAGACGATGTATTGGAGTTGAAGTGAAAATAAATGATAAGAGTGGAGCAAGTGAACGAGTTTGTATATCTGGGCAGTATGTTAACAAGGGATGGTAAGATTGAAGAGGATGTCGAAAGAAGAGTGAATGCAGGGAATAAAGTGAATGGTGCTACACATGCGGTTGTGACCAGCAAGTCGATGTCTCCCACAACAGCGTGCTGGTGCCTATGCTTATGTATGGAAGTGAATATTGGGTATGACAAAAAAGACATTAAAGTAGGATTAATGCATTAGAAATGCGCTCCTTGCGAAGTATGTCCACACATATTACTATTTATGTAACTGTAAATAATAGATTGACGAATGAGGTAATAAGACAAAGTTGTGGTTTAAAAGAAGATGTAGTGACTAAAATTGAAAAGAGTATGTTAAGATGGTTTGGCCATGTTGAGAGGATGAATGAAAGGCGACTAACGAAAGGTATTTACAAGGCAGACGTGAATGGAAACGCCGGAAGGGGACATTCTAGAAAGACATACATAGACCTTATAGGTGATGTTCTTCAAAAAGGCCAGGTGCGCAGTACTCATAACAAGCGTGTGTGTATGACTAGATGTATGAATATGAATGAAGCAAAAGAAGTGTGTAAGGATTGTAGCAGGTGGCGTTCTGTAGTTTCTGCCTACCCCCATGGAAAAAGGCGTGAGTTTATGTATGTATGTATTCACCTATACTATCCCCTCAGACAGATCAACAATAAAAATAAAAAAACAATATAAAAAAAAAACAAAAAAAAATAATTTACAAGAAACCGGTGACGTCTGTCAGTGAAAACGTCAGATACAATGAAAATGTGTAAGGATAAAGCATAAATAAATTGACGAGAGCAGCAGCTAGTCGCGCACGACTTCCACCCCCGGACTCGTCACTCAGCTCTGCACCGCCGCCGCCGGACCTCGGATCACCTGTGTCATCGGCGGCTGCAGCCGCGTCGAGCTCGAGCGACGAGTATTTTTCACCGCCGACGTCGCCAACACCTGCACGTCGGCAGGGGAAAGGCCGGCCGCCGAGGAGCTTGGGACCTAGGGGCCAACCGGCTCCGAGCCGGGTCCCCGCTGCCGGTGGTTGTGTGCAGCGCATGAGATGGACTCAAAATATCAATGAGAACGTCATGCGCTATGCGCGCTTTATTGGTCTACAGAGGGGGGAACTAACCTCACTGCGTACCGTGCTAGGATGTTGTCTCTATTTCATGACCTGGAACCAACCGTTAAACGTCTCGGCCCAACGATTGTCGGATCAGGTGCGGGTCATCCAACGTAAACACAGTTTGGAAGACACCGCACTTGATAGGCTGCACTCAGAAGTGCTGAGCAACCAAATCGTCTCAACTCCGATACAGACCGCGACACCGCCAACCACTATTGTAGTCCCGCTGCGGTCCAATCATGGTAATGAAGAGGCAGATGATAGGGTTGTTACAGTAAGTAGCCAGTGCAACGAAAGATTGAGGAGCGCACTGGAGAATGCGCTTCGCGAGTATAGGTCCACTCCATCTGAACTAAAAATAGGGTTTTTTGTTGTTACATGAACATTAAAACGGTTTCAGCGGCTCACAACGTCTGCTCAAAACGGGCCCACATAGGACTATTACTAAGTGGCCCCGTTTTTAGACGTTGTGAGCCGTAACGTGAAGTTAAAAAAAATGTTATCTATTTGAGTACCACTGCGGGTAGAGGCAAGCGTTTGTAATAAAGATTTACAACCAGCGTCACTTAATAATTTGAATACTGCAGTATTGCCGTTACGGAGATGAAATCTCCAAATATTTAAAGACCAAAAACAAGCATTTTGTATGATTATTTTTAAATAACCTACTCAACTACCAAATAGTAAAATCAAATTATTCTATAATAGGAACAAACAACCAACGCAAATAAGCTTCAATAATTAATCTTTATGAAGGACGTCTATTGCGAAAGGAGCCGATACGAGCGCACGTTAGAGCCACCGGCGGGCTTATTACGTAAGGAACAGCAAGTAGCAATAATTGTACAATTATTGCGCGATCAATTTAGTGACCTGGCTACTGAGGCCTTTAAGTCAAGTCTTTTTTTTGACTGTCACTTTTAACAGAAGCTATTTTATCTGTCTGATGATTTATAAAATGTATCATTTGATGAATTAACCAGCTTATGAAAGAGCAACACTTCGTGGAGGCTGTTTTTTTACAATAGTCAATTTGATTACTATTTGGCTCCAATATTCCGGTAAATTAATATTCGCAGATGTAAAGTATTTGTGTAAAGTAAATATGGCAGTGAAAATTGGATATTATCTTTTATTTACATAATATAATAATTAATTTGAAAAACTGGATGACTAAAATGTCTATGTGAAAAATTGATTAACATTTCTTCGAATTGTCGATTGTTATAAGAAATCGAATCGATAATGCATTAGAACATCACTTAATATACTACATTATCTCTTATTTGGCTATGAAACGTAAAATTGATTTTTCTAATTTAATTTAGACATTGGCAGAATAGTCGACATCGGTGCTTGCCATATAAAAAAAGAATATAATAGAAGATACTTATTGCGGACTTATCACAATCTTATGTGTTTGTAAGTATTTAGTAGGTAAACATATAAGCTGCGCTGAAGTAGCCAACACTACAGTATATAAAATCCTCCAATTTACCGTGATCACTTATGTTTCAATGATTCAACAAATAGTCCAGTTGCGTAGACATTAGAGACACAAAACAACACCAATTTGTCATTACAATAAAATTCACTAGGAATTTGTTATTTCAATATTTTTTTTTTTATTATTATTCTAATTTGCGGATAATTAAAGAAGCCACAAAATAACACACGAAAAAAGCCGCCAAATACTCAAAAACTTCTGTACCTACTCAGCCATCAGCGAGCGATTGGCAATCGACCAACAACAAGGGAAAAAGTTATCGCAATTTGACAGCCACATTTGCTCGCCGATCGCTGTCGCTCTGCTGTCAAAAACCATACGTAATACGAAATGATCGCGATCACCTTGCGATAAATGCACATTTCAGTTAGCAGATTTTTATTGTTAGCAGTGCTGTCGTACTATTATTATGGTGTGGCTAGAGCTCATATATAATGCGGATTCGTGATTGAAGAGCAATTAATTTGCAAAAATAAGCCTTCCAATGTTTTGACGTAAAGCGATAATCGCGCGATGATTGTACAATCTCTGCGCAAATATTGCTAATTGCTGTTTCATACGTAATAAGCCTGCGGGAACGGTATGAATCGTGTCTGGATCCTCGCACGCACGCTCCTTCTTTCTTTCTCATTCGGAATTCGAAAAAAAATGAGGCATTCAATAAAGAATTGTGAAATTACGTTTAAAATTTGACGATCGGAGTGCCTGAGTGCACCGCACAGCGCCGTGTGGCTACAATACATTTTTGTAAGTAGAAAACCGGAGCGGTAACGCTCCACCGCGCCGGAGCCACACCGCGCCGGAGCCACACCGCGCCGTGTGATTTGGCTACGAGACCGTGTGCCCCCGCATAGTCTTCACAGTTACGGAGAAACTTCCTAAGTGCACTGATTAAAGGGCCGGCAATACTATATCGTCCGCGTACCTGATGTTATTGACGCAGTGCCCATCAATGGTGCACGCGATATTGGTATTGTTGAGCTCACAGATAAGCCGGTTTACATACAGGTTGTAAAGCTTGGTCGAACTGAGTCCACACTCCGCATTTCAATCTGTATGCATCCGACATGTCAACCGCCCTCTTGACATAACTGTATTGGTTGTCATACCAATACTTCAACATAGTTGTACGGGTTGTAAGTCCGTACATGTAATTTGTCGTGAAGGTTTGTAAGTTAAGTTAGTGAAGAGAAACGCGTTCCACTAAGATGCAGTTAAGTTTATTGAGAGTAAGTTACAGTACTTGAGCGGAGGCGATTATTTCTCTCAGTTGTTGATAGTCACACACTTGTATGTTTACTACGATTAAATTAGTTAATAAGGTTATTTTTATAACGCGCAATCGTGACGCGCATCGCTGGTCTAAAGTAGGTTACAGCGTAAGCAGAAAAATGTACGGCGATGAGACCGTACATATTGGCAACCCCTAAAGAAGTTAAGATGAGTAAAGAGACAGAAAGAACCGCCTGTACAAAGTTAAGGCTTAATGTTAAAGTAAGTATACAATTAATCAAAAGTAAAGGCAATGTTGTCTCGATGCCCTTGAGGTTGAGTGTGGCAGACGTGGTCGCGCGCCTGCTGGTTTTCGTCTCTGGCAGTCTGCTGTCGAGGTCCCATTGGCAGAAGTTCAATGTCTTCATGTTTTGGCTTCGTATTTGTTGTCCTCGGAAGTCGTTTCCTGAGCCGTACGCAGTATTTTCTTGTGACGATCCCCAGACACGTGATGACAGCAATTGTAAGTAAAAAGTAACTAATTGCATATTGGTGAATATCATGCTGTGTGATGGTGGATGGTAGTTGTGGCTCGTTCTCTTGTTGGAACCGTAGTTTCTTGTCGATTACTGTGAAGTCGTTATTCTTGAGAGTGAAGAGTTCGTCTTGAGAGCCGTGTAGTGTTATGTTGACAATGTTATTAATCGACGAGTTCAAGTTCGGTACATGCATGTCGTAGTTTACGTTGAGGTTGCTGTTGTACTGATTGTGTGAAGTGATGGTGAGCTCTTTTGACTGCAGAACACATCCTTGACTCAAAGTTACAATAGCCGCTGATGTGATAGTTTGCGAAGTTACGTCGTTATCACAAACAGTACGTAATTCGCATCTTCCGCAACAAACAACCAGCCAGCTGTTTGATTCTTGCAATTTGATCCATGCCTCGTCGCATGACACACTGACGACGTTGCATGGCGGCGTAGTTACACGATGACCCAGTAGTTTTGCTTCGCAAGGTGCATTCTTGTTCTGTAAGTTGAACACTGGTATGTTTGCGTTGCAAATAAAGTTATCTTTTTGTCTTTTGGTACATTGCTTGAAGTCTTCATCCTTTAATGAGATGTAAGACTTCTTTTCAAAGTTCACGGCGATGTACTCTGACGATAACTGCATCAATTTGAATTTTTCCTCAGTTTTAAAAGGTATAGCGATAGCCCGGTAGTAGGTGAAGTCCTCATCCGAGATCAACGGAATGTGAACTTCGAACATAAAGTAGGTTTTTGTTATTCGTGCTTTCACGTAGAGCAGTTTGTAAAGTTCCTTGATATCTTGTTTGATGTTGGTCGTCGGTAGTGTCAGAGTTCTCGGCAGTTTGCCGGCTATGTCTTCCATTTGTTTGACTAGGCTGACTGGTGATATCAAGTGCACGTCCATGTGCCCACTGTAGACATTCGTGAGGGTGTTTAGGAGCATTGTTTGAATTTCTTTAAGATTTCGTAATAGTAATGATGCTGTGAGCGAAGCGGAGTTGAAGTAGCTTGTAGCCATCATTATTTGTATTTCTGTTTCAATGTTGCCCAAATTCGACTTAGTTTCATTCATGAAGCGTTCTATCATTTTGCATTGTAATTTAATGTTTTCATCGTTTTTCTTCAAAACATCGTTTTGTAGTTGCATAATTGACGTTTGGTTTTTTGCGAGTTCGCGTAAATAGTTTTCGTTGCGTTGAATGGCATCAATATCTTGGTGATATTTGTCAGCAAATCTTTGGTCTAAGACGCCGAATAAGCTGTTTGCTACCATGCCTACTCCGTCGATTAAGCCGCGTTTCTTGCGTGTTGATAAATGCTTGTGCGGAGCCAGCAGGATCGTATTGTAGAAGTTGAGTAGTTCCATCTCGTGTGAAAGTTGATCTGTCGTAGCTTGGCAATAGCTTTGATGGATTTTCTGGCATAAGCTATTTACACCGTTGACGTAGTTTTCAATGTTTTGAACGCCTTGCCAGTAGTTAGTTAGATTGTAGTACGTAAGCAAAGTCCATTCGTCGTGAATGAGTTCAATTTTGCCTATGGTGTCATAATAAATCGGCCGCTCGGGTTCCAGGTTTGTAATCTGAATTCCTGACCTTTGTTGCGTACCATATGATCCATTCACGAATATCAACATTGTGAAAATACACATCAAAATGTTTGTAAGACATTTTTTCGTTGACTGTTTTGTTGTGGTAGGTCTTTTAGTTTTGTCAGCGTTTTGTAAGTCCGTCTGACATTCTTCACTATCTCTGTTGCAAGTAGTTTCGATGGGTAGAGCAGATAGTTTCACAATTGGTCGTTTGATGACACCGGTTTGTGTTTTCAGGGTTGTCACCCGAACGTATCCGTCGGCTCCAGGGTGTAATTTCAGCACCCGTCCCATGGCCCATTTTCCTGGCGGCAAATTGTTGTCCCGGACTAGTACGATGTCCCCCTCGTTGAGGTTTTTCTTAGGATTGTTCCATTTGCTGCGCCTTTGAAGTTGTGTTAGATAGTCGTTTGACCAATTCTTCCAAAATTGTTGGTACATGTGTTCAGTTAGCTGCCATCGTCGGCGTAGATCTATGTTATGTTTTTCATTGTAGTCTGCTCGTGGTAGAGACATTGTTGGTCCCCCCGTTAGAAAGTGACCTGGTGTCAGATAGTTATAGAATTCTTCGGGGTCCTCAGTAAGCTGGCAAAGTGGCCTGGAGTTCATGCATGCTTCTATGTTCGCAAGCAAGGTAGTGAACTCCTCGTACGTCAGTTTTTGGTCTCCTAGCACTCGACGAAGGTGATACTTCATCGACTTGACCGCTGCTTCCCATAGTCCACCAGCGGTTGGCCAAGCGGGTGCATTGAAGTGCCATTGTACTCCCATGTCAGCAATACTATTGAAGAAGTCTGGCGATAAGATTTGCTTGAAGTCTTCAAACTCTTTCTGAAGCAATCTTGATGCGGCGATAAAGTTCGTACCACAGTCCGAGTAGACGTGACCTGGTGTACCGCGCCTGGAGCACATTCTCTGGAAGGCTGCTATGAATGTTTCGGTGCTTAAGTCCGATGCGAGTTCGATGTGTACAGCCTTAGTTACCATGCACACGAATATGCATATGTAACCCTTTGAGGTCCGCACTCCCTTTCCTTTGTTAAGTTTGACTTCCACGTGTCCTGTGAAGTCAACTCCTGTGTGGGTGAACGGTCGCGATGGTGTCACACGTTGTGGTGGTAGTTCTCCCATGAGTTGGTTTAACTCCGATGGGTTGTAGCGGTGGCAACGCACACAGCGCCGTAGTTCAGCTTTTACCGCTCTGTTGCCGCCAACGATCCAGTACCGTTGTCGGATGTGCGCTAAAGTTAATCTGGCTCCTCCGTGTAAAGTCGTAAGATGAGCTTGATGAATCACCAACTCAGTAAGTCGTCCACTCTTAGGTAGGATGATTGGGTTCTTCATCTCGAAAGGTAGAACAGAGTGGTTCAGTCGACCGCCGACTCGGATGATGCCTTTGTTGTCCAGATATGGCTTAAGTTTGAAAATGTAACTTTTAGTAGAAATAGTTTTAGTAGTTTGAAGTTGTTTGTATTCTTGAGCAAGTTCCGTTTGTTGCACATATTTTATTATTTGTTCTTTTGCACTGCTTAATTTGCACAAAGTAAGGCATCCGGTGTCACGTTTGGCCTTGTTTCTTGTATTTGCAATGAATCGTTGTATCCATGCTGCAATTCTGTTCACTTTGGTCAATGAACTGCAATTAGTTAATAAATTATGAATACAATTATTGTTTTCTTTGTTCGTCGAGTTTGATTTTGCTTGGCAAACGCTGCCTATGTTCGTAGTAAATGTGCATGTTACGTTTTCTTCACGACTTTGTTCTTGGAAGCTAGGCAGAAATGTAGGACCTTCCCACCACAGACTGAAAGTTTGTAGCTTGGTGGGTAGCATGCCTCTTGATGCGCAGTCTGCAGGGTTATCTTGTGACTTCACATAACGCCATTGCTCGGCTGGTATGATTTGTCTTATTTTTTCAACCCGGTTAGCGACGTATTTTTCCCTTTTGGATGTGTCCCCCTGTATCCAAGCCAGGACCACTTGGGAATCGCACCAAACGCTTGTAGTTATGTCGAAGCCATTCAGGGCGTCTCTGATTTTTTCGATGAGTTGCGATAGTAAGAGTGCGCCACAAAGTTCAAGTTTCGGTAGTGTGATCGTTTGTGATAGCGGCGCCACTCTTGTTTTAGCAGCGAGTAATGTTATTGTTGACTTGTTTGTTTCTTCTCTGACGCAGCTGTATACCACGCAAGAGTAAGCCTTTTCACTGGCGTCACAGAATCCAAATAGTTCTATCTTCTTGTTTGTTGTACGGACCCAGCGCTTGATTACCATAAGTTTTACATTGGGTATGTCAGCTCTTAGTTTCAGCCACTTTTCTGCTATTTGTGACGGTAACTGATCATCCCAGTCAAGTTTGTTGATCCAGACTTCTTGAAATAGTAGTTTTGCCGCAATAGTTATGGGTGATAGCCAACCCAGCGGATCGTAAAGTTGCGAAATTTCAGAAAGCAGCCGCCTTTTAGTTATCTCGGATCGACCTTTTTCTTCAAATTTCCAGTTAAACACAAATGTGTCGGCGTGCGGATTCCAACCTAGTCCTAGGGTTTTCATTGATTCCTCTTGCTTAAAGTCAAAAGTAGTTGTGCGTGAAATCTGTTCATCGCTTAAGTTTACTAGTAGTGCTGGATCATTGCTGGACCACTTGCGTAAGTTCATCCCGGCTCCTTTTAACATGTCGATAAGAGATGTCTGGAGTTCCTGGGCCGCTTCTAGTGAGTTGTGGCCGCTTATGACGTCATCGACGTAAGTTTCGTTCAACAGTATTTTAGCAGCCGTGGGGTATTTGCAGCCGTCATCGTATGCAAGTTGCTTGATGGTTCTCATGGCTAGCCACGGTGCGCACTTAGTGCCATAAGTGACAGTGCAAAGTTGGTACTCCTGCAGCTTCTCTGACTGTGTAGTTCGCCAGATAATTTTCTGCAAATGTTGTTGTTCCTCAGACAGCCAGATACATCGGTACATTTTCTCGATGTCAGCTGTAAAGGCGTATTTGTAAGTTCTCCATTTTATGATAAGTTCTTGGATATCTTTTTGTAGGTTGGGGCCTTTTTCTTGTAAGGCGTTCAAGCTGTATCCTGTTTTAGTTTTCTGAGATGCGTTGAAGACAACCCTGAGTTTCGTGGTTGTAGATTCTTCTCGAAGTACTCCGTGATGTGGTGAGTAGCATTCCGTCGTTGACGATTGTATAGGTTTTGTTAGTTTCATGTGACCTAGCTCCAGGTATTCCTTAAGGAACCCTTTGTATAGCAATGCAAGACGGCTATTTCTTTGAAACCGTTTTTCTAGTTGCAGCAATTGTGATACTGCTATCGTTTTCGATGATCCAAGTTTATGTTCGTAATCTGAACATAGAGGCATCTTCACAATGTATCTTCCGTCTAAACCACGGCGAGTAGTTTCCTTGTAGTAAGTTTCACATTGATCTTCTTGAGATTGATCAGTGTTTGCTTTTGTTACGTCTTCACACTCCAAAAATTTCGTTATTTCGGACAAGTCGAGTAGGGTGACGTGACAGTTAAACGTTTCTAGTTTTCCACACAAAATCCATCCCAGCTGTGTCTGTTGAGCAACTGGTGATTTTGGTGCGCCCTTTAGTATTCCGTCTTGGATTATTTCTGCGTATACGTCAGCTCCAAGCAGTATGTCAACAGCCCTTGAAATGTTGTAGTCAGGGTCTGCTAGTTTTAAGTTTTGCAAGTGTGACCACTCAGGTCGTTCAAATGTGTAGTTTGGTAGTTTGTTGATTAATTTCTTCATAATCAACGCCTCAGTGTCGAAAGTATATTCGGAGTGGATTGATTTGCATGTTAGCTTCAGGCGCCCTTTACAGTCGCCCGATACAGTACCAACTCCCGATATCTTTGCAGTCATTTTGCTTCTCGGCAGCCTCAGCAGTTGTGCTGCATTTTCAGTTATCAAATTAACTTGTGAGCCCTGGTCTACGAGCGCACGAAGAGCGATGTAAGTGCCATCTAACGATTTGACCTTGATCTGGACGGTTGTAAGTAAAACCTCCATCTCGTTGGTTGATAGGTGGTTTGAACTTGGTTCAGTTTCCTTTGGTCGTTGACCTGAACGCTGATTTTCATAGCTCGGTAAAGGTGTATTTTTGTTGTAGTTGTTGTAATGTAAGAGCGTATGATGTTTCATATTGCATTCCTTACACGTTTTTGTAGAGTTGCAAGTCTGGTTTTCGTGTTTGAACAAACAGTTTTTGCATATCCGCAATTTTGCAACTGTGTTGTTACGTTGCTTAGTATCCATGTCCACAAATTGCTGACATTTCATTAGAACATGATTGTTTTTACAAAGAGGGCATTGCCCATACGAAGTGTGGTAAGTTTTCGGATGCCATTTTTTCTGATCGTAGTTTTTTCGAAACGTATGTTTTTCGTTTTCAGTTGATTTTCCTGAATTCTGTACCTCTTTCTTCGAAGTTTTCATGGTTTCAAACGCTGTAAACTGGTTTTCTAAGAACATTAGAAATTCATGAAGTGTTGGTACCTCTCTGTTGTCGTTTAAGTCTTTTATATATTCGTTGTATGTGCCACAGTCTAGTTTTAGTGACATCACATGGACAATCATAGATTCTCCACCGGTTGTATCAAGACCCATATTTGTCAAGCCGTTTAGACATTCCGTTGTTACGTCATGTAGCTTCTTCAAGTTGTAAGCGTCAGGCTTCTGTATGACAGGCAACTGTAGCATAGTGTTCATATAGGCTGAGAACTGTAGTCGACGGTTATCGTACCGTTGATTCAATATTTTCCAGCATGAAGCGTAGTTGTTGGCGCTGATGCCCAGGTGTTGCACCAGCCTTTCTGCTTCGCCTTTCAGTTTGGTCTTCAGATGCTGCATTTTTTGTGCGTTATTCAGCGACGGGTTTTTGTGTATGGTCTCCAGGAATAGATCTTTAAACGATGTCCACTTGCTGTAGTGTCCTGAAAACTCTGGTATCTCGATTTTCGGTGCTGAACGTTCGTGATGAGCGTTAGACCATATTTTGCCTTTCAGGCGTTTTCTTGTTTCGTCGTATTTGGATTCCATGCTGTAGAACATGTCATAGTATGTCTGATTCGATCCTTTTAGTAGGGCTTCCAGTTCCCAGTGAGTGTTGTCAAGAGCATCCCATTTCGACTTCAAGATTGACAAGTGATCATCAAGTTCCCATTTCTCAGCTAGGCCTTCATAGTCAATTTTAGCCATAGCACGATCCATCGCCTTGAAGTTACATTCTTGCTTAGTCAGTAGCGTCTTTGTCTTCTCATCAAGCTCTCCCCCTGAGGACTCCGTAAGGTCAAATTTGACGTTTTCTCCTGCAACTTGTTGTAACATACTCGTAATGTCGGCTCTAGTCGTTTCATACATAGTTTTTGTCTTGCCGTAGACATCTTCCACAAAGTAGTTTATGTTTTTATCTTCAATTTCCTGCAAAAGCAATGTGTGCCTTGCATTGAAATCCATCCATTGAGCTTCTAATGAAGATAGTCGCTTGTTCAAGTAATCAGTTGTTTTTCTTGTCTTGCTATCCTTTTTGTAGTTGTTGCATAATGTTTTTATGTTTTCGAAACACGTAGACTGGAGTTGTAGCTTATTCATCTTGATTTGTTAGACAAATAGCTTCCTTATAGTTTACAAGATAACTTTCCTTACGTGTTTGAAGATTCTCCCAGTATTTGAAGTCTCTTCTAGTTATAGTTGAAGGCGCTTCCAGTAGTCGAAGGCTCTTCCAGTAGTTGACGTTAGTTTCAGTAGTTGACGACTCTTCTAGCAATCGAAGACTCGTCCAGTAGTTGAAGTCAGTTCTGCAGGTGACGGCTCTTCTAGTAGTCGAAGACTCACCCAGTATCTGCAGCTGGTTCCGGTACTCAATGTGCCTGTACTCGAGCTAAGTATATGCGCCTTCTCAATCCAACTGGGGCGACCCTCTTCCGGGAGACCAGCTGAACCGATTCGCTACCGTACAAGAGACACAAACACACTAAGATACGCGAAGGCTCGAAGGACCATAAATGTACGGGTTGTAAGTCCGTACATGTAATTTGTCGTGAAGGTTTGTAAGTTAAGTTAGTGAAGAGAAACGCGTTCCACTAAGATGCAGTTAAGTTTATTGAGAGTAAGTTACAGTACTTAAGCGGAGGCGATTATTTCTCTCAGTTGTTGATAGTCACACACTTGTATGTTTACTACGATTAAATTAGTTAATAAGGTTATTTTTATAACGCGCAATCGTGACGCGCATCGCTGGTCTAAAGTAGGTTACAGCGTAAGCAGAAAAATGTACGGCGATGAGACCGTACAATAGTAATGAGATCGTTTGGCAAGTTGGACACATGTAATAGTTTCCTCCTTTGGCAATCGTAGCACACAAAATCGAAAGCCTTAGAGAGGTCCAAAAAGCATGCATATACAGGTGTATTCTTATTTGTGTAGTACTGGACAGTTTTCTTGAGACAGAGGCTAGGCTGTAGCAGTGGATAGATGCGGCTTAAACCCAAATTGGGCGTCGTGAAGTATTAGGTGCTGATCCAGCTGTCGATCAATCAATCCGTCCAATACCTTTGCAATAATCGTCGCCAAGGAAATACGCCTATAGTAACTCTTTTCATTTAAATCTCCATTTTTAACCGACTTCAAAAAAAGGAGGAGGTTCTCAATTCGTCGGAATCTTTTTTTTTTTTTTTTTTTTTTATGTATGCTCCCCGACTACTCAAAGATGCCTGGACCGATTTCAAAAATTCTTCTTTTGTTTGAAAGGGTATACTTCCTAGTTGGTCCCATAATCATCAAGTCAGGATCTGATGATGGAATTCTAGAGAAATCGAGGGAACTCCTCAAATATTATAGGCAAACATATAGTGATTTTGGTATTTTCATCAACAATGCAATCATCTGCACTCAGAAAGTATCATTTGGTGAAGTCGAACTGATGAAGAAGACCACAGATGGCCACTGGATCTCCTAAATGCTAAATATGTCACGGGCATAAGATATCTCGAATAGTTAACCAACTATAATGAAGCAAATACTTATAAATAAATGGTACTGGTGAAAATGACACCATCGAACTGATCTGATGATGAAGCCGGAAGGTAGGCACTGGAACTCTAATATAAAACAATGTATCCTAGTCGTGTTTGGGCTTATTGGAATCGCCATGAGGTGTACTTTGGCTATAAATGATAATCATGTTAATTGGAAGTACCTACCAAAACTAAAAACAGAAAAATAAAAACTTTTTAACAAAAAATCAAACCGACTTCCAGAACAAAAAACTACAAAGCAAAAAATAAATTTCTTTTCCGAAGTCGGTGTCGAAAAACGGGAAAGAATGGGTAGGCACAAAAGACAC
The DNA here is from genome assembly GCA_964057195.1 of Orthosia cruda. Classification (NCBI taxonomy): domain Eukaryota; kingdom Metazoa; phylum Arthropoda; class Insecta; order Lepidoptera; family Noctuidae; genus Orthosia; species Orthosia cruda. The sequence continues at coordinate 31,331,764 of OZ059827.1, forward strand.
CGACTTCGGAAAAGAAATTTATTTTTTGCTTTGTAGTTTTTTGTTCTGGAAGTCGGTTTGATTTTTTGTTAAAAAGTTTTTTTGTTTTTATACTGAGATGAAAAATCGATTCCTTGTGATGAATGCAGGCAGGTGCTTTACTTTGTGTAAATTATTTCATCACGTGATAAAAACGGTAAAGGAAAACATCGTTGAATATCGGCCTATACCTAAAACTCAAAGAATTTTGTCATCCTACCCGCACTAGGCCCACGTGGTGGATTAAGGCCCATTCCCTCTCTTACAGAGAGAAGGCCTGAGCCACAGCAGTGGGAACGTTAAAAAGCTGATTATGTTTATGCTCATCATGTTTATGGGCGACCTAGGTTTCTCTACCGGTGTCTTTCTTTTTTCCCATTTTTTTGTGATATAGACACCGACTGCCAAAAATTAAGTTATTTTTCACTTTGTAGTTTTTAATTGGAAGTTGGTAGTATTTTTTTGCATTTTTATTTTTTATTTTTCCCTTTTTAGTTGTACCTACCTAAAATAGGCAAGTTGTTTAGTAAGGTACCTATAACGCCAGAATTGATTACCCGAATAACATGAAACTTGAACATAACCGGTGAAATGAGAGATCTGCTTACCCCTTTAGGGCGTATTGGCGCGATTTTATGTTATAAAATGGCATAAACAATAAACAGACATGCGATTGCAGCAATCCCGAATGATTTGCCGTTATTTATTGAAGAGTTCTGTTGTATATCTCCGAAGTTCTTCATCAGATCTTTACCAATTTAAAATGGGACCAATTTCGAAACATACTTTTCAAACAAAAAAAATATTTTCATAATTGGTTTACAATTGACGGAGATATAGAGATATATCAGAATGGCAAACAGTCGGTTCTCTTTCAAATTTAAGGCACGTGAGCACATTCGCAAGAAATTTGCAGAATCATCACATAATTGATTTGTTGGTTTCGGTTTCTCCATAGGATTGTTTTTGTATGTATGTATCTAAGTATATATTTGTATATATTTTTTATATATATATTTTTTTCTCAATTTATCCTTTCATTTAGTTGCACCTGCCTTATTTTATCTCTGCACCATCCTAAGGTGAACTGGTAGAAAATGCCTGAGGCATTAAGTCCGCTTTTGTACTTGTGCATAAAGTTTAAAAAAATAAATATAGGTAACAAACAAACATACATACAAAAAAAACATACCTAAAGTCGTACATAAAACCTCCTCGTTTTTGGTAAGTCGCTTAAAAAAAAGATTAGGTAAGTATGTACTTACATATAGATCACAACGCACACACACATTAACTTTAGTTAAATATAACTGCACGGATAATTCAAATTCAATAACCAACAATACCCTCTTAATTTAAAAAATCACGAATAATTTGCTAATAACATCCCATTACACTTGTGCCACTAACAGTACGTACCAAAGCATGCCACTTATTTAGCAGTATCCATACTGCCACGTAACGTCATTTGCAATTGTTTGTTATTTTACTTTGCGTTGACTGTACCCGCTTTGATATGCCATGCATGGTGACAAACTATTTAAGAGAGAGAGATTTACATACTAGATAATTAGGGATCAGTCAGGCAAGCACTATAAGCTCTTTCACATAGAGTGGACCAGTACGTGTTGGTCTATGTCACAAGTTTGTATATCAAGGTAGTGTGTATCTCCCTCCCCGGTGGGTTCCCGCATTGTCAAGGCAGGGGGGGCTCAGTAGCCGTGGCTTGGTCGCCCACGTTGAAGCGGAGTGGCACCGAGGAGGGGCCGCTTGTCAGGACTTTTGCCGATAAGCCGACGACTAGCGGCCAACAAGTTGGTTGCGGTGCTGCTTGGGTGACATCTTAACTGAGGCGGGCCGTGATGTCGTATAGGAGGCATCGCGGCTGAGGTATGGAGGCCGTGGTGGGAGAAGAGTGCCGGTATAGTGTTGCGCCGCTGCAGCCTGGACGGAGTGCCACCGTCTTATAGTGGAAGCGGTGGGGCCGCAGGGGGGAATGAATTTTGAATGAATAGCATTGGCATATACATACCCTATCCCCTGCGGCCGAAAAGTGGTAGGTGGCGGGGCCACTTACCTTACCCGTCACAGGGAGACCAAGGATGCCATACACGGGGTCGTCTGGCGCCCATGTTCTATTTGGTCCCTGGGGTGGTCACGGCGTGCAATTTGTTCTGGTGCACCGGTGATGGGGATTAGGAGGGTCCGTAGACGGACAAATGCGGCAGGTTCACGGATGAGTGTTAACGCGTGCCCGTGTTCCCACCATAAGCAGCACAGGAGGACACCGGGGACTTTTAGTACGTTGGAGTCCCACATAGCTGCGCTTCTCCCCGTGGTAGCCCAACTACTCATGCATACGCATGAGCGGTTTCTAAAGGCAAAAAAAAACGATTACACACCTCAGCCAACGTTACGGCCAACGGCCTGATAGCCAATAGCCTCGATGACCATCTGAATGATGATGGCCAACAGCCTGATGCAGAAGGTTCCTTGATACGGCTCGCATTGTGAGGAGGTTCCTGTCTCTGAAGCCCTAACCACTGGTAACTTGGACCCTGTTCCCGATACCGGTTGGCCGGTTTTTTTTTTAATATTTGAAAATGTATTAAATAAGAATGAAGAAAATAAAGGAAAAATAATAATCATAAGTGTCAATAATAATCACCGGACACCACTGGACAAAAAAATAAGGAGAGAAGCGATATGCCAGTTTCTTTGTGATGGTTTTCCTTCATCGTTTCTAGAGCTAATCAAGCAAATTGTACAAAGCTTCTAATTTAACAAATTTTACTACTTCTAATAGAAGTCTCTCCAGAATAATGAGAACGAGGCAGAATCATACTATAGAGAGTTTGTGTTACCTATTGTAATAATAACTAGGTATTTGTTTAAAGCTCCGTGTATCCGCTTTCTCTTGAACTAACTTATTTGTAATGTTTGTTTGTTTATTAACACGTGCAGTACTCTATATCATTCAGTTTTGAGATTAGAGATGTCTCTTTTGTATTAATTGACATTTGTGGACTAAAATTGTTTTCTTTGTTGATATTTTCTTCTATTCTGTAATTTGCTGTTGTCTGGGTTGTGTTAAACACTTTCTTGCTTTCCTGAAAAAGCTATCGTTGTCATAAATATATGGGTCTTCTATATTTTGGCCTTAACCTTGAATGACAAAAAATACCATTCGATGGATGATCCAATTACCTATAAAATAAACGTTTTGTAAAATTAGTTTTCCAATTATCCTGGTTTTCTGTTTGTTCTTATGGCGCCATCTATGCATCTCATTTCGAATGCTCTGTCCTAGAAAGTACGACAAATTGGTCATTTATAGGGCATACAATAGGACTTGAGTAGCTTAATATGGTATCTTATTAAATTCAAGCTTTAGAATTGCCAATAACATGATCAAACCCGTCACAGAACTTCGCATGAGAGATGCAGAACTTGATAAAGTCAAAAGCATGATGTCTCTATGTATGAATCTATAAGTATACGCACAACAACAACACATCAAACTTAGCTTGTCTAATATAAGCTGGCCTCGCTTTGTATAAGATTCCCGTTTTAAAATAGGTCAAGTTATACTAGAACTGTCTAACTTGATAAGCTAACATCGTTTGCTAAATTCAATGTTTCCTCAACTGCGGTTCAAAGTATACGTTGACGGATACATTGAGTATGCGTTTGCCCTCGTTAGTTCAATGTTCGGCTGAGTTCGGCAAAGCTCGGGCTTTGTCGATCTATTTAATTATTAAGTAGATCCTTAGCTTTGCCAAGTTTATAATGTTTATTTCCTAGCTTACAAAAGTTGTTTGTGTATTGAAAATTATTATAATCGAATTCAGCTACGCGTTTGACCATAATTTTCTGCAAAGTGCAATGGAACGCAGGGAACTTATCGAGAGTATCTCTAGATATTTTTACGCGATTGCTGAAGGAGGGTAATGTGTTTATCAGGCTATGTATGTATATATGTTTGTTCCTATGTGGAATTCTAGAGACCAAACGCATTGGCCGATTTATATGATTCTTACATCAATCGATTCGTCTTAACCTTACAAGTGTCAATGGCTACATTAAAATTGGAAATTAGAAAAATGGCAGATTTTGGGCGCCATATTATGGGGGCCCTTATTTTTTTTCCTGACCCTTTGTGTGGGGTATAAAAATAAAGGATTTTAAGAGGTGATTTCAAAAATATTTAACACTTATATGTTTCAATGTACATAAATCGAAAAAGAAAGTTATAAACAAAAAAAGTTAATTCTAAAAATCAAAAAACCCAACTGCTTACTTAAAAGACAGCAGATGTTTTGGTCAGCCAGCTCGGGTATATGTATCCTCCAACTGCACAGCATGATTTTCTTTTTATAGGTACGTCTTTGAAGTTCGCTACTTAAGCAGTCGGGTTTTTTAATATTTTGAATTTACTTTTATTAATAAAATACTATCCTCAACAATCCGGCAACACCTAAATATTAATAGACGTCCAGAGGCTCTATAAAAAGTGGCGAAATGTCAAAATGTACAGGATTGAACGTAACATTTCGATAGCGCTTGGAAATACCATACATTTTGATATTTTGAAAATCGCTATCACTATTATTTTCTTGTCTAACGCATGTGGAAGTCTATATATACCTAAACCAGCTGTCCCACGCGGCTTCACTCCCGTCAACTGGCTACCTACCTACCCATCTACCCTACCTTACCTACCCTACATACATGATTGTTGCGTAACTTAAACCGTTTACGCAGCGCACGTAACGGATGATCTAAACAATGAATAATTTTTTACGTTTTTGCAACATTTTTCATTTATGATCCGCTACTATTGTTCGTAGCGTGATGTTTTATAGCCCGTATAAACCTTCCCCGATAAATGGACTATCCAACACAAAAAGATTTTTCAATTCCAACCAGTAGTTTTTGAGATTAGCGCGTTCAAACAAACAAACTCTTCAGCTTTATAATGTCGTTTTAACATGTCGTGGTGGCTCAGTGGCTAAGACCTCGCCTCTCATGCTTGAGGTAGTGGGTTCGAATCCGGACAAGTACCAATGCGTATTTTTCAATTCATATGTACTTTCTAAGTCCATCTTGGACATCTTTGACAACGGTGAAGGAAAACATCGTGAGGAAACCTGGACTTATAGTGAGTTTATTGGGGCTGGGCTGTGTTAGCAAACTTACGCTTTGAGCTTTCAGCGACGGGCTTCTTAGGGCTTGGCTTTGTCGATGCAGTCCTACCTTGTCTGGCTCCTTCAGAGGCAGCAAGGTGGCGTGGTCTTGAGGGAGAGCGCAACGGTCGTGTAGATCCTTAAGGCAAGTGCGGTGATTATCCTTCACGTGGTTGCCGCCCTGTTTTTGGTCTAATTCCTTATGAAATAGACGTAACAGAAATCACCGGGCGACGTATCACAGGGGTGGCGAGGTCATGCCCCTGGGTGTCCACCATTGAACAAGAACAATGATGGATAGCAATGACCTCCTGCGTGTTTGTGCCGTGCGCGGGGACCCGTATGGAGGGATGAAGGGATCCTGGTGATTGAGTGGAGCAGGTTGCACACAACACATCACTTTGGCCCGGATTTCTTCCGACACGGGAGGTCGTGGGAGTAGCTTACCACGATCAATCGGCTGAGCTCTCCTTCTGAGAGTATAAGCGAGGTGCGTGGGGTCCACTGATGTCGTCTTTGGACGGCTGAAGTGGTGGTGAAGGTCACGCTGACGGTGTAAGGGAGGGCTGTTCTGTTCAAGCCAGCCCAAACGAGCACCTGATGTCGCACTGTAAGCCAGCCCTGCGCACCTATATCTCAATGGTAATCCTAACGGCCCACCTTAAGTGGTGGGTCGTTCCCAGTTTCGGGCTCGATGGAGGGTGGGAGCCGGAGAGATGAATTTTTGTACGATATTCAATGGATTTTGTCACTGCCTTGAATACTTCGGGGGTGGAGTCGGCGAAAGCTGACGATACTCCAAAGCGAGGTGCATCTAGCACTCGGCTTGCCCCTGGATCTGCGGTTCACACCGTGGGATCCAGCGCGGGCACCACTTCGACTACGGTGAAAACCGAAGTCTGGACAAAGGCACAGTCCCTTGGGAAACCGGCTAACGCCGCGGGCCCCAGCACGGGTAGCGCCAATAAGCGGGGTGCACCTAGCACTCCGCTTGCCCCTGGACCTGCGGCTAACACCGCGGGCTCCAGTGCGGGCACCGGTCCGGCTGTGGCGAGAACCGCAGCTAAGACCAATCAGTCCCCACATAATCGGCATAAGGGCTCAGGGCTGCGCGGGACCAGCACTGATCCTTACACTCCCTTGGCGAAAGGTAAGGGGCCGGAGATGACTCATCCCTCTGCCGGCTCCAACCTTTCCAAACACCCTCTTCCTCATCCCTCCTATACTACCACTTCGCAGACCAGTGGGGCAACCGCCACCAGTCAAACGGGGGCGGCGGCCGAATCCTGGCGGGTGCAAACCCATAAGGGCAAGGGTAAGGGCAAGAAAAGGAAAAAACAAACCCAAGACCCTTGCCCAAACTTGTTGGTACCTACAATCCCCCAAGCCCAGGGTATCAAAGGGGATGGTCTGACGCGGAAAGAGAGACGTCAGCAACTAAGAAGGGGTAAGGGCAAAGTCTCACAGTTAGGGCAGGTTGCTAAGACTGGCAACCTGAACTTCTCGAAAGGGAAGCGGCCGCAGACTGCGGCCGAAGGCAGCCATTCAGCGGCAGGAGGACCAGCGCAGACGGCTGGCGCGTCGCAGCAGGACGCCCGGAGGGGTCAGGCCGTGGCCAAGCGGGCTCTCAACGAGACCATGTCGCCTCGTGGGGAGCATAAGCGGCTACGGCTTGATCAGTCCGGGCGGACTGATGCGACGAGCTATGCCCGAGTCGCTAGCGCCCACCTGTGCGTCGCGGTAACCTGTGCCAGCACGGGGATGATCAGCCTAGAGGTGTCAAACCAGGTCCATGACGAGATCCAGAGGCTGATCATCGAAGAGGCTTGGTCCCCCGCGAGGGAGACTTCAGAGCGGCAGATACCGTCTTTCGTTGCCAGGCCGAAGTTCGGCAATGGGGCGCTCAAGCTTTGGTGTAGCGACGATTACACCTTAGCTTGGCTCAAGAGGACGGTCGCCAGCATGACTCTCTCGGCTAGCACCCAGCTAGTCGTCAAGAGTCAGGCTGAGCTTAAGAAGCAGGTGCGGTGCGGAATCGCGATCCCAGACGACAGAGGGGTTTATAAGGACGTGACCATGGTGGGTAGAACCTTATGGTACCAGAACCCCTTTGTCGACATAAAGAAGTGGGTGCTCCTGCGTTCTGAGAGGCAGAAGGCGGGCTGGTTCGTGGTGCTGGGGGTTCCCGAGGACCACATCCCGGCCTTGATGGGCGCCGAGCGCAGACTGTCATTCGGTCTGGGCTCGGTGTACATCAAGTTCCAAGGAAAGAACAGCCGTTTCGGGTGTGTTCCTCGGGGATGGGACCCGGTAGCGAGGCAGCTCGTCGATGCAGGGGGGAATAATCCCCCTTTCAACAACCCGGAAGCGACAACGGCCTCAGTCATAGCTGCAGAGCCGGTCGACCCCACTATCACCGCCATCACGGTCACCGTCCCTCCGTCGGGCGAGGAGCTGGACGACAGCATACTGTCGCCGGCTTCTGGAACGATGGAGGATGACGAGGTGGGCGACGCTTTCGCCGGTTTGCAGCTGGAAGAAGTCGAGGAGGGCCCCATCTGCGATGACGAACCCTTCGTTGGCCTGTAAAGCTGTACAGGCGAACCTCCACCACAGTCAGACAGCGACGGCTCAGTTACGCAAGTGGTTGGAGGTTCAACACACGGCCATTGCCCTGATCCAGGAGCCGTGGATTAGGGGCGGCCAAATACGAGAACTGTCCGGTTTAGGCGGTAAGATCCTTGTTACCTCAACCCATGATCACCCTAGATCTTGTATATATGTCACAGGTAACATTAGAGCACAGCTTTTAACTGATTTCTGTTGCAGAGATATCGCTGCAGCTAGGCTGACCATACAGCGTGGTGCCACGATGATGTCGTGTGTTTTCGCCTCGGTTTATATGCCTGAGGTGGAGGCTCCACCCCCGCATGACCTGGTCCGCCTCGTAACGCACTGCGAAGCCAGAGGTGAGGAGGTCATCATCGGGACCGACGCGAATGCACACCACCCACTGTGGGGAATGGACACACAGAATGAAAGGGGTAAGGCTTTAGTAGAATACTTGTTCACAACTAACCTTTCCCTACTAAACACAGGCACGGAACCGACGTTTGTAACAAGACGCAGTCGGACGATTATAGACCTAACTTTGGCGACAGAAGGAGCAGCGGAAAGCATCTCTGGGTGGCAGGTCTCCAGGGAGGCCTCCTGCTCGGACCACAGATGGATCCGCTACGACATACAGGTCTGCGTTGCGCCAACACCACCTAGGCGTAACCCGCGCAACACAGACAAAGCTGTCTACACACGCACCCTTGCCTCCAAGCTTCCGCCCATATGCGAGGAGCTGGCTTATGTGAATACGACGCAGATAGATACGCAGGTAAACCAACTTACAGAATCTATGATATGCAGCTACCACACCGCCTGCCCAGAAACTACCCCACGCAAAACACCGGGCAAACAACCCTGGTGGGGTAAAGATCTGGAACGCATGCGCGGTAAGGTAAGAAAGGCTCTGAATAGAGCCATGAACACATGCGCGGATGAGGACTGGGACGCCTATTACGCAGCCAAATCCAGCTACAAAAAATGCATTAGATTCAGGCGTACCACGGGATGGCGTAAGTACTGTGGCAACATTGAATCTTGCCAACAAGCAAACAGGGTAAGGAAAATACTGGCACAACAGAGTACACCTGAGCCAGCAACACTCCGTAAACCTGATAACACACTCACCACGTCGCCTGAAGAAACAAGACGCGTCCTAGTAGAAACACACTTCCCAGGGAGCGTCTTCGTACAGGTAACCGACTGGCAAGATACTTTCCAACCACCAACAAGCGAGAATTGGCACTATGCAAGAGGGATGATCACATTGGAGAAAATCCAATGGGCCGTCCAAAGCTTCCATCCTTACAAGGCGCCCGGTCCAGACGGGGTGTTCCCTGCGCTACTACAATGGGGAGGTATGCCTGTAGCAGAAAGACTGGTGCCACTACTGAGAGCGTGCCTGGCCTTTAGACACGTCCCCATAGGATGGAGGGAAGTGAAAGCAATATTTATCCCAAAGCCAGGTAAGAGTGATTATACAAACGCCAAGTCCTACAGACCCATCAGCCTGACCTCGTTCTTGCTAAAGACCATGGAAAGACTGTGTGAAAGGGAGCTCAGGGACGGCGCTCTAACAAGACTACCTTTACATGGTAACCAACACGCCTACAGCTCGGGTAAGTCTACTGAATCCGCTCTTCACTTGGTGGTAAGCCAAATAGAGGAAGCAATTCATCAGAAAGGTACCTGCCTGGGCACATTCATAGACATCGAAGGGGCCTTTGACAAGACAAATTTCTCCAGCATCGGTGCTGCCCTTTACAAACATGGCGTAGAGCAGGTGCTGATTGACTGGATTTCTAATATGCTCAGCAAACGAGCGGTTCGTCTAGAAGGAGAGCAGCGGCAAGCCTTGATAGCCAGGGGCTGCCCACAAGGAGGGGTGCTCTCTCCCTTTCTTTGGAATCTGGTAATAAACGATCTCATCACCAGACTAAACGAACATCGTTACTACACAATAGGTTATGCAGACGAACTCGCAATCCTAGTACCTGGGAAGGTGACTGGTACAATTTGCAACCTTACTCAGCAAGCACTACGTATAGTGGAGCGATGGTGCAGGGAGTATGAACTATCAGTAAACCCCACTAAAACTGAATTGGTCATGTTCACCCAGAAAAGGGCACTAGGCCCCTACCGCCTGCCTAAGCTGTTCGATACAGAGCTCCAGCTTTCCAACGAGGTCAAGTATTTGGGAGTCATTCTTGACAGTAAGTTGAACTGGAGCAGCCATTTAGACAATAAGTTAGACAGGGCCTGCATCACCTTCTGGCAATGCAGGCAAATGATAGGTAAGAAGTGGGGCCTATCCCCTAAGATAATACTCTGGCTGTACAGTGCGGTGATTCGGCCCATGATCACCTATGGGGCCGTGGTTTGGTGGCCTCGCACTAAACTAACTACAGCCGTGAACAAGCTACAGCGTATGCAGAGACTGGCCTGCATGGCGACAACGGGCTGCATGAGGACTACGCCGACCGCAGCGCTCGAGGCTATGCTGGGGCTCTCCCCTCTGCATCTGTTTATACAGCAGGAAGCGACGATGGCAGCAGTGCGTCTAAAGGCACTGGGTCTCTGGGGTAAGCGAGAGACTCAACACACCGCTCTAATAGAGGGTCTCCACCGCGAAATCCCACTGACTAGAGCCATTAATGACCGCATACCCAAGAAAGTCATTTTTGATAAAAAATACAGAATCCAGTTACACGAGGATAACCGCTGCGAGGGGTTACGCCCCGATGAACTGCGGATCTTCACGGACGGATCCAAAACAGGTACAGGCACGGGTGCAGGAGTCTTCTCGGAGGACCTAAATATCCGTTTAGCCACACCACTGGGGATCCACAACACGGTGTTCCAGGCCGAATGCTTGGGAATCTCCATGGCGGCCTCTGCGGTCCTGACGAGGGAGGTAAAGGACTTCCCTATACGTATACTTTCGGACAGCATGGCCGTCCTGCAAGCACTAAACAGCCACACAGTCAACTCAGGGCTGATTTACGAGTGTCATCGGCACCTGAACCAGGTCGGTATGCACAATAAAGTAACCATTCAATGGATCAAGGGACACAGCGACTCCCGAGGGAACGACGCTGCGGATGAGCTCGCCCGTAGAGGCTCAAATATGGCACCGGTGGGCCCGGAGCCCATAGTGCCTTTACCTTTCGGGTACCTACGCGGTCTGGTAAGAAAACGCACCAGGGATCAACACAGCAAGCTATGGATGGATCATAGCGAATGTAGGCAGGCTAAGGAGGCACTACCCCTCATTGATGGCCGTTTCACGAAAAAGGTCCTACGACTAACTAAGCCACAGTTGCGAGCTGTCACAGCCGTAACCACTGGACATGGGACCTTTAATAAGCACCTCTTTGTCTTAGGTATCACGGACAGCCCACTCTGCAGAGCTTGCATGGTGGAGGAGGAGACGGCAGCACACCTACTCCTAAGCTGCCCTGTAATCGCTGGCTACAGGGCCAAATACTTCGGCAACCCAGGTACCCTGCAGGAGATCGTCGGCAGCACCAGGGCGCTGCTGGCCTTCCTCGAGGAGCTGGGGTGGATCGAATGATGTGACTGAATCCCACCCGTACGCAAAATACGCGCTTGGTCGTGGAGTTGCGGAAACAGCCCGTCGAAACTAAACTAAACTAGTGAGTTTATTATAAGATTGTGCTCCATTGGTGTAATTGCTGTGAGGCGTTCCAGTGCGAGGATAAACTAATAAATAAATAGTATTAGTATAGATGTCACCGGATTATTGAGAACACAATAATTTCAGGTCAATTTATGTCAGCCAAGGCAACTTAAGTCCAGATAGGAGATTTTTAGCAGGTGGAATAAACGGTATGAGATTGAGGAAGGCCATAACGGCCTCGCCACATCTTCAGCTTAATTTAGACCACAACATCGATTCGCCCAACAAAACACAGCTAACAGCCAATCTGTGATGCAAGACAAACACATTTAAACTGTGTCTTGTGCATGCGACTAACTTTGTATCTCAGCGTGTTGCAGTTCCGAACTTGCTGCTATTGTATAGCGTTCGTACTGTTTTGTACAATGGTGTAATGGAAATTATATTGGTAGAGTTTTGGGAAGGTTTGGACATGGCAGTCATGTCCCCGAATGTTAAATAGAAGTGAATGGTGTTTAAGTACCTACTTCACATTTATATCCATCTATCTTTCAATCCCATGGCCCGTTATTTTATAATTATGTGCTTTCCCGGAGCATCGATATTGTGGTCTTCATCATCATCATCATCAATTCAACTGAAAGATGTCCACTGTCGAACATAGGCACACCCAATCTATACTAATATTATAAAGCTGAAGAGTTTGTTTGTTTGAACGCGCTTATCTCAGGCACTACTGGTTGGAATTGAAAATTTATTTTTGTGTTGGATAGTCCATTTATCGAGGAAGGTTATAGGCTAGATAAAATTACTCTACCACCAACAGGAGCGGAGCATAAATGAAAAATGTTGCAACAACGGGCAAAATTATTCCATTTTAAAATAATAGTTTTGCTGTGTCTTTAATTTAAGTATTCATATACCATATCCTTTGTTAATTTATTATTATTATAAGTTTTAAGCACTTTATATCCTGAAACACAGGTTCAACCTAGTTCAGGCAAATAAGAAACTGTCTTCTTTTATATTTTAAGATATTTTACTGTAAAATATGCCTTATGTTATAAATAAACTATATTATTATTATTATTTTGAGAGCTTCCGTTGCGTGCGCCGTGTGAACGGTTTTATCACGCAACAATCATGTATGTAGGATAGGTAGGGTAGATGGGTAGGTAGGTAGCCAGTTGACGGGAGCGAAGCCGCGTGGGACAGCTAGTTGTTTATAATCATATAGTAGGTAATATGTCGTATTTGAAAAAATACTAAGGAAAGATACGTGAGTGGCTCTTTAACCAAAAAATATAACCTATTCGCCGCACCTTTTAACCCTTCATAAAATAATTATTAATTGGTTTAATTAATTACATCATCATTAAAAACACTCAAATTCCATGAAAAATCAACAAAAAAAACCTAATAAAATATTATTTAAGAAAACAACAAACCATTTAGAAAAGTGCCCGTTATCGTTAAAAACTTCGTTAATTAAGGCTTTGAGTGGAAGACGCGGTATAACTTGACTGAAGTATCGACGGATTAAAACGTCCAAAAAATTCTCTTTATCGAGGCTTTGAGTGACTTGTCTTCATTCACCTGTTGCTCTGATTAGAGTTATGAAATTACTGATTGTTATAATTCATCATCATCATCATCATATCAGCCGCAAGACGTCCACTGCTGGACATAGGCCTCCCCCAAGCGTCGCCACATTGACCGGTCCCGTGCGTCCCGCATCCAGCGGATCCCTGCAACCTTCACCAGGTCATCGGTCCACCTGGTGGGAGGCCTTCCAACGCAACGTCTTCCGGTTCGCGGTCGCCACTCCAGAACCTTTCTGCCCCATCGGCCATCCGTTCTGCGAGCAATGTGCCCTGCCCACTGCCACTTAAGTTTGGCAATTCTTCGGGCTATGTCGGTAACCCTGGTTCTCTTGCGGATCTCTACATTTCTGATTCGATCACGTAAGGAAACTCCGAGCATAGCCCTCTCCATTGCCCTTTGGGTGACTGTAAGCTTTCTGATGAGGCCCATTGTGAGCGACCACGTCTCAGAGCCATAGGTCATAACTGGCAACACACACTGGTCATAGACTTTCGTCTTGAGACACTGTGGTAAGTTGGACGTGAAGATACCGCGCAACTTCCCGAACGCTGCCCAGCCGAGTCGGATTCGACGGTTGACCTCTTTGTCGAAGTTGGCCCTACCCAACTGGATCGTTTGTCCCAGGTAGACATAGTCATCCACAACTTCGAGTGTAGAGTCTCCGACCCTAATAGGAGTGGGTGTGACATGGGCATTCAACATCAACTTGGTTTTGTCCATGTTCATCCTAAGACCCACTCTTTCGGAGGCTCTACTGAGGTCATCGAGCATTGTATTGAGGTCCTCCATAGTCTCAGCCATGACCACTATATCGTCGGCAAACCGAAGGTGAGTGATGTACTCGCCGTTGACGTTGATGCCTAGCCCTCTCCAGTCCAGAACCTTGAAGACATCCTCCAGTGCAGCGGTGAACAGTTTCGGAGATATGACATCTCCCTGCCTCACACCTCGCTGCAGAAAGACAGGTTCCGAGGTCTGATCCTGAAGTCGAACTGACATGGTGGCGTTTTTATACAAACACTTCAACACCTCGATGTACCGGTAGTCAATTTGGCACCGTTGGAGAGACTGCAGCACAGCCCAAGTCTCGATCGAATCAAAGGCTTTCTCGTAGTCCACAAACGCTAAGCAGAGAGGCAGGTTGTACTCTTCGGTCTTCTGTATAACCTGCCGCAGCGTATGTATGTGGTCTACGGTGTTAAAGCCTTTACGGAAACCGGCTTGTTCAGGAGGCTGGAAATCGTCAAACCTGCGCGCGAGACGATTCGTGATGACTCTTGAAAACAGCTTGTAGACATGGCTAAGAAGTGAGATGGGCCTATAGTTCTTTAGTAGGGCATTGTCGCCCTTCTTGAAGAAGAGTACCACCACACCCCTGCACCATGCCTGCGGCGTTTTGCCCTCGAGTATGACGGAATCAAACAGCTTCTGAAGGGCCTTAAGGACCGGTTTTCCACCCGCTTTCAGGAGTTCGGCTGTAATTCCGTCTTCACCCGGCGCCTTGTTGTTTTTAAGCTGTTTAAGAGCCATCCTAATCTCATACAGGCTGACGTCCGGAATGTCTTCGGTATAGTGCCGGGTCAATCTAGCTCTAGGGTCTTTTGCTAAATTCGCGACGGGTTTACTGGTTGACGTGTACAACTGCCCATAGAATCTCTCGATCTCTCTCAATAGCTCCGGTTTGGCGGATACGATTCTGCCATCGTCGGTCTTCAGTTTCGTGAGCTGGCTCTGCCCAATAGTCAGATCTCTTGCAAAGACCTTGGAACCCTTATTCCGCTCAATCGCGTCTTTAATACGCTCGGTATTAAAGCGGCGGAGATCGCTTTTCAAGGACTTTGAGATCCGTCTATTGAGCTGCCGGTACTTCAATGCATCGTCTGAAGACTGCAGGATCATCTCACGCCTCTCCTTCATGAGTTTGAGAGTAGGATCAGAGAGCTTTTTGTTTATATCTGTACGGCGGGTCTTGAAAAACTTAGACCCAACCGTATGGACAGCTTCCACGAACCCATCGCTGTATTCGTCCACGGAGCTCCCTAGGCACTCGAAACGATTCTGAAGTTCGAGCTGAAAGCTCTCGGGGTTTTGGATCTGGATCTGTGCTGGACGGAGCGTAGACTTCATCAGTCGAGACCTTTCAAGCTTGATATTAATGTTCAATGTGCCTCTCACCATGCGGTGATCGCTCCCGGTTTTCACCGAATTGATCACAGAGACATCATTGAACATTTGCTTCTTGGTTGACATGATGAAGTCGATCTCGTTTTTAGTTGCACCATCGGGGCTTTGCCAGGTCCACTTCCTGTGCTCACGCTTTCTGAAGAAGGAGTTCATCATATAGAGGCCCTCCTTCTCCATAAAGCTGGCTAGTAGGTGACCCCGGTGGTTCCGATGTCCAACTCCAAATTGGCCCACTTGCAGCTCATCCACGTCTCGTTTGCCCAGTTTCGCGTTGAAGTCCCCCATGACAACGGTGAAGTGAGTTTTGAAACCATGCATGGCTCTAGAAATATCCTCATACATGGTCTCTACCTCGTCGTCGGGGTGAGCCGAGGTCGGGGCGTAGACCTGTATAACCTTCAGCGAATATCTCGAGGATATTCTGAGTATAAGGTACGCCACCCTGGTCGACACACTCTCGATCTTCACCACGTTGTTCACAAGGGACTTGTGGACGATAAACCCGACACCACCCTGGGACTGCCGGTCACCCTCTCGGAAATAGAGCAGGTTACCGGATTTGAGGATTATCGAGTCCTCCCCCTCTTTTCGGACTTCAGATAACCCTATAATACTCCACCGCAACCTGCTCAATTCTTCCTCGAGTTCGGCTATCTTCTCGTCGGTCCGGAGTGTTCGCGTGTTATACGTTGCCAGGTCCAGTCGTCGGTGTTTATTAGGGTAGCCGGGTCCACTCCGGGGATTCTTCGCACCCCTTGCCACGCCATCGCCTCGACCGCTACCGTAGTCGAGGGTAGACGGGCTGCCGGGCACTCGGGGCCGTTTTTTCTTTGTGCTTTTCATTTTGGTTTGGGGGGGTTTGCCTTAATCGCCACGCTTGGCAGGCGGGTTGGCGATCGCAGTTTGTTGTTAAAGTGCACAGAGAACGCTGCTGCCCATTCTCTGGTGTATCCCTTAGTCGCCTTTTACGACACCCATGGGAAGATATGGGATGGTGAGATTCTTTACGTCCGACACCATACGGAACCATTGTTATAATTGGAGAGTCATTAATGGCTGGTTTCTGAGGTAAGTATTTGAGATTAAGAACGAGTTGAGTATCATAGAGGTCATAAGACAAAACTTTGATGAAGCCATGTGTAGCATCGGCAAAATTCGTAAAACTGATCGCACCCGAACTAAGTAACATTGTAATTAGTAACATTCTAAACGGTTGAACTGAGGCGCGAATAAATAGCATGGCGCGATAGTGACAGATTTCTATTGGTTGTGTAACTCGGAAGTGATCGGTTTTACGAATTTTGCCGATGCTACATATAAGTTGTGTCTGTGTCGTACTGTCGGTTGTTATTATTTTCTTTTTATAATGTACTCTAGGATCTCATCGACCATCCATATTGTGTAAACTGAATAGCTAAATGTTGGAAGGTGTCCAAGGTGTATTGATGACCTGGTGAAGGCCGCGGGTATCTGCTGGATGTGAGTAACCTTGGTCCGCTCGATAAAGCGACGCTTGAGGAAGGCCTTTGTCCCGCTGTGAACTTTTTGCGACTAACATAATGACGATCTGTTAAAAACAAAAATATCAGAAAACTCTTACCGGTGTAATTTAAAAAAAACCGACGCAATTTTACTCCTTTTCGTTAATACATAGACACATACATGAGAATACTTCATTTTCATACCATGGTCAAACGCCCCTAGCAGACGCAGGAGAAGCCCTGGGCGCTGGTGGCCGCGGGCTTGCGGACGGCAAGTAATGGGTAGCTCGACGTCCGATAGGGTCCAGGCCCGAGTTTACGGCGCGTTGTGTTCCATGCACGCCTCAAAGAGATGTCAGCAAAAGTGACGGGGCTCGGTAAGGCCGATGCCTGTCTAGGTCGCGGATAAATTTGTAAGAGAGTTACCGCGGCCCTGGCTCAAGCAACTGAAGGAACTCGGGTGGATTTAAGTCAGTAAAAGTCTGACACGCCCTCCCGCTTCACCCAGAGCAGGAGAAGTCATTGGATGTTTTTCAACCGCAACAAAAAAAGAAAGGGTAGTCAGCAAGAGATACCTTAAGTATCCCCGGTAGACTAATGTAAGTTGTTTGCCCTGTGTCCAGGACACCTACTACAGATGTACATAATAAGACTCATCTCTTGTTATCGTGAGATTCTGAATCGAGGGGCTGACTGATTAATTGACAAGTCATGTATGACACAAACATAGTTAGAGATCCAATATCTACCCCCAGGCTTAGCCCCACCTACATCACAACCTCAAATAATTAACCAGCATCCATAATTATAGAATCCCATTAAACTTGAAAATTTATGTATATTCATCAGTAGTCATAACAACCGATGGAGGCCGAATTGAATAGAAATTGATGTTTAACTTTAAATACGTAATGTGTATACTAATCCTTGATGTGTGGGACAAGTTAAGGAGATGTAGCGAGATTATTCTTATAAAAATCATCATCATCAGCCTTTTAATGTTCCCACTGCTGGGTCACAAGACTTATTAATCCACCACACGGGCCCACTGCGAGTTGGTGATTGTCAATATATGTCTTTGTAATTTAGATTTAAAAAGTTAATTAAAAATCTGACCGACTGTTTTTTAAATTAACTTTGTTATTTATTTGCAACGTTCTCTCTTTTTTTTTCGATTTACTTTTAAACATATAAGTGGTATATATATTTTTATCACCTCTTAAAACCCTTTATTTTGTTGCCCCACCCGATGGGTGTACGCCCACCCTAACATACGTCACGCAAGGCCGCAGTAATGTTAAGGGTGTGACAGTACATGAAAATATATGGTACGTTAAAGGACCTACTAAGACCTCACAGCCTAACAGACCCTACGACCCTAAGACCTATAAGCCCTACAGCCCTAACCTACTATATACCTAGTGTGTGATAAATAAATATATATATAAGTTCAGGATGTCTGCACCATGCGACCTAAGGTTACAGACGGATAGTGGACAGGTATTCCAGGTTCGGGAAGGGTAAACTCACTGCCAGTCCAGCAGACTCACAGGACTGATCAGAGATTGCTAAAGGTGTTTTGGCCACATTGAGGGGTAATGAGACAAGAATATAAAATTCAAATCTGATTTATTTACAATATTGTACAGCTTATATACTATTTTATCTAAATACACACTAACGTACAAATTTATTTGTGTTCTATGCGTGTAAGTTGCAACCAAACAGTATTTTATCTGGGCCGCGCGTCAGCCAGGCCGAATGCTGAGTCAATGTCCAAAGGTAACATTGAACAATGGGTTTGGAAGAAAAAAATAATTGAGACCCACACAATATGGCGCCCAAAAGCCGCTATGTTTGTTTTATTTTAACTTCACCTATGTGAACTTGGGTGGTCAAGACGTATCTAACGATGTATTAATTTAATAAATCCGTTTAGCGGTTTAAAAGATATCAGGTAATAAAGAATACAAACAAACACATAAACATACAAGAAACGCGTGAATAACAAACCTCTTTCCTTGCAGTCGGGTAAAAATACGCTTTGCCAATTTGCGGGTATTACGAAAATTATAAAAAAGATTGAAGATGATGTTATTCCTGTCTATTGTGATTGCTTAGCAGTCGCAAACGCGATTACAGTGGATGATGAGGCAGTTTGGTTAAAGGCAAGGGTCGCCCCCATGATTTTCCAAGCTAAACTGTTCCATTGCCAGGCAAAGGTTTCCATACTTTTCCAACATTATTTCTTTCTCTGTTTCTCTTCTACGGCTGATTGATCAGGAACGAGTCCAAATAGTCACGACATTTCTTAGGCTTGCCTCGGTGATAATTCCCGTCTTCAGTGGATTCCTGAAATGCAATGTGAAAATTTCTGGCGGAAAATGTGTATCCTATATCTCTCTTTTTCAACTAACGACAAATATAGGAAAGGTGTTTTTCAACATAGGAACTGAAGGCGCAGATACCCCTCAGTAGAATAGAATACTCTTTATTATGTACACCATATAAGTTACAGAAAGTATAGATGAAGAAAACATTACTCTGGGTTACACAATGGGCGGCCTTATCGCTAAAAGCAATCTTTTCAAGACAACCTTTGGATGGATTTAAAAAAATGAATGGAAAGACAGTACTGTAGGTAGTCTTTGGTTTACTATTTATATATAAAATAAATACATATATATGTCGGGTTTAGTCAATAGTTCGGACGTCAAAACAAATCAAAAGCACGCCACCTGTCGGCAAATCAAGAACAACTACGCTTTGGCGCGCTTTCTGTAACCACTTGCGTGGTGGGGACATTAGAATATGGCAGTTGATTACTGACAGCCTTACAGCTAAGACGTTGTAGAATCAGTGTCGATCCGTAATATTAGTAAGCAAGATTGAAGTTGTGACTATTTGAATAAACCCAGTGTATCGAATAATTTGTTTGATTTCAGTTTTACTATTGTACCCACCGACCTGCCCACACACGATGTCTTAACATCTATCGGCCAGCCTTGATGCGACATATATTATATAGACCAATATATACAGTAATAAGTATGTTACAATAAATAGACATCAAGAAAAACCACTATTAAAGAGAGAGGTATTGAAAAAACTACAATCGCACCAAAACTGCCTTGCGTATTTTAATGAAATTGTCACCATCTCAAAGACAATTTAATTATTTACATTTTGATCTGAGGCTTTTTTTGTCATAGAATAATAAGAAAAATAACTACTGAATTGTGTCGCGCGGGTGTGAAACGAGTGCGCGTTTTGTTCCCTCAAGGTCGTTAGCGGCTATTGTCGTCTTAACTCAAAAGGCTTTTTGCAAATCGCTTACCTCCTGTACCTTAAACACTTAACACATTTAGCATCAGTATTCCACAAAGTGAACCTATTCTGGCAGAGTCAGTACTCCAGTGCCAAGCGGTTCATGATTTGTGTGTACAATGACGTAACTTTATCCAACTTTGATAGCTGAGCGTACAATGAATGAATGGAGATAATAAAGGAAAATGTAATTAAATATCAACCAGAAAACAGACGGAGAGGCATATTAGACTTGGATAATTGTTACTTATGAAAGTCTTCAAAGACACATCACATCACATCATCAGCCTATTAATGTTCCCACTGCTGGGACACAGGCCTCCTCTCTGTGAGAGGGAATGGGCCATAATCTACCACGCGGGCCCAGTGCGTGTTGGTGGATGTCACATGTCTTCCAATTTTTGGTTCTAGGACATGCCGGTTTCCTCACGATGTTTTCCTTCACCGTTCATTCATTCATTCCTGGGCAAAGGAATATAAATATATATATATATATTTTTTTTTTTGTTTTTTTATTGTCTACCTATATATTATTGGAATCAAATATAACAGCTCACAATGTTAGGACCCATTAATATTAATGCTAATTTTTATCCTTGGTGCTAAGCAACTGGGCTTATCCCAGTTGTAAACGACCCTTTGTGCCTATTGGTCTTGTTTGTTCGGTCTCCTGCTTAATATGGAGGGAAGTGGAAATTTGTATTTTTCTTACTCCTCCATTTTCTTTTCTGATTAATTTCGTTGCGGGATCCAAGACAGTTAAATTCATTCTCCGGGACTTCGTCGAGCTTCATTGCCTTGGCGCTTTTCTTGTGGTCGCCATTGTTGATTCTGGCTTTCAGGAGTTGCAGTGGTTAGGGAATAGTGCGGTGGGATTGTTCCTGGGCAAAGACCTCCTCCCCGTTCCTTCTTTTTTCCTCGTTTGTGGCTCAACAACAACTGATAATCAACTGATAATTTAATTTGATTCATCATTTCAGCCGATGGACTTCGACGTCTATCTGCTGAAATGACGATGAAGGACAGGAGGATGTCGCTTATAGTGCAGGCTACATTTTTTAACCGACTTCAAAAAAAGGAGGAGGTTCTCAATTCGTCGGAATCTTTTTTTTTTTTTTATTTTCCCCGATTACTCAAAGACCCCTGGACCGATTTCAAAAATTCTTCTTTTGTTTGCAAGGGTATACTTCCTAGTTGGTCCCATAATCATCAGGTCAGGATCTGATGATGGAATCTTAGAGAAATCGAGGGAACTCCTCAAATATTATAGGCAAACATATAGCGATTTTGGTATTTTCATCAACAATGCAATCATTTTCACTCGGAAAGTACCATTTGGTGGAGTCGAACTGATGAAGAAGGCCACAGATGGCCACTGGAACTCCTAAATGCTAAATATGTCACGGGCATAAGATATCTCGAATAGTAAACCGACTACAATGAAGCAAATACTTATAAATAAATGGTACTGATGAAAATGGCACCATCGAACTGATCTGATGATGAAGCCGGAAGGTAGGCACTGGAACTCTAATATAAAACAATGTATCCTAGTCGTGTTTGGGCTTATTGGAATCGCAATGAAATGTACTTTGGCTGTAAATGATAATCATGTTAATTGGAGGTACCTACCAAAACTAAAAAGAGAAAAATAAAAAACTTTTTAACAAAAAATCAAACCGACTTCCAGAACAAAAAACTACAAAGCAAAAAATAACTTTCTTTTCTGAAGTCGGTGTCGAAAAACTGAAAAAAAATGGGTACAAAAGACACCGACTTCGGAAAAGAAAGTTATTTTTTTTTTGTAGTTTTTTGTTCTGGAAGTCGGTTTGATTTTTTAGGCAAGACATTTATCTTGAACGCGAAACAACGTCATCAATCCTATCAATCCCATTTACCAAACATTTGGGTAACCAAATAATAAAATCATGTATCTTTAGCTATCTAATGGAAGTGGATTTAATTCCTTTTTTAATCGAAACCCAAAGGAAAGCAACCGAGGCATAGATACAAATAAACTCTCTGCTTTGTCCACTTACAAAGCATTGAACTAATAAGACGCTGTGACTTGTGATCGGACAAAATAATGGTATCGAAAAGAAGTGCTAATATATAAATGATAGGAAAAGACCTAATGTTTATAGGTCAAAATGTAAGGAATTTGTCACATAATATTTTAGTAAAATGGTATGATAATAACCTGGCGTAATATTTTGACTTTTCGACAAACATTGTCGCTGATAGAAGGTCACATCTATACATCTAATCTAATACCTTTAAACGAGTAATTCTTGTATGTATATAGATAATCTGAATCTCGAAAACGGTTCCAACGATTTTCATGAAATTTAGTAAGCAGTGAAAATCGATCTAGCTAGGTTTAATTTTAAGAAAACGTCGTTTTCACTATCTATACCCGAGCAGAGCTCGGCCACCCAGGTACAAATACCTTTAAACGAGCAATTCTTGTATATATATATATAAATAATCTGAATGTCAGAAACGGCTCCAATGATTTTCAACGGCTCGAAGCCTACCACGAGTTAGTGTCACCTGATTAGCACCACCCGGGGACCACGTGTAGGGTAACAACAATACGGGTAACTCTCCTACGGACGCGGGTGACTCAGCCCCCAAAGCCGTTTCTTCAAACACGGGCATATAGTAGCAGTAAAAATATTATAATATTCAAGCTCAAGCAATCAGTGAGGGAGGAAAAATGAGGAGCCTCTTATATCACAAAATAAAAGGAAATTTCATTTACTTTAACACAAAGTGTCGCCCAAGTGTTTAGTGCCCGCTTTTAATAGAGTTCTCCCAGATTTTTATTAAAAGAAATCTCATATTGGAGCTACATTTTTAATATATTATATTTTATAATGTTGAAGAATTATCTTTAATTTTTTCTTTAAGATTTGAAGGTGTGACTAAAAAGATGAAGTACTTCAGAGGGTGAAAGCTCCCAAGAAGAATAGTTTCATAATATCAGTGGTAAGTCCTTAGCTATTTATCTTTTAATCTGGAACATCTGCTTTTTGGCATAAATGCGTATAATAGTATATAATAGTCTTCACTACACTACACTACATAAGTTGTTACTACATAAGTGATGGCAGATACCTGATTGTGTATTGAAGATTTTTTAGGTCTGTAAAATATGCTATTATTAAATTATAATAAGCATATATTTGATTTGATTCGATTTTTAAAAGTTGAACCATTATTTTCATACGTAGAATTATTATTTGTTCATGTTAATAGATAGCACTTCTATTATCAAATTATTTAACACTCTAGCAAGAGCAGTGAATAATATGTATTCGGGAAAATAAGCTGTCTTTGCACTCGAGTGCATACTAATCGAGAAAAATAGATATACAGGACATAATTATGATTTTATTGGTGACGTTTTATAGTAGGCCCAGGTTTGCAGTCCTTATAAAATGCGTGTATGGCTGGATGTATTAACGTAAATTAATCAAAAGGAGTATGTAAGGATTGTAGCATGTAAACTAAGAAATCGAATTCTAGATCAAAAATGTAAACAAAGGCGTTGCCAATTTTAAATGATAACCTCAATTGTGCAGTTTGCCGAAAAGTACTATAACCTAGTGCTAAAATTGTAGGCATATTTTAAACAGTTAAAATATAACATTGCACACAGATTGCAAAATTTAATTTAAATAAATTAGGATCCAAGAATAAAATATAACTGTTTTAAATAAAATCGTGCAAAATATTTTTATGCTACTGGCAATAAGGCATGCTCTTAAACATTTGGAATTCATTTAGTGTTTTCAACTAGCAAAACGCCTCGGTTTTGCATGGCTACTTTTTACAAATGAAATAAATGAGAATTTTCTTACACAGAAACCTTGTCCTGACAAATATGAACAGAAAGTGAATAAATCATAATATTATATAAATCCTAATTTCAAATAAACATGAGCAACTTGTTCATAACAATATAAATCTTTTATTTTCATTTCGTTTACCTTTTCTATAATATTAGGACTTAACTTAGGCTATCATATTGTAAATTATGACAAGCTGCTTTACTGCTCTTCCAAATACACTAAATTAAAACAAAAACTTAATTTGAATTACTAGGGAAATATTAATTACCCCTGAACTGTCATTTTGACATTGACATTTCTTTGTTTATATTTTTATCTCGAATTCAATTTCTGGGTTTAGCGTTCTATAGTTTCTGCCTACACCCATGGAAAAAGAGTGTGAGTTTATATTATGAGTTAGGTATACAGAACTTACATAATACTTAACAAGACAAATGTTCTATTTTGTTCAGATACCTTAAAAAAATCTGTTTATATCTATGAAAATGAAACCTGTATCGTTTTACATACATTTAAAGAATTGCAAGCTGGCGTCGAGTTCCACAAACTGTTCTTTAAAACGTTTATTTTACGACCGCTCGCTTCTTCTGTCAAACGATATTTACCTTTTATAGGAGTCGAGAGAATTTCCAGCTGTACGAGTATTTGATAAATGTTGGTATTTAGGTCGATAGTTTATCATAGTTAAAGAGTGTATCATTTGTGACGATTGCGACCTAGCTTTCTAGCGACAAGTATCTGATTGGAGAACCTGAAGGTATAGATAACCGTCAAGAAGGTCTGCCACCTGAGCAGGAAGAAGAAGAAGTTTCTAAACAAACTCAGGTTCCAGGTTGGCCCAACCAAAAAAAACTGCTCAGGTAGAGATAGATGACTCCGCCCTGTCAAGTTAAAGCAGAAAAAGAAACAGAATTCAATGCACGTAGATTTTATAAAATGTAGTAATATTTATCGGGTAAATTAGAAATGAGGATATCTAAAAGTGGACCGAAATTACCGACAGCCCGAAGAATTGTATTACCAAACTTAAGTGGCAGTGGGCAGGGCACAGTGCTCGTAGAACGAACAGTCGATGCGGCGATGGGGCCGAAAAATTCTGGAGTGGCAACCGCGAACTGGAAAACGCTACTTTAAAAGGCATCCCACTAGTTGGACCAACGACCTGGTCTGGGTTGCGGGTATCCGGTGAATGCGAGATGCACGGGGCCGGTCGATATGGCGATACTTGGGGGAGGAGTTCAGTTCGGTAGTAGAAGTCTCTCAGCTGTATCATCATGATCATGCTGAGGAATAAGTTCGAAAGAAATAATTATAAAAGCCCTATTATTGTTACCAATGTATTTACAACTTTGCTTTTGTATTATGCAAAAACAATCTGATCATACAATAGATTAAGTTTCAAACAACACAAATACTAGGTTATTCTATTTTACTGTTAGCATCAAATCTATTCGCACATGAATATAAAATCAAAAGAATCTAATTTCACGCATTTGCTCCTCCTACAACAAAAGAGGATGAAATATTATTAGGTTGTACATACATTCAGAGAAGGATTATTTGTAGACAGAGATAAAAGATAGGGCAAGAAGATTGTTAAGACATACAATACTTTGTTGTATGATGGTGTTATCTATCTACGAAAAATATGTATGTGCTTTTTGTTTCTAAATAAAAGCACTTTACTAAAGGCAATTAATATCTGTATAAGTCTAAGGCCTCATTAGTGCGTTGCGTTGCGTCGTCGCAACGGATCAACGCATTGTATGCCACACTAGCGTTGCGACGATGCACGACGTCGCAACGCAAAAGAGCGACGCACGTCGTCACAGTGAAATGGCTCATTATTGATTTTAGATTCGGATCACAATGGATCACACACACTTCAGTGCTGTCAATTTATTCATAAAACAATTCACATTGTGTTGAATATATACGTACACATGCAGTTTACATACAAATACTATGAATTATTAATTATTATTTCAAGTGAAATTCAATAAAGTGCCAAAACAGTTGAAATACAATATCCAGTTTTAAAAATAATGTCAAAAAATTATAAAACATAATAATGTCAAAACAGGATTAAAATAAAATGTCAAACAGATCCCAATATAATGTCAATACAAGTGAAATTTAATGAAGTGCCAAAACAGTTTTAGATATAATATCCAGTTTTAAAAATAATTTCAGAACAGTAGCAGATGAAATGAAAAAAAACCACACTAAAAAGGGAATGTAAAACGAAGCAGCGTTGACGATGCTGGCGCAACGATGCTCAGTTTTCATTTGGGTTCTATGTTCGCCTTTATGTTTGTGCCGCATATACCACAAAGACAGGCGTATTTATATCTACAAAATTAAATAAAAGATGGCGCGCTAACTCTCCATTGGTGACAATTCTGATATAAGACCAACTGTAATACTGTTTGAGCATTACATTATTTTAATACAATATTTGTATGCTAAAAATTCTCTTCTTAAAAATAATGGGGGATTACATAAGTCAGACTCCATGACGTGAATTGGAGAGCTCCTTATATAACCACCCATGATACGCAAAGCTTAGTTTTGTAGTTTATCCAATTTAGAAACGTGAGATTTCGACATGCGACTGCAGTAATCCCGAGAGATTTGTCGTTATTTATTGAAGAGTTCTTTTGTATATCTCCGATGTTCTTCATCAGATCTTCACCAAATTAAAATGGAATCAATTTCGGAACATATTCTTGCAAACAAAAAAATAATTTTCGAAATAGGTCCACAATTGACGGAGATGTCGGTGAACATACATAAAAAATAAAACATACAAAAGTCGAACATAGAACCTTCTCCTTTTTAGTAAGTCGGTTAAAAATGGCAGAGCGAGACATACAAATTCAAGCTCATAAAGTTTAGATTAATCCCGGTACGTTACAATATCAAGTATTCATAATCAAAGAATACAACATTCGCAGTTATTTAAACAATAATATACCTGCCCGAACAATGAAAATTGGTCCACCGGTTGAAATGGCAAGAGCAGAACAATGGTCACGAAGATTGAATGGGACGCACAAGGGGTGGAATTAAAATCCC
Organism: Orthosia cruda; assembly: GCA_964057195.1. Taxonomy (NCBI): domain Eukaryota; kingdom Metazoa; phylum Arthropoda; class Insecta; order Lepidoptera; family Noctuidae; genus Orthosia; species Orthosia cruda. Next base: position 31,358,753 of record OZ059827.1, read on the forward strand.
ATTGAAATATTACAAACGTGCCTCGCCGTGTATTAATTCGTTACTTGTAAGGATTAATTGTGTGGGTTTATAAATTTTATTTTGTTTTTCGAGTTTAATTTAACTCAATGTCTTTATCCACTGCTGAAAGATAACCAGAGACACTAGGCAAGTGGCATTCGATGTCAGCGAAGGCGATAGTCAAAATGTCAAAATGTAAGAGATTGTGGGTGTTGCAATGTTTTTTTCCTTCGAATCCCATCGAGTGGGGTATAAAAATGAAGGATTTTTAGAGGTGATTATTAAAATATATACACAAATATGTTTAATAGCCATTCGATAAAAAAGTATAACCAAAAAGTAGTAATTAAAAAAAGGTAATAAAATCAAAAAACTTAACTGCAAAGATGTAAACAAGAAGAAAATCATGCTGTGCCGTCTGAGGATATTCATAGTTTTGGTCAGCCAGCTCGCGAACATGTATCCTCCGACTGCACAGCATGATTTTCGTCTAGTTTACATCTTTGTTTAGTTAATTTTTTACCATCTCCATTTTGTACCATCATCTGCCCTGCCTTTTTCCAACTGTGTCTAGTGGATGACAGCCAGTATATCCAGATATGTTGATTATTAGTTGGTACTATAGAACGACTTCTAATCCAATTACGTATCTGAAAATGTGTATTTTTAACCCCCGACGGAAAAAGAAGGGTGTTATAATTTTAAGGTGTATACCTGTCTGTTTATATATTTGTGTATCTTTCTGTGGCTCCTCAACAGATGAACCGATTCTGATTTCTTCTGTTTTTGTTTAAAGGATGAATTTACCAAGAGTGTTGTTAGCTATGTTTGATGAAAATTGGTTCAGCCGTTCAAAATTTATGGGCGTTTTACTATTTAAATCGGGATGTTTTCGCAAGATATCGTGTAATAATTACGTTTTCAATAGATAGTCGATTGAAGAGTGTCTACTACTAGATAAAAATGTAGCGTGAAGATAAAATATGTCGGGGTGATTAAAAATTATTTGTGTGTAGTGTGGTGTGATATCTTACTAAGATTCAGTAAGAGATTCTGATACTGCATTTGAACTACAATATTTGTAGCATTTATGCAGAGCGAAACCGGTACGAAGAACCAATACCGTTAAGACAAATTGACCTTTAACATCAAAAATAGTCAGTTCATGCGTACAGCAAATTTTACGTAATTTCATTCAAGATCATGTAGTGGTAGGGACTCCCATTTCCGCACTTAGACTCCCATTTGGTTAGTTGTGCGTAGAGTAGCTAACATAGCCAGAATAGCTCCGTCCAAAAGCATAGCATCTTCCCGGAAGCTTCACAGGCTTCACGGAGCGACCTCACAGTTTCGAAGATTTCTTTCCGTTGAGATGCCACGGCTTCGGCTTCCAGTATTACGTGGGTGGCTGATTTTTCGGCGTTAAAACAGCCCCTGCAAATCGGGCAGTCTGTGGCGCCTATGTTGAAAAGGTGTTTGTTAATGTTCAGGGTCATATGACCTAGCTAAGTTGTACGAGCACTAACAAAGTAATAAGGAACAAAGGAGAAGAGCCTTGAAAGGTACGACTGAGGATTTTATGAGCTAAGTCTCTCTCTTTAGTACCATTCAACGTGTTAAATTTTATGAGTAACCTAAGCGGTTTGACATGAATCTCTTGACCTTGGCAGAATAAAATTAGTTTAACATATGATAAAGTTTATTTTCAAGACTAATAGCCACCTAAACGGACTGTTTGTAGACTGCATTGCCAATTTTTGTAAGGCAATTAGCAGTTTTAATACAAAATGGGAAAATATTACACAGATTATGATCAGATACGGTATTCTTAGGTCTAATCTGCCACCTTGCCACTTCCTGTTACTCGGGGTCATCTTTCTAAGTCCTGAAGTGCCACTTGTTCCGCAGCATCGTCTGCAGATAGGCTAATTTTTAAGCCTAGTGTGAGTGTTAGTTGGCACTTAAGAGTATCAAAATCTCCCAAAGATCTCTTATCTAAATGGTCAGACAGATGTCCCCCTGGTGTGATGTTGTCTGTGTGTGTCTTAGACTCTTGAAGAGAGTTAACCCAGACACTCCCTAGACACTCCCTAGACGCTTCCAAGAGTTCCATAAATGTCTCAAATACGTAGACCATAGACGTAGACGGATGATTAAATCTTGCGGCTTAATTTAATTTCCAGTTACTACTGAATAATGCTAACTGAGGTAACGGTTTATTACGATTTATGAAAGAAGAAGAAAATGCTGTGATGATCTTAAATAAATTGCGGTAAAAGCAGGAAGATCACAACTGCTATTGTTTCTCAAATAAATTGAACTAAACGCAGGGAGATCATAACTGCTATTGTATCCCAAACAAATTGAGGTAAAAGCAGGCAGTTCACAACTGTCATTGTATCTCAAATAAACTGAACTAAACGCAGAAAGATCACAACTGCTATTGTATCAACTAAATTCATAACAGGTTTATCTCACTAATCACACTAATTATTATAAAGGCGAAAGTTTGTAAGTGTGATTGTTACTTCTTCACGCTCAAGCGGCGGGAAGGATCTGGATGAAATTTGGCACAGAGATAGATAGATAGTCTGGAATAGCATATAGGCTTTTCTTTCCGGTATAATATTCCTTTGGGATAAGAAAACACTTATCACGCGGGCGAAGCCGCTGGCAGGAGGCTAATATGTATGTATTTTAGATATATGTATGTATTATGTTTATGCATTGTGTGATGTACACGTATTTGTAAAGTCTATTTAGTTAATAAGAATTCAAATGTTTTTAGTATTTTTTGTGCGCTTTTGTTAACTGATGAACTGGATGGTGACTATTGGTCGTAAAGTTGGTCGGTACTTCTTGCTGTGGTTTATAGTGTTTTTAATAAAATAACCCATTTAATGAGGTTTAACTTTATGTTTATTTAGTGTACAATAAAGAAAATAAGCTAGTCACTTATATTTTGTTAGTGGCTGAGTATGTGAGAAAGTCAAAATAAAACCATGTGGACAATGGGTTACTACCAGGATAAATCCAACCTGTGAATGTACCCGTGTTTTTCATCCAAATCCCTTGATCCGATGATACACGATTGATTGACTGACATCTTAAAAATACTTCCACAATCATATAATTTGGATATAATGAAAAATCTTTTTTGCATAAAAATACTACCGACTTCCAATTACAAAACTACAAAGAGTAAAATAACTTTATTTTTGAAGTCGGTGTCTTCCGTAGGTACCATTTTTTTGCGTTATGGACACCGACTTCAAAAATAAAGTTATTTTACTCTTTGTAGTTTTGTAATTGGAAGTCGGTAGTATTTTTTTGCAAGAAAGTTTTTTTATTTTTCATTTTTTAGTTGTACCTACCTAATAGGCAATTTAGTAAGGTAACTTTAACGCCAAAATAGATTTCATGAAACTTGAACATAACCGGTGTAATGAGAGATCTGCGTACCCCTTAAGAGCATACTGGCGTGATGTTATGTTATGAAAGCAAACCCGAGAGATTTACCATTATTTATTGAAGAGTTCTGTTGTATATCTCCGAAGTTCTTCATCAGATCTTCACCAAATTAAAATGGGACCAATTTCGAAACGTACTTTCTCAAACAAAAAAATAAATTTTCAAATCGCTCCACAAATGACGGAGATATCGGTGAACATACAAAAAAAAAATACATACATTATGTCGAACATAGAACCTCCATAGGGAAGTCGGTTAAAAAAGTTCTAAGTAGGTACACCTAAACACCACTTCTGTCCATATCGTTACCTATAGCTGTTGTTTAATTAAACGTAATGTACATAAATAATCCTCTTATGCCAATTATTTAGCATCAGAGGCACTTCAATAGAAAATAATTATATCAGAAATATCAGTTGCTAAAGTCGACATAATAATTATATTGAACTAAGCCTTAATAAATTAGGATAATGAGTAATCTGGGATTGGACTATCTACTAGTCATTTATTACCTATTTGTAACAGGTGTGATTATGAACCAGATAAACTGGTAACATTAGTTGTAGTGGGAAAAGTGAATAGAAAAACACCACGTGGACGCTCAACCACTCAATGGTCAGGCCAGATCAGGGCGATAACAGTACTCACTCACAGTGACCACAGTCCTGAGAAGAGCCGATGACAGAGTGGCTGGAAAGCCGCTCGTCAATGACTTCGTCAAAGCTTTTATTATGCGTACAGCTAAAGAGTGGAATTCCCTGACGGAGTCTGTGTTTCCCGATAGCTACAATAAGGGTCTTTAATTCAAGAGTGAATAGCTTTCTTCTAGGCAAGCGCGCTTCAGCTTCGACCACATCACCTCTTACCATCAGGTGTGATGGTCAAGCCTATAGATAATAAAAAAAATATCTCTGTTGTTTGTGACCTTAATGGTCACACTCTTTCCAGTAGTGGTCTTCTTTCTAAATATATCATCTTCGTCAGTCTATCCATTGCTTCTATGAACTTCTACAACTATTTAATCATCATCCTTATTCATTCGAATTCGTCATTTCAGCTGAAAGACATCCACTGCCCTATTTTGTTCTTTTTACGATATATACTTCTAAGAATTTTATTAATTCACAGGCGCTAAACTTATAAAAATCAAGGCTAAATAAAATAAATTGTGCCTTTCTGTCCGGAGATACGGGTGGAAAATTGCCGGGTTTCAGAGCCCTTCCTATTTTATACGTAGTTTGTAAGAGAAACTCGACCGACGGAGTTAGAAAGCTGTTGAAGTGGATGAGGTATTATTTTATAAGCATACATTATTATGAAAGTACATTAGTATTTCAAATTGTTACGAGTTTTAATAAGCTTTTGTTGTGCACATGGATGTACTATCCTCAAATGCATATTTCCCTACGCAACTGAGGTTTGCTGTTAGAGAACCCAACTATGGGTTAAGCTCGCCTTTGTACATAAACTGTCCTATTGTATTTGTATGTTTCTATGTTTTGTGTACAATAAGGAATAAGAATATAAGAATATGAAACACTAGCTAGTACGCCGCAATTGTACTATGCCTATTACCTTCACGTTACAGCGGGCAAAGCTGGAGCCCCAAAGAAGCAACCTGACCAAATGGGGTATCATAGACCCATCCAAAACTCAGTGTCAGTGTGGTGCTCCTCACTGGCACTGCAGTGCTGGCTTTGCAGTGCTCCTTGTCTGCCCTTCATGCCGTACCACCCGGCGAATGACAAAGCGGTCGAGGGTCAGGTCGAAAAATAGTTATATACTGGTCGGACAAAACCTGAACGGTGTTTGAGTTAATCGACACGAAAGAAGAAGACCTTCACGCATGTGAAAGCGATAAGTTGACAAAGTTTAAAGCAATCGGATAAATAAGCGGTATAATCACATAAACTACGAACAAATATAAAAAGATTTTTATAATAGAAGGGTTCTGGTAGAAAATTCGTTAGGCATTAAGTCCGCCTTTGTATAGTGATTTTTACTTGTGCATAAAGTTTTACATAAATAAGTTCCAGAATGAATCAAGAAAAGAAAAGAAAAATGCTAGCAAAACGATTGATAGGGGAACATAGAAAAAATAAAATAACCTGGGACTAGGTACGGAAGATGATGTTATTAACCAGTAATTTAGTTTTATTCGATTCGTATTCCAATTGAAAACTGAAGATGACTTATAATAATGTCTTATTGTTAAAAAAAATAAGTTCCGGTCCAAATTTCAGAAATAACGTTGAGGCTCCCGTAGACCTTGAGAAAACAACGATGCTTTTGCAAATAAATGTTTCTATTTGAGCGAAATTTTAAATCATAATGAAAACGCGTCGTCCCATTGTTGTCGCATCTACGGGTATCACTCATTAGATTTATCTGTCGTCAAATGCCACCTCCAACCTAAATACAATTTTATAGCATCCCTCTTTCATATTTTCAAGCCTCGCAGTCTCGCGAGATCTAATATTTTCACTTAGGCCAAACCTCGGGCCTCGTTTCGACAAGGTTACGATGTCTGATAAAACTACATACCACTCATATAGTTCGGGAATAAGTCCCTTTGTACAGAGTAGGGTCGGAAAAGATCTTATCGACGAATTGAGGCACTGTTGTCGATTTGCTTCGACCGATGTGTAATTGTATTATTGGTATGTTACGGGCGATGTTTTTGAAAATGGTTGGTTTTTAATATGTTTACTCACCTAGTACTGAGTTATTCGTATTTTTTTACCGTACGCAAAATACGCGCTAACCTAATCGTAAATTTTGTGAACTTCGTTTTTGATATTACTGATATTCATAAGGTTATCTTTAAGTGTTCTACAAACGATGTCTTGACTTAAGTTGAGTTTTTAAAACAGTAATTTCTAAATTAATTTTGCAGTATTGCTACGTAATACCGGCTATGGTATAGTCATCGGCACGTAACTTGGCAAGGTTTTGGCGTAGTGAGGGTAAGTTCGCGCATCGTACACTTATTGCCACCAAACAAGTGGTCACTTTTATTTCTTGTCATTTTTCAATGGTTATGGCCATCATTTATTTTTAAAATGTATGTTTAGAGGATAGTTAAATAATGGAGAGGAATTCGTGAAGTTTATTAGGTGTTATAAATAAAATATATACAGTTATAAGTCAAAAAACATATTTGAAAAAGATAGTAAAAATTATGGCATTGTTATCAAAATAAAACAGTAAAACTCGTAATAAAAACTAAATTCAAAACAATATCAACTACTCCTAACAAAAACTAACTTAACAAAAACTCAAAAAAAACAAAGTGTACAACTTTCGTGCACGCAAGTTTAATCGGGAGCGAGAACGGGTTGCGGGAGGCGCGGGTCGACTGAGCCACCAATCGCGCACGGATCGGCGTGTCCTTGTACCCCGCGTCCCGCTTCACTACCAAGGAGACCTAAAAAACGACTTCTGCGCATCTAACGACTCTTGCCAAGTTACGTGCCGATGACTATACGTATGGCTGCGGGTGTAATAACAGCTCATCAGAGATTTTAGTTTTATCTCTGGGATGCAACGCATCTACGTTGCACCTACTTTTCAAGATGTCCATAGGTGGGTGTCCACTTAATATCAGGGGGGTGACCACAAGCTCTTAGAGTAAGGTTATTTTGATATCGAGTAAGTGACAGATGTATACACGTCATATACATCTGTCCCTTACTCGATCTCAAAATAACCTTACTCTAAGAGCTTGTGGTCACCCCCCAGGTAGGCTTTCTGCTTGTTTGCTATCAAATAACATCAAATAGTTCTTATTCGCTTCCACTTTACTTATGTAGGTTCAGTATAAAAAAACAGATAAATAGTAGAACCTAGACATCTAGTATATAACCCTTATTGAGTCTAAGCTCAGTCACAGTCGGGTAAACAGAGGCATAAACTTGAGAGCTCGATCGATGCTTACACTGTTTTTCCCTAATTTCACGAAAAAATATACCGAGTAAATGAAGTAAGAGTAAAAATACAACGGGCAAAAGCAAAAATCTAGTAGGCAAGTAATAAAATTTTCGGTTTCAAGGCAAGCGCCGAAGAACAAGTGGCAATAATTTTTATTGTAGCGAAGGATTTTTTATGTGGAAGTTTTAACGTGGGGTTATGTTAACTGGCGGTAGAGGAAGCAGAAGCGGAAGCGGCTTGTTTTCAAATCAAATATTTTTATTGTGGGCATAGGTTATACAGCCAGATGTTAGGTAAATGTGACCTCACTGTTCCGAGTATTTCTTCCCATTGAGATGCCACGGCCTTGCATTCCAGGATTACGTGGGTGGCTGATTCTTCGGCGTTAAAAAATCCCCTGCTAAGTGGGCTGTCTGTGGCGCCTATGTGTTTGTTAAGGAGGGTATGGCCCATTATTGTCCCTATGATTAATTTTAGGTAATTTCTTCTTAGGCAAAGAAAATTTTTAGTTAGACGCCTGCATGCATTTAGCAGAGCCATTTTTGACTATCTAGATATGTTCTTGAGTTCTGGTAAACATGAACTAGAACACCCTCAGGCTAGGTGGAGCAATGATTTTCACAGGGTGACTGGTAGCAGCAGAATGAGAGTTGCCGAATACCGAAACAAATGGCGTGCATTTGGAGAGGCCTGTGTCTAGTGGTAGACTGCTGTAGGCTGATGATGACCGAAATGGTGGTCACGGGGCCCTTATTAAACCTGCGTCGTCCGTCTCAGTTCATCCGTTTGTCACAAAGCTGCATCTTTCCAACCATTCTGAAAAGACAGCCAGTAATATTTTCACATAAGCTGATTACTTCTATAATGGCAAATAAAACATAACACAAGCCTACACCTACAAAGTTCACTAAAACTCAATGTGCCATAATGCCTTGATTTTTTCTAGCAGCACAAAAATGATAATGGAAAAAGGAACGCCTTGAAAGTCTGTAAAAGTATAGTGAATTGAATAAAAAATACAGCTAAGTACTGAATACTTTTTTAAGCAAGCTGACCCTAGAATCTAATTACCTGAATTTTAACTAGATAAACTTTGACCCCCTTAATCGCATTAGCGTCCGACCGATCCCTCAAATCTGGTCAACATACCAAGATCCTTATTAGGCTAAAATAACGCGCTGCCCAAGAAACGACCCAAAAGATTGTTGACTCTTACGCAGAATCAAGTAATGATTTGGTTTAAATAAGAAATAAACTGTTATTCAGGTTCAGGGCGTCAGGTTTTAAATATAGAATAAAAGATAATTGTTCATGTACTTACTTATTATATTTCTCGAACCGAAACACAATACAACCAACACTATTTTTTCTCACGAGTGCACAAATTGAGGTTATATTCACGACTGAGCTCGGAGCACTGGCACGACAACCCAAGTGACGTTTACCCCACCATCTCACCTACATTCCAACCAATGCGGTATGATTGGTTAGTCGTGCCATACCCGAACACAGTTGGTACTACAATAGTCAATACAATACTTTTAATATTAAAATAAGGTTTAATTAAACATATTGAATTGGAAAAATAGCTAGATAATTTACTATTGATAACAGTCGGCCATCCAAGGTACATTACACGACCTCGTGTTCATAAATAGAAGAAGACAAACGAAACAAGATTTGATTGCCCAAATGCTATCAACAATAATAACCAAATTCTTACTTTCAGTTAAAATAATCTAAAAAAAATATATAATCATAGTGAAATCAGGTTTTTTTTTTATTTAAATCACAAATCATAATTTTGGGTATTATTTCATACATATAAAATAGCAAAAGCTAACCCGGTAGATAAATACATTTAAGGGCATTATTTCATGGCCCACGAGCATTATTTTATGGCTCGGTGTATACATATAAGGGCATTATTTCATGGCCCACGAGCATTATTTCATGGCTCGGTGTATACATATAAGGGCATTATTTCATGGCCCCTGAGCATTATTTCATGGCTCGATGTACACATAATATATAAGGGCATTATTTCATGGCCCATTTGAGCAACTGGCATTATTTCATGGCCAGGGTTAGAAAGAAAGAACCTGAAAATAAAACAGATTAGGTTTTACACATTTATGGGCAGTATCTCATGGCCCACGAGCATTTTTTCATGGCTCGATGTACACATAAAAATAAGTAATTTTGAGTAACTGGCATTATTTTATGGCCATAAAGATAAAGAATCTGAAATTAAAACACCAGAATAGGTTTAATAATCACAAATTGAATATTAATATAACGTGTGATGGCAAAATAATTTAGTCAATCACTGTCATTGCCAGACGATTCGTCATGTGGTCTATTAAAGTTCAACCATGCCTTGATTTTGTCAATAGCTACTACTGTCGAATAAGACCGTCCAGATTTCTGCATGAGGGGAGTATCCTCAATTTGATATCGATCGAAATCATAGACTTTTGTAATCCTATAGGGTCCCTGAAACTTTGGAACAAGTTTTTTACTATTTCCTGTAGCTGGGACTTGACGTTCAACCGTAACAAGATCGCCTACTTTATATTTAGGAGCTGGGCAGTGTTTTGAGTCATAAACCTTCTTTTGCGACTCTTGGTATGAGCTAACGTGAGAGTTAATTTATTCTCTAATTCGTGACATGTCATGACTGTTGGAAGAAGCTGATAAGTCGTCTGTCAGTTCGGATACAATTCTACAGTCACTTGGACCCGATGGTCTAGTGCCGAAAAGAGCCTCTGATGGTGTCCGATTTATGCCCTTGTTGAGCGTGTTGTTCATGCCCCACTGCACATCGATGCTCATCCCATTTATTTTCGGGAGAGCCAACACATTTTGCAGTCAAAGCATCAACAAGAGTCCTATTATATCGTTCTACTTGACCATTAGCTCTTGGGGTACTAACGGCGTTCAACACGTGTTTAATGTTCTTATCGATTATGAACATTTTAATGTTTTTGCTAGTAAAAGAGGTTCCACGATCCGTTATAACCCTCCTTGGGACGCCAAACAAACCAAAGTACTCACGGAAAACCTTTATAGAAGTACTCGTAGATGTTTTTGTGTTCTTTACGGGTTTCAAATAAATATACCGAGTATATGAGTCAATCAAGGCTAGAACATACATATTACCCCTCGTACTTCGTACAAAGGGGCCCACATGATCTGCATGAATAGCGTCGAAGGGGATATCTTCTTTTTTTGTATAGGGTGTAAAGTGCCAGGTTTCTTACCTCCAGAAGCCTTTGAATAAGCGCATTCAAGACAAGAACCGACGTACTTCTTGACAAAACCACGCATCTTTGCGAACCAATATTTAACTTTGATACGTTCCAGAGTTGTGTCAAGAGCGAAGTGGCCTATGTCGTCATGATTTTGTTTTACGATCTGCCATCTTACCCCCTTTGGCACGACCCACCTATTGCCCTAACTAGTTGTCCTATAGAGCCTATCATGCTTCACTTTATAATTTGATTTAATTTCAAACACGTCATCAAATTGGGGATCTTTTAAAATACCAACAATCCTTTGAATTAGTATGCAGCTAACCAATCACCTTCACTAACGACCATAACGTCATGAGCCTGCTGTATAGGGTTCCGACTGAGTGCATCAACATGAGCCATACGATGACCGGCCCAATATTAGATGAAAAAATCATATTCCTGCATCTGTTCCCACCACCTAGCGACTCGGGGAATCATATCTCTCTTCTGAAAGGTTGCGCGAAGAGTAACTATTTTAAATTTGGTGCCCAGTAAATAAACGCGGAATTTCTGCAAGGAAGAAACTACGGCCAAGGTCTCCAAGTCATAAGGCGAGTAGTTCTGTTCCTCAGGCGTTGTCTGCCTGCTAAAGTAAGCGACAGGCCTAAGAACATCGTCTCCATGTTTTTGCAACAAGATACCTGGCACTCCAATCTTACAAGCGTCCGTATGAAGCTGAGTATCGTCGGCCTTCGGATTGTATAAAGCCAGAGTGGGACGCTGGACAAGCTCTTTCTGTAGACAACGGAATGCGGTTTCCTGATCTGTACCCCAAGACCATATAGCGTCCTTTTTTAAGAGTTGTGTGAGAGGTTTTGCAATAACAGAGAAATTCCGAACAAATCTGCGGAGAAAACTAGACGGTCCAAGAAACTGACGAACATTATGTTGGTTTTGAGGTATTGGGAAGAGCTTCACAGCCTCTACCTTCCTCTCGCCTGGCCGGATGCCATTAGCAGAACTTTCAAAGCCTAAATATTCGACAGAGTTACAGAAAAATAAGCATTTGGGAAGCTTTAATGTAAGACCAGCATCCATGAAAAGACGTAGCACGGACTCTAGTCGTGACATCCCTTCATTTATATCTTTTGAAGGAATAATTACGTCATCTAAGTAAGCCAGAGCTTCCTTAGACATCGACAACTTCCAATGACCCAAGGACTTGGTTCATAATACGTTGGAACGTTGCTGGAGCGTTTGCAAGGCCGAATGGCATACGATTAAATCCGTAGTGGCCATCCGGCGTGACAAACCCAGTCTTATGTTTGTCCGCTTCTTGGATTGGTATTTGGTAATAACCTGAAGCAAGGTTCAAAGTAGTATAATATTTATTACCAGAGAGGACATCTAGCTAATCGTCCATCAGTGGCATGGGATAGTTTTCACGGACAGTTTTTTTTTTTGTGCACGATAATCTATATATAAGCGAAGCTCGCCGGACTTCTTTCTAACCACGACAATAGGATTCGTATAACATGACGTTGATGGTCTTATTCAGTAGATTGAGTAGCTGGACTCCATACTCAGAAGATAGTTCGTCGTTAAGATTTAAGTCAGCCTCAGTAATAGATTTAGAATCACTGCTAATAGTTGAAGAAATTGTCAAGACTTGGACACTGGACTCTTCCCGAGCTACACGACCACGAGCAATTAAAGTGCCTTCTGGAAACACTAATGGTGATGGTGAACTGTTACTGACAACGATATGTCCTGTTCCACGTTCATCCATTTGGAACAATCCGGCAGCTACTGAATAGCGAATGCCCTTCAAAAACCGGATTCTGCAATTGACAAAGATATCGCCTTGATTTGGCGGATCCGCATACACATCCACAATGGCAAGACCCAAAACTTTGACAGGTCCTTTACAAAATAAATTTATTTTACTATTGCGTACTGTATTTTGGTGATAAAGTTCCGAAATTTCTAAGGCATCGCTAGTTTTCCGTATGACTACGTGTGGCTGTTCCGTAAAGGTTTGACCTACCAATAGGGGCACATGCATGACATCGTCTGCGACTATCAGCAACTCTAGGTCAGCTTGTCATAGTAATATTCTTCTAAGGAGTACGTGAACCTAGCTCGTTTGGCCAACATGTCGCTTAGCATTTGGCCATAATTCTCTTCCGATGGGAAAGTAGCCAAAAGCTTTGCCTGCCATTCGGCCCAAGTAAACAGGACGGACGGCCCTCATACCATCTCTGGGCTAATCCCTTTAGTTTTGGTAATGCAAAATGTTTTACTTGCTTTTCCGACCACGCATAAATGGTGGCGCACTCATTAACTTTATGGAGCCACATAGTTATTGTCTGTTCTCGTTTACTTGGGTCAAACTCTGGGATTGTATTTTTAAGGGAACCTAGTTTGTGGGAATCATTATTAAACATGGATTTTAAAACATTGACAAGGTCCGAAAGACTGGATAACTCTGATAGAGAAGTGGACTCACCCGTGGTCTTCTCCTGCGTCGAGGCTTGGATATCCCTCACAGTGCAGGCCCGGGGCTGCAGTGCCAGGTGAACCACCCGGCTGGATGCCCGGTGGCCCACGCAGGGATCCTGCCGGCTGGAGTCCCGGTGTTCCACGCGGTGAACCTCCTGGCTGGAAGCCCAGTGGTCCACGTGGTGAACCTCCCGGCTGGAAGGCCGGTGAACCTCCCGACCGCAAGCCCGGTGATCCACGCGATGAACCTCCGGACTGGAAGCCCGGTGGACCACGAGGCGAACCTCCTGGCTAGAAGCGCGGTGGTCCACGTGGCGGTACTCCTGGCCGGCGGCCCGGCGGTCCACGCGTAGATCCTCACAGCCGGAAGCCCTGTGAACCTCCCGGCTGGAAGCGCGGTGATCCACGCAGTAAACCCCCAGGCCGGAAGCCCGGTGATCCACGCGATGAATCTCCGGACTGGAAGCCCGGTGGTCCACAAGGTGAACCTCCCGGCTAGAAGCGCGGCGGTCCACGTGGTGTTTCTCCTGGCTGGCGGCCTGGCGGTCCACGCGTATATCATCCCAGTTGGAAGCCCTGTGACCTTCCGGCCGGAAGGGCGACGATCCACGCGGTGGACCTCACGGCTGGAAGCACGATGATCCCCGCGGTGGACCTCCCGGCTGGAAGCCCGGTGGTCCACAAGGTGAACCTCCTGGCTAGAAGCGCGGCGGTCCACGCGGTGGTTCTCCTGGCTGGCGGCCCGCCGGTCCACGCGTATATCCTCCCAGTCGGAAGCCCTGTGACCTTCCGGCCGGAAGCGCGACGATCCACGCGATGAACCTCCGGTCTGGAAGCCCGGTGGTCCACGAGGTGAACCTCCCGGCTAGAAGCGCGGCGGTCCACGTGGTGGTTCTCCTGGCTGGCGGCCCGGCAGTCCACGCGTAGATCCTCTCAGTCGGAAGCGCGATGATCCACGCGGTGGACCTCCCGGCCAGAAGCCCGGTGGTCCACGAGGTGAACCTCCTGGCTAGACCCCTGGTGGACCACGTTGTGATCCTTTTGGCTGCCGGCCCGGCGATGCACCCGGCTGGAATCACGACGGTCCAATTGGCTGCCGCTTCTTCCTTCATTCCGCAGAGTAGCCTCTGGACATGGCGATCGTCGTGTCACCCGGCTGCGTGAGCGGCTACTATCCGGGCATCGAGGATGCACTGTTTGGGTAGGCGAGCATCGACTAAGGCGCCCTCCTGATTGACGACCCAGTCGGCTGCGTGACCGATTCACATCCCGGGTGACAGCAGTGCCAACTCTACGCCTAACAGGGCTGCGTGACCGACGAGGAGGTGTAGGTGATCCTGTAGGATCTATCGGGGTATAGAGAACTCTTTCTCGATTGCCTGGGGTTTGATTGGGGTAAATGGGGTAATTCTGGAACAGAAATTATATCCCAAAGAATTCGTTCTTAAAATTATCCTTAAATCAAAAGAGCTTTATCAGCAAACACATAATAGGCACGTGCTTTATGAAGAACTTGCGACCGAGTATGATTTAATCATCATCCAATATTTAGCTAGTCTATGTTGAGTATGATTTAGGAGTGAGCTACTTACTATTTTTATTTTTTTAAAGAATAAATATATAGGTCAGATAAAGTACCACCCATACCAACATCTAATAGTAATCATAACCCTCAGTAAATAATAAAAGAGAAAGAAAAAAAAAAAAGATAATAATACAATAAGCCAAGTATTTTATAATTATTTCTCAATACACCCGCAGGTAATTTAAATTGGGATGGTATAACGAATAAACTGGCCAAAACAGGATTCTTTATCTCACTTCTGAAATGTTGACTCTTACGCAGAATCAAGTAATGATTTGGTTTAAATAAGAAATAAACTGTTATTCAGGTTCAGGGCGTCAGGTTTTAAATATAGAATAAAAGATAATTGTTCATGTACTTACTTATTATATTTCTCGAACCGAAACACAATACAACCAACACTATTTTTTCTCACGAGTGCACAAATTGAGGTTATATTCACGACTGAGCTCGGAGCACTGGCACGACAACCCAAGTGACGTTTACCCCACCATCTCACCTACATTCCAACCAATGCGGTATGATTGGTTAGTCGTGCCATACCCGAACACAGTTGGTACTACAATAGTCAATACAATACTTTTAATATTAAAATAAGGTTTAATTAAACATATTGAATTGGAAAAATAGCTAGATAATTTACTATTGATAACAAGATAATATTCCTTTATTTCGTACGTGTTATATTTCTCAGAAAACAAAAGGAAACAATTATTATTATTATCCGACAAGAAGTGTTAAAAGTAAGTTGAAAAATATTTGGTACCTGTTTAACTAAAAATAAAGGCGTTATTTCGGAATCGCTTTAACACTTTTTGTAGCTTGCAATCATGAAAGTTATGATTGCAAGCTACAAAAAGTGAAGATTGAGGGTCATACTCCAAGTCATGTCCTCCAACTCGACTTCATCTCGAATCATCAAATTGGTTGATATTTTAATCAATCAGCCTAGCATTTGCCCACTATGTCGTGATTGGCTTTCAGTCCAACCGGATCAAGCTGCTGAGTACTAGTATATTTAACCCCCGGCGGGAAGAGAGGGGTGTTATAAGTTTGATGTGTGTTTGTGTATTTGTGTATCTGCCTGTGGCATCATAGTTTGGTCTCGGATAAACCTATTTCGATTTCATTTTCTTTGTGTGTTCTTAGCTAAATTTTATGAAAATCGGTTCGGCCGTTCATAAGTTATGAGCATTTTACTGTTGGAATCGGGGTGATTTCGCAAGATATCGTGTCATAATTACTCGTTTAATAGATTGTCGATCGAAGCGTGTCTACTACGAGATAAAGTATGTAGCATGAAATAAAAATGCGTGGCTGATTCTTTAAATTTTACTTTTACATGAAGCAAATGTCTATCTGACCTCCAAAACTCAATAGGTAACTACATTTGCAAAGACAAAAATTCTTTATTTCAATTAGGCCATTAAACGGCACTTTTGAACGACAAAAAATTAAAATTAATATTAATTAATTCTACCGTCCATTCGGAATAATAGCTTGTTATGGTAAAGATCGGACAAGAAACTCCACACTCACTCTTTTAAAAAAAAGTGTTTTATAACATTTACATACATACATAAATAATTCATATACGTGAGGACGATGTACCCAGCACTAGTATACTACGTATAGGTATAAAGTATTACAAGCACTAACAGGTAAATTCCTTTATTTGATAAGTAGTAACATGGTTCTCACACACTTAAAAATATTGCAAACATAGGTAAATTATCTAATCCATCAATAACGGAATAGAAAAATAAAATAAAGCATTTCTATAATTATGAGTATAATATAAGTTTGATTTTGTCTACACTAAAGATGGAGCAGGATGTGCTTGTGTATAACATAACAATTGGCAAGGCTGTAGTCAGGTTTTCTTCTTTCTATTCGAAGTTGTAGCTTTTTATTTATTGAGATTAGATTCCAAGCTGCTACTGATAAATTTGAAATCAATGCCATTTTTTTCATTCCTTATGGCAAATCTCTTTAGACTTTGCAACATCTGTGTATTGAATCCAGGACCGCTATACTAACAATGCAATTTTAAAATTGTAGACACAAGTGTAGCCAAGTACAATACCAATGAAAGATTCAATGAAAAAAAATCTCCAATCCTAAATAACTTCAGAAAACATAAGGCAAAATATTCACAGTTTCTCAGCATACCACCTACCATTTATTCTGTATAATATAATATAACCTGCCTCATCACTCAGTAACTGAATTGAATTCCTTTGAACTTGCCCTCGCTCAAAAGTTTTATTCCCCCCATTCCTTATCCACGTAATCTTTTTTCCAATACTTTTTGTTCTTTTAGCTATCTTTTTGAATTAGATGGCATCGTAAATAAGGCAGCCTGAGTTATTTGTTACGGCGAATTAATACATTTTTTGAGAATGGTTTTAGGCACCTCACGCACTATACGGCCACGACCATGACAAGTCGTGGCCGTGGTCGCAACCTTGGTCGCAGGGGCTACGGTTGGGCTGAGGATGGTCTGTACTTGATGTGGAAAAGACGTTACTGGATTCATCCTGTGTTGGAAATTCGCAACATAAATACCTTCATATGAAATTAAATGCCGCGAATGGGCGGCCGAGCCGCATTCGCGGTCGCAGATCTAGTGCCGGCCCGGTGTGCGGCCAGTTGGCCGATGCGGCCAAGTGCGCGACGTTCATATGGTTTTCTGGCCGTCTAAAGCGCAAGGTGAGACCGCCACAGAACATATATACCTTAGAGGGGAGACCGCTGTACCGCGCCTTAGGTATGTGCGCAGCGACACAGGGGGTTGCAACGCAGGCCGCTCCGCTGTCAGTCCGCCGTCAACGCTAAGCGATAGCTAGTGTCTTTTGTACCGGACTGTCTATGCCAGACGCACATGAGATAAATATCCAGAGATGGATCGTGTCGTGCGTTATCTTGTGACGTGATGCCAAAACCGTCAGTGTTGTTAACGTAGCCGAATATTTCAAGAAAAGAAAAGCATAGCTTACTGGGATCGCGACATTAGGTTCAATAAGATTATCGAACCTACCGTCGCGATCCCTTTAATATTTTTTCAGAACTCTCTGAATTAAGTTTCAAGATGAAGTTGAAGCAGAGTCTATGTCAGAATAACTGTTATTAATTTAATAATTCTATGATTAATATTTTGGTTCTGATAGTATATAGGTAATCATAATTATTTAACAAAAAATATTGAAATAAAAATATTTATTAAAAAATTACCTAGTTACTTTGCACCACCCTGGGTTTTTATACTATCTCCGAGTTAGTAGCTAACTCAGCCAATTATGTATGTCATATTTATTACTAAACCTCGCGTTAGCAACCAACTCCGAGTTAAGTCTACGGCACAAGTGTTCCTAAGTAAGTTAGACCAGTATTTATATCATTCTTATTTTTTTTTGTACACAAAAACATAAAGGCAAATATACAATAGGAAAAATTATGTACAAAGGCGAGCTTACAGGAAACCTCAGTTGCATTAAGGAATTTGCAAATGAAGACAGTACATACAAGCGCACAACAAAATTTTAAAACACTTAATCATGTTTAAATTAGCTCCAAAACTTGTGAAAAGTTTTGTTAAACGTCAGCAGAAATTAGTAAAACATAACCGCTGCCATACCCACTGTGCCACCAGGCATGCTACAATATGCACGTTTGTAAATAATGCCAGTGTATCATGAATCCGTAGATAATTACAAACACATTGTAATGACGTCATTCCTAATGACATGTAAAGCTGTCACACACTCGAGCGCACGGTTGGCGCAGTAGTCGAGCGATTGACTGCTGCGCTGCGTGTCGCGGGTTCGATTCCCGCACGGAACAAATATTTGTAGGACCTACAGATAGTTGTTCCGGCTCTGGGTGTTTGTGAATTTGAGTTTATATGTTTGTAAACGCACCCACGATACAGGAAGAAATTCCTAGTGTGGGGCAACGTTTTTTAAACAAAACCTTTTTTTTTTAAAACAAAACACAACGGGGCCGCTGCACCGCCCCGGGGCGGATTATTGCCGGCGGCGGCGGTGGTTGGACGTATGTAGCGTTTACAATAAGTGATTGCAAAGTGCTCGGAGAGATTGCGCGTGTCTTTCGAATTATAACGACGTTTCAGTTTTAGTATTAAGGTATTTAGTTGATAAAAAACACTGACACGTCAGAATTGCTTGAAAGCTGGCGAGCAACTGAATGAGCGGAGAGGCGCCCTGCCGCCGGGTATTTCGTGGCTTAGGTGTGTAGATTCGTCGCTGGAATGTTAACGCATCTGCCAGATGTTCAGAGGTTCTAGAAAAGTGTTATTCTATTAGATAGATAGACAAATTATATATTCAGCGCATACAAAAGACACAGCACAGCACACAAAATCACAATAAAATTATTTTAATTTACATGTGGGTATTTGGAGAAAAGGTGCCAACATACAAAAAAAGGAAATACATAGTAAAAGTGACACAAGTAACTTACCTACTTCAAATAGAACACAGTGCGGTGTGCGTCTCAAGGTTGCACCAAATGGGAGTCCAGCTCAGCATGTGTCAGGCAAATATACCAGACGCTGATATTCTGCTGGATCCTTGCAGTGACATACGGTCGATAAGCAGTCGCAATATGTTGGTGTAATGACAGTGTGATGTGAGGTACGTACATAGAAGCAATTATTTTTCTATTGTGTTTGGTAACAGCACTCAAGGGGTAAACATGTTTACTATAAATAAATATACGTAAATAAATGTGTATATCAATTAGTAGGTATCCAACAAAAGATCCACAAGTTATTCAATTACCATATCCTTTGTTTACAGGTTTTGACCACGAGACACGCCATATAGGCAGATTGGCTCGGGAAGGACATGACAGCCAGTTATATAACGGACGTGTTCAAAACAGTAATCCCCAGTTTTTTCTGCGAGGCTATAAAAAACTGCCGCAGTCGAATTCTGAACGTTACAAGGCATTTGAGACTCCTTATCGGCGGGGGAATGTTGTTCCAGCATTTGGATGCGGCGTATCTAAAACTTCCCCTGAAAGCCGCTGTCTTGTGCGAGTGTGTGGAGAGTTGCTGCGAGCACTGTCGACTTGCGCATTCTCTTCTACTAGCGATCCAGCTCAGTTTATTGTACAGATAGGTCGGCTGTTTGTAATTTATAACTCCAAAAAGTAGGCATGCCAAGTGCAACTTACGACGCGACTTCATCTTAAGGATTGAGTGGTTATTTAAAAATGGCGTTACGTGACTTCTAGGTGGGATTGAGAAGCAAAACCGAGCGCAGGCGTTTTGCACTCTCTGAATCAGTCGGTCAGTTCTTGCAAGCAGTCGAGGGCCAATAACTACGTCCGCATAGTTCAGATTAGATAACACGAGAGACTCAGCCAGTTGGATCCGCAACTCCTCTGAAAGATAAAGCCTTATTTTATAGAGGACCTTAAGCCGGTAAAAACAAGTGCGCACTGACTCTGACACGTGCGCTTCATATCTCAACCCAGCGTCCATGTTCAGACCTAGATTACGGGCCTCACCGACTCGGCTGACCGACTCACCCAGCAGGGCAACATTGAGTGATGCCGGCACTGCACTGATTTGGTTCTTGGTTCCAAACAACATGTATTTTGTTTTATTAGGGTTAAGTACCGAACCGTTATTTTCAGCCCAACATGCTATCCTGTCATGCTATCATGCTAACCTGGTCCTTTTTTGATTGGTCGACTTCTCAGCGCCCTGCCGAAATACCCCTTCAGGGAAATTGAATCTTCGCAATTGACTGCGTTTTGCATTGCTCCAACAGATGTCCCAAAGCTTCTGGCATCGTTGGTTTTTTAGAATATTTGCATATTTCGCAGCAGCGCGTTGAGTGGGCTGACAAAACTGACCCTCCCAAAGTCGGAGACCTGTATTTAACATTTGGTTAAATACAGGTCTTCGGTTCCCAAGCCAGGAGCTAACGCTGGGGCCCATAGCAGCGTTGGGACTCCTGGACCCTGTCTGAACCTGTACCCACGAAACTGCCGTAACGCAGCAGTGGAAAGCTAGGGATTTGCTCCCTATTGCGAGAGATACTGGTACCTATCTCACAGGTGGCACAAGGGTTGGCCGGTAATATTATTCGTACTTACCTTAGATTCCTGCGGTAGACTCCTGGGCGTCGATCAATCTCGTGCCGTGAGGTTAGGGATAGGAGAATATATATAATAAAGGACAATAAGGTATAGACTGACGGCTGTCTGGACCGAAGAATCCGGCCGGTGTCCACCAGGCAGCACGTTTCCCGCAAAAGCACTTCGATGCGCGTGAAAATATACTCTAAACCCACTTTAGGGGCGCCCCACAACGCCGATTGCAAACGGCGGGCGCGAATAACAAATACAATGGGTGAAACACATCTCGATTCGATATGTTTCGACAATACCCCGAATTCCGCGGGTTCACGTTTTAAACTGTTTTAAAATGTTAAATACAGGTCTGCTTATTAAAGAGGCCGCCGTGGTCACCCATCTCAATTCCGATCTAATCTTACAAGCAAATGTATTGGCAGTCATACTGTCAAAATGTAAGCAACGGTGATTAAATATTAATTAATAAAAAAAAGGTTCAACAAATTAAATTAATAATGTATGTGTGTAACCAAAACAACAGTTTGACAGTAATTTTCTTACCAAATTAAATATCAAATAATAAAGTCTGTAAGAGAAACAACAAGTTAATTTTTATTTTAGCGATGGTGATGCACATGGCTTTTTGATAGTGCTTTTCATACATTTTGACTTTTGTCCAACCGCTGTCACCACGTCGTTGGCATGCATGCGCATGTCACGTGTTTAGAGCCTCAGAGGTTCTATAGACCGCTTAACTGAGACCGTTCCTAAGGTAGTAAGAATGATGTTGACACCCATCCGCGAACTAGCGACGAACAAGTCACTGCACCCGCGGCGACACGAAGTCCGCCTATGTACTTTTTTATGTTGAATAAAGTTTTGATAAATAAATAAATATGCCTCTTCTGTCCGCGCAGCGCGTAGGTTTATAAGTGTCATCCGATTACGTTTGTCTAAATGCCAAAATGTAATCGATAAATAACCTGACATTTTGATAACGCGTGACCATGATATTTGATATTATTATAATCGCTATTACGACGCTTTTGTTCTCCTCTGCGATGTAAAATGTCGATAGTAATCACTTAAAAATAGATGAACCGTCGATTTGTTTGCTATGAAAAAACAAAAAGGTTTTTAAAGGTAGAGAAAATAATGCCTGAAAAATTGGTTAACCCAAAACAATGCTGTGTATTTACGCGAGTATGATAAACACACGGCTGGAAACTGTTTTTATTCAACCAGCGCTACCGCGATCGAGGTCGGAGAGGGAAAAATATTAATATAATTTAATTAAATATTTGGATAAGAGTTTGTTTAAATTTTTAATTTGTTAAAATGTACCTTTAATTCTGCGTAAAAAGGTTTCTGGCTTAAGGAAAAATATTTTATGAAAATAAATATTACTGTCTATCTTTATTATTTCTTCAGCATGTTCGTGAGTTTTTTAACCCTTAATTGGGCATGCCTAAACAGTTGCATAAGTGGTCTTGTGGGGCGTGTAGCACCCCAAATAAGGATATTAAAATAAAATATTAAATAAATGCAAAATCAGACTTTTATTTATGAGAATTAAAAAACATAAAATAATTAACTTTTAAACCTCTTTTTAATATAATTTATTAAAAAAAAAAATAAGATAATTATATAAATTTTAATAATAATATTAGTTTTCTTCGTTTCAATTTTGGCAGACTATAATCATAATAATATGGTCATTGCATACATTTTCACACAGTCACCTGGGGTGTCGTACACTCCAAGCCCAACCGATCACGTCCGAGCGCCGCTCGCAAGTATGCAACTGAATTGTGAATGTCACACGCGTTTATGAAGCTAGAAGACCAGCACGCCTAATTCATTTTTTTAGGTTCTGAACCTGAAAACATACTTTGGGGTGAATGAGGACTGTCATCCCGCGACCAATTAAGGGTTAAGAAGAATGTGAGGCAGTTTGACTTTATACAACTTAAAGAGAACTTGCTACTTGTGAAGAAAAATAACACTTCATAATAATTCATACCTTTCCTAACATTGGTAATAGTTAATTAAATTTCAGCGCTTGCTAGAACCTTCAGCTTCAGCAAAACAACCGCCAATTTTGGCTTAAACCTAAGGTTTGGCTGAAAATAGTATTTTAGGCCAAAGTCGAAGCCAAAACCGTAGCTTCGGTCGGACAATTTAGACTTCTGACTTCAGTGCAATTTTCAACTCTATTAAGGTAGGTAGCTGGTAAAATAAGCAGCTAGATTATTTAATGTTTTTCTTGCATTAAGGATTCCTCATGCAAAATCAATGCAAAATGTTGACTATACGAAACGAATTTATTCATGGCGGACCGGACTACTGTTTTAATACGACCGTAAGTTATCTTTAGTGATTTGAATATGAAAATTTGTAAAACGAATAAAAGGATTAATTTATTTGGTGGGTCCAGGATCATGACGTTTTTGTCAGCAGTAGTAGTGGTAGTGGTAGACGCCCATTGTCACTTTTAGAATCATATTTGGTCCATTGTACGTGGGGGCACGACTTAGGTGACTACACATTCGCAAAATATTTCATCCGCTGATGAAAAGAAACCCTTTTAAAATTGTAAGGTGACGAATCATCCGC
The DNA here is from genome assembly GCA_964057195.1 of Orthosia cruda. Taxonomy (NCBI): domain Eukaryota; kingdom Metazoa; phylum Arthropoda; class Insecta; order Lepidoptera; family Noctuidae; genus Orthosia; species Orthosia cruda. Next base: position 31,382,201 of record OZ059827.1, read on the forward strand.
AAGTTCGGATGAGTCGTCGCATAGTTAATATTGATATCGGCCAAATAGACAAACAGATATTTGTGTATAGGAACATTGTCTGATCTTAAGTTTCGCCAGTTTGTTGTTTGTTTGTTCTTTTTTTGCTTGCACGGTTAGTTTTCCTTTAAATACTTTTTACGTTACATCATTATAAACAAAATTTTCTACCCTAACATAAACTGTCAAATAAAATAAAACCTATTTACACACCAATAAAACTTGACCTAAGCCTACCGAATACAATTATTCTTCTATCATCAATTGTGGTCTTAGTGCAGAGCACTGAAGTACCTGGCTAAGCAGTGTCTGATGTGGAACTTGACTGCGGCCGGACGCGGGTAATGTTAGGACCTACCCATCGGTGGGGAATACACGTGTTTTCAATGATGGTTAAAATGTATCTGCTGGTGCTGGTAATTGTTTTAAAAGTTTTTTTTGATTGAGGCACTTATTTGAAGGAACTTGAATTTCAATATGAAGGCTTTAAATTTTTAAGTTGAAAAATACGAAAGTTACTGCGATTTATTCTCAAACCTTTAAAACTATGTACAGCTTGGCAAAAAAGAGTCTGACGCGGTGACAGTTGGAACTAAAATCTTTAAATTTTATTTTTTAAATTGAAATCTACCATGGTGTTTGCGTAGCGTCCAAGGGACTAAACCGGGTACTTGGGATTGGAATCATATCCCCAAAAATAACAAGTATCAAAAACTGTTGATTCATAGTATTTTGGGTTACCGCAGTTGCGATTTTGGCGACCTCATTTATTCCACACTCTTTTTTGCCAAGCTGAGATAAGATAAGATAAGATCATTTATTTGTCCAAAACATGAGTATACACACACATGACATGCAAGATGTTACAATAAAATTTATCACTGTCATGTTTTGCCTCAACGGCGTACAAATATAACAAGTAAACATCAAATAATTACAAATTTATCCATTAAACAAAACAATCAATAATCCAAATTTAAACTTAAAAATTAAAAATATGCCACAGCATAGTGTCATCAACTCATCAAATAAATACATACAAAATTAGTCAATTAAATGTCAAAGTAATTAGGAAAATTTGGATATTTCACACAAGTCAGATTAATTTATCAGTCAAAAATTCGTGCTGTAATAGACATTCTGGATAAACTTTCCATTATGGGCCGTCGATTTTTGGCGCGGGGAGGGTGGGGGTGGAAGAGGGGTAGGTTTAGCTGCCCCCATGTACCATCCCCACCACTCGGAGCCCTATGGTTATGGAGATATCCATGGTTAAAGTTTTCAGGTTAGAGTAAAAGTTTCCATTTTACTAAAATATAATTATTAGTAAGGTAAAAAAATGAGAATTAGTCCAAGAGTGAGCGAAGCGAGCTTTGGAGCTCAGGGCACCCCGACACGGATAGGTTAGGTTCGAAGGAGATGACAACAGCCCATGACCATAAGCTCTTAGAGTACGGTTATTTTGAGTGTGCGTAAGGGACAGCTTAGCGCTATAAATGACGGCTTAGCGAGCTTGCCGAGGCATAGGAGTACACCGTCACCTTCCAAACTACGGGCAGTCACTGAAAATTCTTAATGGAATAAATTATTCATTAATAATACTTTTTTAAAACAAGCTTTTTTTGTATTCTTCCCAGCAAACCCTTACATTTGATACCCATATCATGACAGTGCACAATCAATAACTAGCCATCTTGGGCTGTTCGCCATATTGGATTTAGAATTACGTCACTTAGCTAACCATGCATTTGTCATCTAAACTAAATGTATATGCAAAATTGCATCTTTATCGGTGGAGAATAACTGCTTTAAAATTCAGTTGCAAGATTTGACCCAAACTCGCATACAAACATCAATTGCAAGCTTAATAAAAGCTTGTGAAAATTACACTCTACCCGTCTTTTTATTTTTGTGGGTGGAAATCATCCAATGGATTTGTCTGCTCTGGGTGAGCGTGGGGAGTGTGTCAAAATTTTACTAACTAAAACCCACCCGTGTTCAGTTTCTAGTGTCAGGACCGCGGTAACTCTTATCCAAATTTATCCATGATCCAAACTGTACCCGAACTGGAAATCGAAACCAATACCTCACGCTCAGTAGTCGAACTTGCGACTTTTACCAACTGAACGTGATACAGAACGATTTTGAACAGAAATAAATTAAAGTAGGTAGTGTTCCGTATGGTGTTGGACGTAAAGAATCTCACCATCCCATATCTTCCCGTGAGTGTCGTAAAAGGCGACTAAGGGACACACCAGAGAATGGGCAGCAGCGTTCTCTATGCATTTTAACAACAAACTGCGATCGCCAACCCGCCTGCCATGCGTGGCGATTAAGTCAAACCCCCCCAAACCAAAATGAAAAGCACAAGAAAAAAACGGCCCCGAGTGCCCGGCAGCCCGTCTACCCTCGACCACGGTAGCGGTCGAGGCGATGGCGTGGCAAGGGGTGCAAAGAATCCCCGGAGTGGACCAGGCTACCCCAAAAAACACCGACGACTGGACCTGGCAACGTATAACACGCGAACACTCCGGACCGACGAGAAGATAGCCGAACTCGAGGAAGAATTGAGCAGGTTGCGGTGGATTATTATAGAGTTATCTGAAGTCCGAAGAGAGTGGGAGGACTCGATAATCCTCAAATCCGGTAACCTGCTCTATTTCCGAGAGGGTGACCGGCAGTCCCAAGGTGGTGTCGGGTTTATCGTCCACAAGTCCCTTGTGAACAACGTGGTGAAGATCGAGAGTGTGTCGATCAGGGTGGCGTACCTTATACTCAGAATATCCTCGAGATATTCGCTGAAGGTCATACAGGTCTACGCCCCGACCTCGGCACACCCCGACGACGAGATAGAGACCATGTATGAGGATATTTCTAGAGCCATGCATGGTTTAAAAACTCACTTCACCTTTGTCATGGGGGACTTCAACGTGAAACTGGGCAAACGAGACGAGGATGAACTGCAAGTGGGCCAATTTGGAGTTGGACATCGGAACCACCGGGGTCACCTACTGGCCAGTTTTATGGAGAAGGAGGGCCTCTATATGATGAACTCCTTCTTCAGAAAGCGTGAGCACAGGAAGTGGACCTGGCAAACCCGATGGTGCAACTAGAAACGAGATCGACTTCATCATGTCAAACAAGAAGCAAATGTTCAAAAATGTCTCTGTGATCAATTCGGTGAAAACCGGGAGCGATCACCGCATGGTGAGAGGCACATTGAACATTAATATCAAGCTTGAAAGGTCTCGACTGATGAAGTCTACGCTCCGTCCAGCACAGATCCAGATCCAAAACCCCGAGAGCTTTCAGCTCGAACTCCAGATTCATTTCGAGTGCCTAGGGAGCTCCGTGGACGAATACAGCGATGGGTTCGTGGAAGCTGTCCATACGGTTGGGTCTAAGTTTTTTCCGTACAGATATAAACAAAAAGCTCTCTGATCCTACTCTCAAGCTCATGAAGGAGAGACATGAGTTGATCCTGCAGTCTTCAGACGATGCGTTGAAATACCGGCAGCTCAATAGACGGATCTCAAAGTCCTTGAAAAGCGATCTCCGCTGCTTTAATACTGGGCGTATTAAAGACGCGATTGAGCGGAATAAGGGTTCCAAGGTCTTTGCAAGAGATCTGACTATTGGGCAGAGCGAGCTCACGAAACTGAAGACCGACGATGGCAGGATCGTATACGCCAAACCGGAGCTATTGAGAGAGATCGAGAGATTCTATGGGCAGTTGTACACGTCAACCAGTAAACCCGTCGCGAATCTAGCAAAAGACCCTAGAGCTAGATTGACCCGGCACTATACCGAAGACATTGCGGACGTCAGCTTGTATGGGATTAGGATGGCTCTTAAACAGCTTAAAAACAACAAGGCGCCGGGTGAAGACGGAATTACAGCCGAACTCCTGAAGGCGGGTTGAAAACCGGTCCTTAAGGCCCTTCAGAAGCTGTTTGATTCCGTCATACTCGAGGGCAAAACGCCACAGGCATGGTGCAGGGGTGTGGTGGTACTCTTCTTCAAGAAGGGTGACAATGCTCTACTAAATAACTATAGGCCCATCTCACTTCTTAGCCATGTCTACAAGCTGTTTTCAAGAGTCATCACGAATCTTCTCGCACGCAAGTTTGACGATTTCATATACATACGCTGCGGCAGGTTATACAGAAGACTAAAGAGTACAACCTGCCTCTCTGCTTAGCGTTTGTGGACTACAAGAAAGCCTTCGATTCGGTCGAGATTTGGGCTGTACTGCTGTCTCTCCAACGGTGTCAAATCGACTACCGGTACATTGAGGTGCTGAAGTGCTTGTACAAATACGACACCATGTCAGTCCGACTTCATGATCAGACTTCGGAACCTATCCCTTACCTTCTGCTGCTAGGTGTAAGACAGGGAGACGTCATATCTCCGAAACAGTTCTCTGCTGCACTGGAGGATGTCTTCAAGGTTCTGGACTGGAGAGGGCTAGGCATCAACGTCAATGGCGAGTACATCACTCACCATCGGTTTGCCGAAGATGTAGTGGTCAGAGCTGAGACCATGGAGGACCTCAGTACAATGGTCGATGACCTCAGTAGAGCTTCCGAAAGAGTGGGTCTAAAAATAACAATGGTCAAAACCAAGGTGATGTTGAATTCCCATGTTGCATCCACTCCTATCAAAGTCGGAGACTCTACACTCGAAGTTGTGGACGATTATGTCTATCTGGGACAAATGGTCCAGTTAGGTACGTCAAACTTCGAGAAAGAGGTCAACCATGGAATCCGACTCGGCCGGGCAGCGTTTGGGAAGTTGCGCGGTATCTTCTCGTCCAACTTACCACAGTGTCTCAAGACGAAAGTCTATGACCAGTGTATGTTGCCGGTGTTACTTACGGGGCAGAGACGGGGTTGTTCATAATGGGCCTCATCAGAAAGCTTTAAGTCACCCAAAGGGCAATGGAGAGGGCTATGCTCGAAGTTTCCTTGTGTGCTCGAATCAGAAATGAAAACATCTGCAAGAGAACCAAAGTTACCGATATAGTTCGAAGAATTGCAAAACTTAAGTGGCAGTGGGCAGGGCACATTGCTCGCAGAACGTTGGGGCCGAAAAGTTCTACAGTGGCGACCGCGTACTGGAAGACGCAGCGTTGGAAGGCCTCCCTCTAGGTGGAGTGACGACATGGTCAAGGCTGCGGGCGTCCGGTGGATGCGAAACGCACAGGACCGATCAGTGTGGCGACGCTTGGGAGAGGACTATGTCCACTGAAATGATGATTATGATGAAGATAAAGTGTATTGTAATTACGATCAACCACATGGCTTTGTTAACAGAATCAGTTTAAGCTAACCTCGTAAACTATTGAAATACGTGCTACGTTATACAAATTGAATGTTAAACTGTTACCTACCATTGACTAGTTGGCAATAATTTCTTTTAATATTATATAATAATATTTAGCAAGCTTTTTGGCTTACCGTGCGTTGTCATCCATTTCAAACCAAACGTATATGCAATATTTCATCTTAATCGGTTGTGGATAACGGCTTTAAAATTAAGTAGCAAGATTTGACTCAAACATACATACATACATTGCAAATTAATAATAAGCGTGTAATGTATTAAAAGCCAGACTTGTTATAACATTTTCTAAATATTTTTGATTAAACGACTTTTAATAGCCATCCGTGCTTCCTAAAGGAGTTAGAAACTTTATCTGGCTAAATGATTGCGTCATTTCCTGTGATGTAAAAGTAAGTACCTAGTTGAAAATTCTTTGACAAACTGTTCATGAATTATATCTGACTAAGCTAGTTATTAAACTAGATGCAGTAAGATTGTTGTAAGTACAGATAAAAGAGAACCTACATCATCATCTTCCTGCTCTTATACCATGTTACTTGGGGTCGGCGCAACACATTTTCTTCTTCTATACCGTCCTGTCCCCTATAACACTATCACTACCTCCCTTTTCTTTCATATCACTACTCATACAGTCCATCCGTCTTTTCTTTGGCCTTCCTCTCCCTCTCCAGTCATCCACTTTTATATTCATTACTCTTTTAATAAAATGCGTTTCATCCCTCCTCATCACATGACCATACCAGGACAAACGGTTTCTTTTAACTTTTCAGTTACTGGCGCCACTTTGAAACTGCGTCTAATATACTCATTTCCCACTTTATCCAATCTCGTCACCCCGAACATCCATCTCAAAATTCTCATCTCTGCTACGTGAAATCTATTTTCATCCATCTTTTTCACAGCCCAACATTCTGATCCATTGTGGTATTCTGCTAAACAGAGCCACATATTTTGAGTCTACTTACGTTCTATAACACAATATACAAACCACACCTTCATATCTTTTGATATTTTATCAACTTTTGTAATTCATTTTTATGTTTTCTTTCTATTGTTATCATCTGAAAAGCATACTTTTAGTTATCTCTGATTGTTTTGTAATTCTTGCAATATTATTCTACTGTGACATTTTTATTTGACATGACATCTGTCTGTCTATTTTATTTTCTTAAGCCATAGACATAACATCACTGACCTATATTATACAAGTACGCTGGACTAAACATACTACATGAAATGACAGTTGATTTTTGTGCTGATTTAAAGCGCCCTGCTCGAGGTTCTCAGGGACTAAAATTGACACATTTAGAGGTAGGTAAATACCGATATTACTCAAAATTAGGTAATACTAATATATTCGCTTGGAAATATTATAATATTGTAACTAATATATCAGTATTAGTGATATTTTTAAATTACACTAATATCAAAATAGTAGACCTGGTAAGGCGTATCACTCATCTACTGTATTGACTTCTCGTAGTATGTTGGAACTAAATATCTCATATTGGAATTGGTGATGAATGCAAAGACCTTATACGTATTTCTTACTACTAGACTGTGTACCAATTTTTTTTTGTTTAGTTAAAACGAATTCTATCATCATACATCTAGGTTAGCTATTTCCTTATAAGCGGTAGCTAACCAAAAGCGGTCCTGGCGAGAGGGTTTCCGCTGGTAGTGTGTCCTTGTCTGACCTCTTGCTAGTTCAACTAATCATTGGGTTTGGTAGAAATGGTAGAAAATTTTATATTTTCTTTTTATGTTATACCAAAACTAACAATTCATAGACTTTGACACGTATTTAAATATTTCTAGAAAAGTATAAAAATATTTCTACAGTTCCTATTTTAATCAATTCGTTGTATTTTTTTAAATATTCATTAATACTGAGTAAGAGTAGTACTTTTAAATGTTTGGGCCTGATAATACTTAAAGGAAGGATGGTGGTTTGCGGATTTTTTGACGGACTTTGTTCGAGTGAAATTCAGCGACTGTTAATATTATTTGCAAATTGATTCCTAGTGGAATACAATTGGTGTAGTTTTATTTCTCAACTGTCTATGCAACTGGACAATATGTGAATACTGGACAATAGCGATCGCAGTATGGTTGTTACAAATGCACAGAGTACGCTGCTGGCCATTCTCTGGTTTTTCCCTTAGTCGCCTCTTACGACACCCACGGGCAAACATGGGATGGTGAAATTTTTTACGCCCGACTCCATACGGTTAGTGATGTAGATACCAAAAAATATAAACACTTTTTTATTATCTATAAATTAGGTAGGTTTAGGTAGCGCAGTTAGGTAGCATCAATGATATTCAAATAAACAGATATGTTATGAGCGCGCACATTGTGAAGACTCGAATAGGTCACAATTGTGACCTTTTAGTCTTTAGTTTATGTCACGCATGGCGATGAGCGATAGGCTTTATTGAAACAAAAACAAAATAAAAAAATGCCATCGTGTGTATTTGTAATTTATATATTTATTTATTAAAATAAATATTTTTTAATGTCAGATGAATGAAAAAAGTGTATGTGTTCTGCCGCTGCTGCGCGGAACACTTTTTTCAATTGTTTTGTGAGTTTATAACGTATCTGTTTATTTGAATATCATTGGGTAGCATCAACATTTCGGAATACTTAAACTATCGTTTTTACAATCAATTTGTCCCGTGTTCTGTTTGGTCATGGTCACCTCATTAGAAAGAGACACACTACCAAAGCGAGCCCTCTCGCTCGGACCGGTTTTTGCGCCATAGTGCACAGTCTAGTAGTAAGAAGTATAAGGTCTTTGGATGAATGTTATATGAATGCCTAATAATCAGTAATAATATGTTCAAAAGCAATGTGTAATACTAAATTCTGAAATCATCATCATGATCATCCACACCCGACTTCACCCACTGCTGTGCACAGGCCTCTCTCTAGTTTTTTTTGTAATGTTTTGAAGTCAAACAATTTATTATCTGCATCTGAAACAGAGTTGAAAACTGATATAAGTCTTCACCTTGCTGGAATGCGATGTCACTCTTATTTGCAGCTTATCAATACAGAGACAGGATCTCAGCAAGGAGATCGAGAAATACGTCCTTTGTAAATGATTATCCATCTCATTTATTATTATTATCGTATAAATGATGTTCCCTTCACGAATCCGATGGGCGCCAACCGAGTGAATCCGAACGATGGTAAGTATTAACTAACTAATGTACTTGAGCGAGAAGATACCTGTTCAAATATACTAGTTTTAAGGATAAGTTGTTAGCCTATTCCCATATTTAAATCACACTGATCTGACAGTAATGCGCTACAACTTTACTAGCACGCTATCCACTAGTTTATAGCTTGCAATCTGACTCACAAAATATTTTACAGTTAAGACTGCGCCGAGCAAAAGATGCGCGCGGCAAATAGGTATTTACTGCAGCGCGCTAGTCGTGTGCGTCGTCACGCACACAATGACAAGTTCGCTCGAGCCTCGCTTGCAGTTGAATGACAAAAGTTGCTAACTAAAGATTTTTTAAATTTGGGTCGTTGTGTTGAGTGACTTGAAATGACGAATATTTATTATTTAGATGGTTTTATATGTACATAAAGCCCATAATTTAATCTTATAATCTATATTACATAAAAAACTAGAGGACGCCTCGCGGTTTCACCCGCGTAGTTCCCGTTCCTGTGGGAATACAGGGATAAAAAGTAGTAGTAGTTCACCCGGGGATAGAGTAGCTTCTCAACGGTGAAAGAATTTTTGAAATCGGTCCAGTAGTTTTGGAGCCTATTCGGTACAAACAAACAAACAATCAAACAAACAAAAAAATCTTTCCTCTTTATAATATTGGTATAGATAATGTTTGGTTGTATTGTACTATATTAATACAATAACCGTTCCCTTACTATTCATCCGATAGCTATGAAATTTTGGCGTTGTGGATTGTAGGCCCGGGTATTTTACTGGGTTTGTAGGCAAGCTAGGTTTGTAGGTACAGCTACTCCAGCTGTACCTACAAACATATGGTATACTGGTTTTATTATACAATATACCGGGTAGGTATATTGTATAATAAAACCAGACCGTAATAAAAAAACTATAATTACCTAATGCGTGTTTTACCATTTTACAAAAAGCCCCGGGAAACGTAGTATATTTATTATACAGGATGTAACGGAAAGATCATATTTTATAAATTGCTTTTGCTTCTGTAAATGAACAACTTTCCCAAGGGCAGTCAAAAACATTTTTCAAAAAAGAATTTAAATTTTTCATACAAAGTTGTCACCACCACCAGATGACCATAATTTGTGGGGATAAGATAAAAAAAATTATAAAAATAACTGGAAAAGAGACAAGAAGTGTAATATCAATCACATTTAAAAACATGATTGTTATTTTCCACCACTGGTGCATAACGGAATAACGTGCCCATGCGATTTATTGCGCTTTTCTTTTGCGTTTTGTTATTTCTTCAGTTGCAAGTGTTCGTTTCGAATCTTTTTTTCTCCTTTTCATTGATCTTTCATTGAGATTTCATTCCCTGAGTTTCGTTTGCCTATCTAACTGAGAACAAGGATTTCCGGCAGTAAGCAATCAAAATAAAAAGGTTTAAATTTTCTTCCATTTTAGACCAAACTTCTATTCTTCCTCGATAAGTTCAACCTTCATGTCCAATTCAGTCCAAACTGCAAATATGTATGTTTTTCTTTGTGTAACATGAAGTTGTCCTTGTGCTTGGAAGTATCAATTATGGTTTTTTTTTGTTTAATATTTCCTTCCTTGTCTCTTTTCCAGAAATTATTTTTTAAATTAAATTAAACGATTTATGTACTCTGCGTTTTGCTGACGCCAATCTTTTGGTATCGAGATGTTTTATAAGTTTGTTAGGACTCTTGAGTAATATTTTTATACTCGGGTATGCCAGTGGTTGTCTCGAATTGAATGAGACCACTGATGTGTGACCACATCTTCCAGCATATGTCTGCCTGCCTGAGTAATTCATTATTTTGCCGCCAATAAACTTCGCTATGATACCATAAAAATTTCAGTAATGTTGCTCTATGCACTATGCATCAAGCTTGTAGCATTATTCATCGGTCTGGAAGTGAATTTTAATATGGCTGAAAATATAAAGCCACCCTCTTTACTTTTCATCGTTGAAATCAGATTTTCTTCTGTCGATGATTCCCCTTCAGTCAGTTTTTTGAAAGAATAAGATTTGCATGTGCTATGATTTCCAAACACGTGGCCCGTTCAATAAACCCTGCTTCAGATCCAGAACTTTTTGAGAAAAGTTTTGTCATTTTGCGCATAATGTATATGTTTTACAGCGCCAGTAACCAAACTAAGTATATTTTTTAACTGTTTTTCGGTACCTTAATGGGTAGCTTGTGTTTCTAGTCAGCTCAACTGCATCATGTGAAACCCACTTCTATTGCCATGTATTATGATCTCGTTTTCGATCATAATACATGGCAATCGTATCCGATTCGATCTTCAGTTTCTTCTTCTATCAAAATGATTGAATATGAATCCGTATGTTTTGAAGAATACTGAAATAAAATAAGAATATTGTAAGTAGTCAAAAAGTATGTCTTAGAACTGGAAACATACAGTCCCAAAACAGTAATAAAAACGGTACTGTAAACTTACAGTTATATAAACTATAATAAATATGAGAAGTTTCCATTCATCAGAATTCAGAATAATAAATAGCCTTTAATTTATAATCATATTGAGGGAAGTCCGAATTCCAGTAGTACATACAAAAACTAGACTTAAGGTCTCGTGGTGCACGGTGCGCAAGTTGCAAGCAACTTGCTGATTACTCTTCGATATCTCTTAAAAAAACAGTAGTAGATACCTACTACTGTTTCTTGTGATATCAGAAATAAAATAAATTCAAAATTATAAGAAAAATGTGATCCACCTTCGTGTATTCTAAAAAGAATGTCAAATTTGCAATCAGCATCCCTAAAACCCATTACACGATAACCATATCGAATGTTCGAGAAAAAGTTGCATCCACCATCTTGGATTTTAAAAAGAATGTCAGACTTGCAATCGGCATCCCTAAAAACCCATTACACGATACCCATGTCGAATGTTTGAGAAAAAGTTGCATCTGCCATCTAGGATTTTAAAAAGAATGTCAGATTTGCAATCGGCATCCCTAAAAACCCATTACACGATACCCATATCGAATGTTTGAGAAAAAGTTGCATCCGCCATCTTGAATTTTAAAAAGGATGTCAGATTTGCAATCGGCATCCCTAAAAACCCATTACACGATACCCATATCGAACGTTTGAGAAAAAGTTGCATCCGCCATCTTGGATTTTGAAAAGAATGTCAGATTTGCAATCGGCATCCCTAAAAACCCATTACACGATACCCATATCGAATGTTTGAGAAAAAGTTGCATCCGCCATCTTGAATTTTAAAAAGAATGTCAGATTTGCAATCGGCATCCCTAAAAACTCATTACACGATACCCATATCGAATGTTCGAGAAAAAGTTGCATCCGCCATCTTGGATTTTAAAAAGAATGTCAGATTTGCAATCGGCATCCCTAAAACCCATTACACGATACCCATATCGAATCTTTGAGAAAAAATTGCATCCGCCATCTTGGATTTTGAAAAGAGTGTCAGATTTGTAATCGGCATCCCTAAAAACCCATTACACGATACCCATATCGAATGTTCGAGAAAAAGTTGCTTCCGCCATCTTGGATTTTAAAAAGAATGTCAGATTTGCAATCGCCATCCCTAAAAACCCATTACACAATACCCATATCGAATGTTTGAGAAAAAGTTGCATCCGCCATCTTGGATTTTGAAAAGAATGTCAGATTTGCAATCGGCATCCCTAAAAACCCATTACACGATACCTATATCGAATGTTTGAGAAAAAGTTGCATCCGCCATCTTGAATTTTAAAAAGAATGTCAGATTTGCAATCGGCATCCCTAAAAACCCATTACACTATACCCATATCGAACGTTTGAGAAAAAGTTGCATCCGCCATCTTGGATTTTGAAAAGAATGTCAGATTTGCAATCGGCATCCCTAAAAACCCATTACACGATACCCATATCGAATGTTTGAGAAAAAGTTGCATCCGCCATCTTGAATTTTGAAAAGAATGTCAGATTTGCAATCGCCATCCCTAAAAACCCATTACACAATACCCATATCGAATATTTGAGAAAAAGTTGCATCTGCCATCTTGGATTTTAAAAAGAATGTCAGATTTGCAATCGGCATCCCTAAAAACCCATTACACGATACCAATATCAAATATTTGAGAAACAATTGAAAAAATCGATTACCTACATGCGCCATTATGTTAGATAAGACATTTTTCCAAAAAAATCTAACATAAAACTTGAACATAACCGGTGAAATGAGTGTACCAGGATCTACTGTACACATCTTCGTCCCTCCCTCTTTAGAGCGTACCGGCGTGATGTTATGTTATGAACATATGACAATAAACAGACATGCGATTGCAACAATCTTGAAAGATCAGCCGTAATTATTTGAGGAGTTCTGTTGCAAATCTCCAGAATTCTGCAACAGATCTTCACCAAATTTAAATGGAACGTACTCTTCCAAACAAAAAAAGAATTTCCAAAATCGGTCCACAATTTATGAAATCGATAAACATACACAAAAAAACAAACATACAGCTGAACATAAAACCGCCTCATTTTTGAAAATCGGTTAAAAAGGAAATAAATAAAAAAATAGAAATACATACTTTTTATGAGAACAGCATTATTTTTACTAAAAAAAATATTTAAAAACAAAAACAGAAATATGTATTGAATAGTAAAAACATAAAAAGTAAATGTTAGGTATGCATAAAAATTCCTACACAAAAATAAAAAAATATGACTTACCTTATTCAACTATGTATTTGCGGCAATGTATACGTACACAATAGATCGCGAATTATCGTTATCGGCGCATCGCTCTACGATGAGACGTGACCTCTCTCCGAGCTCTCGTGGACGACTGAATTGGCGACAGGTGCACGTTGCGTATGATTCAAAACAGCGCGACAATTAAGAAAAAAAAGAACACAAAAATAACTAAATGACATTTCGAAAATGTTAAAACACTAAATTGTGGTATGACCATTGGAAATTAATATGAATTAAAGATTGTGAAAAAATTCAACAGTTTACTATCAAAAATCATTAAAACACTAGCATGCTATTTTAAGATTTTTGTCCAACTTTACGTATTTTTGTTATTTAAACTAGACAATATTTTTTATTTTTGCCAACATAGAATCGTTAACACATTCATTGTGGTGTTCATTACATATTTTTTATCGCAATTATGGTAATAATATTGATTATATCCCTATAACTGTGACGATCGTTTTGAATTATTTTGCTCGGTGCAGTCTTAACCTTTACAGCATTTATTCTATTACTTAAAAATGAATTATAATAAAAATAACTGGGATTCTTTTTTCTCTTACCTATTAAATTATTCTCACGATCGATAAAGCCCATAAAAGTATTTATTTTACCGAAAGCTGTGTCCCATCTCTAATATTAGTTCCATGTACTCTCACGTTAAGTCACGTTGCTATCAGCGCCAAAATGGCGAAAATATCAAATGTCTTCATTTTGTCATCGATCATATGAAGTCCAGCGTACTTGTATGATAGATGCAAAGACCTTATACGTATTTCTTACTACTAGACTGTGTACCAAAATTTTTTGTATAGCTAAAATGAAATCTGTCATCATACACCTAGGTTAGCTATTTCCATATAAGCGGTAGCTTACCAAAAGCGGTCCTGGCGAGAGGGTTTCCGCTGGTAGTGTGTCCTTGTCTGACCTATTGCTAGCACAACTAATCATTGGGTTTGGTAGAAATGGTAGAAAATTTTATATGTTTCTTTTTATGTTATACCAAAACGAACAATTCATAGAATTTGACACTTATTTAAATATTTCTAGAAAAGTATATAAATATTTCTACAGTTCCTATATTTATTCAATTCGTTGTATTTTTTTAAATTATCATTAATACTGAGTAAGAGTAGTACTTTTAAATGTTTGGGCCTGGTGTAGGATGGTGGTTTGCGGATTTTTTGGCGGACTTTATTCGAGTGAAATTCAGCGGCTGTTAATATTATTTGCAAATTAATTCCTAGTGGAATACAATTGGAGCAGTTTTATTTCTCAACTGTCTACGCAACTGGAATATATGTGAAATCATAGAGATCCTTTGAGGTATATTTAGCTGCCGGTATTTCAAAGCACCGTCAGAAGACTGCAGGGTCATCTAACGCTTCATGAGCTTGAGAGTAGGATCAGAGAGCTTTTTGTTCCAATCTATATGATGGTCTTGATCTTGAAAAATAATGAAACTTGAAGAGACTTGGGATTTGAGGATTATTGAATTGATTAGAGAGTCCTCTCTTCGAACTTCAGATAGCCCTTTAATACTCCATCATAAACTGCTCAATTCCTCTTCGAGTTCAGTGATATTTTCGTCGGTCCTGAGTGTGCGCGTGTTGTACGTTGCCAGGTCCAGTCGTCGGTATTTGTTGGGGTCGCCGGATCTCGTCCGAGATTCTTAGCACCCCTTGCCATACCGTAACCTCAACCCTACCGTAATCGAAGGTACAGGCTGCCGGGCAATAGGGGCTATGTTTTATTTGTGCTATTCATGGGGAGTGCTTTGCAGGCGGGTTGGCAATCGCAGTATGGTTGTTACAAATGCACAGAGAACGCTGCTGCCCATTCTCTGGTTTTTCCCTTAGTCGCCTCTTACGACACCCACGGGCAAACATGGGATGGTGAAATTCTTTACGCCCGACACCATACGGTTAGTGATGTAGATAACAAAAAATATAAACACTTTTTTTTATCTATACCAATATTATAAAGAGGAAAGTTTTTTTTGTTTGTTTGTACCGAATAGGCTTCAAAACTACTGGACCGATTTCAAAAATTCTTTCACCGTTGGGAAGCTACTCTATCCCCGGGTGACATAGGCTACTTTTTATCCCTGTATTCCCACGGGAACGGGAACTACGCGGGTGAAACCGCGAGGCGTCCTCTAGTTAACTATAAATTAGGTAGGTTTAGGTAGCGCTGTTAGGTAGCATCAACATATCGGAATACTTAAAATGTCGTTTTTACAATCAATTTGTCCCGTGTTCTGTTTGGTCATGGTCACCTCATTAGAAAGAGACACACTACCAAAGGGAGCCCTCTCGCTCGGACCGGTTTTTGCGCCATAGTGCACAGTCTAGTAATAAGAAGTATAAGGTCTTTGGATAGATGTCAGTGCATAACAAAGATACCATGGACTACCTAAACCTTTCCTTAAGCTAGTTGTACATTATTGTAAGGGCAGCGCAGACTGCCTCGCCTCTGTAAAGCCGTTTTTGATTCGTTCTGGTCTTATTGAGATTTGTATTTGAAATTTAGAAGGTATGGCAGAACGAGAAAAAAATGGGCGTCAGCTTTTTAGTTTGGAATCTGGACTGACCGCCGAAAGTCGGTTGACTACTTTATACTACTTAATGTACGATCGTATCTATACGGCTTGTGTAATAATATCTGAAGTGCTCTAATTTAATATATATATAAATATAGTGTTATACTGTGTATAATTTGCCAGCTTTCCTACTTACGTTTACCTGCATATCTACGGCGTGTAACGCCACAGTCCGATCCCCGACGCTCCTTGCTGCCTACCTACCACATTTGGTGTATGAGCTGTGGCAGACAAGTCTACAGACTCGCACGGCCACAGCGCGCCCGTTTCAGCACGTGCAGATTCCTGCTGCCTACTCATCTACGTACCTGCCCGATTGTCTGCTAATTTGTCTACCTCGGGCATACGACGTCATCCTGCCCGTCCCATCACACCGTGCCACGTCTGCCTGCCCGACCTGTTGCCTGATTAGCAGCCCACATCGTTCGAAGCTGGACCTTACTGTTATACTCTACATCTTTTTCCTTAAATTTAATTTATAATTACATTTATTTTTATTAATGTGGCTTACGTTTAGCTCCCTCTGAGCTAAACGTAACGCTACACCATACAGTATGACAGGTTTAATCACGGACTCATGTAAATTTTAACTTAAGGGGCATCCGTGAGTCACAAATTGTTCCAGTGACCTGTCGCCATTTCAGCCATCCTGAGTTGATCTGTCTCGGTCTATCTCGCCATCCCTTTGGACAAGCTACCCTAGGTGCTAGAAGTCGGAGTAGATTGGTATGGGCGTTCCAGAAATAGCTATGGCCACGGAACTGAAGAGACCGCCAAAATCGCAAAACAGGTACTCAGTTTTGCTTCTGCTCAATTTTAGGCCAATTGACTCTCCCGTCTGTGCCACCACACCTTCAATCTGCCACTCTCGGCAAACAGCACAATGGCATCGGCAAACAGCATACACCAGGGTGTCTCTTCCTGTATGACCGAGCGTCCATTATCATCAGGAAGAGGTAAGGACTGAGGGCCTGTCCATGTTGCAAGCCAAATGCCTCACGGAAGCTGCCAGTATTGCACTGTAGACCGAACTTGGGTACTGCATCGACTGTACATCGATTGGATCAACTCTACATACATTCCAGGCACTTCTTTCTCTCAACGGCCCACCACGAAACCTCACGACGAACCCGGTCGTATGCCTTTTCGAGGTCAATGAAGACCATGTGCAAGTTACTATGTGCACCTTTGTATTTCTCGCACAACTGGTGGATTGCGAAAATGGCATCCGTTGTACTCCGACCAGGCATAAAACCGAATTGGTGCTGCGATATCTACAGTAATTTAATTCAAAACCTGCATCCAAAAGCGTCCGTAACTGTAGATTTGTGACCATAACTACCACACGTATTTTTTATTGAATGATTATTCAAGAGCCTTAACGTAACTACCTATTAGTATGTAGTTAGTACTCAAACTGTCATATTGATACAACAACAATTAAAAATACAATTACAACATTATCACAAATCATCATTAAATTTATTACAATGTATAAAATATTTTGAAATTACAAGACTTAATAAATGTCCAATGTATTAGAAATAACAAAGTAATGTTAATTATAACCACTACTTACAATTATAATAAAACTTAATAAACCGTAACATATAAAAAAAAACTATTTACTTCTAAAATAAATCATCAGCTCTTCTTCTCAATCTATAACGTTTTTCTTTTACTTTCTCTCACAAGAGTTTGTCATCGCTGTTCGTAGCAGTCATCTGTGGCAAAGGCCTCCCCTATGACATGCCTTAAATACGGTGTGCCAAATTAGAGATTTATTTTAAAAACACTAATAATTTAATTAATTATTTTTTTATAATTAATTTTAAAACATTTTGCTCGCATAACTCGCCAGAATGTATGTATCAACTGTTCTTTTTTGTTTAATTTTAAAAAGTCGCAAATGAATATTGTTGTATAATGATGTCAGCAATATATTACTGCGAGGTTATTAGTGTTTTAAAAATAACCCTGTATATGAATTAAATATAAGTAAGAAACTGCTATTAGACCGAGATCCAAACGTCGACATCCAAAGACGTACGAAGGTCTCCGATATCGAAATACGTGTTATGGAACTCAAAAGGAGTTGGTCAAACTCAGAAGGCGGTGGCACTATTCCCAAACCACTGCAACTCCTGAAAGCCAGAATTAACAGTGGCGACCACCAGAAAAGCGCCAATGCATTGAAGGCCGATGAAGTCCCGGAGAATGAATTTAACTGTCTGTCTGTGTGTCTGTCTCTCAAATGGGATGTCCTCAGGGTTCGGATATTGGTCCGCCTTTATAGAATTAAGGTTTTGGTGATTTCCTAGCGATTTCGCTTCCAAGCGGCTGTTCATTAAACGGTTACGCGGACGTCGGTCTTCTGCTCATTCAATCAAGTAATCGAGCTGGACTCGAGAACTTGGCTGACACTTGCCTACGATTAATATCTCAGTGGGGCGATCGAAACCGCCTGACCTTTGCTCCGCACAAAACTTATTAATTCATTTTGAAAGGTAATCTTAAATCGTGTCCTACTATTAAATTTTATAACGTTCCGGTAAAAGGAAGCAGTCCGTGTGCTATCTTGGTCTAGTGTTAGAGAGGAATTTTGCATTTATTGATCATATTAAAATATTCGGTGAAAAAGAAAAAAGAAATTCTATGCCTTAACGAGAATATCTAATTCTTCGTGGGGTCTGTCTTTTTTGACTTTAAAGACTATTTATGGGGCTACATACCTGAGTTGTATCTGCTATGTGGCGCTTGTTTGGGCTGATAGGGCCACAATAGGCCCCTATTGTGGCCCTATCAGCCCAAACACGAAGTAAATTACTTCTGAGTCAGCGTTTGGCTTTGATATTCTTATGCAAAGCATACAGGACGGTTAGTACTGAGTCCTTACCGATACTTGCTGGCGTACTTCCGGTCGACTTTGAAGTGCAGCGACGCGCTGGAATGTACTATTCCGCAAAAGAGACCATGGACGCGGACCGCGTTTAACGCGGAGTGACCGTGAGAAAATCTCTAGATTATTTTAACCTCACATTGAAGTCTGCGAGGAACCTGCGGAATGGCAATGTAGGTGGGATAATTCCATCAAGGGCCGACACCTCCACCAATTCTTTCCATCCTTTTGCGTGCGGCTGGCCAGGACGTGGCTGGAGGTGGATCACTGTGTTGCCCAATTTCTCACAGGACATGGTAACTTTAAAAGTAAATTATTTTCCTTCAAGCTCGTTGCCTCGCCTCTATGCTAGTATTCTACATCTGACTGCGAATATGTACAATCTGCACATCATATCTTATGGGAGTGTATTCTTTGGCAGAATGAACGCAATACTATTTTGAATAATTTACAGGCTGTATCAGGATCTGTTTACTATACGGAACATGTGGAACTAGTACAAATTCCGTGCGTTCAAGCGTTTTTGCCATACCTATTATTGGAATCAAATATAACAGCTCACAATGTTAGGACCCATTAATATAAATGATATTTTTTATCCGTTTTGCTAGGCAACTGCGCTTATATCAGTTATAAACGACCCTTTGTGCCTATTGGTCTTGTTTGTTCTGTCTCCTGCTTGATATGGAGGGAAGTGGAAATTTGTTTTTTTTCCCTGCTCCTCCAATATTCTTTTCTGATTTATTTCGTTGCGGGATCCAAGGAGTTGGGCAGGACACATGGCACAGCACGATGATGACAAGTGGATTATGGATTGCTATGTTATGACGAAGGACAGGCAGAATGAATGTTAGTCGTCCGGCAGCGAGATGGGCAGACAACATCGCGGGTAACAAGGAAAAAGAGGTCTATGTCTACCACTGGGCCAAGTCAGGCTGAGGAAGATGATGATGATGAAGGAACTGGTAACCCAGGCCCTACTCCTATGTACCTGCATATAATAACAGTTTCATGAATACTAAACAATCATCTGAAGTAACGAACTAAGCTTGTCCGTTACAGGTAAAACCAAACATCCTTGTAGAATCTGTCCTTATGCGAATTAAGGGTTTACAATACGTGTAATGTGTATCCTCACACAAACCCTAGCCAAACAAGATCAAACGAAATCGGATACATTGCCGGCCAACATTCCGACACGTCGTCTAATGAAACAATAAGTGTCGGATGCTTCTGACCTGAAGTGTTCGCAAAGAATAAGAATGGATAGATGGGAATGAAATGATCGCTGTGTTGTCGCAATGCCTACATGATATAAAATATCATCACCTGTGTATTGCCTGAAGCCAATAACACTTTGTCTAAACCAGCGAATCGAACCCTGGAGCTCATGCTACAAGTAGTGCTTTTAGACCACTTAACATTTATTTATTTCTTCATTTATTTGTTCATTTATTTATTCATTTATTATTGTATTTATTTATTTACTCATCTATTTATTTATATTACTATAACTAATAAGTGTTATATATATAATTATTTATTTATTTACTTTACTTTAACATAACACGGCCAAAGCATAACATGACAATTCTATACATTTTAGATTGTTGACAATATAGAAAGTAGTTGAGGACAAGAATAGCGAAAACAAACGAGTATCGCGTCTTCACCGATTTCTTGTTCTATACTAATAGACATCGAGAAACATTTTTCCTCCTGTTTTACAATTTCTTATTAGGATTTTTTTTTGCGACTGGTAAAATCATCTTTCCGGAACTGTATCCTCATTTTTTTTTACTTTATCTATCTTAATAAAAACAGTTTGAGTCAGTTTATTTAGTTCTGCGAATTTGTCTGTAAGCTCTATGGTCTAGTAATAAGTTGTATCCGTAGATGTATTATTCAATTTAGTATACAAGTACTCATAAAACCTCTGAAGAAATAAAACCTGAAATTAAAGTCAAACAAAAGTTGCCAGCATCATGTTATCTATTGCATACAGATTGAATGCAAAACAGGTAGCAGGCCACAAAATCGTGTATGCATAACTAATTTTAAGTACCAATTTTATTTTTATTTTTTTTATTTCAACCTTATCAAATAAGTCTTTACAGGATTACACCCAATACGATAAATGCGCTTATTCTAAGTTACTTCACATCCGAAACTAATTTTATGTTAACTTTTTTACATAACAAATTTTATCTATAACAAATGTTAAACAATGCACTCCTTGTGAATTCACCCAGAGTACAGCAGAATAGGTCAGTCTCAATAGCCACAAGGTTGAGCGTGCGGAGTGCACGCGTCAGCGGCGCCTCTCTTAACAGGTTGGTTCGACTGCGCGGCTCAACTAGCAAGCTCGACCAGACGTACCTGTCCGGAACACACAGACACACCTGTCCTAAAACAGTTGCATTATGCACCTTCCCTCTCAATATTTTAAAAATATATGAGGTGAGTGCCAGTTCCCTCCTAACCCTCAACTTATTGTATCCTACCATACCTAAAATAAATAAAGTAGGATACATTAAGGGATAAAATGGGTAAACACCGTAATACCTCATATACAAATATCTTATAAATTTATTTTGTACCTTCTCCAGCATGAAACTATATTTAGCTTCATGTGGAGACCAGATGACATCGTTACATTCTAGCTGGCTCCTAACCAATGCATTACATAAAGCTATAATGCCTTTCAAATTCGTGAACCCTCGGACCGTACGAAGCATAAAGCCTAAATTTCTATATGCTCTCCTGCAGCAAAGCATAACGTGATCAAGAAATGTCAAGCTGGTGTTAAAACTTACCCCCAAGTCCTTGACTTCCGTGACCCGTGTCATAGGCAAGCCATCAATATGATAGCCATGCACGATGGGATTGTGTGCACGAGAAAAAGTGATTGTCACACATTTCGAGATATTGAACTGCAACAGATTTTCTCTGCTCAATATCCCTTTGTAGCTTGTCACAGTCTTCACCCCTGTCCACTGTGAGGGACAATTTGAGGTAAAATAATAACATTCAATCAACAAATAGACCGATAGCGCTAGGCTATTTTGATGTCATAAGTTTAAAAAATTCTAAAGTTGCTTATTTCTTGCCTGTGGATACAGTCGTACCTATGAAGCTTATTATTGCGTTTTGTGTCACATCTGATACTTGCATTTTCAGTAATTCGATGATTTGTGGTTGATAATTTTTATTCAAATCAAAACGGGCAAAAGATATTTAAAGTTTAAAATAATTATGGTATCATAACTAGGGTAGGTTGCGGAGTGTGCAAACCCAATTTGTGTCATAATCGTCCAATGCAAACTGACATAGGGTCAATTTCTAAAAAATAGTGCAAAAAAAAATTACAGTTTATGAAATAACTATTTCCTATATCAGATCACTTACATATGCCTATTAAATAAATTTGTGCCAAATTAGGGCACGCAATTTTAAGATTTTTAATTAATTTGTTTTTCTAAGCTACAAACGCTTCAAAAAAATATTACAATCATTAGAGTTCACTTATTTAATATCATAAATGCATGAAAAATCGACATTGTAAATTTGTGTCATTTTCATTCACGATAAGTATTAAAATGAATAAAACACAAAAACGATGGTTGCGGTCGAAGCGGGCGGACGCGGCGGCGGCAAACGCACGCAAACTCGTACGTTCGGTACAATTTCTTCTTAGATGCAAAGCGTTCATAAATTTAGTAGTGTGTTTAAATTAGGTAGTGTACTAGGTACCGCCCTTTTTGCGTCGACCATAGCCAAATGACAAGTTTGATTTTTTGCCGTCTTTTTTTAATTACAAAAACAAGGGGCTGACAGGTACTAGAGAAACAGTCACCTGATGCTGCGATAATATTGGTTGATGAGTATGTCGGCGTTAATTTAGCGGGCGAGCCCTGCAAGCTAAAATAGTCCTTACGGTGATCAGATATAGCTTTGGCCGATTGTACCTGCAGTCAGCAAGACAAATAATACACGAAGTAAAAAAAATACTAGATATTTTTGTTGTGTGGTGATAGTGATTATTGGTGCAGTTTTATTTCAGCACGGTCCTTAAAACAGTGTGCTTTTCCGTCATTCCTTACAATGCTTGATTCTATGAACTTTAATAATCCCCTTTCACAAAGGACAATCACTGTATGTAACGTCCAGTATCCACATATCAACACCCAATTTGAATAACATTATAACTTTAGTTCCACATTGGTACAACTTTATGTCATATGAAATCAGCAAGGACTTTATTTCTGCCTCTTAACCGTATTTAAGAGGCAGAAATAAAGGATAAGTACTACTTTTGTAAAATGGAATAGTTTTATTGTAATTAAAAATGAACAATATTTCTACTGAAGTATACTTGTAGATCAAGTTCCAATACCTACACAAAAGTTTTGGTAACAAGGGTTTCTTTGTTTTAAAGTCATTTAAATTGACATACAATGTAATACATTTTAAATTTTGCTCTATTTATATTTTACCATATTGTAATTTTAAGTTACAATGCTTTTCTTCTTAAATCTAAACAGTTAATTTAAATGTTATCATTGTAAAGAAAGATGCAGTGTTGACATCGAGAATAGGTTTTTAGTACATCATTTGAATATAGTAGTATCAGCATAAATGGTCTTGGAGTAAAACTAAGAGTAGGAATGTAATAAACATGTTTTTAGACTCATTCAATATTACAGACATGTGGGCAGGGAGAATAATACAAAATAATGTGTAGAAGTAATTGCAAACGATAGGCGTCGTAAGCATTAGGATAGGACAGGATAGATGGACCCCCTTTTCTGAACTTACACTCCCATTTGGTCTATTGTGCGTTTAGGCCTCCTCTCTGTAAGAGGTAATGGGCCGAAATCCACTACGTGGGCCCAATGTGGTTAGATGGATGTTACATGTCTTAGATTTGCATTGCAATGCAATTCATTTTTACTTCAGTGTTTTGAGAGCAATAGTGATGAAATCATTTACACAAATTAAAGCACTTGCCTGGGTTTGAATCCACGACCATACTTGTAAATTGTGTCCGTTACCACTGGGCCATCACTGCTCTAGGATCTACTATCCACTGCGTGGTAAGCTTTGCAATAGGGGAATGCATTTCATTTATATTTGGTAGGCTTGCGCTAGACCACTTCCTCACCTGATGGTAAGCGATGTCGTGGTCGACGATTAAACACGCTTGCCTAAAAGTTACCTATTCACTCTTGACTTAAACACTCCTAAGTTGTAGCTATCGAGCAACACAGACTCCGGCAGGGAATTCCACTCTTTAGCTGTACGTACAATCTACGTATTCCCAAAATGTTTAGTATGTATGGGTGGGATGTCCACCAATTACCAATGGCACATCGCCATACGTCTTATAGTCCGATGATGGAACGGTTTAGGTGGAATTAGATCGTACATTTCCATCGCACACTTCCCGAAATTTAACCGATTAAAACCGACAAGCTCGCAACTCGGCGACGTTGTTCAAGGCTCTGGAGCTATGATTCGACCAGTGTCTCATTGCCGATCTTCTTGGTCCGTTTTTTGATCAACTTAAGTGCATCAAGCTGGTTTTTGGCAGATCCGGCCCAGAAATGATAACAGTACTCCATACATCATCTAACTAGCGCTTGACGAGCTTGACACAACTTGAGCAATTGTTCTGGCGTGAAGAACCGTCTCACTTTTGTGGGGATCCCCAATTTTATGGCAGCCAGTTGAGCCTTTGCCTCAATGTATGGATCAAAATTGAGGATCATGTTAAAAGTAACGCCAAGAAGCACAAGATGGTCCATTATCGGCACGTTTACACCTCGGAAGGAATGAGCCGAGTAGAATTGGCGCATTTTAACAGAGAAAAACACGCCTGAGTTTTAGCAGCAAAGAACCAGACCAAATTGGCATCGCCCCATTTAGAGACTGGCTTCAAAGATAAGCTCAAACGCTCCACCACAGCCTCACGAAGGACAAGGATGGAACAGTACCTCTCAGCAACAGTGCTGTCGTCTGTACAAGTTTCAAGCAGATATTTTATGTGCAGCAAAAATAATGTTGCTGAGAGTACCAACCCTTGAGGGAACCCGGTATTAATATCCAATTGGTCAGATGAGAACCCATCGATAACGACTGGAATGGACCGATCCCTCAAGAAATCTGCAATCCAATCACACATACCATCACCAGGCATACCGAATGAAGGAAGCTTACTAATAAGGCATCCGTGCCAGACCCTACCGAAACCATTCGAGTTATCGAAGGTGATGGCAAGCACCTCCCCGCGCCTCTCGATGGCCTTACTGCAGATGTGAACGGCATAAGCTAGAAGATCCCCTGTAGAACCGTATTGGCAATCACTTCAGGATGTCATTAAGTTCTAGGTATACCAGGAGCTTAATATTAAGCACACGAAGAGATGAGTCTATAATTGGCAGGGTCAGCCCAACTTTCCTTCTTGGACACGGGCTGTACGTTAGCTTACTTCCAAGCATTCGACTCTTTCACAGTTTCACACGAAAGGCGAAATAGACGTGTCAAAATCGGAGACAGTTCGGGCGCACAAGTTTTAAGGACAAGTGTAAGTATCCCGTCCCATCCCGTCGGGATCACTAGCTTTGTTCAAGTTGAGGTTGCTACGAACATCCTTTTGATGGATCTGAATGTCCAACATATATGTCTCACATCCACCAGGAGAAAGAATACATCCGCGCATCACCAGAATGCTGACGCGAAGATTATGCAAAAAGAGGCAAAAAAGTTTGCCTTCTCCTTAACGAAGCGGGCCAGCGACCTGTCGGGTTTCAGCAGTGGTGGTAGTGAGGGAAGGCAGAAGTTCGACTGAACCGACTTACCCAGGGACCAAAACGCTTTACTATATTCTGGTTAAGAAGCAAGTTATGTCCCTATTCGGCCAATGTGGTCGAACCGAGCCCTTTGCAACACCTTCTTGCAGGACTTGGCAGCACTGTTGAAGGTCTTTTTTTCTGACATACGTCACTCGCATTCCCAAGGTGAAGTTATCGACACAGAGTATCGGCCTGGATCTATTGTCAGCAGAAGGTCCAATCAATTGACCGTGTGCGAATCAACATCCCCCGTTGCTGTTGCCCCCTGAACCAGCTGGCGAATTACCGCTAACGAAAGCTTATGCATTTCCCCTCCAGCATGATTACTGCACTGATATGGGAAGAGCTACGTTACTGCTGATGGTGAGCATTAAAGTCCCCCCGGATCAGTAATTGGGCGGAAGGGTACCACTACTGTGCCGCATCAGCCGCTTAACTGAGGTAATCTGTGAGCCTGCTTGTCTCCTGATCGCCGCTGTGCGAACGGTAGACACAGGCATATATAATTTTATCCAGACCTGTGTCCACCAGAGCCCAAAGCGTTGTGAATATTAATTGAATTATAATAATTATTAAAAAACGAGTTTTATTAGCTCTTCCATAGTACTTTACATGTCTTTTTATGTAAATGTAACATTGACACACATTGTAATTGTTGCTTACAATAATATTTAACAATGATTTTTTTTGTCGATATAATTCGTAATCGTACAATAATATTCACAGAAAAAATCTTTCAAATGTTTTCAAGACTCTATTGTAACGATAGTTACAATGTTTTTCATATTAAAAATGCTAAAAAAACTGTAAATTGTAACATTGCGAAAATCATACTTGCAATGGTTTTAGCAAAACTGAAAGAGCAATTAAAATTAGTAACATGAAACCTAAAATAAAGCAAATAAACAATAAACTTTACAAAAAAAGAAAATAGCTTGAAAACTATGCAATGTTGAAAACTATGCAATGTTGAGTTACTATGTTATTCATATTGGGTGTCGATATAACACATTTATTAAATTCAATCTCCATTTTAGTCTTTCACAGCTTCATACATAACTAACTTTTAAGGCCCACTTGCGCAAAAAACTTAACTCAGTTGCTAATACTAGGTTAAATTGACAGTGTGTTATACAATATTGTCAATTTAACCTTTGTCTTTGACCTTTGTCAATTTCATCTCGTGTTAGCAACTAATTTTGAGTTAAGTTTTTCGTGCAAGTGGGCCTTAATCAATCAAATACATCATAAATAACGCGCGCACTTTTTTGTTGCAACTTGCAAAGACCGAATGTAAACAAATAAACGCGCCGCGCGTATGGCTTGCCGGCACCCGCGCCGCTTGTGCCCGCGCTTATCCCCGCGCTCGCCCTTCGTGCGAAGAAGTCTAATTTTTTTTTTTTAAATAATACTATTTCGTGGATAAAAATGGCACAAATTATGAATAGTGTTTTGTCACACCATAATAATGAAAAACACATAAACTCTAATAACTTGTATTTTCTTTTGTGGCTTTTACAGGGTGTTGTAGTAAAAAAATAAAATATCTATAAAAGTCGTGGATGAATTCGACACAAAATATTTTAAACAACAGATATCAGTACTCTAAAACGCGTAACACCTATTTAAACTATTGTAATATTCTTTTAGAGCTAGTTCGGCGACGTGTTAGGTACTGGTTAAGTATTAGGATTCTCGTGGACAGAGATGACACAAAATGCCTATGTACATCAGTTACTACTTCGTTATTATCATGAAAGTAAAATTTTCATCTCTAATTTTCTTTTCATCCGATACTGGTCGAAAAGACAAACAGCTAAATTTCTACCTATGCAAATACCTAGGATGACACAAACTAAGGTATTAGGTTGGGCAAATGGTCCGGCAACTATATGCGAAAAACAAACAACTTTAATATTTTTTAAACCTCAAAACCTAGCGCTATCGGTCTAAAAGCTTTAATAAAATCTAATAAAACTTCTTCCTTAACTCGTAAATAAGCAATTTATAGCCGAAAAAAATGATGAAATGACCCTCTAGAATTAAGGGTTTGATCCCAATGAGGCCCACTAGAGCATTTAGACCACGTTCGTTAACTCAGGCCATGTTTGGGTCGTGTTTGACCCTATTCTGGCCAGAGTTGAGGCTTTTATCTGAGAGGCCATTTACCACCAAAAGGTAAGATTATGGCGTTAGGTCGAGTTGATGGAGTGTCGTAAAACTGTTTTATCTACTCTCATATCGTAATATACGAATTATAAAATTGAAAACGAGTTTATATTGGCATACTTTATAAACACAATACCGAAATTTAAAAATAGAATCTTATTATAACACTATTTCTTTAACAAAATAATGCTATAAAACATTTTTTTTTCTATTACGATACAGGACAAATCCAAAAAGTTAATCACTAAGGAGTTTCCATCAATATTTTTTTTGTAATGCCATTTTAAAGTATATAAAAAGATTTGATTCCAATTTTAAATTGTCTATGACAATGCCCGCTTTAGACTTAGCACGCACTGCGATTTTTATTCGCGCGAATTTTGTTTCCTTCTACCTGTTCATAGAGCTCAAAATATTCGGGCGAATTTTATTCGCGCCGTGGTGCGGTGGATTCTGTGGCAAAACACGGCTTTCTTGCGGTAATATTTCCGCACGATATCTTTACCGCAATGCAAATAACTTCATACAATTCCATAGGTCGCAGAATGGGCGAAAAAAATCGTGCGAATAAAGATCGCAGTGCGTGCTAAGCCTTAGCGCATGCGCGGTTAATGCGGTGATGTGCTGGGTTTTGGCGCCATTCATACGTTTTGCAAGTTTTGCTGTATTGAATTTCATGAGTTATTTAAATTATTGTTTAAAAATGTCTGATATCAGTGAATGTGAAGAAAATTTGACTCCGCCCGATATTTTAGATGCGGCGAAGGAAATTACTCTTAATTTATTACCACCAAAGTCGAGAAAAGTATATGACAAATGCTATCATGATTTTATGGCATGGAAAATGCAAAAAGAGGTATTTATTAAGTTCAATCCCAATTTATGAGTGTAGATAAAGTAGTGTATGAAACTGCACATAACTAGGTATTAAAACATTCGTGTGAAAACTATTAAAAACCTCGCCTACGGCTCGGTTTTTAAACACACACTCATGTTTTAATACCCCTCATTATGCAACAGTTTCATAAACTACTATTATGGTCATGCTTATAATTTTTTAAAGATTCTAAGTGTGCTCTTTTGTATTTTAGCATCTCCCCAGTATTCCTCAAAGAGTCAGTTAGAGGTGTAATCAATTATATAGAACACCAAAATTTTGTCAGTTATATGTTCAAGTCACATGTAATAAAAATAAACAAACCGGACTGCTTGAGAAGCGAACTAAAAAGACTTAAACAATAAGAAAATCATGCTGTCCAGTCGGAGGATACATATTCGCGATGAAGCTGACCAAAACCAGATGTATCCTCCGAATGCACAGCATGATATTTTTATTGTTTACTTCTTTTTAATTCGCTTCACAAGCAGTTGGGTTTTTGATTGGTTTAATTAACTTTTTTTATTCGCATTAGGTCCATTTCAATATATAAGTATTTATATATTTTTGAAATCTATGTAATCCTCTTAAAGCCCTTTATTTTGATACCCCACAAGATAGCGCCCAAAAACCGGCATTTTCTATTTTCCAATTTTAATGTATATTTTTGAAGAATAAAAATTGACTCAATGTCTGCAGCCCTTCCCCATAGTAAAATACCGTAAGACATTATACTATGAAAGTAATTAAAATAGACCAGCCTCGCGGTATCTACATCACTAAATTGACGAATCTTTCTAACAGCATAAACTGCCGAACTTAGCCGCCCTGCAAGTGATATTAAATGAGGACCTCATTGTAACGTTGAGTCTAGCGTGATCCCCAGGAAAACCTTTTTATCGATGAATTCTAGCTTCTCCTTGTTTAATATCATGTCACAATCAGTACTTTTTACATTCGGCAAGGAAAATTTTACGCACTTGGTTTTTTTACCATTTAAAACTAAATTATTGGCAGTGAACCGATCCTGTACCTGCCGTAGCGCGTTATTTACGTCGTCAACCTGACAAGTACGTCTATTTATTTTAAAAATTAAAGATGTGTCATCAGCAAATAGCACCATGTTTAGTTTGTTTTTCAATAAACGGGGTAAATCGTTTATGTATATTAAAAATAAGAAAGGACCTAAAATTGAGCCCTGGGGTACCCCCATTTTTACGTTTAACCCGGACAAATTCACACCGTTTATTTGAACTCATTGCTGTCTATCACCTAAATAAGATTCAACCAAACTTAACGCTGATTGACCTAGCCCGTAATGCTCAAGTTTCAGAAGTAATGTTTCATGATTAACGCAATCAAACGCCTTCGACAGGTCGCAGAAGATACCTATGGCATCCTGCGACTCTTCCCACGCATTAAAGATGTGTTTTAATAGGGTGACACCAGCGTCAGTTATACAACGTCCTTTGGTGAAACCATACTGTTTATCATGCAAGATGTTATTCGTTAAAATGAATGACCATTTGATTAAGCATTATCTTCTCAAATACCTTGCTGAAAACCGGCAACACGGATACTGGTCTATAATTATTTGTGTCTTTACTGTCCCCGGATTTAAAAAGTGGTATAACCTTACTATATTTCATTAGATCCGGAAAGACTCCTTGATCCACACTATAGTCTGAATAATGGAGGTACAAGCTTTGATGGACATTCCCCACAGATCTTCAGTCGGTTTGATCTTGATTTGCTTAAAAGCTTTTATTACTGGCAGGCTGAAACGTTCGCGTTTAATAATCCAAAAGCAAGCGCGGGCGAAGAATTTAAGGTTTCAGTAGTTTTAATTGGGATGTTGGTAACGAAATTTACAAATTCTTGCGCAACTTTTTTGTTGTCTCTAATAAGTCCGTGTGTGGTCTGAAGCGTGTAATCAGTATTATTTCTTTTATTCCTGTTCGTTTCATTATTTATAATTTTCCAAACCATCTTGATTTTATTTTCTGCTAATTTAACCTTATTTCTAATGTACATGGCCTTAGCTGCCTTACATGTATTTTCAAAAATTGTCGAGTAAGTCGCAACATACTTATTAAACGTGTCAGTGTATATACAAGGCTTAAGGCCATATAGCTCGTAAAGTCTTTACCTACTTTTTCTAAGTCCTGTAGTCGCCCAGTCACTGAATAAAAACTTAGGGCATACAGTTTTAGTTATCTTCTTAAAAGTGTTATTGAACTCTTTTTAAACCACTGAAAAAACTTATACTCGTACAAAATATTACCATCATTCACTGTGAGGTCCTGATCGCTTAACTTAGCGATTAAAGTGCTGTTAAATTTATTTAATTTACCGGATGTTATTGGTCTGGATTGAATCTGCACTTGTTTTATTAGCATATTGGACTCAAATGTCACAAGTAGCCCACTATGATCCGAAGGCAGATAATTTATAATGGCATTGTCCAAGTAGTTGCAGCAACAAAAAACATTATCAATACATGTAGCAGAAGTCAGTGTAGTTCGGGTTGGTTCCGTAAACACATGTGACAAATTAAATGATTTAAAGAGATTTAATAACCTACTTCGTAATTTGAATTATCTTCTAGAATATTAATATTAAAGTCACCACAGACAATTACTAGTTTATTACCCATTGCGAGTTTTGCCAAAACATCTTCCATCACTGACTCGAATATAGAGAAGTTCTTGTAATTAGGGGGTCTGTAGACGCACACTATGACATGCTTATCCAGCTCAACACAGGACAGTTCAACACTATGTTCAACTGAGAGGTCTACTATATCTTTACGAGGTTTTGATTTAATACCATTTTTAATTAATATAAGTGAACCCCCACGCAACATAATATTTCTGTTAAAACATCTGCCCACAGTATAATTTTCATAATTGTTTAGCATTGCATAATCTTTCAGCCAATGCTCAGTAAAACAAACAATTTCAAACATTGTTTATTTCTAAAAACAGTTCAATTTCTAATTCCTTTGAAGAAAAACCCTGAATATTTTGTTAAAATAATTTCAGAGAATTCTGCTTAGACCTTTTTTTAAATTATTTTTTTGCGATCAAGAAGGTACCTTTTTGATGGTGGATATACTCGTAACTATTCCGTTATTGATACCCTCCCTTGTCCTATCATCTAGTTTAAAGAATAAATATTAATAGCATTTTTGCTAACGTTATTCAAGGTATTGACTACCTTTAAATTAGTACTATTACTAATATCAATAATAACTGGATACTTCGACATACTACTTATATCTGAGTTTATTGTATAAGATAATAGCCGAGCTATTTGATGTCTTACCCTAAGAGGCAGATACAAAGTATCGCCTGTCGACTTTAATTTATCAACAAAAATGTTGATGTCAAAAAAATCAAGTTTGTCACTATAGTGACTCACAAGAAAGTGCAGATGCTTATTAAGCATTTGAATTTGATTATTTTGTTTATTTGACAATTTATCCAAGTAAGGGAAGGCACACAAAATAATTTTACTGCAATTTAACTTTAACATCTCTTTTACACACTCAGTGATGTCATTTTTTTTTTTTTTTTACTATTACCTACAAATACAGTTAAATTGGTATCTGGTTTATAAATATTCTTTGTCACAGATTCCATTATTTGCTTGTAAGATGACCCGGGCATGCAATAAGTAAAAGTGGAATGACTCTGATTGCCACTTAGTAATTTACCGAAACCATTTCCAATACCGTCTGAAAACATAACCGAATGAAAACCTTCTTTACTTTGACTAGATGAAAAGCCAGCACTCTCAGGCCGGTCTACTTGAGGCAAATCCTGTGCTACATTTGATATGTCTTGTACGAAGACACTGTTTTGAGACACTCTCTCAGCTTGGACCGGGTCCTCTGTAGCATCAGGATGGACTGCGATTAGATTTGAGACTGTCTGGCAGTTACACTGACACCTCACTAACTCATTTGCGGCCAAAATGTGTTCATTAATTTGTAATTTTGAATTTGTATATTTATTGTAAAGAGAACTGAGTCTGTTCTCAAGTACCTGCATTTCTAACTGTAAGCGGTGAGTGTCAATCTCATAAATTTTCTTGCTGTCTTCTAATTTTATTTTGTAATTATTTAATTTATTAACTAGGTCAACACGTTCTTTCCTGAGTGGAATATTTTTAATAAAGAACTTGTGTTGTTTCCTAAACTTGTTACCATTTCTAATTATTCTACTTACTTTTGCATATTTTTTACGTTTGTTTTGACTAACTTTAGAACAATTTTTCTTATTTATTAAAGAATCTTCAATTAGCTTACTTGTAGGTATTCAATCCGGTTTACAATTTGATTTAATAATTTCATCATACAAATGGCAAGTTTCATCAACCTGAGTTGATTCCTGTTCTTTTTGTAATTTAAAAATATGATTATTTGCGTGGATCAATTCTTCTTCTAGATCCCTAACTTTACTTAAAGCCTCCTCGTATAGATTACTGCAGTTATTGAAACCATCCGTGACTACCCTCAGCTGGTCGCGTTCATCCACAACATTCTGGTATTGCTGACTAAGTTCAACTAGCTCCCGTTTAAGGATTGTGTTTTTCTATACAATGTTCTCAACTTCTACTTCACAATCCTCTCTCTCTTGCATGTTGCAAGAGAGAGAGGATTGTTCTCCCGACATTGGCTTTGTGAGTCTTTAAGTTCCTCGAGTGCTGTTCTCAGTTTAATTTCTAAGTCCTGAGCAGCAGCCTTACGGGTCATCACGGGCATGGTTTCAGGATAGGTTACTGGAAATAGAAAAAAAAAGAAACGGTGTGAACCGAAGGAATAGAGGAAAAACAAAATAAAGTAAAGCTGGAAATGGAGGGAATAGTTAGTGTAGTTCAGAAGAGAAATGAGGTAGGCTGTTAAATTGGCTGAAAAAGCTATTAATTACTGACTTTAGTTGCCTATGATTTTGCCTTGAGATTTTACCTTTTTTTTTATGTGGGTAAGATGCCCAGAAATTGAATGAATGTTTTATTGTAGTTTTCTAGTTAAATTATGCAAAATAACGATCATAGCGTTATGTAAATGTTTATTATTAAAATATCTGAATAAATTAGTAGCACAATTGGGATCTTAGATTTATTTTGTTTTCTACGATGTCAACAAAACTTTTAGATTCACTGCACAGTATTAAATCAACAGAATTTATACGTTAAAACTGACAAGAACGTGATAAAAGTTAAAATTACACTTTGTTTGCTATAAATAAACAATACTGGCCTTAGAATATCCGTAGTTAAGCACTTCAGACTTCAGGTTCAGTCGTCAGCTGTTTGGTAGGTTACCGGTTCCGTGCCACAACTTTTGTATAACTCGATATTTTTCCAGTAAAACAATAATCCTGAGTAATTATAGCTTTTTGTTGTATTTTAATTCTAATTAAACCCTAAATATACTTAAATAATAATTAAATATAATTTTAAAATACGGAGCACAAATTTGACATGTCACTCGGGCAGTGTTGCCAAATTTTCAACTAGCAGGCCGATGTAAAGTAAAACAATAATATTCTATGGTATACAGAATCAAACAAATAACAGCCTGTAGTCCTGTAGGTGAGGCAGAAGTGCATCTTTAGCTCATCACCCACATTTCACCAGTTATTCTTCATCACCAAAATCATCATCATTTCAGCCGAAAGACGTCCACTGCTGGACATAGGCCTCCCCGAGGCGTCGCCACATTGAACGCTCCCGTGCGTCCAGGGCATACCCGCAACCTTAACCAGGTCATCATGGTCAATGGTCATAGGTTCTAAACCAGCCAGACACTTTACTATGCGTTATTTCATCATCAATGCTCTCAAAACGGTTAACAATAACATCATGAGGAAACTGGCGTATCCTAGAACCAAACATTCAAAATGTGACAACTAACCCGCATTGGGCTTTTAGCCCAGTGCCACAAAGAGGAGAACTGAGTCCCAAGGCGAACAGTGAAAACAATATACGCTGATTATTTTCTTAATAGTCAAAAACAAAACGATTGGGAAGCCCACATAAGTAGGTAATATAGTATCTGAAAGTAATAATCTATATAGTAGATAAAATATCTAATATAAATTTTGGATAACGATTCTGTGGTGTCATCGGTCTACCTAGTGGGAGGCCTTCCAACGCATCGTTTTCCAGTTCGCGGGTCCATTCCAGAACTTTTCGGCCCCATCGGCCATCCGTTCTGCGAGAAATGTGCCCTGCCCACTGCCACTTAAGTTTCGCAATTCTTCAGGCTATGTCGGTATTTTGGCTCTCCTGATATCCTCATTCGCAGTTATGCATAAAATAGAGGCTAATTGCCATCAACCGGGCCCAAATCCAGACTTCAGTCTATAATTGAAAAATTCAAGATGGAAAAACCCAACAAAGCTTTTCCCAACACGGCTATCGTACCTATAGCCTCTAGGCAAATGACATCCTATCAAAGAAAGAGTCACTAAAACGATTTGAACAAGTAAAATTTAAAAAACCGCCGGCACATTTTTATTCATGCTACATAATTTATTTAGTAGTAGACTCACTTCGATCGACAATCTATTGAACACATAATTATAACACGATATCTTGCAAAAACACTCCGATTCAAACAGTAAGACGCCCATAACTTTAGAACGGCTGAATCAATTTTCATCACACTCTCGCTAAATTAAGCTACGTAGCTAAGTAGTTTTTAGTAGTTTCCACCAAAACAAAACCGTAATTAGAAACGGTCCATATGTTTAGGAGCTATGATGCCACTGACAGATACACAAATACACAAACACACAGGTCCACACATCAAATTTATAACACCCTTCTTTTTCCGTCGAGGTTTAAAAATGCATGGGAATAACAAGCGCTATCGAAATGGCCCGCCCTCACTTTACGACGACGACAGCGCCAACGACCTTACGGGAACAAAAAACGCACTCGTTTCACACCCGTGCGACCCAAAATTTAGTAGTTTTTTAGGGTCCCGTACCGAAAAGGTAAAAACGGGACCCTATTACTAAGACTCTACTGTACATCTGTCTGTCACCAGGTTGTATCTCATGAACCTTGATAGCTGAACAGTTGAGAATTTCACAGATGATGTATTTCTGTTGCCACTATAAATTACGACTCACCCCTAAGGCGCAGATTCAGTAGCTGATTTTAAAATGCAAATCATGTCTAAACAGCTAGTTGTAATTTTTTGGCAAAAATATATGTTATATGAGACCATTTTCTTAATAATTAGATCTACTAAAATTATGAGTTTTATACGTATAACATAGTGTAATTAATTTGGAAAGGTAAGACTAACACGGACAAAAAACCGACAATCGCATCTAAACCGCCGAGCGTATTTTAATAAAATTTTCACCATCCCAAAGACTACTGAATTGTGAAACCTTTTTTTATGTCATAAAATAATAAGGAAAATACAAAAAACTACTGAATTTTGGGTCGTGCGGTTTGTGTTTCAAGGTCTGTTGGTGACCGTCGCGTCTTAAATTTTGCCATTTCGACAATCGCTATCGCTGTCATCGTATGCCACTTGTCCAGAGCCTCACGACCAAACCAGATCAACAATGCAGTTATTAAACCTTTTTTATTTCCTTAACATATTGTAGCGTAACGTTAGGCTCTGTCGAGCTAACGTTAGCTACGTTAATAAAATTAAGAGAAATTATAAATTAAACAAACTAAAAAGGATATAGATAATAAAAACTAAGGGCCGGCTTCGCACGACGTTGCTGGAGTCAGGCAGCTAACCAGGCAGCAGGATGGACAGGAACTCTTCAGTTCTTCCAGGACGGCGTGGCACAGTGCGATGGCACGGTTGGTGGTGCGCTACCGAGAGGTGTCGACCCTCTGGTTCAGCGCGCGCATCCTGCGCTTACTGCTGGAGGGCGCGCGCGGCCTCAGCAAGATTACCGCCGTGCTGCTGAGGACTTGTCTGCCGCAGTAATACACCACGTGTGGTAGGTAGGCAGTAAGGAGTGTCGGGGATCGCACTGTGGCGTTACACGCCGTAGATACTCAGGTAAACGTTAGGTAGGAAGGCAGGCAAATTATACACAGTATAACACTATATATTTATATATATATATATAAACTAGAGCACTTCAGATATTATTACACAAGCCGTATATATAATAGTTTAAAGAGTCTTCAGATACGATCGTACACTTCGAAGTATTAAGTAGTCAACCAACTTTGGGCGTTCAGTCCAGATTCAAAACTAAAAGCTGACGCCCGTTTTTTTCTCGTTCTGCCATCTCTTCTAAATTTCAAATTCAAAAATCAATTTAAAAAATCAAGACCAGAACGAATAAAAAAACGGCTTTACAGAGGCGGGGCAGTCTGCGCTGGCCCCACAATAATGTGCTTAAGGAAAGGTCTGGGTAGTCCATGGTACCAATGTTATGTCTTTGGCTTATGAAAATAAAATAGACAGACAGTGACGTCATATCAGACGAAAATGTCACAGTATAAAATGTTCCAAGAATTACAAATTAGCAAGATAATTCAAGTTATAGATATCAAAACAATTGGAGATAACTAAAAGTATGCTTTTCAGATGATAACAATACAAAGGAAACATAAAAATGAGTTACAAAAGTTGATACAATATCAAAAGATATGAAGGTTTGGTTTGTATAGTGGGTTATAAGAACGTAAGTAGACTTAAAGATGTGGCTCTGTTTAGCAGAATACCACAATATATAGAGTTTCTTAACATTAGGTACACAAAGTTACATACATTTAATTTTTTAGTTAAGGCATCTGGCGGGTATAGTCCTTTTCTGGTGTTTGTTGTCTTTGCTATTTTTATCCACTCTTCTCCAGTATTTCTTCTTATTTCATCTATCCAACGTTCTCTAGGGTGTCCTCTGGCTCTCTTGCCTCTTGGGCCTAGCCAATTTCATCTGTTAATCTTGCCACGTGACCTGCCCACTTCCACTTCAGTCGTTTCATATGCTGGAGAGCATCCATAACTTTTGTTTTAGAGCTTCGGTATAAGTATTGTGATGCTTCGTAGGAACGGGAAAGTTTGGTAGCTGTTGTTTGAAAGCCGGTATCAAATATAATTAGCAAAAGAGACTTGCGTAGTATGTATGGCAGAGAATTATCCTGTTGAATGCCGTGAATACCAAAACACTTAAAAACCCATAGTGTCTCGCGTGGCTCCACGTTTCGGACACTCAAAGGGTTTATATTTTCAAAATTGAATAAATTAGGACTAATCAATCATAATTACTATATCTACTTAATAAATAATTAAGACACTGATGATGATGCAATGGAAATTCAATGATGATGAGTCTTTTAACGAAGACAGATATATCGGAAAGTAAACAAAAAAAACAAGTGACTTTCTATCATCGAAAACCTGGCGATAGTGATTGGAATTATAACAATTATATATAAAAATGTCAAAACTATTGAAATATTACGTCATGAATCCTTTACATTTAAGCACTCCCAAACCGCTGACAATCAACGAGCAGCGAGTAGAGCTAAAACCTAGATACGAGTTGGTGAGCAGCGGAAAGTGAGTGTGTAGTTTCGAAAGTTTTACCACTCGACTATGAGCGAGTATTTTTGTGGGACGGGCGATTACTCGCACCGCACCCTCGGGTGGTCAGTCCTGCAGGTGTTGGTTAGTTGATCTCTCGGTTTGAGTTCTGAACGAGCGAGCATCGCCGTGTGATTATCATTGAGCGAGTATTAACTTTGATAGATCTTGTCGCTGCGACAAACTTGTGTTGGCAGTGTGAACAGCCAGCGATCGGTAATCAATAATTTATGTGTCTCTTTTATTGAGCTGAAATCTGACACCAGTCTTGCCAAGGGGTATTGTGTTTCCCAGTTTTTCATTTTTTTTGTATTAGTCTTGCGCTTGACCACTACCTCACCTGATGGTAAGCAATGATGTGGTCGACGATGAAGTACGCTTGCCTAGAAGAAACCTATTCGAACCGTGCGAACGAATACTTGAATTTGGTACAGTAAGCTCAGTCAAACCTGCAGCAGATACACTTCGGCTGACGGACCGTGCAGACGTGTTCCTAACTAATTTGCAAAAATAAAAAAATACACTTTACGCAATAACAAGTCATAAAGCTTACAGTGCAGGTACAAAAGTGGTGTCAAATAGTGATTATGGTTGCGACTGTGTGTTACTATACAACAACGAGTAGCAGCGCAACAAAGCGGCGCGCGTGCCTCCCACTCACCTCGGGTAAAAGAGACAGTTGCATTTTTTATCCCCTTCCCACGAGTGCTTATAATCAGCCATCTCATCATGAATGCTCGACGCCCGCCACAATACAAGACAACAACAGTAGGTCAAAGTGGTTCACAATCGGATCTTTCTAAAACTAGTGGTGATGAAACAGACAGTCTTACCACTCGAGGGAAGAGAAAACAAAAAGAATGCTGTGACATATTATCCGCAATAAATAAACTTCGTGAACAAATGGTCTCGACACTGGAGACGAACTTAAAGCCAGTGCGCGATGATATCTCCTCAATGAAAGACCAGATCAATGAGATGAAAAGTTCAACTGCCAAGATGTTGGCGGAACATAAGAACATAAAAACTGAAATCTCAGAACTGAAGAAAAACAACCTCGCTGCAGATCTAAAGATATCTAAACTTGAAACCGAAATTAGTGAGCTCAAATCTACTCCACCGAAACTAGATACTTTACAAAACGGCGTTCTCGCAAATGAAAAAGTTATTAGCGAACTGCAGGAACGAGCAAACAGAAGCAAGAATATAATTATTATAGGCCTACCTGAGCCAACTCTACCAGATAACGCTGCACGTCAGGCTGAGGACATGAATTCGGCTAAAAACGTTTTGCAACATGGTCTGTCTGAACATATTAAAATAGTAAGAGCAATTCGACTTGGTAAATACACCTCGGCAAAAAACCGTCCACTAAAGATTTGCTTCGGATCACCTGGAGAAGCGAAACATATACTACGAAGCAAAGCTCAATTACCGGATAACATTAAAATATACTCGGATCAGACCCCTGCCCAAAAGGCAATAATGAAGGAGCTCAGCCAAGAACTAATCCGCCGCAAAGAAAACGGTGAAAAGGATATAATTATCAAATATGTGAAAGGCACCCCAAAAATTGTGCAAACCAACCCAAAAAACTAATGTCAATAAAAACACCAAACATACTATATAACTCTGATGAAACCATTACGTATCAGCTCTGTCAATCCTACCAAGATCTACCATCGCTTAAATCAGCCCTCACTTTCTTCTACGCAAACATAAGAAGCTTTCGAAGACAAGGAAAATTTGACGAACTGCAATGCATAATAAAATCCATCAGACACACTACTCATGTTATAGTATTAACCGAAACATGGCTTAAATCAAGCGAAGACGCCGATAATTTCCAAATACCGAATTATACCCACTACTATAATGTTAGAACAGATTCCAGGGGTGGTGGTGTTTCTATTTATGTGCAAAATACTCTTAATCACAGCAAAGGCAATGAAGTATACGCTGGAGGCATCAACTACCTTTGGATAAATCTTGAGAGACACGCATTAAACATAGGAGCTATCTACAATCCAGGAAACAACAACACACGTGAGTTTGTCGAAACATATTCACAGCAACTAACTAAAAGCTCCCGGTCCATCGTGTTTGGTGATTTTAACATCGATCTGTTAACAAAAAATGCCAAGACTAAGTGCTACCGAGATGCTACGAAAGAGGCTGGATATAACTTTATAAATAACATCCATGAAGATTACTGCACGCGTGAGACTTCTTCCACAAAAACTATCCTTGATCATATATGCACAAACTTAAAGGACAAAAGCTTTCATATGGCCATTATCGACTCGCCTATGTCGGACCACAAACAAATTTATTTCAGCGTAAAAAAATACAAACCACCACCAAAGAAACGTGTGAAATACGAAGCGATAGATTATGAAAAACTACACGAAAGCATCGCACTTGCCGAATACAACTCAATCGATAACAGCTACGGAAATCTTGAGAGGTACCTAAAGTGTGGTATCCGTAGAAGCACAACTACAAAAACGAAAATTTTAAATCCACCACGCCAAGATTGGATATGTAAAGAGGTAATAGATAAAATTAAGAGAAGGAATGAAATCTGGCAAAGATTAAGACAAGAGCCAAGAAACGAAGATCTTATCGAAAGCTTTAAAATTGAACGCAATGACACTGCAAAAACAATTAAACACACTAAGAAAAGTACTACTACGAGGCATTTATGAAACATACTACAGACCCTAAGAAGATGTGGAACTTAATAAATACACTCTCTAACAATAAAATTAAGTCGGAATACATTCCCCCTAAACTTTCAACTGATTCTGGGTCAGTGACCGATGGCTATGAGATCTGTGAAACATTTAACCGCTTCTTTTCTACGATTGGTTCCACCCTCGCAAACCTCATTCATACACAACACAGCATTTTACTAACACCAGATATCCAAACGGAGAAAGAGCTCACTACCCTCGAGCCATGTCGACCTGACGAAGTATTCAAAATAATTAAGAGTCTTGATCCAAACTGCGGTGCGGGCATCGACGGCATTACTACCAAAATCGTTAAGTGCTTGAGTGACCTAATTGTGGCAAAACTGACCGACTGTATAAACATCCATCTTGCCAGAGGAACGTTTCCAGACGAACTAAAGATAGCTAAAGTTATCCCAATCCACAAATCTGGTACTAAGACGGACCCTAACAACTATAGACCTATCTCAGTGCTTCCAATTATGTCTAAAATATTCGAAAAAATTCTCTATACTCGTCTAAATGAACACCTCACATCAATAAATTTCCTTTTCGAAAGACAGTATGGGTTTCGGTCACAGTCAAACACCCTGTCGGCTACTGTAGACCTAACTACCAAAATACAAACACACGTTGATCAAAAACACATGGTGTTAGGTTTATTTATTGATCTCAAGAAGGCTTTCGATACTGTGAGCCACGCTATACTGCTTAAAAAGCTAAAGGACATAGGCGTATCAGGCATAGCGTATAAGATGTTCGAATCTTATTTGACTAAAAGGTCCCAGGTAGTAAAAATCGGAGAATATAAAAGTGAACCGCATGATATCACGTTTGGAGTTCCCCAAGGCTCACTGTTGGGTCCATTACTCTTCCTAATTTACATAAATTCCATCCACAAGGTGCCACTAAACGGGCATATCTCGCTATATGCGGACGATACATGTCTTTTTTACTTTGGTGATTCTATTGCTGACATGATAAGTCAAGCCCAACAAGATCTAGACTCATTATCGGTATGGTTCCAACATAATCTTTTAACTATCAATGCATCCAAGACAAGCTACGTCATATTTAAAGCCAAAAATAAGAAAATACCACCACATCCTCCTCTTATATTAGATAATCATATACTCGAACTCAAACAACATGAGAAGTACCTTGGAATAAGATTGGACTGCCATTTGAATTGGAAGATTCAAATCGACCACATCAAATCCAAACTTACGTCGTTATTGGGCTCATTACGCAATATAGTTCATTGTTTGCCTCATAATGTACGCCAGACAATATATAATTCCCTAGTTAAGCCACACATACTGTACCTAATTGAAATCTGGGGCAATGCACCCAAAACAAATCTAAAAGACTTGCAAATTGCACAAAATAAAATTATTAAAATGCTTTTTCACTTCGATTATCTAACACCTACAACTAAAATATACAAAAACACTTAACTCATGAATATCAATCAACTCCACGCATACTGTACCTGCATACTCATACATAAAATACTTAACAAAACCATACATACACAAATTTCCTTCACCAAAACACACCAAATACAAAACCGTAGCAGTCGTAGAAGGGATGACATTGTACTTCCTCGAGTGCGAACCACTCAAGGTAGAAGAACAGTTGTTTACAGGGGAGCGCAACTTTATAATAAATTACCAAGGCAGATCAGGAGTTCGAATACGTTAAATATTTTTAAAACCGAGGTAAAAAAACACATCTTCCAAAATGTTAATATTAATTAATTAAACATTTATATTAATGTAACTCTGAATGTGCATTCATAATTTAAACCGAAAGCAATTGTTATGTTTTATACATAATTATTATTTTTAGAACACATAACTGACAAATGTAAACAAGACTGGTACTTCTGAGTGATGTTTTTGTCTTATGACCACGGTATCGAACTCTTTTTTCTCCAAACGAGGTAGTTATGCATGATTTTAGTAACAACATCTTAGGAATACCCTCTCTTAAATATTATTAAGACCGAATGTCGAAGGTGATGTTTTTGCTTTATGACCGCGGGATCGAACTGTTTTTCTCCAAGCGAGGTAGTTATGAATGATTTTTAACAACATAATTTTAGGAATACCTACTGTAAAATGTTATTAAGTCCGAATGTCGAAGATTTATGATTAATTTACCCTAGTTTTTAATTACTGTTTTCATATAAGTGAAATGTAAATTTCTTTATGAAAATAAATATCTTTAACCAGAAACCTAAACAAAAATGTTTCTGTATAGACGTCGGCATAGTTATCTAATTTTATTTACACCAATGGTTCTTGGTGTCTTATATTCTTGAATATTAGCACATTCAATAGCTATAAATAAACACTCAAAGTTCTCGTCACAACAACTAGTCCAGTCAACGAGGATATTTGTTGTATGGAGACTTCCGAAAAATTCTCCCGCCTATGAAATTTGGCATGTGATGAAATTAGGTAATACAGATTACAGATGTAAAATAATCCAACAAATTATGTTACGAGAAGTTAGCTATTTTTACCTAAACATGAAAATTGCTTATAGGGCTCTGTGAATATTTCCTCAGACTGAAATACTTTCTGTATACGTATGTATGTACTAGTTAGAATAAGTATGTAAAGGTATCCAATATTTTTTCGATTTTGGTGATACCCCAAATTTAACTTTTAACATTTTGCGCTATAACTTCTACTGAAAAATTGATCTGCTAATTGTTATTTTTTAATATGTTTTTATTTCCTTAAATACATAGCTTTGTTTAGTTATCCAAAAGATTTTCCTTTTTTAATCATTTTTTTAGATTTTTGCTTAATTACGTAATGTGAAAAATATCTCCGTGCATTTTCATACCTTTATTAGTCATATGATTTTATATTAAATAAGAATTATCAATTATCCAACAAATTTTCGAACGTTCATTATATTTGTTAGGATAGTTCGCTTATTTATGCTAGAGCGTAAGGGTTGACCTTCACTTGACCGCTCAGAGCTGCTTTGCCGCGCATTACTTTTGGAGTATTGTAGGCGGGTTTTGTGGCCACCGTTATTATTACAAATATTTTTTTATCTTATTATGCATTTCTTATGTGAAGTCATCTAGTTACCACAAACTGTCAAACTTTCTCATTCGATTTTGAACTTAACCATCAAGATTTGAAGGTTCAAAATCATTTGGAGAAATTTGTCAGTTTTGTACAACCTAATGTGCTGTTGACTGTAAAAAGGCGTTTAGAAATTTGCTTTATATTTCTAAAGAATATTTATTACTTATACGGATTTAAAATAAAC
Organism: Orthosia cruda; assembly: GCA_964057195.1. Lineage (NCBI taxonomy): Eukaryota > Metazoa > Arthropoda > Insecta > Lepidoptera > Noctuidae > Orthosia > Orthosia cruda. The sequence continues at coordinate 31,426,522 of OZ059827.1, forward strand.
TTTTGATACCTCCTTAAGGACTTTGTAAACTATGCGAAAAATGGTCAAAAAGTATGTTTAGATAGACACCTGTTGAGGCGATATCGAGTAAGATAAAATAAGATTATTATTATGTCCCTTATGTAATATTCCTTTCTTATCGTCTACATTTATTTTTATTTATATAAAATAAATGTATACGATAAGACACCGGTATCGGGAACAGGGTCTAAGCATGAAGTCCGAGTCTTGTATGCACTAGGTAAGTGCCCCCAAGGACAATCCCCGGTTGGTGCAGGACTATTGTTAAATATGAAGACAAATATATTGGGCTATGGGTTTTGGAAGGTTTATTGGATCGATTGTCTAAAACTATAGAATTACTATTAGCCCCTGCCTGACCACTGTTGAACTACACGACTATAAAATGGCAGGGGTGACATGCACACTCAATTAATGGGCTACCATAGTGGATAGCGGATCTCCAATCAAGCCAGCCAATTAAGGCAGGAGAGAGATGGGAGCTCTGTGCCCTATCAGTGTTCGCTCCGACCGGCCAATAAAGGCAAGCCGGAGATGAGAGACACATCGTCGCCACAGCCCACCAGCTCGCCACAAAGCTGCCCTGCGGCATATTATTATTATTTTTACATGACTTTGCCAATCTCGGGACCCTGGGATCCCGATCCTTTGAAAGGCGTGCAAGGGGCTGAATTCAACTCACAGAGGCCTTGTTAGGCATGTATCGGGAAATGTGAAATCAATCGATGATTATCCCTGTATGCACTACGCAATTGCATCCCCTGTTGGTGCAGGACTATTGCAAAATATGGAGAAAAATGTATTGGGCTATGGGTTTGGTAGGTTTGGTTGATGGATTGCCTAAAACTATAGGAGGATTAATGGCCCCTGCCTGACCACTGCTGAACTCATCATCATCATATCAACCGAAAGACGTCCACTGCTGGACATAGGCCTCCCGCAACACTCAGTTAATGGGCTCCCATAAACGGTTCCTAGCACTTGAGTGACGTAGCGCCAGGGCTATGTTGCCCATATCCGGAGTTGCTTGAGGAGTGGAGAGGTATACCACGGCTATCAGGACATTCCCGGAAGTACAATCAAGATCCCTACAAGCATCTTGTTGGGTTAACTTTCTTCCTCCGAGCACGTTTGCTCTTGTGAATCTCCACTCACGCCAGCCAATTAAGGCAAGAGAGTGGTGAGGAACAAGACTTCTCCCAGGTGTTCGTCGAGGCTCTTGGCTATTATGCCATAGGCTCTCACGACTATCGGCACAATTACTGCTGTATTCACATCCCACATGTCGACAACCTCGCGAGCCAGATCAAGATACTTAGTTTTCTTATCTCCCTCAGCCTTCAAGAGGTTCTCGAATTGAGGGACCGCTATGTCAACAATCATTGCGCGACGCTCTAGTCGGTCTATCACCACTATGTCAGGCTTATTGGCAACAACAGCCCTGTCAGTGATGATAGACCGATCCCAATACAACGTGACATTGCCATTTTCGAACACTGGGTCGGGCCTGTAGTAGGTACCGAAACGCAGCCGGGCTACGGACGCCGATTGGTCTACATCGAACCCATGTAGTTCCCGGAAAAAGCGTCCGTGAAGCTCCTTACTTTGCCATACCTCCCTGCGGTCGTTATTGTCAAGCACTACAGGCTTGCGCCAGTTCTCATTAGCCAAGGGGAGCGGGCTGAGTCCCTTGTCCACTTCTACTTCATACATATCCACGTCGGCGTGTAGAAAATATTCTTTCAGTTTGCTTATCTCGCGGTTGTGGAGGTTTTTGGTATTTAAAAAGCCTCGGCCTCCACACTTCCGAGGGATATACAATCTCATGACCGACGATCGTGGGTGGTGCATTTGATATGCAGTCAGCAGTGTACGGACCCGCCTATCCAGGGCGTCAAGTGCCGTTTGTGTTAATTTGAGTATGCCGAAAGAGTACATCAATGCATAATATATGTATTTGAGTATGTCGGAAGCGTTAGGTATCAACACTACTGACATGAAGCAATCGTTGAAGGAACGCTACGTTCTCAGAATCGTTGAGGCGTGCACCATGTTTCCGCCCGAAAGGCTATTGAATACCTTCTTCAGGCGGCCAAAGAAGCGTTCCTTTTACGATTGCTTCATGTCAGACATACCCAAATAATTAAAGCATTCGTTTGGGGACAGGGACCTCTTGTTTTACGTAATCCGCGATTCCAAAATTTCCCCTCGCTTTACATGCCTGACCGCACATTTATTCACACCAAACTCCATCCTGATGGCTCTACTAAAAGTTTCAGTTACCTTCAGAAGAGATAGAGTTATCCGCTGAAGATTGCTGGGGCAAAGAGCTTCAGGTCATCCATGTAAAGGAAATGAGATATAACCTGACCACCTCTCTTCAGCCCTGAATTCTCCAGCATGCTTATAGGATTCAGGGCTAAGCAAAACCAAAGTGGACTCAAACTAACACCCTGGAATATACCTCGTCGATCCTTACATGTTATGCATATTCCTCTGGATATTTAGACATCCTGGATAGCGAAGGACCGTGGTCTATTGCCCCATACACGAAATTAGGAAGGTGCGTAGAGTTGTATAAGTTAATATTATAGTTTTTTATTAAATTTTGTTTTTTTTACAGTTGTATTATTATTAGACATTTTGACTAGAAATCGAATTCGAGAGGCGGGATGCTCGCTGCCGGTGACACTGAAGCGTTCATGAATAATGTCTTCTTCCTTTTAAACGCCTTGATCATGGCATCATTTATATATGATTTTCGACATTTCACGTGTCCTGTAAGGTTTGACACTTCCAAAAGTTATGGGCAAAGTCCATCATCTCTTGCCTTAATTGGCTGGCTTGAGTGGAGATCCACTATGGTAGCCCATTATTTGAGTGTGTAAGTCACCGCTGCCATTTTATCTTTTTTGGTCGTGTAGTTCAACAGTGGCACATGGTCTCATTGCTAACAAAGAAAATTTGGTTCAAATAAATCTCACTAGATGGCGCGATATGCACGTATCTGTTATTGAATGTGTGTAAAATTCACATTTTCTGGAATTGAACATAAAAATTGTATGTTCTTGTTTAATCAACTCTCCTAAGTACAAAATTATAGCATATTGGGCTCTTAATTCACATTTCAAAGATTATTTTAACGGATCATTTAGAATTGATGCCAATAGATGGCGCATTTTTTAATTTGTGAGGAATTCCACTCGATTGTTAAAATTTGCATTGTAACACATTTTGGTGCAAAAAAAACTGTAAAAACGTGGCAATAAATACTATAAAACGAACCTTCACTGTATTTAAAGAAAAAAATATTCACGAACTTAGTAAACCCTTTTACTTGCAAGTCACTGCTAACACCATCTATCTATCACCGTGAAACAGAACCGAACGCGTTCGATGTACAAAAAATAACAAGAATAATCAGATGAAAAACGCTAGTTACGTCGGCACGGTTTCTTTGTATGGGATGAGGCATCTGTATGCTAGTATTATATTATCTGTGACAGTGGTCAGGCGGGGGCTAATAGTAATTCTATAGTTTTAGACAATCGATCCAATAAACCTTCCAAAACCCATAGCCCAATATATTTGTCTTCATATTTAACAATAGTCCTGCATCAACCGGGGATTGTCCGTGGGGCACTTACCTAGTGCATACAAGACTTGAACTTCATGCTTAGACCCTGTTCCCGATACCGGTGGGCTCTATTTTATATGTTATTTTATTAGTTTATTTTATATAAATAAAAATAAATGAAGACGATAAGAAAAGAACATTAAATAAGGGACATAATAATAATCTTCTTTTATCTTACTCGTTAACGCCTCAACAGGTGTCTTTCTAAACATACTTTTTGACCATTTTTTTGCATAGTTTACATAATCCTTAAGGAGGTATCAACCGTTTATTTTAAATCCATTTATGTAATAAATATTCTTTAGAAATATAAAGTGAATTTCTAAACGCCGTTTTACAGCCAACAGCACATTGGGTTATACAAAACTGACAAATTTCTCCAAATGATTTTGAACCTTCAAATCTTGATGGTTAAGTTCAAAATCGAATGAGAAAGTTTGACAGTTTGTGGTAACTAGATGACTTCACATAAGAAATGCATAATAAGATAAAAAAATATTTGTAATAATAACGGTGGCCACAAAACCCGCCTACAATACTCCAAAAGTAATGCGCGGCAAAGCAGCTCTGAGCGGTCAAGTGAAGGTCAACCCTTACGCTCTAGCATAAATAAGCGAACTATCCTAACAAATATAATGAACGTTCGAAAATTTGTTGGATAATTGATAATTCTTATTTAATATAAAATCATATGACTAATAAAGGTATGAAAATGCACGGAGATATTTTTCACATTACGTAATTAAGCAAAAATCTAAAAAAATGATTAAAAAAGGAAAATCTTTTGGATAACTAAACAAAGCTATGTATTTAAGGAAATAAAAACATATTAAAAAATAACAATTAGCAGATCAATTTTTCAGTAGAAGTTATAGCGCAAAATGTTAAAAGTTAAATTTGGGGTATCACCAAAATCGAAAAAATATTGGATACCTTTACATACTTATTCTAACTAGTACATACATACGTATACAGAAAGTATTTCAGTCTGAGGAAATATTCACAGAGCCCTATAAGCAATTTTCATGTTTAGGTAAAAATAGCTAACTTCTCGTAACATAATTTGTTGGATTATTTTACATCTGTAATCTGTAGGTCTTACTTTATCACACTACCTACTCTCACAGGCAGGAGAATTTTTCGGGTTACTTATGCCCCGTTGATTGGGCTAAACAGGCTAGGCGACAAATTAATAAAAAGGAAAAAATAATAATACATAAGTAAAGGATATACAAAAAATAAATTTCCAATTATTTTACAATTGTTAAATTGAAAGTGATTTGGTTTTGTAAAAAATTGACGTAGTTATTGTTAGATAGGTACACCTAATTATTACTGCAAAAAATATTATACAGGTGCAAGGACTAAAATTATAATAAAGTAGATTATTAATCATATTTTAGTATTGAACAAGACGGGCTATATTTGCTAACAAAAATTTTTGTATTAGATTTATCTGTTTTATTTTTCAATTTAAAGTCTTATAATTTTATACAAAGCACTTTTAAAAACTGTGCATTATATCTCTGAACATGTTATGGTATTAGATAAAACAATGGTATTCGTGCGGACACAGTTCGGAATAGAAAATAAATATGAGTTAAAACAAATACCAGTGGTATTAGTTGTTGGTATTAGAACGGAATAAACCACCACCTTGAGGTCTTGAGAATTTCCAAAGTTGGATCTTCACGGCAGAACCTTCCAATCTAGACAAATCACCTTTCGGATCTATTTACATAATAAAACAAAAATTAATCAAATTGCCAATGGTTCTTCATCAAAGTCTAAACCAAAATTCGCTAATGATAGAAATATCAATTTCCTCCCTTTGATTGACACGCTACCTTACGTGACGTACCTTACCATACTTTGCAGATGACGTATGAGCAGGAAATGAGAATTTTGTGTCAGTTCAAATGAAAGTTTTTTGTATAGCTTAGTTCGTAAAAACTGTTTCTTTATGTTGAATTAGTTGAGCATAAGCTCGATAGATGGCGCTGTACCAATCTTGTTTTTTGTAGGTCGCGATGTTAAGATTTTCCATCATTTATATATATTCTATCTGTGTGTGGAATCTATCTTTTTCTGCGAATATATCGTTGGACGAGCTTGTGTGTTTTATTTAATTCTGGAGGCGCCCTGGTTTTCATGCAAAGCTCTACGCGGACCCTGGCTTGACATCATCAGGTCAAACATTGGTCCTTCGAACTGGATACTTGTGGATGAACAGTATCTTGGGCACCTCGGCAGCGGTGCATTTATCCGTGACTGAGCGGGAAGGAGTCTTCCGAGCAAGCAGACCAGCTCGTGAGGAGCTACTGCAGCATCAAGAACCAGGGTTTAGTGGTGAATCCTGGACTTTGAGACAAGCGCTCTGGCAATGGCAAGACTACGGGCCCGGAAGACACCTGAAGAAGCGAGGGTGATCACTGACATGCTGGAGTGACGTCATGAGGTCGGTACAATCGCGAGTGAGTGAACGAAACGTGAGTGTTTGAACAAAACTATTAACTTTTCATCGGTTTGACGTTTGAAGAGAATCATAGACTATAACTACGGCTAAGAACTACGGTGAAACGGAACAATTTTGCTACTTTCATAAAAAGTGAGGTTACTAAGATTATTAGCTACCTAATATATATTGTATTTTTTCACACTGGAGTCCGATCTTGCAAAGCGATAATCTTAATAATATCGTGAAAGCGAGACGTAATTTCAAAAAGACCCCAAAAGAAAGTATCACAGAAGTTTATGTTCAAGTATGATTAGAATCTTTAGAAAAAATATGGGATATTTTTACTGACACCCACATAGCTTTAATAAAAAAATTTGGTTCACAGTAAAAAAATCACGAATATATAAAAGAGGATCAGTATTATCAAGCTGAAGAATGTTATTTAGAGTATATAACGGAGTTGCAGTCTACTTTTTCGCGTTGTAATAAAACGTCAAAACAAGAAAATGTATGTATTTAATAAGATGTGGTAAGGTTACCAAAAATTGTTATTCCTACTTTCTCAGGGAAATATGAAGAATGGAGATGTTTTCGAGACTTGTTTCTATCATTGGTACATGATAACATATAATTAAAATTAAATAATGTTCAGAAAATACACTATTTGAAAAGTCATTTGAGCGGTGAAGCCGAACAATTAAAAAGGCAAATACCAATTGCAGACGCTAACTATGAGCGATATTGGTCATTGTTACAATGTAGATACAACAACGAACGTTTTCTTTCTCACAACTTAATAAGACGGCTACTTAGTCAGAAAAATATAACATCAGAATCGGCTTTTCACCTTAAGGAATTAGTGTACACTACTAGTGATTGCTTATGTGGGTTGGCAAATCTGGGAATAGAGGTTGTTAATTGTTTACATGAAAATTCAATCTAGAACCAAACCAAATTACAAATTCACATTTAAGGCACATGTTTTGTCCTCAATCACTACTCTTCTTCCAACGTAAAAGTAGATGTATTGGAATGGTCAGAATTAGAAGGGGTTGGTCTTGCTGATCCTAAGTACCATCAACCTAATAAAATAGATCTTTTATTAGATGCTGAGATGTATAGTAAAATTCTTAATGAAGGGTTGACGCATAGTCCTAGTGGTTCTCTTATCGCTCAGTCTACAGCTTTAGGTTGGATTTTGTCTGGAGTGGTAGACACATCGGTCACTCAAACTGAAGCTGTACTGTCATTACATTGTCAAGTGCAAGAAGGAGATGAGTTCCTGAAGCGATTCTGGGAGTTGGAATCAGATCAAGAACTGTCTGGGCATCAAATGGCAGAAAATGAACATAGAAGAAATAAAATGTAAATAATTGTTTAAGAATACTACGGTCAGAGATGAGACAGGCCGTTATGTGGTAAACCTACCATTCCGAAGTGAAGATCCTGGCTGTAAATATGGAAGTTCAAAATCCATTGCCATAAAGCGATTTGGTGTCCTGGAAGCTAAACTCAATAAAAATGTGGAGCTTAAAGTAAAATATACTGAGGTGATTCAAGAATATTTACAGCTGGGTCACATGAAGCCAGTGGCAGAATCAGAGATAAATAATAAACATGCAGTCTACTTGCCTCATCATGCCGTTGTGAGAAACGACAAGGACACAACAAAAGTCCCAGTTGTCTTTGATGCTTCATGTACGGGAAGTAATGAGGTATCTCTCAACGACGACCTAATGATTGGTCCAAGGTTGCAAACTGATTTGCGACATTTGATAATCCGATGGAGAACCATTCTTAGCGGTTCGAGCGATGCAGCAATTGGCTTATGATGAAGTAGTGAATTATCCTCTGGCGGCTGAAAGTGTCCTTAATGACTATTATATGGATGACCTTATGACGGATTGTGACACAATCGATGAAGGTTTGCAAATCTACAGTCAAATGAATGAGTTGTTGTCAAAAGCAGGATTCAATTTGCAGAAGTAGTCGAGTAATAGCAAGGAATTACTCAAGCAAATAATCGATAAAAGGTATCAAGGACAGGAAACTGTAGGTAAAGAGTTCGATATTAAGCAGGATGCCATATTTAAAATACTGGGACTTACCTGGAACAGAAGCAGCGACACCTGCCAGTACTCCGTTAAGTTGTCTCCGCTCCAAGAACCTGTAACTAAAAGAAAGGTACTATCAGAGATAGCTAGATTATTTTACCCTTTAGGCTGGGTGGCCCCCGTGATTGTGTTGGCCAAAATGCTGATCCAAAAATTATGGGTTTCTGGAAGAAATTGGGACGAGGAAATACCTAACGAAATAAAAAGAGAATGGTATACTTACATAAATAGTTTACACGAATTAAAAAACATTGCGGTACCTAGGTGGGTAGGTACTAGCAATAGTATTGCACGGCTTTTGCGATGCCTCTAAATCGGCATACGCTGCGGTCATATATCTCCGTGTGATTGACTCAACTAGTAATATTCAAACGTCGTTGGTTACTGCCAAAACCAAGGTCGCACCGATCAAACAAGTGCCGATTACGCTAATAGAGCCGTGCCGGGCAGTGTTACTTAAAGGACTTTTGTTAGAAACAGCAAAGGTTTTGAATATCGAAAAACAGAATATGCGAGCTTGGACTGATTCCAGTATTTTGCTTGCTTGGCTTAATGGTTTGCCGAATAAATGGAAGGTATTTGTCGCGAATCTGGTGTCAGACATACTTACCTCGTTAGATCCATGGCAATGGTCGCATGTATCTACAAAGCAGAACACTGCTGACTGCGCATCCAGATGCATGCTCCCTGCAGAGCTAAGCAAGCACTCTTTGTGATTTCAAGGACCAGACTTCCTACGGGAAATAAATATTATATATGATAAACCCCAAGATTTGACCATTGACTTAGAGTCAGTTGGTGTGCATCAAGTTCTTGATACGGCTTATTAAAGTTATAGCGTATTGTAGGCGTATGTTGAAGGCAAAAATAAGCCCTGAAACCCTTTTTCAGAAAGGTTTTTTACGAACCAAAGAATTAAATGAAGCTTTGGAAACATGCGTGAGATTGTGTCAGAGAAAACACTTTGAAGAGGAAATAAAAGCACTAGAAAAGAACAAATTTAGTCAAAGAGTAGTTTAAAAATATTAAATCCATATTTAGACGCGAACAATATATTAAGGGTAGGTGGCAGATTAGAACAATCTGAATTAGATATATCAAGAAAACACCCGATCATTTTGCCAAAAATATCACATTTTACGATTTTAATTATAGCTTTCAGTCATAAACAGACCTGTCATGGGGGAACACAATTAACGTTGAGTTACATTTATAATAAATTTTGGATATTCGGAGCAAAACAGCTTGTATCTGGCCATATACGAAAATGTGTTACATGTGTTAAAAACAATGGACTTACCTGTAATCCACTCCTGGGACAGTTATCTGCAGCGCGTGCCAAGCCCTCTCGCGCATTTCTTCGTAGTGGTGTGGACTTTGCTGAGCCTATTCAATTACGCACAGCAAAGGGTCGTGGACATAAATCTTTTAAAGGTTATATATGTCTGTTTGTCTGCATGTCAATACGTGCTGTCCACATTGAAGCAGTATCTGACCTTACGTCTGAAGGGTTTTTGCAAGCCTTTAAAAGATTTGTGGCGCGAAGAGTTCATTATCAGGAGGTGTGGAGCGACAATCGCAATAATTTTGTGACACAGCTAAGAAAATAGGGATTCTTTTCACCAACGAAAAGAGTTGCATTTTGTCTAAAATAGCCGAAGCTTTAGTTTCCAATGGAACGTCATGGCATTTTATTCCATCTCACGCACCTAATTTCGGAGGTTTGTGGGAGGCTGGAATAAAATCAGTAAAATATCATTTGAAACGTGTTTAAGTGCCCACCACTTCCACCCCGACATACGAGGAACTGGCAACTGTTATAGCTCAGGTCGAAGCGTGTCTAAATTCCCGACCTTTGTCAAGATTGGGGACGAATTCCGAGTCGGCGAACCTCTCGTTACCCCACCAGATTATAACTTTGAAAATTCTAACATAGGCTCGTTAAAGAGATGGCGGTATACTCAGCATAAGTTGCAAACATTTTGGCGAAAGTGGTCTCAAGAATATTTGAGGCAATTCTTTTATAGACATAGGTGGACCTCGGTGAATTTCCGCGGGCGACACAGGTCTACGGGGAAGGTCCATTTGAAGTTCTTGTTTTAGGATGAGATCAACATATTCTTCTGATGAGTTGTCTAGTGTCCTCTTCCCTCGGACCACCGCAAGCAAGGTGCTAACGTGTATTTGGCTCCGTATTTCTTTTATCTTTAAAAAAATAATTAATAGTAAAATTTTAAATCACTAAGAAAAATAGGAGTGCATAAGAGTAGAGGTCTAAATACAAGTTTTAATAACGCGCACCGCACTGTGTCTAACTCCACCGCTCGTGAGCGCCTGGTACTTGGAATCCGGACATTGGCTGAGAAGACTCCACCCAGGTCTGAGTACGCGCATTGACCCCACCTAGGTTACGCCCTGCCACTGAACGTCTCGAAAATTGGCGAATGAGTGTATAGAGACTCACCGACCCCACAGTCAAACCATTACTACGGTTTTGTGGGGCTTAGTTTATAAGTTACTTACCATTATGTGAATATAAATAAACAAATAATAATTGCCCCGCCGTGGACATACCAGACGCAAGACAGCTACATCTCCATCATCTCTCTGGATCTCTGCTGCCCTGGTAGTTCATACGACCTGTTTGTGAATATAACGAGACGGTGAGTGTTTATTTCTGCTTGCTTACGCTTGCCTATACAGTCAGCTCGATAGCCTCTTGACGCTTATGCTTTCCTAGTATCTACCTAAAATAGATAAGTCACTCTCCGAATCGAATTTAACTAAACAAAACTCGTATGTAACTCTCACTACTTCCCAAAATTATGTCTCTCAGCGGGGTAAAATAAGGAGAGATTAAATCGATGTTATTAGTACAAGAAAACAAGCTCAACAAAATTACCCCATCACTCATGGCAATAACAGACCAACTCCAACATAGAAAGTTCTGTGGCATACCTCACTGCGCAGAACGAAGAGTTTAAAAAGAGAATAGAACAAATGAAGATACAAGCTAAAAAGGACAAGGAATACACCACCTTTCTTGAGGATAAAGTAAAGGATCTCCAACGAGGTTGTCGTAAGTCAAACCTTGAAATAAAAAACGTTCCTAAGCAATTGAAAGAATCGAAAGAAGACTTAATTAACATGTAGCTATGTTTAACTAAAACCATAGACTGTGAAATCGCAAAATAAGAGATATATACAGAATAAAGGGGGAGAAACAGGGGACTACGAACACTCCTATTATAGTGGAAATCTCATCCACTTTATTAAAGACCGATATCATAAAGATGTGTAAGGCTCATAGTACCAAGCATAAAGTTAAGCTCTGCGCCAAACACCTAGGCTTTAAAATCAATGAAGACACTCCTATCTTTATCTCGGAACATCTTTCCGCGAAAGGTGCGCGACTACACTTCCTGGCACAAGACCTTGTAAAGTCTAAAGGATGCAAATATTGCTGGACCGCTTACGATAAAGTTTATGTTAAAAAACACGATGAATCACCGACTTACATAATTAAGACTGAATCCCAAATTCAAGCATTAATGCAAGAGATGTGACTACAGACAAGTTGTTCATACCGCATGTTACTATCCTTATTTCTAATAACTTGTTTGTTTAAGCCTATTATTGAAATAATTTTAACTTCTTTGCATGCACTTATGCCAATCTATTTGTTAAATAATATAATTGTAACAGATTTAACTCCTTCGCACACTCTATACCTACTCAAAATACGCACATATAAACATGTACACTATGCTCCACACAACGACCACAAGCATCCATCTACTCTTACATACACACACATAGAACGCGTTTATCCAATCAAAGAAAACGAAAACGTTAGTATAAAAATAATATATAAAAAATATATAACATACATTATAAAAACAATTCATCATTATATTTACAGTTTGAGCATAATTCATGATTTAATAATCAAAAATAAATATCGTACCTGTATGGTCTTGAATCACAGCTCGCCGCAGCTCGTATTGTCTTATCTATGAATAGTACACACACAATTATGCAAGAAATAGACGATACAAATATTGCGCAATGTAATGCATGTCAAATTGAGGATTTTTCCAAGCAGCTCAATATACAAAACTTAACAGATTTCACAATTGTCTCACAAAATATAAGAAGCATTTATAGTAATCTGGATGATTTACAAGTTAGTTTGACTCACTTCAAGTTTGATGTCGATCTTATAATTTTAAGTGAATGCAGGCTGGACGCTAACAAACCTCTCCCCGAAATTGAAAATTATCGTTTTCTTCTACTAACCACATAAACTGCTGCGATGGCGTAGTTGCTTATGTTAAAAACTCGCACAAAGTTAGTGTCAAAGAAATAATATTGGCTCACGCATCTTGCTTACAAATAAGCATACCCAATCTTGTTGTCCTGGGTATCTATCGCTCACCGTCAATCACTAATGCTGACAACTTTGTAACTTCTCTCAATGATCATCTGAATTCTCTAAAATCATGTAATAACAAGCGATATAAATATAAATATTATCCATAAAATAAACGGGCAAACAAATGAGCGCACTAACCAACATAGCTACCTGAACATGCTAGCAATGCACGGCTTATTGCCGGGTCATTCACTGCCAACTAGAGGCGAAAATTGTCTGGATCATTTTGAAGATAGACAAAAACAAAAAAGCTGCCTGTTCTGAATACTACGATAACGGATCACTTCATGATTTTCTTGAAGTTATCTGATATCGTTAATGCACATAAATGCTCTAAAATAAAAATATCTGTTGATTTTGGGGGCGCGATGGCTACTCTAAAAGAAAGTAATGTTTTTGATCTGGTTTCAGTGAGTGATCCTGTTGCATTGACTGAGCTTTTGGCTTTGGCTTTGACAAACTCAGATTATTGCCTTTTACAAAATACCATTACTGCCTTAGTTCCGAGAAATAACCGCATAATTAAGCCGTGGATAACTTTGGGAATCTTACGTTGTATCCAGAACAGGAATAATATGCAGAGAAAATTACGCTCAGATCCTAATAACAATATCTTAAAACTAACATACAGAAAATATCGTAATCACTGCAATAACTTAATTAAAAAACTTAAAAGAAAATATGACAAGGAACAGATTAATAAGGCAAATAAAGATACTAAAAAAATGTGGCGAGCTGTAAATAATATCACACATCGCAAACAAAGCAAAACTGAAAATATAGATTTATTAGATAAAAAACAAACTCCCCAAGACTCAGTTAATTACGTAAATAACTACTTTTCTAACATTGGTAAGACGTTGGCTGAAGAAATTATTTCTTCCAATCTATCGCAGGATTCAAATACTTATACATTAACCGAATCACAAGTCTTATCCTTTGTGCTTCTAGAAACTAATCCTATGGATGTGCACAGTGTACTGATGAGTCTTAAAACTGAGAGCGCACTAAGATGGGACAATATATCTGTCAAAATTTTTTAAATCTTCCCACGAATTGGTGGTACCAATAATTTCACATCTGGCTAATCTGTGTTATACGAAATGTGTTTTCCCACCCACCCTGAAAAAAGCCATTATTACGCCTGTGTACATGGGTGGCAACAGAGATTTAACCATAATAGACCCATCTCGGTTTTAACTGCAATCTCAAAAATTATAGAAAAGTTAATCAACACTCGGTTAATAAACTACCTTAACAAGTATAACATTATATCTCGTGCTCAATACGGATTTAGACAAGGATTATCGACAGAGGACGCAGTCTCATCAGTCAGATAACATAGGTATTAGAGGAGTCCCCTTATCTCTGCTAATAGATTATCTCCAGGATAGAAAGCAATGTGTAAAAATAGGAAATTACATCAGTGAAGAGTTAGGGGTGAGTTTCGGTGTCCCACAAGGAAGTGTTCTGGGTCCGACGCTGAAATGAAACTTGAGAATGGACGTGTTTTCTCCTATGCAGATGACACAGCCCTTGTTTTCACTGGAGATACATGGGTATCTGTATATGGAAATGCTGAAATGGGGCTCACGAAGATTTCTAAATGGTTAAATTCTTATTTACTAACATTAAACACATCAAAAACCAAGTATATCGCGTTTACAAAGCACAACATCACTCAACCCGGACCTAACTATAACCTTAGAATCCATAGTTGTGATAATTTACTTCTTTGCACAAATTGTTTTTGTAATAAAATCACAAAGGTGTCTGATATCAAGTATCTTGGTATTATGGTTGACTAACGCTTATCTTGGCATCTGGTCATGGTCATGGCTCGAACCAGAAAGCTCATTTGGATCTTCAAGACTTTGAGACATGTTACCTCCAAGACTCTCTTAAACCAAATTTATGTATCACTGGCCCAGTCAGTTTTAGTGTACTGTATACCTGTTTGGGGCGGGGCTACAAAGATTAAATTTCTGGAATTGGAGCGAGCACAATAATCTCGCTTGAAGGTCATGTATTCCAAATCGTATAGATTTCCTACTGAAAGCCTTTATTCGCTAACCGGTCTACTCACAGTTAGAAAATTATATGTCCTCCATGCTGTTTCAAAACTCCATAAAACTGTCTCTTTTGATATCAACCTCGACAAAAAAAGAAGGTAATATCTTGTTGCGCCGGAAATCTCCGTTAAAACAAAATACGCAAAAAGACAGTATAGCAGGCAATCCGCTTCCATCTACAACAAACTGAATAAACTTATAAACATTTTCCCCATGACTTATCGAGATTGTAAAAAATCTCTTACAAATTGGCTCAAAATTAAAAACTATGACGACATTGAAACTCTTTTACAAACTGTCGTGTGATCATCTGATGGATAAGCGACACATAAACAAACATATCTCCGAATACTCTGACACACTCTTTACATACACACACACACACACATACATACACTTACACAACACACACCCACTCCCACCCATACACGTACACTTTAAATTAATCGTTTTTGTTTGTATTCATTTTACTTTATTTTTTCTTCCATTAGTTAATAAGTTACCAAATTGTAAAAGTTCATGTAAGCACACTCCTACATACATTGTAATAGTTTTAGAAGAGCGGGGTCTCCTAGCACAGGTATTTCTCATACTTAAAAGGAGACCCCTACGTACGTACGTGCGTGCGTGCGTGCGTACGTGTAGAAAATGTAAAGTTACTGAAATAAATTTATTATTATTTCATTTATTCATTTTATATACATATTTTTACATTTATAAATATTAAAAAAAAAAACATTTAAAAATAGTAACCCACCGGTATCGGGAACAGGGTCCAAGCTACCGGTGGTCAGGGCTCCTGAGAGAGGAACCTTCTAACGATACGCGCCGTGTCCATGAGTACCGCTACTTGGATCAAGCCCTTGATCCAGCTGCCCAACGAGAACCTCCTCAGATGTTCGTCGAGGCTCTTGGCTATTATGCCATTGGCCGTAACGACTATCGGCACAATGATCGCTGTATTCACGTCCCACTTGTCGACAACCTCGCGAGCCAGATCAAGATACTTGCTTTTCTCATCTCTATCAGCCTTCACGAGGTTCTCGTCATGAGGGACCGCTATATCAACCAAATTACCGTTATTATTATTATTATTAGTGTAACGTTCGGTTTAAAGACGCTTGCTAGATGATCCGCAAACAAGTCCGCTTTGTCCTGGCTTGTTGTCGCCCAGCCATTTGCCTTTTTTATTGGGGTTTTTGGTAAGTTGGGTCTGTCACAGGAACGGGTGATTTTCCATTGCGAGTAGTTGCTGGATTTAGTAGCAGTTAGAGACTACAATTTTTCTTGCGATGTTAAGTCATTGGCATTTTTTATAGCTTCCTTCAATTCTACAATGGCTTTATTAAAACAATCTCAGAGATCATAGTCTCTTTTAAAGTCCAGACAAAATCTTGGTTAGGTTATGTGAAGACCATATAGACTGTTGTCTGAAATGGTCTTTTGAGGAAAGAACCAGTCAGATTGAGTGGACCTGTCCTGACTGGACAGGTCCACTCAATCTGACTGGTTCTTTGCACGCATTTGTCAATAACCGAGCAGCTCAACTCAGAATTTAAGGAGCTCAACGATTCGACGAACAATACCAAAGAAAGGACATTCGAGTAGGCCGCATAAACTACTCAAACTGCTAGACTATGATTAAAAACTAAGATGAATTAAAATTGAAAACAAAAATAAATAATCTACCCACTGACCTACCTGCTTTGTACTAGTTCTGTTGTCTATCTAGTGATCTATTATATAGTGTACCCAGATTTCGCCAGTGCGAGCTTTATTTTTATCGATCCAGATACCAAGCTTGTATGTAAATTCTAGAGGAAAAACCCAATAACACCGGCTAATGCAGGCCCGGGCATCGAACCCGGAACTCCAAGCTCAGCAGGAACAATTACAACCACTACACCAAGAAAGCAGTTACGATCAACGGCTTTATCATCATCATCATCATATCAGCCGAAAGACGTCCACTGCTGGACATAGGCCTCCTCCAAGCGTCACTACATTGATCGGTCCCGTGCGTCCCGCATCCAGCGGATGTTCGCAACCTTCACCAGGTCATCCGTTCACCTAGTGGGAGGCCTTCCAACGTCTTCCGGTTCACGGTCGCAACTCCAGAACCTTTCTGCAGCATCGGCCATCCATTCTGCGAACAATGTGTCCTGCCCACGCCTCTTAATCTCGCCATTGGCCTTTAGGCCCGGCTTTCGGCTTTTGGCAACGGCTTCATAAATATTCTTAAATTGTCAGAAGAACGTGATACAGAAGGATTTAGAAAGAAAATAGGCGTCGTTAGTAACTTAAACCCTAAGGGCTCTTTCAATTTAGACGTTTCGTGACGGACTGCTGCGGCGGCTTTTTCATACATTTATAAACCAAGAGTGCAGTCGACCAGACGTCCGCAGCACGACACCGGCAGGCTTATTACGTATTTTTTGCAAAATCAAAACAATAGCGATCAACCGCTTTATGTCATAAAAGTCGAAATTACCTGCAGTGTAGGTATGGTAGGTCCTACATAATCGTTTTCTAATCGCTCGCTGTTTGTCAAATGCACTCATTTAAAAAAAAAACGCCAACAACTCTAAAACTTTGTATTGAAGAGCAATTATTGCACAAAAATCGCTATCACTTTGCTCTTGCAAGAGATACGTAATAAGCCTGCCGCACCGCAGCGGTGCCGCAGCAGTTCGAAAAGAAATGTCTAAATTGAAACTAGAGCCTATTGTTAAAACGTAAACTCGGAACTCAACGTAACAGCAGTTAGTCTTATCTGAAAGAATGAGAGGTTAAAGTATGTATATGTATATCTTTCAATAGGTAGGTGGGTTATATCTTCATAGTGCTAAAGTGCAATGGTAAAATTAATTGGGTGGTTAGAAAAATCTGTGTCTTTATATTTATTTAGATATTATTCTCACTTCTTTCTACCGACTTCAAAAAGGAGGAGGTTCTCAAATTGACGGTATGTTTTTGTACGTCTATTACGCGATTACTCCGCCAATTATGAACCGATTTTGATGATTTTTTCTTTATTTGAAAGCTGGTTTTCTTATTAATTTAAAACTGCCATAACAAAACACTACAAAGCGGTGGAAGTCGGTGTCAAAAAAGAAAAATTGGTACGTTCCGGATACTGTTGAAATTTTTTTTCGTTTTCCGGAAAAAACTCATAATACTTTATAGTTAAAAACAATGCGAAAAATTACACGGTTTGCGGTATTGAGTAAGTTTTATATAGCTTGGTTCACCCGTGGAACAGCTAATGCGAAGAGTTTCTTCAAGGTGGCGTTCCAAGCGCGAAGAGGCGCCGGCCTTTTCGCGGTCCAGATAAGGACAAAGGTTCGCGTGTTGCCGATCGTTCTAGACCATCGCGGTAGACTCCAATCCAGCCACTATCCCAATTTATTTAGGGTAAGTGCAGCAAGTCTACTTCTTCTAAATATCTGGTACTTAATTATTATTTAAAACTTTTATAACATCTATCAACTCACTCAATGGTCTGTAAAACTGTATTTTCTGTAACTTGTATGGTGTACATAATAAAGACTAATGAGAATTATGCCATTTTTCAATCTATACATTTTGGGGATTTCTAAATTGTGTCGATATGTACGATGATGCTACCACAGATTCCTGAGTAACTTTGGTTATATCGATCGGAGACAACCAGACCACCTCGAAAAACTGGTTGTAGAGGAAAAGATAGATGGTAAAAGACCGCGCGAACGTTCACCTACTCGCTGGTCAGCCCAAATAAGTGCTATTACAGCCCTCACGGTGACCCTGACCCTGAGAAGAGCAGAATACAGAGTGGCGTGGAAGCAGCTTGTCAGTGTTCCAAGACGGGCACGACCGTCAGCAATGAAGACAACGATTAGGAGGAAGAAGAACTGTGTAGTGACACTTCCGTAGCTTGTACCTATATTGTGGCAGTTTATTTTTTTTCCACAAGCTTCTGCCCACGTTAAAAGTGTTTTATTATCCCAAGAGAATACAGACTATCCTGTCCTCTCCAGCGTCTCAAACTATCTCCATGCTAAATTTCATCTCATGATAGATGAACGGGACAGATGGAGTCACCAAAAAATCAAAAGTCATTGATTCAAATTAGGCTAAGATCTAGCACTTTTTTAACGTCAAAGTTCTACATAAGAACAGTCCCCCAAAACGCCTACCCTTCACCACGTCCTAGAGTGAATAGACTCACTTCACCTAAATTTTCAAATGCGAAAGTAATTCTGACAGTATCTTCCCTCTAAGTAAAGGGAAGATACTAACAGAATTACTTTCAACTTTTTTTGTCTTTCTTTTCTCGTGTATCAAGTTAAGTAACTTGACACACGAGTGGATAAAATTCTGGATTAAGACAGGATACTTTTTATATCGGTAGTGTTTGGGATATTAAAACATTTTATTCGCGAGCGAAACCACGGGGAGAAGCTTGTCAAAAATAAAGCTTTTGCTTCTAACCTGGGTTGCAGATAACATACAATGTGTTTTTAAGCCACTGAACATACCAGATGTAAGATAAGCTAAGAGTTAGTGCCACGCGGGCTCACGTTAAAATCTTACGTTTCCAGAATACTGATCAGACGGCTTTCTGGCATCTTTTATACAAAGCTTATGTTCAAACAATTGCCATGCCTTTTGAAGGTGCTTAATATCACATCACACAATTATCACACTACACACTATTATTATAAATGTGAAAATTTGTGTGTATGTAATTGTAACACTTACTTCTTCACGCTCAAACGGCTGGACGGATCTTTTTGAAATTTGGCACAGAGATAGATACTATAGAATACTTTTTATACCGGGCATATGGATTAATTTAAGTATTTTTAATGTAACTTGACGTTTTTTTTTTAAATTATTTTTAGTGATTTAATGTAACTGGGCATGATTTTTTAATTTTTATTTCTAATGTTATGTATTTAATGTTTATTGACCTGTAATTTAATTATTTTCTTTGATTTCGATATTTATTGACCTGTTATTTCATTATTTCTTTTAAATTATTTTTAGTTAATATTTCTTTTGAGGAGCTCGTGGCTATATAACAGGCAAAACAACCACATGGGTGAAGCAACGCTTGACGTGGTCGGTCCGTGGATGGATGACCATTTTCAACATACCGAGTTTCCTTCGTGCCTCGGCAAACACGTTAAGCCGTTGGTCCCGGCTGTCATTTGAAGAGCTTTGACAGTCGTTACGAGTAGTCAGATAAATACAAATATAAAGATATATTTATTTGTTTAAACATGTGTAACATGATACATGAATATGCACATATAGATGGAAACATAATTTTACCGGACCAACATGTTTTGCCTCACTCGGCGTACAAAATGAAAATATTAGTTATAGTTATTAATTAAAATTAAATTATAAATTGAATAAATTAATGTCAGTTTAATATATAAAAAATTGAGGCAGAGCTTTTTGTTATCAATAATTCAATATACAATCAGGGTCGGTACAAAATGTAGTCAAAATTAATTACATACAAAATATGTCAATATAGAATAAAATTAAATCAAAATAAAATTTATCATTTAATAAATCAACAATGTTATAGTAGCACTTATCAGTAAGTAACTTTTAAGTGTTTTTGTAAATAAATTAAAATACAATTGCTTTATGTCATTCGGAATTTTATTGTATATTACTGGGGCCATGCATATAACACTTTTTCTCAAAAGTGCTGTTTTGGCCGAGTGTGACTGAACCCAAAGTCTATACTGCTCACGTCTATTTCTATTATTTGACAAAAGAGGAAACCATTGAGGATTACTCTGTACAAATACAGCTATTTCCCATATGTAGAGTGACGGAAGTGTTAAAATTCTGTGCTTTATAAACATTGGTCTGGAACTGTCCATAGTTTGCAACCGAAACATAGCCCGTACACAACGATTTTGTGCTTTGAACAATGTGTCTTTGTTCGTTGAATTGCCCCAGAAAATTATCCCAAACCTCAATAAAGATTCCACAAGTCCGTAATAGGCCGTTAGTAAAGTGTCTTTATTGACAGTAGGAGCAAGTTTATAAAGGGCAAACGACGAGCTGCTGATTTTATTACAAAGTACATTAATCTGTGTTTTCCAATTTAATTTTGGCTCAATGATTAAGCCCAAAAATCTGGCTGCATCTGATTCTTGTATAATATTGTCATTGTAAGATAAATTGAATTTTGATAAATTATATACATTTTCCCTAAAATGCATTATGTTAGATTTATGAAGATTAATTTTCAAATTATTGTTGCTAAGCCAGGTAATTATGGAGTTTAATCAATTATTTGCGTCAAAATTATAGTCAGATAAATTATCGGATGCTATTGTTACAGTACTGTCATCAGCGAATCATGTCATGGGTTCTTTAGTTGCATTTGGTAGGTCATTAATATATAATAAGAACATGGAAGGGCCCAATATACTTCCCTGGGGCGCACACCATGCGTAATGAGGCGCTTTTGAGAGGAGAAGATATGTACCTTTTTCGCTTTAATATTGAATTTAGATATTTGAGTTATGTGTTGTCGGTCTGTTAGATATGATTTTAAAAATTCCAAGACATTACCGCTTATGACGTAGGCTTCAACTTTATCTAGCAGGATTTTGTGGTCTACATAATCGAATGCTTGGGATATGTCACAGTAAATAGCACAGACAGGTAAAGATTTGTCAACCTGTGATGAGACAGTGTATATAAAGTTTATATTTTTTCTGAAACCTTTCTGTTCATCACATAGGATTTTATGTTGTTCTAAGTATCTGTTGAGTTCGTTATATAAATGTTTCTCAAAAAAAATTGAGAATACGGAAATTAATGCTACCGGTCTATAGTTCTCCATTAAATATTTATCTTTTTTTTTCAAATAAAGGTTTAATTATTGTTAACTTGAGATCTTTTGGAAATATCCCACTTATTATACAAAGGTTCATAATGTGACTTAAGTGTTGAGAAATATATTCATTAACTGCTTTGATCACGTTCGTTGAAATACCGTCATACCCTACACCACTCGTGTTTTTAAGTTTTGATATAATCCTCTGCATATGATAAAGCAGACTTGGTGATAAAAACATTGAGTTGGGTTGGTAATTGATTAGAGCTGTGGCATCCTTACCAGCACCTGGGAGAGGTTTTACTTTTTCAATAAAATAGTTATTAAACGCATTGGCAATGTTTTCAGGATTTGTTGTCAAAGTGTCATTAATTTTTAATTTGACTGTCGATTCCTTAGGTATAAAAAATATTATTTATTATTTGCCATGCCGTTCTACTTTTATTAGTCGATGTATTTATTTTGTAATTGTTTTGTGCACGCTTAGTAAGATTCATAATTCGATTAAACAGTTTAGAATAGCTAGTATATTTATGTTTATTAGTTAATGTTGGTTTTCTTTTGAACTTCCAGAGTAATTCTCTTTTATTTTTACTGCACACTTTAATCCCGCGCGATATCCATTTTTGCTTGGCATTTACTTGCACAGTGATTATAGTTAGCGGAAAGCACAAATCGTAAAGTAGTTTAAATATTTCAATAAAATGATGATACGCTTCTGATGGATCATCGGTCTTATATATTTCATAAAAAAAAGATTTCTAATATGATTTTTAAATTTTCGGATGTTTTCTAAACTGTAATCCCGTTTCATTTTACGCCAATACATTAATTTAAATATTTTCTTTACTGGTAGTTTAATTAATTGGGCAGTATGGTCAGATAAGCCAAATTCCAACACATCCGTCTTACACTTTTTATTAAAGTTGTGGGCAAAATTATCTAGGCAAGTATTACTGGATAATCTTGTCGGCTGTTTAAGTGCTAATGTAAGATTATATTTTAACAATAAACACTCGAAATCTAAGGTAACATTGTTACACTTCATGACATCTATGTTGAAGCCACCAGCTATAACAGTATTAGGATTTTTTAGTCTAGAAATACATTTTAATATCTTGTCGAGCCTAGCACAATTAATTGAGGTTACTTGGTACCGGCACTCGGTATACACAAACTCTTATAATTTTGGAATCAAGTAATTCTATTCCACAACATTCGATCACATTTATTATGGACAATTGACTAATTTGAGAAATTTCTTTAAACTTATGCAACTTATTAACTAGAATACAGGCACCACCTCTTTTACTGCAATTACTTAATTATTAAGTTTCAGGTGCTGTTCATAACCTGCTAACATAAAGTTTTCCGTGACACATAACATGTCAACCTCAATATCTTTGACTTTTAGCTCTTCTATATTTACTAATAGTGGGTCAGATTTGTTTAGCAGTCCCGCAATATTTTGATGCAGAACATTAATATATTATTTAAAATCGATAAATAATGAATTCGCTTCTTCTGCAGCATTTCCAATACCTTTATTAGTCATGTAACATAATATTAAAAAAAATATTACTGTAATGTCATCAATTAAATGTATTGCGTAAAGCATAGTTATTAATACGGCCTTTAACAAGTCAAACATTGTATAGTCATAATTTAAATTACAATTTAAGAACTAAGCATGTTGATGAGATAATATATCCAAGTACAATAAATTATTAAACGTCTCAATTCGACAGTAAATGTTGTTGTAGTTTCGTAGTTTGTAGGTTGGGGCACAGATAATTACATTTGTATGAGAAATTTGTTTCAGCGTGTCTCGAATTTATACAATAGTTGTAAGTAATTTTAAAGTCCTCCTCTCCAATTAATAATACACAAAAGTCGTTCATATTATAATCACTCACTTTTGACTGAATTCCGGTGAGTAGATACTCTAATGTTCCGTTCGGTGTAATATAATGACTTATGTGATATTTGTCAATAAATAAATCTTCAGCTATCGATAAGACTTTATTCTGATTATTTGTGCTTATCTTGCTTTTTTGTGAAGGAACGGGGATTGACTGACTCATTATATGTGACTGGTTCAAATTAAAAACGTTGGTAAAACTACGCAACGGATTTTGATGCGGTTTTTTTTATAACACTTATTTCCTCCTCAGTCCATATATTGGTGTCCTGGAAGCTAAACTCAATAAAAATGTGGAGCTTAAAGTAAAATATACTGAGGTGATTCAAGAATATTTACAGCTGGGTCACATGAAGCCAGTGGCAGAATCAGAGATAAATAATAAACATGCAGTCTACTTGCCTCATCATGCCGTTGTGAGAAACGACAAGGACACAACAAAAGTCCCAGTTGTCTTTGATGCTTCATGTACGGGAAGTAATGAGGTATCTCTCAACGACGACCTAATGATTGGTCCAAGGTTGCAAACTGATTTGCGACATTTGATAATCCGATGGAGAACCATTCTTAGCGGTTCGAGCGATGCAGCAATTGGCTTATGATGAAGTAGTGAATTATCCTCTGGCGGCTGAAAGTGTCCTTAATGACTATTATATGGATGACCTTATGACGGATTGTGACACAATCGATGAAGGTTTGCAAATCTACAGTCAAATGAATGAGTTGTTGTCAAAAGCAGGATTCAATTTGCAGAAGTAGTCGAGTAATAGCAAGGAATTACTCAAGCAAATAATCGATAAAAGGTATCAAGGACAGGAAACTGTAGGTAAAGAGTTCGATATTAAGCAGGATGCCATATTTAAAATACTGGGACTTACCTGGAACAGAAGCAGCGACACCTGCCAGTACTCCGTTAAGTTGTCTCCGCTCCAAGAACCTGTAACTAAAAGAAAGGTACTATCAGAGATAGCTAGATTATTTTACCCTTTAGGCTGGGTGGCCCCCGTGATTGTGTTGGCCAAAATGCTGATCCAAAAATTATGGGTTTCTGGAAGAAATTGGGACGAGGAAATACCTAACGAAATAAAAAGAGAATGGTATACTTACATAAATAGTTTACACGAATTAAAAAACATTGCGGTACCTAGGTGGGTAGGTACTAGCAATAGTATTGCACGGCTTTTGCGATGCCTCTAAATCGGCATACGCTGCGGTCATATATCTCCGTGTGATTGACTCAACTAGTAATATTCAAACGTCGTTGGTTACTGCCAAAACCAAGGTCGCACCGATCAAACAAGTGCCGATTACGCTAATAGAGCCGTGCCGGGCAGTGTTACTTAAAGGACTTTTGTTAGAAACAGCAAAGGTTTTGAATATCGAAAAACAGAATATGCGAGCTTGGACTGATTCCAGTATTTTGCTTGCTTGGCTTAATGGTTTGCCGAATAAATGGAAGGTATTTGTCGCGAATCTGGTGTCAGACATACTTACCTCGTTATATTTACAGCCAGGATCTTCACTTCGGAATGGTAGGTTTACCACATAACGGCCTGTCTCATCTCTGATATACAAAGCAGAACACTGCTGACTGCGCATCCAGATGCATGCTCCCTGCAGAGCTAAGCAAGCACTCTTTGTGATTTCAAGGACCAGACTTCCTACGGGAAATAAATATTATATATGATAAACCCCAAGATTTGACCATTGACTTAGAGTCAGTTGGTGTGCATCAAGTTCTTGATACGGCTTATTAAAGTTATAGCGTATTGTAGGCGTATGTTGAAGGCAAAAATAAGCCCTGAAACCCTTTTTCAGAAAGGTTTTTTACGAACCAAAGAATTAAATGAAGCTTTGGAAACATGCGTGAGATTGTGTCAGAGAAAACACTTTGAAGAGGAAATAAAAGCACTAGAAAAGAACAAATTTAGTCAAAGAGTAGTTTAAAAATATTAAATCCATATTTAGACGCGAACAATATATTAAGGGTAGGTGGCAGATTAGAACAATCTGAATTAGATATATCAAGAAAACACCCGATCATTTTGCCAAAAATATCACATTTTACGATTTTAATTATAGCTTTCAGTCATAAACAGACCTGTCATGGGGGAACACAATTAACGTTGAGTTACATTTATAATAAATTTTGGATATTCGGAGCAAAACAGCTTGTATCTGGCCATATACGAAAATGTGTTACATGTGTTAAAAACAATGGACTTACCTGTAATCCACTCCTGGGACAGTTATCTGCAGCGCGTGCCAAGCCCTCTCGCGCATTTCTTCGTAGTGGTGTGGACTTTGCTGAGCCTATTCAATTACGCACAGCAAAGGGTCGTGGACATAAATCTTTTAAAGGTTATATATGTCTGTTTGTCTGCATGTCAATACGTGCTGTCCACATTGAAGCAGTATCTGACCTTACGTCTGAAGGGTTTTTGCAAGCCTTTAAAAGATTTGTGGCGCGAAGAGTTCATTATCAGGAGGTGTGGAGCGACAATCGCAATAATTTTGTGACACAGCTAAGAAAATAGGGATTCTTTTCACCAACGAAAAGAGTTGCATTTTGTCTAAAATAGCCGAAGCTTTAGTTTCCAATGGAACGTCATGGCATTTTATTCCATCTCACGCACCTAATTTCGGAGGTTTGTGGGAGGCTGGAATAAAATCAGTAAAATATCATTTGAAACGTGTTTAAGTGCCCACCACTTCCACCCCGACATACGAGGAACTGGCAACTGTTATAGCTCAGGTCGAAGCGTGTCTAAATTCCCGACCTTTGTCAAGATTGGGGACGAATTCCGAGTCGGCGAACCTCTCGTTACCCCACCAGATTATAACTTTGAAAATTCTAACATAGGCTCGTTAAAGAGATGGCGGTATACTCAGCATAAGTTGCAAACATTTTGGCGAAAGTGGTCTCAAGAATATTTGAGGCAATTCTTTTATAGACATAGGTGGACCTCGGTGAATTTCCGCGGGCGACACAGGTCTACGGGGAAGGTCCATTTGAAGTTCTTGTTTTAGGATGAGATCAACATATTCTTCTGATGAGTTGTCTAGTGTCCTCTTCCCTCGGACCACCGCAAGCAAGGTGCTAACGTGTATTTGGCTCCGTATTTCTTTTATCTTTAAAAAAATAATTAATAGTAAAATTTTAAATCACTAAGAAAAATAGGAGTGCATAAGAGTAGAGGTCTAAATACAAGTTTTAATAACGCGCACCGCACTGTGTCTAACTCCACCGCTCGTGAGCGCCTGGTACTTGGAATCCGGACATTGGCTGAGAAGACTCCACCCAGGTCTGAGTACGCGCATTGACCCCACCTAGGTTACGCCCTGCCACTGAACGTCTCGAAAATTGGCGAATGAGTGTATAGAGACTCACCGACCCCACAGTCAAACCATTACTACGGTTTTGTGGGGCTTAGTTTATAAGTTACTTACCATTATGTGAATATAAATAAACAAATAATAATTGCCCCGCCGTGGACATACCAGACGCAAGACAGCTACATCTCCATCATCTCTCTGGATCTCTGCTGCCCTGGTAGTTCATACGACCTGTTTGTGAATATAACGAGACGGTGAGTGTTTATTTCTGCTTGCTTACGCTTGCCTATACAGTCAGCTCGATAGCCTCTTGACGCTTATGCTTTCCTAGTATCTACCTAAAATAGATAAGTCACTCTCCGAATCGAATTTAACTAAACAAAACTCGTATGTAACTCTCACTACTTCCCAAAATTATGTCTCTCAGCGGGGTAAAATAAGGAGAGATTAAATCGATGTTATTAGTACAAGAAAACAAGCTCAACAAAATTACCCCATCACTCATGGCAATAACAGACCAACTCCAACATAGAAAGTTCTGTGGCATACCTCACTGCGCAGAACGAAGAGTTTAAAAAGAGAATAGAACAAATGAAGATACAAGCTAAAAAGGACAAGGAATACACCACCTTTCTTGAGGATAAAGTAAAGGATCTCCAACGAGGTTGTCGTAAGTCAAACCTTGAAATAAAAAACGTTCCTAAGCAATTGAAAGAATCGAAAGAAGACTTAATTAACATGTAGCTATGTTTAACTAAAACCATAGACTGTGAAATCGCAAAATAAGAGATATATACAGAATAAAGGGGGAGAAACAGGGGACTACGAACACTCCTATTATAGTGGAAATCTCATCCACTTTATTAAAGACCGATATCATAAAGATGTGTAAGGCTCATAGTACCAAGCATAAAGTTAAGCTCTGCGCCAAACACCTAGGCTTTAAAATCAATGAAGACACTCCTATCTTTATCTCGGAACATCTTTCCGCGAAAGGTGCGCGACTACACTTCCTGGCACAAGACCTTGTAAAGTCTAAAGGATGCAAATATTGCTGGACCGCTTACGATAAAGTTTATGTTAAAAAACACGATGAATCACCGACTTACATAATTAAGACTGAATCCCAAATTCAAGCATTAATGCAAGAGATGTGACTACAGACAAGTTGTTCATACCGCATGTTACTATCCTTATTTCTAATAACTTGTTTGTTTAAGCCTATTATTGAAATAATTTTAACTTCTTTGCATGCACTTATGCCAATCTATTTGTTAAATAATATAATTGTAACAGATTTAACTCCTTCGCACACTCTATACCTACTCAAAATACGCACATATAAACATGTACACTATGCTCCACACAACGACCACAAGCATCCATCTACTCTTACATACACACACATAGAACGCGTTTATCCAATCAAAGAAAACGAAAACGTTAGTATAAAAATAATATATAAAAAATATATAACATACATTATAAAAACAATTCATCATTATATTTACAGTTTGAGCATAATTCATGATTTAATAATCAAAAATAAATATCGTACCTGTATGGTCTTGAATCACAGCTCGCCGCAGCTCGTATTGTCTTATCTATGAATAGTACACACACAATTATGCAAGAAATAGACGATACAAATATTGCGCAATGTAATGCATGTCAAATTGAGGATTTTTCCAAGCAGCTCAATATACAAAACTTAACAGATTTCACAATTGTCTCACAAAATATAAGAAGCATTTATAGTAATCTGGATGATTTACAAGTTAGTTTGACTCACTTCAAGTTTGATGTCGATCTTATAATTTTAAGTGAATGCAGGCTGGACGCTAACAAACCTCTCCCCGAAATTGAAAATTATCGTTTTCTTCTACTAACCACATAAACTGCTGCGATGGCGTAGTTGCTTATGTTAAAAACTCGCACAAAGTTAGTGTCAAAGAAATAATATTGGCTCACGCATCTTGCTTACAAATAAGCATACCCAATCTTGTTGTCCTGGGTATCTATCGCTCACCGTCAATCACTAATGCTGACAACTTTGTAACTTCTCTCAATGATCATCTGAATTCTCTAAAATCATGTAATAACAAGCGATATAAATATAAATATTATCCATAAAATAAACGGGCAAACAAATGAGCGCACTAACCAACATAGCTACCTGAACATGCTAGCAATGCACGGCTTATTGCCGGGTCATTCACTGCCAACTAGAGGCGAAAATTGTCTGGATCATTTTGAAGATAGACAAAAACAAAAAAGCTGCCTGTTCTGAATACTACGATAACGGATCACTTCATGATTTTCTTGAAGTTATCTGATATCGTTAATGCACATAAATGCTCTAAAATAAAAATATCTGTTGATTTTGGGGGCGCGATGGCTACTCTAAAAGAAAGTAATGTTTTTGATCTGGTTTCAGTGAGTGATCCTGTTGCATTGACTGAGCTTTTGGCTTTGGCTTTGACAAACTCAGATTATTGCCTTTTACAAAATACCATTACTGCCTTAGTTCCGAGAAATAACCGCATAATTAAGCCGTGGATAACTTTGGGAATCTTACGTTGTATCCAGAACAGGAATAATATGCAGAGAAAATTACGCTCAGATCCTAATAACAATATCTTAAAACTAACATACAGAAAATATCGTAATCACTGCAATAACTTAATTAAAAAACTTAAAAGAAAATATGACAAGGAACAGATTAATAAGGCAAATAAAGATACTAAAAAAATGTGGCGAGCTGTAAATAATATCACACATCGCAAACAAAGCAAAACTGAAAATATAGATTTATTAGATAAAAAACAAACTCCCCAAGACTCAGTTAATTACGTAAATAACTACTTTTCTAACATTGGTAAGACGTTGGCTGAAGAAATTATTTCTTCCAATCTATCGCAGGATTCAAATACTTATACATTAACCGAATCACAAGTCTTATCCTTTGTGCTTCTAGAAACTAATCCTATGGATGTGCACAGTGTACTGATGAGTCTTAAAACTGAGAGCGCACTAAGATGGGACAATATATCTGTCAAAATTTTTTAAATCTTCCCACGAATTGGTGGTACCAATAATTTCACATCTGGCTAATCTGTGTTATACGAAATGTGTTTTCCCACCCACCCTGAAAAAAGCCATTATTACGCCTGTGTACATGGGTGGCAACAGAGATTTAACCATAATAGACCCATCTCGGTTTTAACTGCAATCTCAAAAATTATAGAAAAGTTAATCAACACTCGGTTAATAAACTACCTTAACAAGTATAACATTATATCTCGTGCTCAATACGGATTTAGACAAGGATTATCGACAGAGGACGCAGTCTCATCAGTCAGATAACATAGGTATTAGAGGAGTCCCCTTATCTCTGCTAATAGATTATCTCCAGGATAGAAAGCAATGTGTAAAAATAGGAAATTACATCAGTGAAGAGTTAGGGGTGAGTTTCGGTGTCCCACAAGGAAGTGTTCTGGGTCCGACGCTGAAATGAAACTTGAGAATGGACGTGTTTTCTCCTATGCAGATGACACAGCCCTTGTTTTCACTGGAGATACATGGGTATCTGTATATGGAAATGCTGAAATGGGGCTCACGAAGATTTCTAAATGGTTAAATTCTTATTTACTAACATTAAACACATCAAAAACCAAGTATATCGCGTTTACAAAGCACAACATCACTCAACCCGGACCTAACTATAACCTTAGAATCCATAGTTGTGATAATTTACTTCTTTGCACAAATTGTTTTTGTAATAAAATCACAAAGGTGTCTGATATCAAGTATCTTGGTATTATGGATGACTAACGCTTATCTTGGCATCTGGTCATGGTCATGGCTCGAACCAGAAAGCTCATTTGGATCTTCAAGACTTTGAGACATGTTACCTCCAAGACTCTCTTAAACCAAATTTATGTATCACTGGCCCAGTCAGTTTTAGTGTACTGTATACCTGTTTGGGGCGGGGCTACAAAGATTAAATTTCTGGAATTGGAGCGAGCACAATAATCTCGCTTGAAGGTCATGTATTCCAAATCGTATAGATTTCCTACTGAAAGCCTTTATTCGCTAACCGGTCTACTCACAGTTAGAAAATTATATGTCCTCCATGCTGTTTCAAAACTCCATAAAACTGTCTCTTTTGATATCAACCTCGACAAAAAAAGAAGGTAATATCTTGTTGCGCCGGAAATCTCCGTTAAAACAAAATACGCAAAAAGACAGTATAGCAGGCAATCCGCTTCCATCTACAACAAACTGAATAAACTTATAAACATTTTCCCCATGACTTATCGAGATTGTAAAAAATCTCTTACAAATTGGCTCAAAATTAAAAACTATGACGACATTGAAACTCTTTTACAAACTGTCGTGTGATCATCTGATGGATAAGCGACACATAAACAAACATATCTCCGAATACTCTGACACACTCTTTACATACACACACACACACACATACATACACTTACACAACACACACCCACTCCCACCCATACACGTACACTTTAAATTAATCGTTTTTGTTTGTATTCATTTTACTTTATTTTTTCTTCCATTAGTTAATAAGTTACCAAATTGTAAAAGTTCATGTAAGCACACTCCTACATACATTGTAATAGTTTTAGAAGAGCGGGGTCTCCTAGCACAGGTATTTCTCATACTTAAAAGGAGACCCCTACGTACGTACGTGCGTGCGTGCGTGCGTACGTGTAGAAAATGTAAAGTTACTGAAATAAATTTATTATTATTTCATTTATTCATTTTATATACATATTTTTACATTTATAAATATTAAAAAAAAAAACATTTAAAAATAGTAACCCACCGGTATCGGGAACAGGGTCCAAGCTACCGGTGGTCAGGGCTCCTGAGAGAGGAACCTTCTAACGATACGCGCCGTGTCCATGAGTACCGCTACTTGGATCAAGCCCTTGATCCAGCTGCCCAACGAGAACCTCCTCAGATGTTCGTCGAGGCTCTTGGCTATTATGCCATTGGCCGTAACGACTATCGGCACAATGATCGCTGTATTCACGTCCCACTTGTCGACAACCTCGCGAGCCAGATCAAGATACTTGCTTTTCTCATCTCTATCAGCCTTCAC
Source organism: Orthosia cruda (assembly GCA_964057195.1). NCBI lineage: Eukaryota > Metazoa > Arthropoda > Insecta > Lepidoptera > Noctuidae > Orthosia > Orthosia cruda. Next base: position 31,458,506 of record OZ059827.1, read on the forward strand.
GAGGTTCTCGTCATGAGGGACCGCTATATCAACCAAATTACCGTTATTATTATTATTATTAGTGTAACGTTCGGTTTAAAGACGCTTGCTAGATGATCCGCAAACAAGTCCGCTTTGTCCTGGCTTGTTGTCGCCCAGCCATTTGCCTTTTTTATTGGGGTTTTTGGTAAGTTGGGTCTGTCACAGGAACGGGTGATTTTCCATTGCGAGTAGTTGCTGGATTTAGTAGCAGTTAGAGACTACAATTTTTCTTGCGATGTTAAGTCATTGGCATTTTTTATAGCTTCCTTCAATTCTACAATGGCTTTATTAAAACAATCTCAGAGATCATAGTCTCTTTTAAAGTCCAGACAAAATCTTGGTTAGGTTATGTGAAGACCATATAGACTGTTGTCTGAAATGGTCTTTTGAGGAAAGAACCAGTCAGATTGAGTGGACCTGTCCTGACTGGACAGGTCCACTCAATCTGACTGGTTCTTTGCACGCATTTGTCAATAACCGAGCAGCTCAACTCAGAATTTAAGGAGCTCAACGATTCGACGAACAATACCAAAGAAAGGACATTCGAGTAGGCCGCATAAACTACTCAAACTGCTAGACTATGATTAAAAACTAAGATGAATTAAAATTGAAAACAAAAATAAATAATCTACCCACTGACCTACCTGCTTTGTACTAGTTCTGTTGTCTATCTAGTGATCTATTATATAGTGTACCCAGATTTCGCCAGTGCGAGCTTTATTTTTATCGATCCAGATACCAAGCTTGTATGTAAATTCTAGAGGAAAAACCCAATAACACCGGCTAATGCAGGCCCGGGCATCGAACCCGGAACTCCAAGCTCAGCAGGAACAATTACAACCACTACACCAAGAAAGCAGTTACGATCAACGGCTTTATCATCATCATCATCATATCAGCCGAAAGACGTCCACTGCTGGACATAGGCCTCCTCCAAGCGTCACTACATTGATCGGTCCCATATGATTTTAAAAATTCCAAGACATTACCGCTTATGACGTAGGCTTCAACTTTATCTAGCAGGATTTTGTGGTCTACATAATCGAATGCTTGGGATATGTCACAGTAAATAGCACAGACAGGTAAAGATTTGTCAACCTGTGATGAGACAGTGTATATAAAGTTTATATTTTTTCTGAAACCTTTCTGTTCATCACATAGGATTTTATGTTGTTCTAAGTATCTGTTGAGTTCGTTATATAAATGTTTCTCAAAAAAAATTGAGAATACGGAAATTAATGCTACCGGTCTATAGTTCTCCATTAAATATTTATCTTTTTTTTTCAAATAAAGGTTTAATTATTGTTAACTTGAGATCTTTTGGAAATATCCCACTTATTATACAAAGGTTCATAATGTGACTTAAGTGTTGAGAAATATATTCATTAACTGCTTTGATCACGTTCGTTGAAATACCGTCATACCCTACACCACTCGTGTTTTTAAGTTTTGATATAATCCTCTGCATATGATAAAGCAGACTTGGTGATAAAAACATTGAGTTGGGTTGGTAATTGATTAGAGCTGTGGCATCCTTACCAGCACCTGGGAGAGGTTTTACTTTTTCAATAAAATAGTTATTAAACGCATTGGCAATGTTTTCAGGATTTGTTGTCAAAGTGTCATTAATTTTTAATTTGACTGTCGATTCCTTAGGTATAAAAAATATTATTTATTATTTGCCATGCCGTTCTACTTTTATTAGTCGATGTATTTATTTTGTAATTGTTTTGTGCACGCTTAGTAAGATTCATAATTCGATTAAACAGTTTAGAATAGCTAGTATATTTATGTTTATTAGTTAATGTTGGTTTTCTTTTGAACTTCCAGAGTAATTCTCTTTTATTTTTACTGCACACTTTAATCCCGCGCGATATCCATTTTTGCTTGGCATTTACTTGCACAGTGATTATAGTTAGCGGAAAGCACAAATCGTAAAGTAGTTTAAATATTTCAATAAAATGATGATACGCTTCTGATGGATCATCGGTCTTATATATTTCATAAAAAAAAAGATTTCTAATATGATTTTTAAATTTTTGGATGTTTTCTAAACTGTAATCCCGTTTCATTTTACGCCAATACATTAATTTATATATTTTCTTTACTGGTAGTTTAATTAATTGGGCAGTATGGTCAGATAAGCCAAATTCCAACACATCCGTCTTACACTTTTTATTAAAGTTGTGGGCAAAATTATCTAGGCAAGTATTACTGGATAATCTTGTCGGCTGTTTAAGTGCTAATGTAAGATTATATTTTAACAATAAACACTCGAAATCTAAGGTAACATTGTTACACTTCATGACATCTATGTTGAAGCCACTAGCTATAACAGTATTATGAATTTTTAGTCTAGAAATACATTTTAATATCTTGTCGAGCCTAGCACAAACAATTGAGGTTACTTGGTACCGGCACTCGGTATACACAAACTCTTATAATTTTGGAATCAAGTAATTCTATTCCACAACATTCGATCACATTTATTATGGACAATTGACTAATTTGAGAAATTTCTTTAAACTTATGCAACTTATTAACTAGAATACAGGCACCACCTCTTTTACTGCAATCACTTAATTATTAAGTTTCAGGTGCTGTTCATAAACTGCTAACATAAAGTTTTCCGTGACACATAACATGTCAACCTCAATATCTTTGACTTTTAGCTCTTCTATATTTACTAATAGTGGGTCAGATTTGTTTAGCAGTCCCGCAATATTTTGATGCAGAACATTAATATATTTAAAATCGAAAAATAATGAATTCGCTTCTTCTACAGCATTTCCAATACCTTTATTAGTCATGTAACTTACTGTAATGTCATCAATTAAATGTATTGCGTAAAGCATAGTTATTAATACGGCCCTTTAACAAGTCAAACATTGTATAGTCATAATTTAAATTACTATTTAAGAACTAAGCATGTTGATGAGATAATACATCCAAGTACAATAAATTATTAAACGTCTCAATTCGACAGTAAATGTTGTTGTAGTTTCGTAGTTTGTAGGTTGGGGCACAGATAATTACATTTGTATGAGAAATTTGTTTCAGCGTGTCTCGAATTTATACAATAGTATTAAAATAGTTGTAAGTAATTTTAAAGTCCTCCTCTCCAATTAATAATACACAAAAGTCGTTCATATTATAATCACTCACTTTTGACTGAATTCCGGTGAGTAGATGCTCTAATGTTCCGTTCGGTGTAATATAATGACTTATGTGATATTTGTCAATAAATAAATCTTCAGCTATCGATAAGACTTTATTCTGATTATTTGTGCTTATTAGACATATCTTGATTTTTTGTGAAGGAACGGGGATTGACTGACTCATTATAGGTGACTGGTTCAAATTAAAAACGTTGGTAAAACTACGCAACGGATTTTGATGCGGTTATTTTTGATGCACTTATTTCCTCCTCAATCCATATACAATATAATTAGCAAGAAGTGAGGAGAAAATAAGCGAGAGCCAAACATCGAATTATAACTTTTTACTTAGGGAATTCAGTCAGATGTCTGCGACCGCATTTCGTCTTAAGGATGGCTGCGACTTTATTTGCTCGAGTTGTTGAGTGAGATTATATTATACTAGCTTCTGCCAGCAGCTTCACCTGCGTGTATTATAATATAAACCTTCCTCTTGAATCACTCTATCTATAAAAAAAAACGCATCAAAATCCATTGCGTAGTTTTAAAGATCTAAGCATACATGGGACAGACAGAAAAAAAGACGGAAAGCGACTTTGTTTTATACTATGTAAGAATAAGGAAAGTACCTCTAAATCGCAAACGGAACTCTAATAAAAAATGTAAGCTACAAAGTAAAGCACTGAATTATTATGATCGAAAAAAGGAAAAATGTTATTTGCGTCAGAGGGGGTTGAAACTACCCCTGAAAGTATGCTGCGTCTGCTGAGATTAGGGCAAATGCTGACGTTACGAGATCCTGTGTAAGAGAATGGACGAACGACGAAGATTTTGCAAAAAAAAATGAGATTATTTTTCTAACAAAAGGTCCGCAAATTCTGTGTAAAGTACAACTCGACTTTAACGTATTTAGAATTTATTTGATTTTTCATTTGTAGAAACTTCGAAAATATTTATAATTTTATTTAATTTGTTGCTTTTATATAATTGCGAAGAGGCTGCAACGAAAAGGTGCAGTCATATTTAAAAAATCTCTTCTGCTCATGTAAATGAACAAAGTTTTTAAAGGAAGTCATAGTCAATTCGCAAAAAAAAATTGTTTCTCCCATACAAATTTTGGTCAGCCGATGACGAATTACCTGTATTTCCTGCAGGTTTACGCCATAGGACTGCTATAGGCTCGCCTTCCAATACATGTGGCATCAACATGTTTGGTGAAAAGTGAGTATGCTGTAAATACACCCCTAGCTATAAAAAAATATCGGTCGTTAGCAAATGAGTCCTCAATCGTCATTGTGTGCCTCGTCTTAAATCCGATTCTCATATTTTTATCGTAGCATGAGTTAATGTCTCGGAATGAAGATAACTCTCACGAAGGTTAGAAGGGGACAGAAAAAAATATGCCGTAGGAACGTACCTACCTACCGATATAAAAGTATTCAATGTCCTAAACCAGGCCACGGACAATTTTTCCTACAGATAGAACACACTTCCTTTGAAAACGTGGTGTCGCATCTTTGTCGTATTCTCTCCTATCTGGAAGAGCCATAAATCAATTATTTACTTAGACAATTTAAATAAATAAATCACAGAACTAAAGTCCCTTCCCTAAGTTATCAAAAATCTTGACTTCTGCAAATGACGTCCTTTAAAAAAAAGAAAAACGACTCGTCTCAAATTTTTATCCATACCGTTCGGTTCTCTTTTGAAAGCATATTACATTTGCATTACGATTTTAAAAGAGTTCAATTAAAATTATGGTAAAGTTCGTTAAGGTGATAATCGAGAAGGTTCCGTATCTACTGTGTGGCGCAACCGTGAAAACCTGCACGAGGCTAAATTAATTTCTTAAGCTGCCCATCGAAACGTGATAATAATAATAAAAGCGATAATGGTACGCAACCCTACATGCACGAGTCCGACTATCATAGAATATTTTTGCTAGCCGGCTTTGTCATAGGCATAGGCCTCCCAGCACTGCTTCCATCTTTCGCGAATCCTTCTTCTTTTGAGTTTTGGTGGTATATGTTACGACCCTGCTTCGCTCTCTCAGGGTATTAGTTGTGTTCTAACGAAGTCCATAGATTAAAGTGAAACAGGCTGAACTAACTCATAATTATAGTTACTTTGCACGGTACGAGCAGTTAGGCAACTGTGCATTTAGCCCAGTAGAAATCGACACTAATAAAGGTTAAAATCGCAAATCTTGATGTAGTTCTGGATTTTTAGTATGTTTTATAGGTCAGTTTGGGTAGTGTTAATTCAAATTTACAATTAAAATATGTGTGCACACCACGCGAAAACTGCGATATTTTTGAACTTTTTGCTCTATAAGTCAAAACTATGAATTTTTCAACAGCAAAATTGTGAACTTTTTAAAAATTAATTAAATTTGCAACATTTAAGCCTAACCGAAACTCTATAAAGCTAGCCTGCAAATGAAGAAAAAGATGCAAGGTGGCGTGGACTTGCCTGAGAGCTGGGCTGAAATGCCTTTTTACATGATTTAATGCCTTTTTCTTTGGTACTATGCACACAGGTGACAATTCTTCTATTTTTTTTTATTTCTTTTCGTTTTTTCTACATTGTTCGTAAAATATTAGTCTCATAGACGTCATTCTGTGCTTTAATAAAAGAAAAACAAATGTACTGTAAACTTTAATAAATTATGGAGGTTTGTTTGTCAAAACACGCATAGCTTATGACTTTAAGAGCAAAAAAAGTTCTAAAATTACCCAGAATTACATCAAGCTTTGTGATTTTAATGTCAATTTCGACTGCTGTACCTGAAAACGTGGACTAATTTATAACTAAAAAAATGAAAAATAAATCCACGGATCTCTAAAAAAGTCGAAGTTTTCCCGCCAGTTGAGGTCATTATAGCTTTTAAAATGGCTGCCGATAGAAGCCGCATCCCAATTAAGGGGAAGCCTAGACTTTTGCGAGAATAAACAAAATTATGGAGATGATATTATTATCTTTTGCAGAAGTGAACTTATTATTGAAAAACTAGCTTCTCCCCATGGGATTTTCAAAAAAAATGTGTTTGATTATCCGAAGGAATCGATGGTTATGAACTATTTGTGTGCAAAATTTCGTCCGTCTTAATCCATTCAATCGTTTTTGCGTGACTAAAACACATACATTCAAACTTTCATAATTTATAATATTAGTAGGATTGAATTAATTAACCACACTCAAAATCCAGATTCAGGGCTGTTGCTCAACTAAAACCACAATAATTATTCGACTCTGCTATCGAACCTCAGACCATTGGTCAATACCATGATCTAATGAGTAGCCTTTTTATTATTATTTAACAATAATAATAGACATGTGGGATCTGGACTCAGTGATCATTGTACCGATAGTCGTGACAGCCAATGGCTTAATAGCCAAGAGCCTTGACCAACACCTTAGGAGGCTCCGGTTTGGCGGCTAAGGAACATAAGACTGATATTGTGATGTTGGACTGTATCGACAGGCGTGCAATATTTTTGACATAACCGGCCCGCATGATGGAAACCTCGTGAAAGCCGAGAAAGATTAGCAAGTCAAGTATCTTAACTTTGCTCGCTAGGTTGTTGACATGTGGGATGTGGACTCTGCGACCATTGTACCGATAGTCGTGTCAGCCAATGGCTTAATGGCCACGAGCCTCGACCAACACCTTAGGAGGCTCTCGTTAGCCGGCTGGGTCAAGGGCTTGATTCAGAATGCAGTACTTCTAGACACGGCACGTATTGTTCGGAGGTTACTCTCTCTGGAGCCCTGACCCGGTAGCGTGGACGCTGTTGCCGATACTACTAAAGAGGTGTGTTCAGGGACCGAAAACCGTTATAAATTACGGTACCGGTATCGAAGAATTTTGGTAACCTCTACGATTTAGGTAACCGCTATATGGGTAACCCAAGAAGAAGAAACAGGTTACCTTTATTTAGGTTACCGTTTTAATACCGGTTACCTAAAAAATACCTTCATTAGAAAGAAACAGAATATCGCAATGCCGACAGTTTGTTGGCATTAGAGAATACAATACCAGGGAGATCGTCGTGCGTACGTGTGTGTGTCTGCACGCAAGTTCTGTTTACGTTTATTTAGTTCGGTTTTTGCGGCGTATTTGAGTTAAAGTAAAAAAAAGGAAATTAACAAAGGTAAGTAAGATAATATTACATTGTAAATTGGTAAAATACCATTTGGTTATCTTTTTCTCTCATCATAGAAATCAATCAACTCGGTTGTTTGTTTATTTAATTTGCGGAGAAACGTATACGCCCGTTTTTCTAATAGAGGGCAGCACTTCCTCGAAAACAAAGCGCTTATCTTTTTTGCTTGATATTTGTTTTAGCGCGCTAGCACAGTACCTACAGTTTTTATATTAAAACACTGTCATGAAGTGTTCGACCATTTCATGAAATGGTTGTATCATGATGTGGTCAGCAGTCAGCATAGGCAACCTAATTGCGTAATACACGATCAATCATAATCTGTTTCATGTCTACAGTTCAACTTTCATTGCGTTATTAAGTTGTTGAGAAGACAATTTTTTTTCGAACTTATGAAGCAATATAATGATTCAGAATTGTTTTGATTGATCGTGTGTTACGCAATTAGTGTGCTTGCCAGATTAATAAATACTCAACGTTGGATGGTATGGACAGTTGTAAACGTACGACTAATTTATAATGTGGCCCAATATTAGTGATCATATCGTAGAATAAAATAGTTAAGATTATCCGCCGGTAGAGGAGTTGATGTTGCTTTGATTTTGTTGTGCATCATGGCGGCGGTATAAAACAAATCAACCAATTTAGGGTGACTTTTATTGGATTTCCAAATATGATAATTGTTATGGAAAGCGACCAATTTGGAAGTAGCACACGCTCGGCGCGCCCGCGGGTGGTCACACTTCTTACCTAACTTATTTGGTCGGGGTGCCACAAGTGGAGTGAATTTTACGGAGCATATGGCACTCCAACCAAATTAGTTAGGTTACGGTTTTTTGTGAATACAGTGCGTCCATTATAACTTGTCGCGTCTTGTTCGATCGGTAGCACTGTTACTATTCATATTATTAGTTTCAATATTGAAACTAAGGCGTCAAATAGACGAGCAGCACTTTGTAGTCGACGGAGCGAACTTCAATTGTTGACAGAGGCAAATGCAGCTGTCGACAGAAGCAACTGCAGCTATCGACAGAAGCAACTGCTACTGTTGACAAAAGCACCTGCTGTACTCTGTCTAAGCTTGGCAAGCCATGGTGCCAACATGACGGCAAGGGACAAGTTATAGACAACAAAACTAAATAAAAAAGTACTATATCATTTCTGATGGATTTCATCATGTCAAACAGGAAGCAAATGTTCAATAATGTCTCTGTGATCAATTCGGTGAAAACCGGGTGAGATCACCGCATGGTAAGAGGCACATTGAACATTAATATCAAGCTTGAAAGGTCTCAACTGATGAAGTCTACGCTCCGTCCAGCACAGATCCAGATCCAAAACCCCGACACCTTTCAGCTCGAACTCCAGAATCGTTTCAAGTACCTAGGGAGCTCCGTAGACGAATGGGTTTGTGGAAGCTGTCCATACGGTCGGGTTTAAGTTTTTTAAGGCTCGTTGTACCGATAAGAACAAATATCTCTCTGATCCTACTCTTAAGCTCATGAAAGAGAGGCTTGAGATGATCTTGCAGTTTTCAGACGATGCGTTGAAATACCGGCAGCTAAATAGACGGATCTCAAAGTCCTTGAAAAAACGTCATCCACCGTTTTAATACCGAAAGTATTAAAGACGCGAATGACCGGAATAAGGGCTCCAAGGTCTTTGCAAGAGATCTGTCTGTTGGGCTGAGCCAGCACAAAAAACTGAAGACCGATGATTGCAGTATCCACCGAACCGTAGCTTCTGAGGGAGATCGAGAGATTCTATGGGCAGTTGTACACGTCAACCAGTAAACCTGTCGCGAATCAAGCAAATGACCATAGAGCTAGATTGACCCGATACTATACCGAAAACATTCCGGTCAGCCAATATGCGATAAGGATAGCTCTGAAACAGCTTGAGAACCACAAGGCACACGATGACGACGGAATTACGCCCGAACTCCTGAAGGCGAGTAGAAAACCAGTACTAAAAAAAAGCGCAAAATCTACAACAGTATAAACGTTTTGACTTTGACTTTACTAAAGGCCCTTCAGATGCTGTTTGATTCCGTCATACTTGAGGGGAAAATGCCACAGGTATGGTGCAGGGGTGTGGTGGTACTCTTCTTCAAGAAGGGTGACAATGCCCTACAGAAGAACTATAGGCCCATCTCACTTCTTAGTCATGTCTACAAAATGTTTTCAAGAGTCATCACGAATCGTCTCGCGCGCAAGTTGAGCACCTTAGACCACATACATACGCTGCGGCAGGTAATACAGAAGACCGAAGCGTACAACCTGCCTCTCTGTTTAGCGTTTGTAGACTACGAGAAAGCCTTCGATTCGATCGAGACTTGGGCTGTACAGCAGTCTCTCCAACGTTGCCAAATTGACTACCGGTACATTGAAGTGTTGAAGTGTTTGTACAAAAACGCCACTATGTCAGTTCGACTTCAGAATCAGGACCTCGAAACCAGTCCTTCTGCAGCGAGGTGTGAAACAGGAAGACGAAATATCTCCGAAATTATTCACCGCTGCACTGGAGAATGTGTTCAAGTTTCTGGACTGGAGAGGGCTAGGCACCAACGACAATGGCGAGTACATCACTCACCTTCGGTTTGCCGACAATTTAGTGGTCATGGCTGAGACCATGGAGGACCTCAGTACAATGCTCGATGACCTCAGTAGAGCTTCCGAAAGAGTGGGTCTTAGGATGAACTTGGACAAAACCAAGGTGAAGTTGAATGCCCATGTTACAACCACTCCTATCAAGATCGGAAAATTATTTATGATCACGAATATTTAGCCACATCATGAAGTAGTGCATCATGAGCGTTCGATCTTCTATTTCATGGAATGGTCGAACACCTTCATAAAATGATCATGGCCATGACCGATGCACAATTATTAGCCACGCTCTGTGTTCTGTTTGACTACCTTCACTTGCCCGAAATAATAAATTAAAAAAAAAAGCATTATAATAACAAACGTTAGCCACAGCCTCAGACTAAATAAAAAAAAAACAAGACACAGCGCTGCGAACGATACAGTGAAGAATACCTAATCTACGCGCGGGATTAGTTTAATTAAACTCAGTTTATGAAAATTCAGCGTTCTGATTGGTAGCTTCTCAGCGGTACCAACTCAGAACGACAAACGCGAAATTTGTATATATTTATTTATTTTTGTAGGGAAAACAAACAGTAGTATAATAAAATATACAAAGTGTCTTAAACATATAACTTAACAAATATACCACCCACTACATTTTCCACAGATTACTACTTACGAAAGTAAGACAAACTGATTAGCAAACAAAGATTTGGTTATTGTAGTCAGGGCATGTAGAAACATTAGAAGCTACTGTTGATCCTTAAACATTTTGATTATGTTAGTTCTAAAAGTATATCTGCTTACAAATAATATGACAATTGCACCAAATTGCTTATTGTATGTAACAACTTAACGGCGTACTGGTGAGCGCACACCAGCATTAAATTTGCAAGAGTTAGTAGCGAATAGTTGCCTGGTTCGCAAACTGTTGTATAAACTGAGTTTAGTTGAACTAATCGCGATTAGTTACATTGGTGATATCGGCCTTTAGAGGTATATGTTTCTCTTTGGTGGGTAAAATATCCATAAACATTATTTTTTTGCTTTCGTCCCATTTATAAGTATATTAATAATATGTTTTATCTATAATTTACCAAGCCAACAGAACTATCCAACACGACCAACACACGCCTCGCTAGCAAACTGAGAGACACGTCGCTGTGCCAGCCAGAACCGTGATTGGTCAGCGTTCGCCGGCGCGCGCGTTTAGTCTCGAGTCTTTCACACACACACAGGCGATGCGCGCTCTTTGACAGTTTGACTAATGCCGACGGACTGCACGTGTAAGATAGAGGTAATTTTTATTTCGGTAACCGGTATTAATATAGGTTGTTTTTAATATTTAAAAATTAAGGTAACCTTTTAAAAAACCTGTAACTAACCGAAACATACCGGTATTAATCATACCGGTTTCGGTCCCTGGGTGTGTTATATAAGTGGTGGAGAATTTACAGAAACTACTCCTTAAAAAAGATTAAAATTTTTGGGGAGTGGACTGTAGGTATGGTTACTTATACAATATGTAAGGTTAGACAACTATACGAGAGAAAATAGTAGAAAAATGGACGGCAGCTGCCTGGAAGGATGGGATCACTTGCACTTACTTGGCGTTGCTGATCTCGTCTCCTGGAGCCGGTTTGCGGTGCTCGATTATCATGGTATTTTTCTTGCGCATGCGGTTGTGGCTTTGCTTGAAGACTTGAACTAAACTGTCACTTCACACACGTTCATAGTATAAAAAAACACTCGCATCTAACTGTAGCATTGCGCGACTGAGACAGCGATATACAAAGTGCATGAGGGAATGAGATAGAGGACAAGGAGGTACAAGTGCATACGAACATTGAAAATGTATGAAAAAATTACCGAAACACAACAATAAGTTTGACTTGTGTCCCTATGTATGTGTGTATTTGTGCATCTGTCTGAGGCATCATAGCTACTAAACGGATGAACCGATTTTGATTTAGTTTTTTTTTCTGAAAGGTGACTTTATAGAAAGTGTTCTTAGCGATGAATAATAAAAATCGGTTCAGTCGTTCAAAAGTTATGGGCATTATACTGTTGGAATCGGGGTGGCAAGATATCGTGTCATAATAATGTGTTCAACAGATTGTCGATGGAAGCGCGTCTACTACTAGATAAATTATAATAAAAAAATGTAGCATGCAATAAAAATGTTCCGGGGTAATTTTTTTATTTTTCTTGTTTTATTTCCATGCTTAAATAGTGAAAGAAAACGCATTTATTCAGCCAATATTGATGCACAGTCTATCTACATAAATAAAATAAAATTCTGTTTGTTGGTAAGCACATCACTTAAGGACTTAAGGGCTTATAAAATGTTCGTATAATTCGAATAAAGATTTCAGGAAAATAAAAATTAGGAATGATTGGGAAGTCAAAAATCAGAAGTGCTTTTTCTATAGCATTTTATGTATATGAACTCAAAAACTTAGGTGGATCAACCAGGCATCTTAGCCAGATCAGCTTAGCTAGTTATCGAACAAATATATTGACGTATAGTAACACTAGCTTTTCTGCCAGCGGCTTCGCCTGCGTGAATCTCGAAATTATCCCAAGAGAACATATTTATTATTTTATTCATTTGGGGAATTACATTTTACAACTTACTATTACATCAGTTACTACCAAATGTGCAACCAAGTATATTTCCCAAGGAATAAAGATTAAAAATAAAAATAAATTGCATGCAATTTAACTTGAAACTATCATCATCATCATCAGCCTTTTAAAGTTCCCACTGCTGGGACACAGGCCTCCTCTCATAGAGGGAGTGGGCTATAATCCACCACGCGGGCCCAGTGCGGATTGGTAGATGTCACATGTCTTTGAATTTTTGGTTCTAGGACATGCCGTTTTCGTCACGATGTTTTCCTTCACCGTTTTGAGAGCAGTGGTGATGAAATAAATTACACAAAATAAAGCGTCTGCTCGGGTTCGAACCCAGGACCTACAACTCGTAAGTCGGGACCGTAACCACTGGGCCAACTCTGCTCTTGAAACTTGAAACTATAATCAAAATAATATACTACATCACTTATAAAAATTATAAATATTAGAAATAAATAAAGAACATTTAAAAATTAAAAATCATATTAAAAAACATTTAAAATCAATATAAAAAATAAAATCAAATTAAGAAAAAAATATAAAAAATAAACATTAAATTAAATATCAAAATAAAAGAAAATAATTAAATAACAGGTCAATAAACATTAAATACATAACATTAGATATTAAAATTAAAAAAAAAACATGTCAAGTTACATTAAAAACACTTAAATAAATCAATATTCCCGGGATAAAAAATTCAACAAATTATAGTCTGGAACAGCATTCCAGACTATAATCTATCTCTGTGCCGAATTTCAAAAAGATCCGCCCAGCCATTTGAGCGTGAAGAAGTAAGTGTTACAATTACATACACACAAATTTTCACATTTATAATAATAGGGTGTAGTGTGATAATTGTGTGATGTGATATTAAGCACCTTCAAAAGGCATGGCAATTTTTTGAACATAAGCTTTGTATAAAAGATGCCAGAAAGCCGTCTGATCAGTATTCTGGAAACGTAAGATTTTAACGTGAGCCCGCGTGGCACGAACTCTTAGCTTATCTTACATCTGGTATGTTCAGTGGCTTAAGAAAGACATTGTATGTTATCTGCAACCCAGGGTAGAAGCAAAAGCTTTATTTTTGACAAGCTTCTCCTCGTGGTTTTGCTCGCGTATAAAGTGTTTTACTATCCCAAGGCTCAGATAATATAATACCAGCGTACAGATGCCTCATCCCTTACAAATAAACCGAGCTGACGACAAACGATATCTTTCGCGTTCGGTTCCGTTCCATGGCGATAGATAGATGATGTTAGCAGCGACTTGCAAATAAAAGAGTTTACTTGGTGCATGAATATCTTTTCTTTAAATACAGTGAATTTGTTTTATAATATTTTTTTGCACGTTTTTGCAGTTGTATTTCACCGTACTGTATTACAATACAAATTTAAACAATGGAATGAAATGCCTCAGAAATTTAATCAATTTTAAATGATCTATTCAAATAATCTTTGAAATGTGAATTAAGAGCCCAATATTCCATAATTTTGTGCTTAGGAGAGTTGATTAAACAAGAACATAAACTTTTTATGTTCAATTCCAGAAAGTATTAATTTTACACATAATTAAATAACAACTCAATGCATGTCGCGCCATCTAGTGAGATTTAATGGAACCAAATTTTCTTAGCGCTGGGACCCCGTGTCCAAGGGGGCACACTAATGATATAAAAAGTGTTCTGTCTTCATCCAGGACTTGATCTAATCGTGTTCAAATTTAAGAAGTAAAGGGGTAATACTGATATAGGTACTTTCACATTTAAAAATTTAGGTGAAATGTGTCTATTAACTCTAGAAAATGGTGAAGGGCGGGCGTTTTAGGGGGTTGTTCTTATGTAGAACTTTGACGTCCCAAAAGTGCTAGATCTCAGCCTAATTTGTATCAATGACTTTTGTTTTTTGATGTCTCCATCTGTCCCGTTCATCTGTCATGGATTCAACTCACTTTTCTTAAGTTTTTACGGTGACATTTGTAAACAATAGCACTACTGTTTAGGACAAAGGATATTTTTTATTCGGGTGGGCGGCACGTAATTAGAAAAAAATTGTTCTAACATTTTATGGAAATAATAAAATAAAATAAAAATGCCTTTTATTCCACTACTTACAATTTTTACACTTAACTAAATATAGAAACACTGTTTAAAATATTGCAAATACTTTCAAAATAAATTCTTATTCTCAATCTCAATCTGTTAGTTCCTTCTTTACTTCATTTTATGAGCGTTTGCCATCGCTATTCGTAGCGGTCGCCTCTGCAGCGTAGGCCTCCCCTAAATCACTCCACACGATTATATCGCGCGCCTTCTGCATCCACTCTGGTCCACAACGTTTTGTAAATATATCACTCCATCTCTTTCTTTGACTTCCTTGCTTTCTTTTACCTTCTAGTCAAATCCAATCGGTAACCCTCTTCGTCCATCTAGTACTCTCCAGTCTACACAGATGAAAAACTATTGAAATTAAACGATTTGAACCAAAATGAATATCTTATAAATGACATAACCGTTGACAATATAATAATTGTCAATAATTGTCAACGTTTTCGTCGTATAAAAAGAAGAAAAGTTGGTTTAAATAATTTAATTTAAATAAAAAGTTAGTACATTTTTTTTCAACTTACGTGCCTTGCACTATACGTACAGTAACCAGTAACTGGTGTGATAATTATTCGACTAGCACGCAGGCAAAGCCGCAGCCAATAGCTAGTAAACAATATGTTTTATTATGAATGTCTTTAAGAAAGCTTTCGGTGATTGAAAAGCATTTAATTGCAATTTATTAATTCTAGAGTAACTTAAAGATATCTATTGCATTAAAACACATATAAGGGCGGCTTGGTGTCGTAATAAAACGATCTCAGTTCATGCCACGATAAAACACTTTTAATACACACAACACTTTGTACATAAGTGGTCTAACGCACTAACTACAGTATATAACAAACTACTTCGTACAACTAAACTTAAAGTTACTTAGTTTTGGCGGGAACGAGCTAGAACCGTGAATACCCGATCTATCTAGCGTGCGCGACTCGAACCGAATGTCTACTGACTCCTGGTTAGCGGGTTGGCAGGCCCGGGGCCTGCGTGGGCGCGAGGCGGGGTGCGTTTCGCACATCTGGTGACCATCTGTTAGCATGGTCTTACTACCTGGGGCTACTCTGCCCGTAAGCGTCCACACTGAGCGTTACAGTCTCCCCCTCTAACCCTAACGAACGTCCTCGCGTTTTGGTTAGCTTCCACGAGACCTTCCCCTCCTACGCTTCTCTTGTGCTAGTGCTTCGATGCGACCAACGAAGGGTGTCAGCATGGAAGCGTGATACCTGCCTAGCACCGTGCCATCGTCGAGGCACTCTAGGATGTATGGAGTGGGGTTGACCAAGACCCGGACCTTGTATGGTCCGTCGCGGCGAGGAATAAAGTTCGGTGTCTGCCCTCTTCCGGTGTCGCTAGCTTTCAGCAGAACCAGGTTACTAACCTTACAGTCGGGAACAAGCTGACAACGTTCATCGGCATACCTTTTATGTGCTGCCTGGGCGTTCACGTAGACGTCGCGGGCATCTTGGGGCACCAATTGAATCCTTGTGTCTGTCTTATACCGTTGGCAACTAACACATTTTTTACATTGCGTAACGTAAGAACGCATTCCTGGCCAGTAATACTTATCAGCTACACGTTGCAGCGTACGTTCCGCACCCATGTGATCAGCGGTGGGTGCATCATGGTACTCTGCCAATACTTTGGCACGTTATTGTTTCAGGGTCACAAGACTGGTGTCGTATTCTCCATTATCGGGACAATATGGAACACCTTCGGGGAGCCCGTATCCTCTGTTTGTCCATACCCTCCCCCTAGAGGGATCGTCGGACTCCTGAACTTTAACAAACTTACTTACCTCCGAATCTTTGTTTGGATTCACGCGCAGGTCAGCTGGGGTAAAGTGTCGACTGCCCCATCTGAATGGGTGCTCATAGGTCCCCTCCCCCTGGAGTGAGTCTGCCCCGAGAGCGTACCCACCGTTATCAGTACTGAGGACGAAGGGTAACGTCGCATCAGCCTGGCGCAGAAGCGGTACCGATACCAGCAGCTCATTCTCATGTGCCTCTCTCTTAGGCGGGGATAATCTAGAAGAAGGAGAAGCCAAAGGTTCTTGTATTTCACTTACCTTATAAACGGCGAAGTTTGTGGGAGGTCCGACCGAAGCGAACTGAGCGACTCTGTGCTCCAGCGATAAAATCTTACCTTTTTCTTGCCGCAACACTATGCGTGGCCCGTATCGTGTGACTGGTATCGACGATCGCTACCCCTTCTTTACCTACCACTCCTATTGTTATCAACGGGTGCGATGACGTCATCGTGCAACAGTCGCCTTTTACGACATTGAAGTCGGATAGTTTGGCAGGTGCGGCTTTATTTGAACAAGTCTCACACTTAGACTTTACCACCCTTGGCTGGCCACATCCGTAACAACGTATTGTACTTTTACCGTTGCTCGCACTTGCATTTACCGCTCTTTTATTATCGTTAGTGCTCGAGATGTCAGTGCTATCACTGGCGACTTTCCTAGCCTTTCGACATTCGTCAGTTGGATGACCGAATGCTTTACAGTACGAGCATCGAATGTGATTTCGTTTATCGTTAGAGTTAGAGGTGGGACTGGAACCTAAGGTTGCGCTCGGGCTAGAAGTACCACTGTCAACGACTCTAGGTAGGTTCGACTTATCCGCAGCAACGGTCGCGTTGCAACTTAGCTCTACGATCGAATCTTCCACGGCTCTCGCTCGCTCTAACAAATGATCAATATAACTAACACTATCTCGCGACAAACGTTTACGTATTGTACGGTGTAAAAGGCCGTACACTATATCTACTATCATAACACTAGGAACAACATATGGTAAATTACTCAATAAAGAGCGTACCTTAGAAATAAACACTCCTGCACGTTCACTATACCTTTGTTCTTGCGCGAATATCTCGCACAGCACCCGGTATCCAGGCCTTTGTACGCCGTAGGCGGCACACAGGCGCGCGAGCGCTTCCGTCCACGTGGCGGCGCCGGTCTGCGCGCCTCGCCACCACACCACCGCGTCGCCGCTCAGCAACATGGAGAGGCCGCGTAGCGCGTGCTCATCGGTCACGTCGGCACACTCCTTGTAGACTTCCACTGCATCGATGAACGCCTTCAGTACCTCGGTGTCGCGTGACTGCCCGTCGAATCTCGCGGGCTACACTTCGCGAAGTTATCGCCGCCGGATGTCGCGGGAATTAAGTAAGCGACAACGGAAGAGTTTAAAAATAAACTTTATTTGATCCCAGTTACAGCAAGACAGTAATTACTTAATTCTACAAAATTTTGATCTTATATACTAATCTTATTGCTAACCAATCATCTCTGCTAATGACGCATGTCCTAGATATTATATGCTGACATATAGCTGTTATTCTAATATAATATAATTATTGGCTGATGAAGCTAATATTGGGGGATTGGGGTTCCTTAACTCCTCCCTCCCTAAGAGAGAAATTATCCGAAGGCGTCGCAGATGACTTCGGAGAATTTCGGCAAAAACGAAAAACATTTAATTTGTATGAGATGACGACAATAATTATTATGATAATGATATACTCTAAAATGGTCCATACGCTAATTTCTATTGTCACTATTTGGGTTGTATCGTCACTTTCACTAAATTTGGCACTTTGTAACAATTCTTTCACGTCACTAAAGTCCACGTTTCTTAGGGCGACCTTCTCCGTCCTTGTCTGTATGTCTTGTTGAAGCTCTGGCATCTCGACCAATGGGAGCTTGAAACTGGAAATTGTAGTGTTTGTGGCGGCACCAACAATTACTCCTCCTATTTGCGCCTCGCATTGTTGACTCAGTGTCACGATATAGGTCCCAAAGATGTTGTATTTGCGGATTTCCTCATTGCAGTTTTCGGTAATGATCAGGTTGTCCTCTGTGTAGACCAACCATTGGCTATCCGTTATCTTCTGCACCTTAGGCTTTTCTATCTTGATACGATTCTTTACGCAGCTATTGTAGTTATTCTTCATCAACATAATTTGTTCTATACAGGTCTCGACTGGATTCTGAGCTAAATTACTTTCATCACAAAGAAATCTGTCATTTTCAATTTCAGTACATGAGTTTACCACGGGCATGTATTTCAATCGATTCACCATTAGGTAAGGGTATTTGGGAATAATGGTAAAAGTGTCTGGAGAATGGAAAATAGGAATAGGAATAACCTTATAATAATTATATGTTTCGTTGTCTATTAGAGGGACTTCTAACACAAATACTAATCTATTGTTATTTGAATATGATTTGACTATGATATTACGTTCTAGTTTTATTAAATTACTTTTACTAACTGGATATATTGTCCTAGCATGTTTACTAATTGTTTCTAAACTGCTGTACAGTTCTGTGCTATTTATAATAGACTGGTGCAAAACATTTAGTTTGCTAAAGGCGATTGCGGACTCTATTTCTTGTATGTTCTCATAACAAGTTCGAAAGTTGCTTAAAATTTGGTACATAGTATCTATTATTCGTAGTAACTTGTTAAATTTGAATTCATTTTCAGCTAGTTTTTCTATGCCATTAGTGTGTGAGCCTAATCTTTTAATATTTGAATTTATGATTTCTGAGTCATTAACTAATTTATCGAAAGCTTTTTGCATTGATGACACTTTACGTTCGACTGCATGTTCTCTATTCTGGAGTAAAACGATTTCCTTATCATATTTAATTGCATCGTCTTCATCTAAATTACCAGATATAGCTTTTACAAATGAGCCCAGAGGGTTGAACAAAGCTCGTTTGTTTCTATGATTAAGGGGTAAAATTTGATATAATTTATCTTTAGTAAGTCTTATTAAATACTCGATTTGGTTTTCTATACCTAAAGTTTCATTACTTAATTTGCTTTCTATAATTTTCGATTTCATATTGCTAAAATCGCGAATATTATTATCTATTTGTAAGCTTAAGGATTCTAAATCTAAAATCTTAAATATAGTCCAATAATTATTCTTCTTCACCGCTACTCCCATCTTCAACGACGCTATCCCCGGATTCCGAGTGAAGTTCTGGAGTTCCAGCGTGAATCCTGACATCACTAGTACCAGAAGTACTAGGCATGACCTGTGGAGGACGTTTTACATTTTTTATCGCCACTCTAGTTGGTCTTTTATTTAATTCTACAGGCACTATATTACGTTCGGTTTCACCAGTGATTTCGGCTTTTTCATAGCGAGGTTTTTCCTTAGCTTTCCTAGTCCTAGTATTCTTCATGTAAATAGTATCTCCTGTCTTAAGGACTGGTGTTTCTTCACCTCCTTTCTTATCTCTTACCTTAAGTTTATCTGTGTTTAATTTATCTGTTACAAATTCGTATAGTACTTTGAGACGTTTCCTATGATCTAATAATAATTTCTGAGTTAAATTTTTCTCCCTATCGACATTAAATACATTTCCGGCATCGGTATGCCCAAAGACTAGTTCAAAAGGCGTAAAATCTGTCGCTGAGTGTATGGTGTTATTATATGCCATAATAGCATACGTCATAACGGAAGCTGCATCTAAATCGTTTTTTTCATATTTTGCTAATCGGTAAATTTCGATGATAGTAGAATGGAATCTCTCGACTATTGCCATAGAACTGGGATTGTTTGGAGTCCCTATGTGCAATTCTATTTTGTATAGACTCAACATTTCCTTAATTAACATGTTATTAAATTCTGTCCCTGAATCACAACTTATTCTACTGGGCAATCCATAAATACTAAAATATTTAATTAATGCTCTAACTATCTCTGGTGTACTCCTATTAGGTACCTCTATTGCCTGTGCTAATTTACTAAAAGCATCTACAATAGTTAAATAATATTTTCCTTCAATGTATAATAGATCCATAAAAGCTTCTTGGAATGGACTATTCTGAGTTTGGGTTAACTGAATTTGAGGTTTAATGGGCTTTCTATCGTACTTCATTTTTCTACACATTTCGCAGCTGTTAATAACTGTTGTAACTATTTCTTTCATGTTTGGCCACCAATAATATCTCTTAAGTTTAGCTAAAGTTTCCCTAATGCCTCTATGACAGGTTTTCCCGTCGTGGTATTTCATAATAACTTCTTTCTGATCCTCTTCTGACTCTGTCAAATTGATCACTCTTTCTGTACATTCTGTTAACTTAACTGAACCCTTTTTAAACAAGTTAATAACCATGTTTGAAAAAGATTTTCTAAACGATGGATGTTCAAAATAAATATGATATTTATGTTTAGGATCTATATATTCTTTTAGAAAGTCTTTAACTAATTTGTCATTATTTGTTGGTACGTGAACTTCAAAAATTTTCTGTTTATTATTAGAAATATCCTTTACTGTCAATTTATCTTTAAACCATGAGTGAACTAAAATTTGTCTAGCTTTAGTATCTACAGCTTCATTTAAAATAGGAATACCTTCATGTTCCCTATTTGAAACTGAATTAGCTGTGACGCCATCATCAGAATCCGAAAGTTCTATCGTTTCTATGGGTGTTTCGTCAAATTGCAGCTCTTCATCTATAATTTTTTGTATTCGCTCTTTCCTATCACCTACGTTAACAAATATCGAATCTAAATCGTCGTTAATTGCATTAATTTTAATCCTAGATAAGGCATCTGCATTTGTATTTTGAGGCCCTTTCTTGTACTTAACCTCGTAGTCATATTCCTCTAAGCGTAAACGCCAACGCGTGAGCTTACTGTTGGGTTCTTTTAATGAATACAGCCATGCTAATGGTCTATGGTCTGTAAAGATAATAAATTTATTGCCATATAGATAAGGCCTAAAATGCTTAACTGCCCATATTATGGCTAAAAGCTCCTTCTCAATAGTACTGTATTTTACTTCTGTGTCACTCAGAGTCCTGCTAGCATATGCTACTGGCTTGTCTGAGCCTATTGATCCTTGTGACAATACAGCCCCAATTGCAAAATTCGATGCGTCGGTAGTTAAAATAAAACTTTTACTAAAATCGGGATACTGTAATAAAGGTGCGTTTGTTAAAAGTTTTTTACATGTTTCAAAACATTCCCTATACTCATCATTAATAATTATTTTACGACCTTTCTTTAAACAAGCTGTTAAAGGTCTAGTTATTTTTGCAAAATCTTTGATGAATTTCCTATAATAACCAATGAGTCCTAAAAAGCTTTTTATTTGTGTAACTGTTTCTGGAATAGGATATCTTAAGATTGCATCAATTTTATCATTATTTGGCTTCAATCCTTCACTTGTAATAGTGTGCCCTAAGTAAAGAACTTCCTTTCTAAGAAAATGTGATTTGTCGAGTTGTATTTTTAAATTTGTCGCCCGAAAACGATCAAAAACTGCTCTAAGTTTTTCTACATGCTGAGTCAGCGATTTAGAAAAAATTATGACGTCATCAAGGTATACCAGGCAATGTAAGCCCTGGAGACCTCTTAGAACGTTATCCATAGCCCTCTGAAATGTTGCAGGTGCTGTTTTTAACCCAAACGGCATCCTGTTAAATTCATAATGTCCTGAAGGTGTACTGAAAGCTGTTTTCGCCCTATCTTCTTTCTGGACCTCGATTTGATGGTATCCACTAGCTAAATCTAAGGTAGTAAAATAGGTACTATTGCCTAGCATATCAAATAAATCATTTATGTTGGGCAAAGGGTATTTGTCATCGGTAGTAATTTCATTGAAACGTCTATAATCAACTACCATCCTCCATTTTTGCTGTCCTGATGAATCTAATTTTTTTGGCACTAAATGTACGGGAGCACTCCAGGGGGAGTGTGATTCCTGGATGATATTGTCCCTTAACATTTTATCTACCTGATTCCTAATTTCTTTCGATTGAATGGGAGGTAACCTATGTGCTTTAATATTTATAGGATCTTCATTCCTTGTTCTAATTCTATGTTTTACTTGATTTGTAAACGTTAATGGAATATTCTCACAATAAAATATGTCCTTATACTCATTACATAGCCCTTCGATGGTTTTACGTTCCTCAGAATTCATGTGGTCTAACTGTATTTTTTTTAAATTATCTGTTAGCATCCTATCTATTTCTATGTTATTTTCTGTAAAATTAATGTGAACAGATGGGTTCTGCCTGTAAGGTTCGACCGTAAAAGGTCCTGTTACCACTAAGGTTCTGGTTTCATCCGTATAATTCTGAATAACGGTTGATGCGTAACCTTTAATACACTTAACTAATGCGGTGGGCATTCGAATCCCTTCCGAAAATTGTTTAAATTGTAGTATAGCTTCCCCGTCTAGTAAGTTGACTGGCAATCTAACTCTTAATTCACTACGAGATGGCAATTGATATACCTCTCTCATAGGTGGTGCGTATATTATTGGAATATTCGCATTTTTTAAATGCAAAACTTGACTTTCCATGTTTATTTTTGCCTGTAACTGTTTAAGTAGGTTACTACCTATTAACCCATCATACCTATCATCAACACTGTAAACATAAAATTTATGAAATTCCTTACTGCAAAACGTAGCTGGTAAAGGAATAAATGCCGTTTCGCTATGAACACTCGATGCGTGAGTACTAACAACTTCGAAGGGTTCATATTGCAACCGATCCCTAAAGTACTTGTTTGCAATGTGTGGGCTTATGAAAGACCTAACACTGCCTGTATCTATCATAAACACTGCATTTAATTCTGGTACAACTATGTGTGGTAAGTTAAGACGTTTATTGCAATTAATTTTTATTCGCTCTCTAGGGTAGAGGCGGTTATACAAAAATTTCCCTGTCTGGGATCTTCAGGAATTCCCTGGAACTCATTATTTGAGTTGTCAAAACTTGGTTCGTTATAGCTATGATTATTAGTGTAATTAACACGGCGTGAACTTGCAGTGCGCATAGTAACGTCAGTGTTCGACTTTGAACCCGGCGGAGATGCTTGCGCTGCAAAAGGTGACGTTCGCGGTGCATATGCCGTGGACTGTTGGCCTTGTTGCGCCATCGGAAACTGTGACCTACTTGCCCTATTGTTATGATCATTATTATTTGTCCGATTGAAATTATTTTGATTATAATGTTGCCTATAATTCCTAAACTGCTGCGAATTGTTCATCGTAATTGAACTACTCGTGGCGTTATTCGGTGCAACTGCACTGGATAGGCTCTGCGAATTATACTTCGCACTATTGAAATCGGAAAAAATATTTTTATTAGATCTATTATAATTGCGGTGATCGTTTGTTTTAGAATTATAGACTGATTGAAAGTTCTGTTCTTCTAAAACAATTTTCAACGCGTCTTCCAATGTCGAAACGTCGCGTAAACGAACTAACCTAACTAGGAATGGCGGTAAATTGAATAGAAAAACATTCATCGCCCTATTACTGTAGATTATCTGCTTAGCCTTCCGTAAAGAGTCATCAGCAATAGACTCTGATATTTTGGAAAATAAAATGCTTCTCATATGCTGTATCCTATGACACAAATCTAAGTAACTTTCACCTTTGTTAATTTTACAGGATTCTAACTCCATTGCTAGACAATCTTCAGTACGTGGGTCGCCAAAGTGTTGATTTAACAGCATTTTTAGCTCATCCCACGTATTTATAGAGTCCCTTTCGCCTACCAAACTAGCTGCTTCGCCTGTTAATCTACTTGTTACTACATGAAATAAATAATTGTTTTGTACAACGCTCCCTTGGAATGTTGTTAAAATGTATTCACATTTTTTAATAAATAAGGGTAACGCTCTAACATCGCCATTAAATACTGGAATTATGTTTACCATCTCTTGCGGAACACGGTTTATACCTTCCATTATGAAGTGAAATAACGAAGCTTCACAAAAAGTAAGCACAAAAATTAATAAATTATCCCTAACTATTTACTACAACTAACAATCTATAAAATATTATTACGGCGTTGTCCAATCCCTAATAATACACACAACATAGATTAATACAAGGTTGGGATGCAAATGGAGGAGCTGAGAGGAAGGTGAAAAGATTTACTCACAATTCCGCAGCTATCTTCATGATCCCTGAATTACTGCTTGGCTCCTGGTCCTCTCCTGGCTTGATGTGGCTTCTTAATGTATTTGTTTGTTCGGTGATCTCTGCTGAACCGTTGAAACGGACGTCGGCTGCTTCCCGTAGATGTGGATACGTGACAGACTGACTACAGAGATCCTACCGGCTGCGCCAATTAAGTAAGCGACAACGGAAGAGTTTAAAAATAAACTTTATTTGATCCCAGTTACAGCAAGACAGTAATTACTTAATTCTACAAAATGTTGATCTTATATACTAATCTTATTGCTAACCAATCATCTCTGCTAATGACGCATGTCCTAGATATTATATGCTGACATATAGCTGTTATTCTAATATAATATAATTATTGGCTGATGAAGCTAATATTGGGGGATTGGGGTTCCTTAACTCGGGCGCGTTCGCCGTTGGCGATGTCGCCGGTGTCGACGCCACGTGGTTCCACTAATTGCCATGATGTAGTGATCTTAAGCATTCCACTAAGGTGCGGTTAGTCTCCGCCTGCATTCTGGCGAACGACTCCATCATGTTGGAGCCGTTCTGTGTTGAGCGCTGCGGCAGGCGCGCCGATATGGGCCCCGCCGAGCGTGTGGTCCGCTGCAGCAGGAGCGCCAATGTGGGCCCCGCCGAGCGTGTGGCCGAGGGCGGCGCCCCCCTGGGCGCGCATCTCCTCGTTCACGTCAGTCGCGTGTGCGTGGGTGGCAGCGGCGCCCGCATGGGCGCGCGACTCCACCATCGATTCGCAGTCCTCGTCTGAATAACTGTCGTTATTCTGTTCCATCGCCTTGCTGTTGCTAACTGCTCTGGTTGCTTGCGTCGTTCGTGGCATGATAACCTTTAGGGTTGGTTCGTTCAGACACTGTTACACTCAACTGGGTTTACAACACCACGTGGTCTTGAATATCTCGCGGTTTTTGACAGTACGTGTTATTTTACAGCATGTGGCCGCAAGTTGGGCGTCACTATAAGGGCGGCTAGGTGTCGTAATAAAACGATCTCAGTTCATGCCACGATAAAACACTTTTAATACACACAACACTTTGTACATAAATGGTCTTACGCGCTAACTACATTATATAACAAACTACTTCGTACAACTAAACTTAAAGTTACGCCAATAGTTTTGGCGGGAACGAGCTAGAACCGTGAATACCCGATCTATCTAGCGTGCGCGACTCGAATCGAATGTCTACTGACTCCTGGTCAGCGGGTCGGCGGGCCTGGGGCCTGTGTGGGCGCGAAGCGGGGTGCGTTTCGCACATCTGGTGACCATCTGTTAGCATGGTCTTACTACCTGGGGCTACTCTGACCGTAAGCGTCCACACTGAGCGTTACACACAGCATAAATGCTTGTCTAGGTAAACTCACTGGTAATAAATGTGGTCCAAACTCTAAATGCAAATGCTTCAACAAACTGAACCCATTCTGTGGGCATTTTTCATATAATATTAGTGTTTAAATTGAATTGTGGACGAATTCATGCCAGATTAAAGTCAAAGTCAAATGTATTTATTTCAACTGGGCAATTAAGCGGCACTTGTGAACATTAAAAAATCATTTAGAAGTATTTGATTGATTCTACCGTGCATTCGGAAAAGTAGCTTGTTTTGGAGAAGAACGCACAAGAAACTAAATACTTACTCTTTTAAAAAAATAAGTTTTTACAATATTTACATAAATCCAAACATTAATAGATTCATATACGTGAGAACGATGCACCCATAACTACTATACTTAAAGTATTACAAGCACTAAATGGTAGATTCTTTCGCTTGATAAATAGGAACATGGTTCTCACATACTTACAAATATTGCAAACATAGGTAAATTACCTCATTCAACAACAATGGAACAGTGTGCGAGTAAATTTTTTTTAAACAATAATAGAAGAAAAAAAACAAAGCGTGACTATAATTATAAATATAATACAAATCAACCCGTTTGTTTTTGTCCACTCTTAAGATTGCCCTATGGAGCAGGACCAGCATGTTTCCTAGCATTTTTATCTTGAATATAATCATCTAATTTATAATATGATTGCTTACAAAGTGTGCTTTTAACTATTGTTTTAAATTTTCTTTCATTAAGTTTTAATATATTACAAGTTATTTTAATTTTTATTATATAGAATTTAACACAGTACCCCATGAAAGATGTGTGTACTTTAGCTAATCTATAAGATGGTTCATCTAACTTATCTTTATTTCTAGTATTACAATTGTGTCTATCACTAACTTTACTAAAGAGATTTATATTTTTCCTTAAATACATAATATTTTCATAAATGAATTGTCAAGAAAATGTCATAATATTAATCTTTTTAAATAGCTCCCTAAGAGATTCTCGGTAACATAACTTAAATATGGCCCTGATAGCTCTCTTTTGCAATATATGAGGTGCATTCAATAAGCCGCCCGACCCCAAAGTAAAATACCGCATGACATAATGCTGTGAAAGTAACTAAAATAGACCAAACGCACGGTTTCTACATCCGTTAACTGTCTTATATTTCTAACAGCATAAGCGGCTGAGCTGAGCCGATCCGCAAGAGATGTTATGTGAGGCCCCCATTGTTATTTGTCATCTAGAGTGATTCCTAGGAAAACTGTTTGATTTACATATTCCAGCTTTTCTCCATTCAATATGATGTCGCATTCGCTACTTCTGACATTCGGCAATTTGAATCTAATACATTTGTTTTTTTTTTCATTTTGTACCAAATTGTTTGCCGTGAACCAAATATGGACCTGATGAATAGACTTATTCACATCATCAAGATTTTGAGACCGCCGATCTATTTTAAATATCAAAGATGTGTCATCAGCAAATAACACCATCTTCTGTTGATTTTGTAATAATTGGGGCAAATCGTTTATGTAAACTAAAAAGAGGAATGGAACCAATATAGAGCCTTGAGGAACGCCCATTGTCATTTCAGACCCTAGAGAGTTTACGCCGTTTACCTGAACTTTAAGTTGTCTGGCTTTCAAATATGATCTAAGTAACTCAAGGGTATGTCGTATGTCTTATCCCATAGTGCTCGAGTTTCAACAATAGTGTCTCATGGTTAACGCAATCGAACGCTTTCGAGAGGTCGCAAAAGATTCCAATGGTGTCTTGAGCTTCTTTCCAGGCGATAAAGATGATCTTTATTAGGTTGACGCCAGCGTCAGTTGTGCAACGCCCTTTGGTGAAACCGTACTGTTGATCGTGAAATATGGAATGTTTGTTAAAATGACGCAACAATTGACGATCTGCTACTTGTGACGTGAATTTGACTTACATCTTTGGTGACGCCTGCCGGTCCTACGCACCGAGTTTTTCAACATCAGTTGAGTTGTGACAGCCGGGTAGATTGCTAGTGGTGTGGTGTGTTTCATGAGAGCGAACTGACGCCGGTTCTCCGCGTTATGAACAACGAGGCACAAATACAAACTCGGGGTATCTAAGATGGAAAATCCATCGACTTTGACCGGGGAATAGAACCAAGAACCACAGCACATAATTGGCACTTGCGATCCCTAAATAAAAAGACAATCATCTTTGAAAGCTCCCGTTCATTCAGAAGATCCTTTACTTAAAGAGGAACTCTTGCGCAAAATTTCAAGCTTCTGTATTATCTTCTTCTTATTCGTTTCGCTCTTGACAGAGCGGTCGTGGTCACGATGAATTTTGTCCGATCGCTGGTGTTCTTGTCACTCGCCTCACGATCTCCCTCCATTTGGCTCTGTTAGACGAAAGTTTAGCGCATTCATTTACTGGACCGCCTATCGCAGATTTAATTTGGTCGGTCCACCTCATCGGTGACCTCCCGCGTGGCCTGTTACCGTTCACTCTGCCCTGCACCACCAGGCGCTCAATAGAGTCGTTATTCCGCCTTGAGACATGACCAAAGAATTTCAGTATGCGAGACTGTACTATTGCTGATAGACGCTGCTTGATGCCGAGTTCTTGGAGTATGGAGACGTTAGTGCGGAATTCTGTCCAAGAAATGCCAAGCATTCTTCTCCAACACCACATTTCTAGAGCGTCTATCTTTTTCCGTTCCAGTTCTCGTAGTGTCCATGTCTCAGCTGCGTACAGAAATATGGGGAAAACAAGCGCACGGACGAGCCTGATCTTAGTGGCTTTCGTTATACTGCGATTCCTCCATATCTTCTGTATTATAGGTAGTGTTTATTTTCTTCACTGCCCAATTAGATTGTAGATTAGTGGTTAAAAGCCGCACGGGTCCATCTTCAAGGTTAAGCAACGCTTGCCGAGGTTGGTTTGTGGATGGGTGACATTTATTTTGAGAGCCAGTAACACAAAATTATTCAAATATATTTATATACTAGTTGACCCCCGGGGCTTCACTCCCGTCAAGCGGCTACCCTGTCTGCCCTGCCTACCATGTCTACCCGACCTACCCTGCCTACCATGCCTACCCTGCCTACCGTGCCTTCCCTGCCTACCATGCCTACCCTGCCTTCCCTGCCTTCCCTGCCTACCCTGCCTACCCTGCCTACCCTGCCTACCTTGCCTACCCTGCCTACCCTGCCTACCCTGCCTACCCTGCCTACCCTGCCTACTCTGCCTACCCTGCCTACCCTGCCTACCCTGCCTACCCTGCCTACCCTGCCTACCCTGCCTACCCTGCCTACCCTGCCTACCCTGCCTACCCTGCCTACCCTGCCTACCCTGCCTACCCTGCCTACCCTGCCTACCCTGCCTACCCTGCCTACCCTGCCTGAATTTTAATGAATTTTATAGACAACATTTTGCTACCTTGGGTTACATTATTGCAATTTTCATAAGGACCTCTAATGTTTTAATTTGAAATTATATAATAGCCTATGACACTCAGGAATAATGTAGCTTTCTACTGGTGAAAGAATTTTCAAAATCCGTGCAGCAGATCCAGAGATTACCCTTTACAACGTCACAAACTCACAAACTTTACCTCTTTATAAAATTAGTATACATAAGACACAAATTTTGTGAGTGAAGCAAAAGAAGTATGTAAGCATCGTAGCAGGTGGCGCTCTGTAGTTTCTGCCTACCCCCATGGGAAAAAAGGCGTGAGTTTATATATGTATGTATGTACACAAATTTTGGACTAATTCTTTGGCAAATGTGAGCCTTACAAAAAGTTTGTACAAAGATGTAGTTATTATATAAGATGGAAGAGATTAATGGCATGTGCGCATTAATTGTGTTAAGATCATTGATTGTAAATATTTACAGGGATCTTGCTTTATGGAAGTGGCTTTATATTGGGGATTGAAAAAAGAATCTCTGTTTTGTATACTGCCTATTTTAGTTACTACCTATCATTTATTTATTTTTCCAGGCTGTAGTTATCAATCAAGGGTATAATTTATGCAATAGACAACTTTAAAAGAATTAAATGGATGGTAAAAGATAAGCTTTTTCGTATTTCTCTCAATAAACAGTGCATAAAAAATTATTGGTCCACCATATTTACGTGTATCGTGCACTGTTATCCAAAACAAACGTGTATACACAATTTAGCTCGGTCGGTTGAGTGTTTTAAAATTCAGTAACATGATTCGACTCATACATACAAGGCAAGTAAAATAACAACTTGTGAAAAGTAAAGTAAATAATAATTAACACAAAATTTTGACCTTTTGACATGGCTGAAAAAAAAATTACTGCTCTGAAGGAATGTGACTTCTGATAATTTACCTATTAATACTTAAAATATGAAAAAAGTATAAATTCTAGTCGCAAGCAAATAATTCTAAATATCTAGTAACATCCAGCATTTCTTTGACATCGCTGTCTTATAAAACCTGTAGGCCAAAAAAAACGCTGGAACCGTCATAAATTATTTTCTTTGTGGCGTTCGTTTTGAGAAAATCTTATAATCGCGTGTAGTGAGATTTAGGCGAAAACGGAGGTATTTTGGTCAATACTTCTTTCTGAGGTTGGTAAACTGGTAGCAAACATTATCTATATTAATATTATAAAGAGGTAAGGTTTGAGAGGCTGTAGATAATCTCTGGATCTACAGAACAGATTTAGATTAAATTTAGCATGGAGATAGTTTGAGACGCTGGAAAGGACAGGATAGTCTGTATTTTCTTGAGAAAATAAAACACTTTTTTCATTTAATATGACATTAGTGGTACTTGGACTTTGTAATCACGAAGATTAGGTGCTTTTAGGTACCAAATCGATGATTAAGTTGCTATTTTATTTAAATTGGAAATAGAATTACTCGTTCCTTGCAATAGTGACCAGAGAGATTTAAATGATCATGTTTGATTGTTTCAAAATGTTTCCTCACTCACCTTGAGTATGAGTCAGGATTGAACGAGCGCATACTGTTTGGAAATTGTGTATGATGGGAGATTGCCAGGATGGAGTGGACTAAGAAGACGTGTGGTGCAACACGAGGTGACCATGAGATGGCATAGAGCAAGGAGAAGAAGATGATGCCTGCGGGTGATAGATTTGGGGATCTGTCACCTGAGAGAGGCCCG
Source organism: Orthosia cruda (assembly GCA_964057195.1). Lineage (NCBI taxonomy): Eukaryota > Metazoa > Arthropoda > Insecta > Lepidoptera > Noctuidae > Orthosia > Orthosia cruda. The sequence continues at coordinate 31,489,647 of OZ059827.1, forward strand.
AGAAGGTGACGTGCTGACCACGCTTGCCTCTCAAGAGAAACTATGGCCTACAGAACACCATGTGGTTTTAGTCAGTAGGAGTCTGACAGACCCCTCAGCTTTCCCCAAGGGCTGAGGACATCCATAAGGACTTCCACATGATTCGATACACTGTTAAAACCTGACAATGAGCAACAGACGAGGACGACTGTCTCGCAGGATAGCCGTGTCGGGTTTTGTCAATAGTACGGACGTCAAAAAAATCGCAAGCACGCCGTCTGGTGGCAAAACAAGAACAACTACGCATTGGCGCGCTTTTTATAACCACTTGCGTGGTGGGAAGAGGGCAGTTGAGTTCTGACAGCCTTAGAGCTAAGACGTCGTAGAATCAGTGTCGAGCAAGATTGTAACTCTGAATATTTTAATAAACCCAGTGTATCGAATAATTTCTGTGATTTCACTTGCACGATTATACCCACTGACCTGCCCACACACGATGTCTTAACCTAAGGGAATGTATCCTGACTTCCCGATGGTTTGCATCTATCGGCCAGCCTTGATGCGACATCAGAATTGGGATTCAGTCGTGCTAATGAGATCACACGTAAAAACGCCAGCCTTGATGCGACATATGTATATTTCGTATATTTAAACAGAATTTGCGAAAATATTATGTAAAAAGTAAATTGTTTGTTTACGCTAGGGCTTGACAAAGCGGTGACGTCATGAGTATCGATAAAAACTTAATCGTTTTTTAGTGAAATCATGACATGAATACAAACTTATTTAGTCTAGTTTTATTAAAATAGTTTTTTTTTATTAATTTTTATTTGTGATGGGTTTGCTCTTGACTCTAGTCTAGGTCATAGGTGACTGAAACAGAGTCGACGATGGAGTGAGCTTACCCAGAAGAAGCCCTTTTACTCTAACTTTAAAGAGATTCGGGTTGAATGCGTTAGGAAACACAGTCGCAGGTAGTGAGTTCCATTCATTCGCTTTGCGCATTATGAGGATGTTTGGAAGCGCTTGGTGCGAATTGGTGGAATGGCAACAAGGTAAGGATGGTAACTTGCAGTGAGTCTAGATGTCCGATGGTAGAAGGGGGCTGGTGGGATGTGGTCGTGGATTTCTTGAGCACACTCATCCAAATACAGTCTGTAGAAGACCGACAAGCAAGCAACCTTGCGGCGATGAGCCAAGCTGTGAAGCTTGGCATCCACCAGTTCAACGTCGCCGTCGTTTAAGTTAGGATTGAATCTTCTCAATCCGTGTTTATCTAAACTGTACTTTAAGTTACATGTTTTTTTTACTAGCCTTTAAAATGATTCGGAAAGTTTTGGTACTTTGAATAGTTTGAAGTTTTGATGCATTTATTAGTTTTACAGTGTCTAGAATACATCAGTGATCTGGACATCAGCAATTTTTTTTGTTGTGTAAATAATAACTTGTATATATAAAAGACAATTAAATTGCTTTTGGCAATGACGTGGTAGTTGATCATACTACCAGTTTGTCGCAACTCTCTCATGATGGACGTTACGTATGTGTCTGGGTATGTAGTAAAAAAGATTATATAAAGTGTTAAATATGAGGACTGTGTACATAGTTTATTACCAAACCCAACAACGCCAACCGTGTCGTCAATTTCAAATACCTGACCTGACCCTGCGGTATACAAAATACATATAGCGATCTTATTAATAGGTGCGTTTTGCAGAAAATTGCTCTCGATAGCTTTCGTCAGCAAAACGGCGACTGCGTACGTCAAATTGTCAAGTACCTTGTTAATTGTCATTTTGACTCAAAACGGTTATTTTCACGAAACTGTTTAACTATTTTCTGTGTATTAATTATTACGTTTATTAGTACGAATGTCACAATGGAAGATCGACTTTTCCTTTGCAATTTATATTTTAAATAAAATAGTTAAAATACTGTATTATGTATTTTATATTTCAAATACACAACTTACGAATATTTTGTATTTTAAATACATGCGAGATAGTATTTTGTAATTTGTGTATTTTGCTTAGCTCTGATTACAGTTCAATATATCCAACAACCCTCTAATAGATTTTATATTTTTGGTTTCGCTTTTCATCTGACTCTTTATATCTTGTACATATTATATCTATGTACAAAACAGTCGTGACGACCGGCACTCATTCAACATTTTTGATGTCCGTGACCACCAACGTCAATCGCTTCTTTCGATAATATTTTGTTAGATAATCATTATCATCATCAGCCTTTTTAATGTTCCCACTGCTGGGACACAGGCCTCCTCTCTGTAAGAGGGGATGGGCCGTAATTCACCACGCGGGCCCAGTGCGGGTTGGTGGATGTCACAAGTCTTCGATTTTGTGGTTCAAGGACTTGTCGGTTTCCTCACGATGTTTTCCTTCACCGATTTGAGAGCAGTGGTGATGATATAATTTACACAAAGTAAAGAGCCCATGCGGTTCGAAATCACGACGTACAACTTGTAATTTGCGGCCGCGAGGAGCTTATTTCTTTCCTCAAACCTACATAGAATATTAATAAATTGCAAGATAAAATTATTAACCAAAGTTTTAAATTACTGCTCCAGTAGTTTACGAGATACACGATGCCATTGGTGGAGTCATGGTGTTCAATTTTCATTTCAAGATTATCCTATTAAAAACTCTTTGCTTTCTTCCCAAATTTATACAAAAATTAGTACTCCTAAAGAAGTTATAGTGATCCAAAATTGTGATTCTTAAGTATTGTATTTTAAGAGAAATTATCTTTTATTACTTTTCCTTACTAAATCGCCGCGTATTACCCTACCAAATTAAGTTGTCAATGGTATTGAGCTATTTAGGAGATGTACACTCGTGCACATAAAATTTATGTCGAAGTAGTAATAACAACTGTTTAATATCTAAGATTTTATACAAACTGTTTATCTTAGAAAAAAATAACCCATCGTTACTCATTGCCTGTGATACCTTTGTTAATGACGTGGGTAGATAGGTACTCGAATAATAATTTATCTGTATTGTAAGTACCTACCTTCTGTGTTGTTATATGAATATCATTAAATAGCGATAGGTATTTCTTATTTATTTCTTTTCTACTAACCTAATTTACTGCAGTAACAATATGTTGCTAATAACGTAAGGTAAAAAAGGTTACTCATTTTCATCTTGTCTGTTAAGGTCCAAATTTTTTTTTCAATTCACACTCAATTTTGTTGTTAGAGTTCTAATTATTAGTACCAATTGAGTAGTAATAATTATCTACCAAATATGGAAGTGATTGGCGTTGGTGGTCCCGCGGTAGTCACGGACATAATTTTTTATTGTTGATGACAGTTTTGCCTCTATGACGGCACGCCATGGCGGCTCTTGTTATAGGTCACGTGATATACAGATAAAACATCTCGATTTTTAATTTAATTATATTAAAATAATAATGTGATTTTATGACTCAAAATCAGAATATTTAAGTATATTTCGACATAAATTTAAAAATTTTTCACATTTCATAATTTATTTTTCACTACGAAAAGTACTCTATTTTTCATTTGCGTGTAAACTCCTTGCTTGAACTTGCATGACCTGTGTGCTGTGCTATAAATTAAAAAAAAATATAACTTACCGACCTTGGGTTTCATGAAAAAAAAAATCTCATGGGTTTTATATGGGGTATTACGGCCAAGTTAACCTGTATGTTCAGATACGATTTTTCATCACACTTGCACGTATTTACGTGCAAGTGTGATGAAAAATAATCATTAAGTACCAGATATTTAGAAGAAGAAGACTTGCTGCGCTTACCCTCAATAAATTGGGATAGTGGCTGGATTGGAGTCTACCGCGATGGTCTAGAACAGGCGAACCCTTGTCCTTATCTGGACCGCGACAAGGCCGGCGCCTCTTCGCGCTTGGGACGCCATCTTGAAGAAACTCTTCGCATTAGCTGTTCCACGGGTGAATCAAGCTATAAAAACTTACTCAATACCGCAAACCGTGTAATTTTACGCATAATTTTTTACTATAAAGTATTATGAGTTTTTTTTCTGAAAATGATAAAATTTTTCAACACTATCCGGACCCTGCTTAAAATTACTTGCCGACCCCGTGGTCAGCTTACTAAAAACTTTTAGCAAAAACAATAAACCGAACCCCAAAAAAAACCATTTCAATGCGAAAAATAACTTTATTATATATATAATAGATAATATAATAAAGAATAGTTCAGTACTTTTCGGAAATCGGTGTCTTTGGTACCTATTTTTTTTCGTTTTTGATGCAGACTTACGAAAATAAAGTAATTTCTCGCTTTGTAGTGTTTTGTTTTGGAAGTCAGTTTAAATATTTTGTTAAAATGTTTTTATTATTCCCTTTTTGGTTTCGTAATATAAGAATTACCATCAAACTACGCATTATTAAGGATAACTTAAAATCACTTCGTCAAATCTTAATCAAATTCGAATCAACATGCAAAGCACCAGCTTTCAAATAAAGAAAGATTCATCAAAATCTGCAGGCTTATTACGTATCTTTTGCAAGAGCAAAACGATAGCAATCAAACGCTTTATGTCATAAAAGTCGGCATTATCTGCAGTATAGGTATGCTAGGTCCCACAAAATCGTTTGCTAATCGCTCGCGGTTTGTCAAATGAACTTATTTAAAAAAAAAAAACCGCCGGCAACTCTAAAACTTCTGTATGGAAGACCACTTATTGCGCAAAAATCGCTATCGTTTTGCTCTTGCAAAAGATACGTAATCAGCCTGCGGTTCTTAATTGGCGGAGTAATCGCGTAACAAACATACCTCCTCCTCCTTTTTGCAGTCAGTTGAAAAAAGTGAGAGTAATATCTAAATATATCCAAAGACAGTGCTTTCTAACCACCTATTTAATTTTACAATGCACTTTAGCACTACGAAGATAACCCACCTACCTACCTGTTGAAAGATATACAATACATACTTAAACCTCCTATTCTTTCAGGTTAGGCTAAAAGCTGTTACGTCGAGTTCTAAGATCCAAGTTTTTTTTTTTTAATTCCTAATCTTGTCGCACCGCAGCGGTGCGGCTGTCGTACTGCGGACGTCCGGTTGACTGCACTCTTGGTGTATGAATTGTAGAAGAAAAATCCGAGGCAACAGTCCATCATGAAACTTCTAAATTGAAAGAAGGTTTAAGTTGAAGGGTACAGGCAAAAAACAGGGTGTGTCTAAATGAATAGATTTTAAGAAAAACGCAATTGTAAGCTTAAAAGTGTGTAATTTTTATCCTTTTTCTTTACCGGTATGTACTGAGATCCGCAATCCGCGCGTAACCCTGGTTGGGTTACCGACATAGCCCGAAGAATTGCAAAACTTAAGTGGCAGTGGGCAGGGCACATTGCTCGCAGAACGGATGGCCCAAGGGGCAGAAAGGTTTTGGATTGACGACCGCGAAACGGAAGACGTTTCGTTGGAAAGCCTTCCACTAGGTGGACCGATGACCTGGTGAAGGTTGCAGGGATCCGCTGGATGCGGGACGCACGGGACAGATCAATGTGGCAACGCTCGGGGAAGGCCTATGTCCAGCAGTGGACGTCTTTCGGCTAATATGATGATGATGATGATGAAGCCGTTGATCGTAACTGCTTCGTTGGTGTAGTAGTTGCAATTGTTTCTGTTGAGCATGAGGTTCCAGGTTCGATTCCCGAGTCGGGCAATGTGTTATTGGGGTTTTCCATCCAGAATTTATATAGAAGCTTGGTGTCTGGATTGATGGCAATAGGCTCGCACTGGCGAAATGTGGGTGGACTATGTAATAGTTCACTAGATAGACAAAAGAGCTAGTAAAAAGCAGGTAGGTCAGTGAGTAGAAAGATACTCAAGAATAAATAATAGTCACGTGTAGTTGGTAATTCAGAAACAACACACAGTTTAGAATTTGAATTATTCTTTATTCAAGTTCAAGTAATATTAAGTAGTATAGTATAGTTGTAGTAAAGTAGTTATTATTTAAGTTTAAAGAGATATTTTATTGCAACTAGGCCACCAAGCGGTACTTTTGAACGTTACATTAAAATGTACAAGGAATAAAAATTGATTCTACCGTGCATTCGGAAAGTAGCTTGTTATGGAGAAAAACGCACAAGAAACTCCATACTTAAGCTTTAAAAAAAAAAGTTTTTTTTACAGTATTAAGGTACCTACATAATTACATACATTAATAAATTCATATATGTGAGTACTATGCTCCCAGAATCACTAAACACTACTCACACATGTACTGTGCCTGTGCAGTTATATAATAGGTACTAGAAAAATATTAACATCCGAAGCAGTTAAGTTATGACCAATCCCAACTGACGGCGCCCGTTCACGAACATGACGCATGAATCGGCACCAACCAGCTCAACCATCATGAAGGGAACCGAACGATCCCATCCGCCGCCATCAGAGAGACATTTGAGAGTGCTTGACACACGCCGCCTCCAATCGTCAACTGCCATTCGATGTGACGTCATTTGTAATTCGAATATTTTCTAGGATAATCAATTTAACAACTTTTAAATACTATTTGATGTTAGAATAAATAATTTAATTCTCAACAAATAAAAGTTGATAACTATATAGGTGCTCTGGTTAACAAGTTCATGAATTCAGAAGTGATGTTATGTGAACTTTGTGTTTTAAAAGCTTTCATTTGAACTGACACCAAATTCTCCTTACCTGCTCATACGTCATCTGCAACGAACATATATGATTCTCACAATGTCCGTAAGAATTTACCCACGTAAGGTAACGCGTGTCAATCAAAGGGAAGACATTTATATTTTATTAGCGAAATTTGGCCCAGATTTTGACGAAGCCATTGGCAATTTGATTATTTTTTTTTATTATGTAGATAGATCCGAAAGGTGATTTGTCTAGATTGTTAGGTTCTGCCGTGAAGATCCAACATTGGAAATTCTCAAGACCTCGAAGAAGGTGGCGATTTATTCCGTTCTAATACCAACAACTAATACCACTGGCATTTGTTTCAACTCATATTTATTTTCTATCCGAACCAGTGGTGTCTCATCCCATACAAAGAAACTGACCCGACGTACTGTACTGATTATTTTGTGTACGTCAATTGTGTTCGGTTCCGTTCCACGGATATTTAGGTGATCTATCTATCGCCGTGGAACGGAACCGAACGCTATTGATTTACAAAAAATTATCGGTATAATCAGATGAAAAACGCTGGTTACGTCGGCACGGTTTCTTTGTATGGGATAAAGCATCTGTATGCTAGTATTATATTATCTGTTTCCGAACGAATACCTTTGTTTAAACTTATAACAAAACATGTTCAGAGATATAATGCACAGTTTGTAAAAGTGCTTGGTATGAAATTATAAGACTTTAAATTGAAAAATTAAACAGATAAATCTGTTTAATGTTTCTGTCTTTCAAACATTTTTGTTAGCAAACGTCTAGTTCAATAATAAAATATGATTAATAATCAACTTTATTATAATTTTAGTTTAAAATAACTTTATTTTTGGAAGTCTTTCGTAGGTACCAATTTTTTGCATCATGGACACCGACTTCCAAAAATAAAGTTATTTTTCACTTTGTGTTTTTAATTTGGAAGTCAGTACTATTTTTTTGTAAAAATGTTATTTATTTTTCACTTTTTAGTTGTACCTACCTAATAGGCAAGTTGTTTAGTAAGGTACCTATAACGCCAGAATAGATAACCCGAATATCATGAAACTTGAACATAACCGGTGAAATAAGAGATCTGTGTACCCCTTAAGAGCGTACTGGCGTGATGTTAAGAAATGGTATAAACAATAAACAGACATGCGATTGCAGCAATCCCGAGAGATTTGCCATAATTCATTGAAGAGTTATGTTGTATATCTTCGAAGTTCTTCATCAAATCTTCACCAAATTAAAGTGGGACCAATTTGAAAACAAAATTTTTCAAACGAAACAAGAATTTTCAAAATCGGTCCAAAATTGACGGAGATATGCGTGAACATAGAACCGCCTCTTTTTTGGTAAGTCGGTTAAAAATACAAAATTCTATCAAACCACAAACGTAATGATCCTGGTACACACTATTGCAACTATTGCAACATAAAACTAAACTCACACAATCCTAATTACATACAGTATAATAATCAAATGTAATCAAACGCTATAGGTGTAGTTACAGCTTATCGAGGAACGTGTGAACTGCGGTTTATGTTCATGCAACGTTTGGTCGCCTATGCCAGTTCACTTGACTAGTTACTCCGAATTGGACTATGGCAGGAAGGGAACAGAGAAAAAAAGTGACAGAGAGAGATTGTGAGTGTTTGCGTACACACTTGAGCACTGAAATACCTATACTTTATTCGCTGGAGCAAAAAATAAAAAGTGAACAAACCATTAAAAAGGTTTTTACAGTGTTTTCTTTACTGTCACTAAAATCTACAATAAAAATATCAAGAAAAGATGTTTGTTTCATACTTCCTGACCCCGCGGCTTCGCTCCCGTCAACTGGTTATCTACCAACCTACCTACCTACCTACCCACCTACCTTATCTACCTACCAACCTATTCACCTGCCCAAACGATCAACCTCCCTACCCTATCCTACATACCTACCTACACTACCCTACCCTACATACTCTACTTACCCTACCTACCTACCCACCTACCCTACCTAACTATACCGTCCCATCACCGGCGACGAAGCGTTTAGATTTCGACTATTTTGCTTAACTCGCTGAAGAAACGGACAAAATATACAGGTCCCGTGACAATCAAAATCAATCTGCCTAGCCTTTTCCCAGTCATGTTGGGGTTGGCTTCCAGTCTGACCGGATTCAGCTGAGAGTACCAGTATTTTACATAGAGCGACTACCTATCTGACCTCCACAACCCTTGACTTTCTTGACTTAATGACCTTCGTCCCCTGGATGGGGCAAAGGGCGTCAAAAGTAGTCCTCCATCGCTATCGGTTTTGAGCTTCACGCTTCACCCCGCTCCACGTCATACCGATGCTTGTCGCTACCGCCAACATGGTGCGACACCAGGTTTCACGGGGACGGCAACGCTTTCTTTTGCCTTGGGATTCCAATCCAGCGCTTGCTTCGGTATATAATCAAAATCCCTTCGCAGCGTTTGGCCAATCCAACTCCATTTGCGATCCAACTCAATCGAGCTCCCGTGACATTTCTCAAACAGCTCTACGTTCGTGAGGGTCTCGGGCCAGTAAATGCCGAGTAAGTGACGAAGACAGCGGTTGACGACGATTTGGATCTGGCGTGAGATGTCTTTTGTGAACTTGCACGGTTCGCACCCGTAAAGCAGCACGAATTTGACATTCGACCCGAAGATTTTGAGTTTAATCCTTCGGGTCAGTTTCCACGATTGCCAAACAGGTCTCAGCTGCGCGAATGTAGCTTGTGCTTTGGCGATCCTTGAATCGATGTCCTCTTCACTACCTCCAGTTTCTGACACGAAGCTCCCGAGGTAAGTGAACTTGAGGACGCGTTCCACTGCCTCTGTGCGAATCAGCAACGCCACCCCTCGCCAGATGTCGTCTTCAGGGTCTTCCGGGTGTTTAGTTTTAGTGCCGTTCCTGCCGCTTCCTGACTTAAATCTTTCAATTTAGCTTGCTTGTCAGCATGGGTATGACTCAGCAGGCATAGGTCATCGGAGTAATCCAAGTCGTCTAAGACGTTGGATAATCCCCACTTTATCCCGCGGCGCTTATTGTTGAAAATGCGAAGCAAAACCCCGTCAAGAACGACTAAAAAGGGGAGTGATGAAAGCCTTGGCGGAGTACGAGGAAAGAGGAAAGAGAGAGAGCAGTACACGCTGGTGCGTGTACTGCTATATCATCCGAGATGAGGCAGTCGTGAGTTACTTTACAGGAATAATTATTGTATATACTCTCCGAGAGACGTACAATTTTTGGTGGCACTTCACATGTCCAGTAGGTGGGACCAGATGCTGGACCACTTCTGCTTATCAAATGCCTTTTAGAAATCGACAAAGGTGAGATAAATCTCCTTCTGCCATTCTGATGCCTGTTCTAAAATGATACGGAGGGTGTTGATCTGATCCGAGTGATTCGCGTGGCATCCAGCCTGTTCTTTGCGTAGTAGAGGATCTACGGCCTTCGATAACCTATCCAGTATAATCTTGCAGAAAACCTAGGGAATTGAGAGCAACATAATACCTCTCGAGTTAATTGATTAAGATCTCCCTTCTTGGGTACAGTTATCAAAAGACCCTCTATCGACGGCGAAGGGTAAGTTAGCTTGCAGCATTTTCGCAGTTATCAGGTCGAGTCCTGGTGCTTTGCCTGTATTCAAAGAGAGGACTGCTTTTGCAACTGCCGAAGCTGACAGTGGTTCAGTGTCGATGTTGAGAGGCCGGGATGGTGTAGAACTGACTTTCAGCGCGTCAGGTGTTGATGTTGCTGACAAACGGAAGACCTCCTCAAAGTGATTACGCCAGCGTTAGAGCTGCCCTTCCAACGTCACTATGAGCTGACCTTCTTTAGACTTGAGCGGCTTCTTCTTATACTCGTACTTGCTGTTACCTGCCAAGGATTTGTTAGCTTGATACAATTTCTTTAGGTTACCGGTGTTTGCAGCTTATTGAGCACAATCAGCAATATCATCAGCCCACTGCCTCCTATCTTTGCGGGTGCTGCGATAGATTTCTTTGCGTTTCTAACGGTATTGCATGTTAAGGTCGGCTCGCATGGCGTCATTACGAGTCTCAAGCAATCTAAGATGACAGTTTCTTCTATCTTCGATCAGGCTCCAAGTGTACTTTGACATCCAGTCTTCGCGGGAATGAGTCGGTTTGTGTCCTAGAACGACGGAGCTGGTTTCTGTATAGGCCACTTTGATGCGTTTCGACTCCTCGTTCAATGAGTCCGAACAGGTATTAAGTCCCGAAAAGCGATTACGTAGCTCGATTTGGAACGTTTTACGGATGCTCAGGGCCCCCAGTTTGCTCACGTCGAACCTTCTTCCGATCATGCATCCGGCCGCACGGGCCACTGCAACCTTAAGCCGGATTTCAGCAACTACCAGACGGTGGTCGCTATCAATATCGGCGCCCCTCCGGTTTCGTACATCGAGCAATGAGTAACGCCATTTGGCGCTAATGGCAAGGTGGTCAATCTGGTTCTTGGTGACTCCATCGGGTGAGTTCCACCTGTAATTGTGGTGATCGCCATGTATAAATAATGTTCCTCCAATGGTCAGGTCGTGGTTCTGGCAAAACTCTAAGCCCCTGCGTACCCATGTGCCACTCGCGGTTTGTGTTAAAGCGCCCAACCTTTGCATTCAGGTCCCCCATGACTAGGATGATATCTTGTTTATTGATGCTCCAAAGGGTGGCGTTAAGGGGTTTGTAGAAATCATCTTTGGTATCCTCTGGTGATGTATTAGTTGGGGAGTAGCATTGTACGATGAAGGTCTCCCGGGCTCTCGAGTAAAAACGGGCGTACATGATTCGGTCTGAGATCGACTTCCAGTCAAGGAGGCTATTCTATCTTCCTCACTTTCTTTACCAGAATACAGCAAAGTCAAGCCCCTGGACGTTCTCAGCTCACCGCAGCCGTTTCTTTTCACTTCACTTAGACCGAAAATTTGTGGTTGTAATTTAGCATTACTGCTTCTGCTTCTACTGTCATCGCTAAGCGTTATTATATTCCAAAAATCAATTCGTATCCGTGTTTTAGCCAAAAGTCGTCGGTAGGGTATCGTTCCGGTTTCTTATTGTTTCAGTTTCATTAATCTATTACGAGTATTGTCGGGCAAGCGAGTGATTAGCCCACTGTGCCTTAATCCGCTAGCGGGGCTGTCGCTTTAGAGCCTACGGATTTGCTCGGTTTTTTTTCGGGTATACTCCCAGTGAGGCGATTCTGTTTTAAGGCGCAGAATATTCGCCCTTCGCCATGCATCCGTTAGCTCAGCTGCAACTCGGGGTGGCGGATGCGCGAAGCGGTTGCAGCAGGTCCCAGGGAGAACGACGGGGACGTGGCTGACTCGCACTGGCCAGGGCTCTGCTTGTTACGGTACTCCACCACGAGTACATCAGAAGGTATTTTTGACACTTTATAGGTAATGCTGTTCTCACCAACAGCGATTCCCACCAAATCGTACCCTAGCTTCTTTCCCCTAATGCATGGGCAACACGATACCCGTTAATCGTAGGATTTTCACACTGCCGACACAAGTTTGTCGCAGCGACAAGAGCTATCAAAGATAATACGCGCATGATATAGTTGTTTATGTTTTAAGTGTTTCGGTATTCACGGCATTCAACAGGATAATTCTCAGTCATACATACTAAGCAAGTCTCTTTTGCTAATTATATTTGTTGCTGGCTTTCAAGCACCAGCAACCAAATTTTCTCGTTCCAACGAAGCATCACAATACTTATACCGAAGCTCTAAACCACAAACATTGCAAGATAATATTGTTTATTCACAAATTCAATGAATAAATATTTCGAAAGTGTTTTCTGTAAGTTTTTTATCTGTCTCCATTTGGTGTATAGTGTAGTCGATTAAAAGCTGAATATGGTTATGGCCGACGAATTTAATTAAAATTAACTACATATTTGTCTCCAACTCTACGACAGCATATGGCAAGCACTATATCATCAAGATATCCCCAAACCGTACACAAATATACTGAAAGATATCTAAAGCAAAAGTGTAAGCTGTATGAAACTCGACAGACTGGGGCCAATAATCAAAATATGTAAAGGCGTGAAACAGGGAGACCCACTATCACCTACAAGCTTTATATCAGTTCTACTACACAATGAAAAACCTAGACTGGAAACACAATGGTATTAACATTAAAGGGAAAAACCTGAATAACCTTGGATTCGCTGATGACATAGTCCTCTTCTCAAAATCACCTAAACAATTAGAAGATACGGTGTCGGAGCTATGCAGGTTAAGCAACAGTATAGGATTACAGTTAAACACATCAAATACGAAAGTAATGACAAACGCTCTCCAAACGCCTGTACTAGCTGACAATTCGCAGAGTTTGGAGTATGTGGAGAGCTATATATACTTGGGGAAATGTATTTCATTCAGCAACTCCAGAAACAAAGATGAAATTGATAGGAGAATAGACATGACATGGAGTAAATTCTCTGGCTAAGTCTAGAGGCTCTGGGTTCGATAGCCGTGTCGGGAAAAGTTTTGTTGGGTTTTTCCATCTAGAATTTTTCAATAATAGCCTGATGTCTTGATTTGTGCCTGGTTGACGGCAATTAGCCTAAGCATAACAGCGAATGAGGATATCCGCAGGAGAACCAAAGTTATCGAAATAGCCCGAAAAATTGCGACACTTAAGTGGCAGTGGGCAGGGCACATTGCTCGCAGAACAGATGGCCGATGGGGCCGAAAAGTTCTTGAATGGCGACTGCGAACCGGAAGACGATGCGTTGGAAGACCTCACACTAGGTGGACCGATGACACCACAGAATCGTTATCCAATTATATTGGACTTTTTATCATAATATAGATATATACTATATTACCTACTTATATGGGCTTCCAAATCGTTTTGTTTTGGACTATCAAGAAAATAATCAGCCTATATTGTTTTCACTGTTCACCTTGGGACTCAGTTCTCCTCTTTGTGGGCAGACACATTTTGAATGTTTGGTTCTAGGAGACGCCAGTTTCCTCATAATGTTATTTTTCACCGTTTTGAGAGCATTTCTGATGAAATAACGCATTTTAAAGTGTCTGGCTGGGTACCTATGACCATTGACCATGAAGACCTGGTTCAGGTTGCGGGTATGCGCTGGACGTACGGGATCGGTCAATGTGGTGACGCCTGGGGGGACCTATGTCCAGCAGTGGACATCTTTCGGCTGAAATGATTATGATGATGAAGAATAACTGGTAGAAAATGCCTAAGGCAGTAAGTCCGCCTCTGTACATTTGTGTGCATGAAGTATTAAATAAATAACTAAAGATGTGTGTGTGTGTGTGTGATATGTGCTAAAGATGCACTTCTGCCTCACCTTTCAGGGACTACAGGCTTGCTATTTGTTCGAGTCTGTATACCATAGAATATTATTGTTTTACTTTACATCGGCCTGCTAGACTGCAAGCCGGTTCAAACTAAAAACTAAATCAGACTTTACAGGTATTAAAAGAAAACTAATTAAAATATTACTTCCTCTTTGTTCTGGCTCAGGCAAAGTGTCATTTAGTTTTTTCATCTAAAATTACTCAGAAAGTAACAGCCCAATATCTGAAAATGTGCCCGGTAGATGCCAATAAGCTTGCTTTTTACCCGACTGCCGAAAGAGGGTAATGTGTTTATCAGTCTGTGTATGTATGTTTGTTCCTATGTGGCGTTCTAGAGACCAAATGCGTTGGCTGATTTTGATGATTCTTACGTCGATTTGTCTTAACCAAAGGCCTTATAAGAAGTATAAGGTCTTAGGTCTTAACCTCGCGAGTGTCATTAGCTACATTAAAATTGGAAAATAGAAAAATGGCAGGTTTTGGGCGCCATTTTGTTTGGGCCTAATTTTTTTTCTAACCTATCGTGTGGGTATCAAGATAATGGGTTTTAAGAGATGATTAAAAAAAATTATTATACTTTTATATATATTTAAATGTATCTAAATCGAAAAAAAAATACTAAAAAGTTATAAATAGAAAAAGTGAATGAAAGTGCTTGAGAAGCGAAATAAAAAGACGTATACAAGAAGAAAATGATGCTGTGCAGTCGGAAGATACATATTCGCGAGGTAGCTGACCAAAAGCAGATGTATCTTCCGACTGCACAGCATGTTTTTTTTTTTTTTTTTTTCCCGACGGTTAAAGAGGGGTGTTATAAGTTTGACGTATGTTGCTGTGTATATGTGTGTCTTTCAGTGGCATCATAGCGCCTAAACGGATGAACCGATTTTGATTTAGATTTTTTACTTGAAAGGTGATTTTTTCGAGAGTGTTCTTAGTTATGTTTGAATAAAATCGGTTCAGCCGTTCAAAAGTTATGCGCGTTTTACTGTTTGAATCGGGGTGTTTTCGCAAGATATCGTGTCATAAAAACTTGTTTAATAGATTGCCGATCGAAGCGTATCTACTATCTACTAGATAAATTATGTAGCATGAAATAAAAATGTCCCGGATTTTTATAATTTTGAAATTTTATAAATAGATAGCGCTCTTATAAATAATTCGTTCGCAATCGCCTTGGACTAGCTCATCAAAATAAAAACAGTGGTAAGGTTAGTCATTAAAAGGCTAATTCAGCAATAATAGATAATTCACCAAAATTTTGGTGTTTTATATAATAGGTTACACGTCAACTCTGTGGGAAATACTGGTGAGATATTAAAATACAAAAGAGTACACTTAGAATCTTTAAAAAATTATAAGCACGAACATAAAACAGTTTTACGACACTCCATCAACTCGACCTAACGCCATAATCTTACCTTTTGGTGGTAAATGGCCTCTTTAGATAAAAGCCTCAACTCTGGCCAGAATAGGGTCAAACACGACCCAAACATGGCCTGAGTTAACGAACGTGGCCTTAAGTAGGCACTCTAAATGCTCTAGTGGACCTCCTTAGGATCAAACCCTTAATGCTAGAGGGTCATTTAATCATTTTTTTCGGCTATAAATTGTTTTTTACGAGTTAAGAAGGAGTTTTATTATAGCTTTGATGATTGAATGTAATTTTTTTTAATATATTATAGGTACCTACTTAAAATAAGTGGCGCATACACGATTTTGAGGCCGGCTACATGTTTTGCATTCAATCTGTATGCAATAGATAACATGTTGCTGAAGCGATGTTGGCAACTTTTGTTTGACTTGAATTTTAGGTTTTATTTCTTCAGAGGTTTCATGAGTACTTGTATACTTAATACTTGTATTATGATGCTGAATAATACATCTACGGATACAACTTATTACTAGACCATAGAGCTTACAGAAACATTATCAGAATTAAATCAACTGACTTAAAACTGGTTTGATTAAGATCAGATAGATAAAGTAAAACAAAATGAGGATACAGATCCAGAAGGTTGATTTTTTCCAGCCGCCAAATAGTTATATCCCAATAAAATAGTGTAAAACAGAAGGAAAAATGTAACAGAGTTCGCGATGTCCAATATTATAGAACAAGAAATCGGTGAAGACGCGATACTCGTTTGTTTTCGCTATTCTTGTCCTCAACGACGTTCTATCAGCGATTATAACTATTGTCAACAATCTTAAATGTATAGAATTGTCATGTTATGCTTTGGCCATGTTATGTTAAAGTAAAGTAAATAAATAAATAAATAACAAATAAATAAATAAAAAATTAAGTGGTCAAACCCAAACGGGCATTTTGGCCTTTCCCTTAAAGCACTACTTTGGAGCATGAGCTCCAGGGTTCGATTCGCTGGGTTAGGCAAAGTGTTATTGGCTTCAAGCAATACACAGGTGATGATATTTTATATCATATAGGCATTGCGACAACACAGCGTTATTTTCATTCCCACCTATCCATTCTTATTCTTTGCCAACACACCAGGTCGGAAGCATCCGACACTTATTGTTTCATTAGACGACGTGTCGGAATGTTGGCCGGCAATGTATCCGATTTCGTTTGATCTTGTTTAGCTAGGGTTTGTGTGAGAATTCACATTAGACGTATTGTTAACAAGGATGTTTGGTTTTACCTGTAACGGACAAGCTTAGTTCGTTACTTCTTGATGCTTGTTTAGTTTTCAGGAAACTGTTATTATTTGAAGGTACATAGAAGTAGGGCCTGGGTTACCAGTTGCTTCATCATCATTATCATCTGAAGCCTGACTTCGCCCAGTGGTAGGCATAGACCTCTCTTTTGTTGTGCCAGTTCCCACGCTCCTGTACCTCTCTTTTCCAGGTTCTACCCGCGATGTTGTCTGCTCATCTCACTGCCGGACGACTAACATTCGTTCTGCTTGGTCACAACATTGCAGTCCATACTCCACTTGTCATCACCGTGCATTGCCATGTCTCCTGCCCAACTCCTTCTGAGTTCCATAACACGTTTTCCGATATCGAAGACCTTCGTACGTCTTTGGATCTCAACGATTGGAACTCGGTCTAATAGCATTTTTTTACTTATATTTAATTCATATACAGGGTTTTTTTTAAATACTAATAACCTCGCAGGAATATATTACTGACATCATAAATAACAAGTTTTCTTCAACGACTTTTAAAACTAAAAAAAAAAACATAGCTGATCCATAAATTCTGATGAGTTATGCCAGCAAAATGTTTTTAAAATTAATTATTTATTATAAAAAATTACTTATAAAATTATTTATAAAAAAAAAACATAAAATTATTAGTGTTTTTAAAATAATCCTGAGGCACTACTATTTGGAACACCGTATTTAAGACATTCCTTAGGGGAGGCCTATGCCGCAGATGCGAATGCTTCGAACAGCGATGACAAGCCTACGAGAGAAAGTAAAAGAAAAAAACCGTTATAGACAGAGACGAAGAGCTGATGATTTATTTTAGAAATTATTAGTTAGGGTTCCGTACCTCGAAAGGAAAAAACGAAACCCTTATAGGATCACTTTGCTGTCCGTCCGTCTGTCTGTCAAGACCCTTTTTCTCAGGAACGCATGGAGGAATCAAGCTAAAATTTATATCAAATACTCAGGTTCACTGTCCCTTAAAGCTGTGAAAAAATCAAACTTCGAAGCCAACGCAATCAAAAGATACAGCTGTTTATGCCGTAAATTTCCGCAAATTTTCGACACTCGCTAGGGAATCAAAACTTACAGGGTACTTCCTGTGAACTCGGAATCTTGAAATTTGGTACGAATCAACGTCTTATAGCACAGATAAAGGAAAAATTGCGACAACCGTAAATTTTCAGTTACATCATATAATATTATTTTTTTAATAATTTTAAACATTTAGTATGTTTACTACTTTTAATTTACCCCTTTACTCATGAACGCGTAAAGGTATTAAATTGAAATTCATATCAAATACTCAGGTCTATAATACCTTTAATCTGAGGTTTGTACGGAACCCTCGGTGCGCGAGTCCGACTCACACTTGGCCGGTTTATTAATATGTTATGGTTTATTAAGTTTTATTATAATTGTAAGTAGTTGTAATAATTAACATTATTTTGTTTATATTGGATATTTGTTAAGGGGCTGAATACTCAAAATAGGCTTTCTTTTAAACATTTTTTAGCCAAATCTGTTGAAGATGTGGCAGCGGAAAAAAGATAATGTTAATCTTGATCATATTTCCGAAAACTTTGTTGTGGCCGAAACACGTTTACGCACAAAAACCTCGATACAATTGAATGGCAAAGTAACCTCTTACCGTGATCTTCAAAAGATTTTTCCGGTAATACTGACCAGCGTACATTTGTACAATTAACGACAATAACGTATCATAAAAGGACGCAAAACTTCATTGTCTTATACAGGGTGTTTGGAAGGGAGCTGTACATACGCCTAGGGTAGAAACTAAGGATAGTCTGCTACCTACCCCCGCCCATTATATTGACCTTGGCCTCAAGGTTTTTTTTTAATTTATTATTATTTTTTATTTGACTTTTTTATGATTTTTTGACTAAAACTACCTGTAGCTCAAAATCTATCCATGGGACCGGTCGGCTAATGGTCTTGTTTTAATCGTTAGAGTCTTAGGGTCCTGCAAAAAATTATTTTACACCCGCAACTAGGGCACTTTTACCACCACGAGTCGACATTTGTAAGACAAATGTAATTTCCAGAATTTAAACCAGTTTGGCCTACAGTTGGCAAATTTGTTGTCTCACTCTTACACGAGAGCAACATGTAAGAGACAAAACATGTCATGTCATGTCTCTTTTGCTCTTGGGTCGACGGGGCCGGGCAGGTAACTCGTTGGGGTCTTTGTTAGTCAGTCGAGATTTACCCATCTTAGCTAACTTACGTACTTGCCGTTACGACGCTCCACTGTTTTCGTTAATTTTGTTGAGTTTGTTATTACTTCGTTTTTGTTAAGTTTTGTTATTTGTTACCTTGTTGTTGGCAAAATGGCTGGATTTACCAGTGAAGAGTACACCGACATGCTGGTGGTGTATGGAATGGCTGATTGCAATGGGCGCGAGGCACGGAGGATTTATCAAGAACGGTATCCTAACCGGCGAGTGCCTAACCACCAAACGTTTGGCTCAACTTATCGGCGTCTGCGAGAAACCGGAAATTTAAATTTCCGGGAACCAGCCGTGAACAGATTTCAACCAAATTTGGCTGCGGAAGAACAGAGGAAATGGAAAGACAGAGATAGCAATCAATGTTACATAGCTACTAATTCATAAGGAAACCGCTAACGTTGATATTTTTATTGTTTTAGGCTTAGAGGATAACGACTATGCAAGAAGGGTGGAGTTTTGCCGCCACTTGCTCCATACGGACGTGGAAGATATTAATTTTTTACGGAGTATTCTCTGGACTGACGAGTCCAAGTTTGACAAGGAAGGAATTGTAAATTACCACAATCTCCATCACTGGGCACCCAGAGATCAAAACCCGAGAGTCAAGAGGCACAGAGGTTTTCAACGAAGGTTCTCCGTGAACGTATGGGCAGGCGTCATCGGTAATCGGTTGATAGGGCCGCACTTTTTGCCAGACAACCTAAACGGGCAAAACTACTTAGATTTCCTCGAAAACGATTTGCCTGATTTAGCGGAAGAAGTGTTTGACGAAGATCGGCCCATAGTCTTCCAGCACGACGGCTGTCCTGCTCATTGGAGCCTAGCAGTGAGGGAGCTTCTGGACAACTGCTTTCCTAATTCTTGGATTGGTCGGGGTGGGCCAATTCCCTGGCCCCCAAGGTCGCCTGACCTTACCCCACTCGACTTCTACGTCTGGGGAAGGGCGAAAGAGTTGGTGTACGCAGAAGAAGTACCAACAAGGGAGGTTCTAATTAACAGGATCCACGCCGCATTCGATACAATGCGCGAGGAACTGCTGCTTAGAACGGTGACCGTGGAGATGAGGAAGAGGTGCCGAGCATGTTTACAGGTCAATGGTCATCAATTTGAACAAAATTTGTAATTAATTAAAATTAGTAATTAATTAAAATTTGTAATTTAATGACATTAGTCATTACCAAATTTTTTGTTTCATTTGCCATCCTTTTACGATCGAACACATTTAATTTTCATTAGTTGAAATTTTTGCTTGAAGTGCCCTAGTTGCGGAAATTAATTAATAACTTTAAAACTAAAAGTGATAATTACACTTTTAGCATATCGTTAGAAAGGGCATGGACTGAGGATGTTTTAAAAAAATCAGAAGAACTCCAACCCTGTTAGTTTTTTTTTAAACCCCATAGAAAGTTGCCCTTAAAATTATTTCTTTACCTTACTACGGTACTTCAGGCCCCATAACTTTTCTTCTCCACAATTTTCTGGTGTAAAATAATTTTTTGCAGGACCCTAAGACTCTAACGATTAAAACAAGACCATTAACCGACCGGTCCCATGGATAGATTTTGAGCTACAGGTAGTTTTAGTCAAAAAATCATAAAAAAGTCAAATAAAAAATAATAATAAATTAAAAAAAAACCTTGAGGCCAAGGTCAATATAATGGGCGGGGGTAGGTAGCAGACTATCCCTAGTTTCTACCCTAGGCGTATGTACAGCTCCCTTCCAAACACCCTGTATATTGAAGTTTTATTCATTATTTTTAAGTAATTCATATTATTATGTTTTGTAAAAAAGTCTAAACAAATTCCATCGTGCTTCTCTTTCCATCCAGTGCAATTCGACAGTGACCGCTTCGCGGCGTTGCTAGGTGGACGTATGTCGCTTTTTTCCGCAAAAAGCAAAAATAATATTCAATTTATTTCTCGTCAATTCAATCTGTCAAAAAAATATCAGGTATAATGCAGCCAGATCATGTAGCCTGGTGGCTTTAATTGGAACTAACGAAATCACAAGTAATATTGTCAAAGTCTGTATTATTTTTATTTTTTGGCACTACCGCTGTCACTGGCATCTATATTTTTGTTGTATTATAAACGACTCACGTCGTTTAGTTTACTTACTAAGTCCATAACTAAAAAGTATTTGAACCTCTTTGAAAATACAAAAAATGTTATCTCAATTTGAATTTAACAATATTTAAAATATAGGTGAGGTCGAATACTATTTTAACCTTCTTCGTTCATGTGAAAACAATAGAAGCAAAAAACACAGAACATGGAATGGTCGTACCAACCACGCTGGCATTGTTTCGAAATGACAGAACTAATAAAATTCTTCGTATCCATTTGTTTCAATCTTTGTTTCTTTCTAACATACAGCACCTAGAACTGACCAAAAAATGTCAAATTCGTGAGAAATAATAATCTATTTCTCACGAATTTGGCATTTTTCGTCGTTTCAACCAAAAATCGTCCACATGTGGACATAAAGCTCACCAAGAATCACCACATTGATCAGTCCTGTATTTCTCGCAATTAACTATCCCAATTGCAATAACGAGCTACAATAATAGTTTGTTAGTCTATTAATATTGTTAAGCTAATTATTAATTGATCTTATCATTTTGCCAAATCGGCACTGACAATTCTTATTTATTAGCAAAAAATCCGCCGATCGCCCTGGAGAGTAAACAAAAAGGTAAGTCTTTTCTTTAGTCATGTTACTTGGGGATTGCCAGAGATTTACGCAGAATTCTAGATGTAAAAAGAACAGACCGAATACGGAACACGCTGTGTTCCCAAACGGGCATAATAGACGTGGGTAAACAGGCTGTTCGGCTCAAATGGGCCAATGCCATTACGGTTCACGTTAGTAGCAGGCAAATTGAGCGCTAGGCAAGCCTCCACAATCTTGAAGATGGAACGCACCGTTGAGGCTGGCCCAGCAATAGGTGCCGAGATGATTTGGACGGGTACCGTGAGGGCTGGTTCTAGACGGTGCGGGAAAAGAATGTCTGGAATGATTTAGGTGTACTCTTATGAATTTAATTGGGGATGGATGAAGAGGGAGGGGATGGCCAAAGAAAAGATAGATGGACTGTGTGAGGAGTGATATTAAAGAAAAGGGAGTCAATTATAGCGTGGTGCGGGACAGAACGATATGGAAGAAGAAAATGTGTTGCGCCGACCCCAAGTAACATGGGACAAGGACAGGTAGATGATGATGATGATGATTTCAGACTTTTACCGGTAAGACTTAGTAAATCTGTTTTACCGATAAATAATAAGTTTCATCATAGTTTTTTTTTTTTAAACTGAAACAACAGTTTGGCTTTCACAGTAACATATACGTGGTTGTGAGGCATACACTGTTTTTAGTATTTATGTTTTCCTTTTTAGGGTTCCCTAGCCAAAAGGCAAAAAACGGAACCCTTATGGATTCGTCATGTCTGTCTGTCTGTCTGTCCGTCCGTATGTCACAGCCACTTTTTTCCGAAAGTATAAGAACTATGCTGTTGAAACTTGGTATGTAGGTGTATTCTGTGAACCGCATTAAGATTTTCAAACAAAAATAGAAAAAAACTGAAACTCAATTATTTTTTCATACTACCTGTACGTCATCTATGGATAGGTCTTCAAAAATGATATTGCGGTTTCTAATTTTTTTTTTCTAAACTGAATAGTTTGCGTGAGAGACACTTCCAAAGTGGTAAAATGTGTAAAACCCTGAAACTTCTAAAATAAGAGAATGATAAAACTAAAAAAAATATATGATGTACATTACCATGTAAACTTCCACCGAAAATTGGTTTGAACGAGATCAAGTAAGTAGTTTTTTTTAAATACGTCATAAATCGTAAACCACAATTTAACAAGTACGGAATCTTTCGTGCGCGAGTCCGACTCGCACTTAGCCGGTTTTTTTATGGCATGCGTTGTGCCTGGCGCATATAAACATTTTCTTTCGTTCTATATTATCTTTAAACACCTACACTGTACCAATACTTATAGCAAATAAATGATTGATTGATTGATATATAACAAACAATAGCAACAAATAGTTTCAGCCGTTCTCTAGTGAGACGCTTACGCGACGGAACCCTAAAAATGCTGTATGTGATTAAAGCATTTTTAGGGTTCCGTCTATCTCCCTGTCTGTCTGTCCGTCTGTCACGAGGCTGTATCTCATGAACCGTGATAGCAAGGCAATTTTTTTTTTTACAGATGGTGTATTTCTGTTGCCGCTATAACAACAAATACTAAAAACAGAACAAAATCAATATTTAAGTGGGGCTCCCATACAACATACGTGTTCTTTTCCGTTTTTTGCGATAATGGTACGGAACCTTTGTGCGCGAGTGCAACTCGCACTGGGCCGGTTTTTTTTTGTATAGATAGATAAAGTTTACATTACCGTGTTTTTTGCGCCCTGTCTATTTGTTTTTTAACTCTAATATACAGAAAAGCGGCACCACGTGTCCTCACCACAGAGGGCTGATGTATATCAAAACCCAGTAAGTGCTTTGTAATTATTATATTCCAGGATAGCGGAAAGTCATCTTGTATTAGTAACTAAATGATATATTAAGATTTCAAGAGAATACTAAACAAGGAATATGAACCTACTAATTGTACAAATAATATTAATAGCGTCATACATAAGACAATTCCAAACCTAGTAAGTTTTGGATATTTGCTAATTTAAGGTGTCTTTACAACTTGATCTGACTTCCCTATTGTAAATAATGATCAAATTGATTACTGAAAGCACCAAATCTCAATTCAAATTTAAAGTTTCTAGTTTAATATTGCACAGTCCATTTCAGTATAGTAAAACTCATTAAAATAATATAAATAAAATTATCTAGCTATTAAACCAATATAAAAAAATGTAACGTACTGTGTTCTTATATGTGGTAGTCGCATAGAAGCAGACATAATTATAATATTTATTCAATTTGCACGGCAAAGACTCGTATGATACTAGCCAGATTACCTATTTTAGTGATCTTTATTTTCGTAGCAATAAGGTTGCATTCATAGGCAAAATAACAGTGAACGATCTGATGTCAGATGCTAGCCAGTTTGAAATAAGAACTTGCGCGGTTATATTTTTGTAAAAAACCATCGGAAGAGTCCGTTTATGATATGGGCCTCTGTGGTCGGCCTTGTGTATTTAATTATCAAATACTTTTCGCTCCAATTTAAGTTTTCCCCTAAGCTGTCAATGACAGTGGGCGTGGCTTTGAACCTCAGATGTCGATTGTCAACTGTTCGAATACAGCCCCTTAAGTCTTGTTGTCTTGTTCAAAAGATGGTGTACATTGTAAAAAATGTAATGATGATGTGATGATGTTGTAATTGTACTATTAATTGTTTGTTTGTAATTGTTATTGTATCTACATGGCAGTTTGAGTACTAATAAACATTAGGTAGTTTATTTTCTGAAAAAGTATAAAAAAAAACGTGTAGTAGTTATGATCACAAATCTTCAGTTACGGACGCTTCTGGAAGCAGTTTTTGAATTCAATTACTGTTGGTAATAAGCTTCTCTTTAATCTGACCTGTACCGGCTTGCTAGAGCTAGGGAGAAAAAGAGAGATGTTTGTCAGATAAGAAGGTATAAAAGATGAAGTTAGAATGATTCTTTCTGATGGTGAAAACAATAGTGATAGGTGGAAGGATACTTTGAAAAACTTGAATGAGTAAAATAATTGGAGTGCTGTGTTAAGAAAAAACCTGTGAATGAGGGGTTAGTGAGAATGGTTAGTATGGATGAAGTAAGAATAGCAGTAAAAGGAATGAAGAATGGAAAGGCTGGTCCGGACGGAATACTAGTTGAAGTGTGGAAGTTATGGCGCGTAGATGGATGGACGTGATGAGCTTTATTATATTCTTCAATAAGTTACTGCGGGAAGAAGCCATATCTGATGAATGGTGCAATAGTTCGCTGGTGCCAATCTTTAAAAACAAAGGTGATGTGCTGAAGTGCAACAACTATAGAGGAATAAAGCTGATGTCACATAGTATGAAAGCTTAGGAGAAAGTTATTGAAAGGCGGCTGAGAAAAGAAAGTGAGATATCGCAAAACCGATTTGGTTTGATATCTGGTCGGGATACATAGGATGCCATTTTCGTGATCCGCGACTTGTGCGAGAAATACAGAGGTGCACATAAAAACTTGCACATGGTGTTCATTGACATCGAAAAGGCATACGACCGAGTTCCTCGTGAAAATTTGTGGTTTGCTTAAGCAAGAATTTCTTCTTAAGAAGAAAGGAGTGCCTGGAAAGTCTATAGAGTTGATCCAAGCGATGTACAGTCGATGTAGTGCCTAAGTTCATTCTACAGTGTGCAATACTGGCAGCTTCAGTGAGGCGACTCAAAAATACTTGCGAGCGTTTTGTGGGCTAGTGCCCGTGTCATTCACTACAGCTTTCTTAAATATGGCCAGACGATTACGACGGATGTCTATTGTCAGCAACGGCAAACCATGATGGAAAAGCTAGCTGCTAAACAGCCGAGGCTGGTCAATCGCTCTAGGCCACTGCTGCTTCAGGACAACGCTAGACCACATACTGCACAACAGACGGCTACCAAATTAGAAGAGCTACAATTGGAATGTCTGAGACATCCAACTCCGATGGGGCAGTCCAAAGCGCCTTTAAAGATTTTATTGATTCCCGTCCGAATGGTTTTTTTAGTAAAAGGATCAATTAACTACCTATGAGATGGCAAAAGTGCATAGATAGCAATGGTACATATTTTGATTAAATAAATATATTATATTAAAAAAAAACGACTTTATGTTCCTCCCTTACAAAACGCCAATTTCATATCATGTAATGACCTAATACATAATAAATAAGAGATATAATAGAATAATATATTAAGAAATACACGAACTCTGTGCGAGACCAAAAAGGCTCTCACCATATCGCCACTCGAACGCTATACGCTTGACATAGCAAAATGGTTCCATAAATAACCTGCGGAAACCTTGATATTGCGATTATATTGGTGTACGAATATCTAAGCTATTCACTGATAAGCCAAAACCCCTTAAAATCCCAGCTAATAAACGCAACAGAATATCACGAAAGGGTTTGCAAAGACGCAGCGCAAACAGCCAGGAGTTTACAATAGCTGGTCAAACAGACCGAGAGTCGCAATGAAGATGGCATGGCAAATAACTGGCGCAAGCAGGATCGCAAATACTACGGGACTGGGTAGTAGGTGCTACTAAAGGTTTGTGGAGAATTTTGGCCATACGTGAGATTACTATGAATACACACTAACTCACACTTGCACACACACAAGTGCGTGCGCACTCACATACATTTAGTAATTTTTCTATTAATTCAATCAAACAGATTTAATATAAGTTATTAATTTGATCAAGTTAAGTGAGAGCGGCCTCTCCTGGCACAGTTGTTTTCACACTTAAAAGGAGAAGTTAACCTCAATATTATAAAACCAACTTTTGTTATCGAATAAAACATTTTATTTATTTCATTAATATAATTATGGCCTGTTTATTTTTTATTTCTTTGAAACCATGGCTTTTCCTGAAAAAAATACTCAGCGAGAATGTAGCTATCTAATCACTTAAAAAAATCCATTGACAGTCTAAACCAAAGGATTTAGAAGCATATCATTTTACACAATGGGTCCTTAACTAATGTAGGTAAGCACTAGAAAATGATTTTATTGTTTGAAATCTCATTCCCTTATGGTAGGAAATAGATTTTGAAAGTGTGTATGAAGTTCGTATTTTATATCGTAACACCACCTGGCTTGTAAAACATAATTATAAGCATCACACTCAGTTGGATTATAGTTACCTGCTGGAAAATAGATCAAAGTTAAATTAAAAGATGGTAGGCAGAACTTTTTAACTACCCACCTAATTTTACATGGTACCTTTACCACTACGAACATTTTACTATCCGCCTGGAGGTGGACATAAACCTTTTTATTCTTTCAGGTTAGATTAGAAGCTGTTACGTTGGGACCTGGTATCTAGGTTATAACAGTAACGGTTTAAGTTAGAGTAACGATGCTTACTTTGATTAATTTCTGTTCAAAATCGTTCTCTATCACGTTTTGTTGATAATAGTCGCAAGTACGACTACTGAGCGTGAGGTATTGGTTTCAATTGTCAGGTCTGGACAATTTGGGTCGCGGAAAAATTTGGATGAGAGTTACCGCGGTCCTGACACTAGCAACTGAATACGAGTGGGTTTTAGTCAGTAAAATTCTGACACACGGCTTCAACCAGAGCGAAAAAAAAAAATTGGATGATTTCCCACCACAACACGAAAAGGTTATTAAGAATTTCTCAGTGACTGCCCGGTGTTTGGAAGTTGACGTTGTAGTCCTTTGCCTCGGAAAGCTCGCTAAGCAGCCGCCATTTTTAGCGCTAAGCTGTCGCGCTAGCGTTATGCACACTCAAAATAACCTTACTCTAAGGACTTATGGTCACCCCCCTGATCTTTTCCGATCGCGTCAGGTTCTCGTCCCATTGGTCTATGAGAGTGCACCTGCGTTTGCGCACACACTTGTGTACTATAATAACTATTTCTCGCGCGGATGGCTAGTCTCCGCTGAAATTTACCGCCGTGACCGAAATTTGGTCTGGAACTCTGGACGACTGTACCTACAGCTAAATATCAGAATTTTACATGGAGCGACTGCCAGTCTTACTTCCACAATCCAGCGACTGGATACCACTGGTTGCCAGATTTTCGGGAAAACCAGGACCAACCAACGATTGGAGTCTGCTCCATATATCAAAAATCGTTGGATTGGTCTGCCTACTTCGAAGGTTTCACTCTCTCCTGTCGTTAGTAACTCGAGTCAAGTTCTCAACAGCGCTGAAGACTTTCACTTCATTAAATAGACCGATGCATTATTCAAACATTTCTGCCAACAATTAGTGTTGATTAAAATTATGTATCGATATGTCTATCTGGATTGGAATGTCAATGATATTGACGTGTTGCAATTTGTGACGGTAATCGGCATTGGATATCAAATCAGTGAAAGTACTGATAAAAAATGTAGCGATGGAATAGGTTAAAATTATTAGAGCACATTAATGTCCCATTTTAATAACGGTAGTGACCTTTTTTATTTTATTTTTTGTTAACGGGGTAAGCCTTTAAAAGACGCCTGAACTTTTGAGGTAAAGACCAGGGAGTGTAGGCTTTTTACCTCATTAAAACCACCTTGATGACCGTCACGGGACGTGTGATGCATACTAGGTTGTAGCCATTGAGGCATTTGCCTCCCTGACGCGCTCTTCTCCGAGTGAGATCGGCGGCCTTCTCAGAATCTTGCTAGGTGGCCTCTTTCTGTCTCTGTCATGATGGCCCATATTACTATCTGTTCCGTGGATCCGTTATACTATTAACTTCAACTTAACCAAACCACACAGCCAAGAAGGGTTCCCCATAACACAGACCAATCCAAGTTTGTTAGACTTATGAAAATTGAACTGGGTAGAAATTCTGGCTGAAATACCAGTAACCAATTTAGACGAACACGTAAACAACATCACATCCGTCCTCTTATCTAGCTATGAACAGTCAGCTCACCATACCTAGGCAGGGAGTTAGGCAGTCCTAGTAGAGTTCTAAACTGGATAGACACCGACACAAGCTGAGAAGGTTGTTCAACAGAGCTAAAAACACACAGTCGCCAGAAGATTGGGACCGTTACTTAACAAACCGCAGAACCTACAGGGTGGGCCAGAAAGTCGTACGATTTTATAAACACTCTTGCGTTTGAAGCTTTAGAGAGGGGACTGCGCGGGTGGTAGGGTTAAGTAGCTCGGTTCTCGGAAATATAGTCGCAAATCACTTCACCGGAGCGCAACGTGCATTCAGCGTTAAACATTATTACAAAAATCGCGATTCTTGCGCTATTATTCGGCGTTTAATTCGGCGTGAGTTTGGATTACATGACCTAGATCAGTGTCCGAAAGAAAGTGTGATTCGATCGTGGGTCAGAAAGTTTAAAGCTACTGGTTCGACTCTCAAACAGAAGCCTGCGGGCCACCCAAGGTCAACCAGAACAGAAGACACAATTGAACAAGTTAGACCTTTAGTTCAACGTAATCCTGCTCTATCGACTCGAAAGCGTTCCGCCGAACTTGTGATATCCAGAAAATGTTTGCGTCGCATTTTGTTGAAAAATCTGAAATTGCAATTGATTCCAACAAGATAGCGCGACATGTCACACAGCTGTAGTTATGCTGCCGCTCCGCCACCTCTCATGTCACAATATCGACGGTTGAAAGGCTAATTGGTACAAGCGACATTTTTTGCGATATTGAGTTATATACATATTCGGAATCAGCAAATTTTTCTCCGTCGTTTGAGTCAGGTTTCAATTTTTTTTGACTACTTTTATGGCGCTTAGCACCTACAGCAAAACATACCTCATTTCTAAGCTCATTGATCTATACGACACAAAATTAGACAAATTTGAGGACTCGATGACTTAGGCTATTTTGACTTTTTGAACTTTTATGAGGAGTGTCGATTAAGGCATTTGGCTTTTTCGCCGTAGTTGTGGTTTTGTCGTTTGGCCTATTTTGCATTAAACCAAAACAATAAGCTGTGTCGTTTGGCCCATTTTACATTCAACTACATTAAAAAACCGTGTCGCTTGAACCATTTTGCATTAAGTTATACGTCTGTCTGTCTGTCTCTTAACTCATTTAGTCTGTATTAAGGATAATGGATAATTTTACTTCGGATATTTTGACCTAACTATCTCATTAATGTTATGACGGTTGAAACACTTTGATTAAATTCAGTATTTGTATGATTGGCATTTCCATCATTTTATTAAATCGGTTTTAACACATAGACCGTCTAATAAATAAATGAGGTAAGCTACGCCTTAGTCGCTTGGAACTAAGTTCAATTTATTGCGCGCTCTGTGTAAGTGTCCGTTACGAGTACCTCAGCCAACCGCGCGGGAGCGTCAGTCAGCCGTCAACACTAAACAAAGTGCGTTGTGTGCGAGCGAGCTGTGAAGATAGACGGTTGATTTCTCTAGTAAGTACATTTTTTTGTTTTATCTAAGTGATAATCAATGGAAAGATTTGTAATTACGCTAGAAATACAAAATAAGGAATACATTGTTTTATTTACAATTACTGTAGTTGGTACCTACCTACAATAAATTCAAGCCAGTTTCGCGTCGTGACTTGTTCACGAAATAACTTTTGTAGGTAAATGTGTTATAATAATATTCATTGTATGTATTTAGGATGAGTAATAGAAAATCTGTATGTGAAAATAGATAATTATTTAACCCAAAACTAAGTAGGCAGGTACTGCAACGATATTTGAATAGGCAAACTGATACGATTATGTAGATAATTAATTTTATTGATTGGGTACCTACCTAACCAAACAAAATTTAATTACCTACCTACTTATCAGTTTATATTTCCACTCCTGCACACCCCCGACCCGCACGCTCCCACAAAATTCTTTGAATTTAAATTCAAATTCGTGCAAATTCGTTCCTGGGGGTGTGCAGGAGTGGAACCATGTCGGCTGGACCTTGTCCCAGGTGTGTTTACTTATTGAACATTGAGTAAGTAGTCACACACACAACAAGTCATGCTCTCATCAACATCATGCTGAGTTTTGTTTGAAAACATCACGCTAAAAAACCTTATCCTGGCATCGCGCCTTGCCATGCTTTCTATGTGTTGTAGTTTTTTTAACTTTAGGTGCAAAGAGTCCTGAGCTTCAGAATTCATTTTTAGTAGCTTATAACTATTTGTTAGGTCTTCAAGATGTTTCTAAGTCTCTCTTTCAATAGGTAATAATGAGACATTGTTTATTAGAATTACTTATGAATATAAAAATGTTGCTCCTACAACTTTACCCATCGATCATACTGCAACAACTTTGAACCACACCAAAAGTAATGTCTTAGTATATTCTGATAGATTAGGAACAGGTTTTGGATCTTTGTAAAATAACCGTTCTAAACATAAAATAGTGAACCATTGTTATCATAAACTGCAATTTAATGAGCTTATTCATAAAATTCAACACACACAATTGAATGAGCAAACTACTGTAGTACTTCTTATTGGAAATAGCCTTAGTATAACAAAAAGGGACATAGTTAATGGTATTGACACCCTACTTAAGTTAAGATTAGGCAAATTAATATTATGTGCATTGCCATATTCTGACAAGTTACTTGTTCATGAAAATGAATACATTTCTAGTTTAAATAACTTGATGCATATTTTATCTTGTCGTCATAGTGACCGTTTATTGTTTTATGACATTAACAATTTTTTTAGTGATTCTGTTTTGATTGGGAACCATATGTTTCTTCCCAAAAATAGTCGACATTTATTAGCTACATTGTTAGCTTTTAATATACACGCAGTTATTGATGATTTAACTGAAACTAGGTTTAGTGATTTTACAGTATTATCCAGTTTTTTTGATAATACTTTAAACGATGATTCTTTGAACGATTAGAGCCGACAAAAGAGAAGTCGAATAGTAATATTTTACTATATCATCAAAATATTAATCGCTTCTCCGGCAAAATTTTAGACGTGGAATTGTTAGTAGATAAATACCACATGGATATCTTATGTTTTTGTGAAACTTGTTTAAAACCAGATAGGATGTTGTTTAATGTAAATAATTTCTCAGTTGCCAGCGCGTACAACAGATCCACAGAGGGTGGTGGTACCCTGATACTTTGTAATAGTCATTTAAAATATAAGGAAAGGAAGGATATCACTGCTTACTCTGTTGATCTCTTATGTGAGGTTGCATGTGCAGAGGTTGAGGGGCATACTATCTTGTGTGTTTACACACCACCAGCATCAAACTTGTCATTGTTTGTAATTACAATGGAAGAATTTTTAAGTAAACTTTTCAGAGATAATAAATTAGTTTTTGTTTGTGGTGACTTTAATATAGATATGTTGTCAACTCAGCTGAAAATGTAAGCTCATTTTATTGTTCAAATCATTTAACTTAAAATATTTATTTAATGAACTGACAAGAATAACAGCAACTTCACCTTCGTGCATAGATAATGTATTCACTAATTTTAAAGTAAAAGATTCGTTTTTAATTAGTGGCGTTAGGTCAGACCATACTGGTCAACTAGTATCTTTTGAGACAGATAAAAAAAAATAACCTAGCTAAATCATTTCGATTAAGACCACTTACTAAAAATAAATTAAATTATTTTAATTGTAATGTTTTTAGCAACCTTTGTAACGCCAGTTTTGATTCAAAAGCCCCCAATATAAATTACGGCACGTTGTTTTCTACAGTTTGCCAGGAATTCAATAAAACATGTCCTGTAAAAACAGTTAAAGTCAACAATAGCAAACCGAAATTTAGTAAATGAGCCACTGTGGACATAAGAAAAAGCCGTGATATCTTATATAATTTATATTACGAAAAATCTTTGACTTCCGATCAAGTTTTTCACACTTTATTAGCAACTATTCCAAAATATTCAATAGAGTCTGCGCTCAAGCAAAATCTTAAATAATAATTAACAAAATTGGTGTTTCTAATAATAAAATAAAAACTGTGTGGAAATTGATTAATAGAGAAACTGGAAAGACACAACAACGCAATCAGAATTAATTGTCTTTGAAAATAACTAATCAAACCATTTCTGATAAGCAAGAAGTCGCTGAGACATTAGAACATTTCTTTACCAACATTCCGTTAGAGGTTACGATGTCTCTTCCCTCCTCATCTAAATTAGCTGAAGCTCTTCTTAAAGAAAACTTTACTAAAGACATACCAACCTTTAAATTTATACCAATATGTATTGATACAATTAAAAACGCGTTCAAAAGTCTCAATATAAAAAATACTGAAGACTTGTGGGGGATATCCGTTTGGGTTCTTGGAGATATTATTGACTCAATTGCTCCTGTCCTAACAGACATATTCAATCAATGTTTGGACAGCGGCACTTTTCCTGGCTTAATGAAACACAGTAAAGTAGTTTTTTGTAATGATTTTTTCAAACTCGCAATTCTTTTTGGCCCACCCTGTATAAAAACTAATATGCTTCCGAGAAAAGACCAGTAGGAGGCGTTTTTTACTTACAACAAAAACAGATAAAACCTATATAACCAACAAACGACGCAGAAACAAGCGAACTACTTCTAACTACCTATTGCCACTTTGTTTATTGATGCCAAATTGCCACACAGCAAAGCTAGGAACCGTATAGGGATAGAGCCACTAGCAGCTTGGACTGGGAGGTGGCGTTAGAAGTCATCCTCGTTCTTCATAAGTCTCTCCTCGTTCTTTTTGAAGACACTGGAGAGGCTGGGGGGCAGGAAGATCAGAAACTAGATTTTGGTTCAATAATCTCTGCATCCCAAACAACTCAACTGAATCAATACTCCACAGCGTAGACTCACCAGGAAATGCTCTTAAAAACAAAAATCCAAGGCGTTTCGACAAAAC
Organism: Orthosia cruda; assembly: GCA_964057195.1. Taxonomy (NCBI): domain Eukaryota; kingdom Metazoa; phylum Arthropoda; class Insecta; order Lepidoptera; family Noctuidae; genus Orthosia; species Orthosia cruda. The sequence continues at coordinate 31,523,095 of OZ059827.1, forward strand.
TAGATTCACCAGCATTGGGCAGTTACTCGCCACGTAAGGTGTTGCCCCGAAGCTCGTATAATGGATTAACAACATGCTATAAAACCGTGCTATTCAATTTACTGTGAACACTATCTGCTACTACTGTATTACTACACGAGGAATTGTGAACAGGGGCTGCTCACAGGGTGGGCTGCTGTCACCACTTCTGTGGAATTTAGTCGTAGATGAGCCCTTTGTAGAGCTCAACGCCATCAGTCTGTACTCGGTGGGAAACGCAGATGACATAGCAATTCTAATCTCGGGGAAATTTCAGGGGATCATGTGTGATCTCATGAGAAAGGCCTTCAAAATGATCGAGAGCTATTACTCAAAGCACGAACTACAGTTTAACCCCTTAAAAACGGGTATATTTTTTTTACTAACATACGAAGACCTGGACCGCACAGGTTTCTGAAACTTTTTAATATAGAAATAACCCTTAAACAAGAGGTACCAATGTATTTTTTTTTAGGCAAAACATGGGTCTCTCTCCAAATATTGCACAGTAGCTATGTAAAGCGGTGATCAGTCCAATGCTGGCTTATGGCACTCTGGTATGGTGGACGACGATAGAACTATCGACCACCATCACCAGATTCCAACGGTTCCAGCTACAGACCTGTTCAGCTATCACTGGCTGCATGAGAACCTTCCCAACAGCAGCCATGGAGATAGCCCTACAAATAACTCCCCTTGACCTGTGCATAATACAAGAGGTGGCACTAGCTGCTATCAGGCTAAGGCATCTTAGGCATATGGGTCAAAAACCTCACCAGTCCACACGATAAAATCCTAAATCTGGCAATTTACTATCAACCTCTCATCGCTGCCCCATGCGACAGAACACAAAAATAACCTATATTAAACAAAAACTATATTGTACAAACGATAGAGGAAGAAAGGGATCAATGTCTCAAAAAACAAAACGGTTCAGTTGCTGGCGTACACTCCCTTGACCTCAATATTAACTTTCACATACCGCTAGGCTGCGCTACAGCTCGATCTTTCAATGTGAAAAAAGACAAAGGCGACACAGCCTTAACACAAGTCGCAACAACCGTAAAGCGTTAAGGCACCCAGATCTTCGGTGTTATATCTCTATCTGATAGTCTGGCTGTGCTCAAAGCTTCAGCAAACAAACTAATCTTTGAGTGCCATCACGCCCTGGAGTGTATATCGAAATCCAATCAAATTACCCTTCAGTGAATCAAGGGGCATAGTGAATTCTTAAGCAATGATGCCGCAGATGAACTTGCGAAGAGGGGCTCCGAAATGTTAGTGCTAGGATTGCTCCCCCTTGCCTTTCGCGTAATTTCGTGCGTGGATTCGCCGAAGATCAACGAATTAATTATTGATAAAAGATGGTCACGGGCAACGGACTGAATAGGTCAAAAAAGGCTTTGCCGATTGTAGACCCGCGTCTAACTAAAAAACTTGTCTGCCTAAGTAGAAATAACCTTAAAAGAATTATAGGGATAATAATGGGCTACACCCTCCTTACCAAAAATTTTTTTCAATATAGGTGCCACAGGCAGTCCATTTTGCAGGGGCTGTTTTAACGCCGCAGAATCAGCCAAGGCCTCGCATTCCAGGATTACGTGGGTGTAATCCGGAATGCGAGACCGTGGCATCTCAACCCGAAGAAATCCTCGAAACAGTGAGGTCACTCCGTGAAGCCTGTGAAGCCCCCAGCAAGCTTCTGTGTTAGCCAGTGCCCCCACGCACAATGAACCAAATGGGAGTCTAAGTGTGGAAACGGGCGTCCCTATCACTACTACTGCTGACAAAGACGCCATGATCCCGGCCCTGCCAAAAAATGAATCCTTTTCTTCGTTTCAGAAAATTTCATATTCAAATCACTAAAGATAACTTACGTTCTCATTAAAACAGTAGTCCGGTCCGCCATGAATATATTCATTTCGTATGGGCAACATTTTGCATAGAATTTGCGTGTGTTTCCTTAATGCAAGAAAAACATTGAATGTTCTAGCTGCTTATGTTACCAGCTGCATTTAATAGAGTTGAAAAGAAGTCAGAAGTCTATATTATCCGACTGAAGCTAGGGCTTTGGCTTCAACTTCGATCTTACCACTGCGGCCTTCATGTTATGTCTGCGCAGATTCGTATCGCGTTGCGGCAAGCCCTATGCCATATACTGCGACAGTGGAAAGAACTTGTTTGGCGCTAACAATGAGTTGGGTAAGGTTATACAGAGCAGCGTTCAGGCGGTCTCAGATTATGCACCTTATGAGGCCATTAAATTCAATTTTAATCGCGCGTACTCTCCACATCTTGGTGGAGTTTGGGAAGCTGGCATTAAATCTGCAAAATTTCACTTAAAACTCGTAGTTGGCATTGCATCACTCACGTTTGAAGATTTTGCGATGCACTTCACTCAAATAGAAACAATCCTAAACTCCCGACCTCTTTCCCCTTGCCCGCTGATGTCTTTACCTTCACAACCTGTGAAAACATCTAGACCCAATATTATTGAACAAATACGACAGCGCTTCTGGGAGAGGTGGCGACGATAGTTTACGGCCGAGCTACAAAACCGAGCAAAATGGAGAAAGGGATCCGCACCAATCAATGTCGGAGACCTTGTTATATTGAAACAAGACAACTGGATGCCGTTCCACTGGCTTACGTCACCAAATTATAACCTGGAGTCGACGGCCATCTACACTGCTAACGGCACCATAAAAAGGGCAGTCAATAAAATGTGCCCCCTTCTTGTAAATCAAGAAGAGTTTTAAGAAGATTTCAACGGCGCGGAGGCGCAACGCGCCTTTTGCGACGCCCCTCTTGACACGAGCGCGGACAGCGGCGGCGCTAGCCCAAACATTTTTTTGCCAGCGTTCGCTCATCGCGCGTGACCAACCATTGTAAAGTGCCGTCTCATTTATATACATTATAATTATAATCAAGAAGTTGAAGTTGAGTTATTATTTAATCTCAATCCCCAACATTATCATGTTATTATTTCAATAAATTATATTAAAAAGAGGTTAAAACAATTAATTAATTTATTAAATGTTCTCATAAATAAAAGTCTGATTTTGCATTTGTTTCATATTTTATTTTAATAAACTTATTTGGGGCGCTACACACCCCGCTCGACCACTTATGCATCATTTTAGGGTTGCGCAATGAAGGATTAAAAGACTCACGAACGTGGTGTTATACAAATAAAAAAGATAGACAGTTATATTTATTTTCATAAAATATTTTTCCTTTAGTCAGAAACCTCTTTTACGCAGAATTAAATGTACATTTTAACAAATAAAAAATTTAAACAATCTCTTATTCAAACATTTAATTAAATTATTTTTATATTTTTCTCTCTCTCCGACCTCGTTCGCGGTAGCGTTGGTTGAATAAAAACAGTTCCCAGGCGTGTGTTTATCATACTCGCGTAAATACGCGGCATTGTTTTGGGTTAACCAATTTTTCAGGCATTATTTTCCCTAGTAACATTTTAAAAACTTTACCTTTTTGTTTTTTCATAGCAAACAAATCGACGGTTCATCTATTTTTAAGTGATTACTATCGACTATAAGTATCTCCATTTTACATCGCAAAGGAGAACAAAAGCGTCGTTATAATGATTATAATAATGTCAAATATCATGTATGGAATTGTCAAGCGATCCAAAGGTCAGGTAATCTATCTAATACATTTTGGCATTTACATAATAGCAATCACTGACATCGGATGACACTTTGTTTATAAACCGACCGCTTTTCGAGACCATTCTGAAGTAGCTGCGCGGTACGGAAGAGGTGTGTTTAATTGTTTATTAAAACTTCATGCAACATGAGCACAAGTCCAACACAAGTAGTGTAGTAGTTAATGTCGGAGCGGGTATACTGACCTGTCTGTCGATAGTCAACGCATCTAGTAGGTTAGGTAGCAAGAGAGATGTTCTCTTGCTACCTTAGGAACGGTCTCGGTTAAACGGTCGGCCTATATAACCTTTGAGGCTCTAAACACGTGAAATTCTATCAACGACGGAGTGGTAACAGCGATTTTACAAAAGTCAATAATATCTTTCAAGCGCTATCGAAAAGCTATGTGATCACCATCGCCATCACTTATAGAATAACACATTTATAGAACTTCTCATCATGGCCGATGTGCTGACATTCCAGCGACGAATCTGCACACCTAAGCCACAGCGCAGTTATTTGTTACGGCCACGTCTAACGCGCGAGGTGCCTAAAACTATTCTCATAAATTGTATTAATTCGCCGTAACAAATAACTCAGGCTGCCTAATTTACGAAGCCATCCAATTCAAAAAGATAGCTAGAAAAGAAACAAAAAGTATTAGAAAAAGGATTACGTGGATAAGGAATGGGGGCCATAAAACTTTTGAGCGAGGGCAAGTTCAAATGAATTCAATTCAGTTACTGAGTGATGAGGCAGGTTATATTAAATTATACAGAATAAATGGTAGATCGTATGCTGAGAAACTGTGAATACCTTGGCTTATGTTTTCTGAAGTTATTTAGGATTGGAGATAAATTTTCGTTGAACATTTCATTGGTATTGTACTTGGCTATTATTGTGTCTACAATTTCAAAATTGCCCTGTGTGTCTTGCGGTCCTGGGTTCAATACTCAGGTCGTGCGAAATCTTATAGAGATTTGACTTCAAATTTGTCAATGGCAGCTCGAAAGCAACAATTTTGAATAGAAAGAATAAAACCTGATTACAGCCTTGCCAAGAGTTATGTTGTACACAAGCATATTACAAATTAGATGATTATATTCAAGATAAGAATGCTTGAAAACATGCTGGTCCTGCTCTATAGGGCAATCTTTAGTGTAGACAAAATAAAACTGGTAAATTTATATTATTTTCTTAATAATAGTAATGCTTTATTAATTTTTCTTCTCTTTTTGTTTAAGAACTTGACTCGCACACCGTTCCGTTGTTGTTGAATTAGGTAATTTACCTATGTTTGCAATATTTGTAAGTGTGTGAGAACCATGTTCTTATTTATCGAATGAAGGAATTTACCTGTTAGTGCTTGTATACTGTATACATAATATAGTAGTGCTGGGTGCATGTTCCTCACGTGTATTATTTATATATTATATTTTTTTCAAAGAATGAGTGTGGAGTTTCTTATCCGATCTTCTCCATAACAAGCTACTTTTAGTAAAATAAAAAAAAAACCAGCCACACATTTTTATTTCATGCTACATGTATCATTTTTGTTTCATGTATCTAGTAGTAGATGCGCTTCGATCGGCAATCTATTGAGCACGTAATTATGTCACGATAACGTGCCAAAACAACCCGATGATTCAAAGCCACAGAAAGATACTCAAATACACAAACACTTATCAAACTAATAAAACCCCTCTTTTTCCGACGGGGGTTAAAAATACTAGTATTCAGCAGCTTGATCCGGTTAGAGTAAAAGCCACCCACGACATATGCAAATGCTAGGTATATTGATTAAAATATCAACCAATTTGATGATTCGAGATGGAGTCGAGTTGGAGGACATGACTTGGAATGTGACCCTCAATCTTCAGATATGACCTCCATAATTACAAGCTACAGAAAGTGTTAATGCGATGCCGAAATAACGCCATTATTTTTAGTTAAATAGTTACCAAATATTTTGTCAACCTGCTTTTAACACTTCTAAAAAGAATTGTTTAGTCGTGTTTTGTTTCCATTTGTTTTCTAAGAAATATAACTCGTACAAAATAAAGGAATATTATCTTTTGGGTCGGTTCTTAGGCAGCGCGTAATTTTAGCCTAATAAGGGCCTTGGTATGTTGGCCAGATTTGAGGGAGCGGACGGACGCTAAAGCGATTAAGGGGGTCAAAGTTAATCTAGGTTAAATTCATGTAATTGGATTCTGGGGTCAGCTTGCTTATAAAAGTATTCAGTACTTAGCTGTATTTTTTATTTAATTCACTTTACTTTTACAGACATATTCAAGGCGTTCCTTTTTCCATTAACATTTTTGTGCCGCTAGAAAAAATCTCAAAACATTGAGTTTAAGCGAAAGTTCACCTTTGTAGGTATAAGCCTGTGTTATGTTTTATTTGCCATTATAGAAGTAATCACCTTATGTGAAAATTTTACTGGCTGTCGTATCAGAATGGTTGGCAAGATGCAGCTTTGTGACAAACGGATGGACTGAGACAGACAACTCAGGGTCCCGTGGCCACCATTTCGGTCATCATCAGCTTACAGCAGTCTACCGCTGGACATAAGGCCTCTCCACTTGCACGCCATTTACTTCAGTATTCTCCGAATCTCATCCCGCTCCACCTAGCCTGAGGGTGTCCTATTTTACGTTTACTAGAATTCAAGATCACGTCTACCCCCACGGTCACTGTAGACAGTCAAAAATGGCTCTGCTAAATGTATACCCGCGTCTAACTAAAAAACTTCTCTGCCTAAGAAGAAATAACCTAAAAATAATCATAGGGAAAATAACGGGCCACACCCTCCTTAAGAAACATCTCTTCAACATAGGCGGCACAGACAGCCCACTTTGCAGGAGATGTTGTAACGCCGAAGAATTAGCCGCCCACGTAATCCTGGCAAGTGAGGCCGTGGCATCTCAACGCGAAGAAAGCTTCGGAAGCCTGTGAAGCCAGCAGAAAGCTTCTGTGCTTTTGTACGGAGCTAGGCTTGCTATGTTAGCCAGTACCCATACGCACAACGGGCCGAATGGGCGCCTAAATGCGGAAACGGGAGTCCCTACCAGTACTATTACCCCCACGGGCATCGGTTCGGAACTCCAAAAACAAGTCACTCGCTTCCGCTTCTGGTACCTTTACCGCCAGTTAACATAACCCTACCTTAAAACTGCCACATAAAAAATCCTTCGCTATAATAAAAATTATTGCCACTTGTTCTTCGGAGCTTGCCTTGAAAACGAAAATTTTATTACTTGCCTACTAGACTTTTGCTTTTACCCGTTGTATTTTTACTCTTTCTTCATTTACTCGGTATATTTTTTCGTGAAAGTAGGGGAAAACAGTGTTAGCATCGATCGAGCTTTCAAGTTTATTCCTCTTTTTACCCGACTGTGTGTGTGCCTAAAATAAGGGTTATTTACTAGATGTCTAGAACCGACCATGTATCTGTTTTGATACTGTACCTACATAAGTAAAGTGGAAGCAAATAGATACTATTTGATATTATTTGAAAGCAAACAAGCAGAAAGCCTACCTGATGTTAAGTGGACATCCAGCTATGGAAATTTTCAAAAGTAGGTGCATAGTAGATATGTTGCATCCCAGAGACAAAACTAAAATCTCTCATGAGCTTTTATTATACCCGCTCCCTTAAGTACCATAGCCGGTACTACGTAGCGAGACTGCAAAAAGAAATTAGAAATTACTGTTTTAAAAACTAAACATAATGTCAAGACATCGTTTGTAGAACACTTAAAGATAACCTAATAAATATGAGCAATATCAAAAACGAAGTTCACAAAATGTACGATTAACTCAGTACTAGGCAAGTAAACAAATCAAAAACCTACCATTTTTCAAAAACATTGTGATGTCCGTAAAATACCATTACTACAATTACACATCAGTCGAAGCAAATCGACATTGCCTCAATTCGTCGATAAGATCTTTTCCGACCCTTCTCTGTACAAAGGGACTTATTCCCGAACTATATGAGTGGTAGGTAGTTTTATCAGACATCGTAAACTTGTCGAATCGAGGCCCGAGGTTTGGCCTAAGTGAAAATATTAGATCTCGGGAGACTGCGAGGCTAGAAAATATGAAAGAGGGATGCTTTGAAAATATGAAATTGTGTTAAGGTTGGAGGTGGCATTTGACGACAGATAAATCTAATAAATGGTGTCTAGAATGCCTACATGCTCATTTGTAGATATTTGTAGATGCGACAACAATGGGACGACGCGTTTTCATAAGATCTAAAATTTCGCTTATATAGAAACATTTATATGCAAAAGCATCGATGTTTTGTCAAGGTTTGGGTCTAGAGGGAGCCTCAACTAAAATCGTAATGTCTGAAATTCGGACAGGAACTTAATTTTTTTAACAGTAAGACATTATTACAAGCCATATTCAGTTTTTAAGTGGCATACGAATCGAATAAACTAAATTACTGGTTTATCATCATCCGTCCCTAGTCCCAGGTTATTTTCTTTCTTCTACGTTCCCCTATCAATAATTTCGCTAGCATTTTTCCTTTGTTTTCTAGATTCTTTCTATAACTTATTTATTTAAAACTTTATGCACAAGTAAAAATCACTGTATAAAGAAGGTCTTAATGCCCAACGAATTTTTACCTTAATCCTTCTATTATAAAAAAAAATATATATTTGTTCGTAGTTTATGCGAAAATACCGCTTATTTATCCGATTGCTAAAAGCTTTGTCAACTTATCGCTTGGACATGCGTGAAGGTCTTCATGCGTTCTTGGTTCTTTCGTGTCGAAAATTGTCTCAACTATTCATATTTTGTCCGACCAATATACTTTCCGACCTGACTCTTGACCGTTTTGTCATTCGCCGTGTTCAAATCCTGAAAGGTGAAGGTGGTAATGCATGAAGGGTAGACAAGGAGCAATGCAAAGCCAGCACTGCAGTACCAGTGTGGAGCCCAACACTGGCACTGAGTTTGGATGGGTCTATGATAATCCATTTGGTCAGGATGCTTCTGCCGATTGGGTGCCCAGGTTGGCCGCTGTAGCGTGAAGGTAATAGGCATAGTACAATTGCGGCGTACCAGCTAGTGTTTAATAATGTACGCTTATAAAATAATACCTCATCCACTTCAACTTCTTTCTACCTCCGTCTGTCGAATTTCTCTTACAAACTACGTATAAAATAGGAAAGGCTCTGAAACCCGGCAATTTTCCGCCCCTATCTCCGGACAGAAAGGCACAATGTATTTTATTTAGCCTTGATTTTTATAAGTTTAACGCCTGTAAATTAATGAAATTCTTAGAAGTATCTATCGAAAAAGGACAAAATAGTTGAGTTAGAAACTTATAAGTGTTCAGTAGTATATATTTAAGAGATTCTAGTCCCACTTGGTGGACTTGTTTGCAGGAATCCGAATCGAATCCGTTGGATGCGAGGCGCAAGGGACTGGTCAATGTGGTGACACATGGGGGAGGCCTATGTTCAGCAGTGGATGTCTTTCGGCTGAAATTATGATGAAGATGATGATAAAAGAGTAGTAGAAGATCAAAGAAGCAATAGATAGAATGTGGAAGATAATATATTTAGAAAGAAGATCACTACTGGAAAGGGTGTAATGGCGCTATTGAGATGACGACCAAGAGAGACATTTTTTTTTAATTATCTTTAGGTTTGCCCACTATCTCACTTGATGGTAAGCGTTGATGTGGTCGACGGTGAAGCGTGCTTCCCTAGAAGAAATCTATTCTCTCTTGACTTAATGACCCCTATATTGTAGCTATCGGGAAACACAGACTCCGGCAGGAAATTCCACTCTTTAGCTGTACGCATAATAAAAGCATCGACGAAGCCATTGATAAGCGGCTTTCAAGCCACTCTGTCTTCGGCTCAATACAAATTAAAATTAAATAAGTATAATATGCAATGTCAAATTATTAATTAGTAATGCTACAAAATATTAAAAACAATTAAATACACTTTATAGTTTGTGAGTAATAGTTTACAAATTCATGCTTATGCACCCATTGGTTTGTTGTAATAAACCGACTATTTCAGTGTCTTGTCATTTAGAAATTCTATAATAGAGTAATTACATTTACTTATCAATAATACATTGTTTTTTTTTTAATGGCATTATTATTTCTCATAGTTCTGAAAAACGGCGGCAGATTATTATAGATACGTGGGCCAATACAAAAGATGCTTTGGTGCAAAAGCTTTGTTTTACTGGCAACTGTGCGTAGCTTGTCTTTGTGTCTGGTCCTAGTACAAAACTCAAATAAATTAGGGTTTGATTTAATGAACATAACAGTTTCATAAATGTATACAGTAGGGAGAGTAAATATATTTAAATTAATAAAGTGTGGCATGCATGAATCCGTTTGGCGTATATTGCACATCGACCTAATACAGCGTTTTTGAGCTCTAAAGGCACGCTCTTTTTCTACAGAGTTGCCCCAGAAAATTATCCCATAGCGTATGATTGAAGCAACATATCCATGATAGGCATCTAGTAGTGCAGACTGGTTAACCGTGTTCCTTAATCTGTATAAAGCATAAGAGCTCCGACTAAGTTTTTTGCAAATTTGCTCTATATGTGACTTCCAATTTACTTTGCTATCAATATAAAGACCTAGAAATTTGGTAACTTCGATTTCTTCTATGCTGGTTTGAGAGTAGCATATATTTAAATTGGTATGAGGTTGTACTCGCTGTCTAAAATTCATGATTTTTGTTTTATCTAGATTTATTTTCAAGTAATTTTCACCAAGCCATTTTATAATAGTTGTTAAGGTACTATTTAAGTCAAGTTTTAAATCAGTTCTGTCTTTACCGGTAAATAATATAGTACTATCGTCAGCAAATAAAGTAATATGGTGAGTTGTAACTGTTGGCATGTCATTTATATAAATCAGAAAAAATGGTTGGCCTAGAATGCTGTCCTGAGGGACACCGGAAAGGATATTTCTAACCTCAGAAACAACTGTTTCTTCAGTTCTGGTAATTAAAGACACATTTTAATTCTACCATCTGTTTTCACTGATCACTGAGATATGATTCAATCAATTTGTATACGTTACCTCTTACACCAAATGCATGTAGGAGATGGGCTTGATGAGAGAAACACTTTTTATGGTTATCTTCGTTTATTTTGGCTCGTTAAACACCTTATACAATTTTTCCTTTAAAACTCGTCGTTACTTTTTCAATCGTCCGCCATTCATTCTTTTTCTCGCTCTCTCCCACACCTACCTCTCATTCATCCCACTTACGTTCCATTCTACTACTGAATTTAATGTTTCATTTCACGGTTAACTTTAATTGTTTTAATTTAAAAGAAAATAAGCCCACAGTTCGGCCATTCTGACTTATAGTCTGACCTCAGACTATACTACGTTAAACTAAACTACTTACAATAGTTACCAACCAGTGTATTTAAATTTTTAATTTACTTCTGAGAACTCTCTTATACAACTATTTAGATTCTAAGTTTTTTATCAAAATATTATGTGGAACTTAATAGCAATAATACAACTTGTTTGTGAAAGAAACAAAATAAACATACTTCTCAAAAAAATACAATGAATTTTACTTAATTAATTCCTATCTTCTATCATCCTTACCACCTTACATACTTCATCTTCTTTAACTTGAACTTAAATTTAGTTACTTATTCACTACAACTTACAAATCTTCATGAATTTAGTTTTAATAACATACTCAAATTATAGAAAAAGAAATACACTTTGTTATGCGACAACACAATGTGTTACATCTCATCATGGGAATATTATCATCATGTTAACATTTGTTTGTGTGACATTAGTCATTGATACAGAACTACAACAAAATTAGGTGTATTACAACAACAATGATGAGTTACTTCCTATAAGTAACTGATAAATCTTACACATCTTAAATTCTTAACTCTTAATTTTTACAGTGACTCCAAGTTAGATAAGAACATACTTCTTATAGCAACAAAATTTCAAAGATACACCGACACATCAAAGATTAAGTTATACCACATCGTTAAAAAAAGATTTAACGAAGGTTATGCCCCTAATATACTTAGCATCTACCTATCACATTCTATTAGACAAAATAGGATGAGTAAGAGATTAACTAGTCTGACAGTGAGTACAGAATAAGCTCATGGCCACAACTTCATACAGTCCGTACCTGTTGAAGTCTTAATAGGTCCTTCCGCATTAAGGTCTACCTTTTGCACATGATATCTTCCTTTACCTACTTTTTTGACAACTTTATATGGCCCTAAAAATTTTGGTTTTAGTTTCATTACATTTCCAAATTGTGTTCTGCGAATGGCAACTATGTCTCCTTCTTTATATTCTTGTTCTTCTTTCCTTCTTTTATTAAATGACTTGATATTTTCCTCTTGTACTTTTAGAATGTGTGCTTTAGCTTCCTGTCTTAAATTATGTCGTCCTTCAATAAAATCTTGCCTGCATTCTTCTTCTATTAACTCCAAAATTGGCATATCTTCTTTCTGCTTCATTTTTGTTCCAATAAACAAATAAAAAGGTGAGGTATTTATTGATCTTTGATAGGTACTATTTAAAGCCCTTTGAACATGACTTACATACTTATACCAATGAGTTGGTTCCTGTACACACATCTTAGTTAACACAGAGATAATTACCCTATGGATTCGCTCGACTTGTCCATTGCCTCTTGGGATGCCTGTCGTGACAGTGTGATGCTGAATAACCTCTTGGTTACAGTAATCTTGAAAATCCTTTCCTGTAAAGGCTGTCCCTTTGTCAGTGATAATTCTTGATGGTTTGCCAAAATCTTTTTGATGAATTTTCAGTTTGTCTACTGTCTCTTTAGATGTTAAAGTCTTCGTGGGATATATCCAAACAAATTTGGTATAAGCATCAACAACAGTCAAAATGTAATTATACAATTTCTTCGTAGCATCCAATGGACCAAGATGATCACAGTGCAGCATCTCTAATGGAAGTTCTCCTTTTTCTATTGGATGGAGGAACCCTTCTTGTTTTCCCTCCTTCTTACTGGCCAAAATACATGGAACACATCCAAGTATTATTTTATCGATCTTTTTAGTTAAATCTTTTATGTAATAATCTTTTTCTATCATATCAATGGTCTTCTTCTTTCCGAAATGTCCAACTTCATGAGCTCTTCTTATAATTTCGGTGTCCATGCCTTCTGGTATAACTAATTTCTTCTCTACTCCTTTGTAAACTAAATCATTTTCAATGTAAAAATCTTTGTATTCTTTCTCCTTCAAAATATCTCTTATTAAATTTAAATTTTCATCTTCTTTCTGGGCTTTACATATTCTTGCATGCAATTCTGACTGTATAAGGTAAACATGTGGGTTTCTGCTTAGTGCATCTGCATGTGACATCTTCTTTCCTGACCGATGAACTATTTCATAATCAAAATCTTGAAGAAACAAGACCCATCTAGCCACCTTGGTAGATATTTCATTCTTATACAATGTCTTCTGGAATGCTGAACAGTCAGTCACAATCTTAAAGTGAATCCCAAATAAATACTTTCTAAACTTCTTAATGCCTTCAACCACTGCTAAAGCTTCCAGCTCATAGCTGTGATAATTTTGTTCGGTAAAACTAGTCTTCTTACTCATGTAATGAATAGGGTGCAACTTTCCATCTAGACTATCTTTCTGCAAAAGAATTGCTCCAAATCCATACTTTGATGCATCTGTATGCACCTCTGTATCCAAGCCAACTTCAAATATTTTCAACACAGGAACACTGCAAAGTTTAGCTTTCAATATTTCAAATGCTCTTCTCTCTTCTTCTCCAAAGTAAAATGTCTTATCTTTCTTTAGTAATTCAGTTAGTGGTCTAGCTATAATTGCATAACTTTCAATATATTTGCGAAAGTATGATGTTAACCCCACAAAACTATGAACCTGCTTGGTTGACTTTGGTTCTGGAAAACGAGCTACTGCATCAGTCTTACCAGGTGATGGTTTGACAGTTCCATTTTCAATTACATGACCTAAATATTCTACTTGTCTTTGTAATAGCTGACACTTTTTCCAATTAATTTCTAACCTATATTCTGAAGATACCCTTAAAACTAGACTGAGATGATCTAGAGCCTCTTTTTCATCTTTAGAGAGTACTACAATATCATCGATAAAAATTAAAACTATTCCCCGACCAACTAAATCTCTAAAAATGATGTTAATGAACCTACTGAAGTAGTTTGGACATATAGACAGACCAAAAGGTGCCCGCAAAAACTCGTATTGCCCTTCTGGACTGCTAGTCACAAATGAAGTGTACTTTACAGAGTCCTCATCTACTGGCAAATGGAAAAAACCATTTTTCAAATCTAGTGTACTAAAAACTTTTGATTTACTCAATTTATCAATATGGTCATCTATGACTGGCAATGGAAACTCATCTTTAACCATCTTTTGATTTACTTTTCTGTAATCTACGCAAACTCTAAAGCTACCATCTTTCTTCTTGACCAATACTAATGGACTTGCATACTCCGAATAACTAGGTCTTATTATTCCCTTCTCCAACCACTCTTCAACCTGTTGCTTAACTACTTCTTCTTCTTTAATAGCTAATCTTCTTGGGCGCTGAGCAACTGGGATATCATCCTTCATAATAATCTTTAATTTGATAGGTGCCTCTTTGATCTTTGATGGCTTATAGTTGTCAATGAGCTCTTGAACTGCAGGGATCTGAGAAATTTTCTCCTCAGATTCGTTAGGTAAACTTAACAAACACAGACTGTAATCGTCTTGTTGTGGCATAAGCTTGACTGCACCTTTGTCTAATAAGATAGTCGCATTTACTAAGAAAGATTGACCTAATATGACCTGATAGGGAATAACACCTGATGGAACAACATAAAAACAGGTTTCAAAAATTTTATTATCAACTTCTAATAATGTTTTGAACTTACCCAGAGTACACACCTTCGCCGATCCTAGTCCTGTTAGTATAACTTTATCTTTAACGTATGCGACGTCACTTAACCCGAAAAATAATTCAGACGTTATTAAATTATAGTCACAGCCCGTATCTATTAACGTATCAACCGTAACACCGCACATTTTAACACTTTTCACAGACCTGTTCGTTTTGTTGTTGTTTACATTCAAAACATCAAACTGATTTTGACAGCTACGGCTTCTTTGACAACTGTCAACAGTAGTACCAACATCACAAGTGTGTCTGGTCGATCCATTCGGTCCGTCGTCGTTCAACTTGTTCACTCGTTCGGTGTTGTCACTACTACCAACATTATCGGTCACACACATTGAATTTCCAGTTCCGCTTGCTATCTTTGTGTTTGATTTTGATGCATCACTAGGAACAACATGGCCGCTGCAATCTTTGCTTAGGTGACCGAACTTATTGCACCGAAAACATTTCACACCATTCGGACACTGACTGGCCAGATGATCCTTTTCACCACACTTAAAACACACACGACCGGATGGTGACGACCGCTTTTCGCCTGATGTTTTCTGCTTACTGTCACCGCTTTGTTTACTCGCACTGGCCGCACTATTTTTGCTATCGTTGCTTCTTTTCATCTTTGATTTCATTGTCTCGTATATTGAGAATTTTTCTTTCAGCACACCGTACGATGTGATGCCATATAATATCGCCTTATTGCTTTCGTAATCAGTTATGTCGTCTACTATGTATTGTATAGCGATGTAATCGGGAAATTTCGCCCTTTTACCCAACTCCTTCATAATAAGCATGTACTGATACACAGTTTCGTCTTTCCTTTTCTTGCGGCTTGCCATGTATTCATGCATTTCTTTAGAATTTAGTGCGTCTGGAAATTCCTTGAGAACCGCCGTCTTTAACTCATCGTATGTCTTATACGTCTTTTCGGATTTAAGCCACAATTCCGCAGTACCCACGAGCGATCGTCGAGCGATAATAAGCTTCTGCTGGGCGGTCCACCCAAATATTTCAGCATTATCGTCGATGTCGGCAGCCCATTTTGACGAAGAATACGTTCTGTCTTCGCCACTGAACTTAATTATGCCGTATGTAGCATCCAGCGCCATCATGGCCGACGCTCCAGCCGCCGCGGCCGTACCGATGCCGTTAGGTATTCCGGTATCGACACCCCTTATTTCCTTATCCACAGGCATCTTCTTGTGGAGATCTTCGTTTGTAGTGAATAGTAGCAGCCACCTCGCCGCTTATTACCCAGCTACTTCCTCGTTCGTCTTTCTTCTTTTGCGTACCGCGTATCGCGTGGCACACGCCGGCGATCCGCTGCAGGCAAATGTTTCCAGTCAATCCCGGACCAGCCTCCAATTGTAGCAGATGGGCTTGATGAGAGAAACACTTTTTATGGTTGTCTTCGTTTATTTTGGCTCGTTAAACACCTTATACAATTTTTCCTTTAAAACTCGTCGTTACTTTTTCAATCGTCCGCCATTCATTCTTTTTCTCGCTCTCTCCCACACCTACCTCTCATTCATCCCACTTACGTTCCATTCTACTACTGAATTTAATGTTTCATTTCACGGTTAACTTTAATTGTTTTAATTTAAAAGAAAATAAGCCCACATGCATATAATTTATTCAAGATTATTTTATGATTGACTCGGTCAAATGCTTTTGACATATCCATGTACAGCGCTATGGCTGCCAACCTAGTATCCAAATTTAGAAGGACTTTGTGTAAAAAGTTATACATTGCTGTATTAACAGATTTATTTTTCCTGAAACCGTACTGACATGGGGTAAACATGTACTTTCAAAAAATGGGTAGAGGCAGTTATATATATTTTTTTCGAATATTTTTGAGAAAATGGTTATTAAAGCAACTGGCCTGTAGTTACTAATGGAATATTTGTTATCTTTTTTGTATACCGGTTTTACTACTGACAATTTTAATTTCTCTGGAAAAATACCATGTTCTATGCACAAGTTGATAATATAACTTAAAGGAGCAGCAATTAAAGTTGCTACATCCTTAACGACCTTAGTGGTAATACCGTCATAACCTGCGCTATTTGTGTTCCGCAAAGAAATTATAATTTTTTGAATGTCTGGAGGAATTGATGGGGGCATAAACATTGATTTAGTGTTAAATGTCAAGTTAGAAGAATGAGATCGTGTTGATTCAGAAAAAAATTGTTTTTTTTTAACAATGTCAGCAAATTAGTCATTAAAAGTATTTGCCATAGTATTTGGATCAGTAATTACCTCGTCATTGATTATTAGTTCCTCAATGCCCTCATTAGGATAATTATATTTATATTTAGCGTCATTAATTACTTTCCACGTTGCTTTAGATTTATTAACGGCAGTGTTTATAAAATAATTGTTCTGAGACCTTTTTGTCAGTGAAATGATTGTTTCGTATTTTTTAGCGTAAGTTTTAAACATTGTTTTATTATCGTTGTTTAAGTTTTTCCTATATTGCCAGAGAAGTTCGCGTTTACGCTTACTGCACATTCTTATTCCTTTTGATAACCATTTAGGTCTTGAAATATTTTTAACGCGGATTTTTTTTATAGGAAAACATAAATTATATATTAAGCTGAATGTGGAATGGAATGAATTATACGCACTGTTCCCTAACAAGTAATAGTATAGTTCCTAAGTATTTTAGTCAAATCTCGTATCACAGTGTATACGGGTCTACAGACCCTTCTGTAGACCCGTATACACTGTGATACGAGATTTGACTAAAATACTTAGCAAATAGACATCTATTTTCTTTAGTGAAACTACGTTTATATACATACCAAAATGCAATAGGACTACACTTTTTTACTGGACATTTAATTATTTGTGCGGTATGGTCGGATAGTGCAAAATCTCTGATTTCACCTTTGCATCCCTTAATATTATGAGCTATGTTGTCAATACAGGTATTACTAGCGCTGCGTGTTACCTGGTTAAACTGAAGGTTAATATTAAAGCCTAACATTAGTCCCACAAACTCCATACACATTTTTGAATTAGTTGTAGTATCTATGTTGAAATCTCCGCCGATAATTATATTTTTACTTTTAATACATAGCTTACCTAAAATTTTACTTAAAATTAAAAAGAAAGTATTTAATGTTGCGATTATTTTGTTCGGCGGTCTGTAGATACATAAAAAATAAATTTTGTGGTCAATTAGTTCAATAGCAGAGCATTCAATAATATTTATGATAGACATTTTGTTAACATCATCGAGTCTTCTAAATCGTAGTCCATTCTTAATTAAAATACATGAGCCTCCGTGTCTACTACATCTCATACAGTATAATACCAATATAAAGTTAGATATCTATAAGTAAACCTCGTCGTCTTTCCTCATGTTATGTTCCGTAATGTACAATATGTCCACCTTTATACCGTCTGTCGCCAATTCATCTAAGCACACTGATATCATATCCGATTTATTAATCAAATCATTAATATTTTGATGCAATATAGTAATACAATTATTGACGAAATAAATTATCACAGCTTGAGTTTTTGTTTGTTTGAATTACAGAACTTTGGTTATTTTTTTCATATGATACGGAGTTGTCATTTTGAGTTCTGTCGGCGTTGTACTGTATTATACTTTCCATTTGTACTTTAATGTATGTGTACCGGGATGAAAAAAAACATGATTTATAATTATATTTACTTATAAAATATATCAGTCCACCTAGTGGGAGGCCTTCCAACGTATCGTCTTCCGGTTCGCGGTCGCCATTCCAGAACTTTTCAGCCCCATCGGCCATCCGTTCTGCGATCCGTTCTGTTTGATGACCTGGTTAAGGTTGCGGAAAGGCGCTGGATGCGAGACGCACGGAATCGGTCAATGTGGCGACGCCTGGGGTAGGCCTATGTCCAGCAGTGGACGTCTTTCGGCTGAAATGATGATGATGATAACAATATATATAATTTATCTCTGTGCCAAATATCATCCAGACACATTCAGCCGTTCTGGCGTGATTGAGAAACAAACATACATCCATACATCTATCGAAACTTTCAAATTTATAATATTAGTCAGATATATTTATACCGTTCCGTATGGTGCCGGACGTAAAGAATTTCACCATCCCAGGTCTTCCCGTGGGTGTCGTAAGAGGCGAATAAGGGACAAACCAGAGAATGGGCAGCAGCGTTCTCTGTGCTTCTATAACAACCATACTGCGATCGCCAACCCGCCTGCCAAGGGTGGCGATTTTGGCAAAATTTTGATTGGGGGGGCCCAATGAATAGCAAAAATAAAAAATGGCCCCTGGTACCCGGCAGCTTGCCTACCCTTGACTACGGTAGCGGTCGAGGCTACGGCATGGCAAGGAATGCTAAGAATCTCCGGACGAGATCCGGCTACCCCAAAAATCACCGACGACTGGACCTGGCAACGTACAACACGCGCACACTTCGGACCGACGAGAAGGTCACCGAACTCGAGGAGGAATTGAGCAGGTTGCGATGGAGTATTATAGGGTTATCTGAAGTCCAAAGAGAGGGGGAGGACTCGATAATCCTCAAATCCAGTAACCTGCTCTATTTCCGAGAGGGTGACCGGCAGTCCCAGGGTGGTGTCGGGTTTATCGTCCACAAGTCCCTTGTGAACAACGTGGTAAAGATCGAGAGTGTGTCGACCAGGGTGGCGTACCTAATACTCAGAATATCCTCAAGATATTCGCTGAAGGTCATACAGGTCTACGCCCCAACCTCGGCACACCACGACGATGAGGTAGAGACCATGTATGAGGATATCTACGAGTATATATAACCATGCATGGCTCTGGATGCATGGTTTCAAAACTCACTTAACCGTTGTCATGGGGGACTTAACGCGAAACTGGGCAAACGAGACGAGGATGAGCTGCAAGTGGGGCAATTTGGAATTGGACAACGGAACCACCGGGGTCACCTACTGGCCAGTTTTATGGAGAAGGAGGGCCTCTATATGATGAACTCCTTCTTCAAAAAGCGTGAACACAGGAAGTGGACCTGGCAGAGCTCCTATGGTGCAAGAAAATGCACATGATGCAAATGAGATCGACTTCATCATGTCAACCAAGAAGCAAATGTTCAATGATGTCTCTGTGATAAATTCGGTAAAAACCGGGAGCGATCACCGCATGGTAAGAGGCACATTGAACATTAATATTAAGCTTGAAAGGTCTCGACTGATGAAGTCCACGCTCCGGCCAGCACAGATCCAGGTCCAAAACCCCGAGACCTTTCAGCTCGAACTCCAGAATCGTTTCGAGTGCCTAGGGAGCTCCGTGGATGAATATAGCAACGGGTTCGTAGAAGCTGTCCATACGGTCGGGTCTAAGTTTTTCAAGACCCGTCGTACAGATAGAAACAAAAAGCTCTCTGATCATACCCTCAAGCTTATGAAGGAGAGGCGTGAGATGATCCTGCAGTCTTCAGATGAGGCGTGCAAATACCGGCAGCTCAATAGACAGATCTCTAAATCTGGGATCTGGCTATTGGGCAGAGCCAACTCACGAAACTGAAGACCGACGATGGCAGGATCGTATCCGCCAAACCGGAGCTTCTCAGGGAGATCGAGACATTCTATGGGCAGTTGTACACATCGATCAGCAAGCCCGTTGCAAGTCTAGCAAACGACCCAAGAGCTAGATTGACCCGACACTATACCGAAGATATCCCGGACGTCAGCCTGTACGAGATTAGGATGGCTCTGAAACAGCTCAAAAACAACAAGGCGCCGGGTGATGACACTGAAAACCGGTCCTTAGGGCCCTTCAGAAGCTGTTTGATTCCGCCACTCGAGGGCAAAACGCCACAGGCATGGTGCAGGGGTGTGGTGGTCTGGAGCTCTTCTTCAAGAAGGGCGACAATGCCCGGTTGAAGAACTATAGGCCCATCTCACTTCTTAGCCATGTCTACAAGTTGTTTTCAAGAGTCATCACGAATCGTCTCGCGCGCAGGTTAGACGATTTCCAGCCCCCCGAACAAGCCGGATTCCGAAAAGGCTTTAGCACCGTAGACCACATACATACGCTGCGGCAGGTTATACAGAAGACCGAAGAGTATAACCTGCCTCTCTGTTTAGCGTTTGTGGACTACGAGAAAGCCTTCGATTCGATAGAGACTTGGGCTGTACTGCAGTCTCTCCAACGGTGCCAGATTTACTACCGGTACATTGAGGTGTTGAAGTGTTTGTACAAAAACGCCACCATGTCAGTCCGTCTTCAGGATCAGACCTCGAAACCAATCCTTCTCCAGCGTGGCGTGAGACAGGGAGACGTCATTTCTCCGAAGCTGTTCACTGCTGCGCTGGAGGATGTCTTCAAGGTTCTGGACTGGTGGGGGCTGGGCATCAACGTTAATGGCTAGTACATTACTCACCTTCGGTTTGCCGACGACATAGTGGTCATGGCTGAGACCATGGACAGCCTCAGTAAAATGCTCGATGACCTCAGTAGAGCTTCCGAAAGAGTGGGTCTTAAAATGAACATGGACAAAACCAAGATCATGGTGAATGCCCATGTAACACCCACTCCTATCAAGGTCGGAGAATCCACTCTCGAAGTTGTAGACGATTATGTCTACCTGGGACAAACAGTCCAGTTGGGTAGGTCCAATTTCGAGAAAGAGGTCAACCGTCGAATCCGACTCGGCTGGGTGGCGTTCGGGAAGTTGCGTGGTATCTTCTCGTCCAATTTACCGCAGTGTCTCAAGACAAAAGTCTATGACCAGTGTGTGTTGCCAGTGATCAGTGACCGAGACGTGGTCGCTCACAATGGGCCTTATCAGAAAGCTCAAAGTCACCCAAAGGGCAATGGAGAGGGCTATGCTCGGAATTTCCTTGCGTGATCACGTCAGAAATGATGATATCCGCAGGAGAACCAAAGTAACCGACATAGCCCGAAGAATTGCCAAACTTAAGTGGCAGTGGGCAGGGCACATTGCTCGCAGAACGGATGGCCGATGGGGCCGAAAAGCTCTGGAATGGCGACCGCGAACCGGAAGACGATACGTTGGAAGGCCTCCCACTAGGTGGACTGATGACCTGGTTAAGGTTGCGGAAAGGCGCTGGATGCGAGACGCACGGGATCGGTCAATGTGTCGACGCCACGGGGAGGCCTATGTCCAGCAGTGGACGTCTTTCGGCTGAAATGATGAATGATGATATTTATACTAGCTTCTACCAGCGGCTTCACCCGCGTGAAAGTCGCAAATTATACCGAGGGCACTTGTTCCCGGGATGAAAAGTATTCTATTTACTATTCCTGACTATGATCTGTGTGCCAAATTTCATCCAGATCCGTCCGACTGTTTGAGCGTGAAGAAGTAACAAGCACACTCACAAACTTTCGCCTTTATAATAATTAGTGTGATTAGTAAGATAAATCTGTTATGAATTTAGGTCATACAATAGCAGTTGTGATCTTCCTGCTTTAACCTCAATTTATTTGAGACTAGCAGACACCTCGCGGTTTCACCCGCGGATGTCCCGTTTATGTGTCCTTATGTCACCCGGAGATAGTGTAGCTTCCCAACGGTGAAAGAATCTTTGAAATCGGTCCAGTAGTGTTGAAGTTTATTCGTTACATAAAAAAATACAAATATTTCCTCTTTATAATATTATTATAGTATAGTATATTAGTGTAGAATAGATCAACACGGAATTTTCTTCTTTTTCCATACATTGTTATAAACCATTATCTCAGTAGGCATTATTCAGTAGTAACTGGAAATTACAATAAACAAAAGCTTGCTTCAAGTTGAGCCGCAAGATTTAATCATCCGTCTACGTATTTTAGACATTTGTGGAACTTTTGGAAGCGTCTAGGGAGTGTCTGGGTTAACTCTTTTCAAAAGTCTAAGACACACACAGATAACATCACATCAGAAAATCCATCAAGACCATTTTGATAGGAGATCTTTGGGAGATTTTGATCCTCTTAAGTGCCAATTAACACTCACACTATACTTTATAATTGCACTATCTGCAGACGATGCTGTGGAACAAGTGGCAACTCAGGACTTGGTAAGCTGACCCCGAGTAACGGGAAGTGGCAAGGTAGAAGATTAAACCTAAAAATACCGTACCTGATCATAATATGTGTAATATTTGCCCATTTTGTATTGAAACTGCTAATTGCCTGACAAAAATCGGCAGTGACTGCTTCAAACAGTCCGTTTAGGAGGTTCTTAGTCTTGAAAATAAAGTTTATCACCTGTTAAAATACTTTTATTCTACCAAGGTCAAGAGATTCATGTCAAACCGCTTAGGTAACTCATAAAATTTAACACGCTGAATGGTACTAAAGAGAGAGACTTAGCTCATAAAAGCCTCAGTCGTATCTTTCAAGAACATTTGCTCCTTATTACTTTGTTAGTACTCGTACAACTTACCTAGGTCATATGACCTTGAATATTAACAAACATCTTTTCAACATAGGGGCCACAGATAGCCCACTTTGCAGGAGTTGTTTTAACGCTGAAGAATCAGCCACCCACGTAATTCTGGAATACGAGGCCGTGGCATTTCAACGGGAAGAAATCATAGAAAAAGTGATGTCGTGAAGCCTGTGAAGCCTCCGGGAAGCAGTGCCCCCACGCACAACAGAGAAAATCGCAGTATAAATGCGGAAACGGTAGTCCCTACCACTTTATTACCTTGAATGAAGTTAGGTATAATTTGTTGTACGCGCCAACTGACTATTTCTGGTTTTAATGGTCAATTTTCCTTAACGGTATAGGTTCTTCGTGCCGTATTCACCCTGCATAAATGCTCCAAATATTGAAGTTCAAAAGCAGTGTCAGAATCTCTTACTAAATTCTAGTAAGATATCACACCACAATAAAAACAAAAGAGAGACCTAGACCTATCATACTGTATGGATCAGAAAGTTGAGCTGTGAAAAAGATGGATGAAAGGAGTTTGCATGTAGCAGAGATGAGAAAGTTGAGATGGATGTGTGGCGTGACGAGATTGGATAAAGTGAGAAATGCGTTAGAAAGAAATTAGAGGCAGTTTGAAAGTGGCGCCAGTGACAGAAAAGTTGAAGGGAACCGTTTGTCCTGGTATGGTCATGTGATGTGGAGGGATGAAACGCATGTTACTAAAAGAGTTATTAATATAAATGTGGATGGATGGAGAGGAAGAGGAAGGCCAAAGAAAAGATGGATGGACTGTGTGAGGAGTGATATTAAGGAAAAGGGAGTCAGTAATAGCGTGACAGGGACAGAACGGTATGGAAGAAGAAAACGTGTTGCGCTGACCCCAAGTAACATGGGATAAGGGTAGGAAGATGATGATGCTACAGACAGATACACAAATATATAAACACACAAATAGATACGTTAAACTTATAACAGCCCTCTTTTTCCGTCGGGGGTAAAAAATACACATTTTCAGATACCTAATTGGATTAGCAGTATTCTATAATACCCACTGGTAATCAATACATCTAGATAGACTGGCAGTCACATTTGGGCAAAGGTTTAGCTGATGATAAAAAACTTTAATATATAGACATGAACTACTTATAGGAGACAAAAAGGCTTGAATCGTGTTAAGAGGCCCTAGACAAGTGACTTTCTATAATCTAAATCGTGGCGATAGCGATTGCCAAAAAGACAAAATTGTATGGGAGTGACAAGCAATATCAAAAAATCACGTGATCAATCCCTTACATTTTGACATTTCGACTATCGCTTTTGCTGACATGGAATGCCTCTTTGTCTAGAACCTCTGGTTGTCTTTCAGCAGTGGATAAAGATATTGAGTTAAATTAATCTCCAAAAACAAAATAAAATTTATAAACCCACACAATTAATCCTTACAAATAATGAATTAATACACGACGAGCGACGTTTGTAGTATTTCAATACGTTCGTGACCATTGTTCTGCTCTTGCTATTTCAACCGGTGGACCAATTTTCATTGTTCCGGCAGGTATATTATTGTTTAAATAACTGCGAATTTGGTATTCTTTGATTATGAATACTTGGTATTGTAAAACAAAGGATTAATCTAAGTTTGATGAGCTTGAATTTGTATGTATCGCTCTGCCATTTTATTGCATAACTTTAAATTATGCATCCGGTTAATTTCATTTTCAAATTTCTTTTCTTTTGAGAAAATTACTTTTTTTTATATAAGTGACATCTCACAGTTAAATCATACGATTTACTATCTCCTTAACCGGTCTTCCCTGTGGAGATTAAACTAAAGCCCCCAGCCGGGCACAAAAAGCTTAATCTAATCGACCACGCTGAGGGGTACCCCCTATGGGGTCGGACCTCGACTAAAGGCGTCGCTGGGGGACAACAAAGGCTGGATCGTGATTAAGTTATTCTACCTAAAAGTCCGTTCTCCTCCACTTAGGTATTTGCCGAACGGATGGCAAATACCTAAGTGGAGGAGAACGGACAAGAAACTCCTTTTTTAGCTAGTATCTTAGCTATAGCTCAGCATTTCACGGGCTGGCTTGAATTTATTGTCAGGGACAACGCGGCGGCGAGGACGGAACGAATGCGATCGTTTTTTCGAGCTGATTTTATCGGGATTGGGAGGGTTTGTATTTATTTTCAAACCCAGTGACCGTTCATGTAGACAAGACTATCCAGTTCCCTAGTTATAATGAGAAAATAACTTTATTTTACACAAATATATACCACCAGGCTTGACACACTAGTTCAATTTGCCGTTATCTCATTCCTACTTTTGTGTACATTATGGAGTTATCCAATAAGAAAATCATAATCAACACTTCAGCTGAAAGATGTCCATTGTAGGAAATATGACTCCTCCAAGCTTCACACATACGCTGACCCTGGGTTACCAACTATGGCTGTTTGGAACCAAACGTTTCGTTCATTATTTGATATTTAATTGCAACACCATGTCAGTGGGCTGTCAATGATTTGACAGCTTTGGATTGATAGCTGACAGTTGAGAAGAGTCGAAAAAGAAAATTTGTAGTGAGCACACGGTGAATTCGGGCTTTGTGGAAACATATCTAATCGAGATATGTTTCGCCCATTGTATTTGTTAATCGCGCCCGCCGTTCGCAATCGGTGTTGTGGGCGCCCGCGAAGTCGGTTTTGAATATATTTCACGCACATGGAAGTACTTTTGCGGGAAACGTGCTCAGCCTGGAGGACGCCGGAGCCTTCTTTCCAGACAGGCGTCAGTCTATCCCTTATTGTCCTAATATTATATATATTCTCCTATCCCTAATCTCCCGGCACGGCACGGTATTGATCGAATCCCAAGAGCCTACCGCAGGAATCCCAGGTAAGTGAATAGAATAGTACTGGCCAACCCTTGTAACATCTTACACCCGTAGTAGGAACCAATATGTCTCCCAATAAGGAACGAACCCCCTAGCTTTCCACTGCTGCGTTACGGCAGTTTCGTGGGGTACAGGTTCAGACAGGGTCCAGGAGTCCCAACGCTGCTATGGGCCCCGGCCTTGAGATCCTGGCTTGGGACCCGAAGACCTGTATTTAACAATGGCTGAGGCCTCATTAGTGCGTTGCATTGCGTTGCGTCGTCGCAGCGTCAACGCTGCGCCGTTTGACATATATTTTTAGTGACGATTTTATACAATTCATCGAACACTTTTCTAAAATTAGGGTTGGCAGCACTGCAGTATTTGTTCCAATCCATTGTGATCCGAATCTGAAATCAACAAAGAGCCACTGCGCTGTGACGACGTGCGTCGCTCTATTGCGTTGCGACATCGTGCATCGTCGCAACGCAGGTGTGGCATACAATGCGTTGATCCGTTGCGACGACGCAACGCAACGCACTAATGAGGCCATAGACTTAAATAGATATTTATTACGTTTAGGTAAGTACTTTTATTTAGAAACAAAAAGCACATGAATATTTTTCGTAGATAGATAACACCACCATAAAACAAAGTATTGTATGTCTTAACAATCTTCTTGCCCTATCGTTTATCGCTGTCTACAAAATTATCCTTCTCTGAATGTATGAACAAGCAAGTAATATTTCATCATGTTTTGACGTAGGAGAAGCAAATGCATGAAATAAGATTCTTTTGATTTTATATTCATGTGCGAATAGATTTGGTACAGTAAAATAGAGAAACCTAGTATTTTTAGTGTTGTTTGAAACGTAATCTATTGTACCTATCGTCAGATTGTTTGCGCGTAATACAAAAGCAAATTAGTAAATTGTATATTATTCATTGGTAGGTAACTGTAATGGAGTTTTTATAATTATTGCTTTCGAACCTAATCATCAGCGTGATCATCATCATTACAGCTAAGAGACTTCTACTACCGAACTGAACTCCTCCCCCAAGTGTCGCCATATTGACCAGCTCCATGCATCTCACATTCACCGGATTCCCGCAACCCTGACCAGGTCATTGGTCCAACTAGTGGAATGCCTTTCAAAGCAGTTTTTCCAGTTCGCGGTTATTTGCTTATTTGTACATAAAAATGCCATTACCTCTCGAGGAAAACAAGCAGTTTTTGTCTGAGTCACTTCTGTCGTCCGGAAAGAGAATAAAAGAATTCTGTAACTGAAATTCTGTACTTACATCTGAATTTTATTGCTTTACTACGTTTTAAAAATCTACGTTCATTGAATTCTGATTCTTTTTCTTAGCGTTTTGCTGTAAATTGACAGGGCGAAGGCAGTGAGCAGGTTTTTTTTTGGTTTGGCCAACCTGAATCCTGAGTTTGTTTAGACACTTCTGGGCTAGCCAATGCTAGTCTTGCTCAGGTGGCAGACCTTCTTGACGGTTATTGTAGTTTTGGAATACCTTATTCCATACCTTCGGGTTCTCAAATAAAGCTAGGTCTCAGTAGCCAAAAATGATACACTCTTTAACGTTGATAAACCACCGACCTAGATGCCAACATTTATCAAATATTCGTAAAGCTAGAAATTCTCTCGACTCCTATAAAAGGTAAATATCGTCTGACAGAAGAAGCGAGTGATCGTAAAACAAACGTTTTCAAGAACGCTTTGTGGAACTCTACGCCAGCTAGCTATTCTTTAAATGTATGTAAAACGATACCGGTTTCATATTCATGGATAAAAACAGATTTTTTGAAGGTTTGTGAACAAAATAGAACATTTGTCGGTTTTGTATACCTAACTCATAACATATACTCACACCCTGTTCCCATGAGGGTAGGCAGAAACTATAGAACGCTAAACCCAGAAATCGAATTTGAGATCAAAAATATAGCAATGTCAAACGCTATTGAAATGTCACATGATCAATTCTTTACATTTTGTCATTTCGCTGAAATCGAATGCCAGTAGTCTAGAATTTCTGGAATCTTTAATAGATTGTACCTGGGCGACCGAGCTCTGCTCGGGTGAAAATATTGAAAACGACGTTTTCTAAAAATGAAACCTAGTTAGATCGATTTATCGCCCCCGAAACTCCCTGCATACTAAATTTTATGAAAATCGTTGGAGCCTTTTCCAAAATTTAGATTAATTATATATATATATACAAGAATTGCTCGTTTAAAGGTATGAGTACCTAGGCGACTAAGCTCTACTTGGGTGAAAATAGAGAAATCGACGTTTTCCAAAAAATTAAACCTAGCTATATCGATTTATCGTCCCCGAAACACTGCATCTGGGATTCAGATTATATATATAGGTATATACAAGAATTGCTCGTTTAAAGGTATTAGATTAGATATATAGATGTGACCTTCTTTCAGTGACAATTATTGTCAAAAGTTAAAGCCAAATATTTTACCAAGTTTTAAACAAACCATTTTACTAAAATGTTATGTGATAAATTCCTTACATTTTGACCTATAAACATTTGTTCTCCAATTTTCCCATCATTTATATATAAGCTCTTAAAATAAATAAAACTACTGTCTTAAAATGATATTTTTCTTCACGTACGCAACAAACACTATTTGTACAACAGTTTTCATTAAAAAACAGTAGCGTGTATCTTGTCTGAGTACATGTTATGTGTGGCTCTGCTGGAGAGTATGCTCTGCAGCAGAGCCAAAAATGAATCAAATTAAATCAAGATTATGGATTAATCGTGATTAAAAGTGACTTTTGATGTCGTTTTATTTTAATTTTCATTAATAAAAAATTCTTTAGTTATTTTCTATCATTTGTTTATTTAATATTGTTTTTATTTGGGACTACATAGGAACCATTTTTGTTAGTAAACAACTTAGATACTACAACTTACACACTAGGATTAGTAACAAATTTAATAAGAGTAGACAACTTAGTGAGTCATGTACTTACGAGGCATTTCATCCGGACAATGAGATGCCTCAGCAAAGGAGCTGTCGGGTCCTCAGCCGCGACTTTTAGGATGCTATTGCCACTCCCCCGAGTCCTCCCCTTAAGCGCGGCAGCTTGCAAAGGTGGCAACCTTTTTCCTGATGATAGCATGGAAACCATCTGTATGCGATTGGGCAAACATCCGCGAGGCACTACAGTTACTGTTTAATATTTGGTCTGATAAGATATTTATCAGGCTGTGGGCCCGCATAATGCAAGACTGGAGCCTTGATATAGCTAGAAGAGGTCGCGGCAGACCGAGAAAAAGATGGCGAGACGCCTCGGCTGACTTCCTCGAGAATCGCCGAGACGAGGCACAAACGAGGGAAATGGAAGGAATGGGAGGAGTCTTTGCCCAGGAATGGTAAAATACAGTCTGCAAAAAAAAGATCTTTATCTTTGAAGACTTTCATTAGTAACAATTACTCGTGCGTCTCCATTTCTTTTCTAGTCTAAATATCGACTTCTTTCTCCTTTATTATCTCCATTCATTCATTGTAAGCTCGGCTATCAAAGTTGGATAAACTTTCGTCATTGTACACACAAATCATGAACCGCTTGGCACTGGAGAACTGACTCGGCCGGAATAGGATCACTTTGTTGAATACTGATGCTTAATGTGTTTAGTGTTTAAGGTAGAGGAGTTAAGCGATTTGGAATAAGCCTTTTCTGTTAAGTCCCTAAGTTGATATAACACCTTTACTGTATTTCTCATTAGTTAAAAAAGAGGGATATAGGACACATTTTCCGCCAGTTATTTTCACATTGCATTTCAGGCATCCACTGAGGCAGCAGCAGTGGTGGCCCAGTAGTAAAGGCCGCGACTTAAAAGTTGTAGATTGTGGGTTCGAATCCAGGCAGTCGCTTTAAGGTCGATCCACACATATCAGGGCCGTGCCCGGGACGTGACAGGGCCGGGCACAATAATTGAAGTTTCGTCACTGGCCCGTGCAAGGCTCGTCCACGGACGTGTGTGAACGAGTTCATATAAAATGTACGCACCGATATTTTTTTGTGCCCCTGACAGGGCACGTTCCGTCCACGTCCCGGGCACGCCCCTGATATATGTGGATAGACCTTTACTTTGTGTAAATTATTTCACCACTAATTGACTACTCTCAAAACGGTGAAGGAAAATATCTTGAGGCAACCGGCATGTCTTTAACCAATAATTCGAAGACATGTGACAGCTCGTGGCTAAATTATAACAGCCACACGGGTCGATATGCAAGATTAAGCAACGCTTGCCGAGGTCGGTCCGTGGGTGGGTGACCATCTTTACATAGCGAGTTTCTTCCATGCCTCGGCAAGCACGATAAGCCGTTGGTCTTGGCTGTCATTTGAAGATTTTTGACAGTCGTTACGGAAAGTCGGAAACCTGAGATCTGACACCAGTCTAGCCAAAAATTATCATGTCTGGGTTGTGGAGGTCAGATAGGCAGTCGCTCCATGTAAAACACTGGTACTCAGCTAAATCCGGTAAGACTGGAAGCCGACCCTAATATAGTTGGGAAAAGACTAGGCAGATGATAATTTTAGGCATCCACTGAAGAAAACTAAAACTTTATGCCCTACGTTTTTATTCAGTGACTGGGCGACTAAAGGAATCAGAAAAAGTATGGAAAGACATTACGAGCTGTATGGCCTTAAGCCTAATATTTACACTGAAACTTTTAATAAGTTTGTTGCTACTTACTCAAGAATTTTTTGAAATACGTGTGAACTGGCTAAGGCTTTATACATTAGCAATAAGGTTAAATTCGCAGATAATAAAATTAGGACGGTTTGGAAAATTATAAACAATGTCACGAACAGGGACAAAAAATATAATAATGATTACACGCTTGAGACTACACATGGACTTATTAAAGATAACAAAGAAATTGCTCAAGAATTTGTAAATTTCTTTACCAGCATCCCAATTAAATCTACTGAAACCTTAAATTCTTGGCCATCGATTGCTTCTGGTTTATTACACGCTATCGTTTCAGCCTGCCCGACTGAATTTAACTTTTCACGTATAAACGTTTCTGGTGTCACCTTAGTAAAACACATCTTTGATGCGTGGGAGGAGGGACTAGATGCCATACATAGATATCTTCTGCAACCTGTCGAAGGCGTTTGATTGCGTTGATCATGAAACATTGCTTTTGAAACTTGATCATTACGGGCTAGGCCAATCAGCATTAAGTTAAGTAAAATCCTATTTGAATGATAGACAGCCATTAGTTCAAATAAACAGTGTCAATTCGTCGGGGTTGAATGTGAAAATGGGGGTTTTTATAGCCCCCAGGGCTCAATTTTAGGTCCTTTCTTATTTTTAGAATACATTAACGATTTACCCCATCTATTGAAAAAAAACTAAGCATGGTATTATTTTCTGATTACACTTCTTTGATTTTTAAGATAAATAGATGTACGAGTAACGTTGCCGACGAAAATAATGCATTATCACATTATTCTAGCGGGGATACTTAAGGTATGTCTTGCTGACTATCCTTTTTTTGCGTTTGTAAATCATTCTATGACTTCTCCCGCCGGGAGGGCGTGTCAGAATTTTATTGACTAAAACCCACCAGAGATCCTTCAGTTGCCAGGGGCGCGGTAACTCTCTTACAAATTTATCTTTTGACAGGCATCGGCCCAGTCGGGCCCCGTCACTTTTGCTGTCATCTCTTTGAAGCGTGCATGGAACACTACGCGCCGTAAACTCGGGCCTGGACCTTATCGGACGGCGAGCTACCCATTACTTGCCGTTCGCAAGCCCGCGCCTACGGTGGCCGGGAATCAGCTTGCGACTCCCGACGCCCAGGGCGTCTCCTGTGGCGGCTAGAGGCATTTGACCATGGTATAAAAATGCAGTTATTCTCATATAAGTGTCTGTGTATAAATGAAAAGGAGTAAAATTGCGTCGGTTTTTTTTAAATTACATCGGTAAGAGTTTATTGGATATAATAAAATAAACAAGTCACTCAAAGCCTTGATAAAGAGAACTTGTTGGACGCTTTAGTCCGCCGATACTTCAGTCAAGTTTGATCGCATCAATCTCTCAAAGCCTTAATTAACGAAGTTTTCAACGATAACGGGCTCTTTTCTAAATGGTTTGTTGTTTACTTAAATAATATTTGATTAGGATTATTTTTTGTTGATCATAGCACTTTTTTCGAGAGTTGAGTAAATATTTTTTCGTGGAAATTGAGTGCTTTTAATGATGATGTAATTAATGAAACCAATTATTAATTATTTGACGAAGGGTAAAAAGGTGAGAAAAAGAGGTAGACCGCAAAAAAGATGGGATCACGACATAAGACAAGTGGCAGGCGTCTCATGGAACAGAGTGGCTCAAGAAAGACATGAGTGGAAAAGGTTGGATGAGGCTTTTGTCGACTGGCAAACAGATCTACAGAAAATAGGTAAAATTCAAATAAGAGACTTGATTAAGGTTAACATTAAATTTAATTTTTGTAATATGGATCTGAATAAAAGGCTATATTATAAAAACTTGGGACGGATAGCTATATTTTTGTGGCTGAAGAGACTTGCCAGTCACCATTACGCATATACGCATTACGCAATTTAGTATCTTTCACATTGAGGCAAAAGCTCAGCTGGCAGCCAAAAAGCTGGGGATCCTTGCGAAGGTGAGAAGGTACTTCACGCCGAAG
This sequence comes from Orthosia cruda, assembly GCA_964057195.1. Taxonomy (NCBI): domain Eukaryota; kingdom Metazoa; phylum Arthropoda; class Insecta; order Lepidoptera; family Noctuidae; genus Orthosia; species Orthosia cruda. Next base: position 31,555,726 of record OZ059827.1, read on the forward strand.
CAGCTCCTCAATTTGTATCAAGCGCAAGTTCGATCATGCATGGAGTACTGTTCTCATCTCTGGGATGGATCTGCCAAATACCAGCTTGATGCACTAGAGTCGATCGAAAAGCGGGCCAAGAGGCTCATCGGCGACGAGGCGCTGGTCAAGTCAAAGCTCCAGAGTCTTGAACATCGTCGCCGAGTTGCCAGCCTGTCAGTTTTTTATCGGTTACATTTCGGGGAGTGTGCGATGGAATTGCACGATCTAATTCCACCGAGCCCGTTTCACCATCGGACTACCAGACGTACGGCGATGCGCCATCGATACATGGTGGACATTCCACCCATACGCACAAAACGTTTTGAGAACACTTTTATTATGCGTACAGCTAAGGAGTGGAATTCCCTGCCGGAGTCTGTGTTTCCCGACAGCTACAATCTGGGGGTCTTTAAGTCAAGAGTGAATAGGTTATTTCTAGGCAAGCGTGTTTCACCGTCGACCACATCATCGCTTACCATCAGGTGAGATAGTGGTCAAGCGCGAGCCTATAGGATATGTATTTTTTCAAATCTGTCATATTACCTACAATTTGATTATAAACAATTGGGTGTGCCTATGTTCAACAGTGGACATCTTTAGGTTGAAATGATGATAATGATGATGAATACCACAAGATCGATGCTGCGGGGAAGCACGTAATTATAAAATTACGAGCCATGGGATTAAAAGATAGTTGGATATGAATTTGAAGTAGGTACTTAAATACCATTCACTTCTGTGTAACATTCGGGGACGTTATTAACATGTCCCAAACCTCCCCAAAACTCTTCCAATGTAAGTTCCATTACGCCATTGTACAAAACAGTACGAACGCTATACAATAGCTGCAAGTTCGGAACTGCAACACGCTGTGATACAAAGTTAGTCACGTGCACAAGTCACTGTTTAAATGTGTTTGTGTTGCGTCACAGATTGGCTGTTAGCTGTGTTTTGTTAGGAGAATCGATGTTGTGGTCTAAATTAAGCTAAAGATGTGGCGAGGCCGTTATTGCCTTCCTGAATCTCATACCGTTGATTTCACCTGCTAAAATCTCCTATCCGGACTTTAGTTGCCCTGGCGGACCTAAATTGACCTGAAATAACACTGTTCTCAATAATCCGGTGACATCTAGGTATATATAGACTTCCACATACGTTAGACAAGGAAAGCCTCGTGATAGTGATTTTTAAAATATAAAAATGTATGGGATTTCCAAGCATTATCGAAATGTTACGTTCTATCCTGTACATTTTGACATTTCGCCACTTTTTATAGAGCCTCTGGACGTCTATTAATACTTAGGTGTTGCCGGGTTGTTGTAGATAATAATTTTATAAAATAAGAAAATTCTTACTACTAGACTGTGTACCAAAATTTTTTGTTTAACTAAAATGAAATCTATCATCATACACCTAGGTTAGCTATTTCCTTATAAGCGGTAGCTAACCAAAAGCGGTCCTGGCGAGAGGGTTTCCGCTGGTAGTGTGTCCTTGTCTGACCTATTGCTAGCACAACTAATCGTTGGGTTTGGTAGAAATGGTAGAAAATTTTATATGTTTCTTTTTATGTTATACCAAAATGAACAATTCATAGACTTTGACACTTATTTAAATATTTCTAGAAAAGTATATAAATATTTCTACAGTTCCTATATTTATTCAATTCGTTTTATTTAAAAAAATATCATTAATACTGAGTAAGAGTAGTCCTTTTAAATGTTTGGGCCTGGTAATACTAAATGTAGGATGGTGGTTTGCGGATTTTTTGGCGGACTTTATTCGAGTGAAATTCAGCGGCTGTTAATATTATTTGCAAATTGATTCCTAGTGGAATACAATTGGTGTAGTTTTATTTCTCAATTGTCTACGCAACTGGAATATATGTGAAATCATAGAGATCCTTTGAGGTATATTTAGCTGCCGGTATTTCAAGGCACCATCAGTAGACTGCAGGGTCATCTAACGCCTCTTCTTTATGAGCTTGAGAGTAGGATCAGAGAGCATTTTGTTCCAATCTATATGATGGTCTTGAAGAATGAAACTTGAAGAGACTTGGGATTTGAGGATTATTGAGTCGGGGAGGACTCTCTTCGAACTTCAGATAACCCTTTAATACTCCGTCGTAAACTGCTCAATTCCTCTTCGAGTTCGGTGATATTTTCGTCGGTCCGGAGTGTGCGCGTGTTGTACGTTGCCAGGTCCAGTCGTCGGTATTTGTTGGGGTAGCCGGATCTCGTCCGGGATTTTTAGCACCCCTTGCCATACCGTAACCTCGACCCTACCGTAATTGAGGGTACAGGCTGCCGGGCAATAGGGGCTATGTTTTATTTGTGCTATTGATGGGGAGTGCTTTGCAGGCGGGTTGGCGATCGCAGTATGGTTGTTACAAATGCACAGAGAACGCTGCTGCCCATTCTCTGGTTTTCCCTTAGTCGCCTCTTACGACACCCACGGGCAAACATGGGATGGTGAAATTCTTTACGCCCGACACCATACGGTAAGTGAAGTAGATACCAAAAAATATAAACACTTTTTTTATATACTATAAATTAGGTAGGTTTAGGTAGCGCTGTTAGGTAGCATCAACATATCGGAATACTTACTTAAAATGTCGTTTTTACAATCAATTTGTCCCGTGTTCTGTTTGGTCATGGTCACCTCATTAGAAAGAGACACACTACCAAAGGAAGCCCTCTCGTTCGGACCGGTTTTTGCGCCATAGTGCACAGTCTAGTAGTAAGAAGTATAAGGTCTTTGGGATCTACTTAAGAATTAAATTGCTCGACAGATCCCGAGCTTTGCCGAACTCAGCCGAACGTTGAATTAACGAAGGCAAACGCATACCCAATGTATCCGCAAACGTATGCTTTGAACCGCAGTTGAGGAAAGATTGAATTTAGCAAACGATGTTAGCTTATCAAGTTAGACAGTTCTAGTATAACTTGACCTATTTTAAAACGGGAGTCTTATACAATGCGAGGCCAGCTTGTATTAGACAAGCTAAGTTTGATGTGTTGATGTCGTGCGTACACGTATAGATTCATACATAGAGACATCTAGCTTGTGACTTTAGCAAGTTCTGTGACGGCTTTGATACTATTGTTGGCATTTCTAAAGCTTATTTTTAACAAGGTACCATAATTAGCTACTAAAGCCCTATTTATAAATGAACAATTTGTCTTAATTTCTAGGACACAACATACGAATTGAGATGAATAGATGGTGCCATAAGAACAAACAGTAAACAAGATAATTGGAAAAAACGAATTTTTCAAAACGTTTATTTTGTAAGTAATTGGATCATTCATCAAATCGTATTTGATGTGCTGAAGCATATAATAATAGACGTTCAAAGTTAAGACCAAAGATAGAAGACCAATATATGGAATTGATAACTTTATAAAGAAAGAAAAAAAGTGTTTAACACAACACAGACAACAGCAAATTACAAAATAGAAGAACAGATAAAAAAAGAAATACAATTCTAGTTCACAAATGTCAATTAATATAAAGTCTCTTATTTCAAAATTTAATGATATAGAGTACTGCACGTATTAACAAATATTACAACTAACTCAACAGACAGTGCATACACGGAGCTTTAAACAAATGCCTAGTTATTATTACAATAGGTAACACAAACTCTCCAGAACTCTCTATAGTATGATACTGTCTCATTCTCGTTATTCTGGAGATTTCTATTAGAAGTAGTAGAATTTGTTAAATTAGAAGCTTTGTACAATTTGCTTGATTAGCTGTCAAAACGATGAAGGAAAACCATCACGAAGAATCTGGCTTACCGCAACTCTCCTTATTTTGTTCAAGTGGTATCCGGTGATTATTATTGACACTTATGATTATTAATTTTCCTTACATACATACAAAATACAATACTTACATACATATAAAAATATTAAAAAACAACTTAAAAAACATTTAAAAATATTAAAAATAGAAGCCAACCGGTATCGGGAACAGGTTCCAAGCTACCGGTGGTTAGGGCTCCAGAGACAGGAACCTCCTCACAATTAGAGTCGTATCAAGGAGTACTGCCTTCTCTATCAGGCCCTTGATCCAACCACGCAATGACAGCCTTGACAGATGGTCATCGAGGCTATTAGCCATCAGGCCGTAAGGTTGGTTTGGCTGAGGTATCATCATCATCATCATCAGCCTATTAATGTCCTCACTGCTGGGACACAGGCCTTGTTTCTCTGAGAGGGGATGGGCCGTAATCCACCACGCGGGCCCAGTGCGCGTGCCCAGTTGGCCCGGCCAATTTAATTTTTGGTTATTTTTTGGCTAAGGTATTCACAACCATTTTTCTTGCCTTTAGAAATGCTCTTGCATACTAGGCTACCACGGGGAGATAGCACAGTACGCAAAAGTCCACGGCGTCTTCATGTGCCGGTTATGGCGGGAACACGGGCACTCCGTGGACCCACCGCGGTTGTCCGTTTACGGACCCTCCTAACCCCGCATCACCGGTGCACCAGAACAAAATGCACGCCGTGACCAGCCCAGGGACCAAATAGCAAATGGGCGCCAGACGACCCCGTGTATGGCATCCTTGGTCCCCCTGTGACGAGTCAGGTCAGTGGCCCCGACACCTCCCACTTTTCGGCCGCAGAGGATAGGGAGAGCGGCCAATGCTATACCGAAACTCCTTCTCTCCTGAGGCCCCACCGCTTTCACCTTCAGACGATGGCGACCCCGTCCAGGCCGCAGCGGTGAACCACAATACCAGCACTCTTCTCCCGCCGCGGCCTCCAAACGGGTACAGTCAAACACAAAGTTCAATCACAAACAATTGCAAATGACGTTACGTTGCAGTATCGATACTGCTAAATAAGTGGCATGCTTTGGTACGTACTGTTTGTGGTAAGTGTAATGGGATGATTTTAGCAAATTATTCGTGATGATTTAAATTCAGAGGCATTTTTGTTTACTGAATTTGAATTATCAGTGCAGTTATATTTAGATGGCTTCTCCGTTTAAGTAAAGTTAATGTGTATGTGGGTTGTGTTCTATATGTAAGTACATACTTACCTAATCTTTTTTTTTTTACAAAATGTTGGTTTTATCTACCTTTGACTGGTAGAGAAACATAGGACATTATGCCCGCCCATATGTCGCCCATATACCTTTAATGAGCATAAACATAATCAGCTTTTTAACGTTCCCACTGCTGTGGCTCAGGCCTTTTCTCTGTAAGAGAGGGAATGGGCCTTAATCTACCACGTGGGCCTAGTCCGAGTAGGTGGATGTCAGAATTCTTCGAGTTTTAGGTACAGGCCGATTTTCAAACGACGTTTTCCTTCACCGTTTTTATCGCGTGATGAAATAATTTACTGAAGTTTTAATATTTAGTAAAGCGCCTGCCTGCATTCATCACAAGGAATCGATTTTTATCCCAGTATAAGAACAAAACTGGAGATTTAAGTGACAATGGGATTGACGTATCCGTGTGGATTAAAACCCCTTAATAATAAAAAATAAATAAAAAAAGTGACACTAGCAACTATAGGCCTATTTCCTTGGCGACAATTATTGCAATGGTATGGGACGGATTGATTCATCGGTAGCTGGATAAGAACCTAATACTTTACGACGCCCAATTTGTGTTTAAGCCGCATCTATCTGCGCACTGCACTGCACTGCTACAGCTATCCTCTGTCTCAAGCAAACTGTCCAGTACTACACAAATAGGAAAACACCTGTATATGCATGCTTTTTGGACCTCTCTAAGGCTTTCGATCTTGTGTCTTACGACTGCCTATGGAGAAATCTCTCACATGTCACCAACTTGCCAAACAATCTCATTATTATGCTGAAGTATTGGTTTAACAACCAATACAGTTATGAAAAGTGGTCGTTTGACCTGTCGGATGCATACAAATTGAAAACCAAAGTGTATGTAACCCAGCTGATCTGTGAGCTCAGCAATACCAAAATCAAGTGCTCCATTAATGGGCACTGCGTCAATAACATCAGCTACACAGACGATATAGTATTGTTGAGCCCTTCGATCACTGCACTTAGGAAGCTTCTCCGTAACTGTAAAGACTATGCGGTGGCACACGGCCTCATAGCCACACCAGGCGGTGCGGCTCCGGCGCGGCGCCTGAGCGACACTGCTCCGGTTTTCTACATAAAAAAATGTGTTGTAGCCACATCGCGCTGTGGGGTGCACTCCGGCACGGCTCCGATCGTCAAATTTTGAACGTTATTTCACAAATCTTTATTGAATTCCAATTTTTTTTCGAATTCCGAATGAGAAAGAAAGAAGGAGCATGCGTGCGAGGATCCAGGCACGATCCATGCTATTCCTCTTGGCTCTAACGCGCGCTCGTATCGGCTCCTTTTGCAATAGACGTCCTTCATAATAGTAGTTTATGAAACTACAATGAGGGGTATTAAAACATGACTGTGTGTTTAAAAGTTTTAATAGTTTTCACACGAATGTTTTAATACCTAGAGTTATGTGCAGTTTCATACACTACTTTATCTACACTCATAAATTGCGATTGAACCTACTAAATACCTCTTTTTGCATTTTCCATGCCATAAAATCGTGATAGCATTTGTCATATAGTTTTCTTGACTTTGCTTGCTGGTAATAAATTAAGAGTAATTTCCTTCGCCGCATCTAAAACATCGGGCGGAGTCAAATTTTCTTCACATTCACTGATATCAGACATTTTTAAACAATAATTTATATCATTCATGAAATTCAGTACAGTAAAACTTGCAAAACGTATGAATGGCGCCAAAACCCAGCACATCACCGCATGCGCTAAGACTTAGCACGCACTGCGTTCTTTATTCGCGCGATTTTTTTCCGCCCATTCTGCGACCTATGGAATTGTATGAAGTTGTTCGCATTGCGGTAAAGAAATCGTGCGGAAAAAATACCGCAAGAAATCCGTGTTTTGCCACAGAATCCACCGGACCACGGCGCGAATTTTATTCGCCCCAATATTTTAAGCTCTATGAACAGGTAGAAGGAAACGAAATTCGCGCGAATAAAAATCGCAGTGCGTGCTAAGTCTAAAGCGGGCATTGTCATAGACAATTTAAAATTGGAATCATTTTTTTTATAATAGGTATAGGTATATAGATAAAGATTATTTATTATTTACCAATGATATTCAAATAAACAGATATGTTATGAGCGTGCGCACTGTGAAGCCTCGAATAGGGCACAATTGTGATCTTTAGTCTTCACTTTATGTCACGCATGGCGAAGAGCGATAGGCTTTGTTGAAACAAAAACAAAATAAAAAAAAATGCCGTCGTGTGTATTTAGAAATTGTACCAATTATGATACCAAAGTACATAAAACAGAAAGGATCTCATACCATATGTAAATAAGCAATACGTTGAGGCGTATTTACTACTTTTTTGTTTTTTCCTAATATTCTGATATTTGGAGGTTAGAAAAAGATTGGTGGTCAGAATAATGTTTGTTTACATTTACACGCAAGTGACAAACACTAGCTGTCTCTTTTTTTCTTGTTGGTTTTATCAAGCCATCCCTTTCGACCTGCAGTGAAATGTCAGATGAATGAAAAATGTGTATGTGTGCTAACGCTGCTGCGAGGAACACTTTTTCAATTGTTTTGTGAGTGTATAACGTATCTGTTTATTTGAATATCATTGTTATTTACGTTGTTTGTTTGTTCCTATCATAGAATAATTTCATTTTACTATTTGGTAGTTGAGTAGATTGTTTAAAAATAATCGTACTTAAATATTTATCTTCGGTTTGTAAATGTTTGGAGACTTTAACGAAGACTATCTCCGTAACGGCAATACTGCATTTTCAAATTATTAAGTGACGCTGGTTATACATCTTTATTACAAACGCTTGCCTCTAGCCGCGGTGGTACTCAAATATATAATATTTTTTCTAACTTCACTTTACGGCTCACAACGTCTAAAATCGGGCCCACATAGGATTATTCCTATGTTAGGTTCCTCGGTTAGGTTGTGAGCCGCTGTAACCGTTTTAATGTTCATATAACAACAAAAAACCCTCTTCTTAGTCCGCATTATTATGCAACTACAAAACCTTACAACTGCGCATGCTCCGACACGCACTTGGCCGGTTTTTTTGTTGCTTATTAAATGTTCAATAAGTCCAGATTTTTTCATGTTCTATTTCGTAGTGAAAATCACAAGTGACCATAATATCACACTGAAATACACAGTGAAAAAGGACACTCGTCATAAAAATAAAACCCTCTTTTTATTCCGATCACTACGTTTCCTACGTGGGTGAACCCTTAGGGAAGAGCATAGTATTTAAATATGAATTTCATTGAAATATTGAATCGACTGTTCCTTCATCAAGTATTCAATATGTCGTGAGACAAACGTTCAATTTGTAATATTACGACAAAATGCTTTCACAATTTCTATATTGTATGTACGCAGCAACGAGAATGCTGAAATTGAACTTATTCGGATTGAAATTATTTTATTTGCGTTTAATAAACATGATTATGTATTTGAATGATTCGAATTTTTTATGTGGATCGTTTTATTCAATAGATTTTTTGTTTCAACTAAGAAGTTAACGCAAATGTAACTCTAGGTAACAACTAATAATAATACACACACATTATTATATGCATTAATTATTGTTAAGTTATAATATAGTAATTAATAATATGGCTAAATAAATTCAGAACCGTACAAAGTCATATTATAAACATCATTAGTTAGAACACTTGATAACATATTTTTATTTATTAATGTAATTATTTAGATATGTATTTTAAGATATGTATTTTTTTATGTATGTATTTTTGTTTTAATCTATTTTTTATTTTAACTTATTCTATTATTTTATTTATTATATTGTTAAATTCATTCTATTGTTTTCTATTATTAAATTAATTTAACTATTTAAATTGCGTCAGCTGCATGCAGCAGAAAATAAATAGTTACATAACAACTAAATCATTGGCTAAATAAAAGACGCCCAACGCTCTGTTCAGCTTCAAAAATTGAATTAGACATTCGTTTAGGTATTTCATAGATTTAATGAAAACGGGTATAAACTGGACAAGAACGAGACGGGCTAAATATAATTCACAATCAAAATAACCACACACCACATTGCTTTAGCTTTCCATCTGGGGTTTCTCAGTAGTAGCCCTGAGTCAACTCACGTCAAATCCAAGTCTTCGTCAACCGCTGCGCTGACTTCATCGCATTCTCGGAATTTACTGGCCTGAGACCATTTCCAAAGTAGAGCTGTTGAAGAAATGTCACGAGAGCCCAATCGACCGCCAGATCAAGCGTCTAAGTGGAGATGGATTTGCTACACGCTCCGAAGGGGTCCCGATCACATTCCCAAGCAAGTTTTGGACTAGAATCCCTAAAGAAAAAAGAAGCGTGGCCCTCCCCGTCAAACCTGCCGTCGTACCATGTTAGCAGAAGCGGCGAGCATCGGAATGACGTGGAGCTAGGTGAAGCGTGAATCTCAAGACCGATCGAGATGGAAGACTTCTGTGGACGCCCTCTGCGCCATCTAGGGGACATAGGACATTAAGTCAAGCCCTGAGTCTGGATTTATGCTCGGCTGATGGCAATAGGCACAAAACGGGCAAAACTTAGGCGTTCTATAGATGCAGCCTTAACTCACTCTTCGATGAATACAGGCGTGATGTTATGTAGTTCTTACTCGGCTTCTTTTACACGCCGATAACGTACTTCAAAAGTGTTCGTGACAAGACAAAGTTCGGTAAAAGAAGATATTCTTTAATGTTATTGTGGGACAAGTTTTTTGAAGGTGCTAGCCGGGCTTTGGAAAAGGTCTAAACACTTTCATCCGCCTTTTCATTTTCTTTAGATTCAGGTTAAAGAATAAATAAGAAACTGGCTGAAGTTGCTTCAAATCTGATAGAGGAAGTAATCATGATCATAAGCCTTTTATAGTTCCCACTGCTGGGATTCAGGCCTCCTCTCTGTGAGAGAGGGAGTGAGTGGGTTGGTGGATGTCACATGTCTTCGAATTTTTGGGGGCCACCACTGCTCTAAAGAGGAAGTAATGACTGCAACATTTAATTATTTTTTATTATTTAAATTGAAGAGATTAAAAAAAAATCACTTCTCAGTTTCATTCAAATACATACAGCCTTAGCTATTGATTTATGTTCAAGGCTTTCCCCAAGTACTGGTCATAGACTTATTGTAGGTGCACAAAATCAAAAAACAAGAGCTTGAAAAAAACAAGTGTTAAAGAGGTTAATTACCAATACTTTCACAGGAAAATGGAAAGGTAACCTCCCGCATGAACCAAAAAAGGTCTACTGTTTGGTCGTGTCAGAAATTATGAACAACAATGTACTTATTAACTGCGCTATCTCTGCTTTACATTTCACACGAATATAGTAGTCCCATGTATATTAGAATGACAACCAATAAACGAGACATTTTATGAGACTTTATCATAAGTTATTTTTGCGTTTTTATTAACACATCACGACCTAAACTACTACTGACCGAACTAATCGATTCAAATTTTCATTCACATTTCATTGCTGTTTTTGTTCAACAACCCCACTACGACACTTCAACCCTGGCGTACAAACTTCGCAACGGATATCAAACGACGAAAAATGTACTATTTTAAATTTCCATTGTATTTCTAAATTTGGTGGTTCTGGACCAGACAGTGTCGTGCGTGGTCGTCTCGCAAACATAAAATTATTGTTTTATTTTCTGTATATTGCGGTGGTGAGACTATATAGTCTGTGGTCACCTTTTTGTTTGTTGTCTGTGACATAATGTGGGTACGTTTTACGACTGATGTCTGTTTGTTGATGATGTCTTAGGTAGACACTATTACAATCTACATGCATAGTTTCGTTTCGAACCAAACGTTTCGTTCACTATTTGATATTTAATTGCAACACCATGTCAGTTGGCTGTCAGTGATTTGACAGGTTTTGGATTGACAGCTGACATTTGACAAGAGTCAAAAAAAAAATTTGTGCTCGCCACACGGTGAATTCGGGTTTTTGTGGAAACATATCTAATCGAGATGTGTTTCGACCATTGTAATTGATAATTGCGCCCGCCGTTCGCAATCGGTATTGTGGGGCGCCCGCGAAGTCGTTTTTGTATATATTTCACGCACATCGAGGTGCTTTTGCGGGAAACGTGTTTTGCCTGGTGGACGCTAGAGCCTTCGGTCCAGACAGCCGTCAGTCTATCCCTTATTGTGCTAATATTATACATATTCTCCTATCCCTAATCTCCTGGCACGGCACGACATTGATCGACCCTCAGGAGCCTACCGCAGGAATCTAAGGTAAGTCCTATTGTTAATTCTTGTAGTCGTCCCACTTCTCACCTGTCCGAGAGGAACTGGTATATCTCTCAATAAGGAACGAACCCCCTAGCTTTCCACTGCTGCGTTACGGCAGTTTCGTGGGATACAGGTTCAGACAGGGTTCAGGAGTACCAACGCTTCTATGGGCCCCAGCCTTGAGCTCCTGGCTTGGGACCTGAAGACCTGTATTAACATGCCATGTGTTCCATGTATGTGGGCTATACTTCAGGCATCTATAGCACGTTTTGGTTTCTTTTATCCAGCGCCATCTATCGTCAACCGAAAGCGATGAAAACGCTTTATATGTTTTAACAGAGTGGGCCCTTGTTTACAGTATGCACACTGTGTCGTTTTGTCATTCGAGGTAGTAGCATGAACATTCAAATCTTTCGTTACGTTTGGCTTATAAAATGGTGCCTTTCTTTGCGACGAGCTTGGCGTTACGTCAACCAAAAAGTTGGAATTAAGTTTTCGTTCAGCTTCGATCACTAAGGCTCAAAAGGTTTGTGAGTGGCTGCGTAATCCGTAAAACGGTCTTGCGTGTGTTCATTAAATTTAAAAGGGACCGTACGAAGAAGCTCGATTGATGACAGGTACTCGTACTGCTGAAACAATTTTATAATGGCAACGCAGTTCCTCAGCTTGTTGGCCAGAATGTTTAAATGTTCTGGGTTACCTATTTTAATACTGCGTAGACCGGCAATCTCGTGTGCGACCAGCTCCTCTGGACGCGCGTAGTTTTTATCCAAAGCAATCATCACCTCCTCGGGATCTTGTGCCTGCTATAAAATTGAGGAAACGGCTGCCCGGGTTACCACCCGAACAACGGATGTTAAGCGAGCAAAATTTTATGCGGGCGTGAAAAAGGTTTTAGTCGGTCCCGGTCGCGCTGTTCACGTTCGCGCTCTCGCTCTGCTAGCTTGCATTCACGTTCTACGCGACGTTACTGAATTTCGGCCTCTATGGCCAGTTTTTTAGCTAGAATAGAAGAGCTTGAAGAGCGATTTGTGTATGTTGACTGACCTCTGTTTCCGTGCGGCTTATGTTGAAGACCGGAACTAGCCGGGAGTACAGTAGTTTCTTGCTGTGCAATGTTTGTAGTAGCTCCCGCCGCAAGTTTAGAACCTTCAGCGATGCGTGCCGCTTGATGCGATCCACTCGGCTGCGGCTCGGCGCGCTCGCGGAGACGGGGTGGAGAATTGTCCTCGCGATGTGCTTTGCCTGGGCCTTGTGTCGTCGGATACGCATATTGCAATTTAGTTTGACTACGAGTAACTACCATTGTGAAAATGACGTTTGTGAAAAAAAAAAATGAAATCTAGGATGAAATGGTATAAATTAAGGCTTAATAGCTTTAAAATTTAGGCTTCGTAATGACCAAATGTAATGTAATGTAAAATATGTAAAATAAAAACACTTTAATTAGTTACTCATTGTTAATTTTATAATAGTTGAAACTCAAATCACATAAATGGCCGAAAACATTGTCAGTACAAAAATAGCTAAAAGGTTTAATATAGAAACAAAAAAGGTTGCACCAGCCAGTCGCCAACAACAATCATATAAATAAACCATACATATATACATACTGATAAATATATAGGTACTTGAGCCTATAGATTCTACATTTTGTCCCCTTTGATATTTTTTTTATATACCTGCCTTCTAGGACTATTCAGTAATCAAGGAATAAGTAAACCCCTATCAGATTTTCAAGATTCTTTAAAAAAATCTTAAAGAGAAAAAATTCTTTAGAAATATAAAACTTAATATTTCTGCTGCAGCAAAAACACGAACTCAGGACTGGCAGGGCATCACCTATAAGGTCTATGTATGTCTTTCTAGGGCGTCCCCTCCCGGCGTTTCCATTCACGTCTGCCTTAACCATTTAAATGGTACTTTTACATTTTAAAGCAAAAGTTGAAGCTAGTCTCACATTCGCAAGCGTCAATAAGTCTCCATGGAGAAGAACGTCCAAGAAACTTCACGGACACTCTTTTCCATAAGTACAATTTAATTACAAGTATATTATTGTTGGAAAGTTACTTATATATGTGAGAACGAGTGAAAATACAGCACGTGGTAACGGCCGCGACTTATAAGTTTACTTTGCAGCCAGGCACTTTGTGTAAATTATTTCATCACCACTGCTCTCGTAACGACAAAGGAAAAATCGAGAATAAACCGGTATGTCCTAGAACCAAAAGTTCGAAGAAATGTGACATCCACCAACCCGCACTTGACCCGCATGGTAGATTACGTCCCATTCCCTTTCAACGATATAAGAAAACGTGCACGTCAAAGCGTCTAGAGTAAAATAAACAACTCAAAAATACAATATGTAATTAAACAGGCCGAGGCAGCAGAGTTATGACCAATCCCAACTGATGGCGTCCGTTCACAAATATGACGCATGGATTGACACCACTCAGCTCAACAATCATGAAGAAAACGGAATGATCCAACACTTGTGCCACCATCAGAGAGACATTTGAGAGAGCATGACACAATCTCAACTGGCAGAGCACGTTCAAGTCAACGAACGATATATAGGTACAGTAAATAATAGATTTATAGTTGGTACATGGTACTCATACATGTGCTGTGCAGTTATATCATTATCATACCTATCTTTATTGCAATTACACATCACACCAGTCGCTTTGTTTTACGAAAAATAAAATATTTACTGAAGAACCACTTATCTATAACCACATGAAAGTCGAGGTCGAGCTGATGGTTATGTAAAAAATATACTTGACATGGAATAACACTTTAAAGGAAGAGAGATCAGATTAGAAACCAATTATCGTGCGTACAAGGTCACAAAGGAATGTAAGCATAGGAAGTTTTGTTGTACCCACTTGTAATAATTTTTATGGACGCATGTGCAGAAAATATTTAATCCCAACAATTTACAATAACCTTCCAGTTGATATTGTAGCGTAACGTAAGCTCCGGAGAGCTAACGTTAGCCACGTTAGTAAAAATAAAAGGGAATATAAATTAAAACTAAGAAAAAGGATAAAGATAATAAAAACTATGGTCCGGCTTCGCACGACATGGGCAGCTAACCAGGCAGGAAGACGTGGTAGGCCCTGGGTAGGCAGATGAGCAGGCACCACGACGGCAATCGGATAGGCAGGCTGTAGAGTAGGGCAGGCAATCGGATAGGCAGGATGTAGAGTATACAGCAGGACGGATAGGCAGGCACACAGATAGATGGTCGAAGGCAGCTGAACTAATAGTCAGGCTAACGAGCAGGTAGGCAGTAGCATAGGTGCAGGCTCATGCAGCAAGGAGTGCAGGCACAGGCAGAAAGGGGTGTGGAGGCCGGGCTGTGGCTTCATACGCCGATCAAACGCCCCCTTTTAGATGAAGCGGTGACCGACGAGGTTAATGACGCAGTAAAAAATGCTCACATTTAAGTTTCACACTCAATAAAATATATTTATTGCACTCAAAGGTTGATGACATTCACAACCTTATAAGTTATAGTTTTAAAGAGTCTTCAGATACAATAGTACACTTGGTAGTATTAAGAATTCAACCGTCTTTCGGCGATCAGTCCAGATCCGAAAATAAAAATTGACGCCCGTTTTTCTTCGTTCTGTGTTCTATCTACATTTCAAATTCAAATTTCAATTAAGAAATAAAGACCAGAACGAATAAAAACGGTTCACAAAGGGGTCAGTCTACGCTACCCTTATAATAATGTAAACCTAGCTTAAAGGAGGTTTAGTCCATGGTACCTATGTTACGGTCTATGGTTTTAAGAAAAATAAAATAGACAGACAGATGTCATGTCAGATGAAAACATCACAGTAGAAAAATATTGCAAGAATTACAAATTAACAATATAATTTAAGTTTCAGATATTAAAACAATCAGATATAACTAAAAGTATGCTTTTCAGATGATAACAAAAGAAAGAAAACATAAAAATGAATTACAAAAGTTGATAAAATATCAAAATATATGAAGGTATGGTTTGTATAGTGTTATGAATTGTAAATAGAGTTAAAAATGTGGATCTGTAAATCAGAACACCACAATATGGAAAACAGTTGTACAACAAAAAACGCACTTAAAAACCAAGTGAGAAAGTATCTCCTTGGAACTTTTGGGGAAATTAATGAATATACTTAACTAACCATAACTAACCAATTTATATGGAATATTACTAACATTTCAAATACTTTGCCATTAAGCGAAAAAATGTACAAATATAATTATTATATAATTTTTGTGGGAGTTGCGTATGTCAACAAACTGTCCTACAGTTTGGCAGAAGTAAAATCTTTTTCGTATGTGTGATATTATCTTTTGAGAATAAACATTTTTTCATTTTCATTGGGTGGGCTTAAAATGAATCTGATTAAATGAATGGTAAGATATTACAAACAAACATTTGAAACATCAAAAATCTAGAAAATCTAGAAAATTTTCTCAGCTGTACCTGAGATAATCTCGAACAAAAACAAGTAAAGTTTTCCCTACAAAGCGAGTATGTACAAGATTTTCGGCATAAATATTTTCTAGAGCACTAAGGTAAACCCCACACATATTCGGAGGCAAAAAAATACTTCTCTACTTAACAATTCACGCAAAGGTAGACATTCGAGAACTTTATCTCTCAACATTCCAAATGTACAAATCAGTTGGAATTGTGGTCAAATAGATTTTTGTAAGAAAGCGGGCCAATATTTTCGAGTGAATTTTAAGGAGTTATTTACATAATTTTAGATCGATTCACTGCTCGCAGAAATAATGGTCGATGGGGCCAAAAAGTTCTAGAGTGTGTTGACGTCTTTCAGATGAGATGATGATGATAATCATGAGATCGATTTGAAGAACGTATAGCAGACGGATAATTCCAAGTGTACACACTGTTAGGCATATAGAGCATTATTAAGCTTCTTGGTATCCTCAACCTACAGTAGATTTCACGTTTGCGCCTTAATTTTGATACACATCTTGTCATTATTACAGGGAAACACAATAACGGCTGTGAAGTGGTCTATGGGTAAATGAATTAGCATTGTGCGAATTTTTTTAACTTTATATTCTAATTATCACGTCTCTTTTTTATTTATACAATTTATGAAATACATTATTATAAACTAACAGTTGTGTTCATTTGCGTCGCTATAAAGCGCGAGACCTAGGCGGTCAACGCAGTCAATATTTTGAGCAAACTGAAATGTGTGTTCGCTATATTAGCAATGTTCGCAACTTGTAACGTGTGTTTGACAAATCATATCAAATCTGGTGACGTATATGTCAATAGATTTGCGTGGAGTAATGTAAAATTCCTATTTCTAGTAAGTTAGCTTTACTAGAGATTTTCTACTAACATATTCGTTATTGGGTACTGTATTCGTGCGTATCCATTTTCATTTTCGTTTTTATTTTCTTATTGTTTTTACATATATTTTTTTTCTTTTTCTTTCCTTTTTTGTTTTCTTTCATTTTATTAGTTTTCGTTGTTTTTACGTTTCGCATCCAACGGACGCCCACAGCCTTGACCAGGTCGTGGCTCAACCTAGAAGGCGGCCTTGCAACGCTGCGTATTCCGGTACGCGGTCACCGCTATAGAACTTTTCGGCCCCAACGGCCATCCGTTCTGCGAGCTATGTGCCCTGCCCACTGCCACTTAAGTTTGGCAATTCTTTGGGCTATGTCGGTAACCTTCGGTTCTCTTGCGGATGTCCTCATTTCTGATTAGATCACGCAAGGAAACGCCGAAAAATATCATATTTAGGAAGCAAATACACACACATTTTGACGGACACTTTCGTTCACTCCCGAAACAAATTTCCCGTATGATGCTATTACTTTGCTTTCATGCACAAAAGTTTTGTGTAAGCCCTTTGTCTTATGACAAGGGATTGTTGTAGAGGCGTACAAAGCGAGACTAGATAGGAACTTAGTAACTTTGTTGGCAACAACTTGTTTATGTTCTCTAATGATAGCATTAGGAAAGTACTTGATTGTGTGAAATGTTATTTTTGCGTCTTTAGGACCTTACTTATCTTTTTTTTTTGTAGCTTTTCTGTTTCTGGCACCCACTATAATCCATGTTCTAATATTGTGTAATAATATTTTATTTTGGTGCTGATCACCGTATCAGTCATAACGAAGATGTCGTAAACCGTAACAGTGTTCGGGAAGGTTTTTTTTTGGTTACCATTTTTTTAGTCTACGAAATTATACATTTAATTGGACTTACTCTGATTGCTAAAGAAAAAGCTAATTATACCTTATAATCACATAATTTATTATCGTAGTTACAAGAAGAATATATCAAACGATGGATAAATTGTATGAAAGAAATGATAGCCAGAAATAAAGTGACTATTGATATGACTGTATGAAGAGGTGTGACGAAGAAGATGTCTTTACCCCTGTTAAATTGAAATAAAGATTGGAGGATGATGCAAACTAGAAGATTCATCATGATTATTCCAGTAGAAATAATCCACGTTTATAAAATAGTTTCTAAACCACAACCATATAAAAGCACAGATAAAAGCGAAGAATATTATTCAAACTGAAGACTACATAGCAGTATGCCACGGCCCATACACACACATACTTTCAATAGCAGATGTATTCACGAAACTTTTGTTTCGTAACTCTCTCGTCACGACGGATTTGAATTTTTAATTACCCAAAGCGTTTTTAAAATTGCTCCCTACTGTTCGCGACGAGGCGTCACAAACAAATATTAGAATAGTTTGTAGATATAAATAGTATAAACAAACATACGTCTGCTTACCCCAGCGCGCTAGCTCGTACTAAACAATTTTAGACGAGAATTTTTCTTTTATAGTTTTTTCGAACATAGAATTTCGACCACTTTTTGAGGCACTAAACATTATGTTTTAGTGTATTTTTTTTATGTGTGTGTATGTATTAAGTTAATATAGGGTCTAACAAGTAAATTAGAATCGATACATACATACTGAATGCGGTAGTAACGGAAAGAAAACAAATTCAAAACAAAGTCAAATTCCGTAAAACGACCGGTCGCCACGACCGTTTAGTTCGAAATGAGCAGACAGTTTTTTTTTTTTTTTTTTTATTTAGTGGCGTCTCGCAGTTCGGCCAAAGTAGCCGTCCACTGCTTAACCGGGCTAACCTGTGGAGACTAAGCTATATAGCCTCCGGCCAGGCTTCAAAGTTCTAAACCTAAAGCGACAGCACTAAGGGCTACCCCAGTTGGGGTCGGACCTCGGCTCAGGGCGTCGCTGGGGGGGTGGCAAAGGCCGGATCTAATAAAGTGATTCTACCATCCGTTCGGAAAAGCCTACGTGGAGAAGAACGGACAAGAAACTCCAATAATATCTGACTGGCATTTAACTATGGCTCAGCACGCGGGCTAGCTTATATGAATCGAAAAGGATTACGCGACGAGCCTCTGCGGTGAGGACGGAACGAATATGTATATTAACTTTGTATGAACGGAGGGTTCGTACTATTTACGAACCCACTGACCGTCCTTGTAGACAAGGCTATCGAGTTCCCTAGTAATGGATTCATACCTCGAAAAAAGTTTGGCGCATTCAGCGGGAAGGAGAGAGCCCGCATTCCGGATTTCAGTATCCAGAGCACGGGCTTGAGGGGTCATAAATATAGAGTACGCGCTAATTATATTTTTAGCGACGCATATATATGGCTTTTGCCCGGAGGGGGTGACAGGGGGCTGGCACTTAGCAGCAGGGGTGGTGGAAGCCACCTTCTGGCGTTGTGCGGTCATAGGGGCGGCGGGGGCATTGAGTCGGGGATAAGAATTGGCACTGCGATGGGAGTAGCCATCAGCGCTGGAATCGGCTGGGAGCAAGACTGAGGAGCCACACTTTGGTGGTTCAGCTTACCCCAGGGTGAAGGCCTCAGAGGGGCTAGTCTGGGGGGGGGGGTTGAGAGGTAGGGGCTTGGCGCGCTTGGCGCGCGTCATTACGCTTGGCCATTTTAGGCGCAAGTTTAGGGGCTTTTGGGCAACCACGGTAATTAGCCGGGTGCCCGACTTGTCCACAAAGCACGCAGCTGGGAGGCTCCGTGCATTGTGATCGGTCCTTTGGACGGGAACAGTCCTTGGTACTGTGCTCTCCCATGCACTTAACGCACCTGGGAGGCGCGAAGCAATTAGTCTGAGAGTGACCGTAGAGTTGGCAGTTGTGACACTGACCAACGAGATGGGGACGGTATGGCTTTTCTATGGAAATGCCTGATAAGTTGCATACGGTCCTGACATTAAAGATGGGATTGTGACCCTCGAAGGGGAAACACACGACAAGGACCATGTCGTAGAGATCTCCGCCTATTGCTTTATGCAATCGGTGGACCTCTGACACAGGGACTTTTTGCGCTAGTAAATCCTTTCGGATTTCTTCCGTCGGGATCTCCTTCGGAACGCGCTTTATGACTACTCTTGTAAACTTTTCCTCCGGAAGGGAGTAAGTATGGAAAGATACTTTCCTTTCTTTAAGAAAACGAGTTAAATCTCGATAATCACGGGGAGTGGGGACTTGAATTCTGATGCCTTGTTGGCATGCAGTGGCCTTGGTATAGTTGATTTTACGCGCTACACAGGCGCTTGATATGTCGCTCCATTTCCCTTTATCTTGAAGATAAATGGGTGGAGGAGGAGGGGGCTTCCTAGTGGTAGTGTTTACTACTACCATAGGGCTGGGCGAACGGTTTAACCGCTGAGAAGGACTAGCGGGGGCGGGGGCGGGGGAGGGTTGCCTGTCGGGCAAGGCAGAACTGGCTGGGGAGAGGTTTTGGCTACTGGCTTTTTGGCCTTGGTAGCGTGAGGGGGACTTTTCCTCATCTTCCTCTTTCCTCCAGAGTGGACAGTGAATTCTCTGTCATCAGAGTCAGAAGAAGAGGACATAGTGGCATAGTCCTCTGACAAATCGGGGTTATTGGGGTCAACTGGGGGATTTTCTATAACCTGATCGATGTGGTCAGCTACTGCTGCCCATTCATCGTCGGTACTGAGGGCTGTGTCCATATCGATGGGAGAGTCACCTTCCTCATCGACCCAAGATTTGGATCTGGACCTAGTATCTGCGTGAATAGCGGCTACGCGCTGCTTGTACTTTTTGTACTGAAGACGGGCGGACATCCTACGAGGAGGAGGCTTAGTAGCCGAAGTCTGGAGCTTTAGAGGGCTACGGTCTCTCTCAGAGGGAATTGGATCTGGCTTTCTAAGAACCTCGCCCTGGGAAAGGGTGGGTGATCTAGGCCCGGAAGTGGGCCTGACGTGTAGGGAAGGTGATCTGGGAGAATCCTTCTCCTCACATGGCACGGGGGCCATGCTAGGTTCGGGTTCCAGTACATCCTCAACGGTTGGATTTATATTGGGTACGAGGGCTTCTAATACTGTGCCAAAAAGAGTGGCGAGTCTAGCTCGGAGATGACAGTCCTGAGCGAACCTCTCCTTTATGGTTTTAATGGCGTATTGCACATTGTCTGGGAGTTGACTTATGTCAGAGGGCGGGGGGACAGGGGCACTGTAAGGTGCACATCTGGCAAGAGATGCAAGAATAATCTTAAATCGGGCCTGGTTTTCATGACGCGGACTGGGATCGTCCGACATCAACGACAAGTCCTTGACGAGCTCTATTAACACCTCGACGGGATGCATCGTTGTCAATAGAGCCAGTACAAGGGGAAGAGAAACTAAGGGGCTGATAACCTTATTCCCCGGGTGGATGGGCCCGGGGATGTGTGAATCCTACCCTCCCAGCCGGGTTAGACTGGAAGGTGAGTATCTGGTGAGCCCTAAGCTTGTTATCCTGCCACCAATCTTATTGGGTGGCAGGGGTCCTAGGGTACCGGTGAACCCACCGAAGGTGGGCCACCCTCCTCCTGTGTACCGAAAGTCTGGCACGTCGGGGTTGAGACACCCGACCGTGCCAGGTGAATCGCTGTGGGGCAGAAACAGGGGTTGACTAGGCTATCTACCAAGGCCAACTACCCTGCTCGCACAGAGGCACCATCCAATTCGTTGGCTACGAAGTAGATTATTTCTCAACTAGTCAATCCACGTCACTTTGCGTAACGTCGAAGACCATGAAGAAGCGTCGCTTTGATCATGAAAACTGAAGTCTTTCATTAACCTGGACATCACGCCTTCCCCTCAACATACTAGGCAGCCTTCCAACCACTGCAGGGTCGGTATTTGCTCGAAGACAACGAACTATAGGTGCAAGGGGCGTCAACGCGTTCGAGCTGGAGCCTTACAACCTCCGGAGTGCCTACGGCCTCGAACGATCACGTCCGTCCCGCACACCTACTTTAAATTAGAAAACGGATATTTGAATTAGAAAACGTATTCGCTTATCAAAACTTTGGGAGCTTAACGGACTAGAGGGCAGGGGCTATTAACTAGAATTAACTTGTCACTGGAATGGTTTGAATTCGAATAGGAAGATTTTATTTGGTATAATTGCGGAGGGAAAATTGTAATTAGGATTTAGTGAAGTTGAAACTGCTTCAAAAAGATGTATTACTATAACTGATTTTCAGTATGAGTATGTTTTAAACGGCGTATAAGTTTCAATTTGCTGTCTGCAAAACTGCTTAGCGGTTTTGATTATAAGCCGGAATAAGTGTTATCCAATAAGGACATTCTCAGAAGCAGCCAGGCATTCAACTAACCCCCGACGGACAATGAGGGGCGTTATAAGTTTGAAGCGTGTATTTGTGTATCTGTCTGTGGCATTATATCTTCATAATGGATGAACCGATTTTGATATAGTTTTTTTTGTTATTTGAAAGGTGACTTTATCGAAGGTTTTCTTATCTATGTTTGATGTAAATTTGTTAAACCTTTCAAAAGTTATGCGCATTTTATCTTTGAATCGGGGTATTTTCGCAAGATATCGTGTTATAATTACGTGTTTCGATGAACTGTCGGTCGAAACGTATTTGAGTTTACTACTGGACGTAGGACTGAGACGTAACTGGCAAAATGTAGACAAAATGAAACTTATCCCAAAATGTTGCCCAGCTTCTTAGAATGTCACGTTCAAGCTGGTTTAGGTAGGAACCACGATCTGCTACTATCCTCACTGGGTCTTTTTTTTTAGCACTATATTCGATGCAGTCCCACAAGTCCTCGTGCTCCAGATATGTTTTAAGACAGAATCTCCATGTCGAGAAATTCTCTCTTCCATTCAACTTCTCGATATTGAACATACTTGAGCTCATCTTGATGAATTTTCAACAGACGCTGTGCGGGAGGACGCCGGCTATATAACCTCACTTTTGTATAATCGGTAATACTTCGGAATTACCCCGGATTTATTTGCAACTACGGAACCAACCACGCTCTGCTACCATGTAGGTTTTTAGCAAGTAATAAATTGTTAATTTAGTATTAGGTATGTTATATTCCAACAACACGTGATGCTAATACAATGCAGTTTTTATATCACACACAGCGCCACAGAAGTGAGCGAATAAAAAAAAACTAATAAGAGTGCGTTCCATTTCTATCAAACATCTTAAAAGCAACAATGGCTTGCCAAATTCAAACGCTTCTCAAAACTAAATACATTGAAGCGATTATGATGATAGCACAGTGCTAAACCTCTTGAACAAACAACGATCAAATTTGTTTAACGGCACTCGTAGTGCTTCAGTGTCACTGATTATCTTGTACTCGGTTATTTTTGTATGGATTTATAAGGGAAAGAAGATGAGGCTGGAACGCGACGCACCTAACGTAATATTAATAACATTGCTCTTTTCGTTATCAGATATTTTAATGTTTTCTGCTTACATCAGTTTTCTTTCGGCACTTAGATTGAAATACATAGATTTTCACAGCTACATGTGCATTTGTATATTGAAAGTTTCATTATCATCTTCCTGCACTTATCTCAAGTTACTTGGGGTCGGCGCAACACATTTTCTACTCCCATACCGTCCTGTCACGCTATCACTGACTCCCTTTTCTTTCATGTTACTCCTTACACAGTCAATCCATCTTTTCTTTGGCCTTCCTTTCCCTCTCCACCAATCCACTTTTATATTCATAACTTTTTAGTAACATGCGTTTCATCTCTCTTCAAACCAGGACAAACGGTTTGATTTCAATTTTTCTGTCACTGGCGCCACTTTCAAATTTCCTGTCACTACACACTTCATTTCTCACTTATCCAATCTCGACACGCCGCACATCCATCACAACATTCTCATCTCTGCTACATGCAATCTCTTTCATTCATATTTTTCATAGCCCAACATTATCATATAATATTGAATTATAGTATATTTTAAATATATATATTGAACGTTTTGATATATAAATCATGAAAGTAAAAAAGGAAATGATTAACTTTCGACTAGGAAACATTTTTCAAAAAACTTACAAGGGTAAGTACTCTAAAAATGACTAAATTCTTTCCTGTTCTTATAAACTAAGTACGTTTTTTTTACGAAGGTTTTTGGAAAACCTTGAAAAATATTCAAAATCTAAGCGTATTCTTTCCTTCTTAAACCTACCAAATGTTTCCATAGTTTTAAACCAAAATAATTTGCATCCTAACGCCTCAACAATCTCATTTAGCTACGAATAATTCGAATAAAACTGGCATTCCATTACCGCTTCCACTTTTCACGAATAAACATGTAAATAGAAAATGTACGGAACCTACCGAACAGTTCAAAATCAAAAATCAAAATCAATCAATCAAAATCATTTTTATTTTATTTCACATAGGCCTACATGGCCACTTATAAAACGTCAACAAAAGGTGCAAGGTTCGGGTTGGTCGTTTCCTACGGAGAAGAACCGGCAAGAAACTCCATGGTTACTCTTTTAAAAAAAGGTTTTGTTTTACAATATTTCCTTTTACAGCATTTGTACTATGGGGGGACAACGAAGGCCCGACAAGTCATAAGAAAGTAAAAAAACAAAAAAAATATATAATATATAAAAAAGTTAACAAATGTTAACTAACATCTAGAAGGCCTACAATTTTCACACATTCACAAAATAATCGGTAAACGAATATATACAAAGGCAAAAAAAATATATATATATATAACAAGACTAAATTTAACATGTGGCACAAATGTTGTTATCAGTGCTGTAACTATTATTAGCAAAGGGCTATAAAGATGATTGCGAACTATTGTAAAAAGTCTAATTAAAAAAAAAAAACATAATCAAAAAAAAAATGAGATTGAGAATAGTTAGAGAAATCCAGATAATTGTGCCGCTTATGAGTTACCAGGGAAGCCGCATGCGCAGGAGCTAAACCCAATTTTTTTATCTTCAACGTAGTCCTTGATTTTATTATATGCTTTTTTAATAAGGACACGTTTGATGTGATTTTTGAACTTTCCATCGGTCTGTTCTATAACTGACTTTAGCAACTTGTTATAATAGCGTATACTGTTTATAAGAAAAGACTTACTAGTTTTAGTTAAACTGAATTTGGGCATTACAATTTCGTGCTTACTTCGTGTATTTAAATTATAGAAATCGCTTCTAGTTTTGAAAAGCCCTCGATTTTTGCGGACATACAAAATACATTCCAAAATATAAAGTGAAAGTAGAGTCAGTATATCGATCTCTTTAAATTTTTCTCTGAGGGACTCGCGAGGACCCATTTTATAGATCGCGCGGATTGCCATCTTTTGTAATATGAAAATTGAGTCAATGTCTGCTGCTGATCCCCACAGTAGAATGACATAAGACATAATACTGTGGAAATAAGCATAGTATACTAACCTGGCTGTGGCTACATCGGTTATCTGCCTTATTTTCCTTACTGCATATGCAGCTGAACTTAACCTACCCGAAAGAGTTCTAATGTGCGCGCCCCACTGCAATTTTGAATCAATAGTAATCCCTAGGAATACAGTTTCCGTTATAACTTCAAGATTTTTGCCGTCAAGATTTAAGTTTAGGTAATGTTGTGGTACATTTAGTAAAGAGAACTTAAGACATTTTGTTTTTTTCGCATTCAGTAAGAGATTGTTAGCCGCGAACCATTTTGAGAGAATAATTAGACTTTTGTTGACATGTAAGACATCCGTATCTTTCCCATCTATTTTAAAATTTGCGAAGTATCATCAGCAAATAGAATTGTATCCGATAACTTGGCCATCATAAAGGGGAGATCATTAATGTAAACAAGAAAGAGGAAAGGGCCGACAATTAAATCTTGGGGCACGCCCATCTTGACTAGAGACCCGGAGGACGTCGCCCCATTAACATTTACTTTTTGCTGTCTGTTTGATAAATAGGAAAGCACGAACGCTTTTGAGAGATCACAGAAAACGCCAATGGCATCCGGGACTTCTCCCAAGATTCCAAGATGTGGCTGATGAGTTTTACTCCCGCATCCGTTGTCAACCTACCTTTCGTGAAAACAAACTGCTGACTATGCAGGATCCCATTAGAATTTAAGTGAGACAACATCTGGTCCAGTATGATTTTTTCATAGATTTTACTCAATGCTGGAAGTACGGATATAGGTCTATAATTAGAGGGATCACTCTTACAGCCTGATTTAAAAATTGGTACTACTTTACTGTGCTTCATTAAGTCAGGAAACGTGCCGCTGTCCAAACATTGATTGAATATGCCTGTAAGGACAGGAACAATCGAATCAATAATATTTACAAGAACCCTAACGGATATCCCCCATAAGTCTTCAGTATTTTTTTATATTGAGACTTTGTTCGCCTTATGAATTATTAAAGTCACAGAATAAAATTAAAATTTTACTTGGGTATCGTGAAATTTACATTTTATTTTAAGCCAACCTCTACCTGGTTTAATCATATTAATAAGCTGCGGCGATTTCATTTAGAAGAGTTTTATGGGAAAATATTCCTTATAGAATAAAATAAAATGGCCTTTATTTCCTGTAAGCTGCTTCCAATACTTTTTCAAATTAACATCTTATAACTAGTCCATAATAAGTATACATACTTCCGTGGGTATAATAAATAACTAAATTTAAGGTTTATTTAATAAATCCATCAGCTACCAGGCCAGGTTTTCTTTTGGTATATGCCTCTAATTCCCTCCAATTGTTTCGGTCTAGTGCTATTCCTTTGGCACGTTGTTCTCCCATCTTTTTATGTCTTCCTCGTTGTCTCTTTCCGTTTCTTGGGTACCATGCCGTAACTTTTCTGGTCTGTTTTCGTTCTGTCCATTACATTTCAGTGTTCTTGTTTTCACTCTCATAACTGCCACTTTGGTTATGATTCTAATTGTTTTAGCTTTCCATTTATCCCTTAGTTTTAGTCTCAGTATGCTTCTTTCCCTTAGTTTATGCTCGGTATTTTGTTGTGATATGTGAATGTGGTTTAACAACGATAAGTGAGACATGGAATGGCATGTGTTGTAGACTTCCCTTTTTTCAAAGACAGGTTTAGTCTTGTTTTTAACACGCTTTTATTAAGCTTAGTATGTATGTATCTATGAATCTTTGAACGTGATTTTCAACCCCTTCAAAACGTCGGATTAATTTGAAACTTTGCACACTTATCAAGGACCGAAGGCAATGCAATAATTTAAATAGTTTGTTCCATTATCCTTACCAGGATCATCAGGATTAGCGATCAGGGAGTTTTTTTTTTTTAGTATTCTTTATTTTCTATTTATTGAAAATTATTTTCTACTTTTTAGTTTGGTTTTCTATTTAAGCGTGGTTTTTAGTTTATTTAAACAATTATTTTCATAACCTCTTTGAGAGGCCAGTATCTTTGCCATCTGTTGTTAATATTCCTTATATCACAAGTTAAATAAGAAAGAAAATTGTCTGTAATAGCTGTCTGTCTTTCTAGACAATATCAATCTGCCTAGCTTTTTCCAACTAAGTTGGGCTTCCATTCTAACCGAATTTAACTGAACACCAGTATTTTACATGGAGCAACTGCCTATCTGACCTCCACAATCAAGTAACTGGGTAACACGGTAAAGCCCTCGCCAAACTTATTGGCCGCCCTAAAGTTGGTTAACTGGATGCGCGAGGCACGAAACGGTGCTGTTTTTGTATGAGGTTTCCTACTACGCATCCATTGTAGCCAACTTCAGGGCGGCCAATAAGTTTGGCGAGAACTATACCCCTTGGTAAGCCTGGTGTCTGATTTTCCGGCTTCAGACTACCTTTACGACTGTGAAAGATCTACAAAGGGCACCCAGGATCGATGGTTTAAGCTCTATCCACACATATCAGGGCCGTGCCCGGGACGTGACAGGGCCGGGCCCAATCATTGAAGCTTCGTCACTGGCCCGTGCACGGCCCGTGCGCGGACGTGTGTGAACAAGTTCATATAAAATGTACACAACGATATTTTTTTGAGCCCCTGACGGGGCACGGCTCGTCCACGTCTCGGGCACGCCCCTGATATGTGTGGATATACCTTTATCGTGCTTTCTGAGGCACAGAGGAGTCTCAGTAAGCCTCAAGTAAGAGTACCTCAGCAAGCGTTGCTTAAATTTAGATCGACCCGTTCGCATGTTGTTCTAGCTAAGACCTGTTCGTCGCCATTACTCAATAAATAAGATAGAAAATTTTCTGTAACAGCTGCCTGTCTTACTAGACAGTAAAAATAATTAATTTGTAATAAAAATCTGCTTACGAATGCTTTCTATTCCATTTCTGCTGTGTACCCTTCTTTACTTTGCATGAAACAGATGAAATAATATTTTTATCTTATTTGCAGAAATATTTTTGCTTTTTTTTTACAGAATTTGTTAGAAACTCTTCTCATGGCGTGTGTCATAAAATTTATCACAATTTTTATTATTCAATATATAAATACCAAATATTTTTTATAAGCAACTGCATAAATATCTTATATACACTGACGGACAACGCATGGTTGGCTAAAGTTGTAACTCTTACAGGACTGGGTGATAGAGCCGTAAATTTATACAAGACTTCCTTATAAAATATATTTTATCAAAAGTGAGCACTATAGCATGATTTATGAAAATTCGCCCTCTAAAGGCCATACAGCAGCGATGAAAGTTTCTATAGACGTTCGTAAATTTTGCCGATAGGAATAATCTAGAAATCGAGTGCACGCTATTACATTGAATGGAAACCCTCTAGACTTCGATCAAGCATGAGGACTTCAAACGGTTCTATCAACGTTAACGGGAGCACAAATATTTAACTAATTGTACATCTGTAAACGATACTTCTATCTTGGGTTCGAGTCGGGCAAAGTATTTTTGGGTTTTATATTCATAATCATTCTTTATTTACTCAAACATGAGTACAGTACACACAACAAATTGTCAATACGTAGGAGATTTAAAAGAAATTTAAAATATAGACCGTCATGTTTGCTTTAGATAATGGCATACAAATATTGAAGGATTTTGATAAATAATAGAGATTATTTAGTAATATTTGTATAATGCTTACAATTAAAATACAGCGGTAATATAATAATTATATCCATAAGCAGTCGGCACAAAAAAAAAGGCAGAGGGCGCCATCAGCGCACTAGAGAGGTGGCGCAGAACTCACTAAATAGAGTTGCGTTCAATATTACTAACATTCCCCTCCAGAACGCAAGCCCATTCTACTGACACAAAACAAGTGTTTTTCTAATGTTGTACCCTTTGTTAAGATATCTGCAATCATTACATTTCCTTCACAAAAACAACATTTTACTTTAGAGTTATTTACTTGATCCCTGAGAAAATGATACCTAATATCAATGTGCTTAGTTCTTGGTGAATAATAATCATTATTGGAGAGTCTTATAGCGCTTTGGTTGTCACTGTTGATGATGATGGGGCTGTCCTGTTGTTGTTTAAGCTCAATGTGTAGCTGCTGTAGCCAAAGAGCCTCCTGGGTAGCAGAGGACATGGACATGTACTCCGCCTCAGCTGTCGACACCAGGAAATAGCACCATTCTGAAACATAAAAATGTTACCAGTGCACTACTTACGGTCATGCATGTCACTTGCCCAGTCGGCATCACAGTCCTCCTGTAATTGTTCCATCTCCATTTTTGGTATAAACTAGCATCAAGTCTTTGGTACCCTTTAAATATCTAAATACTCTCTTGACTGCAATCTAATGTTCAGTCTTGGGTTTCTTATTATATCTGCTTAGCTTGCATATTATAATAAATACACGGGTCTGTTTTAGATTGTAACATTCCAATTTCAAGTAAGACTTTATTGAGTTTTGTGTTCCAAAGTCTGCTCGCTTGTTTAAGGCCATAAATGGATTTGTGTAAATAACATACTTGAGAGTCCTGTTCATACAATTCTGGCTGTAGCATATATATCTCCTTATCAATTTTACCTTGTAAAAATGCTGAGACAGCATCCATCTGATCAATGTCACAGTTAAATCTAGCAGCTAGAGCAAATAAATAGCGGAGGGAAGTGTACCTTGCTAATGGCGAATAAACTTCTTCATAGTCTGTGCCTTTTCGCTGGGCATAATCTTTTATAACAAGTCTAGCCTTGTATCGGACAATGTTGCCATCTTTATCGGACTTAATTTTGAATACCCACTTTGAAGGTAAAGCCCTCTTGTCACATGGAAGATCAGTCAAAGTCCAGTTTTTATTTCTCATCAGCGAACTATACTCTTCATCCATAGCCTCTTTCCATTGGGAAGCACATGGTGATGACAGTGCTTCCTTGACTGATTGTGGGTCTGACATATCAGAGTACATATAATACATGCTATTTTCACTTACTTGTTTATTTCTCTTGTCACGACTTCTCAGTGTCATTTGTCCGCTACTAGTTGACATACGCATGTTGCTTGGTGGATGGTAACTGTCATCAAGGTCTCCAGTATCGGTTTCATATTCACTTGAGTTGTCTTCAGCACCTTCGTCAGTATTCGAAAACGTACTGGACTTGCAAAGCGCTTGTGAAGACACAGCTGACTCTTCAGAGTGATATTCCAGTGACAAACCGGTACTGGTATCCTCCAAAAAGCTATTCTGAATTTTTTTAAAGAAGATCACATCTATGCTTATAAGTATCTTATTTGTCTTTTGATTCAACAAACGATACCCTTTTGAATTCTCACAATATCCCACTAATATCGTTCTTTATGATTTCTTATCCCATTTACGACGCTTTTCCTTTGGAATATGTACCATTGCTGCTGACCCAAATATCCTAATGTGGGATAAATTGGGTTTCTTGCCATGCCATATTTCATATGGGGTTTTATAACCTAAAGACTTAGTAGGGGACCGATTAAAAATGTATGCTGCAGTAGCTATAGCTTCAGCCAACAAAAGTTTTTCCATGCTTGCATAGAACAACATACATCTTGCCCGCTCAACTAGGGTGCGATTCATTCTTTCCGCCATGCCATTATGCTGATGTGTGTAAGGGGTAGATGTCTGATGAGTTATCCCAGAATTAGATTAGTATTTCTCAAAGTGCACATTACAATATTCCTTTCCATTGTCAGTTCTAATATATTTAATTTTATGACCCAATTTGTTTTCTACTTTCAACTTATAATCTTTAAATAGGTCAAAAACATTGAGTTTATATTTCATAGACATGTACCATTCTGGTATAATCATCAATGAATGTTATAAAATATCTCATACCTGAATATGATGTATTTTCCATGGGCCCACATAAATCTGAATGTATGATTTCCAATGATTCAGTAGCCCTAGAACCGACATTGCTAAAGGGTAGCCTGGCTTTTTTACCTTCACAACAGTGGATGCATCTGATGACATTACTCTCCGTTTGAGTCAGTGCCACTCCATCCGCACAGTCTGGTAATTTATTCAATGCTGAAACATGTAAATGAGCCATTCTGAGGTGCCATAAATCAATGCTGGTTATGCTAGTTTCATGATTTGAAATTAAATGAGCAGTTTCACAGTTAAGTTTAGTTTCCAGTAAATACAACTTCTTTTTTAGTGAAGCAGAACATACACATTTCCCATTTATATCATAGATATCACAGCCCATGTCATGGAATATCACCTTATGCCCACATTTAACAATGGTGCTTACAGAAAGAAGATTGGTTGCCAGTCCCGGAACAAATAAGACATTTTATACCTGAATCTTGTTGTCCTCTGCCAGATGAATATCTATACAACCAACTCCCTTTACCGGCAGTGGCTCTCTGTTGGCCACTGTGATGCTAGTCACTGATGGTGCGGTGACGTTGTACATCCAGTCCTTTCTGCAGGACATGTGCATGGATGCACTGGAGTCAATAAACCACCTCTCTGTTTCTTCTGCCACTGAAGCTAAAAATGCTGCGACAAAACTTGAGCTCTCCTCGTCCTCTTTGTCCTGTGGTTTCTTAGCGTGTTTACAAAACTTTGCATAGTGCCCATATTTATTACAGCTGAAACACCTTGGGCCCCTTGATTGTTGATTTTGTTTACCCCGTTTCGAGTTTACTAGTTGTAGTTTTGTTTTCACAAGATCAGCGCTTATCTCAATACCCGAATTCTCCAGCCCCATGATCATAGGCATGTACATATCGGGTAAACCTGCCAACATGAGTGTGCCGAGCCACTGCTCATTCACCTCAAAACCAATGTTTCTCAGTTTATGTGATGTAGTAATGATTTTGTTTACGTAGTCTTCTACACTATTACTTGATTCCAGTGATATGATGACCAGATCCTTCAAGAGGCCAAATTTTCTGGTCAACCCTCGATCATCAAAGGCTTTCTGCAAGTTATCTCAAACTTGTTTGGCTGTTTCGCAGTCCTGTACGTGGACATATATCTGTGAGTTTAATAAAAGTATCAATTTAGTTTTTGCTTTGACGTCTTTGCTGGGATCAACTGTCTTACGAGGAGCCGGTTCGACACACTGCCACAAATCTTCATGTTCTAAATAGGTTTTGGCTGCGAATTTCCACGTGGCAAAATTATCTCAACCAGTTAGTTTTTCTAAATTGAATACCTGACCACTGGAGCTCATCTTGAAACTTCAAAATAGTAGAATGCAAAGTTGCGAACACGTTTTTTCTTAACCTCCAAATGTACTCGGTAATCGTTTCGCCGGTAAACGTGCAGAATATTTACCATCCGGATCTCTGTTGTTATTTATCCTTCAACCAACAACAACAACATAAAATATCTCGGGGTTATTATAGACGAAACACTCTCCTTTAGACCTCATATTGATAGCCTAGTTAATAGAGTGCGCAAATTAATTTACGAGTATGTTTTTAAAAAGTTGAGAACGATTGCAGATTCAAAATTGGTCAAACAAGTCTATTTGGCCCTAGGTCAATCTGTAATCCAATACTGTATCACCTCATGGGGTGGAGCACCAAAAACGCATCTACTGCCTCTTGAAAGGGCTCAGAGAGCTATTTTAAAAGTAGCCAATTTCCACCCTTTTCCCTACCCCACTGATCTGCTTTACAAATCCTGCAACGTGATGACTGTTCGCCAGCTTTTCATTATGCACTCAGTTTTAAAACAACACACCATGCTTTCCTATAACGCCAAATCCATAAATAATAAGAGACGAAATGACATTGTCTGCGTTTCTAATGCATCCTCAAAATATGTCTTTGTAAATAGATTCTTATTTCTGAGACCTAATTTCTGCGGACCTATCCAAGATAGATTCCATCGTCATCATTTCAGCCGAAAGGCAGCCACTGCTAAACATAGGCCTTCCACAAGAACGTGCGTGTCGCATCCAGATAGTTTTTATGATTAAACTTTCGATGAACTTCTCCAAGATTTAATGTCAATAGCCGGCACTAACGTTAGTCTAAACTTCGGACGGATAGTTCAAGACAAAACATTTTTCACTCTAATATTAACTTTTATTGATTACGTTTGTTTATTATTTATTAAAAAAAATATAAGGCAAAATTATACCCCCGGTGGGGGTAGTTTTAGGATCCCAAATGGCGAGATAACATACCTTTATGGCATACTTCTTACAATTTGCCTGAAGGTAACAGCTTTCCTTATGGGGCCCGTGAATCGGAACATAACAACTAGTTACTTGTGTTATGTTTACGAGACTGTTTGTAGATAACTTATATTGGACCCCTGTTTTCCTTATGGCGCGTGAATAGAAAGAAATTCTCTTATTTTTTTATGTCGTTTTCACAACTTACTTACTTTTTGTGGGACGTGAACAAGATTTGAATTACTGTAAATAAGATTGCAAGCTCGTATTTTGGTTTCGCAAAAGTTATGCTTAGCTAGGTTTTAAAAGAAAAATGTTGACTGACAAATCAAACAGATGGATTGAGATTGCCGTTGAAATTCTTCAAATAGACCTTTCAGTTAACGAGGGTTTCTATACCAAAATTACAGTTTTTGTAGGTATAAAAAAATACAATTTTGGAAAGCCAATTTGAGTTACATACGGATAAGAGATCAATCGAACGACAAGTCAGTCAAACAAAGATGGAGATTGAAATTAGACAGGTCCAATTTCAATTTCCATCTTTGAAACATTATTAATTCAAAAGATTGTATGTCTAGAGACGAGTGGACGACAATAAAATAGAGGTTCGTAAGAAGATCCAGGAAAATTAGTCAAATTAGGGCAAGAATCTCGGAATGAGAGATATTCGGCTATAAACTAGTACAAACCTTTATTTTGACACCCTAACACTTTTCTCAAAACGTACTTATCGTAGGGTGTCCGAGACAACAGGTATTTTATTTATTTATTTATTTAATACTTCATGCACACAAATGTACAGAGGCGGACTTAATGTCTTAGGCATTTTCTACCAGTCGACCTTTGGGTGATGCAGAGACAATTGGTGGTAGGTGCAATATTTAAAGTAAATCACGATACCTAATATTCAAATACAACGCTATACATACGAGTACATACTATAAATACATACAATAGTTACTCAAACATATAAACTAAATACACTAATACTTAAACAATTAGTGGTAACAGTTATCTGGAATACATTATCGCTGTGACGATACTACTGCCATCTTCTTACGAACATGCTCGCGAGCTTTTACTTTGAATTCCAATCGGTTGGTAGCCATCCTGATTTCTTGAGGGAGCGCATTCCACAGAGAAATAGACTGAACGAAGAAAGAACAGTGACAGAAGTCAGTGCGGTGAGTGGGACATTGAAGAAGACGGTTATGTGAAGAGCGAAGATTTTTTTTGTGGTTGGCGCAAATGTATTGAAAGTGAGGGGCCAGATAACTAGGGGAGTTGGAAGAGTCAAGAAATGAAAACAAGGTAGTCAGTGCCCTTAGCTCTCTGCGTTGGCGTATGGGCAACCACTTTAGAAGTGACCGATGAGCAGAGACATGATCATATTTACGCAAATTGAAAACAAATCGAATGCAGTAATTTAGAAGACGGTCAAGTTTGTTGAGGAGATCTGCATTCAGGTCA
Source organism: Orthosia cruda (assembly GCA_964057195.1). Classification (NCBI taxonomy): domain Eukaryota; kingdom Metazoa; phylum Arthropoda; class Insecta; order Lepidoptera; family Noctuidae; genus Orthosia; species Orthosia cruda. Next base: position 31,590,465 of record OZ059827.1, read on the forward strand.
TAATAGCACACGTCGCCATAATCGATGATAGGAAAAATTAGGGTCTGCACAAGCATTATCTTCGTGTTCGAAGGTAATACATTTTTTAAACGATACAGAGCCCGCAACGTTCCAGTGACCTTCTGACTGACACTAGCAACTTGAGTACGCCAGTTAAGAGTACTGTCAATGCGCAAGCCAAGGTCCTTCACGTCAGTACTAAACGGAACCATCGTACCGTTGAACAGAACAGGTGGCAAAGTTGCATAATCCACCTTAGCGATGCTGCGAGGACTCCCAATGATGATCGCTTGGCACTTGTTGGGATTTACAGCAACGCCAAACCTATTCGAACAGGCTTTTATCGCTATTAAGTCGCCATTTAACTTGCCGATAACATCAGGAACTTCGTCGACACTCCCTTGACAATACAATTGAAGATCATCTGCATACAGATGATACGCACACTGAGGTTCGGAAGTAATGAGATTAATAAAAATAGATAACAGAAGAGGAGAAAGAATGTATTCAAATCAAAGGTCAAAAAATCTTTTTTTTTACACATTTATTGCAAATATCTCGTTTCCTATGGGTTTTATGCTATTTTTATGTATTATAAATATTGTAGATAATTAAATTCTCTACATTTTTCCTTAATTATTTTTTTTATGTCCTGAACCTTTTTCGAGATAGAGAGAAGAGCGCGCGCAGTATTTAACTATTTAGAGTATCATTCGAGGTAAATCTGTAGTTCCGATTAAAACACGCCGTATAAAGTTTATAAATTATTAATAAATATATAATTCTAAATAATTTGCATTTTTTATTTATACGTTATAATTAATATCTTTTTCAATAATTCAGTATCAATTCATTTAATAACACTTAGCTACTCGTGTAATTATAAAGTTATTGAGGGAAATACTTTGATAACATTTTAATTCTTATCTTATTTATACTAATTACTTCCTACCTAAATGAAAATATAAGAATTACATTTATAATCAATGATGCATGTCAAAAAATTTACTACCTAAGTCAACACCCATATATGCCTGTGTATCCATTTGATTAAGATATCGATACTCACAATACCAGTAATAGATTCACCTCACCCGACTTCCACCACGACTTTGTATCCAATAGTAAGAAACATGTTTGTCATTCTAACACAGCTGCTCTACCAATCAGGGGTGTTCCCCAAGCAAGGAGAATTCTCTTATCTCCTTCAAATGAACGGTGAATACAATTGCATTAATGTCACAACGAACGGTTTGATGAAGTGATGACGCGTAGCGCCCTCTAGCGGATTAGTTTATTTACTAGATTGCTTATTTAAGGCAGATGTACAAATGGTAGCGTTAATGAATGCTGGAGAACAATGAATGCTCGGAGCGTGTATTTGGAACAGTAACTTTGGTACATTGTTTCTGTTTAAGCTTTAGAAATGATTGCAAAGTCGGGGATCTGTGGAAATTAGTTTATTAGTTATTTTTTGTTTAGTTTTTCTCTTCTGTCTTTATATGTGCTTTCTCTTTTAAGTTTTCTGTGTGTACATAAATAATTAAAATTGCAATTTTATGTTATATTAACAACAATGTGACAGATTATGAACCTGGGTGTGATTCAAAAAAATAAAGATTGTGAAGTATTCGCGACGAGGCGTCACATAGCTTATACTCCCTTATATAATATCGTTGGACATGAAATATTACAATAAGTTATGTATGTAATTAGGTTAGCGTAGTAACAACGCAATTTCAGCCGCTGCTTTCGGCACCTAAAACCCCAGAAGGGCTGGTGGTACACCCATTAGGGTACCACCATTCGATAGACAATTTCTCTGCCTCCCTAACCACACATCTGAAAGGAGCCTGGCTCTGGTGGATGGGGAGGCAGCCCCCTAGACGTGTTACCCGGTTCCGCAATTTTCACGTGGTTTTTTAACTTCAGGGTGAATACTGCTTCGAGGGTTGAAGCTACGCCCACCAGAATAACACCATGAGGTAGCCTGTCGGTATGGCTAGCTGATTGTGCTTGGTGGGTGTGGATCCCTCAGACGGCCGAAGTACCTTTTGTGTAAGAAATCGGTACTTTTTTTCCGTCTGACGTCTTTCCTCATGCCGTATATATGACATCATATTTTTTTGCCTTAACCTTTCAACTCCGGTCGTTTGTTAAGGTAAAACTCCTTTATCGCCGCATATTATGACATCACATTCGTTTTTTTCAATGTTGTAATATTTTTTTTCTATCTTTGTCTATAGTTGAAAAATATTTAACGTCGCGAGAGTCTAGTGGAAAGCGTTAGCGCTGAGACTTCGCAACGTTAACGATGCGTCAACACGACGGTAACGTTGCGTTTCTTGGCAACAGGTACAATACTGTCTAGCATAAGCGTTTTTTTATACATACCCCAAAGTTATAACAACCCTCTCTTCTGGTGATACTGAAATTCTGAGATTAGTGTCTAAATATTGTATGTAAATTTGAATCACTTCTAAAAGTTCGTTAAATGTAGTCTCCGGAATTCGCAAATATTTATAAAATTCCGATTCATTATGTATAAAATATTATTAGAGTACAGTGCGAAATATTCACTTTCTTGTAATCGATTGGACCAAAAAGGATTTACCCAAAATTGACTATGAGACTTTCTTTTACGTAATTTTCGTCGAAGTTGCAAAGCCAACAATAGTGTTTCCTCGGCGGAATCCATTTTGTCTCTGATTGTACGCTTTAAATTATAGCATGTGCGCGACTTTAACGTCGCGTTCAGCGGTTGCCACTAAAGTATCACGACGTCAACGTCGCGTTGGACACGTGGGAGGAACGCCAACGCTAATAAAACGCCAGTGGGATAGCAGCCTAAATTAGTTGCGGTGTGCTGGTACCAGCCGGGCTTGACGGTATAAAGCCTTTATTGTTAGCAATTGGTACCAGCCGGAGCTGAGAGGTTAATCCCAATTCATTTGAAGATGCATCATGTATTCTTCTTCCATATTTCTCCATTATAAGTCATCATCCCAGCAATCACCCCTTTCCTACCCATTTCACGCAGGCCATTCATCATACGACACAGTACATCAAACAATAGGTTTTTAAATTCTCTTCCTAGCCGTCGAATACCTACAACCTACCTGCCTACTACCGATATTGCTGGGATAATAGTCGTGAGCGAGCTCCACGCGCTTCCATGAGATCACATCAAATATTGGAAAAACCATGAGTGTTTCACAAACTCCATAGAGGGAACATGGCTCCTATTTCAAATATTTGAAGGTAGCTCTATCTAGATACACTTTGCACATGTTTTGGTTATGAATATCTTAGTCGGCCATTATTATGATTGTGAGTGTTTGGAATTTCATGTTGCTTACTTCAGATAATCTTTACGAATCTATGGGGTAAAGAAATAGTGACCGGAAGGTTAATACACTTGTGTATATTTAATTAAGTAACACCCGGTTTCTAGAATGAAAAATTATCATCGTTTAACAATTCGGCTGTAGAAGATTAATTTAACCAACCACCACAGCAAACACTAGTTTGACAATATATTTTTGTTTGTGGACACTGTTAGTGCAGTAAAGTTGTTGGGTTTAGTCATTTTTCTGGACACTGTTATTACAGTCAAGGTGGTTGGGATTAGTCATTTTTCTGGACACTGTTAATGTAATAAAGTTGTTAGGTTTAATCATTTTTGTGGACACTGTTAGTGCAGTAAAGTTGTTGGGTTTTGTAATTTTTGTGGACACTGTTAGTGCAATAAAGTTGTTGGGTTAAGTTATTTTTCCATAAGCTAGGGTCTAATCAACATCACCCGAAGCTCGACTTCGCCCACCGTTGGCCTTAGGCTTCTCCTTCTTCACGCTCCTGTGGTAGCCTATCTTAGGTTTGAACCCTAACCAACTCTCACAAAATACCTGATTTACCACCATCCTAAGCGAATTGCCTCAAAGGAACTCGTAAGTCTTATACCTGCGGTATTTCACGGGTTATCTTAGAGTACTCCCCTTAATGATCGTCCCCTTATTGAGAGCAGGTGTAGATACTTACCTGTAATTAAGCGCTTTATCAGTAGTTAAACATATATCACGTCGGTATTTACCTCTAAACTCACGTCTTACGGTAACCGCTCTTAATCTATGTCAATATACATAGCCAGTGTATCCTGAAACTTAATTCTGGCGCTGTTTGTAAAGGAACATGTGACTGCCAAGTCTAATTTGATACAATTAAGTTTAGTTGTATATTCGACCAAGGATCAAGGTTATCTGGGCAATATCTACATGTAACTAATTTGTTAATAAGAACGTGTTTGTAACTGGTACGATTACGAAGTATTATTTGGTAATATTAGTTTTGCGATTTGTAGACTTGTCGTGTTTGCTTTAGGCTATACATTAATATCAACGGTCTGAAATACGTGAGTACATAAGTAAAACTCGCTTGACAGCAAACTAGTCCTAGCTAAAACTCGCTTAAGATTTTTATATAAACCAAGCTTTAAACTTTTGTCAAATTTAGCAGTTTGCTTGTGAAACTACAAAATGCCAATACAGACCAAAAACACATCAAAATTAATTATTATTGACTTTTCAGAAGCTAAATAAAGCAATAATAAAAAAGGTCACCACTTCCGATAAACCACAAAACTTTTGATGAATTTATAAGAAAATACAGCAGATATACTGACTCCCAAAATAACAAAATGTAAGAGTAACCCTAATCAAATATCTGTGAACTCTTTTCTTTGCAGACTAGGTACCCCAAATTGGTAAATATGCCGATCCGATTTTCTCCGTATCCGGTCCAGTAATATTTCAGATTATACTCTAGGTAGGTTTTAGTTGTTGTTTGCAGCGAGACGGGGTAAATTGATAATGGTGTTGGTGGCACAGGAGCGTGGGGATCGGTTCATGTAAAGATTGGCCTACGTTTAACAGTGGGCGAAGTCGGACTGTGGATGATAATAAAGCTGTGATTTCTCCGAATGATTATTTTTAGGCGAAAAATCATTCTAAAGTGCCTTCGATTTAATTAATTCAAATTACATGTTCATTTTACTGTAATGAATAAAATGGGTTTCTTTGATTTCAAAAAGTGCCCTACCCTGACGTGTCAAAACGATCATAGTTCGACTGTAAAAAAGTGACAGATGTATAGACGTCATATACTTTATCCATATAATTATTATTGTATTTATTTTATTTATTAGGTAAAACATACGGTTACACATTGTAGTATAAATAATAAAAAAATAACAAAACAGTGTGACAAATGTACAACCAACGACGTTTTCCACAGAATATTTATGAATCTTACAAAACTAATACGACGTGCAATAACAATTTAAATCATATTTAAATCAAAAAGTACATTATTTTCAAGTAAAGTAAAAACGGCATGCATAAAAGAAAGAAAAGTAAGAAGTTATATAAAGTACAAAACAAAATAATAATTATTATGTCAATATTATTATTAAATTATTAGGTATACAAAACAAAAAACAAATATTTCGAATTACAAAATAAAATAAAAACTCGAGATGTCAGAAAAATGTCAAACAATAAAAAAAAACATTAATTAAATTATTCTTATTAAGTCACTATCAATATTAGTTATTATTAATTAATAATTATAAGATTAAAAAATAAACACAACAACAAAAAACAAAACAACTGTCAAATGTCAACAGAATGAATTGTCTCACAAGCAAGGCGTCTAAATTGTCCTGCGGTGTGTCAAAAAGGTGTCGTACGTGCACCCTACGACTAATAGTTGTTCTAGGTACTACATAATTTATCTTATTAACAATGTCAATACAATCAAATTTATTATTGCATAGGTTAAATTAAAGAACATTGTCTCCAAAAAAATACGTCTGGCTTTAAGATTTTGTAGCCTGTACCTGTTCAGAAGATCACTATAGGATGCATACGTGCGAAGACAACGGTAATGCATGGCTTTCAAAAACCTTCTTTGAACCTTTTTAATTGCAACTGAATATTTGCTGTAGAACGGAATATACACCGCAACAGCATACTCTAACTGAGACCTGATTAACGTTTTAAAAAGGTATAAATATGTATATGGGCGTACGAAATCCTTGGCTGATCTCATGACAAAACCACATACGGAAAGCATTATTAATAATTTTACCAATATGAACGTCAAGTTGTAGATTGTCATCCAACAGAACTCCAAGGTCACGAACCAGTGTTTCTCTTGTTAAGAATATGCTGCTTAACGCGTAAGGATATTTTACAATATTTTTATTTTTTGTAAAACTGATGCACATATGGATATACTAAGTTGGAGTTCATTGTTTGAACAATACGTAGTGAACCTATATAGATCTTCTTGTAAAAGAAGACAGTCGCGAAGATTTCTGACTGGCCTAAAAATTTTGAGATCGTCTGCGTATAGTAACAATTTCGAATTTAGAAAACACCTATTGATGTCATTAAAAAAAATTATAAACATAAGTGGCCCCAAAATGGAACCCGGAAACGAAACCGTTTACCACCACTCTCTGAGTCCTATTCGATACGTAAGAAGAGAACCATCTCAAAAGATCGCCACGAATACCATTAAATGCAATCTTGTTTAAAAGCAGCTGATGGTCAACCTTGTCAAAGGCTTTCCGAAAATCAGTGTATATAGCGTCCACTTGAACACGTTGTCCATGTTGTTAAATAGGTAGTCCACAAAAGTAATAAGGTTAGTTGTAGTTGACCTCTTTTTGACGAATCCGTGTTGTTGGTGAATTATATTATTGTGCAACAAAGGATATATTTTATTATGAACCAGTCTCTCGAAAACCTTTAACAAAGCTGACAGTATAGATATAGGACGATAATTCTCTACATCATCCCTAGGTCCCGACTTGTAAACAGAGGTTATGTTTGCCAGTTTCCACGCTTCAGGAAAGCATCCCTGGGAAATAGACAGGTTAAATATGATTTGTAACTGTTAATTTGTGTTTAATGAAAAATACCGGTAGACCTGATCCTGGCCCTTTAGATGGATCCAATGCCTTGAGCGCACTAAGTACTTCATCAGTAGTGAACTGTATGTTATTTAACAGAGTGCAGTTTTCAGAGCAGTCGTCGTACGTAGATGGAATATTAGCCGAAGTCGATGGTTCATAAACCGAATTAAAATAGTCGGAAAAAAGATCATGGTTGTTTTACGGGTTATTAGTGGTCTGATTGTTACATTTCATTGTGGACGGAATGCCTGCAGATTTCTTTCTATTAGAGATAAACGTCCAAAAATGCTTAACATTTTGCCGAATGCCGTCCTCAATAGAATTCATATATTTTTTGTAACACATTTTGCATCCAACTTGGAATCGAGAACGGTACAGCTCGTAGTCTGAGATATTGCGATACATTTTCCATCTAATCCAGGCCTTAGCCTTATTTATATAAATATGTATAAGAGACTTTGAGAATCACACAGGAAACGTTAACGATCTGCAGTCAGTCAAGGGTACGTGTTTTTTAATATTACCAAAAATTATGCTATAAAACCTATCAAGAGATGAGTCAACGGATTGACAACTTAAGGCTTCTTTCCAGTTTATTTCCTTTAAGTCGTCATTAATTTTATAATATGCCTTAAAATAATGATATTTTTTTATTGTCTTGCGTGCCATAGATCCCTGGATCAAAAGCAGCGAGATAAATACACATGGGGGGTGGTGGTTATCAAGCTGTAATAAGTAGTCTGTAGGTGCGGAAATGGTGCTATCATCGTTACTTATGACTTAGTCTAAAAATGCCCCGTTCAGATTTTTTATGGTGTTATCAATATGATGAGCACTTAGAATAATAAAATAATAATAATAAAAATGTTTATTTATCTCCACAAATTACATCCATAGCTTGGCTGTTATATTGACAGACATTTAGACAAAAATAAAATGGTGATTTGTGAGAGATCTGGAGTCTAAATTAAGGAAAAAAAAACAGGACTGTTTTCAGATATATGTGTGTTTAACTCATAGCAAATGTTTGCATAAAACTGCCTACAAAATTAGCCATCACTTTCACCCAGGTAAAACAGTATTTTACAAAAATATAAATAAATTCGACCTTGCAATAATATACTCTCAGCAGATACAAATAATTATACGTACATCAAGCGACTCGTGCAGCGCCCCTGTTGTCAATCGGCGATGAGAAGCCAGGCTTGATTTTAGCGACGTCATGCGAGGTTCTGATAGCGAAAGCCCTTGCCCCTTCCTTTTCGCGAACAATAATGATTCCGTGCTTAACCCATAGGAACTTATAATTGTGCTTTTTGGCAGCCTCTCGACACTCACGAAATAAATGCTTTTTCTTCAAGGTAAGGTGCTCGTGCAAATATATTAGCAGGGAAGATCCTGATATGCCAAGTTGGTCAGTGGCAAGTCCCTTACCTAATCGATGAGGACTAAGGATATTGTCACGCAATATAAGTAATGCCAATTTCACAACTATATTTCTGGGCCTGTTACTTTGCTGGACTGCGTGTGGTAAGCGGTGAATTGAAATGATTCCACTCTGCTGAATATTACACTTTATCACGGACCCGATATTTTTCATCAATGATGGTAGGTTTTTATTTCGCCTTTCTGGGACATTGCATATCTCTATGTTACAATTTCGTTCTCTAGATCTCTGCTCTAGATTGTGGATCTTTGCTTCAAGCTCCACAATAAAATGCTTCAAGTCTGCGGCCTCTTGAAAATGTTTACCAAGGTTGTTGACTTTTTTACTGAGATCGGTGTGTTCGCCATTAACAAAGTTCACAGAGTCCCTGACAGAATTGATGTGTTCCGTCATATCTTTATATTTAACATCCAACTCTGAGACTCTCTGTCGCACAAGTACTTGCTCAGAGCTAAAGGAACTAATATCGCTTTTTATTTCCGATGTTACCTGAGTGGGTGAAGCAAGTTCGTTCTTCATTGACACTACATTCTCAGATATTTTGTTAATGCTTATTTCCATGTCCCGTCGCCATTCATTGATGGAATTCTTAAAATCCCTAAATTCCGAGGACAGCTCAGTAATAGCCATACTACAGTCACTATCTAGTCTTACGTTTTGTTCGACGCTCGCATTGTTCGACGCTTACTTCCGACACAGCTGCCATTTGGTACTTTCGAATTGAACTTTTTAATTTTTTGGAGACGAACGGTCAGCAAGCAATCTTTGTTCATATAATGTCGATTTTAAAACAGAAAAATAATTGCGTTCGGCCAGATCCGAACCAGCGACTTGCCGCGCAGCCGTAGTAATTCAAAAAGCTGCCGCGATACCACTCGACCACGGTGACTTGATAAATATTGTCGAATTTTTAAACCGTTTCTGAACTTTTACTTGTCGATGATTTGCAATATTCTCGTCATTAATGAGTTTCTTTGTTCTCACAATCACATGAGTCACTTTGAACACTCAAAAACGTTGAATTTTTAAACCGTTTTGTACTGTTTTTACATGAATACGACTCTAAAACTGTCGTTTTTTGCAAAAAAAAACGCAAATTAGGATCTCACTAGGGTCACTTTATATAACACTATAAAGATTTGCCGTTTAAGTAGAAAATTTTACACTTATTTGGAATTATTTTACGGAAAGATTTTAAACACACTGTACTGAGAACAACGGTCACACGGCGAACCAATTATAAGTCTATACGTGAGGATTTCTAATTGGCTTTTTGTTGACTATGGTTTTCTTTTTTGTCTGTATTTATTTGCTGTAAGTCCTCGATGTACTATAATAAATAACAAAATGTCCGTTATGCACAATAAAAATACATACATACATACACACATAAACTCACACCTTTTTCTCATGTGGGTAGGCAGAAACTACAGAACGCCACCTGCTACGATCCTTATATAGTTCTTTTGCCTCACTCACATTCATGCATCTAGTCATACACACACGCCGGTTATGAGTACTGCGCACCTGGTCTTTTTGAAGTACATAACCTATAAGGTTTATGTATGTCTTTCTAGGGCGTCCCCTCCCGGCGTTTCCATTCGCGTCTGCCTTGTAAATACATTTCGTTAGTCGCCTTTCATTCAACCTCTCAACATGGCCAAACCATCTTAACATAATCTTTTCAATTTTTGTCACTACATCTTCTTTTAAACCACAACGTTGTCTTATTACCTCATTCTTCAACCTATCATTTAAAGTTACCCCACACATACTTCGCAAGGAGCGCATAAAATAAAAATAACCTTACTCTAAGAGCTTATCGTCAACCCCTGTGGTATTCTG